>JARDYH010000004.1:111092500-113592500 GCA_029215795.1 Anniella stebbinsi | reverse complement strand
TTAATCTGCTCCATACAGCATGCATTTTGACTGCTGATAAAAAGGGATTAATTTTGGTCTCTTACCTGGTCAATGTTTTTGCCTGCTTGAAGGAATGTGATTAAGTTTAACATATTCACCTAACTATCTAAACTGAGCACACATGTAACTAAGCAGGTCATATCTGCAGATATAATTTGTAGCTAAACTAAAACATGCAGTCCTATACATGTCTTCTCAAAAATAAGTTTTGAATTCAGTGGAACTTACGCCCAGGTTGTGTATAGTAGGGATGTGTATCGTATTGTTCCGATAATGATAATGGCATTATCAGACATCGGATTAATGACAACGATACGATAGAAATCCCTCCAAAATTATCGGATCCAAAAAATGTTTGGTCCGATAATATCGGATTTTATCGGATTATCGGACCGCCATTAAATCTACGGACTTGAAACTTGGTCACAGTGCTTATGGGGTATGCCTAAATATGTGTATTAAATTTCAGAACAATCCCTCCAACCGTGTATTTTCTGAAATTTAATACAAATATTTAGGCATACCTCATAAGCACTGTGATCAAGTTTCAAGTCTGTAACTTTTAAAATACTGAACTTGTAGGCCTTTCTGTCTCAAAAATCAACTGTATAGGGCAAAATAGGGATCTGAATTAAATATCGGATATCCAATAATTATTGGATATCCGAAACGATTTGATAAACCGCCAATATAATCGGATCTGAATTTTTTTTTTAAGTGATTTCCGATAATGATACGATAATTTCCGGTGTGCACACTCGTAGTGTATAGGTTTGCAGCCTAAGATGGTTAACTCTGACCAACTAAATAAATGTGAATATATTCAAATTTATCTATAAGATAGATGATAGATAGATTGATTGATTGATTGATTGATTGATAGATAGATAGAGACAGATAGATAGATAGATAGATAGATAGATAGATAGATAGATTAGGGTGACCATATTTTGGGAACCAAAAAGGTGGACAACATGGTCGGCCCCCAAGGGGACATCCCAACCAACATGTCTGGCCCCAGGCGGTGTGCCGGCACCAAGGGGGGGTTCCCACCTGAACATAGCCTTGGTCACATGTCTGATTTTACAGCACACAATTAAGACAAATCTGTTCTACATACCATCTTAATGTTAAAATCACTGAAAGAACAAGTGAGACATCCAATGTATTTGAAATTAACTTCACTCACTCCTACTTTTGTAGCTTTTGCTATACTTTGTTGCTATACTCTGTGTGATACATTCTCCCCTCAAATATATTTTCTGATTGCATCATCACTCCGCTGCAAGCTGCTGCTTAACAGGGCTTGCTGCCGTCTGTCCGTCCATCCGGCTGGTTGTTGTTGTTGTTGTTGTTGTTGTTGTTGTTGTTTTAAAGATCAATTTTGTTTTGAAATTTGCTAAAAAATCAACAGATGAACAGATCTGCTTGAAACTTGGCACGGATAAAGCCCTACTTAAGATCTATCATGATGCCAAGTTTCATCTCCTAATCTTTAAAAATGATGATTTTTTAAACCTCCATTTTTTAAAAAAAAATCCTAAAAATAAATGTACAAATGGATCTGCTTCAAACTTGGCATGGCTAAAGACCTATGTAGGAGCTATCAAAGTGCCAAGATTCATCACTTCATCTTTAAAATTGACAGATCTGTAAGCATTTTTGTTAATTCCCACTGAATATAAAGTAGAGCTAACCTTTGGGTGGGGGAAGGATGGGGAAAATCTGGATTTTTCTTCAAATTTGGATTTATTACCAAAAATCCTGACATGTCCTGGTTTTTCCTGACATATGGTCACAATATGATAGATAGATGATAGATAGATAGATAGATAGATAGATAGATAGATAGATAGATGATAGATGGATAGATATAAATATAAATACATGGGTATAGATTCACAGGTATACATATAAATCAATATATAAATATATATAAATGAAATATAAAACAAGTCATATCTGCAAATATAATTTGTAGCTAAACTATAATTAACAGTGCAATCCTTCACATGTTTACTCAGAAGTAAGTCTCATTAAGCTCCCAGATAGTGTGTATCAGATTGCAGCCTAAGACACTTAATTTTAACCATATATATATATATATATATATATATAAAATATATCATATATCACTATAGATAAAGAGAGAGAGAGAGAGAGAGAGAGATTTGAGTTATATCTGCAAATATAATCCAAAGCTAAACAATAAACCAAACTAGCTAACATATTGAAATATGTGCATAGCAGCTGAAGAGTTTCAGTAAAAAAACTCATTATAGCTGGCTGGCTGTTGGTCTGGTGATTATCTTCATGCCAAAGTAAGCAAGGTTAGGGGCTTGGATAATTGTGTTGGGTGAGTGATCTCATCAACGAGACAACAACTGAGTGGTAGTAGGAATAGGCAATGATTGGTGTTTGCATTTCACAGGGTCACCCCCACATTGAGACTCCAGTGAGATCAAAACCTGGGTGCAATCCATTAGGTGTCCAAGCCTCGGTCTTCTAAGAGAGAAGAATTTTGGACATGTTTTCTGTTCAGTTTAGGTTTTGCTCTGAAATTCTGCACCCAAAGATGGACGTTTTGCAACATTTCTCCCCAATGTATGGGACCTGGTGTGGGTGTTTTATACTACAAATTAACATAATTGTATTTGCCTCTGTCCTGGGGTCTGTAATTATATGAAGAGGGTGGGATTCTCTCAACCTGTAAAAAAGCCTATGCCATTCTCTTTTTGTTTTCCTTCTCTGAGGAACCTCCAGGATGCTGCAAGGGAGACAAAAAGAAGCAAGTAGGCTGGGTAAGCAGGGCAGGGGCTGGGCCAAGAATGCAAATTCTCCCAAATTCAAAGACTTTGCATTTATACAGAAAACTTGCAAATACAAATATGAACCATTATCCTCCAAGTTAACCTAATAGCTGTGAACACTTCCAGTCTCTCAGACTGATCTATTTTACAGGAGGATTTCCCCTGAAAATATCATGAGAAGAATCCATGAGGATCCATGCCTCAGATCCATATTATTATTATTATTATTATTATTATTATTATTATTATTATTGCACTGTAGTGGTGCCAATTAGTGACAGATGCATGATTTTCATGGTTCAGTCCATTGAGACAGATGTGTTCTGTGATGTGATAACAGGCTGGGGTATTTTTCTTGTAAAACTTCATGAGGATCCATGACTTGGATACACTGGTGCCCAGGAGTACCAGATCCATGATTTTTATGGTTCAATCCATGAAGGCAGATGTGCTTGGTGCTTTGATTATGATTTGGGGGTCCCTGTAAAAATCAAAAGGGTCTACGAGGATCTGTGCCTCAGATCCTCATTTTTGTGCTGTAGTAGTGCCAATGATCTATTATTTGTATCGTTCAGTTTGTGGATGTGCTCTATGATTTGGTTACAGTTTGAGAGGTCCCTTTTAAAAACATATGGTTGATTATATTTGCTATTTTTTAAATTTTAGTGATGAAAAACACCATTGCTATTGGCTTTTTTAAGCACACACATGCACATGCACACTTTATTGTATTTTTATTATTATCACAGTCATCCTGGATGCTATAGGTAGAAAAGCAGAATGTAAATTGAGAATTTTATATTATTGATAATATAACCATAATTGTCTAGGAATTTGTATATTCCCCTTTTAACTCTCTGAAAAAATCTCATAATTCTTGCCCTCTATTTTAAAAGCAATCCTGATTCCTGAAGCATCTCCTAAAACAATGAAATTGCTAAGTAAAGATTCAGTACATTGTATAACTCCCTGCCTCTCATGTTGAAAAGCACAATCGTAGGGTAAAACCCAACATAAGTCTTACATAGAGGAGACCCATTCAAATTGATAGTATTTAAGTTAGTCATGACTAATGTAAGTTTCATTTATTTGAATGGGTCTACTCAAAATAGTACTTATGCTGGATTTTACCTATTACATTTGCAAAGAGTATGCACATTTTCATATTCTAAATAGGTTGCAGAATTCAGCTTCTGTTGCTGTAGGATTGGGCTTGCAGAATTTTTATTGGTTTAACACTGAGAACACACAGCATTGCTCATATCTCTTAAATCCTTATTGTCTTTTAAGAAAATATACCAAGAAACAACAACAACAACACATGGACAAGCACATAAACAACACATCAATTAGTCTAATAAATGCTTAAGCAAAATCAGATGCCATCTCTACAGTACTTACTTTTGAGCTGTGTAGAGAAGAGAAAGGTCAGTACTAGCCAGAGGTTTCTGTCTGTCATACTTAATTGCAACATGCATCAAAGAATCTTTTTTTTGGGGGGGGGGGGAGGGTAAACAGCACTGCTTCCTTTTGCTTTTCCACCTGTTGAAACCATTGATAAAAAGATGACAGCATTTGTTATGGTTAGACCCTCATTTTGGAGGGATGACATTTCCTCCTGCTGTGACTGGAATGCATTACAAAGTAACAACAAATGCAAATCGCCTTTGCTTAAGCTGAGATTGACAAAGAGCAAGTGAATGTGATCGTCATATGGCAAGGCAGAAAGGAAACTACACCATGGAAAAGCACTGATTACAGTAGCAATTATTATTATTATTATTATTATTATTATTATTATTATTATTATTATTATTATTGCAGGGCCTTCAAGCCCAGGCACCTTTAGTTCCCATCAGCTCTCATTAGCATCTCTTCTTGAACAAGCAACAATGAGACATGAGGATACAATCTCAGCCTAGTGATCTAATGAAAGCTGAAAACACACCAGTGATTATTTTAGGAAATTGTTTAAGTGCAAGCTGTCAAAAGGGGGTGGCACTATATACCAGGTACAGTGAAAGCTGAGTGGTATGTTTACAGCAGATTTGGTTTTTTTATTTAATTACTCTAGTCCCTCCTAAATTCGATGCACAGTCACAACAGATAAAGCTGTGCTACAAAGTGCATAAATATCATATTGGAATATTTTATGGATTATTGTCTCCTTTTGGAAGCATGGTGCTTTATTAAACCTCTTAATTAAATATGGGATGCTGAAGGGCTTATATGCAATCATTTGCAGTCAGAATGTAGATTTCTGTTTCTTGAGTAAGTCTGCAACCCTATACCCACTTGCCACGGAGTAAGACCCATTGAAATCAATCAGACTTACTTCTGAGTAGACAACATATAAGATTTCACTTCAAATCACCATGTGCTTGCTGTCATCAGTACTATCAGATTTCAGTTTAAGTAATATTCTTGAAACAGGGAATTTCAGCAGCTATGGTCAACTGAAGCATCAATGGTTGTGTCCAATGTTAGTCTAACATAAGTCCTATCCATTTCAATGGGTCTACTTTAACTAGGACTAACATTGGATACAACACCTGGAGTGCATGTTTGGAAGCCACTAGGGCGATCAGTGCAAACTGGGAGCTGAACATGAAATCCCAAATTTTGATGGAGTATATTACCCAGTGATATAGTAGGAAATAGTAGATAGAACAGGAAAGAGCCTAAAACATGAGCTGTAATAATCAGCATCTGCCTCATTAATGTGCAATGGCAGAGAGAGACCTGGAACAGACCAATATGGAAAAAATGGCATTGTTCTGGCTATTTCATGCTATCACAACATCTTTAAAATTGGAGATGAGCAGGGCTATGCCAGTGCACCAATGCTCAATGAACCTTGTAGCATGATATCCTGTCCACCGAGGATGAGAATGAGGAGTTTGAAATTAGGGTGACCATATGAAAAGGAGGACAGGGCTCCTGTATCCTTAACAGCTGTATAGAAAAGAGAATTTCAGCAGCAGCACCTGATGAAATTCCCTCTTCATCACAACAGTTAAAGCTACAGGAGCCCTGCCCTCTAGCTAAACTAGGGTGGCCAAATACAAGTCACCCCTGCACATTAATGGAGGGAGCTTTTATCCTTTACTTTGCTGATGCACAGCTGTGCACCTTCAGTTTATAAAAATAGAGATCAGCCCAAAGCTCCTGATGGGCCCAACTTTCATCAGTAGTGGTGGTTGCTGCTCCTCAGCAGTAGCTAGAGTGGACACATGTCCGCTTTTACAGAGGACAGTTCTCTATTTGAAGGCATACTCTATTTGAAGAGCTGTATTGTCCCATTCCAATTTAAAGATAATGAACAGGTAAAGTACACAGGTCTGACCACAATTTTCCATGCCACGGTGAGATATGCTGAATTTCTGTTTAAATTATAATAATTATTTCTAAATTTACATCTCTACATGCAAACTAGTATGTGCAACTGTTATGCAAATCCCTGCCCTCTTTTGTTCCCTTCTTTGGCAATTCATAAGTGGCCACCCTAGCTGGAGTTGGTGAGGACTGAGCACCAGCAAATCCTCCCAAAATGCTTGGGACTCAGCAGCTGCCTGATTTTACCACATCTGACATTTACCCTGGAATGGATTTGATCCTTAATGTTGAACTTGAAATCAACCACAATGAAAAAAGCCATTGACCTCTTGTAGGCAGCGGTACAAACAAGATGAATATTTTTTTCCCATTTCCTTGTCAATACCTTCCCATATGTATTCATATTTTTATTAACATAACATTCCCTGCAACCTTTACACAATTCCATTCATGAATGCTAATGATCAAATTACCATAGAAAAGCAGCAACAACCCGTTTGATATCCTTGTGCCAAGAGAGTCAAAGCTGCGTAGGCTTAAAACAGCATATAAACCTCTTTCATTCGATGTATCAGTGATGAATGTCAATGGCAAGATATTCTTAAAGAGGATTCAGTAGTTTATGAAATTAAGCCATAGCATTTGATTTAAACTAATGAATATAATACCAGTTGTTGTATACAACTGGGACCTAATCTGTACTCACTACATTTCCTCTTGTTTTATATATGCATTGAAACAAGCATCCAAAACAACAAGCGAACCCAAAATACCAATGTGATACTGATGATGATGAACTACCATCCTTTAGAAATCATGTAATTGGATGTAACTATCTTGCTTGGTTTGGTGGGGATAGAACATGCATTTCTCCAATTAGAAACTGCTAGAAGGACCCAGGTTTAATTTAGATGGTTTTCATATGTGTTATTAATTGCTAATGCTATCTTGGGAGGAAACTGGTTTTTCTAAGGATGTTCACATTGTGACATTTGTCATTTTGAATTAGCATCTGCTTTTTCACACTCAGGTTAGCCATACTTCAGTGCCTAGAAATGTACAATCACGGTGCTCTTCCCCACAGGCCTTTGACCATTCCCTTTTTTTTTTTAATTTTCAACTTAAAACTTTTTAAACTCTTTACTTTCAAATTACACGTTAGCTTATCATTAAGTGCCATATCCCATGTTTATTTATACCATTCTTCTATTGTATATTTTCCTTGCCCTTTCCAGTTCTTTGCTATCATTATTCTAACGGGTGCCAGGAGGTTGTTTATCAATTCCCCCATATTGCTAGTAGAGCCAACTTTGGGCTTACTTCCAATTTACTTCCTATTATTTCACTTATTTCTTTAAAAACACTTTTCCAAAAATTTTGTACATGTTCACAGCTCCACCACATATGAAAATATGTTCCAACCTCCTGACATCCCCTCCAACAATTCTTAGACACTTTTTTATCTATCTGATGAAATCTTACCAGCGTTAAATACCATCTCCATACAGTTTTATAATAATACTCCTTAATTCTAATCAACAAAAGCTTTAACATTCTTGCATCCCATATCCTCCCCCAGTTGTATTCATTAATTTGTTCCTTTAAATCATCTTCCCAAATCATTTTGAGAGAGTCTTGGTATTCATCATCCTCTATCAAAATTTTATATATTTCACTGGTCAAACCTCTTTTAATTCTAATTTCTCCCTTCTTTCCTCTTGATTCAATTAAATCTTCAAATCTTGTATTATCTCTATTTTTCTTTTTCCAATTCTGTGTCCATTGTTCCAATTGTATACATTTAAACCAAGCTATCTTTTGTCCTCTTAATAACTCTCCAATTTGCTCCCTATTTATCATACTTTTCATCCAATCTCTTAACTTAATAATTTTCTGATCCCTCAGACCCCTTTCCAACTCAACTTTTAAATTCTTTGGGAAGTTTCCCATTGCTACCACTGGGGTAAGAGGAGAATCTCCTGGTATTAACTTCCCTTTAACTTCCTCCCAGATCTCTAAAATATTTTTCAACAACGGGTTGTCCAGTCCCCTCAAATCTTTCTTTTGAATTTTAGTAAACAAAATATTTTGCAGTTTAAAATCTTGTTCTCCTGTTTGCGTCTCTAACCATTCCAAATCATCCTCCCCTATTATACTATTTACAACATATCTTAATTGATTAGCAATATAATACTTCTTTATATTTGGCAGTCCCAGACCTCCTTTCTTTTGTGTCTTATACCATAGCCCTTTATTAATCCTTGCTTTTTTATCTCCATTACAATAAGCATTAATCATATTTTTCCAACTCTTTAACTCTACTTCCGTTATTTTAATCGGTAACATTCTAAACAAAAAATTAATCTTAGGTAATATTTTCATTTTAATAACCGCTATTCTACCAAACCAAGAATGCTTAAATTTTCTATATACCTCTAACTTTTCTCCTATCTGTTTTTTCAAGCTAGCAAAATTAATTTCTTCTAATCTATCTAAATCTTTTGCAATATTAACTCCTAAATAACGCATTATATTTTTAAGCCTAAGACCTAATTTAGATTTACACTCCTCCAATTCCTTTTTATTATAATTAAATAAATCATTTCTGACTTCCCCCAATTTACTTGTAAACCTGTAATTACCCCAAATTCTCTCAAATGCTTCTTAATCACCTCCCCACTCTCCAGAGGATCTTCTAAAGTCAGTATTGTATCATCTGCAAACATGTTCATCTTAACCTTTTCTTTCCTTCCTATCCTTTTTAATCTTGAATCCTCCCTTATAACATTCGCCAACAGTTCAATCACTATTGCAAATAAAATCAGTGAAAGTGGGCATCCTTGTCTAGTGCCACGGGCTAAGATAATCTGTTGCATTAACCCATCATTAACTATTATTTCTGCTTTATTATTTGCATACAACTGATCAATCACTCCTATAAATTTATCTCCAAACCCAATTTTTTTAATAATTATTTTAAGTGCTGGCCATTCCACACAATCAAAGGCTTTGAATATATCTAATGCTAACAAACCTGCTTTTAAGTTCCTTTTTTTAATAATATTAATTATATTTAAAACTCTCCCTATTAAATTAGGCATTTGCCTTCCTGAAATAAATCCACATTGATCTTTTTTAATATATTTATTTATAAAAGTACTCATTCTTTTTGCCATTATTGCCATAAAAAAAATTGAATCTTGATTTATTAATGATATTGGTCTATAAGAAGCTGGATCCGTCAAATCCTTATCTGGTTTCGGGATCAATATAATCAAGGAATGATCCCACGATGGCGGGGTCTTCCCTCCTTCTATTATACTATTAAATAACTTTTTTCAATTTTGGTATTAATATTCCTCTAAAAACCTTATAATATTCCGGCCCCAAACCATCCATCCCCGGAGATTTCCCTCCTTTTAATTTATCAATAATTCCTTCTATTTCTTTTTCTGTGACTAAACCCTCCATATAATCCCTATCTTGTCTCTGTAATCTTATTTTCCAATTCCTCTCTACATATTCCAATACATTAACCTGTGGATCCATATCTGATGCATATAATTCTCTATAAAATTCCTGAAATATATTTAGTTTATCCTTCATTAAATTATGACTTTTACCTGTCTTATCTTTAATTGTCCCTATCCAATTCTTTGCCTTTTTTGACTGAGTGGACCTGGCCAGCATCCTAGAATTTTTATTGCTGTATTCAAAAAAATCCCTCTTCAAATATAACAAATTCCTTTGAACCTGTTCTAGCTCTTCTTTCTCTAATTCCTTCTTCTTAGCTTGAATTTTGGCAAATAGGCGTCTATCTTTTGTCTCTCTTAATTTCTCCTCTAAATATCTTACCTCCTTTTCTATCTTTTTATTTTGTGCTTCCTGTTGTTTTCTTAGGGTACACATTTCCCTAATACAAATCCCTCTTATAACAGCCTTCATTGTGTCCCATATTATTCCTTGAGAGTTTTGCTCCATTTCATTAATTTCCCATATTATCTGCATTTCTTTTTTTATTTTTTCAACTATAGTTTTATTATTTAAAATCCTTGTATCCATTCTCCATCTCTTTGCTTCTCTATAATCCCTCTTCATTTTAATATCCATTGTCATTAATGCGTGGTCGGTGACTTTACCCCTATATCGCATTCTATAATTTTAGATATCATATTCTTTAACACAAAAATATAATCTATCCTAGAATAACTCTTAAACCTCGATGAGTAAAAGGTATATTTTCTTTCTTCACCTTTTAATAACCTCCAAACATCCATTAATTCTTTTTCAGCCATTAATTTACTTAAAGCCGTCTTCCCACCTATTTTCATATCTCTTAATATACTGTCCTTATCCTTTCCTTTATCTAATACCATATTAAAATCACCTGCCATCACAATGTTCCTTTTCCCCATTTCTCCCACAGCATTAAAAACTTCATCAAAAAATTCCATTTGTTTCCCATTTGGAGCATATACATTAATCAATATATATTCCTCCTCCCTCACCATACAAAAAATTATCAAAAATCTACCCGATTCATCCTTCTTCACTCTTTGTATATTGATTCCACATTTTTTTGAAACTATTATCGCTACTCCTCTCACTTTAGAGGTACCAAATGCCTTCTCATAAACGCCCACATCCCTCATCCTCAGCTCATTAACACCCTCCTTTGATTGATGAGTTTCCTGCAAAAAAATAACATCTGCTTTTTCTTTTTTTAATAATACTTCAATTATCTTCCTTTTTATAACAGTTCCCAGCCCTTTGACATTTAAAGTTGCAACCCTTAGTTTATTTTCCATCTTCCCACACAATTAGCTCTATATTGGTCTCCCCCTGTGATACACTTACCCCCTCCCTTTTCCTCCCCCCCACACTTACCCCAAACTTCACCCCCCTCCTCACCAGACCCTCCTGGGCAATGGCCCCAAATAATTTTAGAACTCTTCGGGGGGGAGAAGCAACCCCACAAACCCGGAGTAACAGCTGGCACTCCCCTCCCTTATAAACTCTTCATCCCTGTTCCATCTTCATTTCTTCATTGGCTACTTCCACCAGCAGCACCTTCATCCTCCTCGGCTCCTCCATCATCCATAGCGTTGACCAAACTCAATTTCTCCAGAAGCTCCATCCCTTGCTCGCATGATAATAATAATAATAATAATAATAATAATAATAACGATTTATTTCTTACCCGCCTCTCCGTCTAGATCGAGGCGGGGAACAACAACATGATAAAATACATAAAACTAATTAAAACATGACAAATATTATTAAAACTGCATTAAAACATCCTAAAACATCCTAAAAACATTCTAAAAATTACACTGGATATGCCTGCCGGAAGAGAACAGTCTTTATAGCTTTCTTAAATTCTAAAAGAGTGTTAAGTTGACGAGTCTCCTCCGGCAGGTCATTCCACAGTCTGGGAGCGGCAGAAGAGAAGGTCCTCTGGGTAACAGTTGTCAGCCTAGTCTTGGCCGACCGCAGTAAGTTCTTCCCAGAGGACCTGAGCGTGCGGGGCGGATTGTACAGGAGAAGGCGATCCCGCAGGTAACCTGGACCCAAACCATGTAGGGCTTTAAAGGTAATGACCAACACTTTATACTTCGCCCGGAAACTAATTGGCAGCCAGTGGAGCGATTTTAAAGCTGGCGTAATATGGTCACTCCTAGATGTACCGGTGACCAACCTGTGTTGTTTCCCCTGCCACATAAATCTCAGAAAAACTGGATACCCCCAGCTATATGTTATCGCCTTCTTCCGCAGGGTAACTGTACACAGTCTCACACTCTTCCTGCACTGGATCATTTGAGGACACAAATCCTGATAAACCTCAATTGGTGTTGCTTGTAGAATTGGTTGGCTCAGACGTCTAATTACTTGTATTAACTTTTCTTTCTTGTAATAATTCGCAAATTTAACAATTATATCCCTTGGGAGCATTCCCTTCTTTTTATAGCCCACTCTATGGATCCTCTCGATATCCTCCATCATCCACAATCCCTGGGGGTCCAATTCCTTAATCCAAGCCAATAATATATCCCTCAACATCTGTGGATTCTCCCCCTGTTGCTCCTGAAAGGATCTAATCCGAATATTTGCTCTTCTATCTCGATCTTCCAGGGCTATCAAACGCAAATCCATCTCTTGCAATTGCTCCCCCTGCTGCTTACTGGTTTCTTTAATCTTTTCAGTCTCCTTCTCCAATTCTGCCATTCTCTCCACCACAGTTTGGAAGCCTGTCAAAATTTCAATCTGCGAGTCTAGAATGTTGCCTTTTATCTTTTCATCCTGCTTCCTCATAGCTTTATCTAACATCATCTTAAAACTATCCATTAGTTCTCCTGGTGACCATGATTGACTTTCTTTAGTAGTTTTAGGAACTGCTCCTGGCTTGGTTCCAGCTTTATATGTCCCACTTCCGGAAGAAGGTGAAGCTGCCTTCTCCTGCTCTTTGTCGGCCATTACCCTGGTGAGACGATCCCAGTTTTTATCTGAGGGGTGCTTTTTTGGCTGTCTAACCCAGCTGGGGGCACTCGATCTATCACCTGCCAACCTCTTTTTCATTAGTTTACAGTTATAAATCCGCAACCCTCCACATAGACTTTAACAGCCACACTCACCAATCTTTTCAATCTCTTATCAGCCAAATATGCTTCAGCTTCACACTCGCTCAACTGGGGGCTCTGGACACCTCTTTTCCTCCGGCTTCAGTTATTTGCTTCAGCCTCCCCCCACAGCAAGTTATCAGCCTGTCTTAGTTCCTTATCCAAAATATTAAAAGTCTAATTTACCAGCTTCTGGCCGCCTGCCAAGAGTTCTGGTCAGTAACACTTTCTCTTTCACTCAGCCGATGCAGCAACATTCCATAACCATATACCAAGTCTTTAATTAACAATCCAACATCTCCAAGATAGGGATTTTATGTTTATTCAATCGCTTCGGTAAGAGAGCGAGAGACTCCCAGCCTCACTCCATTCTCGCGAGGCCACTCCCCCCTTTTTTTTCTTAAACAGTTGCATGAATGTACTGGGGGCTCTCCATACATCCATGGAGTTTATGGCTTGTCATGATAAAATAAGAAAAGAATGGGAATACCATCCAATGCATTAACAGAACACACTACTTCTACTTTGATTTCATAAGAGGATTACCAGTGACCATGTAACTGAACCAATGCCTGAATTATTGAGGGAGAGGGAGGAGGGGCTTGTAAAATCCACAGACTCCCTCAAATTTAAGCAAAGTTATGTGCATCCCCCATAGTTTCCTAAAACTCAGTGGCCCCTTCTGTAATTCAAGTGCTGACTTTCGCAAGCCTCCCCCCCCAAAAAAAATTAATAATCATCATCCATTGCCCCTTTTCTGAGTTTAGGAACATAAGAGCCAAATTGATCAGACTAATGGTCCAGCATTCTGCTCACATTGACCAGACAATCTTCTGAGTCATTGTCTACTAACGTTGTCTCTTTTACATTCGTTGCTACAAATTCTAATGCTCTTCTGGGTCCATTCGTATGCATAAAAGTTCATGTAATGAAGGCCATTATATGGAATTTTTTTTGTGGTGGATGTACATGCTCTTTAAAATTATCTACCTTCTTCCTGGAAGTTAACTCATAGCAAGCACAAAAGGATTTTCTGTGCCCTTCTGACAGTTAAAAGACTGTAGGAAGGAAAAATGCTAACCTTTATATGGATACTTATTTGGATATTTGGTCTGCTTTTGTTGAAGTTTATGTATAGTTCTTAGAAACCTATATTTTCATAGACAATATGCACACACAAACACATACACACACTGTGTGTGTGTGCATTGAAATTGATACATTTAGATCTATGTAGCCACATTTTCTTTCTTCTTTCCTTTTTTCTTTCATTGAAATTTTACACTAAAATTATTATTTTTAAAGAAAAATCATGTAATTTGTCTGGAAAGATTCTGAAATAAACTAGCTGCTTTATGTTATGAAAGATATGAACAATAAAAGACACAGAACCTTGTAGATAGACACCTGTTCAATGGCCTACCTAGTTGAAATTTAAGATGCTTTTAATAATGTATTAGTTTTATTTGTTTAACTGTTTTATCTGTTTTATGGTCTTTGTATCTATATTTATTGTTGTTCCCCACCTCGCTCCAGAGGGAGAGGCAGGTAAGAAATAAATTAATAATAATAATAATAATAATAATAATAATAATAATCCTTCAGGCCTATTAGGGATCTGGCTAAAGCTCTTAAAGCATTCTGTCTGAATCACAAGACATGCTTGGATAAATTTTAGTTAATTCCAAAACCCACCCAAATCCGAAATGTAAAAAGTGGTCCTGCACAATTTGTAATCCACCAAGTTGAATAAAGATATTTGGGGAAGGTGTCACCAGTATGTTGGTGACATCCACCTCTATTTCTCTGGTTCCATATATGTTCTGAACTGGTGTCTGGATGCAGTTATAGCTTGGATGAGGGCCAATAAACTGAAGCTGAATCGTGATAAAACAGGGATTTTGTGGATGGGGTGGTGGTTCCCAGGTCCATGAACTGGGGTATTGCCTGTTCTGGATGGGGTTGCACTTGCTCTGAAGGAACAGGTATATAGTTTGGAGGTGATTCAGGAAGCATTGTTGTCACTGAACACCAAGGTGACCTTAGTAGCCCAGAACAGCCATTACCAACCTTGGCTTGTATGCCAACAATGCCCATTTCTGGACAGGGATAGCCTAACCAGTGTGATCCATGCACTAGTAACCTCATGATTGGACTACTGTAATGTCCTCTATGTGAGGCTGCCCTTTCACCTAGTTTGGAAGCTGTGGCTAGTGTAGAATGCAGCAGCTAGTCAACATGGCAAGTCAAAAAGTTGTATGATATAAAGCTATCACTAACTTTACACTTAACATGGTAAACGTGACCATTTTAGATGAGACTAATTTTATAAAAATCTGGGTAATGACTCACTCTTGTATGGTAGAAAGTTGAACTACAGAGTTCTTGTGTGGTTGGTTTTGTGGTGAATTTCTTTTTGACAAAGGAGGGAGGTTTTTATTTAAGGTGCAATAAACAAACAAACAGTGCTTAAAGATACAGTAGAGATGGATGATATGACAGCCTAGCAAGAGTGTGACTTTATTTAGAGGAAGCTACTAAACACAGCCAATTTTAAAGTATTCACCACTTTTCATCAATGGCTAAAGGCATTCAGAGATCTGGGAGCATAATTACTTTGAAGTTTTTGCCTATTCAAGAATCACTGCCCTTGCTCATAATTGATTGCGGGAGTGGAAGACGGAATAAAGGGACAACACACATATGTTGGATTTAAACAGGGCCACATTTATTTAATTCTCATATTCTGTGAAGAATGATGGGGCCTAAGTACGCATCCTATCTTTGACCAACATCTTGGCCGTCAATGGGATCGGGCGAACCATTCATATCATGCTGGGTGCCACCTTTATCTTGGCATCCACCCTGATTCCCCTTTCGGGGTAGGTAGGCCTTCTGATGTCACCACTCCTCTTGTTGCACAACTCTTGAGTGGGTGAATACGGTTGGCCTCAGAGGCAACTCCTACTCCTATTACAGTGATTGGATGTCACCAATCACCGTAACAGTGCCTAAGAATGGTCACCAACCCTATCCTTACTCCCGATGCCCGCCACCTGCCATGGTAGTGTCAGGCCACTTGCCTAGTCATTCACCCCCCACTTGCAGCTCAATGCCTCCATCAATCCGCTTTGCAGTTCTTGTAGAAACAAATCATGACCGGCATCGGACAGATGAATGCCATCCTGTCTATACAGCTCCCTCCATGAACTAACTATATCGGGATATTTAATACTGAAATCCCCCACACTACTCAAATGATTAAATATTTCACTGTTCGCTCTTCTATGGGCCTTTTCCAAAGCCCTATAATCCAAACCAACATGCCAATTGATCCTGGGCAACATACATGACCAAACTATAACAATGCCCAGCCATCGCTGCTAGATTCCCTCAAAATCCGCTTTGGCCTGCCAAATGAGAGCTTTACCCTTTAGTAACCCCAGATTGTTCCCGCCCAGGTGAATGACAATAACTTGTGGGTGCCCAGGACCCAAACGCTGATGTAAGAGGGTAGGCAGGAGGCACTCCCAACGCATACCGCGTCGTCCCAGCCACAAAATCTTAGCATGTTGGCTCAGTCCAAGCTGTGATCCCACGCGGGACTTGTTCGCCCTCCGCGCGGCCCAGAAGACCATGCTATGGCTACATATGATCATTTTCACTGGATCACGTCTTGCCCCAATATCTAAAATAAACATACAAAGGTCAATAATTGTCCAACAAGAATCATTTCTACAATTTCCTGATGTAAGACTTGAATGCTTTGGACCTCCATCAACCTCCATCCTGAATTTGATTAGGTGAGAATCCAATCACAGTAGCCATAGACGCCGCTCCAATTCTGAAAGAATTAGTACCAAATTTTGACAGATCTACACCTGATGCGCGTAAAGCATGCTTCATTAGGGACCAAAACTGGAATTTAGTCAGCAGTGACATATCCTGATGGAAAAAGAGGAAGCCCATGGCTTTGCCACGGGTAGCTATAAAAGCCTGTAAAGCCTATACTGGGCACATTTCAAGTCTATGTGCTGGCGACAATTGAATAGTGGGACCGCATGCTCCTTGGTCCATTTTGGAATACCTGATGCTGATACATATGCCCTGATCTGTAAACTGCACATCCGTATACTGTAGTGCCCAGCCGGAATTATCTTGCTTAGAGGAAACCACCAATTCAGATATACGAAACGTACCAAAAAATGCAGTAACCGCAGCGGCATGGAGCAGCAGGGCTTCATAATTGTTCTTACAGATGGACGGCTAGATTGATCGGAGCTCCACAAGTGTGTCCGGTGCCAATGGGTGCCTTTGATCTGATATGGATGGGCAAGTTCTGGCCCAACCCTTTAAAGCTCGTTTAACTCAGAAATCATCAGTGTTATCAGGTACACCCTTTATCTTTGCCAAAAATGCTAGGGCAGCTAGTTTCCTGCCAATTGTTCAGGCGTCCAGACCTTTACTGTGTGCTAAAACACAAAATTGTAATATGTGCTCCTCCGGTATGGGCCAATCCTGCGAAAGTCCAAGCCCCTCCCTAAATGCTATGAATTCACTACCCGTTCTTTGATTTGAAGCCTTGGTGCTAGGGGCAATGGAACTCCACACAGCATGTTCTACCTCAATCCTCCAATCTCCCATAATGACGTTGGCATTTTTTCTGGTAGCTGTCATGCCCAGGGGGCCAGATTGCAGAATCTGTCAACCTGATGGTGCGATAGAGCATCAGCAATAGGGTTATTTAAACCTGGCACATGTCTAGCATGAAAAAGGATGTTATGTCTAAGGCAATGCAATGTAAAAGCCCTGACAATGTGCATCACCCTGGAGCTCTTTGATGAAAGGGTGTTGATAACCTGCACTGTTGCTTGATGATCACACCAGAAATGGACTACCACATTTGCCATTTCGTATTCCCATATATGCACCGCTACCAGTATGGGGAAAAAATCCAAAAAAGTCAAATCACAGCACACTCCGGAATCAACCCATGTTTTTGGTCATTTCTCCGCACACCACCTATCTTGCCAGATGACACCAAAACCCAATGCACCAGAAGTGTCAGAATGAACTTGCATTTCAGCTTCAATGAGCAAATCGTGCCTCCAGAATGAGAGTCCATTGTAGTTTCCAAGAAAATGAAGCCATATTCTGATATCCTGACATGTTTTGTGTCACCCTCAATCTATGGTGTGGTTTTGAAATGCCTTTCAATGCCCCGCATAAATGATGAATGAAAGTTCGTCCTGGAGCTACTACCCTACAAGCAAAATTAAGGCTACCTATTAGTTCCTGTAATTGTTTGAGTATCACTTTATTAGGCTTTTCTACTTTACTGAGTTTAATGCGGAGAGACAATAATTTATCTGGAGGTAGTCTACAACACTGCTGAATTGTATCAATCTCAATGCCTAAAAATTGTAGCGGGGCCCTCAGTTTTCTCATGTGCTAAGGGAACGCCCAATTCCTCGGCAATTCCTCGGCCAGAGCCACGAAATTCCGCATCAGCATGCACAATGGTCTGACTGAGTTGGGCCAGCAAACAGGAAGACATCTAAATAATGAAGTGCCTCATGTGCCCCTGTTTTCGAACGCAGGGCCCATTCTAGGAATGTGCTGAAACGCTCAAACATAGCGCAGGAGATTGAACAGCCCATCGGTAAAGCTCTGTTGATATAAAATTTATCCCTAAACTGAAAACCTAATAAGTGAAAAGCATCCTGATTGATGGGCAATATGTGAAATGCAGATTTGATGTTGCATTTGTGCATCAGTGCTCCCTGCCCGTTCCTGCACACCATATCAACCACCACATCAAAGGATGTGTAACACACCAAAGCCAAATGCTCTGGGATATAATCATTCACCACCACCCCACCCCCCGATGGGAAAGACAGGTTGTGTATCAACCTGTATTCCCCGGCTGATTTCTTGGGAACTATTCCCAATGGAGAAACCCGTAAGTTGGGTATACGCGGTTGAGCATAAGGCCCGATAACACGGCCAGACTGCACTTCCTTATTTATTTTTTCCTTGACTAGATGTTCCAAAAACAAAACAGATTTATGATTTTTCGCTAATGAAGCAGCATGAGGTCCAAGAAAGGGGATCTGACAACCCTCTCTAAATCCATGTTCCAAATAAGCTGTGTCTATGCGGTTTGGATATTTTTTCAGCCATCAACAAATTGAATCTACTTTAATTGGGCTGGGACCCTTTTGAAGGTGGTGGATGTCCGCCAGGTTTCTTGCCTCCTTGTCTGTCCCAAAAGTTACCTCTGCCACCCCTGGTTCTAGGGCAGTTAGTTGCAGCATGCGGTCCACTGCACACAGGGCATTCATGACAAAATCTGCATTGAGGGTGGTTACAAAAGCCCCTGGAGCTGAACTTCCTTTAAATGTAGGAGTGGGATACTGTTTAGACAATAAATGTCCACTATCGGCATGTTCACTAATTCCCGGCCTTGCAGGGGTCATGAATTGAAGCCAAAGATCATGGTCCTTGGCATCCCAATGAAGTGAATAATCATAAGCAGCTCGATGACTAAATGATTCGTTGTAAGCAAGCCACGCCCCTCCCTCGTATTTGGTATATGCGTGGTAAATCATATCCAAATACTTGGTCAGGATACAGCCGAGTTCTGGAAAGCGCTGCTGCAGCACACCCATATAAATTAAAAAGTCTGCAAGCCAATTAGACCAATTCATAACCACCATCTTACACTTCAGTCGTTCAACATCCTTATCCGTATTTTTGTCCTTCTCACCGCCTTCAACTTCACGGAAAAGCAGCGAGAATATTTCTCTCGCGTAGCTTGTAAAAGATGATAACCTAAAGGGGCAGCAGTACTTCCCGTCGGCATGGCCTCTCTGCTAACCCCAGTCAAAGGGTCACTAATGTTTATCACTGTGTCATTATTTTTGGAAACAATAGCCCCAGCTGGATCCTGCCACACCACTGTGCATGGTGATATCTGTGTGATGGTGGAATTATTTTGCTGTGATGATGCTAAAGTTACTACAGAAGTCTCCATAACAGGAGTAACCATATGCTGTGCTAGTTGTACAGGATTTGAATTGCCTCCTAACCCCTCAGGTTGTGCACTCAAAGGTATAGTCTGTGTATGCCTTTGTCCCATAGTGGTGTTACCCACCATGTTTGCTGCGGGCCATTCCATCCCTGCCGGCCATGGATACTATCCCCACGGATGTGCGTTCCCCCAATTGAAACTGGGTGTGAGTGCTGTGCTGTTAGCTGTCTCACCTGCCGCCCCTGTCACGGTTGGGCCTCCTGGTATCGCCGTCTCAATGCTCTGTGTAGCTGGGATGGTGGAATCAGCTTGTCTTCCTGCTAATGGCCCCACCTCTGCCCTGCTTGGCTCCACAACCGGGACCAAACGTTCCACTTGCGTGGAATGAGCGCTGGATGATGCCTCAATTGCATCCAAGCACACTGAAACAGAAAGCAATAACTGATCCAGTTTCTTTTTCCTAGTCTGGTGGCACCCCACATCTGTTGCTGCAACATTGCTAGAACCCTGCAGAGTTTTAATTCCTTTATCACACTCCACTGCCTGCAGCCTCTCTAAAATGGTTTGAATATCTGGACTAATTTCTTCGTCGGATGAAGATTCAAGTCGTGCTCTTGGTCTTTTAGGCAGCTGTCTGATAGCCTAGCCTTTCCCTTTTTTACCCCATTGTTCTAGTATGCCGTGTACCACATTAACTAGTAGGCAGGTCTTTATCTCCCTGTGAGTTAAGCCTAATTCAACAAGCTAAAATAATAATAATAACAACAACAAGGTTTAAATCATAAATGTTTTGTTGAATATGAAATGTAAGGCAAGCCTATAAGCATATAACAAGCCCTATCCAGCCCACCTGCAACGTCTCTTCCCCCGTGCCAACGGCTAAACCATTTTTTTCTTCTCCCAGAGCCAATAAATCAGAGACTATAGCACCCTAGAGTCACACTGAAGTAACTTCCCATGAATTTTTTCTTTATCTGAGGTGGTGTGCACGCCAAAACACCCCTAAGGCCTGTGCGGAAAAGCCCTTTCCAGGCCCTCCTCGGCTCTATAATACGCGCCACATAGTGCTACGACTCCCTGCCACCTGCTATTCATTGCAGCGTAGCCTCACTGAATCCGCTCAGCCCCCCAACCCTCCTCTGAGCAACAGGGCAAGAATGGGCATCAGCCTGCATCTCCAACGGATCATGTCTGTAACCTGGCCGCAGTCCGCCGAGGCACCAGGCCCACCCTCCAACCTGAGGCCTGCATGGGCGCTGTCCCTCGGCAAGTCAGTGTTGGGGGCTGTAGTCTTTTTTTTTTTTTTTTTTGGAAATAATTTTATTAATTTCAACATAATAATAACATAAAATACATACATAATCCTCGACAATCCCCCCCGTGCACCCCCACTCCATGAGACCTTCTCTTAATCTTTTATTCTATCCAGAAATTTATCGACTCTTTTGAAGGTGTTTGTCCCTTCCCCGATCTTAATACATATTCCAATAGGGGGCTCCATATTTCCCCAAAATCATTTTTACCGGACATTCCCCTCTTTAACTTCATTTTACAAGTCAGCATATCATTCAAAGCCATATCCCATATTTCTTTATACCATTCTTCTATTGTATAGCTTCCTTGTCCTTTCCAATTTTTTGCAATCATTAGTCTAACAGGTGTCAGGAGGTTGTTTATCAATTCTCTCTTATTTTTGTCCTCTTCCCCTCTATCCCATATTGCTAGTAGAGCGAGCTTCGGGTTTAATTCCACTTTACTTCCAATTATTTCACTTATTTCTTTAAATACCCTTTTCCAAAAATTTTGTACATATTCACAGCTCCACCACATATGGTAATAAGTTCCAACCTCCTGGCATCCCCTCCAACAATTTTTAGATTTTTTTTGTCTATCTGGTGAAATCTAACCGGTGTTAGATACCATCTCCACAGTACCTTATAAAAATTCTCCTTAATTCTGATCGATAACAATTTTAGCATTCTTGCATTCCACAACCTCTCCCACTTATATTCCTTAATTTCTCCATTTACATCCTCTTCCCAAACCTTTTTTATTGCTTTAAGTGAATTTTGAAATTCCTCCTCTATCAATAATTTATATATCTCACTAGTCAACCCTTTCTTAATTTTCTTTTCTTCTTTCCTACCTTTTGACTCTATTAATTCTTCAAATCTTGTATTATTTCTACACTTTTTATTTTTCAGTTTCCAATCCTGAGTCCATTTCCCTAATTGTATACATTTAAACCATGCTAATTTTTGACCTATCAATAGCTCTTTAATTTGCTCATTATCCTTCAAATTTTCCATCCACTTCCTTAACTTAATTATTTCCTTATCTTTCAATCTCGCTTCAATCTCCACTTTTAACACTCTTGGGAAATTCTCCACTACTACCACTGGGGCAAGTGGTGAATCTCCTGGTATCAACTTCCCCCTAAATTTCTCCCAGATCTCCACTATATTTACCAACAAAGGGTTGTCCAGTCCCTTTAATTCTCTCTTTTGAATTTTTTTAAAAAATATATTTTTCAATTTATAATCTATTTCCCCAGTTTGCGTCTCCAACCACTCCAAATCTTCCTCCCCTAGAATACAGCTTATAACATATCTTAACTGATTAGCTATATAATAATACTTAATATTTGGAAGTCCTAAACCTCCCTTCTTTTGAGCCTTATACCATAACCCTTTATTAATCCTAGCTTTCTTATCCCCATTACAATATGCGTTAATTATATTTTGCCAGCTTTTCAACTCTACATCTGATATTTTAATTGGTAACATTCTAAACAAAAAATTAATCTTAGGTAAAATCTTCATTTTAATAATTGCTATTCTACCAAACCAAGAATGTTTTAATTTCTTATATACTTCTAATTAATCCCCTACTTGTTTTTTTAAAGTTACCAAATTAAGTTCCTCTAGCCTATCTAAATCTCTATCAATATTAATACCTAAGTAACGTACTATATTTTTAAGTCTAAGACCCAACTTATCCTTACCTTCTTCCAACTCTTCCTTATTATAATTAAATAACATCATTTCTGACTTCCCCCAATTTACTTTTAATCCCGTAATTTCTCCAAATTCTCTTAAATGTTTCTTAATCACCTCTGCACTCCCTAGGGGATCTTCTACTGTCAATAAAGTATCGTCCGCAAACATATTCATTTTAATCTTCTCCTTTCTTCCTATCCCCTTCACTCTTTCATCTTCCCTTATTACATTTGCCAAAATTTCTATTACTATTGCAAATAAGATCGGTGAAAGAGGACATCCCTGCCTAGTTCCTCGGGCTAGTGTAATCTGTTGTGTTAACCCATCATTAACCATTATTTCCGCTTTATTATTTTTATACAACTTATCCATCACTCCCATAAAATTATCTCCAAACCCAAATGTTTTTAATATTATTTTGAGTGCTGGCCATTCCACACAATCAAAGGCTTTGAATATATCCAATGCTAGCAAGCCTGCTTTTAAATTCCTTTTTTTTATAATACTAATTATATTTAAAACTCTTCCCATTAAATTAGACATTTGCCTAAATCCACACTGATCTTTTTTAATATATTTACAAATAAATGTGGCCATTCTTTTTGCCATTATTGCTGTAAAAATCTTTGAATCTTGATTTATTAAGGAAATTGGTCTGTATGATGCGGGATCCATTAAGTCCTTACCTGGTTTCGGAATTAATATAATCAGGGAATGATCCCATGATGGCGGAGTCTTCCCCCCTTCTATTATAGTATTAAATAATTTCTTTAATCTTGGTATTAAAATTTCTTTAAAAAGCTTATAATACTCCGACCCCAAACCATCCATCCCCGGTGATTTTCATCCTTTTAGTTTATCAATAACTCCCTCTATCTCTTTTTCAGTAACTAAACCTTCCATGTAATCCCTATCCTGCTTCTGCAGTTTTATTTTCCAATTCCTCTCTACATATTCCAATACCTTATCTTGCGGTCCCGATCCTGATGTATATAATTCACTATAAAAATCCTTAAATATATTTAATTTATCTTTCATTAAATTACAACTATTCCCTGACTTATCCTTTATTGTCCCTATCATATTCTTAGCCTTTTCCAACTGTGTGGATCTGGCCAGCATCTTTGAATTCCTATTGCTATATTCAAAAAAATCTCTTTTTAAATACAACAAATTTTTTTGAACTTGTTCTAATTCTTCTTTCTCTAATTCCTTTTTCTTAGCTTGAATTTGGGCAATTAGGCGTTTATCTTTTGTCTCTTTTAACTTTTCTTCCAAACTCCTTACCTCCTCTTCAATCATTTTATTTTGAGCTTCCTGTTGTTTTTTTAATGTACATCTTTCCCTAATACAAATCCCTCTTACCACAGCTTTCATTGTATCCCATAATATGTCCTGCCGGTTATTCTCTTTTTCATTAATCTCCCAGATTTCCTGCAATTCTTTCTTTATTTTCTCCATTATATATTTTTTATTCAACAACCTTACATCCAGTCTCCATCTCTTCGCTTGTCTATAGTCTTTCTTGGTTTCCATGTCCATTGTCATTATCGCGTGGTCAGTAACCTTGATAACTCCAATATCACAATCTATGATTTTGGGTAACATATTTTTTGATACAAAAATGTAGTCTATCCTTGAATAACTCTTAAATCTCTGTGAATAGAAAGTATATTTCCTTTCTTCCCCTCTTAAAACTCTCCACACATCCATTAATTCTTTCCCTTCCATTAATTTGCTTAACTCTGTTTTCCCCACCCTCTTAGTATCTTTTAGTATGTTATCCCTATCTTTCCCTATATCTAGTACCATATTAAAGTCGCCTGCCATCACAATGTGCTTTTTACCCACTTCTCCCAACACGTTAAATACTTCATCAATAAAATCCATTTGTTTCCCATTTGGAGCATAAACATTCACTAATACATATTCCTCTTCTCCCAACTTGCAGAACATAATAAGAAACCTTCCATTTTTATCTTTCTTTACACTTTGAATATTTATACCACATGTCTTTGAAATTATTATTGCCACCCCTCTCGATTTCGAAGTTCCATATGCCTTCTCATAAATGCCCACCTCCCTCATTCAAAGCTCATTAACTCCATCTTTGGCCTGATGAGTTTCCTGCAAAAAAATTACATCTATTTTTTTGTTCTTTAATAACATTTCAATCCTCTTTCTTTTAATTACCGTTCCTAACCCTTTAACATTCAATGTTGCCAATCTAAGTTTATTTTCCATCTCTCTCTTTCACACAAATCTTTCAAGCCTATCCGATAAGCACACAGCCACTTCTAGCCAGGGATCAAAGTCTCTTTCTCTTCACCTCAATCACTCCCTCTGGCTTCTCCGTCTCCCGAACAGCCTTTTAATCACTTATAAATCTTTTAATTGTTCTTTTAATTGCCAAGGCTGTCGAGTTTAGTTTCGTTTCTCCTCGGACAGACTTAGCCCCTCCTCCCAGCCAAACAGTTATACAGCCAACAATCTTTCCAAAGCTTAAAAGCTTAAAAGCTTTCCAAAGCTTAAAAGTCTCTTTTCTGAATGTTAGCAGTCGTTCTGTTCTCTCTACAGTCTATTCAATCAGCCAGCAATCGTAAATACGTCCTTTATTTACCTTCACCGTACTTCAAAGCTGTCGGTCCGTCACCTCCCTTCTGTCGTGCCGGTTATAAAGCCATAAATCTCCTTCCAGCTGCAATCTCATTAGCAAGCTTTCCCCTCTCCATAGCAGACTTGTATGTAACAGACCGCTCTTTTAGGATAGGGAATTTACAGTTAATTCACTGCTTCTTTCGGAGGATGAAGGATTTGCGACCTACTCCATGTCCTGCTAGGCCACGCCCGGGCTGTAGTCTTCATTCCTCCTATGATCCAGTGAGTCCTTTGTCCCTTGCCACTCGCTGTGCTTCAACTCTCCCTCTCCTCATGCTCTGTGCACCCAGGGAGCTATGTGTCCCAGAGCAGAGCAGAAATTGGGAGAATGTGGCGGGGAGACACCGCAGCCCCCTTATATGGGAGGGGGCTTTCCCCCTCCCTGCAGCACCAACTCCGGAGGCAGCCAATGGCTACCCTCCAGGCCGGGTGTGGTTGGAAAGCCTCTTTGTTTACCTTCAGTGAGGTTGTCACATAGCCAGATAGGATTAGTTACATAGTGCTGTGACACCGTTCTCTTTATTCCGTCATTGCTTACGGATTGGGATTGCCCACATCACTAATCCAAGGAGAAGGTACAAGAATCAGAAGAGGAATGGGATGCCAAAATTCCAACAAACAGAGGAAACAATAGCACTGAGCAGGATTTTTTTAAAAAAGATAAACATTCTTACAATTAAGATCTCCCCCTCAAGAAATATTGCCTCCTTACCCCAACACTATTTTTCAGCTTTTAAACAATAAATATAGAATTATTAATAGAACTACAACCTAAGCTAGGTGTGCAGAACCAGAATGGCATAGGGGGCCAAATTGCCCTCCCAAGGTCTTCCATGGGCTATATGATGTCAGTGGGCATGGCCCCACCCACTGATGTCATCCTCTCCACCCATTTCACCTTCCTCCATGCTGAGAGAGGCACAGAGTTCCTTGAGATTGACTGGAAAACTCAGTTTCCCTTTCCACCTTGTATCAAGGGAAAATCATCCAGAGAGGAGGCTCTTGATATTTAAATATTTACTTCATACAATAGAACATTCAGTTCCTTTCATGAGCAATTGATGCATTCCTTTGATCTTCCTGAACAAAGTGCTTATTTTTAATGAATAGATTACATTTGAAAGATACCAGGTTGGCAGCCTCTTGAGAATGAACGGCTCTGTCAATAAAATAGAACAAAAAGCAACAAGGGCAAAGAGTTAGAAATCCTAGTAACAACCAAGCCACACTTGGGTGATTGACTTGCTAAACATCCTTCCACCTAATTCAGTTACCTGTGTGGTGTTGTTATTAGGATGTTGTGCTATAACACAGGTTATAACACTCAGACAGCCTCTCCCCATAACACCACTGTCTTAGTTTATGAAGGGCCAATGCTGGTGTGGGAAGGGGCTTGTACTGTGTCTTTTCCCATGTGACCTGAGTCTTCTGACATTACCTTCATTGCATGGGTAGGAGCTTTGTTGCTTCAATGGCTTCCATCCTATAGTCCCAATGACTCACACTCCACAAATATGGTGTCAGGAGGGTTCTCAGAGTCTATGTTCCATTGGGTTCACTATTGGGGTTGTCAGAATGCAGGTCAGGATCCACTGGTAGATCTCTGGGTGATTTGCAGTAGATCAGCAAGGATTTCTGCCTGCTAAGTGCCCCACAACAGCAACAACAAAATGTTTCTTCCCAGCCTTAAATTATACTGCTAAAAAGAAGAAAGGTGGAGGTGGTGCTAGCCAGGAGTGGATTTTTCTATGGAAGATCTGTGACCTCTCTTGTACACAAAATTAATTTCTGGGTTACAGATTCTTTAATTATAACTGTATGTCTTTGGCATTAGTCTCCAGTTGTTGAATCTTGGTTCCTATAAAAACAACAACAGAAAACAGTGTCTTTCCCTTCAGCATAACACCTTTCATTTTATTTGGCTGAATTCACAAAGGGTGGCCTCCCGTTAGCTATTTTAAAGACGTGTGCTGCTTGCCACTCTCAGCACTGTGAAATGCATTCTTTTTCAGAAACTATCTATACCAGCTCTCGAATGTTGCTACAGTGCAGAAGCACCTTCCCTCTTGCCTCTAGGCAAAGAAACAACTGTTCAGGCCTCCCCAAGTGTAGCGGGAAGAAATCAAAGACAAATGGTAAATCTAGAGGTTATTCAGTATTTTCTTTTTGCTGAGAGGCAAAAACAATGAGTCAGGTACCTTCACTGGGACACAACATGCCACTTTGGAGGAACACTAGTGCTGCCTAAGGTGAATCCAAATAAATTTGGAACATCCAAATGGGAGGAGATTTAGGAGGATTGTCTCTGCTGTTCCTGTCAAGTGGAAAAGCAATGATTGAATGGTATGGATAGGTGAAATACATGGTGACATATTAATATACTATCAAAATACTGTATTATCAAAGCTTGCTTTCCCTTCCCAGCCAGAAAGAACACCCAGCTCCTACTGCCTGTAGCCCTGGGGCTGCAGAAGTAAGGGAAAAGAGTGCTGTGATGTTACATGTCCAGCTATAATGAGTCCATGGTTATGATTTTGTATTCCTGTTATATCTCTATATTTTATGGTGAATATCTCTGGGGTGAGAGCCAGAAGAGTGGCTTGAAGAATGGTGGATTTGCATATGTGTGGTGATTGGCTGAGTCTATGAAGGGGAGGCGAAGTGGCTTTGCTATATAAACAGTAGGCTGTGCTGTGTGAGTCAGATAGGGAGTTGATGTGAGATGGTTTAGATTAAACATAGGGTTTGGAACAGAGATCGAGAATAGTCAGATATAAAACAAGATAGGATTTGGATTAGAGAAAGATTGGATGAGTTAGAGATATAGTGAAGGTCTGTGGTGCTTGGGTTGTGTTTGACAGAGTGTGAGGTCTGGAGCATTGTGTATGAGTGAATATACATTAACACAACCATTAAGAGTTACTTCTTTGCCATTCAACAACTTATTGCTGTAATTAAGTTTTATTTCTTTATACAAATCCAATGCATTCTGCTCTTCGCTACATAAGGGGGAGGTAATATAGGAAAGAATTAGGTGAAGATATAAACAAGTGGGTCCTCGCAGTTTGAGGACGGTAAAAGGTTGGACCTGAGCCTTTAAAGTCCTGGTGGCAGAGTGACTGTGTGGGGGAAAGATGCTTCCTGCGGAGGTGAGAAAGGGTAATTCTCACAGGGAATAGGCGTGAATACCAAAAGTGCCATGTCCCCATCCATCAGCCAAAGGAACAAGAGCCACCAATTGCTATTCAACCAAGAACAGTAGCAAAGGAAGATCAGCCAAACCTATAGCTCGTCACCTTGTTCTGATCTTGGGAAAAAATAGCTCTTCCTTTCCCCCCCCTCCAATCCCCTTCCCTTGTGTGTCCTGTCTTTTTAGTTGACAAGCCTGATGGCAGGTCCTGTCTCTCTTTTTGATTAATGTGAGCCACTTTGGGAGACAATCATTGTCTGAAAAGTGGGATAAAAATGCAGTAAATGAATAAATAATAATAATAAATGAAAATGCCCATCCTTGTGTCAGAAGCAGGTAGAGGAGGGTGTGTATACTGGAGGGCTCCTGGGAGCTGCAGTGTGCATCTGTGCACTCCATGCATGTAGACACATTGCACACCTCTGTCCTGTTAGATCCCAGTTGGTGGAGGCTAGGCCAACTAATTTGAGGAGCCCCAGATGTGCCCACTGGGACCCACTGAGAACCAAACCTAACTATATATGCAGAGGCCACTCTCTTCATCTGCATAGCCCCTCTCTGAGTTCTATTTCTTGGTTACATTAGACTATAACAAAGGGTCAAACTACACATTATGTTAATGATGTACCATATAGCTGACACTTTTTACACTACAGTAAGTGTGTGGGTCACTAATCCAGACTGGGACCGCATGGAGAGGTGACATTTAAATGTTCTACCACTCCTGCTTTCTGAAATCCCTGACACACACATATACAAGCACACAACCACACCGATGGATCAAGGTCACCACACACTTACTTTAGAGCAAAAAAATAAAATAAATAATCAAAGATGGGACCAGCTGCACCCTGCATATTTCATGTGATGTATCTTTGACCAGGAAATCCAGGAACTATTTTCTTATACCTCTCTGATAATTATTCAAATTATTAATCTATGCAGTTAAAGCTTGTTGCAAATCTATTCTAATCAGGGTTATTAGCATGGAGGGTGTTTCAGCTTTTCCTGTTTCTTAGTAATTAGAGTGCCTTTTAATATGGCAAAATCAATTCCAAGTAATCATCTTTGCTGCAGCTTCAGCAGCATTCTCCCCCCCCCCCCGAGAAGGTTAATTATGATTGCAATTTCCACTGATCCATTGATCCTGGTGTCAACAGAGGCAAACCAAAGAGGCACAAGGGGTATATATATATTAGAGCTGTGCGCAGATAGCCTCTTAAAATTCTCCACCCTATTTGTGGGCAGAGAAATTGGGGAGGGATATCAATTTCACCAAATTTCTCAGGGCGAGGACACATTCTTCTCCATTCGCTTCTCACAGCTAAGGGCCTTGGGGATGGGGGAGGCAGGGGAATCCTAAGGATTTTTGTGTGGTTTTGCACTGCCACTGCAAGTGGCGACATCATCAACTTTCTGGGTGATCTGGCCCCCATTTTGCATCCTCCATGTTGCTGGTGTGAGGCAGGCAGTGTTTGGTCTAGCTCAAGGGAAGAGGCGGAGCTAGTGCTGAACCAAAATCTGCCTTCCAATTTCCTGAACATTTTCTTCCCCTATGAAAGCTGCTTTCGTGTTTCTGCCTCATTCTCAGGACATTTTGTCATTCACTTTCAGTTCAATTTCTCTGGTGATGTTTTTGAACTTCCTAATCACTGCAAAGAGGCCAAAGGTGCTGTGTGTGCATTTTTTAAACTTTCCATTTCATATCCCTCCATATCTCTGCAGCTTCCCAGGCTGCCTGTGCTTCATGAGCTGAAGCACAGCTTTTTTCAGCTCCCATCGAGCTGAAAAAGCTCGATGGGAGGATGTCTTGGTGTCTCCCCTTGGACTTGAATTGAACTGTGGGAAGTTGAGGAGGCTATAGGCTGCCATTGAGATGAGTGCACAAGGAAAGTAGGGATATTGGAGGAATCTGTTCAGGGGGTGGAGCTCATTGAGTTTTCACCAACTTGGCCCCACTCTCAGACACCGGCTTGATCATCTGCGAGCTAGCTTAAATCACCATTTGCACAAAATGGTGGCTGCAAATGGTCTAATGTGAGCAAAGGAGACCATTTCCAGCTGCGAATTTGCACAAATTGTGCTATTCATGACTGCAATTTTTGCGCAAATCGCCCTGTGATTTTGTGCAAACCTCCCGCCCCTCCAGTAAAGTCCCTTGGTTTTGGGAACTATCACATAGCTCAGCTCCCAAATGCAAGCTGAGACAGGTCAGTCATGGAGATCCATCAGGCCCAAGAAGGGCTGGATTTCCCCACAATGGACAACCCTAAATAAAAGACAGGACTCTTGTGCACACTTCTCAGCCACCTCATCACTAAAGTTAGTACAGAACTTTGAATCCAACCCATGAGAATTTCTCCAAAATTTTCTTCTCATTTGAATTTCTTTTCAAAAGCAATTCCTTTTCCTTCAAATTTAATGAGAATTGAAGGAAAAATCAGAGGGATGTTCAGCACAGCACTCATAAATACAGCAGCAATGTTAAAGTTTCGCTTTAGCTGAATCTAAAACCTGAGAAAAAGGACATTCTTGTCAAATTAGTAGTAGTAGTAGTAGTGTCATTCTTGCTCGTGCTAAGATGAGCTAATGCCATGCCTTAAAGGACTATACAAAAACACAAAAACACAAAATGAAACACCTCATCCTACGAGCATGTCAGCAGTTTAATTGGTTACAGCTATAAAATCACTAGATAACTTATACCCTGAGCAACTCCATTTGAAATATGTGAGCATGAACATCTATGATTGGAATCGGTACCTCTACTACACAAAGGAAAAAGATGGTCTGTTAAGCTTCGCAACTAGTTGGTTGACGTACAGAGTTAGGAGTTAGGGACCCAGGACCCATCGTTCCCTCCATAGTCCCTTCCCTTGTTGGGAGGAAAAGTGGGGTTACCTTGGGATAATTGTTAATTCTTTAATATTTTTATAACTTTGTTATTCTGATGCACATTGAGTGCCTTGTGATACAATGGCAAGATAATAATATTAGGAATAAATAGTACAAAGTGCATTTTTTAAACTTAACTTTTGATAGGCGTCAACGTGCCAAAAGAACATTGTCAGTCAGTGTCTTTAAGATAAAGGAAAGACATGCCTGCCATATATAACTCATTCTATTGTCCCTCTGGGGCTAATAACAAAACACAATCTTCCACAGCACTTACCTGAAATACCTAATATAGGCATTGCAGAACTAACATAATAAGTCAACTTATAGGCTAGATTCAATTTGTCCATCATTTTGCTATTTTATCTGGTGTTTTTGGGGTTTTTAAAATCCTGTTGTACCATCTGCTCTTCCCCATGGAGCTCCAAAAAGCTATAATGAGCCATCTACCTAATGGTGCTGATAACAGCATCTGGCTCACTTTTGTGTTTGGTACATTCTACCATTTTATTGAATGTGTTTATCAGTAGTGCCACATTTTCTCTAATCTTGTTATGTTTTATTTCTGTTTGAACTTTCCAGGACAAGCATTAATAAACTGACCTTACAAATAGGGATGTGTATCGTATCGTTAAAATGTATAATGATACGATAAGGTCATTATCGTGCATGTGTTTAACAATAACGATACGATAGAAAAAACCTACGATAATCATCGGAGACTATAATTTTTGGGCAATTTTATCATTTTATCGGACTGCCATATAAATATACCTATAACTTCTGTATTTTAAAAGTTAGAGGCTTGAAACTTGGTCACAGTGCTTATGAGGTATGCCTAAGTATGTGTATGAAATTTGAGATCGATCCCTCCAACCCTCGATTTTATATGAATTTTTTAAAGATCATTTCCGTTCTGACAGTTCAGAATGACAGCTTGCCACGTGCGTTCATTCAGACCTGTCAGAACGGAAACGATCTTTAAAAAATTCATATAAAATCGAAGGTTGGAGGGATCGATCTCAAATTTCATACACATACTTAGGCATACCCCATAAGCACTGTGACCAAGTGTCAAGCCTCTAACTTTTAAAATACAGAAGTTATAGGCATTTTTTCTTTAAAAATAGGGCTGCAAAAAAATCATTTTTTCACGATAATTATCGTGAAGACGATACAATTAAGCTACGATATGAATGAAGGTGATATTTTTTTGGGTCTGAAATGACGATAACGATAAACGACAATATTTTTTGGCGTGCACACCCCTACTTCCAAATTATTCAATTTCATTCGAAAAAAGAGTCAACTTTTGATTGGGTGAAAAAATGGATCATTTAACCGCATTGCCAATGTAATACTTAATATTTCCAGTACACAATTAAGGTAAATGAATGTACACTGACTGTCTTAAATTCTTATTATATTATTCTTTCCAAACAGGTGGTTGCCAAACAATTTTTCAAAAATCTCACCATAGCCACTCTGCCCTCTCTATATTATATCTTAACAACATCTCCAAGTTCCAGCAACAGAATTTAAAAGGCCCTGATAAAACTAAATTTATTCATACTCAACACTACTGGGTTCCAAACCCACTACTGGGTTCTCAGGGCGCTCAGCTATGCCAACCTGGAGCTGATTGAAATAGTTCTGACTTCCTTGTCCTATTTAGCTCAAGTCTCCTTCATTTCAATGGGTCTCAAGTAACTGACAAAACCCATTATATGTACTCAACCATACAGTGTACAAGGAGAAAGGGCTGTAGCTCTGTAGTAGGACAGATGTTTGGTATGGATTCAAAAGGTCCTAGGTTCAATTCGTAGTGTCTCCAGGACCAAGTAGGGCTGGGAAAGACAGCTGTCTGAAACCCTGGAGGGCTGCTACCTGTCAGAAGATAATATTGAGGTAGATGTAACAATGGTCAGATGCAGTATAACACAGCTCACTGTTCTCCTGGTGTGTGTTTTTGTTTGTCTGTTTGCTTTGCTTTAAGGCAAGGCTCGTAGCTCAGTGGTAGAGCATATGCAATCCATGGAAAAGGTTCCAGGTTCAATCCTTAAAATTGCCAGAGTAGACAATACTGAGCTAAATGGATTGATGGTTTGACTTGGGGTGGACTCTAGATGGACAGTGTCTGTCGCAGTGGCTTCGGAATGGCAGCAGTTGCGTTACATGATGCTGCCATCAATCCGGAGCCATCTAGGGGCAAAGCCCCAAAGCTTCACATTAAAAAAGTCAGGCATTTAGTTCGACTTTTTTAGGATTGAGTGACACAACGACGTCTTTTGCCATTTGTTGCTGTTGCTCCAGAGCTTTTTGGAGGCCTGCCCAGTCTCTGGCAACCACTGATTGATCGCCATGGGCTGGGCAGGGAAGAGGGTTGTCCAGTGAGCCATAAGCTCCCTTCTTCCCCATCCCATGTTTAAAGTAAAATAAATAAAAAAACATTAAAAAAAACACCACTTCCCGTCGCCGACCACCCGCCTGACTTCTCCACCCCACGTTTAAAGTAAAATAAATAAAAAAATAAAATGTAAAAAAAACCCCTTCCCACCACCGACCACCTGCCCTACTTTCCCACCTCAGAAAAAAATTAAATAAACTTACCTTAAATACTTCTTGGTGGGTGCAGCAGCAGCGGCAGCTGGAAAGCCTGCCATCACGCTCCTTGCGCGTAGAGGGATGCAAGGAGCGCAATTTCACATCAGGTCATGCCTCCTGCTGACGCCAGCGCAACACGGAAGAGAAGCCGTCTAGAGGCAGCCTTGATTTTTGGCAGCTTCCGATGTGCTATCTGGATAATGCCCCCCCCCCCCCCCCGTGGAGGTTGGTGGCTCCGATTTAGATAGGGCTGTGAATCCATTCTGGGTTTCAGTTAGAACCAGCCAGAACTCTAAAGAGGCAATCCAAGGTATTGAACCCTATCCACAAAAGAAGTTCAAAACCTTGGATAGCTCCCTTAGAGTTCTGGATTCACAGCCCCAGTGAAATCAGAGTCACCAGCATCCCCCCCCCCCGAGCTGTTATATTCAAAAACAGCATTAATGGTGTGCACTCCACCCTGAAACTCTGAAATTCTGACAAAGCTCCAACAATGCTCCGAGTTTTCGGAGTGGAGAGGGGACAGTTTCAAAACTGTTGAATACCCACGGAGTGGAGATGCACCTTATCAGAGCTCCGTTCCGTTTTCGGATAACCGCTTCATTATAGTCTATGGGAATTAACAAAAATGCTTACATCTCCACCATTTTTAAAGATAAAGAGATGAAACTTGGCGCCCTGGTAGCTCTTAAGTAGGACATTAGCCATGCCGAGTGTGAAGCAGATCCCTTCATACCTTGATTTTTAGGATTTATTTTTTTTAAAAAAATCCCCCTCAAATCATTCTCCCCATAAATAATCTCTCTCACACACCATCCTCTTGAATCTTGTGTTAATTCATCCCTGCACATTTATGGAGGAAAATTTTATCCTTTAATTTGCTGATGCACAGATGTGCAGCTTCAGTTTATAAAAATAGAGGTCTGCTGCATTCCCAGACTGTTTGCTGTAATGGGGTGACATGGGGGCATGCTCTAGCAGGTCTCTATTTTTTATAAACTGAAGATACACAGTTGTGCATCAGCAAAGTAAAGGATAAAAGTGTGCCATAAATTAACAAGGGTGAATTAACACAGAATCAGAGAGGATGGGGTGTGTGTGTGTGTGTGTGTGTGTGCATTTATGGGGGAGATGATTTGAGGGAGGAATAAAAAAAATTCTAAAAATCAAGGGATGAACAGATTTGCTTCCAACACGGCATGCCTTAAGCCCTGCTTAAGATCTATCATGGTGCCAAGTGTCATCACTTTATCTTTAAAAATGATGGAGATGTAAGCATTTTTGTTATTTCCCATAGGCTATAATGAAGCCACTGTCACTGTCAATCTTTGACAGCTGTCAAACTTTAAAAAAAAAATCTAAAAAATCAAGGAATGAACAGATCTTCTTCAAATTTGGCATGGCTAAATTCTTACTTAAGAGCTCTTATGGTGCTAAGTTTAATTTCTTTACCTTTAGCAATGATGGAATTGTAAGCATTTTGGTTAATTTCCATTGACTATAATAGAGTGGTTATCCAAAATATGGAACGGTTCTCTGATGGGTCATCCGTTGGTGTGGAGAGTCAGAGCCGCTCCAAAAATTGGAGTGAAGAAACATCTCATTGGAGCTCTACTCTGAATTTCGGGGTGGAAAAGACCCGCTCTGCACACCCCTATATAACATTTTTTTTAAAAAAAATCTTCATTGCAGCTGCACAAAGTATAGCCTTAGGAGATGTACTTCCCCTGATTTGAGAATTGTTCAGTACTGCTCCTCCAGCCGTCACCTGTGTTGGGGAGCCAGTTTCACTCCACCGTGACTTTCCCAGGTGGAGCAAAGCAAACTAAAGCATCAGGAAGTTGGAGGAGGAGCTGCAGCTTAGTTGCTCCCCTGCTCTCTTTCCCTTTGGAGTGGGTGAGGTTTTGGAAGTGGGGCAGAGCTCCATGTGAGGCCCTGTGGGTGATGGCATGGGTTAGGCCCATAGCCCAGAGATTCCCCCCTCCATGATTTATACCCAGTTATAGAGTTCCTTGGAGGCTTGCAGTAATGGAATGAACCATAACTATAGTTTGCCATTTGTGATATATGTAATGGACTCACTCAGCGAAACTTGAACATGACCTTAGTAACTTTAATGGCAATACACCAGAAATTAAATCGATTTCACAGAGTGATTGCCCTGCCAATACTAACACAGAACTTCACTCCCACCAATAGACAAATCTTTACTACAAGGGAATCATTTTTCTGGCAACTCAAACTAATTTGATCAGAGCATCTTACATGACAAGAATGGAATATGTCAAACTGCCATTTTATTGCTAACTACAGTAATAAACCCTGAATGTTGCCTGTGATGTAGTGAGCCAGTATTGCAACATTGGAGTGACAGGAAGGAGTCTGATTCTAGGGCTTCTTTTGCCCAGAAGTGCCACAACCTGCCCCCCCCCCCCAGCCATACTTGTGTTTAAATCCTAACCATTCCATGCATTGTAGGGAAATGTGGCTTTGGGTTTTAAACCCAGTTTTCATTCCATTGATGAAATCATTATGGGTCTAAACCAGCATAATACAAATACTTGGGTTCCAAATGTGGCTAGTTTTTACATACAACTTTTTTAAAAAACTAATCTGCAGGTATGAGCAGACCATAACTCATTCCTGGAGTTCAGGAATTCATTCAGTTTAAGGTATCCATCTTCACGGAGGTCCTTGAAGGACCGGGTTACTTATTTGTCTATTTTGAAATGGATGTCCTATTTTGGTTCCTATGGAAACCTTGCACTGAGGTTTCTGAGAAGACAGTCAGTGTGTGTGTGTGTGTGTGTGTGTGTATCACTTAATTTCCATTTTTTCTCTTCTTCTATGGTTAATTGTTTTTTGTGTTTTTTTATTGCTTAATAGACTGAAGAATGTTAAATGACTGAAAATTTCAAATGTTTTGCTGAAACCTTCTAAAATTGCTTCACTGCTTGAAAAAGATAAGAAACCAAAATTCTGCTTCATGCTCATTCCTCATCCCTTTCTCAGTCTTCAGGCAGTTTTAGTTATGTTAATGATTCTATATTTCTTCTGGGGGCTTTTGATAAATGCAGCAATGCAATATATCTCATGCTTAAGTATTATTGCTGTTCTTTTTTTTAAAAAAAAGCTGCTTCTGCATTGATTTATTATTCTCTAGCCTATATTGGGGTGTCTTGACAGTGACTCTGTTATGTTATCTTTTTTTTTGCTTTTGCTGTTCTGCTATTTGGGTGACACCTGAAGGTTACTCTCTGAAGAACCTTGTGTTGAAAGATGTGGATTGGCTTGGTGGCATCAATCAGTGTTGTGTTCCAATGACATAAAAGGCCACCCCTGTGTGAAGGCATATCTAGATTTCTTCAAGGTTCAAATCCCTCTGGGGAGCATTTGTAGTATATAATGTCCCAGTTTCAAAGCAGCTGTTGTCACCTTTAACAACCACAAGTGCTTCAACTAGCTCAAAGAAGAAGAGTGCTTTCCCATCTTGAGGGTATAAAGAAGCAAGACAGTTTCTCGTTTGCAAGAAAAATATGATCGAGCTGCTTCTGCAATAGAGGAAAATGCTACAATTATCTACATTCCCTATACCCCACTTTTCTTCCTGAATCTAACTTCAGCATTACGCATGCACACCCAAGATGAAAGTATGAATGTTGTTGCTGTTAATACCTATTTTACAGAAAGAAAATAGAATGATATCTAGCTTCTGTCATATGAATAGGCATGAACAACAATGAACAAAATATCAGATGGCTTATGTGGAGGGTTATCATATTCAGTCCACAAGAATGACTGTTGAAGCCGAATCCTCAGAACCTTGGTCAGCCAAGGAAGTGACTAGTGCTGCCTCGAGAACACAGATGATAGAGTATCTTTATTGCATCTCTCTGTTCACTATCTCCAGAATGGTCAAAATGTAACTCCTGATGTTAGTATAAGTTCTGGTTTCTTCCTCATACATTTGCATTTACACCCAAACTACCTGTGAGCTGCAATCATAAATCCATATTTCTTGCATTCACACATTACATTGCAGTCAGATCTCTCTCTCTCTCTCTCCCCTGAAAGAAATTTCAGAATGTAAGGAGAGACTGATTTTGGCCATGACTTCAAAACTCTCTTATTTCTGGCTGGCTGTTGGATCTGGGGTAACATGAAATGTCCTTGAAATAATTCTAAAAAACAAAACAATGACAAAAACAACAACAACCACAACTTTATTTATGGTCCATAGATCAAAAAACAAAAGGCAAACAGTACAATATCCAAGAACATATTATTGTATGGCTTACTGCTACCAATACATCTTAAAAATTAACCTCGTCCGAGCTGAAATCTATTTTGTATTACATAGGAAAAATACTTTGCTACTTGTAATGTGAAAGGTTTATCTGTGCCCCGAAGTAGCTGTCTGACCAGGGAACCCCGGGACCACCCTGGGAAACGTTGAATTAAGGGGTATAGCAGATCACACCTTGCATTACGATAAAAACTGCATCCTAACAGCACATGATCTATGGACTCCACTACAGAGTCATCACATGGACATAGTTTATTCTCAGCAGGAATTGTTTGATATCTTCCTTCTAACATATTTGAAGGAAGAGCATTGAAGTGGGCCAATGAGAAGGCCCTTCTGTAGTTTGATATATCCAGCCAGTCCAGATAGGGCATCATTTCTCTGGGCATAAAATCGGGAAAAGCTCGAGACTGAGGACAGCAAGGGCCTCGGGACCGTCCACGAAGCTCTTGTAATTGTATATCTAGAAGCCTTTGCTTAGCTACCTTTTTTGTACTTCTTAGCTCCAAGGTTAAGACTTGTGCAGTAGACAGACCCATGGTCTTTATTTTCTGGGTCATGGCCTTGCTCCAGGGGGAAACAAAGCTGTCCACTAGTATATGTGATAATAGAGAATGGGAAGTTGATGTTTGGGAGAGGCGAAGTCAATATGTTATTGTAAGCATCCAGGTGGTGCAACTCAATGGGACTAGCCCGGCCTCAAGGTTAAGAGCAGTTCCAGGCACACACTTTGGAACCCCAAACACCCCTCTTAGAAATTTGGACTGGACTACTTCTAGAGGGTCCTTGGTCAGAGGGAACCAAATGGTGGCCCCATACAGCATCTGGGCTGCCGGGTTTGCTCTGTATACGTCAATAGCAACCGGTAAAAATGTACCACAGGGCCCCAGCTGTTTGATTGGCTCTAAACTTAGTGTGTTTAACATGGTTAGACCAATGTAAGTTCTCCTGAAAAACAATGCCCAAATACTTAAACACAGCTACTTGTTCAATTTTGTGGCCCCTTACACCCCAAGGAAATCTCAACCTTCTTTTCACGAAAACCATAACCTTAGATTTGTGATAATTCTTAAATTATTTAAGTCACAGAATTCCCTAAAACCGCCTAAGAGTCTCTTTAGACCAAGCTTTGTCTGCGACAACAATACCGCATCATCTGCATATAACAGTATGCTCACTTTTAATTGGCCTAATTTGGGGGGGGGGGGTGGCATTGAATTTCCTCCATTGATGTTGGAAGATCGGCCAGAAATAAATTGAAAAGCGTAGGGGCGAGCACACAGCCCTGCCGGACTTCTCTATTTGCAGCAGTTTTGTTAGTAATATGGCCCTGATTGCTATAGCAGACTTGTGCATACGTATTATGATATAACTGTTGGATCAGATATAATAACCTCTACTCTATTCCAAGGCATTTCAATTTATCCCATAGAAGCGGGCGAGAGATTGAATCAAATGCTGATTGTAGGTCCATATAAGCTACAAACAGCTTTCCTCCTTTTGGGGCAGTATATTTATATGCTAAGTGAGACAATACTAGGCAATGATCATAAGTAGAGCACCCAGACTTGAACCCTATCTGCTCTTTGCCCAGAATGTTATTACTCTAGACCCAGTTTATTAATTTGGTGTTTAGAAAACTGGCATACACTTTCCCAATTATAGATAAAAGACTAATGGGCCTGTAGTTATAGGGCTCAGTTCTCGTTTCTTTTTTGTATATTGGAATAATGATCGCCCTCCTCCAAATTTGGGGTATCATCCCGGACTTTTTTATAATAGTAAATAGTGTTGCTAGCAGTGAACCCCACCAAGGGATGAATTACATTAAAAACAGGAAACATACAAGGTGACCATAGGAGATTAATTTGCCAAGAAACTGACATTTTCATAGCTTTCCCATAGGGCTTGATAATTCCTTAATCAGGGGGAAATTAAATACATATTATTGATGTTTGTGAATAGTGGGGTTGATCCATCTGTTGTCCCCTTCACCTGCTGTAGTTAAGCTTTCTGGACTCTTGGAGAGGCAGGGTAAGGGGCAATGGAAGTGAGCCTATTGAACCCTTGAAAGAACTTGCACTAAGCATTCAAAGAAGGGTCAGGCTTTTGTGAGTGCTTGAACTGACTACTCACAAAAGTTCAGCCCATTTCAGGCCAAACTAAGGAAAGCTTGTACATTCCTGGATTAGACAGAATTGCGAAAGGTATGTCTATCTTATGTACTAAAAGCAAACTCATTATTTGAGTGCCTGCCCTTATAAAGACAAAAGGCACCATTCATGCAGAAGAAAGAGGCATCAACATTTCAGCAGAATCCCAAGGTATGCAGAAAGTTTTTATTTAGACCTAAAATTAGAAAATACACATGAAAGGGCAAAACATGCCCAATCCAGACTGAATGTGTTCAGTGGTCACAAAATGCTAAATGTGTGTTGAAGGTGGGTGGGTGAGGTGGAGCAGAAAACCAGGGAGGTGGAATTGCGTTTCTTGGAGTAGGACATGACAGGCTAGCTGGTAGCTTGAACTGAAGGACTCCATACAGAAACATTTTCTTGCACGTCATTTTTTTCATTATCTAGATATTTTGTAGCACTCTGGATGCTAGGCAACTGCTAGGGATGTGTAAGAATTTTGTTTCAGTTTGGTTTTGATTGAAATTGAGTAAAATTCAAAAGGGTCTTCATATTCAGGACAAAAAAGAACATGGAACTTTTTTTTAACAATTGTGAAAGAAAGCAAAATTGACACATTCGTCCAACTAAGTTTGAGTGCTTAATTAGGGGTGCCACCTCTTTTTTCTGACAGGCGTCTCATCTTTAGTAGCTACATGCCTGGCAGGCGTAGCCCTTTCCATGCTAGAACCGCTGTACCTGTTCAATTTGGCTTGTACAGACAGATGAATGGGAATTTTGTTTTAGAACATATTTTTAAGAACTTTTTGCAAAGTTCTTCATTTGTAGGAGTGAAAGAACATGAGATGTTACAAAATCAAATGTGGGAAAAAGCAAAAATGCCTGATCCAACCATCCCTAGTAACTGCAGCTTTGAGATATTATGTTTTTGAATATAAGATGTTGAAAGAAGCAACAGGGGAGGGTTGCTTCCATCATGTGCTATTTGTGTGCTTCCTGAAAGGCAACTGGCTGGCCACTGCTACAAACAGTATCATTAAATAGATGGATTCTTGGTCTGATCCAGCAGGGATCTTGTTATTGCTGCTAAAGCTACTATGATTATCAGTTTCAAGTATCTGATCTAAGTTGAGCTCAGCACATAACTATAAACAGTAGGCAGATTTCATACAAATGGTTGACCCACGGTAGCCTGAGCGAACGTTGCAGCACATGGGATTATTTAACTTTGTAAAAAGGAGGCTAAGGAGAGACATGATAGAGGTGTTCAAGATCATGGATGGTGTGGGAAGTGTAGATAGGGAGACATTTTTCTTCCATCCCGTGAAGCTATTTGGTGGGAGATTCACATAGCACATAGTTAAACTATGGAATTCACTACCACAGGATGTCATGATGGCCACCAATTTGGATGGATTTAAAAGGAGGATGGATAAATTCCTTCAGGAGGAGGCTATCAATGGCTACTAGACATGATGGCTATGTGCCTCCAGTATCAGAGGCAGTAAGCTTATATACACCAGTTGCTAGGGAACATGAGTGGGAGGGTACTGTTCCATTGTGTCCTGCTTATTGGTCCCTGGTCGACAACTGGTTGGCCACTGTGTGAACAGAGTGCTCGACTGGATGGTCTGATCCAGCATGACTCTTCTTAAGTTCCAAAGTCCAAAAACTATAGTTACTTCTAGGAATGTATGGATTTTGTGTTCCGCGGATTGTGAGGTTTCCTTTGTTCTGTAATTCGCTCATTGATTGAATAGGACTTTTGTAAGAAAATTTAATTCTATGACTTCTAGAATTTGTGTGTACATTGGAAAGTGTGCACTTGTGCAAATGTTCACTTATGAAAAGGTACAGTCTTCCCCCTTTCCCCATCTGCATTTTCACACCTATGGGAGGAATGCCCATTTTGGTCAGTGATTTTTTTATCCCCCTTCATATTTTTGTACAAATAATTTTGTGTACTTTTTCCAATAAATAATAGTGATAATAAGTCCCCAAAATCTGCAAGACTTGGAAAAAGCTGGTCCGCTAAAGAATTTATGGCTCAGATTCATAGTAATCCAAACTCATTTGAAACTATTGTAGATTTCTCCAATATCCCTACCTGCCAGACTCAACAGAAAATCAGTGCACTATATATAGTGTATTGGAATTGGAAAGGGAGATCTGAGTTCTAATTCCTGGACCATAAAATTGGATGACCTTTAGCAAGCAATCTCTCAATCAAACTAACATAGCATAGGGTTGTTATGAGTGCAGAATGAGATAAAGCCCATGTACACGTAAGCTCCTTGGAGCAGGGATACATTTTTTTAAAAAATGTATGTATGAATGAAAAAGACATTTGAAATATATGCAGTTCCACACAAATGCCCAGAGCAAAGCAATCTTTTTTTAAAAAAACACAACACACATCATGATGTCACAATACTCCCTAGGACTGTGGATAACCTAAAATTTATATGGGCAGTGTGTTGTTTGTCTAGAATCAAGAAGTGGCTATCACTCCTGGTGAACATCTTTTCCCTTCAGTCTTCGACAATACCCCAGATGGTAAGGATGGCTTCTCACATTGCAAGTCTGAATATGCAGCATGGAATATCAATTTGTAATGTATGCACTTGCCTTCCTAAGATCCACATGCACCCTAGAGTAATGTTGTATTTCGGTGTTCTGTCATAGCGTGAAATGCCTATGTTTGCCTATGCGGCTCCTCTCTGTGCAAAAATCTAGCCTTAAGAGACTAATCTGTCAGATGGCCAGAGGAACCAGGAAGAATATTATGTGTGCCAGAGGAAAGTGTCATTTACAATCAGTTGCAAGGGGGGATCTCCATTTTGCACTTGTGGTGGCTTTACTCTGTCTATTGACAAAATAGGCTTGAACTACTGTTGATATATAGCTAGGGATCTTGGGGATATTCCTGCAATTTGTCCATCTGTACAAGGGGGTACAAAGGTGAAGAATATACTCATGTTTTCTGTCAAGTATGAAACCCCTTCCAAGTTACATGTTTAAGGTAGGATTGGACAAAACTCGAGATCACCAGTATTCTCCAAACATTATCTCACTGCCAATCCTGTGCCCAATTTCAATTTCTGTTTATGATTGCTGCTTGCTCTGTGTGAATGTGCAAATCAAGCAGCAATTGAACAAGAGTTTTGTGAATATATCCCCAAAAGTGCACAAATTTGTGCAAATGTCCTAATTTGCACAAACATCCCCATAGGCTAAAGCAGGGTTGATTAAGTCTACTGAGAAAATGTGCACACATTAGGAAATTGAACTGGAACTTAGGAATGAGATGAACGTGAGCACAAGTTTGGCAATTTGCAAGTATTTTAGCAGACACGTGCTCACACTCATGTCCAGAGGTTTAAACAGGGCATGCTGGCACATTCTGCTTACAAAAATGAAATTCTCATACATTCCTAAAACAAGAGATAGGATACAAAGAACTGCACAGCTAATTCCATCAGCCCACAAGATATTTTGCTTCTGTTCTTTGAACAATAAGGAATGCCCCCCCAGCTATACCACATGGAAATGGCTTTAGAAGCTGTGATGTGTGTGTGTGTGTGTTGGGGAGAGGCTGTTATTCAATGAAAAAGAGAGTAAAATTGCATTTGGTGCAAGGTTGCATATATTAATGTAGAAAAAAATAGCATATACAGCAGCCATTTCTGCTCACTTGTTGAATGACAGCAATGACCTTGGCTTGATAGAGATGTCCATCCTTACCAGACAGACCCATGAAATTGACTGGAGACCAGAAGAGCATTGCAATGTACCTCCATGCTAGATGTTTGCATGCATCTCCATTACCAGATTAGCAAGTGTGTATGAAGTAGACCTCATATTATGATCACCCTGGACATAGATTTAAAGTTTTTTTAAAAAAAAATAGTAACAATGGAGAAATTACAAAAGAATTTTAAAGAAATAGTAAAGTGAAAAAATGATATTGAAACATTTCAATCAGCCTTGTACTAGGTTGGCTGCCATGAGTATGTGAGTTGTCATTTAGTACAAAGCCTCCTTCCATACCAGCACATTCTGTAACAGATATGTCAGTCCACATTGGATCTTGCAGCTCCAGTGAAGCAACAATCCAATAAACAATTTTGGGGAACTGAAGTAAGAGATTGTCTGTCTTGTGCAGAGAATCTGAATTACTTTACTATTTATTAAGCGGAACTTTCTTTTTCCGGTGACCAGATCAGGACAATAATATAACACATTGCTATATGCCATCAATACTGAACATGACTGATTTTGGCTACAATCCTATATGCACTTGCCTGGGAGAAAGTCCCATTGAACTCAGTCATATATATGAATTTTAGGGGGATGGGAAGATGAGTAGTTAACTGAAATGGTTGTAATCTGAAGGAAGCAACAAGAATGGAAGTTTTAAAGTGAATGCTACATGACTAGTGTAATCACATACATGCCTACTCAAAGATAAGCCCCACTGAGTCCAATATAATTTATTCCCAGTACATATATTTATATAATATTTATGCCATCCTTCCTCCAAGGAGCTTAAGGCAACATAGATGATCTCTACACCTCTACCCAAATTTTACCCTCAAAACAACCCTGTGAAGTAGGTAGTAGGTTATGCTGAAAAATAGTGATTGGCCCAAGGCCAGCTTCATGACTAAATGGAGATTTGAACTCAGGTCTCCCCAATCCTACTCTGTACCACACTGGGTCTTTCTGTCATAGTGTGCTGAGTCATGCTAATTTCTCCCATTGCTCTTATAAGTTAGAGCCAGTTCTTATCTGGGGGAATTATGCAGGAGCGGTGTGTTTGTTACTCCTGCATAATTACTTCCCCCACACCACTCCAGCAAGGTACCTAGGAGAGCACTATGGGGAGACACCTGACAAGGTTGTCACAGGAATTGGCCATACCAACAGCTATTCCTACTGAGTGTCCTACTGGATCATACTTCTGAATGTTTATTCCAATCCCATTTGTCTTGTATATGTTCTCAAGAAGAAAATAAATGTTTGTGGTCTTTTATCAGATGTCTTGTGGATTATCTCAAAAGGAAAATAGACAGTATATCTTTCACGTATTGATGGTTTATGTGTGGATATATGATATAAGTCATTAAGGGAGGCACGGCAGTGCCTCCCTTGTTAAGGGCTGTCAGTAAAAAACACATTCCACCATGTTAAAGTGATAATTGGGGGAGGAGTCATTCTAACAGCCATAAAATCGACAATGTTTCACCAATCTTTCTGAAATTTACAGGTGCCAGAAAGAAATGTTTGCTTTACATTACCTGAAAATTTCAAGAAGATTGGTGAAAGATTGAGGGAAGGAGAGCAGTTTAAATTAGAAAAGGAACACAAACCTGTCTCCCTGCTTTTGTGAAATGATTTTGAGTTTGCGAGTATTTGTGCGCATGATTTCCAGAGGGATTATAGACTTACTGCTTAATCCATTGATGGTGTCTTCTTCTCCCTTCAGTCTAGTTGGTGGAATGCTTTTCTTTTTTTGAAAATTCCCTACCGTTGATTTTTAAAGAATATTTATTCCTTTCGTTCAATCCATAGTACAACGCATGTGCACACGGCACCACAGAGCTTATTATCAGAAGGGAGGGGGGAGGGGAGAACTGCTGCCTCTTTGCAAATAGAACGTTCTTCCCTGCTCTCGCGATGACAGAGGCAGCTTGAGGCAAAAGTCTAGGTCGCAGCGGGCGAGAGCGAGCGAGGGCGAGAGAGAGAGAGAGAGAGAGAGAGAGAGAGAGAGAGAGAGACTTTCCCACAACGTGACGGAGAGGCTGGTTGATACTCAGAGCAGCTGGAGGCTGCAGTTGCCAAGGCCCTGTCTTGGCCCTCTCTTTCCCCAAAATGCTGGAGGGGTGAGAGAAAGAAGGAAGGAAGGAACTTCAAGGAGGGAAAAGAAAAGCTGGCTGGCTCAAGTAGGGGTTTGAGAGGGGGAATGCCTTTGTTTGTTGTGTGTCTGTAAGTGTGAAGTGTGCTTCAGAATAATTTTGTGCTGGTAATTAATGGCCACTATGCATGTTTTTCTGCTGTAAAAAAATTAACTCTGGCATTTTACCTGGCAGGAGTATTCTAAATGGCATGGGTTTGGATCTTGTGCCAAAACAGTTACAGGAATTAAATCTTTATGAAAAAAATACTTATTCAACTAGTGAAACCATTTCAAACAGTGGTTAGATTGAACACAAAAAGTGGTAATTTGCCTGCCAAAGAATTAGTTAGGGCTATTAAGGGGAAAGTTGTATATCTTCCTCTACAGGAGAATATAGATGTAGTAGGGACACAGATCTATCAGCTAATCTGTTCATTCTTGTAAATGGAGTAGCAACAAAGAAAAAAGTAATTTGGCAAGAGCTGGTAGATATGGGGAAAGTAAAACTTGCACTGCAATCCATTTTACAGTGAGGTTCATGTGGAGGCAAATGTTTGTTCTGATGAGGTGGAGTTTGGTAATGATAGAATTGCCATATTAAAAAAAAGTTGATTTGTCACTGGAGAATCTTTATGAGGAGTATACTATCCATCCTTTGCAATACACTCACTTTTCACACTTCCTAATACATTTGTTTCCCAACTAACTTACCGCTAATACAGTCATGAATCTAACACTAAAATATGTTATTTTTACTATAGTAAGATTAAAGAATCCACATACAACAAGTGCAAATCAGAGAACCTACCATTTTTCATATTAGTGTTCAAGAATTAGGATTCTTTTCCTAATTATGCTTTACATGGAAGTTGCCTTTTTCACAGCAGCTGGATCAACATTTTCATCAAGCTGACCACCTCCCCCACCCCAACCTCTTTCTTGGTCAGTCACAGATAGTTAACTCAGATCCTGTCAGTGTATATGTGAAGTCTGGCCCACTGTCTGTCTATGTCTGTGTGCCTGTCTCTCTCATATATACACACAGAAAGGCATCCTTAGGTTTGTTCTTTACTTACTACATACTATAAACTATGTAGGAACAGAGAAGTCTGTCACAAATGATGCAATACACTCGCTTTTTGCACTTCCTAATACATTTGTTTCCCAACTAACTTACTGCTAATACAGTCATGAATCTAATACTAAAATATGTTATTTTTACTATAGTAAGATTAAAGAATCCACATACATCAAGTGCAAATCAGAGAACCTACTATTTTTCATATTAGTGTTCAAGAATTAGGATTCTTTTCCTGATTACGCCTTACACGGAGGTTGCCTTTTTCACAGCAGCCGGATCAACATTTTCATCAAGCTGTCCACCTCCCCTGCTCTAGGCTGACCATATGAAAAGGAAGACAGAACTCATGTAACTTTAACAGTTGTAGAGAAGAGGGAATTTCAGCTGGTGTCATTTGTATGCAATTTGTACCTGGTGAAATTCCCTCTTCATTACAACAGTTAAAGCTGCAGGGGCCCTGCCCCCTTTTGTATCTGGTCACTCTAGTATAGTGCATGCACCTTTAATTGCTTTGATGAAGAGGTGATTTCACCAGGTACTACTTGCATACAAATGACACCAGCTGAAATTCCCTTTCCTCTGCAACTGTTAAAGTTACATGGGTCCTGTCCTCCTTTTCATATGGTCAGCCTACCCTGCTCCAAACTCTTTCTTGGTCAGTCATCGCTAATTAGCACAGATCCTATCAGTGTATATGTGAAATTGTGATCCCCCCAATGTGCATCACTTTACACTTGCTTACACTGAACAGCATTTGCCCTTTTCATGGCCATTCTCTTGGTATGCAGAGATCCATATGGAGCTCCTCACAATCCTCCATTGTTTTAGCAAGACTAAATAATTTGGTATTATCACCAAACGTGGCTACGTCACTGCTCATTTCCACACTCATTCTAATATTATGAGAAAGGGAGAAACTGCCTCCCTCTCCACTTTCTTCACAACATGCATATAGGAGTGAGCAATGAGATGGCCAAATTTGCTGCTGATCCCAAAATATTTAGGGTTTTTAAAATGATGAGATTACCAAGAGCTCCAAAAGAATCTCTCCATAGTGGAAAAATGGGCATCAAAATGGCAACAACAGTTCTACATAAGCATTTGTAAAGTGATGCACACTGGAGCAAAGCATCCCAACATCACATATACACTGATGGGATATGAGCCTGCAGTCACTAAACAAGAAAAAAAAAACTTGGGAATGTGGTTGACAGCTCAATGAAAATGTCAACCCAGTGTGTGGCAGCTGTAAAGACAGCAAACTCCATGTTAGGCATTATAAGAAAAGTAATTGAGAATAAAACTGCCAGTCTCATACTGCCTTTATACAAATCTATGGTGTGACCACACTTAGAATACTGTGTACAGTTCTTGTTAATTATAGAACAAGATGTTGTGCTGGCCACCATTTTGGATGGCCTGTCCTCCTTTCCATGTGGTCATCCTATGACATGACACTATTCCCCCTTCTGAAGAGGTCTGGACCTCAGTCTACTAAAGACAAAGTGGCAGACCACAATAACAGTGTTCATATGCCCACTGCTTTATGAGGCTTCTACAGGCTACCAGAGAACTATCAGGCCATAAAGTTGCCTAAATGGGTCTGCCAGAAACCTGGCCTCACCGTTCCTGTTAAATCCATGTACTACAGCAAATGCTCTCAGCTTAACTTGACGGAATCCCATCCTTCATCGCTTGGTTTAATTTACTGGCGTCCCATGGCTGGGCCTTGCAGGGAACAATAGGGTAGACAGAGCAGGCATACATAGCACACACAGAGTGCTGAGAGTGGCAAATATAAAAGCAAATATGTTACTTTTAAAGAACCAAGGAAATTCAATGGGTCTTTTAAGTAAATATCTATGGATGGAAATGCAGCCCATGCAGGCTTGAAACTTGACCACAAACATGATCACAATCTGCTACTTTAAGATGCAAACAGGAAGAAAAAGCAAGTAGCATAAAATGAGCTATAATAATTAATATAGTAAACTGTAACTTATTCTAATTTAGGATATTTTCCTGTATCATCTTGTGTGCTTCCAGAATTAATCAGGGAGTTTTTAGTCCAGTAGAAGTTTTTTTCAGGTCCTCTCCAAATACAGACACAAAATATGAAATGCTTCTTTTCATGAGTCAGTCATAGAAAGCTTTTATTTCTGGACATTGGCTATTGAAAAGTTCAAATGAGACCCCTCAGATTTCAAATGAGAGAGCATAACTTCTGGGGTTCATTTATTATTTTGAAAAATGGGTGCAACACATATCACTAGCTTTGATTTTATATTGGATGTCAAAATGGTGTAACATCCTAGCTGATGCTGGCTTACTGTATAATATCTGGACATCCGTTATACAAAGCCATGAAATTCATTGAACAAAAAACCTACGGTTTACAAAAACAATGTTAAGGCTCTACAGTTTCCAACCAAGCACCAAAAAGCAGGGAAATTGGGAGTTAAGGCTCCCAATCCTTAACATCACATCCTCCCTAAGGAGGCAGAAAGTGCAAGTGAAATTCTCATTCTCCCAAAGCAGATAAACCATGAGGACAGGGTGGAGAATATGATATGCAGAGGTGATTGTGGGGTTGTGGAAAATGATGATGAACTACTTAGGACCACCTACTTCTCTTTTTAAAGAACATCTCATGTTGAGAGTTGCAACCCAACACATCTGACGGGCACCAAGTTGGGGAATGCTGTTCTAGAACAAGGGCAGGTAGAATGTAGATCTCCAGATGTTTTGGAATTCAACTCGTAAAAGCCCCTACCAGAATGGGCAGTGATCAGGAATGCTGTGAGTTGATGTCCAAAACATCAGGATAGATCTATTTTTTGCCCACATGAGTTCTAAAGTATGATGTTTTCCAGCATTAAGATATGTGATCCATCAAGGAACTCCAAAAGATGTGCAGTTTAAATAGACTATCTTAAACCAAATGAAGCAACAATGAATGAATCTTGAATACCTAATCCAGACAGTCCTTCAGACATCAACATTAGTTTTCAACACATGGCATAGGATGTATGTTTCTAGAATGTCAGGTATGTGGTGTTGGGGAACTAACATAGAGGATTTCTCTCATGTGTTCAGTGTGAGATCAAAGGCAGAGCTACTACCTAATACTTTCATGCATAAGTTTTTTAAAAAATATATGGATGAAATGCTTTTTGTCTTCCCAATAACATGGGAGTTACAGTGCAAAACATCTGGAGAGCACCAAGCTGGAGAAGGTTGACTCCTATACTTGTCTTCTCAGAAGCCAGTGCCACTGAATTCACTAGGGCTTACTCCCAAGAGGTATAGGATTGCAAACTACTCTCATCTGAAAGGTGTTCAAGACAGCCAAACTAAACCTCTTCTGCTCCGCTGTCGCTTTGATGAGACGAAGTATTGTGGAGGGATTGTGGGGAGTGAACAGTGTATTTTGTAGAAACACATTTTAAGAAAATACATTGGTTCTTTGAAGGGCAGGATATTGACCAAAAGTTGAAAGTGCCTGGCACATGTTCTGGTTCTAGATCTGTAATGAATAGTGTCCCTTTTTTTATCAAGCGTGCTACTATATGCGAGATGTGTGTGAGAGAAAAGTATTGGGCAGACCCTGTATTTGGTAAGGATATCGAACAGCGTTCCCCATTCTGCTGCCCTCCAGGTGTTTGAGATGACAAGTCCCAGCATTCCTGACCATGGGACATACTCACTTGCAATGATGGAGTTGTAGTCCAACACCTTTGGAGGGCACCAGGTTGGGGAAGGGCTGCTCTAAACAAAAAAAGAAAAGTAGGTGGCCCTAAGTTGTTCGTCATCAGTTTTCCACAACCCCACAGTCACCTCTGCATATCATATTCTCCATCCTGTCCTCATGGTTTATCTGCTTGGGGAGAATGAGAATTTCACTTCCACTTTCTGCCTCCTTAGGGAGGATGTGGCATTAAGGCTTGTGAGCCTTAACTCCCAATTTCCCTGCTTTTTGGAGCTTGGTTGGAAACTGTAGAGCCTTAACGTTGGTTTTGTAAACCGTAGGTTTTTTGTTTAATGAATTTCATGGCTTTGTGTAATGGATGACTGGATATTATACAGTTGACAACCAAGCCAGCGTTAGCCAGGATGTTACACCATCTTGACATCCAATATAAAATCAAAGCTAGTCTTATGTGTTGAACTCACTTTTACAATGAATAAATCAACCAAAATGCTTGCATCTCCCTAATTTTTAAAGATAAAGAGATGAAACCTAGCATCATGGTAGCTTTTAAGTAGGGATATAGCTTTGTCAAGTTTGAAGCAGATCTGTTCATGCCTTGATTTTTAGGAATTTTTTAAAGTTTAAACAGAAATCTCTTTGGGATCTAGGACCTTGAGCAGTACAAGTTTAAAAAAATGAAATTAAAGATAAAGAGATGAAACTTGGCACCATGGTAGCTCTGAAGTAGGGATTTAGCCATGCCAAGTTGGAAGCAGATCCGTTTATCCCTTGATTTTTTGGAATTTTTAAAACTTCAATTTAATCTTTTAAATTAACTAAAATGCTTACAATTGTATGGTAGCTCTTAAGTAGGGATTGAGCCATGCCAAGTTGGAAGCAGATCTGTTTATGCCTTGAGTTTCAGGATTTTTTAAAACTTCAAACACAATACTCTTTGGGGTCTAGGGCCTGCAGCAGTACATTTTTTAAAAAAAGAAATTAAAGATGAAGAGATGAAACTTGGCACCATAGTACCTCTTAAGTAAGGCCTTGAATTTTAGGAAATGTTTTGAAGTCAAACTTTTTTAAAAAACAGCCTAAAAATCAAGACACGAACCGATCTGCTTCCAACTTGGCTTGTCTCAATTCTAGGGTGACCACTAAGGTGTGGTGTAGTGGCTAAAGTGTTGGACTGGGAGCTGGGAGATCCGGGTTCTACTCCCCACTCGGCCATGGAAACCCATTGGGTGACTTTGAGCCAGTCGCAGACTCTCAGCCCAACCCACCTCGCAGGGTTGCTGTTGTGAGGATAAAATGGAGAGGAGGAGGATTATGTATGCCACCTTGGGTTTCTTTGAGAAAAAAAGGTGGAATATAAATGCAGTAATAAATAAAAATAAAACACCTGTCAGGATTTCCCAAGATTTCTCCTAGTTTTTGTTCTGTCCTCGGTGTCAGGGGGGATTTTATGCAATAGTCTATAATGACCTGGAATTACACACTTTCCATTTTAAGGCCACCATTAGCGTAGCAGGGGGGAATGACATGCTTTCTGGAGGTTTGTCATTCTCTCCCACTGCTCCAATCAAGGCCTCAAAAGGGGAAAACATGTCATTCCCATACATTATAGAAAAGGGCCTGATTGGAGCAGTGGGGTGGGGTTGAGAATGACATGCTTTCCCCTCCTCCGCTCCAATTGGGGACTTTAAGGTGGCCCCAGAAAGCCATTTTCCTGCCCCCCCCCACTAGGTGTCCTCTTTTTTGGTTTCCCAAATATGGTCACCCTACTCAGTTCTTGCACAGGCTGCATATCCATCCCTAGATATTTACTCAAAAGTAAGACCCATTGAATTTCCTTGGTTCTTGAAAAGCAACACACTTGCTTTTAGATTTGCCAGTCTCAGCATTCTATATGTGCTATGAATGCCTGCTCTGTCTGTCCCTATAGTTCCTGCAAGGTCCAGCCAGGGGAAGCCAGTAAATTAAACCCAGAGGTGGAGGGTGAGATTCCCTCAAATTCATTTGACAGCAGGTGCTATAGAACATGGACCTTCCAGGAGTGTTGAGGCTGGATTTCTGGCAGACCCAGCCAGGCAACTTTATGGCCTGTTAGTCCCTCCATTTGGTAGCCCGCAGAGCACCTGCCTCATAAGGCAAATGGCCACATGAGAACTGTTATTATGGCCTGCTACTTTGTTTGTCTTTAGTAGTCTGTGGTCCAGATCTTTTCAGAAGGGGGAATAGTATTATGTGGTTGGGGTCAGTCTAAATTATCTCCAGGGGTCCCTTACTTAGTGCCTCTGATAGGAAAGAGATTGAGGATTTCCCCCAACTCTGTTACTCTTGAAGTTACTAGGCCTGTTGAAAATAGATTTTATAACATAAGCATGAAAACAGTGAATACCCCTTTTAACTTGTTAAACCAATGAAAACTTGCCACACAAGATATGAATGGTTTATAAAGAAAAGTAAATGCAAAAGAACATCAGATGCAGAAGTGAAATCTGAAACATTGCTATTAGTAGTAGAAGTAGTAGTATCCTGCCTTTTGCCCAGTGCTGGGCCTCAGGGCAGCCTTACAAAACTAAAACATATACAACTAAAACCTATAAATAGAAATATACAAAAGTTAAAAATATAATTAAATACTTTTCAATATTAAAGCATTTAAAATATTTAAAATACATAACAATTTAGAAGTCAAAGGTATAGACAGAGGTCCAGATTATTTGCCAAAGGCCTGCTGGAACAAAAAAGGGGTTGTCTGCCTCCAAAAACACATCAAGGAGGGAGCCAGTGTAGACTGCAAGGATTAGAAAGAAAATCCATGTGTGTACACTATGCAAAATAAACGACAGCTCAACTGTTTCTAAACCTTATTAGAAAAACAGGGTGACTAGGCCGAAACCAATGTTGTAGGCCCCGAAGCACTTTGAAAGGTTTCAACATTGTACTTAAAACTTAACACCGGCCCAAATTAATTAAATGAAGTGTTTGAAGCTTTCAACTTTATAGCAGCATGGACCAAACTCTTAGAAAAGAGGGAAGGAGCACACTGTGTGTGAGTGGAGTGGGGGGATAGAAAGCAAAGTATAGCCACCTATTCCCAGGAAAGATCTGAAGACCAGGTTACCATGGATCCAGAGGAACCACAACCTGCTTCACCAATGAGCAAAAGAGCAAACTGGCCTTATGAAGATAGCCCAAATTACTCTCAGAGCCAAAGGAAAGCATGTTCCAAAAGGGAAAAGTGAAACTCTTCTTCTTCACTCAAAAGGTCTGTGCTAGAGGCAGCGGCCATTTCACCCATCTACCCCCAACAATCTAAGGCAGGAGGGAGGGGGGAGAGTGACGTTACTGAGTGTGCCTCGCACTATGAGGGAAGATGGCTTCCTCATTGACTTGAATGAGAGGCTAAAATAGTCCTTAAAAGTCACCCAAAGGAATTTTTTAAAAATGAAAAGCTTTCCACCAACTACAGTGAAGGAGGAAGAAGACCCCATCACTGGATTAATTAATAAGGCTCTAGAAATTATGCAAATCGTGAGCACAAAACTTGCAAACCCAAAATCATTTGACAAAAGCAGGGAAACAGGTCTGTGTTCCTTTTCTACCTTAAACTGCTCTCCTTCCCTCATTCTTTCACCAATCGTCTTGAAATTTTCAGGTAATGTAAAAAAAAACCCATTTCTTTCTGGCACCTGTAAATTTCAGAAAGATTAGTGAAACATTTTCGATTATATGGCTGTTAGAATGACCCCCCCCCCCCCAATTATCACTTTAACATGGCGGAATGTGTTGTTTACTGATGGCCCTTAACAATGGAGGCACGGCTGTGCCTCCATTAATAAGCAGTGTGATGGGTGGGATGACTGCTGTGGCAGCCTTACAGACAGATGGCCCCAATCTGATGCTTTCCCCAATTAACTGCCAGAGGCAAAGGTCTCACCCGGTCTCATAAGACAGCTGTCACTGGCCTGTAAACACCAATAGAAAACAATAGGAATTATTGGCTGTATTAAAAAGGAACCCCCCAAACTAGAATCTTCTCCAAACATATGCCAAAGTTTTGTGTTAGTTTTGTGCCGTTTTGTGCCACAAACCTGCGCTGAAGTTTTGTTCTAGTTTTGCCATTTTTTGCTGCAAACCCCACGTTTTGTGCCTCAACCAACAACTTGGTATTGATATGTCAAGTGCAGGTTCCAAGGAAACGCACCAAAAAACAAACTTTATCATAGTGACTCCAACCCGGTGCCAAAGTTTTGTGCTAATTTTGTGCCATTTTGTGCCACAAACCCCAAGTTTTGTGATGCCACCATCAGCTTGGTATTGATACTTCAAGAGTGGGTTCTAAAGAAGCACACCGCCAGCTGGAGGCACTCTGTTAGTGGGAGAAGGAGCGGCTCCCGTCGAAGGAGTGGAGGCAGCTATAGCTGCGGAAGGCAGGGAACTTGGCGCCGCCAAATACTTGAACAGAGGAGGAAGGGAATGGGGAAAAGCATTGAGCATTGAGCCTAACCCTAAAGTACCAATGAAATTTAACTCCAGACCCTAAAAGTCATTATGCAAGCTCTCCTGGTGCCCCACTTAGTCTCTCAAGCCCTACAAGGCACTTCCATGAGCTCCGTTACTTACAGGGATGCCCCCATCCCATCCACCTCTCCTACAGCACCAGATCCAGCAACTCTTGATGTTTCAGATTTGAACTTGCAACGTTACCCAACAAGGACCAGCCGCCGTGCTCCAAGCTATTTGCAGGACTATATTACATGAAAAACTGTTTTGTGAACTATTGAGCTAATTGTTCTTGTTTACCTAATTTGATTTGCATGTGCATTTTTAATATGTGCATTAGTTGTATATTTTCCTTATACAGTTGCAGTTTTGTTGTTGTTCAGATACTCTAACTTTATAGCTATGTTGCTGTTTTTCATATTTGAAGGAAAGGAGGGATGTAGTGTTTGTGATAGGCCCATTCTTTGAGCCAGGCCAGGATTTATGAATGACCTGCAATTAAGAACAGATAATCCATTCCAGGTTTTGTAGCAGGCTGGCAATGCAAAGGCCAGTCTGCCTGTAGCTGCCTGCAAAGAAGGAGCACTGCAATAAATGTCTACCACCTAAGTTTTGTGTGGAACCAGATTCCTACTTCCAAGGGTCCTAGGTCTGTGGACACAACAATGCCTCCTCAACCCTAAACCTAACCCTAATTTGAGCATTGAGCCTAACCCTAAAATACCACTGAAACTTAACTCCAGCCCTTCGGCTTCAGGGTGGCTTCATTTCAGCTTCAGGACGGCTTCGGGGCAGCTTCAGGGGGCTAGAAAATGGCTTGAGGGTGGCTTGGCTTGGTTTGAGGGCAGACTCAGAGCGGACTCAGGGCGGACTCAGGGCAAACTCAAGGTGGACTCAGGGTGCACTAAGGGCAGACTCAGGGTGGTCTCAGGGTGGTCTCAGGGCGGACTCAGGGCAGTCTCAAGGTGGTCTCAGGGCAGTCTCAGGGCGGTCTCAGGTCACGGACTCAGGTCGTGGACTCAGGGAGAACTCAGGGTGGACTCAGGGCAGTCCCAGGGTGGTCTCAGGGCAGACTCAGGGAGGACTCAGGGCGGACTCAGGGCGCACTCAGGGCGCACTCAGGTCTGGACTCAGGGCGGACTGAGAGCGGACTCAGGTCGCAAACACAGGTCGTAGACTCAGCGCGGACTCAAGGCAGACTCAGGGTTGCTTGGCTATGCGTCATTTCAGTTTCAGGGCGGCTTGAGGGTAGCTTGAAAGCAGCTTAAGGGCGGCTTCATTTTGGCATCAAGGTGGCTTGAGGGTGGCTGCAGGGCGGCTTTGTTTTGGCTTTGTTTTGGCTTTGTTTTGGCTTTGTTTTGGCTTTGTTTTGGCTTCAGGGCGGCTTCATTTCAGCTTCGTTTTGGCTTCAAGGCGGCTTCATTTCGGCTTAAGGACGACTTCATTTTGGCTTTTGGGCGGCTTCATTTTGGCTTCAGGGCAGCTTCATTACTGCTTCATTTCAGCATGGCTTCATTACGGCTTCATTTCGGCTTCATTTTGGCTTCAGGGCGGTTTCATTACGGCTTCAATTTGGCTACAAGGCGGCTTCAGGTGGACTTCATTTTGCCTTCAGGGCGGTTTGATGACGACTTCATTTTGGCTTCATTTTGACTTCAGGATTGCTTCATTTTGGCTTCAGGGTGGCTTAATTTTAGCTTCATTTTGGCTTAAGGGCAGCTTCATTTCGGCTTCAGGGCAGCTTCAGGATGACTTCATGTTGGCTTTTGGGCGGCTTCATTTTGGTTTCAGGGCAGCTTCATTTCACCAACATTTTGGTTTCGGGGCGACTTCATTTCGGCTTCAGGGCGGCTTCTTTTTGTCTTCATTTCGGCTTCATTTCGGCTTCATATTGGCTTCATTTTAGCTTCATTTTAGCTTCATTTTGGTTTCACAGCAGCTTCTTTTTGGCTTCATTTTGGCTTCGGGCTGCTTCATTTTAGCTACATTTCGGCTTCAAGGCGGCTTCATTTTGGCTTCAGGACGACTTAATTTCAGCTTAATTTTACTTTCAATTTGGCTTCAGGGTGGCTTCTTTTCGGCTTCAAGGCGGTTTCAGGACGATTTCATTTCGGTATTTGGACAGCTTCATTTTAGATTCAGGGTGGCTTCATTTCGGCTTCGTTTTGGATTCAGGGCGGCTTCAGGTTGACTTCGTTTCGGCATCATTTTGGCTTCAGGCTGGCTTCATTTTGCCTACTGGACGGATTCTTTTTGGCTTCATTTCAGCTTCAGGGAGGCTTCATTTCAGATTTTGGGCGGCTTCATTTCAGCTTCTTTTCAGCTTAATTTTGTCTTCAGGGCGGCTTCAGGGTGAATTTATTTTGGCTTTTGGGCTGCTTCATTTTGGCTTCAGGGCGGCTGCACTTCAGTTTCATTTCGGCTTCATTTTGGCTTCATTTCAGCTTTCATTTCAGCTTCATTTTGACTTCAGAGTAGCTTCATTTAGGCTTTGTTTTGGCTTCAGGGTGGCTACATTTTGGCTACATTTCAGCTTCAAGGCGCTTTCATTTCGGCTTCTGGATGACTACATTTTGGCTTTTGGGCGGCTTCATTTTGGCTTCAGGGCGGCTTCATGACTGCTTCATTTCGGCTTCAAGGCGGTTTCATTTCGGCTTCCGGATGACTACATTTCAGCTTTTGGGCAGTTTCATTTTTGCTTCAGGACGGCTTAGTTTCAGCTTCATTTCGGCTTCAGGCTGGCTGCATTTCACCTTCATTTCGGTTTTAGGGCAGCTTCATTTCACCATCATTTTGGCTTCAGGGCGACTTCAGGGCGACTTCATTTTGGCTTTTGGGCGGGTTCATTCTTGCTTCAGGGCGGCTTAATTTCAGCTTAATTTCAGCTTCAGTTTGGCTTTAGGGAGGATTCATTTAGGCTTCAGTGCGGCTTCATTTTGGCTTCAGGGTGTCTTCTTTATGGATTCAGGGCGGCTTCGTTTTGGATTTGTTTTGGCTTCAGGGTGTCTTCATTTTGGCTTCATTTCAGCTTCACTTCAGCTTCATTTCAGCTTCATTTCGGCTTCATTTCGGCCTCAGGGCGGCTTCATTACTACTTCATTTTGGCTTCGTTTTGGCTTCAGGGCAGCTTCATTTTGGCTTCAGGATGACTTCATTTCGGATTTTGGGCGGCTTCATTTTGGCTTCTGGGCGGCTTCATTACTGCTTCATTTTGGCTTCATTTTGACTTCAGGATAGCTTAATTATGGCTTCATTTTGGCTTCAGGGCGGCTTCATTTCAGCTTCAGGGCAACTTCATTTCAACTTCGTTTTGGCTTCTGGGTGGCTTCATTTCGGCTTCATGCTGGCTCCATATCGGCTTCATTTTAGCTCAGGACGGCTTCAGGACGACTTCATTTTGGCATTTGAGCGATTTCATTTTTGCTTCAGGGTGGCTTCATTTTGGCTTCATTTTGGCTTCAGGGCATCGTCATTTTGGCTTCTGGGCTGCTATATTTCGGCTTCAGGGATGCTTCAGTTTTGCTTCATTTCGGCTTCAGGGCAGCTGCATTTTAGCTGCATTTCAGCTGCATTTCTGCTTCATTTCTGCTTCGTTTCGGCTTCGTTTTGGCTTCAGGGTGGCTTCATTTTAGCTACATTTTGGCTTCATTTCAGATTTTGGCTTCAGGACGACTTCATTTTGGCTTTTGGGCGGCTTCATTTCAGCTTCATTTTGACTTCAGGATAGCTTAATTATGGCTTCAGGGCGGCTTCAGGGCGGCTTCATTTCAGCTTCAGGGCAACTTCATTTCAACTTCATTTTGGCTTCTGGGTGGCTTCATTTTGGCTTCAGGGCGGCTTCATTTTGGCTTCACTTTGGCTTCAAGGAGGCTTCATTTTGGCTACATTTTGGCTTCATGGTGGCTTGATTTTGGCCCTCAGGATAACTTCATTTTAGCTTTTGGGTGGCTTCAGGCCTACTTTATTACAGCTTCATTTTGGCTTCAGGAGGACTTCGTTTTTGCTTCAGGGTGGTTTCATGATGATTTCATTTTGGATTTTGGGCGGCTTCATTTTGGCTTCAGGGAGGCTTCATTTTGGCTTCATTTTGGCTTCACGCAGCTTCTTTTTTTTTTTTTTTGAAATAATTTTATTATTTTCAACATAATAATAACATAAAATACATACATAACCCTCGACAATCCCCCCCGTGCACCCCCACTCCATGAGACCTTCTCTTAATCTTTTATTCTATCCAGAAATTTATCGACTCTTTTGAAGGTGTTTGTCCCTTCCCCGATCTTAAGACATATTCCAATAGGGGGCTCCATATTTCCCCAAAATCATTTTTACTGGACATTCCCCTTTTCAATTTCATTTTACAGGTTAGCATATCATTCAAAGCCATATCCCATATTTCTTTATACCATTCTTCTATTGTATAGCTTCCTTGTCCTTTCCAATTTTTTGCAATCATTAGTCTAACAGGAGTCAGGAGGTTGTTTATCAATTCTCTCTTATTTTTGTCCTCTTCCCCTCTATCCCATATTGCTAGTAGAGCGAGCTTCGGGTTTAGTTCCACTTTACTTCCGATTATTTCACTTATTTCTTTAAATACCCTTTTCCAACATTTTTGTACATATTCACAGCTCCACCACATATGGTAATAAGTTCCAACCTCCTGGCATCCCCTCCAACACTTTTTAGATATTTTTTTGTCTATCTGGTGAAATCTAACCGGTGTTAGATACCATCTCCACAATACCTTATAAAAATTCTCCTTAATTCTGATCGATAACAATTTTAACATTCTTGCGTTCCACAACCTCTCCCAGTTATATTCCTTAATTTCTCCATTTACGTCCTCTTCCCATACCTTTTTTATTGCTTTAAGTGAATTTTGAAATTCTTCCTCTATCAATAATTTATATATCTCACTAGTCAACCCTTTCTTAATTTCCTTTTCTTCTTTCCTACCTTTTGACTCTATTAATTCTTCAAATCTTGTATTATTTCTACACTTTTTATTTTTCAATCTCCATTCCTGAGTCCATTTCCCTAATTGTATACATTTAAACCATGCTGATTTTTGACCTATCAATAGCTCTTTAATTTGCTCATTATCCTTCAAATTTTCCATCCACTTTCTTAACTTAATTATTTCCTTATCTTTCAGTCTCGCTTCAATCTCCACTTTTAATACTCTTGGGAAATTCTCCACTACTACCACTGGGGCAAGTGGTGAATCTCCTGGTATCCACTTCCCCCTAAATTTCTCCCAGATCTCCACTATATTTACTAACAAAGGGTTGTCCAGTCCCTTTAATTCTCTCTTTTGAATTTTTTTAAAGAAAATATTTTTCAATTTATAATCTATTTCCCCAGTTTGCGTCTCCAACCACTCCAAATCTTCCTCCCCTAGAATACAGCTTATAACATATCTTAACTGATTAGCTATGTAATAATACTTAATATTTGGAAGTCCTAAACCTCCCTTCTTTTGAGCCTTATACCATAACCCTTTATTAATCCTAGCTTTCTTATCCCCATTACAATATGCGTTGATTATATTTTGCCAACTTTTCAACTCTACATCTGATATTTTAATTGGTAACATTCTAAACAAAAAATTAATCTTAGGTAAAATCTTCATTTTAATAATTGCTATTCTACCAAACCAAGAATGTTTTAATTTCTTATATACTTCTAATTTCTCCCCTACTTGTTTTTTTAAAGCTACCAAATTAAGTTCCTCAAGCCTATCTAAATCTCTATCAATGTTAATACCTAAGTAACGTACTATGTTTTTAAGTCTAAGACCCAACTTATCCTTACCTTCTTCCAACTCTTCCTTATTATAATTAAATAACATCATTTCTGACTTCCCCCAATTTACTTTTAATCCCGTAATTTCTCCAAATTCTCTTAAATGTTTCTTAATCACCTCAGCACTCCCTAGGGGATCTTCTACCGTCAATAAAGTATCGTCCGCAAACATATTCATTTTAATCTTCTCCTTTCTTCCTATCCCCTTCACTCTTTCATCTTCCCTTATTACATTTGCCAAAATTTCTATTACTATTGCAAATAAGATTGGTGAAAGAGGACATCCCTGTCTAGTTCCTCGGGCTAGTGTAATCTGTTGTGTTAACCCTTCATTAACCAATATTTCCGCTTTATTATTTTTATACAACTTATCCATCACTCCCATAAATTTATCTCAAACCCAAATGTTTTTAATATTGTTTTGAGTGCTGGCCATTCCACACAATCAAAGGCTTTGAATATATCCAATGCTAGCAGGCCTGCTTTTAAATTCCTTTTTTTTATAATACTAATTATATTTAATACTCTTCCCATTAAATTAGACATTTGCCTACACGGAATAAATCCACACTGATCTTTTTTAATATATTTACCAATAAATGTGGCCATTCTTTTTGCCATTATTGCTGTAAAAATCTTTGAATCTTGATTTATTAAGGAAATTGGTCTATATGATGCGGGATCCGTTAGGTCCTTACCTGGTTTCGGAATTAATATAATCAGGGAATGATCCCATGATGGCGGAGTCTTCCCCCCTTCTATTATAGTATTAAATAATTTCTTTAATCTCGGTACTAAAATTCCTTTAAAAAGCTTATAATACTCCGACCCCAAACCATCCATCCCCGGTGATTTTCCTCCTTTTAATTTATCAATAACTCCCTCTATCTCTTTTTCCGTAACTAAACCTTCCATATAATCCCTGTCCTGTTTCTGCAATTTTATTTTCCAATTCCTCTCTACATATTCCAATATCTTATCTTGCGGTCCCGATCCTGATGTATATAATTCACTGTAAAAATCCTTAAATATATTTAATTTATCTTTCATTAAATTACAACTATTCCCTGCCTTATCCTTTATTGTCCCTATCATATTCTTAGCCTTTTCCAACTGTGTGGATCTAGCCAGCATCTTTGAGTTCCTATTGCTATATTCAAAAAAGTCTCTTTTTAAATACAACAAATTCTTTTGAACTTGTTCTAATTCTTCTTTCTCTAATTCCCTTTTCTTAGCTTGAATTTGGGCAATTAGGCGTTTATCTTTTGTCTCCTTTAACTTTTCTTCCAAACTCCTTATCTCCTCTTCAATCTTTTTATTTTGAGCTTCCTGTTGTTTTTTTAATGTACATCTTTCCCTAATACAAATCCCTCTTACTACAGCTTTCATTGTATCCCATAATATGTCCTGCCGAGTATTCTCTTTTTCATTAATCTCCCAGATTTCCTGCAATTCTTTCTTTATTTTCTCCATTATATCTTTTTTATTCAACAACCTTACATCCAGTCTCCATCTCTTCGCTTGTCTATAGTCTTTCTTGGTTTCCATGTCCATTGTCATTAACGCGTGGTCAGTGACCTTGATAACTCCAATATCACAATCTATAATTTTGGGTAACATGTTTTTTGATACAAAAATGTGGTCTATCCTTGAGTAACTCTTAAATCTCTGTGAATAGAAAGTATATTTCCTTTCTTCCCCTCTTAAAACTCTCCACACATCCATTAATTCTTTCCCTTCCATTAATTTGCTTAACTCTGTCTTCCCCACCCTCTTTGTATCTTTTAGTATGTTATCCCTGTCTTTCCCTATATCTAGTACCATATTAAAGTCACCAGCCATCACAATGTGTTTTTTACCCACTTCTCCCAACACGTTAAATACTTCATCAATAAAATCCATTTGTTTCCCATTTGGAGCATAGACATTCACTAATACATATTCCTCTTCTCCCAACTTGCAGAACATAATAAGAAACCTTCCATTGTTATCTCTCTTTACACTTTGAATATTTATACCACATGTCTTTGAAATTATTATTGCCACTCCTCTCGATTTCGAAGTTCCATATGCCTTCTCATAAACGCCCACCTCCCTCATTCGAAGCTCATTAACTCCATCTTTGGCCTGATGAGTTTCCTGCAAAAAAATTACATCTATTTTTTTGTTCTTTAATAACATTTCAATCCTCTTTCTTTTAATTACCGTTCCTAGCCCTTTAACATTCAATGTTGCCAATCTAAGTTTATTTTCCATCTCTCTCTTTCACACAAGTCTTTAAGTCGGTCTCCCTCTGTGTTACACATACCCCCTCCCCCCTAACCCTCCCCCCCACATTCACCCCCAATTTCACCCCCCTCCTCACCAGCATGCTGGGCTTTGGTCCCAATCTTCTTAGAACTCTTGGGGGGGGGGGAGCTCGGCCCAACATTCCGGAATAACGTCTACCCTACCCTCCAAGTCTCTTCTTCTCCCTATCCCTCTTACAATATATATTAAGGTCTATTCATTGCTCCCTCCTGCCGCGCCTTCTTCTTGCTTCTCTTCTCCAACCGATGTGGCATCCATTATGCCCAGCTCCTCCAACAACTCGATTCCTTGCTCACAAGATGTTATTCTTTGCTGCTTCCCGTTCCACTTGAACCTCAAGAAAACTGGGTATCCCCAATTATAGGAGATCGATTTCATCTTCAATGCCCCTGTACAGATTCTAACGCTCTTCCTCCACTGGATGGTCTGGGGGCATAAATCCTGGAAAACCTCAATTGGTGTTGCTTGAAGCGTTGGTTGACCTTGACTTCTAATTGCTTGCATTAATTTTTCTTTTTTATAGTAATTAGCAAATTTCACAATAATATCTCTTGGGAGCTCTCTTGTCTTTCCAGATCCAACCCTATGGGCCCGCTCGATATCTTCCATTCTCCAGTCTTCCTGTGGCACCATCTGTTTGGCCCATGCCAAAATTAATTCTCTTATACTATTAGGGGTCTCCGCTTGCCGCTCCCCAAAAGACCGTATGCGTATATTTGCTCTCATGTCCCGATCTTCCATCGCTATAAGCCGTAAATCCTGTTGCGTTAGCTGTTCCTGATGCTTCTTGTATAAAACCTTTAGTTCTCCAGTTTCTTCCTGCAAAGCTCCAACCTCTTTCTCCACCTTTTGGAATCCTGCCAAAAGCTGCTGTTGTGAATCAGCAATCCTCTTTGCCAATCTGTCTTCTTGTTTCAATAAAGCCTGCTCAATATTTCCATCCTGCTTTAATATAGCAAGATCTAGCATCTTTTGAAAATTCTGAAGCAGCTCATCTGTTGGGTCAGCTTGCCTCCCTGTGGTTGTTTTAGGAATTGCGCCTGGCTTAGTTCCAATCTTAGCACTGGCATTTCCGGCATGACTGGGGGATTGTTTCTTTGTCTTTTCAGAATCCTTATCCGACATTTTGTCAGTACGGACTAGCCTGTAGCTTCTATCGGATGGCTTATCACCCTTAGATCGGCTCCAAGAAGTTATTTTCTTCTTGCTCATCCACCTTTCAAGCCTATCCGATAAGCACACAGCCACTTCTAGCCAGGGATCAAAGTCTCTTTCTCTCCCTCCCTCTGGCTTCTTAGTTTCGTTTCTCCTCGAGCTTCCCAGCCAGACCGTTATACAGCTAACAATCTTTCAAAGCCTGAAAGCTTAAAAGTTTTCCAAGCTTAAAAGTCTCTTTTCTGACTGTTAGCAATCGTTCTGTTCTCTACAGCCTATTCAATCAGCCCGCAATCGTAAATACGTCTTTTAATTACCTTCACCGTACTACAAAGCTGTCGGTCCGTCTCCTCCCTTCTGCCGAGCCGGTTATAAAGTCATAAATCTTCTTCCAGCTGCAATCTCTTTAGCAAGCTTCCCCCTCTCCATAGCAGACAGAGGACGCTTTTAGGATAGGGAATTTACAATTAATTCATTGCTTCTTTCGGAGGATGAAGGATTTGCGACTCATTCCATGTCCTGCTAGACCACGCCCCACGCAGCTTCTTTTTGGAGATGTGTGGGCAAAGTGTCGGCGGAATGTGGGTAAAGTGTGGGCAAATTATGAGCAAAGTGTGGGCAAAGTGTGGGCAAAGTGTGTGCTGATTGCAGGCAAAGTGTGGGCGGCATGTGGGCGGCATGTAGGCATAGTGTGGGCAAAGTGTGTGCGGAATATGGGAAAAGTGTGGGCAGAGTGTGGGCAGAGTGTGTACGGAATGCGGGCAAAGTGTGGGTAAAATGTTGGTGGAGTATGGGCGAAGTATGGGTGTAATGTGGGCAAAGTGTGGGCGGAGTGTGGGCAAAGTGTGAGCAAAGTGTGGGTAAGTTGTTGGTGGACTCTGGGTGGAGCATGGGCAAAGTGTGGGTGGAGTGTGGTCAGAGTATGTGCAGAGTGTGGGTAAACTATGGGCAAAGGGTGGGCAAAGGGTGGGCGGTTTATGGGCATAGGGTGGACAGGTTTTGTCAGAATGATGGCAAAGTGTGGTCAAAGTGTGGCAAAATTTGGGCGGTGTGTGGGGAAAGTGTGGGCAGAGTATGAGCAAAGTGTCGGCAAAGCGTGTGCAAAGTGTGTACGGAATGTGGGCAAACTATGGGCAAAATCTGGGCAAATAGTGAGTGGAGTGTGGGCAAAGTGTGGGCAAAGTGTGGGCGGAGTGTGAGCAAAGTGTGGGCAAAGTGTGGGCAAAGTGTGGGCAGAGTATGGGCAAAGAGTGGACCGAGTGTGGACAAAGTGTGGCCAGAGTGTGGATAAAATGTTGGTGGAATGTGGGCGGAGCGTAGGCAAAGTGTGGGCGGAGTGTAGGCCGAGTATGTTTGGAGAGTGGCCAAAGTGTGGGCAAACTATGGGCAAAGTGTGAACGGAGTGTGGGCAAAGTAAGGGCAAAGTGTGGGCAAAGCATGGGTGGAGTGTGGGCAAAGTGTGGGCGGAGTGTGGGCAGAGTGTGTACGAAATGCGGGCAAAGTGTGGGCAAAGTGTGGGTTAAATGTTGGCGGAATATGGGCGAAGTGTGGGAACAGTGTGGGCAAAGTGTGGGCGGAGTGTGGGCAGAGTGTGTGCAAAGTGTGTACAGAATGTGGGCAATGTGTGGTAAAATGTTGGCGAAGTGTGTGTGAAGTGTGAGCAGAGTGAGGGCAAAGTGTGGGCAATGTTTGGGCGGAGTATGGGCACAGTGTGGGCAAAGTGTAGGCAGAGTGTGAGCAAAGTGTGGTGAAAGTGTGGGCGGAGTGTGGGTGGAGTATGGGCGGAGTGTGGGTGGAGTATGGGCGGAGTGTGGGCAGAGTGTGGGCAAAGTGTGGGCAAAGTGTGGGTGGGGTGTGGACGGGGTGTGGGCAAAGTGTGGATAAAGTGTGGTCATAATGTTGCTGGAGTGTGGGTGAAGTGAGGACAAATTGTGAGCAAAGTGTGGGCAAAGTATGGGCAATGTGTGAGCAAAGTATGGGCAAAGTGTGGGCAAAGTGTGGGGAAAGTTAGGACGGAGTATGGGCAACGTGTGGGCGAAGTGTGGGCAAAGTGTGGTCGTAGTGTGGGTGGAGTGTGGGAAGTTGGTGGAATCTGGGTGGAGTGTGGGCAAAGTGTGGGCAGAGTGTAGGCGGAGTATGTGCGGAGTGTGGGCAAGGTGAGGGCAAACTATGGACAAAGTCTGGGCGGAATCTGGGCTAAGTGTGGGCGGAGCATGGGCGGAGCGTTGGCAAAGTGTGGGCAAACTATGGGCAAAGGGTGGGCAAAGGGTGGGCGGTGTGTGTGCATAGGGTGGTTGGGGTTTGTCAGAATGATGGCAAAGTGTGGTCAAAGTGTGGCAAAATGTGGGCGGTGTGTGGGCAAAGTGTGGGCAGAGTATGGGTAAAGTGTGGTCGGAGAGTGGGCAAAGTGTGGGCAAAGTGTGGGCAAAGTGTGGTCGGAGTGTGGGCAAAGTGTGGGCAATGTTTGGGCAAAGTGTGGGCAAAGTGTGGGTGGAGTGTAGGCGGAATGATGGCAAAGTGTGGGCGGAGTGTGGGAGGAGTGTGAGCAAAGTGTGGGTAAAGTGTGGGTAAAGCGTGGGCAAAGTGTGGGCGGGGTGTGGGCAGAATGTGGGCAAAGTGTGGATAAAGTGTGGGCAAAATGTTGGCGGAGTGTGGGCAAAGTGTGGGCAAAATCTGGGTGGAGTGTGGGCGGAGTATGGGGAAAGTGTGGGCGGAGTGTGGGCAATGTGTGGGCAAAGTGTTGATGGAGTTTGTGTGATGTGTGGGCAAAGTGTGGGCGGAATGTGGGCAAAATGTGGGCAAAGTGTGGGTGGAGTGGGCAAACTGTTGTGACGAAGAGGGAATTTCACCAGGAACTGATTTCATACAATGACACTGGCTGAAATTCCCTTTTCTCTACAACTGTTAATGTTACATGAGCCCTCTCCTCCTTTTTATATGGTCAGCCTAACTATAGGTGATCCTAACTTAAAAGCAAAATCCTATAGACTGGACTCCCGATTGAAAGAAGCCTCCATCCTGCATATGCCCTGCCATGCTCTTATGAGCAGGGCAGGAGGAATGATGGAGGTCTTTAAAGGAAGAATGGGAAAAGAAGGGAAGCTTGACCTTGCCAAAATTATCTGCACTTACTTTAAAGTTTAGTTTGGCTCAGTCCCATTCTCGTTTGCAACATATATATTTTTTGGTTCATTCAAATAGAAAAAGCACTTTTGAAAAATGCAGACTAAATTGTGAAAATCCAATTATTTAAAAATGTGCATTTGAAAAAAAACTGCACACTTTTTAAAACTATGCATTTTAAGTGTGCACTTTTAAAAGGCACTCATTATTAAAAGTGTGCACACTTACCCCATCCCCATTGACTAAAGTGCAAAAACGGGAGGTTGGAGCTCTGTTCTGTCCTTCAAAGGAAAGATCCACTACATCCTGTGGCTTTTTAGACATTGGCTGAATTCGGACAACACGATAGTCAATGGTGGGGTAATAATCAACTTTACAGTTGTTCTAGGGGGTACTCCCCACACAACATGGTAATAAATAATCAACTGTGGTGTGGAGTAGGATCAGCGCTGAGTTGACTATGGCAGCATTCGGATGACACAATACTCAATACAACTGATGATTGTTTCCCTTCCCCCAGTTGCTTATAGTGTCATCTGAATTCAGCCATTGTCTAGCAGACATAGGCCTGTTCTCTAAGAAGGTTTTTTTTGTGTTGATATTTGTTCTCATGCTGCCTGGTATTTGAATTTTATTTGCTGCTCATTTTTAAAACTTTACTATTGCCTCTGTGTGTGTGTGTGTGTGTGTGCTTTTAATGATTTTTTAACGTTGCTGGCCACCTTCAGTATAATTTTAAAAAAGATATGAATGTTTTAAGGAGAGAAATATGATAACAACAGAGGGAGGCATGCATGGGATTTTGCAGTGCTGCTCACCTGTTAATAAAGTTGACTTTGAATTATGCCTGTGGTGAGATTCTAGATGAATTTGGAGCATGTTGTTTGGGAAAAGCTTTCGAGGAAATTTGACAGAAGCTCAGTGGGTTTCAAGAAAACTAGCAATTTTTAGAGGGTTTTCAACCACCTCTAGTTCATATCCCACATTAAAAAAAAGTAACAGGCATGGCACAAAGATGGACTGCTTACATGAGCTTTGAACTCTTAGATTCATGCTATGTTTTTTTGTTTGTCAAAACCGCCAAATGGTATGCCGCAACAGCAGACCACACTAAAAACCAACCAGGAAAAAAAAACATGTCACAATCTTCAAAGTATGGAAGCCCTTTTCAGATATTGCTCCAGGTAAAAAGAATATCTGAGCATGTGGGGTGATATCACACCGTCAGGGTTCACGCCAAATGTACGTGCATTTTGATCAACATCTGAAACAAAACTACATGCTATTTCCATACAAGACCTATTTGAGTGTTCTTAGCACATGGCAGCCCCATCCCCAACAGCCCCAATCTCCTTGAGTGGAACATGGAGTTCTGTAGGGGGGTTCTAGTCATGTTGACTTGAATGCAAATGGAAGCCTCCATGTGGCTAGGAGTCCTACTGCACAAAGGGTTCTACTGAAATTCAAGGGTCGAAGCCCCTTGCAGGCATGTCTGCTCAACATGGGCAAGTTATGGATTTAGAGGGCAAGACACCTCTTATGTGGGTTAGTGTGCCATACTTGGGTATAATACCTGCCCTGCCCCCACTCTTCCATTTTCTGCTGGCCCCAATCCATGTACTGGAGATGTGTTTGTAAAGTGGAAAGCCTATCTACACTACTGTTTTAAAATGGTTTATAACAGTTTTAAACTGGTAACCGGTTTAAAACTGTTATAAACTGTTTTAAAGCACTAGTGTAGATAGGCTATGTGTACAATTTCTTCCAATGATTGGGAAACCTACGCAGGATTTACACTACTGCTTTATAATGGTTTATAACAGTATTGGCAACTGTTTGGGCCCAGGACACATTCCATATATGGTTTTCAAACCATTTTTAAAGTGTCATATCCTGCTTGGTAGATCTGGCCCTAATTGTGCAGCATTCCCAATCAATGGCGGGATAGGGCCAGCATAGGGTCACCTCTCTCTCTCTCTCTCTCTCTCTCTCCATCAGGGCTGTAGAATGGAGGGAAAATGCAAACCTCTGGGGTTAGCCATATGGTCATGCTCCCTTTACCTCAGCCACTGATTATTTGGCAGTTTCTCAGCTTTTGTGAGCACCCCCCTTCTAAGAAGTTGATATGTCTCTCCTGGTGCCAGTGTAGGCTGGTGGGGCTGCTGTGAATCCCAATTTCAGTGGGGCTGCTGTGAATTCATTTTGGGATTCAGTCAGAAGCAGCCAGAAGTCTAAAAGAACTATCTGGTTCTGGCTGAAACCCAGAATGGATTCCCAGGCCCACCAAAGTGGGAGCCACCAGCCTACATTGCGGCTAGGGTGACCATATTTTGGAAACCAAAAAGGTGGACAACATGGTAGGCCCCCAAGGGGGCATCCCCACCTACATGTCAGCCCCCAGGGGGCATGTCCAGCACAAAGGGGGTGTTCCCACCTGAATATAGCCTTGGTCACATGTCTGATTTTACAGCACACAATTGAAACAAATCTATTCTACATAATATCTTAATGTTAAAATCACTGAAAGAACAAGTGAGACATCCAATGTATTTGAAATTAACTTCACTCATGCCTACTTTTGTAGCTTTTGCTGTAATTTGTTGCTATACTCTGTGTGATGCATTCTCTAGGGATGTCTATCATATCATTCCAATGTCCGATAATGATCCGATAAGGTCGTTATCGGACATCCGATTAATGATAATGATACTTTTCTAAGGAGGCCCTATCTGATCGGATCCGAAATCCATATGTCTGATAACTATCGGACATACCGGATTATCGGACTGCCAGTTTAGGGCCGGCCCTCACTTCCCCCCCACTCACGCTCCTTACTTGCGGCCTTCCCCGCTGCTGTCTGCTGCCCAGAGCATCATCGCTCTACTGAGAACTAGGCTGCAAAGCCTAGTTCTCAGTAGTTCAGAAGCAGCAGAGGGCAGCGGATGGCAGCGGGGAAGGCCGCAGGTAAGTGGGGACCCCTGGGGACCCCTCCCTCCCTCTCCTCCCCCACTTGCGCTCCTTACCTGCAGCCTCCCCTGCCCCCCCTTACTACTGCCAAACAGGATTTCTGGCCTGTTCGTCAGTACAAAGAAGCACCGAGTGATGTCATCACTTGGCGTGGCTCTGTACAGAGGAACAGGCCACAAAGCCTGTGTAGCAGTACTATGGATTGGCAGTGGTGGCGGGGAAGGCCGCAGGTAAGTGGGGACCCCAGGGGACCCCTCCCTCTCCCCCACTCGCGCTTCTTACCTGCGGCCTTCCCCGCCACCGCCCCTGGTCCGTAGTACTGCTAAACAGACTTTGTGGCCTGTTCGTCAGTACAGAGAGGTGCGGAGTGATGATGACATCACTCGGCACAGCTCTGTACTGACGAACAGGTCACAAAGCCTGTTTAGCAGTAGTACGGGGAGGCGGGGAGATGGCGAAGGAGGCGGAGGCAGAGGTGGAGGCTGCAGGGGTGGCAGGTATGGATTACGAGTGGGGGAGAGAGTGCGAGTGGGGGAGGGAGGGAGTGCCAGCCCAGTGTTTTTCCCCATAGACTTGCACTGGGGGAAAGCTTTCTTTCCCCCAATGCAAACCTATGGGGAAAACACCGTAATCGTATCAGAACTTCCGATATTTTTCAGATATTGGTTCCGATCAAATCCGGGTACCCCCCGATATGATACGATCCAAAAAATGTTTATATCGGAATTTCCGATAATGATACAATACAATAATTTTGGCCATGCACATCCCTAGTATTCTCCATTTCCCTCAAATATCTTTCTGATTGTATTGTCACTATGCTGCAAGATGCTGCTTAACAGGGCTTGCTGCTGGCTGGCTTTTTTATTTTTAAAGTTAAATTTTTTTAAAAAAAACTTGTATGATTGTCACAAGTTTCTCTACTCTAATATTAGGGTGGGTGTTGTGGGTAGTGGACGCTACTTCGTCCATTCACGCTTCTCACTTAGGCCCTTTCCACACCAGGAAAAATGCCTGGGATGCCCCCCGGCTGCTCCCTGTGAGTCCAAATGATGTACAGGAGTCCAGTGGGTGTGGGACATGGGGTTTTCCTGGGTTAAAGGAAACCACAAAAATCCCGAATCTTCCACGGTCCTGGGAAGTTCCTAGGACCATGGAAGATGTGCCCGCCCACCCCAGTGCTGCCATGCTTACTCAGGAGTAAGTGCTGCAGCACTGATGGCCACAGAGCCGCATTGTGTGGCTCCATGGCCATCAGGAGAGGGGGGGATAGCAAATTCTCCATCCCCCAGAAGGCGGGGGGAGAAGGGCCCAATTGTGTGCAGTTTTTTTTTGTTTTTGTTTTTTTAAAAACCTTACCTTTGTGCAGGAGCTCTCATGCATTCTCTCCGTCAAAGGGGGGGGGGAAATGGCAGCCGCAACTTGCGATGGCCGAGGAGAAGCCCAGGCCGTTGCATGTCTTATGTGTATTGGGTGCACCGATCCCGGAAGTAGCTACTTCTGGGATCCCTTGCCCTGAGCCCTCTACACAGCTATGGTAGCTTTTCAAGGTTTGTGCATTGGCACCACTTTTCACATCCAGACTTTGAACTCCTGTCTACTTCCTGCAAAAACACACCTGTGAGACCCTCTTTCTAATGCTCTGCGTTGCATGCCAGCACCATGGGGCTAAGTTACAACAGGTGTCTCTGGGTTGTCTGTGCAGCCTCTGTTGTCTCTCTCTCTAAGACATTGCAGCCAAACCAAAGCCTTCAGCCTTCAGCCTCAAACAATCAATCTCCCTCCATCTTCCAAAGTCTCCCAACAGTCCAGCCAGGCTGCGCACTTGTATCCTGTGGCCGTGGGGGAAGGTTGCCGGCTTATTAAACGATCTAGATGGAGAGGCGGGTAAGAAATAAATCGTTATTATTATTATTATTGTTCACGTCTGGTGACTCTTACTTTAAAAACCATTGCTGCCACCAGCCGTCTCTGCTTGCACCAACACACTGGACTCTGAGACACTCTTAAAAGGTGTGGAAGGCCAGCCTCTCAGGTCTCAGCTACAGCCATCTCTGAGTTGTGTCTTTACTCTAATTCTGTCTCTAAGAGATGTGCCAGCCAGCCAAAGCCGCAAATCTGTCTATTTTAATAACACACTTCAAACATTCTGCACTGCATGCCAGCAGTGCAGACAGAGCCTAGCTCACAAAGTGAAGTGGAAGGGAAGGTGTAGTGAAGCAAAGCAACAACATGTCAGGTTCCAACACCTGCAGCCTCTCTCTCGACTGGCACCTCACTGTTGGTCATGAGATATTTCCCCTAAGGATGACCCTTCATCACCCATGATGTGGAACACTGAGAAAAAGGCCTCTGGCCCATTCTGTTTTTCCCTGTGGGATGCTTTGTCTGAACTCTCCTTTCCCACATTTTGATCTGCGGATGCCTCGCCTCTGCTGAGCTCCAGGTGCCCCACTGCCCACCAAATCTGTAACAGGAAAGGTGCTGTGCTTGCCCAGCACTTCTTAGCTAAAAACTTGAGATCTCCTTGATGCCAAGTGCTAAAACTGCTCAAGGTGCAAGACCCCAAAGAGGAGGTTTGACAACCTGAGTTTGAAGGGTATGGCTCCAGTATTTTTTATTTTTTAAAAAATAATTTTAAAATCTCAAACTTTAAGAAATTGCTAAAAATCAACAGTTGAACAGCTCTGCTTGAAACTTGCCATGGCTAAAGCCCTACGTAAGATCTATCATGGTGCTGAGTTTCATCTCCTTATCTTTAAAAATGTTTTTTTTTTAAAAAAAAATAATAATTTTAAAACCTCAAATTTTAAAAAATCCCTAAAAATAAATGGGTGAACATATCTGCTTCAAACTTGGCATGGCTAAAGCCCTACATAAGATCTATATGGTGCTGACTTTCATCTCTTTAAAAATGATTTTTTTAAAAAATTAAAACTCAAACTTTAAAAAATTGCTAAAAATCAAGAGATTAACTTATCTGCTTCAGACCTGGCATAGCTAAAGCCTTACTTATGTTCTATCATGGTGCCAAGTTTCATCTGTTTATCTTTAAAAATGTTGTTGTTGTTGTTGTTGTTTTAAAAAAATAAAACCTCAAATGTTAAAAACTTCCTAAAAATCAACAGATGAATGGATCTGCTTCAAATTTGGCATGGCTAAAGTACTACCTAAGGAATACCTTGGTGACAAGTTTCATCTCTTTATCTTTAAAAATGACAGAGCTGTACACATTTTAGTTAATTCCCATTGACTGTACAGTAGAGCTGCCCTTCGGGTGGGGGGAGGATTGGGAAAATCCGGATTTTTCTTCAAATTTCATAATTCCCCCACTTCCCAGATTTGTTACCAATAATCCTGACATGTCCTGGTTTTTCCTGACAAACGGTCACCCCAACATTGCCTGTGAGCTGAATGATGTGGAGAAAATAGGGCTACTCTGAATGAGCATGCCTAAATTGCGGTGGGGAAGAGCCTGCTCTCACAATGCTTTCCCTGCCTATGAATGCTCATTTTACATGGGATAACATCTGACAGTTTTCTGATGTATACCAAAAACCTACAGAGTGCTAAGGAAACTGAGGAGGTTTGTTAGTGTTCGTGACAGAGGAAAAAGATGGCTGTACTTTGAAGATAGATGCAGTGCCTTGTGGATAATCCAGTTATTTCATGCTAGAGAAATTAGAATTGGGTGGCAGATACCAATGAGTTGTGACAAAGGACCAGATCAAACATGTGATGTGGCAGCGCTGCTAAATGTTCTGCAGAAAAAAAACTAAATTAGACTGAGCTGAGGGGAAAAAAACAAACCGTGTGAATTCCCAGCAGACTCTGAATCTGTTTCATAAACCACGTCACCCAGTTCTTAATAGCATATCCAGTACAATATAAATCATGAATGTCTTATTATGAACAGAAATTGATAAGGGATATACTTAGACTATCAGGTGTTGATCTATTCTTTTCCATCTAATAAAATAATGTAGCATGGACCCAACATTTGCGATAGCCAGACACTCCAACTTGCTTCTAAACAAAACAGAAATAGGAACTGCAATAGAAGTGCAATCTCTTTCTCTCTCTCTATTTCTCCCCATTCACTACTCCTGTTTTTAAAAAATAAATAAATAAATAAATAAATACACAATGATCCAATATGTAGAAACTAGAGAAACCTAGTTGCTTTGTTTTGGAGCTATTTATAATGTGGCTGCATCTCATTTGCACTCTTAATGAAAATACAGATAAGTGTGAACATCAGTAATTTCTGGCAAATATGGGTTGAAATCTGTCTTCTGGGCAACATGGAAAATGCCTGAATTGTATGGGATGACCAAAAGGAAATGTATGTGTTAGTTCCACAGTCCACTTGAAAAGAAAGGGATATAGTAACCATGTTAAAAAAAAAGTCGCATCATTTTAATGTTTCCCTCAAATGGGCTCAGTCAATAGCTCTCTTAATTATTTGGGATCTATTTCCTAAACTTCACAGAGACAAGCACTGGCATAATAAGTAAACTACCCAAGAACTGGATGATATTTTATGCATTGATTGGATTGGAAAAATGGGCGAAAATAATGAGAGAATTAGCAACGGGGAAAATCTACATAAAGATAAAATCATCCATCCAATCATATCCAATTATATTCTATATGGCCATGGTTTAGTGGTAGCCAGAGCTTATGTTTTGTAAGCATTCAATTCCTGCCATCTCCTTTTTAAAGGATTCCAGCAAGCAGGAATGGGAAAGATCCCATCTGACACATTGTGTGTTTGTTTATAAATCACCCCATTGCTAACTGGGATGCTCAAGTGATGTACAAAATTCAGATAAAAAAACTGGTTAAAAAGGAGAGTAAAACTAACAGAATAACAACAGTAAAATAAAAAAAGAAACTGTACCATATATCACAACAACATCTGGAAACAACATTAAAGGTTTATAACGCTCAATGGAATAATATAGTCTTCACTGCTTCCATAAAGCATAATACAAAGGGGCTGGTCTGAACAACCTAGGGAGGGAGTCCCATAATCGGGGCCAGTGGAGGCTGGTAGTTTTGATTTCAGTGGGGCTGAAATTCATTCTGGGTTTTAGTCAGAACCAGCCAGATCTCTAAAGGAACTATCCAAGGTGCTGAAGCCCATCCCCAACATAGCTTCAGTGCCATAGATTCCTCCTTTAGAGCTCTGGCTGGTTCTGACTGAAACCCAGAATGGAATCACAGCCCCACCAAAATTCAAACCACCTGTCTCCAGTGATTGGGTGCTGCTACTGAAAAGACCCTGTGTCAAGCGCCTACCAGCCTAAATCTCTCCAGATAATGGAACATATAATTGGACACTTTGGAAAACCACCACCAGTTAGAAGAGATAGCACTGGGCTAGATCAATCAATGCCGTTGCTTAGTATCACACACCTTGAATTAGGGCTGTTCAGACAACACACTAAGCCACTAACCTTTTTGCAGCAAGTGGTTAGTGAGCATGTTATGTAGCCACCATGGTTAGGAATGTTTCACATGACACACTAAGTCATGATTCACATGACACGATGAGCCATAATGTTTAGCTCAGAACACTTAACCATCATGGGTTAGCATGTTGTCTGAACAGGGCCATAATCTTTCGTTTCTTCTGCCATCGTACATTTTGGTCTTTAAGTTTAATTTCAATCACAGTTGAATGTTATTTCTTTTTTACTTTAAAAAATGCATCTTAACTCTTCCCCCCTTTTGTTACAGTGTGTACTGATAGTAAACGTAGCTATCCCTTCTTTTCTTTTTTTTAGACCACTCCACACACTTTACTGTACCTAATAAAGTGGATCAGGTCAGCACAACATTGAACTTGCCAAGTAGAGTTCAGCCCATCTGCCACATACTAGCCTGTCAGGTACTTAAGAGCCCATCTGTTTTTGCAATCCCAAAAGTAAGCAGGTTAGTGCAGGATGGCCATGTCTCCTGTTTTAATAAGGACAGCTTCATCTCTTTCAACACTGTTATCTTTTCGGCTCCAGGTCAAGACTTTCCTCTTCTCCCAGGCATTTAACAGCATATGATGAGGGTTTTGTGTTTTTGAGTTGTTATTGTGCTTTGACCCAGAAGGATATTGTATTTTTAACTTGTTTTTATGCTTTATGGTTTTAAATTTTGTATATCGGTGTTTTTAATGATCAATGTTTTTAATTTTTGTAAACCGCCCAGAGAGCTTCGGCTATGGGGCGATATATAAATGGAATAAAATAATAATAATAATAATAATAATAATAATAATAATATAATAAGAGCTATCCAATCCAAGCCCAGTTTAAAGATACCCATAAAATGGGAAAGCAGGGGCCTTGGAGTTGCCCATCAACAGACAAAGCAGACATATAAGAAACCTGGTCACAGTCTTCTCCACTATGGTGGAATGTATGGTATTCCTATTTAAATGATAACCAACATTTCTAAATTTGTATATATGCATATAAATTAGCATATGCCAATTTTATACAGTTCTGTGTCTTGTATAATCTTCTTTTCTTCTTTGGGGGCAGGGATGGGTAAGTGGTCAACATAGGCTGGTTGTAAAGGCCTGGTGTAGGCAGTGCATGGAATGGATGCAGGTTTAAAACCTGGGTCACAACTCTGCCTGTACAATACATACAGTGTGTGATTAGGTGCACATATCCACTGGAAGACCTACATACATGTATGCCTCATAGGAAACTGCATTATAGAAGGTCAGTTTTTTTGTCTTTCTAGTTTAGTATTGTGTGTTCCATGGATTGCCACCAATGCATATCGACCACGTTCCTTGACATGCATCAAGGTGCCCTATCTCACTCACTTAAAAATAACAACAACATGCTTTCATACCGGTAGCTGAGATTGCTGTGAAACAGGTTTCTGTTGGTTCTGAAATGGAGTTGCTTGGGGGCTCAGCCCCCACTAGGCTGACCATATGAAAAGGATGGCAGGGCTCATGTAACTTTAACAGTTGTAGAGAAAAGGGAATTTCAGCCAGTGTCATTTGTATGCAATTAGTTCCTGGTGATATTTCCTCTTCATCACAACAGTTAAAGGTGCATGCACTATACTAGAGTGACCATATACAAAAGAAGGCAGGGCCCCTGCAACTTTAACTGTTGTGATGAAGAGGGAATTTCACCAGGAACTAATTGCATACAAATGAGACTGGCTGAAATTCCCTTTTCTCTACAACTGTTAAAGTTACATGAGCCCTGTCCTCCTTTTCATATGGTCAGCCTGCCTTAGGTCAGACAAACGGTGTAACAAATAGTCACCCAGCTTTGAAGTATGGTCATTCTAATACCTTCCTCAATCTCTCTGCTTAGAAGAACTGTTATTTATGAACTAGTTACATTAGCAATCTAACTTTTAGTGAGTGATTAAGTAGCTTCATAAAGGACTTTTCTTTAGGGAACTTCCTGGTGAGCTAGTCAAAAAGCAAATTGTGCAGCAACAAATCCCAAAGTGTGTGGCAAAGCCCTCTCTTGAGTGCCAAGTCTAGGAATCTATCAACAACAGCCAAGTTCTGAATTCTCAACAAGGAAATATTAACATAAATGGAAGCAGCAGAAATGATACAGAAAGTAAATCATATACAATTCTAAACTGCCTATAGTGCATATTTTCTCATTCTAGATAGCATGCACAAGCATTGCAACTTCCAACCTCATATTTTCTGGATTTCCTCCTCAGCAGAATACAGCTAGTTAGGACAAGAGTCACTCTAATACATACAGTGCAATCCTATGCATGTTTACTCAGATGATGATGATTTATTTCATTTCTATACTGAAATAATAGGGAAAGCTCTCTGGGCAGATCACAATTTACAGATAAAATAAAGCATACAATTTGAAATATACAAAATAAAAACAATTTAAACAGCTAAAAGCAATTTACTAATCATTAACTTCTTTTGCTAGATCAGGGGTAAGCAATTTGTGGCCACTACAACTCCCATGATTCTGAGCCAACATAGCCAACGGTGAGGGATGGCAAGATTTTCAGTCCAAAGTAACACCCGGAGGGCCCAATCCCCCTAGATGCTTAATGTTCTTCCTGTCTGCTGCCTTTCTCCTGCTACTTATCCCAATTGCTCCCACGCACTCACACCACAAAACAGATATTCCAGATATATGTTTGCTGAAACTTCCTTCTACTCACTGCTTGTCTTCTGCAAATCACATCCTCCTGACAGGATTGAATTGGAAATACTGGCTTGGGTTAAAAGTCTGAATATATTAAATAGGTATTGCGATATAAACACATTTCTACTGAATACAGCACACACACAAAGCCAAATAATGACCTCCACCTTTGTCTAGGTAGACCATTAACCCTGTGGAAATAATTGTCAATATCCAAACTCTCAGCAAATCACCCTTGCCTAATTTAGCTCAATGGACTCACATTGATTTACAATCATTCCTTTATAATGAGGATGGAAAGATGTTTTCCAAGTTCCCAATTGCACTCCACAGAAGATTTCTGTGCCCACTCAAAAGAGTGGGAGGAAGTTTATTAAATTTGATTAGTTGAACAAATCCATAGTTAGTATTCAGCATGTCTTCATGACAGTATTGAACCATGATTGCTCATTTTGACTGTGCTGATTTATATTCTCTGTGTTTAGAGCAGCCTCTTTGTGTAGCGTTAAGAAGCTAAATGGATAGCTCACCATGGAAACAAAATGTTGAGAGGCATATTGAGCTCACTTGTTAGCATTAGAGCTGAAACATTTTTGAAAAACAAACTAACCCAAATTTAACATTCAAGTTCTAAAAGACACCACAATATTTTGACCTTTTTGAAATATATATATTTTAAAAATATATAATAAAATCCAGATTTAAAATGTAGGGAGATCCCCCCCCCGACGTCTGTAATATCAAATTTCCAAGTTTATATATTGAATTTTACAAGTTTATAATATTGAAATAGGACTTGCAAAGTTTCCTGATGTAGGTGTTATACATAACTTTTGGGACTGTCAGGATTCCTTCTATGACCTGGACTCCCTGAGCAACTCCTTAAGGATTTATGCCTTCTTAAGAATCCTTCCTTCTTTTTTACTTTCCCCTTCCCAGTAACTTGGGGTTTCGGCTGTAGACGAGGGGTAAGTGACATTCCAGACACTTGTGGCTTAACAATTTACTCGTTAAATAAACAAACAATTTACAATAAAGTTATTTAGTCAATAGAGCTGAGTGATACAAAGGCATTAAAAGAAAATAAAAGTTGCAAAGACACAAGTTCTTTACCCGAAGCTGCTTTTTTCTGCTCATTCCATAAGTTCTGGTCTTTCTCTGGCCCTGTTCTGTCCCTTGGCTGGCTCTTCTACTCTTTTATACCCAATTTCCCCAAAACAGAAAGTAAAGTTCCCACTTTGAGGAAATGAAACTTAACCAAGGAATGAACTTTAACCGGAGAAATGAAATACCCCCTCCCAACAGAAAAACTCCAGGCCTTTAAGCCTAACTTTATTACCTTGATTCTGAAGGCCTCAGACCTTCCCCGGGTCTTACAGAATAAATGAATTTCTAGTCAGCTAGGGTGGTGTGGGTGTCTTATACCTCTCACCAAGGGATGGATAGATCTGTTTAATGCAGGTGAAAGGAGGCGGGGAGGATAAAGAGACAAGGCACATGCATATGGTTTAAAAACCTGGGCTACATTGCAGAATATAGTTTAAAGATTGATCATCTTTCCCCCCTCCCATTGTACTTATTCCAAACTTTAGAATATATATTATTCTATATAGAATATATATTATTTTAATATATATATATATATATATATATATATATATATATATTCCATGGGGAAAATCATTACAGAGTAGGGGTGTGCATTGAATCGGATCCAATGCCCAATTCTGATACGATTCAAGCAAAATCAGACATCCGATTCCCAATTCCAATGCTGGTTAAAGGAGCTCCAATTTTATCAGATCTGATTTTTTTCAATCAGAGAATCGGACCTCCATTTTAGGTGTTTTCCCCTAAGGGTTTGCCTTCGAGAAATAAATGCTTTAACTTTTTTATTTTAAAAGATAGAAACATGAAACTTGGCCACATTGCAGATGGCATGAAGGTAGTCATGTATGAGAAATTTCAGAAACATAGGTGCAGGCATGTAGTGGCAAGATATTTTTGGAAAAATAAGGAAAGAAATGCCTATTACTGTTTTATTTTTAAAGATAGAAACATGAAACATGGCCACATTGCAGATGGGTTTCTTATGTGTGAGAAATTTCAGAAACATAGGTGCAGGTGTTTTTGTGGCTATGAATTTTTACTTTAAAAGTTCCAAAAGTTCCAAAATGGTGGGTTTGACAGCTGTCAAACAACACCCCCCTCTCCTTCTCCCCCCACTGTTTTGGAATGCCATATGCAATGTGGCCAAGTTTCATGTTTCTATCTTTAAAAAAAAGTTATGGGCATTTTCTTACCACAATACTAGGCTATGGGGAAAATCATTCAAAATGGTGTCCGATGCTCGAATTGGAGGTTCGATTCTCACATCAGAATCAGATCCGAAGCAGTACAGGGCATGTCCGATTCTATCCGATCTGATTCAGGTCCGCATCGGAAGTAACGATTCCGATTCCGAACCAATTTTGGAGGGCCGTGCACATCCCTATTACAGAGTAATTAAGTATTCCCTTTTTAAAGAGGTGCAAATAAAAATGATATCCTGCAATGTCCTCCTAAGCATTTAAAAATACCTCATCATGTCTAATTCAGTGATGTAAAGCTGTGAAAGCAATTAGTGTATTATCTTAATATGGAATGTGTGAAAGGTAGAAGCCTAGCTTCTTATACAAACAAATCATACCGAGTATATTAACTATGCACTCATTTCATATATGGCAAATTATTATTTTTTTAAAAAAAAAATGTTACAGAAGTCTGAATTCTAAGAATGTCTTGAGGAACAAAGTCCTGGCATATAGCACAGAGTGGTACATGAGAAATGAAGGTGAAGAACCTGGAAAAGTTTAATCTTAGGTAGGCAGGGATGTATGAAGGTTCCTCGATATCTATCTATCTATCTATCTATCTATCTATCTACCTATCATCTATCTATCTAATCTATCTATATCCCTATTAGTCTTGGGTAGATAGTCTACATCCAGGTATAATCAACAGGTACATGGATGCAGAATCACCACATCATTACTGATTCATAATTACAGATGAAATCACTATTCCCTTTTCCAGGTACAAACAACATATGGAGGGAAGAATGAGCCTTGGAACAGAGATCATGGCCCTTTCTACACCACAGGGGTGTAAAGGCCCAGCGGGCCCGATCCCAGAAGTAAATGCAGCAACACCGGGGCAGCTGGACACATTCTTCAGCAGTCCTGAGAACTTCTCAGGAATGCAAAAGAATTGGGAATTTTCTGGTTCCTGAGAACCAGGAAAACTCCTGTGCCAGCCCCCCACCCCTGGGACTCCCTGGGCATCATTTGGACACACAGGGAGCAGCCAGGGGCCATCCCAGGTGTTTTGCCTGGTGTGGAAAGGACCCATGTTGAGGAACTCGATTCAGGGTTCCAGATCACATGGAGAAGCCTGTACGTGGATAGCTGTTGAATGCACTTGTCTTCCTTCACACCTCATCCAGGGGGTCCATTTTCAGGTGTCTCCATTGCACATTTTTATTTAATAACAGCATTTACATGTTGTCCAGTAACAACATTCTCTAGGTGACTTTCAGCAACAATATCCGAGTCCACATATGTTTGGATGCATGTGCGTTGTCTCTGTACACGAGACATTTTCATAGATGCCCTTGCACAAGTTCATGAATGCATGGAGAGGGAGCAAAGCTGTGCCTGATGTCCCTGCCCTGACATAAGAGCATGAGAAAAGCCATGCTAGATCACACCAAAGGTCTACCATGGAAAGCATTCTGTTCTCACAGTAGCAAAGCAGATGCCTATGGGAAGCTATCTGAAGATTTATTATACAAAGGGTGGGCAATTGATTGCCCCGGCCCCAACAATTTTATGGCTTAGGTTGTTCTGTCCGTGTTTTATGGTGTAGCACTTTGAGATTTCAGCTGACCTCTAGTACAGGATTTCAAGAAGGTTCATAATTCCTTTCTAAAGAAAGTATTGGCTCTACATGTTGGTGCCCCACACCAAGCAAACCCAGGCAGAAGTGGGTTCGCTTGGTGCGCAGGCAAGAATGCAAGTTCTGGTCTTAAATTTCATAATAAAATGTCAACCTTGCCGTCGTCTTGTTTGGTCTCTATAGCCTATGGCTCTTCCTGTAGGCACAATCCTATGCATGTTTAGATGGGGGAAATCCTACAACTCCTAGCATTCTACAACCAGCATTGCATAGGTTTGCAGCTTTAAACTTTCAAAACTAAGCCACTGCTTTATGTACACTTGCTAGAGATCTCAAAATTGAGCTGATTTTGATCCAGCCAGTATCCAAACTGGAGTTAAACTTCTTGTGAACAGGACAACGTATTTGACTGTTATGCTATCTATCCATTCATTGAGATTTTCTTTGCTGTATCAATGTATTAAGAATGGACACCAGAAAGCTAATATTTTGAAGCAATTAGCTCCATACAGAATTGCCTTTACAGAACTAAGGTTTAACATTCTGCCTTCTGCCTTTCTGGATGGTCACAATTACCTTTGGAACAGTGTTTCAGACCACTATGTTTGCTAGTATCCCATATATAATGACTCCTGTGGAAAAAAATAACTTTCTGAGTTTAGATTTTTTTTTGTCATACCAACTGTGTTTGTATGTTTTTTTTGTTATTACACAAGGATAATTATGTTACAATGCATGTTTCTTTATTTGCATTGGCAGCCAAGTCATTGAGAGCCAAATTTGTGTCCCAGTTTTGAAAGTTTTCATGTTTGTAATGGCTTATAGCTAACCAAATTAATCTCTCTCTTTCTCTCTCTCTCTCTCTGTGTATGTATGTGTGTGGACATGAGGGTAATAGCACCCTCTCACTTATGTTCCTCAGCAACTGGTATTTAGAGCCATATGGGAACATATAGCCATCTTGATTAGTAGTTATTGATAGCCTTATCATCCCTGAATTTGTTGAACTCCCTTTTAAGGTGGCAATAATTGGTGACAATAACTCTATCTTGTGATAACTAATTCCATAGTTTACCTATGCGCTGTGTGAAGAAGTACTTCTTTTTATCTGTTCTGAATCTCCCTACATTTAGCTCCCTTGGATGACCTAGGGTTCTAGCATTAAGAGAGAGGTTGAAAAAATTATTGGAGGATAAGGCTATCACAAGAAACCTTCAAGCGTTTTGGAGAGACCTGACCCTCTTCACTATTGTTTTCAACTTCCTTTTTACCAGTTTCCCTAATTTTACAGAAGTGTCCTTTTTTGAAGTCAAATGTGGCTTTGTTGGACTTCCTTGGCAATTTTCTACTTTTATATAAATGAAATTTGATAGCACTGAGGTCACTGTTTCCAATTACTTTAACAACATCATATCTCACACTAGGTCCTGAGTAACAACCATTCAGGATTAAATCCAGGATCTCCTGCCCTCTGCTTGTTTCTGTGACCAGCTGTTTTAGGGCACAGTCATTTAGGGCACTGAGAAATCTAACCTCTTTGTCATGCATTTATCCTGTCTATGACTTGTTGGGGTATTTGAAATCACTTATTGCTACACCACTTTCTCCTTTAGATGCCTTCATGATTTCATTCTCTGTCTCAAGAGCACCATGAGCATTTGGATTAGGGAAATGATACCATGTCCACAGTACTATTTTTTTATTATAATTATTATTTTGGGATCATTGTCACTGACAGTGACACCATTCCCTGTCCTTTTATCAGGTTTGTATCCACAGATGACTGTATTCCACTGGTTCTCTTCATTCCACAAGATTTCTGTTATGTTCTCCTTTAAAGCCAGGCACTCCAGCTCTCCCATCTTGGTTCAGAGACTTCTAGCATTAGCATATAAACATGTGCACACAGTGTCCTTTCCCAAATGTTGCAGATATGCACATCTTCTGTTATGGCCCATAGACTTCTTTGACTGGCTATCATGTTTAGGTAGGGTGACCAGATAAAATCCAGGGGATTTCAGCTAGTGTCATTTGTATGCAATTAGTCCCTGGTGAAATTCCCTCTTCATCACAACTGTTAAAGTTGCAGGCACTATACTAGAGTGACCATATACAAAAGAAGGCAGGGCCCCTGCAACTTTAACTGCTGTGATGAAGAGGGAATTTCACCAGGGACTAATTGCATACAAATGACACTGGCTGAAATTCCCTTTTCTCTACAACTGTTAAAGTTACAGGAGCCCTGACCTGGATTTTATCTGGTCAGCCTATGTTTAGGGATGTCCTGAATGTCTGATTGGTCGAGGAATTCAATGGACCCTTTGTCCACACACCCAGACCAGTGCACTTGGTGTGAGTATGGACATGCACTTGAGTACTTGTAAGAACCCGGCAAGTGCTCGGCAGCCACCTGCTACGACTGCCAAAATCGTGCTCCCCACCCTGCATGAATGGCCATTGACACAGCGGGGGAAGGGGGAATTTCCAGAGCCTTCATTAACATGGAGGAGAAATTAGCAATTTCAGCAGCCAAGGTGGGCAGCTGCTGAGCACTCACTGGGCCATGTTGAGCCTCAGAAGAGGTTCACATGGCTCGGCGAGTGGGGGTTGACCGTGGTGTCAGTAATGGGATGAGTGTCTGCCAAGGCAGGTGAAGGTGAGTTCCCACACCCTGAATCATCTTTCACCTCAAGGCCAATTTCCTCAAGATCAAAACATATTTCCTCCCCATTTGGGCAATTGGTAACATTTTCATCTTCATCTCTTGTGGATGCTTCAACCCAAAGCAGATAGTTCCTAGTTCTTGTTGGCTTATTCCCAGGACTCTGTTTAAAATTTGCTCTGCCTCCCTTTTTATGTTAAGCTCCAAGTGGAGACCATCCCTCTTGTAGGCACTATACTAGAGTGACCATATACAAAAGAAGGCAGGGCCCCTGCAACTTTAACTGTTGTGATGAAGAGGGAATTTCACCAGGAACTAATTGCATACAAATGTCACTGGCTGAAATTCACTTTTCTCTACAACAGTTAAAGTTACATGAGCCCTGTCCTCCTTTTCATATGGTCAGCCTAGATTGTGCAAAATCCATTCTGTCCAGTGTTTCACAGTTTGTCAGGTGCCTTTCGTTCCATTGTCTGCTCATTGATGGAATTTGATTTTTTGTTTCTGAATTTGCACAAATTCACATGTGAAAATGCAAATTTCCCCCCCAAATGAACATTATTATTATCATTATTATTATTATTATTATTATTATTATTATTATTTACATTTATATACTGCCCATAGTCCAAGCTGTCTGGGCAGTTTACAAAAATTTAAAGATTGAACATTAAAAGTCAATATAGAAAATTTAAAACCATATATATATATATATATATATATATACCATATTATAATAATATATTATTATTTTATTCATGCTTTAGCATATAGGGGAAATAACCATTTTTGGTTGTTGTTGTTTTGGCATATTTTTATAAAACGATGTTTGTTCCCAAAGGTAAAAAAAAAAAAGTTCTGCAAGATCGCAAAAATCCGCTCAGCTGAGTGAGGATTTGAATGCAGACCTCCCATTTCGTAGTCTGACACTCTACCCACTGTACCAGACTGACTCTATACCCCTGCTTCAGATGCTAGACCAACATGAGAACTCTTCTGGAATTTGGTGGGTCTGTATACTTTTATTAATGCAGAAGAGCTGATAGAGTGAATTTACATTTAAGAAGCTAGCAGTGCAAAATATAAATAACTCTACACATTATTTGCTGGCTGCAGTAAATCTACTTGCAGCTTCAGGTATACTAATTTATTGCAGAAGACACCTAATGATGCCTGCTTATAGCTACATAACTATTACAATTACGTAAGATCCTCTTTTCAGATGCTTGTAACTTTCTGTAAGTCACCTTCTGTTCCCAGGACTCTATTCCAGTTGCATGTATTTACATAGACCACAATTCTGTAATTATATTGGCAGTATAACCTTCAAGGTGGAATTTGGAGAACTCTGACAAGCTCAATTTTTGCTGATTCTCACATTCCTATCTCTACACCTGTTGTCTCCCTGTCAGCTACAGTAAAGGACTTTCTGGAAATTGAACCCTCCACTTCTTCCTTTGGTACTCATTTTTGTTTATAAGTATTATTGAATTTATGTTTGGAGGAAGAATGAAAAATCTCATCACAAAGGTAACAACAAAGGCAGAAACAGAAAAGGTTACAAATATTATTATAATGCCTGGAGGAAATTTGATTTTATTTCTCAAGAAGCCATGTTTATTTCTCACTATAGCAAATAATGGCAAGGGTCTGAAAGCAGCTTTAGAGCTCTTTTCCTTCTGCTTTTGCTCATCTAAAACAGCCTCAAAAGCTTGATAGGATATTGGCCTGAGGTAAAAAGCCAGAGATTGTAGTAGGATCTTTCAGAGCAGCCTCTGGAGCTGAAATTGCCTGTGGTGAGGTAAAGATGAGGTAAATGAAAAGGATAATGATAGCTTTCACAGAGATGAGAGGCTTTTATGAAGAATATTGAACTTTATTAAGGATGAATTTCGTTCTATGTTATTTCCACCCCCACCTCCCAAAGTGTGTTTTCACTATCAAAAGTGATTCCTTCTACCTCTCCCCCACCCCTGTCTCATGAACAATTACAGATATTTTTTTCTTCAAAATATAGAATGAATGGCTTTGGAGTTGCTGCCATATTTTTTTATGGGGCCTCTGCCTGTAATAGCTTAATGACAAGCATAAATACTATAGGACAAGTTTACCCTAACTGTTGAATATTTCCCAGTCATGTCGCAGTTAAAAGCACAGGAGCATGTGAGTATGATCAAACTGGAAAGCATCCACGAGATATCCACATAGAGAAAGCACATCTCAGGATGCTAGAAAATAAAAAGTGACTATGCCATCTATGTTTAACATAGATATTTTAATATTACTGGGTTCCAATGATATGAAAGCCTCAAACCTTACTAAATTCCATTTATCCACTCCACAGTCCCCATAAGTTTCACTTTAAGCAAGAGTTGCTATCTAATTTCATCTAAATCAAACTGAAGCAGTTTTCAAAGCAAAACATCTGCAGGAATATTGAAAATAGAAAATGTATATTTGGAAAAGTTCAGCAACATTTCAGATAACTCTATTTTTATGTGGAAATGAAATGAGTTACATCTCTAATTATTCTTGCTTCATTCATCACACATTTCATCTACTCTTTGCCAAAGAACCTCAGGAGAGCATAGTGGGGTTACTCTATTTTTTTTGTCTTCACAACAACCCAGTGAGGTTAGGCTGAAAGATCATGACTTGTGCAAAGTTTAACAAGGATGAACTCAGATCTTGCTGGCCCATGTCCAGCATTTTATCAACTGCATCAGCTCCCCCGCCAAAAAACAACAACACAATTTCTGTCTTTATAAAACATTTTCCACATTAATGTGCCTGTTGAGGAAGACTTTTTTATGTGCCAGAGAAGACCTGGACATTGCAGAGGACTCCAGGGTATATTTCTAGGATGCAAACCAAATTCACATAGGGTGCTGGGACTTCATCACTCAACATGAATTGAATGTGCCCTAAATATACCCAGTCTTTTCTAGCAGCAACACATCACAGAGAAGATCTGTAATGGTGGGCAAACTGTCTTAAAGAAAGGTCTGACCAGCATTTCTGATCTTCTCTTTTAGGAACCCAATGTTACCAGCAAGTAACTTTGAGCATGTTAAAGAGGTCAACTCAAATACTTTGCAGACGTAAAATGCTCCTTCCAATTTGCTGTTTTTATCAGCCTTTAACTCCTTGATGTTAACTTGCTTTTCCTCATTGTGTCTTTACATGTTTATTCAAACTGAATGAGGGAAGTACACAAGGCACCAATGAGCCTTTAGGGACAGTTTGCCATTCAGCAATTGGGAACATTATGTGCTATGCAGTACCAACATGTGAATTAGATGATGATGTGGAACAAAGGCCCAAAGGAGTTTCAGACTAAGTAGCAGTAATACTATTTCAAAGACTAAGGAAGTAGTGACTAGGGATGTGCACTGGATCGGACCCGATCCACGATCTGAGTCCGGTCCAGTGGGAAATCAGATAAATTATCCGATTTCCAATCTGACAGCTGGATCGGCCGATCCAATCTGAACCGGTCCGAAAAGGCTCCGAACCGGTTCGGCGGATTGGCGGATCGGCGGGCGCCCACTGGCGCCCACCGCCACTTCCATTGGCGGGCGCCAGCGGGCGCCCGCCGATGAAAGTGGACAGCGGGGGGGGGAGGAGGGGGGCCCTTACCTTCCCGGCCCGTTCGCTCCCGTCCGGGGCCGGCGGCTACTACCAGCAGGCTCCGCGGCCTACTCCAGGGTGGCGCGCCGGGTGATGTTATCACCTGGCGCGCTACTCGAGAGTAGGCCACGGAGCCCACTGGTAGTAGCCGCCGGCACCGGACGGGAGCGGACGGGCCGAGAAGGTAAGCAGTGGCGGGGAAGGGGGCTTACCCCCCCCAGAGCCGTCCGCTTCTATCCGCTGGCGCCCGCGGGCGCCAGCGGATGGAAGCGGACGGCCCCAGGGGGGGTAGGGAGCGCGGGGGAGGGGGCTTACCTGCCGGGGCCGTCCACAGCGGATGGCCCCGGGGGGGGAGGGAGTTAGGCCCCCCCTCACCCACCCGCCGCCATTTTTTCCTCATAGACTTGCATTGCAATGCAAGTCTATGGGGAAAAAAATGGCGGCCGATCCAAAAATTTACGATTTTTGGGTCGGGATCGGACTCGATCTGGTCCGGGGGGCCTCCAATTTTGTCCGAACCGGTCCGTGACAAAATTGGAGGTCCCGATCCGGGTCCCGATCCGATCCGGGGGGTCCGTGCACACCCCTAGTAGTGACACCATTTTGTTCCATACTGGCAGAAGAAGAGGCAGAAGAAGGGAACGGAACATGGTTTTCTTCCAGAGATTAAAGGCGGTATGTTTGTTAGAGAGTGACACTGATGCCCATAATGTGGACACTCATGGGTTTTGCAGGGGGTTTAGTGCTTCAAAACCCTGTATCAAAGGAAATGGCTGGATACACCAGGGGTAGGGATGTCAGAAGAATCTGAAATGGATTAAAATAAATTTGGATTTCTGTAAAACTGGTTTGTGGTTTCCATGTCAGACTGTCTTCTGCAAATCAGGTGGATTCTGTAGTATTATTCCTCTTTGTTTCCTCCTTTTTCTGAAAGTTACGCAAATTACTTTGTTGAAAAAAAAAAGTTATGTGAAATACATTCAACACACTAAGAAATGTGGCGCTAAGGTGCCAGGAAAAATGCACTAAATGTTACTGAACTTGTATAAGTTGATACATGCTGATACCAAAAATACGCACTTCACAACACAGGTTTTTTTACTTAGTTTTTGGAAGCAAAAATACATCAATTGGATTCTGTCAAAACAATAGAAGGGACAACCCCTTCCAATCCGCACAACTTACATGGAATGGATTCAACAAAATGCAGACGTCCCTAACTACTGGACATGGCCTTTGGGCTGTGTGCACCCCCATTTTCTTATGTGGCCCCTGACACCACCCTACTGCAAAGTTTGTGGTGGCTTAGAGAAATCAGTGGTTTGCCATTAAAAAGCTTGAGAAAAGCATGAAAGCAAGCCACATTTGCCCTTTTTAACACTCTATAGTGGTTTGCCACAAATTGTTGACACAGATTTAGCAGGAGTGCATCACACAGGGGGATCCAGAGGGGCAAACGTGAATCCTGGGCACCCACAGAGTTCCCAGCTTTGGTCTGTACCATGTGAAATGTTATAATACCAACTCTTGAGCGGGGGGAAATCCAACCAGGGCCACCAGTAGACCTTGTTCTCTGAATTTCTTTTCATTTGTTCTGAAATGTTGGAGAAGTTAGCTGACTACCAGCTGGGGTTGTAGGGTCTTGCAGGATTGCCTTGTCTTGCTTTCATCACTCTCCAAAATAGCGATGTAAGGATTATCTAAAATCCATTCCATGCATTTCGCAGATTGTTAGGTGCCTTTCATTCCTTTGTCCACTCATTGACGGAATTGGATTTCCCCCCAATTTCCTGAATTTGTGCAAATTCCCATTGCACAGATTTGCACATGCAAAAATCCCACCCAAAATGTGCCAATCCCCTCATGTACAAATCCTTCTAAAATGTGTATTTTCGTGCTTTATACTATGGGGGAAATGTGCATTTTTGAAATGCATTTTTCTATGACTAAATTTGTGTAAAAATTCTGGAAAGGTTAAAAACAACAACACCAGCTCTGTTAGTCTATGGAATCCATGCAACTTGGGCAAACCCATTTTGCTGCTGAATCCATGGGTCGGATTAATAGAAATCGGAACTCATTTGATTCTGTTGGAGATTTCTCCAACTCCAAAATATCCCCATCCTTGTCCCAGCAGGATCCCAATAGACAAACTTCTGAAGTTGCATCTTCTATACAATAATTAAAGGGGCAGGATTCCTGTCCTCTTTTGCATCTGGCCACACAATTGTCTTGCTCTCTGATTCAAAGGTGGTTTAGGAGAAATCTTGATTTGCGCAACTCTAGCAGCAGCTCCTGGCTTTATTTAAAATGGGTTTGTGGTGTCGGTGCCAGCTCCAGGTTTGTGGGGGGTTGCTTGGACTAAACACCCTCAATGGACCCCTCCCTCAGAGAATTTACTTTCTCACTGCCATTGTTACCAGTTAGGGTGACCATATGAAAAGGAGGACAGGGCTCCTGTAGCTTTAACAGTCGTGTAGAAAAGGGAATTTCAGCTGGTGTCATTTGTATGTATGCAGCACTTGGTGAAATTCCCTCTTCACCACAACAGTTAAAGCTGCAGGAGCCCTGCCCTCTTTTGTATCTGGTCACTCTGAAGGCAGGGCTCTTGCAGCTTTAACTGGAGGCAGATACAGTTCAACAAGCAGGTTGCAACAGTGAAGAGGCGGAGCAAGTCCAAGGAGTTCTTCTCAGTGGGCCCCTGCTGGGATGTTGGTCCTAGGTAGGTGCCTGACCATGCCTACCCTTGAAACTGGTCCTGTGTAGTTTGCATACTATATTATCAGGCAGGGACCATCTTTGTGACCTTGGGAAGAGCAGCTGCTGCTTCGTTAAGTTTTGTGATAAAATTATAAACAGAAGTAAGTGTTGTGTTTATCACCAATGTGAGTTCTCTCCTCCTCTCTGGGAATGTAGAGCAGAACAAGGCCTCCTTTGTTCTAGAGCCAAGGTTGAGGACATGAAAAAGAAGCTGAGCTTATTCCCTGCCATCTGCCAAATCAAGCTGTTTCCAATGGCTTTCATGTTGGATTTATTGGCTCAGGTTACTCAAATCGCTAGGTGCCTATGAGGAGAACTCAATTTCACACTGACTGCACTTTTATTCTGTTTTATTTGGGGGGGGGGGAGGGACTCTCTTACATTCTATTCATCTTTATCCCATTGGAACCTCTGGGGTTGGCAGTACTTATCCACAAACCAATTAAAAGTGTTTGGAAAACTGGTCCTACAGAGGGCTAAATGTTACAGTTGGCAGAATCAAGCTAAAGCTTTCCTGGACTGGACCATTTCAGGGTGGTCTGGTTGTGCGCATATTTTGAATGCTCCCTCCACCATCACTACCACAACAACAAGGGCTGTACAGATTTTGTTAAATCTTTTCCATCTGTGCTTTGTGGATTGTCCGGCATCTTTCGTTCCATTGTCTAATCATTGATGAAACTGAATTTTGTTTTAGGGAAGCACGAGAATTTTATGGCTGTTTGCAAATTCATAGAAATCTGAACTCATTTGAATCTGTTGCAGATTTCTCTGATATCTCTAAGAACAACCCTCTCTGCACACACATTATTACTCAGAACATCTACCAAAATGAAGGAGCATCATAGATATTTCTGAGTCTGAAAGGGAAGAAGAATAAGAAACTTAGGGTGTGTGTGGCTTTTATTCTACGACTTGAAAGCCATGCAGAAAACTGTACTCCATATTTTTCTTTCCCTTCACTTACATTAATGGGTTTTGCCCACACTTCAGAACAGGTGTCTTGCACTCATTATCAAGTGCCAATAGGTGATGCCTATATCTTGCCTTCAAGGACCACAACGTCGGGAGATAGAAGAGTACTTCACTCTCTGTGATACTCAGTCTTTGATCTTTTTTTTTTTAAGAAAAGCTAACCATAGAGTGTTCTGTGTTATGTTTTTGATGTGAGCTAAGCTTTAGTTCCTGTTATATTGTCACATTAATATAGTGGCTGAATGTTATTATTTTTCTAAGTGATATCCTAACATTAGATGGAGGTAAATTATCATGAAAGAGCACCATCTGCCCAGTGCTGATTAATGCTTTACTGGAAACAGGATTGCTCTCTTATCCTAGAGATTGAGGAGAAATAAATTTGGTTCATATTTTAATGCAAACTTGCCTAATTTTGCACTTTCTAGTCAATACTCAAATTTGTCACTTCTGCTGCAACCCTGCATTCGTTTATTATTATTTTTTTAAAAAATAACCTCAAGATCTTTCTGTCTCAAATATGAAGAATTTTGTGAATTTTGGTAAATTCTTATTAAAAAATGAAATGAAACTCGCACCCATTTTCACCAGACAAATTCAATGGTTTTATGGTTTTAATTTTTGTAAACCGCCCAGATAGCTTCAGCTATTGGGTGGTATAGAAATGCAGTAAATAAATAAATAAAATACGTACAGGTATTCCCAGCATGTGGAGGACTATGATGTACCTGCCTGCAAGGTAGCTGTAACAAGATGAGGAACCGTTAGAAAGAAGAGGTGGCAAGCCTAATGCAGCCTCACAAACATGGCTGAATACACAGAGATTCAAATCCAGACTATTGAGAGCATAGCACTCAAAGCCTTGGATGAATGAACCTGTTAGTTTTGATTTCTCCCATGTTCAACTTAAAAACAAAGATGTTCTTTTTGTTCCCAATATAAAGAAGTTTGCAAATACTAGTTAAACCTTATCAAAATGCAACTAGAACATAATTCTCACCCATCCCTAGATCCACAAACTGCTAATCTTATTGTAGTCAGCCATAGGGTAGAACTGCATTGACAATAAATGCAGAAACTTGCAAAAAAAAGAGCCTGTCATCCTTTGAGAGGAGGTAATTTGGAGTGGAGCCACAGTGGTGGTAGTAGGTTGGTTGAACGCATATGAAAAAAGAGACAGGGCTCCTGCATAAAGTCATAGAATTGTGGAATTGAAAGGGACCACAAGGAACACCTAGCCCAACCTTCTGTAATGTGCAGGGAAACCAATTCAACCATCCATGAGAGGTGGCTGTCCAGCCTCTTCTTAAAAAATGCAGGTTGCTTACCTGTAACCGTAGTTCTTCGAGTGGTCATCTGTGCAGTCACACCATGGGCTCGTGCCGGCGCCGAGCCTGCTTCGGACTTCCCTAGCTAGCTTAGATTTTTGGCGGGAACCCCTCCCCCCACCGTCCTATTGCGCATGCTCAGGGTTCCCGCCTACCTCAGTTCTATGAGACCGCTCGGCCTCGCGACCGAGGTAGACAACTAGCATATCACTTAACCAGAAGAATGCGAGCACGCACGCTAGAGCCAACTCTGGACGACCAAAGCGGTGCCAAGAGGGGACGGCGGGAGGGTTGTGTGACTGCACAGATGACCACTCGAAGAACTACGGTTACAGGTAAGCAACCTGCATTTCTTCGTCGTGGTCTCTGTGCATCACACCATGGGCGACTAGTCAGCTACTCACCGTAGGAGGAGGGTTGGCACGCTGACGCGTCACTGGCATACAGACGACAGAACCGCTCTGCCGAACGACGAATCTTGGCGAGCTCTTACGTCTAATCGGTAATGCCTGATAAAGGTTGATGCATTCGACCAGGTCGCTGCCCTGCATAGGTCAGGAACTGATGCTCCATGCAACGATGCGGTGGACGTGGCTTGTCCCCGTGTGGAGTGCGCTTTGACCGCAGGCGGTGGTTCTTGACCCGCTAGCCGGTAGGAAAGCTGGATAGTGTCCACAATCCACCGTGACAGACGTTGGGCGGAAACCGGTGTCCCTTTATTTTTTCCGCCATAACAGACAAAGAGTTGTCTAGACTTGCGGAATTCCTCTGACCGGGACTTGTAAAAAGCGAGGGCCCTGCGAACATCTAAGGTATGTAGTGCTGCTCCCCATCGATCTGTGGGCGCCGCGAAGAATGTCGGCAACACGATATCTTGATTAAGATGAAAAGTAGAAGTAATTTTTGGAACAAACGAGGGGCCTGTTCTCAGGACAACTTTGTGTTTGAAAAACTGGGTATACGGGGGGTCAACGATCAGCGCCGCAAGCTCTGACGCACGTCTCGCAGACGTAACTGCAACTAAAAACACAGTCTTAAACGTCAGCAAGCGTATATCGATTGAAGCCAAAGGTTCAAATGGCTTAGTCATCAACACTCCTAACACCAGTGGCAGTGACCATTGCGGCACTATCGAACGACGAGGCGGTGAGATGTTATAGAGGCCTTTAAGGAATGCCTTAGATAGGGGGTGTGAGAACACCGAAAACCCCTCAATGAAATCATGATTTACGGAAATAGCCGCCAGGTACAGTCTAATAGATGCTGGGCTCAGGCCCGCAGTATGTAAAGAGTGCAAGAACGAGAGGACTCCTGAAATGGGTCCTTTTAAGTGGTGGAATCCCGAAGCGAGTGCGAACGCTTTAAATTTATCCCACTTCCTCTGATAGGATACTCTGGTAGCCGGTTTTCGTGCCGACTCCAATATAGTCTGTATTTGTGATGGCAAGGCTAAACGGTGCCATCTGGCAGGATTCTCCATGCTGTCAGTTGCAGACTGTCTGGATTCGGGTGGAATATCATGCCTTCCTCCCTTGACACAATATCCGGCCTGGCCGGTAGCCTCCAGATGCGATGATTGGCTAGTCGTCGTAGGGTGGTGAACCAAGGTTGGCGAGGCCACCACGGTGCTATGAGGATCGCATTGGCGTCGTGACGCTGGATCCGTGTTATGACCCGGCCAATCAGCGGAAAAGGTGGAAAAGCGTAGAGGAAGCTGGTGGTCCATCGGCGCGTAAACGCATCCCCTAGGGACGCTGCTCCTATTCCCGCCCTGGAACAGAAAGTTGGGCAGACTGTGTTCTTCTGAGTCGCAAATAAGTCTATGTCCGGGGTGCCCCAACGGGCAAAGATTTGGCTTACGACCCCCGGGTGCAGATGCCATTCGTGGTTGTCTGCAAACGTTCGGCTGAGAGTGTCTGCAGTGACGTTGTCTGTGCCCGCTATATGAAGGGCAGAGATATGAATTCGTCTGGGAATCGTCCAGAGGAGAATGTCCCTGGTCAGGGACAGCAGATCTGGGGACCGCGTCCCTCCCTCTTTGTTGAGGTACCACACTGTTGTGGTATTGTCTGTCAGGATCTGTACATGATGCCCCTGCAGGTGGTGCTGAAAAGAGTGGAGGGCTCTCTTCACAGCGAGGAGCTCCAGAAGGTTGATATGTAGTCGCTTCTCCATGGTTGACCATCTCCCCTGCACCGTCAAGTTCTTGTAATGGGCTCCCCAGCCCAGCAGGGATGCGTCTGTAGTGACGACCCGTGAGGGACCTCGTGTAACAAACGGCATGCCCTGATTCAGATTGAGGGGGTTCGTCCACCATTTCAGTGAGTGTCGCACAAAGCTGGAGATTGCTATGCGAACTCTGCGCGGATCCATGGTCGGGTCGTAGTACTGCAGGAGTAGCTGTTGCAGGGGGCGCATGTGCAGCCGTGCCCAACGAACCACGAAGACCGAAGCCGCCATGAGGCCTAGCAACTTCAGGACGGTGAGTGCTGTTGTTCTTGTTCTGCGGCGGACTCTTGTTGCCATGGCCGTGATGGACGCAGCCCTGACTGGTGGGAGGTATGCTCTGCCGACGACTGAGTCCAACCAGACCCCTATGAACTGGAGCGTCTGCGTTGGCTGGAAAACAGATTTTTCTAGATTTATCTGTAGGCCCAATGAACACAGGGTCCGAGCCACTCGTTGAACATCTGCTAGAGCTTGGCTCCGGGTGGTCGAGACTACTAGCCAATCGTCTAAGTACGGGAACAGTTCGAGTCCTAACGCCCGTAGGTGTGCACAGACTGCTCCCATGCATTTGGTGAACACCCTGGGCGCCGTTTTCAGGCCGAATGGAAGGACGGTGAACTGATAAGCCCGATGACCCACCATGAACCGAAGATATTTGCGATGCGACGGGTGAATGGTAACATGGAAGTAGGCGTCTTTGAGGTCTATCAATGTGAACCACCTGCCCCTCTTGAGAAGCGGTAGAATGGCTGCCAGGGTAATCATTCGAAACTTCTTGGTCTTGATAAACCGGTTGAGCCGCCTGAGATCCATAATAGGGCGGAGGCCCCCGTCCTTCTTTGGCACTGTAAAATATCTTGAGTAAAAACCAAGGTGCAGTCGGGCTGGTGGAACCCTCGTAATTGCCCCTTTCCTCAAAAGTGTCGCTACTTCTTGCAACAACGGTGGAGACGGTGGAGTTATTCTTACAGTGCCCAGTGGAGGGGGGACTCGAAGCTCTATTTTGTAGCCTGATGTAATTATGGCTAGCACCCACTTGTCCGATGTAATGGACTCCCAGGCGTGTTGGAAGTGCGAGAGGGTGTTTCCAAACTGACAACGCTCTGGGGGGCCGATCACGAAGTCAAAGACGCCGCTTAGTGGTCTGATCGGGCCTGGTTCTTGCCTGGCGGAAGCGTGACGAAGGCTTGCGCGGTTGGTATTGCGTGGACGCCTGTGTCAGTTGGAAGCGCTGCTGGCGGTCATGCTGCTGCCGCTGTTGAAAAGGAACAGGTCTGTACCACTTACGTGGTCGGTATGCGGGTTGTGTGGCGGTGTGGAAGCCCATTTTCTTGGCAGTGACTTTGGCCTTATGGATAGTATCCATGGTGGCGTCAGTCTGGGAATTAAACAGCCCTTCACCGTCAAATGGTAGATCCTCGATTCTAGTACGAGTTTCTTGAGGTAAGGAGGCTGACCTGAGCCAAGCGTGGCGACGAAGTGTCACTGCGGACACCAGCGACTTTGACACTGCATCTGTCTGATGGCGTGCTGTGGTGAGTTGTTGCTTGGAGAGGCGGATCGCCTCGGCCTGGAAGACTCTTGCCAGTTCCCTTTTCTCGTCGGGGAGATAGTCCGTCAGGGAGGAAATCTTTTCCCATAAAAACAACTGGTAGCGAGCCATCATAGCTTGATAGTTGGAAATCTTCGCTACCAGCGACCCTGAAGAGTAGACTTTACGCCCTATGGCGTCGAGTTTACGTCCCTCTTTGTCTGCTGGTGTTGAATGAGTTCGAGTAGAGCGACCTTGGGCTGCCTCAACCACAATAGAATTTGGCTTCGGGTGAACGAAGAGGAATGGAGCATCAGCTTCTTTAACTTTATAGAGTGCGTCCAAGCGTTTGGACATGTGGCCCATCGATGATGGAGTAGGCCAAGTCTGTTTAAGAGTCTTTAGCAGCGTCGGGACCATAGGCAATGTAAGTTGCGGGGTAGGATCCGTGTACATGACATCATATATGTCATCATTGATATCGTCCTGTGGCAATTGATGTTGTACTCCGAGAGATTGAGCCATTCTCAACATCTGCTCCGCAAAACTGCCATGCTCCATTGTCGGAGAGGCCCGCTCTGTAGTCCCAACTCCCCCTGGGGGCGATGGCATGGAGCGTGTAGCAGATGCTACCGAGGACGTTTCCGACACGTAGTCCTCAATGGACTGCGGAGATGATGGTGTGGGGAGCTCTAGAGTCGGTAACGGTGCTAAAGGCTGCAACGCCGTAACCGGGGTATGCTGTCGTTGTCGTGGTGATGGTCGGGGTATCTGCTGCTGTTGTTGAGAAGGGAGAAGAGGATTGTCCGATAATCGTTTCCCCGTATATGGGTCAAACAAGTAGGCCGTTGCTGCTCGGTAGCGGGAGCTCCTAGAAGACCTAGATGACCGGCGTGAACGATCGGAGTATCCGTCCCAATCACGCGATCGAGATCGAGATCGCGACCGCTGTTCCTTCGATACCGAAGAGTGCTGAGAGGCTTGGGAGAACGACGCTCTAGAGTTTGCTGGCGACGAAGGGCCCGGGAGGACGTCCACACCGGCAACGACTACCTCTATATCCGAAAAGAGTTCCGCAGGCGGCGATAAAGGTAGAGTTGGAGGGGCGTGCAAAAGAGCCGGTAAGGCCGAGCAAGGCTGCGACTTGTGTGTCTCTCTCGCCTTCGGTAACGAAGATTTCGTCGACTTCGATGCTTGTTTCGTTTTCGACGTGGAGGATAACGATCGGTGCTTCGATCCCGAAGCTGGAGTAGGCTGTGCCGGCTGAGGCGTCGGTAACGACGAAGTCTTTGGTCGGTGCTTCGATCCCGAAGCTAGAGTAGGCTGTGCCGGCGGAGGCGTCGGTAACGACGAAGCCTTCGGCCTCGATGTCAGGGTTGACCGCGATGGTGGAGACGTCGGTAACGATGGGATCGCCGATGCCGACGACGACCTTCTGGGTGGTATTGTAGGCTTCGGCTTCGATAATGATGACGAGCCTCTCGCGGGCTCCGATGTCGCTGGAGAGCGTTTCGGCATCGAGGGTGGGTCCGCTGGTACCGATGCAGATTTGGCGACTGTCGACTTCGCCGCCTTGTACTTATGCTTTTTTGGTTTAACAGCCAGTTTTTTTGATGGCTTTGCCACCTTTGGCGGTGGGCTCTGTGGTGGGCTCTGTGCCGGTACCGAAGGGGACGGCAAGCGAGGAGTTGCTGGGTTAGGGCGACTTACAGCCTTTCGGCCGCGCTCCCCAGAAATAGAGGGCTGCGACTCCATAGAGGGTGGGATATCCACAGCTTCCAACGCTCGACTCCAGAGAATGCTGCGAAGGCGGTCTGCTCTATTGCGCCTAGTCTGGCGCGAAAATCCCATGCAGAGTGCACAAGTTTCCACAATGTGGGACTCTCCCAGGCAAGCGACACACAGCGAATGGCCGTCCGTGAGGGCGATTTTTGCCCGACACCTCACGCAGCGTTTAAACAATGCTGTGTTCGCCATAGACTAACCTACTACGCTAATAACTAAAAACTATAAATTAAGAAGAATTTTTTTTTTTTTTTTTAAACCAACAACTAATACAACTAATACAACTACTATTACTACTATAATCTAAGCTATTTCTTATCTTATGTTCTTCACAGAAAAACTCCGAACACGGAGAGGAAGTCTCCCGCGAGGCTATCAGCGAGGCGGTCGAAGAAGAACTGAGGTAGGCGGGAACCCTGAGCATGCGCAATAGGACGGTGGGGGGAGGGGTTCCCGCCAAAAATCTAAGCTAGCTAGGGAAGTCCGAAGCAGGCTCGGCGCCGGCACGAGCCCATGGTGTGATGCACAGAGACCACGACGAAGAACCTCCAGAGATAAAGAACTCACAACCTCCATTGGTAGACTGTTCCATTGTTGAACAGATCTTACTGTCAGGAAGTTTTTCCTTATATTTAATCAAAATCTAGGTAGCTGCAAATTATACCCATTATTTTGGGTCCTAATTTCTGTGGCTGTGGAAAATAGTTCTTCATCATCTACCCTGTGGCACCCTGTTATGTACCTGAACACTGTTAACATGTCTCCCCTCAGTCTTCTTTTCTCCAGCCTGAACATCCCAAATTCCTTCAGCTTGTCCTCATAGGCATTTCTTCAGGTCCCTGTATCATCTTTGTTGCTCTCCTCTGAATATGTTCTAACCTGTCAATGTCCTTCTGGAAATGTAGTGCGCAGAATCATACACAATACTCCAGGTGTGGTCCAACTAGTGCCAAGTAGAATGGAATAAAGACTTCACACATCTTTGATACAATGCTTCATCTGATGCAGCACAGAACTGCATGTAGTGGCTATCTCACACTGCTGACTCATGTTCATCTTGCTGTTGATGACCACACCCAAATCCTTGTCTGGTGTAGTGCTTCCAAGCCATGACTCCCCTATGTTGTATGTGTACCCTCTAGGGGTGTGCATCGGATCGGATCCGATCCACGATCCGAATCCGATCCGACCCAAAATCGGGAAAATCCGATCCAATCCGATCCGATCCGACCAACCTCCGATCCGATCCGATCCGATCCGATGAGGTCCGATCCGGATCGGACGCCATTTTGAATGCTTTTTCCCATAGCCAAGTATTGTTTTACAAAAACGCCTATAACTTTTTCATTTTTAAAGATAGAAGGATGAAACTTGGGGACATTGTAGACTGGTTAGGGATAGTTATCTGTGAGAAATTTCAGAAAGATTGGTGCATGCGTTTTGTGGCAATTAATTTTTTAATAAATACCCAGGAATGCTTATAACTTTGTCATTTTTAAAGTTACAAACATGAAACTTTGCCACATTGTAGGAGGTACCTTGGGACCTATGTGTGTGAAATTTCAGAAACATAGGTGCTTGCCTTGTGTGGCAATTAATTTTAGAAAAATGGGTAGTAGTGGGGTAAATACAGTTACGCCTCCCATTTTTTTATTTTTTAAGATACAAACAGGAAACTTGGGCACATTACAGATACCACTTGCCTTGATATGTGAGTGAAATTTCAGAAACATTGGAGCTTGCCTTGTGTGGCAATTAAGTTTTGAAACAATGAGGAAAGAAACACCTATAACTTTGTCATTTTTAAAGTTACACACATGAAACTTTGCCACATTGTAGGAGGTACCTTGGGACCTATGTGTGTAAAATTTCAGAAACATAGGTGCTTGCCTTGTGTGGCAATTAATTTTAGAAAAATGGGTAGTAGTGGGGTAAATACAGTTACGCCTCCCATTTTTTTAGTTTTGAAGATACAAACAGGAAACTTGGGCACATTACAGGGAACACTTCACTTGATATGTGTGTAAAATTTCAGAAACATTGGTGCTTGCCTGGTGTGGCAATTAATTTTTGAAACAATGAGGGATTCATTGGACAGCACTTGCCCATAAGGATTCATTGGACAGTACTTTCCCATAGGGAATCATTGCATTGCACTTTCCCATAGGGAATCATTGCATTGCACTTTCCCACTGAGAAATACAGTTATGCCTCCCACATTTTTATTTTTGAAGATACAAACAGGAAACTTGGGCACATTGTAGACTGGTTAGGGATAGTTATCTGTGAGAAATTTCAGAAAGATTGGTGCATGCGTTTTGTGGCAATTAATTTTTTAATAAATACCCAGGAATGCCTATAACTTTGTCATTTTTAAAGTTACACACATGAAACTTTGCCACATTGTAGGAGGTACCTTGGGACCTATGTGTGCTAAATTTCAAAAACGTAGGTGCTTGCCTTGTATGGCAATTAATTTTAGAAAAATGGGTAGTAGTGGGGTAAATACAGTTACGCCTCCCATTTTTTTATTTTTTAAGATACAAACAGGAAACATGGGCACATTACAGGGAACACTTCACTTGATAGGTGTGTAAAATTTCCGAAAGCTGGGTCCAGGCATGTGGTGGCAATTAATTTTTGAAACAATGAGGAAAGAAACGCCTATAACTTTTTTATTTTAAAAGTTAGAAGTCTGAACATTGCTCACTTTGTAGATGGGTTAGGGGTAGATATGTGTCAGAAATTTCAGAATGATAGGTCCAGGCATTTGATGGCTATGGAATTTTTAGATTAAATGTTTCAAAAAATGTTCCACAGAGGCCAGGTCTTCCTTTCCTCCCCCTCCCGCTTCCCGCGAAGAAAAGGAAACACTGTCTCGTCTCGATCCCTTTGATCCTTGCTAGTATCCATTACAGGGCTCGTGTCTGCTTTCCTACTTTCACTTTTTTACTCAAGCAGACACGAGCCCTGTAATGGATACTAGCAAGGATCAAAGGGATCGAGACGAGACAGTGTTTCCTTTTCTTCGCGGGAAGCGGGAGGGGAAGACCTGGCCTCTGTAGAAATTTTTTTGAAACATGTAATTTAAAAATTCCATAGCCATCAAATGCCTGGACCTATCATTCTGAAATTTCTGACACATATCTACCCCTAACCCATCTACAAAGTGAGCAATGTTCAGACTTCTAACTTTTAAAATAAAAAAGTTATAGGCGTTTCTTTCCTCATTGTTTCAAAAATTAATTGCCACCACATGCCTGGACCCAGCTGTCTGAAATTTTACACACCTATCAAGTGAAGTGTTCCCTGTAATGTGCCCATGTTTCCTGTTTGTATCTTAAAAAATAAAAAAATGGGAGGCGTAACTGTATTTACCCCACTACTACCCATTTTTCTAAAATTAATTGCCATACAAGGCAAGCACCTACGTTTTTGAAATTTCACACACATAGGTCCCAAGGTACCACCTACAATGTGGCAAAGTTTCATGTGTGTAACTTTACAAATGACAAAGTTATAGGCATTCCTGGGTATTTATTAAAAAATTAATTGCCACACAAGGCAAGCACCTACGTTTCCGAAATTTCATACACATGGGTCCCAAGGTATCACCTACAATGTGGCAAAGTTTCATGTGTGTAACTTTAAAAATGACAAAGTTATAGGTGTTTCTTTCCTCATTGTTTCAAAAATTAATTGCCACACAAGGAAAGCTCCAATGTTTCTGAAATTTCACTCACATATCAAGGCAAGTGGTACCTGTAATGTGCCCAAGTTTCCTGTTTGTATCTTAAAAAATAAAAAAATGGGAGGCGTAACTGTATTTACCCCACTACTACCTATTTTTCTAAAATTAATTGCCACACAAGGCAAGCACCTATGTTTCTGAAATTTCACACACATAGGTCCCAAGGTACCTCCTACAATGTGGCAAAGTTTCATGTTTGTAACTTTAAAAATGACAAAGTTATAAGCATTCCTGGGTATTTATTAAAAAATTAATTGCCACAAAACGCATGCACCAATCTTTCTGAAATTTCTCACAGATAACTATCCCTAACCAGTCTACAATGTCCCCAAGTTTCATCCTTCTATCTTTAAAAATGAAAAAGTTATAGGCGTTTTTGTAAAACAATACTTGGCTATGGGAAAAAGCATTCAAAATGGCGTCCGATCCGGATCGGACATCTGGTCCGATCCGATCCGACCAGCCTCCGATCCGATCCGATCCGATCCGACCCCCCAGGTCCGATTCCGATCCGCTATCCGATCCGATCCGGGGGGTCAGTGCACATCCCTAGTACCCTCCATTTTTCCTCCCTAATCTTTAATAGTTGTGCAGAAGAGGCTATACCTGCTGTAATTCCCTCTTCTTCACAACTATTACAAGAGGAGGAGCCTGTCCCCAGTCCTCTTTTGCATCTGGCCCACTGAGCCATGGCAGATGTTTAACATGTCTGTCATAATCTGTTCCAAATCATCAACCCTGCCCATCATTTTCCTTCCCAAATGTCACTTTGCCCTCACAGATCATGAGGCTTTCATCACAAGGATTTATATGTAATATGTATGTAGACTAGGGTGGCCCTGTCTCCTCTACTTGAAGGCCTGTCAGAGGACTGGCTTCTGCTTGAAGGTGTCCTCCATTTGACGGGCTGTCCAGTCCTAGTCCAGTTGAAAAATAAAGAACCATCAAAAGAGTTACCCATCAACATTTTGCACCTGGACAATAGACTGGCAGGCACACAGGTTGCCTGGTCACAGTTTTCCAAACTTATGGTGAGATGTACTGTATTTCTATTAAAATGATAACAATTATTTCTAAATTTGCATCTTTGCATATGAATTAGCATGTACAAATGCTATGCAAATCTTGTCCTCTTTTCTGATACATCTCTACTTTTTCATTTATTCATAAATGATCATGCAAATTGAGGCCTTCAGAGAAGCCCCTCCCTTGCTGCTTCAGTCTCCCCCCGCCCTCAATCTGCAAGAATAGTGACCTAATTTACAGGTTGATTAGAAAGATTGTGAAGCTACTCTATGGGAGTTGCATTAGAAATTCTAAAGCAATATGTACATATTAATTATTATTATTCCAACTTCCCCCCACAAGTTGTGAGCACAGTTGAATTGTAAGGCCTGAATTGCATGGTTAGGACCTTCAGAGTACAGTGATACAGCTATATTGTCGCTTCTGCCAAACACACAAAATGAAAAGTGGAACTACTAGACACTGTGTATTGAAAATGCAAGGAAAGGATTTCCTTACTGCTCAAACATTTGTTTAAGAAAAATTAGAACAGTGAGAAATTGAGATAAAAGCGTCACCCTCGACATATTATTAGAAGCTTGTTCATAGGAAGGCAAAGCCATTTGATTTGGTCCATTAAGCAGGGCAATCTAAATGGCTCATGCTGGCTGTAAGGAAATGTATTTCATTGGATTCTTTCTTCTTAGTTTGTCAAAAGAAGGAAGGGAGGAGTGGAATTAAAAAGCAAAGCATTGATGCTGTCACAGAATCGTAGACCATTTTTTTTCTAAATCATTCTCTAAATACATATCAATTCCATATTTAAACATTGCGAGACCTTGTGGCTTGGTGAGTCTATGCTCTGTTTGTCATAGCTGGAAAATAATATGCCGTTACGTGGTTCAAAGTCCAGCTAGAATAAAGTACTTGTTCATATTTTCAGTACACAAGCTGCATAGAGATCAGTCCTAGCTCCTAGCTGTACCTTAGTTTCATGTTAGCAGACAATAATATAGCAATATTGTCATCGTGTTTAGATAAGATGGCCAATTGCAAAGGCAGACAGGGATGCTATAATTTTTAAGAAATGGGTAGATAAGGCTGCCATTTCATTTTCCAAACAAATCAGGCATTCTGGAGAAGTTCCTCTGCGTAAGTGCAGAGTGTCTTTCTTTTGTGGCATTATGAAGGATGCTATAGTATTTTATATCTTATCATCTGGCTCAGGAATGTATGATATTGTGTTCCATGGGTTGTAAGGATTGGAAGAATTGGATTCCCCCCACCATTTCCCAAATTTGTGCAAAATCACATTTGCACAGATTTGCAAATGGCCTCAAATGTGCAAATCCCCCATTCACATCTTCATGCTTATCCCATGGGAGAAATGTGCATTTTGGGCCAGTGGTTAGGTTTTTCTTTTTAATTGATGTATTTTTTTCCTATGACTAAAATTCCAGAAGGTTTGTTTTAAAGGGTCTGTGGAATCCATGTGACTTGGGAAAAGCCAATCCACTGCAGAATCCAGAGTTTGGATTCATAGAAATCCAAACTTATTTGTTTTCTCCAACGTCCCTAATCTGCCTCCTTGCTTAGAATGATAGGACTAGGGCTGTACGTGAAATTTATTTCAGTTTATTTTAGAGCAGAATTTACCCAGCTCTCACCTCATGGAGCTGAACACACTGTGTGTTTGAAGTCTGAGCTTCATACTGCATTTCCATGCTCGTGATGCAATCCATGGAACAACAAGATTAGTTTGGGGAAATGTGCACAAACAATCAGTATATATCTGAAAAGTAAATACAATTAGTGTGCAGATTTGGAAAAATGCACACAAAAGCACATGGATTTCCGTTCGGAGGTGGGGGGCTTGCAATCTGATATATAGATAAGTCAGAATTAGTTTCTAGGTGGAATTTGGAGAACATTGACAAACTCAAGTTTTGCTGATTTGCACTTCCCTTGGCAGTATCACCTTGCAGGTATTATGCCACTTACGAGATGACTTGGTAAGCAGTTAGTGTACTGAGGAGGAGGAGATACTCTGTATTTGCTTATTCACCAGAGCAGCAGCTAGAAAATGCATAAACACAGAAACATAGTCTTGCAGAAGGCAACCAGCCACATCATGCTAGACATCTCCGTAACTTCCTTAATATTAAGGAATTGGAGTCCATGTAGCAGCTTTCCATTTACACAACCAAGGAGAAATGTAATCCAGACCAGGGGCTCCTTGAATTGCAACTAAACTGCACATGATTATTTGTCACAGTTGTAACTTTCCCTTCCTCTGAGGTGGAAAGACTATCCTTGGCTGTGTTCAGCCACAACAACACTTTGAAGTAGCTTAGGCTAAGAGAGAGAGTGGCTGGTTGAAGGTCAACCAATGAGCTTCATGGCTGACTCAGAATTTGAACCTAGGGATCTTCTTCCCCTACTGAACATTAGTGTCTACTAGCACAATCTGATGTCTAGTGATGAGATCCTTCCAAGGATTGTTCTACATATCATCGTTTTTGGAGATATAGATAGATAGATAGAAGATAGATAGATAGATAGATAGATAGATAGATAGATAGATAGATAGATAGATATTGATATGCATAGCCAGAAGTATGGCTGTAAGAAGAACATTTTAAATAATATTTCACCTTTTCCAGTTGGGGATGGACTACTGTATCTAACCAAATGACTGAGTATGTTTGAACACAAATCCCAGTGTGCTGCATTTCTAATTAGGAGCCCCTTAAACCTGCCTTTGTTCAATTCCCAAGCATACTGGAGATATCAAAAGGGGGAGGGACGGGGAGGGAGAAAGAGAGCAAGGGCATGTCTATTGTGTATAGACAGATGGACAGATGACTAGTATCCAGCAGAATAAAACAAACAAGCTAGCATTCAATATGTGAGTCATGGACACGCTGCCTTTCATACATGCTATGCTAATTTAAATGCTAGTTAGCCAAGATTTAATTCATTTTGAGTATCTGTTAAATTACATTTTGAAGCTATCTTCTGGCTCGCTTTGGCTGCAACTGTTTTGTACATATAGATTGACAGGCTTGTAAATCCAGAGCCAAGGTTTGTATTTATCAGCCAAGTTTAGCCCAGGCAGCCACAATCTAAGCTTTCCATGCTGTCCGGTGTGTACACTGTTCACATCCTTCTTGACACGTCTTTGGACCGATTTCCACTCTTATCTCTCTGCATTCCTTGCACGGTCTTTAATGTCTGAGTGTTGTAAAACTCTCCCAATGCATGCCTAAAGGTTAAAGATATACCCCACAGTTTCCCTTTTTTAAAAAATGACCATTACAGAGGAGACCCAACCATTTAACAAATGTCTTTCACCAGAGAGATAAACTGTCTTTTTTTTTTTGCTACTTCTACTACTTTTTTTTTTAATGACTCTTTGTAGAAGCGTTAAAAATAATAATCTGGCAAGTAGTGCTGATAGGGGAAGAGCCACAGCTCAGGGGCAGAGACCCTGCCTTTCATGCTAAAGGTCCACAGTTCAATCCCTGACATCCTCAGCTAGGCCTGGAAAGTTTCCTGTATGAAACTTGGAGAAGTGTAGACCAGGTGTGAGACCAAATCTGGCCCTCCAGGAGTCCCAATTACGGATGGTGTGGGCACCCCACGGGGTCTAGGAGTCCTGTGGACTCCCCTGTGCCTGGATCCCCAGACCCCTTGAGCCATGAGGCGCTCATGCGCATACTTGTCATGCCCTGCACAGTCTGGGAATGGACCACTATGCCTCTAATGTTGTGGAAATTGTCCTTTTATGCCCCCCATTTTGCACAACATAAATATGCAAAAAAGACAGAACCCTGCTTACGTGAGCCACCAGGGGCTCATGCAGCCCGGCGGGTGGGAACAAGCAACGACGGCTCGTCAGGCACCAGGCAAAAACAGACTGAGGTAGGTCTATCCATCCCTGGTCCCAATTCAGCCATCTTAGGTTTCTGACAACCCCCTTCCCCAGCCCCAGCCCCTTTCCCCCAACCACTGATCATTGGGTGTTTCCTACCTTTTGCGCTGTCCCCCCCCCCCCATTCAAATCTTTCCTAAGCTATATGCTCTGCTGGCCTTCCTTACGGGTTTTTGTCCAAAGGAGTTTTCCAGTAATGAATGTTGCTTTGAACTACTTCATGTACATACTGATGAATTGGGGTCCGCCATCATGATTTTCAGAGTCCTGGCACAGGGCAAGCACCACTCTCTAATTGTAAAGATGCATGTGCACATATGGATTTGATATTGATACTGGTTCTACTTCTCCTAAGGGCCAGCTAATGCTGAAGCTCAGGAGACAGCATCACAAAAGAGCTATCAACCAAACTTTGTTTATTATATGTTTTTATGCCGCTGTTCAATTATATACCTAGGGCAGTCTCCCAAGGGGTTTGAGAGGCTATCAAGGAGTATGTGTTTCAGTTGCTGGCCATTCCCAATTCCCCTCTCTCTCTCCTTGCTCCGCACAGGCTGCCCACCGAGACTTATGCAGGAGGACATGTTACTATTACTAGAGCAGGACACAAATTGCCTCTTGAAATTCTCCACCCTATTTGTGGGCAAAGAAATTGAGGGAACAATTTCACTGAATTTATCCAGGGGGAGGAGAAATTCTCCAACAGTTTTTCACAGGTAGGGCTCACAGGGGTTGTAGCAAAGCTTCTTCTTTTTTCCCTAAGAGTTTTTGAAGGGGTTTTGTGTGTGTGTGTGTGTGTGTGTGTGCGCGCACTACCATTCCAAATGGCAACAGTAGGGTGACCATATGGAAAGGAGGACAGGGCTCCTGTATCTTTAACAGTTACATAGAAAAGGGAATTTCAGCAGGTGTAATTTGTATGCATACAGCACCTGGTGAAATTCTCTCTTCATCTCAACAGTTAAAGATGCAGGAGTCCTGCCCTCTTTTGTATCTGGTCACCTAGATTGAGTCAGATCAGCTCGCAGGTTGGTGAGTCAGAGTCCAGGGGGCTGAGCTGCAGAATGCTTGGTGGACTTTCCGGCATCCCTACACTAATTGTTAGTGCAGAATAATAATGTGCAATGCACTGGCTGCCCTGCTCTTTATCAAACTAGTCTCCAAGGAGCATACATCCTGTTGAGGTGATCATTTCACAACCCAACACAGCTTCTCCTTTCTGCATCTACTCCACGTTGGATGCTGGTCAAGAAAGACGATAGCCCTATTCACATGTAACTTAGGCTGACCATATGAAAAGGAGGACAGGGCTCATGTAACTTTAACAGTTGTAGAGAAAAGGGAATTTCAGCAGGTTTCATTTGTATGCAATTAGTTCCTGGTGAAATTCCCTCTTCATCACAACAGTTAAAGTTGCAGGGGCCCTGCCTTCTTTTGTACATGGTCACTCTAGTATAGTGCCTGCAACTTTAACTGTTGTGATGAAGAGGGAATATCACCAGGAACTAATTGCATACAAATGACACTGGCTGAAATTCCCTTTTCTCTACAACTGTTAAAGTTACATGAGCTCTGCCCTCCTTTTCATATGGTCAGCCTATGTAACTCAATGTGAATTGGGTATCTATGGAGAAAGGAGGTGATGGGGTCTAGCATTCAGCCCTATCATACCACTCCTCTCACCTCTGACATCACTGTGTTCTCTATATAGTAACTTCTGAAGTGGGTTTGTGTCTGTTTGGTGGAGGGAACTCCTGTAATTGTGGAGAGTCCTGTGCCATTTACAGTCCTACATAACCAGGATTCTAAATTGCACAAGAATGCTCCATGATTACAGGAGTTATGCTCAACATAGCAAAAGGGGCAGAAAGAGCCTAGCTCTCTTACCGCTAGGTTAATTCATCATCTTGCTTGATAAAGAGTTCTGAAGAACCCAAAAGCTTGCACAGTATTTTGTGACCTTTGACTTGTACTAATAAAAGCAGTACAAGCATTTTGGAAATGTTCTGTTGGAATTTTTATTTTGGTTAACAGAACTACCTTTCCTTTTTGTGCAATCTTTAATAGTTTGTTAAAAGGGATTACCAGAAGTTATAGCCAATTGTGCAAGAGATGTGCTTGTGTAAATTTCCTCCTTTACTCAACTAATGAAGATTAAATTATTGGGATTGTTTATGATATTGGGATAAGATAGTGTGTGTGTATTCAACCAAGTCATCTTGGGTAGATCTGGGCTGAAATTTCTCAGAATTTATTTCCTTGTAAATTCACCAAGAATTTTCTTTTTGAGAATTTTAGCTCCCCAACAGATATTCAGCCAAATGCAAATTACCCCCACCTCCATTTCACTAGCTGCAAATAGAGTGGGAAATTTGGGATTCAAGTCAGCTGAAATTTCATACAAGACTTTTCAGAGAAATTCTTTGAGAATACTTTTTCTATCCCCCACAAATTTATGGAGAATTCGGCTTCACCCCTGGTGAAGGGCCAATTTCCTTCATCAATTTCACCACCTGCAAAGAGGGTGGAAAACTTTGGGAGGCCATTTTTGTACAGTCCTACTAGAAAGTGCAACTGTTTAATATAGCATTATAAGTAGGGGTGTGCATCGGATCGGATCCGATCCACGATCCGAATCCGATCCGCCCCAAAATCGGGAAAATCCGATCCAATCCGATCCGATCCGATCAACCTCCGATCCGATCCGATCCGATCGGACGCCATTTTGAATGCTTTTTCCCATAGCCAAGTATTGTTTTACAAAAACGCCTATAACTTTTTCATTTTTAAAGATAGAAGGATGAAACTTGGGGACATTATACACTGGTTAGGGATAGTTATCTGTGAGAAATTTCAGAAAGATTGGTGCATGCGTTTTGTGGCAATTAATTGTTTAATAAATACCCAGAAATGCCTATAACTTTGTCATTTTTAAAGTTACAAACATGAAACTTTGCCACATTGTAGGTGGTACCTTGAGACCTATCTGTGAGAAATTTCAGAAACTTAGGTGCTTGCCTTGTGTGGCAATTAATTTTAGAAAAATGGGTAGTAGTGGGGTAAATACATTTACGCCTCCCATTTTTTTATTTTTGAAGATACAAACAGGAAACTTGGGCACATTACAGGGAACACTTCACTTGATATGTGTGTAAAATTTCAGAATGATAGGTCCAGGCATTTGGTGGCTACGAATTTTTTAGATTAAAAGTTATTAACCTTTTTTACACAGAGGCTGGGGCTGTCAATTGCACCCTCCCGCCTCCCGGGAAGAAGAAGGAAACACTTTCTCTCATCTCTTTGATCCTTGCACGCTTGGCTGCAACTGAGGTAGTATCCATTACAAAAGGCGAAACAAAGTAGCACTTGGCTCGTGTCTGCTTTGATACTTTCACTCAAGCAGAATGGCTGAGCCTAGGATCACTCTCTCTCGCTGGGATCGTTACAGGAGAAATTTTCTACAGTCTTCAAAGTGGTGTGTGCAGACACCTTGCCACCACATGCGTTCCCTGTAATGTGCCCATGTTTCCTGTTTGTATCTTTAAAAATAAAAAAATGGGAGGCGTAAATGTATTTACCCCACTACTACCCATTTTTCTAAAATTAATTGCCATACAAGGCAAGCACCTACGTTTTTGAAATTTTACACACATAGGTCCCAAGGTACCACCTACAATGTGGCAAAGTTTCATGTATGTAACTTTAAAAATGACAAAGTTATAGGCATTCCTGGGTATTTATTAAAAAATTAATTGCCACAAAACGCATGCACCAATCTTTCTGAAATTTCTCACAGGTAACTATCCCTAACCAGTCTACAATGTGCCCAAGTTTCCTGTTTGTATCTTCAAAAATAAAAAAGTGGGAGGCATAACTGTATTTCTCAATGGGCAAGTGCTTTCCAATGATTTTCTATGGGCAAGTGCTTTCCAATGATTTCCTATAGGAAAGTACTGTCCAATGAATCCCTATGGGCAAGTACTGTCCAATGAATCCCTATGGGCAAGTGCTGTCCAATGAATCCCTCATTGTTTCAAAAATTAATTGCCACACAATACAAGCACCTACGTTTCTGAAATTTTACACACATAGGTCCCAAGGTACCGCCTACAATGTGGCAAAGTTTCATGTGTGTAACTTTACAAATGACAAAGTTATAGGCATTCCTGGGTATTTATTAAAAAATTAATTGCCACACAAGGCAAGCACCTATGTTTCTGAAATTTCACACACATAGGTCCCAAGGTACCACCTACAATGTGGCAAAGTTTCATGTGTGTAACTTTAAAAATGACAAAGTTATAGGTGTTTCTTTCCTCATTGTTTCAAAAATTAATTGCCACACAAGGCAAGCTCCAATGTTTCTGAAATTTCACACACATATCAAGGCAAGTGATACCTGTAATGTGCCCAAGTTTCCTGTTTGTATCTTCAAAAATAAAAAAATGGGAGGCGTAAATGTATTTACCCCACTACTACCCATTTTTCTAAAATTAATTGCCACACAAGGCAAGCACCTAAGTTTCTGAAATTTCTCACAGATAGGTCCCAAGGTACCACCTACAATGTGGCAAAGTTTCATGTTTGTAACTTTAAAAATGACAAAGTTATAGGCATTTCTGGGTATTTATTAAACAATTAATTGCCACAAAACGCACGCACCAATCTTTCTGAAATTTCTCACAGATAACTATCCCTAACCAGTGTATAACGTGCCCAAGTTTCAACCTTCTATCTTTAAAAATGAAAAAGTTATAGGCGTTTTTGTAAAACAATACTTGGCTATGGGAAAAAGCATTCAAAATGGCGTCCGATCCGGATCGGACATCCGGTCCGATCCGATCCGACCATCCTCCGATCCGATCCGATCCGATCTGACCCCCCAGGTCCGATTCCGATCCGCTATCCGATCCGATCCGGGGGGTCAGTGCACATCCCTAATTATAAGGGGCCAAAAATGCAGTAGCAGATGTTTTAGATAAGTTGCAATGGAAATGAAGCTTCATTGGCCAAGGCAATTAAAGCAATTATCACTTGGTTCTTGAAGTTCCCACATTCAATTAAGCACCATAGACAAATTACGGCTGGGTGAGTTAACACCAAAGGGTTTGAAGAAACAGCCCATCTAAGTTCCCTCCTCACTTTTTCCTAGCTTAACTGCAGTAATGAAATGATGGAGCTGCTGGCTGACTCATTAAAGATAATGGGCAGGATCCAAAGAACCACATCACAAATGCTCTCAAAGAGGCTTTGAACATATGTTTCTCGGACACCTCTTTACACCATTTTTGAAGGTGGACCTTTTATTCTGCCGTTGTCTGTCCTCGATCATTATTATTATTATTTTCCAGAGGGTCCAGACAACTTCTTCAAATTGCAACACTCCTGTATTTCCTCATCATTTCTTCTGTCTTCTGTCTAACCAGGAAAAAGAAAATATTAAGGAGGAAAAGGAAAAAAAAAAGCTGTGTAATGCCTTTCAATTGGTAGTGCTAGGAGTCCTCTGTTTGGAAGGACCCAGAGTTTCCAAAGTAGCTTGTGATAGAACATGGTCGTCCATTGTTCTCTGGCACACTGTATCTGATGAAATGATTGGTTGTCCCACATTTTTGCAAGAAGTGAATTGTGCTGCTGGCCAGAGTTGAGAAGCCCTCAAAAGGTAATCAAGTACAAATGGGGACAACTGTTGATGGCCAAAATATTTCAATATGTAATTAAGACACTGTGCCTGATGACACTGGAGATGGCAGCGAGTTAGTACAAATCAGAATTGATCTGCATCAAGTGATGTACGCTAACTATCCTACCATCTCTAAAGCACCTTGCCTGTTAACTCCTTTCCTGTCAGCAACTCACAAACCCTACTATACATCTTCTCCAGTGATGCTGATTCATTCTGTGATTGTAGTATCATCCTGCTATGCCCCTGTTTCCCTCAGACCTCTACCATTCATTCATTCAGGTTCCAGTTTACTTCTCATCCACGCTTTTCCTCAGTCACTTTGCTTCTGCCCTTTGTGTTCTCATAACTCTTGTTACTCAGATTCCTAGCTCATAAATGTCAAGTCTCTGTCCTCACTTGTAAACATAGTACACAGCCCTTCCTGGACCTATCTCTACTAGGGATGTGTATCGTATCGTTCTGATGTCTGATAATGATCTGATAAAGGTGTTAGCAGAATCTGATTAATGATAATGATACGATAGAAAAACCTCTGATAAAGATTGGATCCGAAAAATTTTAGTCCGATTATATCGGATTTATTTCGGATTATCGGACCGCTATATAAAAAAACCTATAACTTCTGTATTTTCAAAGTTAGAGACTTAAAACTTGGTTACAGTACTTATGGGGCATGCCTAAGTATGTGTATGAAATTTCAGAACAATCCCTCCGACCGTGTATTTTATATGAATTTTTGAAAGATCATGCAACTTCTGACAGCTCAGAATGACAGCTCACCACATGCATTCAGAGATCTGTCAAAAAAGGTGCACGATGATTAAAAAAATCATATAAAATACAGGGGTGGAGAGATTGTTCTAAAATTTGGCACATATGTGTAGCACCTTTTTTGACAGATCTCTGAATGCACATGGCAAGCTGTTATTCAGAGATCTGTTAAAAATGGTGCACAATCTTTCAAAAATTCATATAAAATACATGGTTGGAGGGATTGTTCTGAAATGCCATACACATACTTTGGCATACCCCATAAACACTGTGACCAAGTTTCAAGTCTCCAACTATGAAAATACAGAAGTTATAGGCCTTTCTGTCTCAAAAGGCAACTCTATAGGGCAAAATAGGGCTCCGAAATACGATTCAATATGATTAACCTCTGATATAATCGGATCTGAATTTTTTTTTTAAAGCAATTTCCGATAATGATACGATACAATAATTCCATGCATGCACACCCCTAATCTCTACCTATAAAGCTGAAAGTATGTCTGTGGGATGTATGTCCAAAAATGTTTATCCACTTCCAGATGAGTTAGAAATTTTAAATTTGGCACACTGATAGGTCTGGCTGTACAATGTACCAGAAAAATCTAAAAATACAGTTTTAAGTATTATTAAATAATTTAATAAAAAACCTAAGCTTATGTCTATAACTGCCAGCATGTCTTGGGCAGAACTCCCAGCATGCCTTGAGCAGGAGGTCAGATGTACTGGTCTTTGGCAGCCCTTGTGAATGTGCAGGTGGGTGGCCGCTGAGTGCCTTTCATAACCCAGCCCCCTAAGGTTGGTCTTGAACAGACAACCCAATTCCACATAAAAACAAACAATCCACATAAATGGGCTGTGTCCATTTGTGGTGCCTCTTGCCCACATGTGTGGTTTTAAAATCATAACTTGATACAACAGCGTGACTTTGAAAGGCTAAACTCTGAACATGTTCAAATATATCCCATCACTGTTTTCTCAGAATCTGGGGTAAGTGTGCACCCTGCACCCTTAAGAATGAAGGAGGAAGGCACTCTGTGCATGCCCAGAAACAGGCCCGATAAAGGGGGGCAAGTTCCCTGACTGGCAGTACAGGCTCCTGATGGAGTACTTGGTGTGTGAGAAGCACAGGCCAAGGCATACCCAGCAGGACGTGGTCGGTGCTGGGCCTGTCCACTGCAGCCACTTACTTCCCGTCCTCCCCGTCCTAACTCAGATTCCACTTTCCTAACCTCTCACTAATGGTCATTGTTTTCCTTCCACCTGACTTTCTCCAACTGCCACTCAACCCACCCAGCATTCCATTCTAGCCTCAGCTATCTGTCATTGCTCCATTCACTCTTCTGTTTCAATGGTATAAGGAGGCCTTTGACATAAAAATCATAAACTTTATTCAGTAATTCCTGCATCTGTGTTCAAAGGTCAACACATTATTCAGGGCCCTAGGATTTTGCATACAACTCCCAGCATACCTTGGGTGGGAGGGAAGACTTACCAGGCTTTGACTGCCATCATTTGGAAGTGGCTCACCATCCTGGGCCTGAAGGAAGAGTGCCTGGAGCCAGCTGCCTCTGTCGCTAGGCACCATCAGGAGTGGGAGGGAAGGAGGGCACAGCTCTGGGCCTGTCACCAATAGCCGAACTAACCATCAGCCAATCAGTCAGCTGGCTGGCTCCCCCATGGCCTACCTACAGGCATCACTTGTGCAGTGCAGTGTGGACCAGATCAGCCAGACTTCAGTTCCCATGAGCCTCAGTGGCAGGACCCCCATTAGGCAAGCCGGGCACCATGGCAAAAAGTATGGCAGGAGTTGTAGTTTTCACTTTCTGAGGAGAAAAGAAAAATCATAGTGGCGGCTTCTTCAGGCCCGAATAGGCCTGACAAAGTGGGGCAAGTGCCCAGGCTGGCACCAGCATTTCAGTACAGCCTCATGTTGGAGCACTTGGTGGGCAAGAAGCATGGGACAAGGCAGGCACAGGACTTTGACCCAGCCACCCTCGGAGACTTCCCGGCACCCACCAAGAAACCTGAGTGGAAGATGGTCAAGCAGGCCATGGAGAGATGTGGCTTCAAGGTGATCCTGGCCTGTGTCAGGAAAGAGAGAGAGAGAGAGAGAGAGAAAAGAAATAATTTAATTCGTTTTAAAGTTACTTCAGGCCTAGCACTGGTCTACCTTATAGGGTTGTTGTTGTGAGGGTGAGAGAGGGAAAAACAAATTAATTTGATTCATTTGAAAGTTAACTCACAGGCCTAGCACTGGCCTACTACTTTAAGATAATTACCTCATGCACATATATCTTAGGGGGCCTGAGCAATGCCAGATATATCAGCTAGTACTTTATCTGAGGTTTACATCCTAGATAAGCTGACAGAATTTAAATGGTGGTCAACATTCAATTTACTATTCCCCTCCTCTGCCCCCATTTTTAGCAGTCAGAAGATTTTGAAGTTTCCACCACAGCAATTCAGCCAATGGTTTGGCAGGACCCGCAGGTGGCAGCCACTTTTCATTAGGATAGATATAGATAGATAGATAGATAGATAGATAGATAGATAGATAGATAGATAGAGATAGATTCACATAATTGTATAAAACATTAGTGGTTAGAGGTTTGTTTGTTTGTGGGAAAAACCCTATTAGGTGTCATGAGTCAGTCTGAAGAATCTTCCTCCGAGGAGGAAGAAGTGGCAGAGACTGCAGCTTCACCCATTCCCCAGGACTTACCGGAGGAGGAGGAACGGCAGGGAGGTTCCTCAGAAGAGCCCCAGGAAAGCCACCCTCTCCCACCCCCTGTCTCTAATGAGGAAGATTCTGGGCCTGAAGGGGTTTGTCCGGTAACTCCCCAGCAGAGGCGGCGGCTCAAGCGTGCGGAGCAAGCTAGTCCCACAAGATGCAGCATGAGATTACAAAAACAGAGCACAGCTGACGCAAGCCTTAAATAAGATTGCGAAGGAATAGGACACAGCTGTGGACAGGCTCAAGCGAGGATAAAAAGGGTGAAGGAGTAAGCAGGGATTCGTTGGGAACAACCGATGTATTTGGCTCCTGACACCCCCGCGTACTTCTGGCTTGGAACCTGTGGACTGAACACCCGGCTTGACTGTTGACTCTGGACCCTGGACTTCTCTAATACCTGGTTTGACCTTCGGCTTCGACATTTGGACTGACTGAATCTCTGGCGTGACCCCTGGCTTTGGTAAATGGACTTTTTGGATATAAATAAAAACCTTCAAACAAATAAGTGCTGGCGTCCTTCCCGGACATTCTTTGATAAGGGGGTTGGCTGGATTCCCAGACAGTAGACTGTTGAAATACGACATTAGGTTGCTACTAGGGATGTGCATGGACCCCCCAGATCGGATCGGAACCAGGATCGGAACCGGGATCGGAACCGGAACCGGGGTTGGCGTGTCAGATCGGATCGGAGGCATTCTGGATCAGATTGGACCCAATCCCGATCCGAAAATCGGAAGTCCAATTTTTGGATCAGACGCCATTTTAGGTGTTTTCGCCATAGGCTTGCGCTGGGGGAAAGAAAGCTTTTCCCCAATGCAAGCCTATGTGGAAAACATGGGGGTGGGTGAGTGGGGGCCTAACTCCCCCCTCCCTAGTCCCTCCCCCCCACTTGTGCTCCTTAACTGCTGGGGCCGTCCACTGCCATCCGCTGCCATCCACTGGCCCCTTCTACTAAGAAACAGTCTTCATGGCCTGCCTCTCAGTAGTGCACTGGGTGACATCATCACCTGGTGCACTACTGAGAGGCAGGCCATGAAGCCTGTTTTTCAATAGAAGGGGCCAGCAGATGGCAGTGGACGGCCCTGGCAGGTAAGGAGCATGAGTGGGGGGAGGACGTCCGATCCTCCGATCTCTTTCAATCCAGATTGGGTCCTTTCGGATCGGATCAGATGAGATCAGATGATCCAGACGTGGGGATCGTAATTGGATATTTTTATCCAATTTCAGCTAAATCGGGTTCAGATCGTGGATTGGACCCGATCGGTGCACACCCCTGGTTGCTACTATCTAAAGACAGCAATTTGATAAACACTTACTTGGGAGTAACCACATTCAATTCAGTGAGACATTTCTGAGCAAATTGGGTGATTGCAAGCTTACGCAGACAAGAGAAGTAAGTCCTGCTGAAAAGAATTGGATTAACTTCTGAGGTAACATAGTATGGATTGGTTTGTTAGAGCTGTGAAGTCTACTTCCATTTCAGTTTCATAGGCATGTACAGCCAAACTACTGGAATAGGGTTTAATGGATTGCAGAAAACTGAGCTTATTTGCCCTGTTTAGCAAGAGATACTTGAAGTTATAAGCTTAGTAAATCAACAGCAGACTCTATTTACTCTTGATTTATTTCCAGTATTTATGCTGCGCTTAATAGATTGTTGGTGCAGTTAAAAAATTCCTTCCCATAAATATGCAAAAGCAATCTTATACAGTTTAGTCTTGCAATGAACCTAGAGATAAATTAATGCCTGGTAATGCTGAAGCATCTCTAAATTAAATAGATAAACAAAATGAATACTAAAGAAGTTTGCTAAGACCTTTTTTTCACAGAACATTTGGGGAAACTCAGAGGGTGTTTCATGTTAGATCTTCTGGGTAGTTATCAAACAAAGCAGCTATTCAGCCATTTCAAAATAATTAGTCAGGGGTTGGGATGTACAGATTTTGTAAAAATCGTCCAGTCTGTGTTTCACAAATTGTCAGGTGCCTTTTGTTCTATCATTCACTCATTGACGGAATTGGATTTGTTTTTAATTTCCTGAATTTGCACAAATGCTTTTTTACACAAATTTACACTTGCAAAAATGTGTGAATCCCCCCAAAATGTACAACCCCCAATGCACATAGGGGATAAAAAATTTTGGCTGGTTTTTTTTTAAAATACTTATTTTACTATGACTGCAAGTCTGCAGAATCCGTGCAACTTGGGAAAAGTCAGCCCACTGTGTAATCCACAGGTCAGATTCATAGAAATCTGAACTCATTAGTTTCTGTTTCAGATTTCTCTGACATACCTAGTCAAGGGTAGACAGACAGACAGACAGACAGACAAGGACAATTCTGCATGACAGTCCAACAGTCATGATGAATTGATCTAAGCAACTGCTTTATACTGAGTCAAGCCAATTGTCAGTCTAGCCAAATATTCAGTCTAGCCAATCTAGTCCATCTGGCAGATTTCCCCCATCACCCCACCACTCCCATTGACAGTTCTGCCATTAGAGCCTTTCACCCAGGGACTCATCCAGCTCTCTCCTTCTGGGAATTGTTGAACCATTGTCCAGGACATCAAGAGGCTTTATCTGCCAATGACTGCCACTAAATTCCTTATTGTCAGCCACTGTCACGCTCATTGAAATCAACAATGCATCAAGGAGGATGGAAAGGATAGCATCTGCAATTTTCTAGCAGCTGTAGTCATGGGTGAAAGAATGGATAATGGGTAATGATGATTTCTGGCCAATGGAGAACCAAATTGGAATAGCAGAGCTATTCAGTAACCACTGGTGGTTTATGAACCAGAGTTTTGAAGAGTCTTGAGAAGACCTGTGCAGCTTGTGACCCACCAGGCTAAATGCAACCAAGTAGGCCATGAAAGTTGTCTGGGTAAAATACCGAAAAAGTGCTTCCAGTCAAAGTAGACAATAATACTGGTTCCATGGAACAGTGGTCTGAATCAGCTTAAGAGAGTAGCTTCTTGGGGTAGACAGATCTATCGGTCTCAGTCTTGCTGAGATAGTCAGTTTTTGGAGGTCAAGTTCATTCTGTTTCTGCACAAGCTTGCAAAACTTATATGGAAATTGTTATGCTTTTTGAGTGCCTTTCTTCCAATATATGTATTTTTGTGTGCTTTTTAAAATGTACACATTTCTATGCACGCAGAGAGAGAGAGAGAGAGAGAGAGAGAGTATTTTACACTGGTGAAATGCTGTTGTGCTCACTTTTCTCACATTTTGCGTGCACATTTTCCTAAAAATGCAAATTTGTGTGCATTTCCCCCAAGTCAAGCTACATTGGAAAGCTTGTAAAAATGTGTATATCAGTCTACAATTCTATCTCAGCTTTTGCAGAAAAGTTCAGGAGGTGCAAATTGGGTAAATCTGTAAAAAAAATATTCCTCCATAAGTGAATTTCTTCCCATCTGTAGTAACCACATATGTTCATTTCATCTGTCCTTCTTTTCTTCACCACATACTGTAGAATTAGTGCAGATATTACTCTAAGGGAGAGATCATAGCTCACAGGGACACATTTTGCATGCAGAAAGTCTCACACTGAATCTCCTATATGTTAAGTTAAAAAAGAATTGCTGGTAATAGGGATAGGAAAGACATCAACCTGTCGGCTTTGAGAGATTCTGTTAATTGGAATGGATAGTACTGGTCTAGATGAACCAATGAGCTAATGTGTAGTTGGCAGGTTACATCTGTCTTGGTGGGTCACAAGTTATGCAGGCCTGATTGGAAACTTTCCAAGTGCCACTTCCCTGCAGCTTGCAGGATGAAATATTTTACATCATCATGTCTATATAGCTTGGTTGATGGGACAAGTGTTGAACCACAGGTAAGGATGGACAGACTCAGCTCTATCTGTGCTGCTGAGCACTCACCAACCCCCCACCAGTTGGCTGGCCCTGTCCACCACACCAGGTGAGCCACTGGATGGTCCATTCATGCCCTTTAATCTTGAGACCATTCATGCAGAATAACGATCTGTCATTTTTACACGAAATGGTGTCTTGCTAAGGGGATAGGAAGCCATGTGGCACTCACCAGTGCTTGCAGGGCTGTTCAGCAGCTTGCACAGCATGGATCGCAGAGTGGGTGGCCAACAAGGTCTGTAAATCCCAGTCTGGCAGGCCGAGCAGGGGGAGTCCATCAGAGTCCACCTCTGCATCAGATGCCAGTGACATCCCTAACAACAGGGCCCATCTTGGGGTTCAATATGACAAAATAGGCTATTTCCTCTAACCTAAGCACTTTATGTTGAAGTGGCAGTATGTGATGGGTCTCCACTTGCCACTGGGGAAACAAAATACAGCCACACACCTCATTTATCTGATGCTTAAGTGATATCTTCCTTCCAGCAAATGCTGACATTTCGAGGACATAGAGAATTGTGCAGTGAATGCCGTCAGCCTTTAATTAGGGAGGAGACTGGAACACACACAGCTTTGTCTTCATCTCTGAATTCTGTCCTTTAAGGCAACTGAAAAGCAATGTAAAACAGTCATTATGAGTTCTTGCCTCATAACCTTGTAAACAAAAATGATGAGTGTGGCAGTGAGATTTTAATCATACACTACTTGTAATCTGTGCAGCTTGCCTCAAAAGTTCTCTCTTCTTAAGTGGAAACCTCTCAGATTACCATGGGGAATGATGCTCTGAAGAACCTGGGGTTTAAAGGCAGGCTCCATTGAAGTTAATATGTATTGTGCTAACAGCCTAGTGGAAGAGGGCAGACAAGGGAGCAACGACAACACACCATATGTTAACCATCGGAAGTGCCTTCAAGATGATGATTCTTGGTGCTCACCCCATGACACATACATACACGGAAACAGGGAACCCTAGTATGAAAGGAGCCAAAGAGTAATAATAATAATAATAATAATAATAATAATAATAATATCCAAGGTAAGTCCTACTTAAAGTAAACCAATTGAAACAAATAGGATTTAAGTTAGTCATGACTAGGGCTGTGCATGGATACAGATCCAGATCCTGAATCCAAAGCGGATTGGGGTGATCCGGACCTCCCAGATCCGAATCCGAACCAGATCGGGGGAGATCTGGATCATACTGGACCGGATCAATCCGGATCAATTTGGATATCTGGGGCCCGTTGTCCTTCCATGTCCCTGGGTGCCGGCTGCGCAGCTGGCATCCAGGGACACCAGGCCGGCTGTGAGTCCAATGGACTCACCGCCCTCCCCCCACTCTCCCTGCTTACCTGCTGCCTCCTTGTCGCCACCGTCATCCGGTCGCAGCCTGGTTCTCAGTAAAGAGGAAGCAGCAGTGAACAGCAGTGATGAGGAGGAGGCAGCAGGTAAGCAGGGAGAGTGGGGGAAGGTGGTGAGTCCTTTTCCCCATAGACTTGCAAGTCTATGGGGAAAAAGGAGGATCTCCGAATCTCAATCCGGAGACCTGGATCTGGATCTGGTTCCAGACCGGATCGGGGGATTAGGCCTGATCCGGATCTGACAGTTCAGGATCTGGATTGGATCGGGGAGTCCATTCACAGCCCTACTAATATCATCCTGTAAGCCCCTCCTACAGTTGGTGGCACCACAAAGCCCCACAAAAGCTGGGGCTTGGAAGAAAGTCTCCCCATCTCCCATTGCCCCCCCAAACAGCCTCCCCCATGGTCAGGCAGCCAAACATGGACATTTCTTGGAAGACTGTCAATTGATGGCTACCTATAAATTGTATTTCTTATGCCTCAATTAGTGTTAAACCACCAACCTTTTATCTCCATTTAGTTAAATATTCATTAACTAAATAGATTGCACAACATAACTATGTTCTTATTTATACATTTGCATCACATTAATATAACATTTACTTCAGGACGTAGTGTTCCTAAGTACCATCTTTCCATGAAACTATGCTCAAGTCTGTTTACAATTTTAACCAAACCAGCCAAATATCTCCCCTTTTCTCTTTCTCTCCTTTTTTCCAGTACTATCAAGTTCCTTCAAGCCACTCTTCCTTGAGTGTCTTTTAATGAAGGAATTCCTCTATCTATTCAACAGTTTCAGATGAGTTTGAATATCTGTAATTATTGATGGGTTAACAGCTTGAGAGGGTGTATAATGAGCACAGTGCCCAAGACTGTAGACATGTTGGACTTCAAATGAAATCATGAATAACATGATTTTTAGAAGTTGAAAATTGAAACCTTACTGATAACAGACTCTATGCACTTTGAAGATTGGATTTCAGTGTTTACTCTGTGAGAATTTAACATCATATGATCCCCCCACTGGAAACTGGGAAGACATGTAGATTAAGTATATGTAATATTTGTTTAAGTGGTTCAAAGTATTTCATTGTTATTCATGAACCTTTAACACCTTAACAGGGCAATCTATGGCTCTTTGACATTGTCCGAGGGACCACAAGATAGTGGGGTTCCCCTCTTTGGATTTCAAGATGGCACTCCAATCTAAGCAGAATTTGGATATCCCCTCCTAGGGATGCTGGAGAAATCTATCCAGGGGGTGAAGCTCACTGGGCTTCCAGCAGCTCAGCCCGCCAGACTTTGGTTTGGGTCCCCATGAGCTGGCCCTACTTGACCAGCACTAATGTCTATTTCCTGGCTCAACAGGTTGGAAAACGTTCCGCCCCAAGACTTGAGGAGAAAATGAAGAACATGAAAAAGCAGCCCCCTCCCACTTGATTTGTACACTTGCACAGAGAGAGAGAGAGAGAGAGAGAGAGAACAAATCATTATGGAGCACATGCAAAAATGCATTGGGACAAAAGACGTGGGTTCTGGTATGAGAAGCACCCTGTGGTTTCAAGCTGTGCCAAATCGCACATTACCAGTTGCTGAAAGAAGCCTAATGAGAACCTGCTTGTTTCAAAACAGCAAACAAGTGGCACAGGGAATCTTATTTAGCATGGTAAATAATTGGCGATTCCCGCTCCGAGAACCATGTCGCTTTGGCAGCCTTGGGAAATAGAGATGAGATTATCTCCTCCTTTCCCTGCAAGGAGTCTGTTCCAGAGGTATTAGTTTAGGCTGGAGTGTAATGCTGTAATCTAGGGAAATATGCAAGTGTATGATTGCAATAATTGTAATTTTATTTGCTTTTATGTTTATTGGTTTAATGGTTTTATTACTCCCTTGGTGCCTAGTTACTTTACATTATTGTAAGTGATTTCAATAAGTAATTAGATTAGCAAGGCTGAACATCTCATTTAAAGGCAGCCTCCTGGCTGTAAGGTAAAAGAAACTTATCCCATGCATTGTGCTCATCCCCCCACCTTCAGTAATGTTTGTTGTATGATTAGGTTATTCTGATCAGTTTGGCTGCAGTACTTGTATGGTAAGGACTTTTCCAGAGCAGCTCTAAGAGCCTATCTACACTACTGCTTTAAAACAGTTTATAACAGTTTTAAACCAGTTTAAAACTGTTATAAACCGTTTTAAAGCAGTAGTGTAGATAGGCTCTAAGTGTTATGATCACCATGAGGCTTTTCTCAAAAATAAAATAAAATAAAGGAAAATAAAGGCAACCCAGTGGCAACCCAGCTAATATTTTGGCACACATATGCTTGTAGAGATACTGTGCATTTTGCTCCCCATCTATGGTCAGATCTACACCAAGCAGGATAAAACACTAAGAAAGTGGTTTGAAAACGGTATATGGAATGTGTCATGGGCCCCAACAGTTGTCAATTCACTTCAATACTAGCCTAGGTGGGGGAAAATACAGTTAGATCACAACGTAGGCAAATTATACGGATATGCAAGAAGTTTTGTTTTGTTCAATTACTGTATTTGTTTTTGGTATTAAAGGCCTCATGAATTAATTAATTGGTTCGTTCATTGAAATCACATTTGTTTCATTATTTTCTTTGTAAAAGCCAGTTCCTTATTATTAATATAATCTCCTTCTCGCTCGTGGCGGTTTTTCTAGACGGACATGACGGGCTTTGCCAAGTCATGCTGACTTTTATTGATTCAGGAATTTCCTGACGATTGAGCATGTTTTAAGTATGACTGCTTTTTGGATGTTGGTGTGGATGTATTCTGGTAGGCCCAGTTTCTGGAGGTTTTCTGTATAGTTTTTCTCATGTGATGCCGAACGGAATACTTGTGACCTTTTCCTGTTGCCATAGTTCTTTGACTTCCATAGCCAGTGGTGTATATTTCTCTGTCTCTCTCTCTCTTCTTCTTCTTCTTCTTCTTCTTCTTCTTCTTCTTCTTCTTCTATATAGCACCATCAATGTACACATTCATTCATTCATTCTTTCCTTTTCTTGCTTGATTTTTGTCTGCCACCAATAGCAGCAAGAAAGCTGTTTTGGGTGGCCATCTCCAGGCAGAGCCATTTTATTTTCACAGAATGACCCAGACATGGCATTGTTTCAAGAAATTCTGGGGACAAAATGGTAGCTGCCAGGGGGGAAAAAAGGCATTTCCTATCAGCAATCCCTATGGTTTTCTTGTAACACCCTAGAACAAAGCAATGTTTATGGCATTCTGTGGAAATAAAATGGTAACTGCTAGGAGACGAGTGCCAAGAGAAGGCCCTGCTGCCACCAGTGAATGGCATTTTTTAAAAAACAAACAAACACTTCCAAATGTTTGATGAATGGGTATGAATAGGATAATAAAAAAAACAAACCTAGTAATCATTACTCATGACAATCATTACAGTTCTCTTTTCATTTGTTCTGTAGTGGATTCTCAGTCAATGTGCCTAAATATTCTGGCGAATTCAATAAAAAGATGGTGTTTTTCTTGTATGAAAATAACAATTTTCTAGAGACAGAACTTCACTGCACATGTATGTTATAAGACAGTAGTCTTATCTCATGCAGTGTGTATTTCTGTCTCTTGGCATATATATATATGAATGAAATGTGTAGTTGTTGCTCATATTCTATGAATATTTGTCCTGGAGGCATGATTCTGTTATGGGAATATAACAATTCCCCAATATTCAATCCAAAATATTTTTTATTGGAAAATGCAATTCCCCCCCCCCCCCAGATAGATCAATTGTTTTAGTAAGTGTAGTGGATGATAGGTATGGGTGCCATAAGCTACTGCATGTGACATTACTACAGTGCAGAATTGGGACAAAACATTTAACTGTCTGAGATGTCAAATCCAAATGAAACTTCCATCACATACTGTAATCACATTTAATGCTTTCCCCCCTGCCTTTAATATCTCTGGCACAGTTTAAAAGGTTCTTTGTCTGGTCACCAGCAAACAACTTCTAGTCATCACTGATGACCAGGCAAGTGTCTATTGCTAAGCCCATATTATTATTAGAGACCTGCAACATCTCTGTGATCACATTTGACAATGCTTCTATGAATCCAATGTGGTGCAGTGGTTTGAGTGTTGGATTGAGACTTTGGAGATCTGGGTTCTGGTCCTCACACAGCCATGAAACTCATAGGGTGACTTTGGGTCATTCACTGACTCTCACCTACCTCACAGATTTGTTGTGAGAACAACATGGAGGAGGAGGATCATATACAACACCTTGGTGTTTTGCAAGAGGAAAAAAAGGTGGGATATAAATGTTGTAATAACTAATAATTTCAAAATCTCATTAAGAGAACAGAGTAAGGAGATTATGAACTGCACACTGGAGGTCTACAGGTTTATTTCTCCTTAGATCTTGAACATTTGTGTATTGTGGACCAGAGCCTGATGTACATCCCAATAGCTGTATAATGTGATTTAAACCCATTGACTGGGACAAAATATGAGAACGGCACTTGACTTAATTGGATTGTAGATCAGCCTTTTAGATAGTGAAGTGATGAATCACATGAAGAACCAACACTTGGGTTTATAAATAAGTGGCTCATGCAATCTCATATAAATATCTAATATTCTGAAGACCAAATCTAATTTAGCTATTGAAAGGGTAGTAAATTCTCCCACAGCCCTATGCATCAAATCCCTACAAAAAAAGCAGTTGGCATGTAATAATCGCTGGATGAGAAAGACAAAGAGCACCGGCCATCTGTTGACCACTTGGAAACTGGCCTAACAATGTGAAAAGTGGAGCCAAACACTAGATCTGCTTCCAACAATCCCAATAAAATTGTAAAAAAAAAAAGGAATAAAGGAATAATATTACACTTCACATGGTCCCAAGGAAATCCTTGTGACACAATAATGTGGCTCTTAATCCTTTATAAGATGATAAAAATTTGGGAGTCAATAAATGGGATTTTGAGTGTGGAAGTAGAAATAGATTTAGCTTAATGGAGTCATCTTAAAGCTTTTAATATAAGAAGAAATATTGTTCCCTGGATTTAAGCATCATGGCAGATTGGTAGAGGTTTTTTTTTTAAGTTAACACCACACAGACAAGTGAGATGATGATGATGATGATGATGATGATGATGATGATGATGATTTACATTTATATACCGCTTCATAGCTGAAGCTCTCTGAGTGGTTTACAAAATTTTAAAAGATTGAACATTTAAAAAGTCAATATACAAAATTTAAAACCATAAAACATAAAACCAGTTCATATTTAAAACATTTTAAACTTTCACGCCTGGCCAAATATTCAGTTAAAAACCTCAACTTAAGCTGTTAAAATGCCTGGGAGAAAAGAAAAGTTTGACTTGGCGCCGAAAGAATAACAGCGTTGGCGCCAGGCGGGCCTCATCGAGGAGATCATTCCATAATTGGGGGAAGGGGCACCACAGAGAAGGCCCTCTCCCTTGTTGCCATCCTCTGAGCTCCCCTCGGAGTAGGCACCCAGAGGAGGAGCTTAGATGTTGAGCGTAGTATATGGGTTGGTTCATGTCAGGAGATGTGTTCCATCAGGTATTGTGGTCCCAAGCCATGTAAGGCTTTATTGGTTAAAACCAGCACCTTGAATCAGGCTCAGAAATGTACAGGCAGTCAATGCAGGAGGGCCAGAATTGGTCTTATATGTTCAAACCTTCTGATCCCTGTTACCAATTTGGGCGCTGCATTTTGCACAAGCTGCAGCTTCTGAACTGTCTTCAAAGGCATCCCCACCTCGAGTGCATTGCAGTAATCTAACTTGGAGGTTACTAGAGCATAGTAGTAACCAGGTTATCCCTGTCCAGATAGGGGCATAGCTGAGCCACCAACCCAAGTTGTTAGAAGGCACTCCGTGCCACCGAGGCCACCTGAGCCTCAAGTGACAGAGATGGTTCTAGGAGAACCCCCAAGCTATGAACCCGCTCCTTCAGGGGGAGTGTAACCCCATCCAGAACAGGTTGAACACCCTCCATCCAGTCAGAAGAATCACCCACTAACAGCATCTCAGTCTTGTCTGGATTGAGTTTCCATTTATTAGCCCTCATACAGTCCATTGTCGCAGCCAAGCACCAGTTCAGCACATCCACAGCCTCACCTGATGAAGATGAAAAGGAGAAGTAGAGCTGCGTGTCATCAGTGTACTGATGACAACGCATTCTAAAACTCCGGATGACTGCACTGAACTGTTTCATGTAGATGTGAAACAGCTTGGGGGACAAGACTGACCCCTGCGAAACCCCATACTGGAGAATCCACGGGGCTGAGCACTGTCCCCCAAGGACCACCTTCTGGAGCCAACCAGCCAAGTAGGAGCAGAATCACGGCAATGCAGTGCCTTCCACTCCAAACTCAGCCAGTCGTCCCAGAAGGATACCATAGTCGATGGTATCGAAAGCCACTGAGAGAGCAGGTTGACCAAAGCAGTTTCTGTACCAAAGCCAGGCCTGAAACCTGACTGAAATGGATCCAGATAATCAGTCTCATCCAAGAGTGTCTGGAGCTGGCCCACAACCACCCACTCAAGGACCTTGCCCAGAACTGGAGCACTAAACCCTAGAGATCTTGGAGAAATCCACAACACGATTTCAATGAGTTTGGGTTTCTATGAATCTAACCTGTGGATTCTGCAGTTTAACGGCTTTTTCTGATTCATGTGGATTTATTTGTTTATTATTTACTTATTCAATACATTTATATTCCACCTTTCTTCCTTCTTAAGGAATTCCATGGACATGTAGGTAATGTGCTGTTTGTTTGTTTGTTTGTTTGTTTTTACTTTGCAGGGGGCATTTGCACATATGGAAATAAGAAATTCTCCTACATTGCTAAAAAAATTTTTTGATTCTGTACATGAGTAGAGGATAGAATGAAAGATGCCCAAAAATCTGCGAAACACCCTAACTAAGCCTATTCAGGGAACATTTCTATCACACATTTGCACCAGGTAAAAAGTAGGGTTCATCTTCACAGGATGACCCACGGGCCATGGCCACATTGGATATGCATAGGCTGACCATATGGAAAGGAAGACAGGGCTCATGTAACTTTAACAGTTGCAGAGAAAAGGGAATTTCAGCCAGTGTCAGTTGTATGCAATTAGTTCCTGGTGAAATTCCCTCTTCATCACAACCGTTAAAGGTGCAGGCACTATACTAGAGTGACCAGATACAAAAGAAGGCAGGGCCTCTGCAACGTTAACTGTTGTGATGAAGAGGGAATTTCACCAGGTACAAATTGCATACAAATGACATGGGCTGAAATTCCCCTTTCTCTACAACTGTTAAAGTTACACGTGCTCTGTCCTCCTTTTCATATGGTCAGCCTAGATATGCAGGTATTTTTAAAATGTAAATAGCTACCACTGGAGGTGGGAATTGATCATTATTACAATCTCACAGAAAGCAGGGAGGGGTTAACCCTTTCCTCCCCTCCTGAAGTCCTGATTGCGGAATCGGAGCGCAGTAAATAACGAGACGACACAATAAATTGGGTTTAAAATGGGCCACACTTTATTGATGAATTTGCAGAAGGGGAAACTAGCGGGCATCCTCAATACTTGGTGGCCAACGCCAATCTAAGGATAGGGCGAGTCAAATCGAGGCCAGGGTATGGCGTGCAGCTCACGCCACCCACTGGCCCCCCCTTTTGGGTAGGGAGGCTTTCCGTGTCACCCCCAGCTCGTGCCTCAAGACGTCCGAGCGGGTGAGGAAGGTCCGCCCCAAAGGTAACCCTTATCTCATCACCAGGGCCTCAAGACAACTCAGGTGATGAGCCTCAGGCATTACCAGTCACCGCTCGGTGCCTGTGAATGCTCACCTCTCCCTTACCAGATGAAGATGCCCGCGCCTAACCGCCACAGGGCGCGACAAGCCTTATGCTTTGTCGCCAACCCCCCATCTGCGCAGGATCAGATCCCGCAGACCCCTCTGCAAATCCATCAAAATTACATCATTCCCGAGGTCCGATAGATGAACCCCGTCAGGCCTATAAAGCTCCCTCCGCGCTGGGTATATAGCGGGATGATTAACATACCCATCACCCCACACCCGTAAGCTGCGACAAATCTCGCCATTTACCTTCCTACCGGCCTGATTCAGGCTCTGGGATCGCACGGTGCCCTCCACCGGCACTGGGGCACAATTGCGGACCACACAATCACTATCCCAGGCCGCCAGCTCCGAATAATTTGAGAATCGGAGGTCGCCTGCAGCATCAAGGCCTTGCCCTTCAACATCCCCAAGTCGTTACCTCCCAAATGGAGTAACAACACCTGCGGTGGGGATTGGGCCGCACGCCGCTGCATTAACTTCGGGATGAGCTGGTCCCACCTCATCCCCCGCCTGCCGGCCCACTGTATGTTGGCCACGCCGCTCAGTCCCAACTGAGTGCCAACTGTGGTACGGGCAGCCCTCCGTCCGGCCCAGAACACGTAGCTGTGTCCACAGATGAGAACCCGAACTGGGGCTTCCGCCGGGCGGCAATCTAGAAACAAACAGATTATGGTCAGCCACCGTTCTCTTCCCCCCCCCCCCCAGGGAGCATGCGTCACTTCCCCCCTGAAGGTAGGGCCTGCGTGCACCCTGCAGCCAGAGGGTCTCCCCTCTCTTCGAGCAAACCTGGGCTCCAACGCCAGAGGGTCGCACCCTCTCTTCCAGGCGAACCTGGGCTCCAATCTCAGAGGTTCACGCCCTCTCTTCCAGGCGAACCTGGGCTCCAACGCCAGAGGGTTGCACCCTCCTCTTCCAGGCGAACCTGGGCTCCAATGGCAGAGGTTCGCTCCCTCTCTTCCAGGCGAACCTGGGCTCCAATGTCAGAGGTTCGCTCCTTCTCTTCCAGGCGAACCTGGGCTCCAACGCCAGAGGGTCGCACCCTCTCTTCCAGGCGAACCTGGGCTCCAACGCCAGAGGGTCGCACCCTCTCTTCCGGCAAGCCTGGACAGCAATCATGGCCTCATGATCAGCATGCCGGGCCCGCACTGCCGAATGATTTCCCAATCGGCCGACACTTGTACAAGCAGGGCCTTGCCTCTAAACAAGCCCAGCTGTCCCCCCTTAATGGAGCATAAGGATTCAAAAAGGGGGGGGACTACAGGCATGCAGCTGCATTAAGGTGGGAAGCCCCCACCGCATGCCGCATCTGCCCAACCAAAGAATGGATGCACGGTGACTCAACCCAAACTGGGTTCCCGAGCTGGAGGAAGATGCTCGCCAGCCGGCCCAAACGACCATGCTGTATCTGCATGTGCTCACTCTCACTGGGGTCTGCCTCCTCCAAGTATCCACAAGCAAACATGGGCATGTCAGTGACTCGGACAAACCGACTTCTTCCCCGTAAAACTTTCTAAGGAAGGGCTGTGGAATGCCATCTCCCCCAGCTGATAACTGTGCGGGAGAGAGCCCGCGCTGGCCATCGTAGTTACAGCGCCCATTCGGAAGGAATAAGCCCCAAGCCCATCAACCAGGAGACCAAAGTGCCCTAAAGCCCGCTTTGTCCCCCTAGCCTACACTCGTGAAGCCCTTCCGCATGTGAAGAAGTGATGTCCCACATCCTGACCAAAAGTGCTTCCAATTACCCCTTCAACAAATCGCTGTAGTTCGCATATACAGCCCACAACGAACCAGTGAGATGGGGGGGGGCACTTCCCAACTGGCCTGTGCATACTGGGCATGAGCACGAATAAACTTAAAATGCCCCCAGTAAACAGCTTGCACACTTTTCCATGCGAAGCCGGGTGCTGTAGATGAAGGGCGGCCCGGCCTGGCAAAAGTTTAAAGTGCCCCAAAGTGTTTAATTAAGCCCCCCTGCAAGCATGGGGGGGATCCAAATGTCCTATTAAGGACAGAAAATTCCAATGCTTATGACTGGAAAACAGTTGGCCAGCAGTGGCAGTTCACAGTCATGAGGCCTTGCTCCATTGGATGGTCCCAATCACTGAAGTGCGATAAAGACTGCACCATTGGGAGACACAAAGTCTCAATCCAGAAAGGGACATGTCCAATGCACCATCCTTAGCTGATGCCTCCCAGTCGGGCACTCTAACGCCCACATAAATAGTAATAAGGCTGTGACGCAGCAGTAGGAAAATACTGACACACAATAGAGCCTCATGGATAATGTGGCTATAGATTCAACGTCGGGTTGGGGGTGTCTGCCTGAAAGCAATTTGGAAATTCAGGGCTGCCACCTTGCAACATGTCATCAATCTGGATTTTCCCTGATTTATGAATACCGTTATTCTAAGCCTAAAGCCTCGGGCTGCCAGGGATAACTAGGGCAGCAAAGCCTCACTTGAGGCCATCCCTTGACAGACCCACAGTTCAGATCCCGAGCTGCCCATTTCCATGATCATTCTGGCAAAAACCTCTGTAGTAGGGCTGCATCTGCTAATATATTCCCTGCTCCCGGATAATGGCCTAGGCAATCTTAGTGTAGATAGCTTGGCAAATTCTCCTGTATAATTTGGTATGATCCCGCACCTCCACAGCCCATGACCCGCGAGGCCAGAGCCGAATCCTACCAAAGATAGTTCCAGTTGAAGTTGTCCATGGAATAAGCCAGTACTGCATTACCTGTTTGTCCCCTGAAGGCAAGAGAGCCCTGCCTATTTAAAATCAAGGGTGACCAAGGATTCCGTCCTGGTTTGCTCATGTTAACACAAAAATGTATTCCCATAGTCCCTACCAGGGGCACGTTGCTTGCAAACCTTTACGGCATGTCAACTAAACCAGTCCTTCATATGTGATAGCCAGCTGTATAAGGGTGGTGTGTGTATGTCTGAACTGCAGCTGTTAACAGAGGCCAGTTCTCGAGATTAGAGAATGGCTCTCCTGCAATTAAAGGCCGCAGCAAAATGGAAAGAACTCCAGGTAAAGTAGGTCTCTCTCCATCCCTTTGGAACATCAAAACACCCAAGCTGAATGCCCATAGATGCGTCTTAGCAACTGTCCAGTTCGACTGCCATGATGCACACATCACGCTAAAATCCCAGACCCTTGAATGCCTGCCATGTCACATTAGTGAAGCGGGTATAAACCCACAACCTGAGAGTGAACGTGTTACCCTTATCACAGCCGTCATTTGAGGAGAATTCCTAAGAGCTCCTGCCATATCCCAGCCAGCCAAGAGCTGCACACATCGTGAAAACCTGCCATGCAGCTGGCATGGCTAGTTGCAGAACCAATGCCTGTTCTTGTTCAGACAACCCTGTAAAAGTAGGTGATTCCCTGCCATTGGTGTGTAATTTCAATGGAATGTGCTGGGTTGGTGTTGGGCATAGTACCTGGGTCATCTGTAGGACATCTGAAGCAAAGGCAAATTAAAACCCGACGAAAGTGTGAGCAACCCCATGTACCATATGGAGCCCCGACCTCATGCAAGGGGAGTGGGCCCCTGACCCTTCTCACCATGTTTCAAGAATTACCATGCCTGCACCTGCAAAGAACTAATCATGTGGCTCAGATGGGGATGTGAGAATCGCTGTCACAGGGGCCTGCTTCCAACGGGTGTTGTACTGCCCTTGTTGCTGCTGCCTCGGAGGTGGAACTCCCGGAGTCTCCTACAGCATCCCAGTGGGCTGAAAAAGATGAGAACACATCAGACCACACTTGCCTCTTAGTCTGAAGTAGCTGTCTTTTTCTCATTGCCACAGCATCAAATCATGCCTGGAACGAAGCAATACTGATTCCTGGGAAATTAGATATGGGCAGCCAATACAGTCTCACATCGCAGCCCAGACAAGGCTCATACCCACTCAGCTCCAGCTGGAATCCCCAAAATATGTCCCCCAAGTATGCCCTGGGGTCCATTTCTGCAGATCACCAGCTGACTATAAGCCAACAGTGTGATGTGGCTGCAAAAAAGGCAGATGCTATTCTGGGATGAATTAATATAAATATAGTTTCTATTTGCAATAAGTACTGGTTCCCCTCTATTCAACACTGGTTAGGCCTCATCTTGAGTATTGCGTCTGATTCAGGTTATCACACGAAGCAGAGCAATGATCTCTTCACGGTCATCCTAGAATGCAGGATATGGAATAATGGGCTCGAGTTACAGGAAGCCAGATTCCAGCTGGACATCATAAAAACTTCCTGACTATTGACCAGTACAACAACGGAACCAATGACCTATGGAGGCAGTGGGCTCTCCCACCCTATAGGCATACAAGAGGCACCGGACAGCCATCTGTCAAGTATGCCCCGAAGCCGATTCCCGCATCAAGCAGGGGGCCGGATTCGGTGGCCCCAAAGGCCCCTTCCAACTCCACTTCTCAATGGTCCCATGCTTCAATGATCTCTCCCCCTTGCCCTTTCTCAGTGGGGATAGCTGTATAACACGTAATTTGAGTGGTGAGTAACCAGAAAATTCCTTACCTCAAAGGCATCCAAGTCACCAACAAGGTGCCCTTATCCCATTAACATAAAATATTAGCTTATACCAAGTAAGACCATTGAGCCATCCAGCCCAGTATTGCCGATACAGAATGGCAACAGCCCTACCTGAATTTATCCCAGCGCTATGTTGATATGCCAGGGATTCAACCTGGGCCTTCTGCATGCAAAGCTGGTGCTCTTCCCACTGAGCTACCGTCCCTTCTTCTGATTCAAACAATATACAGTCACCCGAGACCTTAAGCATGCAAGGCATATGCTCCCTCACACACTATGCCCCTCCCCACTGGCTCTACTAGCCATAGGCAGGTGAAAGCTTGTGGAAGAGGGGGATTAAAATTCTCCCCCTCCCTCATCCAAGCCCTTTACAGCAAGAATATAGTGATAGGCCTGAAAAAGGCTAATTGGGGCTGCTATGTCACGCAAACTGAGCCAGGATACAAAACAAAACTGGGCCCAGTGTGTGACTATTAAGATTTACTTAGAGCTCACTACACCATGCATGCTGGCCCCTCCCGTAAATAATAAATCTGGCTGCTTCCCTAGCACCAGGTTTCTCCTGCCTTACAAGGAAAGGAAAAGAGGCTGACAGCCTGCAAACAGCCAAGGGTCTCCCTTCGATCCTGGGCCCGTGGACTCTGCAGGCTGGAGAGAAAAGGAAGGAGGGAAAATTCCCGAGGCCGCCACCCAGCGCCACCTCGATAAGAGGCCCAAGGCCAGAGGAGAGGAGTGGGCGAGAGACCCGGCGCTCGTTTTTTCTGCTCCAGCCCAGGCCGCCCCAGCCGCAGCCCAAGACCAGCTGCCTGGCAATACAAGCTTCGGGGGGGGGGGGGGGGGGAAGGCCAGCCGGCCCCTCCCTCAAACCTGTGGCCTCACGGCCAGAAGACTCCCGCCCCAACGGGCTGCTCCGCGCAGCCGAGAAGTCAGGCCTCCGCCTCCGCTCCTTCCCCAACTGGCGCCCTCTGGCCTCCGGCTCCCGTCCTTCTCCGACTGGCGCCCTCCGGCCTCCGCCTCTGCTCCTTCTTCTGGTAAGCTACAGGGGGGGGGGAGGGCCAGCCGGCCCAGCCCCATCAGCCTGGGCGAGCTGCCCACTGCTCCCGCCGTCCGGCGAGTTGAGCGCCTCCTCTCCTGCCGCGCTGCTCCCTGCCGCTTCTCAACTCGTCCGCCCGAAAGCGCTGTTGCCGAGGCTGCTGCTAAGCAAGCCAGCCTCTCCGACCAACAGCCGCGCGAACAAAGACAAAGGAGGGGAGGAGTTCCAGCCTAATATAGGCTCCCCTTCCTCCTCCCCCTCCTTTTGGCGCCATTTCAGGAGGCCGCCAATAGCGCGCCTCCACGCCGTCTCTATCTGCGCCCGCCGCAATCGCCCCACCACCCCCAAGCTGCGCCGGGGGTGGGGTAGGGCCCTAAAAATAGCTGCTCTAAAGCTGCTGTTTTCATTGGGATAAAAGTTCCATTATCAGCAGTCAAAACTTTTCTGCAGAAGGGAAGGAGAGGGCCAAACTCCCCTTCCCCATATGTTGCTTTCCTATAATTACTCCCCCTCCCCCAGTAGCAAGTGTTTGCCTTTTACAGCATGTCTAGTTTGTCCCACAGATGACCAAAGTAGGCTGAGGGAAGGAAGTGATTCCAGGGGAGTTTGCCTGTATTACTGTATTATTATTATTATTATTATTATTATTATTATTATTAAAGCTCTCTGGGCAGTTTACAAAAATGAAAAGATTGAATACTAAAAAGACAATATACAAAATTTAAAGCTATAAACATAAAACAGCTGACATTTAAAACGTTTTAAACTGTTAAGCCTGGCCACAAAGTCAGTTAAAACCTCAACTTAAGCTGTTAAAATGCCTGGGAGAAAAGAAAAGTTTTGACCTGGTGCTGAAAAGATAACAGTGTTGGCGCCAGGCAGGCCTCATCGGGGAAATCATTCCATAATGGGGGGCCACCACAGAGAAGGCCCTCTCCCTTGTTGCCGTCCTCCGAGCTTCCCTCAGAGTAGGCACCCGGAGGAGGACCTTTGATGTTGAGCGTAGTATACGGGTAGGCTCATGTCGGGAAAGGTGTTCCATCAGGCATTGTGGTCCCAAACCGTATAAGGCTTTATAGGTTAAAACCAGCACCTTGAATCGGGCTCGGAAACATATAGGCAGCCAATGCAAGCGGGCCAGAATCAGTCTTATATGTTCGAACCTTCTGGTCCCTGTTACCAATCTGGCTGCTGCATTTTGCACAAGCTGCAGCTTCTGTATCATCTTCAAAGGCAGCCCCATGTAGAGCACATTGTATGAGCTCAGGCATATGCTAGAATATGGTCCAGCACTTTCCCTCATTCCACGAAGAAGCCTTTTAGATATTTTTCAGCTCACTTTTACATTACATTTACTTTTATTAATGTTTCATTATTTAACCTTCCTTAAGTGCCAACAATACACTCTGCTTATGCTCATTTTTGTGCAAGCAAATACCCTTAATTCCTCAGTCCTAAGCAAATGTAGAAATAACTGTGTTAATATTCTATCAACAGAGCAGTTCACTAAGGACAGAGGTGTTCAATCAAAATCTGGAAATATCCCTAAGATAAATGTAATAATCGGATGTTCAGCAATGGCTTACTACAGTGTTAATGTTTGGGGACAGATTAGCGAAATGCATCTACTGATAAAAGAGGCTGCACAAATGTCAGTGGCATGTAATGAATAAACCCAAATAAAAACAGCCTGGGTTTTGAATAAAATGCTTAAACCCCATGGAGAAATGCAGTAATTGAAACAAAATCCATTTCCAACTTGCACATTTGAATAGTGGAATAAAATTATGCTAATCTAAGGTATCTGCCCTATTGTGCTTTTCTGTTCATTACGCTGCATGCATAAATATGAGGCAGTTATTATCCTTTTGATAATATTCCATACTTAACTGCTTCAAATTGGGATGCACTCTTTATACAGTGCAAATACTCTCTTTTGAAGGATCTTATTTACTAAAGAAGCTTTTTTGGCTTGTTATACTGTATTTTCATTTAGTTTTGTTTACAACATGTACAATGTATTACAAATTATATTTATTGAATTGCATTGTAGGTTCTGTGATGTTTACATAATATTACTGCGTGCCTCTCATCTCTAGAGCACTATGCCTCTGTATAGTTCTTTGAAATCTTAAATCTCAATAATTATAATACTTTATTCCCATCAACAGTCAATACAGATGGGCAGAGCTTCAGAGGACTGTGTTGTATTACTGATCACCATTTAAGGCTTTTCTACATGAGGCTTTTAACCCATCACTTTATTGAGGCATCTGCTTCTGGATGCTTTGTGGGATTATGATCAGCACCTTTACACATTTCCCCCCCTGGGGTTCCACCCCCCTCTTACTTTCTATATGATCCATTACATAACCATTAGGGCGCACTGTGATGTAGTGCAATTGCACAAACATACCAGGGTTTTATGCTGCCATTCAGCTCTATAGGGCACAATGGGGCTGCAAATTAAATATCGGATTTCTAATAATTATTGTGATGATTAACCTATGATATTATCAGAGACAAAAAAAAATTTGGTCTGAAATTCCGATAACGATAAAATAATACTAATAATAATAATAATAATAATAATATTTATTTATAACCCGCCTCTCCCTACGGATCGAGGTGGGGAACACAATGCAAATACAAGCATAACAAAGTTAAAAAAATTAAAACAAGAGAAACACATCATTAAGACATTTAAACATTTAAAATTCCTCCGGATAGGCCTGCCGGAAGAGAACAGTCTTCATGACTCTCTTGAATTCATGAAGACTGTCAATTTGTCTAACCTCCTCCGGCAGACCATTCCATAGTCTGGGAGCCATAGAAGAGAAGGTCCTCTGGGTAACACCTGCCAGCCTAGTTCTGGCTGGCTTGAGTGTGTTCTTCCCAGAGGACCTAAGAGTGCGGGGCGGATTGCATGGGAGAAGGCGATCCCGTAGGTAGCCTGGGCCCAAACCATGTAGGGCTTTAAAGGTAATAACCAACACTTAATACTTTGCCTGGAAACTGACCGGCAGCCAGTGAAGTGATTTTAAAACTGGTGTAATGTGGTCACCCCTAGGTGTACCGGTGACCAACCTGGCTGCCATATTTTGAACAAGTTGAAGTTTCCGGACTAGGCACAAAGGTAGCCCTATGTACAGCGCATTGCAGAAGTCGAGCCTCGAAGTTACCAGCGCGTACACTACCATCTTTAGGTCTTCCAACTCTAGGAAGGGGCGCAGCTGGCGTATCAGCCGAAGCTGGTAGTAGGCACTCCTGGCCGTCGCATCAATCTAAGCTGTCATCTGGAGCAACGGATCCAGGAGTACCCCCAAGCTGCGAACACAGTCTTTCAGGGGGGGGGTGTAACTCCATCCAGAACTGGTTGACACACCTCCAAACCCAGGTTGGGGCCTTTGACAGCAAGCACCTCCGTCTTGTCAGGATTCAGCTTCAGTTTGTTTTTCCTCATCCAGCCCATTACCGCCTCCAAGCATTCATTCAGAGGAGACACACTATCCTTAGCTGACGATGTTGTTGAAGGCATAGAGAAATATATTTGGGTGTCATCAGCATATTGATAGCACCCTGCCCCATGCCTCTGGATGATCTCTCCCAGCGGTTTCATGTAAACGTTAAACAGCATTGGGGAAAGGATGGCACCTTGCGGTACACCACATAGCAACTCCTTGTTTGAGGAGCAACTATCCCCAAGCATCACCATCTGGAACCTGCCCGAGAGATAGGATCGGAACCACTGAAGCACAGTGCCCCCGATTCCCAATTCCCCCAGGCGCTCCAGAAGGATACCATGGTCGATGGTATCGAAAGCCGCTGAGAGGTCCAGGAGTACCAGCAGGGACACACTCCCCCTGTCGATACTAAGGCATAGATCATCTACTAAGGCGACCAAAGCGGTCTCAACTCCGTATCCTGCTCTGAAGCCGGTTTGAAATGGGTCTAGAAAATCAGTGTCATTCAAGACTGCCTGGAGTTGAAAGGCAACCGCTCTCTCGATCACCTTGCCCAAAAATGGAAGATTTGATACTGGCCTGTAGTTATTAAGGTCCAGGGGATCCAGGGAGGGCTTTTTTAGAAGCAGCCTTACCACCGCCTCTTTTAAACATGATGGAAAGCTGCCCTCCCTGAGAGATGCATTAATAATATGTTGTAAATGTGATCTAACTGCATCTCCTCCCTGGACGACCAGCCAGGAAGAACAGGGGTCGAGAGGGCAAGTCGTCTTCCTCACACATCCAAGTACCTTGTCCACGTCCTCGGTACTCACTAACTGAAACTGATCAAGTGTAATCCTACTCGCGGAGTCACTGGACACTCCACTGTCAGCCTCTGCTATAACAATGGCATCTAAGTCGGCTCTTATCCGAGAGATTTTATCTGAGAAATGATCGTTAAAAGCATCACAGCGAACTACCGAAGGCTCTAAAATCGGATTCAGGGGAGAAGGTGCCTGAGTTAGACCCCTCACCACCCTGAACAGTTCTGCTGGACGTGAATTCGCAGACGCAATGTGCGCAGAGAAGAAAGCTTTCTTCGCTGCACATATTGCCACTCCATAGAAACGAAGATGTTCTCTATGTCTGCACATCCCTAATGCAAATGTAATTAGAACAACAACAACAACAACAACAACAAGTTACACCATACTATACATACTCACCCAAAACAATCTTGGAAAATGCAGAACATAAAATATACAGGGACAGATCAATTCATATGGCCAAGATAATACCTTGCAACCGACCAGACATAACGGTCATAGACAACAAAGAAAAAACATACATCCCTCATCGACATAGCAATACCGAATGACAAAAATGTTGTTGAAAAGGAAGAAGAAAAGAGAGAAAAATATACACCACTGGCCTTGGAAGTCAAAGAACTATAGCAACAGGAAAAGGTCACAATCATTCCATTAATCACATCAGTCACTGGCATCACATTAAAAAATCTAGAAAGAAAACCTCCAGAAACTGGGCCTACCAGAATACATCCACACCAATATCCAGAAAGCAGTCATAATTAAAACATGCTCAATTGTCAGGAAATTCCTGAATCAATAAAAGACAGCACGACTTGGCCAAGCCCGTCATATCCGCCTAGAAAAACTGCCATGAGCGAGAAAGAGATGCATGATAAATTAGAGTAGTAGACCAGATAGGGAGAATTTGGAGTTACTACTGGTACCCCTTTGCTCTGATCAAGCATTTCCCCTCATATGCCCCCATCACATTAGAAAGAGAAGCAGAGATGCATTTGCTTGTCTTCCCCCTTCATCGACATTCTGACAGACTTGTTCCACAGCCCCCCAAAGCACTGAAGGTAAACATCTGATGGGTGGATCCTGTTGTAGCTGTGTACTTCTCTATGCAGTTTAGAACCATGAACATGCAGGGCTCTAAATCAGGGGTGGGCAGAAGATAGATCGCCACAGTTTTGGACGTCAACTCCCAGAAGGTCTTTCCAGGATGGGCAATGGTCAGGAATGCTGGGAGCTGAAATCCAAATTATCTGGAGATATACTTCCTGCCCACCCCTGCTCTAAAACATGCAGAAAGCTCATATGAGTGCAATCTCCCCATTTCAGAAGTGTAGCCCCAATGCATGGAGGACTCAGCTGTTAGGAATGTAACAGACAGGGAAGGACTGGTGTGAGAGTTCAACACCTGGATAGGGCTATCATGAATACAACAAGATGGTTAATTGTAAGCCTAGTTAAATTTGGATGAATCTGTTTATTTCCAGCCTGTGTCACTTTCACACAGATGTAGGAGTTGAATAACACCATCCCACTCTCCCATATAAGACTAGAGATTATGGCTTCTAGGTCACTCACCAGCAAAGTTGATGGACTAACATCTGCACAGTTGGTTTAATTAAAACTGGAAGCGAAAAAGATTCGGTCACTTTATTTCAGGTGCAGCAGACAAAGTCTAACACCAGAAGTCTCAAGAATGTTGGATAAAATTCTGCCTCCTCCACCAGCAGCTGTTGACTTTCAGCACCACAGATTGTATCTGTGCCATGAACAAAGTCATTTCTGTGCCAGGGAAGCTCAAAATTTCATGCTGGCAAATGTGCTAATTTTGCTTTCAGTTGAATAGTTTTATTTTGAATGCTAGGTATTAATGTTGGCAGAATTTAGGTGTTGTGTTTTAAATGGTAAGGGCCATAATGATATCAGAAGGAGAGTAGAGGATTAAGTGATTGGCAACAGGGATGCTGGTATAGAGGGACCATGATTGATGACAGGTGGATGGAGAGAGGAAGAAGCATAAAAGCTCTTCCCTCTCTCCACAATTTTACAGGAGTGTTTTGTAACCATTATACGTGCTAAAAGGGAAATGAACTTGCCTGGACATCCAGTGTATCAAATCAGTGAGAATGAACAGCCCTAATGATAACAAATGGATTGCAATAAAGGAGGAACCACCAATATGGCAATAGCAGGGATATTGGATTATATTCATTGCCGTTATCTCTATCTTTCAGATATATGAACCAAGTTTCTGCTTATTTGTTTGTTTGTACATAGAGATCAATCCTGTGCTGCCCAAGAACTCAGGTGATTAACAATATGGTCACTATTCTTATAACCACCCAGCCATCCACAGCCATCAAAAGCCAGTTTGAATAAAAAAAAATACCTTACACTGCTTCTGCAGAAGCAGATATCCAGCATGTACTGTAAATATTTTTTGAGGAAATGGCATTATCCACTACCGGCCCAGGGATAAGTTTGGTTACTGGTGTATAAATCACTAAATAACTTGGGATTGCAATATTTGAGAGAATGCCTTCTCCCTAAAGCTGGTCACTGAGGTCATCAGATGAGGCACTACTGGTAGGGTGACCAGATTTTGAGACCCAAAATCCCGGTCCCCCCCGCCCCCACCACCTAAAACAACCCCCCCCCGCGTGCCCGCGTGCCCGCCTGCCCCCCTCGCACAGCCCGCCCGCCCCCCCTGCCCGTGCCTCACGCTCCTTACCTGCTGGGGTGTCCCGTCCGCTTCCCTCCGGTGCTCAGAATCTACTGAGAAACAGGCTTCACAGCCTGTCTCTCAGTATCGCGCTGGGTGATGACGTCATCACCGGTGCACTACTGAGGGACAGGCCGCGAAGCCTGTTTCTCAGTAGATTTGAGCACTGGAGGGAAGTGGACGCGGCCTGCACAGGTAAGGAGCACGAGGCGCGGGGCACGAGGCGCGGGGCACTTACCTGCTGGGGCGGGCGCTTCCCGGGCTCCTCCGCTGCCACTGCCGCCGGGTCTACTGCCGCTTCTCGCTTGCTGCACCGCCACGTGAGCCTCCGCCACCCCAGTTTGCCCCCCCCGCCCCCCAGTTGGGCCGGTTTGCCCCTGGATTCCCGGTTAGGACCGGGAAATCCCGAACCATCTGGTCAGCCTAACTACTGGTGTTTCTGCGGTCCATTTGGAACAAAGTTTTAAGTGTACATGGAACACCCAGCCTGTTGATGCCAGGCAGGCAACAGCTAATGACATTTTTATTTAAACGAGCCTTTCTTAATTGACCAGCTATTTTTTTCTGGAACATAGGAAGCTGCCTTATACTGAGTCAGTCCATCTAGCCCAATTTTGTTGACACTGACTGCCAAGAACTCCGGGGTTTCAGGAAGGAATATTTCTGGTCCTACCTGGAGATGCTGGGTTTGAACTAGGGACCTATTGCATGCAAAGCAGGTGCTCTATCGCAGAGCCATAGGTCTTGATTTTAAATATTAAAATTTTGCATGATTTTGTTGCTTCCATTTTCTTCATTTATTGCTCACCACTCGGGATGAGGAAAGGTATATAAATCTTGTAAAATAAATAAATGGTTGTTTGTTCTTTCCATCCCATCAGCCCCTGGGAGAATCCTAAGAGTAGGGTGACCAGATAAAATCCAGGTCAGGGCTCATGTAACTTTAACAGTTGTAGAGAAAAAGGAGTTTCAGCCAGTGTCATTTGTATGCAATTAGTTCCTAGTGAAATTCCCTCTTCATCACAACTGTTAAAGTTGCAGGGGCCCTGCTTTCTTTTGTATATGGTCACCCTAGTATAGTGCCTGCACCTTTAATTGTTGTGATGAAGAGGGAATATCACCAGGAACTAATTGCATATAAATGACACTGGCTGAAATTCCCTTTTCTCTACAACTGTTAAAGTTACATGAGCCCTGACCTGGATTTTATCTGGTCAGCCTACCTAAGAGCAATCTGAAACCATCTCAGTATCTGATAGGGACTAATTTGGATGTCTGCAGCCTCTTCCCACATTCCATCTTAAGACTGTAACTATCAGTTCAATTCAATCTTTATTTGCTTAAAACCAGTGGGAATTGAGGTGGGAATTTGAGACCCCCTGGGTGGTCTGGTGACTCCCTCTTATGAAAAAGGGGTCACTTAATTGTTAAAGATCTTCTCTCTAATTCTCTTCTATGCATTGCTACAATAGTTGGCCTATATGTAGTCTAGGGATAACCCTAGGAAGGTGTGGGGGGGTGTTCCCTCCCCTAGATTGGTGACCACCCACCCACTAACTCAATGAAGTTAGATTCACACAAGCAACTTAACCCAGTTTGCAGGGCAGACCAATGAATACTCACATACGAATCAGTCCAAAGAAGAAGCTTTAATTAAATTCAACGGCCATTGGAGTCAGAGAAGGAAGTTCTGACTGGCATACTGAAACACATGGTTTTATACAGGTCAAGATTATGCACACTTCGCATTTCTAAGAGGGGGGATATTAGGGCTGGCCTAATCAAAGGTTACTTTCAAACACAGTCAAAAGGCTGACAAGATATATTTTCTGTCGATTACACGATTAAAATTGCTGATTGATGGAATAAACAAAAAGCAAGACAGTGGCAAGTAGCACATGATGATACCTGCGGCGGTTTCGGCCGAAGACGAATATAATCTCTAACTTCTCTGTTTTAAGCATCTGTTAGTTTCGCTTCAACAGACAGTTCTATCTTTCATGAAATAGAGAAATGAAATCTTAAGCAATAAAATAGGGTTACAATCAATCAATCATGAATAATTCATTTTAGCTATTGGTATGATCACACCTGAAATATTCCCTCAACAGTAATCGCAAAACAGGAGAGAACAAAGGAGAACCCCCAAAACAGATCCGCAGTATTGAATCAGTCAAATAATTCCTGTCACTTTTATACATAATTATACATAATTCCATCTAAGAAGCTATAGCAAATGAGGAAACTTGATACATGACATATTTGTTCCGCTGAGTTAAGAGCATAGACATTTCCTCAAACACTGACATCTCAGAACAAGGGGAAAGAGCCAGGATAAAAATATCACTCTAGCTGCCCTATACAATGAGCAGTACAACAAATAATGATGAAAACCTTCACCTTGCACCACCCACAGATGCAACAATGTTGGTGCCATGGAACTTTCAGGAACCTTCCTTCTAAACAAACAGTAGGCACAGTTTGAAAACAAAGCTTGGGAAATTCCTTCCTTAATGCAAGGGAAATATAAGGTGAAAATGCTGCTGCTAGGGATGGGTGCTAGCATATGGCTGAATCAGTGAGGGTGAGCCACCGCAAGCACTTGGGCATGGGTGCACCTGGGAAAGTGTGCTTTCCGGGCCATAGAGGACCTCTTACAGTAAGGCTATCTTGTGTTAAGAGGGCCTTTTATGGACCCAACTTGTATTAAGAGGGACTTTAAGGCCTCCATTGGCACAGGGGGGAGGGACACACACTTTCCAGATGGCCTGGAAATTGCATTTCCCCCCCCCCCTCCATGCTAATGGTGGGCGGTTTCTGCAATTAGCATGGGGGCGGGGCGGAAAGGGCACTTGGCCCGCTTGCATTGGCTGCCTGTATGTTTCCGAACCCGATTCAAGGTGCTGATTTTAACCTATAAAGCCTTACACGGCTTGGGACCACAATACCCAATGGAACGCCTCTCCCGACATGAACCTACCTGTACACTACGATCAACATCTAAGGCCCTCCTCCGAGTGCCTCCTCCGAGGGAAGCTCGGAGGTCGGCAACAAGGGAGAGGGCCTTCTCTGTGGTAGCTCCCCAATTGTGGAACGATCTTCCTGACAAGGCCCGCCTGGCGCCAACATTGTTTTCTTTTCGGCGCCAGGTCAAGATTTTCCTCTTCTTTCAGGCATTTAGCAATATCTGATGAGCCTGGGTTTGTTTTGTTTTAGGCTTATAGCTTTTTAAAGTTATTGTAGTGGTTTTAAATGTGTGTGTATATTGTATGTTTTTGCTGTTTTAATTTTTGTATATTGTTTTTAATTGTTTTAATCTTATGTGAACCACCCAGAGAGATTTGGCTATGGGGCAGTATACACATGTAATTAAATAAATAAATAAAAATAAAGGTGCGGGTGGGGTGAAAAAGCCTTTATTAGGCAGCCGCACCCACCCCAATTCATCTTCTCATTTGCAGCTGCATCAAGAAGGATCAGGAGACTTACTGTCTGGAGGGCAATTCAAATCGCCAAGACTATAGCTGATAAGATGTCAGCTCTATCTTTTTGGTCAAAAATGAAGGGCATGAAGGACAACATCTTGGATTTTTGGGTGTGTTGCACCCTGCAGGGATGGGCAAGAGCATCTCCCAAGACAATGGATATGTGGCAACCATTGTCTCCAGACATCTTAGTGGGCCTTTTGGGTATTAGGCCTGATGTGTGCAGTTCCTCATTTGAGGCGACCTTATTCCATGCAGCAGCTCTTACGGCATATTTTGGTGTGCTGCGGATTTCTGAGCTGGTGGTGTCATCAAAGGATGACACAACTGGAAGTGCCTTGCAATTTCAGGATATCCAATTCTCTAAGGTGACCATATGAAAAGGAGGACAGGGTTCCTTTATCTTTAACAGTTGGATAGAAAAGGGAATTTCAGCAGATGTATTTTGTATGCATGCAGCACCTGGTGAAATTCCCTCTTCATCACAACAGTTAAAGCTGCAGGAGCCCTGCCCTCTTTTGTATCTGGTCAAGAGGGCAGGACTCCTGCAGCTTTAACTATTGTGATGAAGAGGGAATTTCACCAGGTGCTGCATGCATACAAAAGACACCTGCAAATACAACCTTTTCTCCACAACTGTTAAAGATACAGGAGCTCTGTCCTCATTTTCATATGGTCACCCTACAATTCTCCCCATCTGAAGTGATCATCAGACTAAGGAGGTCTAAGACAGACCAAATGAGTCAGGGTACACATATTTCTTTTTCCTGCTCAGGGTAAGGAACTGTGTCCAGTCAATGACCTAGGGAATTTTTGGAATTGAAAGGGTCAAGTGATGGACCATTATTCTACCACATAGACGGTGCACCTTTGACTAAATACCAATTCTGGGCAGTTGCAAAGTTGGCCCTACAGGCTCTGGGTTTGGCTGCCTTCCACTTTGGTACACATTCTATTCACATCGGGGCTGCATCTGCTATGGTGGCATTGGGATTTTCATCCCAAGAAGTCAAGGCCATGGGCAGGTGGCGCTTGAAGGCATTCCAGTCGTATGACCGTCCATTGCCGGGGCATTAGGAGTGCAGCTTTATGTTGTTATGGTATTATATCTCTTTCCTGTAGATCTCTGGAATATATGATTGCCAGTGTGTGTAATCATTTGTAGGCGCAGCATGGTTTTTTGGGCCTGACAGAGGGCTTCCCAGTCAGGCTACGGAATTCAGCTCGGACTCAGCTGGTGTGCCAGCATATAGTGGTTGGGCAGACACAGCATGAGGTAGGAGCACCTCCTGCCCACATTATTCCAGCATAGCCAGTTATAGAGCCCCCTCAGGTGTGGAGCCCCCATCTGGGGGGAAATTACCTGAGCCTGTGTAAAGGTAAAGCCTAGATTTGGCAGGCTTTGGACGACTTCCATGCCATGAGGCAGCAATGGCCGGGAGTGGTGATTGTTTGGTCCTTTCTGATTCCCAGATTGGTCTGGAGGGACAGTCGGGACCCGTGGGCCTTGAATCGGGTCTGCAAGAAGGTGAACAGGGAAATCGCCACAAAATTACTTAAGCAAAGTGGTGGCATCATTATTCCTCAGGGCAGTAGGGTGAGTCTGAATGAAGAGGCAGGTGAAGAGCATGGATTTCAAGGGTCATAGTCAGGAGTGTAGATACAGCTAACTGTTATGAGTGATACAAAAGATGTTAAGATGCAGATGACACCAGGAACATCTAATCAGCTCACTGTCCAAAACCCCTTTGAAAGTCCAAGTGATTATAGCCACGTACAGGAGCAGATTGTGTCCAGTTCATCAATTTTTAAATCCACAAAATCCTCAGTGGGTCAATTTTCTTTCAGCCCTATTCAGGGAGGTGCAAGGACTTATAGCCTGGGTAGCCTACCCAGTCCTTCATTTCCAGAGAGAAACCCTGCCAATATTGCTTTTCCAACTTTCCCCTCAATTGGTATTCAGATAAGGAAGACACCACTATCAGCTGCTTGCCAGACTGTATTATCTCTACCGATAGATTTTGACATGGAAAAAATACTAGGTGAATATTATAAGCCCAACGAATTAGCCGACCAGTCTCAGGAAAGCTCGAGTACTTCTTCACTGAGAAGAAAGTTTTTTTTAGATGAGAACGGGAGGGTCTCCTCTGAGAACCTATCCCCTTCTTCTCAAAGCCCTCACAATGTTCCAGACTCCATCGGAATCCTCTGTTCAATCGACATCTCTCCGGAGCGACGCAGGAAGGCCTCCCCTCCCCAAAAGGGTTATGGCCTGGGGGTGGTAATCGTTAGATGCCACTCACCAGACATATAATGTTTTCACCCAATATAATGCCTAGCATAGTTGCTGGTGTAGAATAGGGCCCGCCCAGTCTCCTTTTGCAAGTTTTCAATAAATGTGGCCCATAATTTGAACCATACATACTTGTGTTGTCTCTTCATTTCCCCACTTTGCCCCGCAACACCTGGCACTGAAAGGATCATAAAGAAGGCACCAGGCAAGCTTTTCTAGGGAGCTCATTCAACAACAGGGATGCCATCACTAAAAAGGCTCATCTTCCTGCTAATCACCCACCTAACTTCACTTAGCTTGGGCACCCGGAGCAGGACCTTTGAAGATGTCAAATTATGTTTTTGTCACTGTTAGCAATGTGGTTCTTCATCTATAATATTATGTTATGTTGTAATGTTTGTTTTCTTATACTCACTTTAAAGAAAAGAGAGAGACTAACAGCTTGACCCTAGGCATGTTGTTGGAATAAGCCTCACTATCTTGAATGGACCATGCTTCCTAAAATGTGCATTTAGGATTGCAGCTTAAATGTTCAATTAAACATTTTATTAAACATTGTTCAAAGGAACTGCTGTGGCCAGTTTACTAACATATCTTGTTCCAGGAGCCAGTGCAGAGCCAGCTATTGCAGAGTAAATAAATATACTGTGCAGTGGGCTAAGAAGGTTTGGGTGTGGGTGTACAGATAGTAATCCTTGACATGAGAATTGCTGTACAATTATATATAAAATGAATACCTCATTTTTCATATGTGAAATGCTGGAGAGTATGTGACTCATATGACCTAGATAGCCTGGCAAGAAATTTTATCAGTAAGTGTATGCATGCTGATAGGGACATTACAAATTCATAAATAACGAAGGGAGAAATAATGAAATATAAACTTCTGACTCAGAAGTTTGCAAATTAGTGCCAACTGTGCACTGGTTGTGTTGGGTAAGATGTAGAAGTAATGTAGGCTCCGTCTGGAAGAATTACTGTCTATGTAATTTACTCCCAAGAATAAAAAGCAATGTGTCTAACAGTGGATATTTGAAATGTGGATATTTGAGGGGGGAACAAATGTTCAATGTTTTTAATTTTTGTAAGCTGCCCAGAGAGCTTCGGCTATGGGGCGGTATATAAATGGAATAAAATAAATAAATAAATAAAAGTGGGAAAACCTGAAGTGTCTGCGTTGTTTTGGCATACATGATTTTGGAGACCTCGATGAACATCTGGTATATTTGGCAAAAGATCCTGGTGCTATCCTCTGCTACAAGAGCTTTATGGTTTGTTAAGTTTTGGTTTGATGTTAAAATTATATAACTCACCATTCTGTGTTTATGTCCTTAAGGCAGCTTCCTTGATCACCACAAATCTTTCAATATGTAATGAAAAAACAAACACATACACTAAATACAGCAACAACATCGTCTGTATACCGGGATACAAGGTTTCAACATGACAAAACACATTGGATTGGATCCAGGCTTAGTCCTACTTAGGATAAACCTACTGAAATTAATAGGACTTGAGTTAGTCATGGCTCAGGCCAGAGCCAACACTAACTGTGTAGTAAATTAACCCACAGCTCTTGGAGTTTCTGAGCTGTCTAGTTAAAATAAATCAACTGGACAGGCCAAGAGATGACAAACTTAAGGTCCATGCTGGCCGTGCCGTGAAGGGCATCTCCACAGGCATATCTTGAAAGTGTTTCCTCCTATTTTATGCTGAAGCTATTGTGATATTTTCAACGAAGTGACTAACCACCTCCTTTCTTTGTTCCCCTGCCCATTTGGGCCCATGGAGACCTATTTCCTGGAAACCATCCAGGAAGCTTGAGATAAACTGTCAAGAGGGCCAAAAAACAATTACATAGAGACAAATAACCAAGGTCCTTCCCATGCTACATTTTAAGTGCATATTAATCATTTCAAGTGAATTCAATACACGTACAAATATGATGAAAGATAAGATGAATAGAGAATTCAGAGTTTTTAATAGCTTTTACTCTCCCCATTGTTTATCCAGAATATTGAAAATATGTGTGTTATATAAAACTGTGGACATCCTGCTTTGTACCAACATGGTACTGGGCCCCATGAATAATACACATACATTGATTTAATATATACATTCTAAAACATAAACCATAAATCCAACTTGTCAGAAAACTACTTTTATAAAACGGAGTCTGCTGAAGATAAAATCTTACTTCTTCATCACAGCATTTAAATAAGCATTACTGAAATACATTGTGTAAATTATAGAGCAACTAATTCATTATATTCAGAATGGTCGAACATATTCAACATATAGCAGAATATTTGGGATTCTGATCCACAAGCATGATTTTGCAATATTTGCAGTCATTGCTACTTAATTCACACAAAGCATTATCTGTGTTTGACTTAATTGTGCAACATGTTCATCATTCAAAAGCCCACATATCTTTCAAAGCATTATAATTAGGGCTGTGCAAGCCTTGGGCTTTGGATGTCCGAATCCAAAGCCCGGCTGCCATTTCATGGTGAATTCACCATTTCATGACTGATCCACCATTTCCTCACCCACTCCCAGGCCCCCGTACAGTCTACAACTCCCATCATACAGTGCTTAGGAGGGCTGGACTTACCAGGGCCTAGGAGCAGAAGGTAGAGCTGCCTTTGTTGCTTACATTGCCTGCTCCTCAGCAACGTGGACTCTTATCTTCCCAGTGCCATTACATCCTCCCAGTGCCCGATGCCATTGCATCCTTTCCGGTGCCATTGTGTCCTTTCTGGGGAGACATCTTGCAAGATCACTGTCTTCCCCATGAGAGATCTTGCAAGATTGCCGGCTCTCACAGGGAAGCTGGTGCTCTCACGAGATCTCTCATGGGGAAGCCAGCTTTCTTGTGAGATCTCTCATGGGGAAGCTGGTGATCTCACAAGATCTCTCCCCAGAAAGGGCACAATGGTGCTACGAAGATAGAGTCCATGTTGCCAAGAAGCGGGCAATGGTGGCAACAATAGGGTGACCAGATAAAATCCATGTCAGGGCTCATGTAACTTTAACAGTTGTAGAGAAAAGGGAATTTCAGCCAGTGTCATTTGTATGCAATTAGTTCCTGGTGAAATTTCCTCTTCATCACAACTGTTAAAGTTGCAGGGGCCCTGCCTTCTTTTGTATAGGGTCACTCTAGTATAGTGCATGCACCTTTAACTGTTGTGATGAAGAGGGAATTTCACCAGGAACTAATTGCATACAAATGACACTGGCTGAAATTCCCTTTTCTCTACAACTGTTAAAGTTACATGAGCCCTGACATGGATTTTATCTGGTCAGCCTAGGCAACAAAAGCAGCTCTAGCCTCTGCTCCTGGGCCCTGGTAAGTCCAGCTGGGAGTTGTAGACTGTATGGGGGCCTGGGAGTGGACAAGGAAATGGCGGACCCATCATGAAATGGCTGCAGGGCTTCGGATCCAGACATCCGAGGCCCAAGGCTTGCACAGCCCTAATTATAATGCAGTTCTGAATTATTGTCACACATCACATTCTTATCTGTGGGTTGTTTTCTTGTGCAAGAGCTTATGCTAAGGATCACCATTTTTTCTGTCTGTGCATGTGAATCCAGTCATAATATTCTCAAAACTGCTGCCTGTTTGAATCAGTTATGCACAGCAGCTAATAAACAGTTTTTGCAATGGAAGTGGAAAGTCATGGATATTAACTACAGCCATGTCAGATTGTCTCAGGAAAAAATGATGGCATATTTTTTAGGGGTGAGAGGGGAAAGAGATTAAAAGGAGGGTGAAAAACTGGGCTGCAAAACTTCTGGTTCATTTGGAAGACATTTTCATGAGTGGGGAACTTGAATTTTAGTTCATTTTTGTAACAGAAACAGCAGTGTGTCAGAAGCTGCTTTTTTTTAAACAGTTCCCCTCCTCTTTTTTTAAACAGTATTTCCCACTGTTATCCCACCATGACGATGATCCTCCACTGGCCCTTTCTACACCATAGGGGTGTAGAGGGCCAGAGGGCACGCGATCCCAGAAGTAGCTGCTTCCAGGATTGTTGCCCTAATACAGACCATTTGTGCGATAATCCCGGGCTCCTCCTGGGCTGTCACGGCCGCCATTTTTTTTTAGAAAAAAAGATTTGAGAAGAGTGCACAAGCGCTCCAGCAAACCGGTAAGTTTTAAAAAAACAAAAAACGAGCAAAATTGCCTCTCTCCACCCCGCCATCCTGAGGATGGAGAAATGGATATCCCCTCTCCCCTGATGGGCATGGAGCTGCATGGTGTGGCTCCGTGCCCATTAGTGCTGCTGTGCTTACTCACGCAGAAGCACCTGGGACCGGCGGCCATATCTTCCACTGTCCCGGAAACTTCCTGGGACCACGGAAAAACTGGGATTTTTCAGGTTTCCGTTATCCCTGGAAAATCCCGTGGCCAACCCCCTTGCCCCCGGGAGTCCGTGTGCATCATTTGGACTCACAGGGACCAGCCCGGGGGCATCCCAGGAGAAACGCCTGGTGTGGAGAGGGCTTCTGTCAGGTGCCATCTTGGGCCACAGTTCATTGGAGAAGGGTGTTCTGTGTAGCAACCTTCCTTGGATGCATTGTTGGGCAAACTGGCTGTGGAAGCAGGAGGAATGCAGACACTGCAGGAAACTGGCAGCAAAAATTTTTTTTAAAGAAAAGTGGGAGTTTAAAAAGAAGAAGAAGAAGAAGAAGAAGAAGAAGAAGAAGAAGAAGAAGAAGAAGAAGCCTCTTACTGTGATACCAATGACTTCTAAAACTGTAAGTTCCAATCCTGGAAGTCATCAGAAACGGGAGAGGGTTGCTGCAGTGGTGTGAAACGGGCAGGAAAAACTGTTGAAAAAAAGAAAGAAAGACAGAAAGAAAGAAAGAAAGAAAGAAAGACTATTACATATGTAGGTCCCCTGCCTGAGAAAGTCATCAAAACCGCTCCAGCCCACCCGTGCCTACTCTTGCAGGCAGCCTGAAAACTGGCATGAGAAACTGGGGAGGCGCTCACTGACCGTGTTTTCAACAACTAGAGCTTTTTCAGTGGCTGCTGCTTAGTTAGAAACTGTGGCTCCCCTTCTGAACCATCTGCCATGGCAACGTGTGGAACAGATGTAATGCCTTTTAATTAAAACAGGCATTTTGTGACAGGAGATATGTGAAGGATTATTTCCTTTTATGCGTGTGTATGTTAGTCATATATATTAATCCCTTCCTCTCACTGAGGCTTTACTGGAATGTGATGTATTAAAAATAAAAAAAAATGAACCTCTATAAAATTCACACACGAATAATAGAAAATATCAAATTCACATATGAAGAATATAACAACAATATAAAATTCCTTTCCCCACAACTGTTCTGGACATTTGATTCCATTGAAGGCAAGGACAGAAAAATCAATAGCGTTAGAAGAGCCCTGCTGGATCAGACCACGGGTCCATCTAGTCCAGCACTCTGATCACACAGTGGCCAACCAGCTGTTGACCAGGAACCACAAGCAGGACATGGTGCAACAGCACCCACTCTCCCAATGGGGCAGGAGGGGGGAGAATGTTGTTTGATGTTGGGGCATTACTTCATTAATGTACAGTGGTGTGGTCTGAGGGCTTTTTCTTTCCATTATTTCTTCTTTTTGCAAAAAAATAAAAATAAAAAAATAAAACCTCCAATGAAGGCAAAAGCCACATCTAGTGGCTAGAAATCATGGTTCCCACCTCACTTTCTATATGGGACTGGAAGAATGTCTCTGAAAATAACACTACATGATAAAGCAGTGTTGCTTCCAGTATATTCTACAGGGGGGGAGTTGTCTGCCCCCATGGGACAATTGATTTAATATTAGTGAAATGCCCATAATGGGATTTATGGTAGTGGGGAAATAGACTTGGCCTAGGAAGGCACAATCAAATGGTTGTACCCAGGTGAGATGCCAGAGAACCTCTGCTAGCAGGGAATGAGTGGGAATCCCAAAAAGCATCCTTACTACAGGAGTGCCATGCTTGTTTAAGGGTAGTATGGTAGGGGACGGATAGTGCTATACAAGACTTTATGAGAAGCTGCTCCGCAACAGGCAGGGCAGCAGCATCTGTCCCCTTCTGGGAAACATTGATGCTCCAGTGCCTTGGCAATTCCCAGTGGCACTGACACCTGCCCTGGAGTTCCAGCACAAGTTTATCCATGTCCGGGCACAATTCAAAGTGCTAGTATTAATATCTAAGCCCTGAATGGTTTGGGGCCCAGTTATCTGAAGGATCTCCTCCTCCCATATGTATCTGCCTGGACCATCTTCAGGGGTCCTTCTCCGTGAGCCCCTGCCAATGGAAGTGAGGCAGGTGGCTACCAGGAGGAGGGCCTTCTCTACTGCAGCATCTGGTTGTGGAATTAGCTCTCTAGAGAGGTTCGCCTGCCACCTACATTGTAGTCTTTCCAGTGCCAGGTGAAGACCTTTTAATTTCCCCAGTATTCTAGCATTTTACCATCCTAGTGTTTCAACTCTGTTGTTTTAAATCTGTATTTTAAAACCATATTTTAAGTCTCCACATTGCTGCTTATTTTTATTCTGGTTCTACTTTTATATTGTGGTTTAAGTTTCCATATTTTATACTTTCAGCCAGGCCAGATCTACACCAACCAGGATATAACACTTTGAAAACGGTTTGAAAACAGTATATGTAGGGTGATCAGATCGCCAGGGGTTTCCTGGTCCTAACCGGGAAAACTGGGGCGATCAGGGCCAACCGGGCCCTGGGGGCAAACCTCCAGGGAAACAGTCGGCTTAATCTGGAGCCCTACACCATCTTTTAGAGCGGGGCATCAGGCTGCCCAAGGAGCAAAAAGCTTCCACCACAGCGCTCGCTCGCTCCCCCTCCTCCCTGTTCAAAGCACTGCCGCGCCAAGCCCCTCGTGGGCGACACCCACCTGGGCTCATGTCACTCGTTTGCTCACTGGCTCGCACCGCTGCCACTGCTGCTGCTGCTGCTGCTGCTCCACGTCTCCTCACAGGAGGAAGTGAGGGCGCCCAGCTCAGGTGTCCTGGTATCCCCCCCCAAAACCAGCCCTGTACCCGGCGCGCTTGGGGCGGCACCGAGGAAACTTCCCCCTGGGCGGGCGAGGCAGGCAGGTGCCCCTCCTCAGCACACTTCCTCCAGCCACTCCCCGGGTGATGCAGGGCTTCTTCTAGGCCAGCGTGACCGCACAGGACTAGAAACTGCTCAGCTTGGCCTGGAGGAAGGGCTGGAAGTTGCGTGCGGTCACGTTGGCCTAGAAGAAGCCCCGGATCACCCGGGGGAGGGGCTAGAGGAAGTGTGCCGAGGAGGAGCGCCTGCCTGCCTCGCCCACCCAGGGGAAAGTTTCCTTGGCAGCACCCCAAGCGCGCCGGCTCCAGGGCTGGTTTGGGGGGGGGGACGACGATGGGACACCTGAGCTGGGCGCTCTCACTTCCTCCTGCGAGGCAACGCGGAGCAGCAGCAGCAGCAGTGGCGGTGCGAGCGAACAAGCGACATGAGCTAGGGGGGTGTCACCCGTGAGGGGGCTTGGCGCGGCAGTGCTTTGAACAGGGAGTGGGGAGTGAGCGAGCGAGCGAGCGAGCGCTGTGGTGGAAGCTTTTTGCTCCTTGGGCAGCCTGATGCCCTGCTCTAAAAGATGCTGTAGGGCTCCAGATACCATCATCCCCAAGGATGATGGGGGTTGTAGTCCAACACCAACTGGGGCGGTTTGGGCATATTGCTGGGGATGATGGGACTAGAAGTCCCAACACAATCTCGTGGGCACCGCACGCCCCCTTTGGGCGGCCATTTTGGACCTGGATTTTGGTTTCCAAAATCTGGTCACCCTAGTATATGTAATGTGTCCTGGGCCTGAACAGTTGTCAAAACTGCTATAAACCATTATAAAGCAGTAGTGTAGATCCTGCCCTGTACTTTATGGTTTAATTTTTTGTGACCCGCCCAGAGAACTTCAGGTATTGGGTGGTATAGAAATGAAATGAAATAACTAAGTAAATGAATATCTAGTAGCAGCACTGGACAGCTATTTTAATTTCCCACAGTGTCCCTGATGGAGTGCTACCCTGAGGCATTGTTGGAAAGTTAAATAGCCACCTGCCACTGCTAGGCAAGTCCACTAGCGAGCAAAGGAGGATGCCCTTTGCTGAAGTCCTGCCCCCCAAATCTGGAGCAGGCCCTACTCTGCACCCCTCTCTCTGCCCAAAGGGAGCAGGTGTTCAGCTCCCCTCTTTAAAAACACACCTTTGAAACATGGTGAGATGCGTTAATCCTTCCATAGTGAGAGCAAGGTGGGATAAGCAGCTTTCTGTTATGAACCAGAAAAGTGTGCGTGAGTGTGTGCGTTCTCTTTCCAATAAGAGAATTCTTAATACAATTCGACTTTTGAAAGCTCTATTTTAATGAGACTATTTTTAACGTTTATATTTCACATTTCATATGAGAGGACCAGCTTGCTTGGAACAATCTGGCGTGATGAACCGAATTCGGAGGGGTGGGTTTGTGCACAAGAGAGAGTGTCTCAGCAGTGACAGGCGGAGACTTATTTTACATATCTGTGATGAGCTGGGTTTAATCTCCCACTGGCTTTTATAATCTGCATCGGATATTGCTTCTTTCCCCCCCCCACCCCACTTTTTAGCAAGCCAGCAGGAAGCTTAATCATAAAACAATCGCTTGCCGCTGAAAGGCCTCTGAAGATACACTGTCAAAATAATAGTGACATCTGATTTGGTGTAGGAAGGCGGCAAAATCTCATATGCGGGTATCTTGTACAAAGCTTTCTCTCATTAACACTTATTTATCGTATTTGTACTCTCCCTCCTCCTTCACCCTTCCCTCCCAGAAACTCACGCCAGCAGGCTTTTACTGTCACCGCTTTATCTTCGCTACAATCCTGCATGGTGGGGTTCATTTCGTGTTCGTTCCTTTGTTTATTTTAACATTGATATTCCACCTTTCTATGCAAAGCATGGATAGGGCGGCTAAAAAGGGTTTAAAATGGACTGACAAAGCAATAACAGTGGAACAAATTAAACCTTAATAAGAGAGCAGATAAGTAAGACAGAAAAAATAAACAAGCAAAAAGAATGAGTACAACACTAAAAACGACATAACCTAAAAAGTTCTAACTAAAAAGAAAAAAAAATGCCAACTGAAAAGGGGAAGAAGAAAAAACTTGCTAAAGCTGGGAAGGCCCAATGTATTTTGCTGCCAGTAGAGAAGCAAATGGTGTCTCTCCCCTCCCCTCTCTCTCTGGCTGCCAAGACCAGAGAGCTTCAGCTATGGGGTGGTATAGAAATATAATAAATGAAATGAATGAAGGTGCATAGAAGTTGGGCCAGCCAAGTTGTTTTGGTGCCCGAGCAGTGGTGGCCGGTAGCCACTGTGATTGATGGGAGTGGAGTGAAAGGTCACCAAAAGCAGAGCCAAGGAATCACCAGAGGGGGAGCAGCCTTTAAATCCCATCAGCCGCCTTGCCCAGGCAACAACTACGATCCTCAGAGGAGGCCCTGCTGGCCATTCCAAAATGAACAGAATGCCGCCATGAAGAACCTTGGCGGAGGGCCTTCTCTGTAGCGGCACCCACCCTCTAGAAAACCCTCGTGCGGTTCGGGAGGCGGAAAAGGTAACATCTTTTAAACGCTCCTGAAAACATACCTTTTCACACAGGCTTTCCCTGGATTTTAACTTAGCTGGTTTTATATTGCCTTTTTAACTTTTAATGTTTTAAATGTATACTTGTTGTAGTTTATGGTTTTTGATTGTGCACTGCCCAGTGAGCTTCAGCTGATGGGCAGTAAAAAAAATGTAATAAATAAATAAAAAATAATTTAAAAAAAAACAACCCAAACTATAGAAAGTGGAAACTGAGGCACCTGACCAAAACATCTGACTGAGTGCATCTGCTACAGCATTTTGCTTTCTGGGTTTATGGCAAGTGAAATATCAGGTAGTTTGTGAATCAGTCTCCGCAGGCACCTTCCAGAAAGTGGAAACTGAGGCACCTGACCAAAACATCTGACTGAGTGCATCTGCTACAGCATTTTGCTTTCTGGGTTTATGGCAAGTGTAATATCAGGCAGTTTATGAGTCAGTCTCCACAAACAGCCTTCTGGGAAGTGCTTGCTAAATAGCCATTTAGTGCATTGTGGTTGTGTATTCTATTAATTATTACTTTTGCTTTCAGTGGCAGATTCTTAATTATCCCCCCATTTAACATGCAGCCCATTCCCTTTTGTGCTACTTGTCCATTTGAAGGACATTTTCCATATATGGGAACATTTTAAAAATGTGATTCTGCACCTGTGGTCTGAACCAGCACCATTTTGCTTCATGCATAGACCTGACTGATCTTTAACTGGATCAGAACATAGCAATTGCTGAATTATTTTTTGCTATGGTTCTGAGCTGAGGATGAGTGAATCTGTCATTTTTGCATTCTCCCACATTCAAAATGTTAAACTCTCAAGTTCTTTCCATTCAAAAGATAAAGAACTTCATGAATTTTGGTAATTTTTTGTTGAAAATAAACTGAAATGAAATCCTCACTCATCTACTCCAGCTGCATTCAATAGCTACAGCTCTTCCCAGCAGAGGACCATGTTGCATCTGTGTGCCATACTACTCAAGCCTAGATTGACATAGCTATCACTTTCAATTTTCCCCCCACATTTTAATTATTTAAAATCTCAAGTTCTTCTTGTCCCAAACATGGAGCAATTTGTGAACGTTGGTAAATTCTTATAAAAATAAACTGAACTTCCTCTTCTGAGTCACTTCAGGTTGGAGGAGATGTAGGACAGGTTTAGCCCTGAAGGACAGCTCAGCCACCTGATTTGTTTCAATTTTTTCTTAAATAAAAAAAGTCATGGCAACTCGTGTAGCCATATATATATATATATATATATATATATATATATATACATACATATATATATGAATGATAATTCCCTGGGTTGTGTTTCTTGCTTCTTTTCCCCAGATGTGTTTTCATTCCAACAGCAGGGTGTGATTTAGCACAAGAAGATTATGTTAGATCCATGCTAATAACGCACTTCTCTGTGAATTTTTCCAAGGGTATTTCTCTGGCAGTTGGCAACAATTAACTTTAGTCACAGCAACAACAGCTATGTGTTATAAGGTGTGCATGAATCTAGATGTATTTATTATGACGGGCAAATTAAGCATATTCATGAGATTCTTTTGATAGTTATGCTACTATAATATTGTTTCAGTGTAACAAATAGATCATTTCTTGATGGTCAGATTAGCATCCTTCTTATGCTAATGTATTACCAATGGGAATTATGTGAAGTTTTGTTTTTATACATTCTTCTTGCTACTTGTATTACGGAATCAAGCTGAGTTGAAATGGCATCTCTCTCTCTCTCTCTCTCTCTCCCTCCCTCCCTCCCTCCCTCCCTCCCTCCCTCCCTCCCTCCCTTCTTTTGGTGTTCTGGAAAAGATTTGGGACATTATTCTCCAATATCCTGAACTAGAGTTGACAAACAAGCGTTCGAAACGTAAACATTATAGGTTTCATCCATCCGTGATCAACTCCCATAGGAGTCAATGTGGCCCCACGTGCTTGGAGCATGAACAGGGACAGCTCCAGTTTTGAGAGGGGCTTGGGCAACATGCACTCCTCAGTCAGTGGACCCTGGGCTTGCCTGCCAACAGTACACAGCAGTAGGCAGCAATAGTACTCTGAGCGAACGCTGTGCCAAAATATTTGACCATTCCATTTTTGGCATTTCATGGGTGGGTGGGTGGGAATCAAAAATTTGGTGAAAGTGGCTGGGAGAACTGAGAATTTCAAAGAAGTTTCTCCTTGGAGAGGGGAATAGGTTATCCACATACCTTTTTAAATGTAGCCAATTGTTGAGGGGTCTTCTTTCTTTCTTTCTTTCTTTCTTTCTTTTTTAAATGCCCCCAGCATTTTCAGGAGCACTTACTGGATTTTTATTGGAGAGGGAGAGGTCACATGGTCTCCAATAGACATTCACTAAGAACTGCTTGGCTCATCCAAATGATGGAGGAAAGGCTGTTGTTTTTTTAAAAAAACTAAAACCCTCAGCAAACGGCTACACTTAAAAAAGGTATGTTGAAACCCTGTCCCCCTCCCCAAGGAGAAAAAAACAATGCCTTTCTCAGGGAGAAAGTTCCCCAAAATAGGGGGCAGGTTTCGGCCCAGCACTACCATGAGCCTAGGGATATCTGTCACTGGGAAATCTAGTATTTTGTGGGCTCAGTGGAGTTCCGTGGCCTGTAAGACTCGATTTGCATCTGTGAGCCAAGCTGCGGGCTTTTCCCAAAACTCTGGGAACTGTTTGACCCATTGGGGGGAGAAGGTCATGCAATTTCTGTACATGACAAATTTGCACAAATTCCACAAATTTCGCTGTAATGTGCACAAATTGCTCAGAACTATGCACAACTTGTAGAATCTTCAAAAATGCACAAAATGTCTAGAAAATCTGCAAACTGGCCCGACTCACTGCTCAGTTTGAATGAAGTCCAGGGAGACTAACCTAGTATAACTCATTGAACACCCCCCCAATGGATTTCCTTGACATCTGTAATCTTGCTAAAATTATTATTTCCCACAATGCCCTGGAAAGTTTCTCCATTTTCTGGGGCATTTTGTGGGAAATGAAAATGGTGGGAAACTAATTTGTGGGAAATTAATTATCTGAGATAAAATAAAATGGTGGCTTGATCCAGATTAAAGAACAGGACTAATTTGTTTTTAATGTCAGTCTATGACAGGCATCATAAGGTCTTGGCAGCTACCTAATGATGCTGGGTCCTGTCTTCAGCCCTGCTGAGCATGAGCAACTTCATGACATTTGTCCTCTATCTGAAAGTATCCTCTGTTTGAAGGGTTGCCCTGTCCAACTGCAGTTTGAAGATAAACAACAACTGTTCCTCATCAACACTTAGCACTTGGACAGCAGTCTGAATAGGCAGGCACACCAGTCACCTGGTCACAACCTTCACTTTATTGTGTGAGGACAGAGCCGAGGATCATAGAAGGTCTTAACACTGAAGAATCTGGGTCCAATTCTGAATCGGAGAGGGATGATTTAGATGCCAGTATTGTAGTGGAAACCTGAAGGTCTGGGAACGTGGTGCAGCAAGGTCATGCTTCCACTCACACCTCTGGTTTATTGTTCAAGATGGTGGGAATCATAGAATGAGAGGATTTTGAGGAGAAGGGAGAACAGATATGTAACCCAGGGTGTTGCATATTTGTTAGAGAAGAATGAGCAGTGATGCCCCCTGTGGCATTCTCTGCATTTATCGACTAAAGGTTCAAATGGGAAATGACGGTCAAAAGAGGAGTCCTAGCTGATGAGACCTCATGGAGATCAATATCTTTATTGCTTGGATATCTGAATTCTCTTGGTTACTCTATGAACTCCTGTTTATGATAATTTGGTATTGACTTCATGTATGTCAATCTTTTGCTGGGAACTATAATACTGAAAGGACTTTAGCTTAAGATTCTCTTCCCGGAGTCAGGTAGTGGGATCCCTGATGTGAAGAAGCCAATTTTTTGTGGTGCAGAATTTAAGTGCTGCAAGCTATTTCATAAGACTTTTGAAGGCGTATCTGTGTAACCTGATCTATGGAAATAAAAAGGCTGAACATTCTCATGTTGAATTGCCTGAGGGGGCACATAGCCAAAGCTATGACATGTTGTGAGATTTACAGTATTTCTATTTAATTTAACATAATAATATCAAAATTTGCATTTATGAATAAAATGTAGCATATGCAAATTGTATGTAGATGTCTATCCTGCTTTGTCCCCCTTTTGATGATGCATTTCCTCCTTTTGGGGGGGAATTCATGTGGCCACTCTACATGTGGCTGTGCCCATCTGAGAGCCACAAGAGAAGGGGAAAATGAAAAGGCTTCAATCTAGACTTATGATTCCCCATTGTGGATTTTTTTAAAAAACAATTACTAATTAAACAAACTGAATTGAAATTCTATTCTTACAGCAGTTCTGAAGTAGGCTGACAGTGGCGTGATCGTTCACAGTTGGCAGGATGGCTCATTAAGCTGATCATTACCTCCTCCAGGCTTCTGGCATGTGTCAGACACCCCTACCAGGTTGGGAAACTAGAACTCATCTGGCAGGGAGATGTGTTCAAGTGAGTTTTTGCAATCTGAATTGCAAAAATATTGTAGTCCTGATCTGAGGGATGTAGGTCAAGCTTAAGTACCATTAAAATTAATGGCCCTTTAGTTCGGTGATAATAATAATAATAATAATAATAATGCTAATAATAAATAATACGACAACTAATATCAAATTTTCTTAACACAATTAATAACTATGACACTAATTAAAGGGGCATGGGAGTGCCTCTTTAGGTAAGGTGAATCACACAAAAAAAGGTTCGGACATTATAAGCCTCAAAATTCTACTGCTTTTAAAAACAACACCTATTGACACAATAACTTGAAATGTGGCATCTATAATCTTCCTGATGAAGTTTACAATGGTGAAACATTTCAAACCATGCTGATAAAAATGGTCACAGGTATAACAAGTAAAAAAGTGCTTAAAATGGATACATTTGTGCTTTTTATTCCAAGGCACAGTTTGGCATGTATCACATATTTCTTTCAAATTGGTGGGGGGGGGGGGAACTACTGATGTATGTTATTCTGGCTTGTTGCAGAGATGTGCCTCCAGTGGGTTTGGTGAAATTTTGAGCAGCACTTCACGAGTTATTGAGGGTGTTTTGCCCTATGAAAGTGTGCGGCAGCAACTGCTAGTAAAGTTCTGATGGGCACACTCAGTTTCACGCTGAAGCTGTTTTCAGAGAGAGTCTAATTTTTTTTTGCAGAGGAAATCTACTGCATTCCAGATCATATGTCTATTCCTGTAATTATGGGATGTGAACTCATAGGGTCAGGCTACACTGATCATGATCCTAGCATGGGCAAAGTTTGTAGGGGTACTTTAATCCTCCTCCCCCATGCCTACAATTGAGGTGTAAATTTCAGGCAGAGAGCAAAAGGATAAAGCCCCCTAAACCCCACTCTAAGACCTGATCTATATTAGGTACCATCACCTTACTTTTGAGTGAAGAAGAAGAGCCCAGCTAATCTTTAAATTAGCATGTAGTCTGACTCTTCAGGAAATGGGGTGGGATGAATACACAGTTGGGGCATGCATCAGGATCATGGCTTCATGCCACCTTTCTGAAAGCAGACATGAAACACAAGGGCCGTGATTCTTCATCTTCCATTCCACACAATATGGAGATTGAAGCCCATGTGCTGATGTTTTCAAGGCAGAAAGACAATGCACAGTTACAAGATGAGGGATACTTGGCTAATCAATACGACAAGTGAGAAGGATCTTGGAATTGTTGTAGATCACAAGCTGAATATGAGCCAACAGTGTGATGTGGATGCAAAAAAAGTAAATGCTATTTTGGGTTGCGTTAATAGAAGTATAGCTTCCAAATTGCACAAGGTACTGGTTCCCCTCTATTGGGCACTGGTTAGGCCCCATCTTGAGTATTGCATCCAGTTCTGGGCACCACACTTCAAGAAGGATGCAGACAAACTGGAGTGTGTTCAGAGGAGGACAATGAGGATGATTAGGGGTCTGGGAACAAAGCCCTATGAGGAGAGATTGAAAGAACTAGGCATGTTTAGCCTGGAGAAGAGAAGATTGTGAGGAGACATGATAGCACTCTTCAAATACTTGAAAGGTTGTTACACAGAGGAGGGCCAGGATCTCTTCTCAATCAACCCAGAATGCAGGACACGGAATAATGGACTCAAGTTACAGGAAGCCAGATTCCGGCTGGACATCAGGAAAAACTTCCTGACTGTTAGAGCAGTACGACAATGGAACCAATGACCTAGGGAGGTGGCGGGTTCTCCCACATTAGAGGCATTCAAGAGGCAGCTGGACAACCATCTGTCAGGGATGCTTTAGGGTAGATTCCTGCATTGAGCAGGGGGTTGGACTAGATGGGCTTATAGCCCCTTCCAACTCTACTATTCTATGATTCTATGATTCTGTGTGAGGGTCCCAATAGCCATTGTGTGGCAATTTGTGAGTCAAGCTGTGAGCTTTCTCCCCAAATCTGGGAACTTTCTTGTGTGTCCCCCAAATCTCAATTTATTCAAATTGCAGCTGCACGTTGGGTCCCCAGTGTAGCACCCGCAGGTGCCAAGGCACATCTACACAAATTTTGGTTATAATTTGCACATTTTTTAGCCATAATATCTTTGATGTGCACAAATTGCAGGTGAGCTGGCCTGACTTGACACAGGCCCAACCTCAAGATCCATGAGCTGGCCCAACCTGGTACAGATCGAAATGGGCAAGATCATGGGTAAGCGAGATGGAAGTTGGGGTGGAGGGCGAGGTGTTGAATGCTCGGTGAACTTCACCCCCTCCAGATGAATCTATCCAACATCCCTGAGCCCCATTTCTGTGTGGTAGAGAAAGGACATACAAGGACATCACACTAGGTATATTCACACATTACACAGCCATGTATTCACTCTAGGTATGCTCATTTAGATACTGAGAGAATTTAGCCTTAGCCAGTTATTCTCTACTGATGTAAATGTTCTACACGTAAGGACTGGGAGCATGAAGGAGTCCACTAGCTCAGTTTCCCTCCCTCATTGTTCTTGTTGCTCTCTACATGTGGATGGCAATGGTTTAGAAACGAGAGCTTCTCTATCTGTGAACACTCTCCCTGGGAACTTAGAATGCCCAGTGTGGTTCTCCTGCCCACATTCTGCCAGGGTGAAAGGGGTAGCAGGAAACTGTCAACAGAGCCAAAGCCCAAATGTTTTGAGAGCTGGGGGATTCATTCTGCCTGACAGATGCAATGCTGAGGAAGAATGAGGAAAATGAAAAGCCATTCTGGTATCTTCTGCAGGATTACTCTGAGGCCCTTTCCACACCAAGTTTTTTGCCTGGGATTGGCCCTGGCTGGTCCCTGTGCGCCGATGGTGTGTATTAGGTACTTCCGGGATCGCCCTCTGTCCCTCCCTGTGCACCGACGGTGTGTATTAGGTACTTCCGAGATCGCTCTCCCTCCCTCCTTCTACACCCCTATGGTGTAGAAAGGGCCTGAAATGCTTTAAGGTGGATTCCTGCATTGAGCAGGGGGTGAACTCGATGGCCTCATAGGCCCCTTCCAACTGTACTATTCTATGATTCTATGAAGTAAACTTTTCTGAACAAGGATGCATCTATTAATTCACACATGTTTGTGTTTGGTTAGTTAGTTAGTTAGTTAGTTGGTTAGTTAGTTTCCTTGGTCTTTCAAGTCCAAATTCAGATAGGGAAGTGGCTGGGACAAAAAAAAAAGATGATTTGGGCTAAATCTTCTACTGCTTTATAGCAATATTGAAGTGCACTGATGCCTATTTGGGCACATTCCATATTCCATATACTACTTTCATACTGTTGTTTCTTGATTTTTAATCCCACATTATCCAATATACTTCAACAAATATCATTGTGTGTCCTACAAAGTATAAATGTGCAAGAGGGATATAATGTTCTGATGGGAGCATGATTGGACACAAGGTGGAGATCTGTCTCTAGTAGTCCTGTATGGCTTTATGAAGCATCTGAGCCATACGTATCGCTAGAGGAATCCTCTTGTGAGTTGAATCATGCCTGTTTGTTGCTCCTTGTGCATCGGTTTATCCTATAACATAATTATTGTCCCCAGAAATGGGTTGGAGGGGGCTTTCACCCCCTAAATGCCCTAGCAGTTGTGCATAACACTACCAGTTTTGAAGATGCTGCAACATTTTTTAAAGATGTCTAGATAGCCAGACTTTTTGTACCTTATGACATAAATATTTTGAAACAAGCTCTGGGGCTATCATAATTTCTGTTTACCATTTCATACTTGCCCAAAGCAACATACATTCCCGCCCCCCCATGAGTTCACGCTCACAATAATTAGGCTGAGAGTGTGCGGCTGGCCCAAGGTCATCTCACTGGTAGACTGAGTCAGGATTTGAATCTGGGTCTTCATGGTCCTAGTGAAGCATTCGAATGAAAATGTGCAGGCTCTTACAAAAGAAACATTGGGTTTCACAAAAATGAAAGAAAGCGATACCGATATGCAATGGTAGCACAATAAAAGGCATACCTTCATTTTATAGATTTCCGTCCTCCTAAATTGGGCCAGTTCACTTTGAAAACTAATGTCAATTTTGTGTTTATGAACGTTTCTTGGGATCTCTTCCAGACATTTGCCTCTTTTGATGAAAGAACGGAATAGCTGGATGCCACAAATGTTTAAGTAGCTTCCTGCAGCTGCATTAAAAATGTACTGCCTTGAAAGTGGTATTCTGTATAATGTTAATAATAAGCTTTCCAGCATCTAGTCATTGTATGGGTGAACTTGCTTTGCCTTTTGTTCAATGTAAAATGTCGTTTTATGGATGGGAAGCAGCCCGGATAAGCTATCATTCCAGTATAACTCAAAAGCTGTAACCTGTGGAGAAGTGAATTGTAAAACTCGCCAATGTCCGGGGTTGCTAAATGGCTCTTTATTTACCTTGAAATGGGATCCATTTGAAATACAGGCTCCTTCTGCTTATAGGGATTGGAGCCGGCACTCTGATCAGGTTGGATCTCTTTGCACAGTAAATGGCCTATTTTACTACAAGGCAGGAGCAAAATGAGAGAGAAACTGCCTATGTTTCACGAACATAAAATCAAAAGTGCCCCCTGGGTTAGATTTTGGAAGGAATGTCAATTTAATACCAAAATCACAGTATCAAATACTTTAAGTAGGTACACTTTTGTGCATTTCTTTTCTTTCCTCGATATACATCATTGATGCACAAAAGCCCTGTTCAGCCATTATCCTCTCAACACTATTGATCATGTGGAGGAAGAGAGAGGGAGGGGACTGTGCCTACTGCCCCATCTAGGCATGGATCACTGTATTTCCAGTTTGTGTAAGTCATCCCAGTTCTTCATCAGTCTGCAATTTAAAACACACACACACACACACACAGACTTTTTTAACTTGAACACATTTTATCCTAAATATATATAAAAAAACACTCCATCACAAAATTCAGAAAAATGCACAGTCCAAAGGATAACTGTGTTTTGAGCCATAGGAAATGCAAATCAGGTCAATTCGTCTAAAAAATGTGGAATAAATGAAATCCTCAAGCATCTTCCTACCTCTGCATTACCTCCCCTACCAGCTCCATTACCTACTACATTGGAGGAAGAAGAAAGCGGGTGAAGAAGAAACCCTGATCTAGACATGTTGACTCCTCCTGTGATCCACATGATCATGATTTTTTCAGCTTACATAAGGCCTCAGTTGACTCTGGCCCTTTTTACAAGAGACGGGTGTAGAGGGCCAGGGGGCGGTGAACCTGGAAGTGCCTACTTCCAGGTTTGTCATCCTAATACACACCTAATTGGGTGATGACACAGGCTCCTCCTGGGACGTCGCACGTCGAGGGTGCTATTTTCCCCCTTTAACCTGGGAGGAGTGCTCTCCTCTGCAAAATGTAAGGTTTTTTTAAAAAAGGCACGTGCTGGGGGCCCCACCCCATTCTTGCCCTCCCGGGGGTGGTGAAACTGGTGCCACCCCCTCCCGATGGGCATGGAGTCACGTTGTGTGGCTCCTTGCCCATCGGTGCAGCCATGCTTACTTGTGTGTAAGCACAGCAGCACCTGGGATGAGTGGCCATATCTTCCGCGGTCCCGGAAATTTCCCAGGACCACGGAAAAATCGGGATTTTCCAGGATTGCTTTATCCCTGGAAAATCCCGTGGCCGATTTGTCTCATTTTTTCCCATCAATTGCTGCTCTATGTGCATGTTTGTTGTGTCGTTGTGTGTTTCAGGTTGTGGCATTGTCTGGGAATCCTCTGGTGGGGTTGTTGTGTTTAGGGTTGTTCTATGGATGGTCATGTGCTTGTCGGTGGTGCATCTGTGCTTTTCATGTTGGTGTCCTGTTGTGCTGTTTCTTCTTAAAATTTTTGAATTCCATGTTCCGTTAGCCTTTTGTTGTTGATTATAACTCTTTTTTGATCGCTTAGCCTTTGTTCTGCTACAGTGTCCGTTAGGTGGGGGTAGATTTCCAGGAATAGTCTATGAAGTTCTGTTCAGTATCCTGATGCTATAGTTTCGAGTTATGTGCTTTTATAGTAATGATGCATAACATGATGGTTCATTTTGTCTGACCAAGCTAAGCATTGCCTTGGGGGTCCTGCCTTGGTGGTTGCCTGTGGGACAGGCAAAGCACGACTGGGGGAGTTTGGGTGGTTGTGCTTTTCCTTATTCATTGCCTGTTCATTTCCATTTTGGCCGACTGTTAGGTTCGTGCAGCGTTCTCAGCCTTGACACTGCCCGTTCGAGGCTTTTTTCTAGTGTCTGGAATCATCTGTTCACATTAGAAGGGTGGTTAGCCCTGTCTATAGTGGTGGTTGGCTAGGGTCTGCGGGTGTGCCATGCCAGTGTAATCCCTTGTGGGATTACCCCTTGCGGGATTAATATTATCATTATTATTCTCGTTCAGTTTTATAGAAAAGAAACAGGTGTAAGAAGCTGGAGGCCTGTAGATATTGTATTGCTTAGTCACTACAAACTATTTTTGCTCGCTGCTCAGTTATTGCAAACTATTGTAAACCATTTATGCTTGGTTACTGTAAACAGATTGTTCAGTTGCTGAATATTATTATTATATTCTCATGTTTGATTCATTATATGGCACAATTAATATGTTTATATAAACTGTTGGATCACCCCAATTCTTTTGATATTTATTAATATTCTAGTGGTTGTGTGCTGGTTAGCCTTATTCTATTTTGGGTTATTTCAACTGCTGCCTTCTATATTGCAAAACTGAAACTATCAGATTTATCTATCCAGGCCCAGGATTTTGAGTGTTTAGCTCTTAATAGTCTGTTTTTGCATCTCTGTATATTCAACTATATTAGTTCTTAATTAATTATCCATATTGCAGGCCAGTAAAACATAGTCCTCTCCATGCACAGGATAAGTTGTACCTGTGCCACTTGTTGTTCTCAAAATACTGTCAGTGCACTTCAATCAATGTCTCTCTTAGCATGAGCAAAATGCTATTTTCTCTGAGCAGAACAGAGCTCTAAAACACACAGAGAGAGAGAGAGAGAGAGAGAGAGAGAGAGAGAGAGAGAGAGAGAGACTTAATGATATAGCACTTCTGATGAATGCTTTAGCTTTTTGACAGGAAGCAGCTTTGAGAAGAGAAAGAAAACAATGTAGGGACAGAGTGCTCTTAAGCATGGACGAAGCTCTCCCACCCACGCCCAAAAGCTACAGGCCATGGGATTTAGCACTGTCACCTTCTGGGACTCTCCAGAGCCACCTAACTATGATGCCCAAGGAGACCAACATCGGAAGAATACCAAAGATGACAATAGCAAAGGTCATATCCAGAATAATTAATAGGATCGTACCTGCTCTAATCCATCTCCCAGTAATCGGGGAAGGCCATCTTTAGCAGTTTTACTCCCACAACAGCAACTGAAATGTGGCTGCAAAGGTTCCAACTACAGTAAGTTGTACATTTTTCATGAAATCTCACTGCCTTTTTGATACTTTTTGATAACTTAGGGTGACCAGATAAAATCCAGGTCAGGGCTCATGTAACTTTAACAGTTGTAGAGAAAAGGGAATTTCAGCCAGTGTCATTTGTATGCAATTAGTTCCTGGTGAAGTTCCCTCTTCATCACAACAGTTAAAGTTGCAAGGGCCCTGCCTTCTTTTGTATATAGTCACTCTAGTATAGTGCCTGCACCTTTAACTGTTGTGATGAAGAGGGAATTTCACCAGGAACTAATTGCATACAAATGACACTGGCTGAAATTCCCTTTTTTAAAGTTACATGAGCCCTGACCTGGATTTTATCTGGTCATCCTAGTTTAACTAACATTCTTGCTGTATCATTAGCAAAGCTAGGACTTGGAAAAGATGATGATGATGATGATGATGATGATGATGATGTTTTTAAGAGAGATTCTGAGCTTTATATTGCCGCAAACCATTTTGTCACTATGGCCCTTTCCACACCAGGCGTTTCACCTTGGATGGCCCCTGCCTGGTCCCTATGAGTCCAAATGATGCATGGGAACTCCCAGGAGTGGGGGGGGGGGGGTTGGCCATAGGATTTTCCAGGGATAAGGCAACCCTGGAAAATCCCGAATCTTCTGCGGTCCCAGGAAATTCCCAGGACAGTGCAAGATGTGGCCGCCTGTCCTGGGTGCTGCCGAGCTTACGCTCGAGTTAGAGCGGCACCACCAATGGGCATGAAGCCACACCGCGCAGCTCCATGCCCATCAGGGGAGGGGGTGGTACCAGTTTTGCTACCCCTGGGAGGGCAGGGAGGAGGGTGGGGGCCTGATCACACACTTTTTTTAAAAAAAAGACTTACTTTGTGCGGAGGAGCGCTTGTGCATTCCCTTCAGATCCTAAAAAAACAAATAATGGCAAGCTCGCCATGCGAAGGCCAGGGAGGAACCTAGACTGTCATACTTCTGATGTAAATCGAGAGCGCCGATCCTGGAAGCAGCTACTTCCGGGATTGCCTGCTCTCCACCCTCTACATCCCAATGGTGTAGAAAGGGCCTATCTGAAGAATGCCTCTTCAGTCTTCATCTAATTTGCCACTGAGAGAAAATGGAAAATAGAAAGAAAGGTCTTTCTCATAAATATGGCAGTTGGCCATAATAGTAATTGAGGCTAACCTGAGAGAGTTAAAACAGGCATACGTACATCCTGGTTTATCTATACACCTGATAGTTGAAATAAGCGAGCAACGTACACTGTACCATATTTTGTTTTCTGCCTGTTGCATTGGGAAAGGATGAACAAAAATGTGTAGGTTAATGACCCAGCTTTGCTGAGAAATTGGATTTCATGCAATGAAGCAGAACAGAACCCAATAGGGCATTTCATGACTTCTGCAATTTTTGTTAACTAACTAGAAATGAAATTAACCACAGCGGCTTTCCTGGTCAGTTGCACATCGACCAATGCTATGTTATATGAATGTACCCTGTTGCCATTCATAACGATGATTCAGTGACGTTGCATAGAATACTAAGCTTGCATTAGATTAGAGAATGACATGGGCACATGCTTTTTCAAATGAAAAAAAAATGTGAATGGAACACTAAATTGATGGTGGAAGCAGAGAGGCAGCATTTGAAGGAACGCAATGCTTAATACATTTAATCAAATGAAAGTTAATGAACTGATGATAATTATGATGAACTTAAACTAAAGTGGGGCATTCGTGGGACATGGTGTTTTAAAAATCAAATACATTACACTGAAATAAATTTAAATGAATTAATAAGAAGTAATTAATTATATTTCCCCCTGCTTTGGCTATGCTGCCTTTTCAAATAGAGTTCTTGATAGGTCACCCAATGCTCAATGTGGCCCTAAGGATGCACGAATCAGCAAGTTCTCTGAATTCTGCCTCAAAGCTCATACTGATTCAAGTCTGCGACCTTTGCTTTTGTTTTGCATGAAAATCCATGTGCATTTTCCCAAATGTATGTATAAATTGTGCACATTTTTTTAAAAATGTATTCATTATTGTCCCATTGATTAATGCACATTTGTGCACATTTTTCAAAAGTACACAGTTTGCTTGAATTTCTAAAGTAGTTCTGAAACTTTGGGAGAACCCACTTTACTTAGTACCGCTTTGGGAAAGCCCGCTTTGTTTGGGGGTAAAGCCAGAATCCAGTTCTGGATTCAAGTTTTGTCTGAAGTGGTAGATGCACACCCCTACCAATTCATAGTAGTCACTATTTTTCTTGATCTGGAGAAGATGGAAGCTCTACACAGAGTGTTATTTTTCTAAATGCCTGCAATGAAAGCTAAACAACCCTTCACAGACATTTCTTTTGCCTGCCTGGCCTTTAAAAAATACTACCAGAAGAATGGATAATTTGGGACATCACACTTCTAATATATTACATAGGCTGACCATATGAAAAGGAGGACAGGGCTCCTGTAACTTTAACAGTTGTAGAGAAAAGGGAATTTCAGCCAGTGTCATTTGTATGCAATTAGTTCCTGGTGAAACTCCCTCTTCATCACCACAGTTAAAGGTGCAGGCACTATACTAGAGTGGCCATATACAAAAGAAGGCAAGGCCCCTGCAACTTTAACTGTGGTGATGAAGAGGGGATTTCACCAGGACCTAATTGCATACAAATGACACTGGTTGAAATTCTCTTTTCTCTACAACTGTTAAAGTTACATGAGCCCTGTCCTCCTTTTCATATGGTCAGCCTAATATTACATGAACCAAGCCCAACCCAACCATTATTAGATAATTTCTACTGATGATCATCTAAGTTGAATATTAGCTGTGTGAAATGAAGCAGCTCTTGCTTGCCCACAGGAACTGAAAAGAAATTATTTACAGCACTGGGGTTATTTGAGAAAATATTGGAGATGCTGTTTTCCTTGTGTCTTTTTTACATATGCCTTTTGTTCAAAGAGGGGGGAACAATTGAAAGACAAGATCAAAAATGTAGATCTGATACATTCTGTGAGGTTTGGTGCTGACATTTTTATTTTTATTTATTCTGGGAAGTGGGGGAGGGGGGAATTACCCTAAGGCTAAAAATTAATAGGATAAAACATTTCATGACAAAACATGTTTATGAATTTTAAATACAGCTTTGGGGCTGGCATGACCTTTCCACTCTGTTAAGAAACATTACCATCTTATTAGTTTGGACAAATATCCAGCAAAATACAAACTCATAGTATCCTGCTGCTAAAAGGCATCCATTTTTGAAAGGCTTATATTGCACACATCTCCTTGACTTTTTTCATTAAAAAAAATCGTTTTTGTTTGTATTATAATTTATTGAAGCCTCAATATTATTTCCAGTGTTCCATTGCAGTGCTGAATGTTTGTGTTGGTAGGAAGGATGGATGGATGGATGAATCTGGGAGTTTTGCTTTCTCCTGCATACAGGTTTTTTGTTTGTTTGTTTGTTTAAAAACTTCAAGTTCTGTTTGAGAGAGAGGTAGGGGAAACTTCACGGGGGAGTTAGCAGGGTCTACAGAGGGAGCTCAAGCCTCTGCGGCCCAGATGGACAATATCTATGGGCCCAAAGTTGCTCATCCATTTTATTTATTTATTTCATTTATATCCTGCCTTTTTTCCTCCTTATGGAACCCAAGACTGTATACATAATCCTACTCCTCTCCATTTTATCCTCACAACAACCCTGTGAGGTAGTAACTGACCCAAAAGTCACCCAGTGAGCTTCTATGACCATGTGGGACTAGAAATCAGAACTCCCAAATCCCAGTCCCACACTCTAGCCACTACACCACACTGGCTCTCAAGGTGGGCAACTTGTTTTGGTATACAACTTCATAGCCCTTCAAAATATAATGGGAGAGCTTTTGCCCTGAAAGGCAGCTAAGAAATGTTTCAAATAAATAAATAAGAAATAATACATCTGGCCCATGGAGCAAAATCTGTCCCACAGGTTACCCACCCCTTCTATATATAGTGGGTGAGCAACGTCTGGCCCACAGAGATTGCCCACCTGGCCCGTGGAGACCTGGACTCCCTCTGCGGGTCCTAACCATTCCCCCACCCAGTTTTTTTTTCTTCCTTGAAAAGAACTTGAATGCAGGAGAAAGCAAAACTCACAAATTCATCCATCCCTATTTCCAACACAAACATTCAGCAATACAATGGAATATCATAAATAATATGGGGTCTTCCATACGTTATAATGAAAGCAAAATGAATTATTGTTCTTTTTTTTAAAAAAAAATCATTTTTAATTTTACTTTGAAGTATACATATCTCAAGTTATTTTCTCTCCAAACAAGCATTTCTGAAAATGTTTTAATAATATTTTTGAAGCCAAGAACTGTATTGGAACATTCAGGAAGTGTGAAAACCAGTGGATTCCAACTCATACTTTGGCCCCATTCAGATGACATATTCAGCTGTGGTTCACATTAACCACATGCGGAAGGGGTGCAGATAACACCGTTAACCCTTTTGTGGTTAGTAGAGAACCTGAGTCCTCCAACTGTGCTGCCCCGTATTTCAGGAGCCCTGGCGCTAGGAGCCCTGTCAGTTCTGGCCACCATTTTAGTTCAGGCACCAGTGACAGCAGTAATTGTGAAGACTGAGCAAAGATAGCTATGATCTTGCTAGGTCTTGCTAGGGCCTTAACCCACGCCCGGCGCAGCCTGGGTGTGGTGGGGTGATTGTGGGGGGCGCAGGGAGATGAGGCGTGGAGGCACGCCATTGGCGGCCTCGGGGGTTTTGTGCCAAGGAGGGGGGAGGAGGAACAGGAGCCTTTATAAGGCTGGAACTCCTCCCCTCCCTCCTCTTCGAAAGCGCGGCTAGTGAGGAGGTCGGGCAGCAGTAGCTGCTTCTTCAGTGGAGCGGCTCAAGGGCGGCGGCGGGCAGCGATCGGCGGAGCGGCGGGGAGGGCCTTCCGTTAGGCGGCGCCTCCCCCCCACCTCGTTTGATGTCTTTGGGCCGGGAGGCCTCAGGTTTGAGGAGGGACCGGCTGGTCCTTCCTGGGATGGTGGGTAGCGGCAGCGAGACTGGGCCGCAGCTCTACAGGCCTTCAGGGGCTGGGAAGGAGCAGCGGGCGGGCCCGGGATGCCACTTCCAGGCCACCGCCGGGATCGGCGGCGAGCCGGATGGCCTTAGGCCCTATGGGGGGGGAAGGAGCTTCGGGCGGGCCTGGGTTGCGGCCACCAGGCCGCTGCAGGGATCAGCGGTGAGCTGGCCGGCCTTGCTATGCTCTACATAAGTCAGGGGAGGGAGCTTCGGGGGGACCCGGACAGCAGCTGCCGAGCCGCTGCTGGTATCGGCGGCGAGCCGGCTAGCCTCCGTAGGCCCTACAAGGGTGCGGAGGGAGCGTTGGGCAGGCCGGGGCAAGGCGGAGCTCGGAATGCGGTGAGGCTAGGGTGTGGCAGCAGTCGCAGCAAGGACAGGGACCACGCTTACTGACATGGGGTCTGGGGTCTGCGAGGCTTTGCTCTGGGGGGTGAAGCCCTGGAAAGAAAGGGGGGACCTGGTGCCTGGTTCCAAGGGCTCCACATATAGACTTGGGCATTGGGCCATTTGATAGGAGGGAGCTGTTGCTGGGCCAGCCGGAGCAGAATTGCCCCGCCCCCTCACCCCACTCCTTTTCCTCTCCCTCTTCTTCAGCACTATTAGGGGCCCTGTAGGAGGCAGGTGGAAGTGCACGGCCGTATCCGGAGGCTTCCACAAAATTTTCAAAAGTGAACTAGCTGAGGGGGGGAATGCAGTGCGGGCACGCTGTGCCAGGGTAAGAAGTGTGACTTCCACCTTCCGGACGGGTGGGAGAATGGCACCTACTAAAGGAGTGGCTGGCAGGAAAGAGAAAGGAAAGGCACCACGGCAAACATCAAAGTGGCCCAGGGCGCCTATGGACTCTTCTTCTGATGAGGCAGAAAATCCAGAAATAGCGGCGATCTTGGCTAGATTGCAGGCGGTAGAACAGGAGAGAGGGATAGCTCAACAGCAACCCATTGTGACTATGGCAACCATGAAGGGCAGGATGGGACACCATCTCTCTAGGCAGCAGAAGCAGGATCAATTATGGGCTTCTGTTTCAGCTCGTTTACAGGCGATCGAAGCCTCGGGCACAGCGGTTGTAAGGGGTGGAACGGTTGCGCAGCAGTTGGAACAGTCAAACAACACGGACACGTGGAATTCTGCTGCAGGGAGGTCGACTCAGGGGGAGGCCCACGTCCCGTCGGTGGTTGCAGAGACACCTACGCCTGGTCCGGCGGATGGTCTTGGGGGCGGAGGAGTGGCCGTATCGCACCTTCCAGGTGAGTCCCCAGCCACGACACAATCTGGTCCACTTCTACCTTGGGGAGTAACCCCGCCTTGGAATTGGTTCCCATGGCTGCATGGCTTGAGCTGGGCAACAGCTTTTCAGGGTGTAGGCACACCTCAGCCGGGGGTCGTTATACCACCATGTACACTTTCAAACATGCACACGTCCCAGACGCTGATGTCGGCTGGGAGCCCTGCGGTTTCATTGATGGGAACACCGAATGCCGATCCCAGTTTGGTGTTGCAGAGGCGCGTACTGGCAGAAAGCACACAGGAGGCGGTAGGTGACAGGGTCTTGGGTTCGCAGGTAAACAACACGGTTTCAACACAGACACAGCAAGAGCCACCGGCTACCACTGCGGCTTGCTTGGCAGTATGGCAGGGCCCAGCTGGGGCTTCCTCTTTGACAGCTGGGGTGGATAGTACTGTTAGAGACCCATATGCGGGGGTAGAACCAGTGGCTATTCCTACGAGCAGTATGACTGCCCCGTTGGGGTACCATCTGTTACCTGCTACGCGGGAAAAAATATGGAAAGGGGAATTTATAGATGTCTTCTGTCTGCTCTTTCGAGAGACAGAGACAAAGGACAAAGAAAAAGCGACAGACAAAGAGTTGGAAAGGATTCGTCGCAAGAAGGTGGCTAGGACATGGGCGAATTGGCTACCTGGTTACCTTATTTATATGGGAGTAGTTCAGCAGAAATTCCCGGAAAAAGGGGGCATTCTGACTAAATACTTGGATATGCTCTATAGAGCATATACAGAGTATGAAGGGGGCGTGGCTTGCATATGATGAATCTTTTCGTATGCGGGCCGTGTTTGACCATGCCCTACCCTGGGACATGAAGGACAATGATTTATGGCTCCAATTCATGACCCCGGCCAGGCCTGGGGGTAGGTGAATGGGCTGACAGTGGCCATCTTTTGGCAAAAACTCAGCCGGCGTCATCTTCCCACGTGACAGCAGGGCAAGGGGTTCAACCCCGCTTGCTTTGCTGGGAATATAGTTCCCGCAGGGCCTGCACACACCCTGCGTGCCGGTTTCAACATGAATGTCCGGTCTGTCATGGCCCACACCCCAGGGCTAATTGCCCAAGGGCACAGGGGAACAGGGGAATCAGCCGGGATTCTCAAGGAGGTCGGAAACAGGAGGTCAGCATCCTCCTCCCAAAGGGCCCCAGCCCGGTCAAACTTGAACCATTACAGCAGTTACTAGCACGCTACCCAGGCCCGGATGCGAGTTACCTTGAGGCGGGATTTAGGGAAGGTTTTCACATACCTTTTGTGGGCCCCAGGGTGTCAACGTTTTCTAAGAATCAAAAGCCCGTTAAGGTTTTGTCCCAGTTAGTCCAAGAGAAGATTAATAAGGAGGTAGCTGCGGGCAGGTTGCTGGGGCCTTTTAGTTCTCCCCCGATACCCAACTTACGAGTTTCCCCATTGGGCATTGTTCTCAAGAAGGCGCCTGGTGAGTACAGGTTAATACATAACCTGTCAGCACCAAAAGGGTGATCAGTCAATGATGCAATTCCGGAACATTTGTGTTCTGTACATCATGCTTCATTTGACTCAGCAGTTTCTACGGTTCGGAGGCATGGGCAGGGGGCATTAATGGGAAAATGTGATATTAAATCCGTGTTTCGCATATTGCCCATTCATCCGGCGGATTTTGATCTCCTGGGGTTTAGTTTTCAGGGTTACTATTACATAGGTAGGGCCCTGCCCATGGGGTGTTCAATTTCTTGTTCTATGTTTGAGCGTTTTAGTTCCTTTTTGGAATGGGCCATTAGAGAGCGCACGGGCCTCCCCGATTGCTGTCATTACCTGGATGATTTTTTCTTCTGTGGGGCGAAGGATTCGGGACAATGTGCCTATTTAATGTCAGAATTTGCAGCTTTAGCAGTAGAACTGGGGGTCCCGCTAGCCCAGGAGAAGACGGAGGACCCGGCCAGCATCCTAATGTATTTGGGTGTCGAGGTGGATTCCGTGAGCCGGTGCTGCAGGCTGCCTCTGGATAAGGTCGGGGCTCTGAGTGCACGACTATCTTCTCTCCGCTCACAGAAAAAAGTCACATTGCGACAGTTACAGGAAATAGTTGGGCATCTGAATTTTGCCTGTAAAGTTGTAGCCCCTGGCCGAGCCTTCCATAGGTTTTGCAATGCTATGAAAGGTCTTGTTAGCCTGCATCATCATGTCAGGGTTACGAAGGAGATGCGGGAGGATTTAGCAGTTTGGCTTTCCTTCTTGGACAGCTTCAATGGGGTTTCATTTTGGAGGAGAGAATTATTGTTGGAGGCAGACATGCAAATACATTCTGACGACTCTTGGGCGCTAGGTTTTGGAGTAATATGGGGTGACCATTGGTTTACCGAGAGGTGGCCCGGAGAGTGGCAGGAGTCCACCATTTGTAAAGATTTAACTTTCCTGGAATTTTTTCCTATTTATGTGGCGGCCCACGTCTGGGCTGCGGAACTGCGGAATTGTGTTGTACATTTTTGGTGCGACAACCAGGCCACAGTTCAGGTAATTAATACCTTGACTTCCAAAAATAATAGAGTCATGGTATTGGTTCGGGCATTCACGTTACATTGCCTCCGGAATAACATTTTGTTTAGAGCTCGCCATATCCTCGGCTTGGATAATTCAATTGCTGATGCTTTATCGCGCCAGCAGGTAAAAAGATTTCAGGATCTGGCACCGTGGGCAAGGGAGAAGCCGGAGGAAATGCCGGTAGCCTTATGGGAAATTGGCAGGACGAGATAGAGAGAGCAGTGTGTCTGTCTGTCGCCCCAAGTATTCGATCAGCATATAGAAAGGCAAGTAGGGATTTCCAGAGGTTTAGGATGACCTGTGCTTTGAATCCGGAGTGTCCCATTCCGGTCGATCACCTGTTGCAATTCTGTGTTGCGGAGAGAAAAAATGGCATTGTGGTCCGCACCATTAATGGTAAGCTGGCGGCCCTGGCTTTCTGTTCAAGGAGCCGGGGGTTCCAGGACAATACGGACAATTTTAGGATTAGGCAAGCCTTAAGGGGCTGGGCGCAGGAGACCTCCTCGATGCCAGATTCAAGGATGCCTCTATCCCCTGATATTTTATTGGGTTTAAAAGCTAGGAGGAATGGACTGTGCACATCTCCGTTTGAGGCTGCCCTATTTCATGCGACGGCACTAACGGCCTTTTTTGGGGCATTCAGAATCTCTGAGCTATTGGCAGCCTCCAAGGGAGACACGTCTGCCCGTGCCTTACAATTTGGGGATGTACAGTTTAGTGAGGACCGGGTCAGTATACAGTTGAGATGTTCCAAAACTCATCAAAGGGGCAAAGGCCAAACAATCGTCTTGCATACCACACCACAGAAGGAATTATGTCCGGTCCAGGCACTGAGGGCCTTCCAGGAGTTAAGAGGAGTGGATCCTGGATTCCTCTTTTGTCATGTGGACCGTTCTCCACTGACTAAGTTTCAGTTTTCAGTTATTACTAAATGGGCGTTGGAGAGTTTACAGTTGAAGGGTTTTAGATTTGGCACGCACTCCTTTCGTATAGGGGCTGCCTCCACCGCCGCGGCGTTGGGCTTGCCACCAGCTCAGATTCAGGCAATTGGTAGATGGCAATCACAGGCTTTCAAGTCTTATGTGCGACCTCTCCCGAAATAAGGGGGGGGAGGAGACCGTATGCTGACTCCAATGTGTTTGTTTTTAGATTTGTTGATGGCTTATGCCCCTGTGCGGGTCCTTATCTGTGGCCACAGCTACGTATTCTAGGCCGAAAGGAGGGCTGCCTGTACCAGCATCGGCACACAATTGGGCCTGAGTGGCTTAGCCAGCATCCAGTGGGCTGGCAGGCGCGGGATGAGATGGGACCAACTCATCCCGATGTTATTCCAATGGTGTGCGGCTCTACCCCCACCTCAGGTGTTGTTAATCCATCTGGGAGGAAATGATTTGGGGATGTTAAAGGGCAAGGCCTTGGTGTTGCAGGCGATGGCCGACTTCCAAATTATTCGGCATTGGGGGCCAGAAATAGTAATCCTTTGGTCTTGTATTATACCTCGTTGCCAATGGAGGGCATCTTGTGACCCCAGGGCGTTGACTCGGGCAGGTAGGAAAGCGAGCTGGGAAATTTTTCACTGTTTGCGTACCCACAGGGATGGGACTATCACTCATCCTATGATATCACCGGCACGGAGGGAGCTTTACAGGCCTGATGGGGTGCATTTGTCGGACCTCGGCAATGGATTTGCAGAGGGGTCTGCGGGAGGCGATCCTGCACAGATGGGGGGTTGGCGACAAAGCATAAGACTTGTCACACCCTGTGGCGGTTAGGCGTGGGCATCTTCACCTTGGAAGGGATAGGTGAGCATTTGCAGGCACCTAGTGGTGACTGGTAATGCCTGAGGCTCATCACCTGCGAGTCATGAGGCCCAGGTGGTGAGATAAGGGTTACCTTTGGGGCTAACCTTCCTCACCCACTCGGAGTCATGAGGCACGGGCTGGGGTGACATGGAAAGCCCCCCTACCCAAAAGGGAGGCCCGTGGGTGGCGTATGTTGCACGCCAAGCCCGGGCCTGGACTGACTCGCTCTACCTTTTATGATGGCGTTGGCCATCCATGACTGAGGATGCCCGCGTAGATTCCCCTTCTGCGAATTCATCAATAAATGTGGCCCAGTTTTAACCCCAAACCTTGTGTTGTCTTGTTATTTACCGCGCTCCAATTTCCGCAAGTGAGGCTGGGGCCTATTTGCTGGGAGAGTTCTCAAAAACAAGTTTCCAAAACAATTGTTGCCAGATCCCAGCAGCGGCACCTGGGCTGTTATCTGAGGAGAAGGGGAGCCAAGGCAAAGGAGCCAAGGATGCAACTAATTGGGGAGTTGGCGCTGAGTGTTCTCAGCTGGGAGGAATGAGGCTTGGGGGAAGATGCCCCTGTGAAAGCCAGGGAGGGGGGAGGCAAGAGAAAGGGCTCTGGATTGGCCCAGGTGGGTCACGATCTATGCTGTCCCAAAAGGGATAAATGGTATAGCAACGGTATAGTGCCTTATCTTCCCCTGAGAGTGTGTGAACGTGGTAGATCCCTGTCAAGCCAGCTAACTGCTTGGAGCTAATTAGGTTCATAGTGTTAGGTTCTGGATCGTTCGAGGGAAAGACTTGTCACCTTCAGGTGGGATTTATAGTGGTAAATTGGTTTATTGCACTGCTACTACTAACTCACTTCAATCCTTTCCCCCACAAACCCCCTTTCCCTCCCCTTCATTTCTGTGTCTGTGCTTTTAAGACTGTTTGCTCAGCTGAAGCCCCACGTGACTAGTTTTTAGATTCTTTTAATAAATTGCTTCAGTCCTTAATTGTGTATGTGGTTATTTCCAGAGGCTGGCTTGGGCCACTTGGCACTGGGTTGGGGAGGTGGGCTTTGGGGACATTGGACTGTGAGTCCTAGGCCTACCTTGCAGGGAGGAGGGGTGAACCCCCATCTCCCTTCACAGTAATTACATACATGCATCGCCCCATTCAGTGTGCGATACCTCTGCTGCCTGCATCACCGTCCATTCTCATTGCAGGGCAATCATTCAGAGACCATTTCGTAGCACATGAGTCTTTAGTATTCTGCTTGTTTTGTCCAACACCGTGGCAGTGCGGCTCTGGTCCCATGACCATTTCGACTGTGTACGGCAGGTCAGGTAATTCTGTACCAGAATTTACAAAGATCAAATCCTTACCCATCCCAACATGCTGTTTTGATCATACACAAGTTATCAGAATAGTGAGAGGGGCACCACTGGGGAGAAGTGCAAGTTCCTGCAACTGCCGAAGGGTAATCCTCCTCAACAAACGTGTCTGGGTAATTAATTTCCCAAGTTTTTCCAATTTTTCCCTAGGGAGACTACAAGATTGGCTAATAGAATCCAACTGAATGCCCAAGAACGTTAATGAAGTAGTAGGACCCTCTGTCTTTTCCCCAGCAAGCGGCACCCCAAGTTCCTTAGCTAGGGTCTCGAATTCGTCCAGCGCCCATTGGCACTGATCAGAATGCGCCACTGCAGCAAACAGGAAGTCATCCAAATAGTGACAAGAGTTAATGGAACCAGTCCGACGCCGCCAAGCCCACTCCAAAAAGGTGCTAAACCTCTCGAATACAGAGCATGAGAAGAACACCCCATGGGTAAGGCCCGATCGACATAGAACCATCCCTGAAAAGCAAACCCTAACAAATCAAAATCCTCCAGATGCACTGGAAGAAGGCGGAAGGCCGATTTTATATCACACTTCCCCATCAATGCCCTCCTTCCACAGCGCTTGACCATTCTCACAGCACTGTCGAATGAGGCATATCTTACAGTGCACAGTTCATGTGGGATGGCGTCATTAACCGAACTACCACGTGGATGAGATAGGTAATGGATAAGGCGATATTCTCCCAGTGCCTTCTTAGGTACTATACCCAGAGGAGACACCCGGAGGGATGGTAGAGGAAGATGCTGGAAAGGGCCCAATACCTGTCCAGCTCTTACTTCCTTGTTTATCTTATCCAAGACTACTGTCTCAAACTCAAAGATGGAAGCCTGGTTCCTTGCAAGGCTCTGTTCATGCACTCCTACAAAAGGTATTCTAAACCCCACTGAAAATCCCTTAAACAAAAAGAATGCATCCTCCCTGTATGGATATGCACGCAGGAGGGAAGCCAACATGTCCAATTTAATTGGACTGGGGCCCTTTTGGTGCAGGGCTTTGAGCATTGGGCTTCCGACCCTGGGCGGGTTCACGGAAACCTCTTGCTCCCCTAAACCTGGGACAGCTGGTAAAAGGATGTGCTCCTCCACACGAGGAGCATTCGTGCCGGAATTTACATGGATTCCTTGCGCAAATGCCTTTGGAACTGAATTCCCAACATAGTAGGCAGGGTTGAACCACCTGCCCGGAAGGACTGCGACCTGGCGTGGTCCCCACCAGGCGAGATAAGATGTGACCACTGTCCGCCCTGTCCCCAGCCACCGACTTGGCTGGAGTCATGAATTGCATCCATAACTCCAGCTCCCTGAGGTCCCAGTGTAGATCAGGATTAAATGCTGCCTTAAGCCTGAAAGCCTCATCATATCCAATCCACGCCAGGCCCAGATATTCAGTGTAGCAATGAAAAATTATGTCCAAGTATTTTGTAAGTACTAATCCTTTCTCCGAGTGCTTCTGCTGAACCACCCCCATAAATGTTATATAGCCAGCTAACCAATTTGACCAGGTGTGTTCAACCTTCTTCTTCTTACTCCTCTCCTGGTCTCTATCCCTATCCCTGTCTTTATCTTTCTTTTTGTCCTCTCTAAACAGCAGGGAGAAAACATCTATGAATTCCCCCTTCCAGATCTTCTCCTTAGTCGCAGGCAGCAGATGGTAACCCAATGAAGTTGAAACTGCTCCATAAGGCACCTTGGACTCTGCTGCTGAAGCGTAAGGGTCAGCAGTCCCGCTAGATGCTGTCAACTCCCCCTCTGTTTGAGACCCTCGTGTGACCTGGGTGCTATACAAAGGTGCTATTACCCTCAACACCACTGGTAGTTTGCGTTGAATTGTTCCGCGGAGTACTTGTTGAAGGCTGCCAAACAGAAGTGCAAGCCAACGATGAAGACTCACACCCTGCACTCCCAACCCCACTATCTACTTCCACTTCAATGGGTTGTGAAAATGGTCATGTGCAATACCCCCCCCCCCAGGCGGGCATCACCCAAGGCCCAAATGGTGGCCAGCACGGCCACCCTGAAGTATGTGGTGCATTGTACTCACCCGGACTCATAGTAGAGGAAGATGCAGCTGCTTCTGCTTCCCCGACATGTGCTCCTGCCACCAGTTCGATTGCAGGGGATGTTTGCTCCATGAGCATCCCTAGCTCCCCAACAGGGACCACGGTTTCTGCAACAGGAACCCAAACATTATCAACCGCTCTCCCTGATGAGCGCCCCCTGCCTGAGCTGGGACCCCTGGCTTCAGCCAACTGTTGCTTAAGCTCAGCATTGTCCTTCTCCAAGGCAATAATGCACTTCAATATTGCCGCCATATCGGTCGCCTCCTCATCCGAGGAGGAATTGGGTGGTACGTTGGGGCGTTTAGCTGGTGGGCGTTGTGACCTACCCTTGCCCTTCTTACCTCCAGCACCCTTCTGAGACAGCATGACTATTAATATGCACCACTATAGTCCACAAAATTATCTGCCTGCAATACTCCACTATAATCTGCAGGATTTTTGCCTGCAATGTGTTCCGCTATAGACCCCAAGATGGTTGCCCACAATGTGCTCTGGTATAAACCACAAAATGGCCACCTGCAATGTGCTCCACTATAGTCCACAAAATGGTCGCCTTCCACAAAATGGCCGCCTGCCCAGAATGGCCGCCTGCAATGTGCTCCCCTGTAGTCCACCAAATGGCTGTCTGCAACGTGCTCCGCTATAGCACAAAAACAGCCACCTACAATGTGCCCACTATAATCAGCAAAATTGGCTGCCTAAAACACTGGTGGGTCAGCCCCAATGGGAAAAGGGCACGGACTGAACTCCCAAGACTCGTAGGCTGCTCAATGAGGCGTTACCACCTCAAAATGGCCCCTTATATAAAGCGACTCCTAATTTCACCCTTCCCCTCTGACCCAGTCACCCAGGAGGGAAGCCAAGCCTGCCCAGCCTATCCTGCCAGATCGAGCCTCGTAGGGCCTAACCCCCCCCCCCCCCCCGCGCCAGCACTGGCAGCTGTTCTGAACCTCAGCCGAGGTTGGAGCCCGGCTTTGCCCAGTGCAGGCGAGGCTGCAAAGGGGAAGCCCGGGGAAAAAAAACTACACTGAGGGCAGCAGACGGGTAAGCTACGCCCTGACCTGCCTCCTGACTCCAAACTGTTTAGGGGGGTCAGAAAGCCTCCTGAACCCCTTCTCTGTGAGTGTGCGGTCGCCGGAATCCACGAGGCCACCCACTCGCTCCTCTCCCCTCCTGCTCATCTCAGGGCCGAAAGAAAAGAGGCTGGTTGGCCGCGCGGGGCGGGCTTTTATAGCCTGGCTCTGCCCCCACACTAGCCTATACGCGTGCAGAGCACGCGTTCAGGATTTTCCCATCCTCTCATCCCCGCCCACAAAAACTAACTCCCCCCCCCCCCAAGCTGTTCCTGCTGGCTGGGGATCAGGTATGTGTGAACGGGAGATTTGTGCAAACCAAGCAGTGATCAAATAGGAAATCTGCACAAATCTTTCCAAAAATTTCACAAATCTTCTGAAATTTTCACAAATTCCCTTATTTGCCAAATCTCCTCCATATACTAAATCAGGGCTGATCCAGTCTATTGAGAGAATTTGTGCAAATCAAACTGGGAATCGGGAATGAAACAAATGCGAGGAAGTGTTCGACAATTTGTGAAAAATTTCGATGGACGCAGGCTCATTCGAGGCCTCAAATGAGGCGTGTTCACATGTTTTGCAAGCAAAAATGAAGTTCTTAGACTCCACTACTTCTACAGCTGTCAGAGAGTGGAGGGAAGTGTGAGGAGATGACAATTAGCAATGCCCGCTTCTTTATGAATTTGACCCATGGATTCTGCATAGTATTGCCCCCACCCCCCAGTCAGGCAGATTCTGCAGACTTGCAGACCATTTGTCTAATTCTCTGGAAATTTGCACAAATTTAGGAATAGGAAAATACATTTTTTTAAAAAAAAAGTATGCAAAAATGTTTATTTCCTCCAAGGGCTATAGTGTGAAAATTTGAATTTTGGGAAGATTTGGGGGGGGGGGAATTCAGGCATCTTTGCAAGTACAAATTATGCAACTGCAAATTTACACAAATCCAGACACTCAAAGCACTCTCATTTCATTGATGAGTGGACAATGAAATGATCCTTCTCCTGCCTAAGTCTTGACTGCTGTGTTGCCTTTGAAGTTTGTTGTCTGTGACCTGGACTGTTGAGGCCTTGCCTTTTGTCTGATCCATGTTTGTGCTGCCCATTTTGGAACGCTTGGATCCTTGAACCTGCAACTGCTAGGCTCAGACTCTGGAAATGTGCTATTGGGGGATCTGCATGAAGGGAGGGGAGAATTAACACCCTCTCTAGTAACATGACCTTTATCCAAAGCTACCCCCTCTGAATGGCCGCTTAGCAAAAGTAAATTATATTAGGTGGTCCAATGACACATCTCTCACATAATCTATAGTTTGGTCCTGAGTGGATGCTGCTGGGATCTGTGGGCAGCTGAGTGGTAAGCCACTGAACTGTAGGAGGAAACTTCTCAGTCATGTACTCTCAGGTCTTGGATGGGCTCCACCCATCCAGGTTGTCCATTGGCTCCTCATGAAGAAGTAGTAAAGAGGGCTTCTTGTCCCAGTTGAGATTTGCTTGACCAACCAGATCTTTCTGTATCCATGGCTATTCTTTGTTCCTGACTTCTGGCTTGGTCCTCAGTCCTCCTCCTGTTTTATCTCTCAGTTCTGACTTGCCTTTGGTCCTGACCTTTGGCTTGCCTCTTCCTGATTCCTAATTTGTCAGACTATGTCGCATGGTTCCTTGTTCCCAGCTTCTGGAGAACTTCAGGTTGCTGCCCATTGTCCAGTCCTGTCACAGGTGATGCCTTGATTCTATCTTAACCTTCAAATATTTAACTATTAGAGATATAGATTGAAAAGCTCTCTCTCTCTCTCTCTCTCTCTCCCTCTCTCTCTCTCTCTCTCTCTCTCATGTGTGTGTGTGCGTGTGTGCGCACACAAACACATACAGCAACAATACATTTTTTTAAAAGAAATATTCAGAAAGCAGTATGTAAGATATTTTAATATACTATGTTTTATGTTGTGTGTGTTCTAGTTGTGTCTGTTAAAATGTACTGGCAGCCATGGTGATTCTTTGAGACAGAGCTGGATAAAATTGAGAACACCAAACAAATAATGCGTTGGTGTAGACATATTTCCGGGGGGGGGGGGGGAAACCCAATCTGATAATCTTGTTTTGTTCATCTTGTTTGAAGAATAGCATTTCTTGTAATTAATTAGTTGCAAGTTTGTTAATTCATAGGTATGTACTTTCACACATTTTAAGACCTACATTAATTGGCATCAGGGCGCTTGTTGAAGAAAACAGTAGCTCCACACGGCTAATTAAACAAAACAAAACATTTGTTTAAAAGAAACACTTCTAGTACTCTCCAGTTGTTCAGCCAATGTAAGGTGGAGAATAATAGTTAGGTGATGATACTTCACTGTGTGTAGGCATGGAGGGATTGCCACAAAAGCCAATGGAAGGCAAGCAGCCTTGAAGGCCTTTCCCTATGCATATCACATGACCTGGCAGCTACTTTCCTGTTGTGTGATCTCCATTATGATTGGTATGTGTATTAAATTAATATTATGACTACATGCCTGGGGCACTGAACTCTTATTCCAAGTAAAGGGCAGTGCATTGTAGCTGTGATAAGCTATTAAAGATAATACCTCTCGGAGTTAGTTTAATTGTTTCTAAATGCTTAGAGAAAGCCACATATTTTTCAGCTTTGCCCTTAAATATGAAATGGCTCATAGAAGCTGAAGCTTTTCTCACATATCGTCCTAGGGTCAATTGGTCCACCTCTAATTCTTGCCACCGTCTTCAATCTTTGAAAGAAAACACCCCTGTCTGTTGTACAGCATCGCAAACAGGACTTCTTGTCTTCACCTCTGTCCACCACCACAGAGGAGTGCTTCTGTTTTTGGTCACTTTATATCCACCCCCCCCACCCAGTCTCATTAGCTGCATGTGCCAGCTGGTTCCCTGCTCCCTTCAGAGTGCTGCACTTTTATTCAAGTGGAGTAGCGAGGCTAGCCAAATTTCCACCCACAGATGGCCTCACACAGTATTGTCCACATACCAAAGGAGAGGAGGAGAGGGAGTAAAGCTCCATGGACCATCGTGGCAATTCCTCCGCATACGTATACACAACTTCACTCATAGCATAAAGGATCATGTCGTTAGTATGATCCATCAGAAATATTTATGCAATCCACACAACAACCTTGTAGGATATGTCAGCATTAGGATCTCCATATTGCAGATTGGAGGGGAGGAGGCTAAAGGCAGCAGGTTGCCTAAATCCACATGCAGAATTCATGAGAAAGGCAAGATTTGAATTGGTGGCTGTCTGGATTACTTTACAGCTCAGTCTCTTGGTCACTATGTCAGTGTCAGAATTATCAGGGTGGGGCAATCCCTCCAACCCTCTTATATTTCATGATAGATCTTAGCTACTATGAGAATGCTGCAGGGGGCATGATTTATCTCCCCACCTCTGTTTAAAGGTCCTTGCTTTGCAGCTGTATCCCTAGCTCAGAAAGCACTCGGACGCCAGATCTACCTTGCTTTGTTTATTCAGGCTGTCAATCCAGAGCCATCCATTTTCAGTGTTTGAAGTACTGGGGAGGGGCAGAGTGGTCCTGCCTCCTCTATCTTGTTATCACCCCCTCCCCCTTAGGTGCTGTTTTTAGAAGGCTACAGGGGGACATGGCTTGTCAAAAGTTGGGAGGAGTTGGTGTGAGGCTTATTGATTTTATGAAGTGCTAGTATTTTGCAAATATTCTTTCCTCCCATAATACTAGCTCCACACCATGCCACAATACCGGCAATTGGTTTTGTCAATGCAATTCTGCTGAATCCTACTTTGCAGGTATTGCTAGCAAAGGCTGTTGGAATATACGGCACAGTAGTTGCAGAGACGGATGAAAAATGCCCAGCTTTTAGTTAGAGGCAATTAACATTAGTGATTGACTTGTTTTAAATACAATCTCTATATTCACTTTCAAATGCAATAATGAAAAATGAAAAGAAAACCACAGAATTTATTGCAAATTCAACTCAAAGGTCGCCCATGCGGAACTAGTCACCTAACATGACCTCAGGATTTAGTCTTGTCTAGCTGATACTTTGCTAGATTATATATATATATATATATATATATATATATATATATTAGGGTGACCAGATCGCCAGGGGTTTCCTGGTCCTAACCAGGAAAACTGGTCCGATCCGGGCCGACCGGGCCCCTGGGGGCAACCTCCGGGGAAACAATCAGCTCGCTGCTCCCCATTTACCGGCCCATAATCTCTCTGACCTCCGGGCTGACTGTGGGCTCCATGATTTCCAGCCGGCCCACAGGGGGCAGGACAGGGCCTGTGGCTGGATCATCATCATCATCTCCTCCTCCTCCTTCTTTAATTATTGATAGATAGATTACTTGACCTTTCGCTTTGAAGTCCTGCCCTCGATTATCCCCTCACCCTGGCTAAATCCCTCCCTCTTGCTGCTCCGACTGGAACCCGTGCTGCTTACCACCACCGCCGTGCTGCCCTTCTCTTTCTCTCACTGGCTACAAGGCGGCACTGGCTACCGGCGTAAGCCTTTGCCTGTTGGCCGAGACGCCTCTGCATGACGCAGGCGAGCTGCTCGCACTGTCATTCAGGCGGCGTAGGCCTCCACCTGAACTCGTTCACGGACCAATCAAAGCCACAGTTGCTTTCCGACTAATTTACTTCAGAGGCGATGGCACCTGTGGCTGGCTAGGCTCAAGCGTGCTCTTTCTGTCTCTGGATCTTCTCTCTCTGTCTTTCCAGGCTCCTTTTCCCGCCCTCCCACAGTGCTCAAGGCAGGCTTGCAGGATGTCCCCGACGGCTTGGGAAGTGCTGGTCACTGTGGCGTGCCTGGTGGAGGGCATGCACGGCGGCGGCTACCAGATGAGCATGTTCACTGTGCAGATGGCGCCGCAACCAGACCCGTGCTACGACAAGAACGGGCAGCTGCTGCGCTGCATCCTGGACTTCGTCAATGCCACCTTCGGCAAGGAGCTGAGGGTGTCAAGCACGTGCGGCCAACCCCAGACGTGCTGGGCAAGAAGAATGAGGAGTGCAGCCACATGTGCCAGCTGTGCGATGCCGCCGACCCAAAGCACCCGCACCTGGCCTCTTACCCACTGGGCCCAGTTATTGTTACTTGGGCCAGAGTGGAGCCTTCTAGTCCCGCTGAGTCCAGCCTTACCTTCCTCCCGGGCCCTCCGCTCCTCCTGCGAGTCTGTTGCTAGGGGTGGTGCTGGCTGGAGAGCATGGCTCAGCCTCCAGGGATGGAAGGGCGGTGGATCCTGGCAGAGGAGATGGGCGGCAGCGGCGGACCCGGTAGGTCCGGGCTGGGTTTTGGGAGTGGGTGGCTTGGTGGTGGGGTTTGTTTCGGGTGAGGGGATAGTGGAGGGGGTGTGCTTTGGTGGGCACGCCCCCTTTGGGCGGCCATTTTGGACCGGGATTTTGGTTTCCAAAATCTGGTCACCCTATATATATATATATATATATATATATATATTCAGTATTAGCTCTTGCTGAGAATGGTATCAATGCTTGAATTTTGTGCTTTACAGATGAAACTAACGTGTGTTCATTGTTGTTGTAATTGCTATCCTGAATTTGTTAATTGAAAGCAACGTGGATCAGTCATTTCTATTCCACTTTGGAGATCAGTCCTAAAATCTTCCTTGATGCCATATTACATTCAAGGTGAATTCCTTACTAAAAGCATAGGGTTGCACCTAATGGTTCACCAACAGAACAAAACTGTTTGCCAGCAGAATAGCCTGTTTCAGCAGAACAGATTCCCTCTCCCCTACTACCCCAATACTCCCAAAATCTATAGATGGTTGGGAGACTGTCAAGAGCAGATTGGGGGCTCAGCAGCTGCAGGAGGGATGAGAAAAAAAGGGGGGAATGTGAGTGGAGAAGAAAGCATGGAATAAAGACACAGACACCAGAGCTTGGGAAAAAAACTAGGGCCTCTTTATTTAAATCAGGGAACTTCACCCCTCCCTGGATCTGCATGTGAAAGTGTGGCAATCGATTAGATCTCAGCCTGCCATTATGGGCAAGCCACTCTCCAAAGCCAGGAGTCGGATAAACCCGGCCCCTCTCTTTTGTGACACTTTGAAAAATGTGGGGAGACCAACCTGCGTCACCCCAGCCTGGTGCTGCACAACTCCAAATAGATGAGGCAGGAAGGTCCCCAAAGGCAAACCATATCCTGACACGAGAGCTACACAGCCCCCGAGGAGCAGGTCCTCCAGATATGCCAGTCACCAAAAGGTGCCCGAGTGCAAATTCCCGCCCACCCTGCAGCTGCAGGAGGGATGAGAGAGGGGGGGATATTGTTGCATGAACAGAGAGATCATGCAATGCTGAATCCCACGCTTAGAATATGGATACTATAACAGACTTTGTGTTGTTGTTGTTGTTGTTGTTGTTTTGTTTTAAGTTAAAGATCAGTAGTATTAGTATCAAGGGTGCCATTTTGAATGACTGTTTGGGAGCAGGGGCAGGAAGAGGTTCAAACAGATTCTTCCATTTTCCCCTTCTGGTAGAATGCAGTGGCCAGGCCTCTAGCAATATGGGCTACAAAGTACTTACTTCAGGGCCTACTCTTATTACTTCCTCTATTTGTGGTAGAGGCAGCACATTTATTAGGGATGGGTGAGAATTTCACTCAGGTCACATTGTTTTATAAGAACTTACCAAAATTTGCAAATTTCATTCCATTGTAGATTTCTCCGATATCCCTAGCTTCATCTGTGAATTGTGACTGCAGCTGAAAAGAAACCACTTATGAATAAGAACCAATTTTCACACCAGGAGGCCTTTGGTTCAGTCTAGCAATCCTGAGTTCCTGTCTTTTTAGGCAGCTTCTCTTCTGAGGGCCTGGGCATTTTATTGTTTTCATCTCTGAGACAGAGTCCTTTATTTTATTTATTTATTTATTTATTTATTACATTTATATACCACCCCATAGCCAAAGCTCTCTGGATAGTTTACAAAAATTAAAAACATTGAACACTGAAAAACCAATATACAAAATTTAAAACCATAAAAGCCTAAAAATAGGCTGACCAGGTGGCTCGGGATTTCCCGGTCCTAACCGGGAATCCAGAGGCCAACCGGGCCAACCGGGCCAACCGGGGGAAAACCGGGGTGGCGGGGGGTCACGCGGCGGTGGCAGCGAGACCCGGAGGTGGTGGAGGAGCTCGGGAAGCGGACGCCCCTGCAGGTAAGCACAAAGGGGGGCTCTTACCTGCTGGGGCGGCCGCTTCCCGGGCTCCTCCGCCGCCTTTGCCGCCGCTGCCGGGCTTGTAAGGCCAGAGGCCGCGCGGAACAGGCAGGAGAGGGCCGGATCCAGAAGTGACGTAACCGGCCCTCTCCCGTCTCTTCCGCGCAGCCTCTGGCCTCCTTGGGGCTCAATCGCGATGGCGATGAGCCCTGAGGAGCCCGGACGCCCACGCCCGCCTCTTCCGCGCGGGCGTCCGGGCTCCTCGAGACTCGTCGCCATTGCGACGAGCCCCTGAAAGGCCAGAGGCCGCGCAGAAGAGACGGGAGAGGGCCGGTTACGTCACTTCCGGATCCGGCCCTCTCCCGCCTCTTCCGCGCGGGCGGCGACGGAGGACCCCGCGCGGCTGCGCGGGCGGCAGCGGAGGACCCCGCGCGGCTGCGCGGGCGACGGAGGACCCGGCGCAGCCCCGCGGGCAGCGACAGAGGACCCCGCGCGGGCGACGGAGGAACCCAGCGGTAGGTCCAGGCTGGTTTTTTTTGGGGGGGGTGGCTTGGTGGGGGGGTTGTTTTGGGTGGGGGGGCGGGGGGGACCGGGATTTTGACTTTTAAAATCTGGTCAGCCTACTAAAAACAAACTACATATCATTTTAAACTGTCCAGGGGTCAGTTAAAAAGCTCAACATATGCTGTTAAATGCCTGGGAGAAGAGAAAAGTCTTCACCTGGCACTGAAGAGATGACAATGTTGGTGCTAGGTGAGCCTTGTCGGGGAGATTGTTCAAGAGTTGGGGGGCCACCACTGACAAGGCCCTATCCTCAATTGAGGAGAGCTCCTTCTGGTCTGCTATCAGATCCTGGGCATTGGTCCTCCGACTTTCCTCCTCTGAAGAGTTTTCCATTGGGAGCAAGAAACTCAATGCAAATCCTCACCTCAGTGGAGCTACTATTACCACATAAAGGAAAACATATGTCAGGAAATCCAATCTAGGGATGGATGTGACAATATTGGTTTTGCTGAGATTTTTAGGGTTTTTTATGTCAAGCTACATGAGTTTATAATTTCTATGTGAGCTTATAATTTATCTGTGTGTTTTTTGAAAACGTATGGAAATTCATACACATAAGTGTTATTTATTTATTACATTTCTGTCACCCTATAACCAAAGCTCTATGTATGCATTTTTGTGCACACTTTGGGATGCACACATTGATGAACTAAAACATGTTTTCACATTTTGGAAGTGTACACATTTGTATTTGCCCATTTCCCAGATGGGTGCATGTTGCATAATGCCACACTAACTCAGAAATGTATGGATTTCTGATAGCAAATTGCATTTGGGTCCACATTTGAGTTCAGGAGGTGTGAAATGGATACATCAGTAAAAAAAAAAACAACCTGTGATTATGTGAATTTCTCCAATCATGGATCTCCAATATGAGCTGTAGTTCAGTCCTGAGTGGATGGTGGATGAAGCTCACCTCTAGTGGAAGTATATGTAAATCTCTGCAAATAGAGATTAAAAAAAACCACTACTTCCCTTCCATCTCCACACAACTATGCCTATCCAGAGAAGGCAGACGTTTGCTAAACGTGTTAGAGTTTCAGATATTATATCTTCTGTACAATCAAATCCATCATGAGATTAATCATTCTATTAAACATTCTTATGATGATAGATAGATAGATAGATAGATAGATAGATAGATAGATAGACAGACAGACAGACAGACAGATGTATTTTAAAGAATTGTTATAACCAATCTACTACCACATCCAGCTTTGGGATTAGAAGCCAGTCCTGGACAGGCTTTTGCAAAATAATTGAATACAACATATTCAGTGGTGAGCAACATGCTGTGTGGGATGGCAGAAGTGGAGATCAGATAACGATTCTTGCTGTAAGTTAAGGTGTTACATGTGTCCCTATTTGTATCTGTCAAATACTGGAGGATGCATTATTCTTGAGACATTCTGGATATATATATATATATATATATATATATATATTCATTCCTTTCAGTGCAGTAGGATTTAAGAATAAACAACTTTTAGACGTATTACAATAGACCTATTTCCAGATGTGCTTGTGAAGTAGACTATTCACCCACAATACATGGAGGCCAACTTTAACGATTCAGAATTCTACATGGGGGTAATGGAGGGTTTCTAAGGTATGTACTGCCCACTCCACATCCTGCCTATCTAAGGACCAGTCCACACGTGTCCTGCTGTACAATTCAGACATTAATTCTTGCCTTCATCTATTTCTCTCCCCATATCGATGGTTCTGCCAGAAGTAGGTCACTTTACCTAATTTTATGGCAGGGTCAGCTTTCTTTCTTTCTTTCTTTTTAAGCAGATGCTGTAGGACTGTACTACTTCAGAAAGCAGGGAAACTACATGCTTTTCTTGAATACAAAAATCAGTTCTACGTAGCCCTTGTTGTCTGTAGAAGTGAGGATGTTTAGTTGTATTCATAGGAAGAGAGAGCGCTTGTTATGTGAGCAAAACCACATAGATCAGATGTAGACAACCTGTTACATTTTTCATGATGTCTCGCGCTTACCTCTGCTGGAAAAGGTCATGTCTTCCATGAATCAAAGCTCTGATCTGTATTTGGCAGCTAGGAGTGCCATACTTTGCATTAAATATATATTTATTGAAAGTCTAACATTTTGTGAACCTTGGAAAATGAGCTTTTTAAAAACCTTTTGACATCAACCATTAGTTACTCTGAGAATGCTCTCTTGAGTGCTTCTCAGGGCTCATCTACACCTGCAGCCCTTTGTGGAGTGGGAGGGACGATCACAGGGTTTTCCACTTCCGGGATCGTCCCTCAGGGGCCACACACCAGAAGTAAAGAGGGATGTCCTGGGGGTGCCATTTTTTTTAAAAAAAGAGGAGACATTTGTGCAATTGTGTGGGTGTGATCCTGAATGAAGGAACATTAAAAACAAACAAACAAACAAAAAACCCACACACAACAAACTCGGCCCTGGAAGCTGACGCTGATAGTAGGCACTTCTGGCCATTGTATCGATCTGGGCTGTCATTTGGAGCGATGGATCTAGGAGCACCCCCAAGCTGCAAATGCAGTCTTTCATGGGGAGTGTAACCCCATCCAAAACCGGTTGACACACTTCCAAACTCAGGTTGGAGCCTTTGACAGTAAACACCTCCATCTTGTCTGGGTTCAGCTTCAGTTTTTTTCCCCCTCATCCAGCCCATTACTGCCTCCAAACATTCATTCTGAGGAGACACACTATCCTTATCTGGCACTGTTGTCAAAGGCACAGAGAAATATATTTGGGTGTCATCAGAATACTCATAGCACCCCACCCCTTGCCTCCAGATGATCTCTCCCAGCGGTTTCATGTAGATGTTAAACAGCATTGGGGATAGGATCGCACCTTGTGGAATGCCATACAACAGCTCCTTCTTTGAGGAGCAACTATCCCCAAGCATCACCATTTGGAACCTGCCCGACAGATAGGAATGGAACCACTGAAGCACAGTGCCCCCGATTCCCAATCCCCTCAGGCATTCCAGAAGGATACCATGGTCCATGGTATCAAAAGCTACTGAGAGGTCCAGAAGTACCAGAAGGGACACACTCACCCTGTCAATACTCAAGCATAGATCATACACTAAGTGACCATAGTGGTCTCAACTCTGTATCCTGCCCTGAAGCCGGTTTGAAATGGGTTTAGAAAAACTGTATCATCGAAAACTGTTTGGAGTTGGAAGGCAACTGCCCTCTCGATCGCCTTGCCCAAAAATGGAAGATTCGATACTGGTCTGTAGTTATTAAGGTCCAGGGGGTCCAGGAAAGGCTTTTTTAGAAGCGGCCGTAGCACAGCTTCTTTTAAACATGATGGAAACATCCCCTCCCTGAAAGATGCATTAATAATATGTTGTAGTTGCAATTTAATTGCATCTCCTCCCTGGGCGACCAGCCAAGAAGGACAGGAATAGAGAGGGCAAGTTGTCTTCCTCACTCATTCAAGCAGCTTGTCCACATCCTTGGTACTCACCAACTCAAATGGATCCAGTGTAATACTACTCGCGGAGTTGTTGGACACTCCATTGTCAGCTTCTGCTATAATGACAGCATTAAGTCGGCTCTTATCTGAGAGATTTTATCTGTGATATGAACGTTAAAAGCATCACAGCGAACTACCGAAGGCTCTAAGATTGGTTTCAGGGGGAAGGTGTCTGCGTTAGTCCTCTCACCACCCTGAACAGTTCTGCTGGATGCGAATTCGCAGACGCAATGCACACAGAGAATAAAGCTTTCTTTGCTGCATGTATTGCCACCCCATAGGAACGAAGATGTTCTCTATGTCATGTCTTGTCAGATATAAGTCGAGTTTTCTGCCATCGGCGCTCCAGTCCTCATCCTTCCCACTTCCACTCCCTGAGATCTTCTGTATACCAGGGTGCCCAGTTAGAAGCGGGTTGGAGAGCACGTTTGGGGGCAGTCGTGTTGATAGCCTTAGTTAGGTCTTGATTCCATCTATTGACCAGGGCTTCTACAGGATTGTCGACAATACTAGCCATAGAACCCTCTAAGGCTTTCTGGAATCCAAGAGGATCCATCAGCCTTTGAGGGCTGACCATCTTAATAGGTCTGCCACCCCTGCAGGGGTGGGTGGTAGCCGTGATACTAACCCTGACCAGAAAATGGTCTGTTCATGACAACACAGAGGTATTTATCACCTCTGCCCACAGATCCATCTGTTCGGAACTGTAAACAGCATTGAGGGTGTGACCCACTGAATGTGTGGGTCCAGAGACCAGTTGGGATAGGCCCATGTTTGTCATAGATGCCATGAACTCCAGAACTGCACCTGACAAACCAGCCTCGAATGGGATGTTGAAGTCACCCAGGAACAAAAGCCTGGATGACTCAACACTAGCTCCGAGACAAGTTCCATGAGCTCGGCCAGGGAGTCTGATAGGCAGCAGGGTGGCCGATACACTCACAGAATCCCTAGTCTATCCCTGGTCTTCAGACTCAGGTATACAGGCTCAATGTGATTCAATTCCCGGACAGGAAGTCTGGTCAGGTTAAGGTTACCTTTGTAGACCACAGCTATTCCACCCCCCCGCCCACTTTCCTTCACCTGCTCGTTAACACTAACATGTCAGGGCACTGTCATCTCCCATCCAGGTCTCTGTGAAGCATGCCAGGTCAGCCTCCTCATCTGTAAGGAGATCATAGATAATATTCATTTTGTTTTTAACTGACCTGGCATTGCATAGGAGCAAGGAGAGGTTCTGTGGGTGGCCTGGTTCATTCTCCAAGATCCCCAGGATAGCAGGGCAACCAGAAGGTAAGATGGATGCTAAATATCTATCTCTCCTTCCCCTGTAATGGCATTTGACCCTGCTGTCACCATATCTCCCTCTACCCTGCACAACACATATTGCTGCTCCCTTACACATTGCACTCAACTGAGCTCCCGGCTGCCTTGAGACTCTAAGAGGGGTAGGGTGGGGTGGAGGTGGTGACCTCTCCAGAGGTGCAGCTTACATCAGAGTGGTTGTTTCAAAATCATGCCAAGCCCCAAATAGTGTTTCTGCATCTTGCATGGTTTCTACATACCCATATCAGCCAAATTCAATGGGACTTACTTCCAGGTAAGGGCATAAAGGATTGGAGACCAAGTATAAGATTTGGCTGTATTTAAAACAAAGAGCAGTACTGAGAGCTTTAAAAGAGGAGCTTGCAAGTAATTATTTGGTAGTTGTAGTTATGTGTGTTGTTTTAAAAAACTATAAAATAAATATACTTGGGGAAATGGGTGTGATTTTAGATAAAGAGAATGAAAAACAGAAAACATTAGTTTCTGTGGATTAAACTGCCCTCTCGCCCTCTCTCTCGCTCTTTGCTACACCACACATACATACGCAATACAACACCAAGACATCCTGTGGGGGGGGGGAATTAGTGCTTTCAAACATTTCTAGGAGCCATGGATTCTGCAAATATCCTTGATAGTACTACTATTTTCTCCCCCTTCCCTTTACCCCCCCCCAAAAACAACCCCTACATCTTAGCTGTAGCAGGTAAGTGACCCAAATAAACAATGGTTTGAGAATACAGTTGGAACTGTGAAATCTGATGTGGAATTATTCTAATTGAATAAAAGATACACAACAGTGTTTCAATTTTGCTTCATATCATCAAGGCTGCAATCCTGTATGCACTTACCTGGGAGTAAATCATATTTAATTGCCTGGGATTTATTTCTGATATGCATACAGATGGAACTATGCCTGTGCTTTTGAATAAGGAGCCTGATGTACACCTAAATCACCTGCAGATGATAGCATGCCTGCAATGTGCAAGCAGAATTTGGATTTCCTTTGCCATATTGCTAACCCAGGTTTGTGAACACCTGTACTCAACATGTGATGCCACAGTGCAGGAATGCACAATTATGTACCTTGTGTGGGCTGTTCCACATCCCTCTCAAGAAGGATGAGACTAGTTAATAGCCACAATCCAAAGAAGCTGAGCACCAGATTAGATGGGAGAGATTTGAGAGATTTTACAAATCTGAATGCAGGAGAAACCAACATGGACAGATTCATCCCTATACCAACCATTCTGAAGTCACTTGCCCAGAAATGAAGGACGTGGGGAGGAGTGGCAGCCTGGAGTTCCACTTATGTGCTCTGGGGCTGTTTCTCATGTTACCCTGGCAATGCAAGAACAAATTGTGCTGCACAGGCCTCCTGGCTGCTAGTATCATAAGAAAACAGGAAATCATGGAGGCTCCCAAGCCGTTTACCTGGCACTTCCACAGAAGCCTTTGAGAGTCTCCAGCAAATGATTGATCAAATGCTTTGATCAGTTGACAGTTCTAAATACGAATAAAATGATTAATATCATCCATGAACAATGATGCATCTGTAGGACCCAGAGTATGTCCCCTTCCGAGATGGCCTTTCTTTTGTGGTCTCAATGTTTACCACGCCTTATGTTGGCCTTGGGAGGATATTGAATGGTTGAAGAGACTTTGTATCTGCAGTTTCCCACCTCCTAGCCAGAAACATTTCTTAATTGCTTTGCAAACAGTTGTGCCTATGGGTTTTTCAGGCCAGTTCTCAAATATCACTCTTTGTTTTCTGTCTCCCTGGCAGGACGTGATTAATTAGCATAAGTTATTGTGGCCGAGTTGCTGTGAATCTACCAGCACAACTGTGACCTCTAGTGAATAAAAGAAGCTGCAAAGGCAGGAGTGCATTGCCATTGTGTTGAAGGAAAAGTTCTTTGGGCACAGGGTTAGCAAAAGAGGTAAAATACAGATGCTCCAATTGTCCTTGTTTACATTTCCCTATCTTTGATCAATCACTGTCTTCATTTTGTCTCTATTTTGATTTTGGAGATGTTTTGACGCATTGCACTAGTATCAATCAATCTGCAGGCAATGGGATGTGCCTGATACAGCACTCCAAAAACAAAACAAATGACCATTAGTAACACATACAGTTTATATTTTATTAATAGATTTTTAGAGTTCATGCACCAGAGCTGTTGTTCTTCAAGGTTCATCTCCAGGGCTGGTTCCAGAGGTTGATGAGACTAGGTGTTAAGGGCCTCGAGATGGGTAAAACAACATCTAACCAGTGCAACCATGGCCGCTTTGCATGGAGCATCTGAGAAGGTCAGAGGCATTGTGGAAGAATCCTTCACAGGCCACACCTCTTCTAAGTTAAGCATGTCCACTGATGATGTCTTGTCAAGGGGCAGGCCAAATCCTGGAGCCAGCACTGTTCAGTTCCTTTTCTCAGATCTCTAGAGATGAATCTCTGATTTGCAGGGATGGCTCTTGCTTTTAGCGCACATGAATGCAAATGCATGCCCATGAACGCTAAGGCACTTGCATAATGTAGGGATGTATGAGAAGTTTGTTTTCAATCATTTTTAACTCGGATTTGCCTCTTTTGTATCTCTAAACTTAAATGTGAATGGGGGGGGGGCACAGCTTTTTGAGAAAGTTCTCACATTCATGAGTTAGCTTTTAAAGTCGCAAAATGCACACTTTAGAAAAATGTGCACTTTAAAAGACATTTTAAAGGCATTTTCATGCCTTTATCTATGGGGGTAAGGGTGCATTTTGATACACACTTTCAAAAAAATGTGTATCAAAATTCACACTTTCCCCATTTAGATGAAAAGGAAATGCAATCGAAAAGGGGAGTGAGGAAATCTGAGATTCAAGGTGGAGCTCGAATCATGGCGAGCTCGAACAAACCTAGTGTATTGCACAGCCTGCCATTTTACAGCTGGTCAGGCTCATTTTGAACTGCAAATTATGGGTCACATCCATTCTCAGCAAGTTGAACTGAGAACAATGGATCAAATTAGTAATGACTTAACTTTTCCCTATTTTCAATGGGAACAAAAGTCAGTTAACTTAATCTGGATCCAACCCAATGCCTTGTTGGACCACTATGTTTTCGTAGCGCTGTTTTTACCAAAATAAAAAAAATGTCCTATTTATTTCAAATCATTGCAATCTGGGCTGTTAAAGAGTAAATGCATATAATGTACAACAGGCAGAGCAGCACCTTCAGGAGTATGTAGCGGGGAAGGAAAGCTCCAGGAGTGAATCTTGGGGTGAGAATAGCAGACGTACAAGCAAATTCATATTTTCATCTATAGAATGTTGGAGGGTGTGGAAAGAAAAAAATTGAAACCACCCTGATAAACTTCCCAAAACACCACTAGGGAACAGAAGAGACAGCAGCAGACAGTGGTTAAAGCAGGTCAGGTCCGGCTGCCTGGTACTCCCTCAGCCAAGTTGTGAAAAGAAATGAAGGTTTAGGAGGTTGCAGCTGCGGCCATCATTTAATTCCACTTAATGTTTTGGGAATCTTCCCAAACAGGTATGTCAAGAACAGGGCCCAGAGACATTATGGATAGTAAAGTTGGTGGTGAATGTAGGTGCCTGGCCCAGTGCTTATGTTTACACAACCAGGCCATCCATTGGGAGCTTAGGTTAATCTCTTCTCTCTTGCCTTTTAGATCAGGCATGGGGAATCTCCTGCCTATGGGCCAGATATGGCCCATGTAGCTTCCCCCATCTGGCCTGCCAGCTTCTTCCCATGGACCAGCAGGGGAAGCTCTTATCTCTGACAGGAGAAAGCTCTTATCTCTGTTCAGTAGCTGATCAGAGAGGAGAGCTTTTCCCTGATGAGCCTTTCTCAATTTGTAGAGAGACACTTTGCCTTCGGCCCTCCCCACTGATAGAATGCATCCCCCAAGAGCTGTCCCAGATTGGAATTTGGCCCCAGAATTCCCCAATCCTGCATTAGATGGTTGGTGAAGAAAATGGTTAGTGATGTTCTTTCATTTGTTAATGGTTAATGTCACTTTATGATTTTACCATCACTCTCGGGTTTTATTGAAAGAGCCTCTTTTCTTTTGCTTCTGTTTTTAGCTGATTGTTTGACATATTAATTATTAACTGTAATGTTCCTTTTAATTGTACATAGCTTTGAGTGTTCACTGAGCAGAGGGCCGATTTATAAATATCTCAAATATTTCAAGGAGCTTTTAACTTAGGGAAGCATTAAAATTGTGATCTTCCATCTGCAGTCTGGTCTGGACTGGCACAACTCTTAGCAGTCTTTCACTTCATTCCACTGCATGCATAGGCCAGACCTAAGGCACGTCATGTTGGAATGAGGGCAACATTCCTGTTGGTGGGCTTAAGGCTCCCTGTACTGCTATGTCAAGTGATATCAATTCCACCGAATACTTGAAGATCAATACCATAAAATAGGGAGGCCACTTACGGATTCCCACCCCCACATCCACAAAGAGGAACTACGTTAACCCAAAAAAGAGGACAAAATAGGACAGTGATTTGCATAACATTTGCATATGCTAATGATACATGTAGATACAAATTTGGAATTCATTGATATAATTTAAATAGAAATACAGCATATCTCACCATAGTAGAGGAGACTCTGACCAGATTACCTCTGTCCCTTGCTCATTGTGCTGTCTAGGTGCTATTAATTGGCAACTTCAAAGCCCAGCAATTCCTTCTTAGCGTGTTTTTTTTTGCCTTTAAACTGGACTTGGACTGGACAGTCCTTCAAATAGAGGGCACCTTCAAAATAGAGGACAGTCCTCTGGCAGACTTTCAGATAGAGGATTGTTTTCTTTAAACGAGGACACATGGCCACTCTATCAAAAAACATCTTGAACAAACTGCATCAAACTGGGGTCTCCCTCAGTCAGCCTTCAGCCAGCAGAATTTTGCTTTCTCAGTCAGCCAGAACTAAGCTGGGTGGGACTCAAAGGCTGCTCTCTAAACTGCAGTACTCTCCTCGAAACAGTCAAGTGACCCACACAACCTGAAATAGATTAGATGATCTCACAAGTCAGTGGAGGAACAGATCAGGGCTCCTGTAACTTTAACAGTTGTAGAGAAAAGGGAATTTCAGCCAGTGTCATTTGTATGCAATTAGTTCCTGGTGAAATTCCCTCTTCATCACAACAGTTAAAGGTGCAGGTGCCCTGCCTTCTTTTGTATATGGTCACTCTAGTATAGTGCCTGCACCTTTAACTGTTGTGATGAAGAGGGAATATCACCAGGAACTAATTGCATCCAAATGACACTGGCTGAAATTCCCTTTTCTCTACAACTGTTAAAGTTACAGGAGCCCTGACCTGGATTTTATCTGGTCAGCCTAACTGCTACTGATCAAGTATTGAACCACCCACCCTCCCTGCCCACCTATAGCCATGTCTCCTCCCTCTGGTCCCTGGTTCTTCTTGCCCTGATCTGCTGCCTGAACTCCAGGCTGTCCATGACTAGGCTTCTGGTCCCTTTGACCCTCACCTCTCCACATCTGACTTTGGATCCCACTGCAGCCCTGTTGAAACGGAGGCCCAGGCCTGACACAAGCATGCCACAAGTGAAATCCAGAGCATGAGAGACAGCCTCTCTAGTGCACTCTGTGTTATGTATGCTAGGGTGACCAGATAAAATCCAGGTCAGGGCTCATGTAACTTTAACAATTGTAGATAAAAGGGAATTTCAGCCATTGTCATTTGTATGTAATTAGTTCCTGGTGATATTCCCTCTTCATCACAACAATTAAAGTTGCAGGGGCCCTGCCTTCTTTTGTATATGGTCACTCTAGTATAGTGCCTAGGGTGACCAGATTTTGAGGATCAAAATCCCGGACCACCCCCCGCCACCCCACCCACCCAAAACACCCCCCCCCCGCGCCGCCCCCCGCGCTGCCCACACGCCCGCCCCGCGCCGCCCGCCCTGCTCTCCTTACCGGCTGGGGCGTCTCCTTCCCTCCAGTGCTCCGAATCTACTGAGAAACAGGCTTCCTGGCCTGTCTCTCAGTACCGCGCCGGGTGATGACGTCATCACCCGGCGTGCTACTGAGGGACAGGCTGCGAAGCCTGTTTCTCAGTAGATTCTGAGCACCGGAGGGAAGCAGACGCCCCAGCAGGTAAGTGCCTCGCACCGCCGCCCGCCTCACCCACGCCGCGCTGCGCCGCGCCCCCTCCTCGCGGGAGGAGAACGAGCTGTTTCCCGGAGGTTTCCCCCTGGGGCCCGGTCGGCCCGATTTGGCCCATTTTTCCTGTTTAGGACTGGGAAACCCCGGGGGGTCTGGTCAGCCTAATAGTGCCTGCAACTTTAACTGTTGTGATGAAGAGGGAATTTCACCAGGAACTAATTGCATACAAATGACTCTGGCTGAAATTCCCTTTTCTCTACTACTATTAAAGTTACATGAGCCCTGACCTGGATTTTATCTGGTCACCCTAATGTATGCAGCCTCATGCCTCATTGTCATTTCAATAGTCTACTGAGCTGGGCGGCAAGCAAGAGCACAGCATTCGAGAGATAGGCCTATAGGTCATATTCAGGCCCAGTGGTCACCCTGCCACTAGCCAAGTGTTTCTGAATCTTTGTACTGTTGTCCTACTTATGCCATGCTTCTGGGTGGCCACTCAAGATTTAAGACAACCAGTCCATGGTGCAATATCTATATAACAAATTGTAACATGTTTTCCAGTCCCTGGGGAATAATCTCTCCATGCCAATGTTATAGGGAATTACAAAAAAAGAAAAAGAAAAAAAAGTCTTTTAGCAATTCTCTTTGGTTTGGCATACTTGTCAGGTGATGGGGTAATAGAGAGATGCCTGCAGGCATCTTGTTGGATGAAACCTTTTTTCTCAGCACATCACTAGGTGTAGTAATATGCTATGATTACACTGGGAAAGTGACCTCATGAAGTGCCTTTTGATTTGAGTCTCATTTTGGTAAGGAGAATCAATCACTTTGATCTCACCTGACTTTATTGCTTTCCTACTAGATGTACAGTTAGTGGTTGCTGATGAATATGTTTGAAACACAGGTATACACTTTACGCTTCTGCATTCACCCTCCCATCACTGGCCGAAGGTGCTTGGTTTGTATATGTTCAAAGAAAGTCTAAGCGTTGGATATATTACTAGCTGACCTCTGTTGCTATAGCCAGCATTGTAAGAACAGAAAAGGAATGTGTAAGACATTTGACCGTGTTGAATTTGGTTTGTAAGGGGGGGCTCTCTAAGCCTCTGGACTGCTTTCAGAGAAGCTAAAATAAAGCTGATTAAACAGCAACATTGTACACAGTTTAAATCCGCCTCCAGATAATGAAGGTCAATGCAGGGTTTCCCATAAAAAGGACAGATTAGACATTTTGAACATAAATCCAGTTGATAATGAAATCCATAAAATCGTTTTTGAGTTCTATAATGCTAAAACATGACATTTGCTGTCCGTTAGCTTTTAAATTTGTTGTAAATATTACTACATTACATTTATTTCTGAGAAGGCATTAAGCATGGTCAGACCAGAAGGCATTCTTTAATAACATTGCAATTAATATCCTTTCATGATGCAAGGATATAATAGGTTTTTAATCTGTGGAATTATACTATCTAGCCTGGTAAACCCCTCAGTCAAATTAGAATTTCTCATTTACTTGCTAGAGAACAATTTTTAATTTCTTTCTTGTAACCTGCACTGTTTAATAAATTTGTAACTTATTAAAAGTATTTAGTTTGAAGAAGAATACACCAGTACCCAAGAGCTTATTCTGATGAGATTATTTTGCATCTGTGGGATTATTTTTAGAACAATTCCCATAGATGCAAAGATGTGAAAATCTTTAATCAGAAGGTCCATTCATCTAACCATGTTAGATGTTATTAACTTCTACATGAAATCACTAAGAGAATTAAATGGATATATGGGTTGCGCTGCTGACTAGTATACATATGATGCTAAACTTTATTTCTCTTTTCTAGTGAAGCTGCAGATGTCCTAAATTGGCATTTTTGTTGGGTTGGTGCTTGTTTATTGCTTGTATAGTGTTTTGCCCTCTTCCTACCCAGATGAGATGTCTTACGTGGGGGGGGGCTTTCGTGAGCAGAAAGGAGGAAGAGACGGTGCACATACCTAGCACATGTGCTGCATGAGGCATGAGTGGGGCAAGGCCTATAAAGGTGAGCCTTGCTTGAAGCCCGGACTCTTTTCCTTTCTGGCTCCCTCCCTCCCTATAACCTATATGGGAACTTGCACCCTTTGGCAGGGCTGAGTAGGAATTTGACCTGCCACTGATGGGCTTATGTGTACTGGTTTTTCACCTACTCCATAGTGGAATTGTTAGTACCAGTGGGTAAATAGGTTGACTTGGTCTGGGCAGGGTTGGTGAGCACTCACAGGCACTTTTGTGGTGATTGACACGTTTGGAGGCCTGCTCCTGAGGGGCTGTGCAGGTCTTGAGTCAGGGTACGGTTTGCCTTTGTGGGCCTTTCTGTCTCACCTACTCGGAGTTGTGTGGCACCAGGTGAGGGTGATGCAGGGTAGTCTCCCAACATGTGTGCTTGTCTGAAAGACTGGGACGGTGCTGAATCCAAACAGGGAGAAGTTCGGGCCATGCCAAGGAGATGTTCCTAGCAGAGGTTCTTTGGCCTCAGCTTATAAAGGGAGGCATGACCTCCTCTGGACCCCTTGACAGACCAGGGCTTTGGCCTTTCAACAGCTCCCCTGTCGAAACAGGGCGGCACTGCTCCGCCCTCCTGGATGACACTACAATCTGAGTGACTCCTTCAGCAAAGCCCCTACCTCTTTCCAGACTCTATCGGGTTCCCAGAGAAGGCTTGAAGTCTCAAGGTCGAGGCAGGGTGTGTGTGAAGCGACTCCCATCTGCTTTGTCTCTGAGAACACTGACAGACATAAGCTTGCATAGATTCTAACATTCCAGACTAGTTCTTATTAAATGTAACTACAAATTGCAAGTCCTCACAGCAATGCCGAAACCTATACCTGACACCCGCCAACCTAGCTGTTTTTACTGATAGGCATATAAGCAGGGGCTCAGCGCTTCTCCACACAAGAGATTTATTGCATGCTCATTATTGGTCACTCACAGAAGTTTTCATGATGTTGTCCTTTTCATGATGTTATCAACCTCTAATGCCTCTTCTGCCATTTTCAGATGGGAGCCCACCATTTCATTTTTTTTTAAAAAAAAACCCAAAATGCAGTGCTACCTCCAGTAGCAGAGGCAGTAAGCCTATATACAACGGTTGCTGGGGAAAATGGGTGGGAGGGTGCTGTTGCAATGTAACCTGCTTGTGGGCCCCTGGTCGACTGCTGGCACCACTGTAGGGTGCTGGACTAGATGGACCCTTGGTCTGATCCAGCATAGTTCTTCTTACATTCTCATGTTCAGTAATAAATTGAAATTTTGCTTTAAAGTAGCACCATCTGCTGGTGGTATAATTGAAACAAATGGAAAGAAACTGGTAAAAACAAGTGTAGGGGAGCACGTCTATTGTGTTGATCATTAAACCCACGAAGACTCCGGGTGTCAAAGCCCCGGTAAGGCTGAGAGATTTTTGATATATCTGGAGAAGCAGTCAGTTGCTGACCTTTAGCTGACTTTGCAATGAACTAGAAAGCTTGAATAAATGATATTTTTACATAAGAGCACTTGTATTAACAAATTTCACATCAAATTGCTAAAAAGTGCTTTCTTCCAGATGGCCAGACGCATTTTGACACAAATGTCTTCTTCAGGGGTCAAACGTATTGTATGTTTTCATATGCCAGATGTTTGGTCCCCAAAGGAGATATTCATGTCGAAACATGTCTGGCCATTTGGAAGAGAGCACTTTTTCAGCAACTCATTCAGTGTAAAATTTGGTAATACAGGTGCTTTTCAAAAGTATTAAATGTATATTTATTTGTCCTTAACACTATTCTCATTAATAGTTTGTATTCTGCTAAGGCTAGGAATCTTTGTCTGTGTGTGTGTAGAGCAGGAACTCATTATAACAGTACTTTATAACAGTATTGACAACTGTTGGGACCCATGACACATTCCATATACTATTTTCAAACTGCTTTCAAAGTGTTATATCCTGCTTGGTGTAGATCTGTCCTAGAAAGCTTGAAAACATTAGTCCTTGTAGAGAAGGTGCTCCAGACCAACACCACCCCACCTGCCATCATTTTGGTTACCATTTTCCACAACTTTTCCAGGAGAGTAAGGAGACACAGAGATAAGTAGCAACCTCTCCCACTGTATCATGACAGTTAAGTAGATCCTCCAGTTTGCACCTTGGCAATGCATGTTGCAACCCTGATTTGCGATGCCTGGCACCATGTCCTGGGTGCTTGGATTTTAACTCTTAAGAAAAGGGATTAATTATTTAATATTCATAAACTACTTATAGCAAGCCACCTACAGCAAGCAGCACTCGAGTCAAAAAGTATTATTCTTAATACTGTGTTCCCTGCTTGCATTATTGTCCCTTCAATTTGCAATAATAGGCTTCTTTGCTTCTGCATTTTTATTACAAGAGAGCTCTGATCACACCAGACCTGCTTGTAATGCTTGTTCTGATTCAAATGTGTGAAATTAATTTTCAAATGCAACTGGCAGCCACATTTCAAATCTACAGAAACAGACCCTGTGAGTACAGAAGAGCTGACAGGAATTGTCTTGCGTTCTCTTGCATGGCAATACCCACTGCCTTGGCTCAGAAGACGTTGTTGTCAGTCATTTTTTTTTAAAATAAGACTTTCTCATTCACAAAATATTGATGGAATTGGGTTTGAGGTGGAGAAAAAGCACAGGGAGATAGAGACCACATTGTACAGCCCATCTGTCATAAACTGGAAAAAATGAATTGCTATCATGTAGTTACAATTATATATATTAAAATGTAGAGCAGGAATGGGGAACTCTTTCTGCCCCTGAAGCTGGATTGCTTCCTGGGACACCCCCTGGGGCGGGATGATGACAGACAGTGGGGCTGATGTCAGGGGTCTCCCAAAGCCACAACCCCTTCCCCCAAAGCCGCAACCCCATGAGGCAACATTAGACTCCTTTTTCCATACAAAGGGAGGCATAGATCAATTGGCCGATGCATCCCTCCACATGGAGGAAGGGATGGTCTTTTCTTGCTCAATGCTAGACAAAGTCTGCCTTTCTCTAGCAATGAGCATTAGGAGGAGTGGCAGGTCTGGGAGAGAATCTGGCAGGCCCAATGAGGGAGGTTCGATCCAACATATGGGTTAGAGGTTCCCCATCCCTGGTTCAGAGTCAGACTAGGACTGACTCTGAACCAGCCATTTTTCCTGGGGCTGCCCCTACCTGCTCGCAGAGAGTCCGCATGATACACAGAGCATCCCACAAGCAGGCAGGGGCCAACCTTTCATTTTCCCGGGACTTCAGGGAACGCTATTATCCTGGTTTATTCCCTGCTTCTGGGAGGGAAGCGAGATGGGCGGCTGGTGTGGCTGCCCACCCAGGGCATAGCCGCACTTACCTGTGAGTAAGCGCGGCTGCACCGATGGCCATGGATCCGCACTGCACAGCTCTGAGGCCATCAGGAGGGGGAACTGCAAAATCGGCATCCCTAGGATGGCGGGGGGGGAGGGGGGCTGGATCGCATGTGTTTTTTTTTTAGGGTACTTACATTTGCGCAGGAGCACTAGTGTGCTGCTCCGCAGATCTTTATTTTTTAAAAATGGCCGGCGTGACATGCAACTGCCAAGGGGAAGCCCAGGCCCTTGCTTTCTGGTGCAGCCTCATCGTGCCGAACCCAGACGTAAGCACTTTCGGCTTTCCCCGCTTCCCACCCTTTCCGCTCCTATGGCGTGGAAAGGGCCTAGGTCTTGTGAGATCCTGGATCAAATCCCCACTCAGCCCCAAAGCAGGTTGGGTAGCTAATTCTCCCCCTGGATTCACCTGGAAGGGAACCAATTTCTGTTGAGGTGTAGAATGGAAAATCAGCAAATTTTGCAAGACTGCCTGGGAGGACTGGGAAATTAAGGGTTGGGTTCCCACATTTCCATTCCAACTCCCATTGTGTTCACAGGGTCCTACTCAGCTGAGAAAATTGGTAAGCCTCACATACAACAGAACTGCATTTGAGAAATGCTTCACTCCAGCAACCAACTGCAAGCAACATCACTTGGCTTAGCTTCAGCAGAAAATCAGGAACAGGAAGTTAGAGAGGAAAGTGCTTGGATCAAAGTGAAAAAGAGGAACAAACAAGCTCTAACCAACCAACAAGATAGCATACAGCTCCACCTAGTGTGGAGTAGACCACTTGCATCCTTTGTATATATGATCTAACTCTACATGTTGTGGATTCTTCAACATGTTGCAGCATCATTTGGGACACTGTTCTGGAAGCCTTGATGATCAATGGAGAAGGAGAAAAAGGGGAGAAAAAACCCTCTTGTCTTTCTAGCACCCTGCCACCTTAAATTATGTTAAAAGGGGAGCATGATTTGGGCATGGGATGGGGTCCTTTCTCAGCCCAGATACTGATCAGAGCTGGATAAGGGTGGGTGGGTGGCTCTTAAAAGAATTTCTTTCTTTTCAGGTGGTCTTTAAGAACTCTGGTAGCTCATCTACAAGCCAAGGCTTGGTCAAACTCCCACAACTCCTAATAATTATATTTTGCTATAGAAAACCAATCCAGTTAAAAATGTCATTAAGCATGAATATTTAAAAGGCATCATAACTATCACTGCATGTCTACTGAAGATAGAATATTTAACTTGCAAACTCAAAATTATTTTGAAGATGTTGAATGCAGGATATTTCATAGGCAGTGACAGACAAATTGTTTAGGCTTCCAAATCCTTCCCAAATTATGTTCTTAATCAGGTAAAACTACAGAGCTTCAGGCTTAGGCATAAGGAAAACTCCACATGGGTTTAGAAAATATGCAGTTGTTTTTTTAAGCTAGAGTATGGCACAATAATTGCTGAAGCTCTCATTTGAATAGCTCAGAATTCATACATAATTTTCATAAAATCATCTACAGCTTACAAATGCAGTACAGGAAGTGATTTCAAGAGCCAAATGCAGACAGTAAAACAGCGTCTGTAAGTAGGGTCCTTAGGATATTTGGGGGGGGGGACTTTTAAAACTAGGACTGCAATCCAATACACTTCCCTGTGAGTAAACCCTAGTGATTTCAGTGGGGCTAATTTCTGAATAGACACTTATAGGGTTGCCCTGTAATAAGGTATACACCATGCACTTCATGATTCACTTCACTGTTCAATAATTGGTATAATGATACCAAGCACTAAATACAATTTTACTAATTCCTTGAAGTGAAGGTCCTGTCGATGTAAACATATGTCCAATGAAATTCTGAATGGAATACACCCCTTGAGAGTAGGGATGGGCAACTAGCACTCAAGAAACTCAGACTGACCCTCCCCATTGACCTTCCTACGTGGCCTCTCATTCCAAGGATGTATGTCAATGATACTCCTCAATCACTTTGTTGCCAAAATCATTGAGTCTCATAATTATTCAGTTCTCCTTAGAACTTTCATACAGAGAAGAGAAGACAAACTGAGAGGGAAGGAAGCCCTCTCCTTCCAGAATGGGGCAAGTCAGCAGAGTTCACAGAAGGGGGCTCATTGACTTGTTCCTATCTAGAAGCGGTGGTTTTGCATAGTTTCCTGGGTTACATTAGCAAGTCCTAGCTTCCCGTTGCTCCAGTGATTGTTCTTGCATGTGCACCATGTTTACTGCTGGTGGATTGCCATCACTGGATTCTACCCTCAGTCCGCTATTGAGATGATAACTTTCGAGGGGCAACGTCAAAGCCCCTGCTCTTTTTTCTTATTAAGGTTCTTTTTAAAAAACTAGATGTGGACTAAACATGCCTTCAAACAGTGGATGCTTCCAAATAAAGGACTGACATTTCATCAAATAGAGGTTTGTCCTCTGTAAACCAGGACACATGGGCATCCTAAGTAGGTTAGTTAGTCTTCTTGTGCTTTTCCAGCTCTGTGCTTCTATGAATAGTCATTCTTAATGAAACTGTTAATGCTGGATGAAGGTACATTTCTGCAAGCATTCATCGGCAACATATTCTGTTATGACTCACTTTTCCTCAGTGTATTAAAAACTGCCTTTAGCTTCTTATTTATAGCAGGGAAGGGGAAATTCCCCATACCTATTGACTGTTTCTGAGGACCTCTTTTGCTTTATTTGCATTCAGAGATAGTACAGAGTAACAGTATCAGCTCTTAAAAAATGAAAATGAAAGAATCTTCAAATGCTTTTTTTCTTCAAACTTTACTTCCATGGGCCCTTTCATAGTGAATTGTCTTCTTTAGAACTACAGCACATTTATTTGGGACCCTGAGTGTGCTGCAAAGGATTCTGGGGCATGTTTTAGGGCACACACTATGGCCCTTTCTACACCATAGGAGTGTAGAGGAAGGGAGGGAGGGAGGGCGATCCCAGAAGTACCTAATACACACCATCGGTGCACAGGGACCAGCTGGGGGTCATCCCAGACAAACAGCCTGGTGTAGAAACTGCCTCAGTTTATTCAAGGGTTTGTCATTGCCAATGAGTGCAATCTAGAATACATCCAATATTCTCCTATGACTATGCCCTGATCAGTAATGCAAGTGGTCTTTTGAGCTGTGCTAAAGTTGTGAATGAAGAGTTAATAGTTGTAGAAGGGGCTATTAGCTAGGCTGACCATCTGAAAAGGAGGACAGGGCTCATATAACTTTAACAGTTGTAGAGAAAAGGGAATTTCAGCAGGTGTCATTTGTATGCAATTAGTTCCAGGTGAAATTCCCTCTTCATCACAACTGTTAAAGGTGCAGGGACTATACTAGAGTGACCATATACAAAAGAAGGCAGGGCTCTGCAACTTTAACTGTTGTGATGAAGAGGGAATATCACCAGGAACTAATTGCATACAAATGACACTGGTTGAAATTCCCTTTTCTCTACAACTGTTAAAGTTATATGAGCCCTGTCCTCCTTTTCAGATGGTCAGCCTATATTAGCTTCCCAGAGGCAGTATAGTTAGTAGAATTCCAGCTGTTATTTGTTACTGTCAAGATGGCTGATTGTTGTAATTATAGGTTCTAGGCCTCAATTCAGTTTTATACTCCCAAACCTGGTGTCCTGCAGATCTGTTGGACTGCAACTTCCATAATTCCTAGCCACCACAACCTGTGTCCAAGCTGGCTGGGAATTATGGGAGTTCTAGTCCAACACATCTAGAGAGCATCAGATTGGTGAAAGCTGTCTTCTTGGGGGAATCTCTACTAGACCACGGGGAAGCTTCTCCACAATTACTGGATTTCTCACTAAGGAAGCCCTAAAAGCATCTGAGGGACACCAAGGTTTTCTGGAACAATTGGTGAAATTGTGAATCTGTGAAATCCAGGGCCAAGTGCTCTTTTATTGCAAGAGACATTATGGAGGGAGGGAAGATACAGAAATATCAGTTTGGGAATAGGGATAGAAAGCTGGCTTGAAGAAAGACAATAGTCCCCCCAAAACAAGATCTGGTAGGAGTAGCCTTTAAATACTTGGAAGGGCAGTGGGAAAGTACAATAGTATGTTCCTGGTTGGCTCTACTCACTAGCGCAAGTAGAAAAACAAACAAGAAATGGTTTTTTTGTTTAGCATGATATCCAAACCAGGATCCTGGCTTGTTGCTCCCAAACAAACCAGGATGTGTTAGCACTACTACTCTAAGGGATGTCTGAGTTCCATGAATAAAGAAGTCTCAATGATGCTTTATTGAGGGTGGGATCTCAGGGATTATAAAATATAATTGTCTCCAGTGTGGATACATAATTAATGTACCCAGTATCGTGGCCTCTTTGCTGGTGATTTTAACACATAGCTGCCACAAAATACCAGGTGACATGCTGTTATCATTTCCGTTCACCCACCTCATTAGGAGATGACTTTTACCTCGATTGGCATATTTATCTAAAGCACCATTTCTGCTCTTCCCTTGAAATATAAATCATCCTAACTGACTCATGCTTTGTCACCCTCTGAAGCCTGAGTCTGGTTTTATTAATCCGCTGGCAAAAATATATTAGGTGAGCAGCAGATAAAAGGGAATAATAAATTAGCAGGATGGTTTTTAATAGACATAGCCATCTTCTAAAAGGAAAAAAAAAAGAAGCTAAATGTTAACACTAAAAGAAGGACAAAAAAATGAAATGGCTGTACAGCGAGCTAGTGAAATAATTCTTTCTCATGATACAAGTACTTATCATAAGATGACTACAGCTAGCTGTATTGAATTGTCAAACATATACAATGAAGATGATAGTTTCCATTATTTCTCTATTTTACCCATGGTCAGGCTATTTTTGCTGGCCATGATCCATTCATTTCAGTGGGCTTAAGCATGGTGTTGGATTGACTCCTGAATCTCTGATGTTCTTTTATGTTTTCTTTACTTTGCATCCCACCCTTGAATTCAGGAACCTCAGAGTACATTCATGGCATTATCCCATTGTCTTAAAGCTTTTTGTGGAAAAGGGCTCACATGCCTTTGAAACCTCCTCTCCATGTATTAGTCCCCATGGCACCTGTATTCTGGGGTTCAGGCTCCAAACACCTCCAATTTGGGAACAATCCCATGTACTTGCTAACACAGGTGGATGCCACCTTTGGATATTTTTGTTGATTTTTAAACACACTGACCTGACAAATCATGCTTTGATAGTACCAATACTTCAGAATGCAGAATACTCCAATGCCAAAGGTATAGCTTCTGGCATGGGCCATAATTTGTAGACTGTCAGTGGGGATATCTCACCTATTGAATTAAGATCACAACATTGTAGAGTACAAAGCCAATGTGATGTAGGGGGTAGAGTTTTAGACTGGGGAGTTCTGTGTTCAAATGCTTCTCAGCCATGGAACTCACTGAGAACACCCATGGTTTTACATATCTACACTTCTGGAATGCACTACTGGATGAAGTTAAGAAAATAAAAAGAGCCATGCTGAATCAGATGAAGTGCCTATCTAGTCCAGCAGTCTGTTGACACAGTAGCCAATCAGCTGGGTATGGGAAGCCCACATGTATGACATAAGTGCAATAGCACCATCCCATTCATGTTCCCCAGCAACTGGTATACAGAGGCATGCTACCTCTGATACTGGAGGCAACATATAGCCATCATAACTAGTCGCCACTGATAACCCTAACCTCCATGGATTTGTCTCATCTCCTTTTAAAGCAATCCAAATTAGTAGCCAGATAGATAGATAGAACATGTCTCCAATGGATATTTTAACATTCGTTTTATAATTTTGGAGCAATGCCTCCATACTCATACCTCATAGCATCTGAAACAAGAAATGCTGTTTCAAAAAGTATAGTATTAGTGGGAAACCTGCTGTGCAGGTAACTTGGAAAAGAAATTTACAAACAGATGTTTAAACACTTGCAACCTGCTAAGCGTGTATTAAACTACTGTTTTGTATTCATAGAATTGCTGAATAGTTAAACAACATGCAAAAAAATTTCTCACAGCATGCTGCATCCCACAATCAAGTGGCCAAAGGGATCCAGGTCGGAGTTGCAGGAAAGATATATTCATCCATGACTGGACAACGGTGTTGAGAATTTTTTCTTTAAAGTGAAGAATAGGAAATAGTGTGGTTAAACATAAAGGAGAAAGTAATTAAAATATTAGATCTTGGATCCTCTTTTATTAAGGACAATTAGTTTAGAGTAATGAAGATGATCTCTTCCACACACATGCTACTAGCATGTGGAGGAGAAAATGGACCCATGCCTGTTAGCCCTGACCCTTTGAGAGGAGAAGGAACTGAGGAAATAAAGACACAGGTCATTTCTACACCATGCTGTTTGCCTGGGATGGCCCCCAACTGGTTCCTGTGCGCTGATGGTGTGTATTAGGTACTTCCGGGGTCACCCTCCCTCTCTCCCTGGGCACTGATGGTGTGTATTAGGTACTTCCAGGATCACTCTTCCTTCCTCCCTCTACACCCCTATGATGTAGAAAGGGCCACAGTCCCCAGGGCTTGGGATAAACTAGGGCCTCTTTATTAAACAATAAGGGAGATTCAACCCCTCCCTGGATATGCATGTGAAACTGCAGGAATCCATTAACCTTTCTACAGGCCATTAGCCTGACTTATGGGTGGGTCACTCTGCCAAAGTCAGGAGTTGGGTAAAACCCGCTCCCTTTCTTAAGCTACACACCCATAAGTAGAGGGAGACCACCCTGTGTCACGCTCACCTGGTGCCGCACAGCTCCAAGTAGATGAGACAGGAAGGTCCTCAAAGCAAGCCGTATCCTGACATGAGAGCCGCACAGCCCCGAGGAGCAGGCCTCCAAACTTGCCAATCACCATAAAGGCGCCAATGAGTGCTCACAAAAACTATTCTAATATCCTAAAATTCCTGCACAGCCCTGCGCATTCCAGAGAGCTTCGGCTATAGGGCAGTATAAAAATGCAATAAATAAATAAATAAATGAAATAAATCAACCTATTTACTCCACCCCCATTAATTAATTCCAGTATGAAGTAGGCAAAAAACCTGTAGACAAAAGCCAATCAGTGGCAGGTAAAATTCCTACTTGGCCCTTCCAAAGGAAGTGACTGGCTATAGGGAAGGGGGGGAGCTGCTAAGTGAAAGGGGTCAGTTAACAGGCAGGCCTTGCCTTTATAGGCCTTACCCTGCCCACACCTCCTTCATTCCTTCTTCCTCCATCCCACCCACAACTGCTGTCACCAAGATGTCCCAATGGTTGGGAAATGGGCTTATCATCACACACTTTAACCCCAATGTCTACTTGTTCAGTATAACATTTATAAAGAAGTGTTTATGTGTATGTGTATAGTTGTATATATGTGGATCTCCACATGATCAGGACCCCTATCAGTGTGTTTAGATAGATAAGCTTTCATGTCAATGTTGAACATTATTAGACATGACTTTTCAGTCTGCAAAAACAAAGCATCTGGAAGGTAAAAGCAAGGTTTCTTTATTGAAAATACAATCTTGCAAGAAGGGGTGAGCTACAGAAGTAGACACACCAAGCATCAAAAATCACAAGTCTTTTATACCTTTAGCACAGCTGAAAGTTCCCTCCCTTGTTTCTTCATTGGCTGAGTAGTCCAAGGTTTACAGCCTATCCCAAGCGCCTAAGCAAGTTACTAAAATCCCCACCCCTGTTTACATCTCCCCTTACCCACATTTTAGCACCCCTAATTCTTATTTGCTAATTGCCTTTTTTAGTAGCCATTTCCTTTGCTTTTGCAAGCTGCTTCATCTAAGCTTAACCATAATAGCCATAATCTAACTACCAGAGCTATTTTCTGCTGGTTCTATTCCATTACAAGCATAGCTTTAACCACAAGCCCACCTGATCTTCCTTGCTTTCTATCTTCTAGCGAGGTTCCATTACAAGAATAGCCCCACAACAGTTTCGGTTTTACTGCCTTTCATGCTCCAAAGGTCACACACCTGTCAAGCTTCATTGTTTGGGGACGGCACACGTTTTCCGTCGCTATTCTTGTGCCTATGAGTAATATCTGCCTAGCTTTGCTTTTTGCTCCTGAAAAAGCAGCATTATTATATTTCTCACAACATCAAGGGGGATAAAATAGAGCCTGGGAGACCCCATAGCATTACTTCTAAGAGACAGAGAAAGAATCTCCCAGTAGCACTTTCTGGAATCGCCCATCCAAGAATAAGAACCACCAAAATGCAGTGCCTCCAACACTTGGCCCAGTCAGCCTATCCAGAAGGATACTATTGTTGATGGTATCAAAAGACAGTGAGAGGTCCAAAAGAATCAACACCGAGAGGTCCATTCTCAGCAAAGGGCAACCAAGCCAGTTTCTATTCCAAAACCAGGCCTTTAGCTTGATTGACATGTATCTCTAGATAATCAGTTTTATTCAAGAATGCATGGAAATGACCAGCAATCACCTTCTAAAGCACTTTGCCCAGGAAGGGGATGTTGGCAAACAGCTGATAGTTGTTAATCTCTTCCAGGTCCAGATTAGGTTTCTTCAGCAGTGTCCTTGCTACCACCTTTAAAGGGACCAGTACAACCCACTCTCTCAAGGAGGAATTTCCAACCTCCTGAACCTAGCAGATGCCCCTTTGGTCTTAAGACACCAACCAGGAAATAGTGAGAACCGTTATGGAGATGCCCCGACCACAGGATGTTAAAAGAGCCCAACACCTTATTAGCATGGATGATGATGATGATGATGATGATGATTATATGTATTTATTACCCACTTATCCTTTTAGATCAAGGCAGGGAACAACATTAATACAAAAATATAATATAAATCAAATGCATAAAAGTAATTAAAAAGCATATAAAACCAATACAACATTAAAATAACGTTCAGGACATCTTAAAATTCTTAGGTTTAAAATTCATCCGGGTAGGGTGTCTGTCCAAATTCTGTGCATACTTGTCCTATACTTGCAAGCCACTGAGGTTGCTAACACACAATGATTCAACCTGGGAATGGGCACAGCTTTAAGAGGACACATTCGAAAGAATGCAAAAAACAACCACAACTCATTAGTGAGACTCCAACACTGACATACCACAACCTAGCTGAGCAACTGGTACTGCAGCATAATGCTTCAGCAGGTAGTCTTGGAGCAGTACTTATGCAGAACCAGCAACTCATAGCTTTTGCTAGAAGAGTAATGGCTGAAACAGAAAGGAAGTGTAGACAGACTAGGGATGTGCACTGGATCGGACCCGATCCACGATCCGAGTCCGGTCCAGTGGGAAATCGGATAAATTATCCGATTTCCGATCCCGCAGCTGGATCGGCCGATCCAATCCGAACCGGTCCGAAAAAGCTCCGAACCGGTTCGGCGGATCGGCGGATCGGCGGGCGCCCACTGGCGCCCACTGCCGCTTCCATTGGCGGGCGCCAGCGGGCGCCCGCCGATGAAAGTGGACAGCGGGGGGGGGGAGGAGGGGGGCACTTACCTTCTCGGCCCGGTGGCTCCCGTCCGGCGCCGGCGCCTACTACTACTAGCAGGCTCCGCGGCCTGCTCTAGGGTGGCGCGCCGGGTGATGTCATCACCCGGCGCGCTACTCTAGAGCAGGCCGTGGAGCCTGCTGGAAGTAGTAGGCGCCGGCGCCGGACGGGAGCCACCGGGCCGGGAAGGTAAGGAGGGGGTGCGTGGAGGGGAGGAGGGGGCGCGCGGAGGGGGGAGGGGGGCCCTTACCTTTCCGGCCCGGCGGCTCCCGTCCGGCGCCGGCGCCTACTACTCCCAGCAGGCTCCGCGGCCTGCTCTAGGATGGCGCGCCGGGTGATGTCATCACCCGGCGCGCTACTCTAGAGCAGGCCGCGGAGCCTGCTGGAAGTAGTAGGCGCCGGCGCCGGACGGGAGCCGCCGGGCCGGAAAGGTAAGGAGGGGGTGCGTGGAGGGGAGGAGGGGGCGCGCGGAGGGGGGAGGGGGGCCCTTACCTGCCCGGCCCGGCGGCTCCCGTCCGGCGCCGGCGCCTACTACTCCCAGCAGGCTCCGCGGCCTGCTCTAGGATGGCGCGCCGGGTGATGTCATCACCCGGCGCGCTACTCTAGAGCAGGCCGCGGAGCCTGCTGGAAGTAGTAGGCGCCGGCGCCGGACGGGAGCCGCCGGGCCGGAAAGGTAAGGAGGGGGTGCGTGGAGGGGAGGAGGGGGCGCGCGGAGGGGGGAGGGGGGCCCTTACCTTTCCGGCCCGGCGGCTCCCGTCCGGCGCCGGCGCCTACTACTCCCAGCAGGCTCCGCGGCCTGCTCTAGGATGGCGCGCCGGGTGATGTCATCACCCGGCGCGCTACTCTAGAGTAGGCCGCGGAGCCTGCTGGAAGTAGTAGGCGCCGGCGCCGGACGGGAGCCGCCGGGCCGGAAAGGTAAGGAGGGGGTGCGTGGAGGGGAGGAGGGGGCGCGCGGAGGGGGGGAGGGGGGAGGGGGGCCCTTACCTGCCCGGCCCGGCGGCTCCCGTCCGGCGCCGGCGCCTACTACTACCAGCAGGCTCCGCGGCCTGCTCCAGGGTGGCGCGCCGGGTGATGTCATCACCCGGCGCGCTACTCGAGAGTAGGCCGCGGAGCCCGCTGGTAGTAGCCGCCGGCGCCAGACGGGCCGAGAAGGTAAGTGGCGGGGAAGGGGGCTTACCCCCCCCCGGAGCCGTCCGCTTCTATCCGCTGGCGCCCGCGGGCGCCAGCGGATGGAAGCGGGCGGCCCCAGGGGGGGTAGGGAGCGCGGGGGAGGGGGTTTACCTGCCGGGGCCGTCCACAGCGGACGGCCCCGGGGGGGGGGGAGGGAGTTAGGCCCCCCCTTACCCACCCGCCGCCATTTTTTCCTCATAGACTTGCATTGCAATGCAAGTCTATGGGGAAAAAAATGGCGGCCGATCCAAAAATTTACGATTTTTGGGTCGGGATCGGACTCGATCCGGTCCGGGGGGCCTCCGATTTTGTCCGAACCGGTCCGGGACAAAATTGGAGGTCCCGATCCGGGTCCCGATCCGATCCGGGGGGTCCGTGCACACCCCTAAGACAGACAGAAAAGGAGTTGCTAGTAGCATTGTTTAGATTGGAGCACTTCCATCAGTTCACCTTTGGACAGAAAATAAATTGTCAGATCACAAACAATTAGAGGTCATAGTGAAGAAACTAGGGTAGGGTGACCAGATAAAATCCAGGTCAGGGCTCATGTAACTTTAACAGTTGTAGAGAAAAGGGAATTTCAGCCAGTGTCATTTGTATGCAATTAGTTCCTGTTGATATTCCCTCTTCATCACAACAGCTAAAGGTGCATGCACTATACTAGAGTGATCAGATACCAAAGAAGGCAGGGCCCCTGCAACTTTAAGAGTTGTGATGAAGAGGGAATTTCACCTGGAACTAATTGCATACAAATGACACTGGCTGAAATTCCCTTTTCTCATTTGGGCACCAGTAAACGAAGCACTGCCCCCATGAATCACAAACGGTAAGGAAGGACACATTATTTTACTTAAAATGATTTATTAAAAGTGAAACTATTGTATATAGCTGAAGTGAGTTTTAAAAAACCTCTGATATACAACGTTATAGGGAGTGCGTCATGTGGTCCAAAGAGTTTTCATAACTCTTATAAAACATTAAAAATCTAGCGTGTAGATCAGCTCATGATTTCAAGGAAGTGATCTAACCATGGCAAGGGGATAGATGTTTTATTGCCTTGGCTCTGCTTGGTTCTCCATCATAACATGAACCTCTAGTTTTATCCCAATGTTTCACTAACCATTGGCTGTAATTATTATTATTTCTAATTACATCCTGTACAAATATCTCTGCTTCCCCCTGATGTATGTGCTGCCAGCAACTGGCTTCTGCAAAATTTTATTGGAATAGCAATGTAATAATGCTCTTAGGTAAAATAATGACTAACTGTGTCATAAATCAAATCAATGTAACATGAAAAATGATAGGAAATTTGACATTGTATCATACTTCATCACAATGAAATGTCATAAAAGAGGATGTCAGAGAACTGTGTGTTTCAAAACAAAAGGACCTGATACATCATAGGAGAAGATGATAATATAGGTTTGAATAGTGGGGCGAGGTGCTTCAGATTGGATGCAATATTCCTTAATTAGGAATAAGTGAGACATTCCTACAGTTTCATTCCTTGCATTTCCCCCCCACCCCACCCCACCCCACACACCTCTTTTCATTCTTGCTTTGACATACAAAAGAAACACACCATAAATCATATTTGGGGTAATGCAATGTATCAAGAGGGTAAACCAAAGAAAGAAGTACCTTTATGAAAAATGCAGCGTTTTCAAAGAAAGGCTATTATCCAGAATAACCATTAAAGGATTTGTAGCATTAAGTCTGACTGCAGCACTGAGTTTTACATTTTTTTTAATGTTCTGTGATGCACATACAGTTATACATCAGGTGAATAATAGATTGCATTATTTTAGTTATTAAATATATTATTTATAACTTAGTTATCTAAATTTATTTAATGCCTCATACACAAAGTCTCTCTAGATAGGCATTTTACAGATTAAAACACAATAAAATACAATAAAGTTCACAAACAAGTTCACCTGACACATACCAGCATAATACCAGAAAATGCTCCAGTGAAAACAGCTGACAGAAACAAGAGTTAAAGACTGAACTCTGGGATTAAAATGCAGTTCTTTATATACAACTAAGGGGGAATCTACACCAGGCATTTATTCAAGGATTGTATCACAGTCATTACTAACGGGGCACATGACATTCACTTGCTCCTGCAGTGATCTCGGCACCACCCCTCAGTTTTCCCAGAATATCCCTGACTTCTTTTGTCTCAGTTTTTCCGACTCTCTTGCTTCCATTCCGAAGAACATTGGCGGTGTGCCCCCCTTTGCGAGGTCGTTGCTGTTCGCCGGGAGTTCCGGACTCAGTGAACAGCCAGTCAGCTGTGAGGGGCATGTACGTGGGTATTGGAGGTATGCGGGTGTCCGCTATTTTTGCCGCATGTTTTGGATGGGTATCCGCATGTTCTACTACCTAGTGTGTTTGTTTTTTTAATACAAAACATATCTCTGCACAGGAGCGCATATTCAATGGAGTTCTTATCCCTCCCAAATGTGGTTGTGCTCATGCATATCCCTCATGAGTCAATTTTTTTAAAAAAAAAAACCTCTGCCCCATAGCTATCTGCTTAGCCCCACCCACTTTTATGATACACAGGAAGAAGCGCTTAATGGGATGCACGTACTCCTGCAATTGCGGTACAGATCAATCCCGTGTGCCCCATGAGTGCCGACCGTAGAAGTGGGGAACATTTGAAAGCATCCCTCTTCTGTAATGAAAGGGCTGCAGGTCTAGATTAGCCCAGAGAGACCAAATTATTTATTATATGTAAATATGTGTCGCGCCGTGCCAGTGCCTTTCCATCCACACCCCACAAACGTAAGAAAATGAAGCTGCTCTTTTAGTGCAACGGCAATTATTTCAAAACGGCCACTTGAGCATGATGAACACTTTGGCCATTTCATAGATCATAGGTAATGGGATTTGTTTCTAAGGTTCCATGTAATTTATGTACGAGGAGTGGCTTTGGATTGGCTCACAGTTTTATGATCTGGATATATTTTATACAAGATAGGGCAGCAGGGCTCTATATGCGTTCTTTGCCACTACTAACATCTATATGATGGCAAGAGTGAAGTGAAGCAAATATTTGTACAGTCATATGCTCATATACCTAATTCTTAATTCCTGCAATCCTTCCTTTTTTTAAAAAAAATGTATCATTGCAAAACCCAGGCCATTTTGCTTTATGTTGTATTCCATTACATCATGGGTGGACAACTTCTGGTCTGCAGAGGTTCTATGGGCCCTGCCCATTCCTCTCCCCAAACCCTATCCAGAAGCTTCATCCCTCCTTCTCCCAAGCTCCACCCGCTGGCCTAGACACTACCGGGAGCTTGGGAAAAGGTGGAGAGAGAAATCCTCTTGCTAAGTCCTATCTGTGATTGGAGCTGTGGCTGCATACTCAGCTGGCACTTGCAGGACCTCCTGCAGTCAAGTGTGCTTCACTTGTCCTCTGTCTTCCCCTTGTGGGGAAGTGAAGTCATGTAATCATAGTAATGGTTACATAATATGAACAAAGATTGGTGTTATGTGGCACAAGCTGCTCCTATCGAGCATGGTATTTCTGGGCAGTCAATGGGTGAACCGGTCTTAGAAGGGTCAGCCCAAGACATTTTGGTGGCTAAGGTGGAGCAGCAAACGGTGCTACCCACCCCAGTTAAAATGCCTAGTACCCAAAGCCAGACACATTATTTTGCCATATGAAGAGAGAGGGAGGGGGAAATCTACAAAGGACCTCTCCCCAACCCTGCCAGTAAAAATACCACAATAATAAATCCAATAACTACCATGTTTTGCTCTTTCTTGACCCAAAGATCTGCTGCCAGAGGCAGGCACCTCATTCTGCCTAATGGTAGAACTGGCCCTGGCCCTTAGTGTAGTGATGTTCTATCTTGGCCTTCTTGAAACGTCTTGGAATGATTCAGTTTACCTGAGAAAACTGTTCCAGTCTGTACTCCACAGTTTATTTCAGGAGAATTTGACAAGATGACAGGCTTAAAACACAGCTACGCATGACAAGGTCACTTCATTTCACCTAGTACCAAATGAGCACTGGGGCATTTGGAATGAATTATTAATAAGTTGATATTGCTAACAGCAACTTAGTGGTAATTTTGCTAGATGCTTTGCGTGGCTATTTTAGGGAAGAGAGAGATAAAAATCACCCTCTGTCGCTGGAATTGTTCTTGTTCAAATAGGACTTCAGCAGTGCAATCTTGGGGTTGTATCCAATGTTAGTCCTCCTTAGCATAGAACCATCGAAATGAATGGGACTTAAGTTAGACTAACAATGGATACATCCCTTGGAACTGTTTCACCCATTGACCCTGTTCAGATGACACACTAAGCCCCAGTGGTTAAGCATTTTGAGCTAAATATTATGACTTAGCTTGTCATGTGAACCATGACTTAGTGTGTCATGTGAACTATTCCTAACCGTGGTGGCTACATAACCACAGTTTAAACGCACCCACTAACCATTTGCTGCAAAAGGGTTAGTGGCCTAACCATGGCTTAGCGTGTTGTCCGAACAGGCCCAATGTATGACAGCAAACATAAGTTGCTCACTCACTGAAACCCACAGGAAGTTGTTAACCAATCCTGGTTGCCTGACGAGTGTACTTGGCATGATGCATTATTTTCAGATACAAATTCATCATATCCATGCTGACTTCAGCCCTCCCTGCCAGAAGGAACACACAGCTCCAACTGATAGTTCCCTGGGATTGCAGACTCTGGCCTCATCCATTGGCCAGAAAACCAAGTGCCAGTAGGAGGATGCACCCCCTGCCTTACAGGAAGTATATCACAACAAGGGGGAGACCAGCCTAGCCCCATACATCAGCCAGAAAAGCAACAGCTGAATCCTGGACCTTGAGGGTATCAGACTGGGCTTCCGTGGCTTCGTTGAACTATGGACCAAGAAAGAGAAATGTATGGAGCTCAGACACATCTAGGGTGACCAGATAAAATCCAGGTCAGGGCTCATGTAACTTTAACAGTTGTAGAGAAAAGGGAATTTCAGCCAGTGTCATTTGTATGCAATTAGTTCCTGGTGAAATTCCCTCTTCATCACTACAGTTAAAGGTGCAGGCACTATACTAGAGTGACCATATACAAAAGAAGGCAGGGCCCCTGCACCTTTAACTGTTGTGATGAAGAGGGAATTTCACCAGGAACTAATTGCATACAAATGACACTGGCTGAAATTCCCTTTTCTCTACAACTGTTAAAGTTATATGAGCCCTGACCTGGATTTTATCTGGTCAGCCTAGACACATCACCTTGTGCCACTCAAACATCTCATGCAGGTGATATAGAGACACCTTCCCCAATCTGGTGCCCTCCGGATATTTGGAACTTTGACTCCCGTCATCCTTGACCATTGGCCACATTAGCTGGGGGAGAGGAAAGTTCAGTTGTAGTCCCAAATCTTGGAGGGTGTCAGTCTGAGGAACACTAGTACAGCAGTTTAGACAATGAAAATGCTTCTGAATCATCGGGCATGCTTCTTTGCCCTGTGTATCAGTGGGCCTTGCTACTGATTCCTATCATGGACCTTCCAATCCCTGCTGCATTTGGTAGCCTTTTTGCTTGCCTCAGCAACTGCAAGATGGATTTCAGCTTTCAGAGGAGGCAGAGGGTAACAACCACCCCCACCAGTATGGTATGGCTAGATTTTTGGGTTTCTGCACTGTTGTTTTGAATACTGGGAAAGAGTACTGATAAAAGCCACTCTATAAAGGGACATGCTGGTCTAGGAGAGTAGGATGAGTACTTGCTTGTGACTGCCCAGTACTTAGGAGGGCTGCAATTCAGCACATGATTCCCTGTCTACAGAACTGCAGCCTTAATCCTCACATCTATCAGAGTTTCTGCTCTGTTCCTCATGGCTCTCATTGCACCTTTCCGTTCCTTCTCCTCCTTCTTCAAAACCTTCCACTCTGTTCTCATCTCACTCTTCAAAATCCAGCTGTTCTTGCTTCTAACCACATCTGAAGTTCATGTAACTACATTTGTCCATATCCCTCCCTCCTGCTGTCTGCCCTCCTCTTGTGCTTCCCATTGTGCATTCCAGACTACAGCTTTGGAGCCTTCCCTACATAACAATGTACAGCACCATGTAAACTGGTGATGCTGTATTAAAATAAACAATTTGCAGGAATCGCCAACAACAATAACAAAAAAAGGTTTTAATATAGCTTAGTGATTTTCAGTCCGTGTTCCAAGCAGTTGCTAAAGCAATAAGATTAGTAATGTTGAACATGCTTTCTTGGAAAAACCTATTTGCTATTTCCACTCCTCCCTGGCAAAGCACAACCATGGGTGGGAAAACTGGATGTGTTTTAGGACCCTCTGTTATTATGGGATGAAGGCTCAACAGGCCCAGACCATAATATAACATTTAAGATGGGCGTATTTCCTTGGATGGGCACCCTAATCTTGTATGACAGGGTTGGGCAATATTTATGTGGCCTTTCAGATAATTTCACCTACAACTCCCATCATCCATCTTTGAGTATGCTGACTAGGGCTTATGTAGGCTGACCATATGAAAAGGAGGACAGGGCTCCTGTAACTTTAACAGTTGTAGAGAAAAGGGAATTTCAGCCAGTATCATTTGTATGCAATTAGTTCCTGGTGATATTCCCTCTTCATCACAACAGTTAAAGGTGCATGCACTATACTAGAGTGACCATATACAAAAGAAGGCAGGGCCTCTGCAACTTTAACTGCTATGATGAAGAGGGAGTTTCACCAGGAACTAATTGCATACAATTGACACTGGCTGAAATTCCCTTTTCTCTACAACTGTTAAAGTTACAGGAGCCCTGTCCTCCTTTTCATATGGTCAGCCTAGCTTATGGGAATTGTAGGCCAAACATCTGGAGAGTCACATGTTGCCTATCCCTGCTCTACAACCTTCAAGAGGTCTGTGACTGAGGAACAAGGTATCCTCAGTAGAAAAATTGATATAGAAAGGGCACCTTGAAGGTAGAAAGTTTGAACACATCTGCTCTAGGTGGAAGAGAGAGAAAAGTAACATGTCATCATGGGAATGCTCCAGTAACTGACCCCAAGCTCTTTCTGTTCACTTACATAACAAGTTGCATTTCCTTTCCAAAGCTCAGTTAAATATATCAGTGCTGTGATCATCTCTGAATAATCTTAAAGCTTATAGCTACAAGGGGTGGCAAAGTGTGTGAGAAGCCAGTAGAGAGAGATACACTCCTTATCTGTAGTAGTGTACTGTAGGTACACTGTTGGTAAATCACACATTCCATTGTTCTAATGGTTGACACCAGAGTAAAGGGGGTGCATTTTTGCAGGACTGTTTGTTTTTTAACCAGCATATTGCAGTTAAAAAAAAAAGCTTTGAAAATAATAATGAAATTTGAAGCCATATGATTTGTCTCTCTTTAATGTCATGTTTGTGTTTTTAAATGACACCAGTATATAATAGCATGGTCTGTTCTGGATCAAGGTCAGATTTATATGGTTGAGAGGTTAGCATGTCAGCTCTTTATGCTATGGAGAAAATACAAATGGAGCCTTTTCACAGAATGGATACTATTAAAAATGGCCCTGAGATTTAAAGGGGTGGGGGGAAATGGAAACACGAGGATGCCTGCAGAGTACTGTGCAACATCTCCTTTGTGTTGATGTTGAAAGGCTAGAGAGTAGCAGTGCAGAATGCTGGATGGATTATAAACAGCAAGCTTTTAGCATGCAAGTCTATTCGAGCAGTACTAGAAGACACTGTGGATGTTTCAATACATTGATTATTTGGCATTTTAGCAAGCAAGATGCTTAGTAGGGTCAATTTAATAAGGCAGAATGAAACTGACAAAGGCTTGAGGCTGAGAGAAACCTAAAAGGTATGAGCTGCTTTGAACCCACCTGGTGGAAAAAGCAGTATATTGCCTTTTAAAATAAATAATAATACATATTAAGATCATGCAAATTATTCAGAAGTTAGGAGCAGTAGTAGAAAGACCATGAGCAAATATTTCTCAACAGTTATATTTAGTGTCTCTGGTTTTGCACATGCAACCTTAAAAAAAAGCTACCTTCTAATGCAGGGGTGGACCACTGATGGCCCTTCAGGTGTTTTGACTTACAGATCCCATGGTCCCATCACCACTGGCTATGCTGGTTAGGGCTGATAGAAGTTGTGGACCAAAACATCTGGATGACCACAAGTTGCTCATTTAACACAGGAGTGTGTTAAATATGGCATACTTTTAATTCCCCTCAAAATCCCTACACCCATTTCCCCTCAGCAGAACCCTCCAAATTCACCTCAGATTTCACTTTAAGTGAATTCAATGGCATCCTGGATTGGTTCACATGTGAACACACATCATTCAATTTCTCTGCATGACTATAATACTCTTGATAACTGAAATCTGAATATATGATCTGAGTCCACTGGAAAACACTGCATTTGAGGTACTCAGAAAATCCTACATGTGATGTTCTATCTGGATGGATCTTTTATACACACACATTATCAGGTGATGAAAGTGCATTTGTGAGCCAATCCTTGGAGATGTATGAAAGAAGGTTACTCAGCAAAGTCACTGGTCTTATCTTGTTGCAATTGTTTAGTCTTTCTTCAAAGTTCTTTATTCCCCCCCCTCTGATTGTGACACTTGAAATTCACTTTGGACTCTATGGGCTTTTCTACAATATAATTTTATTGGGTGCTCATCATTCCTCACTCCTTTCTAGATGCTTTAGATCAGTAGTCTTCAACTGGTCCAGACCAGAGACCCACCTCAGATTCACAACCTGTAATTTGGGACCCCCTTTCACAATTCTTCCATGACCACTTAGTGGCAACAGTTTTGCCGTGACCTGTCTGAATGGATCTTGTGGCTCACTTTTGGGTTGCGACCCACCAGCTGAAGTTCCCTGTTTAAGATAACATTGTGACTGTGATGATCTACTGCTTATTGTGATAATTGTATTGCAAGGTTTGTTGTTTGTTGTTTGTTGTTTATTATATATATTTATATTTATATTTATATATATATATATATATATATAAAGGTTAAGAATGCAGTTTGCATTTATAGGTCTTGGTAAGTATAGAGTGATTGGCTGGTTGTTTGGAGTGCCTGGATTGGCTGGCTGTGTGCCCGAATGGAAAGTGAGTACTGATTGGCTGGTTGTTTGGAGTGCCTGGATTGGTTGGCTGTGTGAGAGTGGGAGGAGCTGGAAAACAGAGTGAAGGTATATATGATTCTGGCAGAGAGGAGCTGATAGGAGCGGGTTAGAGGGAGAGTGTTTGATGAGATGATCAGAGTGTTTGAATATTGAGATAGTGAGACTAGATGAAGATAAGAAAAATTGATGTGAGATAGAGTTTTAGAGAATAGATCAGGTATGAAACAGTTTGAAACCATTTAAGAGTACTGACAGAAACCACTAAGTTTTGTACTTGTAACCACTATGCAGTAGAACTGAGGAAACCAATAAGTTTGTTGACTTGCAATTACTTAAATTAATAAATTCTTGTTAATTACATCAACTGGTGTGGCCTTTAGGTATACCTCAGGAGAATACTGGTGGCAGTGGGAAAGGGGTAAACTGAGGGCTAGGTTGCTGAGCTGTGGTGCTGTGGTGCCTAAATAGTAAAGGTGAGACAGAGGCAGCAGCAAGTAGTTGGAAAACCTCACAGTGATGCTCTAGTTTTGCTTCTGATTTTAACAGCACTTTCATAAGTGGTTTTGGAGTGGAGAAAATGCAGTTTGTTTGTTTTTCATCCCCAAACATAGTGCAAGGCAGGATCTATGTTACTGTTTCATAACGACTTATAATGTTTTTGACAACTGTTCAGGCCCAGGACACATTGCATACACAATTTTCAAACTGTTTTTGAAGTGTTATATCCTGCTTGGTGTAGATCTGGCTCAAGTCCCCACTAGTATAATTGCATAATTCTGCTATATCACAGCACCACCTAGAGGTTATGCAGCAAAAAGTACAGAAAGCCAAGAAAGGAAATTGTCATGTGCCTGCCTGTTCCCTCTGGCATTCACACATGCTGGCAAATGGACACGAGACACTCACTTCAGTGAGACTTCTTTTTATTGAGGAAATCCCACAGTAAAAGGCTTAACAGTTACACACTCCAAAAAAACACTTAAAGCTGAATGATGGTCAGAAAGCTTTAACCTCCATTCCTGATACAATCCTTCCGGCAATCACACTTGGGGTGGGGGGAGGATTCTTGAAAGGGAGCTTCTCCAGATGCTACATACTCTGGTAACTCAGAGGACATAGCCAAAGCCTAAACAAGTTCATGGGGTGGGTAAAAACTAGGGGTGTGCACGGACCCCCCGGATCGGATCGGGACCTGGATCGGGACCTCCAATTTTGTCACGGATCGGTTCGGACAAAATCGGAGGCCCCCCGGACCGGATCGAGTCCGATCCCGACCCAAAAATCGGAAATTTTTGGATCGGCCGCCATTTTTTTCCCCATAGACTTGCATTGCAATGCAAGTCTATGAGAAAAAAATGGCGGCGGGTGGCTGAGGGGGGGCCTAACTCCCTCCCCCCCCGGGGCCGTCCGCTGTGGACGGCCCCGGCAGGTAAGCCCCCTCCCCCGCGCTCCCTACCCCCCCTGGGGCCGTCCGCTTCCATCCGCTGGCGCCCGCGGGCGCCAGCGGATAGAAGCGGACGGCTCCGGGGGGGGTAAGCCCCCTTCCCCGCCACTGCTTACCTTCTCGGCCCATCCGCTCCCGTCCGGCGACGGCGACTACTACCAGCAGGCTCCGCGGCCTACTCCAGGGTGGCGCGCCGGGTGATGTCATCACCCGGCGCGCTACCCTAGAGCAGGCCGCGGAGCCTGCTGGTAGTAGTAGTCGCCAGCGCTGGACGGGAGCGGACAGGCCGGGAAGGTAAGGGCCCCCCTCCCCCCCTCCGCGCGCCCCCTCCTCCCCTCCACGCACCCCCTGCTTACCTTCTCGGCCCGTCCGCTCCCGTCCGGCGCCGGCGGCTACTACCAGCGGGCTCCGCGGCCTGCTCTAGAGTAGCACGCCGGGTGATGACATCACCCGGCGCGCCACCCTGGAGCAGGCCGCGGAGCCCGCTGGTAGTAGCTGCTAGTGCCGGACGGGAGCGGACGGGCCGAGAAGGTAAGCGCCCCCCTCCTCCCCCCCCGCTGTCCACTTTCATCGGCAGGCGCCCGCTGGCGCCCGCCCATGGAAGCGTCGGTGGGTGCCAGTGGGCGCCCGCCGATCCGCCGATCCGCCGAACCGGTTCGGAGCCTTTTCGGACCGGTTCGGATTGGATCGGCCGATCCAGCTGCGGGATCGGAAATCGGATAATTTATCCGATTTCCCACTGGACCGGACTCGGATCGTGGATCGGGTCCGATCCAGTGCACATCCCTAGTAAAAACCTCAGGCACAAGAACTCCCTTGTGTACTTTAGCCCCAGGGAAGCTCTCTGCCACCTGAGTCTGGCTGGGAAGAAATCCAACAGTCATGCCCAGCCTACCATACACTGAGCTGACTAGGAAGACACAATCTCAGGAAAGGCAACATCTCAGGCACAGGAGCCCCATGCTTTCTGCTTAGCATTCACAACTCCCTGCCACCTGAGTCTGGCAGAGAAAGATCATGCACCATCAAACCCAGTCTGCTGAACACCGAGCTGACCAGGTAAGCATGATCACAGGGAAGATAAAATCTCAGGCACAGGAGTCCTGTGCTTTGCTTAGCACTGGCAATTCCCTGCCACCTGAGTCTGGCCACAAACACACAGTACACAGCAAATGCAAGTTCAAGCCTATGAAAAGCCTCACAGTACCTTTCATGGCACAATCCTTAGAAATTCAAAGTCCAAATAGGAGTAAGTCCATGTGCAGAGTGCTTTCAAAGGCCCAAATGGAGATGGATCCAAACAGGAGGGATTTCAGGCCTTGCATCAAAAGATGAACTTAGCAACGCTCTTCAGCTTTGCCCCCCCCCCGCTTATAAAAGCTTGTTCAAAGCCACTTGACAGACAGGTTCTCTGACCTGTAAACCAGGCCCATGTGCGTGCCAACAGGGTGGGACTGCTCCACCCACTAAGATGATGCTAAAATCTGAGTAACACTCCCAAACAGTGGCCCCCACCTTCCCAACATACCCAGGTTCCCAGGGAAACCTTTTACAGCCACAAAGCCATGACAGGGAGTAAGAGAGCTACTCCCCTATGAAACTCTGACAAGCTTGCAGAGACACTGGCAGCATTTGAATGACACGATAATCAGCGGAAGAGGGGGGGACAAGAGTCAGTTGTGTTGATCATCGTGTCATCCGAATGCTCCCAATAACTTACTGTTTGTTGCCTCTCCTCCCCTCCGTTGCCTAAAATGTCGTTCGAATGCTGCTGATAAGCAACACAACAGACAATTGTTTTCCCCCCTCCATTCAGTATCGTGTTGTCCGAATGCTGCCACTGGCTGAGTTCAGACAACACTTTAGGCAATGGAGGGGAGAAAGCATACTGACCTTGCATTACTTTGGTGGCAGCAGCGCAGCATCCACCACACAACATGTTTCCCCTCCCCCCGTCGCACGGCTGAAAGTCCCAGCATCCTTCTGGGCTGCTGAGTCTCCTCCCTCCCACCTCCCTCTGACTTCTGGCCGTATCCCAGCATGCACTGCAAGTTCTGCCGGCTGTATCGGAGCAGCTGGGGTTTTTTGGCTGCTCTGGCCAGTGAACTCTATGATGAAATGGAATGATACATGGAGAGGGGGGGGGTTCCCTCCACACGACACTTTAAACAACGGATTTCGGGATAAAAAACTTGCAAGCCCATTGTTGTTCTCCGTTGTTGAAGTGTCCCAAATAGCGTACTGTCAGTTGTGTGTGCGTTGTGTGTTGCCCTCCACATGACACAATAAGCAACACAACTGACGATTGTTCCCCCTCCCCCCCAGGTTGATTATCGTGTCGTCTGAACCAGGCCATTGACATTCTACAACTATTCCTAATAAATCTACTAGGGGTGTGCAATGGATCGGGTCCGATCCATGATCCAGACCCAAACCAGGGGCAATCAGAGAAAATTATCTGATCTGATCCCCAGCACCTGGATCAGCTGATCCAATACGAACCAATCAGAAAAGGACCTGATCCGGATCATGTTGGATCGGAGGATCGGACCCCCTCCCCCCACTCGTGCCCCTCACTTGCCGGGGCCGTCAGTAAGGAGCGTGAATGCGGGGAGGGGGCTTACCTGCCGGGGCTGTCCACAGCGAACAGCCCTGGCTGATAAGGAGGATCGCAAGGGGGGAGCAGGGAGGGCCCCCCCACTTACCTGCAGGGGTGTCCGCTGCCTTCAACTGCTGTAGATCTGAGGACTAGGCCGCGAAGCCTAGTGCTCAGTAGATCTACGGCAGGTGAAGGCAGTGGATGACCCTGCAGGTAAGGAGGATCGCCGGGGGGCTTACCTGCTGGGGCCCCTCCACTGCCATCCGCGGCCACCCTGGCAGCAGCAGATGGCAGCGGATGGGCCCGCAGGTAAGGAGGATCGTGAGGGGGAGGAGGGAAGGGGCTCCCACTTACCTGCCAGGGCTGTCCGCTGCTGTCCGCTGGCACCCGTGGTCGCCAGCGGACGACAGCGGACAGCCCCAGCAAGTAAGGAGCGCGAAGGGGAGGAGGGGGCTTATCTGCCGCGGGCGCCAGCGGACGGGAGCAGAAGGCCCCTGCAGGTAAGAAGCGCAAGGGGGGAGGGACAGGGAAGGGGGAGTTAGGCCCCCACTCACCTCCCGCCGCCATTTTTTCCCATAGACTTGCATTGGGGGAAAGCTTTCATTCCCCCAATGCAAGTCTGTGAGGAAAAATGGTGGGCGATCCGAAAATGAGACATCCGATTTTCGGATCAGGATTGGGTCCAATCCAATCCGGGGGACCTCCGATTTTGTTCCGATCTGATCCGGAACAAAATTGGAGGTCCTGATCCGATCTGGGGGGTCCATGCATACCCCTCAAATCTACCTACAGTCAGCAAGGCCTCCAGCCTTGTTGAAAACTTATACCTGATAGAAATGTTCTTTGTGTAGAGTTCTGATCTAAATTCTGCAATGAAACCAGAAGTAGATATAGCAGGTTGACAGCTTTGTCTAAAAAAAAAAGCTCTGTTCTATTTCTAAGGGCCCAGAGAAAGGAGAGCAGGAGAGTTGGGTTGCAGGGAAGTAAGCAGTAGGAAGGATGGTTTTATATTCAGGGATGTCAGCAAGAGTGAGTGCTCCTCCGGAGTATTTCCTAGTCCCCCTTTTTCAGCTGCAGCTTTTAGTCACAATAATATTAACAATAATAATATTAATAAATTTATTTCTTACCCATCTCTCTGTTTGGATCATCATGTCTTATGTGGTATGCTCCCTGATACTGGTTTCTTTCAGGTCTCCGCAAGTCTTTGAGTTCCTTGGCTATACATCTTTTTCCATGTGGTTTATAAGAAATCCCAAGTTTAACCACATGGCTCTGACAGTGTTCCGTCTTGTTTGGCCCTCCTAGTTCCATTTTTCCATATTGACTAGAAGACAGTTTAGACTAATAAACAAGAGTTGTGAATAGGGATGTGCACGGACCCCCCGGATCGGATCGGGACCCGGATCGGGACCTCCAATTTTGTCATGGATCGGTTCGGACAAAATCGGAGGCCCCCCGGACCGGATCGAGTCCAATCCCGATCCAAAAATCGTAAATTTTTGGATCGGCCGCCATTTTTTCCCCCATAGACTTGCATTGCAATGCAAGTCTATGAGGAAAAAATGGCGGCGGGTGGGTGAGGTGGGGCCTAACTCCCTCCCCCCGGGGCTGTCCGCTGTGGATGGCCCCGGCAGGTAAGCCCCCTCCCCCGCGCTCCTTACCCCCCCTGGGGCCGTCCGCTTCCATCTGCTGGCGCCCGCGGGCGCCCGCGGATAGAAGCGGACGGCTCCGGAGGGGGTAAGCCCCCTTCCCTGCCACTGCTTACCTGTTAGGGCCGTTCGCTTCCGTCTGGCGCCGGCGGCTACCGCCAGCCGGCTTTGCGGCTTGCTCTAGAGTAGCGCGCTGGGTGATCACCCGGCGCGCCACCCTGGAGCAGGCCGCGGAGCCCGCTGGTAGTAGCCGCCGGCGCCGGACAGGAGCGGACGGGCCGGAAAGGTAAGGGCCCCCCTCCTCCCACCCCCTCCTTCCCCCCCGCTGTCCACTTTCATTGGCGGGCGCCCGCTGGCACCCGCCAATGGAAGCGGCGGTGGGCGCCAGTGGGAGCCCGCTGATCCGCCGATCTGCCGAACCGGTTCGGAGCCTTTTCGGACCAGTTCGGATTGGATCGGCCGATCCAGCTGTCGGATCGGAAATCGGATAATTTATCCGATTTCCCACTGGACTGGACTCGGATCATGGATCGGGTCCGATCCAGTGCACATCCCTAGTTGTGAACATGGTCAAGTTCCAGCCATAAAGTACTTCTGAAACTCAGTTCCCTGATCACTTCAATGGGAACAATTCTGACCCATGTTACACAGTGTTACTCAGAGGAGGTGGATGCAGGAACAAGCAAGGTGCTTCATGTCAGAGACACCTGCCTAATTCAATGAATCATTTGGTCAAATTATCCAGATGGTTCTGATAGATGATCAACCCACATGCTACAGTGGTTGTGGGAAGAACTGAGCGATGTCCTGGGAAATTCAGTAACATCATAAGGAGAGAGGTTTTAGACGACATGATAATCAACGGGGGGGGGGGGGGGGGGAAACAATAGTCAGTTGTGTTGCTTATTGTGTTGTGTGGCGGGCAACACACAACTCATACACAACTGACAGTACGCTATTTGGGGCACTTCAACAACGGAGAAAAACAACGGGCTTGCACATTGTTTATCCTGAACTCCGTTGTTTAAAGTGTCGTGTGGAGGGAACCCCCCTCTCTCCGTGTACTATTCCGTTTGGGCATAGAGTTCGCTGGGCAGAGCAGCCAAAAACTCCCGGGCTGCTCCGATACAGCCGGCAGAACTTGTGGTGCATGCTAGGATAAGGCCGGAGGACTGAGGGACGGGGGAGGGAGGAGACGCAGCAGCCCAGATGGATGCCGGGACTTTCAGCCACTCAACGGATGGCAGAGCAATATGTTGTGTGGGGAGTACCCCCTGCTTAGTGTACTGTGAGTACATTATCCCCCCTCCATTGCCTAAAGTGTCTTCCGAATGCTGACGGAATGTGATGGGGTTCCAAATTTCAGAATTGGATGCCCACTCCCAACTGCAAGAGCTATAGTTGGGAATGCTTTGAATCAGCTGAGCTCAATTCTGAATTACCCACCATTATTTAGGGACAAGATTGTGATACCAGCATGGCCTGTCCCTGATTAGTAATCTAGGTCTGATAGAAAGTGCCAAGTTTCTTGTCGTGTTTCTCATAATCAGGCAGCATAAACAGAGAATTTTACCCATCAGGTTTCATTATGCCCTCCAGATGTTTTCAAATACAACTTCAAGTATTCCTAACCATTGAGCATGCTGGCTAGGACTGATGAGAATTTAAGTCCAAAACCTCTTGAGGGCACCAGCTTGGGAAACAAGATCATGAATTTCGGGAGGAAAGAAATGTACTGATTACAGTCCATTCCAATTTAGGAGTGGGCAAGCTTGTGTGATAAACAGCCTAAGGAGAAGCTTACTAACTGTTGAGAGAGTATCTGTAGTCAGTTGGAATGAGATCAGAAGCTTGAGTAGTTTCCACATATAAGATAAACAGAAACTATGGCACCATAATATCTTTTTAAACAGATATTGGGATTATTGCATTTGCTGACTAAGTCTGTACATAATCATGGTCTCCCAAATTTTATCAACACACTGCTGTTTGCAAGGTATTTTTTGTTTCTCTTTTATTATGTAGGAATGTAATTATTACTATTGACCTTATCTTTCTGCCAGCAGATGACTTTATGTGTGTTTATAATAGATTGGGACGTGAGTTTAAAGATGGATTCCCATTACAGGAGTCAATGCTCACCTTAAAAGGTTATTTTAATACAGCAAATGCAGCAGAGATTCAAGTCAAAGCACAGTTTAATGAAATGCCAGCATTCATTTATTTCTGTGCAAAATAAAACTTAGTAAATATGGATTCTTTGCCAAGAAAACAATGAAATGTTCATGGAACCAATAAAACTAATAAAAAGCACTTATTTCAGGACTCAATTTCTCATGCACTTCTATCAGTTCAATATCTTGAACTATTTTTCCGTATCTTCATACAAACTCTACCATAGTGTTTGTTTATGAAAATTAAGAAAATATGTGCAGCTCTAAAACTAGAAACACTGATTCACAGGCCATTGAGTATTTGTTCAGATCAAGGTAAATGTTATGCAGGAAAATTGCAAATCTATCCATGTTTCGTACTATATGGAAACAAGCAACAAACAATTATTTAGATCTAAAGCCTACATTTTATTTAGATTTCCTACACTTTGTGTTGAATTTATAAAACAAGAAGTATGAACTCCTGAATTTCCATAATCCTTCCATCAGCAGAAGAGCAGAATATTTTCAAAAGTATTTGGAAATGGTAAAAATAGAGTCAAAGAATAGGGCAACTATTTCCGCACCCCCAAGTGGGGTTTGGGTTTCTCTAAAAGCAGCCCACTCGTTATTCCAAGAAATAACAAAATTAAGGTGTCCTTGGGAATTCCTAAGTGACTATTTGGTAGAGATAAGTACCATCCCCCAAAATTCAACTCGGACAGCAATTCAGCACTTCCAAAAATGGCCCAATTCATGTTGGACTGGTTTAGAGATCATCCACTTTGACTTGGGCCAGATCTACACCTCTTGTCAAATCATTGGAATGTTGAATAAAAAGCAGGACATAACATTATGAAAGTGGTATATGGAATGTGGATGTGCCCCAACAGTTATCAGTGCACTTCAATACCACTATAAAGCAGTAGTGTAGGTCTAGCATTGGATACTGAACTGGAGCTGATATTCTGAAATCCAAAGCATTGTGCCTCACATTGATGATCACAGAAAATTTTAGCTTCCCCCCCCTTTGTTAGAATTCATTGTTATTTGTAGTCATAGTAGCCCCTTAAAAGGGCATGAGGCTTGCCAAACGTCAGGAAAATAGGTGCAGGTATTATTGTGCTGCATGCCTTTATATTTCTATTGTTTTTAAATGGAGATCTGTTGATAACATTTTTATTTCTTGACAAAACTAGATGAAAGTCTTCTTAGAAGATCAAGCACAACAAGCTTAAAATGAATAAGTGCAGGGGTGTTCATGCAAGAGCAACTTTGACATTTTGTGGATATCCCAAGGAGCTCATACTTCCCCCACCTTATGCTCTTGTGAACAATTCTTCAAAAAATGACAGACAGCCTAGAGGCATCCCTAAGTTTTTTTTTTTAAAAAAAAACACAAACAAAAAACCCAACCAAGTTTCATAAGAATAGGTGCAGCATTTATGCAAAATAGGAATTCTCCAGTTCTTTGGACAAGGAAATGATTTGTTTTCCCTTCCAACCCCACTGGATTTGGGGTCAAATTCTATGAAAATGGTACACATCATTGATGTGCCCAAAGACAAGAAACCTACAAATTTCAGAAGGATATATGACAAGGCAAAGTATTTATGATTCTTGAAAACCAGGATAAGTCTGTTTCATAGTGAAGCTGGTTACTTTGAAGGAATGTCCATTTCATAGTCCCACCCTTCCCTTCTCAAAAAGCACAAGGATTGGATCTTCTGGTAAAACATGCCCTAGGATTGGAAGATGGAGCTGTCAGTCACACCTTCCCTCCCTCAGCATTTTAGAAAGCAAAAGATGCTATTTGAAGAGGAGACAGAAAGCCTCATTCTAGCCCAGCTTTGGTTCTGTTCTCCAAATCTTATGCACACACCTAGTATTTGGATTCTGTCCCAGCCTGTTCTGGTCTGGGTCAGTTTCATAGGCATACATAAATTACTCTGGACTAGAGCTGTGTCAAATGACTTTTTGTGGGGTTTCTGGTGCTACTGCAAATGGCAACAAAACCAACTGTGTTGGCAGCCTGGCTCCCATTTTGTATCCTTCACAATGCAGATGTGAGGGGGCAGTGTTGTGTCCAGCTCCAAGGAAGCATTTGAGCTGGTGTTATGCCAAAATCTGTACTCTTATTTCCTGAAATTTTCCTTTCCCCATGAAAGAGGCTTCCATTGTTCTGCCTCATTCTCAGGGGGTGTGTGTGTGTGTGTTTAACCTTACATAATCACTGGGGGATGACAGAGGGTGCTATGTGTTTTTCTCTTTCTATTGCACATCCCTCCATTACTCTAAAGTCTCTCAGGCTGCCTGCACTTCCTGAGCTGAAAAAGCCCCATCACGGGAATTACCTCATTATGTCTTTGCCTGGAATTTAATTGAAATGTGGGAAGCTGTGAAGGCTACAGGCAACCAGAGAGAGGAGTCTACAATAAAAGACAGAACACTCTCTCACACACTCCTTGGTCATCTCATAAGTAAGATAAGCAAAAGAAAGCTCAACCCAACCTATGAGAATTTCTTTGAAATGTTCTTCTCCTTTGAATTTCGTTTTGAAAGTAATTTCTTTTCTATCAAATTAAGTGAAAATGGTCAAAAACTGTGAGGAAAATATTCAGAACAGCACTAGTACAGGCTCCTATTTCTTCACTAATTCTTTTTTTTAATGACTATCACGAACAGTTGCACTCAAATATGTATTTAATAGGGATATGCACAGTAAAGAAAATCAGATTGGAATTGATGCTTCGGATCGGATTGGATCGGAGGCTTTCCAGATTGGATCGGATTCCGATCCAAAAATCGGACATCCGATTTTTGGATCTGACACCATTTTAGGTGTTTTTGCATAGGCTTGCACTGGGGGAAAGAAAGATTTTCTCCAATGCAAGCCTATGCAGAAAATATGGGGTGGGTGAGTGCGACCTAATTCCCCCCTGCTTGTCCCTCCCCTCCACTCTCGGTCCTTACCTGCCCGGGCTGTCCACTTCCATCCGCTGCTGCCCGCTGTTCCCTTCTACTGAGAAACAGGCTTCGCAGCCTGCCTCTCAGTAGAGTGCCAGGTGATGATGTCACCTGCCACTCTACTGAGAGCCAGGCTGCGAAGCCTGTTTCTCAGTAGAAGGGACCAGCGGGCAGCAGCAGGTGGCAGCGGATAGCGGGCGGCAGCGGGTAGAAGCGGATGGCCCTGGCAGGTAAGTGGGGACCTCCCTCCCCCCACTCGCACTCCTTACTTGCCGGCGTCCATACTACTGATAAGCAGGCCTTGCGAATTGTTTATCAGTAGTACGGAAGCAGCGGATGGCAGCGTGGGACGCCGGCAGGTAATGGGGGACTTCCACCTCCCTCCCCCCTCCGCCAATTCATGCTCCTTACCTGCTGCCTCCTCGCTGCCATCCACTGCTGCCCGCTGCTTCAGTACTACTGAGAAACAGACCTTGCGGCCTGTTCCACAGTACAGCGAGGGCGCACCGAGTGATGACGTCACCTGGCGCGCCGTCGCTCTATTGTGGAACAGGCCGCAAGGCCTGTTTCAAAGTAGTATGGAAGCAGTGGGCAGCAGCGGACGGCAGCGAGGAGGCAGCAGGTAAGGAGCACGAGTGGGGGGAGGAGGTCCGATCCTCCATTTTTTCCGATCCGGATTGGGTCCTTTCAGATCGGATGGTCCAGATGATCGGGATCAGGATCAGATAATTTAATCCGATTTCGCCCAGATCGGGTCCAGATCGGGGATGGGAACCGATCCGCTGCACGTCCCTAGTATTTAAACATGCATTTTAACCATAATGGCTTGGATTCAACTTAGTCAGCCTTAAGAGTATGCCCATGGCTAACTTAAATATTATTGATTTCAATGTGTCTTCTCCAAGCGTTCTCTCAAAATGTGGTGGATATCCAAGATCCATTCTGCATATTTGTCTGGAAGGTACTCATCAGGTACATCTCTTTTGGAATTACCAAAACTGAACCACTCAAGCATCTCTATCTGACTGCTGTTTCTTCATAGACAAACAAACAATTGGGAGAGGAAAGTTTCATTTCAGATAGAAATGCCATAAACTACACAATTTATGGCCATAATTTTCCTACGAGTAACTAATGGCAGCCACCATAAGCTTATTGTGCCACTTAGAATGGAGTAGAGCTCCCTAAAATCTGACAGACACAGTAAGGCACTGGGGAAATCTATGAGGCCCCAAGTGGCCTGGATTTCTCCATGATGTACCCCCCCCCCGATGAAACATTAGGGGGCTCATACATCTCTTTTCATAGTTGATAAAATGGTGGTATGAGGTAACAAAATAAAAAAAATGCTTAAGATGTATACAATATCTATAATTATGGTAGGACAGAAGGAAGTGTGTTAATCATCCATAGATATGATACAGGTGAATTCTACAAGAGAAATTAGTGGGAATTTATGGCAATACATATGCTCAACTGGATGGGGAAGTGGAAAATCATTAATGCACCCTATACTCTCTAAGCTGAAAAAAATCACATCACATACATGGACTCTTGCTGGCAAAGATACTCTTTGTGGCTCCTTTTCACAGATCAATACATTACCCAGGTGTGTGATGGCCTTTTAGGTTTCTCATTCTTTTTTTATTTTTAAAGTAAGGAAATATTTAGTCGTTTTTCGTTAGTGTCTTCAGATTGTTTCCATTTTCCAGAGGGACAAAGACCTGCTAATTAGTTCAGATTTACTTCACAATGCTGTCTTGAAATGTTGATTAGAAAAAAAAGACAAACTTCCCTGTTGCTATTAGCACATAAAAGAAAAATGTTTAATGCACGTTTAGCACTGTGGACTTCTTGCACTTTGGTATCTGAGCTCAAAAATCCTGTTTTTTTGTTTCTTTGGTTTCTAAAAAGCTTTAAAATATTTTATTTTTGTAAAGAGCGGGAGCGGGAGCAAGAGTGAGTGAGTCTATCATAGCAAAAGAGAGATACAAATCTTAATAACATTATAGACACACATCAATGTTCATCAAAGTATCTTAAAAGGAAGTTGCCCATTTTATTTCTTTCTTTTCCACTTCCTGCTTTTCTCTTATGAACAAGCAAAAAATGATCATTCTACAGCTTGGGAAGAGGGGGGAGGGTCTTTATCAACACAACAATGCATGTCACATTTTTGTGGAAACCTTGAGTGATGGGATCAGATGTCTTATGTGTCTGACTAAACAGAGGAGATCACAACTAACAGTGCAGCACAGTTTTTATGCTTTGGGGATGTGGTTTGTATTGCTCTGTCACAGTTATGACAGACAGAAGTTTCAAAGTCACTTTAGAAATGGAACTCTTCAGGGTGTGTTTATCCTATTATTTAACAGCATACAGAAGCCTTGATGTGCAACTTGTGTCATGACAAGGTAGAGAAAATCTATCACTGGAAGCCTAACATTTTCCTTTGTTAGAAATAGACCGTGGCCTAATCCACACCAAGCAAGATATAGCACTATGAAAGCAGTATATAAATGGCAGGAGCCATACTACTGTTTTATAGTGGTAATGAAGTGCACTGACCACTGTTGGGGCACATGACACATATACAGCTTTCGTACCACTTTCATACCACTATATCCTGCTTGGTGTGGCTCCTGCCTCTTATACTCCACTTTCACACCACTTTCATAGTGCTAAATCTTGCATGGTGTAGATCAGGCCCCAGTTGCTATGGAGTTTTGCAGCTAGGTTGCACAAGTTCTAGTTTGTAGTGAAGTGCCTGAGGCCTGTGTGTGTTTTCCACTTCCAACCATATTTAATTGTAAGTAAGTTCCTTGAGGCTTACTTGGCACTTGATTTTAGTCTTAGATCATAACTGTGCATAATGGAGTACATATGGTAACATCTAATGAACAAAGCCAATGATGACATCAATGCTTTTTGCTATCCCTGCTGTATTGGCTGCCATTTTCCGGGGGCAATGAAACCCTGAATTTGATGACATCACATAATGTGTTTCTTCCATAGAAATGTGTGTTTGGGGTAATGTGTGTTGGGATAACTCTAGTATCAGAGGAAGTAAGCCTATGCACACCAGTTGCTGGGGAACATGGGTGGGAGGGTGCTGTTGCACCATGTCCTGCTTGTGGGTCCCTGGTTGACAGCTGATTGGCCACTGTTTGAACAGAGTGCTGGTCTGATCCAGCATGGCTCTTCTTGTATTCTTAAGTTTTTACCACAGATAGGTGGTGTGAGGCCATGCTTCCCCTATAACATCTGTATAGGCATCACATAGGCCTGGTTCAGACTGTGAATGTGCATATGGGAAGAATCCAACCATGCACTCCCATGTGACAAATAATATTATTTTAAACTGTTCTGAGGGAAAAGCTGGAGTTGAAAATATAAAAACTGCTGCTCTGTTCTCTGATTCCTGAGTTCAATTTGGAACTCACACAATACACAACACTGAAATTCAGTGGCAAATCACAGCTTTTACCCACTGTGTTAGTAATGTTGTGCAAGCATCATTAATAGCACTAGCAGGAATGGACTGTTGGATCATCCCCTATATTTCCAGAACAAATTGTTTTTATTATTAATTTTGAATTATTTCCATTCTAATTCATTTATATGAAAAACTAGAGAGAGAGAGAGAGAGAGAGAGAATCTAAAATAGAGAAATGAATGGGAGAAACAAATGAAAGATATATTTTTTTCTATTTTCATTTGTTTCTCTTAGGAGGCATTTCTGAAACGGATGGAAAGCATTGCATTATCTAACAAGTTTATCATTGTTGATATATTTCTGGAACATAAGGATGAGGAAAAACAAACTGAAGCTGAATCCAGATAAGATGGATGAACTTACTGTCAAAGGCTCCAATTTGGGTTTGGAGGTGTGTCAACAGGTTCTGGATGGGGTTACACTCCCCCTGAAAGACTGTGTTCGCAGCCTGGGGGTGCTCCGGGATCTGTCACTCCAAAGACAGCCCAGATAGATGCGAGGGCCAGGAGTGCCTACTATCAGCTTTGGCTGATACGCCAGCTGTGCCCCTTGCTGGAGTTGGAAGACCTAAAGACGGTAGTGCACACGCTGGTAACTTTGAGGCTCGGCTTCTGCAATGCGCTGTACATAGTGCCTAGTCCAGAAACTGTACATTGTGCCTAGTCTGGAAACTACAATTAGTTCAAAATGTGGCAGCCACATTGGTCACCAGTGACCATCTAACACCAATTTTAAAATCACTTCACTGGCTGCCAGTTAATTTCCTGGCAAAGTATAAAGTGTTGGTTATTACCTTTAAAGCTGTACATGGTTTGGGTCCAGGTTACCTGCAGGATCGCCTTCTCCCATAGAATCCACCCCATACACTTAGGTCCTTTGGAAAGAACTTGCTGCAGTCAGCAAAAACTAGGCTGACAACTGTTACCTAGAGGACCTTCTCTTCTGCTGCTTCCAGACTGTGGAATGGCCTGCCAGGAGAGATTCACCAACTTAACAATCTTCTGGAATTTAAGAAAGCTATAAAGACTAGGCTATGAAACCAGGTTTGTACACAAGACTGCCAAAATTCAGCATGATTAAGTCCCAAATGGTGAAGTAAGCATATTTTGGGTTCTGAAAGCATACCAAATCTCTTTTATTCTGACAGAAACATCCATCCAACGGACATGTTTCAGTATTTTAAAATGGGTGACTGCTACATTTTTAAGTGCCTTACAGCTTAACAGAGGCAACAGTACCAGGTTCTTAATTTAGCAGCAGTTTAATTTTATAGACAAAGACTGATCAACTGCTATAAAAATAGGAGCAGCTTTTACTTTTGGGAGGGGGGTAAACATTTCTTTTAGGAAGTAGATTTTACTTGTTTTAAATGTTTTGCTTCTTGTTGTCAAGCCAGCTGGGCATTCTTTTTAAAGCATCAGCCCTTTATCCTTTATTGGATTATTAAAATATGCTATTCCTGGTACAACTACTTGACATTCAGTCACTTGGCAATAAATTGTAGAGTTGGACTTTGAAGGATAGCTTCTAATAATTATCAGCTGTTTTCTCCGTCAAGGGAATTCTAGGTGTGATCTCTAAATTTGCATCTATACATATCAATTAGCATATGCAGATTTTGTGCAAATGGGTATTCTCTCTTGTCCTCTTTTTGATGATGCATACTTTCTTTGAGGCAATTCACAAGTGGCCACCCTAGACAAAACAGACCAACTTGCCCATCCCAAGAATGAAAACGGAACAGCATATCCTAGGCTAATCAGTTTTGGAAGCTTGATCTGAATTTCCTAGCTAAGTGCTTCTTTTCTTTAAAAGGAGCAGTAGTACTAGATAATTTCTTCTTGGAAATAAACTCACTTTTCCTTGTTTTGACCCAGCCAGCAATCCACAGACCCTTAATGCATCTCTCTCTCTCTCTCTCTCTCTCTCTCCATTTTTTATATGAAAATATCACCATGATGCCTGTGCACATTTCATGAATGTGGCATTTTGACTGGCAGAAGAACAAAACTTCAGGTCCCCTCAGGAGGGCTTATTCAAGCATTAAGTACCCTGTATGTTTCAAGCATGCTTCTCCATCAGAGGCAAATCAATATGACTCTTCAGTTTCCTATCTTGAGAAGTATCCTTTATCAGAACTTTGACTGAAGCAATTCCAAATGCATAGGACGCTTGCATGTGTCCTATTAATGTCTTTTCTGAGAGTACCTATGGCTTTGTACTTTTTCGATACTCCTTGCTGCTATGGAATTCTGTTGTTTTTTCTAAGGTTCCACTGAAACTTCTCAGGTAAGAACTTTCTGCTCAAAATTTGGGTGTGGTGGTAGAAAAGAGAGACCAAAATGCAGGGGGAGGTACTTTCAGAGTGGCAAAGAGAGAACAAAATTTCCAAAAATTTGGGGGCTTACCTTTGCTGGCAGCAGCTTGCAGTGGTTCATTCCTTAAAAACAAACAAACAGAATGTATACATTCGCTATTTTTTATCCCAGAATGCCCTGGAATGTTGCTATGTGACATGCAGGATTATTCTGAAAGGGGCTTCTGCAGAAAAAAAATTGGCAGCTTCCAGTTGAGCCTCCTCCGAATGAAACTACACATAGTGCTGTGCCGAAAATTTAGCCTATGAAAATTTCAAACATTCACATTCAATTTGATAGAAAGGAATTGCTTTCGAAAAGAAATAATTTCATTGTACAGTTACTTCTCTGACAGCCTGTAGCCTCCTTGGTTTCCCACATGTCCCACCCAAGGAAAGACATAATCAATTTATCCCTCCAATAGGCCTTTTTAGGTCAGAAAGTGCAGGCAGCCTGGGGGACTGTAGAGCAATGATGTAATGGAAAGAAAAATATAGGCAGACGTTCTCTATAGTGATGTGTATCGTATCGTTAAAATGTACGATAACGTGCATGTTTTTAACGATGACAATATGATAGAAAATCCTACGATAATCATCGGAAACGATAATTTTTGGGTGATTTTATCGTTTTATCGGACTGCCATATAAATATACCTATAACTTCTGTATTTTAAAAGTTAGAGGCTTGAAACTTGGTCACAGTGCTTCTGGGGTGTGCCTAAGTAGGTGTATGAAATTTGAGATTGATCCCTCCAACCCTCGATTTTATATGAATTTTTTAAAGATTGTTTCTGTTCTGACAGGTCTGGCGAGCTGTCATTCTGATCTGTCAGAATGGAAACAATCTTTAATAAATTCATATAAAATCTAGGGTGGGATCGATCTCAAATTTCATACACATACTTAGGCATACCCCAGAAGCACTGTGACCAAGTTTCAAGCCTCTAACATTTAAAATACAGACGTTATAGGCATTTTTCTTTCTGCCAAAAATATCATTTTTTAACGATAATTATCGTGAAGATGATACAAATCACCTACGATATGAATGAAGACGATAATTTTTTTGGTCCAAAATGATGATAAAGATAAAAAGAAACAATATTTTTTGGTGTGCAAACCCCTAGTTCTCAACCACCTCAAAGTGATTACTAAAGGTCAAAGACACCACCAAAACACATGCAAATAAATTATAAACTGTCCTGAGAATGAGGCAAAGACATGGAAGCCCTATTCATAGAGAAAGAAAACTTTCAGAAAATTCCTGAGATTTTTTTTTGTCTTACCTTTTAGAAATAAAAGGACACTTTGAAGATCCCCCCCCCCCACAAATACACATTTTCTTCATCATTATTTTATTGTGGTGGCTGCATTCCCTTCCCTCAATGCCCTGGAGTGATGCTAGATATATGGGGCATTGTGAATGATGCAAAATGAAGGTCAAGCTGCCTTCACAGTTGATGCTGTTGCCACTTGCAGTGGCAATACAACCCCCCCCCCAAAAAAAACCTTAGGAAAAAATAATAACAAAGAAACTGTTATACAACCCTTGCCAATGGTGATGCCTACTTGTGAGAAATTGTTGGATAATTTCTCCTCCTCCTGGAGAAATCTGGTGAAATTTCACCCCTTCTCATTTCTCTATCCACAAATAGGGCCACACCAAAAAGTTGCTGGGGCATGGGTGCAGCTATTCAAAATGTCACAGGTAGAATTTGGCAAAATATGTTCGGGCATTAGAACCTGGTCCTATGAAGAATGGAGAAACCCAAACAAACAAAAAACTTAGTTGTGTTGGTTCTGAACTTTCCTGACTTCTCAGATCCTGATACCAGTTACTGCCACAATGTGATTTTTCCAATGGATTTGATAAAACGAAGTAAATTGGCAACCCTACTGCATGGAAAATGGCGACCACCATAGACTTTGTGAACCATCACATAAGTGTTTTATTGTACACTCATTACTTGGCACTTACGGATCTTCATGGGTTCTATTCATTATGCTGTCCACCTCTTATGCATCTCCAGCTCTTTCTGGTGTTCTTCCCATGATCCCCCCCCCCAAAAAAGACCCCGGTAAGTCCAATTTATTTTTAGAGACGGAACTTGCCGCTATGTCTTGCTGTGCACAGGAGAAGCAGCATGAAAAAAATGGCCCACTGAATGGAAACATTGTTTCCTTCCTCCTTCTTCTCCATGAGAAAGTATTGACTAACAAAAGCAGGGGTGGAGAAGCGATGGTAGGGAACCGGGATTTCCTCCTGTCTGATGGAGCTCGAGGTTTCTAGCACGAATCAAGAAGAATTATGGTTTCTTGTGTTGGTCTTTTCTTGTTTGCTCATATTTTGCCTCTTGTCTTGTCTTGTCTCTAGTTTTCTGGTTTTAGACTAGGGGTCCCCCTCTTGGAGCAGGGCCAGCTCTAGGTTTGAGAGGACCTTCTGCATAGAGCCTCAAGTGGCCCCTTTCTATATTGGTGGGCCATGAGCATCCTGGTAGTGTTGGCTACAGCAAGCAGCTGTTTTAATTTACCATCATGCCTGCCATTATTGGGCATTATGCAGAGTTAAGATGGTGGCTCCTAGACCCAGAACCCTGGCAATGGGGCCCGAGAGCTGGTTTCAGCATTGGTGGGCCTAGTAGCTGACCCCAGCAAACCATGTATTAATGCTAGCCCTGCTTTCATTCAACAAAAAGTGTTGTCTTTTATTTTCTTTTTTAAAGCATCATTCTGTGAACTTTATGATGAAAATATCAGATGAGAATGAAGCACATCAAGACCTTATTCACCATCCAGCTTAGAAACACAATGTGTGGGTGGGAAGGATTCTTTGCTCAACAAACTCTGAGATGGCATATGGTTTCCTGTAAACATGTAAATAGCGTTCTTTTCCCTGGCATCTCATTTTGAAAGGTCTGGAGATTCATCTATTTATGCAGCGCTTAATCATGCCAATGCAAATTTTAATCGCCTCGCAAAGTTGTTGATGCTGTGAAATCTCTTTTTGTTCCTGAACAAATCTGCAACACCACCCACAGAGGCTTAAACAAAAGTACTTCACGGTCGGTCGTTACCTTATCCCCAGAATTTAAATGCATAGATTTAGATCTGCTTTCACATATCCCAACCTAATTATCCAATTTACATATTTTATGTTTCCTTTTTTAAAAGTTGTTCCCCTGGCTGATGCTTTCTTGGGGCTTTTTTAATAACCCTGCTGATGGCTGATGCTGCTTCCTGTACAAATTGGTGTACATGATGACATCATCATCATATTTAGCCAATCAACTTTGCTGGTACAATAACATCATTGAAGGCAAATAAGGACAATTTAAATGAACAATAGAGCAATCCTATGTTCCTTAGACAGCATCTGGGAGATACAGGATTGTTTGGTTTCCTTGCTCTGAGCTCATAGATAGGGCTCAGAGCCAAGAAACTGTGTTCCCTGCCTTCTCCTCCATCCTCCTGTGGCTGGTGTGGTGAGAACCATGCCAGCTACATCGCTGTGCTCACAAAACCGAGTCTGGAGATGGGGAAAAGGAGGTGTCCCATGGTGGGGAGGAGAGGATACCAAGATGGCAGCCATATGACAAATCCTGTGGCCATCTCAGTCTCTTTCTCTCCCCTCCCCGAAGCCCCTGGTAGATGGGCAAAATCACCCATCTAGCTGAACTGCAGAGCAGGAGGCACAACGTGCCTCCTGTTCTGCATTGGATACTTATAACCCTTCATGTTCCAAGTTTATGGGTACCCAGTCCAGCTTGGAAAGGATTGCACCCTTAGTGAATATTTTTGCATGGAAAACCCAAAATGTCGAAAAGGAAAGGGTGTGTTCACTTCCAAAATACACAAAAATCTCAAATTGGGTCAGCCCTAATTAGTACCAAATGTTTCTATACCAGGGGTGCTGAATTCATTTGGCTCCAGGGGATTTATTATATTATTTCCATATTTATACTGCCCAACAGCCAGGGCTCTCTGGGCAGTTTACAATTAAATCCATAACATACAAAAATCAAGAGTAAAACTTTAAAACTTTAAAATGTCATATAAAACCAGAATAAGTTACAGTCCAGGGAAAGCTTGTCTAAAAAGATATGTTTTCAGGAGGTGTTTGAAAGATATTACATTTTCTGCCTCCTGAACCTCACGAGGGAGGATTTTCCAGAGGGTAAGTGCCGCTACAGAGAAGGCCTGCTGTTGCGGTTCTTCATGATGACATTCTGTTCCTCTTGGAATCATGAACAAGGCCTCCTCTGAGTATCATAAATGTCATCTGGGTGTATATAAGGGAAGACAGTCTGCTAGGTATCCTGGTCCCAAGTTGTTTAGAGCCTTATAGGCTAATATCATAACCTTGTATGTGGCTCAGTAGCTAACAGGCAGCCACCAACATAGCAGGCCAGATGATGTCAAGGGGTGGTACCCCACCTCCACATTCCCTCTCTTCCCTTGACATTATATAGCCATTTTGCCTTTCTGTCTGCTGACAGAGGTGCAGAGTTCCATGCAGGGAGAAAGAGACTTGGAGGGTGAAGAGGAGGAGGATCAGGGGTGGGGGGAGGTAGTGCAGCCATCCCTGCTCCCCCTTATCCCGCGAGTAATTTGAACAGATAAACAGAGCTCATATTTCCACAGGCAATCACTGATAAGTTTGTCTATTGACTAGGCTGACCATATGAAAAGGAGGACAGGGCTCCTGTAACTTTAACAGTTGTAGAGAACAGGGAATTTCAGCTGGTGTCATTTGTATGCAATTAGTTCCTGGTGAAATTCCCTCTTCATCACAACAGTTAAAGTTGCAGGGGGCCTGCCTTCTTTTGTATGTGGTCACTCTATTACAGTGCATGCAACTTTAACTGTTGTGATGAAGGGGAAATTTCACCAGGAACTAATTGCATACAAATGACACTGGCTGAAATTCCCTTTTCTCTGCAACTGTTAAAGTTACATGTGCCCTGTCCTCCTTTTCATATGGTCGGCCTACTATTGACTTATATTTTAAATCCATCCATTAACAAAAGTTCTCTGAGCATTTTAACTGCATGCTATCATGAAAAAGTTTTCTGCAGCAAATCACTACTTGTTCTCTGTTCTTTCATTCTTTTCCCGTGGATCCACACTTAACTGTATGGAAACCTGTTGCAATATCCACACATGTGCCTGCAGCTATAAATATGCCATTTTTGATTCCCTCAAATGAAAATAACAGATGCTCTCTATACCCCTGCACACAGACACGAGAAATCTGGAATACTACAGGAGCAATTCATTAATATCTTTTTTCTGTTGTCTTCTTCATTAATATTTCAATGCAAGGACAAAGCGTGATATACAAGGTTCAGATAATCTACTGTATACATTCTGTGACCTTGCTTTTTTCTTCTTATATAATTTACTTTTCTTATGAGTCAAGCAAATGAAATGTTGCCAGGAAACCAAGATCACTATACATTTCCATCAATTTACACATGAAAGAATTCATGCTCCTCAACAAAAGTAATTTGATTGCCTTTAATATCATTAGTACATTGGATTCCACTACCCCACCCCCAATTCCAGATGAGGGTGCAGTATACCTCAAGGTTGTCAGATGCCTTATTTAGTATTGTCTTTATTTTTATAACACTGCATCATCTACCTGCTAAAAAATAAAATTAACAATTCTGGGGACAACTGGTTTCAATAGTGAAATGACTGCTTCAACTATCTATATGTAACTATTATAAGTTCATCCCTCAGGTATCTTTTTTGACTGCAAATCCTTCACTGGATGACCATAGTCTCAACTTCCCTAACATTTAACACTCTTTCCCCATCACCTTTCTCAAATCCATACGTACAGATTCAGCATACTGCTACCACTGAATAAGTGCAGAAAAACCGAGTACAACAAACTAGCATTCAGAAAGAATATAAAATACTATCCCCCTGCAAACAAAAGCCATGGAACAAAATGGACTAACAGCTTCCCTCCTTTTATCCAAATATCTCCTGAATTTACACTGCCTCAGTGTGCAGAGAACAGAGATTCCAATCAGGGACCCAAAGAAAACTGGTCAAAAAAACCTCAGAAACAGGTCCCATTGATTTCAATGAAGCTTACTCCCAGATAAATGAATATAGGATTGCAGCCACTTAACATCTGTGCATCTTTCTCTAGCAAGTGCAAGCCCCTTCTGTCAAGGACAACTGTGCACTCACAGAACCTGGCCTCATGGATCATGCAACCAGCAGGTGCTCTCCAGAAAGATGCTTTCAGAGCCTAGGAGATCCAGACACATTCAGACAAGACACACTATGCACTCACATATTATCTTGCTGGGACAGAACAATTCCCAGAATGACCAGATACAAAAGAGGACAGGGCTCCTGCAACTTTAATTGTTGTGATGAAGAGGGAATTTCACCAGGTTGGGGGGAGGGAGGAATCCACAAAGCCACACTGTAAAATAATCATAATCACAATCTCAAAGCCATACAGAAAAGAAATGTCTGGAACCGAGCTGAAAGTTGTGAGTACATATATCCCTTCGCATGTAGTATAATCATCATCATCACCTGCATCAGCACAAAAGCAGTTTTAGAGCCACATTTTTTTAAAAAAAATCATCATCATCCACACACACCTCACACACGGTCACCAAAGGCAATAAAAAATAAAATCTACATACCCCTGCATACCCACCCAAAGTGGGGGGAAACCCCACCCTTCCCCAAGACAATTTTTAAAAAAACTCCCCACACACACTTAACCGGGGGGGGGGGGGGGAGAGAATAAAAACCCACCCCACACTCATCCAAGGCAAAATAATCATAATCATAATGGCTAAAAATAGAATACAAATCCACCACACACCAACATACTCACCCATGGCAAAACTGATAATAGTTTTTAAACTCACCCAAGGCAACCCACTCTCTACACACATTCACCCAATTAAGAGTCTATCTACACTACTGCTATAAAACAGTTTTAAATGGTTTTAAATGGTTTATAACAGTTTTGAGAACTGTTGGGGCCCTGGACACGCTCCACAGACAGTTTTCAAAACGTTTTCAAAGTGTTTTATCCTGCGTGTGTAGATAGGCTCTAATTCATCAAAATCAGTACCCAAAGAATGGATAGAAAATCAGTAACAACTTATTTCATCATTGCAGCCAGAGATAAAATCCAATCTACCCCCCAACACCCCACTAGACTTAGATTGCAGCTAGAGACAGTTCATTTGGCCTGCACTACTTTAACACACACACACCACACACACAGGCGCACACAGGAGCAGCAATTCCCAGGTGGGCGCAGAGCGGAGGAACGTGCCAGTCCTTCTATTTTAAAAAGAGGGGAGATTAAGTTGAGGTAGCGCACTAGGTTAAAAAAGTCAGTTGAAGCCAAACTGTATTACCTGGTGGTTGGAGGGGATGAGGCACCCTCAGTGTAAAGCCCCCCTCTCTCTAGGTCTAGGGAGCAGGAAAATAAAATACCATCAGCCGCCTCAGCAGCCCCACTGGCCAGGCCCTGGCTAAGCAAACAGGGAGGGACCACGTCAGCCCAGGTGGAAGCGAACCCAGGCAGCGGCTGCAGCCGTAATAACTCACATGCTGGCTGGAGGCCCGAGCGCCGGGAAGAAGCCCGAGCAGCGGCTGAATCAAGGCGCGGCTGTGGAAGACGAGGAGGACGGGGCAGGCGGCGCTGGCTGGAGGCCCAGGCGCCGGCGGGAGCAAGTTTGGGCGAGCCGCATGCAGTGCACGCGGAGGCTGAAAATGGAGGGGAGCTGAACAAAGAGCAACCAAATCGCCATGTGCTCATAAAAATGGGGAGGAGCCGCCCTAACTGGCCCAGGCAGGTGCAAGGTGAGCCACAAGCACCGCAGCTGCTTTACCTCCTCTGCTGCCGCTTCTCTCTTCATGCCCCACTGCTTCAGCGTCCTCCTCTGCTGCTTCTCCACCACCAATTCTCCGCTGCTGCTGCCACCGCCACCGGTTCTCTTCCTCGGGTCTCCTCCTCCTCCTCCTCCTCCTCCTCCTCCTCCATCCGTCCATCTTCTCCTCCTCCTCCGTCTGTCTTCTTCTTCTCCTCCTCTGTCTGTCTTCTTCTCTTCCTCCGTCTGTCTTCTTCTTCTTCTTCTTCTTCTTCTCCTCCTCCTCCTCCTCTGCCGTTGCCGCTCTCATCGCAGCAGCCCGGGCCCTGCTGCTGCTTCTGCTGTAAAAAGCCCCTGATCGGCCCGGGGAAGGGGCTAGAACGACGCGCACCTGGAAGTGTGGGTGTGCGTCGTTCCAGCCTCTTCCCCGGCCGATCTGGGCCTTGTTCTTGGCCAGCGCAACCGCGCTAGCCAAGAACAAGGCCCGGATGGGGGGGGGGAGTCTGGAATGACGCGCACCCGGAAGTGCGGGTGTGCGTCGTTCCAGCCTCTTCCCCGGCCGATCTGGGCCTTGTTCTTGGCAGGCCCGGATGGGGGGGGGAGGCTGGAACGACGCACACCCGGAAGTGCGGGTGTGCGTCGTTCCAGCCTCTTCCCCGGCCGATCTGGGCCTTGTTCTTGGCCAGCGCAACCGCGCTAGCCAAGAACAAGGCCCAGATGGCACGGGAGAGGCCCAATTTTTCCGGACTTTGGGGGATATTTTAAAATTTCCCCCCCGGACTCAAATTTGGCCCCTTTTCCCTGACATGTCCGGGGGGATCCGGACGTCTGGTCACTCTATTATACTCTTATGCTCCAAAACAAAATCCATGTTTCCTTGGAACAGATCTAGAGACTTTGTGGGAGGCTGGATTGGGGGGTGGACAATGGGGAAGTCCTATTCTGCAAGTGTTGAGAGCCAGTGTGGTTATTGGCTAGAGTGTTGGACTGGGAGTCGGGAGATCTGGGTTCTAGTCCCACCCAGCCATGGAAACCCACTGGGTGACTCTGGGCCAGTCACAGACTATCAGCCCAACCTACTTCACATGATCATTGTTCTGAGGATAAAATGGAGAGGAGGAGGAGGAGGATTATGTATGCTGCCTTGGGTTCCTTGGAGGAAACATGAGACATAAATGTAATAATAAATAAAATTAAAAAAACGTGGTATTTCTTCTGCTGGTGGAATGATGATCTTGGAACCAACCCATGGGATCTTGTCATTGATTATATAATCAACAAATAAACAATGGTTAACTGGTTTTTGAAATTGTATTCTGAAATTGTTTGCCCTGTATTTTACAGAGCAATTTTACAACAGTGGTGAGAAAGAACTGGCTTATGTTGGCCCTGGCAGAATGTCGTTTCATTCATGCCAATTCCTGGCCCTTGTTTTGGGTGCGTTGGAGGAAGGAGGGTGTATGGATTACACCCTCCTATAGCTTAGGAGGGTGTAATCTATAGCTTACCCCTCCCCCGAACATCCCATTGCTGGCCCCACTGCCACCAGGGTAGAAGTGGCAGTGGAACTTTTCACTGCCACACCAGGGAGGCCTCCAAAGAGGGAAGTCCACGGTTTCCCATGGCCCCTCAGCCACCTTCCTGGGGAGCATAGAATTGCTCTCAAAATATTCCTTCTACATTTTTATACACAGTGCACATTTTTCAGTATGTGGCCTTTCAGTCTTTTCATGTGTGTCTTGTGACAATTGTTCTTAATGGTATATCTTAGTTATATTGCACGCATCAGAACCCATTAAGTACTGGACCTTTTTAGAAATTACTGCTTCTTGAATTCCACGGTGGTGACAAAAGTCATCACTTGTTGGGGACAAAACTGTTTGACTGCATCCAACGTTGGAAAGGATCCATGCAGACATAGAACTATCGGCAGTTTGGAATTTATAAGATAAAAAACAATCTGGAATGCTAGGTTTCTTGCTGCAGAATTGTTTACTTTAGCAAAGAGTGCTAAAGAAATATAGTAGGATGCGGAGATGTGCAAAATGCCACCTTGAAAAATAATGCTAACTTTTATCTAAAATCTTGTAACTTGTTACCATATTAGTCCTCACAAATAGCATGAATAGGTTGACTCTATTGATAGTTTTCTGCCTGCAGTACCCTTATAGGAATGTGGTGGACAGTAGGGGTGTTCCTAGCATGTATGCAAAGTTTGTCACTTGTGCTCAGTGAACATTTGAGCTAGGCCCAGGATCTCATTGATCTCTCTTCTGATGCAATAGGTAGGATCTAAAATAGTGGCTTCATTTATAGGAGAACATTCATATGTGCAACTTTCCATCTATAAATGGGAGCTTCTTCTGTAAATGGACTGACAATGTTGAATCTGCCCTGTGTTTGGGATCTTCTAATATAATACTAGCATAGCAACAGATGGAGTTTCAATTAGTTTCCTGCATCATTTTTTCCATCTTGAAAGTGAGGTATGCTGAACCTCTTTCAGCCTGAGAGCCAAATTCTGTTTTTGAGAAGCTCTTAGGGGATGCATTTCAGAGCATGGCAGGGCCAAAGACAAAAGGAAAATGCCCCAAATACGGAAGATACCAGCTTATGTCAGCTTGAAGTTTTTACCACAGGTAACTAAGCTTAGAAGAAGCAATTAAGCCTTTTTGAATCGGGGGGGGAGGACTACAGAAACACTGTGAAACTACCAAACAATCTGTGGTTGGGGGGGGACATTGGTGGGGTCAAGGTAATAGGACATAGACATCTAGGGAATCCTGGACAATTGGATTGGGACCTCTGAGTTTGACATTGAAGTTCAGTCTGCCTTGTTCCCATTCCCACATGTGATCTGTTGTTATTATTTTTGTTGTTCGAATGGGAAAAGATGCGTTTAGGTGCACATTATTTTAAAATGTGCACCCAAATCTGTACTTTTCCCCTACTGACTAAAGCATGAAAATGCACACTCCATTCCCCCATGCACATTTTAAAGTGCACATTTTGTTTTTTAACAAATGCATTTTGAGATTAAAATCGCAAGCTTGAGAACATGTGAGCTGTGCCCCCAAAATGTGCTCTTGTTCGTGGCGCGAATGGGGAGAGTTCACCCGTTCAACAAACGGGAACACAATTCTCATATATCCTTAACATTAAGGTCCTGATAATCCAAGACCTTCCCCCACTCCCTCAGTGAAGAAATGATTGCCAAGTCTTCTTTACAGAAATCTTTCCTTTTCACAGAGACATTTCTCCTTGCAACGTGCATCCTTTGGGCAGCCTGCAAAAGCCATGAGTGAGGATGGGGCAGAACCAAAAGTGCTAAAAGAGCATCCCAACCCCTGAACGGGTCTGAATCGTGCCTTTAAAGGATTGTTAGGCGATGCTGCTGTGCAGAAATGGTTGCTGACAGAAATTGACCTTACGTGGTCCTGAGCTGAGAGTACTGCCATGTCTATAGAAGTGGGAAAGAAAAAGCCCTGAAGCAGTAGCCCAAATTAATAAGTGGTTTACGTTAAATTAATGTCATGACAGTGAAACAGTATATTTAACTCGCCTAATTTCACAGTCACTGAGCAAAACGTAGAGGGCTGCCAGTTTCAGATAGGTTGTGGACTTACATTGTAATCCATGTGCAAAAAAAAACTCCAGAGGAAATAATAGGCTTAGATGTGTGGGGATAAAAAATAATACTGCTGGCAGATATATGGATTAGGATCCATCTCACTTTAGCAATGGCAAGACTCTCATTGGTTTTAATGAAACAGCCATGCATCCATAAGCAGTAAAGTGCCTCAAGAAGAGTGGAGATTCTAAGAGAGTTTTCTGTACAAGGCATTTATTTCATGCTCATGATTCCCCACTCACAGTAGTTTGTGGGTGCTTTTGATTATGATGTCATTCTGTGCATTTCCGTAGACAGGTTTTGATTGGGGACAGTTAGGTATTTTGGATAATGACGGAATGAAATACTAGTGTCATTTCACAATTCTGCTATATCATAGCACCACCTAGAGGTTATGTAGCAAAACACATAGAAAGGCAGAGAAGAAGGGGGGAAACAGGGAAAAAAAACAAGTGTAGAGGATCCAATCTTAATCCAATGAACAATCTGGAAGCAAAAACCACGGTAAAGTGGCAAGTTTAAAACTTCATCTAGAAAAGCCTTAAAAGATGGTGCACACAAAACTGCTAGGGGTGTGCAGAGTGGGTCTTCTCCACCCCAAAATTCAGGGCGGAGCTCTGTTGAGGTGTTTCTCCACCCCAATTTCCAGAGCAGGTCCCTCTCTCCACTCTGCCAGATAGTTTGGTGAAAAAACACTCCATTTTCGGGTAACCGGTACATTCTTGTCAAAGGGAATTAACAGAAATTCTCTCAGTTCCCTCAGCTTTAAAGTTAAACACATGAAAATTTGCACTGTGACAGAGTTTAAGGAGGGCTTTAGGCATGTCATGGCTGGAACAGATCCCTGCATGCAATGATTTATAGGGAATTTTTTAAAGTCCGAATTCAAATGTCCTCTCAGGCACCTCTTGTGCCTTGATCTGTATGACGAGGGAGAGGGAAACTGTGAGATGTCAAGTGTTTCATAGACAATTCACAAGGCAGGCCTTGTGAATTGTAAGTTGAAAGATTGGGAATTGTTGTGAGAAAGTTTGTGTCCTTGTAAGCTTATCTGTTGCTGTTTCTCGTGGGAGGTTTGCTAGCCCAGGCTTTGAGCTGGTGAGTTTTTTTGAGAACAAAAGTATGTTTGGAAAAAGTGGGGGTAATCTTGCAAGCTGTCTCTCACATGGTGTCGTCATCAAGAGGAGGTTGAACTGTGAATCCCTGTGGGCACATGATTTTAGGTTACAGGCCTGAGGTCTTGTCTGTCAAGTAGCTTGGAATAGCCAGCCTCCAGGCTATAAGAAGAACGAGCAAAGGGGAGGACCTTTGTTAGAGATCATTAGTTCTATGCTTGCTATGAAATTCTTTGTGTTTGGGATTCTATCTGTTTGGAGATGTTAAATGCACTCTGTACATGCTCTGTTGCTATTTGGACTTGGAATTTTTAAAGACTGTGCCATAGAAAGTGCTCTGAGGCTTTTTATAGACCTAGACTTGCAGTTACTGTTCTGAATCGTGTTCTATGGCTTGAGAGAGAGCTTTGATTGCATGGAATTAAAGTACGGGCACAGGAGAAGTTTCTTAGGTTGACTGTTGTTGTTCTAGATCATGTTCTATGGCCTGAGAGAGCTTTCCCTGCATACAGCCAAAGTACGAGCACAGGGGAAGTTTTCTAGGTTGACCGTAGTTCTGGATTGTGTGTTGTGTGTGACCTGAGAGAGAGCCTCCTCTCAGAGCCTTTGTTACAGGCAGAGGGGTTCCTGGGTCAGTGTTCGTTTCTCTGGCATCTTGCCTACTTGGATCAATTCAGTGCTTACTGGCAGGCTGTGTGTAGTCTGTACAAGATATTTACTGTCTCTGCCGGTCTTCAGGAACCCCTGTACTGAAGCTGTCCCTCACTTCTCCCCCTGAGAGATTGCTGTTCTGGTTCGCATCAAGCCGTTTGAGCTTAAAGCTGTCTGGCCGTCAACAGCTTTACGTGGATGTGTGTGAAAATGAAACCATTATGCTTGAATTCCGTGTGATTTCACAAATAAAAGAGTCTCGTTTAGAGAGTCTTGTCAGTTTGCCTAAATTCGTGAGCAGAAGCCTGGGGTTGGGCAAGGGTCACGACAGTAACGAAGCAGTAGGATAAAAGAGCTTAGTGCAATGATAAATCAGTAAATATGTATTAATAAATACCATAACAGCAGCACACAGCTTGCCTATCCTCAGGGAGGACAGGAGGCTTGCAGGATGAGGAAGAGGCACCCTTCCCCCATTGTCAGTTGGGCACATTGGAGTGAGTCGAGTCAAGGCAACAACAGCTTCCCCATTGGAGGCTACGCAGCTTGGAGGCGGAGGCAGAAGAAGACGATGACAAGGAGGAGCCCCCCCCTCCCGAACTGGAAACCCAGCCAGCCAATAGGAGTAATAGTTTAACTGAAAAAAAGAGCCTGCCTGACTCAGGTGTAGAAGCTTACTCACTAATGATGCCAGCCCAGCAGCACTTTCACACTGTGGCTGACTTCTATGAGTCCGAGCGGAATCACACAACCAATCAGCCCTGCACTCCTTCTTCCGCCATGCCAGAACTAGCAGCAGCGTTTCCCACGCCTCATGATGAGCTGTTCTCAAAGTGTACTTTGTTAATTGTGTACTGTTTGTGTGCATGGCACAACCCTAAAACACACAAACCTACAAGTACAAGAAGACACTTGCAACTTTGAAGCCAAGTGCTGCTGAGAAGGCTCAACTTAGAGAAAGGAGAGCTACATCACGTCAAACCGTTAAGGGGAAACCCACAAAAGCACCTGTTCAACTTGAGAAAAAAAATCAGACAGGATTATGGATGTTGTTTTAGTGTTAGATTAAAAAAAGAAGCAGCTTTTCTATTTACTTTTTCCAATGCATACGTGATTTTATATCCTCTCTCACCTTCTCTCTAAAATGGAAAGTCCTAGGGTGATTCTCCTAGTGATTAGCAATCTGGATCTCGATGACCTGTGTCACAGCCTGATCTGATCTCAGCATCTTGCTGTGTAAACAGTGCATTCCCTTATCACATCAGGTAATTGCATAAAAAGGCTTCTAGCTGCCCCTTGTTTTGGCTAGGTCAACAAAAGGCAAAACAATCATGGTAATGTTACCTCCAGTTGACCCAGCACATATCTGAGGTTAGCAAGAGTCCATGAAGACCAATTACCTAACCCAATGAGGGAACACCGTCTTGTTCATCCCATGGAATTCCCAACCCAGCAATTCTTTTGTGCTGTGACCCATGTCAGCCTGGGGCATTTTGTGCAAGGTGAATGACCCCCTGCTCTCATATGGGGCAATTTGTTTATTAAATTATAGAAAAAAAATGCAAATCATAAAACTATATAAAAAAAATCCAATTGTTTTAAAATACAGAATTATCCAACAACAGCTGAATCAAGAGCAGCCAAGGGCTGCTTAGGGTGACCATATGAAAAGGAGGACAGGGTTTCTGTACATTTAACAGATGTATAGAAAAGGGAATTTCAGCAGGTGTCATTTGTATGCCTGCAGCACTTGGTGAAATTCTCCCTTCATCAAAACAGTTAATGCTGCATGAGCTTTGCCCTCTCTTGTATTTGATCACCCTGTTATAGCTGCTGCAGCTTTAACTGTTGTGATGAAGAGGGAATTTCACCAGGTGCTGCATGCATACAAATGACACCTGCTGAAATTCCCTTTTCTATACAACTGTTAAAGATACAGGAGCCCTGTCCTCCTTTCCATATGGTCACTCTAGTGTTGGGAGCAGCAATGAAATTCTCATACATCCCTGGATGGGAAAGACCCCTGTATGAGACCCTGGAGGGCTGCTATCAGTCAAAGTAGCCAGTCCTAGGTTGGATGGACAAATAATGTAACCTAGTAAGGCAATTTCCAACGTTTCTTCTAAAGGTCATTGGTTGGGTTTTACTCCCATTTCTCACCAGTCATTTGCCTGCTCTCACTGCAGCATCAAGGTATGCCTCTCTCAGAACAAAAACTAAACCAAACCAAAAAACAGTGACTGTGTGTTTTAGGTTATCCCATAAATAGCAATCTCATACTGCCCAACAAATCATATATTTCCCCCTTCACCTCTAGTAGAATCTTGTTGATTCTACCCACCAAAGCATTGGAATTCCAGTGAGGCATGGTGCCATATTTCTTTCTCCCAGAACGATGCCATGATCCAAAAAATCCTGTCATCCTGTATTACAGGACATCTCTTTAATGTCTTTGATCAATAACTATTGTTGCCCATACCCTTTCTGTGTCATTCACATCAGCTGCAGAAACTGAAAGTGAGCAATCAAGAGGTTATAAAATTAGACACGACTTTCGTTACTGACTGACAGAAATGAGAATGAAGGCCCCCATGGCAGCTGTAAAATCTAATATCTATCGCACTGTGTACTCAAATGATCTTGAATGCTTTTGCAGTCCTAATTATTTTGCCCTAGTTTAACACCTGACAAATTACTCCATATGGCCAATATTATGAGCAGACCTGGCAAGGTTTTTTTTTTTTTTTTGTGGGGTGGGGGAGGGCTAGGAAAGGGAATACAGCAATCTTCCCTGTCCACCATTCCCCAGACAAAAACCTGTTCTGTCCACAATATTTTACTCTTCCTATATTTTCCTCCCTATAATTGCGATTTAGCTTGCAGTCCTCAAAAATATTTCATCTCGTACATCTTTACCTTATGATTCTTCTATCTCTATTCTTGACAATAACTTGACCTCTCTCTAGAATGAATGTGGCAATTGTTCAGCCTCGAGGTTTTCTGGCAAATATTCGAAAGAACTTCTTATTGGGTCAGTGCCTGCAGTAGAGCACATCCAGCTGTTGAATGCTGCTATTGAGGGAGGACTCATGAACTCTTGGTGAGCAGCAGCCTCCAGCAGCTGGTGAGAAGGTTTGCTAGGTGAAACTACCATAGGCTGACCAGATAAAATCCAGGTCAGGGCTCCTGTAACTTTAACAGTTGTAGAGAAAAGGGAATTTCAGCCAGGGTCATTTGTATGCAATTAGTTCCTGGTGACATTCCCTCTTCATCACAACAGTTAAAGGTGCAGGAACTATACTTGAGTGACCAAATGTAAAAGAAGGCAGGGCCCCTGCAACTTTAACTGTTGTGATAAAGAGGGAATTTCACCAGGAACTAATTGCATACAAATGACCCTGGCTGAAATTCCCTTTTCTCTACAACTGTTAAAGTTACAGGAGCCCTGACCTGGATTTTATCTGGTCACCCTAAACTACCAGCTGCTGTGACATGGTGATAGAGAGGGAGAGGCTTTGCCTTTCAATGTCAGGAGGTGGGGGTACCACAGCTAGCATCATGTGGGCTACTGACATCAATGGGGCAACCATTCAGTGGCCCATTTGTTCCCTTGTGTGTTGTGGGTTTTAATATCCCATGCCTCCACGGACACCTCCTGGCATGTAATTGTCAGGGCAGCAAGGTGACATAGATGTCACCATGCTCTGATGACTGGCAGTTTCTTTCACCTAGTGACTTGTCTCCCCAGCTGGCAGGATTTTTCTACATCACCGTCTGTGCAGTGTCAACAGTGAAAAGTTTAGATTTCAGCACCAGTATTCTTACAGGTTCATTTCCATTCTTAACTGGTGTATTGCCCAAGTGGAGGGGAAACATAATGGGGGGGGGGGAGGCTGCTGTGAGCATAAAAAAAAACTAGAAATGACTAGTTATAGCAGGGGTGATGCTACAGTCACAGACCACCTTCCCCATGCTGGTGACCTCCAGGTGTGTACAACTCCCAGCGTTGCTGCCCAATGGCCATGCTGACACGGGCCTCTCACAGTTGTAGCCCACAATAGCTGGAGGTCTTCTTTCTACGCACTCCTGTGTTACAGCACTATAATTCAGTAAACATGTTCTGTGTGAATTGCTGGATTTGCAATACATTTTTTTCAGTTCCTCTTGCTAGATCCACATTGAATGTGCATCCCTTGCAAGTCAGGATCAATTATCTATTGTCGAGGGAGCAGATGCTATATTTACATGCAAGGATAAAGCCTTTAGTAGAACCACAAGCTGTAGGAAGTTAATATACTAACCACAGAACTTCACCTCTAATTTTCTTTTTTGACACACTTTCCACCACCCCAATTAGATTTGTTTTGTACCACTTCTCTTTTCCATTCTACTTATTGTCAAAGGGGTGGGGAATGCATAATGATGGTAATTCATTGCACTATAGGAGAAAGCCATCATTATGACTCATGACTGCACTAATTTCACTGGTGGACCATCCCACCTCTTCTTCCAGGTTGCAGTGGGTTTGAATTAGCGGGAAAGGGAATATTTAAAAGACTCAAATCAGAAAATGTTTAAAAAGCCAAGGTAGCACAAATGAGTGTTATCTTCTCACGAATGTACGTGGCATTTAAAATTAGGATCCATTTCAGGCAAGAAAAGAAGTGCTTAAACAAAAGAGATGCAATTGCATAGCTGTGATCTATTATGGTGTTTGCGGCTGTAATGAAGTCATGCTGGTATTTTAAACTGCAAAAGAAAGGGATCCAATAGGAATGTGATTTGAGATTGTGGCGGTTGACATTTGTACTTGTGCCTTCTCCATAGAGCCCAAATGGGAAAGTACATTCATTTCTTCAAAGCCCCAGCTGGAAGTCAGACCCATTAATCCAGAAATGCTATGCTATTCCTCATATTCAGAACCTATCAGCATAGGACTACAAACAGCATCCACCACATTTCCTCCTCAGTGGAATTTAGAAACCTGGGAGGCCAAGGTTTTAAATTGTGTTGGGAGCCTGGGTAGAAGAGTTCATCCTTTAAAAAGTGGAGGAATGCAGAAACACTCATGGGAATGTGTAGGATGGGGCAGGGCCAGTGGGCATCTCCATGCTCATCTCCCTCACATGATGGTGATCGGCTGAATTGGGACAACATGATAGTCAATGGTGGGGTAATAAACAACTTTACAGTTGTTCATCTAGGGGGTACTCCCCACACAACATGGTAATAAATAATCAACCATGGTGTGGATTGGGATCAGTGCTGAGTTGACTATGGCAGCATTCGGATGACATGATAGTCATACAACTGACGAATGTTTCCCCATCCCCAGTTGCTTAATGTGTTGTCCGAATTCAGCCATTGTGTGGCTTCATAGGGAGAATGAGTGAATAGGGCTTCTTTCTTTAAAATGATAACATACTGTAGGTAGAAGGAATATGTTCATTCACAAGAGATGAGGAATTCTATTTTGAAAATTGCTGCTTTCCTAAACATTTATGGAGTTGTAGTAAAGGACAGGTGTCAAGAAGTATACGTGGCACAAGGGGAAAAAATGCATGTTGACAAAAGATGCAATTTTGTAAGAACAACAATCCTATTATTAGGGATGTTGTGGTAGTCCGAGAGGGGAATGGAGTCTAGCAGTTCGTTGAGCGTAGGGTGACCAGATAAAATCCAGGTCAGGGCTCTTGTAACTTTAACAGTTGTAGAGAAAAGGGAATTTCAGCCAGTGTCATTTGTATGCAATTAGTTCCTGGTGAAATTCCTTCTTCATCACACCAGTTAAAGTTGCAGGGGCCCTGCCTTCTTTTGTATATGGTCACTCTAGTATAGTGCCTGCACCTTTAACTGTTGTGATGAAGAGGGAATTTCACCAGGAACTAATTGCATACATATGACACTGGCTGAAATTCCCCTTTCTCTACAACTGTTAAAGTTACATGAGCCCTGACCTGGATTTTATCTGGTCACCCTAGTTGAGCGGCCACCACTTACTGGACCCTTTCACCAACCGCTGAGTGGCCTGCAAGCACCCAGCGGCCACCTGTCCCCTTAGCAGGCTGACATTTTGTGTACAAATGGTGGCTAAGGGTTTTCCAAGAATGTAATATTGTGTAAATGGTGTGTGTGTACACGTGTGTGTGTGTGTGTGTGTGTGTGTGCATATGTTAGGCTGACCATATGAAAAGGAGGATGGGGCTCATGTAACATGAGCAACTAATTGCATACGAATGACACTGGCTAAAATTCCCTTTTCTCTACAACTGTTAAAGTTACATGAGCTCTGTCCTCCTTTTCATATGGTCAGCCTAGCATATGTGGCCAAGACAGAGTGGGCCAAAATGTGATTCTTACTCATTTTCAGCCTACTCAGAAGTAAGCAGGGCAACCCTCTGCATGTCTGCTAAGAGGTAAGCAGGATAAGCCTTATAGGGAAGCAGGATTGACACACTCAGCAGCTTCACCCTGCCTTATTTCCTCTGTGGGGAAAAGCTCTTCTCTCCAATCAGCAGCTGAGAAATGGAACCTTTTCCAGTGCCCAGCAGGGGAAACCATGGAAAAAGCATTCCAGCAGCTGAAACACACACACAGGCTGCATTCGGACAACACATTAAGCAACTGGGGGGGAACAATCATCAGTTGTGTTGCTTATTGTGTTGTGGGGAGGGTAACACGCCGCTCACAAACTACTGACAGTATGCTATTCTGCCCAAATAAGCAACGGAGAGAAACAACTGGCTTGCAAGTTGTTTAGCTCGAAGCCAGTTGTTTAAAATGTTGTGTGGAGGGGTGAGTGTGTTAATGGTGTGTCTTGAGTGGGTTAAAACACAAGCCCATAGAGGCAGATGGCAAGAGCGATCAAAGCGGCGGCTGCCACTCTGTTACAACTGGTGCCACTTACAGAGGCTGCTGGGATAGAACTGGGAGGACTGAGGGAGTAGGGAGGGTGGGGAGAGGGGCGGGAGCTATGTCAGTCAAATGCTGGGTTGACCATTAGTCCACTCAACGGCAGCCCCAACCACCCACAGTTGTGTAGGACTATGTTGTGTGGGGAGTACCCACAAAATAACCAACTGTGAGTTGTCTACTCAACCCACCATTGACTAATGTGTTGTCCGTACGCAGTCACACATAAAAACACCAGAGGAAATGAGGGGTGGTGGTGGTGAGGACAACTCGAAGATAAGAGGGGATGGCATTTTGACAGGGGTCATGTCCCCCATCAAAGGCTTCATGGATTATATACTATCAGAGAAAAGTCAACAGCCAGATTGAGAACTGAATGAACCCCCTTATAGATTATGTGAAGGGGCAAGAGAAAAATAATTTGTTCATCTGTGGATTCGACAAATAAGAAAGGGTTAACAATAGAGGGAGAGGAAAATGTGGAACGTATATAGCATACTTATACAGTTTAGCGATAAGAACATTTGATTATATGCCTTTGCTGGGGAGAAGAGCGGAACCCTCTGTAAATCTGTTGATCATCCTCTTTTAGTGTGTTGTTTCTGATGTTTTATGTATTGTGTGTGCTTTAATTGTTTTTTATTTGTGAAAACAGAATTTTAAAAAAATTGAATTCCAGATTATATTACAAAGCCCCATGGGCTGGAATGATTCTGATGAGCCTCCAATAGATAAAGCCTACAGATAGCAAGAGAGTGGAATTTCATCCTCCCCATCCACTGGACATGTCTCCTGCCACTGGATCCACAAGATACGTCCATGGAGTCCAATGCCTATAGACCTAACCTGTGCATGTGTTCCTCATATTTTTCAGGAGTTCATGATGGTTTAGCTCAGGCCAACACATGGGACTCAGATTGCAGAGGTGCGGATTTATTTTTTGAGCACTAGGCTGAGCTATTTTGGCAAACATTCCAGTACATGTTGCCAAAGGTTCTGGATCATCCCAATTTTAAATAATAATTTCAGGGTCTTCTGAACCCTGACAGTGGCTCTCCTTCATACATGTTAGGCCTGATACTAGCTACTTTCCCTACACCTTACGTAGGATTTCGGATGCTTTCATACTGAATATGCAGAAGGAATAAAGAACCAAGGTTTACAGAATTTAAACTCCGGTCTTCAATGCACTCAAATTCTGCCTCTGCCATGGATCAATTTGTCTGATTTCCCCATATATATATAATTGGAATAATACTCTTATGGCAGCGAATATGAAAGAACTTCAAATTTTACTGGTTGGTTGTGAGCTTGGATTGGATGTAATATCTTGAAGCAGAAATATGGAAGTTATTCAATTCCTTGTTCTATCACTACTACTATTAGTATTAATTCATCACCTGCAGTACTGCTCTAGGAACAGTTCAGAATATCTAAATAGCATTAGGGATGTATAATCCTTATCTGTTATTATTTCTGCAGGCATTTCTCCCATGCTGAAATGAAGCGATGGGTAAGCTACCCTTGGGTCAATATAAAATCAGCTGAGTATTTACAAGCTTTCTCAGTGGGTGTTTGGAAAAAGGTCATTCATCTGCTGAGAGTTTCTCCCATATTATAATGTTGCCACATACATATTAATGGTGCCATGTGAACGTACACTCCCAAATTGCCCAGGCGAATTGTAGTAGGATTTGGTTCACAGGATGGGTGAGAATTTTTCTTCCTTTTTTTAAATGGATTTCCCCAATTTACATCTCTGAGCCTTTGGTGAAATGAGACAGAGTTCCATTCCTAAATTCACATTTTTGCGGGCTTTCTCATCTTTGGGGCAATATGCATATTAGGGGAAAGGTGAAATATTTGAGAAAACATGGACAAAATGGCTTTTCAGCAACATAAAGAACGTTGAAAAATGCATAGGTTTTAAAAAAGTGCACAAAATGCATCTCTCTCTCTCTCTCTCTCTCTCTCTCTATATATATATATAGTGAGCTCATGCAAACATGGGATGGAATGAACATGAACATGACCCCAACAAACTGACTATCTGTCCACCTCTATCTGGGGACTGTTTTCATCACTTGGGCAGTCGCTCTAGTTCATTTGTTCACTCTGGGCTTACATCTAGTATTAGGTGACTGGAGTTCCACACAAGCCACAGGCATTACCCTTCCTCTCTTCCCTTCTGCAGTCCCAAACATCCCCTCCCCATAAAAAAATACTTTGGGAGATCCCCCAACTCTACCGAGCGGATTTGGGAAGAGGCAAATAGCAGGCTGCAGGGGGAAGGAAAATTTAACCCTCCAGTAATGTCCATTCTATTGGTGAAATGGGAAAGAACTCATGGTCCATATAAAGTTATCCCCTTCCTCTCATTCTGCATTTTATTGTTGCGAGTTGCCTTGGGAGGGCTTCTGTCTGAAGGTGGACAAGAAACGTTTTAAATAAATAAAGCTCTCGTTATTTTTTATGAAGTTCCATGTACTTCTGAAAGAACATCTATGTAAGCTTAGAAAGCAGCTGACTTTAGGTGCTTGGTATCATGTGCCATGATAACTACACATGTGCACAGCATGCTTTGAAATCTCTCCACTGGCTGCCAGTTAGTTTCCGGGTGAAGTACAAAGTGTTGGTCATTACCTTTAAAGCCCTACGTGGTTTGGGTCCAGGTTACCTGCGGGATCGCCTTCTCCCATACAATCTGCCCCACACGCTTAGGTCCTCTGGGAAGAATTTATTACAGTCAACAAAAACTAGACTGACAACTGTTACCCAGAGGACATTCTCTTCTGCCGCTCCCAGATTATGGAATGACCTGCCGGGAGAGATCCGTGAACTTACCAGTCTTCAGGAATTTAAACGATCTATAAAGACTGAGCTCTTCCGGCAGGCCTACTCAGATGAATTTTAAGTGTTTTATTGGTGTTTTATTGGTATTTTAATGATGTATTGGTTTTGTGTATTTTTAATCAGTTTTGTGTGTTTTATGATGATGTTGTTCCCCTCCTCGATCCCGAGGGAGAGGCGGGTAATAAATAAATAAATATATTATTATTATTATTATTATTATTATTATTAATATTCCAAGCCGGAGAAGAACTTCTGAGGGAAACAGTGGTAGATTGATAATGCAGTTGAACATTACATGCTGGAACAAATGAGGAAATTGCAAACTTCAGCACTATCATTCAAAAGCAACTTTCCGTTTTCAGAGTATTTGTCCGTTAAAGAGATTTTTTTTTCCAAGGACAGGCTTTTCCAAATGGAGTATTCCTAGCATAAGTGTAGATCATTCCCCATTCAAAAATTCTGACCAGCTTACTGTTGCAGTAGTGCCAGACTCTTGATTATCATCATTTTCCATCAAAGTTTGATTGGCTTGTTAATGTTTATTATTGTTTGTTGGCATAGTAACGATTGGCTGGATATTTTGCAGAGTGCCAGGCTTAGCAGTTCCCAGCAACACGTTGAGCAGCTTGCTGTTTTGTATGGTGCCAAGATTGGACTGTGTTTAGGGATGGACAAACTGAATTTCATTCAGTCCATTGCAGTGGAGGCTAATGGCTCCGATTCAGTGGGGTTGTGAATCTATTCTGGGTTTCCATCAGAACCATCCAGACCACTAAAGGAGCTACTGAAGATGCTGAATCTACTTTGGAAATAGGGTTCCACACCTTGGATACAGCTCATTTAGAGTATTGGCTAGTTCTGCCTGATACCCAGAATAGATTCACAGCCCCACCGAAATCAGAACCATCAGCCTCCACTGGTTTGTTCTTAGCAAAATCCCCACAGTTCTTCATGAATGGGATGGATTTTTTAAAAGTGAAACTAAAAGATTTGTCCACCAAGACAGATATTCTTGTTTGTAGTTCTCCCCTCTTTTTGTTTTGTTTTGTTACAATTTCATTTTATTTTTTTCAAAAAGCTATGCACTCATTGTTTGTCAATGAGTGCATAGCTTTTTCATGAGATATATTTGTGGCTGGAAACTGTGTTTGTGTGTGGGGGTGCTTTGGAAAATAAAATAATAACAATAACAATAATAACATATATTAATTGCATCCCTATATAACATGCTAGTCAGGTAGATAGTACAAGGGGAAAGGAGAATTGACAAGATTTGATAAGTCACTGTCATGGTTAGAAGTGGGGTGGATGAGATTAATTTATCATACAGTGGTCATGGTGATCCATGAATGACCGCAAAAATAGGAGATCAATTCAGAGGATATATTTTATGCTGAGGGAGTTGGCTTGATGGATGGGAAGGAGGAGACAGTTTCAGACATATGGAAGAGATGACAGCATTTCATTCATCATATAATACATCTTGCCTCTCTGCAGTTACTTAAAATCTCTGAGCCCCGGTTGTGCATTACTCTTGTGACCAGCCTTGATGAAGGGCTTTGGTGATTTTGTTGTGCTCCACCATACGTGATTCAAAGTTCTGAACTCTTCTTTAAACCTCTTGCAGCTTGTGTCTTTTTACCACAGGCTGACACCATTTATGTCGCCATCTGCCTCATTCCCTTCCATTGGCCCTTGCTCAGAGAGGAATCCCACTAATCTTTCAACACTACTAGCAATAGCTGCAGACAAATCAACAGAGTATTATTTAAATTGAAATGAGTTATCAGACGCACACACACACACACACACACGCACACACACAATTTCATTTCATTTCATTTCATTTATTATATTTTTGTATCAGCCATCAGCCAAAGTTCTCTGGGTGGTTTAAAAAACTAAAGCCTTTGAAAATACAATATAGTCACATTATATATATGCACACAAAAATATAAACAATTTTAGCAATCAACAATAAGAAATCCCAGTCCCTGTTAAAACCCTATCACATGTTGTCAAATGCCTGGGAGTAGAGGAAGGTACCTGGTACCAAAAACATGGCAATGTTGGCACTAGGCCAACAAAAGTAAATGGCATTTAATAATTTATTAATTTGTTTCTTCCTTAAAAACGCATGGAAGTTAAAGATTGTATTAAATTGTTGTAAACCAACTTGATGGCTTTTCAACAGATAAGGCAGGATATTGATGATGTTGATGATGATGATGATGATGATGATGCTATGGTAGGCCATGGGAGGGGGCTTTCTCTGTTGTGGCATCCGAGCTGTGGAATGCCCTCCCCTTGGAGGCCCGACTGGCGCCGGAACTGGCTTCATTTTGGCACCAAGTTAAAACATGGCTTTTTATCAAAGCCTTTGATGGTTAAATTTTAATGGTTTAAATTGTTTCAACTGGCTTTACTGTTTTTACATTCTATACTGGTTTTAAGCTTATTAATGGTTTAACTTGTTTTTAACTGTGTATATTTATTGTATTATATTGTTTGTACGATTTTGTCTGTATGCCGACCTGAGATCCTTGTGATATAGGGTGGGATACAAATGTTTAAATAAATAAATAAATAAATAAATAAATAATGATGATGATGATAACAGTGGTTGTTGTTGTTGTTATTGTTGTTAACAACATAAATAAATAAATAAATAAATGTCACCATTTCCTCTGCTCCCCAACTATCCCAGATATTGACTTGGGGGTCCTTTTGGGTTTTAGGCAGTATTTCCACCAAGAAAACCTTGAAAAATCCTAAATCTCTTCACCGATGACGGAGAAGAAGGCTTCATCAAATTTAAGAGACTATTGAAGCTGAACCACCAGATTAAAGCTCTTACTTTCAGTAACTAAACCTTAGGAGAATGTCAACCTGTTGGAATGGAGAAGACATTGCATAAAAGCCAGGGAACCATCAATCAGGAGGGGAATTGTGGGAACCATTTGGTGATGTGAGGAAGGGCACATCCATCTGCGGAATTCCAGTGGCCTGACTGGGATCTCAGGCAAGCCAGATTTGGTCCCTTGAGGTTCAACATTCCTGATACATTGTATAGTAGGACACTGGAAAATATCCTGGCATCATGGGCATTTTGTATGTGTGCTTGGAAGAGGGTAGCAAAAATAAAAAGGTGCATTCTAAATCTAGTCCTTATCCCATTTCTATGCTGCATCCCACTCACCACAGCACTTATGTCCATGTGTAATGCCTCTCCCGCAATACAACTTGTAAAGCAAGGGTGGAATGCAGTCTGCTAGCCATGTATGTCAACCCATCTGGCACAGAATCAATCTTCTGCAATTTTCCCAAAGGCAAAAATATATAACTGTTAGCTACCAGGCTATCCTACTACCCATTAAGCAGGACTGGTCATGGCAGGTCACAAGCAGTATAGGCCTGCTTGATAGTCCTGTAATATTTGCAGAATCACTGTTCATTCCAAAACAAATATAATAGAAAACATTTCAATAACAATATAGAAACATCCAAATCCAAACACTACCCCTCTTGCTTAGCCCCATTCAGAGCATCTCATCATATTCTGTATTATTCAACATAAGCATACTTTAATTATAACAGAAGACATAACTCAACATTTCACTCCCGATGCTGTTTAACATCTACATGAAACCGCTGGGACAGATCATTTGGAGGCATGGGGTGGGATGCTATCGGTACGCTGATGACACCCAAATATATTTCTCTATGCACTTGACAACTGCGTCAGCTAAGGATAGTGTGTTTCGTCTGAATGAATGGTTGGAGGCAGTAATGGGCTGGATGAGGAAAAATAAACTGAAGGTGAATCCAGATAAGACGGAGGTGCTTACTGTCAAAGGCCCCAATCTGGGTTTGGAGATGTATCAACCGGTTCTGGATGTGGTTACACTCCCCCTGAAAGGCTGTGATCGCAGCTTGGGGTGCTCCTGGATCCGTCGCTCCAAGTGACAGCTCAGATAGACGTGAGGGCCAGGAGTGCCAACTATCAGCTTCGGCTGAAATGCCAGCTACGCCCCTTCCTAGAGTTGGAAGACCTAAAAATGGTAGTGCATACGCTGTTAACTTCGAGGCTCGACTTCTGCAATGTGCTGTGCATAGGGCTACCTCTGTGCCTAGTCCGGAAACTTCAACTAGTTAAAAATATGGCAGCCAGGTTGGTTACCGGTACACCTAGAGGTGACCATATTACACCAGATTTAAAATCACTCCACTGGCTGCCGATCAGTTTCCAGGCGACGTATAAAGTGTTGGTTATTGCCTTTAAAGCCCTACATGGTTTGGGTTCAGGTTACCTAAGGGATCGCCTTCTCCCATACAATCCGCCCCGCACGCTCAGGTCCTCTGGGAAGAATTTGCTACAGTTGGCCAAAACCAGGCTGACAACTGTTACCCAGAAGTCCTACTCTTCTGCTGCTCCCAGACTGTGGATTGGCCTGCTGGAAGAGATTCATCAGTTTAATAGTTTCTTTGACTTTAAGGAAGCCATAAAGACTGTTCTCTTCCAGTAGGCCTACCCAGTCAAATTTTAAGAGTTTTATTGGTTTTTCAATAATGTATTAATTTTATATGGTTGTAATTAGTTTTATGTATTTTATGTTATTTGTATGGATGTTGTTCCCCACCTCGATCCTGAGGGAGAGGCAGGTAATAAATAAATAAATAAATAAATTATTATTATTATTATTATTATTATTATTATATTAAACATTGTCATATTTGCTTGTGATGTGAGTTGAGTGTCAGTGCAATGCCAGCTAATATCATAGGTTGAAAACTGCACTGGCATGTTCAGGATGCCGTCTGGATCAACTTCAGGTCCCTTTCATGCTTTGACAGTAGGTCCTGCTATGGGGTACTCACATTTGAGCAGGAGGTTGGAACCGATGGCCTTATAGGCTGTTTCCAACTCTGCTATTCTAGGATTCTTTGGTTCTATGATTTCCCATGGTTACTAGCAACCCAGTCCATGCCACATACGTAAGCATTCTCAGCAGCATTCAGGCAGGCCAATCCAGGCGCCAAGCAGCTTTTAATGCAGGAACTGGTACAATTCCTGACCCATCCCATTTCAAGCTACTTACCTACTAGACTATATGGAACTGACAGCAGTGAATGTAGAGACTCCGGTTCTGGTGGGGTTTGAATCCTTTCCAGGTTTCAGTCAGAACCAGCCAGACCTCTAAAAGGGCTATCTAAGGTGCTGATCCAATTTTGGGGATAGGGGTCAGCACCTTCAAAGCTCCTTTAGAGTTCTGGCTGGTTCTGACTGAAGCTCAAAATAGTTCACATCACCCTCCAAATCAAAGCCACCAGCCTCCACTGCCTGATGAGGAGGGCACACATCCTGTAATGAAAGCAGCAGTAGGACCTGAATTCTAATAATCCCATGGGTGGGCCTGCCCATCACTGGTCATATTTTTGAATTCATTCTCATGTCATTTATTAAAGCGTCACAACAAGTGGATGACTATCAATAATATTTGCTGACTGTTGCCTCTAACTGATATTTTGCAAATAACTTCTGCACTACAAGTACAGAAGAAGAGGTGGTGAGGGGGAAAGCTTCATCGAATCCTCATTAAATACAAAAAGAGACACAGGGAACAATGTAGTCTGGCCAGCAATAAATCAATAGCTAATTAATAGCAAAATGAAAAAGGTCCAGGGCTTCTGTCAATGTTGGCAAAATAAAGGTCATCTCCCCCACCCTAAATCTGCTTAGTGTTGTGAATGCTGGCAGCTTTATTGCCAGTTAGGCAAGGGCAGATGATTCAGCAGGCAAGATTAGCTGATAGATTTAATGTCCTTGCTTTAAAAATAGGCCTAGAAATCCTCTCCAGGAATGATATCTGTATAAAGGGGTCGATGTGAACGGGAAACAAAGCTTAGGGTCGCGCATTTGACCGTGTAGCAATTTTAATTCTCGGATCACCAAGGAATAACAGAAAAGCTGAGGACGTTTATTGGCTAGCAACAGTCTCTGGAAACAGGTAAATCACTTGCAGCACAGTTTGGGAGGAATTAGAATAGCTTCTATAGTTGCTATGTGTGATTTATTTTCTTGCTCCTAGCAAATTGGGACACAGGAGGCTATCTTGATCCAATTCAAAACTGGTCCATCTGGATCAGCATTGACCACACTGACTAGCAGCAGCTCTCCAGGTTTTCAGAGAGGGGTCTTTTCCAGCCATGCTTGGATAAGTCAGGGATTTTTTATTATTTATTTATTTTATTTCTAACCCACCTCTCCATCCAGATCGAGGCAGGGAACAACAATAAATATAAATATAAAAATCATAAAATAGATAAACCATTAATACAGATAAAAACAAATACATTATTAAAAATCTGGGACCTTCTGTCTGCACCTACAAGACATAGCAGTGAGGGAGGAGTGTAGGGAAAGAAGATTTCTCCTTCTCCTTCCACTTCCCAGTGACTTGAGTTGGCCCACATTCCTCTCAAGTGGTGTGTCAATGGAAAGGCCTTTTCTCTCTAGACTGTAATTTTCCTCCTCTCTTCAGCCATGAAACTTATCATGGTAGCTAAATTGGGCACAGTAAGGAACATCAGAGGCAAATGCTTACATATATGGCATGGATTGGGTTGCTTAGAACTTCAGTCTTTTTTTCCGTCCATGACACTTTCACATGGGTTCATCCATAAGTCTATTCCATTTAATTTCCTCTTCAATATGCAGTTTAAGGTTGTATGAGAAATTTATTTCAGTTTGGTTTTGACCAGATTTTACTCAGTTTACACTTCCTGGAACCAAATGAGGACCCAAATGAATTCTGCAGTTCATTAATTTGACAAATGCAATTTGTGGAGTAAATCAATCAAACAAAAAGTGTTAAAAATGCATATCTTTGAAAAATATGCACAAATACACTTTAATATACAGTGACAAATGTGTACGTTTCAAATATGTGCACAATTGATGCATATAATTGATGCATACATTTGGAAAAATGCACACAAAAAAATGCACAATTTTTCAGGTGAAAAGAAAAAAAAACCAAAGCTTGCAATTTGATACCAACATGAGTGGGAATGAGCTTTCATGTGCAATTTGGAGGAACTCAAAAGGCTCAAGTTTTGTTGATTCACACATCCATACTGCATTTTTTTAAAAACCACATGGAAATTTGAATCTAAATACCTACGTTTAAAGCTTTCCCCCGTCTAAAATATGGATTTCTAAGCCTCTCTCCCCCCAATACATATTTTAATATGTATTTTGTTGCATTTTTGACACAGGAACCTTCAGGAAGTGTGAAAACCAATGGATAAGTAAGTTCTGATCTGACATTAGTTCAGGAGTTGTAGAACAATTTGTATCAGAATTTTAAAAGATCAAATTTGAGGAGGAGATGGAGGGAGCAATCCTATGACCCCCCCCCCCCAGACAGTGTCTGGGGGGACATAGTACTGTTCGGTTTCTGGGCTATGAGGTCAGAAACAGGGCTCCCTTTCCCCTCCCTCTTGCAGCCAGCGTAGTTCTGTCTGCACTGGCTATGTCTCCATGCTGACTCTTGCTTTGTGCTGGCTAGGTGTCTGTGCAGAAATGGAGGCAGGAAAAGGGGACTTTCCTGAGGGCAGAGTGGAGAGGAGACTGGGGCATCAGCCATATGAGGAATCCTATGGCCACCCAAGTCTTCTTCCCTTCCTATTCCTGAAGCTTCAGCTACACAGGCGAAATTGCCCATCTAGCTTAAGCACAGAGTGACATGCATGACACGACACTCTGCATAGGATACTTGTAAGCCACTGAGTTTGGAGGCTTACAGGTACCCAGGGCAGATAATGTAGGACTGTGACCTAACTTGCTCATGATCCTTTGCATGGCATCCTAAGCAAGGATGTTATGGCTCATGCATCTCTTTAGTACTTGCAGAGGCCGTAAGATTATTCATCTTGATTAGCTTTCCCCAACCTGATGCCCTCAAGATGGTTTGGATTACAATGTCCATCAGCCCTAGCCAACATAGCCAGGAGATGCTAGGAGATATAGTCTAAAACATCTGGAGGGCACCAGGTTGATAGCATCATGATGTCAGGCCAATGCAGCTCAAAGAGATTGCCCTTTACAAGAACTAAAATATGCTGAGATTCTGGGCGCATATTTCCATTAATTCGTCTGGAATGGTTTCAGGTCCAGCAAGCTTCTTCTCCCCCCACCCCCCATTAAGCAAAATGCAATGCAATAATGTAAGTATTAGCTGCCACCATGAAATGAAAATGACTTTTGCTCCAAATAAGAGGATACATGGCAGTGTGTGATGGCTCACTCTCTGGACCTTGCTGGGTTCATTTGGTCTCTTTGGGCTAAGAGCTTGTTGCAAGGTTGGCTATGCCTGTAAGTCAGCCAAGTGAAAACAAAACTGCATGGAAAAGGATATTATAATCTAATTTTTAAAGAAAACTGTAATAATGTGATCGTATATTAATTTAGGTAATTGCCATGCTTTAATACTCCAACCAGGCAGTTGTTCCTCCTCTGCTGTACTTTAAATCTCAAAACACTTTTCCCCCCAGTCCTTAAAATTCCAAGCAATTCTTTCAAGCATTTTTGTTAATGTTGCTAAATTTTAGGGATGTTTTAAAAATGAACTGTGTGTTCAAGCAGTGAGCTGCTAACCATAGGCAGTAGCTAATGGATACTTATCTGACAGCCTACCCAGATTTCGACTTACAAGTATATGAGATTCACCAGGGGAGACAGATGAGTAAAGGGATTTTTTGGAAAGCATCTCAGCATCCCTGCCAAAGTCCTTGAATACCAAGTATGTCATTTCCCCATTTCATTTCTTTCCCACAATATTTTATTCGTTTTGTAAAAAATGAACTAGACACCAACCATGAAATTCAGTTGAGATCCGAATTCAGTGATTTAGAAAACATCTTCAGTTTGGACTGGTTTAGAGGCAGCCCAATTCAACTCTGGTCCAAATCCAAATCTCCATTTGAAATCCAAACCTTCCTGCCTTCCACTACCACTGGAAATCAACATACAGCTGCAATAACTTTAATTTGTTTGTCAGAATCGGTAGAAATTTGCAGCCATAGAATCCCCCTGAAGAGATGTAACCTGCCAAATTTCAGACAAATAGATGCAGGGACGTTTGTGCTACACACCTTTATTTTTATTGGGTTTTATTTTATTTTTTAAGTGGGAACTAGGGATGTGCACTGACCCCCCGGATCGGATCGGATAGCGGATCGGAATCGGACCTGGGGGGTCGGATCGGATCAGATCGGATCGGAGGCTGGTCGGATCGGATCGGACCAGATGTCCGATCCGGATCGGACGCCATTTTGAATGCTTTTTCCCATAGCCAAGTATTGTTTTACAAAAACGCCTATAACTTTTTCATTTTTAAAGATAGAAGGATGAAACTTGGGCACATTGTAGACTGGTTAGGGGTAGTTATCTGTGAGAAATTTCAGAAAGATTGGTGCATGCATTTTGTGGCAATTAATTTTTTAATAAATACCCAGGAATGCCTATAACTTTGTCATTTTTAAAGTTACACACATGAAACTTTGCCACATTGTAGGGGGTACCTTGGGACCTATGTGTGTGAAATTTCAGAAACGTAGGTGCTTGTCTTGTGTGGCAATTAATTTTTAGAAAAATGGGTAGTAGTGGGGTAAATACAGTTACGCCTCCCATTTTTTTATTTTTGAAGATACAAACAGGAAACTTGGGCACATTACAGGTACCACTTGCCTTGATATGTGTGTGAAATTTCAGAAACATTGGAGCTTTCCTTGTGTGGCAATTAATTTTTGAAACAATGAGGAAAGAAACACCTATAACTTTGTCATTTTTAAAGTTACACACATGAAACTTTGCCACATTGTAGGTGGTACCTTGGGACCTATGTGTGTGAAATTTCGGAAACGTAGGTGCTTGCCTTGTGTGGCAATTAATTTTTTAATAAATACCCAGGAATGCCTATAACTTTGTCATTTGTAAAGTTACACACATGAAACTTTGCCACATTGTAGGCGGTACCTTGGGACCTATGTGTGTGAAATTTCGGAAACGTAGGTGCTTGCCTTGTGTGGCAGTTAATTTTAGAAAAATGGGTAGTGGTGGGGTAAATACAGTTACGCCTCCCACTTTTTATTTTTGAAGATACAAACAGGAAACATGGGCACATTACAGGTACCACTTGGCTTGATATGTGTGTAAAATTTCAGACAGCTGGGTCCAGGCATGTGGTGGCAAGGTATTTTTGAAACAATGAGGAAAGAAACGCCTATAACTTTTTTATTTTAAAAGTTAGAAGTCTGAACATTGCTCACTTTGTAGATGGGTTAGGGGTAGATATGTGTCAGAAATTTCAGAATTATAGGTCCAGGCATTTGATGGCTATGGAATTTTTAAATTACATGTTTCAAAAAAATTTCTACAGAGGCCAGGTCTTCCCCTCCCGCTTCCCGCGAAGAAAAGGAAACACTCTCTCGTCTCGATCCCTTTGATCCTTGCTAGTAGTATCCATTACAGGGCTCGTGTTTCCTTTCCTACTTTCACTTTTCAAGCAGAACGGCTGAGCCTAGCTGAGTTTTGCAGCCATGCGTGCAAGGAAGGATCACTCTGGTCTCGATCCCTTTGATCCTTGGTAGTATCCATTACAGGGCTCGTGTCTGCTTGAGTACAAAGTGAAAGCAGACACGAGCCCTGTAATGGATACTACCAAGGATCAAAGGGATCGAGACCAGAGTGATCCTTCCTTGCACGCATGGCTGCAAAACTCAGCTAGGCTCAGCCGTTCTGCTTGAAAAGTGAAAGTAGGAAAGGAAACACGAGCCCTGTAATGGATACTACTAGCAAGGATCAAAGGGATCGAGACGAGAGAGTGTTTCCTTTTCTTCGCGGGAAGCGGGAGGGGAAGACCTGGCCTCTGTAGAAATTTTTTTGAAACATGTAATTTAAAAATTCCATAGCCATCAAATGCCTGGACCTATAATTCTGAAATTTCTGACACATATCTACCCCTAACCCATCTACAAAGTGAGCAATGTTCAGACTTCTAACTTTTAAAATAAAAAAGTTATAGGCGTTTCTTTCCTCATTGTTTCAAAAATACCTTGCCACCACATGCCTGGACCCAGCTGTCTGAAATTTTACACACATATCAAGCCAAGTGGTACCTGTAATGTGCCCATGTTTCCTGTTTGTATCTTCAAAAATAAAAAAGTGGGAGGCGTAACTGTATTTACCCCACCACTACCCATTTTTCTAAAATTAATTGCCACACAAGGCAAGCACCTACGTTTCCGAAATTTCACACACATAGGTCCCAAGGTACCGCCTACAATGTGGCAAAGTTTCATGTGTGTAACTTTAAAAATGACAAAGTTATAGGCATTCCTGGGTATTTATTAAAAAATTAATTGCCACACAAGGCAAGCACCTACGTTTCCGAAATTTCACACACATGGGTCCCAAGGTAGCACCTACAATGTGGCAAAGTTTCATGTGTGTAACTTTAAAAATGACAAAGTTATAGGTGTTTCTTTCCTCATTGTTTCAAAAATTAATTGCCACACAAGGAAAGCTCCAATGTTTCTGAAATTTCACACACATATCAAGGCAAGTGGTACCTGTAATGTGCCCACGTTTCCTGTTTGTATCTTCAAAAATAAAAAAATGGGAGGCGTAACTGTATTTACCCCACTACTACCCATTTTTCTAAAAATTAATTGCCACACAAGACAAGCACCTACGTTTCTGAAATTTCACACACATAGGTCCCAAGGTACCCCCTACAATGTGGCAAAGTTTCATGTGTGTAACTTTAAAAATGACAAAGTTATAGGCATTCCTGGGTATTTATTAAAAAATTAATTGCCACAAAATGCATGCACCAATCTTTCTGAAATTTCTCACAGATAACTACCCCTAACCAGTCTACAATGTGCCCAAGTTTCATCCTTCTATCTTTAAAAATGAAAAAGTTATAGGCGTTTTTGTAAAACAATACTTGGCTATGGGAAAAAGCATTCAAAATGGCGTCCGATCCGGATCGGACCTCATCGGATCGGATCGGATCGGATCGGAGGTTGTCCGGATCGGATCGGATCGGATTTTCCCGATTTTGGGTCGGATCGGATTCGGATCGTGGATCGGATCCGATCCGATGCACACCCCTAGTGGGAACTACCACTAGCTCTTTAAAACATTCTTGGAAGAATTGGGTGAAATTAGAATGGATTTGTTGCCCCTTCTGAGGGGATCACACCTGCCAAGTTTCAGATGACTAGATGCACAGAGCTTATATAAAAGAGCAGCCTTTACAATTGGGGGGAGGGTTCCCCAAAAATGTTTTTTTTTTGTGTGTGGGCCAATAATAGACAACATATAAGTGGCCCTAGTTAAGATGAAACCTGCAAAATTTCAGAAGGATGGGTACAGTGTGTGTGTGTGTGTGTGTGTGTGCGTGTAAGGGGGTGTTGAAAGTTGTGGAGGGCAAGATATTCATTTTCCTTTTAAAACCTGCCATATTTTATTTTCTAATGTTCCTTGGTAAGAAACATGCAACATTTCAGAAGGATATGTGCAGGGTTGGCAGAGTTATGATGAATGAAAAACAGCTTAAGTCTTTTTTGTTTTCTGCTCAATTGGCATCAAACTCATAGGAAGTGGAGTGCATGATGGATGTGGAGCATACTATGGTAGAGGCAGAAGGACTTGACCATCCAGCATTTTCCAAGCAAGCATCCAATCCTGCACCCTCCCAAGTCCCACAAGCTCCATGAAATCTCTTAATATTCCTGCTCCCAGGAAAGAGATCTAGCCATCAGTGATGAACACTGGATCAGTCCTGAGATGTATTGCTTCAGCATCTCTCCCCCAAAGCACTGGGATTGGAGAACCATAGTTAAAAACACTTACTTTTATTAGAAGCTAGGGCTGGCAGTCACAAAACTACACCCTGAGGGGGCGCATGCGCGCAGTTGCTGATTTCAGACGGTGACCTCTGCGGCTCTCCTGCCCTCCGATGTTTAAATCATCATCAGAGCAGAACAGAGCCTTCATTTAGGCTGCCTTTCTGAAGGATCTGTGGGGGAATGTTTAGAAGACTCTCTGGAAGTGCTGACAATGCCATAACTCACTACTTTAAGCTCATAGAGAATCGGACTGCGGATAACGTCTCATCAGTGGCTGGAGCAAGATGGCGACCCACTCCAGGAAAACAAGCAAAGGAGACACAGCAGCACTCATGGAAGAATTAATGGATGCGGTGACAGCTAAAATATCTAATCTCCACTCAGATTTATTACAGAAATGGGACTAGAGCTTCAAATCCCTAGAGGAGAAATTTACAACTCTGGCTGCAAGAGTGGGAGAGGTCGTAGAGACAGGTGGAGAAGCCCCAAGTTTCATGTCTCTATCTTTTAAAATAAAAAAGTTATAGGGGGTCCCTGAAAAGTGCCACCTCCCACTGTAACATTGTTATTTTAATATTTTGAAACTTGAAATTCACTGACAGTGGAGTTGGAAGGATGTTAGTCCTGTGTGAAAAATTTCAGAACAATCCCTCCACCCCTGTATTTTATATGAAAATTTGAAAGATTGTTGTGGTTCTGGCTGCTTTGATAGGTCTTTGACACTGACAGCTGTCAAACCAGAACCACAATAATTCAAATATTCATTTAAAATACAAGGGTGAATGGGATTGTTCTGAAATTTAACACACATGCCTAACATCCTTCCAACTCCACTGTCAGCGATTTTCAAGTCTCTTCCATTTAATCGCAAGTAAATGTGGAACATTTCCCAAATTTAAAAGATAGAGACATGAAACTTGGGGAGCCAGGATTGGCAACATCCCATCTGCAAAGTCCAAAAAGTTTCATGCCTCTATCTTTTAAAATAAAAAAAGTTACACCCATTTATTAAGTTCTTCAAATCTTTGACACTCCTTTTTTTAATAACTCTTGTATTTTATAAATTTGAGACTTGAAACTTACCCACAGTACTTATGGGATATGCCTAAGTATGTGTGTTAAATTTCAGAACAATCCCTCCACCCCTGTATTTTATATGAATATTTGAAACATCGTTTAACTTTTGATAGCTTTCTGAGTCTGAATGACAGCTAAAGCCACATGCATTCAGACTCAGAGCTGTCAAAAGTTAAACAATGTTTCAAATATTCATATAAAATACCGGGGTGGAGGGATTGTTCTGAAATTTAACACACATACTTAGGCATATCCCATAAGTACTGTGACCAAGTTTCAAGTCTGTAACTCTTTAAAATACAGGTTTTAGGCATTTCTGTCTCAAAAAGCAACTCTATAGGGCAAGATAGGGATCTGACTTAAATATCGGATATCCGATAATTATTGGATATCCAATCTGATTCGATACAAAGAAACCTCTGAAATTGTTTTATATCGGAATTTCTGATGACGATACAATACAATCATTTCGGGTGTGCACATCCCTATTCCAATCTACTAGATGAAGGGTTGAGAAGAAAAATAGCACAGTGGGCAGATTATGGCCTGTTTCATATACATAACACTCCTTAAACGATAGATCAGCTGAAAATTAAGGTACAACAATGGAACTTAAATTGGATACAAGAAATACAATTAATGCACATATTGCGGGACCCAATCACCAAATTACATGCTACTAGGCCACTAATGGCAACTGAAGAAATCATTATCTCAACTGGGATCACAGGGAAGGGAATTGTATCTTATTTGTATAGTACCTTAGTTGAAGTACAAACAGGTTTTTTACAGGGACTGAAAATGGTATGGGAGACAGACTTTGGTTTTAATATACCGGATAGCCAATGGAACCAACTTTGGGTACAAAAACCCTACAAATCAGTTTCAGCAGGCATTAAGGAAACATCTTTGAAGATGCTGCATCGATGGTATAGAACTCTAGTGCAAATGACTCACATCACCTCAGATGGGAAGTCTGCTTGCTGGAGGGGATGCTCCATCAGAGGTATATATTATCACCTCTGGTTGGAATGCCCGCGGGTTAGACAGTTCTGGCATATAGTATATCAGGAATTATTATAGATAACGAAGGAATGTATTCGGTTTGCCCCAGAATTATTCTTATTGCCTCTGTACTGTAATAAAAATGAATCTATTGCAGCCAAACAATTAGTAACTCTCTTAATAGCAGCTGCAAGACAAAAAAATAGTACAACAATGGAAAAACCTGGATCATCTTGATAAAGAGGCATGGTATAGAAACATATGGTCTACCGTAGTCTGTGAAAAAATTATGCATAAGTTATGAGTACTACAAGGCAAAGATGATCCATTAATATTTAAAGATATATGGGGGAAATTTATTTCACATACAATAGATTCGGAGTCAATGACATATATGTCAAATATAGCTAAGGAGATATGGACTATATAAATGGTATGAAATTTCTGATATAGAATATAGTTTTAGTAAAATTATAATATCAAGAATTTTAAAAAAGTAATAAGGGGAATTATTTATTTATGTATTTATTTTATTACATTTGTATACCACCCCATTGCCAAAGCTCTCTGGGCGGTTTACATAAGATTAGAACAATTAAAAACAATATACAAAAATTAAAACAGCAAAAACATACAATATACACATAATATACACATACATTTAAAACTACTGTAATAACTTTAAAAAGCTATAAACCTAAAAATAAAACAAACCCAGGCTCCTCAGATATTGCCAAATGCCTGAGAGAAGAGGAAAGTCTTGACCTGGTGCCGAAAAGATAACAATGTTGGCGCCAGGTGGGCCTCGTCAGGGAGATTGTTCCACAATTGGGGGGCCACCACAGAGAAGGCCCTCTCCCTTGTTGCCGACCTCCAAGCTTCCCTCGGAGTAGGCACTTGGAGGAGGGCCTTAGATGTTGAACATAGTGTTTGGGTAGGTTCATGTCGGGAAAGGCGTTCCATCAGGTATTGTGGTCCCAAGGCATGTAAGGCCTTATAGGTTAAAACCAGCACCTTGAATCGGGCTCGGAAACATATAGGCAGCCAATGCAAGCAGTCCAGAGTAGGTCTCATATGCTCGAATAAGCTTGACTCCACTGTATGTGTTATTTATTTATTTATTTATTTATTTATTTATTTTGGTGGGGAGGGAAGGGAGTATACCATTTCATAATATATTATATTGCATTTTATGTTTATGGTTGTCGAATATATGAAAATCTTTAATAAAAACCTTATTAAAATACACCCCCTCTTCTCCCTACCTTGGTAGTTTCCTTATATGGGGAGCTTGGGGAGAAATGTATCAATTTTGGGAGACACACTGTCTATGTCTCTCATTCATTATTATTACGTATTATTATTATTATTATTATTATACACATTTATATATTGCCTTATCTTCTAAAAAGCCATCAAGGTGGCATACAACCATTTAAAACAATATCTCACTACAACAATAAAATAAATTAAAAACAGTTAAAAAAAACCTATTGCTGTCTTAGAAACTATACATTTGAAAGGCTAAATTGGAAAGACACATCTTTACATCCTTTATAAAGGCCAAAGGAATGGGTACTAATAGTAATTCTTGAGGCAGCACATTCCATAGTTTGGAGGAGTGTGCCTGACAAATGGGTCTCTGTGAGTAATCATGCCCTCAAAAGTGCCTCTTTTGCAGTTCTTAATACTTGGACAGATTCATAGAAAGATAGTGGTCCCTTAGATAGCCAGATCCAAAGTCATTTAGAATCACCTGCGGGATCGCCTTCTCCCATAGAATCCACCCCGTACACTCAGGTCCCCTGGGAAGAATTTACTACAGTCAGCCAAAACTAGGCTGACAACTGTTACCCAGAGGACCGTCTCTTCTGCTATGGCCAGACTATGGAATGGCCTGCTGGGAGAGATTCGCCAACTTAACAGTCTTCCAGAATTTAAGAAAGCCATAAAGACTGATCTCTTCAGGCAGGCCAACCCAGTCGAATTTTAAGAATTTTATTGATATTTTAATAATGTATTCATTTTTATATGTTTTATGTATCTTATAACATTTGCTTTTAATGTTGTTCCCCACCTCAATCCAGAGGGAGAGGCGGACAAGAAATAAATAAATAATAATAATAATAATAATAATAATCTCTTTCTCACTCATGGCGGTTCTAGATAGACATGACGGGCTTTGCCAAGTCATGCTGTCTTTTATTGATTCAGGAATTCCCTGATGATTGAGCATGTTTTAATTATGATTGCTTTCTGGATGTTGGTCTGGATGTATTCTGGTAGGGTATGATGCCAGTGACTGATGTGACTAATGGAATAATTGTGACCTTTTCCTGTTGCCGTAGTTCTTTGACTTCCATGGCCTGTGGTGTATATTTGTTTCTCTTTCTTCCTTTTCAACAACATTTTTGTCATTCGGTATTGCTATGTTGATGAGCTTTATGTGTTTTTCTTTTTTTGTCTATGAATGTTATGTTTGGTCGGTTGCAAGGTATATTTTATGATCTGCATTTTCCAGGATTGTTTCGGGTGAATATGTATAGTATGGTGTACGTTGTTTGATAAGGTTGAATGTGATTGCCAGTTGTTAGTGAATTATTTTTGCCGCTGAATTGTGTCTGTCCATATAGTCCATTCCTGCCAGAATTTTACATCCTCCTGTTATATGGTCTGTTGTTTCTTGGAATTGATGGCATTTCCTGCATAGGTCTGTTGTTATACTGTTATCTTTTATGATGTATTTTTGGTAGTTCTTGGTTGCTATAACTTGATCCTGTATAGCTATTAGGAATCCTTTGTTTTCTGGAAATAGCTCACCCTTCCTTAGCCATTCGTACGATTGTTCTTTGTTTATTTGTGGTTCTGTATTATGTTGCAGTTCTTCCCATGAGTGCTTTTTGTTCCCATTTTTCTTTTTTCTCTGCGAGTGTAAGTGGCTGTGTTTGATCTTCGTTTTGTAGTGCTAGGTTGAATAGGGTGTAGTTTTTATCTGCTTTTACTATGGCTTCATGAATGGGAGTATTTTTGGTGCGGAAGAATTCTCTGAGTGATTTTATCTAGCGTGAATTCTGTTAATGTCCAGCAGACCTCTTCCTTCTTCTTTCCTGCTGATTTTTATTTTTTCAATGGATGAGTTGGGATGGAGCATGCAGCGTTTTGTGAGATCAGTGTGACCGAGTCTGTTTATTTCTTCAAGTTCAGTGTATGATCAGTGTATGATTCCGAATGAGTATGTGAGGATGGGTATTGCATATGTGTTGATGGATTTCAAAACATTTTTTGAGTTGAGTTTGGATTTTAGGTTTTGTTTGGATTTTAGGTTTTGTGATAGGTGAGTTTTATATTTCATTCTTAGTTGAGTTTTTTTGTTTCATTTTCTTCCATGTTATCTAATATTTCGTTATTTAGTGTTTCTGATGTTACTTCTTTCCATTTTCCTCTTTCTATGTGTAGCATCTTGCATTCCTCTTTCTATGTGTAGCATCTTGCATTTTCCTATCTCAAATTCCATTTTTATGTCTGTCGTTAGTTCTTCAGTGATTCTTCTGTGTTGAAGTTGAAGCATAGCTTTTGATGTCATCCATGTACAGGAGGTGATTGATTCTGTGCTTTGCTTGTTTTTGGTGTTTTATGTTGATGCCATGTGTGGTGTTGTTAAGGGTGTTGTATAATGGATTCAGACACATTGTTGTTGTTGTTGTTGTTGTTGTTGTTGTTGCTATTGGCTTTAAATGTTAAGATGTGCACCAATTGAACCTTCCAGACACTCTTCATGGGCAGCCCCACATAGAGTGCATTGCAATAGTCTAAATGGAATGTTTAGTTTCAGATTTGGCCCACTTTAGTGGAATAAACCATGGGCACTGCAGACAACAGAAGAACATGTGGGCAAGGGAAAGATAAGAGAGGCTATGCACTTTGAACATCAGAAGCCAAAAGAGAAAATGGTACAGGCACCTCGGGTTCTGAACTAGGGATTTAAGTATCTGAGCTGAGAATGCACACCTTTAGGGTGTTAATTACAGGTGTTGGTCTGATATGTTAGTACAGTAACTGGCTTCTACAGTCCTCTTGGGATCTATTTTGAACTGCTTTTAGTGAGTAAAGCAGTCCTTGAAGCTTTAACAACTGAAATATTTACCAATGGTTAGGATCATTTTAAGGTTTTTCTAAAAATACATTTAACAGTTTCTATTGCATTTTAGACTTATTTATTTTATTTTATTTTATTTATTTTATTTATTGCATTTTTATACCGCCCCATAGCCGAAGCTCTCTGGGCGGTTCACAAAAATTAAAACCATGAAATCATTTTAAAATATATAAAACAAGGCACAATCTAAAAACACAGAATAACATACAATATAAAAACACAACCAGAATAAAACCAAGCAGCAGGAATTAATACAGATTAAAATACAAATTTAAAACAGCAAGGATTAAAATTGAGTTAATTTAACTGTTAAAATACTGGGAGAATAAAAAGGTCTTCACCTGGCGACGAAAAGAGTACAAAGTAGGCGCCAGGCGAACCTCTCTGGGGAGCTCATTCCACAGCCGGGGTGCCACAGCAGAGAAAGCTGTTTGTAATCCACCCAAAGAATGTTTGTTATTGGGCAGATTAAAAAAATAAGCAAATAAAAGACATGTATTTTACTTACTTCAAATTCCTTCTCAAGATTGAACTTTTCTGTGAGGGCTTTGGCTCAACCCTCTCATTCCCATGTCCTGTTACGATGAAGCCTGAAACTAAATTTAAGCTCCTTTGAAACAATCCATATTCTTTCCCTGTTGATCCCTGTCTCCCCTTCCCCCTTTCTCAGTTCTCTTCTTGTACCCTGTAAAGCGCCATGCACGCTAATGCCCTTATTATATGATAATGATAATGGTCAAGATTAAGATGATGATAATAACATAGAAAATGTTTAGAACAATGGTTAATCCAGATCTATGCACAGAATAGTTAAGCCCAAGGGGGGGGGGGATAGGTGTGGTACAAGGGAGTGGATGGGAATAGATGTTCAGTTGCCATGGCAACAAAGGTATGGCACCAGAAAAGTAGTATTAACATATCTCACCTATTTGCTATCAGTGTCATCGATTCAAGCAATTTGTAACAATCTCTGGATAATCCGTTTGCCAAATCAGCTCCCCATGAGTGAATTCTTCAGCAAAGCCTCATTGTTCTTGAATTGACTTGTAATGTGCTTAATGAAATTTCTGCAAGTCATGCTGTGTGGGTCCCCCCCTCCTCCTTTTCTCTAGCTTAATATTATTACTTGTGATTACAGCCATGTGAATAATTCACCAGAATCATTTATTCAACAAATTGAATCTCTCTTTCTATTTGTGCAGTGTCTGTAAACAAAGTAAATTATTTGCAAATTTAATCACTGAATAATTCTTTGTCTGCAATCTATAGACTGTTGTCTGTTTTATAGTTTAATATGCAACTAGAACTTTCCCCCTCCTGACCTGCCTCTTGAGATGAATATTCAACAATGATGTTTTAAAATACCCGTTTTTTAAGGGATATGCGAATATCCCCCGGAGGTGGGGAATAGTCATCTCTCAAACTAACATAGGACGCTGCCATATACCAAGTATGATATTGGATCATCTCACTCAGTGGGCCTGTTTGGACAATACACTAAGCCATGGTTAGGCTGCTAACCCTTTTGCAGGAAATAGTTAGTGAGCATGTTTAAACCATGGTTATGTAGACACCATGATTCAGAAGGTTTCACACAACACGTTGAGTCTTAGTTCACATGGCACGCTAAGCCATAACGTTTAGCTCAGAATGCTTAACCGCCATGGCTTAGAGCTGTACTAGAGTGGCCGCATCCAAAAGAGGGCAGGGCTCTTGCAGCTTTTACTGTTGTGATGAAGACAGAATTTCACCAGGTGTTACATGCATACATGACACCTGCTAGAATTCCCTGTTCTCAGAGCAAGCTAACAGTTCTCCAAAGACACTTAGGTGTGCCCTAGCACACAGTTTGATTTAAAAAAAAAACTAGCTTAGCTACTGGCAGAACCCGTTGGGAGAGGCGGGTGATAAATAAATATATTATTATTATTATTATTATTATTATTATTATTATTATATGAAAAGGAGGACAGGGCTCATGTAACTTTAATAGTTGTAGAGAAAAGGGAATTTCAGCCAGTGTCATTTGTATGCAATTAGTTCCTGGTGAAATTCCCTCTTCATTACAACAGTTAAAGCTGCAGGGGCTCTGCCTTCTTCTGTATATGGTCACTCTAGTATAGTGCCTGCACCTTTAACTGTTGCGATGAAGAGGGAATTTCACCAGGAACTAATTGCATACAAATGACACCGGCTGAAATTCCCTTTTCTCTACAACTGTTAAAGTTACAGGAGCCCTGTCCTCCTTTTCATATGGTCACCCTAGTTAAAATATGCTGGTAGTTTTGGACCCACCCCTTTTTCTTTCAACCATACCCACCACTGGAATGCAGCCCCATAGAGATCCTTCAAAATGAAATTTGGCCCTCAGGCTAAAAGAGGTTCAGCATCCCCAGGTATACAGTGACTGGCAGCAAGACTAAGCAATTACAGCAAGGAGTCTTTTTATTAGTGTTTTGCTGAAAATGGCTTCCATGTTTTTTAAGCATTCTCATTCAATTTGATAGAAAAGAAATTGCTTTCAAAAAGAAATTCAAAGGAGATGCAAGTTCCAGAGAAATTCTTATGGGTTTGCTTCAGGGTTCTTGTGCTCACCCTATTTATCAGGTGGCTGAGAAGTAGGAGTGTGCATGGACCCCCAAAATTGGATCGGAATCGGAATCGGAACCGGAACCAGTGCCTCAAATCAGAGTGGATTGGAGGTTTCCCGGATCAGTTCAGAGCCGATTCCAATCCGAAAATCGGACGTCTGATTTTCGGATCGGATGCCATTTTAGGTGTTTTCACCATAGGCTTACACTGGGGGAAAGAAAGCTTTCCCCCAATGCAAACCTATGGTGAAAACATGGGGGCGGGTGAGTGGGGACCTAATTCCCCCTCCCTCCCTCCCTGTCCCTCCCCCCCATTCATGCTCCTTACCTGCTGGGGCGCCCGCTTCTGTCTGCTGCTGTCCACTGTTCCAATCTACTGAGAAACAGGCTTCGCAGCCTAGTTCTCAGTAGCGCGCCAGGTGATGACATAATCAACTGGTGCTCTACTGAGAACTAGGCCGCAAAGCCTGTTTCTAAGTAGAAGGGACCAGTGGACGGAAGTGGGTGCTCCGGCAGGTAAGTGGGGCCCTCCCCCTCCCCCCAGTCATGCTCCTTACCCGCCGGGGCACCCGCTTCCATCGGCTGGTCCCTTCTACTGAGAACCAGGCCACGAAGCCTGTTTCAGTAGAAGGAACCAGCGGACGGAAGCGGGCACCCTGGCAGGTAAGTGGGGACCTTCCTCCCTCCTCTCCCTCCCCCCCACTTGCACTCCTTACCTGCCAGCGTCCCGCGCTGCCATCCGCTGCGTCCATACTACTGTTTATCAGCAGTACAGAAGCAGCTGACGGTAGCGCGGGATGTTGGCAGGTAATGGGGGGCCTCAACCTCCCTCCCTCCTCCCCCACTTGCGCTCCTTACCAGCTGCCTCTTCACAGCCGTCCGCTGCTTCCATACTACTGAGAAACAGGCCTTGCGGCCTGTTCCACAGTAGAGCGAGGGTGAGCCCAATGATGACATCACCTAGCGCACTGGTGCTCTATTGTGGAACAGGCCGCAAGGCCTATTTCTCAGTAGTACGGGCAGCAGTGGATGGCAGCGAGGAGGCAGCAGGGAAGGAGCGCGAGTGTGGGAGGGGGAGGAAGTCCGAGGTCCGATCCTCCGATTTCTTCCAATCTGGATCGGGTCCTTTTGGATCAGATTGAATTAGATTGGATGATCCAGCTGCGAGGATCTGAATCGGATAATTTTATCCGATTTCAGCCAGATTGGGTCCGGATCGGGGATTGGACCCGTTCCAGTGCACACCCCTACTGAGAAGCATGTGTGAGTGTCCTGTCTTATGTTGTACAATCATCTCTCTGGTAGCCTCCTCAGCGTACCACACTTCAATTAATTTTATACGCTCCCTGTCTTCCCCTTTTTCCCCTCACAGTGCCCCAGAACACAGTTGATGCTGTTCCCACTTGCAATACCAGCGTGACTCCAGCCCCACAAAGCCCTTAGAGAAACAAGGTGTGCTATAACCCCTGCCAATGGTGAGCCCTTCCTGTGAGAGACTTTTGAAACTGTCTCCTCCCCCCTGAGAAATTCAGTGAAATTGCCCCCTTTCCCCTTTCGCTGTCTGCAAATAGAGTGGACAAAACAATCATGCATCAATACATACATTTGGTTTATTATGTATGAGATATACCAACAGATGTAAACAGAAATAATAGATATTAAATAACTGTATATTAAAAACAAAATGACAAAACAAATTAAGTCCATGTGTACACCAGGAGCAATGTTGGCTCTTTCCTGCCACAATTCTCTTAAATTGCATCGTCTTTCTCCTGTCTGATTTCCTATAGAGTAACAATCCAAGGAATCCTATTCTTTCTATTTACCTATAGCTCGCAAGCAATGACAGAAAAATAAAGATTCAGCCCCCCCCCCCCCCGCCCATAAATAATTCATTTGCTATAGGGAAAGCCAAGGGTAAAAGAAATTGATGTTTCGTTGTCTGGGCAATGAAGTGGAATAAGTAGAGTTCCTGTTTGGTTATCAGCAAGGGCAATCCTTAGACCTGTGTGGTTAACCAATAATCCTTTGCACAAACCAGGTGCACTTTAGACAATTCAGAAAGTCCCAAAGGGCATAGTAAATGTCATTCAGAACAATGTTTAGTCTCTAATTGCATTGTTGGTGACATTTGTGGTCTCAGAGCCGCTAAAGGAGCTGCTCCCCCCCCCCCCCGGCATCTTCTATAGTTTTAAATTACCCAAGAAAAATCAATAGAGCAGGATTCTTCTTTGCAACAGTTAGTTTAAACCTTTCTATTTACTATTGAACCACCTGTAAGAAGTACAATTTTAGGGGAACTGTTGATACTGATGTGATAATTGCATGAAGACCACATGCCTTACAGCTGAGGATATCATCCACAGGCTTTTCTGTATACTTTGGATTTTTGCAAAATCAATATGCATATGGTTCATGCATCTTCTCGCAAGGTTGTGTGTGGGGGAGGGAGGGAGGGAGGAATTGGGGAGAGAAAGAGAGAGAGAGGCCGTTTCCACACCAGGCTGTTTGCCTGGGATGGCCTCCAGTTGGTCCCTGTGCACCGATGGTGTGTATTAGGTACTTCCGGGATTTCCCTCCCTCCCTCCCTTCCTCCCTCTACACCCCTATGGTGTAGAAAGGGCCAGAGAGAAAAAGATCCCCCATGAAAAACAACACATTTGTTCCTACAGGGCAAAGAAAATGGTTTCATGAGTACTACAGTCAAGTGGTCTTCTGTATTATTTGGGATAATCTAAGTGACCAGTGACATAATCTCTTCTGCACAAGTGACCGAAAGGGACAGATATCCATTCTGGTCAAACAAATGGCCAGAAGTTGGGTAAGGCAAGGTGGATTGTGTCCAGACAATGCAGTTTCTCTCACCCAATGTACACTCACAACATGTTTTGTTTTATGCTTTCTCGTTGGTTTTTGTTGTTGATGATGTTCCTCTGGTTTTCTTCCCTCTTTTTTAAGGAAGTGGTGAAAGGCAGCCATGAGCTCACTGGGTGACCCTTGGGTGATTTGCCATCTCTCAGCCTAACCTACCTCACAGGCTTGTTGGAACAATAACATTGGGTAAGGAGGGCTGTGTACATTGCCTCATCCCCTTAGAAGGATGGTAGAAAATAAATGTAATAAGTAAGTTCTTCTGCTCTGCAGCAATGTCTTCTGGGACCCAATTAGAACATGGCAAACCTTGCCCTAAAAGGGTTGACTCTAAAGCAGCCAAGGTATAACAAGGAATGAATGCTGATTACACTCCATGTCTACTAGAGTTGCCATCAAACTTTCACTGATGATGAACTTCAAAGTGAATTTTGGGATTCCTGCTTAGGTGAAACATCTGAGGAATTTCAAGGGAAGCAAAAAAAAGTTTCAATAAGACTCACTTCAGATTTTCACCTGGAGTGAGCTTCAACATGACTTTGGAGGTTCCTTTTTAGGTAAAACATCTGAGAAATTGCAAGGGAAGTTTTGACAAGACTAGCAAAATGTATCACACCTACTACTACTTATTTATTTTGCTATTATTTCTGTTATTGTGAAGCAATAGATTTGAGAGAGTACATATACTTTGCAAGATATTTTAATTCACCTGCATGTAGGCTCTCAGATCTACAACTCCTTCCAATTGAACAAACAAAGGCCCCTGACATGCTTATCAAAAAGGGAAACTTCTGGAATTACCATTTAGTGCAGCTATCTGGAGTTTTGGAGTGTGTTGTCATCAGTATGCTGGTGACATGCAGCTCTACTTCTACTTTTCATCTTCAGTAGGTGAGGCTGTGGATATACTAGATCAGTATCCAGCTGCGAAATGGACAGGATGAGGGCTAACAAAATGAAGCTCAATCCAGACAAGACTGAAATGGCATTAGTGGGTGGTTCTTCTGGCCAGATGGAGGTGCTCAACCTGTTCTGGATGGGTTTGCACTCTCCATGAAGGAGCGGGTTCATAGCATGGGGGTTCTTCTGGAACCATCTTTGTCACCTTTGACTCAGGTAGTCTCAGTGGGATGGATTTCCTTATACCAACTTTGGTTGGTGGCCCAGCTATGCCCATATCTGGACAGGGATAACCTGGCTTCAGTTGTCTATGCTCAGGTAACCTCCAAGTTATTTGTTGCGAAGCACTCTACATGTGGCTACCTTTGAAGATGGTTCAGAAGCTGCAGGTTATGCAAAGTGCTGTGGCCAGATTGATAACTGGGACCATGCAACTCTGACCTGCTTGCATTGTATGTCTTTGAGACTGATTTGAGGTGCTGGTTCTAACCTATAAAGCCTTACATGTCTTGGGACCACAATACCTGACAATGCCTTTGACATCATGAACCTACCCATACTCTACACTCAACATCTAAGTGCCTCCTCTGAGGAAGGTCTGGCAGGTAACAATGAGGGAGAGGGCCTTCTCAGTGGTGGCCCCATCTGAAACATGATCTACCCAATGAGGCCCACCTGGCACCAATATTGTTGTCTTTTCAGCATCAGGTTATGGCCTATCCTGTTTCTGAGGTATTTAACAGCATATGATGAGTTTTTTAAGTATTCTCAGATCTGTCTTATGGTTAAAATTGACTGTTCAAAGTTGTCTTTGTGTATTTTGTCTTTGTGTTCTTATGTAAATAGTTTTTTTAAAAAAACTCTGTATACTGTATTTTAATGTTTTTATACTTTGTAAACCATCAAGAGAGCCTCAGCTATGGTGCGGTATAGAATTGTAAATTGATTATGATAATGATGATGATGATTTATCATCCAGTATTCCAAACTGCCACTCTTGGACCCTTTCCACACCATAAGGGTGGAGAGGGTGGGAAGCGGGGAAACCCAGAAGTAGCCACTTCCGGGTTCGGTGCGATAAAGTCGCACCACAATGTGACGGCCCAGGCTTCTCCTGGGCCTCCACAAGTTGCGCCGGCCATTTAAAAAAAAAAAAAGATCCACGGAGGAGCGCACGAGTGCTTGTGCGCAAAAGGCTAGTTTATATATTTTTAAAAAACTCAAACACGATTGTGCCACCCTCCCCCTGCCATCCTGGGGATGGCAATTTTGCTGTCCCCCCTCCTGATGGCCTCGGAGCCACACGGTGCGGCTCTGTGGCCATCGGTGCAGCAGTGCTTACTCGCAGGTAAGCGCGGCTGCGCCAGAGATGGGCAGCCACACCAGCAGCCCATCTCTCTGCCCTCCTGAGAGCAGGGACTGAACCGGGATAATAACTGTGAAGGACCTGGGTTTCTGGGGGCCTTGGCGGTTCCAGCGGAGGGAGGAGGATGAGCTCCTGTGTTGACATATTTTTGAGCTACTTATCTCGTTAGTACCAGCCGGGAAAAGCAGGTGCTCAGCTAACGAGCTAGGGCTTAATGGCCTTCAGCTGAAGAACCGTTAAGGGAGGGTTTCGTTCCCAGGCTGTGCAAGGGTGGGGGCTAAGGAGTGAGTGGATAATAAACGAAAGCCGGAGTTGGGTGGGTCATCTCTCTTCGGACCTGGGCATGGTGAAGAGGTGACCTTCGTCTGGCTGGATCGAGCCGGGTGTTAGAGTTTTTATTGTTTTATAGGCCTATTCGGTTTAAGGTAGCTTGACACTGTTAAGAGTGTGCTTAATTGGTGGGGGGATGCCAATTGTTTTACTGCTGGTGCCTTCTTTGTGCTGCTAACCTCATCTACCTCAATTCCCTACCCCCCCTTTTGCTCCCTTCTCCTACCCACCCTTTCCCGCTTTTGACCGAAGCCTTAACTAGATAGTGTGTAAATAAACCTGCTTTGGTCCTTAAAATTGCTGTGTTGTTATTTCAGGTGTTGGCTCAAGCCAGCTTTGGCTGGGGAACCGGGTGGCGGGTCGGGGTTGGTCCGCCACGGCAGGGGAACATGGTTTATGTTTCCTTGACAATAACGTTCCCTGAACTCCCGGGAAAATGGAGGGCTGGCCCCTGCCTGCTTGTGGGATGCTCAGTGCATCATGCGGACTCTCTGCGAGCAGGCAGGGTCAGCCCCTCGAAAAATGGCTGGTGCAGAAAGGGCCTTGGTATCCATTTAACAACACAGCTACTGAGGAGTGTGGAAGCGGAATCATTTAGCTCCAAATATATTTTGAAATACTCTCCTGTTAAGTCTGTCTTTTTTATATTTTTTAACTTAAGATTGACTGCATCCATAGTGAATCCAGAGCCTCCATGTTGCTTTGTTGTTGTGCTGGTTTACACAATTCTTTCTTTCTCTCTCTCTCTCTCTCTCTCTCTCTCTCTCTCTCTCATTTATATACCACACAACTAGCAGATATACTCAGGGCTGTTTTACAGTCATAAAAACCAAAAACAACATTAAAAAAACAATAAATGCAACAATAAAAATATCAACATAATAAAAAATATTAATATAGTAAAAACATTGAAAAATATTAACAAGTTAACAGTAAAGTTAATAGTCAAAGCAACAGATTCAAGATTAAGGACCTGCTTCATGAGAAATATCTTAACTTGGCATCTATATGTATACAATGAAGATGTCACATGCATCTCCTTGGGAAGGGCATTCTACGTGGGTGGGCGATGCTCTTTTCTTGGGAACTACTTGCCCACACTATTGGAGGGAAGAGCCTCCAAAGTGTATCTTAGCAATCAAGCAGGAACATATGGGAGAAGGCAGTCCTTCATGTAGACTGATCCTTACCCGTGTAGGAGTTTAAATATTATCCATGTAGGAGATTAAAAGTCAGCACCAACACTTGGAATGAGGCCCAGAAATTAACTGGCAACTAGTGGAGTTGATGTAACGCTGGAGGAATATGTTCAAATATCCAGTCCCAGTAAGCAGCTTCTGTTCTGTTCTAACTGAAGTTTCTGGACCATCTTCAGATATATTCTAATGTATAATGCATTGCAACAATTGCGGGAATGTGGAGTGTGGAATATAATGAGGCAGACACAAAATTGGGATTTAAACAGGGCCACATTTACTAATAGATCAGCAGAAAGGGAAATCCTAAACTGGCATCTTCTCTAATCCATGTTTTTTTGGGCGAGACATTTACGGCCTGAGAGTGATACCTCGATGTTTTCTATCTCCCAGGCTTCCCCTTTTTGGGGTAGGGAGGTCTTCCATGTCACCTTCCCTCGCGCCATAAAGCTCCGAGTGAATGAGAAAGGTTGGCCTCAAAGGTAACCCTTATCTCCGCCAGCTGGGCCGTAAAACTCGCAGCTGGGGAGCCTCAGTCATTACACATCACCACAATGGTGCCTCTGAATGCTCACCGACCCTAAGCCGCTCAAGATACCTGCACATACCTGCCCATCAGCAAATGTGACCAAATTGTTAACAACGCCAAATCAACCTAATTATTTCTCCCACCTGTGTCACCATGTAAAGTAGGCAAAAACACTCATAACCAATGAAAGATTATGAGCAAAAACTTCCTACTCGGCCCCACAGGGATGACCAGCAAGCCCACACTGCCTACAGGGAGGGAGGGAGGGAGGGAGGGAGCCACGTTTCAAAGAGACAGAAGAAGGGAGGAGTGAGAGCAATAAATGGGCTCTGATTCCCCTCCCTCTCTGATGGCACCACAGGGAGGCTGCCTATGGCATGCCTCCACGCTTCGTCTCCCACCCCCACCCACAATAGCCTTCCCATGCCCAGGCTGCGCCAGGCATGGAAGTAAGGCATTTCAGGTGAGGGTTAACCAGTGCATGGATAACTGTAGCCAGGCTATCACTGTCTGGGTAAGATCATAGCTGATAGGGTCATAGTTGTTATATCACGTTGTACCATTGAGGCCATGTGGACCTTGAATGATAGAGCTGGATCTATGACTATCCTAAGACCACCAACTTGTTCCATCTGGGGGAATGCAACCCCATTTAGAGGGTGGTCACTTTCTCACCTGTATATGATAAAAAGGATGCCTCACTCCATCCCCCTCCTGCAGAGGTTTCAGGTAGATGTTCAAAAGCATGAAGGACAAAATAGAGTCCAGAAACACACCACAATGGAGTCTTCATGAAATAGAACTATATAGTCCCTAGTATCACCTTCTGGTATTGGCCATCCAAGTAGGTGTAGAACCACTATAAAACAGTGCCTCTAACTCCCAGTTCAGGCAACCTGCCCAGAAACATGCCATGGTCAATGGTGTCAAAAGCCACTGGCTGATCTAGCAGAACCAACAGAAGATACTTTTCCTAGTTATTGGTCCATTTTTTCAGTTCTTTTTTCCCATTATAGCAGAGTGGCATATTACATGACAGGAATTATTGAACTCAACCAGCAATTTTACTTTGAAAGCAAGATAATAGGGGTTTCAAAAGAATTCAGAAATGGTATTATGTGTGTATGTGTGTCCTGCAAAAAAAAAAAAAGGGCTTTGATAGTGCAATTGGTTTGAACTGAAAATTCTGTGATGGAAAGTGTTATGCAGTAAATTAAGCAGCTGCCCATATGACCCATCTTAACAAAAACTATCCCAGATGAAATGTTTAAATGATTGGAATTGCTGGTTCATAGTTTAATTGTAATGCAGTCATTAGGCTTTGATCCAAATGAAGATCTTTCCTTGATTTATGCATTACTATTACTACTGGGTTGTTGTTGTTTTACATGTTTAAGCATAACCCATGGTGGATTTGAGTTTGTGTATTACAATCATTTGACATTGTACCGGCTATTTTAAGCCCTAAATATCAACAGACTTTGTTTTGAATAATCTGAAGCTATTTGTTTTGCGTGCTTTTTATATGGCACATGATGTAGTCTGGATTATGCAGTTTAATGTGGGTTTGGTGGGGCTGATATTACAGGCTCAGCAATGTGCCAGTGATGTGTCAGAGCAGAAACATAACTTGTTACCATCACATGAAGCAGCAATTGGATCTCCCCCATTCATTTAATAGCTGGGTCCAGCTGGGAGTCTGTGGAGCATGAAGGAAGGAGGCTGGAAAGGCCATATAATTTTTGTAAACTGGCCTCCCCAGTCCCCTCCCCTCCCTGCCCACAGAGCTATCTCCTTTCCCTTCCTCTCTGAGGTCACCTTTGTGACCTCAGACAGGCCTCAGACATGGTTCCATGTCAGCTGCAAGGGGGAAGGGGAGAGGCAGGGAGCTTAGACTCCTGGGTCCAAGATCAGAGCGCTATCTCCAATCTCAGATCTAGGAATCCAAACTGTTTTATGGACCCCTGAAGGGGCCTATGAGGCCAATGAGTCCAACCCCTGTTCAATCCAGGAATCCATATGCAGTAGGTAAATTGTATTGTCTAACACTTAAATGGCATACATTTAGAATGGGACCATTACTTCCTTTTAAAAGATGCCCCTTAATCATTCTGAAAACCAGTTGGGTTTAATGGTTAATGGGATAGCTGCATGTTCTGATGAGCTCCATCACACCAATGATTTAGCGCACTCTCACCATGCCTGGTATGCAGATTTGCAGCACGGTCCTCACATGACACCATGCCTGTCCTGCTGACACCCCGCCTCTTCCCCAGCCTTTCCTAGAATGCTAAAAGTCTGGATTATTTTCCCTAAGCGCATTTAATGCACCTTAAGTCTCTGAATAATAATAATAATAATAATAATAATAATAATAATAGGGTGACCAGATAAAATCCAGGTCAGGGCTCATGTAACTTTAACAGTTGTAGAGAAAAGGGAATTTCAGCCAATGTCATTTGTATGCAATTAGTTCCTAGTGGAGTGAGGTGGAGCGTAAAAGCTAAGGAGCAAAAGAACAGCTATTCAGGTGAATGGAATCATGAGCTTGATGCACTCCCGCCTCAGAGGTATATATATATATATATATATATATATATATAACATGGAGGCAAACCAGGGGGGGAAATCAGGTCGATATAACATGGCAAATCATGATCCAACATCATGACATAGCAACAAGAATAATCTGTGGTGCCCCCTTCATAGCTTTATTATTTTCATCAAATCCAACTGTCAAGTGATATCACTAATGTTCACATGAATAATGTTATGTGTCAGTTTAACAGAGAAATGCTCTATTGAGATAGAAAGAACTTATTTCCAAGTAAATGGATTTATAATCAGGCTGTAAGGCCTTTTATCAGGTTTATCAGTGACTGTACACTTGACAAGGAACCACATCCAATCTCTGCTCACTGTCTGTTTGATGCACTTCTTTCCAAAGACCTGTTTCTCACATTCATACTTATTTTTTTTAGCTGTATGCTTTATTAACAATTCTGAAATGGTAACAAAAACAATAACTTAACACATTTACGCAGACCTGTCTTTCAGAACAGTCTGGGTAAAAAAAAAAAAAAAAAAAATTAAAAAAAATAGGTCTCAACAGTTGTCATTCAGAGTTAGACCAGTTTCACAACCTTTACTATGTCTGCTGACATTCTCAATTTATCCTCAGTTGAGAAGCTGCTTACTACAGAGGACACTCTCTGGAAGAATGTGATATTTATAAAAGTGCTTTATTTATTTATTTATTTATTGCTTCAAAATGTTCCTGTCAGACTTATAAGCTTCCACCACGTTATTTTTTTTTCAATTAGATAACATTTCACCAAGTCTAGACTTGTCACTCTCAGAGTTCTTTCCCCTTGTCAATGTGATGAAACATGAAGACACAAGAGGTTTTTAAAATGGAGGGGGACACTTCCCACTAAAATCTGCCACTACATGCTTGTCTTGTCATTTATTTTGGTTGGTGTCCAAAACCACAGGCTGCTAAATTGTAACAGAATAATTTAATAAAAAGAAAAGAATGCAAAGAGAACGCAATAATGTCTGCTCTGATTGATATACTGCATATGAGTAGGAGGTACAGGCTACTTCTTTGGGGGTAGAACAGTCAGTGTATTTATTTAGCACACACACACTTCAGCCCTACCATTGTCCTCTGACTGAGAAGATGAGTCCCTGGCAGAACCTCCATCTCCCCAGACTCACAGAAGTCTCGGGCTGCAAAATCAGGTGAGGGCCCTTTAATAGAACAGTCCAGCTCGTCAAGGAAGGTTGGAGCTGAGCACACTACAAACCTTGTCAGCCTACATAAGGCTTCAGTTGGCTCTAGCTCCCTAGAGAAAACAACATCCTATTGTCCTATTAGGAGAGAGTTCCAAGTAGTGTTGGGCCGCTCCAAGGTTCTATTTTCTTTGTGCCTAGATGCTACCTCTTGTGTCTTGATCAGTCTACTTTGACCAGACTATATCTGTTTAATTTGACCTTGCCTACTGTGACCTGACTCTGTTTACTGGATGGGACCTTACTTGCTTGATCTGACTGCCATTAGATGCTACTGGCTTCCCTTGCAAGTCTCAAGTAACAACAGAATAGGACAGATGATGGCCATCTACTCCAACCAGCTACTAAGGCAAGACAGTCTTCTCAGAGATCTATGTGAGTGGGTGTGAAAGTGGTTATACATGCCAAAGTGTGGTGAAGATGGTTGAATGAACATTCTTTGCTCTGAAATCAGGTGCTTTAGCATGCAGCATCAGTAAGTCCACTTCTACCACACTTTAAAATGTCTGTCAATTTATACCCTTAGTGTACCACAATAGGGAACCACATTGGGGCACCTATAGAATTAGATCTTCAGATTATATCAGCAACTAAGTCAAGTCAAATCTCATAAAGTATTGTGAGGGTCCAGCTGGGAACCCTGAAAGACAGGTACCTGCTGCTGATTACTCACTGCATCACCATATCAGCTGCTTGGGAGGTGGAGGGAACTGCTGAAAAACCTCTTAGCATGGAGGTTGGTGATCAACAGGAGCCAACCGGATCCCACTTTTTTCTGTAAAAACTTCAGGACCTACAGCTGTTCTCGAACCTGGGCAGCACACCTTTTAGAGAAGACACTTGAATGCCTCTCAGTTCCTGTCAGTTTCACTTGAATACTCCCTACTGCCATATGTAGTTCTGCTTTGTTAGTCCCTGCAAAGACCAAGTCACTGGGCACCTCAGACATCTATAGAAGAAAGGGGTGTCTTCACACGGCCAGGTTGCTGCCGCACTGCTGCTAAATTCTGTGCTTTCTCTGCTGTGGGGTGGCGGCAGCTAATCTTGACAGCAAGCGGCAGTGCAGGCTTTCCAGCAGACTTTCTGCACACTGGGCCCATCCCCTGGCAAGCTTTCCCCCTGAGCAACACCAGAGCAACTCAAGAGCAAGGTTAGATTGCGGAAGAACCAGTGACCTTGCTCCAGTGTAAAACGTTGGGGTAAGTCCCTGACTTTTTATCTGCATGGCTTCATTGATTTGCCCCATCAGTGGCTCCGAATTGGTGGCTGCATCATATAACTGATGCAGCACTGATTCGGAGTCACTGCAGTGCAAAGATGACATTTAGACAGCCCCGAAGTCAAAAGTCAAGTGGCTTCAAATAAGCATCTGGAAGACATGGTTTGAATGCCACAGAGGAAGATTAATATAGGGTAAAATGCAATGTTGTATATGGCTGAATGCTTTTGAAGACAAGCAAAAGACATGCACAAACAATTTATGGTTACTTTTCATATCAGGTTTTAAAAGAAGCAGGATACTGCTTGCAACACAGTTCTCTGTCCACACAGGCATAAGATACACTGTCTGCCAGAATAGTAGCTCATTCACTATACCCACTCAGAGCAGCAGCTTTTGTACACTATATGTAAAGGACTGGAGTGACTAGCCCCATCATTGTTATAAACACAGCCAAGAAAATATCAACACCCTAGCCATGGGCCTTCTGCGACAAACAACAGTTCTTCCTATGTGTGTGTTTTGGTATATGCATCTGGCATATAACTATCAATACATTGAGATATATGGGGCATAGGTACTGGAATAGTCCTCCAAAGCTCTTCGGTAACTCATTTAGAACTCTCTAAATCCCTGTTCATGCCATTCTCATGCATAGGGGGCTCCGCGTATTGAATTAGCTGCATCATTCTGTTGTCTCTGCCCCTGATATTGTGTATACTGACTGGCCTCACCCTCAATGTCTATACATTGAGCATGATATTGCATGCAAGAAGCCTATGCGCATACATGTGTATGCATTGTAGAAACCTGCCTGATATGGTTTCTAGAACAAGTGGATCCCTATCTGCATAGGGTTCCCTCTTGCAAACGTCCATGCTCAGTGTGTGGATGTTGGGTGAATGCACACCTTCAGGGTGGGGCCAGTGGAAAAGCCCTACAACCCCTTCCATATGTGAAGCTACTTTCACATGAACAAAGGCTTATACAAAGTTCTAAAGTTGTCTAGCTATAAAGTCCATCATATATATATATATATATATATATATATATATATATGCATGCTATTCAGACACTAGCCAAATGGGTGAGATGGATTACAAGAAATTGATGGGGATTACAGAATGTGTGGAGCATGGCAAATGGATGAGAAAGGAACAGGTGATTGACAGGATGACTAGAGGGCAACAAGGAACCAGGGGAGATAAGTGAATGAGAAGGATGAAATAACTTGAGGACGCTTGTGCAAGGCTTAAGGGTTGGAAAGTTGTGCGCTTTCCCTTTGAATATATTTGTACTTAGTTTCACCATTTGTGAGACTCTGTCCTGTACTTCCTCAAAGACACAGTCTGAGACAGAATGTGGCAGCACTTGCTTTAGGCTATCAAACTTTGCATTTTGCCTCAGGGCCTAAAATGGCCTCTGGATAAATTGCCGCCAGACCTGTAAGGATTTTATGCCGCTATTGCCTTACAACCCACAATTTCCACAGCATATAGAGAACTATCTGGTTCTTTTTATTTCCCCAAGTGTCCTATAATTAGAGGTGAATGGAAAACTGAGAAAACACATTCAAAATTGCCTATTTGTACTGCACTGTGGAGAAAAATCAGAATAAGCATATTTCATGATGTGTGCCAACAATTTTCATTTCTCCATAAAATTTTATGAGATACTGTGGGTATTTTCATGAGGAATAACTCAATCTTCACAATCTTAATTCTAACACCAGAAATGGTAGTCTGGAAGGCATAAAGCTACATGACTTGATCTTTATTTGGGAAATGTATAGATTATTTCAAATGTTTTTGCCTTTTTGTTTCATCAGTATGTAGGAATATGAAAACTTGATAACATTTAATTGGCACTCTGTATTTTATAATCTTATACTCCAGATCCTGCCATTTATCTTCCTTTATTTTATGAGTATAGTTCACATGACAATCTTGGACTTCCAGGTGATTTTCTAGCAATCTATGTGGTAGCTGAATTTTCCATTGCAAATGTGTGAACTGTATAATGGAAATAACAATTTCCAAGAATTTGTTCATTTCCAGTAGGGATGTCGCAGGGACCCAATGGGGTCTGGGAGTCTGGTGGACCCACCTGCACCCATCCCCCTGGACCCAGCTCACTGGGCTGCAGCACATTCACAGGACCATTCTTCGAATGCCCCATGGCTCAGCAACCACTTGGCAGCTACCCACCTCATCCAGAGCCTCCATTTTGTACAACAGTTGGGGCTCCAAAAATTTGCACATTTCCCAAATTGCAGAAATAGCGACTGTAAAGGCTCTATTCATGCAACTTGGGAGATACACAATTTCCGGAGCTCCAACTGTTGTGCACAATGGAGGCTCCAGATGAGACTGGGTGGCCTTGTGACTCGTTGGGTGCTTGCTTGGCTGCAAAGGAGCTTGCATGGTTCCGTGAGCAGGAGCGAGCAGCAGTGACTTGGCAGGAGTCTGATGGAGCTGGATGCAGGTGACAGGAGGCATTGGAAATATGCCACATTTTCTGCTTCCTGAACTGAATGGGGGAGGGTTTTCCAAAGGGTGGGTGCCACTACTGAGAAGGCCCACCATTGGAGTATTGCATGGCACCACTCCATTAATTTCAGAAGGACTGGCAAGGCCTCCTCTGATGATCTTAAAGGTTGCCTGGATATGTATAAGGGGTGGTGGTAGCTATCCTGGCCCAAAGTTGTTCAGAACTTAATATGACAATGACACAACAATGTACTTGGCTTTGTGGCTAATAAACAGCCAGTGCAGTTATTTATTTATTTAAAACACAGATGTTATGTGAGTATGGCTGATTGTCCCAGATACTTAGTGAATACATCTATTTTAAGTATACTAAATAATAATTAATAGGAGTATTTTTTTTGGGACTCATCAATATCTCATAGGGAGGTTTTTCAAATATAGTCTAAAGTTCTGTTCTCCCTCTATTTAATTGTCAGACTTAATGTTCTGGCTTTATTGATTTGCCAGCGAGCTTGGATAGTAGATACAAAGAAAGCCAGCACTTCAGTACCCAGAAACATACAACAGATCCAGGCTATCAGCAACTTGATATCCTTCTTTGATCCTACCACATTTATCTAAATGATACCTACATTATTAGGACTATTATTATTTCTTCAGGAAGTCAATGAAGGGGAAATGGCCCGCATTTATGCCACAGTGTTCATGAGAGTGGCAATATCAATGAGAGCAATTTGTTTGCAAAAAGAACCATCTAACATAAGAGAGCCAAGTGCCTCTTCTTTACATAATGTCATTCATCAAATATACAAAGGGATTTGTAAGATCTTTGTAATATGTGCAAATTCGCAGCCAAAGTGATAGATATAGCCCCTTCTACTTCCCAAAGTTCAAGTTAGACTCTAGGAAGACCAAGAAATGAAACCAAAAGTGGGATTATGTGGACATTGCTTTGCAGGTAGGAGAAGGTTTGCTTTGATTCTCATAACGTATTAGGGGAAAAGTAAGAAGATTTTCTTCTAAGAGACAGTCAGGAATGGGGCTAAGCAAGAGCTTTAACCTGGAAATTGGGAGACCAATAGGGTTTTTAGAGCATCCCATTATTTTCTCCTGTATACTAAACAGCAATTACTTACTCTGATGAGAAAGGATGAAATGCTGCATTGGTAAGTAATTTATTATGGTCACAAGACCAGCAAAATAGGGTAACGCTGTGAATACAATAATATAAAATCGATAATACCTAATTAAAATATAAAACTGAATACTAAGAAGAAAATTGCACATGTCCCATTCATAATAATACTAAATCTAACAAATTAAAACATTGTCAGACATTTAACGTAATCCCAAACTGATAGGCAATTGCAGCAGTGCAGAATCGAGCCACTTTAGTAATTACCTCTGGATTCTGATCGGCCTGGAGATAGTCTATATAAAATGCATCAGATTTCCCAGGGATTCACAGGGGCATAAACACACACGATATGAGGTACTCTTGTATCTTCCTTCCAACAGTGCTGAAGGTAGCACATTAAACTTGGCTAGTATAAATGCTTTCAAAATAGTCAATTACATTGCTAGTAAAATAATCCCACCACCTATTTCTAAATTGATAGTGTAGCGTAGCTGCTCTTATATGATCTTCTAATTCATTGTCCCTGATGCGCTGGCAGATCTCCCTTTTGGCTTTTGTATGGCCCAGGGCCAGGATGGTATTTCGCGAGAAACCCAAATTACACAGTTTCTTCTCCTCAAACCCTTTTCCACTTTGACTGAAATACATCAGTTAAAGTCAAGGGGGGCAAACCTTGAGGCGCGAATATTATTTTTAGCCAAAGCTTTAACTTATACATCCAAACCCTGGATTCGACCGAAATTTGGCCTGTCTCTAGACATAGGAGCACATTAGGCACACAGTTTGGAAGACCATGAATATTTCTCAGGAATTTTGTTTGAGTGGATTCCATAGCGGCAAAATTACTATAAATACACAGTTGTGCACCATATAGCATTTATGTCAACACCTTGGCGTAAAGACATGTAAGGCTGATGGTATATGCTGACCTTCTTTGGCATAAAAAAGGAGATGAATGACTTAATACTCCTCTGTGCATTTCAATGGCATTAGAGATTTGAGTTCTCCATGAAATTACTCCCAAAAATGCTGCATTGGGGTAAAATCCACTTGCAATCCTGACAATGCAATTTGAGGGGGAAGAATCATGTGAATTATGCTCTTATGTGAATGGGCCTCTACAAAGAATCCTTGCAATAGAAATGGGCAAATCAGTGTATTTACATTGAAGTGAGACTTTTAAAATCATGTTTTCTCTCAAAACATGTTTTTTAAAAATGTATTTTGAGCTGGCAACTGTGTCGTAACATTCAGGAAGCATTGATAAAGGTGCAAAACTGAGTTCTAATCCACACGTTAGTCCAGGAGGGGTGGATCAGGCCCCTTCAATTCATGAAGACTGAATTCCTCAACAATTCCAGATAAGTACCTGCACTGGAGTTCTGTGTCAGATATTTCAATCACTTTTGACATGTTTGCAGGCAAATTAGCATGATTTCTTATTTGTGGGTTCTACATTGCATTTATCGCTGTATAATGGATAAACCCTTGATCTTCATGTCTGAGAACTGACGACTGAGACTCTGTGCAACAGAGCCAAACTAGTGCTGTACAATATCAGGCAGATTTCCTTCTAGGCCATGGGATGATTTAATGTGATGAAGTCAAGAGAGCCTCAAGGCAAAAGCAATCTTCTCTATGAGCCAGATTTGTCAAAGGATCTGGCTTTAATTTACCTGGAACACTCAGCTCTTTGGCTCCTTGGGTCAGCAAAATGTCACATACACACATGTTACATAAAATAGCAATTATGACAGTCAAATGTGTCATCGAACCCAAATATGCAGTTTTTCTGTTATGTATCTAAAACCAGCCACAAGCTGGCTAGCTTGTGACACACACACACACACACACACACCATTTTTTAAAAAAAAATATAGATGCCTGTAGGGTAAACCCCTTGAAGCATTTTTGGAATTTGCATACCTCATCCTGCATGAGTCCCTACTGATTGCATTAACAATTTCTAGAAACCATTTGTGTCAATGAATGCTCTTTTAATGCCACAAGCCATGTCTGAACATGTTTAGGAGCAAAGACTGAGACAAAGATACTTGCTCTTTTCAATATTCATCCAACAAATTATTAAAACCCTGGAAATATCACTGAATTAGATTAAACCAGTGTTGTTACAACTACAAATAAAATAACCCATCGTATTGCTCAAATGCACATTTTCTGGTTCCCAGTTTCTATGCCTTAATATATATGTTTTGGACTTCAAATGTGGGGTTGCACAACTGGGTTGCATTTTCTCTTACTATTCAAAAGATAGATTTCCAAATATTGGCCAGTGTCTGAGTCTGCCCAATATGCCAGCAGCAACCACACTTAATGCAACAGAGAGCTACTGGGAGTCAAAGCAACCAGAAATGAACATTTGTACTCATTCTTGGAATGGAGCAGGTTAGCAGAGCTCACAGAAGGGAACTGTACTGATCTTCCCCAATCTAGAAACAAGTGTTTCTGCCTATTTCTGGGGTTCTATTACGAATCACTCCACCTGTTTGCTCAAGTGGTGTGCACCCCTGGTGTAACCATAATCAGCAGGAGCGTAGAAGCCCCATTGGATACTGCCACTAAGTTTGGATGGTAGTCCTTGAGTTTGGTAGGCCTTGAGCTTGGGTGGTAGGCCTTCTTATGAATTCATTTATATAGTGCCAACAATGTACTTTTCAGAGTAATATAAGCAAAGAAGGCCTAAGGTGCTTACAATATAAATTGTGGCATGCGTGTGGGGAAAGATACAACAGTGAGATGGAAGGAAATCAAGGAAAGGATAAAAAAATATAAATGTCCCACTATTTAAGCTTTTTATCCTTATTCAATGCTTTGTTCCTCAGAATATCCTGAACAAGTACCTAGAGGTGGACAATGGCTAATAAATAGAAGCTTGTTTCTCTTTCCTGTATTATTCTGCAATAGTGAGGGGAGACAGCAGTTATGTCAGGCCCTCAGGCCTGTGTGTGTTTGCAGGCATCATTGTACATTGGGCAGAGGTGAAACTAATGCTGCACACCCCTATTTTCCTCTTCATCTGAAGAGATCTGTAAGACTTGAGCCAACACAGTCCATGGTGGCTCCAACAGGTTAATCCCAGCCAAAGACCCTGGAATTCCTGGTATATGAAAAACCTGTGTTCACCAGCTATCTAGTTAAGTCCATCTTTGATGCTACTTTCAGGATCTATAAAAAGTTATCTTCCAGATCCTTTATTTCATTCTGAGCAAATTTCTACAGTATTTCCTTTGCTTTCAACAAGAAAAATTCTAGCATTTCTGAACACTTAGTGTAATTCAGATGCTTAACATTTCTTGAATAAGCGATGTGCTTTAGAGTTAGAAGTGTAGTTATTTTAGAGTCAAGATGCTGAGTGTTGTGGCTCCCCCCACCCCATAATGAGAATATTCCCAGTAGATATTTTAGTTCTTTTCAATAATAGCATAATTAGCTGAATACAATTTCAGAAAGAATTGGATAAAAATAAAGTGGGTTCATTAATATTCTATTATTAATCCAGCCTTTGGTGAGCACTACATTGCACCGAATCTGTACTTTTGAAAAGCTGGAACTTATTAATTCAGAGGTTTTCTTCATGGTCCTTGTGATGTTCTACTGTTTCTAGTTGTAAATATATTGCAAAGTTTGTTGTTTGTGACATGCATTTGTTTATATCTTTAAAAGGAAGTAAGAATAATAACAGGTAAGGTAAATAACTAGGCCAAAATGTACTTACTGTTTGTGGTTAAAGGTCTAGGTAAGTATGGAGTGCCTGGATTGGCTGGCTGTGTGCCTGAATGGAAAGTGAGTGCTGATTGGCTAGTTGTTTAGAGTGCCTGGATTGGTTGGTTGTGTAAGAGTGGGAGGAGCTAGAGAATGAGTGGAGTGTATATATGTGTCTGACAGAGAGAGCTGACAAGGATGATTGGGGGGAGATTTGAGGGGGACTTTTGAGAGAGATGTTGAAATGAAATTTGAGAGTATTGAGAGAGAGAGTCTGAAGCAGGATTATTAGATGAGAAGAGTGTTCGGTTGAGAGATCGGGATAAGATTTTAGAGCATAGTTTAAATAAGGAACAGTTTGTTGAAGTATAAGAGTTCTGACTGAAACCAATAAGCATTGAAACCTTGTAACTGCTATGCAATTGAACTGACGTAACCATTAAGCTTGTTGACATGCAATTTCTTATTAATAAATTCTTGTTAATTCTATCTCCTGGTGTGGTCTGTGGGTGTACCTGAGAAGGTACTGGTGGCAGTGGAACAAAGAAGTTATCTGGAGCCCAGGTTGCTGGGCTGTGGTGATGTGGTGCCTAAATAGTAAAGGTGAGACAGGGGCAGCAGCAGTAAGTGGTTGAGGATAACCTCATTGTCCTCAGCATACTTATTTTTCCCATAAACCAGATGCATGAAAAACAAAATAAGTCCAAATAAGATTCTCCTTCCAGTATTCCATCCTAGTTGTTCTGTTCATAGATTGACCAAACTCAAAAGCCAAATATAGATATTACTGAAGAGTGAAAAAATAATGAGAATTGAGATAGGTCACCAAACTGAAAGACTATCTTAAAGTGCTATCTAAAGAAACTACCATTCTAATATCATTCATAACTCATTAAAACCTCAGAAAGCTAAACTGAATGTGAAATTGCTAGGTAAGCAACTTTTCCTGACAAACGCTTTATTCAAAAAGACATGAATAATGTGTTCTGCTTGTATGGTAATTTCTCTTTTATTCAAATGACATATTTAGTCTTTTTTTTCAAGATATGATAAGATTATTTTCATAGCACATATTAGAAAGTTGCATTCAGCTTGGAAACAAAATAAGCATTATGATTTGACATTCCAATTCAAATGTTTTCCATGAGATAACGAAGGGAAGGCAAATGTGGATTAACATATTATGGGCACTAAATGTTTGAATAGATAGTTTCAGAAGATAAAACTATGTCTTACTGTCATTTCCAGAATGTGAAAAATTAAATAACCCTATCAATTCTATATATTTTTAAATTTTAAAATGTGGGAGAAATTGAAACAGACAAATGTTCTTATTGCTAGTCAGAGTTGGTTTCTTCCACATTTTTTTTAAAAAACATAATAAATAATTCTCAAGTTCTTTTTGTCCAGAACAGGAGAAAAAGTTCAGAGCAAATTTTAGTAAACCTCTTATCAAAACCAAACTGAAATTACCCAATACTACCCATGATTACTACCTGATCTTGTCAGTGGCCTAGATGGTCAGGACTCTGGAATGATATGCTCATAGCTGTGCAGCATTCCTTGAGCATCAGCCTATTCTTATTAACAATCCTTTTACTGCCCTTGAAATGCCTTGGATATTTTCTCTGTGCAAAAATCTCTAACTTAGCATTGAAATCTCACTTTCCATGGAACTCAGAGACAATTTGAGATGCATAGCACTTCCAAGGAATTCCACCCAACTTATTAAAACTTTCCCCAAATTCGTTCATGTTTTTCTCAAACTGGAACTTCTACACTTGCCTTGAAATTTGGCATTAAGTGAAATTTGCTGGTGACTTCTAATGTTAGTAACCCCAAGGCCTTAGGTATTCAAATGTCACTAGATTGGGGGGGGGGAGGTTTAGGCTGACCATCTGAAAAGGAGGACAGGGCTCCTGTAACTTTAACAGTTGTAGAGAAAAGGGAATTTCAGCCAGTGTCATTTGTATGCAATTAGTCCCTGGTGAAATTCCCTCTTCATCACAACAGTTATAGTTGCAGGCACTATACTAGAGTGACCAGCTACAAAAGAAGGCAGGGCCCCTGCAACTTTAACAGTTGTGATGAAGAGGGAATTTCATCAGGAACTAATTGCATACAAATGACACTGGCTGAAATTCCCTTTTCTCTACAACTGTTAAAGTTACAGGAGCCCTGTCCTCCTTTTCAGATGGTCAGCCTAGGGAGGTTCAGCTATGGGTATCCTTTCCTGAATGACTTTCTTCACAGGGCTGTGTATAGTAGGCTGGCCTGCTGGTTCCAGTAGATTATTTATCACCATTAGTGTATGAGAGATGCATCACATTAGGGAGTGTGCAAAGGAGGTCTTCTCCGCCTCTAAATTAGATCTAGAGCTCCATTGAGGTATTCTCTGCCCCGATTTCAGAATATGGGACTTCCTTTTATTTTGTTCAGTAAGTCAACCGTACTTTACTTAATGCCGCTGATGGGTGGAGTGTTCATGTGAGAGTCCACACAAAAATAACCTATCAGGAAGGTGGTCCATAATGTGGTGATTCAAGACATCTTGACACGCTACCCATTTCCAGATTACAGCTCCCAGCTTTCACTCGGATATTGCTCAGGTGCAAAAGCTCATTCACAAAGAATGAGAGTTTGTTTTAAGGGAGAACTCTCATCCAAGCTTACATGGTTGAGTTTGTTATTATTCAAAGAAATAACAAATTCATGCAGGGTAAATTTCCCCATCACTATTCCCCTTCGGCAACAATTTTGAATGGGGATTGTCAAGGATAAAAATCCATTTTGGTTGTAAGGCAACTCTGTTTTATTGAGCGCAATGCAGCTGCATGGAGAGGGTTTACAGACAAAGAACTTCTCAACCGGCTGTCTGAAAAGCAGGTATATTTGTTCATCTTAGCATCTTAACTAATTAGCAGTTGGTAAAATTCTGAAGCAAAACAAAGACAGATCAAAGAAAACTTCTTCCTTATACCTTATCAACAGGTGGCCCATAACTCTTCTAGCAATGTCAGATTGACCTGGATGTTTAGGGTCGTGGCAGTTAGAAATTCCAATTAAGCATTATAGCACATTCAGGAGCATACATCATTCCAATCCCATCATGCAGTTCACTTGAAAGAACCAAACTTCATACAGAGTCCTATATACAGAGCAGGAATATCAAGGTTTGTGGCTTCACTTTCTCAGGAATATCTCCTCTGCTTCAACATGGATTTTTTTTTTTACTGATCAAAACCAATTCAGGGCACCAATCACTAAGGGGCATGGGAGAATGTCAGTTCATATTTCAATTAGAACTTATAAAAATTGTCATTCTGGAAGCAATATATGAACTGGAATGGAGTTTTTCTTTGATATCGGTACTTCTCAGAATTTTATGCATGAGAGAAATGTACAAAATACACATATTAGAGAAAACAGCATACAAAACAATGCATATTAATGAAAATGCACCAGCAATATTGTGTTAGGGAAGAAGTCTTGCAACAAATGTGCATATTAGGCAAAATTGTATACCAAAATGCATATATTAGGGGAAATGTGCACAAAATTCACTTGAATTTTCATGCAGATTTTTAGCACCTCAAAGTAATACAGAAACAGGACAGAATGAACTTAAGGTGAGGGGAAATTAGAAAGTGAGGGAACCCAGAACTGACAAATTCATCCATTCCTATACATGAGAAAAATAATAAATCAAAAACAAAATTAGCTGCGTTTAGGAAGATTTGTACATTTGGGTAAAAACTTTAGGCAAGCATTGTTCATATGTGGTTGTTTGAGTTTCATAACAAACAAACAAAATGTGCATGCAATCCCTCAAGGTATGTATACATTGATTCAGCATCTGCCAACTTAAATATAGCAAGCTTGGAGAAAAATTATGCCAAATATCAGTATCATGCAGGCAATTCATACTAGAAACTGTTTGTTTAAACGCCAGGTGAGATAAATTAGCATACTACTTCACAGGTATCTCAAGAGAGAGAAAATGGATGGTAATTCTGCCATACTCTATGATTTTTAGTTTATATTCATTAACTTACCTGTAGGGCATATGTATTTGTGCTAAGCCAAAAACAGAATTACCACCGAATTTCACCTAGAGCATTATTTTGCTTTAGGGTCTTCCTTGGGCAAAACATCTGAGGAATTTTAAATCATTTCAAATGTGACTCATGAACTATCTCAGGAGGCGTCACTACATCTTTAGACTGCTGCTGAAGGCTGCTGAAAGCAGAATCTGCACAATGTTTGAGGTTCTACCTAAGAAAACTTCTGAGACAGTAACTTAAGTATGGCTAGCATAATGTCTCACAGATTCCATACCTCCTTCAATAAACATATTTACTAGGTATAGTGTATAGCAACCTTCTCCAACCTGCTGAATGTGAGGTGGGAGACTCTCATAAACTGCCTTCTTTCTAAATGTCCATGTGCAGGCTCCAAAGCATGGAACAATTAGACCCATGTACCTGGGTGATCTTTATACTTGTAGTTCCAAACACCAAATACTCAGTGCTGTAGAACACACTGCTTCTGAAACAGAGTAGAATGGCAAAAGCAGTATGTGATATGCTCAACACTCATCCTTCCTAGCTATCATGGGGAGCTGTCCAACAGTATCAGTTGTCAGAGAGTCAGGTGCCAAGAGGAGCTGTTCACACCATCATTCGGACAGGAAATGATGAGGCAGCAAGTGCAGGTTTAAGTACTCAGACCATGTGCCCTACCCGGTGAGGCTCTATGGAGTCTGCTTTGAGGCAGCAAGTGCAGGTTTAAGTACTCAGACCACGTGCCCTACCCAGTGAGGCTCAGATTCTTAACATGCTTTTAGCCATGGATTCTGCTTCCAAGATATGGGATCTCTCATGTTGCCAAGCAACTTCTGTAAAGACAGGGCTGAGCTTCAGTTCAGGCTCATCATCATCACTTTTCTCAAGGAAACAGTGGTGATTGTATGGGGTTCAGAGTTGTAGAGTAAGTCCAAATGGGGCACATCAGTTTCCCAATTCTGCAGGTTTCTTGGGTAGAGTGTAGTCTCAGTAGTTCCCTCCAGGGGCTCTGTCCCCCGCAGCTCCTTGTTTATATTCAGTCCTATGGAAAGAACCTCCTGTGATAAGGAAATTATGCCTGATTCCAACTTCAGGAGCTATCAGGTTCTGACAGGCCAGGGGAGGGCAACCTCTAGCTCATGAGCCAAAGGCAGCCCATGGAGTTGTGCAATCTGACCCACAAAAGGTTGGAATCCTCTGTGGTCCTCTTCCTCTCTTAGCCCTGCTCTTTGGTTTGGGGAAAGGATAGCAAAGGAAGTCCTCCACACTCAGCTGGGGCTTGCAGGACCAGATCTTGCAAGCACTATCTGACTTTTTCCTGTTCTGCTCACATACAAATTAGAATATGAATGGCATGAGGAGGCATCCAACTCAGCTGGGACTTGCTGGACTGGGACTTGCTGAACTGGGAAAAAGTGGGTGGTGTGGCACTAAATGATGTCATGGGAGAGGGAAAGGCTTCAGGTTGTGGCCCTGCCTCCTTGATGTCACCTGGCCCACCAGCTTGGTCTGGGATAAGGTGGGGGACAATCCAGCCCAACAATCCTCAGAAGTTGCTTTCCCCCAATGTAGGTGAAACAATCTTGTTGAAACAGCTAGTTTGGGTAAGGCTATTTCACAGTTTTATTCTCTGATATGACTGTGTATGTGTGTGTTTATGGTTTTAGCATGAGCCACTTTGATTTGGACAAGGTGGCACATAAATCTTGTTTTCTCTCAAAGCACTGGCCATCATTTGCATTCTAGAAATTGGTAAGTACGCATAGATCAGTAAGAATGTGTAAAAATCAATTAACGAAACAAACCATGCATAGAAGCCCACAGATGGAAATCCAAAATATTGCCAATGCAGTCAGCTATATCTCTAGTAATGCTTCCCAAGATAAGGGAAGTTATTTTACATGCTGTACGTTTGCCAAAAAAGAGTAAAGTTAGTTGCTGTCAGGGCAAATCAGAGAACAGTGATTGGTAATTATTCTTGTACTTTCTGATTAGCAAGGAGTACGACACTTCATTGTCTTAACACCTGCAATAATGCATAGTACATGCTTTTCAAATACATTTAGGAATTTTTAATCAGAAAAACAAGTATGACACTGATTGAATAGCTTGCATGCATTTACCTGGTTCCCAAACTACCCAAATTGTGCAGCTACTTGTTCAAACAGTATTTTTTTATTATTATTTTAATTTTGAAGCCAATTTGACAGCAGAAGTTATCCCAATCTAAAGTAATGCATATTCATTATGCGCACAACAAGAAAAAATAAGATTGACAAAGCAATATTAATATGATATCTGTGTAGCCTCGGAAGGAAATTACTATCACCCCTGTTGGCTGAATGAACTGAGGAAACTACTACAATCCCTGTGGGCTGAATGAACTATTGGTTAAGGGGCTTCTGAAAATTTATCCAGAGGTGTGGCTCTCACTTAGGCTGTGTCTAGACAATGCCTCTTTGCCTTCCCATTCCCCCCAAAACCCACAGCATTGCTGCTGTGAAGTGGCAGCTATAGAGTTACATGGCAGGGAGCCATTTTCAACTGGAGTCTCATGTTTTTCTCCCATTGGTGGGGGAGAGAATCAGATTTAGCAGGGGAGACATAGCGCAGGTGTAGCAAAGATGTTCCTAAGACCAAATATCCATGCATTTATCCACTTGCAAGTGGATAAATATATACCACCTGTTCAAATGTTGATGGAGGCCCGATCTACACCAAGTGGGATATATTGCAGTATGAAAGTGGTATGAAAGTGGTATATAAAAGGCAGGAGCCACACTACTGCTTTATAATGGTATTGAAGTGCGCTGACAACTGTTGGGGCTCATTGACACATACCATGTATCGCTTTCATACCACTGTTATAGGGCTATATCCTGCTTGGTGTGGCTCCTGCCTTTTATATACTGCTTTCATACCACTTCCATGGTGCTATATCCTGCTTGGTGTAGATCTGTCCACAGCTGTTAAGTCCTCAGTTGTAGGGGGAAATTATTGATAAACTTTTTGCTTGAGAGGTACTGAACCTAGACTGCCTGTAAGCATGGGTTCCTCCAGTACCTAGCATCAATGCCCCTAAACTTATTTCCAACAATAATAGGTGGAACCTCTAGAGATAAGTACCAGAATTATTTCCTTCACTCAGACTCACAAACTCAATGAAACTGTTATAGCTTTAATGCATTTATTAAAACAATTTAAGAAAGTTAAACAGACACACGAACCTCCATTCAGCAAAGCAAATTAAAAGAATATACTCAAAAGTCTGGCAGTTTTCAGGAGAACAAGAACTATGCTAAGACAAACATAGACAAACAGCCCCCCACCCAATGAAAACACTGATTCTACAAAGGAGCTCTTCTCCACAGAGGAACTTCCATTTCTCCCAGGCAACCAAGGAGTCACTGAGGCTTACATGCTAGGCTCAGAGCAACATCCCGGATGTCATGCCTGAGGGAAAGGAAATACATTTTGTCCTCTGTGTTCAGACTTAAATGCCCTTCTCAAAGACAAAGACCTCCCACCTAATACATCCAAGGCTACTGGTCCACATCATCAATTTAGATCATCCTCTTCCCAGAGTGCTCCATCCCTTCTGAAGTCAAAAATCAACATTACTTCTGCTTTCCATGTGGTCAACTCTCTGGTTTACTTATTTTTAAAACATAACCAAAAGTTGGAAGAAAGAAAGAAAAAAACCTCTCTGGTTTACTTCCCTGTCCTTTTGGACATGGGGATTTTCTAAATCACAACTCTACTTTTCTATCACCTTGAAACCTTTCCCCTACATACAGTTGGTACAAATCACAAATTCTTATGACTAATGTCTATGAGCAATATCAAATCATATTTCCAGATCATATTTCATTAGGCCTTATCTACACCAAAGTAGATAATTTGTGCATAATTTGCACAAATTCTGCAAACATGCACAGTTGCAGCCAGAATTGCACAAATTGAAAAACATGGAAAATCGAAGTCACTGCAGACAGAGTTGGACAGCAGAAAACAGTCAGGGGGTGAGGGGACCCAACCAAGCTCATCTTGCTCCATCCACCAAACGGATTCTTCCGACATCCCTACTTGTATTTAGGATTTGCTGTTTCATGGTGACTTGTGATCTCCAATGTACTGTTAAGTTACTAGCACTACAAAATACATGGCTCTTGGCCTGGGCTTGACAGGTACTGGTCCAGCAAAATAAATAAATGATGGCACACATGCATTCTTTTTCAGGGATAAATGTGAAATGAGCAAAAGGAGGAAAGGAATTTAAAAAAGTGGGTTATTGGCTGCCTGCATGTTTCTGAGCCCGATTCAAGGTACTGGTTCTAATCTATAAAGCTTTACATGGCTTGACACCACAATACCTGAAGGAATGCCTTTCCCAACATGAACCTGCCAGTACACTATGTTCAACATAGTGTACTGGGTGTCTACTCCGAGGGAGGCTAAGAAGACAGAAACAAGTGCAGGGGCAGCATAGAAATTATTGTTGCAGAGTAGCTTTCTACGATGCTATATGCTTCTGGCACGTGCATATTGACAGAAACAAGTGAGTGGGGCCTTCTCTGTGGTGGCCCCCAATTATGGAATGATCAACCTGACAAGGCCCACCTGGCACCAAGATTGCTATCTTTTCGGTGCCAGGTCAAGACTTTTCTCTTTCCCCAGGTATTTAGCAATATGTGATAAGCTTCACCAATCCCAGATCTGTTTGTAGGTTCAACTGACAGGTTAAAGTTGTTTATAGTTGTTTTTAGATATATGTTGCTGTGTATGTTGCATGTTTTCATGGTTTTAAATTTTGTATATTATTTTTAATTGTTTTAATCTTATGTAAACTGCCCATGTAAACTGTCTTATCTTATGTAAACTGTCCTGGGCACCATCACAAAATGGCTTCCATGGAGGGCATGGTAAAGGACAACAAATCTCCATAATAGATAGAGAACAAGGCAGAGGGGAGGTTTGAACCCCAATATACTAAACAACCCACAGTTTTCAGCAACAACAGAAACCAATCTCACAGCAATCCAAATTCTGGTAAGAAAATGTGTTAATTAAAACGAAAAGTGGGTGGGCTAGAGCAACTTGGTGGGCATGCAGAATGGTGTCCCTGGGTGCATTGGTGCCCACAGGCTTCACATTGCCTACCCCTGCTCTATGTGTACAATGTATGCATGAAGTCAGGAGCCAGCTGACTTCATGCATACATTGCCAGCTCTATCCCCAACATCCATGCATTCAGTAGGACTGCAGTGTTTATGCATTTAGGGATGGATGAATCAGTCAATTTCAGTTTCTCTTTATTTCATTTCTTTTTTTCAATTTTCAATTTGGTTCATTCCAAATTTTGAGATTTTTATTTCTACGTTTGCACACAAACACAAAATGCATGCATTTTTGTTTGCATTTCTCCTAAGACATGCATTTTATACACAATTTAGCCAAACAGAAACATTTCGGAAAGCCATTTTCCTAATATGAAGTATTTTTCATGTTATTTTCACCAATACACATGCCAAGTGTGCAGTATTCACAATTGCTGTATGTATATTTTGGTACGACTCTTTTGACTGGAGAACTCCATTGGAAAATTTGGAGAAGTGCAAATTTTAAAGGATAATTGAGCTTCAGTTCATGTATTGATTCAAAAGTAATTAGATCTGTTTGTATTACAATGTGAACCAATCAGATTTTGTCCCCATTCCTACTCTCCACCCAGTCGGGATCCCCAAATAAGCAGGGTTCCCAATCGCCTGGGGAGCCTACACACATAAATCAACATGAGCCCAGGGTTTCTTTTCCAACTATCCACTGGAAATGGAGATGAACAGAGAGTGCACAGGTGTTGAATGTGGAGCCAGTGGATTCTGTTCTGTTTCTGCCTCTGTGCATGGAAGAAAAATGACGGCATAGGCCTTGTGAGTTCAGTCTTGGTAAATTATCCTTTTCAACAGTAAAGGAATATTTAAACAATGCAAAAGAGTTAGTCATTCCCAATAACAGGAAAACAAAGTGATTCATTTTTCAATGTTTAAAATTAGCAAGCACATGCTGAGTTTCAAAATCTATACAAAATCTTGCCAAAAGTGGAGATTAATCTCATTTGTATTCTGTTCTTCCCTCCCAAGGAAGTTGGGGCAAAGTTGATGGTATTCTTTATGTCATTCGAACAACAGGGAGACACTGGCTCAATTCGGACGACACAATAAACAACTGGTGTGGGGGAAACAATCGTCAGTTGTTTTGACTATTGTGTCATCCGAATGCTGCCATAGTCAACTCAGCACTGATCCTCATCCACACCACAGTTGATTATTTATTACCATGTTGTGTGGGGAGTACCCCCTAGCTGAACAACTGTAAAGTTGATTATTACCCCACCATTGACTATCGACCACTTCATGGCCAAGTGGACAGTTGAACTGCATTCCAGTTGACCAGGTCCAAATCCAATGCACATTCCACCATGCCACCTTAGCCTTCTGTTTTTATTTTGGTCTTTGCAGAAGCTCGTTGTCTGACATTTAGACTTGCAACTTCAAAATCAAACTCAATGTCATGTACATGACATTGCCTACATATTAAGGATTACTTTATTGATCCACAGAAGCTGCATTCTCTGACCCTAAAAGCCCTCTAAGCCCATTCATCTCTATCTCTTCCAGGGCACTCTCATCCAGTTTAAAAGATATTCATATGAACTAAAACGTTATTTCTCATGTTGCCCACATCTGTTTTGGGTTGATTCTCCCATCAGCCCCAGCTAGTATGGAAGTTGGGGAAGGCTGTACTTTACCAACAGGGTACAATTTAATAGCATATAAATATCTATATAATCATTGCTGCTCTTTCCTCCCCCCTCTGCATATCTCTAGTTATATTTAAGAAGACCCTGCTTAAATTCATCCCCCCCCCTTAATTTTCATTTCATTTCACTTCCCTTGCCTTGCCTTCTATTGTTGTGCCTATTCCTTGCCATATGTCCATATGTGTCAATAGAGTCATTCACTCTAGGGGAAACAGAAAAGAACTGAAATGAAGGACATCGTTGCAACTGGGGGCAGAACCTATCCCTTGCCCCAGAGACAAGTGGTGACAGTGTTGTGAGGGGAAGACAAGGTTTTGCCCTGATCTCAGTTGTATCCCGAATTACAGCCCTTCCTTTCTTCCATAGAAATCATTTAGGCATGATTGGAAAAGGCATGTGGAAAATTGAGAGAGGGAAAATTGAGAGATTCTCCCTGCAGACAAGATCCTTGACACATGCCTTTTCCAATCCACACAGTGGCCCTTTCTACACCATAGAGGTGTAGAGGGAGGAAGGGAGGGAGGGCGATCCCGGAAGTACCTAATACACACCATTGGCGCACAGGGATCAGCCTGGGGCCATCCCAGGCAAACAACCTAGTGTAGAAAGGGTCTATACGTGCATGCCCCCTGAAAGAAAGGAAATGGAAATGCAGTGTGACCAAGATGCATAGCAGTGAATGAACCGGTGTGTGTGTGTGTGTGCGTGTGTGTGTGTGTGTGTAGATCAGGGCTGCACAAAGCATGGTCTGCAGGCTGCATGCAGCCCTTGCCAGCCCCTGGTGCAGCTCACTCCACTAAGCTGCTAAAATTCACTGTGACAGTAACAAAAACATCAACATTTTGCCACTGATTTCCCATACTGCTACAGAAATCTAAGATGTCCACATCTCACTTGAAAACAAGTGAGATTTGGCTGTTTTAGGATTCCTTGGTGGTTTACCAGTAATTTTGTTTTGTTTTGTTTTCCAGTGCCCCATGGATTATGCAGCACACCATTGCATGCAGCCATGGCCCCCAGACACCCCACACATACACTGTTGCCCATGCCTGATGTAGAGAGATGATAGGTGATGTACTTGCACACATCATTGGCTGGTGTTTGGAAGGATTCAACTTTTTTTTGACAAAGAGGGAAAAAAAAGAAATCAAAGACTGAGAAAGTCTAGCATTTTTTTTTAAAAAAGGAGCAACAGAAGCTGGTGAAGTACTTAAATGCCTCACAATTTATGTTAGTCTAACTCTGTTCTTACTTGATATATTCTTTTCTTCTAAGTTAACAGAAGGAGTTCTAAAGACCTTTTTTATTCTCTCTCTCTCTCTCTTTGGACTTCTTTTTGTTATCTAGTCAGACACACAAAGAATAGTAATTTAGGTCAAGAATAATAATGCATGTATTTATCTCCTCTCCTTTTTATTTTGTAAAGTAGAGTGTTAAGGGGGGGGGGAGTAAAACCATTCTTTATTCCTCTTGTGACATTTTCCCAGTCTTCAGTGTAAGTATTACTATCAATGTACATGCATGAAAGCCTTTGACAAGAACACTTTTCTCCATTTGTATTAATGTTCAGCATTTAAGAAGGTGCCACAGAATGGAAGAGATATTTCTCAAATAAATAACAACAACTGGGAACCCTCTTGCAGTAAGAGAGACAAATGCTGGTACAAGTTAAGAAATCCTTTAGTTTTAAATGCAGAAATTAGGGAGGAATGACACACTTTTCCATGATTATCCCCCCCCCCCCCAAAAGTTCATATTTGCTGTTCCAGATGCATATTGTAAGTCAGTTCAAAAAACATTATCAACAATTCTTAGGGTGACCAGATTTTGGAAACCAAAATCCAGGTCCAAAATGGCCACCCAAAGGGGGCGTGCAGCTCCCATGAGATTGTGTTGGGACTTCAAGTCCCATCATCCCCAGCAACATGCCCAAACTGCCCCAGTTGGTGTTGGACTACAGCCCCCATCATCCTTGGGGATGATGGTATCTGGAGCCCTACACCATCTTTTAGAGCGGGGCATCAGGCTGCCCAAGGAGCAAAAAGCTTCCACCCCAGCGCTTCCTCGCTCCCCCTCCTCCCTGTTCAAAGCACCAGGCGCCAAGCCCCTCGCGGGCAACACCGACCTGGGCTCATGTCACTCGCTTGCGCCGCCGCTGCTGCTGCTGCCCCTCGTCACCTTGCAGGACGAAGTGAGGGCACCCAGCTCAGGTGTCCCATCGTCCCCCCCACAAACCAGCCCTGGAGCCAGCGCGCTTGGGGCGGCGCTGAGGAAATGTCCCCCTGGGCGGGCAAGGCAGACTGAAGCCTCTCCTCAGCACACTTCCTCCAGCCTCTCTCCCGGGCGATCTGGGGCTTCTTCTAAGCCAGAGCGACAGCACAGGACTAGAAACTGCTCAGCTCGGCCTGGAGGAAGCACTGTCGCTCTGGCCTAGAAGAAGCCCCGGATCGCCCAGGGGAGGGGCTGGAGGAAGTGTGCTGAGGAGGGGCTTCAGTCTGCCTCACTCGCCCAGGGGGAAGTTTCCTTGGCACCACCCCAAGCACGCCGGCTCCAGGGCTGGTTTTGGGGGGGATGGTGGGACACCTGAGCTGGGCGCCCTCACTCCTGCGAGGCAACGAGGGGCAGCAGCAGCAGCAGCTGCGCGAGCGAGCGAGCGACATGAGCCCAGGTGAGCGTTGCCTGCGAGGGGCTTGGCGCAGCGGTGCTTTGAACAGGGAGGAGGGGGAGTGCTCCAGATCCAGCCGACCATTTTCCCGGAGGTTTGCCCCCAGGGCCCGGTCGGCCCAGTTTTCCCGGTTAGGACCGGGAAACCCCTGGTGATCTGGTCAACCTGAATTCTATGGGAAAAAATGGCTGCATATACAATTACTCCTCTCCTCAATATTCCCTGCTGCTTATAAAGCAAAAGATGACCTTCCTGTTCATCACATGCCTCCACTTTCTCACCCTTATTCAGTCCAACTGTGCTTAATTCCAACCAGCTAGCTTGGTTCTCTCCCTCTCTCAGACTGATCATAAAACCCAATACATTTGTATCTGTCAGGTGGCAGTGCCAGCATCAGTAAGATGTTCAGGTGTATGTCTTGCCAGTACAATCTGTTAGGCTACCACCACCACCACCCTAAAATAAGCTAGAAGGGGAGGCACCAAGTGTGAGAGAACCACAGAAGGTCACCTGCTCAGAGTTCACCAAAATCTGGAACTGGGCCTGGAGAAGGTTTCATACATGCCTATGCTTATGAAAAAGTTACTGGAGAAGTAAGCCTTCCATTAAAATATTTAGTAGAGCCATCTGTTGCTACAGTATAGCAGGAGGCATTGCTTTTTGATGCCATCAGAGCAGTTGAGAATGCAGTGAGACAGTTGTTCTTATGCTGGCCCCAGAAGATAATTATCAAGTGTTCTAGTACTAGAACTGGGAACCTCAGAAACTGAGTCAGGGCCCTTGCCTTGTGTGCTGCCATGAACTGTATGTGTTCATGACTCAGAGGCAGAGCCACCTTTCAGTTCAGAATGGAATAAGGGTTTGTAACATCATTCTCTGATATTGGGAGGCACTATAATGCCTCTGGATTGGCCAGGCTTGCTATACATATTAAGAGCCAGTATTTCTGCCTTTGCCTGGTCAACAGAGCAGTGCATTCTTCTTGTTGCTCTGCTCAGCTCCCATTCAGATCACAGACCCCAGAAGCTGAAAAGTGGACCATCCAGGTGTGGAGTTCGGTCTGGCTTACAAATGGGAGAGAAATTAATTTGGTTTACATTTTAATGCAAGTTTACCTAATTTCACACTTTCGAACCACTATGCAAACCAAAACTCAATTACCTTTCAAAATTCTACCTTCTCCAGATTTTACAGTGGAGTTCTCCACTAATAGGAAATTCCTACAAAAATGGGTTTGTTATGTAGGGTGAACCTGTGATGTTTGAGCTCATTGAGGTTCTCTGAATTCCTCCTCAAAGTTCATTTCACGTTGTTTGCATTCCTGAATGTGAATATGCATTTTCGATTGGGAAAAATGTGCATTTTTAAAAGTGAACATCCAAAATCCGCATTCCCCTCATAGACTAAAGCATAGAATTGTGGATTTGGGGGAAATGCGCACTTGCGCAAGTAAACACTTGTGGAAGAGTTCATTTTCAGAACGAATGCAAGTTTGGAAAATTGCAAAAGTTTCCTGAAGATTGCATCCTGCTCATGTTTGCATTGAGGGTTGTGAATGGGACATGTCGACAGGACATGCGAACAAGAATGAAATTCTCACACATAATTAATATTAGGCAGAAAATACATGTATTAGGACAATGTACACAAAAATGCTTCCCCCCCCCCCATTTTCATGCAAACGTTTTAGGTTAAAAACTCTCAAAATTCAGAACAAAATTGAGATTGGAGACATTCTCAAAGTTTGAGATGAACCAAAGTTAATATTGGGAAAAATGAGAAACTGAGAGAAACCAACATTGACAGATTCTCCCATTCCTAGCAGGCTATTCACAAACCTTCCCTAATCCTAATAATAAAACCTATGAAACTGGTGAGTTCATCTCTTTTCTTGTACCAGTTTCCTGATGATGCACAAGTAGGTAAGATTCCAAGTTTCCAACCAACAAAAAAGATAGTTGTGAACGCCCTACTTCCCTAAGCAGTTAAGTGTTCAAGAGGTAGCACTGCAGGTTTTTATTTCCATTGAGGGGGAATCCACACAGTCCTTTGGAACGTTTTAAAAAGTATTTTAAAACGTTCCAAATAGGTGCGTTCTAAAACGTCTTAGGCCACATTACTGAGTACTCACGTTACAGGAGAACAGTCTTCAGTCTTTAAAGCGATGTATGCGGTCACATGCTGTTCTGCCCTGTCTTTTTCTCTTTCGTTTTTCAATTAATTTAGGGCAAGGCATTGTGGGGGTTGTAGTTCAGTTACACACTTCCTTCTTAGTTCCTCTGTCATTCCCTAGCGAGTATAGGGCTAAGAATTGTGGGTGTTGTAGTTCACTGGTCCACTTCCTTTTTCTTCCCCACCAATCAACTGCTAAGCATTTGGGCACCAGTAAAGGAAGCACTACCCCCAGGAATTACAAACGGTAAGGAAGGACACATTATTTTACTTAAAACAATTTATTAAAAGTGAAACCGTTGTACATAACTGAAGTGAGTTTTAAAAAACCTCAGATATACAACGTTATAGGGAGTGCGTCATGTGGCCCAAAGAGTTTTCATAACCCTTATAAAACATCAAAAAACTCGTGTGTAGATACCCCCTGAATGAGGAAGGCCTGATGGTGTATTTGGGTTATGGGATAGCTGTACCCCAGTGGGTTTGTTAGCCCTTCCTGCAATGGCCGGTTTCCCCCACCACAAATAAACATGGACAAACCACCAGTGGAAGAGAGTGCAGCCACTTTCCCTGATGCTCCCTTTCCCCAAAGGTGAGAAATGGGGAGAGTAGGGATGTCACAGGTGCCTGTCTATGTATGAGAGTCCAATGGACTCCCCTGCATCTGCACACACACACACAGACCCAGTTGGGCACTGTGGCATGTTCACAGGCCCACACTCCAAGTGCCCATCTGGCCCACTGAGAGCTTATCTCTCATCTGGAGCCTCCATTGGACACTACAGTGGAGGTTCCTGAAATTATGTATTGCTCCCCATTGAGAAATTAGGTATTTTCCCCCATTGTGAAATTACAGAGTCCCCCCCAATGCTCCATTTGCACCATTATTCTTGCACAAATGCAGCTTTTATGGCCACCATTTGCACAATGGGGGAAATCTACAATTTCCAGAAATTGAGTATTTTCCCACATTGCATAAATGGCAGCTGTAAAGACCCCATTTACAAAGTGCAAAGGCACGAATGGAGCATTCACTTTTAGTCTCATATAAATGGGGCCTTTATTGCTGCTATTTATGCAACAGGGAAAAATATGCAATTTCCGGAGTGAGGGCAGATGGCTATCCAGTACTCATTGGGCCTCATGCAAGCTTCTTGCATTGGACCATGCAAGAAGCTTGCATGGTCCAATGAGCGGAGGTGGATGGTGGGAGTGGTGGGGCAAGTATACAATGAATCAGACGTCAGTGAGTTTGCCCATCCCTAGGGGAGAGAGCAGGCAGAGGAGGGCTCCTTGGAGTGTCAAAGTGTCTGGCAAGGAAGGATGTACGTTTTTTGTTAAATCTATTCCATCTGTGTTTTGCAGATTATCAGTTGCCATTTGTTCCATCATTGGCTCAATGACAGAATTTCATTCTACTTTCACTAATTCACATTAGGTAACACTATAGCCCATTAGCAGCTGGTCCAGAGACCACAAGTATAACCAGTCCAGACATGGCACAAGTATAGCCAGTCCATGAGTATAAGCACTAATTCCTAGGAATAGACTCTGCATCCCAAGACATTTCACCTTCAACCGACTCAGCTCTGCCTCCACCTCTCTCAAATTCAAACTTCAGTCCTAGCTCCAAACCCATCCTCGGTCCTCACTCTGAAGGATGTCACTTTGGGAGGGCTGGATTCCAGGGTAACAGGAAAAGCATCTGCCAGTCATTAAGAACCATTGAAGTTGTTTTGTTAAAGTTTCTGTCCACTCATTCACAGTGCTCAAGACAGCCAAGCATGCAACAATATCGCAATCAAGCAGAACATAAATTGGCTCATGCTCAACTCTAGAGTAAATTCTTGCATCATTTATACTGATGGTCTATCAAAATGTGGGGAATCAACACACAATAAGAGCTAGCTTTTTAGATAGATATAGTATCCAGCAATTCTAACAGAGGAGAACAAGCAGGAAACTTGTATGGTCTGAAATACTTCATTGTTTATATGTAGCCAGCAGAAGCAGAGCAATGTATGAGTGTTCCTTCTAGAAAAGGGCTACCAATGAAATTAGAGGAGGGGGCAGTCAGAGACCAGGTGCACAAAATCTACTGCTGTAAAAGCTTCATAAAAACATTTCAGAGCCCATCTGTGCATACACATTACCATTTAAGTTGGTTTACAGCAATCCAACCCACATTATCTGCCTCAAATGTGTTATGATGAACCTAAAGATGTTTACTGATTATTTTAACATGCACGTCAAACAGCCCCAGTGGGTTTTACAGCAAGCTGATTGAAAGGAGGACACACAACCCATATTAGTTGCAGCAACTGGTCATTAGACAATGTTTTCGGGGGTTGAAGCAAAATTGTAGTAAAGAACCAATATGCCAAAGTATGGATGATGATGATGATGATGATGATGATGATGATATTTCCACATTGCTAGTAAACATACAAAGGGTGTTTGCATTCTTTTTCCTCTTCATTCTCACAAAACCCCTGTTTTATTTCCATCATTATATTCTTCCAAGTCTACCAATGGGAATCTGACACAGAGAGGCAGTGGCTTATTCAAGTCTCTTCACAGCTAAGCAAGCATTTAATTCCTGAGATCTGAAATCCAAATCTAAGATGCTAGGATTATGCCATAGACTGTTGCTCATTGTGGTTTTCTAAGGGCACATCTACTATGGAAATGGGTACTCGATTGTCATTCCCCTTCCCAGGGTTCTCAACACCTTACCGAACTAAGATTCCCAAGATTCTTTGGCATGGTACAACTAAACTGGCATAGAACCTCAACATGATAACTTAAATGGGATAAAACACATGATATACTCTTAGAGTCCCGTGGGTGTTTGATATTGACTTGCCACTAGAAAATTATTAATTGAAGTGTTTATATACAGTGCATTTTATATTATTATTATTATTATTATTATTATTATTATTATTATTATTTTATTAACATTTATATACCGCCCCATAGCCGAAGCTCTATGATTATAACTTTCTCACTTGCGGTGGTTTTTCTAGATTGACATGATGGTCTTTGCCAGGTCATGCTGTTTTATTGTTATTATTATTATTATTATTATTATTGAAAAATAAACATCAGGGGCACTGTTTAGCAAAGGCAGGATGGACAGTTGCCCCATCTAGTAGATTTCAAACCCAATGAAATTATTTAAATTGCTTTCATTTCTGGCCAGCCCATTTTTTCTACCCACTGGTGATGATTGGCTTTATTATTCAAGAAACTATGTGCGATACTAAAACAATTACAGATGCTCCTAAAATAAACATATTTTGTCATCTGGGATATATCTCAAGGACAGAGAAGGGCAGCTGAACCTTGCTGCAATGTAAACATTGCCCTGTCACCACCACTGAAATATGAAATGGCACTCTTGACAAATATATTCATATCTACTTTGCCTTTGGGGCAGATAAAACATTTGTCCCATGGGAAGCCCAGTGTAGTAGAAGAAAGATAGGAGATCATTTCTGAGCGTGGGAGAAAGGACAGAGTATAAGAGAATAAAGAGACGCATCCAGGCTTTGGAAAGCACAAGGCAAGAGAAAGGTGGCCAGGGCACTCAGGTTCAGGAGGTGAACAGAGAAAAACAGCCCAATAGACCCACTGATTTTAAAAATACCTACCAAAGGTCCTATTTTCTTCCTGCCATCAAAAGCCATCCCAGCAAGCCTCAAGTTACCACACAACAGATCATCTGGGTTCACTCTGATTGGGCTTCCCTCAGCTGAAAAAAAAATGCAAAGCAGGTTCTCTGACTATGGTTCCTGCTGGAAGAGCTCCAGAATGCTCTTTGACCAAGGATCTGATGATGTCAGGAGTGAGTGGCTCCCTGATGTATAAGATTCCACTGTTCATCTGCATCCTGTGCACACTAACTTGGGAGGAAGCTCCATTGAACACAGTCTACACACAGTGACCCTGTTCAGATGACACGCTAAGCCACAGTGGTTAAGCATTTTAAGCTAAACATTATGGCTTAGCATGTCATGTGAACCATGACTTAGAAGGTCGTGTGAACCATTCCTAACCAGGGTGACAATATAACCATGGTTTAAACACCCTCGCTAACCATTTGCTCAAAGGAGTTAGCAGCCTAGCCATGTCTTAGCGTGTTGTTTGAACAGGCTCAGTATGTGTTTCTACAGGTATTGCTACTACATTTGTAAATAGCAGCATTCATGTCCCCAGTCCAAGACATCCATGTATTGGTGTTTCTTTGTAATAATTGAAGACATTCTCAGAATTGTGATGTTGTACCCCTCCCACTTTCTCTTTCACCAGTGTTCTTGGGAGCTCTTTGCAACCGGTAGGTGAGAAGAGAACATTTTTCACCTGCTGCTTCCTGCACAACAGCAAAAACAGCTTGCCACCTATGACTAATAAGAGGCTTTGTTCCACAGTTCTCAATGTCTATTATAAGTAGAGAGGCTTTACTAGGTATTAATTCCAAAGGTACCTGCATGAGCAGCTACTGACAATGTACTACTCCCACATTCAATTTATTCATGTGCAATTTCGTATTAATAACTCTGAGTACCCTACTGATTCAAACAGCTATTATTCAATCAAATTATTAAGAAATAATTTGAGTGAATAATGCATAATCTTAGTTGTAGAAAGTAAAAAAGAAAAATCAGGAGGAATCTTACATTAATGTTCTGTGAATCCATGCAGTGAGGAGTGGACACAGTGTCCCAATATTGATATGGAAGTACATTTGATGCCCTTGTGCTAAGCTTTATACACAATCGGAGCTTTCTTACCACTGCAGGCTCAGGCTTTAGTGTTGCCTTCCCAACCTGGTGCCCTCCAGATGTTTTGGACAACAGCTCACAGCATTCCTAACCATTGGCTATGCTGGCTGGGGCTGATTGAGTTGGAGTCCAAAACAACTGGAGACTCCCAGTTTGAGGATGTCTGTTTTAGTGAATTGTGGTGGAAGTGAAATCCACTATTAAGGGAGAGCTACTAAAATACTTCTACATATGTGAGCAAGTCTACTACATATGTGACCAGAGAACTTTTGTGTTCTAGTGATTACGGTGTTGGATTATGACCAAGGACAACTGGGTTCAAATACACACCCAGTGAGTTTCATGACCAGCCGCTACTTCTCAACCTTACCTACTTCACAGGGTTATTGCAAGAAAAAATATGGACGGGGAGAACCAGGTACATAATTCTGAGCTACTTGGACTAAAGAGTGGGATACAAATGTAAGGAGTAAAAAGAGGAAACCTAAATGAACAACCCTCAAATATGATTTATCGTACATTTCTTTGAAGCTTTGTGATAGGACAGGTTCTAAGTCAGGGTAAGATCTTTTTTTTTGGGGGGGGGGAGTGTTGGAAAAAACCCCAACCCATTCTCTTTTGCATCCGGCCACCCCAAGTGTGTTTCTGACACAATCTTACTATTCTAACACAGTGTAGGTGCATATTACTGGTGTAGATGTCCAACTCCTGTAAGCATAGATTTCCCTGGCAATTACCCAGCATACTGTTCCAGTGTGCAATTGCTGTAAAAATAATACAAATTCCATTGAAAATGGAAACACTGTTAGCATATTGCCTTTATATAAAGCCATGGTGCCGTACTTGGAATATCATGTACAGTTCTGGTCACTGTGGAGTTGGAAAAAAGTTCAGAAAATGGCAGGTAAAATGATCAAGGTGCTGAAGCAACTCTTGTATAAGGAAAGGTTATAATGTCTGAGTCAGTTTAGCTTAGGGAAAAGGCAAGTAAGGAGAGACGTGATAGAGATACAAAACTATGCCTTTATGACGAAAGTGGATAGAGAATCACTTTTCTGCCTTTCTCAGAATACTAGAACTGGGTTCATTCCATCAAGCTGATTGGTGATAAATTCAGGACAAATAAAAGGAAGTACTTCTTCAAACAGCTTATAATTAAACTATGGAATTCACTACCACAAGGTGTAGTGATGACTAACAATTTGGATGGCTTTAAAAGGGGGTAGACAAATTCATGGAGGATGAGGCTACCAATGTCTACTAGTCAGGATGGCTACATGCTACCTCCAGTATCAGTGACCATATGTACTCTAGTTGCTGGGAAATACAACTGGGAGGGTGCTATTGCTCTCATGTCCTATTTGTGGACTTCCCACAGGCAGCTGGTTAGCCATTGTGTGAACAAAATGCTGGAAGAGATGGGTCCGTGGTCTGATCTAACATGGCACTTACGTGTTTATGACAATATACTCCACCGCAGGGGAGCAAGCTAGGTTAGGGGATGCAGGGAAGGTTGCCTAGTGCACACACAGCTCTCTTCTCCCACCCCTTGCCACCCTTTCCTTTATTCCGTGTATGCTGCCTGAGGCAACTGCCTCATTGTGCCTAATGGGAAAGCCAGACTGAGCTATGGCTCATTAATAAAAGCCGGGCCATAATTGGCTTTCCATACCAGATTTATACAGAAGATTTTTATATTACTCTACTAGCATTGTCCATTTGTAAAAAAGCATATATATATATATATATATATATATGCTAGTATAGTTTGCACGACAAGCTGCACTTGCTAAAATTCCTTCTTCCAGACAACTGGTCCAGGACACAGATCCGTTGTCCTCAGAAGATGAGGCTCCTGAGTTGACAGAACAAGGAGAGAGCTCAGTTACAGAAAGGCATCATGAGGTTCCCACTTTCTTAGGATCTAGTTCTCCTGGAAGGCATCAAGGGCCAACTCCCCTGTGCCCATTCCCTTGCTGTTCTTGGATTCTGAGGATTCTAGCCATAAAGATACCATCACACCATGATCACTTCCCTGTAGTTACAGCCTTGGGCTGCTCAAACACACCAGGCCCCTTTAAGTGAGAATAATTAATAATAATAATTATTATTATTATTATTATTTATTTCTTACCCGCCTCTCCATCTGGATCGAGGTGGGGAACAACAACATGATAAAATACATAAAACTGATTAAAACATGACACATATTATTAAAACTGCATTAAAACATCCTAAAACATCCTAAAAACATCCTTAAAACATTCTAAAATGTTCCTCAGTTGATAGGAAAGCAGTGCTAACCAGTCTAAAGGAAGCAAAAACCATACTTAAGAATCAGTCACAATATGCTGCTATGTGGAGCAACATACAGGTAAGCTTGCCCAGCATTCAGCCCCAGTATCACTTGGCGCTCTCCATGGTTCTGCTCTATTTTCTTACTCTCTTGGATACCCATTTTCTCCTTTGTCAGAATCCACTGACCTGATTTGTCCAAAGTCTTCATTGTGAACTGGGCCCCACAGCATCCAATGATGCCAGACCCTCACTGCAACAACAGGACTTGCTGTTTGAAACAGAGCACTACTGAAGGTGCAAGAGTCCTGTCATTTGCATCTGGCTGTCCTACCCCTAGTCTAATTCTGTGCAAGGCAGCTTCAAATGTTTAGTTTTGATAGCATTATTTCCATTTCATCATTGTCTATGTATTAGGAAAAAAGTGCTATTTCCAAGCGGCAGTCTTCTTGCTTTAAATGTTCTTAAATAATTCACCAATGACCCACATGGTGGGGGGGGGGAGTACCTAGAGGTGACATATTTGTAATCATGCATTATTATACACAGATTCAATAATTAGAAAAAGATTAGACTACATTTGTATGGATATTATACAGGTTCATGAGAATGGTTTCATTTTCTTGTTTCTCAAGACCTTGTAATAATGGTTCCATACTTTCCAGCAATGGCGTGAATTAATTACTCATATTAGCTTGAAACTTAAGGGTGATCTATCGTGCAGGTGGGGGAATCATAGCCTAGTTCACAAATGTGGGGATTTTTGAAGTTGTACTAAATCTGTACGCATTAGAACCATCTCAACATATCCCCAAAGCCAAATTATCTAAATTAGCAGTGCCTCCCATCCTATATCTTTATGTTAATATACAATTATATAAAGAACACATCTGTTGAGTTGCGCTGCCAATGAGCAAAGTTTTACCATATCTAATGATTGAGTTGCATGATCGTTTACATTCTGATTCACAGTCTATTTCAGATACATTTAAAAAAAATCCAACTAATACAATTTTTGGCAGGCAATAAAAAACCATTTCCTAACAACTATCCAAATTTGTGTGATGCTGGGCCTTCCAGGTTCAGGAATATAATGCATCCCCATCCACACTCCCAGGAAAAGAACAGAAACCAGCAATTAATGTTATTTCGTTGTGCCCAAGGATAAATCCAGTGTAGGAATATAGTTGTATTTGATAGTATGGCTGACTAATGTTGGTATGGATTTATTTTCCTGTAAAATCCATATAAGCATTAGTCAACTACACAATTACTGAGGCATACTTTACAGCTGATGATTCACCTGAGATTAGCTTGAGGTTGCAGCCTAGTCTGTATCATGTCTAAAAGAAATTTCATGAACCAATGCCTGAGATATATATGGCTGCCACAATTCATACAATCACTATGTCTTCAACAAGGTCACTGATACATGTGCAATTTGGAGTAACTTCATAGAACTCCAGCTTGAGGTGCCAGTTCATACAATTGGTGCCTCCATGCAATTAATAGGGATGCTTAAGGATTTTGTTCAGTCCGTCTTTTTAAGCAAGTTGACCTTAATTGTGTGCTTCCCAGACTAACATATGGATAGGAATGTGGCTATCCTTCCAGTTTTGCACTTCTCTAAATTTTATATGCATATAAATTTGTGTATTTTAGGATAAAAGGCATTCAAAACTGCATGGGGAAAATAAGTTCTAAAATACATATTTAAATAAATTGCTTATGTGACTTTTTTTGGCTTTTAAAACAAAAAATAATGATTCACAGATTAATGCAGAAAAGGGACAGAAGAGACTAACAAATTAACACATGGAAAACTGAAACTGACTGGAAATAAACTGAAATGTTCAATCCCAGTTGATCAATGAGCCTAACAATACCTTGCATGCTCCTAGATCCTGTGAGAAATGCCACCTCTCACAGGAAAAAGTGCACCGTTAGTCATCTGTGGCTGTTTTATGTGTGTTTGTTGAGCTTCTCCTGGGAAGAATTCTGTACCTTTGGAGTTTTCTATTCAATTTTATATTTATGTCAGATTTAGTTTACCAGGGTTTAGGGTAAAGATAACATGATACCAGAACATACAGCAAATGCTTGAGCTTCTTTTCAGCTTCGCCACTGAAATGACAGACCTGCATACCAGCAAATTGAATGCTGGCTCAGCCATCAATTTTGCCTTCGCATCCCAAATTGCTTCAGGAGGGCTCTTTAAAAAAAATGCTGCATGAGTAATTTCCCCTTTTTTTGTCACCTTACTCATTAAAAAACAGGAAATATTTTTTAAAGGGCAAAACTGCTCTGGAAAGGGGAGATTTCTTGGTGACATCACAAGCACTGGCCAATGACCTCAATGCAGAGCTTCTGCTTCAAACTTTCAGAGCTCAATGTAGAGAGGAATATGTTCTATGAATCTCAAGATGAAGTTGCAGTAACCCAGTAGTGGAAACACGGATTATTGTTATATTGGCCCATGTCTAGTGTGCCATTGGGCCTGTTTGTTGAACTGATGGAAGGGTAGCTATGTTAGTTCCCAGTACTAACGCTGTTGGTGCTGTGCTCAGGGCTATTAGATAAAGGTCCTTTCTACATTATAGGGGTATAGAAGGAGGGAGGGCAGGCGATCCCGGAAGTAGCTGCTTCCGGGATTGTCACCCTAATACACACTAGAAGTGCAATGACCCTGCTTCCTCCCAAGCCATTGCAGTTGCGGGCGCCATTTTTTTTAACCAAGAAGAGTGCACTTGTGTTCCAACAAAAGGTAAGCGAATTTAAAATGAAATTTCCCCAGAAATGGGCCCCACCCCCTCCTTCCCATGATGGGCATGGAGCCGAGTGGGGATGGGTGACCATATCTCCCACAGTCGCAGGAACTTCCTGAGACTGCAGAAAAATCGGATTTCCCCAGGGATCTGTTATCCTGGGGAATACTCATGCCCGCCCCTGCCTCTGGGAGTCCCTGTGCATCACGTGAACACACAGGGACCAGACGGGGATGATACCAGGCCAAATGTCTGGTGTAGAAATGGCCAAAGCCTCTGGCAGAGTTTCAAGGTTAGCTGCTTGTTGTTTTAGAGTGGCTGGGAAGAGGGTTATTTATGTTGGGGTGGCAGCCTGCACATTGTTAGGGCTAGTGTTTTTTTTCTTCTGCAGGATGGATGAAGTGACTGGACTCTGTCCAGAATGAGAAGGTTCAAGTGGATAGTATATGATTCCCTGGAACCCTCCCAAGGGCACAGACTGATCACAAAAGGGTTGTGCAAGAGCAGGCCGATCTTTAGATTGCATGGGATTCACCACAGCTGGAGGGGCATAAGATGCCCCTTATCCTATACTGTTTTACTGATTAACTTGCTTTCTCTTTAATAAAAGCTTTACTTTTCCCATCGGTGTACTTATTGCCTCTGAATATCCTAAAAAGAACCACTGCCAATTGACAAACAATTCCCTCCCACACAGCCACCCCCAGTAAATAGCAGCCCACAGATTAGGTGATTGCCTTCTTCCCCATCTCTCCTTGAATTGTGCAGGCACCACGTTTGGCAGGCTGATGTACCACATGGAGCTTCTAAAGACTAATCTGGCAATCATTGCTATATCAACTAACCCACTTTATAGCTAGCACGTGTGACACCATCAGTGACCACCATATTGGTAAAATTGAAACATGGGGGATAAAGTGATTGCAGGAGTTTATAACAGCTTGGAAGATCTATTGTGGCTGCAGCTGCAAGTGTTACATCATGTCAGATGATCACTTGGCAATATAAATTATGAGTTGCAGGAGAATGTTAATTAAGAATTGCTAACTGCACAGGAAATCATTCCGCCTGACAGTGAGCAACTTCACATGTCAGCATTTTGATATTTGTATCTAGAGAAGCCAGTGCTGTGGCTTGAGAAAACATGATTAATTAGTACTTGTCGGCAACAATTTAACATTGGGAAGAATTAACGCATTTCCTGGTGAAACATTTTAAAATAACTGAGCTTCACTACCGATGTCTACTTCTGTGCAATGCTGCATCATAATCAATGGGGCAGAATGTGTGTCTAATGTGGTTCTCTACCTGGAGAGTTGCATATCAGGATTTTTTCTGTCAATGAAATCAGAAATGTCTAAAGCTTCCAGCTCCACATCTTGTGAAGAACCAAGCTGAACATGTCTCAGGAGCCCACCGATAGCTTAGTAAGCATAATATTTTGGCTGCCAACCTGAATTAGGGTTGGGTGGGAATTTCATTTCAGTTAGTTTTTGAAAAGAATTAACCACAATTCACAATCCTCTCCATATTCAGGACAAAAAGAAACTTGAGAATGAAAGAAAATACAAATATGGGAGAAGCTGAAACAGATAGATTCATCCATCTAGGTCCATCCTAGATGGACCCAACAAATCTAAAAAGAATCACAGAAATGCACACATAGTTCTGCCCAGTGACTTGCTTAATATAAATGAATCATACTGCTTGATAAGGATGCCTACTTTAGTTCCCTTGGTCTTTGCAGACTGGCAGGCATACCCTCCAACATTTCACAGATTAATCTCACACCAAGGATAATTGCTTGTGCTGGTGTCTCTGCTTTCTGCCTACATTGCATTGATTGACTCTGCACTGCCTTTGAAACAGTTTGTGTATGTGCAAACTGACAGTGATCAATGGCTTTTTCAAAACTCAAGCTACAATCCTGAACACATTTGTCTAGGATTAAGCCTGACTTTCTACAGCTGGTCTTCTTTCTGTGTAAACGTGCACCGGATTGTGTCACTAAGATTGTTACAGAGAATGTGGAATCTCAGACAGGATCAGGTTGCATTGATCATTAAGCAGGTCTGACTGAAACATATTCAGCACCATATACTATCTCAATGAGCTATTATGGGGAAGGGTGGAAGGGAAGTTCTCATGCAAGTGATTAGATAGATGATAGATAGATAGATAGATAGATAGATAGATAGATAGATAGATAGATAGAGATAGACAGATAGATGATGGATGGATAGACAGATGATAGAAAGAGATAGAGATATATGGCATCCACAAACTCTCCCCAAAAAAACAAAACAGGACAGTTATATAACAGAGAAAATTATGTATAAATATGGACAGTTACTTGTAAATAGGGAGAATTATGCTCTGTAGACCTGATTGCTACCTGCAGCATAATGCATTATAGTGGGACTGTACCACTGCAGATGGGGGATAGCATTAAAAAAAAATGATACCACAAACCTTCCTGGGAAAGGAAAACCACTGTGCATGTTTTCTGTTTCAAGTTGTTTAAAAATCAAAGACTTCCTAGGCAGTATTTTAAAATGGAATCTCCCCTGCCCCCTCTTTGGAGTAGTACAGACCATTCTACCACATAATTCCCAGCTCATTCTTCTGCATGTTTATTTATTTATTTATTTCAATATGCATGGAGCAATGCTTCACATGTCTCCACAGAAGTAATTCTCACTGAGTTCAATGGAACTCATTTCTTACTTCCCAAGTAAGTTCGAATATGCTTGCAGCCTCTGAGACCTTTACAAGGCGGATTTCAAGCACACAAGCATGTGCATGCACACACATAAACACAAAGGCACACATTAAAATATTATTTAAATACAAGGTCGGCAATGTCAATAAAATAAAGGAAGCATAGGATTAAAGAATACAGGTAATAAAACCAAGTAACAATAAATTGCCAAAAGAGTAATAAAAGCAACAACAAATGTGGTTTTATTGTTGTTGTTGTTGTTGTTGTTGTTCTGGTTAAAAACAACAACCCAAAACTGATTCCTAAGAGTTCCACAGTTGTTGGGAGCACCCAGTGAACATCCTCTGATAATACTGATTCCCGGATAGGATGACATGGGTATAGACCAGGGTTCCCCAACATGGTGCCTGCAGGCACCATGATACCAGCACATACAACAGTGCTTGTGACAACGTCCACAATGTGGTGCTCATGGGCCCCCAATGGTTTTTTTTAGTGTTTTTAAATTAAAAATCAATTTTTAAACATACATACATGGATTTGCATGAAATGCAAACAACCTTTTAGAATTATACATGAGCTTCAACAAAAGTGGACCAGTTACCCAAATCAGCATCCATTTGAAAGTGGGATCCATATGCCACCCATTCAAATATTGAAAGTGTTGAGAGGTTTTCTATATGTTGCATTAAGGATGAGCAACATTTATCCTTCCAGTGTTATGATATCAATGTTTTAGCTGTCAAAAGGGAACAGAAAAACCATTTGCACTGACCATTAATTAATTTCCACAAAGCAGGTAAATACTTTTAAGAGAGCATGCACATCAGTGAATATTAAAGACTATTCCAGTACAAAATTGATCTGTATAAAATGTTCCCCACAAAAGAAGCAACTACTGGACATTGCCAAAACGGAAGTTTAAAGGAAGCATTGGCTGTGTTGCTCTACCAGCAATTAGCTGAATTAGACAATCTCTTATTAAGCACACATTGCATGGTCCAATAGACATGAGACAAATGTTTTTGCTGTATGAGATGCAGCCTAAGTTACATAGACATGATAGGTAGATGCCAAAGCAGCCATCCACTGATTAGATTTTCTGTGCCACTTCCCACAACAATTTCTCAACTTCCCAAAGGTTGAGGACCCATGGACTGTCCTGCTTCCAATTGTTGATGGACCTTCAGCCCAGTCCTATGCTTTCTGAATCTGGAGCAGTACTGCATGAAGGTTTTGAAGACCAATGCAGAAAATTAACATTTAAAATAGAAAGTCCAGAAAGAGGTATAGTGGATGGGGGGGATTTATCAATGACCAAGGCAGGTATAACTTCATTTTTATCTGTGCTTACAAGGCATGAGCATGCATATATATATATATATATATATATGGCCCAGTTAACTCATTTCGAAGGAACTCATTACTTCATATAATAGCTTTTAGTCCTCCTCACCCCACCCAACAAAGTTATTAAAATCAACTGGAAACCATTGCCAAAGCAACCCTGTTAAATTGGTTTAGCATATTTTTAACAGACTCCTTGCACTATATTAATCTGTATTGTTATGTTATTTGCTATTGAATTGCTTCAGGAAGCCTCTGGGGAAATGAACAAATGAGATGAGGAGAAATAGAAATCTCCAGCATCCTTGTCCTAGTGAAATAGAAAATCGATACATTGGAATGAGACTTTTCTCTTCTTTTCTTTTCTTGTTTTTTATGTAGTTGCACAGTACAAAAGGATGAGGTGTACGGAAAAATAGAACTGCTGCCCAGGGGTATTCAGAGCCACAAAGGCTAGCGCATACTCTGATTGGACCCTACTTGGTGTATTTTCTTTGTAATCAGAGATTCTATCACAAAATGGGATTTCTATTTATACGCTGGTGCCTGGAGTTAATGCATTCCTTTTTTCATAAACAAGAAAGTTCATCCATCCATAATGACATCAGGCTTCATCATTCATACATTTCCTACAAGTTGGGCTTGTATTGTTTATTGGTTGTTGTTTTTGCCTAGCCATCACCGAGGGCCTCTCATTTATTCACAGAACATATTAACTGTTTTTCCATTAAACTCTCTCTCTCTCTCTCCCTCTCTCTCACACACACAAAGTGGCAGAATTTATTGAGCATCTTAAAACCAAAATACTACAACCCGGGAAGCCAAATTTGACAAGTTTGTCATGAACTGGAGAAATTATGGCAAGTACGTAAATATTAATTCCCCCCTCCTCCCCCAACAACAAAGTAACAAACTAGTCAGAATTATATTCTCATTGTTTCTTATTTCTGGAGTCTGATATGTAGGCACGGAATATAAAGCAAAATAAAAACAATGGCCTGGCTAAAAATCTAAGAGACTGTACTCACAAGGAGCCAGTAGAGGAGGAGATCAGTTTAGGCATGATTCACTGAATAGGTTAGTTTTTAACAAGCATTTAAATCCGTTTAAGTCCAAGCTGATCTTTCCCTTGCTGGTGTGCTTGCTGGAAGGGAACATAATGGGCCTGTTCAGGCAACATGCTAAGCCATGGTTAAGCCCCTAACCCCTTTGCAGTTAGTGAGTGTGTTTAAATCATGGTTATGTAGCCACTACGGTTAGGAATGGTTCACAAGACACACTAAGTCATGCTTCACACGACATGCTAAGCCATAATGTTTAGTTCAAAGTGCTTAACCACTGTGGCTTAGCGTGTCATTTAAACAGGGTCAATGTGCAACTGTCTTTTAACAGCTGACTGGCCGTTAAAAGAAAGTTAGTTTCCAAGCCCAATTCCAGGTGTTGTTTTTGACCAGTAAAGCCCTGAACACTCTAGGCAGGGGTGGGGAACCTCAGGCTTGGGGTCTCCATCTGGCCTTCTGGTCTTCTGGCCCTCCAGGGTTTCCCAGGTGCTCATGCTCCCTAGGGTGACCAACTGTCAGGATTTCCCTGGATTTGTCCTGGTTTTTGTTATATCCTGGGTGTCAGGGGGGATTTTCGGTAATTTTCTACAATGTCCTGGAAAGACACACTTTCTCCTTTAAGGCTGCCTTTAGCATGGTGGGAGGGAATTATGTGCTTTCTGGAGGCGGGTCATTTCCCTCCCATTGCTCCAATCACAGCCTTAAAGGGGAAAGTGTATCATTCCCAGACATTATAGAAAAGGCCCCGATTGGAGCAGTGGAGGCAGGATTGCCACACTTTCCCGTCCTCTGCTCCAATTGGGGCCTTTAAGGAGGCAGGGGGAATGACGCACTTTCCAGAGGCCCAAGAAAGCTGCTTTCCCGCCCACCCTCCCAGCTTGTCCTCTTTTTTGGCCTCCCAAATATGGTCACCCTAATGCTCCCTTCTCCTGGCACCACCCCCTTTCCCCCAATTATTGGTCATTTTGTGATGTCCTGGCTTTTGTGTGCCCCCCCCCCCCCATTCTAAATGGTGGAACTGCCTCTCCTAAGGCTTAGTTACTGGGAGTAGGAGCTTTAAGCTACAATATGCTGGGTTTTAGGTTGTTGGGTTTTTTATTTGTTTGTTGCTGTTGTTTTTGCATTTTTGGACCCATCCCTTATGCCTTTGGTAGGTTGACCAGATAAAATCCAGGTCAGGGCTCATGTAACTTTTATAGTTGTAGAGAAAAGGGAATTTGAGCCAGTGTCATTTGTATGCAATTAGTTCCTGGTGATATTCCTTCTTCATCACAACAGTTAAAGTTGCAGGGGCCCTGCCTTCTTTTGTATATGGTCACTCTAGTATAGTGCCTGCACCTTTAACAGTTGTGATGAAGAGGGAATATCACCAGGAACTAATTGCATACAAATGACACTGGCTGAAATTCCCTTTTCTCTACAACTGTTAAAGTTACATGAGCCCTGACCTGGATTTTATCTGGTCAGCCTAGCCTTTGGCCCAACCCACCACTGAAATGTGCCCCCCTAGGTTAGGTTTTAACAGGCATTTAAATCTGGTTAAGTCCAAGCTTCCGTGAAACTGTATTTGGCCCTTAGGTTGAAAGAGGAATTTGGCCCATCTGCTGTGCAACCGCCATTTTTACGGAAGGTATGGGCTCTGTATTTCCATAGATGTCATGTTGCACACAATGGTGGCTGTAAAGGGCCACTTCTGGTGGACAGGGGCAGAGCCTGCCAGGTTCAGCGAGTGAGCAGGACGGGGAGTCCAACAGACTCCCAGTTGCCCCAGCTTTCCAGGGCAACCACTGAGCAGCTGCTTGGCAGGTGCGTCAGAAAAATGGACATCCAAATGTTTCGAGGCCCAGTATGGATATGGATCTGAAGCAGGTCAGATCATGTCCAAATCGGGCTGAGGTGGATCAGGGCCAATTCAGAAGGTCCTAATCGGCCTCCGAAGTAGGCTCCAGGTGGGGGGAGTCCATACACAGCCCTAATAAGAACCACTGGCTCCCATCTGAGCCTTCGTATACAGACAGTGTTAGGGAGGAGAGTACTGCTCTTAATAATTTATTTTGGGAAATGCTTCCTAAACCCTTCCCCATATACTGAGATCAGTTAGGGGGATCTGGGTTGGGGGCCTGCTCTGAGGCTAGATTGATGGCAGCAAGAAACAGGACCTTCTCTGTAGCAGCACTGCGACCCTAACATTCTCTCCTCAAACAACACTACTAAGGAAGCTCAGCTCTTATGTTTCGAAAGTTAAGAGCCTTTTTGTTCCAACAGGCCTTTACATGCTGAGGTGTGTGGGAGCGAAGGCTTCCTGACTGAATGAGTTGGCATGGATTGGTTTGTTTATGATTCTGCTAGACAGGGCTTTTATCTTCCCTTTGCTGCTGAGGATTTGTTTTTTTATATGTGTGATTCAAATTTATTTATATTGCTTTTCTACTATGTTGATAGCTGCCCCAGGGGCACCATGTAGCCACGTTTGCCAGCATATAGAGTTTTTCTAGGAAGATGATACATGCATTTCCATTATCTTGCCAGACTGTTATGAGCTGTTATGAGAAATTTCCATCAACAGGGGTGGGTGGGTTCTAAGGTGTTGTTCATCTCCATCTTTTACCAATGTTGAAGCTAATGTTAAATCTTATATGTTAATTCCTTTTCTGGCATGCATTTAACATTAGAAATCCTACATAATCTTAGACAGTGAGCCACTATAGATTATGGTGGGAGAAATTTAAAAATGCCTCCAAATTCCTAAATTGTACGGGCTATGATCACAATCTATACGAAAAAGCAGGCTGATTGGTACCTTATCAACACGACAATTATTCTACAAGATCAATATAATTCACATGAACATTTTCTGTTTTGGCACAAAGGAACGTGACCATACATAGAGACAGGGAAGACTGTAATCCAGCCAACAGATCTGAAAAAAAGGTGTAGGGGATGTATTCTTTTTCCTTTCAATATATATTCTTTTGTTGGAAGCACTTGCGGCTACCTATACACTTCTAATTCTCCTCCTATGTGATAGAAGCTGACAACTACTGAGCCAACTTCTATTGTTAGTCGCGAGAAGGTAGCAATGCCACAACACTGTATTAGTTGTGACAAAAGTCGCACCCGGATAAGACTGCTTGTCACACATGTGTGTTTTTTTTAACAATCTGTAATTTTTGTTTCATATCAGAAATTGACTGTACATTCATCCTGCTAGATGTTCAGTCTGTCCATCTAATTTAATTGTCATGCCTTACAATAACATTCGGTATTCTCATGAAACATTTCTCCTTACAGAGTTTTATCCCTCTGCTCAGCAAATTATTTTCAATCAGGAGTAATATATTTGGAACTGAGCCAAGTCTGAAGAGCTGACAAAATTAGCCCTAGCCGTGACTATACCACAGGACCGTAGGCATAGGCAAGCAACTGCGAAAGAACATTTTGTCCCATTGTGAAATGCAACAGAAGCTGTAATACAGCCAGCTCCCATGTTGTTGCTTATGCATGAGAATCATCAGATTACATGCTTAATTAAGGAGTGTTTAGGGATCAGAGACTATGGCCCTTTCTACACCATAGGGGTATAGAGGATGCAGGGCGGGCAATCCCGGAAGTAGCTACTTCCGGGATCAGCATCTGGAATCCTCATGTAGGAAGTGGAACTTCCGCTTCCTCCCGGGCGTGACACGCTCGTCGCGTCTGCCATTTTGAAGTGCCGGGGCCCCAAGGAGAGCGCACAAGCGCTCCTTCAGTAAGATTAGTGTTTTGCTTTTTTAAATCATCCTGATGATGGCGGATTTGGCTTTCCCCCTCCCCTAATGGGCACGGAACATCTGTGCCCAATTTGCTGCCACATTTACTTGCAAGTAAGCATGGCAGCACCCAGGATGGGAGGCCACATCTTCTGCGGTCCTGGGAACTTCCCGGGACCGCAGAAGATCTGGGATTTTCCAGATTTGCCTTATCCCTGGAAAATCTCATTCCCCCCAACCCTGGGAGTATCTGTGCATAATTTGGACTCACAGAACCCAGCAAAGGGCCATCCCAGGTGATACACCTGGTGTAGAAAGGGCCTATAATAGGGGCTAGATACATTGCCCCTGAGGCCTGCTGAAGCCCTGGTTAATATGCCTATCCCTATTTTAAAATCTCCATGAAAAACATCTTCTTATACAGCCTTACAGCAACAAAACCCATGATGCAGTGTTATTGTACATTAAATGCATGCTGGTAAAACTATCAAGAGGCTTTATTTGAAGGAGACCATAGAAGAGAGTCAGCACTGATAAAACTGGTACAAATTCTAATGAGGAGATGGATTGTCGTGTGGAAATAGGCTGCATGTGATGGTGGGAAATGAATATGAGAATAGAATTTTCCAGAAGGCTTCTCACATCTCTCATTTTACAATAGGAGGATTGTAGTGTAATAGTTTATTATATATAATTAGAAAAGAAAATGGTTCTAGTAATCAGTGAGATATATTATTTTCTAGGTAGCAAGGGCTATTTTTCACATGTTTTCCCACAAGGTTCATGAGAAATGTTGCCTGTGTGGGGGTGACAACAGAGATGATGGTGGTCCAAATTAGGAAATCCTCAAAATATTAAATATTACAGGATGTGATGCTCTCCAAAACTAGGCAATGTTCTAAAGAAGTTGCCATAATTACATGTAGCATCATGCCTTTGGCAATGTAATAACTACAGGCTATTCATAATTATTAACAGAAGACACAATCCACTGGGAGTTTGTTCTGCAAAACCTTTATTAAAATCAATGAAATCTGCACAAGATAACTGCTGAGATCCCAATCATTTCAACTTGAGTGTGTGATGGGAAACTTCCTAGCACATTATGGCCCAAGGGGCCAATCCAGTAAGCTTTGCCCATGTAGAAATCCTGTAGTCATTAATGTACACTATGTTAGAGCCAGGCTTGATGAATGGCACCCGAGAGATAAACCCACAAGAGAAAATTCATTATAGGCCAATTTGTAACCAGATCTGCACATCCAATGAAGAAACTTTTGACCCCTCTGTGTATGAAATTATTTAATAACGTAGCTGTGGACATTAAAAAAATGAAGTAATTTCTAAATGGATAAAGGATTCCAGCCAGCTACGCAAGAAGGAGATAATTCAGAAGGGTTGCTTCATTCTTCTAGAGTACTAGAAGACTCTCTGGGACTAATTTCTACCATTTTTTCTGCAGTCTAAAACTGATAAAATAATGCGTTCTAAATATTGTGTGAAGCTGCACAGTCATAAAGAACATTATTGGTGTACATCATTCCAGCACATAGCTATTATGGTTGGTTCTGATCTTACTATCTGTGTTGGCATGCTTAACCACATATCAAAATAGAAGTGCCAATTCCCTGTTTGGGGAAAGGTGTTCTGTTCAGCCTCCATCATGATGAGTGCTTAGATTTTCTGGTGCTAGTAAAGTCTTTGTTACAGGTTCTGAAAAGAACCAAGTATTTACCAAGCTGTTGGACTAGGCAAGTTTCTCAGGGAGGCAGGAACAGGAGATGGACAACACCCAGATAAATGCCCCAACACCCACGCCCAGCTTTCCTGGGCGTTGGGGAGGCCGTTGTGGGTGGGGGTGGAGAAGGAGATGTGGGGGCTCACCATTGGCAGTTCCCAGGGTGGTGCCACAGGGCGGGGAGAGGACTGCCCCCTATATAACAGTGGCAGGTCCCCTCCAGCCTCCTCTTCAACTTGTGCAGCTTGGCTGAGCTCAATGGGGAGTCAGAGCTCTACGCAAGCAGGGGCAAGTGGGAACTCAGTTGTGGCAGCGGAGGACCAAGTGGAGAGGAGCGGAGACTGAATTTGCCAGCACCCATGCAGGGAAGACCGGCTGGTCTTACCTCAAGCAGCAGCGTGGGACAAAGGATGTCATTTTGGGCCAGATTGGCCCCAGGTTTGAGGGACAACCTGGTTGGTCCCCCAGGGCTCGGTGGCTGTTTAGGCCTGCCACTTACTTTGGCGCATAAGCACCTGGCGTGGCTGGCGGGTGGCCCATGCACCTTGTGAGTGCGCTCGTGTGTGGCAGCAACGCAATTTGGGGCTTTTCAGCCCATTAGCACCAATTTTACAGCATGTTCTAGCCATTTGGTGTGGAGTCTCGAGCGGTGGGGGGGGCTGCAGCCCCATTTGGGCCTTCGGGCCAGGTTGCATGGGTGCCTGGCATGCCTGCGCCTGGTTCAGGCTGCGTGGTGTGTTTGCCTGTGAGTAGTGGTTGGGACTGCTGCCCAGCTCAGGCCTAATGGAGGGTGGGTGCGATTGCCGATTTTCAGATCATACAGCAGCAGTGGCCTGGCGTAGTGATCATATGGTCCTGTATGATCCCGAGGCTTGATTGGTGAGTTGGCACGGATCATCGTGCAATGGAAAAGGCACGAAAGAAAGTGAATGCTGCAAGCCTTAGGGATCTAGTTAAACATGGGACTTTAGTATTTTACATCCAGATATAGTTTTGGCGCGGAGGGAGCTATATAGGAAGGACAGGGTTCATTTGTCAGACCTTGGTAATGATATCTTTCTAGCGGATCTGCAGGGGGGATTAAGGAAAGTAATATTTTCTAGATGGGGGAGCGACTTGTCATACCCTATTTAGGGCATCAGGTGTGGGGTTTTGGGTTGGTGAGCATTCACAGGCACTGTTGCGGTGATTGGTAACACCAGAGGCTTCCAGCTTTGAGCCTAGCTGGGAGATAGGGGTTACCTTTGGGGCCAACCTTCCTCACCTACTCGGAGCCATGTGGCCTGGGGGGAGGTGACACAGAAGGCCTCCCTACTCAAAAGAGGAGCCTGGTGCAGTGGCGAATACAAGCGCCACTGTGCAGGCTATGAATGCTCGCCCGATGTGCATTATGTCCTGTATTTGGCCTGACTGGATGCCCTGGATAGGATGTTGTTGTTGTTGTTGTTATTATTAGTATTATTATTATTATTACATTTATATATCGCCCCATAGCCGAAGCTCTCTGGGCAGTTTACAAAAATTAAAAGATTGAACACTAAAAAGACAATATACAAAATTTAAAATCATAAACATAAAACAGCTGACATTTAAAACATTTTAAACTGTTAAGCCTGGCCATGTTATCCCCTTTGCAGATCTTACTAAAAAGTGGCCCAAGTTTAAACCCATTTTCTAGTGTCGTCTCGTTATTTCCACCCTCCAATTCCCGCAACTCCAAATGGTGCTGGGGATGGAAGACAAACAAGCTTGTTTGCATGTTGCTCGAACTACGAACAGATCAAGACTGAGCCTTAAGTAGGGGGGTTGGCTTACTTTAGGCTGGATGGCCCTATCACCTTACTGCCTGAGACCTTTTCAGTTAGTGGCCTGCTCTGTTTTAGCAGACTCAGGTTGGCTAGACACTTCATGGCTGGAATCCTCAGAGTCTGAGGACAACACAACCTCCTCTGGATGCAGAGGGCAGATCACTGGGATCTTCCTGGGGAGAAGAGGACTTTCTGCAACTGAATCTTTTCCCTGAACCATTAACTCAGGAGTCTCTTCTGAGGATGAGAGGTCAGGAGCCTTGCCCATGAAAAAGGAAAGAATTGGTTTGAGTCTCTCCTATTCCTGAATATGTGGTGAACACTGTCAATGTTGATTGGGTCTGTACTGGCAACCTTTGATCCATTTATGAGAGACTTGTGAATAGCCCCTGAGGCTAGATGCAACCCAGTCTATGCACATTTGTCTATTTGTATGCATGGTTCCCAAACCTATAGTGAATACAAACCAAAAAGCCTTCATCTCTCATTTAGTTCCTTTGCTGGATCACAGTGCTGCTGATTTGAAGAAATGTCTATTTTTAATGAGCTGCTGTTTCTATCCAGCTTGGAAATTACTTTACTGCGTCCCTCTTCTCCAGTCCCCTTTTCCCTTCTACACTCAAAAGAAAGACAGAGGAGTTGTCCTTCAATCATTAAAATGTTCCTGCCAGGCAGCTGCTGCAACTGGTTTGCTTGTTGTGGTCACCTTTTCCTTCAGTTGCTTTGGTTTCCTGTTCAAGCAAGGGCCATGTGACATGGCTACCAGTTTTATTGCTTGAGAAAGGAGGCAAGGAGGCTGTGTAAAGTACTTCTTGATTTCTCCCTGTAAAAGTTTGAGGCCTACAGAGGCCAAGTAATAAAGACTGGCTTAGAGGCCTGGAGTTTTTCTGTTGGGAGGGGGCATCCCTGATAGAAGTAGTGTAACTTCTCCAATCAAGGTTCATTCTCCGGTTAAGTTTCATTTCTCCATTTAAGTTTCATTTCTATTTTGGGAGAAGAGGGTATAAAGGAGTGAAAGCCAGCCAGAAAAAGGCTTTGAAAGGATAAAAGCATGAGCAAGAAGCAGCGGGGAAAAGTCTACATACAGCTAGGGCAAAGGACTTGCGTTTTGCAACTTTTATGTTCTTTGAATGACTTTTGTATCACTCACTTCTTTTGACCAAATACCTTTTATTGTAATTTTCTCATTTATATTAGTAAACTGTTGTGTTAAGCCTCAAGTGTATGGTGTGCCAATCACCCCATTATCTACAGCCTAAACCCCACCTTACTGGGGAGGTGAAGGAGTAGGAATCTTAAGTTGCTCTGCGGGTTCATAGTTATTTATTACATTTTTATCCTGTTCTTCCTCCAAATAGATGAGGGACCATTACACCTCACACACACTTCATCCCCATCACAATCTTGTGGGTTTTGGTCCGGTGTGTGTGTGTGTGTGTGTATGTTATACCATACTATAATGTGACCATACTTCTGTGGGACAGTTAATCGAAGCAATGGGAGGTTCCTCTAAGCAGCTGACCATCTTCTGTTTCACTTGATACTCCTGTAGGTCAGCTACTCACATGATTATATCATGAGTGAAAGATTGATTTGCTTACACCCTCCACTGCCTTCCTGGGCAAATTAAGTAGTGCAAATATTGGTATGGGAGTTCAGTTCCAGCACTAACTTCTTGCTCCTAGCCTGACTGGAGACCTAAACCCAGGACCATGAGTGCAATAGCACTCTCCCAGTTGTGTTTCCCAGCAACTGGTGTACACAGTCATATGGTCAATGCTATCGGAGGTAGCATGTAGCCACCATGACTAGTAGACATTGTTAGCTTTCTCCTGAAGGAATTTGTCCAATTCTCTTTTAAAGCCGTCCAAATTCATGGCCAACCCTAGATCTTGTGGAAGTGAATTCCATGGTTTAACTGTGTGCAGTGTGAAAAAGTCCTTCCTTTTATCTATTCTGAATCTCCCACCAATCAACTTCATGGGATGACCCTAGGTTCTACTTCTGTGTGAGAGAATTTCAAAACCTTTTATGTTGACAGCATATTCTGTACTTTAGCCACATATTTTTTGGATCTCTTATGAGATTTAATATACAAAACCCTTACAATGTTTTCCTGTGGCAGACTTCAAAGAATCATAGGTATGCAGAAAGATTATAGTACCAGCTACTAGAACTTTCCTGTGTGCCATCTAGTGGCAAATTGTTCTGTTCCATTTCCCTTAATTACTAGGTGTATGTCTGAAGGATGGGGGAAAATCGCCAATGAGTTTTCAGACCTGCCATTCTGGAGTTCAAGTGCAATATTTATGAAATCCATATAAACAGCTAAATAACGCAGGAACAGTATCCAATATGACATGGAGCCTAAACTCTTTTGCTTTTCAGGAGCTTGATGCACAAATTTGTGGCTTTAGCAAATAGGAGTGATGGTTTTGAAGGGAGAAGCGAGAAATGTGCATCTTTTATTTCATAATTTTAATATACATTTCAGTGCTTTCATAAAGTCTGAAATTATTTAAACCTTGTTTCTATGACAACCACTCTGCAGCACAGTGCTAGACAAGGGACTTAAAGAAGCTGCCAAGGACTTCCGTAAATAAATCCTTTCAAAATATAGTGGACTATTCAGATGTATACTCCAGCCTTTGGACTAGAGTTTAAATAGTTCAATTTCAGATTGGTGCTTTCATATATATGAGGACACCATATTGTAGGAAAAATAATCCATCTTTCTTAATGTTCATGCTGAGTTCAGGATTTGTAACAATAAAGTTAGTGGTAATGCATCTATACCGAAAGAAAGTGGTTTAGATTGAGCTGCTAAAAAGGGAGTATACCCCCTTTCGTATGTACACTGTGGCAGGATCTACACATCATCCTCGATGCGCCCTCCCTGTGCCACAAGCCGCTTCGGAGTGCTTCACCCCGCCTAGTGTGGCTCAAGCCTCAGAGGCTCTGCCCGCGCCCATACCGCTGCGGCCGCCGCCCTTTCATCCAGGCCAGTCCAGAGGAGGGAGGGTTGTAAACAAAAGCCAGTGATTGGGAGAGGGATTTCCAATTGCTAGCTTTTGTTTACAACCCTCCCTCCTCCCTCCCTGGGACCGGCTGGGATGAAAGGGTGGCGGCCGCGGCGAGAGCGCGAGCAGAGCCTCCGAGACTTGAGCCACACTAGATGAAGTGCAGCACTCCAAAGCGTATTGTGGCGCAGGGAGGGTGCATCGAGGACGACATGTAGATCTGGCCTGTGACAGCTTATTCCTGTTCCACATTCAAGTCCTGGCTAGGGATGTGCATATTTACCCTACTTTCTATAATATTCACTTTGTTTTCAAGCACACATTTGTTCCATCCTGTTTCTGTAGGATGCATGCCATTTGTGTTTGTTTGTTTGTTTGTTTGTTTGTTTTAAAAAGCCCACATGAAAATCCTTGTCCATTGTCAAACACTTTTTTATACAAACAAAAATATGCATGCATTTTTGTGCACATTTTTGTATGAATTTGACCCTAATAGACACACACCTATCCAAGCAATTCCCCCAAATAGATGTGTTTCTGTATGGCATTTCCCCTAAAGTATGCATTTTTATATGCAATTTCACCTAACATAGACTTATTTGTATGTGTTTTTGATTGGAGAACTGCATCGCAAAATTCAGTAAAGTATGAAAGCTCGAAGATCATTGCGTGGTGATCCGTGTGCTTGTCTCGGAGGTGCAAATTAGGTCAATTCATATTAAAATGTGAACCAAACAAATATCTTCCCCGTCCCTAGTCTTAGCATGTGTAACACCATTAATTTAGTGTTTATGGAGTTGCAATCCATTAAGGAAATTAGGATCCCTACCTAATCCTTGGAGTACAGTCTCAACAAATTTCCAATGTGCTTTTGGCTGCTGGTTTTGCTTGTGGAGCAAGTTTCCAGGCAAGAAGACTTTCTTCTGTTATCTCTCCTGCAGGGTTGTGCCATGTTATCCCCACATGCAGGAGTGAGCACAGGGATTATATGGATCATCATGGAGGGAGCTGCCATCACCACAGCTGCCTGTCCCTCACTATCTAAAGAAAAGGCCTGCTTTCTGTCGTTTTAGAACAGTTTTCCCCAACCTGGTACCATCCAACCCCAGAGGAACCTTCAGCTTGGGGTTGATACACATTGGAAGAAGGAGCCCTGCTGCACTGAGAAAACAAAAGAGGCAACCTTGCCAGCCAGCAGAGAGTTGGATCAATTTTGGAGAAGTGTGTGGAAGGGGAGAAATTCTTCTCTTTGGGCAACAACACTTTCCAAAAGGGAGAGTCTTTTTCCCACTCCAGAGGCAGCGCAGGGGTGTTCCGATGGGCATTCAACTCACTGGCCTGCTGGCCCCTCCCCTCCCCCCTTCCTGGGCATACAGCGACCAATCAGGGGTCGCCATTCACACAGACACACCTCTGCCATGACCCCAGAGCACAGCGCCAGATGGTGATGCACTGTCCTCGCCATGCTCCGGACAAAAAAGTCTGGGTAAATCCCCAACCTTTTTCTTTCAGAGCTTCAGGGGGAAGCTTCGGGGTGGGTGGGTGGTAGCTTCTGCATCATGTAATCAATGCTGGGCCGCCACCCACCCACCCTGGGGCTTTCATCATGTATAGACAGCCCCCAGGTCTGTGACATAAACAGTTCTCCTGTGTCATCTAGAAGCGGTTTTGCATAGTTTCTACCCCATTCTACAAGATTGAAATGCCTCTCCTAAAGCTTCATTACTGGCAGTAAGAGCTAAAATATGCTGGTATTTAGGGTGTTTTGGCCCCATTCTTTTTGGCCTTGCTGCCTTTGTCTTCAACCCCAACCAGCAATGACGTGTGGCCCCTGAAAAGTTCTCTAAAACTGAATAAATTCAATACCCCTAATTTAAAACAAGTTAGGTTGCAATCCTATGCATGTTTAGACAGGAAAATGTCCGACAACTTCCAGCATTCCTCAGCTAGCATGCTGGGAGTTCTAGGACTTCTTTCTGTCTACCTATGGATAGGACTGTGCCCTTTATTTCCACAACCATGGGCCGTCCCCCAATTCCTACGGTCGCAACAAGGAAAGCTGGATACCAAATCCATATCACATTCCACAGTAATACACACCTTCCTAACAACCTGCTTTCTGACTGTCTGTGCTTCAGTCCCAGAGTAAGAACTTTAAATCCTAGCTAGGTCATGTTTATGAATTCATCCCCAGAAAAGTTATGCTAGGAAGAATTACTGATTAAAGTGTTGCATGAGCATGTACTCCTATGGTCACTTGGGGGGAAAACATTAAAAAAAACAATGCTTATGTTAGAAGGGATCCTTTGTTCAATTTAACTATTTATCTTAGAACAAACTAGGATTTCTTCTGGATTTTTTTCCACTCTCCAATTTCTAAATATTGTGAACACCATTTATGAAAAAAGAGTGTGTAAAGGCATCTGATCTGATATCTGTGCAGTAAAAAACCTTTAGAAAAAGGAAACCACTTTATCTTGCCAAAGCCAGGGTGCTTTATGTGCCTATCGAAAACAAACAGGAAAAAAACTTTTTTCTCTTGACTTTATTTCCCCAGGAGAAAGTACTGTAAACTAACCTGTGTATGAGAAGCCTTATTTTTAATCCCGCAGAGTTAAAGGTTACCAATAGTAATAATTAGCAATGAATACACACGCTTTGGCACACTAAATAATGGCTTCTTCTTTTTTTGCACTATTCCCTTCTCCTTCAATCGTAATCCCAGACAGACTTAGGTGGGGGTGAGGAGCTATATTGAATTTGTATAGCCAGAGAGATAATAAACACAACTGCAGTAGGCTGATAGGAGATCACTATTGGTATTTGCAGTATGAAACCAAAAAGGTCTGTGTTGAAGCTGTCGTATTGAAACTCAGAGATAAAGGATAATTCCTGGTATTTTCAAAAATGTTGGGAAATAAAGAGAAATATAGGCCAGTGGAATTAACAATAGTGTGCTTATCAAGCATAACATGCTTCACATCTATTGCCAAGTCTTACTTTATAAGGGTTTGTGTATGTGTTGTTGTTTTTACTCAGATATACCAGTGTTGTTTTAAAGTTCCCAAACTGGAGGTACTGAAGTTCATCCAAGATGACCTCTGGCAGCCACATATTTCAACTCTACTTCATAACTGGAAAGAGTTGACATTTCTGTTCAGTTTTCTAAGTGTTATCTAAATTTCCTCACTGCTGAGACAAACTTTTAAGATGGTGGAGGTAGGGATGGCAAACTGATCAGTTTCACATTCTCCTGCATTTTTTTTTATGTTCCTTCTCTCCTGAATATGAAGTTCATGAATTTTGGTCAGTTCTTCTCAAAATCAAATTTAAATGAAATCCTCACCCACCTGTACGAGCCAAATTCAATAGGTACAACTATTCATTTACCTGTTTGTCATGTAGTTGTTAAAGATGAGGAGCCTTGAAAAAGGCATTGTTCGCAACCCTACTTAGGCACTAACAGGATTGAATCCACAGGAATTCAAATCCAGACTTTTAAGAACTAAGCACTCAACGGCCTGGGCCTAGATAGATGAATCTGTCAGTTTCAGTTTTTCCCACATTCATTTTTTTATTTTCATTTTTTGTCCAAGTATGAACTTTGGGAGTTTGTGAAGTCATCAAAACAAAACTGAAACAAATTTCTCACCCTTCCCTAGGTGGTGGAATCATTGGTGCTGGTGACGTCCATGAGCATGGTACTGGAAAGGGGTTACAATCTAGAAATGTTCACAAGAGGAAGAAAAGAAGGAAGGTGTGGGGGGATGGATGTGGGGATAAGCAGAGAAGAAATATACAACTGTTTAGGCTTATTTATCAAACCTATAACCAACATTTCAAATGCATTGTTAGCATGGTTTACAGAAAATGATTAAAAACACCGTAAAGTAGCTAATACATTAAAATAAGCCATGAGAGCAATCCCATGGCCCTAGATAGTGCCTTGAACACCATAGGATGCTGCAGCAACCCTCCTCCCAGTCTGGAAACAGAACACCAGCCTTGGAGGAGATCCAATCATGGATCTTTCCCCTCCAACCTTTCATTGCTGCTGCAGCAATCTCTAAAGTAGTTCCTCATCTGAGGTCAGAGAGGGAGGAAAGGCTTGTGTGCTGTTGAGTGGGGCAGGAAGGGGAGAGGAGAGGTGGTATATTCACCAGATGCAAAGTCCTCTTAGGCCCGACCCCAGCAGTGCATGGCAGCTAGATGGGCTCAGAGACCAACAAATAGAAGAGTTTAAAAACGAGGACAACAAGGCTGCAAAGTACTTTTGCATTAATGGGGCTTTAGGGGCTCCATCAGTTGGGGCGGAGCATGCTTTCTGGATCTGCTGGAAAGTGCACATCCCCCCCATGTTAATGGCAGCCACCATTAACACAGTGGGGAAAAGGTTCAAAGCCAGGGCAGGTGACTGCTCAGCAGGGGCTCGCAGGACCCAGTTCGTAGAGGTGGGCTACAGTGGGGTTAGCACTCCCTGAGCTTGCCCACCGCTACTCCCTACATATATCTGCCAGAGATTTAGGATCTGTTGAAGGAGCCCTCCTCTGCATCCCATCAACTCAAGACGTACATTATAATGTCACATAGGAGGGGCTTTCCCTGTTGTGGCACCCCAGTTGTGGAATCTCCTCCCCTTTGGAAGCCTCACTGGCACAGATGCTGGCTTTCTTTCAGTGCAAAGTTAAAACATGCACATTGATTTAATTGTTTCTTTTGCTTTTCAATTCTCTACTGTTTTTAGCTTGTTAACGGTTTAATACGTTTTTAGCTGGGTACATTATTTCTAGGGGTGTGCATCGGATCAGATCCGATCCACGATCCGAATCCGATCCGCCCCAAAATCGGGAAAATCCGATCCGATCCGATCCAATCAACCTCCGATCCGATCCGATCCGATCCGACGAGGTCCGATCCGGATCGGACGCCATTTTGAATGCTTTTTCCCATAGCCAAGTATTGTTTTACAAAAACGCCTATAACTTTTTCATTTTTAAAGATAGAAGGATGAAACTTGGGCACATTATACACTGGTTAGGGATAGTTATCTGTGAGAAATTTCAGAAAGATTGGTGCATGCGTTTTGTGGCAATTAATTGTTTAATAAATACCCAGAAATGCCTATAACTTTGTCATTTTTAAAGTTACAAACATGAAACTTTGCCACATTGTAGGTGGTACCTTGGGACCTATCTGTGAGAAATTTCAGAAACTTAGGTGCTTGCCTTGTGTGGCAATTAATTTTAGAAAAATGGGTAGTAGTGGGGTAAATACATTTACGCCTCCCATTTTTTTATTTTTGAAGATACAAACAGGAAACTTGGGCACATTACAGGTACCACTTGCCTTGATATGTGTGTGAAATTTCAGAAACATTGGAGCTTGCCTTGTGTGGCAATTAATTTTAGAAAAATGGGTAGTAGTGGGGTAAATACATTTACGCCTCCCATTTTTTTATTTTTGAAGATACAAACAGGAAACTTGGGCACATTACAGGTACCACTTGCCTTGATATGTGTGTGAAATTTCAGAAACATTGGAGCTTGCCTTGTGTGGCAATTAAGTTTTGAAACAATGAGGAAAGAAACACCTATAACTTTGTCATTTTTAAAGTTACACACATGAAACTTTGCCACATTGTAGGTGGTATCTTGGGACCTATGTGTGTGAAATTTCAGAAACATAGGTGCTTGCCTTGTGTGGCAATTAATTTTTGAAACAATGAGGAAAGAAACACCTATAACTTTGTCATTTTTAAAGTTACACACATGAAACTTTGCCACATTGTAGGTGGTACCTTGGGACCTATGTGTGTGAAATTTCAGAAACATAGGTGCTTGCCTTGTGTGGCAATTAATTTTTTAATAAATACCCAGGAATGCCTATAACTTTGTCATTTGTAAAGTTACACACATGAAACTTTGCCACATTGTAGGCGGTACCTTGGGACCTATGTGTGTAAAATTTCAGAAACGTAGGTGCTTGTATTGTGTGGCAATTAATTTTTGAAACAATGAGGGATTCATTGGACAGCACTTGCCCATAGGGATTCATTGGACAGTACTTGCCCATAGGGATTCATTGGACAGTACTTTCCTATAGGAAATCATTGGAAAGCACTTGCCCATAGAAAATCATTGGAAAGCACTTGCCCATTGAGAAATACAGTTATGCCTCCCACTTTTTTATTTTTGAAGATACAAACAGGAAACTTGGGCACATTGTAGACTGGTTAGGGATAGTTATCTGTGAGAAATTTCAGAAAGATTGGTGCATGCGTTTTGTGGCAATTAATTTTTTAATAAATACCCAGGAATGCCTATAACTTTGTCATTTTTAAAGTTACATACATGAAACTTTGCCACATTGTAGGTGGTACCTTGGGACCTATGTGTGTAAAATTTCAAAAACGTAGGTGCTTGCCTTGTATGGCAATTAATTTTAGAAAAATGGGTAGTAGTGGGGTAAATACATTTACGCCTCCCACTTTTTTATTTTTAAAGATACAAACAGGAAACATGGGCACATTACAGGGAACACTTCACTTGATATGTGTGTAAAATTTCAGAATGATAGGTCCAGGCATTTGGTGGCTACGAATTTTTTAGATTAAAAGTTATTAACCTTTTTTACACAGAGGCTGGGGCTGTCAATTGCACCCTCCCGCCTCCCGGGAAGAAGAAGGAAACACTTTCTCTCATCTCTTTGATCCTTGCACGCTTGGCTGCAACTGAGGTAGTATCCATTACAAAAGGCGAAACAAAGTAGCACTTGGCTCGTGTCTGCTTTGATTGATACTTTCCCTTTTTACTTAAGCAGAACGGCTGAGCCTAGGATCACTCTCTCTCGCTAGGATCGTTACGGGAGAAATTTTCTACAGTCTTCAAAGTGGTGTGTGCAGACACCTTGCCACCAAATGCCTCGACCTATCATTCTGAAATTTTACACACATATCAAGTGAAGTGTTCCCTGTAATGTGCCCATGTTTCCTGTTTGTATCTTTAAAAATAAAAAAATGGGAGGCGTAAATGTATTTACCCCACTACTACCCATTTTTCTAAAATTAATTGCCATACAAGGCAAGCACCTACGTTTTTGAAATTTTACACACATAGGTCCCAAGGTACCACCTACAATGTGGCAAAGTTTCATGTATGTAACTTTAAAAATGACAAAGTTATAGGCATTCCTGGGTATTTATTAAAAAATTAATTGCCACAAAACGCATGCACCAATCTTTCTGAAATTTCTCACAGATAACTATCCCTAACCAGTCTACAATGTGCCCAAGTTTCCTGTTTGTATCTTCAAAAATAAAAAAGTGGGAGGCATAACTGTATTTCTCAATGGGCAAGTGCTTTCCAATGATTTTCTATGGGCAAGTGCTTTCCAATGATTTCCTATAGGAAAGTACTGTCCAATGAATCCCTATGGGCAAGTACTGTCCAATGAATCCCTATGGGCAAGTGCTGTCCAATGAATCCCTCATTGTTTCAAAAATTAATTGCCACACAATACAAGCACCTACGTTTCTGAAATTTTACACACATAGGTCCCAAGGTACCGCCTACAATGTGGCAAAGTTTCATGTGTGTAACTTTACAAATGACAAAGTTATAGGCATTCCTGGGTATTTATTAAAAAATTAATTGCCACACAAGGCAAGCACCTATGTTTCTGAAATTTCACACACATAGGTCCCAAGATACCACCTACAATGTGGCAAAGTTTCATGTGTGTAACTTTAAAAATGACAAAGTTATAGGTGTTTCTTTCCTCATTGTTTCAAAACTTAATTGCCACACAAGGCAAGCTCCAATGTTTCTGAAATTTCACACACATATCAAGGCAAGTGGTACCTGTAATGTGCCCAAGTTTCCTGTTTGTATCTTCAAAAATAAAAAAATGGGAGGCGTAAATGTATTTACCCCACTACTACCCATTTTTCTAAAATTAATTGCCACACAAGGCAAGCACCTACGTTTCTGAAATTTCTCACAGATAGGTCCCAAGGTACCACCTACAATGTGGCAAAGTTTCATGTTTGTAACTTTAAAAATGACAAAGTTATAGGCATTTCTGGGTATTTATTAAACAATTAATTGCCACAAAACGCATGCACCAATCTTTCTGAAATTTCTCACAGATAACTATCCCTAACCAGTGTATAATGTGCCCTAGTTTCATCCTTCTATCTTTAAAAATGAAAAAGTTATAGGCGTTTTTGTAAAACAATACTTGGCTATGGGAAAAAGCATTCAAAATGGCGTCCGATCCGGATCGGACATCCGGTCCGATCCGATCCGACCATCCTCCGATCCGATCCGATCCGATCCGACCCCCCAGGTCCGATTCCGATCCGCTATCCGATCCGATCCGGGGGGTCAGTGCACATCCCTAATTATTTCTTGTTTTATACTGTTTGATTTTATCTTTACGCCACCCTGAGATCCCAGGATACAAATATTTAAATAAATAAATAAATAAATAAATAAATAAATAAATAAATCATATGTGGTTTTCACGTAGTAAATTGTAAGTTGCCTTGGGAGCCTTTTTTGTGGGGAGGGTGTGAAAGGCAACTCAAAAATAATATTATATATACGTCCATACACACATCAACTATTAAAGCAGCATCCAGATCAAACAGATCAACTCAAATATTTTTGTTTGCTGTTCAGTTGCAGTAGAGTTCTAGGATTAGGGGGTTATGCCAAAGGCATCACAGAAAAAAGAAGTGGGTTTTGAGGAGGCATCTTGAGGAAGTGGCATCTTCCAGTTATTCTTGAAAGACATTTCATGCGTACAGGGCAGCATAAGAGAAAGTATGGAGTCTTTTGAGGGAGCAATATTTTGAAGTGGAATATTGCTCTGTATGCACTAGGGTTTCACAATGTTTGTGATATTCCTTGTGGCCTAATGTCTGAATGGCTGGTTGAGGACCACCCCACCCACCCCACCACCACCATCTTTGAGTCATTCCTAGTTGAAAGAATTCTTTCAACTAGGAATTATTAATTTAAAGATGTGTGAATAATAAAGGAATTATTAATTTAGAGATGTGTGAATAATAATAAAGGAATTATTAATTTAGAGATGTGTGAATATGTTAGTTTCTAATCTGTGCCCATTTTGCATGTTTTTATGCATAATCCCATTCCAATTTTGCATTATTATTTTTTAAAAAAACTTCTCAAAATGCATATTTAACACATATTTAAATGCAACTTTTTCTCAAAATATGCTTTTAAATGTACATTTTGATACATTAATGCTGCCAATAACTACATCACAACATTCAAAGAATTGCATAATCTGTTGGATAGCTACATTCTGATATACACATTATTCCAAGAGTTCCAGATCAGGTCATTTCATACAGAAATTTGCAAAGACTGAATTCTTCAAGCAGGCCTAATTCAAATTTTAATGGGATCTGTTTGTATAAAAAACATATTTTCTCCTATACATTTTCTCTGTCGTACTGATGTCTTTGGTGAGTATACCCACAACTCTTCATGTGTGATCCCTGATTGGTTTGAGATCACTTCAGGTTGATGAAACAAACCCCAAAACATGAGGGGGTATGCCTAAACAGGGAGAGAGGAATAGACCAACAGTGAACAGGCACGCCCGCACGCACGCACACACACACACACACACACACACTTACTGGGGAAGCAATTTGGGAAAGATCTCAGTTATATATTTCAGCCTGAAAAGCCAAACAGGGGAACATTGGGTGGAGCTCTCCTTGTAAAAAGTAGTCTTTAGTCTGAAGCCTGTGGTTAAAACCTTGTTGCATGTGATAAGGAAGAGCAAATGACAAATGGGAAACAGAGCCAGAATAGGAATAAAGAGAGCTCTGATGAAAAATGACTAAGACTCAAAGGAGTCAACTCAGTGATGGAGTGTAATAACTGTCATCACAGCCATTCCAATAGCACTTTATTTCTTCATTCTCACCTACTTCTTTTATGTAACTCTGTGGTTTGAAGCTCACTTTCTGTTTCTGCAGTTATGGGAATTGAAGGTTCATAGCTTGTCTTGCATCATTATTCCATTGTTTGAGGAGATATTAAGCTTGCTCCTTATCTTGTAAGCTGTTATAATTTTAATCAATATCACACGAGAACACCAAGTCAGAGCAGTAATATGCAAAAGAGTGTGCCGAGCTGGATGGAAGGCTACGTACATGCAAAATATATATAGGCAATATTACTCCTTATGACATATATGCACAATTGTAGCAATGAGTGTAAGTTCCCCCCTTTCTTTTTATATATTAAATTCACAATGGAAAGCAGCTGGCACTAAATAAGTAGTTTGTAAATTTGTTAAGGATGATAGGAGAAAACAAATAGAGACAGATAAAGTATGGAACCAGACAGAATATTGCAATCAGAAATTTATGTATTTATTTAAAAGTAATTGTATTCCACTCTTCATCCCTACAAAGGTTTCCAAGAGCAGCTAACAATGAAAGCCAAACTGTCTAACACCTTAATCCTAAATAAAGCAATGGAAGAAGTTCCCATTGATTTCAATGGGACATATTTTCAAATAGATACGTTTAGGGTCTTAATCCAAGGTCGCAGCCCCTTTTACACTCATTTGGGATAAGTCCCATTGGATTCAATGGGAATTTCCTCCAAAGGGACTTATGTCTGACTAAACATGCACAGTATTACAGTGAATCTTTGAACCTTAATTAGCAACAGTTCCCAGATTCCTTGGGACAAAGGAATATCTTTTAATAATAGTTTAAATTTATTTATATATATATATATATATATATATATATATATATATATGATGCAGCCACAGATTCACAGCCACCAAGGGGCTTTTCCGCAAAACTGCACACTAAAAAGTTGGAGACTGACCCTGACTTTTTCAGTGGGAGTGAGGTCACCCTGGCTCTTCCGCCATCTGATCTCACTCCTTGGCAACCTGAGGGGCAGTACTAGCAGAAGGTGACTGGCTATTGGTTGGTGGAAATCAGAAAAGCCTGGAAGAAGGCAGGGGTGGCAGCTCCAGTACCCAGATTACTGCTGGAAATCCTGTGCTCCCTCCTTGGCAGTGGGATTACCTGTCACCTCTCTGGGTAAACAAAACCATGTGGTTTTGGGGAAACGCAGCACCAACTTGACAACAGCCTCTTGATCTCAGCATGTTCTTAATAAGTTCTCAGTAATCCGGTTCCAACCTCACCACTAACACCAGAAAATCTCACTCACTATCCTTGGTTAATGTTTGGATGAAGAAAAACATGATCATAAATATGTCAATCTACAGTACAATATAGAGAATGAATTACACTAAATGTGTTCTCCTGGAAAAGACAGGAGTCCAAGGACTCCAAATCTGGACTGCCGTGAAAGTGACAGGAGAATTTTGAAGCTAATATGGCCAAGCGATACAGCCTCATGAGATTCTGTGCCAAAACACACATTTGGCAACATTTGGGGGGCAGATGTATTAACAATAGAAAGTTAGGGCTGGCCATTTTGGAAATGATACCCCAACTGTTCCTGAATGCAATGAGAAATGAGGACTGTCAAACCATAAATTTTTACAAAGCCATGTTCCTGTTTCCTTGTAGGCAAGTGATTAAAGAAATTACTGAATCTCATTAGGTGATGTTTTGAAAAGAGTGGCTGAAGATAAAGCGTTTCCATCAGCACAATAATATAAAAGTCACTATTTTGGGGGAAATACACCTGAGCACACACTTACAAAATATACTAATATCCGGGGCTAATAAATTTGGTGTGCATATCAAAGGCACACATCTCTTTGCCTATAAAACATGACCAACTTGTAATTGTGAAATATATTGCTATATTTATGATAAGGTCTATGGAAATGATTCACTACTAATTACCTTAAGATGCATTGCTTTATTTTTATTTTTTATTTTGCAGTGCCATGGCTGACTTGTTCAAGATTTTAGTGTTAAATCATTTGCAATGCAATCATGGACATATTCAAGAATTAGGGGTTTTTAAAAAAATCTAATTGAATACCTTCTCTCACTCAAAAATCTCTTTGTCCCCTTGATGAAAACCGAAACAAGGGTCCTGTTAATGTTTTGATAGTAGTAGTTCTTTCAAGCAACAATGCATCATTACTCCCTTTCAGAAGTCATTCCCCCCATGCATTTAAAAATGCATGGAGGGGGATTTGGTGTGCACATGCCAACCTTACTCCAAACTTCCCCATCCCCACTGGCTATATCCTTCATCTTTATGGTTTGAGTTGGAAGGTATGAAGAAGGGGTGTATGAGGATTTCATTTCTGTTTGACATGTCCCATTCACACACAAGAAGAAAAAGTGCAGGAGCATTTTTTTTTTTTTTAGGAATGTTTGCAAATTCCCAAATGTCTGGTCACAATAAAAAATGTGCATTTTCAAATGCACATGTACCAAAAAAAAAAGAAGAAGCATTTTCATGCTATAGTCAATGGGGGGGAAGTATACATTTTTGAAAAATACATGCAGGAATGGACCTTTTTTCCATTCAAGCACGCTGAAAAACAGTTTGAAGAAGAAAATGGAAGCAAACTGAAATGGGCTTCAAAGTAAGTTCAGGTGGGTTTGATTCTCCCATCTCTAATCTGAAGGGGAAATCTCCATGCTTTCAGTTTTAATCCTTGGAGTTCTCAATTGCGTGGTGGCAGGGGGCTAATCATAAGAACATAAGAAGAGCCATGCTGGATCAGAATAAAGGTCTAGCTAGTCCAACACTCTGTTTTCTCAGTGGCCAACCAGCTGTTGACCAGGGACCCACATCAAGGACAAGAGTGCCACAGCACCCTCTGGTGCACATGGGCTTATTGCTTCTAATACTGGGGGTAGCATATAGCCATCACGACTAGTAGCCATTGCTAGCCTTCTCCTCCATGAAGCCCAATCCCCACCCAGCCGGGACAGCTTGGGAATGACATTTTTTTTCCGAGGGGAAAGGAGATGGAGAAGGAACTGATACACGTGCATGGCATGCTTACATGCCTCATGTGGGGGCGGAGCCAAGGTTACAAAGGCTCGCCCCACACGGCCCTTGGCCTCTTTCATTTCTGCCACCACCCTCCCTCCCTCCTTCCCTCTCAACTAGTATGCGAATAGCCAGTCGTCCTCTTTGCAAAGGAGGCTGAGTAGGAATTTCCCCTGGCATTAGCATGCACAGGTTTTCGCCTACTCCATACTGGATTTAATCTTTAGAAGTAGAGGATAAATAGCTGAATTTTAAGTAAGCGGATGGTGCAGGAATTTTGGGAGACGAGAATATGGACGGTGAGCACTCTGGCGCCTTTATGGTGATTGGCAATCCAGAGGTCCTGCTCCTCGGGGGCGGTGCAGCTTCTGTGTCAGGATATGGCTTGTGTTTTGGGACCTGCTTGTCTCATCTACCCAGAGCTGTGCAGCTCTGGGTGGGGATGACGCAGGTAGGTCTCACCAAACACTCAAATGTAGTTGGGAAAAGGGTTCGGGTTACCCGTCCCCTGTGTTCAGCTGAGTGGGTCGCTCTGATTGGCAGGCCAGTTGCCTGAAGACAAATGATCTAGCTTCCAGCATATTCATGCACAGATCCATGGAGGGGAGAATTCCCCTGTTTAAATAAAGAGGGCCTAGTTTATCCCAAGCTCTGGTGTCTGTGTTTCAATTTTAGTGCTTCCTTCTCCACTCACAATTTATCTCACCCCCTTTAAAGACATCCAAATTTGTGGCCATGACTACATCTTGTAGTAGCGAATTCCATAGTTTAACTATGTGTTGTATAAAATAGTACTTCCTTTTAATCTCTCCTGAATCTCCCACCAATCAGCTAGGTTGGTTCTAGTATTTTCAGAGGGAGAAAAATGTCTCCCTATCCACATTCTCCTCACCATGCATAATTTGTACATCTCTATCATGTGTCTGCTTACCCTCCATTTTTCCAGCAAAGCAAATCCTTCCCTCATAGGGTAGGTACTAGGGGTGTGCATCGGAGTTTTGACTGATAAAAAAGGGAGGGGGAGGCGGGGGAGGGGGGGTGCAATTGACAGCCCAAGCCTCTGTGGAAAAACTTTTATAACTTTTAATCTAAAAAATTCGTAGCCACCAAATGCCTGGACCTAACTTTCTGAAATTTCTGACAGACAACTACCCCTAATCCATCTACAAAGTGAGCAACTTTCAAACTTCTAACTTTTAAAATAAAAAAGTTATAGGCATTTCTTTTCTCATTGTTTCAAAAATTAATTGCCACACAAGGCAAGCATCTATGTTTCTGAAATTTCACACACATAGGTCCCAATGTACCACCTACAATGTGGCAAAGTTTCATGTGTGTAACTTTAAAAATGAAAAAGTTATAGGTGTTTCTTTCCTCATTGTTTCAAAAATTAATTGCCACACAAGGCAAGCACCTATGTTTCTGAAATTTCACACACATATCAAGCCAAGTGTTACCTGTAATGTGCCCATGTTTCCTGTTTGTATCTTTAAAAATAAAAAAGTGGGAGGCATAACTGTATTTACCCCACTACTACCCATTTTTCTAAAATTAATTGCCACACAAGGCAAGCACCTATGTTTCTGAAATTTCATACACATAGGTCCCAAGGTACCCCCTACAATGTGGCAAAGTTTCATGTGTGTAACTTTAAAAATGACAACGTTATAGGCATTCCTGGTTATTTATTAAAAAATTAATTACCACAAAACGCATGCACCAATCTTTCTGAAATTTCTCACAGATAACTATCCCTACCCAGTCTATAATGTGCCCAAGTGTCATCCTTCTATCCTTAAAAATGAAAAAGTTATAGGCATTTTTGTAAAACAATACTTTGCTATGGGAAAAAACATTCAAAATGGTGTCCGATCCGGATCGGACATCCGATCCCGATCCACTATCCGATCCGATCCGGGGGGTCAGTGCACATCCCTAGTAGGTACTCCAGTTCCTTGATCATTTTAGTTGCTTTTTTCTATACTTTTTCCAGTTCTTCAATATCTTTTTTTATGGTGACCGGTAGGGATGTGTATCTTATTGTTAAAATGTCAGATAATGATACAATAGGGTCATTATCGTGCATGTGTTTAACGATGACAATACGATACAAAAACCTATGATAATCCTCTGAGACAATAATTTTTGGACGATTTTATTGTTTTATCGGGCTGCCATATAAATATACCTATAACTTCTGTATTTTAAAAGTTAGAGGCTTGAAACTTGGTCACAGTGCTTATGCCTAAGTATGTGTATGAAATTTGAGATGGATCCCTCCAACCCTCGATTTTATATGATTTTTTTAAAGATCGTTTCCGTTCTGACAGGTCTGAATGAACACACGTGGTGAGCTGTCATTCTGATCTGTCATATAAATTCATATAAAATTGAGGGTTGGAGGGACCCATCTCAAATTTGGCACATATGTGTAGCACATGTTTCAATTCTGACAGATCAGAATGACAGCTCACCACGTGCATTCATTCAGACCTGTCAGAATGAAAACAATCTTTTAAAAATTTGTATAAAATTGAAGGTTGGAGGGATCCATCTCAAATTACATACACATACTTAGGCATACCCCATAAGCACTGTGACCAAGTTTCAAGCCTCTAACTTTTAAAATACAGAAGTTATAGGCATTTTTCTTTAAAAATAGGGCTGCAAAAAATCATTTTTTCACGATAATTATTTTGAAGACGATATGGTTCGCCTATGATATGAATGAAGATGATAATTGTTTTGGTCTGAAATGATGATAACGATAAACAACAAAAAAAATTGTGTGCACACTCCTAGTGACCGGAACCGTACACTCTATTCTAAATGTGGTCACACTATAAATTTGTATAAAGACAGTATGGTAGTCTCAGTGTTATTCTCAATTCCTTTTCCAATAATGCCTAACATGGAATTTGCCTTTTTACAGATGTTAAACAGCCTGTAATTTTCTGGATCCCTTTTTAAAAGTTGGTGTCACATTGGCCATCTTCCAGTCCTCTGGAACAGAGGCTGATATTAAGGACATGTTACACTTTTGTTTTTTAGAAAATCAGCAATTTTATATGTGAGTTCTTTAAGAACTCTAAGGTGGAGACAATCTGGGCTCAGTGATTTATTCACTTACAGTTTGTCAATAAGGTTGAGACTGTCATCTTTGTCACCTTTATTTGCCTCAGTTCCTCAGATTCCCTTTCTGAAAACATCAGTTCAGGCTCAGGTATCTGTCTTATACCTTTTGCAATAAAGACTGATGAGAAGAATTCTCCCTGTCCTCCTTTAGTATTCTCTTAACTCCATTGTCATCCAACAGTCCAACTGCTTCCCTAGCTGGTTTTCTGTTTCTGATATATTTAAAGAATTATTTATTGTTGGCTTTGATATTGTTAGCAATTAGCAATATGTTCTTCAAAATGCTTTTTTGCATTTCTTATTGCCTGCTTGCATCACCTGTATGCAAGTTTATGCTGCTCCCTTTTGTTTTCCTCACTTGGGCAAGACTTTGACTTTCTGAAGGCAGCCCTCTTTTCTCTAATAGATTCCTTGACAGTGCTTATTAATCATGCTGGTGACTTCTTGGACTTGGTGCTACTTTTCCTCACCTGTGGTATACATTCTATAACCTCCAAGCATTTTGAAGGGATTTAACCCTCTTGACTCCCCCTTTTAATTTTCTTTTCACCAGTTTCCTCATTTTAAAGGACTGTCCTCTTTTGAAGTCCGATGTAACTGTGTTGGACTTCCTGGACAATTTCCCACTTAAAAATCTATTAAATCTGGTAGCACTGTTGTCAACAATATTTATATTCCATACTAGGTCTTGGGCAACACCATTTTGGATTAAATCCAGGGATGCCTCCCCTCTGGGCAGTTCCATGAGCAACTGCTCCATGACCAAGCATTGTCAGGTGAAGATGCAATGATTCCTCCTTCAGACCTTTCTATGTAATGTACAAAGATCAGGGAGGGAGCCACTGAAGATTGGGATTTTAGTGTGGTGGTGCTGACATGCTCACCCTTCTTCCCTTCCCTGTGTCCTTTGAATACATGGTAGAATAAATTCTAAAGGGATTTATCACTGGGTGCCTTTAATGGCATCTAGAAACCACTGGCCAAAGAAAGGGGTCAGTCAATATGTAGTCCCTTCCCCATATTAACTTAAAATGCCAGGGCTCAGTAATGACAGTATGAGATTCAGAATGGAAGGAGCATGAAATGCAAATTCCCCCTGCTCAGAAAATCGGGCTCCATGAAGTCCATTTCAGTCCCCTTCAAACTGGACTCTGCTTAAAACGGGGTTCACATTCTGCTCCTGGTAATTGCCCCTGGAAGTGCTACATTGCAGCCGCACATGGGAGCATGCAAACTGTGGCTGATGAGGCTGGCCACATGTGCAAGACCTCTGTTGGACACTGCCCATTATCTTAAACTGGAGTTGTATGGAACAGGGAAGGATCTACATGGCTTTATATAACAGTTTATTACAGTATTGACAACTGTTGAGGCCCAGGACACATTCCATATACTGTTTTCAAATCATTTTCAAAGCATTATATCTTGCTTGGTGTAGATCCAGCCCAGTTCTCCAACTAGAGGACACCTACAAATAGAAGAGCATCCTCTTTAAAGATGACACATTACTAGTCCTCATACAAAAGTAGACATCTATGTGAAAGGATCTAGAGGCCCATCATCATTGAAGCATTGCAGAATACTTTCTGAGCAAATAGAACATAATAATGCTTTCTTCCACCATAGCTCATGATGGAAGTTATGGTGAGACAGATCAGCATGAACTTCTGCATTTCAGGTTCAAAGGTTACTTGATGCATGGTAATTAGGTAGCAGGCCTTTTTTGAATTTGTGGCATGTACATTAATCGTCTTCTACTGAGCACATTTTCTTTGAGAATGCTAGAGAATATAGATAATACAATATGAATTATTCTCGAGGGGTATTATGTTGTCAGGATTTATTCTTGTTTCTTTGAATGAACTTTAAAAGGATGGCTAATTAAAATCATTACACCGGCAGAATGGACCTGAAAAGTGCTAGAGAAATGGGCCAAACTAGCTAAAGTGTTTTATATTTGGAAAGGGGAATCCTCTATTGTTTTCTTCTCCTAACATGTACTATATTAACATACCCCTGTAGCTGATTTTAGATTTTTATTTTTATTATTTTCTTTTTAAAAATCATGTCCCACCATTCCTCCCAAAGCAAGCCATGGTGGCAAACAGAAATAATAAATAAAAATCAAACAATACAAAGACCATGCAGTACAATGGCAAAAATAAATAAATAAATAAATAAATAAATACAGAACACCAAACACAATGCATTAGAAATCCAACCTAAACAGCAGAATAAAACCAACAAGCAATCACCAAACAGTAAAACTATAACTATCATCAATCTATTTATTATTTATTGCTTTATATACCGCCCCATAGCCGAAGCTCTCTGGGCGGATTACAAAAAATAACCCAAATGCCTGCTAAAATAGCCAGGTTTTAAGCTTGTTGCCTGGGTCTGATAGGCCTCCTTAGGGGAGTGTATTCTATAATGTTGGCACCACTATTAAAAAGGCCCTGCTCTTACTGGATGTTCACCCTATATGATTAGACAGAGGTACTTGGAGCAAAGCATGAGATGACAACTGGAGACCATGGAGCTGTACATATAAAGAGAATGTGGTCTTTCACCTATCCTATTCTCAGAATATTGGACATTCTGTACATTCTCATTATGCTGGTGCAGTGTGCTGCTTAAGTAGATGAGCTACAGATCAGGAGATGTTTGATTCTGACATGATCCACTAGGTGGCTTTAGGCAAACTAATCTCTCTCACCTCCTCTCCCACTCCACATGAAGATACCAAATCAACCTAATTTACAGGGTTGTTGTAAGGATTACAACAGTAGTAGGATTTGAAACAACATATTGTGGTGTATCCTCACTGACAAAGTGGAATGCTTTCTTGTCCATGGCTCCAGAGGGACTGATACAGGAGCCTTGTAATGCTATTCAGGACTCTGGCAAGGTGTTGATCGTTACTATTAGTGGAACTGATAATGTATGTGAAGCACTTTGCACATTCTAAAGTGCTATATTAATACCAAACTACATGCAATTTTCAATGTGTTTTTGCACCAGTTGGGTATTAGCAATGCAAATTGCTGCAGCTTGGGATGCGTTGGAGTGAGAGATAATTAATGGCATCAGTGCAGGTTTGGAGAAACAATGTAACATTTTTGTCCCTGGCTATATTCTTGAGGAAAATCTCTTTTTAAAGATAGTATTTGTTTGATGGGAGCAGAATCCCCACACCAGTGGAGAATGTACCATAACCACTACCACCACCACCACCACCACCACTAAATCAAATGAGTACTCTAACTCACAGAGATGCTGAAAAGTCAACAATTTGTGGAAGATTTTGTGCAAAGGCTTCACCAGATTTTCTTAGAATTTAGTTTTTGGGGAACTAGAGATTATTTGTTAATCTTGCTATTATTCACTCTTTTTTATCTTGTTCAATGCTGTTGTTTCCCCCAGCTGATAATGGTTATGCAGCATTTTGTCGTCTTCTGGTTATTACTTTTTTTTCTCATTCATGGGTAGTGATCAGAGCAGTTCCATCCAATCAGGAACTATTTAGTGGACATGATGATATCATGATACTATCGTCGTCCTTGTGCTAATATCATTCAGGACAAACAAATTCAATTCAGAGTGAGGACAATGTTTCCTGGTTTAGTTCACATGGATGATCCTAGCCAATCAGGGATTATGGATGAATGGAAGTGTCAAGTCCATTTCTGTAGACTACTTCTTCCCTACCTCCAAGTCCATTCCATGATGTTTACTTCAAGTTTTTTTTTTTTACAGAAGTATTTTTGTGCATCTTTTTCAAACGAATATACTAATGGATGCACATCCCCATTGACTAAAGCATGTTTGTGCAAATTTTATAAATGTATACGTGTTTTTGTGCATATTTCAAATATGCACATGCATTTTTTTCTTTTGCAGAATGCATCATGAGCCCTGAAATGTACAGGTGTCCAACTGTCATTTGTGTCCATTCCTGTGTTCCATTTTGGGCTGTGCAGTGCAGGTAAATCCATTAAAAAACAGTAACACTTGAAGGAGTTAATTTCTGACTCATCCCTAAATACATTGTGAATATAATAGGGATGTGCATCGTATCGGATCCAATATCCGATACCGATTAAAATCTGAGGAAATCAGACATCTGATTCATGATTCCGATGCACTCCCTTGGGCATCTGATTTTTTCCGATGCGATATTTTTTGTCTCCAATTTTAATCGGAAAGAATCAGAACATTGGATACCATTTTGAATGATTTCCCCCATAGCTTACTATTGTGTTACAAAAATGCCTTTAACTTTTTTTATTTTTAAAGATAGACGCTGTCAAACTGCACCCCTCCCCTCTCCCCCCCCACTCTGGTAGCTATCAAACCCACAGTTTTGAAACTTTTGGAACTTTTAAAGTAAAAATATCATAGCCACAAAATGCCTGGAGCTATCTTTCTGAAATTTCTCACACATAAGTACCTCAAACCCATCTGCCATGTGGGTGAGTTTCATGCTTCTATCTTTAAGAATAAAAAAGTTACATGTGTTTCTCTCCTCATTTCTTCCAAAATACCTTGCTACTACATGCTTGAAGCTATGCTTCTGAAATTCTCACACATGTCAACCAAAGTGGTATCTCTAATGTCACCAAGTTTCATGTTTGGATCTTTAAAAATAAAAAAGTTGAAGGCATAACTGTCTTCCCCCCACTACTACCCATTTTTCAAAAATTTCTTGCCAGCAAAGCCAAACACCTATGTTTCTGAAATTTCACACACATGAGTCCCAACATACCTTCTGCAATGTGGCAAAGTTTCATGTGTGGATCTTTAAAAATAAAAAAGTTACAGGCATTCCTGGTTTTCAGTAAAAACTTCATAGCCACAAAACGCCTGGAGCTATCTTACAGAAATTTCTCACAGAGAAGTAACTCTAACCCATCTGCAAAATGGCAAAGTTTCATCATTCTATCTTTAAAAATAAAAAAGTTATAGGCATTTTTGTAACACAATACTAGGCTATGGGGAAAATCATTCAAAATGCTGGCTGATTCAAAAATCGGATGTCCGATTTTCATATCAGTATTGGATCCAATAGGATACGATGGACCTCCGATTTTTTCAATACAATATTTTTCTAAATATGAAATTCTGATTCTTATTCCAATATGATTTTTTTGCATCTGTGCACATCCCTAGAAAATTATTATTATTAATAATAATAATAATATATTTATTTATTTATTTATTTCTTACCCACCTCTCCCATTGGATCAAGGCGGGGAACAACATCAAGTATAAAATACATAAAACTAATACATTATTAAAATACCAATAAAACACCAATACAACTCTTAAAATTCAACTGGGTAGGCCTGCTGTAAGAGATCGGTCTTTATGGCTTTCTTAAAGTCAAAGAGACTGTTAAGTTGATGAATCTCCTCCAGCAGGCTATTCCACAGTCAGGGAGCAGCAGAAGAGAAGGTCTCTGGGTAACAGTTGTCATCCTGGTTTTGGCTACTGTAACAAATTCTTCCCAGGGGACCTGAGTGTGTGGGGCAGATTGTATGGGAGAAGGCGATCCCGCAGGAAACCTGGATCCAAACCATGTAGGTCCTTAAAGGTGATGACCAACACTTTGTACTTCGCCCGGAAACTCATTGGCAGCCAGTGGAGTGATCTTAATGATGTTGTAACATGGTCACCCCTAGGTATACTCATGACCAACCTGGCTGCCATATTTTGAACTAGTTGAAGTTTCTGGACTAGGCACAAAGGTAGCCCTATGTACAGAGCATTGCAGAAATCGAGCCTCGAAGTCCCCAGTGCGTGCACTACCATCTTTAGGTCTTCCAACTCTAGGAAGGGGGGCAGCTGGTGTATCTGCCAAAGCTGATAGTAGTACTGTAATGAAAGTACATGCTGAATTATATCTGGTCACATGCTGGCATCACTCAGAGCAAGTGAAGGCAATGTTTTATGAATTGGAGGACACTCTCTTGGAATTACAAAACCACGGTTTTAAGGTGATGCAGAAAGTTAACTTCTTTGTAATGTTTAGCTCAGGTCTAATGATATCTGCAAAGCATATATAAATAAATAGCAATAATGCTAAAAAAAAACCTAGCACACTTGTTAATTTAACTCTCTCTCTCTCTCTCTCTCTCTCTCTGTATATGTGATGCTTTAGACATTTTGCTTTCATTACTTCTGCATCTGCCCTTTATTCGGCTTCAAAGATAATCTGGAAAAAAACAATTTCTAAATATATTTCACAGAAACTTTTCTTCCATTCAGGAAGCCCAACTCACCATGTCTACATTTTAGTGCTATCAACGCTGAGCTGGCTAGTTAGTGCCAAGCATGATGTGAAGCAGGTGTTGCCCAAGCTTTCCCATATAGTGCTGCCAACACAGATTATTTTCAGACAGCCAAATCTTTTTCATCCCTCCTAAGCAGGCCAACACTTGGACCAATCTCCCCTTTTCAGACTCTCATAATGATGATAAATATATTTGGGATTGTAGCTTCACTTCATATCTGAATGTTTTGTGTGCATGGACCTTTTGAACACCTTTGCAAAACTCTTATTGCCACTATTCATGGCTGTGACACTTACTTGAATGGTACTTAAATGAAATGTTGTAAGTTATGAGCTATAAAGTTCCTTATGGGTTGGGTCCAGGTTATCTGACAGACAGTATTCTCCCTTACGAGCCTGCCTGGGCCTTGAGATATTCAGGAGAGGCCCTTCTCTCAGTCCCACCACCATCACGGGTACGCCTGGCGGGAACGCAGGCATACCTGCAGCTCTGGAACTCCTTTCCCAGGGAAGCTAGACAGGCTTCCTCTCTGGTGTGCTTCCAGAGGCAAGCTAAAACTTTTTTGTTCTGGCAGGCCTTTGGGGAGTAGTCTAGACCTCTGTTTATGTGTTATTTATATATTGATTTTTTTTAAAAAAAATGTATTTTAAATGTTTTGAAATTGTAGTATGTTTAATTATATTTTTATTTTTTGTATGTCTCTATCTGTTTTAACTGTACGTGCTTTAATTTATAAAGCCACCTTGAATCCCAGTATTGGGAAAAAGGCAGAAAATAATAATAACAACAACAACAACAACAACAACAACAGCAGACATGAAAATGGAATTCGGGATAGGAAAATGCAAGATGTTACATGTAGAAAGAGAGAAATGGAAAGAAGTAGAAAAAACAGCAGAAACACTAAATACTGAAGTATTAGATAACATGGAAGAAAATGAAACATACAAATATTAGGATTCCAATAAAACACAAAAAATCAATCACTTCACAGTAAAAACTTAACGAAGAATGCAATATCAAACTCGCCTATCTCAAATCCTAAAATCTAAACTCAACTCAAAAAACATTTTCAAAACCATCAACACCTACGCAATATTCATTCGGAATCATACACTGGCCGCACAATGAACTCGAAAAAATAAACAGACTCAATCATACCAAACTCACAAAACACCACATGCTCCGTCCCAACTCATGCATTGAAAGAACAACTATCAGCAGGAAAGAAGGAGGAAGAGGTCTGCTAGACATTAACACAATGAATGCTAAACAGATAAAATCATTCAGAGAATTATTCTGCATTAAAAACACTCCCATTCATAAAGCCATAGTAAAAGCAGATAAAAATTACACCCCACTCAACTTAGCACTACAAAATGAAGACCAAACATGACCACTCACACTCGCAAAGAAAAAAGAAAAATGGGCACAAAAAGCACTCCATGGGAAGCACTACAACATAATATAGAACCCACAAATACACAAAGAACAATCATACAAATGGCTCAGGAAGGGTGAGCTATTTCCAGAAACAGAAGGATTCCTAATAGCTATACAGGATCAAGTCATAGCCACCAAGAACTACCAAAAATACATCATAAAAGATAACAGGGTAACAACAGACCTATGCAGGAAATGCCATCAATTCCATGCACAATAGAACAGGAGGATGTAAAATTCTGGCAGAAATGGACTATACAGACAGACACAATACAGCTGCAAAAATAATTCACCAAAACTGGCCATCTAATTCAACCTTATCAAACAACCTACACCATACTATACATACCCACACAAAACAATCTTGGAAAATGCAGATCATAAAATATACTGGGACAGAACAATTCATACCAACAAGACAGTACCTTGCAAGTGACCAGACATAATGGTACATAGGCAAAAAAGAAAAACACACATACCTCACTGACATAGCAATACCTGTGATGTTCTATAGTTTGCAGTTGTAAATATATTGCAAAGTTTATTGTTTGTGATATGCATTTGTTTATATCTTTAAAAAGAAGTAAGAATAATAACAGGTAAAGAAAATAACTTGACCGAAATGTACTTGCTGTTTGTGGTTAAAGGTCTAGGTAAGTATGGAGTGCCTGGATTGGCTGGCTGTGTGCCTGAATGGAAAGTGAGTGCTGATTGGCTAGTTGTTTAGAGTGCCTGGATTGGTTGGTTGTGTAAGAGTGGGAGGAGCTAGAGAGCGAGTGGAGTGTATATATGTGTCTGACAGAGAGAGGTGACAAGGATGATTGGGGGGAGATTTGAGGGGGATTTTTGAGAGAGACGTTGAAATGAAATTTGAGAGAATTGAGAGTATTGAGCGAGAGAGTCTGAAGCAGGATTATTAGATGAGAAGAGTGTTTGATTGAGAGATTGAGATAAGATTTTAGAGCATAGATTAAAAAAGGAACAGTTTGTTAAAGTATAAGAGCTCTGACATAAACCATTAAGCACTGAAACCTTGTAACTGCTACGCAATTGAACTGAAATACCCATTAAGCTTGTTGACACACAATTTCTTATTAATAAATTCTTGTTAATTCTATCTCCTGGTGTGGTCTGTGGGTGTACCTGAGAAGGTACTGGTGTCAGTGGAACTAAGAAGTTATCTGCAGGCCAGGTTGCTGGGCTGGGGGGCTGGGGGGCCGAAATAGTAAAAGTGAGGCAGGGGCAGCAGCAAGTGGTTGAGGATAACCTCACAATACCAAATGACAAAAATGTTGTTGAAAAGTTAGAATAAAAGATAGACAAATATACACCATTGGCCATGGAAGTCAAAGAACTGTAGCAACAGTAAAAGGTCACAATTATTTCGTTAGTCACATCAGCCACTGGCATCACACCAAAAAATTATACAGACAACTTTCAGAAACAGGGCCTACTAAAATACATCCACAGCAACATCCAGAAAGCAGACATAGTTAAATATGCTCAATCATCAGGAAATTCCTGAATCTGTAAAAGACAGCATATCTTAGCAAAGCCTGTCATGTTCATCTAGAAAAACTGCCATGAGTGAGAAAGAGATATAATAATTCATTAAACAAAAAACCTACGGTTTACAAAAACAATGTTAAGGCTCTACAGATTCCAACCAAGTACCAAAAAGCAGGGAAATTGGGAGTTAAGGCTCACAAGCCTTAACGCCACATCCTCCCTAAGGAGGCAGAAAGTGCAAGTGAAATTCTCATTCTCCCAAAGCAGATAAACCAATTTGATCTGCAGAGGTGACTGTGGGGTTGTGGAAAATAATGATGAACAACTTAGGACCAGCTACTTCTCATTTCTTAGAGCATCTCTTTATGTTGAGAGTTGCAACCCAACACATCTGATAGGCACCAGGTTGGGGAATGTTGTTCAAGAACAAGGGAAGGCAGAAAGTAGATCTCCAGATGTTTTGGAATTCAACTTATAAAAGCCCCTATCAGCATGGGCAGTTATCAGGAATGCCGCGAGTTGATGTCCAAATCATCAGGATAGATCTATTTTCTGCCCACATCTGTACTAAAGTATGATGTTTTCCAGCATTAAGATATGTGATCAATCACGGAACTACAAAAGAGCTGCATCACTTTAAATAAACTGTCAAAACCAAATGAAACAACAATGAATGAATCTTGAATACCTAATCCAGATAGCCCTTCAGACATCAACATTAGTTTTCAACACATGGCATAGGATGTCTGTTTCTTGAATATCAGATAAAGGATTTCTCTTAATTGTTCAGCAGTGTGAGATCAAAGACAGAGCTACCACCTAATACTTTCATGTGTAAGTATTATTTTAAAATTAAGTATGAATTGATTTTTGTCTTCCCCATAACACATAACATGGGAGTTACAGTGCAACGCATCTGGAGACCACCAGGCTGGAGAAGGTTGACTCCTATACATGTCTTCTCAGAAGCCAGTGCCACTGAATTCACTAGGGCTTTCTCCCACGAGGTATAGGATTGCAAACTAATCTCATCTGAAAGGTGTTCAAGACAGCCAAACTAAACCTCTTCTGCTCCACTGTTGCTTTGATGAGATGATGTATTGTGCAAGGATTGTGGGGAGTGAACAGTATATTTTTTATAAATACATTTAAAGAAAAAAAACATGTATTTATAAATACATTTAAAGAAAAAAAAGGCAGGATATTGACCAAAAGTTGGAAGTGCCTGGCACATGCTCTGGTTCTAGATCTGTAATGAATAGTGCCCCTTTTGTTATCAAGAGTGCTGCTATATGTGAGATGTGTGTGAGAGAAAAGTGTTGGACAGACCTTGTATTTGGTAAGGGTATGGAAAAGCATTCCCCATCCTGCTGCCCTCCAGGTGTTTGAGATGACAAGTCCCAGCATTCCTGACCATGGGACATACTGACTTGCAATGATGGGAGTTGTAGTCCAACACCTTTGGAGGGCACCAGGTTGGGGAAGGGCTGCTCTAAACAAATAAGGAGAAGTAGGTGGCCCTAAGTTGTTCGTGATCAGTTTTCCACAACCCCACAGTCACCTCTGCATATCATATTCTCCACCCTGTCCTCCTGGTTTATCTGCTTTGGGAGAATGAGAATTTCACTTGCACTTTCTGCCTCCTTAGGGAGGATGTGGCGTTAAGGCTTGTGAGCCTTAACTCCCAATTTACCTGCTTTTTGGTGCTTGGTTGGAATCTGTAGAGCCTTAACATTGTTTTTGTAAACCGTAGGTTTTTTGTTTAATGAATTTCATGGCTTTGTGTAACGGATGACTGGATATTATACAGTTGACAACCAAGCCAGCGTCAGCCAGAATGTTATACCATCTTGACATCCAATATAAAATCAAAGCTAGTGTGATGTGTTGAACTCACTTTTAACATTAATAAATCAACCAAAATGCTTGCATCTCCCTCATTTTTAAAGATAAAGAGATGAAACCTGGCATCATGGTAGTTCTTAAGTAGGGATATAGCTATGCCAAGTATGAAGCAGATCCGTTCATGCCTTGATTTTTAGGATTTTTTTAAACTTCAAACAGAAATCTCTTTGGGGTCCAGGACCTTGAGCAGTACAAGTTTTAAAAATGAAATTAAAGATAAAGAGATGAAACTTGGCACCATGGTAGCTCTGAAGTAGGGATTTAGCCATGCCAAGTTGGAAGCAGATCCGTTCATCCCTTGATTTTTAGAAATGTTTAAAACTTCAATTAAATTTTTTAAATTAACTAAAATGCTTACAATTCCATCATTTTTAAAGATAAAGGGATGAAACTTGACAGCATGGTAGCTCTTAAGTAGGGATTGAGCCATGGCAAGTTGGAAGCAGATCTGTTTATGCCTTGAGTTTTAGGAATTTTTAAAACTTCAAACCCAATACTCCTCTTTGGGGTCTAGGGCCTTGAGCAGAACATTAAAAAAAGAAATAAAGATGAAGAGATGAAACTTGGCACCATGGTACCTCTTAAGTAAGGCTTTAGCCATGCCAAGTTGAAAGCAGATTGGTTCATGCCTTGAATTTTAGAAAAAAAATTGAAGACAAACTTTTTTAAAAAATATCCTAAAAATCAAGGCACGAACCGATCTGCTTCCAACTTGGCATGGCTCAATTCTAGGGTGACCACTAGGGTGTGGCCTAGTGGCTAAAGTGTTGGACTGGAAGCTGGGAGATCTGGGTTCTACTCCCCACTTAGCCATGAAAACCCATTGGGTGACTTTGGGCCAGTTGCAGACTCTCAGCCCAACCCATCTCACAGGGTTGCTATTGTGAGGATAAAATGGAGAGGAGGAGGATTATGTATGCCGCCTTGGGTTTCTTGGAGGAAAAAAGGTGGGATATAAATGCAATAATAAATAATAAAAAACTGTCAGGATTTCCCCAGATTTCTCCTGGTTAGGATGTTTTAGGATTTTTTATGCAGTTTTAATAATATGTGTCATGTTTTAATCAGTTTTATGTATTTTATCATGTTGTTGTTCCCCGCCTCGATCCAGACGGAGAGGCGGGTAAGAAATAAATTGTTATTATTATTATTATTATTATTATTATTATTATTATTATTATTTGTTCTATCCTCAGTGTCAGGGGGGATTTTATGCAATAATCTATAATGACCTGGAATTACACACTTTCCCTTTTAAGGCCACCATTAGAGTGGCAGGGGGGAATGACATGCTTTCTGGAGGTGTGTCATTCTCTCCCACTGCTCCAATCAAGGCCTTAAAAGGGAAAAACGTGTCATTCCCAGGCATTATAGAAAAGGGCCAGATTGAAGCGGTGGGATGGGGTGAGAATGACATGCTTTCCCCTTCTCTGCTCCAATTGGGGACTTTAAGGTGGCCCCAGAAAGCCATTTTCCTGCCCCCCACTAGGTGTCCTCTTTTTTGGTTTCCCAAATATGGTCACCCTACTCAGTTCTTGCACAGGCTGCATATCCATCCCTAGATATTTACTCAAAAGTAAGACCCATTGAATTTCCTTGGTTCTTGAAAAGCAACACACTTGCTTTTAGATTTGCCAGTCTCAGCATTCTATGTGTGCTATGAATGCCTGCTCTGTCTGTCCCTATAGTTTCCTGCAAGGTCCAGCCAGGGGAAGCCAGTAAATTAAACCCAGAGGTGGAGGGTGGGATTCCCTCAGGTTCATCTGACAGCAGGTGCTATAGAACATAGACCTTCCAGGAGTGTTGAGGCTGGATTTCTGGCAGACCCAGCCAGGCAACTTTATGGCCTGTTAGTCCCTCCATTTGGTAGCCCGCAGAGCACCTGCCTCATAAGGCAAATGGCCACATGAGAACTGTTATTATGGCCTGCTACTTTGTTTGTCTTTAGTAGTCTGTGGTCCAGATCTCTTCAGAAGGGGGAATAGTGTTTTGTGGTTGGGGTCAGTCTAAATTATCTCCAGGGGTCCCTTACTCAGTGCCTCTGATAGCAAAGAGATTGAGGATTTCCCCCAACTCTGTTACTCTTGAAGTTACTAGGCCTGTTGAAAATAGATTTTATAACATAAGCATGAAAACAGTTAATACCCTTTTTAACTTGTTAAACCAATGAAAACATGCCACACAAGAAGTCTTAAGATATGAATGGTTTATAAAAAAAAGTAAATGCAAAAGAACATCAGATGCAGAAGTGAAATCTGAAACATTACTAGTAGTAGTAGTAGTAGTAGTAGTAGTAGTAGTATCCTGCCTTTTGCCCAATGCTGGGCCTCAGGGCAGCCTTACAAAACTAAAACATATACAGCTAAAACCTATAAATAGGAATATACTAGGCTGACCATATGAAGAGGAGGACAGGGCTCATATAACTTTAACAGTTGTAGAGAAAAGGGGATTTCAGCCAGTGTCATTTGTATGCAATTAATTCCTGGTGAAATTCCCTCTTCATCACACCAGTTAAAGTTGCAGGGGCCCTGCCTTCTTTTGTATATGGTCACTCTAGTATAGTGCCTGCAACTTTAACTGTTGTGATGAAGAGGGAATTTCACCAGGGACTAATTGCATACAAATGACACTGGCTCAAATTCCCTTTTCTCTACAACTGTTAAAGTTACATGAGCCCTGTCCTCCTTTTCATATGGTCAGCCTAGACAATATAGTGGATTGTGATTTGGGAATATAAATGTAAGTGTGAAGGACTGATCTGGGTTAGGGACACCAGTGTGGTGTGAGTGATTAAAGTGATTCTATCCACCATACTATGATTTCAGTCTGGATCAGTCCACCTGCACTAGAGTCCTCCTTTTCATATGGTCAGCCTAAATATACAAAAGTTAAAAATATAATTAAATACTTTTCAATATTAAAGCATTTGAAACATTTTAAATACATAACAATTTAAAAGTCAAAGGTATAGACAGAGGTCCAGATTATTTGCCAAACGCGTGCTGGAACAAAAAAGGGTTTGTCTGCATCCAAAAACACATCAAGGAAGGAGCCAGTGTAGACTGCAAGGATTAGAAAGAAAATCCATGTGTGTACACTATGCAAAATAAACGACAGCTCAACTGTTTCTAAACCTTATTAGAAAAACAGGGTGACTAGGCTGAAACCAGCGTTGTAGGCCCAGAAGCACTTTGAAAGGTTTCAATATTGTACTTAAAACTTAACACCGTCCCAAACTAATTAAATGAAGTGTTTGAAGCTTTCAACTTATAGCAGTATGGACCAAACTCTTAGAAAAGAGGGAAGGAGCACTGTGTGTGAGTGGGGTGGGGTAAATTAAAAGAAAGGTATAGCTACCTATTCCCAGGAGAGATCTGAAGATCAAGTTACCATGGATCCAGAGGAACCACACCCTGCTTCACCAGGGAGCAAAAGAGCAAACTGGCCTTATGAAGATAGCCCAAAATACTCTCAGAGCCAAAGGAATGCATGTTCCAGAAGAGAAAAGAGAAACTCTTCTTCTTCTTCACTCAAAAGGTCTGTGGTAGAGGCAGCGGCCATTTCACTCACCCACCCCACATGGCCGCCTCATTGACTTGAATGAGAGGTTAAAATAGTCCTTAAAAGTCAACCGAAGGGAATTTTAAAAAAATGAAAAGCGTCCTATCAACTACAGTCGAGGAGGAAGAAGACCCCACCACTGGATTACTTAATAAGGCTGTAGAAATTATGCAAATTGTGAGCACAAAAAGTAGCAACCCGGAAGTAAATTTTACAAAAGCAGGGAGAGAGGTTTGTATTCCTTTTCTAACTTAAACTGCTCTCCTTCCCTCAATCTTTCACTAATCTTCTTGAAATTTTCAGGTAATGTAAAACAAACATTTCTTTCTGGCACCTGTAAATTTCAGAAAGGTTGATGAAACATTTTCGATTTTATGGCTGTTAGAATGACCCCCCCCAATTATCACTTTAACATGGTGGAATGTGTTTTTTACTGACGGCCCTTAACAATGGAGGCACGACTGTGCCTCCATTAATATTCCTGGCCTCCATCATAACTAAAATATAATGTGTGACATGGACTATCTATATACACAACATTTTTCTCCTACAGAAATGTGGTAAAGGATCATGCGAACATATGCACTTATGTTGCAGTTGTATGTGTGCATGCGTGTGTGCATGTGCATTCAAGGAAAAATGCTCCATCATCATGCCACTCCTACCATTAGACAGAATGAGGGAGCTGCCTCTGCCAGCAAATGTTAGGGTCTGGGGGTGTTAGAGGACACTGCTGTGTGCCACAGAGTCTGCCCTCTGCCCCCCTAAGCTAATCTGTGCCTCTTAGTTTAAGTGAAGGATCCTGTCCCATCCCCAGTGTTGAAATACGATCCAACCATCATTCTAAACACATTCTGTACATGGAATAGGGTGGGCACCATCTTGTCCTTTGCTTCAGGAAGCAAACTATCTTAGGCTCACCCTGTCCATAATTCAAAAAGAGAAACCCTTTTAGAAGGAACAGAGCAGCATACAACAAGAATATAAACCAATGGTAGTGAAGCAGTCATTAGCCAATATACTCACTGTTCAGTTAAATGCTCTAGAGAAAATAATTGTTGCAGTGTGGCATCTAAAACTATGCAATTCTTGAGGAAAGTGAATTTCTCTGGGGAACATATTCCATTAATGGAGTGCCACCACAGAAAATACCCTCTCTTCGGTCACCACTCGCCTCACCAGTGAAGCTAAGGACATCAGGGCTAGATCTACCCTACTGCTTTATAGCGGTATTGAAGTGCACTGATAACCTGTGAACATTTGTAAGTGGGGAGTAATGAGTGTGTGATAAAATGCTTGCCTGATGATGCTCAGCATTATATCCTGGATTTTATCCCACATTTATAATGATTTGATACAAGGTGTAGATCTGGCCTTGAAGAACGAATAATCAAAACATATGGGCAGGCATTTTGTTATTCAAGCTGATGACTATCAAGGAGGACATTTAACTTTTCCTGATTGCGATAATGATGATGATTTTATTGTGAATTTGCTCTAAATGTGCCTCTTTCTGTTAGTTTGAACAAGCCCTTTTAGAGAGACAACACAAAGAAGCATGTTTTGAATGTCTCAAACTTATTTATAGCAAAATTTATCCTTACATATATTGCTCTAACTGCTTGATGGATGTCTTTGGGTACCACAACAACTACAGTTGTGATGCAGCATATACGATTGTGATCTACCTGGGCTACAGTCCTATACATTGCCTAGAGTAAGTCCCATTGAACTAAATGAGGCGTACTTTTGGGTGGACATGTATGAATGAATTGTACTGTTAGGCTTTCCTGGGAGTAAACCCCCTTGAACTCAGGGGTATCTACTTCTGATTAGGCATGAATAGGATTGCTTAGTAGGTTACATGTTATTCAATTCTGTTTGTTTTAAAATTGAGGAAAAATGCATTTAAAGTGAAAACTGTGTTTATCTTGAAACTAAACCTTGTAGTAGGCCTAGTTGCTTCCCAATGTCCTTGGGCTTCCCATGTACTTTAACTAGCTGCATCTGAATATTTTAACACATACAGGTTACTTCCCCCTAATTTTTAGGCAACTAACTAATGTTAAAAAAAAAATAACACCAAGTGTCTTTCTCTTGAGACTGTGTTGGCAACTACTTTGCCTTATATGACAAGACACTAGTTAGTGATGACGACCCCTAGCAATCGAAGAACTGCTACTCAAATTCTTTCTCCTGCATCTCCTTTTCCCTCCGGCTGTCAGTGGGGCAATCAGAGACTTTCATCCGATTTATACCCAATATACTGAGAATATTCTAAGAGAAAATAATATTATTGAGAATATTCACTACCCCCACGGCCAGGTTCTTCCAATCTCAATGTGTTTTGGATTAGGCCATTAATATCACCTGCAGGAAAGGAACAGTCAGAAGCTTTTCATCTTGAAGGGCTTATTCAGAAAACCTGCTTAGCAAAATCAGTAGGAGATTTTGTTTGAATAAGATATTCAGGCCCGGGCCCGCACTCCCAATTCTCACCCTCGAGGAAGAACGGCCGATGTGAAGGGGGATGAAGACAGTGAAGCATGGGCCATGTTTGACATGTCTTGCTCTACATCCTTGATGAACAAAGGCAATCTTGACAAAGTCGGAGCTCTTTTCTTTTCATCTAGTAATGAAGTACCCTTTGAGATTAAGAAAAGAAAATGCGCACCCACACAATTCTCCGACGAAAGTGATGGCACACCTGCCAACCAGACCAAAGTTTGCTAATTAGCACTTGGGAAACGCTTCCAAGCTCAAGTGTTTAGAAGTGCGCTGCTCAAGCACTGGCAGGTGCTCATCACATTCAGCTCTTCAAATGCAACCCATCACTGGCTTCTTAAAAAACAAAAACTCTTGAACTGTCTTACTAATATCAATGTAGATCCCACCCCACACACACACACAAATAATTTGTTATAGGTCACAGAGCCAGCATCTAAAGTAGGCAGAACTGTATATTAATATATATTAATTATAGAGTCCAATAAGAAACTTCTCTGGGTGAATTATGAACAGTTAGGAGACTAAAATGCAATGCAGTTTAAAATACAAAATGCAATGAAAATATTTTAAAGAATAAAATGCCATACAAAACAATAAAGGTATGTAAGAATGGCCATAAAAGTCTAGCACTAGGTCTTTAAATTGCCAGGGAGAAAAGAAAGGTCTTTGCTTGGCATCCTGAAGATAAGAATCTAGGCACCAGCTGAACTTTTTTGGGGAGTTCATTCCATAAGTGGGGTGCCACATGCTGAGAATGCCCTCTCTCTTGTACCCACCTTCCTAGCTTACATCCACAGGGGCACCTAGAGGAGTGCCTCCAAATATGACCTAAAAGTCTGATAACATACACATGGGAGGAGATGTTCCTTTAGATACTCTGGTACCAAGCCATTTAGGGCTTTAAAGGTCAACACCCAGATTTTGATTTGGGCTTGGAAATGGACTAACAAAGCACTGGAAGCACATGATCATTTTGCCAAACCTCAGTTAGTGACCTAGCAGCTCTGTTTTGAAATAACGGAAGTTTCCAACCCATCTTCAAAGATATATACTGGGTGGCCCAAAAGTAGGTATACAGTTGTTTAGAATGTTGATGGGAGGGGGAGAGAATGTGTGACTAGAAGATGTGTGGGTGGAGTCAGAATGATAGATGGGAAGAGTGACAGTTGGTGACAGGTGTGGAGAGTGAGGGGAGTGAGGCCCAAAAATAGGTACAGTTGTTTAGTTGTTTAATTTTTTTTTTTTTACTGATATTGTGAATGATGGCAGCGAACTTGAGTCAAGAACAAAGAAAGTGGATTCTAAAGCAGTACTGGAAGACTGAAAATGTCGAGCAAGTGCGCACAGCGTGGCAAGATGCATCTGACACTCCTCCACCAACACATCTGACAATTCATCATCTTAGAGATAAATTTGAAGCAACAGGTGCAGTGGCTAATGCACCAAAATCTGGACGTCCTAGGATGTCTATGACAGAGGAAAATGAGATGAGAGTTGCTCTGATGTTTGTGAACAGTCCGAAAAAGTCCACACGACGTGTGTCTAAGCAGCTATCCATACCTAGAATGTCCTTGCAATGCTTAATGCGTAAACTGAAATTGAAGCCGTACAATCCAAGACTATTACATGGTCTTCTGGAGGACGACCCAGACCGTCAGTTGCAATTCTGTGAGATGATGCGTAACCAAATCTCTAACGAACCAGACCTTCTTGATAAGATCATCTGGTCAGATGAGGCTTCTTTCAAGTTGTCAGGCCACGTGAACAGGCATAACTGTGTGTATTGGGCAGATGAAAATCCTCATTTGACTATCACATCTCAACTGAACCAGCCAGGCATCACAGTGTGGGGTGCACTGATAGGGCCTGTTCTGATAACACGTCAGACTCTGTGGTTAACGAAACTGTGGCTCTCTGGGGTTAATACTAACTAGGCTGACCATATGAAAAGGAGGACAGGGTTCATGTAACTTTAACAGTTGTAGAGAAAAGGGAATTTCAGCTGGTGTCATTTGTATGCAATTAGTTTCTGGTGAAATTCCCTCTCCATCACAACAGTTAAAGTTGCAGAGCCCTGCCTTCTTTTGTATCTGGTCACTCTAGTATAGTGCCTGCAACTAACCACAAACCATGCTGTCATACACAACACTTAAAGCCATGGTTAGAGCCTCTAACCCTGCTGCAGACAGTCCAGCTGTGGTTAGTGTGTGAGCAGGCTTTAGCAAAACACATCACACAACATACCTTAAACCCTGCTGCTTAACCAGAAACCTTAACCAGCAAGGTTTAAGGTATCTTCTGAACAGGCCCTTTGTCTGTAATCTGCATTTCTTTCACCCCTGGTTGTAAGAAAATGGAAAGTAAATTTGAAACCTCAAGAGATGCTTCTGAAGTCAAACTAGCAGAGAACCTGGCTTTTAAGTTTCTCTGTAGAATTTAAGGCATTTTTTTACATGGAAGACTTCTGTGCATCTTTACAATGTTACTTGATCTATGCTTCAAGGGCAGAACTGCCTATCATTTTGTGTTTACTCTCTGAACAAATCTTCGACTGGTGACATTGTGATAGGCAAGGACCCTGTTTAGTGCCGAGTACTTGTTTTTAATTTTCTTTTCCTTTTTCCCCCCTTTCCAAATGACAAACTGCATTAGGACAAAAAGAATGGCTAGGACAATTTTATATATGTTTTCAAGAAAGCTCTGCATCGCTGGTAAACAGTGGAGAGATGTTAGGCGAATAAACACAGAAGAGGCAAAATTGTATTTATTTATGTTTTAGAACAGGCAACTCATTGAAAACATTGTAAGTTGTTGCTTATTACATAAGTGTTTAGGGGAAATATTTTTAGGTTTTTTAAAAAATGTATTTAGGATATTTATATTCTGTCTTTCAATTTACATTTCACAAGGTGAAATTTAAGGTGAAATGCTCATTTCACAAGGTAGGAATAAAACATATATATCTTAAAATCAAAGACAATTAACAAGAAATTATAACAGTAGAAAAATTTATAAAAAAGGCAAAAACAGTATAAAACAAGAACAAAATTAAATGGTTTAAAGGAAGTTATAAGACAACATCCTCACTGTTCAATTTAACTGTCAGGTTTCTCAGTCAATCAGGCAAGCACACATTCTGGCAAACTGGCATGGGACATCCAAATCAGTGAGACTTCTTTATTGCAGGAAATCTCATGATAAAAGCTTAATGGTTACCCAGAAGAAATTCCAGAACAGGCAAAAGCTAAACACTACTACCATGATGAGATTCCCATCAATGTGGTTTCCTGGTGCCATCTCCATGGTTCTGAACACAAGGGAAGGTCAATCCATACCTAACGGCTGTGCTGAAACTATCCCTGACATAAACGTTCTGGAGAAAATAATTGTTTCAACGTAGCACCTAAAACTATGCAAGGGTTGGGCAAAATCAATTTCTCCAGGAAAAAGTATGACACCAATATCCTCTCCTCACTTGCCTCACCAGTAAAGCTGAGGACACTTGGAGAAGGGCTTCCACAAATGATAAAAACATGCGGGCAGGCATTTTGTTATGTATTCAAACAGATGGCTGTCATGGAGGACATTTATCCTTATTCCTCTTCTTATATCCTGAATTTGTCATAAATATGCCTATTTCTGCTGAATAACAGTTCATTCAAAAGATTGTAGTGCATAAAATAGGAGTGGAACACTTGTGGCCCTCAGATGCTTTGGCCTACAATTCCCATCACCCCTTGCCAGCAAAGCCAATGATGAAGGATGGTAAGAGTTGTAGTCCAAAATATCTGAGGGCCACCACAAATTGCCCATCCCCACCATAAAAAAGGCCTTTTTAAAAAAAGGGGAGGGCTATGCAAGGGAGAACCTTTCATACAAGGGGAGTTTTGATTCTCCATTGCTGAACAAACAAGCAGTTGTACATCTTTAAATAGCAGCTGTCTGTTCAGCAACATCAGAAAGCAAAACCCCAGCTGTGTGCATGCATCTGGAATCTGGGCAAATAAGAGCATGTCCCAGTTTTGAAGTGTGATAGGGGGCTTGTAGATGCACATTCAATGTGTATCTGTCTTCTGAAGTCAAAACATTGTAGATGCTTCATTTAACAGGTGCCTCCTATTTTCCTATCCGCACTATACGTGGCAGCAAGCCGGTCTGTGTCCTCTTCTCATTGAATCCTTCACACGTTCAGCACACACATGGAAGGGAAGTGAGACCATGCCAGCCAGGGGATGTCATTATGCCTTATTCACCCCCATTGTGGCTGTGCAGTGTCACTACATTATTTATATGACAAAGCCACCAACTTGCAGCCATAACAGGCTTCCCCCACCCCAGTACGCTTTTTGAAAGTGTCAATTTACCGTGATATTTCCCTTTTTTTCTAAAGTCTCCATGTTGTTCCTTCATGTGTCAGTGGTGGCTTAGGTTCAAGTTATGCAAGTGGGGATAGCTCTGGGTGGATCAGGGAAGCACAGGAACGCTAAGCAGGGGGTGGGCTTGACAAGTCAAAATGGCTGCTGGCACTGCAGATTGCCCACACTCCCTCCTCCATTTAACTTTGAGCTTCATCACACAGGGGAAAATCACGTTTGCTTGCCATCACTTCTCTGCCTGCGCGTTTGTCCCTCATTACTTCCTCTTTTGAAAGAGGAAGTACACAGCATGCAAGTGGCTCATTCAGCGGGCAGGTTTGATCCTGCTGCTTCTCCTGCACACAGCAGGAGATAGCGGCAAATTCCATCTAAAAAAAATAAGTCTGACTTACTGTGGTGTTTTTTTGTGGCACGAAGAAGGCTAGAAAGGGCAGGAGGTGCACAGGAGGCAGACAGCATCATGAGAGAGACACGCGAAAATCTGTGAGTGCCCAGCAACGGGCATGCTATAATACGCTCGTCTGCTTGAGCTCTTTCTCATTTCCACCTTGCAGCAGAGATGCTGTGGGTTTTTGTGGGAATCAGCTACCAACGCAGCATCGTAGAGACACCCTCCTGGTCTTGCTCGCTGTGTATCTACCAGCCCTGGGTCTAACCTTCATCCACTAGGTTTGCATCAGAGCTGTGCACAAAAGACCTTTCAAAATTCTCCACCCTGATTCTGGCTGAGGGGGTGCAGCTCCCAGCAGAGTGTTTCCTTTCCACTCCTGCTACTGAGAGCAATGCCACTCTCTCGTAGGCAGTGGTTCTTTGGCGCAGTGGTAGAGTGGCAGCATTCCTCTGGGCAGTTTCTAGGGTGGGTGGGTAGGAGAAAAGCCATTTGTGTGTCGGGAAGGGGTTCTTTCTCAGGTTAAAAGAATTGGTCCCTAAAAGTTATTTGTTACCTTTCACATCCATGCCAGTAAAAGTGGTCCAGGAGAGACTTGTAGACAAGTTATATAAGGTATTTCCCCCCCTCTTCTTTTGAAGCATCAAGTACTGATCACAGCTCCTGCAGGCAGTAAAAGCCAGTTTTAGATGGATAAATGTTCTGATCCTATATGACACTTTGTGTGCTCCTAGTCATCACTGATGGGCAAAATGTAAAAACGATGGAGAATTTAGAGGACATTCAGGGTCTTTTGTTAATACAATGACCTGTTGATCTGCCATTTCTAATGTGATTCACCAGCAAGGCAACAATACTAAACAGAATACCTGCATATATAGGGGGCTGAAGCCATAAATCTATGATACATTGGGAAGACTGCATTCCTTTATATGGGGGGGGGGTTCAAGGTGAGGGCTTTGATGGGATCTCTTGGAAAGAAAAGGACAAAAAAAATCTTTCTTTATCCAAAGAGAATAGGTGTTTATTGTTAAAAGGACCTCCCTGCTGCATCTGAGAGTCTGTTCTCAGATGCATTATGTTCAGGGGATAGATCTAATCCTAAATGATTACCTTCATTAATGTGTTTGAAACTAGAATGTCAAAATTTACAAAGAACACTTGAATATCAATTAGTCTCTTCCACAGAGACTTCATAGGATGTGGAAATTCATCTGAACACTACAAAGGGTAAAACGTGGAAGGATAATCAAATAGAGATGAAGCCCATTGAGTCTGACATCTTCCATGTAAGGAGAGGGGTAAGCAGAGTAAATGAGTGAAATCAACCATGAGGGTAGTTAAGTATTCAGAGCCATTTTCCCCTGCTCTTTGTTACCTTTCAAACAATCTACATTCTTAAAATGCAGTTAAACTTCTTGCTCCTACATGTTCCCCCAAATTACATCTCAGTGCTTGGGCAGAATCCGTAAGGTGACCATATGTCAGGAAAAACCAGGACGTGTCAGGATTTTGAGTAACAAATCCAGGAAGGGGGAAAATGATGAATTTGAAGAAAAATCTGGATTTTTCCCATCCTCCCCCCACTCAAAGGGCAGCTCTACTTCATAGCCAATGGGAATTAACAAAAATGCTGACAGCTCTGTCATTTTTAAAGATAAAGAGATACAACTTGGCAACATGATAGCCTTTAGGTAGAGCTTTAGCCATGCCAGATTTAAAGCAGATCCATTCATCAGTTGAATTTTAGAATTTTTAAAAAAGTTTGAGGTTCTAAAATTATTTTATTTATAAAAAAACCCATCATTTTTACAGATAAAGATATGAAACTTGGCACTTTGATAGCTCCTACATAGGGCTTTAGTCATCCCAGATTTGAAGCACGTCCGTTCATCAATTGATTTTTAGATTTTTTTTTTACAAAAATTGGTTTTAAAATAATTACTTTTTTTTTAAAGAAAAACCATCATTTTTAAAGATAAGGAGATGAAACTTGGCATCATGATAGATCTTAAGTAGGGTTTTAGTCATGCCGAGTTTCTAGCAGTTCTGTTAATCTGTTGATTTTTAGCAAGTTTCCAAACAAAATTGAACTTTAAAAATAATTTTTAAAAGCCATCTGGCCATCCGGCAGCAAGCCCTGTTAAGGAGCAGCAAGCCCTGTTAAGGAGTGAGGATACAATCAGAAAAGATATCTGAGGATATAACAACAAAGTACAGCAAAAGCTACAAAAGTAGGAGTGAGTGAAGTTAATTTCAGATACTTTGATGTCTCACTTGTTATTTTAATGATTTTAACATTAAGATGTCATGTAGAACATATTTGTCTTAATTGTGTGCTGTACAATCAGACATGTGACCAAGGCTATGTTCAGGTGGGCACCCCCCCTTGGTGCTGGACACACCCTTTGGGGGCAGACATTTTGATGGGGACATCCCCTTGGGTGCCAACCATGTTGTCCTCCTTTTTGGTTTCCAAAATATGGTCACCCTATCCAATGGGCATTTACTTTCTCAACTGATTCATTTCCACCCCACCCTTCTGCAATTGGTTTGTCCCACCAGTTCCATTGCACAAGTAGGACCCACTGCTTATGTGTTTCCTAAGAGAAGCCTGTAAGGAGTGAAGGAAAAGATTTAGCGCTTCCTAGTAGGGGTGTGCACGGACCACCCGGATCGGACCGGGACCCAGATCGGGACCTCCAATTTTGTCACGGATCAGATCGGACAAAATCAGAGGGGCCCCCCGGACCGGATTGAGTCTGATCCTGATCCAAATATCTGAACTTTTTGGATCGGCCGCCATTCCCCCCCCCCCATAGACTTGCATTGCAATGCAAGTCTATGAGGAAAAAATGGCAGGAGGTGGATGAGGGGGGGCCTAACTCCCTCCCCCCCTGGGCCATCCGCTGTGGACAGCCCCGGCAGGTAAGCCCCCTCCCCCACGCTCCTTACCCCCCCGGGCGCCAGCGGATGGAAGCGGACGGCCCCGGGGGAGGGGTAAACCCCCTGCCCTCTGCTCCCTGCTCCCTGCTTACCTTTCCTAGACATCCGCTCCCGTCCGGCGCAGGCCGCTACTGCGAGTGGGCTTCGCGACCTACCCCTAGGTAGCGTGCCAGGTGATCATCACCTGATCATCATCACGTGATCATCACCAGGATAGACGCGCAACTCAGGAGCAGGCCGTGAAGCCCGCTCGCAGTAGCAGCCGGCGGCGGACAGGAGCGGACAGCCAGGAAAGGTAAGCGCGCCGGACGGCCAGGAAAAGTAAGCGTGCCGCATGCCCCCCTACCACTGCCCCCTGCTTATGTCATCACCTGGCGCGCTACCTAGGAGCGGACCGCGAAGCCTGCTCGCAGTAGCAGCCGGCGGCAGACGGGAGCAGACGGCCAGGAAAGGTAAGTGCGCGGCGCGCCCCCCTCCCCCTGCCCCCTGCCCCCTGCTTATGTCATCACCTGGCGCACTACCTAGGAGCAGGCCGCGAAGCCTGCTCGCAGTAGCAGCTGGCGGCGGACGGGAGCGGACGACCAGGAAAGGTAAGCGCACTGCGCACCCCCCTGCCCCCTGCTTACCTTTCCTGGCCATCTGCTCTCGTCTGCCGCCCCCTGCCCCCGTTGTCCGCTTCCATCGGCGGGTGTCTGCTGGCGCCCGCCAATGGAAGCGGCAGCGGGCACCAGTGGGCGGCCGCCAATCCGCCGGTCCATCCAAACCAGATCGGAACCTTTCCAGATCGGATCGGATTGGATTGGCTGATCCAGCGGTGAGATCAGAAATCTGGATTGGATTCGGAAACCCTGGATTGGATTTGGATCGTGGATCCGATCCGATCCAGTGCACATCCCTATTTCCTAGCCCCCCCAAACTAGCAGAAACACTTGTTTCTGGAAGGAGGCAGATTAGTGAAGCTCCCTTATGGGAGTACTGCTGTCCTGCCTCCTTCCAGAAATAAGCGTTTCCACTCATTTTGGGTTGCCTCATTTTGAGTTGTCCTGGAATTGTTAAATCTCCATTATACAAGTGGTGGGAGGAGGGCACTTGTGCAACAGAATTGGTGGGATGTAAGAGAATCAGTGGGATGCAAGCACCCCATTGGATTCTGCCCCTTGACAGCTATTATTGGAATTAAGGATGAATTTGACCGGCCCCAGCATGCAGGTTGTCCACCTAGAGCATCATCACACGGGGGAAATCATGTTTGCTTACGTCGCTCCTCTGCCCATGCATTTGACCCTCATTTCTTTCTTTTTTGAAAGAGGAAGTAAACAAGTTGCACATGGCCTATTCAGTGAGCTGTTTTGATCCCACTGCTTCTCCTACACACAGCAGGAGATAGCGGCAACTTCTGTCTTTAAAAAGAAGTTGGACTTACTGGGGTGTTTGATTGTTGTTGCACAAAGAAGACTAGAAGGGGTGGGAGGCAGACGATGTGTTGAGAGGGACCTGGAAAAATCAGTGAGTGTCCAGTAACGAGCGTGCAATAAAACACTAATCTGATGGAGCTCATGATGGGGCAATGAAGAGAACGACAGACTTGTGTGTCATCCTCCACAGGTAAGTAGAGCATTTAAAACAAATGAAGGGCCACACACACATGAGTGCCTGTCCATGTGAGTAGTCCCTGCTCATGTAATCTACCTACAGCTAAAAACAGGGGGGGGGGTAGAAATGAAACCTCATTTATGCATGTTTGGTTCAGTTTCCATCAACAATTCTAAGGATAGTGCATAAGAAAGAGGACTTTTGGGGGTTCTGTCAAGCCCCATCACTGCCGGCTAGGGATAGGAAAAGCAGCAATCCTTGAGCTCCCCGAAATAGTCCAAAAATCGCTTCAAAGCTTATTTTGGCTTTTTGTTTGTGATTGGGGTCTGGTGGGGTGGGGGAGGTCAGCTGCACAGGGAAAGAGTGCAGTGCTGTGCATATTTTTCAAAAGGCCGTACTTCCCCCACATTGACTAAAGCATGAAAATTAGTGGGTGTGCACATGCATGGTGTATGTGCTTTTAAAAAATATTTAAAAAAAAACAATTTCAAAAATTGTGTTAAAAATTCAGGAATTTGCAAAGAGTTCCACCCACCCACAAAATGTTCCTGATCATCTTCCTGATTGGGATTGGGAAAAGGACAAGTTCGCATAACAGAAAGAAAATTCTCATGCCTCCTTCTTGCGAGCTTTTAGGAGAGCTTTGACACACCATTTGTTTTTATTTTGCTTTTAAAATAAGATGGGTTTCATTGGGTTGCTGTGATTTTAGCTACGCTGTTGGTTTTACTTTCTGGGCTGGATTTTTTTTAAAAAAATTCTGTTATTGCTGAGTTTACAAAAGATTTAATTTGACTGCATTTTATTTTGGAAGCCAGTGTGAGAGGGTTTTTACCCTTTAATGCTGCCTAAAGATATTTAAAATAAAATAAAGTCAATAATAGAGTGTATGAGCCCAAGGTCCCACCTATATGTATCCTACCTACTCAAGGTGTTCATGAATTTGTTTTACATTTCCTTGGTTTCAGTTTCACATATCAAATTAACTAAGAAATCTTATGGTCACTGGGAGAGCGTCTCAGGGACCATATGACATAGTATATCCCTCCCCACTGAGGCTGTATGCTTAGCTATGACCTCAGCAAGAGAAATACAAGCAGGGATCCCCCCTACATCCCTCCCTTTTCCAGCCACTGGGAGAAGCTCTGCAATAGCTTCCTCACTGGAGGTTGGAGCTTTACCTTGGATAAGGAGAACTTCGGCTGTTGGATGATATATAAATGTAATAAATAAATAAGGATCCAAATTAGGAGGAAGGGGATGTGCCCATGAGTGGAGAGGGGAGATGCCATGGGTCTGTGGCCTGCTATCTCCCATTTCCATTAGGGATGAATGAGAAATTAATTTCAGTTTGATTTTGATCAGGATTTTATCTAATTCGCACCTTCCAGACTGAACACACACTCAAACACAAATTGCAATAGAACTCTGTACATTTCCAAGCTTGCAATGTGATTAGCAGACCCCACCAAAAAATTTTGACAGCAATCATACATTTCAAAAATGTGTATGTTTCAAAATGAGTGTGTTTCAAACATGTGCCAATTGATGAATACATTTGGAAAAATATGCATGGAATGACACACAGATTTTCAGGTGAACCCCCCCCCCCCCCACACACACACACAACTTCAGAAATCTGATATGGACTTGAGCCAGAACAAACTGTGAGATGGAAATCAGGAACTTCAGTGAGCTTGATGGTTGCTGATTTGCACATCTTTAAATCCAGCAGCATGATTCCACTAGATGCATGCAAAGTGCTATCTAGTGGGAAATCACCTGAAAAGAGGATGGAGACATGAAAAATGTCTGTATTGCTCCTCCTGTTCTGCCGACCAACACTCAGCAACGCATAGGACACTCAGAAGCTCCTGATCTCAGAAAATTTCATCTCTCAGCTTCCAAAAAGGTAGAATTGCTCTCTAATGTGTTTTGGAGTGCAGTTTGTGGTTCGATCATTTTTAAAAAACAACTTACCTGGGAGTGCACAGGGAATTCCACAGCATCAAGAAAGTTTATCCCCTATGCTCCCCTGATTTCTACTTTTGGAAATGTTGTGACAGGTATCAAATCCTTCCCTGCAGAAGGTTTGCTAGATGAGGAAGTACATACTTAGAAATTATATGGAAACTATAAATCCAGGAAGGCAGCTGAAATAATTGCAGAGCATAATAATGGTTTCTTTCAAGCACTGAAGAGAAAAAAAATTATATAGAACAGCTGATACAATATTTAACATACTTTGTAGATAGTAGCATAATCAGAGAAACAGGATATATTGCTGGTATGGATTCTAGATAAACACAAAATTAACATGAATGGTTACAGAGTATTGGTTATATTCTTACAAAGTAGAAGATTTTACCAAGGTTCTTTCACACAATACTGGATACATGGGAAAATCCATAATTGCTTGTGGTAGGATTACGAAAACACACACACATTCGAATCCCAACCAACGTATGAATTGCTCTCATGGTTTCCAGTTATAAAGCATATCTGAAAAAGTTGGGTTGTTTTTCAGAGGAGAAGCAGAACATTAACTTAAGAAAGTCTTAAAACCTCAGCAGGGGATTACTAAACATGCTTCTAGCATTTTTATATCTTTTTAAAGGACAGGCAGGGTATAAAAAGAGAAAGAAATTCTGGAAACCTGACACATCCTTAAATCAGAATTTGGAATGAGAATCTGTAAAATATAGTCTTAAATTTCTGTTACATATGAGCAAAGACATGCTCAGAGCCTGATCCTACAATACATTGCTTTTTGGCCCATGTGAGCATCCCCAAATATTCTCCCATGTGAACAAAGGTAAGGCATGAACCTGGTGATTGCAAATAAAGTCAGCAGAAAATCCTTGGCAGCATCACAGTAACTCCTGTTTTTTACGAGTTGGTTCACATGTTTGGCTCTACATTTCCCTCAGCGGTCATCTATCACCAGCCATCCCATCTGGCTGTAGCAGAGGGGGAAATTGGACAGCAGGGCCAACCCCACTGACTTGGGTGAGAGACCAGCTACCATATTTATTGTATTGTTTTCTTTTATCTGTTTGTAATCTGCCCAGATAATGCTTGTTGATGGATTAAACATATAATACATAAAGTACATTTGGCTTCTCTTCTACCTCATCTTTTAGCTGCCATCCCATCTGGCTGTGGCAGAGTGTGAGATGGGACAGTGGGACCCACTCCATTGGCTTGGGTGAGGGACCAGCTGCCATTTGGCTCTTCAGCCCCTCCCTGTTTCCATTCCAGCTGTCCATTATAAGAACGTGAAACGGTTTTATTGCAAAGCCAGGCTTTTGGAGGATAAGACAGTTTTACCTGTGCTCTTAATTCTTGATGGCCCATTCACCCCTGTAACTCCTTATTCTAACTGTAGCCACCAGGTGATGAAAATAGAGGTGGGAATTAGCTCTTGATGGCCAGCAGCTGTATGTGAAAACTTACTTCATTGCAACATGTTGCTTGTGGTGTGCCCAAGGGGTTGTCTTCCCTTTGCTTGGCTTTGACTTCTCACGTGACAGCAGGTTGGCTGTTGTTTTGAGTCACAAGGGGCTGTTTTGCAGAACTCTTCCTTTTCTGCATCAAACATTAGCATGCTGCATGTTATCTGCCTCAGCTTTGTGCTTCCTGCTACATACCTGATCTCGAATGGTCACTTCTATGCTGCCATTAGTGGAACATAAGCAGCAGTCTTTCAGGTCATTTGGGGGAAAGGGGAAGCTTTCCTTTCCTTTCTCTGCTAGTGCCCCCAATCAGCATCATTGTTTTGTGCTTCCATTGGAGGCATGGAAGCATAGACCCTGAATGGCAGCAGGGTGGATGGGAATTTAGCACTGCAGTGATGTGGGGAATGAGGGCCACACAACAGAGACCACATGCACCCCTGCCCCAGGGCATACATGGAGATTTCTATGGCTGAGCCTAAACCCCTGGTGAATGTTTTGTGGGACATCCACAAAGTTAGACATTCAGACTGTCATATATTTTGTAAATGTTGTGCTATATATGTGTGATTTATCTGTTTTTTAGGGGGGATATCTAGCGCTGGATACTTAATTTATGAAGAATTTGATTCCTTTTACTCTTCCAATAGTCCCAAATTGCATTTTAATCTCTTGTAACCATAATACACATTGAAACGTTCTGTAGTCGGAGAACATTTACTGCAAGGATGATTCATATGCTGCATGCTTTTGTCATTTGCAAGTTGAGATTAGTGTGGTGAAATTTGTCATAATTGATGTGGTGTTTGCTTTTGCTTTTTCCAAGACAAATGGAAAGATGGAAATAGGAAAGAAATCACAAGAATTTCCAAGGGAACAATTATTCAGGCTCAAATGAACGACTTCGTGGAGTTTCTTGGACATGTGTACAAGGATGTGACAATTGTTTTACATGGAGACAAGCTCTGTGGTGTTGTGCAAAATTGGGCACTATAAAAAGAAGACAAGCACAGGCAGGGGCAGGACCCCATACTGAACATCATCAACTAGAAGGTCTAAGAAATAAGCCTATGGTGAGATTTATTTATTTATTTATTTATTTATTTATTTATTTATTTATTGCATTTCTGTACCACCCAATAGCCAAAGCTCCCTGGGTGGTTCACAAAAATTAAAACCATGAAGTACAGTTCAAAGTATAAAACAAACAACAGTATAAAAACACAACAGAAAAGTACAATAGAAAAGCACAACCAGGATAAAACTGAGCAACAACGCAGAGGTTTATACAGATTTAAAATACAGATTTAAAACAGCGAGGTTAAAAAACTAAGATGATAAACTGCTAAAATACTGGGAAAATAAAAAGGTCTTCACCTGCTGTCAAAAAGAACATAACATAGGTACCAGCCGAACATCACTAGGGAGCTCATTCCACAGCCAGGGTGCCACAGCAGAGAAGGCCCTCCTTCTGGTAGCCAGAGAAGGACCCCTGAAGATGATCTTAGGGTCCAGGCAGGTACTTATAGGAATAGGCATTCCTTCAGATAACCTGGCCTCAAGTCATTTAGGGTTTTGAATGTTAATACCAGCACTGTGAATCGGGCCTGGACCTGGACTGGCAGCTATTGACGCTGGAAAAGCACTGGCATGATATGGCCTCTTTAGCCAGTCCCTGCTAAAAAATGTGCTGCCCTGTTTTGTACTAGCTGAAGTGCCCAGACCATTTTCAAAGTTAGCCCCACATATAACACACTGCAGTAATCCAGACAAGAGGTTGTCAGAGCATGGATAACTGTAGCTAGGCTATCTCTGTCCCGATAAGGGCACAGTTGGTATATCAACCTAAACTAATAAAAGGTGATCCTTGCCACTGAGTCCACCTGCACCTCAAGTGACAGTTCTGGATCCACGAGCACCCAAACCCAATTCTTTAGGGGGAGTGCAACCCCCTCCAGAACAGATTGAACATCACCTAGCTGGACAGACGAACCACCCACTAACAGTACCTCCATCTTGTCTGGATTGAATCTCAGTTTGTTGGCCCTCATCCGGTTCATTAGCATGCTCAGGCACTGATTCAGAACAGCCACTGCCTCACCTGGGTTTGATGAAAAGGAAAGGTGGAACTGGGTGTCATCCGCAAATTGATGACACCTCAGCCCACATCTTCGGATAATCTGTCCCAGTGGTTTCATGTAGATGTTGAACAGCATAGGGGATAAAATAGAGCCCTGTGGAATCCCATGGCCTAGGTGCCATGGCACAGAGCAATAATCCCCCAGTACCACCTTCTGGAATCAAGCATCCAAGTAAGAACGGAACCACTGCAACACGGTGCCTCCAACTTCCAACCCAGACAACCTATCCAGAAGGATACCATGGTCAATAGTATTGAAAGCTGCTGAGAAGTCCAAGAGCACCAACAGGGTTACACTCTCCCAGCAAATGTCATCCCACAGGGCAACCAAGGCAGTTTCCATTCCAAAACCAGGCCTGAAGCCCGACTGAAATAGATCTGGATTTATTTATTTATTTATTGCATTTCTATAGTGCCCAATAGCCAAAGCTCCGTTTCATTCAAGAGTGCCTGGAGCTATCCTGCAACCACTCACTCAAGCACCTTGACCAGGAAGGAGATGTTAGCCACTGGCCTAGAATTGTTAATTCCTCCAGGTCCAGGTTCTATTTGGCTCCTAATATTGGATGAAAAGGCACTGATAAATATCCTAATAGCCCTGCTCCAGACTGATGCGGAAATAAAACCCATTAAACTACAGTGGATTTGGATGTTATATTTTTAGGAGTTCAGATTCTTTGGAATGAGTACCCTATTGAGGATATGGTGGTTGTATAAACTGCATGGTCACCAAGTCTACAGGCACCATCATCTCTAGACACAGGCAGAGACAGAAAGTCAGACAGACTCTCAAGGGTGAAAAATCTGACATTATCTCACCTGGATACACTACAATGAATTTAATTGATGGCAATATATCTAGGTGCATTACTGACAACTTTATTTATCTAGTTATTTAGTTATTATTATTTAGCTAGTTAGTAGATTTCTAATCCGCCCAATAACTAATGTTATTTGAATGGATTACAACCAATTAAAACTAAAATGCCATTTTAAAACACAGTTAAAAATATAAACTACATTATGCCTCAATACCCTTGCCTGGCTTGCCTGGGTGTTGGGGAGGCTGTTGCAGGTGGGGTGGAGAGGGAGACGTGGTAGCCTGTGATGGTGGGCTCAGATGGTGCCACGAGGCAGGGAGGGGACTAGTCACTATATAATGGCCGCACGTCCCTTCCTGCCTCCTCTTCTGTTGCACGACTCCCTCCCTCTCTGTAGGCAGTGTGAGATTGCTGGTTGCCATTAGGGGGCCAAATAGGATTTTTTTGCTACATATATGTGCCAAATTTCAGAACAATCCCTCCAACCCTGTATTTTATATGAATTTAAACATCGTGCACCTTTTTTGACAGATCTCTGAATGTACGTGGTGAGCTGTCATTCTGAGCTGTCAGAAGTTGCACGATCTTTCAAAACTTCATGTACATTATGTGGTTGGAGGGATTGTTCTGAACTTTCATACACATACTTAGGCGTACCCCATAAGCACTGTGACCAAGTTTCAAGTCTCTAACTTTGAAAATACAGAAGTTATAGGCTTTTCTGTCTCCAAAAGCAACTCTATAGGGCAAAATAGGGATCCGAAATAAATATCGGATTTCCGATAATCATCGGAAATCCAATTCGAGTTGATATGATTAACATCCTTTATAATCAGATCCAATTTTTTTTAAGTGCTTTCCGATAACGATACAATACGATAATTTTGGGCGTGCACACCCCTAGTTTTAAACCCAACTTTATTGTCTCATCTCGTTATTTCCACCCTCCGTTCCGCAATCAGATATTTAAAGAAAGAAATGCAATATGTTATTTTATTACCAGTTCAGAGGCTAAAGGCAGAACTAATTGATATATGAAACTCAGTCTGATCGCCAAAATGGAAGCTTTGTGTTGAGTACCCTTCACTTCCTCCAAAATTTTCCTAATGCCATAGCCAGAATATTTCTTAGCCCCCACTCCCCATGATTAGGTGGTGGTGGTGGTGGCAAAATGCTCAGAGCAATAACACCAGGATATAAGCAATGTTCTACTACATCTCTGATGGCGAGGGAAGTCAACATGGTGCTGTCATCCTCACTGGCAGTCCTGTGTTCCTTCTAATGTGTAAATATATCCTTTTCAAAAAAGTAAGATATGGGGCAGAAAAAAACCCTTTTGTTTTATCTTTGACTAGCTTCACTTTTGTCTTACAGATCAGTTTCTTGTTCCCAGCCTTAATCAAAGTTAATATGAAGCAAATGCCATAGAAAGATAAAAGCCTTCATTACAGTTGACCTTTGTGTAATTTCATTTCACCATCACTTCTCTTACCTTCAGTTGTAACTATGCAATTAGTAGTAAAAAGAGATAAAGGGCAATCTATTTTCCCCTAGTAACCTGGAAATGGGGTGTGTGACTGAATTTCAGGGAAATTAGATAAGGAACAAAAATGAAAATTGAAACATGCTTCTAATGCAGCCCCATAGTGCGACGTACATTTCAAGACAACTAATCAAAGGCTTTCATAAAAATATGTGCTTGGGAACTGGAGGGTAATGTAAGGTCAGCTTTACGTCAGCCCATGGAGTTTTCACATCCTTGATAGTAACTTTTAAGATCATTCTCTGTTCATTAAGAGGGCTTCATATGTAGAAGATTTAAACAAGAAGTAACAAAGAGTAAAAAAAAAAGATTCTGACTGTGATAAAACACCGCTAACTTACAGCTTATGTGTCAAACTAGCAGTCAACACAGCCTCCTATAACATAAATATTGTAGTGTTACCTCTCACGAAGATCTGTGATCAAATTATTATGCTTCAGCTGAAGGTGTTAATCATGCATCTTCTTTTTTGTCTTGACAAGGACAGGTTGTAATGTGAACCTGACTCAGTGCTGCTATTCAGAACAGTTCCTAAAGCTGTACTGTTTTGTGGGGAGGGGACCTGAAGGTAATAGTGAAAACATAATTTTATTTCCCTGGAGGTGAAAGATGAAAAAGTTTGGTGTAATTGGTCCCCATTCACTTAGCTGACCTATATCTGTGCTAGTTAAACAAATGGAGATAAGATTTCCAAACTTTAATATGGAACTTACTGCCTAATAAAGTATTAGTGAGATTTCCCCCATTACTTCTGGTCTAGCTTTGTGTACATATGGTGAGGCCAGTAATTCTGTAGAGCTCATGGAGAACTTGCCACAGCTTGATCCTTGACAGATATCTACACTTATCAATGATTGAATGTGAATGATAGTAAAGTTGATACTATATTATATTCTGAATATTAAATATTAGACTATCTTTGGATTTTATTGGTATTTGCTACCAGCTATCTTAAATAATAACTCCAGTTATGAAATACCATCAACTATGATTTCAAATATGAACTATAGAAATATAAAAATTGGAAACCAAATAACAAATACCATTGGCTGTCAAATATAAAATGTTATCACATATCATATCAAACACAACATTGCTGGTCAGACATCATATACTATCAGATGTTAAACAATAGTTGTCAGTTATTAAAGGTCAGATATAAAATACAGATGGAAAGCAAATATGTGAACACACCAGAGGGCGGAAAACAAATATTTAATGGTTGTCTCACTTCGGAATTCACTGTGACTGATCCTGAAGTGGAATCATAGAATAGTAGTGTTGGAAGGGGCCTATAAAGCCATTGAGTCCAACCCTCTCAAAGCATATCTAACAGATGGCTGTCCAAATGCATCTTGAGATCATATGACCTCCCTAGGTAAATGGTTCCATTGTCATACTGCTTTAACAGTCAGGAAGTTTTTCCTGATGTCCTGCAGGAATCTGGCTTCCTGTAACTTGAGCCAATTATTCTTTGTCCTGTTCTCTGGGATGAACAAGAAGAGATCCTGTCCCCCTACTGTGTGACAATCTTTCAAGTATTTGAAGAGTGCTATCATGTCTCCCCTCAGTCTTTTCTTCTCCAGGCTAAACATGCCCAGTTCTTTCAGTCTCTCCTCATAAGGCTTTGTTTTCAGACCCCTAATCATTCTCGTTGCCCTCCTCTGAACCCCCTCCAGCTTAGCTGCATTCTTCTTTAAGTGTGGTGCCCAGAACTGAACGCAGTACTCAAGATAAGGCCTAACCAGTGCTGAATAGAGGGGAATTAGTACCTCATGCGAGTTGGAAGCTACACTTCTATTAATGCAGGCCAAAAATAGCATTTGCTTTTTTGCAGCCACATCATACTATTGCTCATATTCAGCTTGTGATCTACAACAATTCCAAGATCCTTCGCACTTGTAGTATTGCCGAGCCAAGTATACCCCTTCTTGTAACTGTGCATTTGGTTTCTTTTTCCTAGATGTAGAACTTGGCATTAATCCCAATTAAATTTCACTGTTGTTTTTAGCCCAGCACTCCAGCCTATCAAGATCATTTTGAAGTTTGTTTTTGTCTTCCAAGGTATTAGCTATCCCACCAAATTTTGTGTCGTCTGCAAATTTGATAAGCATTCCCTGCACCTGTTCATCCAAATTATTAATAAATATTTCTGAATTGGACTGCCTATATCTACTTGCTATACTAACAGCAATATAAATGAAAAAAAAAAATGTTTCTGCTCAGAATCGAAGATCAGAAGAAATCCCTGCAGAATATGGATCTAAAAGGGGCTGTAAACCAAACTATCCTCAAATTACATTTCAGAATGGCTGAAGTGATGACCAACAACTTCTGCCCAGCAATTGTAGGGCAATAATGAATTATTTCAGCTGCATAGCAAAACCCTTTCTTGAGAGTAGGTCACATTCACATTGAAAGGGAACACACACTACCATAGCAATTGCTCATAAATGACTATGGGAGCATTAGTATCATTAATCTGAGTAATTATCGGATTGATACACATGCAGATTGTGCCAATTAGACTTTAAACAGGTTGGTGCCCACAGTGAAGGGCTCATCTATTATACAAGAGAGCTCTAAAGCCTTTATATTTGCTCAGAATAGATAGATCCACTGCACTTGACCATGTTAAAACAACAAGAGAAAATAATGTCTACTGTTAGCATAGCATGTGCTGACTGTATCCATATAGTTTCAACCACTGGGTGGTGATGGGGTCTTGTTTTTGTTTTAGTAAACCCATATTTGACTGTTTAGACAACCATGAATGGTGTCAAAATGGTGCCAGGATTCATTCTGGCACCATTTATGACTGGATTAAATAATGGAGGTACATCTCTGCTCTTCAGCCACACTAAGCAGCTTGGATAGTTCAGCATTTTGCAGGACAAGGCTGGAAGGAAGACACATACACACACAGAGAGAGAGAGAGAGAGAGAGAGAGAGAGAGAGAGAGAGAGGAGTGTACGCATGTTAAAGAGGTCACTACTTTATTTTTGGCTTTTGCAGAAAGTTAACTGTGACCATGCATGGGTTGCTGAGTCAAGCAGCAATAACAGGCATCCAACCAAAAATTCTACCCTGGTTCTCTGAACGGCATTGGTGGCATCTCATAACTAGGGATGGGCAAATCTGTCAGTATTGGTTTCTCTCAGTTTCTCAGTTTTTCCAGTCTTAAGTTCGGTTCATCTCAAACATTGAGAATTTCCCCAGTCTTTGAGACTTTTCTTTTTAAATGTGCATGAAAATTCATAACATACTGTAATGTGACAATTGTCCAAGAACTAGTTTATATAGAGAGAGATTATACTGGTATCTGCCAAACATACTAGAAATAAAATATTCATAAGGTGAGCCTTGTTCTATAAGATTATTACATTCTTAGAATCCATCATATTTCCTTATTCTCCATCCTTATGCATTGTCTTTGTCCAACCAGCCTATCCCTTTCTCTCTCATATTTTTCTTCTGTTCTAATACTTGGGTACCTTTCCCTCAAAGTTTGTGTTTTGTACTATTAGAGGATTGTTCATCTTTTCCTCACTGTTAGATGTCTGACTGCTGGATTTTCATGTTATTAACCCTTGTCTAGGTGTCTTAACCTTTCTTTCTTTCGTTCATTTGTTCATTTGTCTGTCTGTCTTTGTTTTTCTTCCATTGTCTTTAGCTTACAATTCCTTCAATTCAATCCTGCATGCTCTCCATTGATCCAAATTTTGCAAGCCCTGTCTTCATCCAGAATGTGACATGTTCTTTATACAGAAGAAAAGAAGTGCTGCTATCATTACACTTTGGAAAACATGTTCAGTGCTTAACTTAACTAGTTCTTCTTGAGAATGGAGAGAGAGAGAGAGAGAGAGAGAGAGAGAGAGAGAGAGAGAGAGAACAATTTTTTACAAACTCACCTCTGAGACTGGCTTTCCTTTGAAGAGAAACCATCACAATAATCTATTTTTGATTCTTGTTTAATCTCCCTGACTTTGGGTAGGGAGAGTTCAGAATGTGTTCCCATGTCCTAAAATCTTCAAAGACGTTTGGATAAAGCTATGAAGATTCCTTCTAGCCACCTAGCCTACTTATGTTCCTTGAGGATAATTGGAAAATATTAAAACCTAAACCCTCACTTGTCTGGGCGTCTAGAAGATAAGAGGACTTTGTAACACTTACTACACTGGGGCTCTCTGCTGACATCAAAGTGACTTCAGAACTGAAAAGATTTTCTTCTGAAGTTCTAACACCAGAGGTTATGAGCTGATCACTTAAAACCATAAGGCAAAGTGATTACTAATGGACCAATCACTTGAGCCTCCACGGCAATACATATGTGTTGAGGATGGAGCCCAGTGACGGCTGTCTGTGCATAATGTTGTAATATGTGGCATGCCATTTGTCCCAGGATGTTGCAAAATTAGATTACTACAATTCAGTAATGCTTTTATTGGAGGCCTCCTTTGCAAAGTGTCCAGAAACTACAACTGATTCAAAACGTGTCAGCATGTAATCTTATAAGGAGCAAGTTATAGTGATCACAATGTTTGTTTTGAAGGAGCAGCAATACCTACCAGTATTTTTCCAAACCCTGACTTACACAGCCTAGGTCCGCATAGCTGTATTTGTATGAGCATCTTTCCTGTATGTACCCTTTGAGCCTTACATTCAGCAGAGGAGACTTCATTGCATATTCCTTCCCTTTGGGAGATATTTGGCAATGGTAAGATATAATTCCCCCCCTTGGAAACCTATCTAGCTGGAACTCTCTCATTCATCAGAAGATATTTCAGAAATAATTCTTCTAGAAGGCTTTGGAGTTGCTGGAGTTAGGGATATATGAGAAATTCATTTCATGTCATTTATTACCACAGTTTAACCATTCATACCTTCCAAACCCAAGGCGAACAGAAGTGCAATCAGTGGTCAAAAATCATATATTACTGGGCTTGTGATTAGGGACATACAATAATTTCATTCCTGTTTACAAGTCATATGAACATTTCCCATTCACAAATGTGAGCAGGAGCATATTTGTTGGAGAATTTTTTTTGCCATTTGTTGAACTTGCATTCCCATCCAAAAGTGCACCCTTACACAAGTGTGCACTTCCAAAAATGTGCACTCCCCCGACAACTGTAATTTCAGGCATTAACCTATAGAGACAAGAGAACATTTGGGGTGCACACCTGGAAAAGTTCACATTTTTGTTTGTTCAGAAAAGTACACTTTTCTGTTAAAAAGTGCCTACTCCAAGGAAAGCTTGGAGGTCGGCAACAGGGGAGAGGGCCTTCTCTGGGGTCCCCCCAATTGTGGAACAATCTCCCCAACAACATTGTTATCTTTTCAGCGCCAGGTCAAGACTTTCTCTGCTCTCAGGCATTTAGCAATATCTGATGAGCCTGGGTCTGTTTTTTTGTTTTGTTTTTAGGGTCATAGCTTTTAAAGTTATTATGGTGGTTTTAAATGTATGTGTATATTGTATGTTTTTGCAGTTTTAATTTTTTGTATATTGTTCTTAAGTGTTTTAATCTGATGTAAACCACCCAGAGAGCTTCAGCTATGGGCAGTATACAAATGCAATTAATAAATAAAATATAAAAGAAATAAGAATGAGGCAAAATGAGCATTGAGGTGGGAAATGAAAAATCTTGACAAGATCAAATGTCCCTCCTTCTCTCATCTCTACTTTTAATGCTGTTCGTGGTAGGGATGTCAGAGGAATCTGGCTTGGGGGTCAAGCTCAGTGAGCGTTTCTGACTTTGCCCGGCATTTCCCCATTTTTCTACAAGAAGCCAGTTTGTGCGAAATCAGGGGTGAACTATTTACAGAAATTGTCCTTTTGCACCATGTCAATAAATAGCACCATGTGCACAAAATTGCAGGCCATTTGTGAAAAATGAAATTGCTTGTTTAAATGGTTTTTAGCTTTTTTCATTATTTTTATTTTTCTAAGTTAAAATTTTTTTTAATGTTACATAGTATTTCAAATGCATATGAATTGCTGTAAACTGCTCAAAGAACTTCGGCTGTGGGGTGCTATAGAAATGAAAATAATAATAATAATAATAATAATAATAATAATTTATGCCTGCATTTTTGTGCAAATGGTTCTATATATGGCTGGCATTTTGCGCAAAATGACAATTTCCTTCAATAGCTTCCCCCCAATTTTGCGCAAATAGCAGCTTGCAGAAAAGCAGGAAGCTGTGAGCTTTTATTGGGCAGCTGCAAGCATCTGGAGGTTTGTCCAAAGTATCCGCCAGGGTCAGACAAGCAATGGGAGTCCAGCAAGCAGTGCACAAGCAGTGCACAAGCAGTGCATGGGGGAACGTGACAATCCTAGTTCACGGGGAAAAAACTTCTCAAAAATATACATGAAAATTGCTCAGGGTTGTTTTTAAGTATGCACAAACACACTTTAACCAATAGAAGACGATTGTATACTTTGAATGTGTACCCAAATACATATCCAAGTACACAGCCAAGTACTTCATGATTTTCCTGTGAACAGAAAAAGAAAAAAAACTCACAATCTGAAATGGACCTGAGTCAGACTGAGCTTTGAATTGGAACTGGGAAAACCTTGATGAGATCCGAATTTTCCTGATTTCCACATCTCCGGCATGTCTAAGGAGGTTAGGGCCCACTTTTGGGGGGACCTTTTGAAAGTAAAAGCAGGTTGGCCAGTGGTTGATACTATCAGTGATTTGTTAGCAGGACACTTCAAACCTATTACAATTAAAGTAGCAACTTCTATAGTGGCAGCAAAAAAAAATCCTAGAGGAAGCTGGAGTGGACTGCAGGGGGGGATCATTTGTATTAGGTAAACTTTAGCTCTCTTATTAGGCGGTATTTAGTATGGGCAAGTTGCAAGAATGGGACTGATTTTATGGTTGTAACGACCTTTGTGCTATATACAAATAAAATTTGTTGTTGATATGATCTAAGACCATCTGTCTATATCTCATGCAATCTCCCCAATCAGCTTGTTCAATTTTTTTAATCAATTGAGATATATCTCTGGGAATGAATATTCCCAGATAATTAATAAAATTGGGGCACCATCAAAATTGACTATTTGCCAACATGCTAGGAAATATGTTGTCTCCAATCGGCATCAGTTCAGACTTTGACCAATTAATTGAATAACCGGACAGATCACAGGAAGTATTAATCAGTTTCATCAAAGCAGGAATAGATGCCTGGACTTTATAAATAAACAATAAAAGATCATCAGAATAAAGAATAATTTTAAATTCTAAGTCAGCATGCACAAACCCGTGAATACTACTATTCTGTCTAATTGTGTAAGCCAGGGGTTCCAAACATAGATCAATTATCAATGGGGAAAGAGGACATCGTTGCCTAGTACCTCACCATTAAAGTTGAGTTTGTGGGGTAAAGTCAACACATTTAAGATGAATATTGTACCTCAAATTCTCTATGTTATATGTGGGATTCCTTTACTTACACCTGGCAAATATTTTCAACAACTTAATGCTTTGTTTCATAAATTCTTCTGGGGTTCTTCCTCCCCTTGAATATCTTTGAAACGGATGCAGCTTCCAATTAAAGAAGGTGGGTTTAGACTTCCAGACCTTGCTTTGTACCATCTGGCCTATCTATAGACTTGTACTAAGTTTTGGTCTTTTCCAGTTCGCTTAGATTTGCCACCCTGGTCAGTTTTGGAATCCTTCTGGCTAGAACTTCTTCTTAAATGGATGGCACTCCATTCTCAACATATTAGAATAAATAACACTCCTCTTACAATCTTGGCTGCTAGAGAAGTATGGCATATAGTATCACATCAATTACAGTTTGATCCATTCTCTCATGCAAAATTGACTTTATGGGAAATCCAGATTTAAGAATTAGAAAGAAAATATTTTTTTGGAGGACATGAACGGATAAGATGATTTTTTTTACTTTGGATCAATTAATAGGTCCAGATGATGAGTTGCTGTCGTTTTCTGATTTACATGCTAATATAAGTTACCTACTACAGGTGAATGGCAATACTTGCAATTGTGACACTTGCAGGAATCTAGGTTTGGTGTGGCTGCTTTTGCAGCTTCAGAGCCTCCATTATTGTTAGAAACACTTACAGCAACTGAACAGACATGTCAACCCATGACCTATATATATATATATATATATATATATAGTGTAGTAAATAAATATGATACTCATAGTTTAAGACAGGATTGGAATTGAGAATTGGAGTGTTCTATTTTGTCTAATCAATGGATTGTTGCCTTGTTGTCTGTATCTGAAGCTTCTATGTATCTTAGGCTATGTCTTATTCAGCAACAAACAAAACAGAACAAAACAAAAACTTGTTTCAGGTTTACTGGACTCCGCAATGCCTTTTCAGTAAGAGTCTGCCTAATTTGCATAACAGAGTTGTAATGCACCTAATGCTTCTTTAATTCATAGGTTCTGGCAAAGCCCAGTAGTCACCCCCTTTTGGGAGGAGGTTATAATAAGGATAAACTTTGTACTGAAACAATCTTTACTATGGAATTATGTGCATGTCTTCCTAAACTACCTAACGACTTCTTGGAAGCTAACAAATGGTCAGCGCAAATGGATTTTCAGAGCCCTTATGACAGCTAAAAGACTTATATTATCACATTGGAAGGATAAATGCTCACCCATAATGCAATGGATTAAGGACTTAACAACATTATCAACATTTGAATGGGTGATATATAGGTGCAACTTGCAAATGGATAAATACATGGCCATATGGTCTGCTTTTCTTGAAACTTATGCATAACTCTCCCCCCCCCCTTTGTTTTTTGAATGGTATATCTGATGAAAAATGATGATATTCCTGTACATGTAATGTGGTTTTTTTCCATGATTTATTTTTGTTGTTGTTGTTCTGCTTGTTGATATTTACAATAATAATAATAAAAAATATTCCCTAAGACAATGTCAATTCATTTAATGGGTTTATTGTCATATCTGCATTGTCTTATATACATTTCAATTTAAGCTGTCTTGACATTCTGAAGTAATTCATTGAGCAGAACACATTTTTAAAAATAAAATAAAGAAAACTAAACAAACATGACTTATTGTTATGCCAATATGATCTACCATCATTAGCTGTTGTTCAGCTGTTGCAGCAAACCCATATCTCAAAGCTGGCCAGACATGAGGTCCAGTGGGAAAATGACTGATAGCAAATTCCTTGCTGCTAGTCTTGTGGCTCTTATTGTGATAATGTTCTTGAGAACCTGAATTGGGTGGTACTGAAATGGGAGGATTTTTTTAGCTTAATGCTAAGAAAACAAAGCATTCCTTCAGACATGCCCAAGAAGTTTCTTTGCAGCCAGCAGGATTGTTGACATCACAAAAGCACAAAGGCCCTCTGAGCAAGCCGAACACATCGCATTGTTCTTTGGAGTCAAGTCCTGGTGTTAAGGAAGGCCGAAACACAATTTGGAGGGAAAGTTAGGGATGGGTGAACCTATCAATTTCAGTTCCCTCCGTTTCTTGTTTTTTTTCTCAGTCTCTCATGAATAAGGATAGCTTTACCACTGTGGTTCATGCACTGGAACCTTACAATTAGATTAAAGTAATGCTGTCCATGTGTGGCTGCCCTTGTGCCTGGTTCAGAAACTGCAGCTAGTGCAGAATGCAGCAGTGAAGGTGCTCAGTGGGGCACCCAGCCATGGACGCATAGACCTGTGTTAAAAGAACTGTGCTGACTGCCTGTTAGCTACTGAGCCATGGTCAATGTTACGTTGTGGACTTATAAAGCCCTAAATAGTTTGGGACCAGGATACCTAGTAGACCTCCTTGCGCTTTATACACCCAGTCGACCTCTAAGACCTTCAAAGGAGGACTTGTTGGCCATTTTGTGGTCAACAGAAAGTTGTCATGTAACTTCTCCAAAGTGGGTCTTTCACTCTCTCCTGTACCATTTGTGAGGCAAAAAATGTTGTGTGTTTTTAACTCCTCCTGAAAATTTGCATGTTCACATATGCCTATAACTGATCATACTGCTGCTGCCTTTACTGTTTTTTAAAATTGTTTCTTGTTTTGTCTTACTATTGTTGCTACCTCGTACTCTAATGTGTATATGGTAGCAGCTACTTCAATATGGTAGCATCTACATAGCTGGCTGGCTGTGCTGGATGGGGTTGCACTGCCCCTGAAGGAGCAGGTTTGTAGCTTTGGGGTTCTCCTTGAACCATCTCTGTCACTTGAGGCTCAGGTAGCCTCAGTGGCACGGAGTGCCTTCTACCAACTTCGGCTGGTGGCCCAGCTACGCCCCTATCTGGACAGGGATAACCTGGCTTCAGTTGTCTATGCTCTGGTAACCTCCAAGTTAGATTACTGTAATGTGCTCTACGTGGGGCTGCCTTTGAAGATGGTTCGGAAGCTGTAGCTTGTGCAGAATGCAGCAGCCAGATCGGTAACAGGGACCAGAAGGTTCTAACATATAAGACCGATTCTGGCCCACTTGCATTGGCTGCCTGTGGGTTTCCGAGCTCGATTCAAAGTGCTGGTTTTAACATATAAAGCCTTACACGGCTTGGGACCACAATACCTGATGGAATGTCTTTCCCGACATGAACCTACCCATTCACTACGCTCAACATCAAAGGTCCTCCTCTGGGTGTCTAATCCGAGGGAAGCTCAGAGGACGGCAACAAGGGAGAGGGCCTTCTCTGTGGTGGCCCTTCAATTATGGAATGATCTCCCCGATGAGGCCCGCCTGGCGCCAACACTGTTATCTTTTTGGCGCCAGGTCAAAACTTTTCTTTTCTCCCAGGCATTTTAAAAGCTCAAGTTGAGGTTTTGATTGACACTGTGGCCAGGCTTAACAGTTAAAATGTTTTAAAGTGTTTTAATGACAGCTGTTTTATGGTTTTAAATTTTGTATATTGTCTTTTAAATGCTCAATCTTTTTAATTTTTGTAAACCACCCAGAGAGCTTCTGCTGTGGGGCGGTATATAAGTGTAAATAATAATAATAATAATAATAATATACCGAGACGGTGAGCCTTTTTTATAGCAGCATCCACCACTTGGAAAACCCTCCCTTGCGTAGTTTGGGAGGCAGAAAATGTGGCATCAATGCCTCCTGAAGACACACCTATTCACCCAGGCTTTCCCTGGGCCTTAAGTAAATTATGTATGCCACTCCATTTTACTGCTCTTTTATTGTTGTTGGAAGTGTTTTAATGCTGTGTTTTTATGCTATGCTTTAAAACCGTGTTTTAATATTGTATTTTAATGTTGCGAACCACTGAGAGATTTTATTATATTCAGTGATATATAAATGTTACAAATAAAAAAATAAAAATAAATATATATTTAAATAAGATGGCTCCTGGTTTAAATTAAATTACAAATTCTTGCATTTGAAATAGATTAATCAAGTGTTTCTGATGAAAATATGCAATATATAAGTATTTATATTTTAAAATTTGGACAAAGCAGTGGCTTTACATATAGCTTTGCATTTTAAAAAGTCATTTAGCAATTGTAAGCCTTTGGGTTTCTCTGCAGTAGCTCTTTCCAGAGACAAAAAAATCCTTTTCCATCCTTGAAAATGCTATCAAGCCATTAGCTGGAAAATTAATAAAACAATTAAAAAACATGGCTATGATACAGCTAGAGTTAAATACAGCAGTCCCATTTATTTCAAAGCTTTTAATTTAGATAGATTATGTCACTGTTTGTTTGTGTATGTGTGTTTGCAAAAGATAATAACAATAATGGAGGCATCTAAGAAAATTTATAGAAATAGAGGCCAGGGCCCTTTCCACATCAGGCTTTTTGCCTGGGATTGCCCCCAGCTGGTCCCTGTGCATTCACATGATGCACAGGGACTCCTGGGGTGGAGGGCAGCCACGGGATTCCCCCAAGATATGGGATCCCTGGAAAATCCTGATTCTTCTCATGGTCCCAGGAAGTTCACGATACCATAGGAGATGTGGCTGCCCATCCTGGCTGCTGCTGTGCTTACTTGTGAGTAATCGTGGCAGCAGAAATGGACATGGAACCACACCACAAGGCTCTGCGCCCATCAGCGGAGAGGGAGGAAAGTTTGCCATCCCCAGGATGGCAGGGGGAGGAGTGCACAATTTGTGTCAGTTTTTTGTGGGGGGGACTTACCCTTTTTCATAGGAGCGCAAGTGTGCTGTTCACAGATCCGGAAAAAACAAAATGGCGGGTGCAACATCCCTCCTTCCTCCCAGGACATCACGCTGCCATGTGTCCTAGAGCGACGATCCTAGAAGCAGGTACTTCCAGGATCACCGCCCCCTCCCTGTACACCCATGTAGTGTAGAAAGGGCCTATGATTCAAAGAACTAATAGAGACAAATCCTGAAGTGTATGCATGCTAGGTGAGATTTTTGAAGTGTGTGTGTGTGTGTGTGTGTGTGTGTGTTACAAACAACAGATTCCCCCATATGATATAACCACTTTATCTGAACTGATCCTGGTTTTTACAACACTTTTTACATTGCTTTTCTTCTTGTTGATGTTTTGTAATATTGTGTATGACTTGCCTCTGAGTAAATATGTGTAGGCTTTTGCTATAAGTCTCCAGTTGATATCAATGGAGTTTATGGAGCTTAGCTTGGGTTGGCTAGAGCAGAGAGACAAGAGTGAGAGAAGAAGGGCTTTTGAAACTCTCTTCAGTTTCAAAGAGGCCTTGCAAGATGTCATGGGAGACCGCAGTTTGAGAAACATAAATCCAAACTCCTCTAGGGGTGCACAGAGCGAGTTGTAGAATTCTTTGAAACCTTTAAAATGTCTGAGTACTGGTTGGAGGAAGCAATCTTCATACTTCAAAGCTTGTTTAAATAAGAGAACTTCTGTTTTCAAATTATATTGAATTGAAACTCATGCCTTTGAAATAGTTGAGTCAAAATGTTTCTGACAAAGGCTGCAAGATTCAAATGCATGTATTCAAAAATACGGATGCATTGGCCTTTAGAAGTGACTGAATATAAAAGATTTTGATTTGGGACTCATGCGCTTGCAGTACTACAAGATGCAATAAAAATTGCCTCTGTCCCCTTGTAATCTATCATTCTTCAATTAAAAAAAGGAAAAATTGACAGCTGGTGCAATCCTATGCATGCGTACCCAGAAGTAAGTCTCAGTAGATCTTAGTGCTAACTAAATGTGCATAGGATTATTAGGGGGGGGGGGGGGAAATAGCTTTATCATTTCCCATAGATTTTTTTTAAAAAAAAGATATAAGCCTTTTACTGAAAAACTAAAGATCTTTAAAACACAGAGACATGCACACATCTGATGGCTGACAGTATCCAAAGGCAAGAAACAAAAGAACAAACCAACCAACCAATCTGAACTGTAAATACCACCTGACTTGGTATTCATGCTTTTTTTTCTGGCAGAAAATCTATAGCGCGTAAAGAAAAAAAACCCATAAAAGTAGCCACCTCTCTGATTAAATATATCAAACATGTCTTGATGTTTAATTACTGAAGGCAGAGCAGCTTTGTTGAAGACAAGATGCAATTATAACATGGGTATCAGGAATAGTCATTTGGAGCCCTGTGGATCAAATTCAGCCTCCAATCGATTTTATTTGGCCCCTGGCAGCTCTACCAAATTTTAATCAAGATGTAGTATGTAAGCAGTTCACTGACCTCCCCAACTAACTAGGAAAAGAGAAATCTTTTAAGGTAGTGGTTTTCTTGTATCTAGCGGGGGGGGGGCATCAACTCACACAGTCTCTTTCTGCCACTGTTTGCTGCTTATCAGAGTAGATATAGAGCGTCATCAGACGGATGGATTTTCACGTTTCCCTACCATCGCTATGGCCTCCTGCTGCTGTCCCACAATAGCAACAGTCTCTTTATACGGGGTGAGAAAGAGGAAGCAGCAACGACCACGTAGCCCATTCGGGGTCCATTTATATCACACCGCTTTCCCTTCACACAGCATGAAATGGTGGCACATTCCATTATTGTTATTTTTTAAAAAAAAAGACGGATTAAAGGGGGCCTTTTTTGTGATGGAAAAACAAGCAGAAGGAGTGTAAGGAGTCTGGGAGGCAGACAATGTTGTCTAAAGGACGCACGAACACCTGTAAGTGGGCAGAAGCAAGCATGTGATAAAACGCTAATCTGATGACACTCATAATCACGGCACTAATAAAAATAAAGTGTTTTAAACTGCTTTAAAAGTATAGCACACTTACAAAGGGGTAGGCCTGGATCTAATGAGCTGCTTGAATCCTTGAACATTCTCCCTCCCAATAAGAAATTGTTATGACTTCTGTCACAATCTGGTTCTGAAACTCCCTACAGTTTCAAGTGTTTTGTCATGTGCATTGGAGCACTTCCTTGGTGTATTTCTTGGCCATATATATATAGCCATATGGGTCTTTGGATCCAGGCCATAGCTGTATACGAGGGGTGATGAACTCCCACCACCACCACCCCGCCCACAGGCCAGATCCAGCTTATGGGGTTCTCTCCTGGAGGCAATGGTGGCAACAGAACAAAAAATTCTGGGGGAGCACAGAAGGGGCAAAGTATATTTCTAGGTGAGTGAGATGTGTCCCACATGTTCAGGTCTCTGTAAGAAAAAAATAATGGTATATTTCACATTAAAACTTCCTAAACAAACTGTGTCTGAAATAAATGGGAAAGGGCTTATCTTAGGCCTACACCACAGAAGGGGAATTAATTTTAATTTTGAAAAATATTAATTTGTGGTTAGATTTCTTCGTCTTTTTTTACTATTAGGTATCCCATATATTAATAATAAATTGAGTTAGTTCTCCATCCTGCATATCAGATGTTTCCCCTTTGACGTAGGGTGACCATATTTTGGAAACCAAAAAGGAGGACAACATGATCGGTCCCCAAGGGGGCGTCCCTACCAACATGCCCCCAGGGGGCATGTCCAGCAACAAGGGGGGTGCTCACCTGAACATAGCCTTGGTCGTATGTCTGATTTTACAGCACACAATTAAGACAAATCTGTTCTACATAACATCTTAATGTTAAAATCACTGAAATAACAAGGAGACATCCAATGTATCTGAAATGAACTTCACTCACTCCTGCTTCTGTAGCTTTTGTTGCTGTACTATGTGTGATACAGTCTCCCCTTCCCTCAAATATCTTTTCTGATTGTATCCTCACTCCGCTGCAAACTGCTGCTTAACAGTGCTTGCTGCTGGCTGGCTTTTCTTATTTTAAAGTTAAATATTTTTTTGAAACTTGTGTATGATTGTCACAAGTTTTCTCTACTCTAATGTTAGGGTGGGTGCTGTGGGCAGCAGACACTACTTCATCCATTCACACTTTTCATTTACATACATTAACTTTTCAAAGCTTTTGCGTTGGCACCACTTTTCACATCCAGACTTTGAACTCCTATCTACTTCCTGCACAAACATGCAACTCTGAGACCCTCTTTCTAATGCCCTGCATTGCATGCCAGCACCATGGGGCTAAGTTATAACAGGTGTCTCTGGGTTGTCTGTGCAGCCTCTGTTGTCTTTCTCTCTTAAGTCATTGCAGCCAAACCAAAGCCTCCAGATTCAAACAATCAATCTCCCTCTCTCTTCCAAAGTCTCCCAATGGACCAGTCGGACTACACACTTGTACCCTGTGCCTGGGTACACTTGTACCCTGTGCCTGTGGGGGGAAAGGTGCCAGCTTATTGCTTGGTCATGTCTGGTGGCTCTTACTTTAAAAACCACCTCCCTCACCAGCTGCCTCTGCCTGCACCAGCACTGGACTCTGAGACACTCTTAAAAGGCCCTGTGTGGCACACCAGCCTCTCAGGACTCAGTTACAGCCAAAAATCCTGACATATGGTCACCCAGTGAATAACTACTGGTCTGTTAGCATCCTGTAGAGTATGCCAGTAGCTGCAAAATGTGTAGCCTTTGCTGGCTGCATCTTAACTGTAGAAGAGCTACAGAGTAGATAATAGATAAATGCACTTTTCTATGTGAAAAGTGTCTTTCCTTCAAGTAAGGACAAGAGTCCAGAAATGGGGTGGGGGAGTGGGGTGGCAAGCTTCCCCTCCCTTCCCCCTCTAGTACTCTACCTGACACTGACACACACACACACACACACACACACACACACACCATGTTTCAGTCTTACTTATTAAAGTATTTAAGAGCTCCTCCAAAAATATAAATCTATAATTAAGACCTTGAAGAAAGACAAGTTCATCTCCAGAATGGATTTCAGTCATAAGATCTCAAACCTAGGTTGACCAGATAAAATCCAGGTAAGGGCTTAACTGTTGTAGAGAAAGAGGAATTTCAGCCAGTGTCATTTGTCTTCATCACAACAGTTAAAGTTGCAGAGGGCCCTGCCTTCTTTTGTATATGGGCACTCTAGTATAGTGCCTGCAACTTTAACTGTTGTGATGAAGAGGGACTTTCGCCAGGAACTAATTGCATACAAATGACACTGGCTGAAATTCCCTTTTCTCTACAACTGTTAAAGTTACATTTTATCTGGTCAGCCTATCAAACCTGTATATGCACAAGAAAAGTAAAGTGGAATGAAACCTGAATATGATTTGATTAAGCCTTGTCAGTTGGGGAGGGTGTGGGGAGCAACCCTTGATGATTTGGGGAACACACAAAACACATATGAAGACAGAGCCAAAGCCAGTAAATCAGAGCAATGAGTTCTCTTGAGCAATCATTGAAAATGAAAATGGTGACAGCTTATTACTGAACTCTCTCAAGATTCTTAATACTGTTTTCAGTCATTTTATGCAGAGTTGAATGACCCTTGAGTCAGGGGAGCAAAGAATGCCAATGAGTGAGACATGAGATTTTTCAGCCTTGCTCAGGAACAATGTATTTGTCACATTCCAAAGGGGAGGATAGAGAGACTGCTAATACACTTCACTTAAAAGGTTTAGGGGAAAATGTATTGGTTTAGTCATAAGCTGAACTTTCCACTGAGTGAAATGGCATTTTGTTGTTCTTTTTTAAAAAAATAAATATTAGAATTCAATTTGAATTCATCATTTGTATGGATGAATCAATTCACGCTGAGAGCTTTTGTTTATCCTATTGTAATCTTTTTGGCTTCTGCTGAAATTCTGCAAATGTTTGATCCACAGAAGTCCTATTCGCTCATTCCTCTCAGGTGATGAGTGATGCGTTCATTGGCCCTGACCCCTCTATCACATTCCTAGCAGCTGATTTCTGCACCCCTCCATGTGTTTAAGCAGAACATCTGCCACTTCCTCATTATATTCCTCATGCAATTTAGGGCCAAACTACATGTTTGTAGCTGAAGTCTGTCTTAATTTTACCTTACACACTGCTGTAATTCATATTGAGACAACAGTGTTCTGGGAGGGGAGGATAATTTTTTTCCTCCCCACTCATTTTTTCTCAAAATTAAAGGAGATTTTCTTTTTCTTTCTTTCTTTCTTTCTCTTTTTAGCTCCCCCCCCCCATGGTGGTGGAGAAGATTTGAAGGAGAAAATGGGTATGGGGGAGAGGGTTAACCCCAATTTCTTGGAATGCTAAGGTCCCAATCCAAATTTGGGCCCTGTATGCTTACACAAGAGTAAAAAAAATAAGATGAGCTCCAGCTACATGCTATGCAATTAGCATGCCTCATTGTTTGGCTCTTACAATCTTGTATGATCAGAGTCCAAAATTGAACAGGGTGGTTCCCAATTGCAACAATGTGCCTTCTAAAGCATGGAGGGCAACAATGGGATCATGATGGAGAGGGCTGAGCTAGCTGACACATTCTTGCTCTCCCTTCAAATGATCCTCATTGCATGAGGAGAAGAATGCCTAATTAGGGCACCTTTCTCCACATCAGAATTTTCCTTCAGGTGAAATCCTGTGGTGTTCTATGGTGGTGCAGAATCCACCTAAGAAATGTCTTATTGAGACTTGCAAACCTCAGATGTGTTGACTGAAGAGGAAGCCTCCCTTTTGATTCAAATTCACTTTAAACTAAGCTTCTATAACAATTAAAACTGTTTGACTTCCCTTGGAATTCTTCAGAAGTCATGCCTAAAGCAGAATTTCCAAATTTGCTTCACAAGAGGCGAAATCTGGTAACTCTGAGTTATTTCAATGGTCATTCAGGGCCAAAACAGACATTCGTTTAAAGTAAAGATGTGCACTGACTGTCAAATTCTGCTTGAACCCTGGTTCAGCACTTTGGAAAATGGTACAATTATGCACAGATCAATTTGAGGGCCATCAGTACTTGGGTACTGAAACTGAGCTGAGATTTGGAAATCTGAGGCTTCATGCCTCCCATTCACCATCATGGGACTCCAAAATGTCTGTAGCCTTTTTTCTCTTGGTAAGAATTGAATGGCATTTGCAGGTATAGTAGCCCATGAGTAGGAATTTATGATTGCCAAATGTCTGAAAAATAGGGACAGGGCATTTGTGTTTCACACTTCCATATTTTGAGGAGGAGGGTTGTCAAGGGAACTGTAGATTTGGATAAAATATGCAGTGATAGTTGTGCCTTTTGAGTGGATTGACAGGTTTGATGAATAGGCCCTGGTTTTTTTTTGTCCAAGAGCAGCCTTGACATTTTGTGGATATTCCTAAAAGGATATGCTTATCTGCTTATGTTCCTTGTAGACCATTGTTCTGAAAATGATAGACAGAAGGAGCAACTTATGTGGAAAGGGAGTCCTCAATTTTGGGGGAGAGTGATTTGCTTAGGAATGTCAGAGGAATCCATTTGTGGGGTGGAGCTTGACGATGCATACATTTGGAAAAATACACATGAAAACATTCATGGATTTTCATGTGAAAAGGGAAAAAACAAAGCTCACAATCTGAGACAGACTTAAATCAGGACAAGTTTCAAGATGGAATTGATAACTTCAGTGAGCTCAAGTTTTATTGAGTCACACATACCTAGTTGAGTGCTGTTGCTTTTTTTAAAAAAAAAAAATCCCTCCCATCAAAATTTCTTGTGTCAGGGCTGGGGTAGTTCAGGGCTAGAGTGTGCCCATGAATGAAAAAGGTACAGGGTATGCTCACCACATCCAATCCATGACTCTGCCCTGTTTCATTCATTCTGCCAGTGTATCTTTCCTGGCAGACAGTTCTTCTAGCATAACTGGTGTCTTCTATTGATAGAAACAGTTGCATATCTCAATTTGTATCACTGCAGCAGGGCTTGATCCAAATCCTGTGTTCCCCTCTGAACCACTGAACCTTGAGCATAAGATTGTACCCTTAATCCAGTCTCCCTCAAACTGCTCTCTAGATGTTTTGGCCTTTAACTCCCATCTGCCCCTGCCAGCATGGCTAATGGACAGGAAGGCTGGGAGTTGTAATCCAAAACATATGTGGGGCATCAGGCTGGGAAAGTCTGCCTCAATCTGTTTTAGTTTTAGAATTGTTTTGACTCTTCAATTGTGTTTTGATGCTATGTTTGCATTGTTATTGTTTTTGTTGTTATTGGGTTTTAAATTGTTTTACCACTTGTTGTAAGCCACACTGAGAACTTTTATATAGTTCAGGCTATAAGTACAATAAATAAAGTAAAAACCAAGTGGAATTGTGTATATTGCCAGAGCCTCCTGAGACCCACCCGCAGCTCAGCTGCAGTACATTACAGGCTTTGCCCTGAGGAGTTCCCTCCTCTTGAGGAACTCTTCTTTGAAGTTGGGTACTTCTTCTTAAAGCAGCCCCACTGATCTCCATTTTTAGGCACTGATGCTTTCTGGGACTGGGTGGTCACTCAGCCACAGTCACTGAAGCAGAACTCCACTTGGAATGGATGAATCTATGGTCTTGCTTGAGGACGCATCCCCCCATGTCTCCTGATAGGGGTGATATCATGACATTTTATTTTCTCAGGGAGTTCTAGATCCTGAGAGAAGTCAGAGGAGGAGGAGGAGGAGGAAGAAGAAGAAGATTTCTCTAGCAGGGGCATGACAGAGGGGAGGGGAGGGGAGGGAAGTTGATGGCCACTAGCCAACAGGAGGCAAGGGTGTGATTTTCCCTCTTTTGCCTTCTAACCACTGCCTTATTCAATTTAAATGTTCCCAACCTCTTGGTTTAAGAGCTGGCTCTTCTGCTTGACTTGCTGGTTTGCATATTTGGGAGCTTAGCCAAGATCAGTAAGGATCTGGAAGCAGATGAAGATTTACTGGGTTTTTATCCACTATAAAGTAATTCAGAATAGTTGATAGTAATCTCCAAGGAAGATCAATATTCCCCTTCACTCTGCTGATTGAGTTAGCCTTCTTTCACAAACAGTAGGAGATAACATAGGCAGCCTATGAGCCCAAGCAAGCTATAAATGATCCAACATGTCCATTAAGATGTATTGATTTTCTGCCCATATGCATTTATGGGCAACTTTGTGAGCAGGAAATAATTCTACAGCAGTGGATATTATATGTTTCCACAAGGATATGTGCTAATTTCTTCCATGCAAGCTCATATATCCTAATATCAGAGTTTATGGTACAAATGAAATTGTATGTCATGTCTAGGGATGCTGGGGAAATTCAAGATGGACTAAAATGAGTTCAGTTTTCTAAGAATCTGACCTTTGGAATCCATTGCAGACTGCCCTCCTCAGGCCACATGGAGTCCATGAACTTACAGAAATATTTTCCCAAAATGTATGCAAATTTATTTGTAGGAAAATATGCAAGTTTCTGCTAAGACATATGCCATCCTGAGAAATATACATGCAGGGAAATTGAGTTGAATAGGGGACAATACACTAAATGTTACATACTAAAGTACAACTCTCTTGCAGAATTATTTGTTTATTTTTACACATAATAAGGGGGGGAAATAGAATCCATCTGTGAACAGATACCAGAATGAATGACACTGCACAATCCAAAAACGCACACATGGGACAGATTTCACACAAAAAATCCAGACGTCTTCAGTCATCTTACATGAAGAAAGATGGCAATTTACAGAAGAAGCAATCAGATGGGATTACTCCTGTCAATGTAACTACTTTTTAAAACCTATTCAGAAATTTAATGGAACAGGGTACACTAGCATGAGCAAGACTCCTGCTCATGCTGGTCCTGCCGCCAAAGGTTGGGATCACCTTTTAAGTCTCCATACCTGGGGGAAATCCAGGAGCCATTTAGAGATTTGAGGAAAATTTCACTAGCAAATTCACCACAAATTGCACTGCATGTGACAATTGATGAAATGTGGTGGCAGCTCTACCTCCCTGATTTCAAAGCAATCTAAGTAGCCCTTAGTGACTGCATCTAGCAGTGACTGACCAAGAAAGAGACCTTGGGGTTTTGGTGGACAGCTTGATGAAAAGTTGACCCACTGGACTGAGGCTGTGAAAAAGGCATGTTAGACATAATTGTGTGTGTTGGGGAAGGGGTGAAAGAAGCTTACCCTGCTAATTAGAGGATGAATTTCTGAGACATTTTCAAGGGTGGGATCAGGGTGCTGGGGGTTGATCTTATACCACACCTTGGTCTGGCAAGCAGCACATCTTAGAATGCCCATGGAATTCTTCCTTTTTTTAAAAAAATCATGGTGCCCTTCAGTGCTTTGTAATTACTGTGGCCAGTGTGCTTTCTGGAGTGAGATCGTGATGTAACATTCTCCTCTGTTGGCATTCCAGGAAGCTGCTAGGCCAGGAGGATGTGGCCATTCCCTTGGCCACAGTGCGAGTTAGCTTCTTCTTTTTTAAGTTCCAAGGAAGAATACAATTATGAATGTAACCCTCAGGCACCTCATACTTTTATACATAATGCTAACACCTTCCCTCCTGAAAAATTATCAGAATTCACCATACACACATACACACACACAAAAGAGATAGAAAAACCAGTTTTTGGTAGACCTTTAGCTCTTGCATCTGCCCAGGCCTGCCAAATATATGGAACATGTCCTGAATTAAAGGTCTTCTATAAACCCAGTTTAAACCTGTTAGAGTTGTTCCATGAAGGGCCTCTGAGTCAGAATTATGAGAAATTAAACTGTCGAGAGCTTTTGCTTTCAAGAGGCAAAAACACAGAAAGCAGAAGTCCCAATGAAAGTGCAGCCAACTCATATAAAAGCTTGTTTGTTTGCTTGATTTTTAAGGCAAAGCTGCACATGTTTGATCATGTAAATGCTGAAAGAACTTTTTCTGTTGACCTGCACAAACAACTGCCCTCTATCAAAGTATCAGGTGCCCTTTTTTTTTTATGGTGTCCTGTAAGCACTACTAAAGATGTTTGTGAATAGCGGGACATATAAGCGTATACAGTACAGGAAGCAGACAGGAAGAATAACAGTGTCATCTAAATGCTAATCAGTGAATAAACCTAATCTGGCCACAGCATTTTGCAAGCATTTCATACTGTGTTATTCCAAGAAGCTATCTCCTGAGGTCCATGCTTTAGCTTTGGTTTATTGGTATAAAATAGTCTTGCAACTTAGGATCATGAAGTAATTTCTTTCACTCAGGAGGTATATACCAGGGGAATATGTAATAGCATTGTTTCTATAATATTAATACTGAAGCATGTGGCTAAAGTCATAGCAATACTCAAAACATTTTGAGGTTCTATTTTGCTATATTTCTAGATCAGGAAATGAAATTAAAAAGATGATGCTTGTGTTCAATTGGAATGCTATGTGTTTTATAAGGCATCATACCATGAGATTGTTGAAGTTCAACCCCTTTCTTAATAGTTCTACCTCACCCCACCCGGCTTTTTGTAACTTCTTGCCTGATGGATAAATTCAGAGATCTTGAAAGCTTGCACATTTGTGTGTCAGTGTGTGTGTGATGTTTGTTTTGGCTGAACTGGGAAAGATATTACACTATGGATATTGGATTTTTTCCATACAGCCCACCCTTATATGCTACCTTTGTTTTCATTGTTTTATTGTGTTTTGTGTTTTTCAATTCTGTACGCCACCTTGGGAGTATTTTCCTTAAAAGGAAACTTGTAAATCTTTTTACTTAAAGAGATAATAGATAAGATCCAGGGCCCGTTAAGGACTAGCTGGAGAATTACCAATTCCACAGAATTCTGAGATGCATTAAAGAGTAAATCGACCCACAGGATTCTCTCCAAAGAGGAAATTTCCAAGACAAAGGATTACAATTTGCTCCCATCTCACAATACAATGCTTTCTGATCCATATGTGAGGTGCCATATATAAATGATACAAAGGATTTCATCACTGAAATAGAATTTTCAGAATATAGGGTTTTAGTAACATTTCTCCTTCACGGTAAGGGTTGAATAGAGTTGGTTGGAATGTTGGAGCATCAGGTAGATAAATGTCTCCTACCTACTAGGATGTTATAAGTAATTGCAAAGGGGAAACACAGTTACTCATGGGGAGGTGCCAGTTGTAGACCTAGGGGTGGATGGACTCACCAGCATCTGACTCCATCAGATTCTGGCCAAGCCAGTGTTGTGTGAGCTTCTTCACAGCCCAGGAAGTGCCCGATGAAGCTGCAAGGCTGTCTGCCCTTCCCTGGAGCCTCCATTGTGTGCAACAGTGAAGCTCAATAAATTGCATTCATGCCTTTAATCTTGCGCAGATGGGGCCTTTACAACCACCATTTAGGCAAATTGGGAAATACACAGTTTCCAGAGCCTCCATTGTTATGCACAATGGAGGCTCCGGATGAGGGCGGACAGCTCCCGGACAGTTGCTGAGCCATGGGGTGCTTGAAGAATGGGACCACAAATGCACCATAGCCCAGCGAGCTGGCTCAGGAGGGCACACCAGACTCCTGGACCCAGTTGGGTGCCTACGACATCCCTATGTAGACCTTGCTGAATCAGCATCTTGAGCACCCACTGTGAATTGCATCATTTTCACACTGAGATTTCTGGGATATGTATTCCCAGTATGCCCCTCTGTGGGAAAAGAAGCTCTGTAGAGGAACTGTAGCTGCTTCTATCTCCCTCTTCTCCTACCCCAGGTAAGTTGGGAGGGCCCATAGGGGCAGCAAGTGATGGGGAAGTTTGCTTGGAACTAGGGATGGTCATTGAGGAGGAATACTGGTTACTTTTTTCCTCACCGGATTTTCCCAGTTGCCCCAGCTCAACCTGCATTTGCAAGACAAGCCTGTTCCTGAAATATAGGAACTTTGGCAGGGTTTTTCCCTTTAAAAATCCTGTCATTTACTCAACCTCCAGCCACAATTTCTGCAAATAGCGGCAAGGAATTGCGTAACTTACACGAATTGCAGCTGCAAATTCTGCAAAGGAAATAAAAAAGCCCTTGAGATTGAGTCAGGACAAGTCACTGACAAATTAGGCAGAGTCAGGGTGGGGGGTGGGGAACAAACTGCTAAAGTTTGGCAGACTTGACCCCTGGACCAATTTCTCCAACTTCCCTACTTGGAATGGACTCAATGCTTTGGTCCTTCGTGTAGGATGACCAGATAAAATCCAGGTCAGGACTGATGTAACTTTAACAGTTGTAGAGAAAAGGGAATTTTAGCCAGTGTCATTTGTATGCAATTAGTTCCTGGTGATATTCCCTCTTCATCACAACAGTTAAAGGTGCAGGCACTATACTAGAGTGACCATATACAAAAGAAGGCAGGGCCCCTGCAACTTTAACAGTTGTGATGAAGAGGGAATTTCACCAGGAACTAATTGCACACAAATGACACTGGCTGGAATTCCCTTTTCTCTACAACTGTTAAAGTTACATGAGCCCTGACCTGGATTTTATCTGGTCACCCTACCTTCGTGCACATGTTTGGATGTGCACAAAGGACTGAGCCCTTTTCAGGGCAGCACAGAAATACCCATGCATCCTTACTATCTACTTTCTCATGAACTTTAGGAGCAGTACAGGGGAAGAACTCCTTTTGGTTAGGAGTATGCAGCATCCATACACATACCTTCATGGGGCCACTTGTCTCTGCAAAAGGAGTAAAAATATTCCAGATTTTCTGGGGCTGGATGATAAAATCAGAGCAGGTAGAATCATAAAATCATAGAATAGTAGAGTTGGAACGGGCCTATAAGGCCATCGAGTCCAACCCCCTGCTCAATGCAGGAATCTATCTTAAAGCATTCCTGACAGATGGTTGTCCAGCTGCCTCTTGAATACCTCTAATGTGGGAGAGCCCATGGCCTCCCTAGGGAATTGGTTCCATTGTCATACTGCTCTAACAGTCAGGAAGTTTTCCTGATGTCCAGCCGGAATCTTGCTTCCTGTAACTTGAGCCCATTTTTCCGTTTCCTGCATTCTGGGTTGATCGAGAAGAGATCCTGTCCCTCCTCTGTGTGACAACCTTTCAAGTACTTGAAGGGTGCTATCATGTCTCCCCTCAATCTTCTCTTCTCCAGGCTAAACATGCCTTGTTCTTTCAATCTCTCCTCATAGGGCTTTGTTTCCAGACCCCCTAATCATCCTTGTTGCCCTCCTCTGAGTTTGCTTACATTTCAACAAGGTGGCCTAAGGTTTACCACCACCCCCTCAATTTTTATCTTCAACAAATGTAAGCTGCCACTCCAAGCCCTAGGTTGACTGTATGCAGCAGCTTCATTAGTTGTTCCTTTCAAAATTTGAACCAGAAGGCTCCATAGGAGTGATACTATGTGATGATGAAATGACATTCCCAGGTCCCTTCCCGACCCTGTCTAAATTAGAGCCATGCACAAATGGCATCTCAAAATTCTCCACCCTATTTGTGGGTAGAGGAATTGGGGGGGGGGGCAATTTCAATGCATTTCTCCAGGAAGAGGAGAAATTCTCCAACAATTTCTCACAGGTAGGCATCACCATTGGCAAGGGTTGTAGAAGAGCTCCTTACTTATTTATTGTTCTAAAGGTTTGGGAGGGTTTCACTGCCATTGCAAGTGGTGTGTTGGCAGTCTGGCCCCCATCTTGCATCCTCCACAATGCCCAATATACCTAGCATCACTCTAGGGCATTGAGGGAAGGGAATGCAGCCACCACCACCACAAAAATAATGGTGGAGAAAATGTGGAGAAAATTCTGAAAAGTGGTCTTTTATTTGTAGGGAGTAAGAAAAGAAAAACCTCAGGAATATCCTGAAAGTTTTCTTTCCTCATGAAAGGGGTTTCCATTTTTCTGCCTCATTCTTGGGGCAGTTTCTTATTTATTTTGAAAGTGTGTTGGTGGTGTTTTTGACCTTACCTAATCTCTGTGGGGTGGGGCTGAGAGTACTGCCTATATTTTTCTTTCTGTTACATACCTCACCATTTCTCTATAGTCTCCCAGGCTGCCTGCACTTCCTGAGCTGAAAAGGCCCTATGGGAGGAATGAATTCCATGAAGTCTTCCCCTGAGCAGGAAATGCAGGAAGCCAAGGAGGCCACAGGCTGTGAGAGAGATGACAAGTACAATGATGGACGGAACACTCGCACATGCTCCTCAGTCATCTCATAAGTAAGGTAAACACAAGAACCCTGAACCAAACCCATGAGGATTTCTCTGAAATTTCTTCTCCTTGAATTTCTTTTCAAAAGCAATTTCTTTTCTTTCAAACTGAATGAGAATAGGAGAAAATTTCCAGCACAGCACTAGTTTGAATCCCCTGGTAATTCACATGTCACTCTTAAGGAATGCTGTATAATGTCCATGTAGTTCACTTTATGGTGTGTTAACATAATATGTATTGGCCAAGCTACATATTGTGTTAGCTGAGCCTAAATTTTATTTCCTATAGTGTAATTGCACATGGTCCCAATTCATAATCAAGACCAGTGTACACCTGGAGGTTCCTTCATAAGTCTACCTCCCTTTGAGGGAGCTTAAATAAAAGACAAATGCTTGCAATTGAGACATTTTCTTTCTTTTCTTTAACTCCCCTCCCATGGGGAGGTTAGAATTTCAGGGTGAAACAGGTGAGATACTTAAAGTCTAAATATGGGGATCGGGTAACCCTGGGCTTCTGCAACACTCAGCCTAATTACAAAAGCTCTCTGCATCTTTTCATTCAAAACTCTGTCAAGACCAGTCAGTTCCTTCCTTGGCAGCCTGGTGGATGGGAAGAGAGAGAGAGAGAGGGGGGGTGGCAAAAAGAGAAGAGGTCCTGGCCCTTCCCACCACTGGCTTTGGCCCCTCCCACTACCAATGTACACACACACACACACGACAGATCACCAGTGCAGGAATGCAGCCTTTGACTGAAAAAGGTAGGCTGACCAGATAAAATCCAGGTCAGGGCTCATGTAACTTTAACAGTTATAGAGAAAAGGGAATTTCAGCCAGCGTCATTTGTATGTAATTAGTTCCTGGTGATATTCCCTCTTCATCACCACAGTTAAAGGTGCAGGCACTATACTAGAGTGACCATATACAAAAGAAGGCAGGACCCCTGCAACTAACTGTTGTGATGAAGAGGGAATTTCACCAGGAACTAATTGCATACAAATGACACTGGCTGAAATTCCCTTTTCTCTACAACTGTTAAAGTTACATGAGCCCTGACCTGGATTTTATCTGGTCAACCTAGAAAAAGGTTGCCCACCACTGTTATTAATTACTGAAACAGTGTGGAAGGAGCTACCAGCTCAGGTATCTTAGGCCTTTTCTACAACATAGGGGTGTAGTGGGAGAGCGATCCCGTTAGTACTTAATCCACACCATCGACACACAGGGAGTGAGGGAGGGCGATCCCAGAAGTACCTAATACACACCATCGGCTCACAGGGACCTGCCAGGGGCCATCTCAGGCAAAATGCCTGTTGTGGAAAGGGCCTTAGGTGCAATTCACATTCACAACCAACAGCACCGGTCCCACTTCAGCAGGAGTAACCAACAGAGTGGAGTTGATAGAACTGGCACCTGCCCTTCAGAAGGGATGCTGATACTTTGGCCAAGATCACTTGGTGGTGTTATTCACAAAAGCTCCCACGGAGCATGGGATCTCATCATGCTGGAGTACCCTACTGAAGAAGCTTAGGAACTGGCCCTTATTATACATAGGAATGAAGCGTACACCCAACATGGTCTGGGAGTCTTACGGACTCCCATACATCCACCACCCCCAGTCCCAGCTCGCTAGACCACAGCACATTTAGAGCCCTGCACTTTGAGTGCCAGCATAGCCTGACAAGCACCCGGCAGCTGTCTGCCCTCATCCGAAGCCTCCAGTTCTGTGCCAAATGGAGTGTCTGGAAACTGCATATCTTCTACCTTATGTAAATGGCAGCTGTAAAGGCCCATTCACGCCTTTAATCTTACATAATGGGGCCTTTACAGCCGACATTTATGCAAGGTAGAAGATATGCGATTTCTGGAGCCTTCATTGTGCACAAGAATGGAGGCTCTGGACCAGGACAGATGGGTTCACAGCCTTATCAGATGCTCGCCACGCCATGCCACGAGTAAGTGCAGGGAGCGTCCACCTGAGCCGATGCAGGTGAGTCCAACCATCCCTAATTTTATAGCATATTGAACATTCAGTCCAGGCAGACAGAAAAGCCTACATTGGTTGAAGATATTGAAAAACTAGACTTACGTGCTCCCACATCCAATCTTCTTTTGCAAAGAGCAGACATTTTTAATTAAGATGTCCCATGCTACATTTCATCTTTCCACAGCTCTTCATGTCTAGATGACTGCTGATAGCAGCACTGAAAGGACTTTTAGTTATAAAGTCTGTTCTTTATAATAACTCTAACCTGTCCCCAAACAGGAAGTAGCAAATCTCTCATGACACACTTAATGCCTCAGACCACTTGAGATAAGGTTTGAGTAAGCATCAGACATTTGGGCCCCCTCCACAAGAATGCGCCTTTGCGCCTGGTTCCGCGATTGTGCGCATTATCGCGGAGGCGCATTTACTCACAATCCCTCTGCACGGGAGGCGGCGAGAAGCGGCGAAGCGCATTAAAAGATGCCCAAAAAGCGCTTTCCAGGTAGTTAATGCGCATAATCGCTTGTTCACACAGCGAAAATGCGCTTTAACGGACGGAGCAAAATAAAAGTCGCTATTTAACGCGCGTTCGAAAATGCGCATTATCGGGGAGATAACGCGCCTGTACGCCCGTTTTGCGCTCCGCTCGTGTGTAGGTAAAATTTATAATGAGCCTTCAAGGCTCATTAAACGCCCCGTGTGGAGGAGGCCTTGGGCTATTTGCTTTTTTCAAAATGTCTGATTTCAAAATGAAACTACTTGAGGGTTATCCTTTAGAGCAAGACAGGTAAATAAATAAGATAAAAAAGAGGGATCCTATGGAGCCACCAATAACAATATGGCTTCTCTGCTCCATACCATGTCCCTGCTGACTATCCAACCTAAAGAGAGAACTAACAGAAAAATGGAATTTAGTTTGGGTAAATATAATAAAAGCCATTTACTACATCAGGGTGCAGAACCTCTTTCAGGCTGAGGGCCGAATTCCATTTCTGAGAAGCTCTTGGGGGCCACCTTCCAATGGTGGTCAGGGGCAAAGGCAAAAGGGGTGGGGCCAAAAAAACAACAACACTGGCATGGTTTAGCTTTAAATTCATATTGCCAGTAACTAAGCCTTAGGAGAGGCATTTGAACTTTAAAATAGGGGGGAAATGCACAAAGTCTAGGAAACCACCAAACAATCAGCACTCCAGGAGAAATGGATGGGACCAAGAGGAGTGGTGGAACCTCCTGGGATCATGGATTTGGCCCATGGACCTGTGGTTCTGCACATCTGTGCTACATCATGACATCACTGTTGCAAGCTAGAACAATGAAGATTTTAAAACCCCAAAAGATGATACCATGGGGGCAGTTGTTCAGGCCCCTGAACACCAGAAGTGTAAGCTGGTAGGAGTCACTCAGGAAACATTTCACCCATCTCTGAAAAATCTTTTTTTTTCCATGCCAAATCTATTTGTAGAAGAATATTCAACTCAACCCTGTGTGATTCAATTGTGTGGGTTTTTTTTCAATTACAGTTCTACATTATTTAATAAATCGTGGCTAGGTTTCACATTCTTTCTAGTGTTTCATGAAAATTTGATTTACCTCATAAACATACTTAAACCTTGTAATATATTAAATAAAATTAGACTGGGGGGAAATATCCCCAGTTCTGTGACAAGAAAAATATGTACTAATAAAATGGAAAGAAAAATAGTATTAATTATAGAACATAATTTAAACCATCCTCTAGTCTCGTGTTCATGACGGAGGAACAGCAAAAAACAAAACAAAACTAAGAACTGATTTCACAGAGGGAGAGCCTGCTAGGGATGTTGCATGAGTCTGGTTGGGGCTTATTGACTTCTCTCTTACTCATCCCTCCCAGACACCTGGCCTCAGATCCCTGCACTTGCCCAACTCAGCATGCACTGAGTCAGGCAAGTCAGGGGACCCCCAATTCTCCACAAGCCTTCCATTGCTTTAGAAAGAAGTACCTGTGAAACTAAAGACTGTCGGGATGGAAGCAGATTGAGTATATAGAAGACTTGGCAGACATGTGTGAGACACTGGCTGAATTCGGACAACACGATAGTCAATGGTGGGGTAATAATCAACTTTACAGTTGTTCATCTAGGGGGTTCTCCCCACACAACATGGTAATAAATAATCAACTGTGGTGTGGATTAGGATCAGCGCTGAGTTGACTATGGCAGCATTCGGACGACACAATAGTAAATACAACTGACGATTGTTCCCCCCCCCCCCCCCGTTGGTTATTGTGTCATCCGAATTCAGCCACAGTCTTCTGAGGGTGAGGAAGACTGGCCAATATCCAAGGACAGTATGGAGAAGCTAAGGGAAAAGACACCCATGGGTGCTAATCATCCAGGTGCACTAACAGAGGCCTCATCTAACTTTCCCTTTTAGGGCCAAAGCCAGATATCTAGCATATCTTGTTTTTACTTTAATTAAGTACAGGAGCAGGGGGTGATCCTTTCCAGGAATACAGTGTACAGGGAGGAGAGGCTTATAATTTCCTTCCCCACCAAGATTAGAATGAAACACACACACACACACACACACACACACCACTCACAACTAGGAGCCTTAGGGAAAAAAGGTCCCATTAGTGTTCCAGTTGTGTGGAATGGAGGCAGTTTTCATTTGGAACACACTGGGGAGGAAAGAAATAAGGTTCCCCTGAATGTTAAGTTGAAGCTTTATCTGGAACTTGCCAAGACCAATGGCCAGTTCAATAAAGTTGATGAAGATTACAATCATGATACACCTCCTCTCCCAGAACACTATATTACCAGTACGGATCTCCTCTGCGTGCCAGTAAATAATTAAAGTTAGACTTGAGAAGTAGCTGCAAGCTGGTGTTTGCACTCTGTCGTTTTGGTTTAGAAAGGGATGTGAAAATATGAGGATAGAGAGAAAGTGGGAGTGTTAGAAACAGATGTTTTCACTCAGGCATGTGATAGCATTGGCTAAAGGTCTGTAATGTCTTCTTTTATATGCCCCAGAAGCAAACCAGAGAGGGAATTCTCCCTCCCAAGTCTTTCCTCTTCCCCCGGATCAATCAGCATTGCTGATCGGATCCAGGCCTATCTCAGTCTTACATGTGGCCACACAGTTCTCTGGCCCACTTGCCATGCAACAGGAGGAAAGGTAAGGCTGCCCCCCTCTCCTAACACTCCATAAATGGCACACCCAATGAATGGCAATCCATTCTTATTTTGTAAGCTAATTTAGAGAATACTGATCTGGAAATTGTAGGTTTGGAGAAGAAGGAAGATGGAGGTCATTTTGCCCAATCCTTTGGTCCACATACACAGCACAACCTCCAATGTTCTCATCTCTTGCTCACACTACTGCAAACTTTTTTTAAAAAAAAAATCTTTGCAATTTTCTTATACTATGAGTTTGGGTAGGATTGCATTATGAAGATAAGGCCATTATTTTAACTCTGTCCTTTGAGACAATTGAACACATTAACACAATCGCATAATTTCTAAATGAAAAGACACTATTGGGTACAAACTAGACCTCTTACTCTCATTCATTTCAATGGGATTTTTAGGCACATGCTCCAATCTATGCCATTAAAATAAAGGGAATTCAGTAGGAATGGGTGAATGAATGATGTTCGAGATCACCAGGATTATCCAAACATCATCTTGCCGTACATCTCGTGCCCATTCACATTTGTGATGGCTGCTCGCTCTGCACAAATGGGAAAGTTGCGCAAATAGAGCAGTGATCAAGGTTTGCACAAACCTCCCCCAATTGGTGCACATATCTTCCATAGGTTAAATGGGTTGATAGGTTGATTCAGTTCACGAAAGAAATCTGTGCAAATCGAACTGAGAATCAGGAATGAGAGAAATACAAGGATGTGGTCAACAAACTGCAAATATTTTCAGCAGACACAGGCTCGCACTCACATTCAGAGTTTCGAACACAGCATGCTCACATGTTTTGTGAGTAAAAAAAAATCTCATTCATCCCTAGACTTAAAATTGCCTAATGTTTGGATAGTCCATGCCTGTTGTGTTTGGAAGTTCAATGTGTATTAGGCAACATTAAGGGCTTGAATCTGGCAGCATTAAAGTGGGCTTAAGAGCTGAGATTTGAATCTCCCCTTTCCTGATGGAAGAGTAATTTCAGCTCTAAAATCATTGTAGAATGTCAAGTTCTCAATGTCATTCATGTCACTATTGAATCTTTCTACAATCCAGGCGGCAGCAGCCCTAGGGGTGCTTTCTTGAAAAAGCACCAATGACTCAATTCTTGACTTGAAGTTAAGGGAGATAATAATAACTGGACATGTCGAAACGTAACTCCATCCCAGAAAATGACAATAAGTGGAATTGCTGGGCTGTATCCAGCCGTGTCACCCAGAGTGTTTATGTATGCCTGCGGTGGGCAAAGCGCATTAGAGAGATTGTGTTTCCTTTCAGAATGTGAAGAGGAAATACTTGACAGGGATGGGCATCTGTCTGGAGCTGGGGGGTATTTGTTTGTTGCCTACTTGCTTTAATCTTTGGAGACAGCTTGCTCCTTTTCTTTACTAGAGATCTGGCTGAGATGTCCATTCTGGGACCAAGAGAAAGGCTTTCTGTGAGATTCGAAGGCATTGGATCAGGCCTAACATTGAGAACTAAAACACCAAGAGCATCATCCAATCCTTCTCCCACACTGTTGGGACCTACTGGTAGAGCAATGGGAAGCTAGTGGTTCTAGAAGCAGTTGGAAAGGGCATGAAGACTCATTCTCCAAAGAGGGCAGGTCAATGGAGCTGCTAGTAGAGCTCCCAGAAGGAACTCCACTGATTCCCTTCCAAACAGTTCCATTAATGTCTGGGGTTGCTATAGGAAGTGCTAGTTCCTGTTGCACTCATGGTGGGTCCTGTGGCCACAAAAGACTTAGTGAATGTTCAGCGGCAGTCCCTATATTTACCTCATACCTTTTTAACTGTCATGGACTGCTGTAATTTGTTGAAGAACTGGAAATTCTGACATTTTCCCATCCCTCTGTTCTCGCACAGAACTGTTGTTGTTGTTGTTGTTGTTGTTGTTGTTGTTGTATATAGCACCATCTCTGTGCATGGTGTTGACAAAGAACAAGAGGAAAGTCCCAATCCAGAGAGGCTTACAAATATAAGCATAGATACAAGACAAAGGAAGAAGCAATGGGACATGAACAGGACCAAATGGGAATATTATGATTATTTTGGTTACATGTACTTAGGCTCAGACATGCGATAGAGCATGGAACTAGAGCAGCAGCAACTAGATGCCCTCCAGAAGTTTTGGGTTACACCTTTCATAATCCTTGACCATTCCCCATGCAGGCTGGGGCTTATGGAAGGGCCCCAGATTGCCTACTGATAGGGATGGGCAAATCTGTCCATTTCATTTTCTCCCACATTATTCTTTTTAATCTCAAGTTCTTTCTCTCCTACATGTGAAGAAGATTGTAAATTTTGGTAAATTCTTACAAACAAATGAACTGAAACCAAATTCTCCTCTCTCTGGACCAAACAAATTCAATTGATATCCATACTTCATTATACTGACCTTCTTCAGATAACATGCTAAGCCACGATGTTAAGCAATTTGAGCTAAACATTATGGCTTGGAGTGTCATGTGAACCATTCGTAACCATGGTGGCTACATAACCAAGATTTAAACACGCCCACTGACAATTTGCTATAAAAGGGTTAGTGGCCTAACCATAGCTTGGTGTGTTGAAATCAATAGGACTTAAGTTAGCCATTGATAACAGTTTGCTCAGAATCTGTGGATCATATTCATAGAAATCAAAATTCATTTGAATCTGTTGAGGATTTCTCCAATATCACTATTGGCAGTAATATCTAAACCGAACCCAAGAAGATCTGCTTCCTCTGATAGTACTCACATTTTTTTCTTGTTTTCCATTATATATATATATATATATATATATATATTCCCCCCCCCCCGGTGAAAAAACAGCAAAATCTTGACCTTTACTTCCTCAAAAAGACAGACTGTGGTTTAAGTATATATTTTGCAGTGCAGTATCTTTTTGTCCATAATAAAATCTGAATGAACGTTCTGGCTCCATACTGAGACTACCCTATATCATTCTTTCTTCATTGAAAAGGCAGCCTACTTTTGGTATGGAAGAAATGCCTCTTGACAGATGTCTTGACCAGGCAATCATGAAAAGGTCACACTGTATTGAAGCATTTGTCTAGATTACTAATGGCCATGTGCAGGAAATTAGATCCAATTACATCCAATTAGAAATGCCGACTTCTGAACTAGAGCCAAAAAGACATAAAACACTTAAATGAAAATGGTTGTACATGAACTCTCTCCAAACACCTTTCGTATTAAAGGATAGCATCCCATCGTTGTGTACGGTAAAGGCTGAGATTTAATAGCTTCTTACCTTTCTCTAAAGATCAAGGTCAGGGATCACAGCCATTCCTGCTTTATAGGGTTTTGGGGGCATTTTAAACTATTTTTTACTTCTGGAGGAGTTGATTGTGATTGAATGCCAGAATAAAAGTACTTTGCAGACAGCCCCTCAAAGCAAGCTTCCATTAGAACACACAAGCAGTAAGCATCCACCAAGACTAACAAATGAGTTATTTTCGAGCAATCTCTTTGCGTTATTCCTTCCTCCACAGTAAGTGATTAAAGACTTTGCCCTTGTCGACACTAGTTGTTTACTGCATGTCAGCCATGACTGGAGACATTTGTAACATGCATTTGAATGGCATAATCTGAAAGCAGATGTGGGAATTGGCCCTGGGATGGTGCTGCCATGTTGAAAGCTTGTATAGTTTGGAAGAAAGGCCAATCTTACTTAAAGCTGAGGGTGGTTTGCAATGGAAAATCTCTCTAAGTGATTCCATGTACAGATACATTGGGGTGCAAAACCTCTTTCAGCCCGACAGGTGAATTTCATTTCAGAGAAGTGTTTTGGGGCCACATTCCTAGATGTGCGCAAAATCGGTGAGCGCTCGCCATACCACTGCTGCAGCCCATCCCTGCAAACCAGGCCACGCAAGCCTCAGCAAGCGCTTGCAAGGCTTAGGAGTGCTTGGCAGCTACCTATCCTGGCTTCTGGCCCTTTCCCCCTGCTGCATTAATGCCAGCCTCCATTAGTGTGGAAGGGAGAAATGTGCAGTTTCTGGAGGCTTTGAAAATCATGCATTCCCCACTCCTGAGCTAGTAGGGGCCTTGAAGACCCTATTAACACAAAAGTTAAGGTTTACTCTTGTGTAAAGAGGGCCTTTAAGGCCCTTATTGGTGCAGGGAGGGAACGTGTGATTTCCAGAAGCTCCAGAAATTGTGCATTTCCTCCCGCTACATTAATGGTGTCCATCATTAGTGCAGCAGGTGGAAAGGGCTAGAAGCCAGGGCAGACCCACATCTGTGTCCCCACAGTGAGCTCACAAGCATCTGCACACACTCCAAGCATGAAGGCTGGATGGGGGGTCTCCACTGCCCTCACGGACCCAGTAGATGCTCAGGTGATCCATACACGTTCCAGGGGTGGGTGGAGCTAAAGGCAAAAGGGAAAGGGATAGAAGCAACAGCATGTTGTATCTTAAAGCACTTTATTGCTGGTAACTAAGCCTTAGGAGAGGAATGTCAACCTTTTAGAACAGGGAAGATACTGCACATATCAGGAAACCATCAAACAATTAGAGATTGGGAGAATGGAGGTGTGTCCAAGGAAATGTAGCAGGGCTTTTGAGGAACTGTAGAGGGCCAGATTGGGATACTAGGAAGACTGGATTTGGACCTCAGGCTTGAAGCTCTGCACCCCTGAAATACATGCAAAACTATTTGTTGTGCATGCACAACTTTTTCCTTGCCAAACCAAAGAGAGTGTACTGGTTATATATTGTGGCCTTTCAAGTGCTTAACACCCTCTGAGTTGGTCCAGTTGATTTACAGAAGAGCATAATCATTCACACAAGAAATTATATCCCAGCATGATGCATTGATAGTATCAGAATCCACAAAGCAGCAGCATTTGGAACTAATGAAGATAGCTAACATAGGAACATAGGAAGCTGCCTTACAGTGAGTCATACCATTGGTCCATCTAGCCCAGTATTGTTGGCACTGACTGGCAGCTTCTCTCAAGGGTTTCAGGTGAGATTCTTTCCTCGCCCTACCTTGAGAAGCCAGGGATCAAAACTAGGACCTTCTGCATGAAAAGAATGTTCTCTACCACACTGAGCTATGGCCTGTCTACACCGAGGATATTCTTTGCCTCTTCAAACAAACAGAATTGAAGCTTACTGTGTGGATTCATATTCTAGAAAAATGCAACTGTGAAAGTCTTAAGAGGGACAAGTCTTATACATGTAAATCCAAGATTATACTATCTTTCCAGCCCAGTCCAAAGCTGGGTTTGATTTTTTTGAACTTTTGCTTGGGATCAGAATACCTTGTCCCTCGCCTCTAAGAGAACCGACCTGTTCACTTAGGACTCCATCTATGTTCTTCATCTATGTTCTCCACCACCATCATTTGGGACAAAGTGGGTGGCCATATGGAAGAAGGCTTTCTCAGTTATTCCTCCCAAACAATGGTTTCATTGCTCTTCCTTCAGTGTGTTGTGAAAATTCTGCCATTCTTGCAGTAAGCCAAATGTTTGAAAGGCTAAATACTTAGTCCAAATTTGGAGGATTGCTATCAAAACAATTCTTTCATGATTTCCAGGGAGGAACTTAGGGGAGCAATTCAATTCTCTGTCAGGCTGGTGGTAACCATTTTAGATTTCCCAGAATGCCCTTTTGGTGGGCTTGGAGTTTGAAAGAATAGTTTTCCCTGCTCATTTGGTTTTTCAATTATTTTCAAAATTGTTTGATCTTGCAATTGCATCATTTCATGATTGTACCATTGTGCTGTTGTGCCATCACACAGTTCTGTAAATAAAAACATTTAACATTTTAGCATTTCACTTCCCTCCTCAAAAAAATTAAGAAAAACTCCTATGACATTTTTATTTATTTACAATTTATATACCACTCCTCATCTAAACATGTTCCAGAGCAGTGAACAATAAAAGAGAAAAGGAATAAAACTTTATATTAAAAGTTTTATTAAAAACTTCTGAAATCCCACTGGGTCCCACCCTGTCAAATTCCAATCCAGAAATCATTCTGAAAGTACAAACTGCAAAATCTGGAGCAGAATCTGCTTCAATTGGATTATATTATCCTCCCCAACTCTTCTATTTTCCAGTGACTGGCTCTGAATTTATTTTAAGCTATTTGAAAAGTGCATCTGACTGAGCATATGTATTTACTTATTCCAATGTGTACTTTCATTTAAGCACGTGTGTTTCCTGTAGAATTTGCTGCTGTTTCCTTATGCCAAACAGCAGAGTGTGATCCTGTGCCATATCTGGTGTATTTGTGCATTTTATTGTGTGCAGTAAAGAACAGTATTTGCCATCCAAAATGGCAGTTATACATCCTGGGAACAAGGGAAAAGGGGAGGCATGGGAGCTGCCCAGAGATACATGCAAACCCATCCAGTCACTGGATAGCTTTAACTGTGGGTAGACTGTGCCTGCAACAGGAAGTTGAACTCAATGCAACCGATCCAGCACACAATGTACTCAAGCGAAGTCAGCATTTGCAAATCAAATTTTTATATTTAGAGAAAAATCTACTGGGGAAGCACATATAAAACCAATTCCAGGATTCAAATGCATGTGGTTAGATTCTGCTGGGACCCAATAAAGTATGGACTAAATGTAGGCTGACCATCTAAAAAGGAGGACAGGGCTCATATAACTTTAACAGTTGTAGAGAAAAGAGAATTTCAGCCAGTGTCATTTTTGTATGCAATTAGTTCCTGGTGAAATTCCCTCTTCATCACAATTGTTAAAGGTGCAGGCACTATACTAGAGTGACCATATACAAAAGAAGGCAGAGCTCTGCAACTTTAACTATTGTGATAAAGAGGGAATATCACCAGGAACTAATTGCATACAAAAGACACTGGCTGAAATTTCCTTTTCTCTACAACTGTTAAAGTTATATGAGCCCTGTCCTCCTTTTCAGATGGTCAGCCTACTAAATGATTCCATAAAGAATTTTGGTTCAAGAGAAATGTAGGGACTTCTCAACTTTGATTAGCCTTATTCAAACTCTTATGGTGTTTCACAGAATTCTAATGATGTTTTTCCTAAATGAGACCTCCCACTCCCACCCCAATTTACACTGAATGTCCATTTAGGCAAAATGCTGGTGGCATTCCGAGTGCTAATCTATATGGAGACCCATTTTGACATGTATTTGGTATCATGTGATACTCTTGCCCCATAGTTTTAAACCAAGTTTATATCTGGGCGAGCTGTAACCTCTCCTAAGGTGTTATCACTGACTACCATCAGGTTATGAAGTCAACTGGTTCTTAAATATTCTCCATTACAACAGAACTCCTGTGGAAGTATAAATGACATTCACATGAATGATTGAATTCATAATGACTTCACTCAGTTACTGTGAATACTAGATAAGCTATTAAAATAGATTGCAACTGTATTCTCTCTGCATGATGAGGGTGACTATGTGAGCAGAAATGTAATCATGTCCTTGCTAGAAACTAAAAGAGTCTTCATAAACCAATTGTTTATGTGCCAGACAAAGAGTTAGATTAGCATATTCACCCAGGCATTGAAAGGAGCAGGGCATACTGATTAACTCCGGTGATGTTGAAGAAGGTGAACGGACATGTATCTATTTTTGTATCAAATAGATCTTGTGGAAAAACCACACAGCTGGCTGGGTGACACCTTGCAAGTTTCCCTTGGTCCCACACACTTGAGTGCATCCATTTGAGTAAGGTTCATACAAAAGTGGTGCTTCTAGGACTGCATCTGCTGTCCTATGCTGATGAATTAAAACCTGAAAGAAAGTAAGAGTAAAAATAAGAATATAGAAATGGTCCTTTGCTTTGAATTATGGCTGCTTTCAGGTGCTGCTCTCATAAACAAAGGCAAGACACGTGATAGAAAGGACCATACAGAAGAAATATTTTCTGTTGTGTGATTTAGAGCTGAAGTTGTCTTTTAGCAATAGTCACTGCATTGCTGATACACATTTGTATATTCTGTTTTGCAGTGTTTTACCAGCTTTGATATGAGTGTACATGTCAAGATTCTTTTTGTATAGTGTTTTACTCATCTGCAGGAGCACATGTGGGCATTAGTAAAATAAAGAGCTGTAGAAAAATGTTGATGCAGTCATACATAAGCAATCAAGCTTGCTTTCCCCCACCCCTCTCTTTTTTTGCAGTATATCAATAATGCACATGTGAGCTTCAGTGATGTGTGTGCTGGGTGGCTTCAAAAGATTATTAGACATATTCATGGATGATAAGGATATTAATATTAATTATTACTAGCCAGGATGGCTATATATTACATCCAGTATCAGAAACACCTCTGAATGCCAGTTGCCAGGGACTTGTGGAGGAGGGTGCTTTTGCACTCATGACCTATTTGTGGGCTTCCCAGAAGAATCTAGCTGGGCACAGTGGGAACAGAATGCTAGACCAGACAGGGCTTTGGTTTGTTCCAGCATGACCTTTATCATGTTCTTTTGGCAGTTGTGATGGTGGGAAGAGACAAATGAACTGAAAAATATAAGCAGTGCAAACAGATACTCCAGTTCCTTATTTTGTCCTAGTTAAAACTGAAATTCAGGATGAGTGAGATGTAGGGCAGAATAAACCCATAAAACAATAAAGAAATAGGGACAAACATCTCTAATCTGATTATCACAATTGGGATGGGATTACAACTGATGCGTTACAAGTGTCCTATACTCTGCTTCAGCTGTATCTGGATGACTGAAGGACAGCTCTACTTCTTGGGAGGAGGAGGAGAGGTTGAAAAAAAACCATACACTGAAAATGTTGTATGTTCTTGTTACTTTAAGTATCTTGCTCTGGTTTAGCATTTTCTGTCACTGAAGCTATATCTATCTATCTGTGCTTAAAGTGGAAAGAGGTCACCAGGGTGGTTAAAAGTAGTGTCAAAAAAAGCTATTAGAGAAAATAAGCCTTCCTTCAGAAAATATAAATGTTGCCCAAATGAGGAGAACAAAAAGGAACACAAACTTGTACAAAAGAAATACAGGCAGGCAATAAAGGATGAAAAAAATGGATATTGAGGAGCATATTATTAATAACTGTAAGGCCAACAATAAAAACATGAGAAGCACAAACTGGCCAGGGATGAAGATGATTGACTGGGTGACAAATTAATAATAAAGAAGTGGAAGGAGATTCTTGAGAAGCTGAATGAATTATTTGCATCTCTCTTCACTGCAGGAGAGGTAGGACTTGTCCTGATATTTTCTGAAGAGGCGCCTGAGAAACTGAGGCCGCTAATGGTGGCATGTAGTCCTAGACCAAGAATACAGAAAAAAATTATATGTTGGGGATGATTAGGAAAGGAATTAAAAAGAAATCTGTCAGTTTCATAATGCCATCACACAAGTCTATGAGTGAACCACACTTGGAATAATGTGTCCAGTTCTGGTCACCATACCTTAAAATGGATATCGTAGCAGCAGAGTAGAAAAGACAATTGAAAGGATCAAGAAGATGGACCAACTGCCCTATAAAATGCAGGTACCAACTGATCTTTTCCAATCTATATTACATTTTGAGGGGGAAATTCTCACAGAGGGATTTATAACAGACTATTAAAGAAACTAGTGGGTTAGAGTTCTGCTTTGAAATTTTCTTTTATAGTAGGTTTTATGTGATTTCCAACTCATCAAAGCTATTTCTGATTAACATACTGTATGCAGACTTTGAAGATACAATGCTTATTAAACCTTGGTTGTGAACACTTTCCATTAATGTCATTTTCTCACTTTAATGTTACATAAAAATGCTACTCTTCAAAGGTGGTGTTTTGATTGTTCTCAGGTTACCATAGTGTTTTCAAATGGGACTTTTAGAAGTTTGAAACTTTGTCTTTTCAACCACTTCAAAAGGGGTAAAAACTTTCCCCATGTTAGCTGCTTGAGTAAGTTTCATGCTGAAAGCTAAATAAAAAGCAATAACAACACACCAAACAACCAGTGCAACTGTGGATTCCCTAAGTAGGGAGGGGCAAATGAGCAAGGTTCAAGATTGCTTGGATTCTCTGGCTGTTGCCTCACTACTCTTCTCATTCCTGCTTGTGTTTGTGATTGCTGCTCACTCTGCACAAGCAGGATAGTTGTACAACTTGAGCAATGACCCGACATGAAATTTGTGTGAATTTCCCTAAATATGCACAACTTTCCTTCAAAGACTAAAGTGGGGCTTTTGGCCTGCAAGGGAAATTTGTGCAAATTAGGAAATAGGGGAAAGTTGCGCAAATCAAACACAGGCACATGTCTGGCAATTTGCAAACATTTTCATTGGACCGTCGTGATTCAGACAGGGCACACTTGCAGCTCTGTGCACTCCAGCCCTCTGCTCTCCATCATGGCATTCATCATCCTCTACTTGTGCATGGTGGCCATCTGAACAGGAGAGCCTCCTGCATCTAAAAAACTCTACACACAAGCCAAAATTTATTACGGGGGTGTATAGACATTTAGAATTATTAGAGGAGCTTTATTAGAGCTGTATTAGAGCATTTTCACACCAGGCAAAAATCCTGCAACTTTACTAGATCTTCTGCTTCTGAGTCCAGATCTACACCAAGCAAGATAAAACACTTTGAAAATGGTTGGATTCATAGAAATCCAAACTCCTTCGAATACTTTTTGGATTTCTCCAGCATGTCCTAAACTGCTATTGTGGATACCCTATCCATGGAAACAAATGAATTTAGGTTAATAATAATGTGGGCTGACTTTCCTGGAAATCACTGCAATGAGGAGTTAGGAATCTGTGAAATGAAGCCTGTGTTTCTGCCCAGCCATGAGAAGGGAAATGGTTGGTGCTCTAAAATTGCTAATGCACTGTGTCATTTCTTGTAGTTTTCAAATGAGGTGCAGCCAGGGAAATGTACCAAGGACAGGAATCTCAGAGGGAAATCAGGCACATTACTGCAATAGACACTTATGTAGAATGTTTAGAAGGCATAATTCTCTTCCATCCTCATTATTTATATTTATTTAAATCCCGCCTTTTCCCCAGGGCTAGGACTTAAGGCGGTTTACAAGATGAAAATATGTACAGTTAAAAACATATAAATATAACTTTACAAAATTTAAAATAGAATTAAACCTGCAATAAAATTAAAAACACTTGAAATGGTGGTTCATAATTGGATCGGAACTTCCAATATCCGGGTACCCCCCCCCCCCCATATGATCAGTTCCGATATTTTTAAAATCAGAAATTCCGATTCGATTTTGAAATTTCTGGCTGTGCACATCATGGATAGATAGATAGATGATAGATAGATAGATAGATAGATAGATAGATAGATAGATATAGTCTTATACCCCGCCCCTCCTCCAAAAGGATCACAGAGTGGCTTAAAGTATGAATAAAACAAGTAAAACAACAGTAAAATCCTACTATCACAATAGAACTATCTAAAATACATCAATAACAGTCTATCCTGAAACCATGAAAGTCAACAAGTCAGGAGACAAAGGCTTTGTAAATAGGACTGGCGGAGGCGGTGATGGCAGTGGCAGTGGCAGGTAAGGAGTGCGAGTGGGGGGAGGGAGGGAGTGTCGGCCCAGTGTTTTTCTCCATAGACTTGCATTGGGGGAAAGCTTTCTTTCCCCCAATGCAAGCCGATGGGGAAAACACCTGAAATGGTGGTTTGTAATTGGATTGGAACTTCCAATATCCAGGTACCCTCTAATATGATCAGTTCCGATATTTTTAATATCAGAAATTCCGATCCGATTTTGAAATTTCTGGCTGTGCACATCATAGATAGATAGATAGATAGATAGATAGATAGATAGATAGATAGATAGATAGATAGATAGATTCTTATACCCCACCCCTCCTCCAAAAGGAACACAGAGTGGCTTAAAGTATGAATAAAAGAAGTAAAACAACAGTAAAATCCTACTATCACAATAGAACTATCTAAAATACATCAATAACAATCTATCCTGAAACCACGAAAGTCAACAAGTCAGGAGACAAAGGCTTTTGTAAATAAAACATATTTTTATGTTTTATTTACATATTTAACATATTTAAAAGTATCCACAGTGATGGCCAATCACAACTTCCCTTGCAGAATTTCTACAAATGGGTTGGCCGTCACTGAGAATGCCCTATCTCACATCCTCCTCCACTCCATATCATTTAAGAAGAAGACAGTGAGCAGGGCATCTCCTGCAGATTGAAGGTCCCTAATTAGCTGGTAACTGGGGAAGCGTTCCCTCGGGTATCTGCATTCCAAATCTGGATTCAAAATCTTAAGGGTTTTGTGTAGTAAAAGCAACATCTTAAATTGGGCTTGGTAGCTCACTGGCAGCCAGTATAGTGCTTTCAGGGTTAGTACAACAGGAACCTTCTTGGCTGCTCCAACTAGTAGGCATGCCATAACATTGTACTCCAGCTGCAGCTTCCACACTGCCTTCAAGGGGAGTCTCATGTAGAGTGCATGATGGGGTCATTTGCTTATGATTTGTGCTGAAATCCTAACTGCATGTGAGATTGTGACCTAGGTATTTTAAGAGTGTTCTGAAATAAGAGCCACTCAGAGGAGTGATACCATCAGTAGAGGATATAATATGGACATTGATCCTGAGATTTCACCCTGGACAGTTTTGCCCACCTGGACTAGCCCTTCACAATTTGTGACCCACCACATCAAACGAAGCCAATCAGCCCTTCAAGGGGCTTTGGTACATCTTTGTTGCTTGCTTAGAACTGCAAAAGCAGAGTAGTTGTCATGTGGCAGCTCACAAGACATGGCTGGCAGACTACCTTTGCCACGTAAGGTCACAAAATTGTGAAGGCCTGATGTAGGCAGACCTCCTGTGGTGCATGAAATCCCCTAGGGGTTGTCTAAACATATGGAGAGCCCCAGGGTGGGTGTGCGGTGGCACTGTGTCAATTGTACGATGCAGGAGTCACCACACAGCCATCTCAGGGCTTTCCGGTGAAGCTGCAGAGAAAAAAAAGTCAGGGCTTACCCCAACTTTTTGCTCTGGAGCAAGGCGAATACAGCACATCCACTGTCTATCCTCACTCCAGAGTTGCGGCAGAGGCATGGCTGGGCAGATGGCGACCCATTGATTGCTCACCATCTGCCTGGGCAGAGGGCAGGGGGTGGGCCCAGTGAGCCTAACGGCCTCCAGAAAGCCTGTACTCTCTCCCCCAGTGGGGATTACACACCGCCAGCCCGCACCAGCGATACTGTGGGGTTTGGCGGTGGAGCGGCACCAACTCAGCGGCGTGAAGACAGCCCCTTCGCTTTGGCATTACTTCCCCTTGAAAGTGTTTCCCAAAGCATAGTACCTAAAAATAGTTTCCTCCAGGTTAATCTTTTTATTTCCCCCTTTTTACCTTGCACTGGGCAGTTGTTATGCTCATGTTCTCATCCTTTGAAACCTATAAAGCCCTTCACCTTCCTCCTGCTGAAACTTGTCAGGCACTTTGCAATGCTAAAGGTAGGGGAAGGGGAAAAAGTATTAAGTATGTAAGGAAGCACACTTGGTGATTATGTGCATTTTATGCACTTTGAAGCAGAAATTAATAAACAGACCAATCTGAAAATTATGCAAGCTTCTGCTAAACAGAAATGTTTATGTCCCTTTTGTGATGATGATGAATAAGTTTTTCTCCCTCCTTTTTCATTGCCTTTTTTAAAAGTCTGATGCTCTCACTGAATTATTTCCTGAAAACTTTAAACGTTTAAGTACATCGTAAAACTAAAGCACTGAAACCCCACGTGTTCTTACGGACGGCTGTCTAGAGCTCATTTTCTGATGCATCAGACTTCAATCTTGCCAACATGTAACATGGGTTTTGGCTGTCATTTTCGATTACATATGTCCTGTTTTTTTCTCTTTTCTGTCTTGGGTGGCTGTGGCTGCCTCTACAAGAGAGGTTTAAAGCTCTTTCAAGGCGCTTAAAAAAATTTACCTCTACAAGAACAGAGCGCAAATCGGGCGTAGAGGGGCGTTATCTCTCCGATTATGCGCATTATCGAATGCGCGTTAAATCACGAGTTTTATTTTGCTCCAGCCTTTAAAGCACATTTTGACTATGTGAACAAGCGCTTATGCGCATTAACTACTTGTAAAGCGCATTTTGGTCATCCTTTAATGCGCTTCGCCACCTGTCGCCGCCTCTCATGCAGAGGTATTAGTTGTAAATGCGCTTCAGTGATTATGCGCATAATCGCCTAACCGGGCGCAAAAGCGAATCCTTGTAGAGGGGACCTCAGTTGCAGGGCTCCACCTGTACCTTTAAGAGTTGGGAAGAAGAAAGTGTTGCAGAGGCAGCTTTTCATGTAGAGGCAATGCTATTTAGAGAAGGCAGCACACTGCTCCTCTTTGTTCAGGCTGCATGTGATTGGTGCATGAGTTTGGTGGCATTTTTAATCTTGAATATATCAGTGTATGCCGACTCTATACTGTAGGTCAGCCTCCCCCATCCTGGTGACCTGGACTTCAATCTCATCAACTCTAGCCAGCATGACTGTTGGCAGTTGTAGGCCAAAACATCTAGACAGCATCATCTTGAGGGAGGCTGCTTTAGCTATTTATTATTTGTTTCTCTGCTGAAACCCTGGAGACTTGCTGCTGCTCAGAGCAGACAATATGAAGTTACATGGACCAAAGGTCTGACTTTGTATAATGCAGCTTTCTATGTTTACAGACTCATTTAGAGCATGGGTGGGAAACTCGTGACCTTCTAAATGTCACCTGACTTCATCTCCCATCACCTCTAGTCACCATAGCCAATGGTGAGGAATGATAAGAAAATAAGCAGAGCCCTGCTGGATCAGACCAAGGGTCCATCTAGTCCAGCACTCTGTTCACACAGTGGCCAATCAGCATCAGCCAGGAACCCACAAGCAGGACTCAGTGCAATAGCACCTTATTGCCCATGCTTCTCAACACATAGGCTTACTACCTCTGATAGTGGAGGTAGCACATACACATCAGGACTAGTAGCCTAGCCATTGCTAATTTTCTCCACCAGGAATTTATCCAACCCCCTTTTAAAGCCATCAATTGGTCATCACTACATCTGTTGGTAGTGAATTCCATAGTTGAACTATGTGCTGCATGAAGAAGTTCTTCCATTTGTCTGTCTTGAAATGATGGGAATTGGAGTCCAACAACATCTGAAGAGTCATACATTCCCCATCCCTAGGCATTCCTCATTCTTCTTGAGTCAAATCCTCTAGGAAGTGCCTTTCAAACACCAGCTTCTGCTGCCTTCCCGTTCCCCAAAGCCTAGAACATAAGAACATAAGAAGGACCAAGCTGGACCAGATCAAGGGTCCATGCAGTTGATGACTCTGTTCACACAGTGGCCAACCAGCTGCACACAGGAAACCCACAAGAGGACATGAGTACAACAGCACTCTCCCACCCATGTTTCCCAGCAACTTGTATACAGAGGGATATCACCAACAGGGTTAGTAAACATTAATAGCTTTATCCTCCATTAATTTGTCCAATCCCCTTTTAAAGTCATCCAAAGTGGTGGCCATCACTACATCTTGTGGAAGAGAATTTCATAGTTTAACTTAGAACATTGTGAAGAAGTACCTTTAGGTAGCTTTTGGCTTACCTTTGGGGAATGGGCAGGGGAAGGCAGTGGCGGGTTCTTGGGGCCATTTTTAAACACACACACAATCCACAAAACACAAATGTAATGGATTACAGAAGATCCTAATAGGGATGTCCCTGCTCAAAGGCTTGTACCACCCCTGATAAGTGCTCCTGAAGTTGGTATGAAGTTTGTTGTTTTTTCCTACAAATTGCTGCTCTGAAATACTCCTCAATAGAAAGGGTGGGGGATTATCTTGAATTAGAGGATATAACGATGTGAAGGATAATGGAAAAAAATAGTTGAGACATGTAAGGGCAAGATGAATCAATGAAAGCAATCAATGTATTTCATTAAGAACAGAAATATGATGATAAAATTAGCCAAGGTGGCCAGGTTCATGTCAGGAACTGATACATTAATTGCACAGTAAAGCTATTCTCAGGGGAAAGAAGAAATCTGAAACATTAATAGGTAGTGGATAATTAAAGAATGGGTTAGATAATGATCAGAAACAGAGACAATCCATCAGAAAGAAAAGGGAGAATTGAATCATTCTGCTGGTAATCAAACTAACTGGGGGGGGGGGGGGAGCCCCAGAGAATTTGGAAGTTCTTTTGAGTGACAGCAGTAGTAGAAATATGAACAATGCGACAGCAAAAATTATGCATACCAATGATCTTCCCCCACCCCCACCCCCCACCCCCCACACACATACACTACCTCTCCTTTCTAGGGTTTTGGTTTTAGAGGTCTGGGAGTCCACTGAAATGAATAAAACCAGGCTTTAGGTCAAGAAGTTTCATTATAGCCTTATGCAGGCATTTGCTTGCATGTGTGAGGGCTTAAACTATATAGGGGGCTTAAACTATATGTCCCGCCCCAATGTCCCAGACTCTTCTAAAGACCTTCCCAGTTGAAGAGAAGGACTGCAAGGGGTTGTGATTTGAATAATGCAGAGTTTTCCAGGCCCTCACCCAACTCACTATTCAATGGGTTGTATGTCTTTGCCAAAATCTCATTACACATGCTAGAGCTAAAACAGATTTGCTCCCTGAAATTGATATCTGTGAATATATCTCTGTCAGATATTCACTGGATATTCTCTGAATATTTGATGGATGTACATGACATCCAATGATATTTTGTATTAATGTGTGTGCATGGAATTTTAACATGTAAAATGCTTTGCTACCATTACTGTGTTGGCCAATAATAATAATAATAATAATAATAATAATATATTTATTTATTTCTTACCCTTTGGAACAAGGCAGGGAACAACGTTAGTACAAAAATACAATATCAATCAAATACATACAATTAATTAAAAGAGCATATAAAACCAATGCAATATCAAAATAACAATCGGGACATCTTAAAATTCTTAGGTCTAAAATTCACCTGCCAGAAGAGACTAGTTTTTATAGCTGTCTTGGAGAGAGTGTTAAGTTGACGAATCTCATCTAGCAGGCTATTCCACAGTCTGGGGGTGACAGAAGAAAATGTCCTCTGGGTAACAGTTGTCAACCTGAGTGTGCGGGGTGGATTGTAGGGAGAAGGTGATCCCACAGGTAACCTGGACCCAAACCATGTAGGGCTTTAAAGGTAATGACCAACACTTTATACTTCGCCCGGAAACTAATTGGCAGCCAGTGGAGAGATTTTAATGTTGGTGTAATATGGACACCCCTAGATGTACCAGTGGCCAACTTGGCTGCCATATTTTGAACTAACTGAAGTTTTCAAACTAGGTACAATGGTAGCCCTATGTACAGTGCATTGCAGAAGTTGTGCCTCAAGGTTACCAGCACGTGCACTACTGTCTTTACGCCTTCCAACTCTAGGAAATGGTCAGCTGGCACAGTCTTTCAGGGGGCATGGATGCCATACAGTACTGATTGACACACCTTCAAACCCAGATCAGGTCCCTTGACAGCAAGCATCTCCATCTTGTCTGGATTCAGCTTCAGTTTGTTTTTCCTCATCCAGCCCATTACCACCTCTAAGCATTCAAGCATTCAGGACTAAAAGCCTGGGTGACTCCATCACCAACTCTGAGACCAGTTCCATGAGCTCAGCCAGGGAGTCTGATAGACAGTGGGGTGGCCAGTATACTAACAGAATCCTCAGTCTATCCCTGGTCTTCAGACTCAAGTACACACGCTCAATGTGATTCAATTCCCAGACAGGAAGTCTGGTCAGGTTAAGATCGTCTATGTAGACCACAGTTACGCTGACCCACAACCACTTTTCCTCACCTGCTCACTAACACAGTACCCAGCTGGGAGGGCCTGGGCCCATATCAGGCCGCTGTCATCTCCCAGCCAGGTCTCTATGAAGCATGCCAGGTTGGCCTCCTCATCTATAAGGAGTTCGTAGATGATATTTATTTTGTTTTTAACCTATCTGGCATTGTATAGGAGCAAGGAGAGGTTCTGTGGGTGGCTTGGTTTATTCTCCAAGTCCCCCAGGGTGGCAGGGTGACTAGAAGGTAAGATAGTTGTTAAATACAGCACTTCACCCTGCCATCACCATATCTCCCTCTGCCCAGCACAACTCGTATTGTCGCCTCCATTATGCTCTGCAATACCCCAATATCCACAATAGCAAATACACAAAACACAAGAATACACAATTAATGGTGAAATTAATTAGCTCAATTTGACAATCACCAAACAGTGAAGATTTTTGATTCGTACATACTGGGCTTGCAGAACTGATAATGCTCTGTAGCAATTGTCATTACCTTCTGGCAGATGTTGTCCTGAAGCTGAAATCTTGTGCCTCCCCCCGATGTTTTGGACTTCAACTCCTACCAGCCCCAGCCAGCATGATCAGTGGTCAGGAATCCTGGGAACTGTAGTCCCAAACATCTAGAGACTCCAAGATTGGGGAAGCCTGTACTAGAAGAACCTTAGAGGTGTAATTTATTTTATCTTTCAGCTTCAGGTCCAGTTCTTTATTCACTGGGTTACTCTGGTAAGAATGTCAATGTCAAGCATTAATCTGAATTTTGGACATTCCACTTCTGGAGTCATTCTGAGATTTAAAAATGGTTCCAACCACTACTGCTCCTTCCATAACAATGAGAGATTTTGCCCAGTTGATATGAAGCTGAATGTTTGGCTCCATCAAAATTTAATTTTCGATAGCTTTAGTGGAACCAAGATTTTGGTCTGAATTGAGCCTCTTCCTAATTAAAAATGCAACATATTTCTTCAAGGTTGATAGATCTATTCAGGACTTACAAATGATGTGGCTTGTTGATATATTGCCACTACTTAAGAGGCCATTTCCCAGCTGACTGGTAAGCACTTTCATTAATTCCTACCTATTGAATTCATAAGCAACAGCAATCATTGAAGTGCCTTTTAGGAGTGTAACACACCTGCATTTTTCCCAGGGCTGCCCCTGCCTGCTCGTGGAGAATTCACATGACTCACAGAGCATCCCGCGAGCAGGCCGGGGCCAGCCCTCCATTTTCGCAGGAGAGCAGGGAACGCTATTATCCCGGTTTGTTCCCTGTTCCTGAGATGGCAGCAAGATGGACGGCTGGGGTGCCCGCCCATCCCGGGTGCAGCCGTGCTTACCCGCAAGTAAGCGCAGCTGCATCAATGGCCACAGAGCCACACTGCGTGGCTCCAAGGCCATCAGGAGGGGGGTAGCAGAATCGCCATCCCCAGGATGGCAGGGGGGAGAGGGGGCCGATCGCATACTGTGTTTTTGTGTGTGTGTGTTTTTAAATCTTACTTTTACAGAGGAGTGCTCATGCATTCTCCGTGGATCTTCAAAATCAAGGGCCATCGTGACTTGCGACGGCCTGGGAGAAGCCTGGGACGTCGCATTGAAGGTGCAGCTTGAGCACACCAAAACCAGAAGTGAGTACTTCCTGGTTTGCCCACTCCCGGCCCTCCACACTCCTATGGTGCGGAAAGGGCCACAGAGATATTCATTTTAACATCCTGTCACTGCAATACAAAAAGATGAGCAAGAAGGTATTTGTAGGAAATGGTGAGATATTTAATGGGGAGTCTTTCCTAATTTCCATTGAGGCATTAGAGGGACAGAAGAGAATCTATATTGTATTGCACTTGTGGCAGTGATGCTGATTGACTAAATGTTCATGAACATTCCAGTGTCTCACAAAACAATTGATAACAACAGAAGTGGGCAACTGTTTTGGGCCATGGGGACATTTGGCATTTTTCAAAGCTTTCCTGAGAACCACCATAAAATGGGTGCCATGGAGGTCTGGCAAAGGACGAGCAACCTGCCCAGTGGACTGAGTACAAGGCAGAGGTAGTTGTGAACCACAACACAGTTAACAACACCTTTAAATATACAGTTTTCAACACTAACAGAAACTCATTTCACAGCAATCCAGCTGCCCTTAAGAAAATGTGTTAATAATAATAATGAAAAAAGCTGGGAGGAGTAGAGCACCTTGACAGATACCAAGAAAGGTGTGCATGGGCACATTGGTGGCCACTAGCATCAAGTTGCTCATCCCTGCATGACAAAACAGGAACCTGATAGAAGGGCAGGTGAAGGAAACATGTGATCAGGAAATGCAGAGAAATGCAGCAACCAGAAGTTAATAGGAGAGAAGACTCTGAAGAAACGTCATACCATTTCAGGTCAGATGGAATATATATTGTGGGGGAGAGTACTAGCAAAGCTGACAGACAAGTTGACAAAACAATGTTGGACAAAGCAGGCTGTGGGATAAAGAGTTTGGAACTGAGGGAATGATGGAGTTGAAAGAACTGAGAAAGTAGGGTGAGGAAAACTGAGAGGTAGGTCCTAGAGGGAGGAGAAATTGTGCACTGCTGCCAAGAAGGAAGTGAACAGGCAAGGAAGAGCCAGGGAACCAAGACATTCCTGTAAATAACTGGCAAATTATCAACTGTTCCTGCCAGCACAGAGTTACATCATGTCATGACAGCCAATACCTTGAGTATCACTTTCTCCATTCAGATCTATGTGGCTTTTCTGTATAGTCAAGAAGCTGGTTTACATTTCAGAATAAACACATGGTACAGCCCTCTTGAGACTCTTCCACTTCAGAATGAAGGTGAGGGAGATCAAACCCCCAGTATCACTAGAGCTGTTCACAAACAGCCTCTCAAAATTCTCCACCTCAGTTGCGGACAGGGAAATTGGAGGCCAATTTCACCAAATTTCTGCAGGGGGAGAAGTAATTCTCCAACAGTTTCTCATAAGTAGGGTTCACCATTGGCAGAGGTTGCAGCACACTTTATTTCTTACTGGTGTGTGTGTGTGTGTGTGAGAGAGAGAGAGAGAGAGAGAGAGAAGGTTGTTCTACCACTGCAGGTGGCACTGGCAACAGCAGCAACTGTGTTGGTAACCTAGCCCCAAATTTTCATCCCCCATAATGTCACATACCTAGCGTCATTCCAGGGCATTGTTGGGGAAGAGAGGGAAGGCAGCCACCATGCAAAATTTTTGAACAGAATTATGCAAATGGAACTTTTATTTCTAGAAGGGTAAGAAAAGAAAGTTCTCAGAATGCTTTTTTTAAAAATATGCCTTCTGAGAAACGTTGACTTGGATCGAGTTGACATTCAGCACCTTCCCGGGGGTTTCCACATGTTCTGTTTCTAAAGTGTGATTGTGGTTACAACTAGTCTCTAATGCAGATGCTGCTATTATCACTGCTTCCCTGAAGGGCCTATAGCAGGTGTGAGGAGGGAAGAGGTGGAGCTAGTGCTGTGTAGGGTTGTCGCGAGTGTCCAACAGGGTCTGTGAGGGCAGCAGAGCCCACCCCCTCTGCATCCAGCCTTCATGGACCCAGTCAGACACACTGAGCATGAGCGCAGACCCACACCTGAGCTCTTGCAAGGCCCCCGCAAGTGCTTGGCAGCCACCCGCCCTGGCTGCCAACATTGCGCACTGCTCCCCCTGTGTTAGTAGTGGCCACCATTGGCGCAAAAGGGGGAAGTGCATGATTTCCCCAGGCTCTGTAAATCACACATTTCCCCCTTTTGCATTAATGGCAGCTGCCATTAGCATGAAAGGGGGAAATGTGAAATGTATGGAGCCTGGGGAAATCATGTCAGGGTGGACTTTACAGGCCCCATAGGGCCTTGAAGGACAGGCTGAAATACATTGGGCTTCTTGTCAATCAATCTATTTTGCATCCTGAGAACATATTTCGCTCCTTTGTGATGCTCTTTTAGAACCCGCTGAGGCCAGATCCATACCTTGTGTCAAGTCATTACAAATGTGGAACAAAAAGCAGGATATAACACTATGAAAGTGGATTGTGGATTGTGGCCCGACAGTTATCCGTGCACTTATATCTGCACTAATGCAGATCTTGCCAGAGTCACACTATCTAAGCTGCATATTGGACAATCTGTATAGTTTCTTAATGACTTTAAAGGGGGATTAGTCAAGTTCACTGAGGATAGATCATGGGTCTGGAACCTCTTTCAACCTGAAGGCTGAATTCCATATCAGAGAAGTTCTCAGGGATGCATTCCAGTGGTGGGCAGATCTGAAGGCAAAATGGGCAAGGCCAAAAATACCAAGAATACCAGCGACTTTTATTTTAAACCTCTTGCTGCCAGTAACTAAATATTTTGAGAGGCCCTTCAAACTTTAAGAATGAGGGGGGGAGTGTACATAAGTCAGAAAACTACCAAAAAACTGGTGGTTGGGCAAATGAAACATGGCCACCTGGGAACATAGAAGACCAGATTTGCCCCCCCCCCAGGCATTAGATGCTGCAGCCCTGGGATAGTTTTATCAAGGGTTATTCAGTGTGATAGCTAAATGAAAACTCCAGGTTCAGAGGCAGTATACACCTCTGCATACCAGTTCCTGCATTGTTGTCTCTATGCACTATTAGCTATTGGTTTCCTGGAAGCATCTGGATGGTCAACTGTTGAAAACGGCACACTAGGCTAGATGTAGGGATCTATGAGAAATTTGTTTGAATTTGGTTTGATCAGGATTTCCCCAGGTTGAACTTTCCAGACTGAAAATGACTCATGTGCAATCTGCGATAAAATACTGTGCATTTCTGAGATTGTAGAAACCCCTCATTCATGCATTTGAAAATAAAGTGTATGAAAAATGCCTAGTTTTAAAAAATGCACACCAATAGGCTTTAATCAATTAGAGAAGAATCTGTACATTTCAGAGATGCACACAATTGATGCGTACATTTGGGAAAATATGCAAGAAAATATGCACAGATTTTAATTTGAAATGCAAAAAACCCCCCCAAAGCTCACAACCTGATATGGACTTGCATCAAAATAAGCTTCAAGATAGAATTCGGAAAACTTTGATGATCATGATTTGTTTCTGATTTGCACTTCCCTAGCCAGGTGCATTGTTGGTTTGAACAAGCAGCGCTCTTACGTTACATCCTTGTGTTTGAACTGCACTCTCCCTGTTCCAAAATATCACCCATTCCTGAGTGGATGCTGTGCCTAAAATTAGCATATGCAAATATATTTGTTTCCTAATGCTGTAATCGTCTAGTAGGGATTTGAAAAACTCCAAAGGGGCAGTAAAAATAATATCTTAAGTACCAATAAAATTATCATCTCATATGCATTTTGAATATAAACAAGCACATCGTTTTAACTCAGCTTGATTAAACATGCTTCCCCTGAATTTTAAACATGCTTCCACTGAATTTTAAACAAGCAATAAGCCTGAATCCACCACCCAGTACTGTGCTTGCAAAACCTTTCCCTTGTTTTGTGTGTGTAATCAGGATTGATTTGTAACTGGTGAACACTTAGTGTGACAGAAAGCCATTTCATTATCAAAATTAGCCTCTGTTGTTCTCATTGTTGTTAAGGCCTTACGATGAGATTTGCAGATGTATATTGTGATTGGAATTCTTTCTCTCCCCCTCTTTCATACTTAAAAATGTCCATACATGATTATTCACTGTCCAGTTATTCAGAGCATCAATAGAATAATATTGTTGCTCACAATCCCAAGATGATGTGCAAACTTTGGAATTGCACAGAACTTTTCCTCAATCTGTTTGCTCAAGATTTTTTATTATTTCTTACTATTTGTTTCTATCTCCGAATAGGCATTAGTAAAACCCAAGATCTTAATATATGGGAACTGTGTGGGATCAGTGGGGTTTGCTGCCTCTTACCAAGTGCCTCACGAGTCACTCATGAAATCATGGGATTTTCCTGCACAGGCTGAGGCTCCTCCAACAGCATGAAGGGCAAGGGCAGAGTGGCCATGGAGGGCGACGGTACAAACAGAGGGCATTGCCAGCCATTGGATGCCTGTAACTGGCCCCATCAGCCCCAGTGAGCATCACCTGCAGTGGGATGGCAGCAGCAGGGAGAAGGAGAGAAGCAGAGAGGATAAAAGGAAGACAGTGGAAAAAGGAAGGCAGCAGTATCAGGGAGAGTGAGATTGCCCACAAACACAGATGACCAAGGGGGCAAGCCCACATGGAGACAAAGAAAGACAAGAAAGGGGATTGAAAGAGGAAAAAAACTTGTGAAAGAGGAGGGAAAGTTATACCTGCAAGGGAGGGGGGGTGTTGGAAGGGAGCGAGGTAATTAGGTTGGCTCTTGCTGGCTCCCTTGCTCCCTTGGGGAAAATAGAGGCTTTTCAACCTCCGATTATTAACCCTCACATGGCAGGATGGGCTGAGCGGCCTAGTGATTCAATGGTTGGGCACTGGAAAAGGGAGAAATACATGGAAGGATTGCACATTAGCAGCTAAACAGCCAGAGGAAAGAGTGGGCAACACTGGGTTTAGTGCAGAACCTTTCTTCAGTTAACACACTGTACAAGGACTGTTTTCCAGGGAGGAGATGGAAGTACTTATTCTAAGCCTCCTGCCTCCTAGAAAATTTCTGTCAGCCGCATTATTGCTAATTATGTAGCAGGGCAGGCAAGCTAGGGATTCTGGGCTTGGGCTACACAGTGGAGAGGATGCAAGGTTGGGTGGGTGTGCCACTTTGCGTATTATATGGGACAGGGCACTTCGGAGTCCCTCCTGACTTCCTGTCAGATGGTGGAGCCTTTTGCCTTACTTCATTGGCAGAATGCAGCCTCTGAGATGTATGTAGGAGTCATGAAAAATAAATCCCATGTTATAGCTGAAAGAGGAGGAAGGAAGGAACAACAAAGGCAAAGTGAAGCAAGCCCAAGTTCCATCAGTTGGGCTGTCCAGGTTGGTTTCCAGGTATGGATATGTTCTCCTTCCTCACTTGTTCTCTGATTCTAGCCTAGACTGAGAAGCATGGCTGCTTCTTCCCACTGGTATCCAGCATAGTCACCTGTTTTGTAGAGGGTCTCGGATGCTGTGCCATGCTGGCCTCAAATACCCGTGGCTATGGCTGTGAAGGTAGTAGCAGCTATTGCTGTGCTTGAGACAACCATTTGATCTCCAGTAGACCTATGCTTGTTGCTTTGAGACACAAAAGAAAGAAATGGGCTTTATGTAAGGGAAAGGGGACCTGCTTCTGTCTGCCTGGAGGACAAAGGGGAACAGTCTCTTTCAGGCAAAAGGCTGGATTCCATTTCAGAGAAACTTTGGAGGGCTGTGTTTAAGTAGTGGTCAAGGCCAAAGGCAAAACAGGTGGAACCAAAAATAGCAGCATATTTTAGCTTAAAGCTCTTACTGCTAGTAAGTGAGTCTTAGAAGAGGCAGTTCAACCTTTTAGAATTAGGGATGTGCACTGGATCGGACCCGATCCACGATCCGAGTCCGGTCCAGTGGGAAATCGGATAAATTATCCGATTTCCGATCCCGCAGCTGGATCGGCCGATCCAATCCGAACCGGTCCGAAAAAGCTCCGAACCGGTTCGGCGGATCGGCGGATCGGCGGGCGCCCACTGGCGCCCACCGCCGCTTCCATTGGCGGGCGCCAGCGGGCGCCCGCCGATGAAAGTGGACAGCGGGGGGGGGAGGAGGGGGGCACTTACCTTCTCGGCCCGGTGGCTCCCGTCCGGCGCCGGCGCCTACTGCTACTAGCAGGCTCCGCGGCCTGCTCTAGGGTGGCGCGCCGGGTGATGTCATCACCCGGCGCGCTACTCTAGAGCAGGCCGCGGAGCCTGCTGGTAGTAGTAGGCGCCGGCGCCGGACGGGAGCCACCGGGCCGGGAAGGTAAGGAGGGGGTGCGTGGAGGGGAGGAGGGGGCGCGCGGAGGGGGGAGGGGGGCCCTTACCTTTCCGGCCCGGCGGCTCCCGTCCGGCGCCGGCGCCTACTACTCCCAGCAGGCTCCGCGGCCTGCTCTAGGATGGCGCGCCGGGTGATGTCATCACCCGGCGCGCTACTCTAGAGCAGGCCGCGGAGCCTGCTGGAAGTAGTAGGCGCCGGCGCCGGACGGGAGCCGCCGGGCCGGAAAGGTAAGGAGGGGGTGCGTGGAGGGGAGGAGGGGGCGCGCGGAGGGGGGAGGGGGGCCCTTACCTGCCCGGCCCGGCGGCTCCCGTCCGGCGCCTACTACTCCCAGCAGGCTCCGCGGCCTGCTCTAGGATGGCGCGCCGGGTGATGTCATCACCCGGCGCGTTACTCTAGAGCAGGCCGCGGAGCCTGCTGGAAGTAGTAGGCGCCGGCGCCGGACGGGAGCCGCCGGGCCGGAAAGGTAAGGAGGGGGTGCGTGGAGGGGAGGAGGGGGCGCGCGGAGGGGGGAGGGGGGCCCTTACCTTTCCGGCCCGGCGGCTCCCGTCCGGCGCCGGCGCCTACTACTCCCAGCAGGCTCCGCGGCCTGCTCTAGGATGGCGCGCCGGGTGATGTCATCACCCGGCGCGCTACTCTAGAGTAGGCCGCGGAGCCTGCTGGAAGTAGTAGGCGCCGGCGCCGGACGGGAGCCGCCGGGCCGGAAAGGTAAGGAGGGGGTGCGTGGAGGGGAGGAGGGGGCGCGCGGAGGGGGGAGGGGGGAGGGGGGCCCTTACCTGCCCGGCCCGGCGGCTCCCGTCCGGCGCCGGCGCCTACTACTACCAGCAGGCTCCGCGGCCTGCTCCAGGGTGGCGCGCCGGGTGATGTCATCACCCGGCGCGCTACTCGAGAGTAGGCCGCGGAGCCCGCTGGTAGTAGCCGCCGGCGCCGGACGGGCCGAGAAGGTAAGTGGCGGGGAAGGGGGCTTACCCCCCCCCCGGAGCCGTCCGCTTCTATCCGCTGGCGCCCGCGGGCGCCAGCGGATGGAAGTGGGCGGCCACAGGGGGGGTAGGGAGCGCGGGGGAGGGGGTTTACCTGCCGGGGCCGTCCACAGCGGACGGCCCCGGGGGGGGGAGGGAGTTAGGCCCCCCCTTACCCACCCGCCGCCATTTTTTCCTCATAGACTTGCATTGCAATGCAAGTCTATGGGGAAAAAAATGGCGGCCGATCCAAAAATGTACGATTTTTGGGTCGGGATCGGACTCGATCCGGTCCGGGGGGCCTCCGATTTTGTCCGAACCGGTCCGGGACAAAATTGGAGGTCCCGATCCGGGTCCCGATCCGATCCGGGGGGTCCGTGCACACCCCTATTTAGAATGTGTGTGTGTGTGGGGGGGGGAGGAACCCTGCATAAAAATAATCAGTGGTTGGGGGAAAAGGGGTGGGGCTAGGAAAAGGGTGTGTGGACATCTTGGGAACTCCATGATGACAGAATTCCCACTGGGCCTTAGGTTCTGCACCGTTGCTGTTGGTCCTCCACTTCCAGCTCCTCTGGCCACTGCAGCCAGCTACAGTTCCATATCATTCTTACTGTGTTGGTAAGAATGATATGGAGGAACTCAGCACAGTGTGTATAGTATAAATATCTAGTGCATGTATAAAATCAGATATATTGGGGGGTTCATATGATTCACTTTTGGTGATTATTAACAGAATTCAATTCTAGTCACCCCATTCCGTCTTGCCTCTCAGTATCCCCCACACTCTGGATTTATAGAGAATGATTTAAAAGGGTGGGGGATATTTTGGACAGGACCTTAAAATTGTTTGTCAATCCCTCTGCTTTAAGTGGAGCATATTGGAAATGTAGAAAGCACTGCTCTAGTTAACGGTGGATATTTCATCGGCTTTGCAAGTTAACATTTCAAGCTGGCATTTGAAAATGACAAGATTTAAATGTACCTGAAGTGTTTGTATTTAAAAGGCCATGACCATACATCAAATGGGGAAAGGGGGTGGGCTCTGTACAGAGATTAAGGGCAAGTCTTTGCCCTGCAGTTATATAGTTATTAAGGCATTGTTGTGAGTGAGTCTTTCATGCCAGATTAAAATGCCACCCAACGAAATAAAGCAAGGAATCAGTCGTGTTGATTTGTAATACTCAAAAGAGCTGCAGCATTAATTTAAATCTTACATCTTAGGGAAGCTTACTTATTGGCATGGCAAGATACACACTTCAGAGGGAAGATGAAAGGAAAATGTTATCCTGATAGTGAGAAGGATTTTTGTTTGTTCCTTTCAACCTTATTTAAAGATACTCTTTACTAGTAAGGGATGGAATCCAACATTGTGTGATGAATGTCTGCTTGCTCAACAGGAATTTCCTTCCTCTCCTCCCTTCTGAATTCCCTGCAACAACAACCCCAAAAGAAAATTTACTCCAAAGGGTCCCTCAGTCCTCAAGGGCAGATTTGGGATGTGTGGGGGGGCCACAGATTTCAGTCCATGGACCTGTTCAGACAACACCCTAAAGCCGCTAACCCTTTTGCAGAAAATGGTTAATGAGTGTGTTTAAACCATGATTAGTAAGCCACCATGGTTAGGAATGGTTCACACAGCATGCTAAATCATGGTTCACACGGCACACTAAGATGTTTCATATCTGAGGCTGTTTCAGTTCTGGCATGTTATTGTAATAAGGAATGGGGGAAATGAAAAGGAGGCTTTGTTTCTAATAATGTAGGGTAGCTTTTGTTGATCAAATTGTAGATTCTCTCTCAGATCCTTCAATATCCCCAAACTTCAATGGATAATACTCAATGCTGTGCAAGCACAAGTCTGTGAATGCAGTGGGACTTCCCTTTCCTCTTTTTCCTTTGGCACCCTCTGTGCCTCCACAAATTAACTCCTGAAGGCAATGATAGGGAGACCAGACAGAAGCAAAGCTGTGTATTAGGAACCTCAGAGCCATCACAATTCAAGTTAAAATATATATTTGATGGAGAGACTTGCTAATAGGGTTTCTCCTCAGAGTTCCCAGTGAAATTCAAAGGTTGTGCATTCAGCTTGAGAATTTGGGTACCCATATCCCAGTTCTGTATGCACTCTGCAGGAGCAGTTTCACCTTTGGATTCTCACCTAAGAGCTAACCAAAAACTAGGCTCACAAGCCTGGACGACTAGTCACTGACAAATCAGAAACTAAGGCACCAGAATGTGCCAAGTCATGTAGGCTATCATGGGGTGGTTGGGAGGAAGGCAGATAATGTATAATTTGGGCTTAAATTTTACTACTACATGCTGCAGGTGGCGGTAAATCAGTTGCATATAAAGTGTTGGTTATTACCTTTAAAGCCGTACATGGTTTGGGTCCAGGTTACCTGCGGGATCGCCTTCTCCCGTATAATCCGCCCCGCACACTCAGGTCCTCTGGGAAGAATTTACTCCAGTCAGCCAGAACTAGGCTGACGAGTGTTACCCAGAGGACCTTCTCTTCTGCTGCTCCCAGGCTGTGGAATGGCCTGCCGGAGGAGATTCGACAAATTAGCAGTCTTCTGGAATTTAAGAAAGCCGTGAAGACTGTTCTCTTCTGGCAGGCCTATCCAGTTTAATTTTAAGATGTTTTTAATAATGTATTTGTTTTTATCTGTTTTAACGGTTTATCTATTTTATTGTTTTATATTTATACTTGGTGTTGTTCCCCGCCTCGATCTAGATGGAGAGGCGGGTTAGAAATGAAATAAATAAATAAATAAATAAAATAAATAATACTTCCCAAATAAAACTCCCTGCAAGACAAAACTAGCATGGCAGGGGTCACCCAGGTCCCTGACATTGACTAGACTAGCAAGATTTCAATAGGACAAATCCTATCTCCACCCCAATATGAATATGTGGCCCAGAGTGTGTTTACTGAGTTCCACATTTTTCTTAGACCCTTCATATCAGAAATGTGTTTTATAAGTTGATATTTTTAAACCATGCCAACTCAAAAAATCCTTTTAGCTATTCCTCTTATGAAACAAAGGGTGTTTCCTCTATCTGTCAGCTTTGCAAACTGATGTATTTTGAAAATGGCATTAGAGTTACAAAAACAATAAATGTTTCTTTTTGAAACAACCATTTTCAATGGGAAGGAAGATGGGATGCAGAGATTGGGGGAGGGGAGTTATTTTTTTAAAAAAACTGGCTTGCAATTTTGCATGTTCTTCTTAGAGGTGCCTAAGAGGCCTTGACGAATATGAATATTTTTGAGAGATTTACATAAGAACATAAGAACAGCCATGCTGGATCAGACAGAGGGTCCATCTAGTCCAGCACTCTGTTCACACAGTGGCCAACTACCTTTAAACCAGGGAACCACAAGTAAGACATAGTACAACAGCAGCCTCCCACCTATGCTACCCAGCAACTGGTGCATATAGGCTTACTGCCTCGGATACTGGAGGTTACACAGCCATGTGCTACACATATGTGTCAAATTTGAGATCGATCCCTCCAACTCTCGATTTTATATGAATTTTTTAAAGATCGTTTCCGTTCTGACAGATCAGAATGACAGCTCGCCATGTGCATTCATTCAGACCTGTCAGAACGGAAACGATCTTTAAAAAATTCATATAAAATCGAGAGTTGGAGGGATCGATCTCAAATTTCATACACATATTTAGGCATACCCCAGAAGCACTGTGACCAAGTTTCAAGCCTCTAACTTTTAAAATACAGAAGTTATAGGCATTTTTTCTTTCTGCCAAAAATATCATTTTTTAACGATAATTATCGTGAAGATGATACAGTTCACCTACGATATGAATGAAGACGATAATTTTTTGGGTCCGAAATGACGATAACGATAAAAGACAATATTTTTTGCCATGCACACCCCTAGCCACAAGTACTCGACTGAGTCCCGGGGAACACCCCACTGCGTCTGTGACTCCGGACCTAGTCAGGCGCATTCGGTGCAAGCACAGACCACACCTGAGTGATCACGTCGCCCCCATGAACGCTAGGCAGCTACCCACCCTGGCTGCCGAAATTGCACACTTACCCCTGCATTAATGGCAGCTGCCACTAACACAACAGGGGGAAGTGTGCAAATTTGGCAGCCAGGGTAGGTAGCTGCTAGCTGCTAATTGATCGCAGGGCCATGCAGAGCCTGAAGAGGCTTGCACAACCTGGTGAGTGGGGGGGGGGGCAGATAGCACTGCTTCCAGGCAAGCATCCACCAAGAGGGTGCAGGTGATTTAGCTCACCCCTAATTGAAACCCTTATCTCAGAGAGCTTTGAAGCTGGAAACTCTGAGATATCCAGAGCCTTGCCAAGTCAATCTTGGAAAGGCAGAAGTGAGGGTGGAGCAGCAATTTTGCTCTCTTCCTCGCTCTCCAGGTTGTTGGCCACTGTGTGAACAGAGTTCTGCACTAGATGGACCCTTAGTCTGATCCAGCATAGTTCTTCTGATATTCTTAAGTACTTAAATAGGGACAATGCAGACCTGTCAATTCATACCAATCTCCTGCTGGGTTCAGGGTGGCCACTGATGTATCACATTTTTTTTTTTTAAAAAAAAATAGTATTTCTTTATTATACTTCTTTACTGCCCAATACCCGAAGCTCTCTGGGCAGTTCATAATAATTTAAACCAAAAAATACAACATGATAAGAATATAAAAGTTTAAAAGTTTAAAATTACAGTGTAAAAAGTAAAATTTGTTACATGTACATTCAAATTATCTTTAATTGATGAAAGATAATGTGTACATGTTTAAAATGAAAGTCCTTGATGTGTACATTTGGAAAAATGCACACAAAAACACACATGCATTTTTATGCAAAAAGAAAAAGAATAAATCTTGTGATTTGATATGGTTATGTGCAGGAATTGGGGATGGGTGAACAAGTGATGTTCAAGATCATTATAATTCTCTGAACATCATCTCGCTGCTTGTTTTATGCCCAATTTCTGCTTGTGATGACTACTCGCTTTGCATGAATGAGAAGCCTGTGTAATGGAACGTTTGGAATTGGTAGATAAGTGTGCAGAGATAGATTTCTTCTGTTTTTACCCTACCTATGGGCTTGGAGGTTAGCAACATGACAGGGCCTTCTTGATTGTGTCCCCACCAATTATGAAATGATCTTCCCAGTGAGACCTGCCTAATGGCAGCACTGTCCTCTTTTTGATGCAAGATTAAAAGTATCCTTATCTCCCAGACATTTGAGTTTTAATTACATCCTGGACTGTCTTTGAGTGAATGTTTAATAAACGTTTTTCAGATATATGTTGTCCATGTGAGTGTTATCTGTCTGTATGTTTTTATGCAAATCCTTTTTTTTTAACTTTGTGCAATGTATTTTAATGGGTTTCAATTTTCATGAACTGCCCACAGAGCTTCAGCTATGGAGCAATATAGAAATCTAATCAATGAATGAGTGAAATGCATGAGCTACATCACGCAGAGCACAATTCAGTCCAATTTAAGAATGTGCTTAATTTGCTTCCAATGAAATCAGCTTAATAAATTGAATATCTCTGAATTATGTTCACATTATCTTTTTTAAAAAATAAATCCAACACTTTGGTTAGATTTTTTTAAAAAAACAAGTTTTTTTGTTTTTGTTTAAGGCAATGGTATTTAATTGGAATCAATACTTCAGGTCTGTTGTAAGGTACAGATCTTAAGTAGGGATGTGCACTGACCCCCCGGATCGGATCGGATAGCGGATCGGAATCGGACCTGGGGGGTCGGATCGGATCGGATCGGATCGGAGGATGGTCGGATCGGACCGGATGTCCGATCCGGATCGGACGCCATTTTGAATGCTTTTTCCCATAGCCAAGTATTGTTTTACAAAAACGCCTATAACTTTTTCATTTTTAAAGATAGAAGGATGAAACTTGGGCACATTATACACTGGTTAGGGATAGTTATCTGTGAGAAATTTCAGAAAGATTGGTGCATGCGTTTTGTGGCAATTAATTGTTTAATAAATACCCAGAAATGCCTATAACTTTGTCATTTTTAAAGTTACAAACATGAAACTTTGCCACATTGTAGGTGGTACCTTGGGACCTATCTGTGAGAAATTTCAGAAACTTAGATGCTTGCCTTGTGTGGCAATTAATTTTAGAAAAATGGGTAGTAGTGGGGTAAATACATTTACGCCTCCCATTTTTTTATTTTTGAAGATACAAACAGGAAACTTGGGCACATTACAGGTACCACTTGCCTTGATATGTGTGTGAAATTTCAGAAACATTGGAGCTTGCCTTGTGTGGCAATTAATTTTTGAAACAATGAGGAAAGAAACACCTATAACTTTGTCATTTTTAAAGTTACACACATGAAACTTTGCCACATTGTAGGTGGTACCTTGGGACCTATGTGTGTGAAATTTCAGAAACATAGGTGCTTGCCTTGTGTGGCAATTAATTTTTTAATAAATACCCAGGAATGCCTATAACTTTGTCATTTGTAAAGTTACACACATGAAACTTTGCCACATTGTAGGCGGTACCTTGGGACCTATGTGTGTAAAATTTCAGAAACGTAGGTGCTTGTATTGTGTGGCAATTAATTTTTGAAACAATGAGGGATTCATTGGACAGCACTTGCCCATAGGGATTCATTGGACAGTACTTGCCCATAGGGATTCATTGGACAGTACTTTCCTATAGGAAATCATTGGAAAGCACTTGCCCATAGAAAATCATTGGAAAGCACTTGCCCATTGAGAAATACAGTTATGCCTCCCACTTTTTTATTTTTGAAGATACAAACAGGAAACATGGGCACATTACAGGGAACACTTCACTTGATATGTGTGTAAAATTTCAGAATGATAGGTCCAGGCATTTGGTGGCAAGGTGTCTGCACACACCACTTTGAAGACTGTAGAAAATTTCTCCCGTAACGATCCTAGCGAGAGAGAGTGATCCTAGGCTCAGCCGTTCTGCTTAAGTAAAAAGGGAAAGTATCAATCAAAGCAGACACGAGCCAAGTGCTACTTTGTTTCGCCTTTTGTAATGGATACTACCTCAGTTGCAGCCAAGCGTGCAAGGATCAAAGAGATGAGAGAAAGTGTTTCCTTCTTCTTCCCGGGAGGCGGGAGGGTGCAATTGACAGCCCCAGCCTCTGTGTAAAAAAGGTTAATAACTTTTAATCTAAAAAATTCGTAGCCACCAAATGCCTGGACCTATCATTCTGAAATTTTACACACATATCAAGTGAAGTGTTCCCTGTAATGTGCCCATGTTTCCTGTTTGTATCTTTAAAAATAAAAAAATGGGAGGCGTAAATGTATTTACCCCACTACTACCCATTTTTCTAAAATTAATTGCCATACAAGGCAAGCACCTACGTTTTTGAAATTTTACACACATAGGTCCCAAGGTACCACCTACAATGTGGCAAAGTTTCATGTATGTAACTTTAAAAATGACAAAGTTATAGGCATTCCTGGGTATTTATTAAAAAATTAATTGCCACAAAACGCATGCACCAATCTTTCTGAAATTTCTCACAGATAACTATCCCTAACCAGTCTACAATGTGCCCAAGTTTCCTGTTTGTATCTTCAAAAATAAAAAAGTGGGAGGCATAACTGTATTTCTCAATGGGCAAGTGCTTTCCAATGATTTTCTATGGGCAAGTGCTTTCCAATGATTTCCTATAGGAAAGTACTGTCCAATGAATCCCTATGGGCAAGTACTGTCCAATGAATCCCTATGGGCAAGTGCTGTCCAATGAATCCCTCATTGTTTCAAAAATTAATTGCCACACAATACAAGCACCTACGTTTCTGAAATTTTACACACATAGGTCCCAAGGTACCGCCTACAATGTGGCAAAGTTTCATGTGTGTAACTTTACAAATGACAAAGTTATAGGCATTCCTGGGTATTTATTAAAAAATTAATTGCCACACAAGGCAAGCACCTATGTTTCTGAAATTTCACACACATAGGTCCCAAGGTACCACCTACAATGTGGCAAAGTTTCATGTGTGTAACTTTAAAAATGACAAAGTTATAGGTGTTTCTTTCCTCATTGTTTCAAAAATTAATTGCCACACAAGGCAAGCTCCAATGTTTCTGAAATTTCACACACATATCAAGGCAAGTGGTACCTGTAATGTGCCCAAGTTTCCTGTTTGTATCTTCAAAAATAAAAAAATGGGAGGCGTAAATGTATTTACCCCACTACTACCCATTTTTCTAAAATTAATTGCCACACAAGGCAAGCACCTAAGTTTCTGAAATTTCTCACAGATAGGTCCCAAGGTACCACCTACAATGTGGCAAAGTTTCATGTTTGTAACTTTAAAAATGACAAAGTTATAGGCATTTCTGGGTATTTATTAAACAATTAATTGCCACAAAACGCATGCACCAATCTTTCTGAAATTTCTCACAGATAACTATCCCTAACCAGTGTATAATGTGCCCAAGTTTCATCCTTCTATCTTTAAAAATGAAAAAGTTATAGGCGTTTTTGTAAAACAATACTTGGCTATGGGAAAAAGCATTCAAAATGGCGTCCGATCCGGATCGGACCTCGTCGGATCGGATCGGATCGGATCGGAGGTGGATCGGATCGGATCGGATTTTCCCGATTTTGGGGCGGATCGGATTCGGATCGTGGATCGGATCCGATCCGATGCACACCCCTAATCTTAAGCAATGCTCTTAATTACTCAGGTGATAGGGAAAAATCATTGAACAATGATGTCTGGACTGTCCCCAAGAGAATAATAAAATAAAACAAGTAGGACAGTTCTGTTAATAAAAGTGTCAAATATTATTAATCTGCCCTTCACCATAGAGAGAGTGAGTTCCTGTTATCAATTTTTATTGTAGTTACAATATATATTTTATAGGCCAAGATATTATTCTCCTGTGAGTTCTGACTACGCTTTGGGAACCATAGCTATGCTCAGTCAGGTTATAAATACTTTATTTATTGCATTTTCTTTGTAGTCTTCACCTCATATATTTAGAATACAGAGATTAAACATGAAAATGGTCTCAATTCTGGGCACCTAAAAATGCTGTGGTGTTTTTTGTTTGTTTGTTTTTAACTTGAGCTAGCTCAAGATATATTTACAATAAAGTTTAGGGAAATAAGAAGAAAAATGTCACTTTGTGACTTTTGAGAAAAAGACCAAAGCTGTCTTTGTTTTAAGTCTAGGCATGTTCCAGCCAAAGCTAAGAAATCTTACAAAGCTAAGAACTCTAACATTGCATTTCCATCATGACCAATAGGTGTTATCACCTGGGAGTAAGGCCCATTGATCTCAATTGGCTTTTCTTCTGAGTAGACACACATAGCATTGCACTGTAAGCCGTAATAAATAGAACTGGAAAGCTAAAGGTGTGCTTAAATCTGTTCTACTGGAATTAATAAGAGGTAGAAGATTGTGCCCATTAACTTCAACAGAAGTTCTAAGCCAGGGCTAGCCCTAACATTGGATACAGTGAGGCAACTTCCTCAAGCAGCATATGCTGAGGTGGGGGGGCAGCAATGGCAGCCCCCTGGATGTTTCCTTCTGACAAAACTATGTGTGCTTCATGGCCTCTCCAGCAGCCTCTCACCTGATGCGCTACTCAAGGGCAGGCCACGAAGCCTGCCCGCAGTAGTAGCCAGCGGCGGAGGGGAGCGGACAGCACCGGCAGGTAAGCAGGGAGAGGGGGACGGGGCTTACCCCCCCCCCCGGGACCGTCCGCTTCCATCCACTGGCACCCGCAGGCACCAGCAGATGGAAGTGGACGGCCCTGGGAGGTAAGGAGCACGGGGGAGGGGGCTTACTTGCCGGGGCTGTCCACAGCGGATGGCCCCGGGAGGTAAGAACCGTGAGGGGGGAGTTAGGCCCCCCTCACCCACCCACCGCCATTTTTCCCCATAGACTTGCATTGGGGGAAAGAAAGCTTTCCCCCAATGCAAGTCTATGGGGAAAACAAAAATGGCAACCAATCCAAAAATCGGATGTCTGATTTTTGGATTGGGATGAGGCGCTATCCGGTCTGGGGGGGGGCTCCGATTTTGTCTGATCTGATCCGGGACAAAATTGGAGGTCCCGAACCGATCCGGGGGGTCTGTGCACACCCATAATTAGAATGACATTTCTCAAGGGTGCACTCCTACTCATGTTTCAACAGAAAAAAGACCTATAATTCCTGGCATTCCCCAGCTATTTACCACCCTCCTATCTATCATTAAGATCATTGCCTGAGGCAAAATTAAGGCCTATTTTTTTTTCTGAGCTGGGTTGGCCCTCAATTTCATCTACTTATACCCCAGTTTGTATAAGTCCATAAGAGCCACTCAGTCCCAAGCCCTGCCTGCATAGCCCTTCCCAGGGTCTTAATTATGCTAGTGTATGACAAAATGCCTGGAACTGGCTTTCATATTGCATCTAGTACTCTCTGTAGTAATTCCACCCGAGTGAAGAAAAACACACAGAATATGGTTGTGATGGAATGCACCATTACACTTCATGAGAATCACTGTTTTCCTTTGTTAGAAAAGCAAGTTCTTACATGCTCTTATGTCTACAAAGACATGTTTCCAAGCACAAGGGTAATCCCGGCAGCAACCTCATATACCAGAATGATAGCTGGACAAGATATTAGTGGCTGGTGGGGGCAGGGGGCTTTTCTCCTTCTGTGACTAGCAATCTCTGAATAAATTATGCAACCATAAGATAAATTGTATATATTTTCCTGTTGCATAGTTTTTATGGATAGGAGACTTTTACATTTTTTTTCTTTTTGGAATATGGCTTGCCTGAGCAGAGCATTTTAATAAATACACCTGGCCTTGATCATTTCTTATTCTTCCTTTTAGACGCTCAAAGCAGCTCCACCTAGGCTAGTTCTACACTACTGCTTTATAGCAGTATTGAAGTGCATTGACAACTGTTGGGGCACAATCCACATTCCAAATACTACTTTCATAGTGTTATATCCTGCTTTTTATTCCACATTCATAATGATTTGACACAAAATGTAGAACTGGCAGCTCTTTATGTTGAAGCCTGCTGTACTCCAACAACAGTGCCACATGACCACAGAACACCATCTATGACCAGATGCAGGCCTGTAGCCAACAGTGCAGCGGGGGGGGGGGGGGTCTACCTCCCCTAAATTTTCTCTTCCCTCACTATTTTTTCTCTTTTTAAAAACAAACAATAATTAAAAAAAACCAGTTACATCTTTGTCTTTGAAAGGCCTGCAAACCAGATGAACTGCCCTCCATACCTTTTTGGGTGGCCTCCCCAGAATTTTTAGGCTGGCTATGGACCTGCCCACACGTTGATTTGGATTATAGGAAAACCTATGGGTTTGTCCAGTCTGAAGCACATTGAAACTCAATGGCCGTGAAGAGAAAAGCCCAAGGATTTCTTTCAAATTTCAAGCTGTTTGAACAGAATTTAGACCAAGGTTGTAATTTCCTCTGTAGCTGGCCTATGCTTTAACCTTTAATAAGTCACAGGGGCATACTCTAAATTGTATGTGTTTGAACTTCAGAGAGTGAATATGCTCTTGGGCAGTTTATGTGTTGCACTCTAATGTTTTTCATTGCTGGCAGATATTAGAGCTAGTGGCAAAATGCCACTAAAATCAAAGCAACTTTATTCCACACCACACTGACAATATTTATACTGGGCGAGTTCTGCGACAGCCGCAAACAACAAGGCATTCTTGTGGTATGTGAATGGCCCCCACTTCCCCTTTGGCAAGCTTTACAGTGACTTTTCCCTCTTTTATTAAACATATACAAAAAGTATATTTTGATGATACAAATAAAGGTATGATTTTTAGTACTTAATATCTAAGACGAGGGGGCTCAGAGACCCACCCTGATATCTCACATTTTGTCCCGCAAACCATTCCTTCTGGCAACTTTGAATTTCAGTGGCGTTTCCATGTGAATAGGTGTTTATAACATTGTGGCAAAGAGTCTGACATTGCAATCCTGTACATCATGTGTGGGAAAGAAGCAGGTTGCACACTGCTCTCACCAACAACATGCTGCTGAAATTTGCAGTTGCAGCAAAAACAAGAATGGTGGTTTGCCAATTTCAGTGGCAAACTGCTACATAAGGCTAAAGTGGCTAAATGTCACTTCTTTTCAAGCTACATTTGGCTGTTTTAGTCTTCTATACTGGTTTGCCCCTGAAAATTGGCAGCAAACCACCACAGTATTTGGTGGTGCTGCAGAAGGAGGTAAATCCCTGGGGCAGTCTAGGCATCAAAATGGCACCTGAACCCCCCTCCCCAAGTTGTCCCTTACTCAGAAGTGAGTCCTATTGAGTTCGATGGGACTTACTGCTAGGTGAGTGTGTATAGCATCCTTCTCCAACCTGGTGCCCTTTAGATGTTTTGGACTACAACTCCCAGCACTCCTGATCATTGGCCATGCTGTCTGGGATTGATAGAAATTGAAGTCCAAAAGATCTGGAGGGCTGGAAAAGGATGGTGTATAAAGAGCTAAAAATCATGAAGTTCTGACTTCAAAACATGTTCTTTGCAATGAATTTACTAGATGGCCTGTGGCAAGCCACTTGTCCTCAACCTCAGCCCCCAACTGATTTATTAGACCCAGCATTAAAGCTTTTATAGGCCACATTTTGATAGAAACCTCCAAAGTGGTTTACAAGTACAGCCAACTGAAAATTAAAATAGCATTAAAACCAATAGAATGGTGTATGGTGTAAGTTTATTGACTTTGTGAACAAAGAAGAAGGGGGGAGATCACCCCCTTTATCATAAACAAATATTTGGTGTAGATAGGAGGTTGGCAATACTTGACAATTAATTTCCAATCCAAGTAGAAATTTGTAATAATAAACTTGTAATTCATATCCGAACTGTCACAGAATGTTTAGATCTATGTGTATATATATTATATATAAATGTAACACTCGACTTATGTAACCAGAAATATCAAAACTTAAAAATATATTTTTTAAAAACAATAAAATGCAACAATGCCAAGACTAGCAAAAAGCCTCAAGCAGTTGGGATATCCTAAAGGGTTGCTGGAATACAGCAGGAATGCATGAGAGGTTAATTTCATTTTGCAAATCATTTCAACATACCCTGCTTGCAATTCCAAACATGAGCATTGAGGGAGGGGGGTGTCAAGAACTCCTGAACATGTGATGACATTTTTTTTATTTTTTAAGTGCATTTCAATGTGCAATTTTTCTCACACTACACATTTATGAAAAAGGACACATTTTCAATATGAAGAGTGCACACATTTGAAAATTGTGCATGAAACTGCACAATTTTTCCTGTCAAAATACATTCCCCATTTGAACAACGGCAATTCTATCCCCCCACTCCCCACCAAAAAAAAAAGAAAAAAAAGAATGGAAGTAAGTTGAACCAAGCTATGACATGAAATTCAGACAGCCCCACTGAATTTGAGCATCCCTATTTCTCTCATTCCTAGAATGGAATCATTTTTGCCTGTACATAAAGGCTATCAATGCCATTCTATTTATTTCATGTATTTAACTTGAGCTACCTAGATCATAAAATGTCTAAGCAGTTTACTGAAAAAAATGCAATATAAAAACCAATGTAAAACAGTATAAAATAACGATTGCATTAAAAATGTAACAAGAACTGTAGAAAAGAGCAAGTCAGGGAAAGCCTGACTCAATACTTCTTCAAGACAGCAGGGAGTGAGGGTGGATTTATAAAGGGTAACACCATTTAGTTTTATCTTTTCTACTTATAATGTTATACTTAAACTTATCATCATTCAGCTTACCAGGCTGTTTAAAGGATTACAAAAAGATAATGATGTAACATAAAGATAATGCTATATAAATGCTCTATCTTTGTGTTATTTTATTATTCAGTTTACTGACAGCAAAACTTGACCTTTTGAGAAATTTTGAGTTAAGGTTTCAGTAAGGCTAGAAACAATTTAATGAGGAAGTTTTTTCCAGTGGGTTTGATACATCCAGCTCAGGCAATATCTTAGAAATTTCAGGAAAAGTGAAAAGAGTTTCCACATCACTGGTACATTTTGTCAGAAAAGATGGAGTGGAATTCCATCTGTGCCAAAATTTGGGGATGATATGGAAATTCCCTGCTAAGACAAAACAACTGAGGAATTCAAAGTGAGGTGTGAGGAATTCAAATATATTTTGAGGAATTCAAATATTTTTTGATAAGACTAGAGAAATTTTTCAAGGTGGGCTTCCCATATTTCAATATGGCAGCTCTCTCTATAAAAATATTCCTATGAAGCATATTGTGGAACCCATGGACGGAGGAGCAAGGCTGTCTTGAAGGTTGTGGTGAAGCTGGAATGCACAAGGATATTGGTCTCAGGGCATGCCTATACAAGATCTGAAAACCAAAAGGAGGAGAGCATCCAACTCAGGGCAAAAAAAAAAGAGAGAGAGAGAGAGAGAGAAGCAGATTCTCAGAATGCTAAGATACTTTATTTCCAAGCCCAACACGTTTTGGCCTGTGTTGTTTTTTAAGCCCTTCTTCAGGGGGTTGGTAAGAGATGTCTGCAGAAATATTCTTAATAGGATGATAGTCTCCTAAGATAATTACTAGCGACTGTAATTATCATTGGAATCATCCTATCAAGAGTATTTCTGCAGACATCTCTTATCAACCCCCTGAAGAAGGCCTTAAAAAACAACATAAACTGAAATACATTGGGCTTGGAAATAAAGTATCTTAGAATTCTGAAAACCTGCTTTTCTCCTTTTTTTGCCCTATACAATGTCTGACCTGCCAAGCAATTTTAGCCAAACAGCCATGTGTAGTGATCCATCTAGGGTGACCAGATGAAATCCAGGTCAGGGCTCATGTAACTTTAACGGTTGTAGAGAAAAGGGAATTTCAGCCAATGTCATTTGTATGCAATTAGTTCCTGGTGAAATTCCCTCTTCATCGCAACAGTTAAAGGTGCAGGCACTATACTAGAGTGACCAGATACAAAAGAAGGCAGGGCCCCTGCAACTTTAACTGTTGTGATGAAGAGGAAATTTCACCAGGAACTAATTGCATACAAATGACACTGGCTGAAATTCCCTTTTCTCTACAACTGTTAAAGTTACATGAGCCCTGACCTGGATTTTCTCTGGTCACACTAGCTCCATCAGAAGCTTCAGAAATGTCCTGTTTCTATTGCTGAGGCTGCAGTAGTAAACAAAAGAAAACAGGGTTCTCAGGGTCCCTGGAGGGCCACAATAACGTGTTCAGTGGTCTGCATTCAGTGTGATGGAACATCCAAAACCAACCAAACAAACAAAAAAAAGGCCTTTCTCCACTCTTTCCAACCTAAATGTTTCTATCATTTGCTTCTTGGTAAAGTTTGACAGAGATTTGACATAGCACTTATTTAAGTTAAGAATAGCTGATCCAAGGTCTTCCAGTAGTGTGTATATATAAAAAAACTGTTTTTCATTCCTTGCTAACCCAGAGCTCAATAGCAGTCAGAGGTTCCCTTCAGGTGGTGCCATTATTATTAGTCAGTTAATGGTAATTCTCATCACTAAGCCATGTAGCAACCTGCTTTCAATTACAATTCTCCTTTGTGGGAGAAGGTCATCGATATGCTGACAAAGCTACTGAATAATTTGCCACTCTCAAGAAGGTGGGAAGACAAAGTGTGGAAAAAATGACCTCTAAGGGCCAAAGCTGAGCTCATTATGGTGGTTCCAAGGCATAATTTACACCCCAGCTGCTTTTGGTATATGATCCTAAGAATGATAATTATCAGATGGTTCAGAAAGAGGAATCCAATTCCTTTCAAGTGTTAGGAAGTCAGATATGAAAAGAAATAAATAGTTTGGAAATTGCCTGAGGCAGAGATGAACTTAACTTTGGGTTAGGGAAAAATAGATTTCCTGTAAAGACTTTACTCAGCTGCTAAAAAAGAATATTGGATTTGTTCTGTCTATTCCCTGGCCCTTTGTAATACCTGCATGGCAACTTGTAATTGGGAAAGATGGACACACAATTTTCGTATACAGCAATGTATCCAATGTCAGTCTAAGTCAAATCCCACTTATTACAATGTATCTGAGTAGAGTTAACATTGGATGCAACCTATTCTGCATTCAGCGGGGGGGGGGGGGAAAGGCCAACTTGAATTCACAGGACTTTGGTACTTTCTTTATAAGGAGAGTCCGCTGAATCACATTCTGATACCATAACCAGAAATGTGGTGATGGTTGTCGGGTTGGGTATTTGTAACATGGAAAGGCTTTAACACAATTACCCTGTTCAGATGACACACTAAGCCATGGTGGATAAGCATTTTGAGCTAAACATTATGGCTTAGCATTTCCTGTGAACCATTCCTAACCATGGTGGCTACATAACCATGGTTTAAGCATGTTCACTAACCATTTGCTGAACAGGCCCAACGTGTCAAATTGAAAAGGGATTATTATTTATTATTATTATTATTATTATTATTATTATTATTATTATATGTTTATATACCTAAAACTATATATAGTTTTAAAAGCATATTCACAGCCTATTCACCAGTCATTTTAAAGGACCAACAACAATCTGACATTTTTCCAATGGAAGGGGATTCCATGAAGATGATCATATGCATGTCATATGCAACAAGGGGGGAAATCTACACTATAGGTTTGCTATGTTTAAAATGGGTTACAACCACCCATTGGGCCACATGATGTACTTACTGTAACGTTTTAGAGCAGTTGTTGCTTACTCCAGTTTTCTTTGATGTATTCCGTTCTTTTCTTTATATAAATCATTGTAGGAAGAATAATGTGTCTTTCTTTACTGGTGCATGTTTGCTGGAAAAAAAACTCCGGTATCCTATCACAGCTGTGGGGGTGTTGCCAAAACCATTCGAATATCCACGCATGCTCTTCAATAGTAAAATCTTCATTGAAAGGAAGGGAAAGGAAGGGGATGAAGGAGGAAGTGGGCATGGAAAGTACAGAGAGCAGAAAGAACGTTTCAGGAAGAGACGAAGAAAAGACTCAGTGTGACTATAATAACCACAGTAAAGATGGGAGAAAGGATTGACAATAACGTATGTACTACTTAATGTGGCCTGTCACATTTCAATACTTTGCAATTCACAACGTCACAATCAACATTTTAAAATGTAAAAAGCGTATGTGTAGATTCCCTCAAGGGTTCCGATCAGTATTTATTTTTATTTTTTAGAGGACAAATATGATTTTGCAGATAAATACACCTAATACATAATGCCAGTATGTGGGAAAGGTAAAAACTAGCTGAGAAAATAAAGGGACAGATGTTGTATAGCTCTACAGTAAATAAATGATGTACCAATAGAAATCTGTTTAAACATTTGCGGGAAATAGAAGCAATAGGAAAACAAAATGCATTTATATCTGTAATGTTTGCTTGGTTTTAATTGCAGTATTTATTCAGTATTTCTTCCCTTCACTGCAACCACTGAGGTCTTAATAAATGTTAGCAGCAGCAGCCAATTTCTGGTGGTGAGATATACTAGCAAAAGGAAACCACATGAATAAATAATCCCCACAATTACACCAGCACTGTGTGATAGCAATATTACAATAATAAACAATCATCTAACTTAATTAACAAATAGCTTTGTCAGAAAATAGCTGTGGCTACACATGGATGGGAGATGTTCTCCCTGAAGAATGTGTATTCCGGTCTCCACCAGTAGTCAGAGAATTGTACTGAATTTGGTTTTGATATACATATGCAGTTTTTAATGGCAAATGTCTACTAATTTGTTAGAGCAACTGGCAATTTCTATGAAGTCAGAGTAGGTTCTCATAGCTGTATTTGCCGACAGTGAAGGTCAGTGCTTCTTGTTACTAAGAAAAGTTAAACAGTAGTTGCTTTGCGCTTGTACCTTCTAGCTGATCAGGATGCTCCTTTCTATGCTGTGAGAAACTAACCTTCCTCCCAAGAGAGAATCCCCCCACCCCATTTTTCCTTCTGGGTGAAAGGAGGTGTGTGTATGTGTGTGTCTTCTGACAGTCTGAACTAGATGATAAGACCAGTCCTATAAAAGCCCTGTTACTATAGGGATGCTGTGAGTGCCCGACTGGGTCGAGTTCCAACTTGTCGGACATTCGCCCGGCAACCATCCGTCCCCATCCAGAGGCTTCATTGTACAGTATATGACAATGGAGGCTCTGGAAATTACATAATTTCCCCCACTGCATAAACAGTGGCCATAAAGGCCCCATTTATGCAACAGTAAAGGTACAAACAGAGCCACCAAAGAAGCTTGCACAGCACACAAATGGGAGCAAATGGTGGCAGTGGCACAGCAAGCGTACAACGAGTGAGACCTGGGTGAGTACACCTGTCCCTACCTGTTACCTATTCTCATTTGAGAGGAGGAAGGTACACCACCTGCTCAGATTACCAGCTTCATGGGGTGGCTCCTGTGACTTCTTAGGAACGGGAATGACTGCCCTGAAAGTTGTGGGGCTGTATGTACCCTCGAATCTGGTTAGTGTGAGTCCTGGGTGGATCAGGCCTCAGATTTACAATACAATAAATCAGGAAAATTCTCTTTGAAGGAATTGTGAGAGGCAAGCTTGAAATTCAAATTCTGACATTGGTGACCACAACAGACCAGGGCTGTCACCTTGCATATCCTTTTTCTGTAAAACAGGGATTTTGAACCTCAGGTCTGGGTTCCCAAATCCAGTCAGTCAAAGGTCCTAATTTTGTCCTCTGGCATTCCCCAGAGGGCCATGCTCCTTTGCCCTGGCCCCACCCCTTTTATCCTGACCACTGCTATTTTGCTTGGCTTCTCTTAAGGCTTAGTTACTGGCAGTAAGAGCTTTAAGCTAAAACAAACTGGTAGTTTTGGTATTTGGGGTCCTTCCCCCTTTGCCTTCAGCACATCCACCACTAGAATGTGGCCCCCAAGAGTTTCCCTGAAATGAAATTTAGCCCTCAGGCTGAGAGAGGTTCAACACTCTTACTGGAAAAGACTATGGGCTTCGTATCAAGATTCTGTGGCATGGAGACCCAGGTGCTTTGCTCTCAAAAACCCCAAGTGAAGGGGAAGGAAGCTGATAAACTGCTTTGAGAAGTGTTTGAACAATTCCACTATGGAAGGACAGAGATTTGCAATGCAGCTGACCACCAGCTCAACAGGCTTCAGTCGACAAAAGTACCAATAATGTTTTACCTGATTCTATACAGCAGCTGGATCTTTCTGACTCTGATCTAGGGATGTCACAGGTGTCTGAAAGGGGTGTGGAGTCCCCTGCTCAGCCTCCTAGACATTACTGGACATATTCGTCAAGAAGTCCATCAGCGAGCTGCCATTTTGTGTAAAAAATATTCCTAGTTTTTAATGTTAGCTTTTATTGTTTTAATTGATATTTTGCTTTTATGTTTTTATGCTTTTAATGTGTATACTGTTTTTATATGTGGTTTTTATGTATGGTTGTAAGCCGCCTTGGGAGAGCTTCTGCCCTGAAAGGCAGCTAAGAAATGTTTTGAATAAATAAAAATAAATAAATAAAAATGGCAGCTCGGTTTTTCCAGAAATGTAATGTTATGTAAATGGCAGCCATAAAAGGGTTATTTACACAACATTACATACTTTACAGCCACCATTTTATTTATTTATTTATTTATTTTTATTTCTAATCCTCCTCTCCATCCAGATCGAGGCGGGGAACAATAATAAATATAAATACAAAAATCATAAAATAGATAAACCATTAAAATAGATAAAAACAAATATGTTATTAAAAAAACATTACATTTATGCAACATTACGTTTCTGGAAAACCCTGAACACCATTTTTACACAAAATGGCAGCTCTCTAAGGGGATGCAGGACTGCATGGTGCTCACCGGGCACTTGCCAAGCTATCCAACAGCTTGCATGGCATGGTGGGTTATGGCACTTCAGTGAGCACCCTGAAAGCATGACCAGAAGGGAGTCCATCCATCCTTACTCTGATCTAAAGCTGAGCTGGATTTTCTTAGAAGACATTTTTCTGAGAATTTTTCTGAGAGGTTTCTTTCTCAGCCTTTTACAAAAAAGGACAATCTGCATTATTTGCCCCAGTTCCCCCCACAACCCTTTTGTGATGGCTGCCATCTGCCCAGTCTACCCCATACACACAGGCAATGCCCCAGAAAGCTGCCAGGTCCAGAGCATTGTGGAGGATGAAAAATGGTGGCCTGGCTGCTAATGCAGCAGTAGCGGGGTGAGCCCCACTCCTGAGGAATGGTTGGAGACTTTTCCTTCCCCCCCTGGAGAAATATGGCCACAAATAGGGTGGAGAATTTTGATAGGCCGTTTGCACACCACTCTGATCAGATCAATGTGTTGCTCAGGTGTAAACTCTCTGCCCATGCCTTCTTCCTGGCTCATCCCCACTGCCCATGTGTGCATGCAGGCCTCCTGGCTCACCTCCAGGTCACCAAGGTTCTTCAAGTTCCCCAACAAATGAACCCTTTAATATTACTCATTTTCAGGCACATTCTTTATTCATTCTTATTTTCTGAACTTGTAAAACCAGCAAAGGAAATGTAAGAAACAACGCCTGATCCCTTTGAAAACCTCTTTCCGAAATGCTGATAATAATGTATTTTTGAGATGTAACTAATTGGAAAACATGAACTAAGCAATACAGCAGGGCCTCGCTTCAAAGTTCATTTCCCTATAAAATATTAAGTTTGGTAGCTTTGAAGTATACATTATTTCTTAGGATTTTTTTCTATTTTAAAATGTTCAGGAGCCTACTAAATTAAAATGGCAAGGTTTTTTTTTCATGTAAAATATTAATGTTCCAGTACTTTTAATTAAAATATTGTGGTGTGCAACAATAGAACACCACATTCTTTCACAATGAAGCATTCAGCTCAACTTACTGTAAGCTCCTGATAGCAGGGCTTGATAGCAAAAAGAGAAGGGAGGGAGAGGGGAGAAATGTTTGCATTCATCTAATTATATCTCCTGTGGAACTGTGGAAAATGCAACATTTTGGCCACTTTCCAACATGAAGAAGCATGCTTAATATCATTGATTTTAGTGGCCTTAAATGTGTTTAACCATGTGCTGGATTGTGGCTTTTATTTAAAAAGTGAAGAAGTGGCAATGATTGAATAATACAGACAACTATTTATAAATTGGTAACTTAACAGATTGGGTATATACTAGGGGTGTGCATCGGATCGGATCCGATCCACGATCCGAATCCGATCCGACCCAAAATCGGGAAAATCCGATCCGATCCGATCCGATCCGGACAACCTCCGATCCGATCCGATCCGATCCGATGAGGTCCGATCCGGATCGGACGCCATTTTGAATGCTTTTTCCCATAGCCAAGTATTGTTTTACAAAAACGCCTATAACTTTTTCATTTTTAAAGATAGAAGGATGAAACTTGGGCACATTGTAGACTGGTTAGGGGTAGTTATCTGTGAGAAATTTCAGAAAGATTGGTGCATGCATTTTGTGGCAATTAATTTTTTAATAAATACCCAGGAATGCCTATAACTTTGTCATTTTTAAAGTTACACACTTTTCACTTTGTACTCAAGCAGACACGAGCCCTGTAATGGATACTACCAAGGATCAAAGGGATCGAGACCAGAGTGATCCTTCCTTGCACGCATGGCTGCAAAACTCAGCTAGGCTCAGCCGTTCTGCTTGATAAGTGAAAGTAGGAAAGGAAACACGAGCCCTGTAATGGATACTACTAGCAAGGATCAAAGGGATCGAGACGAGAGAGTGTTTCCTTTTCTTCGCGGGAAGCGGGAGGGGAAGACCTGGCCTCTGTAGAAATTTTTTTGAAACATGTAATTTAAAAATTCCATAGCCATCAAATGCCTGGACCTATAATTCTGAAATTTCTGACACATATCTACCCCTAACCCATCTACAAAGTGAGCAATGTTCAGACTTCTAACTTTTAAAATAAAAAAGTTATAGGCGTTTCTTTCCTCATTGTTTCAAAAATACCTTGCCACCACATGCCTGGACCCAGCTGTCTGAAATTTTACACACATATCAAGCCAAGTGGTACCTGTAATGTGCCCATGTTTCCTGTTTGTATCTTCAAAAATAAAAAAGTGGGAGGCGTAACTGTATTTACCCCACCACTACCCATTTTTCTAAAATTAATTGCCACACAAGGCAAGCACCTACGTTTCCGAAATTTCACACACATAGGTCCCAAGGTACCGCCTACAATGTGGCAAAGTTTCATGTGTGTAACTTTAAAAATGACAAAGTTATAGGCATTCCTGGGTATTTATTAAAAAATTAATTGCCACACAAGGCAAGCACCTACGTTTCCGAAATTTCACACACATGGGTCCCAAGGTACCACCTACAATGTGGCAAAGTTTCATGTGTGTAACTTTAAAAATGACAAAGTTATAGGTGTTTCTTTCCTCATTGTTTCAAAAATTAATTGCCACACAAGGAAAGCTCCAATGTTTCTGAAGTTTCACACACATATCAAGGCAAGTGGTACCTGTAATGTGCCCAAGTTTCCTGTTTGTATCTTCAAAAATAAAAAAATGGGAGGCGTAACTGTATTTACCCCACTACTACCCATTTTTCTAAAAATTAATTGCCACACAAGACAAGCACCTACGTTTCTGAAATTTCACACACATAGGTCCCAAGGTACCCCCTACAATGTGGCAAAGTTTCATGTGTGTAACTTTAAAAATGACAAAGTTATAGGCATTCCTGGGTATTTATTAAAAAATTAATTGCCACAAAATGCATGCACCAATCTTTCTGAAATTTCTCACAGATAACTACCCCTAACCAGTCTATAATGTGCCCAAGTTTCATCCTTCTATCTTTAAAAATGAAAAAGTTATAGGCGTTTTTGTAAAACAATACTTGGCTATGGGAAAAAGCATTCAAAATGGCGTCCGATCCGGATCGGACATCTGGTCCGATCCGATCCGACCAGCCTCCGATCCGATCCGATCCGATCCGACCCCCCAGGTCCGATTCCGATCCGCTATCCGATCCGATCCGGGGGGTCAGTGCACATCCCTAGTATATACCTAGTCATTGCTGGTCTGGGTTTGGTTTTCCTCCTTTTACGTTGTTAGCTCTCATACAGCTAATCTTCTTTGCACATTAGGTAATATTAGTCACATGAGAAGTAACACTGTAAAACTTCTATAAATGAGTTGCTCTGGCCAAAGATGACCATGCAGGGGGAGGGAAGACTTCCATTTCCTCCATGAGTCCCTTCTGCTATTCCTAAAAAGAGTAGGGAGAGGGAGGGATCAGCACAACCAGGCTACTTTCCATATGATCACTGTAAGCAGCATGGAACAAAACAGAATGTGATCCAAGTCCAACCAAACATCCATATCTCATTTTATCATGAAAATTCACAACATTTTTATTTGTTTGTTTGTTTAATAGTACTTTTTAAGCACTTCAATCTCATGACTGTAATGTGCATTTCACTTGACAGATCGCCGCTCCCCAATAATATGAACATATGAATGTGAAAGGGGAAAAGCCTAATAGGAGAAAAGATGGCAAAACTGTTTGCAGGATGCACCACTTCAGAGGTTTATTTATTTATTTATTTACAATATTTGTATACCGGTCCCCATTCAAGAACTTCAGAGCAGTGGATAAATCGAAAAAAAGAGTAAAAAAAAAGTCAAAACACTGAAAGATCTAACCTAACTGTTACACGAGGTGATTAAGTCTAATACTGCTGTGTCACCTGGGCAATGAATGCAAGTCCATCCTTTCATGCATGCAGAAACAGGTCAATTCCCTATTATTATTATTATTATTATTATTATTATTATAAAAAGAATGCTTCTTTGTTGAGATTGTTTTGCTAAATCAAGGCAACAGATGTTATATTCCCAACAATAAAAGAGCATCTCAAGTGTGATGAAAGAAGTAAAAATCATTCTCCACAAAAAGAGATGCCAGCAAAAGTTAGTTATTTGTGCATGCAGGATATATCCAGACATTCATCCTATTGTTCATAGTTAGCAAAATTTTGCAGATTATATATTGGCTCCATTTGGATGATTTACGACAGCTAGATTGCTAATCAATCAACAAATGCAGAAGTCTGGTCATGTCGGATAAAATGTTCTCCAGTCTGAATACCCCCCCCCCAATATACCCAAATGCTGTAGGTTTCCAATACTCCCAAATGCTGTAGGTTTCCAATTTATATGGAATAATGTGTTGAGAAAATAAATCAAAACATCACATTGGTATTTCTAGACCACCCAGGATGATGTGAAATTAGCATGCTCTCATGTGAGATTATTATTCCAAGATGGTTACACAGACCATAGGGCACCTATTACAAAGCCATTATACAATATGAGATGGTGGGAAGCTATTTCAATGCAAATCCATGGTGACCTTGCAATGATGACATAATAATGCCATTACAAAAGGGAGATATAAACAGAAAGAAACTTTCTGTGCACGTCTTTAGCCCAACAGAATAAAAATATGTTTCTTTTATACCCTGTCACACAATGATTTATAGAGAGGTATTATTGTCAGTAGGGAAAAGAGAAGGGTTTTCCATTTTAAAGAGGATGCAAGTTTGGAATCAAGTTCTGGAAAGACAGAAGATTGTGAGTAATGGATTAACACTCCACTGTGGACAGTAATGTAGAAGTGACATTTAGAATAAATGCAAGTTGTGAAGAGATACAATTGTGGAAAGGGCTGCTTTGCTTTTAGATGTGCAAAACAAAATGCCCAAACACACTTTGAAAAGATTGTATCAAGAAAAGGAATTGTAGGAATTTCCAAGCAAATTTCTACATTGTAACAGGAATGCGCAGAACCACCTTGAGAAATTGTTTTTGACTCCCTAGAGATTCCTCAGGCATTTCTGCATGGGAATTTTGCCTGAGGCACAAGTAAGTAGCCACTCCTTTGTCTCATAAACTTGGAACATGGCATGAAGCATTTCTTCAGCTGCCCTGGCCTTCCAACAGGCCATCCATTGCTGGTGAGAAATAGGTGAGATTCATAACACACGTTTACAGGGAACCTGCATTAGTTTTTGTTGTGGTTTGATTTAATTTCCAGATGGACCCCAAGCCCTGAAAAACTGACTGGTCTTATCAAAACCCTTTTTGCTTCTTTAAAATTCATTTTGCTTCACTTACAGAGGCTAGAGGGATGTAAAAATTCATGCCAGAGTTCCTCTTTAGGTGAAATTCAGAAGCAAGAGACTTTACAGGGCTGTTCCATTACCATCTGTGTATTTGTTGAAGGAAGAAAGGAGTCAAAAGAAATACACATGTTGTGTACGACAAAGGTTTAAATAGATGATATTATGACTTTGATTCCAGCCTATTTAAGAAGAACTATTCTAAGCAGAAGAATGCTCATTTGTTCTCTCTAGTCACCTGAAGGTCAGGAAATGGGTGATTGGACAATTACTCTCATAACTGTGTTGCTTTTAGCTCAGCTGGTGCCATGTATATTGATTGATTTGACCCACTTGGAGGACTGCTAAATTTACATATAAGGTCAGTTAGATTCAAGTTACTGAGGTAATTACATGAGTATCTAGAAGTGGCTAATACCGGAAAGCAACGTTAACATAATTTACACATTATTTGGAAGAGATGTCATTTTTTTCCTCATCAGAGAAATGCAATATGTGAGATAGAAGCTTAACAGTTCCTAATGAAAGTATATTGTGAAGAGAAAAGCACGCAGAGGGTTCAAAACTAACAACAACTTTAATAAATAAATATGAACATATACTGAGAGCAAAGTGGTTGAAAACTAACTCAGGTACTTCCTAGAGGTGGGGCAACCAGGAGGGCCAATGCACTAGATTATTTTGGAGTTAAAAGATTATGGAAGTTGTCACAGTGGAAATGTGTGAATTCCTTTCTCAGGTTCATCCAGTCAGAGGGCTTCTAGTACTAACGCTACTAATCAAAAGGCACTGGGTATTTGGGGGGGGGGGAATTAGAAGGAGAGAAGGCATGGAAGGGTTACAAATGGAACACAATGTCATCTAGACCCCACCACCACATTTCTGGTGGGGTAATTGCACAAAAAAGTCTCATCTGCAAGCTCATTCAGTTTTAGGTTACCTCTGAGATTTCTCCTTAAAGCAAATAGAACAGGGTGAAGAGTTTCTTCTTAAGAAAACCTAACAAACTTTGAGGAAGGTTGGTGAAAAGTTTCAGAGAGGACTCTACATCTTCCTACATTATGACCCAATTTGTCCAGTTTCACAGGTGATTGGGCTTGGGTAAGGAGGTGTCTAAAGTTGAATACCACACAGTCCATGTCCATCAAAGATAAGATAATTAGCAAAGTCAAGTCAGTCAAATGTCAAAGGCAGTATATGCACAGAGTCAGGCAAGGTTTTAGCAATAAAAGTGGTCAAAAGCAATCCAGGATTACTTACAAAAGAAGCACAAGAGATCAGTCCAAGAAATAACAGAATTTCAAACTATTACAGGCTAAGGTAACATACTATTCTTCTAATAACTAGCAGCCTTAAATTGGAGGTTTATAAACTGGAGCCTCCATACCCAAAACCCAGCTGCAGCACATCAGAGGCTTCTGGAAGAGGTTCTTGTTGTGAGGAGGATCCTACTCACAAGAAGTACTTTACTCATGAGGAGCCCTCCGTTCCAATCAAGAACACATTCTCCAGGGCTAACCTTTGAAATAGCAACACTCTCAGAGGCTAGGTGGTCATTTAGCTGAGAAAGAAGATCTGTTCCCCACCTCTTGTGTCAATGGACCTGTGTCCACCTCTCCTGAGGAACCAGGCTTTTCCTGGTCTCCTGTAAGGAACTATTCCTTGATGTTGTCTGTCTCTGGGGGTTCTAGTCTCTGGGATTAATCCATTGGGGGTATGACAATTTAATTTAAGTGGGATTAGAAACAAATGTGAAATCTTCTCTCCAGGCAAAACATCTGAGGACATTCTACTGGCCCTAAACATTGGCCAGATCTAACCAAGCAGGATATAGCACAATGAAAGTGGCATGAAAGCCAGTGGTATGTGCGAATGGACACCCACAGTTGCCAGTGCACTTCAATATCACTATAAAGCAGTAGTGTGGCTCTTGCCTTTTATATACCACTTTCATAGTGCTATATCCTGCTTGGTGTAGATTGGGCCATCGTAATTTTTCATGTATGACTCTCAAATTTATGGAAAGAGAAGTGTAGTTTTTTTAAAAAATTAATTAGTCAATTACAGATTGTTCATGCCATGTTTACATGCTTGGAACTACATCAATTGCTAATTTTTAAAAATCTGGCCTTTTTATGATAGCGTACAGATCTCCTGGAAAATGCATTGCATATGTGGAGGTTTATTACATTGGTTATTAATTGGCATATAATGAGTCAGAGAGTAATCTGTGGAAAAGTTAATATGAGGGAATAAACTAATCAGTTATTAAATCACAAATGCAGGGAGATGGAATATTACTTTGAATTATGTTGCAGAATACAGCTTCCTGTTGTTTTATACCTTAATGACTTTGATGGATACTGTAGGAGTTATAATTGCAAGCTCTTTCTTGCCAAAGGATAAAGCAAGTCAACACTGCTAAAATGAAACAACGGCCTTAATAGCTAGAATAGCATGGCGCTGTGTAATCAGCCTGATGGACATTTAAACCGTGTAGAATACCACAGTTGCATGCATCCCGTAGGCATTATAAATCCATTTGTGTAAGCAAAAAAAAACAAACAACAGGCAGCCCCATCTGCAGTTCATTTATTTTATTTTATTTTATTTTGCATTGCTGAATTTTTAAACACAATAAAGCACAACAGGAGACATCATGAGAAAATAATGTATTTAAGACCCTGGAGGGCAAATATAGAAGTATTTAAACAGTCATTTTAAGGGCACGAGAAAAAAAAGTTTATTTTAACTGGGAAACACAGAATTCACTCACCACCATTTCAAGCCATAAGCTGCTCAAAAAGCAGCATATAAGAAAGGGAATCATTTAAATCGTGTAACTGGACAGAAAAAAACGTAGAGCCAACATACACACTGGGTGAAATCCCGCTCCGCATTCCACTGACAGAAGCTTCAAGCCCTTCCACTGGGCATTGGCTGAAGGTGGCAGGCTTCCCTGCTTTCTTCCCCACAGAAAATAAATGTGGGTTAGGGGCTAGGGAGTTATGGCAATTTCAACTCCTTTCGATAAATAGCAGGACTTGCCCTGTTTGCAGCCTCACTTGTGAATGTATTTTGTGAGCAAAGCTCACACATCCTCCCACTTCTGATGCTTATTTGCAAAAAGCATACTTTTGAGAAATGTGTGCTTTGGAAGTGGCCATTTGTTTTCCACATGTGCACACTTTAGTCAATGGAGAGCGAGTACTTTTCCTGTTCAAACAGTGGGGGAGAGCGGGGGGGGGGGAGGAAGCTAACAATCAGGAACAGGAATAAGGCAGACCGAGTTTCTAGGTGGAACTCAGGGAATCTCACTGAGTGCAAGCTTCGCTTATTCTCCCATCCCTAAGTGGTTCTTCTTCAGACAAAGCCTCAAACTGGTGGGGAGCCCAAATTTGTAATGGACCTCAGGTTCCTAGATATGTAATTAGATCCAACAACAGGGTGAGATTAACACAAATTTATAGGATAGAAGAAAGGCAAGTACAGAATTCAAGTGATGAAGAAAGGGGAATCAAAACCTATGGTACAGATGCTGGAATAAAGAAATGCTTCCAGCATTTAAACAAATACAGTTTCAACAATTGGTAAGAGTAACACAGTCTAGGGCTCAATTCGGATGACATATTAAGCAACGGAGGGGTGGGGGAACAATCGTCAGTTGTGTTGTTTATTCTGTCATGTGGGGAGTAACACACAACGCGCACACAACTGACAGTACACTAAGCAGCCCAATTAAGCAATAGAGAGAAACAACGGGCTTGCACGTTGTTTAGCCCAAAGCCCCATTGTTTAAAGTGTCATCCGAATTGAGCCCCCCCCCCCCTCTCTCCATGGACTATTCTGTTTGGGAATAGAGTTCGCCGGCCGGAGCAGCCGAAAACCCCCGGCCGCTCTATACAGCCGGCAGAACTCACGGTGCATGCTGGGATATGGCTGGGGGACTGAGGGAGGGGGAGTGAGCAGTCGTAGCAACCAAGATGGCTGCCGGAACTTCGACCTGCACAAGCACAGGCATTGCAGCATGTCATCTGGGGAGCACCGCCTGCCTAACGCACGGTCAGTAAGCTATTTACCTCTCCGTTGCCTAATATGTCATCCGAATTGAGCCAATCTGTTGCAGTCCTGTCCCTCCTTTCAATCAATCTCCAGAGGTCCCTTCAGAAAACACAACCCCCAAAGTCTGGTTCTCTTCTTCAATCAGGCCTGACACAGCACAGATCCTTCATTCCCTCAGGAACAGATGCCGCTTTTATTCACAGTATTCGATCTGCGACTCTTGGCCTTCTGCTGTCTCCTGTGCTAATTCTCTATTTCTTCATCTGTTTTCTGCTCTCTCTCATGAAGACTTTCTTTAACGTCTCTCTCAGTCAGCCATGACTCCTTCCATCGTTAAGTATTGCCTGAGGCCAGAATGGTCTCCACTGGCTTTTCCTGCAGGCAGCCTTTCCTGTTGGGCAGTCTCGATCAATCCAGCAAGGGATGGGTACGATGTGGCCCAATGACTACAATTTTGAGCTTGGCTAGCAAGGCCAGCCAAAAATGGAACACCCCCATTTTCCAAAAATTGAACACCTCTATTTTTCAAGATGATGTATTTCCCAGGATACCCTTGGAAGACCAAATTACTTTGTATATATTGCCCCCATTCAGAAGACACCTTAAACCACGGCTTTTGCTTATTCACCGTGGCTAAAGCCATGGTTTAAGGTGTCTTCTGAACAGGGCCAGTGTCACCTTCTCGGTGGAACTAAAAATGCTGGTGAGTATCTTCCCTAACAGACTTCCAGCACACAGAAAATGTAAATAGTGTACATTACTGAGTCCCTGTGAGGGACAAAAAACTGAGACCTAATTTAAGCTGCTTTGTCTCACTGTGCATTAATTTTACAGCTTCATGTTGTGGTAGTGATCAATGTGGAACAGTCCTTTCTCATTATTTAGGATATGCACCCATCAGCAGCTGTGCTTAAAAAGAGATTTTCTACTAACATATTATTGTCCATAATGAGTTGCTCAATGGGAGCTCCGCTATCTTCTTGGCAGACTGGCAAATAGAATATCAACACTCATTTCTGATAGCCCAGTCTTATGATCCAGCACTGCTTATTTTGATCATATACGTTGCCATTTTAATGTTATGATGGGGGGGAAGGGGGAAAAGACTAGTATTTGGGAATAGACAAATTGTCATGGCTAAACACACTCAGGGATGAAGCTCCAAACAAAACCGTATCCTTTTGTACTGTTTTGCTCCAGTTTGCTCCAGTGTTCTGCCTCTCCTGGCAGCATTTTTGAAAGTGTATTCTCCTTGCTGGCTACATGATCCAGTCAGTCAGGGATCACATAGCCAGGTTGATTTCATAGCACCACAAAGCCAATCAGATTTGGCTACATAATTACAAGCCAAATCACCCTGAATGAGAAATTTCCAGCCCATTGCTCAGTCCTTATTCCCAAATTACTACCTAAATGGTGGGGGAAGGCATTTTGCAGGGGCTTAATGATGCTAATTTCTCCCATTCAGTGATCTGGTTTTGTGGTATTATGAACTGCGCCTTCCATTACACCTTGACCCTATTAATTTAACTATGATGGACATTTAAAGAGGAGAAATGATGATAAAGAAATCTGTAAGGTTATATTTGGTGTTTGTTAGTCACCTGTGAAATTATGGGCTATGTACTGAAAGTTAATGAGCAAAAGTGCTCATGAACAATACTGCAATGTGCAATATTTCATTGGGCCTCATCAGATGGGGGGGGGTGAAATCACGTTCCCCTGCTGTTGCTGTGCCTCCTGCTTCTGTCCCACACTAGGGATGAGCAGCTTCCTCTTTCTTCACACGGGGAAGAAAGAGGAAGCAAGCAATGACCACATGGCCCATTCAGTGGGCATTTTTATCACACTGCTTCTCCTGCATACACCAGGAAATGGTGGCAAGTTTCACTACAGCAGATTTTCTCTGTCTTATTTTATGATGGAAAAATGTCCTGAAGGAGTAGGAGCCATGCGGGAGGTGGACACTGTCGTCAAAAGGTCTCATGAACATCTGTGAGTGGCCAGTAATGAGTGTGCTATAAAACACTAATCTGATGATGTTCATCATCTTTACCTTGAAAGGCGATAAAGAGCAAACAAACACTGATCAACCTGCAAATATACTTAGTAAAACAAAGGTTGGGCATTAATTAAAATATGATTCTCTCAAGGGAGAGCCTTTCTCAGCCATGGATCTCATGAGGACCATGGAAGAATCAGGATTTTTGTGGTTCCTGAGAACCAGGGAAAAATCCCGTGCCCAACCACCCCACCCCGGGACTCCCTGTGCATCATTTGGACACACAGGGAGCAGCCGGGGGCCAACCCAGGCAAGAAGCCTGGTGTGGAAAGAACCTTATGGGAGAAACAGCCAGAGAAAAAGGTTATTGAAGAAAAGCACTTGGTGGGGAAAAGTTTTCATCCTCTTTCTTCCTGTCTAAAGGGCCACTCCCTGATGGTAAGCATGATTTATTTCAGCATGGGTGAATCTGTTAGCTCCACTTTCTCCCACAGTGGAGCTAACAGATTCACCCATGCTGAAATAGATTTTTAAAATCTCAGTTCATTTTTCTTCTGAATATGATGAACTTTGTAAATGCTGGTTCATTCTTATCAAAATCGAACTGAAACAAAATTTTCCACCATGTGAACCAGCCAAATGCAATAGGTACAGCTTTTCCCAGAACGAAGAGGGACATGTTGTACCTGCCCAGTATATAGTTGTTAAAGATGAGGAGCTGCCAGAAGAAGAAGAAGAAGAAGAAGAAGAAGAAGAAGAAGAAGAAGAAGAAGAAGAAGAAGAAGAAGACAGGTGGCAACCCTAATTCAATACAACAGACATGGCTGGATACAGACGGATCCAAACCCAGACTTCGAAGAGCAAAGCACTCAAAGCTCTGGTCCAGGATGGAGGAATCTATCTGGATGGATGGATCTGTCAGTCTCAGTTTTTACCACATTTGATTTTTTTTTTATGTCAAGTTTTCCTTTGTCCCAAATGTGGAGAACTTTGTGAACTCTGAGCAAAATGGAACCTAAACAAAATTCTCACCCTTCCCTTTCTTTACCCTGACAATTCTAGTGATTAACTGAGAATCATAAATAAAAGCCTACCTCCCCATTCAAACCCATGCTTTGGAACCCAGCTAGCTTTCACAATACATCTGTGTCTTCAATGGGCACCTGCTCCTCTACTTCTGAGGCATTCAGAGGTCCTGTTGCCTGATCCCAGCTGCAACAACCAAATGAGAAATATTAAGGATATTAGCAATTTCATGCTTCCGCATAAAGAATAAAGTTTGGGAGGGTTGTTGTTGTTGGCAGGTGGTATTTGTGTCTCTGTCCTATATTAGCTGCCAGGCCTGGTCTTGCTGGACTTTTCCAATGAAGTATTATTTTTAAAAGAAATAGAACTAGCACTTCCTGAAGTTCCAACCCTCTTCCGTGGAAGTTTCCTCTTCTTGCTCCCTTGGATGCTGGAAAAGATGAAATAAAGGCATTATGAAGTTGCTTGTCACACAAAGTCCTGGCAGTCTTGAAAGAGGTTCTGGCATGGCTCACCAGCTCTGATCATCCTGACACACTTCATCTGTGTGCACTTCCTAATCTGCCTTCTGTTGTGGCATGCTTGCCATTTGGAGTTGTAGGCCACACCCCTGAGCACACACCCCACACACTCAAAGGTGTTATCCTATTTATAGCATGGAAATGGTGGAGGTTATATTTATTCACAAAGGGAGGTGTGATGGGCATAGTCATAGAGACTCCTGCCTGCTACACTGGAGTTAAGGACCATAGCTCAATGGTAGAGCAGCTTCTTTGCAGAAGGTCCCACATTCAATTCCTGGCATCTCCAAGTAGGACTGGAAAAAACTCCTGCCTGAAACTCTGGAGAGCCACTGCCAGTCAGTGTTGATAATGCAAGGCTAGATGGACCAAAGGTCTGACTCAGTATGAGGATGCTTCTTATATTCCTGAGGGTATTGTCTTTGCCAAGCAGGCTTTCCGAAACTGTGCACTCTCTTCCTTTGAATGTTATTTCCTCTCAGTTTCTCTGGCTTTACTTAAGGCTGAGATACTCTTCACTTCCTCTCCCTACTCCCAAGCCAAGGACAGGTTACTTGACATATTGGAGTCTTTTATTCAGGCTAAAGGCTTCCTGACTGGTTTCCTAATCTTGGCCTTGACTCTGGGGTATGACTTCTCTTACTGCCAAATTCTCAACAGCTTTCCTCTCTTTATGCATTTCTTGCGCCCCTCAGGGCTTTATTTCGGCTCCCTTTAAAGCCCCATTTAATGGAGAAGTGGTGTTTTTCTTTCATCTCCTCTGCCTCACATCATGTTTCCATAAAAGACACATCTTCCCTGGCTCTCCTCGCTCTTTCTCCTTGCTCTGCCCTGTTTGTACATAATATTAACGGAGCCATGCTAGGAAGAGGCTAAGCAGAGTGCGGGCCCTGCCAAGGGAAGCAGGCTGAATTGTCAAAGATGAATCCAGTATGTCTCTACCCTGTGAACATAGGCAATATATACATATTTCAGAATCTTGTGCTTGTTACCTGATGCCTACGTCTGCCCTGACAAATCTGACAAAATGGTTCCTTTAGGGGAAATTAACTTCTCAGGGCAAAACCTTTGCACATTTTTTTTGTGGGAAGTAGAAAGTATTTTGACAAGATTAGCAAAGTGTCTCAGGACACATTCCTCAGTTCACGTAAGATGCATTTTCATTGTGAATTTGGAGGTTCTTGCTTGATTATAAAATGAGTTTTGATAAGACCAGCCACATTTCTCAGGAGAGTTCCACACATCCCTAGTTCCAGCAGCCTCCTGTGTGGTAGATGTCTCATGACATGAGAATGACCCTTGGCTACTGCACTCAAGCTGGGAGTCTTTTCTAAAGGACATCCTTCAAGAGTTAGTCTCAGACCTATTGTTAGATGGCTTTGCCTGGGCATTTTATTGACAAGGATTTTCCCAGGAACTTTTCTGCTCCCTTGTTTCTGCCTGAGGCTAGGGCTAGCTTCAAGCTCCCTCCCTGGCTTCTTTCTCACACCTGTCTTTCTAATGTCTAAGTGATCAGAGTGCAACACCTCATGCTGCTCACATTGGGTTGTATTCACTGTTAGCCCTGTTTAGACCAGACCCACTGAAATGAATGGGGCCTAAGTAGTCATGAGTAATGTCTGTCCGATTAATTTCAAATGGGTCTACTGTAAGCAAGACTAATATTGGATACAACCTGCTCAGAAAAAGAATAGAAACATGAAGCCGACTTATATTTTCCTCGTTTAGCTTCCATGCTACAACACTTTTTGCAATACTCCAATGTGAGTGATAAACCACCTTGGCCTCAATTGACTTCCTGTCATCCTTAATAACTTCCTAGGAGGAATAAAACAGGTGCAGAGTAACATAGCAAACACTCTTAGAATACAGTGTATTTTAACAATTTAACCCTGAATGTATCTATGAGTCTATTTAACCTCTAATATACGCTTGAATGCTGCTTCCTCCCTCATCTGTTGAATAACTTTCAATGGAGTTGATTAGCTGGCCTAGGACAACAGACCTTGTGAAACAATCACATGGAAGTGAATTGCTTGAAGTTCAACAACACCAACTTTATAAACTAGTGTTCTTAGGAAAAGTCAAAGCAAAACTTCACATATGCTGTAACTGCCTATACTGAGCTGGAATAGGAAAACAATGAGTGATAAAACAACTGCTGAATAAGAAATGTATGTAATAGTATGAAATTTGGTCAGTACCAGCCCATCTCTCCCATTGCCAGATGTTGGGATGAGGGTGGATTGACGGTCTTCCTGCACAGGAAGCTTATGTGGGATGTAGGACTCTGAAAGAGAGGAGAAACAAAAGCCCATATATACTGTGTCTCCAAATATCTAACATTTTCTCTTTTATTGGGTCAGTATGGGACCAAATGAAATATCCTCATCTGTTATTGTTGTTGTTAATGATGATGAAAAATTCACCTGAAAAGGATGAGAAGGAAGGAATGCTGCCTGGGGGAGGGGAGGAATCCTTTAAATAAGGTTTTAAAGAAGGGAACAGAGTACACATGTTTGATGCACAAGATCTCAGGTGATCTCAGGTAGCAGACTATGTAAGACCTCTGCCTGAAACCCTGTAGACCCATTGACAAAGGGTCGATGACCCTGTACTAGATGGACCAATAGTCTGATTCAGTATAAGGTGGCTTCAACTTTCTATATTTTCAGGAATATAATTTCTTATTGCTTTGCCAAAAATCTCACCTCTCAAGAATTCACCAACCTGGTGCCCTCCATATGTTTTGGACATCAGCTTCTGTCAATGGTCTATGGGTCAGGAATGCTGGGACTTGCAATCTAAAACATCTGGAGGAAACCAGGTTCAGGAAGTTGGCTCTAGAAGGAAATATTATGGGTGGCATCTCCTCTTCAAGCAGAATTCATTATGAAAATTAGCATTCATTACTAATAATGTTAATGATGGATGGATAGATAGATAACATTTAATTGTTATTAATGGTCAGTTATCCTATCTTTTTGATTAATCTGTTTTCTTTGTGACATCCATGTTCCATGATATACTAATGCTTACATGTCAAAAAGGAACAGGTGGTAGTGAAGCTACCGCATTTCTTGATCTCTTCCATCCCTTTTGTTTTCTATGGAGTATAGGCTAATTAATTAAATTAATTTCCCACTTCCTGCCAGAGTTGAGCATTGCACTCATCATTTGCTGAGGCATAACTGCTGTGGAATAACGATTGAGGATTTGCTGTTTATACTGGGACTGTTTACAGGCTAAAGAATAATTAATGTGATTGCAGTTGTTCTGCAAAACATGGTGGAATCAGCTTCATTACCAGTCTCATAATTACACCAAAGACCCTTCATGTAGGGACATTTTCATGGTGGGGCAGGTTGCATTGTTATGGATTTATTAATTCATTCCTCCGTTTATTTTCAGGGCAAAGCACTAAACCTATTGAACCATAAGCCGTAGGTGAATAGATTGTTTCTGCTTGCGGTATTTACTGCTCGAGTAAATTAGGTGTACATAATAACCAGCTGTCGACCTCCAGATGTAATACAGCCAAGCTGCATAAATTTCCTTCCTCTCTGACATGATGGCTTCCCCTTGTGAAGAACTTGGTGGGCTGCTATAAATAATGTCTGATTGTGTAACCTAATTTCATGCCAGCTTTGTTTTTATTTTATATTTTTAATGAATCAACCAAAAACAAAAGTGTATTTCAGAAGCATAGCATTATCAGGCTAAATATGCAGCTTTCAAAGATGCTCCAAAAGTATTCAGCTGGGAATGTGATGTTTGAAGTGCACTGAGGTGTTTCTAGGAAAAAGGTGGTGCTAGGCTGCAGAATGAGTGGATACTTCTCACTCCTTAACATCTCAAAACGAAAAACATGCCTTACAGACCAACATCCATCTAGTCTTCCATTCAGTTTTCTAACCAACAGCTAGATATGAAAATATGAGTCAGAACATTGGTCCATCTAAACCAATATTCTGTACTCTGTTGACCTTCAGATGGTGAGTTGGAACCCACTACAGGTTTGCTGCCTGTTCTAATGTGGGTCTCAATATCAGGATGATTACCATAAAAATATTTGTGGAAAACTCAAGATGTGGGTCTCTTAAGAGTGCAATACAATGGGATTGCTGTTCAGTATAGATGGAAGGCCCAGAGATCAGAGCCTTGGTCTATGCTAAACCCTGGCAGGTCAAATGGGGTGAATAACTGAAGTGTTTTGCCCTTCTATTCCTGCTTATTTCAGCATACCTAGCCTACCTCTCAGTGGGCAGGGATGGGAAGGGGGAGGCTTATGGATCCATCAGACCACAGCCCCTCCTCTCCCCACCTACTGACACACAACTTTCCCTGCAGCAGCAGAGCTTTCCTCAGCTGGAAGGGGTGGGCTTAGAATCTCTGGGCCTATAGGAAGGGCTGGACTGGGGGGGGCATGCCCTCCTAAATTTTCTCTGTTTTTATGTTTTTAAAAACAAATTGTTGTGTCTAATTCCCCTCCCCTTGCACAGGGTGAAGGGCTGTCAGACATTAATTCAGAATCAGATTCTGAACTCAAACAGACATTCCAGTCCATACCAGAAGGGGAGGATGTGGTTCCCACGGCCTCATCCCCAGCGTTTATCTCTCCTGATGTAAATAACCCTCTGGCTGAGAAACAGCTCTCCTCTTCTGAAGGGGAGGGAGTAAGCAACCTCAGAGATGCCAAATTCCATAGGAGGGAAAAGCGCGCGCAGACCAGAGAGGTCAGAAGGCGGCGCTCAGAAAAATGGGTGGCTTCGAAAAGGCTTGATTTGGATGTCTCTGAGAAATGGATAGGCAGACTTACAATTGTGCACACTTCTGCAAGGACACCAATTAAAAAATATTAAAAATTAAATTACAAACCCATTTATGCCAATTTCAAGATCCCCCTCCCACCAAAAAATGATCCAATTTACACAAATTGTCATCCTTAAAAAAAAAAAAAAAAATCCCGGAATCCATGTATTGAGTTGACTTGATACAGATGTAGTCAACTTTGGGAGTGGGGGAGGGAACAAAATCCTCCAGGGCTGAACTGGAAAAAGCAATCATAATTTCACCTTGAAAATGGAAATCTCATACATCTCTAGTTAATACTGGAGACAATCTATATCAGGCCAAATCAGACCCTCCTGGATTCCTAATTCAACCCTCTGGGTTTCCTCAAATGGCCATACCACATTCCCATGGCAACAAATCGAGACAATGTCAGTACCTTTTGGAGTTTCTTTAAACCTTACCCTTCTTGTCTTTGGCCCCACCTAGCACTGGAAGTTAACCCCCAAGAGCTTCTCCAAAAGGCAATTCAGCCCCTTGTGCTTAAAGAAGTTTTGCATCCCTGATCTACAAGCTGGAAGGCAGGGGTTTATACCATTTCTACATCATGCCATTGTAGCACTGTCCTAGAACGAATGTATGATCTGGGGCTATGAAATTTGTGATGAATGACTACCATCTCATTCTCACTTTCTACTGTTTTACACACTCTGGGATTCATTCTTCCAAAATGTTCGCTCATTTATTTTCTTTCTGGGTCTTGGTCTCCCGTTCTCTCCCTCTCATCGCTTATACAGGGCTTCCCAAAGGTGCCTCTATGATTTATAACTAATTCAGAGAGGAGCTGCCTGAATAGCGAACAAGCCAAAAATGTCTTTGCATGTCATCTATATTCTTGCATCATCCCACCTGTTTATATCTTGGTGCCACATGCCAGATAATTTTCTCTAGGTTTTTTTTTTTGGGGGGGGGGCTGTCATGAATAATATACTGTATTCTTGGCATGACTTAAGGTCTTAAATACCCTTATCAGCCCAACTTTTCAACTAGATCAAGAGATGTAAGGTGGTGGTGGGGGTTTAAGTACTACTTTTTATATCTTTTTACATTCAGTTATAGAAGATGGTTAAGGAAATGTATTTTCTTTGTGACAATCTGTTATCATAAATCAATGGAAGCTTTTAAACCTTCACTCCCACAAACCAAAATTTCACCAATCTTGTTAAAATTAATTTTCCTTCCTTGGAAGCTGCTACTGAACAGAAACCTCCATATTAGTCTTGAAGTTTCACTTTGGACACCATTCAATAGAAACTGTAGTTCCGGGTAGGGATGTCAGAGAAATCCACAAATGGGTTTGGATTTCTATGAATCCCACCTTTGGATTCTGCAGTGGAATAGATTTTTGGGAGTTGTGTAGATTCCTCAGACTGGCAGATCAGTGTTCTTAGGAAGGTTTTTTTTGGGGGGGGGGGAGAGTCATGAATTTGCACATGTACTAAAGGATATTAGTGCTAATGTGCACTTGTGCAAGTGTGATGAAATTCTCGTTCATCCCTTAAAAAATGTCTGAATGCATCAATGAATGAATGATGGAATGAAAGTTGCCTGACAATTTGAGGAATACAGATGCAACGGATGTATACATTCCTAGTCCCACATACAACCAATTTACTGGCTTACTTTCAGATAAGAGAGTAGAGGATTACAGCCTAAACAAATGAATTGGGAGCTTTCATTGAGGACTCTTTTTATTTTCTTTCACAATTTTTATGGATAACTGTCAGATAGTTATTGAAACTGTAATTTCGCACAGTCCCAAAACTTTTAGGTTAAAAAACCCTGAAACTTGTATTTTACGGGGAGGGGAGTTTTTTTGAAAAGTCACTGGAGCAAAACACAATTAATTAAATCTATCCTCCTGGGTTGTGAAGCATATGTGAGCATAGTCTGTTTAGAGGATCTGACATATTTACAGCAAAGAGTTAATAGTATGGAGATGCTGGTCCCCCACCCAACACCCCACACTAATAGGCAGGTTTAATAGAACTGTCTAATATTAATGAAGGAAATCTATCTAAAATAGAGGAACTAGTTTCCCAAAGTGCTTCATTTCCTTAGAAACTTTGCCCCAATACTAGTAGTGCAAACTCTGTTCTCAGACATTGGGAATTCTGACTGAAGGGATCCTGTCCTTACTTGTTTCAGTCACCATGAGTGTTCTGAGGAAAACTACATTGCTAAGACATTGGTGAGATCTTAATCAATTTATTGTTCCATTTTTTGAGGGGGCGGGAACTGAATTGACTGAGGAGAAAAAGCATTAATCTCTGTGGTGAGAGAGGATCCCACTGAGAGAGCAGCTTCAGATATGTGATTATTATGGTAAAAGATCAAAAATATTTGGCGTGTATATTATGGATGGATGGATCTGTTAATTTCAGTATCTCTCCATTCCTCATTTTCCCAATCAAAAATTATTTTTTCCCAAACGTTGTGGTTTTCTTTTTAAAAAAAGAGTCTGCATGAAAGTACATAAGCATTTTAATGTGCATTTCTCCTAACATGAGCCTTTTTGTACACAATTTTTCTAATATACACATTTTACAATAGTTTCATAATACAATGCATTTTAATGTCATTTTCACTATAAGCATATTTACATTCACATTTCCCCAATATATACATTCTTAACACATCCTTTGATTAGGGAACTCCATTGTAAATTATCAAAGGATAAGTGAAAGGATGTTATTGTGAATTTCACAGATTAAGTGAATTTCAGTCTGAATATGGGTTCAAAAGTGTAAAATTATATAAGCTTTCTTTCAAGTGAAAACTGAACAAATTTCTTCCCCATCCCTCATGATGCTCTTCACCATGTGTACATGTATATGTTCAAAGTTCCTATTTATTATGAATATTTTTGAACAACTCCTTTATAGGTAGCTTACTACAAAAAGTAGCTATGAGGTGGGGGAAAGGCCCACACGTCTTTAAATTATTATTATTATAATAATAATTATTATTATTATTATTAATCTAGGGATGTGCACACCAAAAATATCGTATCATAGTTCTGTATATTGGAAATATGTACATCATATATTGTATATCGGAAATACGATATACGATGTGCAATTTCAAGCTTTAGTCTATGGGGAAAGTTGTATGACTTTGAAAAATCCTCAAATGTTTGGTGCAATTTTCCCATTTGATTGATTCAATTTGAACAATTTTCCCATTCCCACAACTCAATCAACACTTGCAAACACTCAAGGAAATCAAAAGAGACAAACATCAAGTTGATGCTTGAAAAATCTCGGCAAATGCAAATATCACTTAGTGGTAAAAACTAAGGCTGTGAATGGACCCCCAATCTGATCTGGATCCCGATCTGTCAGATCCAGATCAGGCCCGATCTGATCCACTGCTTCTGTTCCCCACCACCATCTCAATGTGTCTGGCGAGAACCACGCCTCACAGCCTAGTTCTTATTAGAGCACCACATTTCCTGGTCACGCCGAGTGATGATGCATTGAGATGGTGGTAGAGGACAGAAGCAGTGGCGGAAGCAGCGGCGGCGACGAGGAGGCAGCAGGTAAGTGGGGAGAGTGGGGAGAGGGAGGTCTTTCTGGGGAGAGTAGGAGGGAGTGCTGTGACTGGATCCAGATTGGATCTGGATCACGGATCCGATCCGGCCTGATCCAATCCCGATCCAGTTGGATCCAGGATCCAGGTTCTGGAGGTCCGGATCACCCTATCCGACTCGGATTCGGGATCCAGATCTGGTCACAGCCCTAGTAAAAACAAATACAAATCAAAATACATAAATATTTGCTGACACACATTTCTCTTTAACACCCTCCTAAGATATTCCTGTCATTTTTGGGTAGAAAAACACACAGCAGCAGCTGCACCACATAGTGGCAGATTGTGGTCAATGAAATGGCTTATTGCATGGAGTAGATACCATGTAGGTTGCCATGTCATTTGAAGTTGATTGTCTTACTTACCTACTTACTGCACTGCTAAATATATGTTAATGTTTTACTCTTCATTTCCTGCTTAGGATAGATATAGCACTACGGAGCAAATTATAGCAATATTAAATTGCAAGGGTTGCCAATCAGTATGATATTAAATACTGCTGCCAGATGCTATTTTAAACTCCATTATTATTCCCCCAACCAAATTCCTTCTTTATAATTGCAAATGATTCCACAAAGATGGGACTGGTAAACAACATGTTACACAGTTGAAGTGCTATTATTAATCCTTTTAATGAAAACTTGTACACAAATTTTTTCAAACCCTGCCACCAGATTACTATTTCAACCAGAAACAGAGGAAAAAGCTAGAATTATATTATCTGACAGTATTATGATAAGTTTGTTCGATTGTTCTTGTCTCGATAAAGTTAAATTACATTAATTAAAATTACCTAAATAAATAAATAGATATATCATGTATATTAGACTACTAAGACAGAATCCTGACATATACTAAAGTGGCAAATCTCTTAATGTAGAGGAGAAGCCTGCACAGTCCTCTCTACTCTGAAGATACACATGCAATAATATGATGTGGGCTGTTATTGTAGTTCTGTTTATGTATCCTCCCCTAAAAGGGTGAAATGATTGTACAAGTCAGGCCATGATCCTTATAAGCCTCCATGCGGAGAATCTATGTTAAGTGCACTTTAGGCACATGGTGGGGGTCGTTGTGGCTGCCTCTTCCTCTACAATGTGGATCAGATCATGACCTTGGAGTGTTTTTGCGCTGGGCCTAGGAAGCTGTCTTACCTTTCTATTATTTGTCATCTTTAAACTCCATTCCATTTAGGATGGAGAGAAAGAAGGTGACATTTCTCTTGTCCATTTTGGGGAGGGAAAGAGAGAAACCAAGTCAGAGGTAGAGTCTCTTCCTGTGCTTTTTGTGCTTTAAACAAGCAGGACAGCAAATGGGCAACATATTTTCCCCTCTTTTATTTGACCTTTAATAGCTATTTGCTTCTCTAAAACCTTCCCCATCCCATTGCTCCCAATTAGAAGAAATAACTTATGCAGAGCTGATGTAGTTGTCCAGCACCACCACCGGTCTGGAGATATGCTGTGGGGACAGGAGGGCTTTGGATCCTTTAAATTCACAACCTCTCCCAGGACATCTTTGGCATCCCTCGGCCGGAACACTCCTTTTTGTTTTCCCTGATAGAAGTACATGCAATGTCAGAGCTTTCTGGTTGTGGACCTCTCCCCCACCCCACCCCAGAGAAGGAGAGCTAAAAAGTCCTATAATCCATGGGATGTTCTCCCAGGATCATAGGGTTGTGTCCTTAGCCAATTGGAAATGTATTGGCATATTGAAAGAATTGTTGTTGTTGTTGTTGTTGTTGTTTTCTATACCTTTGATCAGGCAACACATTTGTATACAATCAGTTAATGTAGGGGGGGAAACTGGGATCACCCTAAACCTACATCTGTTAATCATAGGCTGACCATATGAAAAGGAGGGCAGGGCTCATGTAACTTCAACAGTTGTAGAGAAAAGGGAATTTCAGCCAGCATCATTTGTATGCAATTAGTACCTGGTGAAATCCCCTCTTCATCATGACAGTTAAAGTTGCAGGCACTATACTAGAGTGACCAGATTCAAAAGAGGGCAGGGCCCCTGCAGCTTTAACTGTTGTAATGAAGAGGGAATTTCTCCAGGTACAAATTGCATACAAATGATGCCAGCTGAAATTCCCTTTTGTCTACAACTGTTAAAGTTAAATGAGCCCTGTCCTCCTTTTCATATGGTCAGCCTAGTTAATCATGTCTTCTAAAGAGAGCTTCAAAAATGCAAGATACAGGTTTCATAAAGAGAGCCTACATGACTTGTTTGCACTTAAGCTCTGTTCAGAAGACCTATTCAAGGTGAGGTCAACAGGGTCAAGACCAGCAAATGTAGTGCCACAAACCCTTCCCCCATGTATACAAACATTAATTTTGTGTCTGAGGGGGACTGCTGTTTTTGTTTGTTTCTATACCGTCCAAAAGCCGGAGCTCTTTGAGCAGTTCACAGCAAAATGTTAGAAATATTCTTTTTCTTTTTTTGCTGCTGCTGATAGGTTTTAATTTCGATTGCTTCTTTGATATTCATCGTGTACATCAAACTTGAGTCCTTTTTTAAAAAAAAAATGGAAAGGTGAGTCATAACCTAAGCTTTATACACATATACCAGTCCCCAAATTCAGCATGTCATTTTAGGGCATTTCTAGGCTACATAAAACCTCATATTTGATGCACTAGATTTTGTAATTCCTAACCAAGGGAATATAAAAGTGACAGGGGACAAATTTCATCAGAATGTCTATCCACAAGTGGATTGTGCCAACAGATGGGCTTATTCAGAAGTTACTTTCTTACCCAATAAGAGAAGTGATCTTGTGTGCATCTTTGCCCTGTTTCCCCACATATCTACTTTACTGTGGCTTAAAAGCAACATATTAATCTAATCAAATGTTGGGTTTCAAGATACTTTAAGTCTCTGGACTGAAAGACAGGGTGGGGCAGATGGTAAATTCAGGCTGATTCTGGGTACAAATAAACATATTGTTTATCTGGGTCACAAGTTACTGAAAAGAAAAGTTCCTTGAATTTAAATGCTGTAACCGTTGTTAGTTAGTTGACACCTTGACAGTGATGCAGAACCTGAAACGTCATCATCAGCACAAGATTTTGAAAAATCCAGCAGAGATTCAGGATTCCATCACACTTACTTTTTTCCCCCTGGTTTGCTTCCGCAGTTTCCTCCTCCATTTCCATAGTGAGTTGAGTGCTGGGCACTTTCACATCTGTGTGTTGTTGTGCTCATGTATCTTTTCACCTATGTCACTACTATGCCAGCCAAATATCCCACCCCATCCCCTGTTCTCCTTCCCCCTGCTGTTAATTTGTTATATTTTTTATATTTTTTTGGTTTTGCTTTTCTCATTTCAAAAGGTGGGTGGATGAGCAGTCATTTTAACTAATTTCTTTTGTAAAGGTGGTTAGGTCCCCTCTTTTGCTCCAAGGTAACCAAAATGCTTACACCAAAATGCTTTTTAAAGATTAAAGAGATTAAATTTGGCATGGTGATAGCTCTTAAGGAGGGCTTTAGCCATGCCAAGTTTGAATCAGATCTGTTCATGCTCCTGATACTCCAATGTGAAATTCCACCTGTTTGCATTTGTGGGGGATCTGTTTTCATTTACTTTGACAATGCACAACTGTGCATCTCCAGTCCATAAAAATAGAGATCTACTGGGATCCTCAGTGAAGAGAGCTCCTTCTCCCTCTCTCTCTGACTTTGTCATCCAGTGATTTACTGATTTAACTCCATTTCTGTGGGCAATGAAGGTGGGGTTGGAGCAGTAAAAAGTCCATTCATCCTACTAAGCACAGGAGGAGAACCGCCCCACCCTCCCCTTTCATCAGCAAGACTCCATTCAAAGCACACGCTCCCAACAAAGGAAAAGGAGAGAGGATAGTGCATTAAATCCACTGGGGGAAAATAATCCAGACTTTCACCGCACCAAAATAATATGCAAAATGGGGGAAAAGACGCAAGATGGGTGCAGGACAGGGACGACGTCATGTGAGTCCCACGCTGCAATACCAGATGCCAGACATAGTGAGAATGCATAAAAACACTGGTGTGATGGAGCTCTTACATTCTGACACTACATCACCAACTGTTGAACTGGGCATCTGCTGTATTACATCACTAATGGAAAGGATCTTCTTTATGCTCTGCAGCCAGAGCGCTGAGCTGGTCAATTATGAAAATGCTCCTTAGGGTCAATATGTTTATGTAAATTAAAAATGTATTATGTGTTGCATAAATCGTAACTATGCAATATATACTTTCTAGATTCTTGTGTGTGTTGGTAAGGTACTTCATTAATGTAAACTCTGCATTATTTGTTTCTATGGGTTGTGCAAGTTCCAAGTATCAACATTTCAACTGACTTCCAACTTTTGGCAATCACAGGAGTCATTAATTTATTATCAATTATAACTCGATTGACTAGATATAGTGATTTAAGTACACCCTTGCATTAAAGTGGCAATCCCTGCATAAAATATCATTAAACTCTATTTAATTTTTCTCCACATGGAAAAACGATAGGGCAGGCAAATCATAACATGAACTTAAATTCATTATTAGTTCTCGGACGTATCATTCTCATAGCTTGTGTATTTTGTCAGAATCCCATTACCCTTTGCACACAATTTTTGTTGACCCAAGCTCAGCAGCAGATTGATGATTAACCTATTGATGTTATAGATTCAGCCCCACATTCAGCCCTGAGCAGTATATTTTCCATCCCACCATGTCTCCTAAGGTTTCTATATCTATCAGTTTTCAATTCACAGATGCCCAACAGGAATTTATGAATAGACACTAGGTGTCTCATTTTAGGTAAGGTTTCCACTATAAATAGGCATACCAGTTGTTTTACATTCCAAATGTACTTAATTAATTTATTGTTAGACTGCCAGAATTAGTCTGAAGACCTGCCAGTGATTCCTTTTGCCAAAATTGAATAGTTCACAAGCACCAGGAATGGGAGCCAGAATTCATCAGGAAACAAACAATGGAAACACACAGCTCTAATTCATCTCTGGAGACCTGAGTGGAACATTGTGGTCCATTTGTATGTCTTTGGACATGGGTGTCAGGGTTGGTGTCTGTGGGCAGGGCTGTCAGGACCCCAGCTGCCAGGAGTTACCTGGATCAGAAGAATGCCTTCCTATTGCCATTTGGAGAGATCCTTGAATATTATGGCCATTTGGAAGGCGAAACCATCAGTATGGAGGTGGTGTGGCTGTGTTCCATTGATCACTGGGAATAGTATATGGGCTCCTGCCCCTCCTGTCAGGCTCTGGTGTCAATCCAATTCATTCCTATGAGTATTTGGAAGGACAGAAGGACATGTACAGTGTTTGGGGATACTCGTTCAGTGCACTTTCAGTAGTATTGGGGCATCTGCTCTCTCCTGTGCAGTTGCTGGTATCAGTCTACTGCCAGTGTGAGCAACTTGTGGCCCTCCAGATAATTGGCCTACAACTTCTTTGGCTACACTAACTAGGACTGGTGGAAGTTGTGTGGAGGACCACAGGTTGCCCAACACTGGTCTAATGTATTCTGATAGCAATTCAGAAGGACAGAACATTTGTAAGGAGAGGTTGCCAGAGGGGTCGTGTGTAAGCATGGACATTATCTCAGAAAATTATAGGAATCGGCCCCTCCCACTGGCAGGCCAGTTCATTTGTAGATGGTGCCTGTAGGCCACCCTGTAAGCCTATATTGCATTCCAATGGGTTTGCCTATTTGGCAATGATCCCTAGAAACTGCTTTGTCCCCCCTCCTCCCCAACCACTCTCTTAAGTAAAAGTGTTTTGACTATGGTGCGGTATAGAAATGTAATAAATAATAAAATAATGTTGATTTGGTGATATTTTGTAAATACTACAAATGTTTCTCTCTTGCAAGTATTTGGATTTGAAGATGGTCCCTAAAATCTTCCAATCATTTTCATACGGCCAATTGGAATGAACCAATGCATTTCAATGTCCATTCAGTGTCCTTTTTAGTTTCGTCCCTAAACTGGGCACTTTTGCTTTCCTGGTTAGCTTAAGATGGAAAGATAATCTTTCTACTGCTCTCAGGTTTACAGCTCATCCCTTCCCCCTTCTCTGTGTATTTGAAAGGGCTTTTTTCCCCTCTTGAGCTATACATATTATGTTAGTTATCATTTCAATCATTCCTGTTGCAGCCCTAGAGATCACATGCATAGGCGTTTGACTGAAAGTATAATTTCAAACAATTATTTGTAGCCCTATTAAATAGCAAGAAAAGGGGATGATAATTGGTCTCTGTCCACTGCAAACTGTTGACATTAATTTGGCTGCAGGCTGTGAGCAAAAAGCAAACATATACATTAAAGAGGCTGGATCCATACTGCATTGTGTTAATATGCACTAAGGAAGACTGTTCTTCTTGGTTTCCCATTAAGACTACCAGGCATGTTTCCATTCTAGCCTGCTCAGTCATAAATCATGCATAACTCCAATGAAGTTGCACTGATGTAAGAGTTTAAATGAGAACATAGAATCACAACATTACTAGGCATTTGTAAGTGTAAAGCTTTGCAGACTTCAAACTTAGAAACAAGACCATGATGAGATGAGGCATTCTGGGATTGTTATGTACTTTGAACACCTCACAGTCTTTGATGTAACAATTATTGTGGCAGGTGGGCAGGGAAATATTTTATTGTTGTAAGCCATCTTGTGAGGGCCTCTGTCCTGAAAGGCAGTCAAGAAATGTTTTAAATGAATAAAAATAAATAAATAAAAATAAATACACTGTGTTATAAATTCTTGCAGGACCATATTATCTGTATGCCAGTCAGTATATTCTTTGATAACTTCATGTGACCTTCAGGAACTATCATGGCAGCTTCAACATCTCTACAGCTACTGTTCTTCAGCTACCCTTCTGTTTCTGGGTAAGAATAATTTGGGCAGCCTGATGAGCCTACGCTGACCAGATAAAATCCAGGTCAGGGCCCATGTAACTTTAACAGTTGTAGAGAAAAGGGAATTTCAGCCAGGGTCATTTATATGCAATTAGGTCCTGGTGAAATTCCCTCTTCATCACAACAGTTAAAGTTGCAGGGGCCCTGCCTTCTTTTGTATATAGTCACTCTAGTATAGTGCATGCACCTTTAACTGTTGTGATGAAGAGGGAATTTCACCAGGAACTAATTGCATACAAATGACACTGGCTGAAATTCCCTTTTCTCTACAACTGTTAAAGTTACATGAGCCCTGACATGGATTTTATCTGGTCACCCTAGATGAGTCTCTTATCTGAGTGCATTGGTTAAAATAATATTCAAATATTTACTTACTTACTTATTTACTGTACTTTTAAACCATCCAATAACCAAAGTTCTCTGGGAAGGGTACAGTACATAAAAAACAGAAAATACAACCATTAAGGCAAAGAATAGAAATACCACAGAATAAAAGCAAAAGAAACCAAATAACTTTGGTAGGTGTCTGTTAAAAGAAATTGTGAGAAGCTCTATGAATTTTCACAGTTCTCTCAGCTTAATATTCACTGAGGTCAAAAACCTTGCCCTGTTTATGTAGGTGAAAATCTACTGAATAAATGATCAATGTTTCTGCTTTCAGTTTAGAACTAACCACATGTCGCCATAATGTTCGAATGCAGGGAACTATGGCTTGTTATAACTATAGTTAGTAAAAACAAACCAGGATCCAACACGCTGCCTTTTGAAAAGAAAAGAAAAGACGGTTTAAAAGAGAGAATTCACCAACATCACCCAGTTGTCAATGATAAATTCACCAGCAAAATTCTTCAGACAATTATTTCCCACCCAAAAATATTATTTCTCCTTTCCAGTTATAGATCCTCTATTGGCACTCCCCCTACCAAAAACAATGTTAGAGTCAAAACTTCTAGTTCTTAAATTTTTGAGTTCTTATTAACATCAACCCATCATAGATAGTGTAGGCTTGTGACTCTGATGTGAGTGGGGTGGTGAATGCACTCCAGGTTTCAGTCAGAACCAGTTAGAACTCTAAAGAAGCTACCCAAAGTGCTTTCTTCTGACAGGTTCTGACTGAAACCTGGAGTAGAATCACCACCCCACTCACATCAAAGTCACCAGCCTGCTTTGATCCTAGAAGTGGCTTCAAATATTTTAGCACCTTTTCCTAGAAGCTTCAGGTTCAAAATATTACCCAAAAATAAAAAAATAAAAATCTGCTCGCATTCGAACTGCAAAAAAGAAAAGAAAAGCATAAAATGGTTATACCCTCACATAGGAAGGCAAGATGTAAACAAATTTCAGTGCTTTGGAAGAGTTACCGAGCCTATCTACACATGCAGGTTAAAACACTTTGAAAACATTTTGAAAACTGTATATGGAGTGTGTCCTGGGCCCCAACAGTTCTCAAAACTGTTACAAACCATTTTAAAAACCATTTTAAAGCAGTAGTGTAGATAGGCCGACCAACTATTAATTGGGGTATCAAATCAAATCAAATAACTCAGTATGGAGACCACATAAGAAAGGAGTATGTTCATGAGAAGATTGGAACTCTTTCCTTAGCGGTGCAATGAATTCTGACAAGGGGGAGGGATTCTGTCACTGTCACTGTGACCACTCCTCCCTGGATCTATTTCAAAACAGGTGGCCAAATATGGTTGAAATGGCTTCAGTCCATGCTGTGGCATTTCTTGGAACATGCCCTCTGACCCCCTCACTTACAGTATGTTTCAAGAAGGGTGCCACAATCTCCCAACAACAACTGAAGTCCTGATGCACAGTACTGCACAGCAGAATTTTACGGCCCAAGCTTGATTTTGAGCCATTTATGCCTTCACAACGTGCCCTGGCTTGTTCGGACGCGTGGAGGCCGTTGCGAGTTTTCATTTATTTATTGGGGCGGCAATGATTTAGGTTTGTTTAAAAGAAAATCCCTTCCCTTGCAAGCCATGCCAACCCTCATATAATTAGCAATGTAATTTGAAGGAGAGTAGCGACCACTAGGCCCTAGAGAGGGCCAAGAGAAAAGTCAATTGTGTAACTGTTAAGGAGTTGCTTGAACTTGTTGAGTTCTTAAGCAAGGTTTTCTATGTTTTAAAATCCCAATCCAAGTAGCATGAAGGATCCATGTCTATTGTAAAGCAAAGTCTTCTGGGCCTTCAACAGACAGGCTCTAGGACCTTTTCCTGCAGTATTACTCCCTAGTGGTAAGTCCATTATAGAGCTTACACAATTAACCAGTGCAGCAGACCGTACGGTGTTAAACTCTGGATTTTGAGGTTTAAAACACATTTATTGTACCCACACAGGGTTACACTCCATGTCCTACTAGACGTGGGGAATGTTGTTTGTTTTATCATCTTAGTGAGGAGGCAGCCACATCCAGAGCTACAGTAACATCCTCCAGATGGAGTGTTCGCCCCTCGCTGCAACATGGCAGGCATTCAAGGATGTGTGGTGTAACATAGGTTTGCATCATGGTGGCCACATTGCACAGCCACTATGGGGCATCAAGGGGCATTCTGCGTTGGTGTCTTGATTCTCCACAAGGATGGAGAGGGACCTCTTTCATTGGAGTTTTTCTTACAGGTGCTGCTTTCAACTGCATAAAAACAAGTTCTCTAATTTTGTTGTGTAGTTTGCTGTAACAACAGTAACAGTTCAGGCATCCACACACCGTCCTCATACAGTCCAGGGATGATGTCAATTTAAATTTTGCAGCATTATATCTAGTTATTACATATACTACCGGCTTTATTTAACATGTTGACACAGGGTTGTGCCAGCGGTACAAGGGTTTGTGAGTACTCCCTCCCCAGGTAAGGGCATATCTCCAGAGATCAACCAGGAGCATACGGGGAGATATTAGAGTGAAGCTGAATAGACCATGACACAATCCTAGCCACTAGGACCAGGCCCCCTGATCTTAAACAGGCACGGACCCCTTTGCCTTTGGGGACAGACATTTAATGCTGCATTGACCTATTCCAATAAACCTTTTGCGTGGGTCTCACAAATGCAGTTATTGCTAATAAGATGTGGCTCTGGCCTTTGGGACAAAGTTTTGGGGTGTTGTTGTTGCCAGATAATACCATCTCATAGGGAGAACCTTTCTTGCAATCTACCAACAAAAAGGCTTATACAGGAACAGTGAGTGCAGGAGATGCAGCCCCTGTAGAGGCTTTTGCCAGAATGGTCCCGGGTAGGTGGGCAGCCCTGGCATTGTTTAAAAACAGGGAGGTGTCTGATTGGAGGTGGTCTCAAGTAGGTATTTTCTTTTTCTTTTCTGCCTAAATTATCCCTGGTAGCTCTGGACTTTCGTCCTTGAACAGGGAACTCAGGATTTCAGGTGACCTCATAATTCATAGCATCTGGCAGGGCATGGGCCCTGTATTCCCTGCAAATTGATGTCAGGCCACCACCTGCTAACATTGTGGCCTGCAAGGAGCAACTACTTGTTCAAACATACCTTCTGCTTCCCGGGTGTGTTGGTGTGCCTGAATGGGAGGTATCTGCCAGGATAGTGCATCTGGTTGAGCCCATTCTGGTTCAGGATGTTGGGTCTCCCAAGGGTGCAGTCCTTATTAGGTTTTGTTTAAAAACTGATCAACGAGGTAAGGCCTCATGAGTGCGAATTGCCACTCTGGTGGCTGATTCTGGTCAATTAAATGTACCAGAATCTTGTCTGTCCTTGTTTTCACAAGCAGAGCCTTCCTCATTCAGGCGAGGTTGGCTTGACTAAATACCAAACACCATTGGTGGGCAATTGAAAGTTGGCCTTGCAACAGAGGGGCTGCCCGACAGCCACTGAGTCTGGATTTGCACTGTACAGAGTGCAAGCTGTTTACAAAGGCATGGCCAGTCCTTTCACGCTTATGCCCGGCCATCCTTGGAACAACAATAACAATGTTTGTCTTCTCAGAACATCGAAGATGAGCATCTGTCACAGTAACCTTCAGTTTTCAGACATGAATTGGCTGGTGTGTCAATATACAGTGGCTCGACAGATATGGCATGCTATGAGTAAGCCAACTGTCCACAGATATGTGGGACTGAAAGAGAAGCCTATGAGTTACAGGCTTTTGTGTTTTTCAGGACACTTGCTAGCATCTGCCTGGGATAGTGAGTATGTGGCCCGGCTGGATTCCCAGAGTGAGCTGGGGAGATAGTGGGTACCCAATTGGGCAGCGGCCCTGAACTGCAAGGTGATCCTGCCAATTCTGAGCCGGTGCGAGGGAAGAACGGTATGGATCACTTGTACGTGTACTTGTATGGAAGCAAGTACTTGGTCTTGCCGGATTCCCTGAGTAAGCTGGGAAGATGGCATGTACCCACTGGGCAGCGGCCCAGAATTGCGATGCGATCATGCCTGACTCACAGACCGTAATCATGAGTAGATGAGTAGATGGTCTTGCCAAATTTACAGAATGTGCTGTAAGTACACCCACTTGGGGTTGCCCAGGAAAAAAAAATCTAGATGGAGAGCAGGCAACGATCATCAGGCATTGGAAAAAGTTTATAAAAAAGTAATTGCGGAGCGAAGGATGAGAAATGAAGAGGCGACACAGAGTTGGGATTTAAACAAGGGCCACTTTATTTATTTACAAGAAAAGCAAGCATAAAGGGGGGAGGTAACCTAAGCGGGCATTTTGCATGGCCAGCCAGGCCATTGAAGGGGTCGGGCAAGACATTCACAGCCCGGGAAGTGGCGCCTGCTTTTTCGCCGCCCCCCGAGCTTCCCCAATCTGAGGTGGGGGTGGCCTTCCGGTGTCGTCTCCACTCGTGCCGCAGGGCTCCGAGTAGACGAGACGGGTTGGCCCCAAAGGTAAGCCTTATCCCCCCAACTGATGCCGCAGGGCTCTCAGTGGTTGGCCCTCAGGCGTTACCAATCACTTGAATAGTGCCCGTGAATGCTCACCATTAAAAACATATCAAATGCCCGCTCCTACCGCCAATAAAGTGACCAAATTGCCAGATTGACCTAGTTATCACCCATCCTGCTTTTGCAGTGTGAAGTAGGCGAAAAAACTCACACTCAAGTTAGATTGTGAGCAAAAAATTCCTACTTGGCCTCAAAAAGACGACCGGCGAACCCACACTGACAACAGGGGAGGGCGGGAGGGAGCTGCGCAGCACACAGTGGAGATTTGGAGGGGTCCTGGTCCCCCTTAAATAGCCACAGACCCCTCCTATCTCCGGTGGCACCACCCTGGGCCAGCCTATGGTGGCCCCCCACGTCACCTCTCCCCATCCTCGCCCGCAATCTCCTCTCCCCATCCCAGCGGGCAGGGTGGGGAAAGGTCTATAATCAAATTTATAAGGATCTAGTTAAACATGGTGATTACAGCAATATCCAACGATTGTACTGTCATGGAGGGAGTTTTTCAGATCAGATAGAGTGCATTTGTCTGATGGCGGTAATGACATTCTTTTACAAGATCTGCAGAGAGGGTTGAAGGAAGTTATTAAGAATAGGTGGTGGGGAGTGACTAAACAAGTGCTTTGTCACTCCCTGTGGCAGGTAGGCGTGGGCATCTGGAGTGGGATACGGTAGGTGGGCATGCACAGGCACTCTTTTGTGATTGGTAATGCCTGACGTCCCCCAGCTGTGACTTTTACGGCCTCAGCTGGTGGGATAAGGGTTACCTTTGAGGCCAACCTTATTCATCCACTCGGAGCCATACGGCGTGGGGGGAGGTGAGAATGGAAGGTCTCCCACCCCATAAGGGGCAGCCCGGGTAGTGGCGAAGATTTGGCGCCACTTCCCAGGTGAGTGCATGTCTCACCCAAAATCGCTTAGGTTTACCCAATCTGCAGATCTTTAATAAAAGTGGCCCTGCTTAAATCCATATACTGTGTCTGGTCTCTTCTTTTATCCGACATCCACTTCTGCAGTTGTGCACATCTGTAGCACTTCAGGAAGTTAACTTAAGTGTTCTAGATTTATACCAGAGCGGACATGGATGCATCTGCCCTGAGGCTTATATTATGTATCTGAAAAGGTTTTCAATCACACCATAGCAAATTTTGATGCTGTTTTGTTAAAAAATGGTTATCCAGCCAAAGTACAGAATAATATGTGAACAGCATTGTGACTTAATTGTGCATGTTCTTTGTGCTTTGGAGTACTTGTACATTCTTAACTGGAACTCTATTTCAAAGTTATTTCCAATAAAAAACATGGTATTGGGGAGGGGGCGGTTAAGGGAGATAACTGGGTGTGCCAGTGGTGACGTTGAATCCTTTTACATGGTTAGTGTAAATCCACCCTTAAGAGAAAACTTACTGCACATACTACATAAATCCTGGAATTACTATTACATTTGTTGTAAAGAGGCCTTGGAGCTTCAGAAATCTGGCATGAGCACAATGTGTTTTCCATTACAATGACAAGTACATGGTGGAACACAAATCCCACTTGAGAGTCTAAGCTGTTTGAAGGGCTTTAGTGTCAGCCACTCATTTCAAGAAGGTTGGATTAAGCAATGAGGAAAGATGCTCTTTTGGGGGCATTATAGCTAGTACATTAATGCACAGCTGCCTGTCAAGAATTTCACCTGTACTTGAAAGGCCAAACTCTACCATCTCAGATGACATTCACAAACATTTCTCATTATAAGGGAGATCTGGTTTTACACTTACACACACATGTATCAAAGCAATTATTATAAATATGCAAATCAAGAAAAATCTTTTGAAATACAGCACACCCTTAAGCTTCAGTTAAGGAATAAAGGTTTCCCATTCCATACTGAAGCAAAACGTTTATAGGTGTATACCAATTTCATTCATCCAAATGTTTTACATTTGAAGGAACTCCTCTTCAAGGAAAGGCAATTTAGTATAAGAGGACTGTATGAGCTTGCCAAACTTTCAGAATGGAAATAACAAGTTTACAGAGTTCCTTTGCACTGAATTCCCTTTCTGCTGGGGAATTTTTGAATTTTAGACATTTCAGGAATCTGAAATTGATTGAAGACACAGGGATGTCTTGACATTAGTCTATACATAAGGGTCTTTCCCTCTGGCAGAGCTGAGATCTAGGCAGTGGTCTGAAAGGAGCCAGGAGTTTTACTAGAAGACTGGAATCAAGGGACAAAACCAGAAATTAAGACCAGAGAACAAGACAAGGTCTAACTGGGAAGGAGGGCCAAAGAACAACCAAAGGATAGATGAACAATGCTCAGGAAGACCACTTGGGCCAGGCAGGACTCAACTGGAACAGAAAGCTCTTTTCTACTCCTTCCTGTCCTGGAGGATCTAATGTTCAGACTGAGTGGGCAAAGCCAGTCCTGAACCTATGAACTGTCTTATGCTGAGTCAGATCATTGTTCCATCTAGCCCAGTATTGTCAACACTGACTGACAGTGGCTCTCCAGGGTTTCAGGAAAGAGTTTTTTCATCCTTACCTGGAGACACCGGGGTATGAACCTGGACCTTCTGCATGCAAGGAATGTGTTCTACCACGAACCTTCCCAACCTGAGGGTAAATGCAGCAAGCTGAAGTTTGGTGGCTCACCACACAAGACAGCCACACAGAGATTCAAAGACTAGCAGTTTTGAGTCCCCAAACCTCCTGAAATCCTTTTCTGAACAGTTCATTTCAAAACACATTTGTTATATGATCTGCACAATATATTACAAAAAAAGTCTTGATGGGATCATGGCCAATAGTTTCATTACACATTACTGTGTATCTCTTTGCAAATGTTTTACACTAAACTGCTGGGAATAGAGAGATGGGACAGAAAAGAGGCTCACAGTTACAAGTCAAGAGGAAGAAAGAGCAAAATGTTGGCTACCTATTTGCTCATTGGTTATTCTGCTTGGCCAGTCTATATTGAAGAGGTTCATTTAGGGGGTAAATGGGGGAACTATATTAACTGCATTTTGATTTACCCATGTCTCCTAAATATATTTTCAAACTAAAAGTCTTCTTCTTTTTCAAATCCCTCTGAAAGAGATATTTGCCCCTACCACACAATGGACTGCCTGTCCCTGTGAATTGTCCCTGCTTCCTTTCATGGGCAGTGGCATTGACAGCTCTTATCGCTGAGTGTTTAACACCAATAAAATAGGGGTTATATGATGACAACGTAATTCATTATGTTTCCCTGGGGTAAGTAAAATGTCAAATTCCCCACTTCCCTGGGGTGTCTGTGACTCACAGAACTCCAGCTGAGACAAACATTAGCATTTTCTTTTATTCCTTTATTCTTGACTTTATAGATATTGATGGAACGGTAATTAGAAGTCAGGGAGAAAGAGAGTGCTGGTCGGATCAAACGATTTCCCTTCGGTTAATGGCTTCATTTGGAACACGGATGTCCAATATGACAGCACGTTTGAACCCCTTTTAAACCTTTACCACCACAGAAAATTAGAACAACAATGGTTTATAAATAATGTAAACACTGAATTAATTTAATTAACCCACTTGGAGCAGAGTGGTTGGCAGCCTCGAAGCTTTGCAGCAAGGGAGAGATCTTGCCACAAGGTAGTGTTTGAAGAAGACCTCATTCCAGATAGGTTGTTACAGTTTGCTACAGTGATTAAGGCACTTCATATTCTGCCCAATGCAGCCTAAATATTCATTAAAAGAGGACTTCAATTTTATATCCTTTGCGTTCCCCCTGAGACTAGCAAGAGTCTAATGAGGGAACATCAGATTCAGGTTCAGTGTTAGGACTGCAGCCGGTTTGTAATTCCAAAATATTAATAAATTTGCAAGCATATTTCTGTATCATTCATCTAGCCTCCCTGATGCTTATTTAAATGGCCCATACTCTCTCATGAACAATTTCCCCATGATCTCACCCATTAAGAGCATAGGCAGAAAGATGGTATATAAATGTAGTAAGTACATAAATTATTAATACTGACATGACCTTTTTGTCTTCTGCCCGGCCTGGATGCTATTCAGACTGAAAATATCTTTGCTCATCTGAGCCACAAGTTCCTTAGGCTAGAAATTGACATTGTTGCCATCGAAATGGCATGTAAAGTGAAATTCAAAACAAATATAGAAACTTCCCCTTAGCCCAAGCCTCTAAAGAATTTTGAAGAAAGCCCAAATAGTGTTTCAAGAAGAGTGGTCATAAGAATTTCTGGTGATGCTCTTAGGAGCTGCAAGAACTGAGATTGCTAGAATCTGAAAAAAATTCTGAAGGGCTTTCATTTTGGAGATATCTGAATAGAATATGGTTGGTCATACTGGTGGAGAACCTGACCAGTTATTTCCATATGGCTAGAAGTAAAGAAGGATAATTTTGTAGCAACTTGGCACCCATTCTTAATGTTTTGTTTAGAACTGAATACAGAAGATGGACCTCCAATTTGTAAACTGGATTTTTGGCATAGTAGATTTTAGTTTGGTGTAGGAACAGCCTAATTAATATACAAGTAGCAATAGATAAAATGTTCCAATTGACATAATGTAGATGTGTGACTGTATTTGATATATTGTTATAATTACTTGTTTAAAAAAATAAGAAGATTGGTGAAACGTCTCGGAAGAGTTCCAACCAAAAATCCCCACAATGTCACCAGATTTTTCAGAAAGCAACTATGAAATAAATGAGAGGTCACTCTTAATGAAAAAAAAATCTGAGGAATTTCACAGCAAACTACAAGAGTACGGCAGGATCTACACGTCGTCCTCGATGCGCCCTCCCTGCGCCACAAGCCGCTTCGGAGCGCTTCACCCCACTCAAGCCTCGGAGGCTTTGCCTGCTGCCGTGCCACCACGGCCGCCGCCCTTTCATCCAGGCTGGTCCCGGGGAGGGGGGATGGGGGAAGGTTGTAAACAAAAGCCAGCGATTGGGAGAGGGATTTCCAATTGCTAGCTTTTGTTTACAACCCTCCCTCCTCCCTCCCTGGAACCAGCCGGGATGAAAGGGCGGTGGCGGCAGCAGCGAGAGCGCGAGCAGAGCCTCCGAGACTTGAGCCACACTAGATGAAGTGCAACGCTCCAAAGCAGCTTGTGGCACAGGGAGGGCGCATCAAGGACGATGTGTAGATCCGGCCTATGTTATAAGATTAGTAAGAAAACAAAAACAAACAACCCTCCACACATTTTCACAAATGCCTAAGTATAGATTTCCTCAGTCTTCTGGATTGTAGGGTCAAAGCACACAATATTTTCCCCTTTTTTACTCTAGTGCAGGTGGACTGATCCAGACTGAAATCATAGTATGGTGGATAGAATCACTTTAACCATTTCCTCACTCACACCACACTGGTGTCCCTAACCCAGATCAGTCCTTCACACTTACAATTTATATTCCCAAATCACAATCCACTATATTGTCTAGGCTGACCATCTGAAAAGGAGGACAGGGCTCATGTAACTTTAACAGTTCTAGAGAAAAGGGAATTTCAGCCAGTGTCATTTGTATGCAATTAGTTCCTGGTGAAATTCCCTCTTCATCACAATAGTTAAAGTTGCAGGCACTATACTAGAGTGACCATATACAAAAGAAGGCAGGGCCCCTGCAACTTTAACAGTTGTGATGAAGAGGGAATTTCACCAGGGACTAATTGCATACAAATGACAACAGCTGAAATTCCCTTTTCTCTACAATTGTTAAAGGTACATGAGCTCTGTCCTCCTTTTCATATGGTCAGCCTAATATTGTCAAATAGCAATCCACTCTAGGGTCCCAATTTGGATCAGGGGCCCTGCACTTATTCTGGAGTCTAAAACAAAGGTGTGCTTTGCATTATAGATCAGGTTCAGATGCATGCATCAACTGCCAATAGTTGCCACTGCAATGTCCTTGCCAATGCTCATGATTTAAGTGAAAGATGTTTTATCTGAAGTCCCCGCCACTAGCTTAGCTTAGCTGCATGCCATGTTAGCTCTCTAATGCCATGTTGGCTCTACCATGCCAACAATTCACGTGATTGACTGGACACAAGGGGAAAAAGAATTCCAAATGTTATTCCATGTGGGTAGATTTCCAGCATTGGCAATCAATTGTTTCAGCAGGGCGTACGTCAGCAGGACTTTCAGCCAGTCCATTCGGCAGGAAGCCTAGTTGCCAATTCCCTTTTAAACAACAAATTCACATAATGATTCTCGTTGTGGGAGATGTCTGGAGCCTTTGTCATACAAAAGCAGTTTTTGTCACAACCCATGGAATATATGAAACAGGGCTTATACTTCACTTTGCTCTCTTAATATTGTGGCCATTTCACATATTTTCTTTCCTTTTTAAATGTTGCTTTCTCCTTTTTTCCACTACTCTTAAATATGTCTGTAGTCAAGATCTGTGTTTCAGAATTCCTTCTTGTCTCCAACTAAGGAAGCACTGGCATAATGCTGCTTGAGTTGATACTTCAAGCTGTCATTGAATTATTGAAAATTAGTTGCTGTCAGCAGTGATTTCTTTTTCTCCCTTTTTTTAAGGATTATTTTATATTGTGCACACCCATTTAGAACTTAACAAAAATATTTGACTCTCCAGGACCCATTCCTAGCTCTGTGGTGTACTAATTTCCTGATAATGACTACTGCTTTCCCTTTTCTTCCATTGTTTTCTAACCCATCATTACGTTTCTAGGGTATGCCATCCAAAATAACTGTGCTCTGTACAGCAAAAGAGTAAAGCTAGCAGGATTTAGGGCTATATAACCAAACCGAAGACAAATTGATAACACAGTAAAAATAAACTGTTAAAATTAAGCAACCCTTTCATCTTTGATATTGTATCATAAAAACATAAGAAGAGCCACGCTGGATCAGACCAAGTGTCTTTCTAGTCCCCATATTTTCAGAAAAAGCAATGCTTAGTTTCAGAATATTTATGGGGGGAGGGCTTTTAACACTAAAAATGTTTGGCTATGAACATTCAACACAGTCTAACGGATTGACCAATGGTAAGGCTGGCCTGTTTTATGGAATACACCTCCCTAAGGGTGCAATCCTATGCATGTTTAGACAGAAAAAAGTTCCAATGGGCTGGCTGGGGCATGCTGAGGCTCTGGAAATTGACAAACCCCACTGCTGTGTTAATGGCAGCCATAAAGGCCCCATTGACACAGTGGGGGGGAAGTTCACAATTTTGACAGCAAGGGTGGACAGTTGCCAAATACTCATGCCATGGGTGCCCAACTGATTCCAGGGAAGCAGAAACAGAGGAGTCCGGCGGACTCCCAGATTCAGTTGGGTACTTGCAACATCCCTATGCATAGAATTGTGTACTAAGGGAATGGAGCAGAACATTTGGGAATATGCACCCTAAGATATGCCGGGCCCAGGTCATGTAGACCTTAATATGGGCATTACTATAACTCAGTGATATTCCTTATAAAAACGTATCACAAAACAGAAGAACACTTGCTTGGATCCAGATTTACAGTGGATCAATTGGGCTGAGGGAAGAGGACCCATTCCCCTTCTTCCCGTGGCAATTCCTCCAGTCCCTTGAACATACTACACAGAGAGTCAGGAGACCCTGCTGAATGGGGTGGGCTGTAGCATGGCATAAAAGGTGAATCTGGCAGAGTCCTTCCTCACACACAAGACAGAACCTGGATCCCTCCCATTTTGTTGTTTGTAAATCCCAACAACACATACAACCTCCCTTTCATTTTTTGAAGTGCTTCAGGAGCAGAGATCCCCTACTCCCATACATCTTAAAGGGGCTATGCAGTCCTCCTCTGATGGAGCAAAACCACCCTATGAAATGAAGTACATTTATTTTAATTTACTATTTCCATGCCAGAGTTATTAATTAAAGCAAGTGACAAATAAAAGGACCTGTGGTTCTCCAGGGAGCAAAAACCTCTCCAGCGGTGTACAGGCTCTTAAATAAATGATGCACTTAAAAGTTAACCTTTCTTTTAAATTGAAAGAATAGTTTCTACTCAGTGCTGTATGATTTATTTATGGCTTCCCGAAGGCCCTAATGTCATCTTACCTCACTAAAGGCTGCTAAGGTAATGCATCTAATGGTGCCATGGCTTTTATTAGAAACACTGCAGAATCTTCTAAGGTCAGATATATCCTTCTGTTTCAGGGCTTGAAGAGAGGGTAGATCAAGCTGCTTCTAGAGTTGTCACCAAAATTTCATCTGCTATAAAATTTCAAGCAAATCTGGAAGCCCCTCCTCAGGCATAAAATCTGAGGAGCAATGTGAGAAGCCCAAAGATTTGATGAGATCACTGATTTTTTTCAAAGAGAGTTTTGGCAGCTACCTCTGTTCAAAAACTCACCAAATTTTGCTTCTTTATTTGGAGGCCACCTTTAAGGGTAAAATTCTCTCAAGGTGGCATACAAGGATAAAAACACACACATGGAAGTATACAAGTAAGAAAGAAAAACACAATACAATATTATAAAACAAATTCAACAAATTATACCAATAAAACCTGCAGACTTCAGAGCCTTCAGAACATAATAAGAGCCATGCTGGATCAGACCAAGGGTTCATCTAGTTCAGAACTCTGTTCAGACAGTGGCCAACAAGCAGGACATGGAGCAATAGCACCCTCCCACCCATGTGCCTCTAGTTTTATAGTGTTACAGCCTTCCTGAAGATCTGCAAAGAAGGATATCCCAGTAATACAAAGGAATAAATAAACTGCACTTATTTACTAAGTAAGATAAGCACAAGAAACCTGAGCCCCGGCCTTGAGAATTTCTCTGAAATTTTCTTCTCCTTTGAATTTCTTTTTGAAAGCAATTTCTTTGAATGAAAATGGTCAAAATATGGGAGGAATTTTCAGCACAGCACTAATAAAAACACAATGCAAAGACAATTCAATAAAATATTATTATTATTAAAAAATGAAAAGCAAATACCTGCCATAAAGGCCTTCCGGCTGCGCCCAGCTTGTCTGGGGGAGGGGGCGGTTGTGCACGGAGGTGAGAGAGACACGTGGTGGCCAGCCATTGGCTGCCAGCACGCCGGGTCATGGGGGAGGAGAGTGGTCTGCAGCTGATTTACACGGCAACGGCTTGTAACTCCAACTCCACTTCCAACTCTTCGACGGCTTCCTCCCTCCCTCTCCCTTGTAGGCAGTGTGGGCTCGCTGGTCGCTCCTAGGGGGCCAAGGAGGAATTTTTTACTTCCATGCTCATTTAAGTTGGTGTTTTCACACTGCAAGACAACGGGGGAGTATTAAGTAGGTAAATCGGGCGAATTGGTCACAACTTTAATGGGAGCAGGTGTGCGGGCATCGGGTGAAAGGATAGAGTTGGTGAACATTCCTAGGCACCATTGTAGGTGATTGGTACCACCAGAGGCCCTCAACTGGGAGTCGTGCGGCACCAGATGATGGAATATGGGCTACCTCTGAGGCCGACCTTACTCACCCACTCAAGAGTTGTGCAACCTGAGCGGAAGTGACAATGGAAGGCCTACCTACCCCAATTGGGGAATCTTGGGGGGTGTCGATATCTATGCGACACCTGACAGGATATGAATGGCTCACCCGATCCCTTTAGGGCCAAGACGTTGGCCATAGATAGGATGCCCACCTAGGCCTCCATCAACTCATGCAGTATTAATAAACGTGGCCCTATTTAAATAGGCTGACCATATGAAAAGGAGGACAGGGCTCATGTAACTTTAACGGTTGTAGAGAAAATGGAATTTCAGCCAGTGTCATTTGTATGCAATTAGTTCCTGGTGATATTCCCTCTTCATCACAACAGTTAAAGTTGCAGGAGTATACTAGAGTGACCATATACAAAAGAAGAGGGAATTTCAGTAGGAACTAATTGCATACAAACGACACTGGCTGAAATTCCCTTTTCTCTACAACAGTTAAAGTTACATGAGCCCTGTCCTCCTTTTCATATGGTCAGCCTATATTTAAATCCAGCTTATTTGTTTATTTATTTGCCTTCCGTTGCACAAATAAATAAACCAGGAATGAAAACTACCCACATACTGTAGGAATTACATAGCAAAGCTTCAGAAGGCCCAGAAAAACAAAATAGTGTTAACATGGCCACAGAAATAAACGATATTGGCACTGGCGAATTACCCTAGGGCAAGTATTCCATACTTCAGGTGAGGGAGCACTACTGATACCCCCCCTTTCATAGGCACCTTCTGAGCTTCACAATGCTTCAGAATTAATCTCACCAATTTACAAACTGAAACACTTTAGAAACAAATTCAGTTTTGATTCAGTGCAATCAAGTTTCTCTAGCTTTATGGAAAGCTCTACCTTTCTCCCCCCTCCATCACCACCTCTCTCTCCATTTCTTGGTTCAATATCAGTTAAAGTGAAAGTCGCTCTAGGGTAATGACGATCAATGCTCAGATTTGACAATATCTATTGTGAGAAGAGCTAGGCAGTGCATTTAAATAAAGCATGCTACTTTTTGCTTATAGCTGTCTCATGAAAAAAGATAGAGGACTGACGGTATTTCTTGAAGTTGTTTCTTTTCTTCTTTTATTAAAAATAATGGAAAACAGGAAGGAAACATCTGAATCCTTTCCTCTTGTGATATCTAAATAATATTGTGATGCATGTTCTTGCCTTTCATTCCTGTAACAATATTTTTTTCCAGTTAAAGCAAAATAAAGAAAAAAAGAAATCTAGAAATGTTTCCCACCCACCCCCTAAACTGTATGCAACCTTATACAGGCTTAGAAATGAAAAATAACATATCTGATTGAAACTGCCAAGAGGATTTAGCAAGATGGCATGCAATTACCAGATAAGACAAAAATTTAAATTAAAAACAACACAAACACATTTGAAACTGATAGCATATTTTGACTGATCGTTCTTGCCTTAAGCACAACCAAATGTCTAGTTGGATAGCTGCTGCTTCCAGAAATGTAGAAAGAATATATATTTGATACAAATGAAATTCTCAGTAAAAAATAAAAGACTGTAAACTCAGATGAGTGATATTTACATCTCCAATAGTTCAATTGCCATTAAATGGAAGCACACTTTACTGGTCATCCATTTCAATTGCTGACAGTAACAGAGCAGTTTATGAGGGGGGTAGTGAAATTTGGCCAATAAATCTGGCCTTTTCCTTAATTTGCACAAGCACAAGTTACAGAATCAAAACAAGCAGCTTCCTTGAATCTGGTGCACTCCAAATGTTTGGGACTCCATTTCCCAGCATTCAATCTTGCAGTTTGGGAAAAGCTACTTGAAAGTGAGTATCAGGAATCATAGGCTCGAATGAGAAGTGCTGCAGCATACCCAGGATCCTTAGCTGGGGGAGGGGTGTCTTTAACCCTTCTGCCCTCTGCTGTGGCCCCAATCCAGATCTGGTTCTTTGCGCCTGCAATATATATTGCCAAATAATGATTCATTAAAGCAAGTGGATCACTCTTTGGCAATATCGATTCAGTGGTGCACCTGGGGCTGAATCATGAGGCCACGTCCGGGGCCCTGCAGCCCAGTGGAAACCCCAAATGATGACCCAGAGAGAGGCAGTTGATCTGAGCAGCAGCAAGCAGAACAAGCACCAACACTTAGGCTGTCATGTCATGGGCATTTTTTTAACAAAATCATTTTATAGCCTGGGTGGAGTTGGCTGGACCTAGACATGATTATGGATGCTCACTATGATTTTCATTTGAAAAGATAATTTATCCTTTTCTACAACCAAGTAAATGTGTTTCACATCAGAACAGCAGAAGCAAATTCCATGGTATTCCAGTAGTTGTGATAATGCTTTGATTTAAATGAATTTAAAATGTGAACCTGCCCATGCTTGATGTATTTCCTTTCTTATCAAGGTTAGCAAACTGTGTGTGTGTTTGTGTGTGTTCTCCCTCTAAAGTATCAGGAATGATGAAACAGCTGTAAAGCATGGGGTGGCAGTGCAGTGGGTCGGAGTGGAGTGATGATAAATATTAGTTGTGTCCTTCACAGTCAAAGAAATGCATATGACTATCTAAAGGGGGTTACCCATAGGACCATAAAGTCCAGAATCTAAAATTATCTAGCTGCACCACTGTATATTTTGCAAATGTGGGAAACCTAATCAGGATTGGGACCATAGCAGAGGGGAAAGTGTTAAAGCCCCTGCCCCAATGCCCCAGGCTAAAGTCCCAATCAAGATTTATTCTTGAGAGGGGAAAGGGAGGAACACAAGAAGACCCTTGCTGGATCAGACCAAGGGTCCATCTAGTCCAGCACAATGTTCACATATTGGCCAACCAGCTGTTGACCAGGGACCCACATGCAGGACATATAATGCAAGAGCAGCATCTCACCTGTGTTCCCCAGCAACTGCCTCTGCTACTGGAGGTAACACATATTTATTTTTTATTTATTTACAATATTTATAGACCTCTCCCCAGTCAAGAATTTCAGAATGGTGAACAAATCGAATAAAAAAAATAAAAACAGAATAAAATGCTTTAAAAAAAAAAGAAACGAAATGCAAATAAAACTGTGGCAGGTCATTCAGGCTAGTAGCCATTGATAGCCTTCTCCTCCAGGAATTTCTCCAACCCTTTTAAAGCTATCCAAATTGGTAGCTGTGACAAAATGTTTTTATTTTATGTTATTGTGTATATGAATATGTTTGAGCGCTTGGTTCAGCATTGGATTTGCTGTGGCCAATTCTTTTCATTTTCAAGAAATGGCAAGTAAGTGGGAGGAGGGGAGTTGGAATGGTGAGCTCTGTGGATGGGGTCGTCTGATTGGTTGGTTGATTTGAAATGGAGAAAGAGCGAATAAGGGGGAGCGAAGAGACAGGCAGTTAAAGAGTTAGAGGCAGTTAGAGGCAGTTAGGGAGATAGGGAGGGTTGGAGTGAGTGGGCTTTAGTAGAGGCTTGCGTCAGGATAGGATTAGGAAAGTGGAGTTAGAGGACTGGGAGGTGGTTAGTATTCCCTGGGAGGTAGGGGGGGAGGTAGATTTATTTGTACAACTTAAAACTAGGCTGACCATATGAAAAGAAAGACAGGGCTCATGTAACTTTAACAGTTGTAGAGAAAAGGGAATTTCAGCCAGAGTCATTTGTATGCAGTTAGTTCCTGGGGAAATTCCCTCTTCATCACAACAGTTAAAGTTGCAGGGGCCCTGCCTTCTTTTGTATATGGTCACTCTAGTATAGTGCCTGCAACTTTAACTGTTGTGATGTAGAGGGAATATCAGCAGGAACTTATTGCATACAAATGACACTGGCTGAAATTCCCTTTTCTCTACAACAGTTAAAGTTACATGAGCCCTGTCCTCCTTTTCATATGGTCAGCCTACTTAAAACAAACTTAAAGTGTCTTTTAAATTATTTCCCTTTATGAATAAAGTTCATTCTTATTTTGTTATATCAACTATTTCTGCTCGGTTTAATATACCACTTCATATTAAAATCTCTAAGCGGTTCATATGCAACATTAAAAATTGCATTTAAGTAATAACATTAACACACTATTAAAAGCAATTTCAACTGAAACAATGAGACAAATTTAAAAAGCATTATTAAAAATAATTTAAAATGACAATAACAATACAAAACATGCAAAAAGCGGTAAGGTGGAGGAGGAGCATGTGATCAATTACAGGTCTTAATGCCAGAGAAGTTCTCAGAGAGCAATTGTGTTTTCAGGAGGCTTTTGAAACGTGCCACAGCCTGGGTACTTCATCACAAAGGGGAAGCATGACTTGATCCCTGTGTGCCACCAACTTGCCTCCTTTCTGCAGGTAAGTACCGTATTTCACCGAATGTAAGATGTCATCGATTGTAAGACACACCTAAATTTCAGGGCCACCAACAGGGAAAAAGCTTTGTTTTTTTTTTTTTTTTTTAATATATTTTTTTTATTTTCAACTTAAAACAAATAACATAACATAAAATACAATACAAAACTAACAACCCACATACCCCCCGTGCTCCCCTCCCCCCAGGAGACCTACATATATTCCATTATACATCCTTCCAAAATTGTAAAGTATCTTTTGAAGGTGTTTGCCCCTTCCCTGATCTTAACACATATTCCAAAAATGGACTCCATATATCTTCGAAATCATTCTTCCTGGACCTTCCCCTCTTTACTTTCAAATTACACGTTAGCTTATCATTAAGTGCCATATCCCATGTTTCTTTATACCATTCTTCTATTGTATATTTCCCTTGCCCTTTCCAGCTCTTTGCTATCATTATTCTAACGGGTGCCAGGAGGTTGTTTATCAATAGGGAAAAAGCTTTGTGTCAATTCTAAAACGCACCTTAATTTCAATGCCCCTTCCCCCCTCCCCACTCACCTCCATTGCCGTCGCCTGTCCTTGCTGCCGACGCTGCCACACGACGCTGCCAGCACTTGTCTCAACCTGGCAAGATGTCGTTCCCAGTAACGAGGTGAGCGTTGCCAGCAGCGCAGAGCAGCAGCAGCAGACAGGATGGGCGATGGAGGGGAGCGAGAGGGTTAGGACCCCACAAGTCACCCCTCCCCTCTCCCCCTCCCCTCTTACCTTGATCACTGCTGCCTCGGCCTGGTTCCCAGTAACGACACCTTGCCAGGCCAAAGGGAGCATTGCCATCGCCGTCACCCGTCCTCGCTGCCGCCGCCGCTGCTACTCCATGCCACTGGCAACTCCCCTCGGCCTGGCAAGGTGTCATTACTGGGAACCAGGCCGAGGCAGCAGCGATCAAGGTAAGAGGGGAGGGGGGACTTGCGGGGCTGTAACCCTCCCCCCTCCCTTCCATCGCCCATCCTCGCTGCCGCCGCTGCTACTGCTCCACGCCGCTGGCAATGCTCGCCTCGTTACTGGGAATGATGCCTTGCCAGGCCGAGGCGAGCACTGGCAGCGGCAGTGAGGACGGGCAACAGCAATGGAGGTGAGTGGGAAGGGGGGAGGGTTAGGGCCCCACAAGTCCCCCCTTCCCCGTCACAAGTTCCCCCTCCTCCCTCGCAAGTCCCCCCTCCCCACTCACCTTGATCGCTGCTGTCTGGGCCTGGAAAGGCTTCAGTACTGGGAAAAAGGCCAAGATCTCAGGAAACATGGGAAGGAGGGGAGCAGCTGAGGAGGAGTGAACAGAGGTTTGTCTAAGGCTACCTAGTGAGTACATTGAAGGGGTGAGATGGGGGGTGAGGGTTTCCTGGAAAGGATTTACACTACTGCTTTATAATGGTATTGAAGTGCACTGATAACTGTTGGGACACATTCCACATTTCATAGTGTTGTATGCTGCTTGGTGTAGATCTGGCCCTGGTTTACAGCTTACTCTTACCGAACACTACATTAGTTCTCAGGGTTTCTCAGGGGGGATCTGTTCCATATAGTTCCATAAATATGTTTACCCCATCAGTTTATATATTTTGAGCTCCATCACACCAGCGATTTAGTGCACTCTCACCATGCCTGGTACTCACATGACGCCATGCCTGTCCTGCTGACACCCCGCCTCTTCCTCAGCTTTTCCTAGAATGCTAAAAGCCTGGATTATTTTCCCTAAGCACATGTAATGCACCCGAAGTCTCCATATAGTTTAAAGGAACTGGGGGCTTGAATGGATTGCATCAGGTCCTAGCAGGGAAAAGCCATCTCTCCCAGCAGCCAGCTCCCAGTCTTAATATAAAACACAAACCTTGCATCCCAGGCTCAAAAGAGTTTTTTTTAAAAAAAAAAATCGTACAATGCCTGAATCTCCAGAGACAGGATTGCACTCCCTCGATTCCCCCAAAGAGCCAGACTAAAGGGTCATTCCACTTTTTCCCAGCTGAAAGGCAGTGTGGTTGAAGTGCTCATCTGACAGGACCTGACTGGAGGGAGAAAGGGAAGGGGAGGGGTGGATTTGAGTGGAAGAGCAAAGGAGCAAAGGAGTGAAAGAGCAGCTCTTCAGGTGAAAGAGATCACAAGCTTAACATGCTTCTGCATCAGAGGTAATAAAAAAAGTGAAGGTAAACTGGGGTGGGGGGGAATTAGGTGTGATGGAGGTCAATAATAGGGGGTAAGCTAGAAAGCTATTGGGAAGATGCACTTATACCCACCTCCCAATCTCAGACCATCTTTGTCAGCAGTCACGACAAACTTGTCTCTAGGCCTTCTGGCAGCGTGCAGCTTCCCCCCCCCCCCCCAGTGTTGTAACGCTTCCTCATTTTTTTTCTCACCTGTGCCCATTGATCTGACAGCTTCATTATCCCCACAATGAACTATATGAGAATCTCCCCATAAGAATAATTGTGCAAAGATGTTGTGTACACAGGCCCTTGGAGATTCATGTTTCCCTGATTTTGTTTCTCTTATGTGAGGTGTTCCAAAGATAGTTTTTTAAGAGAGTTCACAAAAATCCTCGAGAAAGAAAAAGGATTGGAGGGGGGTGACACAGAGAGAACACTAGAATAGCTTTCTTAGTGTCACAAAGGGGACGGGAGAAATCATGAGAAAATTGGCCTACACTTTCCCCATATGAAATAAATGAGTTGCAAAAATGACTTCAGTAGTTGACCAGCTATTATTATTACTATTTTTAAAAGAAAGAAGCGTCCAACCAAGCATGTATAAACACAACCATATATATCACCTTCGAGGAAAATGCATTAGCAAACGATTCTCTCTTTATTCAATTCTTTACGTTGGCTTTGGAAAATAAACACTTCCTCCCCAGTGTTCTCTGTGATTTACTTCAGGGTATCCCAAACTGGAGATTTTTCTACATGCCTTTCCAGTTATAAAACTCTTGGTCATTCACTCTCCTCAACTCCACATGCTATATTTAGAGGAAGCAAAGGAAAGATCAAAGGAGGGACGCACACTCTGTTCTACATCAAAGGATGTCATTCTGAAGAAAGTTTGTTCTCACAACTACAGTCAGTTTATTTATTTATTTATTTATTTCATTTCTAACCTGCCTCTCCATCTAGATCGAGGCGGGGAACAACACTAAATATAAATATAAAAACAATAAAATAGATAAACCATTAAAACAGATAAAAACAAATACATTATTAAAAACATCTTAAAATTAAACTGGATAGGCCTGCCGGAAGAGAGCAGTCTTCATGGCTTTCTTAAATTCCAGAAGACTGCTAATTTGTCGAATGTCCTCCAGCAGGCCATTCCACAGCCTGGGAGCAGCAGAAGAGAAGGTCCTCTGGGTAACACTCGTCAGCCTAGTTCTGGCTGACTGGAGTAGATTCTTCCCAGAGGACCTGAGTGTGCGGGGCGGATTATACGGGAGAAGGCGATTCCGCAGGTAACCTGGACCCAAACCATGTAGGGCTTTAAAGGTAATAACTAGGGATGTGCACTGACCCCCCGGATCGGATAGGATAGCGGATCGGAATCGGACCTGGGGGGTCGGATCGGATCGGATCGGATGGTGTGTCGGATCGGATCCGATCCGATCCCGATCCGCGGATCGGATGTTCCGATCCGGATCGGACGCCATTTTGAATGCTTTTTCCTATAGCAAAGTATTGTTTTACAAAAACGCCTATAACTTTTTCATTTTTAAAGATAGAAGGATGAAACTTGGGCACATTGTACACTGGTTAGGGATAGGTATCTGTGAGAAATTTCAGAAAGATTGGTGCATGCAGTTTGTGGCAATTAATTTTTTAATAAATAACATGGAATGCCTATAACTCGGTCATTTTTAAAGTTACACACATGAAACCTTGCCACATTGTAGGTGGTACCTTGGGACCCACGTGTGTGAAAACCCATAACCGTGGGTGCTTGCCTGGTGTGGCAATGAATTTTTGAAAAATGGGTAGTAGTGGGGTAAATGCAGTTATGCCTCCCATTTTTTTATTTTTAAAGATACAAACAGGACACTTCGGCACATTACAGGTAACACTTCCCTTGATATGTGTGTAAAATTTCAGACAGCTAGCTCCAGGCATGTGTTGGCAATGAATTGTTGAAAATTTTGTAGCAGTGGGGTAAAATACAGTTTTGCCTCCCATTTTTTATTATCAAAGATACAAACGGGAAACTTTGGCACATTGCAGGGAACACTTCACTTCAAATGTGTGTGAAATTTCCGAAAGCTAGGTGCAATATTTTAGTGGGAAACGAAGGTTTATTCATGGCAATTCACATGGGATTTATGGGTTGGTTTGAAGAGCTACCAAGCTCTAACTCGCTCACATGGCAGAGGACTTATGCCCGCTCAAACGCTGAAAATTTCACAAACTTTGGTGCAATACTTTAGTGGGAAAACAAAGGTTTATTCATGGCATTTCACATGGGATTTATGGGTTGGTTTGAAGAGCTACCAAGCTCTAACTCGCTCACATGGCAGAGGACTTATGCCCGCTCAAACGCTGAAAATTTCACAAACTTTGGTGCAATACTTTAGTGGGAAAACAAAGGTTTATTCATGGCATTTCACATGGGATTTATGGGTTGGTTTGAAGAGCTACCAAGCTCTAACTCGCTCACATGGCAGAGGACTTATGCCCGCTCAAACGCTGAAAATTTCACAAACTTTGGTGCAATACTTTAGTGGGAAAACAAAGGTTTATTCATGGCATTTCACATGGGATTTATGGGTTGGTTTGAAGAGCTACCAAGCTCTAACTCGCTCACATGGCAGAGGACTTATGCCCGCTCAAACGCTGAAAATTTCACAAACTTTGGTGCAATACTTTAGTGGGAAAACAAAGGTTAAACTTTATTATTTTAAACCTTCAGGAAGGGGACATTGCCTGCCTGGTGTGGAATGGTTAACAATGAGGGAAGAAAGTTTCACTTATTCATTTGTAAAATGTAAAGTGATTGTAAATTGCTTTAGGGACCCATACATTTACATGACAAGACAGGTGTTGGTTGCAGGAATGCTGCTGTCAAATGCACTAGCTAACTATTCAGATCCCAGCTAATAGCTATTCAGATCCTAGCTAATAGCTATTATTCAGATCCTAGCCTGGGAAGGGATCTTGCAGGATAAGTAATTGTTCTTTTCTTGTGTAGTATGTAATTCTAAACCAGAAGGCTGCTTTGATGTAGAGCCAATTCACATGGTCTCTTGCAGCACCTAGTATTATTTATTTCTCCTTCCACAGCAGAATCTGGAAGGCGGGCAGGCAGGCTGGCATTCAGGGCAAAGTCCAAACAGCGGCGTTGGGGACTCGTTGACGTTCTCCTTGAGGGCAAATGCCAAATCCCATGGCTTGTGCAAGGAGGGTGGCTGGCCCACCTCGCAGGAACGATCTGGAAGGCGGCAGGCGGCATCAGCAGCGGGCGGGCAGGCAGGCTGGCATTCAGGGCAAAGTCCAAACAGCGGCGTTGGGGACTCGTTGACATTCTCCTTGAGGGCGAATGCCAAGTCCCATGGCTTGTGCAAGGAGGGCGGCTGGCCCACCTCGCAGGAACGATCTGGAAGGCGGCAGGCGGCATCAGCAGCGGGCGGGCAGGCAGGCTGGCATTCAGGGCAAAGTCCAAACAGCGGCGTTGGGGACTCGGTGACATTCTCCTTGAGGGCGAATGCCAAGTCACATGGCTTGTGCAAGGAGGGCGGCTGGCCCACCTCGCAGGAACGATCTGGAAGGCGGCAGGCGGCATCAGCAGCGGGCGGGCAGGCAGGCTGGCATTCAGGGCAAAGTCCAAACAGCGGCGTTGGGGACTCGTTGACATTCCCCTTGAGGGCGAATGCCAAGTCCCATGGCTTGTGCAAGGAGGGCGGCTGGCCCACCTCGCAGGAACGATCTGGAAGGCGGCAGGCGGCATCAGCAGCGGGCGGGCAGGCAGGCTGGCATTCAGGGCAAAGTCCAAACAGCGGCGTTGGGGACTCGGTGACATTCTCCTTGAGGGCGAATGCCAAGTCCCATGGCTTGTGCAAGGAGGGCGGCTGGCCCACCTCGCAGGAACGATCTGGAAGGCGGCAGGCGGCATCAGCAGCGGGCGGGCAGGCAGGCTGGCATTCAGGGCAAAGTCTCTCCTTTCCCGGGCACTGTGGCAGTGAGAGTGCCATAGGCTGCAAAAGAAGAGGAGGGGGAAAATGAATATTACATGAATACTTTTATACTGCAAAAGAAGAAAGGAAAATAAATAAAGATTTGTATTACATTAATACATGCAAGTCCTAGTAGTCTCCCACCGGCACACTTCTCTTGTTTGTGACGCAATCCTCCTTCTCCTGCTGCACCCCTCCCTTTCTAAATCACTCTTCTGAGCCCATTGTTAGAGGGATTGGCTACCCTTTTGTGTCTGGCTGGACACAGCTTAACGGAGCATTAGAGAATCACCATTTCTTTTGTCCTTGGGTTATTCATTCACTCCTAATAGCACCCTACGTTAGGCTGACCAGATCAAATCCAGGTCAGGGTTCCTAACTTCAGCAGTTGTAGAGAAAAGGGAATTTCTGCCAGTGTCATTTGTATGGAATAAGTTCCTGCTGAGATTCCCTCTTCATCACAACAGTTAAAGGTGCAGGGGCCCTGCCTTCTTTTCTATATGGCAACTCTGCCTGCACACTTACCTGAGTCGTGCGGGCGACGTGAATCGATGGGCCACCTCCATGCGGCCGTGGCTGGGGCAGATGGGCAGTCTGGAATCACGGGTCTGCTTTGCGCAGTGGCGAAGAGTTCCATAGGCTGCAAAAGAAGAAGGGGGGGGGGGGAAAGGATGAATATATTATCAGACTACGCTACCTCCTTCCCACCTAAGACTGTCATGAAGCCAGTCCTGCTTGCCCACGCCCCAGCAGGCACACGGGGCTGCCTGCTTGCTTACTCGTGGGTAAGCTCTCTGACAGGCTCTTACCAGAGTCGTGCGGGCGACGTGAATCGATGGGCCACCTCCATGCGGCCGTGGCTGGGGCAGATGGGCAGTCTGGAATCACGGGTCTGCTTTGCGCAGTGGCGAAGAGTTCCATAGGCTGCAAAAGAAGAAGGGGGGGGGGGGAAAGGATGAATATATTATCAGACTACGCTACCTCCTTCCCACCTAAGACTGTCATGAAGCCAGTCCTGCTTGCCCACGCCCCAGCAGGCACACGGGGCTGCCTGCTTGCTTACTCGTGGGTAAGCTCTCTGACAGGCTCTTACCAGAGTCGTGCGGGCGACGTGAAACGATGGGCCACCTCCATGCGGCCGTGGCTGGGGCAGATGGGCAGTCTGGAATCACGGGTGCGCTTTGTGCAGTGGCGAAGAGTTCCATAGGCTGCAAAAGAAGAAGGGGGGGGGGGGGGGAAGAATGAATATTAGTTGACCACTTCAACACAACTAGCTCCCTCCCACCCAGGATTGGCCGTTCCTGAGTGCCCATGCCAAAGTAGGCACACGGGAGTTAGCAGGCAGACAGCCACCCTTTAGTTAGGTGGAAGGTGCCCCCCCATTCACAGAACACTTACCATAGTCCTCCTGAGGGCGTTGAGGACTCGGTGAGATTCTCCTGGAGGACCCCTAGTCCCATGGCTTGTGCAAGGAAGGCGGCTGGCCCTCCTCGCAGGAACGATCTGGAAGGCGGCAGGCGGCATCAGCAGCGGGCGGGCAGGCAGGCTGGCATTCAGGGCAAAGTCCAAACAGCGGCGTTGGGGACTCGGTGACATTCTCCTTGAGGGCGAATGCCAAGTCCCATGGCTTGTGCAAGGAGGGCGGCTGGCCCACCTCGCAGGAACGATCTGGAAGGCGGCAGGCGGCATCAGCAGCGGGCGGGCAGGCAGGCTGGCATTCAGGGCAAAGTCCAAACAGCGGCGTTGGGGACTCGGTGACATTCTCCTTGAGGGCGAATGCCAAGTCCCATGGCTTGTGCAAGGAGGGCGGCTGGCCCACCTCGCAGGAACGATCTGGAAGGCGGCAGGCGGCATCAGCAGCGGGCGGGCAGGCAGGCTGGCATTCAGGGCAAAGTCTCTCCTTTCCCGGGCACTGTGGCAGTGAGAGTGCCATAGGCTGCAAAAGAAGAGGAGGGGGAAAATGAATATTACATGAATACTTTTATACTGCAAAAGAAGAAAGGAAAATAAATAAAGATTTGTATTACATTAATACATGCAAGTCCTAGTAGTCTCCCACCGGCACACTTCTCTTGTTTGTGACGCAATCCTCCTTCTCCTGCTGCACCCCTCCCTTTCTAAATCACTCTTCTGAGCCCATTGTTAGAGGGATTGGCTATCCTTTTGTGTCTGGCTGGACACAGCTTAACGGAGCATTAGAGAATCACCATTTCTTTTGTCCTTGGGTTATTCATTCACTCCTAATAGCACCCTACGTTAGGCTGACCAGATCAAATCCAGGTCAGGGTTCCTAACTTCAGCAGTTGTAGAGAAAAGGGAATTTCTGCCAGTGTCATTTGTATGGAATTAGTTCCTGCTGAGATTCCCTCTTCATCACAACAGTTAAAGGTGCAGGGGCCCTGCCTTCTTTTCTATATGGCCACTCTGCCTGCACTCTTACCTGAGTCGTGCGGGCGACGTGAATCGATGGGCCACCTCCATGCGGCCGTGGCTGGGGCAGATGGGCAGTCTGGAATCACGGGTCTGCTTTGCGCAGTGGAGAAGAGTTCCATAGGCTGCAAAAGAAGAAGGGGGGGGGGAAAGGATGAATATATTATCAGACTACGCTACCTCCTTCCCACCTAAGACTGTCATGAAGCCAGTCCTGCTTGCCCACACCCCAGCAGGCACACGGGGCTGCCTGCTTGCTTACTCGTGGGTAAGCTCTCTGACAGGCTCTTACCAGAGTCGTGCGGGCGACGTGAATCGATGGGCCACCTCCATGCGGCCGTGGCTGGGGCAGATGGGCAGTCTGGAATCACGGGTCTGCTTTGCGCAGTGGCGAAGAGTTCCATAGGCTGCAAAAGAAGAAGGGGGGGGGAAAGGATGAATATATTATCAGACTACGCTACCTCCTTCCTACCTAAGACTGTCATGAAGCCAGTCCTGCTTGCCCACGCCCCAGCAGGCACACGGGGCTGCCTGCTTGCTTACTCGTGGGTAAGCTCTCTGACAGGCTCTTACCAGAGTCGTGCGGGCGACGTGAATCGATGGGCCACCTCCATGCGGCCGTGGCTGGGGCAGATGGGCAGTCTGGAATCACGGGTCTGCTTTGCGCAGTGGCGAAGAGTTCCATAGGCTGCAAAAGAAGAAGGGGGGGGGGGGAAAGGATGAATATATTATCAGACTACGCTACCTCCTTCCCACCTAAGACTGTCATGAAGCCAGTCCTGCTTGCCCACGCCCCAGCAGGCACACGGGGCTGCCTGCTTGCTTACTCGTGGGTAAGCTCTCTGACAGGCTCTTACCAGAGTCGTGCGGGCGACGTGAATCGATGGGCCACCTCCATGCGGCCGTGGCTGGGGCAGATGGGCAGTCTGGAATCACGGGTCTGCTTTGCGCAGTGGCGAAGAGTTCCATAGGCTGCAAAAGAAGAAGGGGGGGGAAAGGATGAATATATTATCAGACTACGCTACCTCCTTCCCACCTAAGACTGTCATGAAGCCAGTCCTGCTTGCCCACGCCCCAGCAGGCACACGGGGCTGCCTGCTTGCTTACTCGTGGGTAAGCTCTCTGACAGGCTCTTACCAGAGTCGTGCGGGCGACGTGAATCGATGGGCCACCTCCATGCGGCCGTGGCTGGGGCAGATGGGCAGTCTGGAATCACGGGTGCGCTTTGTGCAGTGGCGAAGAGTTCCATAGGCTGCAAAAGAAGAAGGGGGGGGGGGAAAGAATGAATATTAGTTGACCACTTCAACACAACTAGCTCCCTCCCACCCAGGATTGGCCGTTCCTGAGTGCCCATGCCAAAGTAGGCACACGGGGCTGCCTGCTTTCTCGGAAGTTAGCAGGCAGACAGCCACCCTTTAGTTAGGTGGAAGGTGCCCCCCCATTCACAGAACACTTACCATAGTCCTCCTGAGGGCGTTGAGGACTCGGTGAGATTCTCCTGGAGGACCCCTAGTCCCATGGCTTGTGCAAGGAAGGCGGCTGGCCCTCCTCGCAGGAACGATCTGGAAGGCGGCAGGTGGCATCAGCAGCGGGCAGGCAGGCTGGCATTTAATGGGCAAAGTCTCTCCTTTCCCGGGCACTGTGGCAGTGAGAGTGCCATAGGCTGCAAAAGAAGAGGAGGGGGAAAATGAATATTACATGAATACTTTTATACTGCAAAAGAAGAAAGGAAAATAAATAAAGATTTGTATTACATTAATACATGCAAGTCCTAGTAGTCTCCCACCGGCACACTTCTCTTGTTTGTGACGCAATCCTCCTTCTCCTGCTGCACCCCTCCCTTTCTAAATCACTCTTCTGAGCCCATTGTTAGAGGGATTGGCTATCCTTTTGTGTCTGGCAGGACACAGCTTAACAGACCATTAGAGAATCACCATTTCTTTTGTCCTTGGGTTATTCATTCACTCCTAATAGCACCCTACGTTAGGCTGACCAGATCAAATCCAGGTCAGGGTTCCTAACTTCAGCAGTTGTAGAGAAAAGGGAATTTCTGCCAGTGTCATTTGTATGGAATTAGTTCCTGCTGAGATTCCCTCTTCATCACAACAGTTAAAGGTGCAGGGGCCCTGCCTTCTTTTCTATATGGCCACTCTGCCTGCACTCTTACCAGAGTCGTGCGGGCGACGTGAATCGATGGGCCACCTCCATGCGGCCGTGGCTGGGGCAGATGGGCAGTCTGGAATCACGGGTGCGCTTTGCGCAGTGGCGAAGAGTACCATAGGCTGCAAAAGAAGAAGGGGGGAAAAAAAGAATGAATATTAGTTGACCACTTCAACACAACTAGCTCCCTCCCACCCAGGATTGGCCGTTCCTGAGTGCCCATGCCAAAGTAGGCACACGGGGCTGCCTGCTTACTCGGAAGTTAGCAGGCAGACAGCCCCACTTCGGTTAGGTGGAAGGTGCCCCCCCATTCACAGAACACTTACCATAGTCCTGAGGGCGTTGTTGATAAGATGCGACTTCCAGGTGGGCAGTGACGGGCAGGTGGGCAGTCTGCATTACCGTCTCTCCTGGGCACTGTGGCAAAGAGTTCCATAGGCTGCAAAAGAAGAAGGGGGGGGGAAGAATATGAGAAAAATGATACTTTTCCACCACTGGCTCCCTCCCACCCAGGACTGGCATGTGCCCGGTCCTGAGTGCCCACGCCCCAGCAGGCACACGGGGCTGCCTGCTTACTCGGAAGTTAGCAGACAGTCAGCCCCACTTCAGTTAGGTGGAAGGTGCCCCCCCCCATTCACAGAACACATACCATAGTCGTGAGGGCGTTGTTGATAAGATGCCACTTCCAGTTGGGTCCCTCCAGGCAAAGTCACAGTTTGGCACAGGCTCCTCCAGGCAAAGTCCCAGTGGCAGAGGCTCCTCCAGGCAAAGTCAGATTGGCACAGCTCCCTCCAGGCAAAGTCCCATTGGCACAGGCTCCTCCAGGCAAAGTCACATTGGCACAGCTCCCTCCAGGCAAAGTCCCATTGGCACAGCTCCCTCCAGGCAAAGTCCCATTGGCACAGGCTCCTCCAGGCAAAGTCACAGTTTGGCACAGGCTCCTCCAGGCAAAGTCCCAGTGGCAGAGGCTCCTCCAGGCAAAGTCAGATTGGCACAGCTCCCTCCAGGCAAAGTCCCATTGGCACAGGCTCCTCCAGGCAAAGTCACATTGGCACAGCTCCCTCCAGGCAAAGTCCCATTGGCACAGCTCCCTCCAGGCAAAGTCCCATTGGCACAGGCTCCTCCAGGCAAAGTCACAGTTTGGCACAGGCTCCTCCAGGCAAAGTCCCAGTGGCAGGCAGGCAGGCAGGCAGGCAGAGGCAGAGGCGGGCATGATGCCAGGCGCTTGCACATTGCACAAGTAAGCAATAGAACCGTGAGACCAGCCCACGCATTCCGGCTACTTCACAATGGCGGCAACCTAGCAGGTGGGCAGGCGGGCGGGCAGGCAGGCAGGCAGGCAGGCAGAGGCGGGCATGATGCCAGGCGCTTGCACATTGCACAAGTAAGCAATAGAACCGTGAGACCAGCCCACGCATTCCGGCTACTTCACAATGGCGGCAACCTAGCAGGTGGGCAGGCGGGCGGGCAGGCAGGCAGGCAGGCAGAGGCAGAGGTGGGCATGATGCCAGGCGCTTGCACATTGCACAAGTAAGCAATAGAACCGTGAGACCAGCCCACGCATTCCGGCTACTTCACAATGGCGGCAACCTAGCAGGTGGGCAGGCGGGCGGGCAGGCAGGCAGGCAGGCAGAGGCAGAGGCGGGCATGATGCCAGGCGCTTGCACATTGCACAAGTAAGCAATAGAACCGTGAGACCAGCCCACGCATTCCGGCTACTTCACAATGGCGGCAACCTAGCAGGTGGGCGGGCAGGCAGGCATTTTTTTCAATCATATAGCCAAAATAAACACAACACACAGTGACAGCCCTGCAAGGCTGCCACATAAGTCCAAAAGACACAGTCAGAAACAGTGTGGGATGCTGCTTGTCATCCACTCAATGTAGGAGCCTGGAAGAGGAATCCTATCGCGTCCTTCGTTCATAGTCAGAGAGGTGCATGCGTTCCTTGGCGATAAAATTAAGCCTTCTTCTTATCCAAAGTTCTCATGAGCCTCTGACGTGGTCTTTTACAAGAAGAAACGCCCATGGAAGTGTGGGACCTTACAGAAGGCCTGGAGGGAGCCATCGGAGTCCAATTTCAGAGGCACACGTGCAAGCACATTGGTTCAAGTCAAACAACATAGAATGTGTGAGATGCTTGTGCATCCCCTCAATGTAAGAGGCTAGGAGAAGAAACTAGATCCCTTCGGGATCCATCGTTCAGAGTTGAGTTACTGAGCTGTAAACAACACAGCCAGTAAATTAAAGTAAATAAAATTAATTAACCAAAAATAAGAATTAAAAAATCAAGGGCCTGCCGGTGCCTGCCCAAAGGTGTGGGATGGATGGGGGGTGCCTGCCAATTACTCCCCCGCGGGCATGAGGGTGGGGTATCCCAGCAGGGGCAGATTGACCTTGAGGAAGACCAGCTGCTCCACAATCTCAGCGTCCAAGCGAGAGCGGTGGGGTGTGACCACGTCGCCCACCATGGAAAACACCCGCTCGCTTGGAACGCTGGACGGTGGGCAGCTGATTCTGTCCATGGCCACCCGCGCCAGATCAGGCCACATCTGGCGCCGAGATGACCAGTAGGCCAGGGGTTCGATGGAGCCGTCCTCCATCTGCTCCGCCAGGTAACGCTGCACTGCTGCTGCAGCGTCATCCTGGCGGCGGCTGGGTTGAGTGCCTCTATGCCCAACCGCAGCCTGCAAAGCCTTGTCCCAAAACCCCTGGCCTGTCCCCCTGCTGGGTGTGGTGGTGCTGCTGCCGCCGCTGCTGGTGGTGCTCAGCGGACTTAGCGCCTGGGCTTCGCTGGCCTCCTCCTCTGCCTGCCCAATCCTGGCATCCTGGGCCGCCCGAACGTCCGTCACCAGCATTTCCACCCAACCTGCCCGGGAAGTCTGCCCACATAACCCATCCTTGATGCGCGGGTCGCACATGGTGGCCAACATGTACTGCCTCTCGTTGTAGAGAGGCTGGCCCCGGCGGGATAGGCTTTCCCTCAGCCTCGTCACCACTTCCCGCACCTCTGGCAGGAAGCGCCTGCCGGTGACGGCATCCCCGGCCTCCAGAAACTCGCCCATCTGATTCTGGAGATGCCTGGCCACGGGGAGCACCTGGCTGAGAAGGGCAGTGCTGCTGCTCAGGGTCTCGGTGGCCTCAAGGAATGGCTTGAGGACCACCAGAAGCTGGGACATGGCCTCCCACTGCTGCCTGGACAGTGGGGCCTGGATGCCAATGTCCCCGACCCTGAACATCTCGTGGACAACACGCTGTTGCTCCACCATACGCTCGAGCATGTGGTAGGTGGAGTTCCAACGTGTTGCCACGTCCTGCACTAGCCGGTGCTGTGGAAGTCCCAGCTCCTGCTGCTTCTCCCGCAGCAACCGACTGCCCTTCACGCTGTGGTGGAAATGCCCAGCCACCTTCCTGCAGCTCTCTAGGAGATTACGGATTTGGGGAGGGAGAGGGGCCTTGCTGCCTCCAAGGCCATCCCTCACGACCAGGTTGAAGACGTGCGCGATGCAGCGGATGCCCTCAAATCCGCCATCGCGCACCGCCTTCAGCATATTGGCTCCCCCGTCCGTGACCATGTAACCGCGGGTGTGCTGGTGCCCGCCCAGCCACCCTGCCACCATGCGGTTCATGGCCTCCGTAATCTCCTCCGCCGTGTGGGACTGGTCCATGACTGCGGTATGAAGGAGGGCCCAGCGGCAGCCCTCCTTCCCAGTCCCAGAAGTCCTGGGTGCTTCCTGCCCTGAGGCTCCCCACCAGTGAGCCGTCAGGGACAGGTAAGCGTGCACTCCTCCTTCGCTGGACCAGATGTCCGAAGTGAAGTGCACCTTCTGTGCCTCTGCCTGGCACAGACGACCCAGAACTAACTCCCTGCATGCCTGGTACAGGGAGGGCACCACACGCCTGCTCAGGGTGGTGCGACACGGCGGCTTGTAGTATGGAACCACAAGAGCCATCAGCCTCTTGAAGCCTGCGTTCTCGACGAGGCTGAATGGCTGGTCATCCAACGCCACCATCTCACCGATGCAATTGGTGATCTGGTTGGGCGCTGGAAAACGCCACCTTGTGGCTCCATACTTCCCCCACCCCATCTCTTCCATGGTGGCCTGGCGAAGCCTCTTGGGGATGGGAGGTCGAGAGCTGGCAGAAGTTGCAGGAGCCTTCTGCTTGCCCTTGCCGCTAGCACCAGTCTGCTGCGAGGTGCCCGCCTCGGTCCCAAGCAAAACAGACTGGTGGTGCCTCTGCATGTGGCGGGTGAGGTTCGTGGTGGTGAAGTGGCCTGGCATTTTTCCCCTGCTCACTGACATCTTGCAGTGGCGACAGACAGCAAAGCGGGAATCCACTGCCACCTCAAAGTGGTCCCACACCTTGCTTGCCTGTCGCTTCTGGGGTGACACAGACGGCCTGCCGGCGCCTTCGCTCTGTGGTGTCACCTCAGGAGCAAGGGAATGAGTGGAAGAGAGGACGGATTGTGGAGAGTAAGTCTCTGGTGCTGCCTGCTCTTCCTCTTGCCCCACATCAGAGTCCTCCTTCTCACTCTGAACCTCGCTGACTTCCACAAGATCTGGGAAAAGATCAGTCAGCGGGTTCACAGGCTCACCCACCAAAGAAGGAGCTGGATATAGTGCTCCTTCTTCATGCCCACTGCTGCTCCCAGCACCTGCCTCATGTTGCTGAAAGAGTGCCCTGCAGGCACTACTTTGAGTTGCCTCTGCCTGCTTCTGCTGCCCCAGTGGAGAACGCCTCAGTTTAACTGGGGGTGTGGAAGTAGGCTGCCTGCTGCTGGTCCCAGCAGCAGCAGCAGCGCCACGCCCAGAGCGGCCTCTCCCAAATGCTGCCTTGGGAGCACCCCCCCTTTGAGTGCCACGCTTCATTTTATTTTTATTATTATTTATTTTTATTGTTGTATAAGTGTGTGCTTTGCTGACTTTTTTTGTGTTTGTAGCAGCAGGCTACACAGCCCAGCAACACACACTCACTCACAAGCGCACACACACACACACACACACAGAGAGAGAGAGAGAGAGAGAGAGAGGATAGAAATATTTTTTTATTATTTTTTTGGGTTTTTTTCAGAAAGCGAAAGAAGAACAAACACACTCACTGCAAAGACAAACTGAACTCACAGACAAACAAACGTGCTATATCTAAGAAAGGAAAGGCAAGAGAGAAAGGAAAGCCAAGAGAGAGAACAAGAAAAGCTGAAGTAAAAGATCAGAAACTCCTCAAAACCACCTCCAAATGCAATCAATTCAATACAGTCTCTCCAACACAGCTCCAAAACACTCCCTAATCTCCTCCACGTTCAACCCACAAAGAGCCAGAAGGGCAGGGCTGAGAGAATATATACTGGTGCCCTCCTCCAGCATTGCGATTGGAGGCTGAAGAAAGTCTTCACAGGATTGGGTGATTCAGTCATGTATTCTAAAGCACAATTGGTGGATCAAGCTGTCAAACACACACACACAAACACAGCCTCCCCCTCCCTTTCCTGAAGGTTTAAAATAATAAAGTTTAACCTTTGTTTTCCCACTAAAGTATTGCACCAAAGTTTGTGAAATTTTCAGCGTTTGAGCGGGCATAAGTCCTCTGCCATGTGAGCGAGTTAGAGCTTGGTAGCTCTTCAAACCAACCCATAAATCCCATGTGAAATGCCATGAATAAACCTTTGTTTTCCCACTAAAGTATTGCACCAAAGTTTGTGAAATTTTCAGCGTTTGAGCGGGCATAAGTCCTCTGCCATGTGAGCGAGGTAGAGCTTGGTAGCTCTTCAAACCAACCCATAAATCCCATGTGAAATGCCATGAATAAACCTTTGTTTCCCACTGAAATATTGCACCTAGCTTTCGGAAATTTCACACGCATTTGAAGTGAAGTGTTCCCTGCAATGTGCCAAAGTTTCCCGTTTGTATCTTTGAAAATAAAAAAATGGGAGGCAAAACTGTATTTTACCCCACTGCTACCCAATTTTCAACAATTCATTGCCAACACATGCCTGGAGCTATCTGTCTGAAATTTTACACACATATCAAGGGAAGTGTTCCCTGTAATGTGCCGAAGTGTCCTGTTTGTATCTTTAAAAATAAAAAAATGGGAGGCATAACTGCATTTACCCCACTACTACCCATTTTTCAAAAATTCATTGCCACACCAGGCAAGCACCCACGGTTGTGGGATTTCATACACGTGGGTCGCAAGGTACCACCTACAATGCGGCAAAGTTTCATTTGTATAACTTTAAAAATGACCGAGTTATAGGCATTCCATGTTATTTATTAAAAAATTAATTGCCACAAACTGCATGCACCAATCTTTCTGAAATTTCTCACAGATACCTATCCCTAACCAGTGTACAATGTGCCCAAGTTTCATCCTTCTATCATTAAAAATGAAAAAGTTGTAGGCGTTTTTGTAAAACAACAATACTTTGCTATGGGAAAACGCATTTAAAATGGCGTCCGATCCGCCGATCCGATCCGATCCGGATCGGATCTCATCGGATCGGATCAGATCGGATCGGATGGTGTGTCAGATCGGATCGGATTTTCCGATTTTTGGGGCGGATCGGATTCGGATCGTGGATCGGATCCGATGAACACCCCTAGTAATAACCAACGCTTTATACATCACCCGGAAACTAATGGGCAGCCAGTGGAGTGATTTTAAGATTGGTGTTATGTGGTCCCCCCTAGGTGTACCAGTGACCAACCTGGCTGCCATATTTTGAACTAGTTGAAGTTTCCGGACTAGGCACAAAGGTAGCCCTATGTACAGCGCATTGCAGAAGTCGAGCCTCAAAATTACCAGTGAGTGCACTACCATCTTTAGGTCTTCCAACTCTAGGAAGGGGCGCAGCTGGCGTATCAGCTGAAGCTGATAGTAGGCACTCCTGGCCGTCGCATCTATCTGAGCTGTCATTTGGAGCGATGGATCCAGGAGTACCCCCAAGCTGCGAACACAGTCTTTCAGGGGGGGTGTAACTCCATCCAGAACTGGTTGACACACCTCCAAACCCAGGTTGTGGCCTTTGACAGCAAGCACCTCCATCTTGTCCAGATTCAGCTTCAGTTTGGTTTTCCTCATCCAGCCCATTACCGCCTCCAAACATTCATTCAGAGGAGACACACTATCCTTAGCTGACGATGTTGTCGAAGGCACAGAGAAATATATTTGGATGTCATCAGCGTACTGATAGCACTCCGCCCCATGCCTCTGGATGATCTCTCCCAGCGGTTTCATATAAATGTTAAACAGCATTGGGGAAAGGATGGCACCTTGTGGTACACCACATAGCAGCTCCTTCTTTGAAGAGCAGCTATCCCCAAGCATTACCATCTGGAACCTGCCCGAGAGATAGGACCAGAACCACTGAAGCACAGTGCCCCCGATTCCCAATCCCCTCAGGCGTTCCAGAAGAATACCATGGTCGATGGTTTCGAAAGCCGCTGAGAGGTCCAGGAGTACCAACAGGGACACACTCCCCCTGTCAATACTCAGGCATAGATCATCCACTAAGGCGACCATAGCAGTCTCAACTCCGTATCCTTCCCTGAAGCCGGTTTGAAATGGGTCTAGAAAATCTGTATCATCCAAAACTGCTTGGAGTTGGGAGGCAACTGCCCTCTCGATCACCTTGCCCAAAAATGGAAGATTTGATACTGGCCTGTAGTTATTAAGGTCCAGAGGGTCCAGGGAGGGCTTTTTTAGAAGCGGCCATACTACCACCTCTTTTAAACATGTTGAAAAACTCCCCTCCCTGAGAGATGCATTAATAATACATTGTAGATGTGATCGAACTGCATCTCCTCCCTGGACAGCAAGCCAAGAAGGACAGGGATCGAGAGGGCAAGTCGTCGTCCTCACTTGTCCAAGCAGCTTGTCCACGTCCTCAGTACTCACCAACTGAAACTGATCCAGTGTAATTCCACTCGCGGAGTTACTGGACACTCCATTGTCAGCTTCTGCTATAATGATGGCGTCTAAGTCGGCTCTTATCCGAGAGATTTTATCTGTGAAATGGTCATTAAAGGCATCACAGCGAACTGCCGAAGGCTGTAAAATTGGGTTCAGGGGGGAAGGTGCCTGAGTTAGACCCCTCACCACCCTGAACAGTTCTGCTGGACGCGAATTCGCAGACGCAATGCATGCAGAGAAGAAAGCTTTCTTCGCTGCACGTATTGCCACTCCATAGGAATGAAGATGTTCTCTATGTCATGTCTTGTCAGATACAAGTCGAGTTTTCTGCCATCGTCGCTCCAGTCACCGTCTTTCCCGCTTCAACTCCCTGAGATCTTCAGTATACCAAGGTGCCTGATTAGGAGCGGGTCGGAGAGGACGTTTGGGGGCGATCGTGTCGATAGCCCTAGTTAGAGCTTGATTCCAGCTGTTAACCAGGGCTACTACAGGATCGTCGATGATACCAGCCATAGAACTCTCTAAGGCTTTCTGGAATCCAAGAGGATCCATCAGCCTTCAAGGGCGGACCATCTTAATCGGTCCACCACCCCTGCAGGGGCGGGTTGTAGCCGTGATACTAACCCTGACCAGAAAATGGTCTGTCCATGACAACACGGAGGTATTTAGCATCTCTGCCCACAGATCTGTCTGTTCGGAACTGAAAACAGCATCGAGAGTGTGACCTGCTGAATGTGTAGGTCCAGAGACCAATTGGGATAGGCCCATGTTTGTCATGGATGCCATGAACTCTCGAGCTGCACCTGACAAACTGGCCCTGAATGGGATGTTGAAGTCGCCCAGGACCAAAAGCCTGGGCGAATCCAACACCAGCTCCGAGATCAGTTCCGTGAGCTCATCCAGGGAGTCTGATAGGCAGTGGGGTGGCTGGTACACTAACATAATCCCTAGTCTATCCCTGGTCTTCAGACTCAGGTACACACACTCGATGTGATTCAATTCACGGACAGGAAGTCTGGTCAGGTTAAGATTGTCCTTGTAAACCACAGCTACTCCACCCCCCTGCCCACTTTCCCTCACCTGCTCACTGACACAGTACCCAGCTGGGAGGGCCTGGACCCATATCAGGCCACTGTCATCTCCCAGCCAGGTCTCTGTGAAACATGCCAGGTTGGCCTTCTCATCTAGAAGAAGATCATGGATGATGTTTGTTTTATTTTTAACTGACCTGGCATTGCATAGGAGCAAGGAGAGGTTCTGTGGGTGGCCTGGTTCTTTCTCCAAGATCCCCAGGGTAGCACGGCGACTGGAAGGTAAGATAGGTGTTAGATATCTATCTCTCCTTCCCCTGTAATGGCATTTCGCCCTGCTATTGCTATATCTCCCTTTGCCCTGCACAACACAAATTGCCACTCCCTGACACATTCTAACTGCCGTTCAGCTGGCTCCAATGTTGCCACTCCAGCCTCTGTTCAGCCTGGGCTTCTCAGGAAGAGGGTGGGGGAGGGGAAGGCTATGATGTCCTGCTTGCCTCTTTCTTTTCGTCTCCACTCTGCTGTTGTCACTCCAGCCTCTGTTCAGCCTGGGCTTCTCAGGAGGAGCGTGGGGGAGGGAAAGGCTATGATGTCCTGCTTGCCACTTCCTTTCCTCCACTCCGGTGTTGTCACTCCAGCCTCTGTTCAGCCTGGGCTTCTCAGGAGGCGGGTGGGGGAGGGGAAGGCTATGATGTCCTGCTTGCCTCTTCCTTTCCTCCACTCCGGTGTTGTCCCTCCAGCCTCTGTTCAGCCTGGGCTTCTCAGGAGGAGGGTGGGAGAGGGGAAGGCTACAATGTCCTGTTTGCCTCTTTCTTTTCCTCTCCACTCTGCTGTTGTCACTCCAGCTCTGTTCAGCCTGGGCTTCTCAGGAGGAGCGTGGGGGAGGGAAAGGCTATGATGTCCTGCTTGCCTCTTCCTTTCCTCCACTCCGGTGTTGTCACTCCAGCCTCTGTTCAGCCGAAGGCGGCATAGTAAAGTCACTTTTGCCGCACATAGCAATTATTTTTTCACCTAAAGCGACATGGGGAAAAGTGCCAAGGCTTGCACTTGTATTTTAACTAGAACTTCTGCAAAATTCAGAAAGGAAAACTAAATTGCAATATCACCAAATGTCCTAATTCCTTTTGTTCCACAGCAATTGGTACAAAGAGGCATACTGCAGGTAATATAGAGCCAACATTAGTAGCCATTGCGTTGAATCCAACTTTGTCTATCTGCTAGCAGAATGGAAACTACTAATGGAACAGATTTACCCTCCCCCCTTGCAGACACTACTGCATGCCCCAAATTTGCTCCCTTCGAGTTAGGGTCCTCCAGAGCATATTTTGGACATGCATAGGAGGCTTCAGGGGGAGAGAAAGGACATGGAAGTCCCATTGTGTCAACGGAAGTCTGCTTGCATGATGTTGGATACACCCATTGCTAGCCATCTCCATGAATTTGTCTAATCCCCTTTAAAGTCATTTATACTAGTGGCCATCACTGCATCTTGTGAAAGTGAATTCCATAGTTACATAGTTAAACCTGTAATGCTTGCTTTCAATATGAAGTCAGTATTATGGCTCCTGAGTTTCATCTTAGATTTAATCTGAGGTCTGCTCTCTCCTGCCCACTCATCTACCTGGGTGCTGTTGCAGTGTTAGTTGCAGCTAGAACAGGAGGAAGCTCTCTTTCTTAAATCCCTCTCTCCTATTTGTAATATGTCATATCAGCATCAGAGGTGATGGAGATAAGGGGAACCCTCTCCCTCCTTCTCTGCCATCACTAAGAGGAGAAAGCAGGGGGGATGGGTAGAATAGAGAGAGACTGCCACCAGTGTGGTGATGAGGAAGAGGGGGGAAGAAAAATGTCACCATCACTGGCTTGGGAAAGAAATGGCACCATGATAAGACCAGCAGCCACTACATGAGGGATCATGGCTGACAATTACAAGTCAGACTAGAATTCCTGGGGGAAAAGCAGAAATCCATTTTGTTTTATTCTTATAAATGCCCCCTCCACCACAATAAAACAGAGATAAATAATATAAGTATTATAAAATTAATTCCATGGAATCTCCATGTTAGAATAATTAAAAAAGCACATAAATTGATTAAGATATAATGTGATACCAATCCTTAATTGATAGTGCTTCCGTTTTTACTTTGTTACGTATGACTAATGGCCAAGCGAAGAGATTTAAGTGATCAAAGGGCAAGACTCACAGCAAGGATAAAAGGCCTATTCCTGGAGTTTTTCAAGATTAACTGTGCAATTCTATCATGTTATTGAGCTTAAGGGGTAGTAGTATCCAATGGTGTCATTTCACAATCTTTCTGTTGCACAAGCAGTTGTGCCTTATGTTTGCACAGTGGGTCACACCACCAGTTGTGCAAGCATAATGCACAATCGGTTGTGCAACTATACTTGCACAAGTAGAACTTTAGTTGGGTTTTCCTCTTGTGCATTGTTCAGAAATTAGTTTTCAGTAGCGCAACATTGTTTGCACTAGCGGAATAACACAGTTGGATACTGCTCATTGGAGCTTACTCCCAGGTAAGCACTGCAGCCTAAAAGTGCAACCCTATGCATATTTAGACAGAAAAGAAGCCTACAGCTCCCAGCATGCCCCAACCAGCCCTAACTGAGCCCTACATTCCAAAGAGCATTTGTCAATGTCATTTATTTTAAGACCCAATCATATCCAGACCATACAGGTGTTCCTGAGGAATAATCATATGTGTAGTCTGAAACATCCCTCCAACCTGTTCTCCTTAAACTTCATCCTGATTGATGGTATTATTAGGAAGGGAACAGAAATGGAACATTGGAAAATAGCAGTGCTCAGTGTCAATGCTGTGTTTATTTATATATTGAGATATGGTCTTACTGCATCACAGAAAATGCACAACAGGACAATCCCACTAAAGTTATACTTGTGCAAGTACAGTTGCACAATCAATTGTGCATTACACCATCTTGGGTTGAGCTTGAGAGATCTCGTCCATCCCCACTGAAAAATGAATAAAATTGCTCCACTTTGAAAATGTGATGCCAGGAAGAAGTATTCTAGACCAGTTTTCTCTCTGAAGATGGTTCAGAAGCTGCAGCTTGTGCAAAATGCAGCAGCCAGATTGGTAACAGGGACTAGAAGGTTTGAACAAATAAGACTGATCCTGGCCCAGTTAGGTTGACCATATGAAAAGGAGGACAGGGCTCATGTAACTTTAACAGTTGTGATGAAGAGGGGATTTCACCAGGAACTAATTGCATACAAATGACACTGGCTGAAATTACCTTTTCTCTACAACTGTTAAAGTTACATGAGCCCTGTCCTCCTTTTCATATGGTCAGCCTAGGCTGCCTGTATTTTTTCCGTGCTGGTTTTAACCTATAAAGCCTTACACAGCTTGTGACCACAATACATGATGGAATGCCTCTCCCGACATGAACCTACCCGTACACTACGCTCAACATCTAAGGTCCTCCTCCAGGTGCCTACTCCAAGGGAAGCTGGGGGATGGCAACAAGGGAGAGGGCCTTCTCTGTAGTACTCCCCCCCCCCAATTATGGAATGATCTACCCGATGAAGCCCGCCTGGCGCCAAAACTAATATCTTTTTGGCGCCAGGTCAAAACTTTTCTTTTCTCTCAGGCATTTTAACAGCTTCAGTTGAGGTTTTAACTGACATTTTGGCCAGGCTTAAAAGTTTAAAACTTTTAAATATCAGCTGTTTTATGTTTTATGGTTTAAAATTTTGTATATTGACAAAACCGCCCAGAGAGCTGCAGAGTTTTCCACATTGGGGGGAAGGGAGGGTAGGTTTTGTGCTGTTGTTTTGTTTTTCTTTGGAGGAGCATTCAGTCGTGTCAGATCCCATCTGCAATTTGAAGTGGCTCAGATGCCAATTTATCACTGCACTGAAAACTAGGCCAGAGCCACTATTTGAGCGAATGGGTGGCAAAGAAGAATGAAATTATCTGGGATACATTTGACAAGCATTAACCCTGCTTGTGCCTTCTGTTAGCATTGGCTTCAGCCTAAAACAAAATCCAGTGGATGATGGGAGGTTTGCTCCTCAGATCTCAGGATCTTTGAGGGAAGCCAAAGAGATCTGAAAACAGTTGTGACATTTATCTAGTTTTGTTTTTACTTTTTCATAGACCCCCTAGAGTAGGGTGACCAGATAAAATCCAGGTCAGGGCTCATGTAACTTTAACAGTTGTAGAGAAAAGGGGATTTCAGCCAGTGTCATTTGTATGCAATTAGTTCCTGGTGAAATTCCTTCTTCATCACAACAGTTAAAGTTGCAGGGGCCCTGCTTTCTTTTGTATATGGTCACTCTAGTATAGTGCCTGCACCTTTACCTGTTGTGATGAAGAGGGAATTTCACCAGGAACTAATTGCATACAAATGACTCTGGCTGAAATTCCCTTTTCTCTACAACTGTTGAAGTTACATGAGCCCTGACTTAGATTTTATCTGGTCACCCTACCCTAGAGCAAAACCAATGTGGCTGATAAGTAGGGATGTCGGAAGAATCCATCCAGTGGGTGAAGCTCACTGAGCTTTCATCAGCTCAGCCTAGGACTTTGGTTCATTTACCCATGAGCTGGCCTGACTCAATCTGCATCGAGTTGGGCCAGCTTGCGGATTTTTGGGGGGAGGGGGTTAATTAGAAATTTGTGCAATTTGTAGCTGCAATTCATATAATTGTGCAAATTGCAACCATAGTTGGCATAATTTGCATGAATTGCGCCAGCAATTTGCACAAACTAGTCACAAATATATGTAAATTACAGCCGCAATTTGCAGCTGCAACGTGTGCACATTTCTATTTATGAAAACATAGCTTAGTTCATGTATGCAAGCTGAGCTGGGCAGGCAGCAGGAATCTGTTGGGGCCAAAAAGTGCAAGATTTGCAAATGACAAACATCCCTACTGATAAGTTTTGAATGACCACTGAGAATCAAACATATAATGATGATAGAATCAGATTAAACAAAAGTGACTAAAATGAGTAAAAATGAGGGTGTGATTTCTCAACAGTTAATGTAATAATCTCCCCATTTCAGAGCCAGTGTATTTATTTATATTTATTTATTCATTACATTTGTATACCGCCCCATAGCTGAAGCTCTCTGGGCGGTTTACATAGGATTAAAAACAATTAAAAACAATTAAAAACAATATACAAAAATTAAAACAGCAAAAACATACAACATACACACAATCTGTACATTTAAAAACCACTACAACACTTCAAAAAAGCTACAAAAACAAACCCAGGCTCCTCAGATATTGCCAAATGCCTGAGAGAAGAGGAAAGTCTTGACCTGGCGCCGAAAAGATAACAATGTTGGCGCCAGGCAGGCCTCGTCGGGGAGATTGTTCCACAATTGGGGGGCCACCACAGAGAAGGCCCTCTCTCTTGTTGCCATTACTAAAGAGAGCCAAATACTCATCATAGAGGCTTTATCATATGAACTCCTCCAACTACCCCAACTGCTGATATTAACATTAAAGCCCTAAATAGCTTGGAGCCAGCTTACCTGAAGGATTGTCTCCTCCCATATATACCTGCATGGACCCTAAGATCATCTTGAGTGAGGGGGTGGCTATTAAAAAGAGGACCTTTCTGTTATGACACCCCAGTGGTAGAGTGAGCTCCCCAGAAAGGTTTGCTTGACCCATACATTGTGCTCTTTTCAACACCAGGTGAACACGTTTGTTTTATTTTTACTTTTATTTTATTTTCCCAGGCATTTTAGTCTTTTAGTTGTACTGATCCTAGGTTTTATTTGGTTTTTTTTAAAAAAAAATATTTTATGCTAGCTGATATCCCTGGCATTGCTTGGGCCCCCTAAGATATATGTCTGTGAGGCAATCATCTTAAAGTAGTAGGCCAGTGCTAGGCCTGTGAGTTAACTTTTAAACAAATTAAATTTATTTCTTTTTTTTCCCTCTTTCACCCTCATGACAACACTGCAAGGTAGGCCAGTCCTGGTCCTGTGAGGTAACTTTTTTTAAAAAAATCAATTAATTTCTTCTCTCTCTTTCTCATTCACACACACACACACACACACACACACACACTCAACAGATGGCCAGGGCCACGTTGAAACTGTCACCATGATTTTCCTTGTCCCCACAGAAAACAAAAACTACAACTCCCAGCATGCTTTTTGCTGTGGTGCCTCACTTGCCTGTGGTAAGCATAGGCAAAAGGCTATGCCTCTGTCGTTGTCCAGCCATGAGTCAATAACAGTGAGACAATCGGGTAAAGATTCAAAACGTTGACAGCTTTTACTGATACATATATCAGATCTCATTCCAACAACCATGTGAGATGCCGATATGCAGGTTACAAGAGATTATATATGTTTCCACACTAGTAGCAGAAAAATTCCACTCTCTTCCCCTCCTCCTCTATATTTTGGGTCTGTGATTTCTCTGCACGTACACATTTGGCACCTCTGTCTGCTTCTTGTACAAAACAGGACGTGTAATTAGCCAGGGGGGTCATTCAAACCTCTTACTAATGACATTTTGGAACCTTTCCCCAAACTGGGTGAAGTAGCAAGTTCTGGTAATTGAGGCCCTCAACAGTTTTAAAGTATACCTTGGTTGAACATTCTATAAGCCTTAAGAAGCGGAAAATCAAAGATGGTGTTACTTTGGTTCAAGCTAAACAGCATATATAAATGATTTCTTATCACATGCCCAATGGGAGTCCTGATGGTGAGGTTCACGGGAAGTGAAGTCTGGCTGAGCCAGTCCAAACTACACTGTGCAATCGGTGCCTGGAGGTAGGCTTTGAGGGAGCTGGCCACTGATGGTTAGCTTGGTCGTTGCCATCTGTGACGGGCCCAGAGCTGCACCCTCCTTCCCTTCCATTCCCAATGATGCCTAGTGACCAAGGCAGCCAGCCCAGGCACTCTCCCTTCAGGCTCAGGATGGCGAGCCACTTCCAGATGGTGGCCGCCAAAGCCCAATCAGTCTTCCCTCCCACCCAAGGCATGCTGGGAGTTGTAGGCATAAGCCTAGTCCCTGAATAATGTGTTCATCTTTGAGTGGGCCTTCTTAATTGTAGCTCCCTAGTTATGGAATTCTTTTTCCCAGGCAAGCTTGCCTAGTGACTGCATTAATGGCTTTCCAGTGCCAAGTGATTTTTTAAAAAATAATAATTCCAAGGCCTTTTAATTTGATGAGGTTTTTCTATGCTGCTCTCTCTCCCCCCCCCCATTATAACTAAACCACAACATTCCAAATCACCTGCAGGAATTACTGAATAAAGGTTATTATTTTTATGTAAAAGCCTGACTATACCATTGAAATAGAGGAATGACTGATAGCTGAGGCTAGAATGGAATGGTGGGTGGGGTTAGTAGCAGCTGGAGAAAGGCAGGTAGAAGGAGAACAAAGACCGTTAGTGAGAGGTCAGGAAAGCAGGAGCTGATTTAGGATTGAGTGACATTGATCTGGTTCACACATAGTGACCTGGTTTGTGAAACCATGCTTTATTTAAAATCACCTCCCAGCATGCTTTTGGTTAGGCTGACCAGATAAAATCCAGGTCAGTGCTCATGTAACTTTAACAGTTATAGAGAAAAGGGAATTTCAGCCAGTGTCATTTGTATGCAATTAGTTCCTGGTGATATTCCCTCTTTATCACAACAGTTAAAGGTGCAGGCACTATACTAGAGTGACCATATACAAAAGAAGGCAGGGCACCTGCACCTTTAACTGTGGTGATGAAGAGGGAATTTCCCCAGGAACTAATTGCATACAAATGACACTGGCTGAAATTCCCTTTTCTCTACAACTGTTAAAATTACATGAGCCCTGACCTGGATTTTCTCTGGTCACCCTACTTTTGGTGGCCTCTGAGAGGTGCTTCCTTCCTCTCCTTGCTGATGCTACTCCTCGATAGAGTATTGAGGAATAGCATCACCAAGGAGGGGAGGTAAGCAGCTGTCAATCGACGCACCCAGCTCTGGCCAAGTCCTGCTGGGACTACCTCAGCCCGTGCTTCTCACCCACCAATTGCTACCTCAAGAGCCTGTACTGAAGAGCCGGGGCTGGCCCAGGCACTTGCCCCCCTTCGTCAAGCTTGTTTCTGGGCATGCACAGAGTGCTTCCCCTCCCTCCCTCTTAAGGGCAAAGGCCACATGCACACTTCCCCCAGATTCTAAGAAAACAATATCAGGACGAGATGCCTTTGAGATTGTTCAGAGTCAGGCCTCTCAAAGTCACACTGTTGTATCTAGTTATGCTTTTAAAACCATGCATGGCTGGTGAGAGGAGGCACTGCAAATGGATGCAGCCCATTTATGTGGGTTGTTTCCTTTTATGTGGAATTGGGTTGACCACTCAAGAACAACCTTAGGAGTCTCGGTTGTGAAAGGCATGCAGCAGCTACCCATCTGTGCACTCATAATGGCCTCGCATCCAAGGCATACCACCCAAGGCATGCTGGGAGTTGTAGACATAAGCCTAATTTTTTATTAAATTCTTTAAAAATAATTAAAACCCAAAATTTTGTGGTTTTAGATTTTTCTGTTACATTGTACAGCCGGTCCTATCAGCGTGCCAAATTTCAAGTTTCTAACTCATCTGGAAGTGGGCAAACATTTCCAGACATACATTCCACACACGTACTTTCAGCTTTATAAGTAGAGATTGTAGTTTTAAAATGTTACATGTTTATATTTTACCTTGTATTTTATTGTCTTAATTGTTGTGAACAGCCCAGAGAGCTCCAGCTATTGGATGCTATAGAAATGTAATTATTATTATTTATTTATTGTATTTATTCCATTTATATACTGCCCCATAGCCAAAGCTCTCTGGGCGGTTTACAAAAATTAAAATAATTGAAGATTAAAAACACCGAAATACAAATTTTAAGCCATAAAAAACATAAAAACAAGTTATAATTACAATATCCTTTAAAAAAAACAATTCTGGGTCAAAGCACAACAACACCAACAACACAAAAACCCTCATCATACGTTGTTAATAAATTCATACGTAAATAAACTCAATTAATCCGCTGCTTAGTCCTGTTATCTGATCTCTAGCAATCCTCCCAGAAACAATGGCTGAATTCGGACAACACGGTAGTCAATGGTGGGGTAATAATCAACTTTACAGTTGTTCATCTAGGGGGTACTCCCCACACAACATGGTAATAAATAATCAACTGTGATGTGGATTAGGATCAGTGCTGAGTTGACTATGGCAGCATTCGGACTACACGATAGTCAATACAACTGACAATTGTTTTCCCCTCCACAGTTGCTTATTGTGTCATCCAAATTCAGCCAATGTTTTCCTGGCTGCTTGCCTCTAACAGCATCTCTAGCCTTTTCTCATTCTCTGTAGCCTGAGCTTACTGACCACGTGAGACTTCCCTGTCCCACCTCCCTCTGGAACACCACCTGTTTTCAAGTGTAACAACAAGCCTTTTAGAGTTTCTACCAGTCTTTCATGGTTATATTTCTGGTAGTTACAGAAAAAAGAAAAGATAAGTTTGAATTTGGAGGGCACTTGTTTAAAAAAGCCAAGAAGGTTCTGGTTTGTCATACTTTTTCATCCCAGTTGATTATTCTCTGTGTCACAGCATAAACCCTGCAAGGGACTCCGAAGGAAAATAAGCACAAATGTTCCCCACACTTCATTTCTGTTTTTCTCATGACTCATCATCCTTCTAAGTACAAGTGACTAGTCTGAATTATTTAGCACTCAGCATTACAGATGGCTCTGATTTATTTTAGATGCCATTAATGTCTTAATACAGATTTAAAGATTCATGATCTCATGTTTTATTTATAATATTTTTGTTGGTATGGGATATTAGACTGAAGCAGCATTTGCTTCTCCCATCAGCAGCACTGCTGGCTGAAGGGACATGAAAAGAAACAGTCCAGGTGTTTTGAAAGTACAAAATCTGGATGTCAAGGGATCTTGCTGTTGGCACATCACCCTGATTCCTCCCTTAGAGATGGAGACATCAAGGCAATATTCCTAGCCAAGCCAGGGGAAAAGATCTTTCACTTCACTGGGCAAAGAAGCACATGCATATGTGGTTGGTTATCAGTTTCTGTGATCCTGTGTTTTTCATTTCTGCTCCCAGTTTCTCAAGGCAGTCCCCAGTAGTAGAGGTCGCCAAATGTGTCAATTTCAGCTTCTCTCAGTTTATCATTTTTCCATTCTCAAATTCAGTTCATCCCAAGTTTGGGACTACCCCCCCCCCCAGTCTTAAGCTTATTTCATCCCAAACTTTGATTCCCCCCCCAAAAAAAAGGGTTTACATGAAATTTGGAACTTTTTAGAAACAATTTTCCTAATATAATGGATTTTAATGTTATTTTCTCAAGTATAGACATTTTGGTGTGCATATTTTCCCCAACATATGTATTTGTTGCATTTTGTATCTATGGTTTTTTTAAAAAAAAAAAAATGGAGAACTTATTGCAAAATTTTAAGAAGTGCAAATTTTTATGGATAACTGAGTTTCTGTTTGAACGTTGTGCAAAGTTAAATAAGTTTGCATTAAAATGCATACCAAACAAATTTCTTCCCCATCTCTACTTAGTACTAACCATGTGCTATCTGCTATATATGCAAGAGAAACCCAAAGACACAAAGTATACAGCACCAATACCTCCCATAGAGCTTTCTTAAGACATTTATTGTGTGCTCATTATTCCTACTCATAGTTGTTTATGAGTACTTCAGATGACATCAGAACCCTCCAGTTTCATTTCTGTTTTTCAAGAGCACTTTCCCATATATATTTTTAAAGAGCAGGAATAATGGAGTATTATGTGTGAAAGTGAAAGAAAATGTATTTTCCTGTGTGTGTAATTGTGATTTTCCACTACAGCACAGTGCCACCTAGAGGTTATGTAATGGAAAAACATGAAAGGAAAAGCTCTTCGTGTAGAGCTTGGCTCTGAATTCTGCGATGTAACTGAAAATATATTTGGAAGATTAACATCCTCATGTAGAAAAGGCCAAAGTCATAGAATTATATGGAAGGAAGAAGGAAGCTTGGCTCATTTAGAATAGGGATGATGGACATTTTGAGCTGGGGGGGGGGGCAGATTCATCCTAGCCAAGCTGCTCAAGGGCTGGATCTCCCAGCTATGACAACATTGTACACATACACACACACACCACAACTTGTTTGGGGTTAGTCCAATTGACTCCTACCTCAAGAAACTTGCAGATGTCATCTCTTTGGGAAGTGTGGAGTCCCCTCAGAGGCTTCTGCAGTGAATCACATGCCCTCAGAACAATCCCTTCACTTCCTCAAAGAAGAGACATCTGCCTAATTAAAAGCCTCCTTTCAGGACATTAGTCGTGGTCACCAGAAGATACAAGTTGGTCATCAAATAAACTGGAAACTGGTAGGGTAGAGGTGCTTGAAATTTAGGCTTGTCATCTGGAAACATGGCTTCTCATACCCACAGGCGTGCACAGCACATTTCAGTAGGGTGTGCACCCAGGGTTGTTGTTTTTTAAAGGCGAACATTTATTGAATGCTCAATCATAAAGGATATTATTTTTATTCATTTATTTATTAAACACTATAGACACTCCACATTTGGCTTGTCTGGCCACAGAAGGGCCACTGGTGAGGGGTGGGGGTATGAGGAGATGCTCCTCAAGCCCCAATATTGGTGGGGCTTTGTGGTGACACTGGCCGGAGGAGGCTTATGAGGCAATATTAGTCTTCAGGGTCCCTCTTCCTGCCCTGGACTCTTTGAATTGTGGCTCCTTGTAGAGAAGCTCCAGCAGAGCGATTCCTTTTTGCTCCTGCTGCCGGGAATAATGGTGTGCTATTGGGGTGGTGGTGGCAGCAGAGCAGCCAGAGGAACATTCTCGCAGTGTCTGGATCCCTCTCTGGATCCCTACTCAATGGCCCCCTCAATTTGACACTTATTGCTTGAGACATTAGGGTGTGCCTGGGCACACCTGGCACATCCCTTATGCACACCTATGCTAATACCAACTCTGCCATGTTATTCACTGGGTAAGCTTGGGCAAATTCTGCCTGGTCTTCCTCACAGGGTTGTTGTATGGGAGTAAATGTCACCCTCTGAATTGCTTGAAGAAAAGTTGGGCAATGAAATGAAACTCTGAAGTTAAACTGCAACAAGTTTCACAGCAGACAAAAGTAATACAAAATCCATTAATATGAATAACATGAGTAATGTACCACATCCTGCAATGAATAGGATTCTTGAGGGGGGTGGGGAATAAGAAAATGCTTTAGTGGAAAGCACATCATTCATTTCAACCATACCTAGAGGGTGGTCCATTTTCTGCTTTAAAATCAGAGAGTCAGCTCCCCCACCAATTAAAACTTACATATCCTCTTTCAACTAAATCCTCATGTACAAAGGTTTCCAAAGACTGCTGCTTTTAGCAAAGATCATGCCCCCCTAATAAGAACAGTATGATGGTAAGAATGCATGCAAATGACATTTGGGAGGAAAGATCCTTGTTTGGGAAAACTCTCCACTCAGAAGGTGTTAGACTCTGAGTAAGCCAATGGGTACCTTGTTCAAAGATCGGAAGGTTAACCCTTTGTACATCCTTCTGATGGCACCTGCAGAGTTTATCCTTTTCCATTCATAATCCTGGACTGTGTTTTGTTTTATTAGATAAGCTGACTGATGGGAGATTCAGAACAGATAAAAAGAAGTACTTCTTCACACAGTGCATAGTTGAGCTATGGTGTTTACTACCACAAGATGTAGTGATGGCCACCAATTTGGATGGCTTTAAAAGGGGGTTGTAAATTCCTGGAGGAGAAAGCTATCAATGGCTACTAGTCCTGATGGTTAAGTACAACTTCCAGTATCAGAGGCAGTAAGCCTGTTTACACTAATTATTGGGAAACATGGGTGGGAGGCTGTTGTTACACCATCTCCTGCTTGTGGGTCCCGGGTTGACAGCTAGTTGACCACTGTGTGAACAGAGTGCTGGACTAGATGGACCCTTGGTCTGATCCAGTATGGCTCTTAAGTTCTAACTACATGTATAGCATTTCCTCCTTCAATTTAGGTTGGAATCCTAAGCCCACACATATTAATAAGCCCCACTGATCTCAGTGGGGCTTACATATTAGTAGATATGCACAGGATTGAACTGTTATTCAATTTTGATGGTGCAGCATTAAGAATCAGGGAATCTAATGACTAATATAGTAAGATAAAGTACTATTATACACCCATTTGAAATGGATTCTAAACATAGTGGCATACCTGAACATATAGTGAGAACCGAATGCAGCCTCTCTTGTGGAGGGACCATAGCCTTGTAGCTATATAGAGTAGAACACATGTTTTGCACACTGAAGGTTTCAGTTTCAGTGCCTGACATTTGCACATAGGGCTGAGAAAGATCCCTGCAAGAAACTCTGGAGAGTGACTGCAGGTCAGTGTAGATAATACTAAACTATAGAGTGACTCAGTATAGCTTCGTTTCTATGAAACATGAGATCTTCATGCCCAGGCTACATATTATACCAGGCCTGCACAACATGTGATCCAGTAAGCTAAGGATCACTTACTATTCAGGTATTCTTGCCTGCTAGTGCTTTAGAACCCCTTCGTTGTTGTTTTGTGTGTGTGTGTGTGTGTGTGTGTGTGTTTTTGCAATCCCAAGTAGGCAGCAAAACCAGCAGGATTACTGATGCCCTTTGTGGACTGCCATATGTGCATGTGCTATGTTGAGATGGTGTAGGCTTACAACAGCTTGTCCCAACCTGATGCCCTCCAGATGCTTTGGACTACAACTCCCAGTACTCCTGATCATTGACCATGCTGGCTAGGAATAATGGGACCTGATGTCAAAAGCATGTGGAGGGATCCCCAGGTTGGGAAAGGCTGATCTACAATATACTTACTACAGGGATTGCCATTTTCATGTCAAATTGGATACATGCACACACATCAGGGAGGTGCTGATTTTCTTGAGGTGCTGATTTTCTATGTGCAGGGAGTATTTAGGGGAGTGTATGTAATCTGTTACCTGCAGTCTTCACATATTGCAATCCAGTAAGAGCTATAATATGTGACTCCACTGATAGTTTATCTCATCCTTCATATGATTAATGCAAACAAAATTTGTTGAAAATATTACAATCATGAATAATAGTTTAGGATGATAAAGTAACTCATAATGACTGTGGTAATCCAAACCCCATATTGAACATATCCAATATAACATCCCACCCCCATCCCATAGCTTCATCTATTAGATGTCAAATTATGAAATAAAAAGATGAATTGGAACATAGAATGAGCAGTATAATTTTTGTGATACATTCTTTAGATTTTGAAAAGGCTAATTTGGAAGCCTGCTCAGTTTATCAAATGTGTAATTTCTAGAATAATACCTTACAGCTGCTGCTTTGAACTACAGTTTGGAAACTGTTTTCTGTAAAAAGAACACAGCAAAATTCCCTATTTACTCATGATTTTTTAAATACTGGATTTTAACCACCAGGACTAATTATGAATGGTATTTTCAGTAATGAATATAAATAATTTTTAAAAAAACCCACTAATTTGGTTCCAATGTTTTTTCTTAATTGTTGGATCAGGTTGTCTTTAAGCTGGAATAGCATTTCTAATTTCTAAAGGTGGAATAGCTTTTCTCATGTCGTGTGTATATATTACGCTCACATTCATGGGATTCTGTGTTCACTTTGACAGAGTAGGCATCTCTGAGCATCTATCCTTTTGTGAACAAGGTGCTTCACTCATTAAAATTAGGGATATATGAGAAATTTGTTTTTGTTTATTTTTTTATCAGGGTTTTACCCAGTTTGAACCTTCAGAACCAAACGCTAATTCAGATGTAATTTGCGGTCGAAGACTATACATTTCCGAACTTGCAATGTGATTCACCTCCAAAAATATGTTTGATAGCATGTGTACGTTTGACAAAATGTGCATGAAAAAAGGTTTACTTTTGAAAAATGGACATACAGAAGCTTTCACCGATGGAAGAGGAATGTGTCCATTTCAGAAATATGCACAATTGATGCATAGATTTGGGAAAATATGCATATGGATTTTCATGTGAAAAGAAAAAGAAAGTTTGCAATCTGAGATGGACTCAAGTTGGAACGAGCTTCAAGATGGAACGAGCTTCATGATCTCAGGCTTTGCTGATTCACACACCTCTGAAAAATGAATGAAATGAGTTCCTTAAATGTATCAGAGCTAAAGTTGCCATCAAATGTAATGTGTATCATCAATTTTTGCCATCAAATTTTGCCTAAAACAAAATTTCAAGATGGAGATGGAGGTTTCTGCTCTGATTAAGAGTTAGAGGAAGTTTGGGTGAAAGAAAAAGTTATAATTACCTGGGGATGTGCAAAAAAACCTGATTTTTTGGGGTGTATTCTTATCAAAACTCTTGGATTACCACCACCCACCCACCCACCCACAGAATTCCTCAGAAATTTCACCTAGTGATGAACAAGCTCATCCCAGCTTGCCTTTTAATTAGCTCTTTTTTTCCTACACATATTCAAAATATTATTGGGAAAAACTAGAGATCTTTCCAAGGAAACCCAAAGAAACCATGCCTGGAGAAGCTCAAACCGAGCCCTCCTGCTGGTTCCTTTCCTTACCCTGGAGAATAGGGTGGGAAGGAGCAGTGGAGTTGGTGTGGAGGGTTTCAGCAGATGCCTCATGTTTAAAAACAAGATGTTATTTGATTCTTCTGAGGAGGCTCAAAAGTGTCCATTTCTTGCAGGGAACCTTTGAAAAATGAATTCTTATTCCGACTTCCTCCTAGCTCAGTTAAACAGAGAGGCCTTGGGAACTCTCTGTCAAAGGCTCCATCGCAGCAATGGACACTTCAGAGCATGCTCAGAATCCAGGGGCATCTAGGCCTTGAAGATAGGGTCACTGCCACTGCTGAGGCCCTCCATACCAGCTTTCATTGCTTCCCACTCCCATTGCTAAGATCAGTTTTGGGAAGGTGGGATGAATACCAGGGAGGGCTGGTGGATGGTGAGCAATTATGAGCCAGGACCAAACATCCAGAAGACTTAGTCTCAGCTCATAATGATTCATTGTTTTCAGAGTTGGAGTGGTGCCCATACACCACTGCTCATTATGTGGTACTTGCAGGACCAACTGCCGGCACTAACACTTCATAGAGGAATCCTGGAAGCAAGCTGAAACACTCATTTCTGGAATGCAACAGACCTTCAGAGCTCCACTGGCCTGCCCCATTCCGGAAATGAGTATTTCAGCTCATATCCAGTTGCTTTAGAAACAGTTGCTTCCCAATGTGCTTGTGGTCAGTCCCACTGGCACAGGGGCACTATTGAATGCTGTCCTTGGTATTTCTGGCTAGAGTCCCCACCAAATCCCCAATTTTGGCACCGTTAATAGTCACACCTGGGAAGGAACATTCAGTGTGTCATTTTAGGTGAAAATTTGTTGGTAGCTTTGTAAGAAATTGACATTATTCACTTTGCACGCGTAGTATCATTAACTGGTGTTGCTGCATTGGCAAGGGCTCAAGGGCATCATTTAAAATTTTTCAAATTAGAATCCAGAACTCTCCACTGTCTGCATCTCAGTACATGAGATGATTGCCAGATCTTCATGCATGTGTGAATGCATGACTATACCATAGTACCAAACATAGCATTACTCATGTGTAGCACTCTTTTGCGCATGGATATTTCCTTATGGGGGACCTTTATTCTTGACTTTATCCTTTGTTATGAGGCCCTTTATTCTTAACTTCAATCTTTGTTACAATTTTGGATCAGCTTCTCTATGCTGCACATCCTTAGCATCCTCGCAGCGTTTAATAGCTTTTAATCTGATTTTGAAAAACTCTTCTCCCCAAAGGATCTGCATCAATTTTAAAGGTAGCAGCAAATGCAGGATTTGTATGAATTAAACATCGGCAAAGGGAATGCCAGCTTTGAAGGGACTTTGGTAGTTTCTTACATGGATGGCTTTTTCATTATTATTGTTTATGTGTGTGCTGTGCATCCATTATTACTACTCTGTGTAGATGTCAGTGCAGAATGAAAATAAGGTGATAAACCAGCAGAGATATTAGCTTGTCACCGTACATTCTACTACTACTGCTATTATTACTGTCCTGCAGCCATTTCATCTTTTAAAAAAATGCAGTTTTAGAAATAAAGGGGAGATCCACCCAGAAAAGAAATAAAGGTGTGTTTTGTTTAATGCAGAATGTCATGCCATTTGCCATTATGCCAGAAATCTCTCTTCTGGTGAGAAGGGTTTTAATTCTTGGACTTCTGAAGGAATTGTTTCCAGTTTCTGTGTCATTCTTGCTTCTCAGAGTTATTACTTTTTTGATACTGACATCTTTCCTCCAACTGTCCCTCTCCCCTCTTCTTTCAGCTGTCAATATTGCTCTCTCAGTATTGATGCCATTTTCTCAACTGGTCTTCTACCTTCTCCTTTCAGCTGTTTAATCCTGCCCAGAACTTTGTTCTCCTTTATGTCTACTTGGTTACCCTCAAAGTTTCTCCTTTCCATTTGTGTCAAGTTCCCTCCTGAAGGAAAACTGATTGCCAAAACACATATAACTTTAAATGTGCATCAAGCAGTTGTGTCATCTTTTCATTTTTACTCTAAAGTAGACATAGGAGATGACACATTAAGGCCTCAACTACATTGAGGCCCCTGTGCCTACTAGGGATGTGTATCATATCGTTAAAATGTCCGATAACGATATGATAAGGTTGTTATCGGACATCCAACTAACGATAACGATACAATAGAAAAACCTCCGATAAATATCCAATCCGAAAATTTTCAGCCCGATTATATCGGATTATCAGACTGCCATATAAATAAACCTATAACTTCTGTATTATAAAGGTTCGAAGCTTCAAACTTGGTCACAGTGCTTATGGGGTATCCCCAAGTATGTGTATGAAATTTGAGGTCGTTCCCTCCAACCCTTGATTTTATATGAATTTATTAAAGAACGTTTAAGTTCTGACAGGTCAGAATGACAGCTCACCACATGCGTTCATTCAGACCTGTCAAAAAGTTGCATGATCTTTCAAAAATTCATATAAAATACAGGGGTGGAAGGATTGTTCTGAAATTTGGCACATATGTGTAGTAGGGGTGTGCACGGACCCCCCAGATCGGATCGGGACCCGGATCGGGACCACCAATTTTGTCATGGATCGGTTCGGACAAAATTGGAGGCCCCCCGGACCGGATCGAGTCCGATCCCGATCCAAAAATCATAAATTTTTGGATTGGCCGCCATTTTTTTCCCCATAGACTTGCATTGCAATGCAAGTCTATGAGGAAAAAATGGCGGCGGGTGGGTGAGGGGGGGCCTAACTCCCTCCCCCCTGGGGCCGTCCGCTGTGGACGGCCCCGGCAGGTAAGCCCCCTCCCCCGTGCTCCCTACCCCCCCTGGGGCCGTCCGCTTCCATCCGCTGGCGCCCGCGGGCGCCTGCGGATAGAAGCGGATGGCTCCAGGGGGGGTAAGCCCCCTTCCCCGCCACTGCTTACCTTTCCGGTCCGTTCCCTACCGTCCGGCGCCGGCGGCTACCGCCAGCTGGCTTTGCGGCTTGCTCTCGAGTAGCGCGCCAGGTGATCACCCGGCGCGCCACCCTGGAGCAGGCCGCGGAGCCCGCTGGTAGTAGCCGCCGGCGCCGGACGGGAGCGGACGGGCCCCCCTCCTCCCCTCCTCCCCTCCGCGCGCCCCCTCCTCCCCTCCGCGCGCCCCCTGCTTACCTTCCCGGCCCGTCCGCTCCTGTCCGGCGCTGGCGGCTACTACCAGCGGGCTCCGCGGCCTGCTCTCGAGTAGCACGCCGGGTGATGACATCACCCGGCGTGCCACCCTGGAGCAGGCCGCGGAGCCCGCTGGTAGTAGCCGCCGGCGCCGGACGGGAGCGGACGGGCCGGAAAGGTAAGCGCCCCCTCCTCCCCCCCCCGCTGTCCACTTTCATCGGCGGGCGCCCGCTGGCGCCCACCAATGGAAGCGGCGGTGGGTGCCAGTGGGCGCCCGCCGATCCGCCGATCCGCCGAACCGGTTCGGAGCCTTTTCGGATCGGTTCGGACTGGATCGGTGGAGCCAGCTGTTGGATCGGAAATCAGATAATTTATCCGATTTCCCACTGGACCGGACTCGGATCGTGGATCGGGTCCGATCCAGTGCACATCCCTAATGTGTAGCAACATGTGCTAGACATGTGTATGAAATTTGAGATCAATCCCTCCAACCCTTGATTTTATATGAATTTATTAATGTTCGTGCAACTTTATTGAGAGCTGGTTGACCTGGCCTCCATGCTGTCATCTTATTGTCTGCTTTTTTTCACCATGGGCTTACTTTGGGGGAAACTCATGCATAACTTTTTTATTTGAAATGATAATGACATAAAAGTGGGGAGCCAGGACTAGCAAGATCCAATCTGCAATGTCCAAAAAGTTTCTTGTCTCTATCTTTTCAAATTAAAAAGTTATAGGGGGTCCCCCAAAAGCCCTACCCCTGCTGTAACTTCTTCATTTTTAAAGGTAAAAACTTGAAACTTGTGGGACATTGAAGATGGGTTCTGGTTGCTCATTTGTGGACAAAAATCACAGCAATTGCTCAAACCCTTCTATGATTTTTTAAAGATTGTGCTCGTTCTGAAAGTTGGTTGACTGGGCCTCAACCTTCAAAACGAGCACAATCTTTAAAACACACACACACACACACACACGTGGCGAGCTGTCATTCTGACCTGTCAGAACTTAAACGTTCTTTAATAAATTCATATAAAATCGAGGGTTGAAGGGATCGAACTCAAATTTCATACACATACTTAGGCATACCCCATAAGCATTGTGACCATGTTTGAAGCCTCTAACTTTTAAAATACAGAAGTCATAGGCATTTTTTCTTTAAATAATAATAATAATAATAATAATAATAATAATAATAATAATAATCAGCTCTATAGGGCACAATGGGGCTGCAAATTAAATATCGGATTTCCAATAATTATCATGAAGACTATATGATTAACCTACAATATTATCGGAGACAATAATTTTTTTTGGTCCGAAATTCCGATAACAATAAAATACGATATTTTCGGGCGTGCACTTCCCTAGTGCCTACTCCAAAGTAAAAAATGGAGGCAGAGCGTCATGGCTGCAAGACACACATTTAAAGTAATGTTTGTTTTGGCACTGAGGCTACAGAAAAAGAAAAGAGAATCTTTGGGGACAACCAAGCAGAGAAGAAGGAGAAGAAGGTTCTCAATAGAGTTTGCTATTTGAAAGTTATGTGGTTGTGGGGAAAAGACATAAGAAGAGCCATGCTGGATCAGACCAAGAATCTATCTAGTCCAGTGCTCTGTTCATTCAGTGGCCAACTAGATGTTAACCAGGAATCCTCAAGCACGGCACAGCGGCAACAGCACCATCCCACCCATGTTTCCCAGCAACTGGTGTATATAGGCTAACTATAGCTGATGTGAGAGGTAGCACATAGCCATCAGGGCAGGTTGCCATTGCTAGTCTTCTCCAGGAATTTATCTCACCCCCTTTTAATGTCATACAAATTGGTATCCATAACTACATCTTGTGGTAGAGAATTCCATAGTTTAACTCTGTGCTGTGTGAAGAAGTACTTTATTATATCTGTCCTGAATCTCCCACCAATCAACTTCAGGGGATGACCCCATTGGATTCAAGTATTCTTAGAGAGGGAGGAAATGCCTCCCTATCTGCTTTCTCCACACCATGCATTATTTTGTACACCTCTATCACATCTACTTTAGCCTCCTGTTTTCCAAGTTAAATGACCCTACTTGTTATAACCACCCCTCATAGGAACATCAATATAGAAAGTGTCATAACTAAGGCCATGGGGAAAGTTAAATCTGTAAAACTGGAAATATTTCAATTTTGTAGTGATACCTAAGCCTTTGTAAATGCTGGTGGAAATTCATGTGTTGAAACAACACTTTCCTCCATTGGGATAACAAGCCTTCCATTTTTAAAGAACCAAAGATCACAGTAATCCCCTTATAGAAGTTGTTACAGGCCAGGGAGGGATTAGCAGATGTCACAACACAAGGGAGCCTTCTCCCCTCCCTCCTCCTTTATTCTGAGTTGGTATGTGTATGTCAACAATAATGGTTTAGATGGACCATTGGTCTGACGCAGCATAAGGCAGCTTCCTATGCTTCTTTGTTCACCACAGCCTGCTGCCAACTCTTACTCTTAACTGGAGGATGGCAGAAACTTCCCACTGTATTTATCCAGCAATCTCTATCCTCTTCATAGCCGCAGCTCACAAGTTAATCTTGCTGTAAGTTAGGGTGACCTGATAAAATCCAGGCCAGGGCTCCTGTAACTTTAACAGTTGTAGAGAAAAGGGAATTTCAGCTGGTCTCATTGTATGCAATTAGTTCCTGGTGAAATTCCCTCTTCATCATAACAGTTAAAGGTGCAGGCACTATACTAGAGTGACCATATACAAAAGAAGGCAGGGCCCCTGCAACTTTAACTGTTGTGATGAAGAGGGAATTTCACCAGGAACTAATTGCATACAAATGACACTGGCTGAAATTCCCTTTTCTCTACAACTGTTAAAGTTACAGGAGCCCTGACCTGGATTTTATCTGGTCAGCCTACTGTAAGTAGATAATGTTCATGGCTGATATACGGCAGTGCACCAGATCTGCTGGCCTGGTGGGAAAAGATGGAAGAAAGCTCTGCTGAATCCTGTCCTGGTTTCTTCTTGCACATGCTGCTGAAAACAACATAGAAACACACATGGGAACAGAAAGTGAGAAAAGGAGAAATATTGCAGTGCATCTCATTTTTTGCCTCCTACTAGGAGTGGCCCCGCAGTGGCTTCCTTCCTTCCAGCCAGTCAGCCAGCTATGTCCTCCTCCAAGGTGTTCCATAACATGCCCTCCTTTTTTTTCCTTTCCTTTTCAACTGATTGTCAGCATCCCATGGCTACTGAGTATGCAGAGTTCTCACTGGACTGGCTTTGGGTGGGGGTGAGGGGAGATGCTTCCTTAGTAGTATATGGGACTCCTTCGTATATAGCATGCCTGCAAACTTCTGAGCACTTGCGGCCTCATTTTGGCTGCACAGTTGTCCCTCCACGTCAGACTGATGTGGAGGCTGATGAAGATTTGTATACATTCTGTGTACATTTCTCCAAATACATGCATTTTTGCATATACATTTTACTAATATACACATTTTTGCAGGCAATTTTCCTAATATAAAATATTTGTGAATGTTATCTTCCTTAATATATACATTTCTGTTTACACTTTCCCCCAATATGTGTGTGTGCATGTGTATCTCTCTCTCTCTTTCTGTCTATATTATGTATATTTTCAAATGAATAACATACTTTTCATTTAGCAACTTTTTAATAATATGCATCATAAAAATTGGGTCCATGTAGAAAAATGCATGGCTGGATCAAGAAAGTCTGACATTTTATAACATGTTACTGGGATGACTATCGTAGCCACTTAACAGTTGTCCAGACTTACAGATACCATCTTCATTTGCCATACTCCTTGCTGCACACAAATGAGCTGTGATTGTACAGCTCTTGTTAAGAGGAGGCTTGCATTTGTATTACGGTACAGCAAACCTTGGAGCGTTCACAGCTTCAGAAGTGGTTATGCAGTACATAGTGGAAATCAAAAATGGCTTCGGGCAACATTTTAATTTCCTGTCTTTAAATTATACAACCTATTCTTTTTTTATTGGTTTAATATGAAGGCTTGCCCCCAAGAATGGATTACTTATACATGATTATCATCATTTTTTCATCATCGTTCTCAATATATTGGTCAGATATGAGGCAGATTTCTCAAACTATATTGATGTTATTTTTTTTGTCTGAGGTCATCACACATATTCATCTTCCAAGTAAGATGACATGATAAAAACACAATCACCTTTTGCATTTTGGCCAAAAGAGAGACAGAGACAGAGAGAGGAATAAGCTGATTTTCAATGACTCTGTGACAGACTAGGAACATTTTTGATTACAAGTGTTTTTGTGGGTTTGGCAGCATTATGACAAGTATGTGGATCTTTATGGATGACTGGGTGAGGGGAGGAAGAAATTCCTTCCTTTCTTCCTCTCAACCATCACATCTTCCTTTCTTCATTCCTTAATTCTTAACTCCCTTGATCCTTTCTTTACTGAGCTGCTGCCTCATCCCTCCACTCACCCCCATGCGATTCTCTGAACACAGGAATAAGTACTGAAGAGAATATTAGCAATCCTGTCCTTCAGGCTTCTTTGACAAGAGGCAAAGCAAGAATTAGTATCTATTCCCTTATATTGTTTAATGCAGGACTACTGAGAGATCCAGTATGAAACCAGTATGACACCATTAGCATGTGTTCTACCAGTCTACTGTGACACTTCCCCTTCAAGATATTTAACCTTGGAATGTCCTGGGGAAACCACTGCAGCCATGAGCACACTTTTGCAGTTTGTCTCCCTTGAAAATCAGACGTACAAGCAATTATCATGTGGAGCAACAAGTTCATATAACACTTTTCCTCTACAGCTACAGTGATGGGGACCATCTGTACAGGGGAAATTTGAATGTACTAACTATTTGATAATTTTCCAAGGATGCTCTCCTATCTTCTTATGATTTTTTTTTGGGGGGGGGGTGGAGGGTTGCATGGGAGAGGTATGATCTTTTGTTTTTCATTTTAATGACTCAACATGGTGAACATTCAGGTCATATGGCCCCATTCAACTTAGATTCCTTTCATGCAATTAATGTGTGACGGACCTAGAGGGATTCTCCAGATTGCAACCTGACTACCGAAATCTGGACTAAATCATTCAATCCTTCATTGCAAAGGCCAAATTTGTAGCAGCATCTGCAAATTATTTTTCTGCCCATTAGCCAAAAGGTTACCAAACCATAATTAAAATCAAACAAACGAATAATCTTATGGAACTCTTCCTCCAGATGTCCAATTAGCAAGGATCATCCTCCCTAATTAACATTGGTAATTGCACCCAGATTGGAAGGCCAGAGTCATTTTAGTCCTTTAGGCAAGGCAGAAACTTGGCTACTGCCTAATGAACTGTCCTCTGGGATCTATTTGTCCTACGCTATAAGTCATTCTGTTTGTAGAAATGAACCAAGGAAAAAAATAGCCATCAGTTGAGTAGCTGCCAATTAGGCTACTCAAGTGAGTACACATTGCTCGTGGAACTTGGTGATATATTTGGGCCTTTTCAGTACTGTGAATAATACCGGATGTACTCCAAATCCAGAGGCTTCTGCTACTTCTTTTATAAAGATAAATCAAGATATCAAGATGGAAAGTCATGTTATATAGGATTATTTTTTAAAGAAACTTAATGTTTGCACTTTTACTGTATCTTAAGAATTTATTTTCTGGTTTATATTTATACTTTATTCTATCCTTCATTGTAAAACTCATTGACAGTAATATCTATCATCCCCGCACTCACGCACACAATGAAGTAAGTCTGTAATCCTATGCCCATTTACCTGGAAGTAAGCCTCAGTGAATGCAATGAGATTCACTTCTGAGCAGACATGCTTAGGATTGAACTGTGAATCTATTACATAGGCTCTTAGCCATGCAAACAAATTGAATCTCTGTGTTCAGAAACAGTTATATTCAGATGTTTGTTCCCAGATAAGAAGAATCTGGTTGGCCGCTGTTGGAAACACAATATTCTATTAGATAGACCTTGGCCTGATTGAACGGGCAGTTTTAAATTCTTCTGTGCCAGTATCTATGCCCGATCTCACAATTATTGCAACTGGATTTCCCACATGGTCCTTAAAGATGGCATTGCATATACGTGTCTTCACATAGGGTGCCTTTGTCACACATATAAGTAGATGTACATAGCTGCTGTTCTTCCACCCGTTGAATAGATCAGCACTCAAGATACGATTTCTGAACTGGAACTAGGGATGGATGAGAATTTTGTTTCAGTTCAGTTTTGGTAAGTATTTACCAAAATTCACAGAGCTTTTCATATGCAGGACAAAAAAGAGCTTAAGATGTTATGAAAAAGTTCAATGTGGAACATAGCAAAACTGACAGATTTGTCCATGGAGGCCCAGGGCTTTGAGCATTTAGCACTTTAAAGTCTGGGTTTGAAATCCTTATGGATTCAGCCATCTCTGTGGTGCTGCATTAGGGTTGCCACCTCTTATTTTCTAATACACTTCTCTATCTTTAACAGCTCCATGGCGGGAAGGTACATCATGGTCCGATCCATGCTGGGAATTGCTGTACCTATCGAAGTTGGCTGGTGCGGATGGGCGAGAATTTCATTTCAGTTCGTTTTTGATAAGAATTTACTGAAATTCACAAAATTCTTTATATTCAGGAGAGAAAGAACTTGAGATCATTTTAAAAAAGAATTAACATGGTGAAAAGGAAAACTGACAGGTGTATCCATCCCTAACCAGAACATATCCCTTCCGTATTAAAATGAGAGAAAGAGAATAAATACGGGAATAGTAGTAATTTCATGCACCAAATGAATGGATGGATGAAACAGGTTCATTGCTACATCATTTCCTTGATTCTTGAATGCTTTATTTACTCTGTGTGATTGGGTTCCTTTGTTGGCTTTTTACTAATAATGCAACACAGTCATGCATTGTGTACTTTGTTCACCCAGACAGCGTAATTGTAGCATTATGCTACAATTCATTTCATCTACCTTCCACTCCCAATCATATGGAGATTTATGTTCTAATGAAGAGTGCTGGTATAGCAGCTCTGTTTAATTATAGCTTGTTGGATATTCCAGTGAGAAAGGGACTTGCTTAAAGTACCGTTATGCTAATTGAGATCTCTGTGACTTGGGGGACTGCTATATATGGAACAGCCTTCCAAATGCGTCTTTGCCTGAATGACTTCCTTGATGAAATATAGATGAAGAAAACTACTTTGTACAAGCTGTCTACTTCCATAAATATGAACAGGTTTGCATGAATGCAATGGGAACGTTCAAAGAACTCCTGACAATCCGGTTTACCCTAGAAAAGCCTACATTACAAAATCACACACCAGCTTCAAAGAGAACTGGAGTGAGCAGGTGCTGAGTTTTATTTGATCAGTTCTTCCACATTGTAATATTTGATCCAATACTGTCTTTTTTATATTTATTTCATTGATATATGTAGTGGTGGTGGGAGGGAGGGATATATAAGAACACAAGAAGTGCCATGCTGGATCAGACCAAGGGTTCATCTAGTCCAGCACTCTGTTCACACGGTGGCCTGAATCTCCCACCGATCAGCTTCATGGGATGAACCAGGGTTCTAGTATTTTGAGAGAGGGAGAAAAAAGTCTCCCAATCCACATTCGACACACCATGCATGATTTTGTACACCTCTATCATGTCTCCCCTTAGCCTCCTTTTTTCCAAGCTAAACAATCCCATCTGTTTTAACCTGTCCTCATAGGGGAGATGCTCCAGCCCCTTGATTGTTTTAGTTGCTGCTTACAATTCTGTCACATCCCTGCAACAACACTGACATTAATTTAGAGAGAAATGAGAAATTGTTTTTGGCTCATTTATTGATCAGGATTTTACCCAGTTCACATCTCTCGGACAGAACACAGATTCGGACACAATCTGCTGTTGAAGTCTGTATATTTCCAAGCTTTCAATGTGCTTTGCAGACCAAATTAAAATACGTTTGACGATATGTATACATTTTAAAAATACACACATTTCCAAAATCCTCTCAACTGATGCATGCATTTGGAAAAAAAATATGCACAGAATTTTATGCAAAAAGCAAAAAACAAACCGTGCTATCTGAATCAGACCCCAATCGGAATGACTGTCAAGATGGGATTCAAAGAACGTTGGTAAGAACAGGGGAGTTTTGCTGATTTGCACATCTCTAGCTACAGTTTGTGCAACTGTACACCCTGTCTTAAGTGCTTTTCACAGAGCAACTGAACCAGATGATAGTTCACACATGCATGGTCATCCCTTTATAACTGTACTATACAAGTGATGATCTCCTAGTGTGAATAGGCTGTTTGCAGGGAAAATATATATCCCAGATAGCATTTTTCATTGTGCCTAAACATAGTAAAATGTGTATTTTGGGGGGAACAATCAAGTGTAAAGAAATCTAGGGGTGCTGCAAGACATCAAGCAGGGGAACTTGTAATGCTTGATTTCTGCAAGGAAAACCAGGCCTCTCACCCTGATTCTGCTCCCTCATGCAAACCTCCCTAGCAGAAAGTGACCATGCAGGGAGATCCTTGAATGCCAGAGGTCCATTTGCCCAACCTCCCTGCTTCCTCCATGTTTGCTTTTAAATGTGAAAGGGATTAGCAGTCAGACACTGTGGCATCTGCTTCCACTAGGATGGGAGGTTAGCTACAATTCCCCGAAGATAATTCCAATGGCTAAGGATGGTGGACATTGTAGTTAACACCCTATGATCCCAGGTGGAAGCAGGCACCACTGCATCTGTCTTCTGCTTCCTCTTTCAAAAGCAAGTGCTGGGGGGGAGGGGGGAGGTGAGATCTTTCTTTCAATCTATTGCTACCCTCTGTTTTACTTGCCTCTTTTCCTGATAAGCATTATATTTTAGCTGAGGGGATGGGAAGCAGGCGAAGGACAAGCAGGAGGATGGGCAAGAGGAGGAATAGAAGAAGAGAGAAATTGTTGGGAGTAATAAGGCCCCTGTTGAGCAGCCTCATCAAACGTGAAAACCTAAAGAGTTTTCAGTGTTTGAAGGAACTGAGAGATCAGGGATATGTGAATCAGCAGAGCTTGAGCTTGCCAACGTTCTCTGAATTCCATCTCGAAGCTTGTCCTGACTCGGGTCCGTATCAGATTGTGACCTTTGTTTTTCCCCCCTTTCTTTGCATGAAAATCCGTGTGTATTTTCCTGTGTTTCCTCCCCCAATCTACGCCTCAATTGTATGCATCTTTGAAATGTACACATTCTTCTCCCAGTTATTAAAGTACATTTGTGTGCAGTTTTCAAAAGTACTCATTTTTCCATGCACATTTTTCAAATGTACACATGCTGTCAAAACATTTTTTGGGTCCATGCTTGCAAGCTTGGAAATGTAAGGACTTCAACCGGGAATTGCGTCTCAGTCCAAATTCAGCCCAGAAGGCGAGAACTGGGTAAATCTTGACCAAAACTGAACTGAAACGATTTTCTCATACGCACCTAAAGAAATGGGGCCTGGCACATTTGGGGGGGCTGAGTAGCCCCCCTGTGTTGGTATCCCTAGAAAACATTTAGTGATATACATGGATGTTCAGACTATGCCCCAGGATCAGTCTGGAACTTAACCATTTCCCACCTTCATATTACATGGATATTTGCAAGAGAGGAGCTGTAATGCCAGCGCAGGGCCAGATAAAAGGGCCCAAGGATTAAAAGGAGACACAACGCACTAGCAATTCATTGGGGATGGTTTCAAGTGCCAAAAGTCAAGAACAAGATGTCACAAATATTTGATTTATAGACCAATTTCTCTGTTAACTTGCACTTGAATTGGAGATTGCAATGAAGTTGGTCAGGTGGCATTTCTATCTGATTGGCTGAAGAAGATCATGGGGTGGAGATCTTCATGCGTACACTGCAAAGTCTTCCTAAAGTTTAATCATTAACACAATAAGTATACATATTCTTTTGAAGGGCTGCCCTCCTATTATCCAGTCTGTGCCTGCCCCAAGAAAGATAGCATTTCCATTGCTTGGGTTATGCACAGGCTGTCTCTTTGGAATTATTCCATAGTTTAGAAAAGTCTTTCATTTTCTCTTGAATTAAATTAAACACACATGAAAGCTGAATTACTCCACTGTTGCCTTGAATACTGGCATAGTTTCTCTCAGCTCAACATCTAAGTTCCCGTACAATTTTTAACAGCTTAATTCCTCTACAACTTGAAATAAGCCTGCCAATCGGGAACATGGGCAAATTCATAACTAAGGCCAAAACCTACTTACATGGGAGAAAGCTTGATTGAACTCAGTAGGACTTACTACTGTGAAGACTTGTATAGGATTGGGCTCTTATTGGACCCATCACACCAGTGTTTAATCACACTCTCATCATGCCTGGTTTGCCGTTTTGAAACTTGATACACATGTTACGTCATGCCTGTCCTGTAGTCACCTCACCTCTTCCCCTCCATTTTCCATCTTTTTCTAGGGTGGGGAAAATACAATTTATTTTCTCAATGCAAAATACAAGTGCCCTTCCATTCCATCTATTGCCACCTTTCTACTACATTTCTTTTGTTGGGGGCGGTCCTGCTGACGAAAGAGGAGGGTGGGGCGGTTCAGCTTGCTGAGTCTGTTGGTCAAACGATCGGACTTGTGCTGAGCCGGTCGAAAGGACTTTTGCTGCTCCAACCCCACCCAAGAACCAATGAACTAGAAGGGGAAAGAGAAGGGTTGGGTTGGGTGGCCACAATAGCAGGAGAGCAAACAACAGTGGCAATCATGAAAGGGACCAGCACTTGCTGCGCAAATGAAACAGAGGTTAAGATCATGGGTGTGTACCAGGAAAACAAAAGTAAATGTGATCGATCCCATTGTCTTTTTCTGGTGGCATGATAAGCAAACATATGGCATTATTCCAATATAACCAGGAAGGCTATGCTGATACTACTGCACCAGCAGAAAGCAAATTGTTGCGACCTGTTATGTATGCCAAAATGAGCTACGGCATGAGTATGATAGGTATGTGATAAGGCTTATTAGGGATGAAGTGAACTATCCCTAAGTCCTTTATATATTTCTTACTAAGGACCTGATCTTAAACCTGTCATTTTTCTTTTTTTCTTCCTTTTTGGCTACTGAAAATGGCAGCCATGCAGGGGAATGGAGGATCAGTATGCAAGAAGAGTGAATTTCCTCCTGTGCCATGATCATGAAAGTTTCCACCCAAAAGCTTTGGGGCAATCTTCATCAAGACCATGATGTAGGAGGAAAGAATTAGGCCCTTGCCCATATGCCACAGTCCCGATCCTGACAAGGCATCCTCCAGGACTGTTTACTATAAACTACGCTACAAGTAACTTTGCACAAACTTCAACTACAAATAATGTGTTTAGCATCACATGTAGTTTGACCCCAACTTATTACTTAGAACTTAAATTATAAGTTTCTCAGGATATGGACCTGTCCTTATTCCCCCTCTTTTGTTAGTCTGTAGATGGTCCATTTACACCTGTAATTTTACATAAATGGCTGCTTTATGGATGTCATTTGTGCAAATGCACCTTTACATAACAGCTACCATTTTTATGCAAAATGGTGGTTTGGCAGCCCAGTGGGAACAGCCGCACTTGCATGACTTGGTGCGCCCTGAGTCGGACAAGCCTGATGTTCTGTGGACTGCAGTCCAGGAGTCTGCGCTGGTGGGGGGAATCCATTGGATATCCCTAGAGGGCACCAGATTGGGAAAGGTTGATATAGTGGATAGTGGTAGGCTTGGATCTAGGAGACCAGGATTCTAATCCTTGCTGAGCAATAAAGTTACCCTTAAGGCACTGTGCAAGTCGCTATCTGTCAGACAAACCTATTATTTAGATGAGGCGGGTTTCTGAAATGGAATAGCGCTACGTACAAAGCCCCAAGTTCTCTTGGGAAAAGATACACATGTGATTAATAATAATTTAGGATCCACAAGGCACCATGTTATAATAAATAGCATGTAGCAGGGATGGGGAATCTGGGACTCTCTGAATGTTGTTGATTGCTACTCCCATCACCATTGGCTATGCTCACTAGGACTGACTGAAGCTCACCAACATCTGTAGGGTCACATGTCCCCACCCTTGATGTAGATGAACTGGAAGTTTACTTTGAAAGTCCCTAAGATCACAACCCAGATTGTGTCCTGTGAAATATTTGTGTAGACTGTGCATGCATCTGAATTACACATTTGTTCAGTAAGCTGCCACATAAATGTTTTCACTGCAAATGTTCAAAAGCACCATTGGTTTGTAACTCTTTGTTAATGGATATGGATAGGCAGCACATTTTTGTGAACTACAACCGATGCAGAAGCATGTACCTGCTTCAGCCATGTTCAAACAATGTCACTGAGTCCCAATCGTTATTAATTATGCAAGGAATAGGATGACAGAAGTTCCATCATCTGATTCGATGGAACTTGTGTCTGTGTGTGCATGCATGCATGTGTATACACATACACACTTAAGCAATCTGCAATTGTGCCAGTCAAAACCTGTAATCAAAAGGCACAATGAACTTGAAAATGAAGAGAAATCTGTTCTGATTGGGGGGGGGGGGCATGATTCTTAAGGATAGTTATCATAGAAACTCATTTCCCTCAAAATTCCACCGAAGTTTCATGAAAGCAGAACCCTCCTTCAATTTATTTCTTTGGATGGAATTCGGTGGCAACCTAAGATCCCAACTATCTGAACATGAAAATGCACACACTTAAACTCAAGAGGCTTATCCTTGTAAGGAAAACCAGCTTCAGGTGCAGGGATGTTTCAACAAAGACATTGACTCAATTCGGACGACACGATAGTCAATGGTGGGGTAATAATCAATTTTACAGTTGTTCAACTAGGGGGTACTCCCCACACACATGGTAATAAATAATCAACTGTGGTGTGGATTAGAATCAGCGCTGAATTGACTATGGCAGCATTCGGATGACACAATAGTCAAAACAACTGACGATTGTTTCCCCACACCAGTTGTTTATTGTGTCGTCTGAATTGAGCCATTGTATGAATGTTGGGAGGGGGAGCAAGGAGTGCTTAAACCTAATTCCCTGCATACCACAATTCTTCAGCAATTCATCAAGGGGGGAGGGGGGTTGCCATGTGTTTCAGATGCATTTTACCCTCATAGGGGAGGAGGCATTCCCTAGGGTAGTCTAGACTAACGATAGGGAAGTTAGGCTATTTTTGCATCATGTCACTTTTGGATGTATTTAACTCATATGTTCAATCTGTCCCATTTCAATATTAGTCTGCTTTCTTTCTTTTTTAAAAAAAGGCATAAAATTAGATTTTAATATATATATATTAAATACATATTTTAAACGTATTTTCCCTCAAGATACACAGTCATATACATTTCTTTCTTTTAAAATATGCATTTGATGCTTCTTGTTTTAGTTAATACATGTACAGAACATTTATGTAAACCACCCAGAGAGCTTCGGCTATGGGGCGGTATACAAATGCAATAAATAAATAAATAAATAAATTTAATAAGTGTGAAATCTGGGGTATAATTAAGTTCCCATTGACAAACTAGTCTTAGAGGTGCTTATCATGCCAGTCCATATAGAGATGTTTTAAAAGCAACATTTTCATACATGCCCTGTTCAAGGACCACTGAAAATGCAAAATTGATGCAATTTACATTCCTAATTTGCACAGGTTGTGCAAACTTGCCCAAATTTTGGCTTAACGTTGCACAAAAGGCACTATGGATGCCACAATGGGGATCCAACATACAAAAATGGTGCCTATGGGTGCCATGTTGGGGAAATAGAGATTTAGGGGGAACCAAATTAAGTTCCCAGAAACAGCCTATAGCTCAGATCATAATGTGAGGTGTCTCCAGGGCTCAAAGGAAATCCTATGAACCTCAAAAGGGCCAGACATCTCCGTGATGGCCCAGTACTAGAGGCCACACCTAATGGCAGCTATCTTTCCCCCTTTTCACTGTCCTCCAAGGAACCTTCAAACTCCTTTTCATTCCCCTAATCTACCATTTTGACATTTCCTCATTTCAGTCTTCCCATTGTATTCTGTATCTAATAAACCCAATAAAAATGTTTTCACCTGCATATTTTGAAGTACACAACACAACAATCTACAGTACAGTTTAGCATGAGAAGGCTGTTTGACATGAGGTCTCTGCAGCCTCCCAAATTGCTGACTGAATCATTCCTCTGTTGAGCTACTGGTATAATTTATGGCTTTTAAGCATCATTAGTCAACTTTTTGATTTTGCATGGCTTCCAGTAGTTTCTTCAGGTATGGCAAGTTTAATGATGCCTCCGTTATAATTGCGTTGAGCTGAATGTCAATTACTACATGATCAATACAAAATTTTGCTCCAGTCATCTATTTCAGTCTCCCCGTTTGTTTAGCTTTACTTCTGAGGGACATTTTACTTTGATATATACTTGGATTTCAACCAGCACTTTCTCTTTTTTAAAATCTATCACCACAATCCAGATAGGGGCATAAATGCAGGGAAGTCCAGTGTCCCTGACCAGATAGAAAATCATGAGTGCTAATAGGTGCTATGCATGCAGTTCATCTCCGCCACCCAGTTGTAGGGACTGTACATCTTACAGATGTTTAGATAGGTCTACCATGTTTAGGAAGAGGAAGAGCAGGGATGCTGCAAGCGCATAACTGGATCTGGGAGTCCTGTGGACCCTGTCTTCCATCTGCATCCCCAGACTTCATTCATGCCTTTAGTTTTGTGTCAATGGGGTCTTTAAAGATGCCATTGTCACAGAGGGGGAGGGAATGAGCAATTTACTGAGGCTCCCAAAATCGTGCAATTCACCCCTCCCGTTGCATCAATGCATCCACTAAGGCAGGAAGAAGAACTTTACAATTTTGTGACATCGGCAGGTGCTTGCCAGACCAAGCTGAGTTCGTTCAACCCTAAGGGTGGGGTTGACTGGATTTAGCCCCAACTTTTTGCTGAACTGCTAATCGAGGGCAAACCAACTATCTACTACTCTAAAGGAGCTCTGGGTATACAACTGTTTCAGGTTGATTGATTAAGGGGCCTGCTATTTATATAAGAGATACAGCATTGGAAGAATGAAGTTTGTGTTTAGGCTTACACTTATGACAACACAGGTAATTGCATTATTGATTTATTGATGTGGCAAAGTACGAATACTAAGTTATGACCCTGCAAATGAAAGAGAATAGACTTTTCTTTTTAAAGAAAAACATTCTTCTACCCAGTTCTACCTGGGCCTGCTTCTGGAATGTTCCGAGCATTGTTTGTTTTCAACTAAATCATCTTGTTTAGTATCTTTGCATGTGTTGAGAGAGAGCCAAAGGCAAGGTGGCTATATAACCACGCTTTGAACATGCTACTAATCTGCTGCAAAGGGGTTAGTGGCCTAAACATAGCTTAGCATGTCATCTGAACAGGCCCTCGGAGTACAAAATATCCCATGAAAACCAAAGGGCTACAGTTCATGGTCCTTAGAGGTCTGACAGTTAGACAGCTGGTATGACCTAGAAACTTGTACTTCCTGTTTGCAAGCTTGTCTTCCATTAGATAATGAAGAGCACTCCAGGGAAGATGACGCCAATAATGCAAAAGCTTTAGTATGCCCTAGGCCCCCTCCACAAGGATGCGCTTTTGCGCCCGGTTCGGGGATTATGCGCATTTTCGCGGAGGCGCATTTACGCCTAATCCCTCTGCACGGGAGGCGGCGAGAAGCGGCGAAGCGCATTAAAAGATGCCCAAAAAGCACTTTACAGGTAGTTAATGCGCATAATCGCTTGTTCACACAGCGAAAATGCGCTTTAACGGCCGGAGCAAAATAAAAGTCGCTATTTAACGCGCGTTCGAAAATGCGCATTATCGGGGAGATAACGCGCCTGTACGCCCGTTTTGCGCTCCGCTCGTGTGTAGGTAAAATTTATAATGAGCCTTCAAGGCTCATTAAACGTCTCGTGTGGAGGAGGCCCTAATGATGTTCTGCTTTAAAGTGCAAACAATTTTTGACTGTTCTGCTGGAGCACAAAACCTTTACACTTACATAATAAGTGCTAACAATGGAAACACTATTTGTTTTTGTTGTTTTTCTCTGTCTAAGCTATGGCTAAAGTGTTGATTCTGCAGAAGGGTGTTGATTCATTTTAGCAGCAGCTGTAAAGGCTTTTCTTTGACTTGATTCAATTTGTCATTTGGGGCTGGAGGAAGTATGTTGTGACGCAACCTTTTCTAAAAGATTTGTAAGAAGTGTGATGAGAGCTTACAGAGGGGTAAAGTGGGGAGAGTGGAATTAGCCATTGCTTAAGCAATGGCTCATCTGTAAGCAGCCAGGCAAGGGAAAAACAGAAAATGACATCTGGAGCACATTTAAAGTCAATCAAGCTAAATGCAAGTGAGCAACTCTGGAGAGAGGGTGAGCCAGAAAGTGGATAGCAGCTAGCTCAGGGGAGAAAAATGACATGGAAATGAAGGAAAAGGTTGGACGAAGACCTGAATATCTAGGGCTCCCAACTGGCCAGAAAAAAAACCCACTCCATCCTGCTTCTATGCCTTTATAGCAGCTTGATCTGCAGAAATCAACACCTGCAGGTCAAGCTTTTGTTAAAATCACAGGAGCAGGAGTTGATTGAAAAGTTGGCAAATATGTATCTCTGAAATCCAGAGGCTGTTAGAAATGGTTCCTGTGCAGCTTAGCGTGTGGGTAAGACAGAAGTCAGAAATTGGAAGCAAGGGAAACACACTCATAGCCAGCAAGAACAGTGAGGAAGTTTGACCTGGAAGCTTTGGGGGGGAGGGGAGAGTTGCAATCAGGGAATATCACCTGAACCACTCTAACCTATTGATGCCCAGAGGCTTCAATGGTATGTGTGACGGCTATTCATGCAGTTCCCTCATTTGCCCAGTGCTTGGTGGAGGTCTTAGGGATGTACAGATTTTGTTATATCAGTTCTGTCTGGGTCTCGTGGATTGACAGGCATCTTTGATTCTGTTGTCCAATCATTGGCTAAATTGGATTTTCTATACAAGTATTTCATTGATTTGCAAATGTAGCCTCATGCTAATGCACATTAGTGCAAATGTGCACTCGTGAAAATCCCCCCACCCCAAGTAAAAACAGGTTCACAAGTCTACAGGATCTGTGCGACTCAGAAAAAGCCAATCCATTGCGGAATCTGCATGTTGGATTCATAGAAAGCTGAATTCGTTTGAATCTGTTGCAGATTGCTCTGGCCTAGATTGTGCGCAGGCTGAATCCCTATATTACATCACTAAGTTTATTAGTTCAAGGAAGACCCAATGATTAACCTTGTCTTGTCGACGTCTATAATGATCAATCCAGTTAGATTCTGCATCCAATTCAAGGTGTTGGAAATTATATTAAACGTCCCAGGTCATATCTACCTTCATTGCCTCCAGTCATATTTATTCCTCATGACAGACTGAAATGACCATCCCTTATAAATGGTACAACTACAGAATAGCCTTCCCAGTAAAGCCCACTGCAGTCATCTTTACTGCCAGGTTATTCTCCTATTCCTTTTCTTGTTAATGATTGATTTGAATTCCTGGTGGACATCCTTTTTTTCCAATTAAGATTTTTATGTTTTCAAACAAAGATAAAACAGAGACAATACAACATACAACATTAAGATGGACTTCCGAATTTCTCCAACATACAAAAATATCTATGTTTTCTTAACGCTTTATCAAATTAAGACTAATTAAAAAAGAAACAAAATAATGAGTGAATTTCCTGACCTCCCTATCTTTATCAATTGTTTTTTTTTCCAATTTAATCACTGAATCCACATATATCCTTCCCTTCTCTCTCCTCTATAAAAGCTATCAGAGGTTTCTATTCCTCAGTAAACCTTATTGTTGCTTTGCCATCCTTGAATTGTTGCTAGGATTTTCTGTGTGTCTATATCAGGTTTTAATGAGGTTTTAATATTTTGTAAAGCAGTGGCAGGCAACATAGTGCCCATAGTTACCAATGTGCCGCTGGACATCATGTTTAGTGTTCACCAAGTTGCTCTACCTCTCCAATATAATATTTTAAATTAACGCATTTTCTTACAGGCAGCTAAGATTGCTGATGAATGGGTTTCTGTTGATGCTGAAAACTGTTTGTTCAAAGGAGTTGTTCAGTGTGATGGGGCTCAGATCCCACCTCTGCCTGTACTCAGTCTGTTGGGCAAGTTTTGTGTCATTTGCCATGTCTCCCATGGCAGCCATTTTGTGGAGGTGCCCAGGACAGTTTTTCAAATTGCAAAATGTACCCAAAAGTTTGCCTATCCCTGTCATAAGCTTCTTGGAGCTTGGCTAGGAAAAGTAGTCTAATATATTTATAAGTCGATTCACCTATCTGAAGATACATCATAAAGCTGTTTCTGCATAAGAGCTTCTTCTATACTTCCAAATTAGGTTGAAAGAAATCCTCTCCCTGACCCCCACCCACCCAACACACACACACACACACACGACAATGTGATGTGGGATTTATGGATTGCACAGTCTACACTGGTCCTGTGTGATTATTCTGGCCTGTTTGATGCAACTGTCATTTTACAAAGCCCTATCTCCATTTGTAACTGCTATGTGTCTATGTCTAATTTCCTGTGTCTGAATTCTGACTGTCACACACAGTGAGCACATTTATGTATTCTGTTTAGACTGTGTTTACCTCCTTGGATTCTCAATTTAAATGCTAATAAACTTTGTTACCTGATGGGAGTATGATCACTCAGCTCCAGTGTATGATGCTGTTCATGACTTGCCCAGTTTAATTGGCTTATGGACCTGGAGGCATGGAGGTATGGTGTTATTACTACAATAGTGCATCTTATGCTTTAAAAAGAGTGGGACTTCACTGGAGCTTCTGCAAGTTGAGTGAGGCATAGAAACCACACCTTGGACTTTGTGAAATAACTTGAGCTTCCAAGTTTGAGCTCTCTTTGGTCATTCCATTGTACCCACACAGTAAAGAAAGGCATCTTTGTGAACCTTTAATTTTCTATTTTATGCTACATTTTTTCTGCTTCATCTCTATAACAATATACTTTTATTTCATAAGAGTGTTGTCTGGTTTTTAATGATAATATCTGCCTTTATTGGTTTTTCATTTGATTTTATGGACCTTTTATTGAATATCTATTTATTTAATTTGTTGTACCTTTTAAATATGGTTTTTATCTTGTACACCACTCTTAAAGGCAGACTAGAAATAATTTTAAATAAATAAATAAATAAATAAGGCATTCCTTAGTTTTGCACCCACATTTTGCACAAGATTGCTTGTTTATTTTGAAAACGACTTCTTGCTTACTCTATATCAAAGGCTGTCTCTCTCTGTTTAAATTAAAGATAGGCTGCAGGTGGCCATTAAAAAATAGTCTTTGCCAGCAACTGCTAAATTCTGATGTAGCTCAATAGTGCCACCTAGAGGGCCTGGGATTTTGGAACTCAACTGTGAAGCCTGAATAAGTATCTCTCCTGGCTTTGGTTTCTGAATAAACATCCAGACTAAAGCTCTTTTTTGGCAACTGAACAACTATTTTGGTATTATTTATTTATTTATTTATTTATTTACAGTACTGATGTACTGCTCAATATCTAAAACAGATTCTGAAGTGGAGAACATAGGTATAAACAGTAAAAAAGAAAGATTTTAAAAGCAAATTAAAATTGTTCAATTTGAAATAAAGTAACCGGAAAAACAGTGGCTAATCAGTTGAGGAAGGCTTATCGAAACACAGTTGTTTTCAGGAGGCACCAGAAGCAACCTTGTGTTGGCGCCTGCCAGACCTCTGGGGAAAGGAGTTCCACAGAGAAGGGGTCACTACACCAGATCTAGCCTCTACATAAAAATGGAGTTTATCACATGACTGGATGAAGAAACATTCTGCCTCCACTGATGGGGCAGCTTTCACTGGACTCAGGTGGTCAAAAAAATGTGAAACTTCACCCTCAGTCTTTGTCTCTTACAACCATTTACATCAAGACTCCAAAGATGATCTCTCTCAGACTCTCTTTATTGCTTCTTAGGACTCATCTATACCTGCAGGCCTTCCAGGATATGAGGGGGGGGGGGATATTGGGCTTTACAGCTTCCAGAATCATCCCCCAGGGTGCACACGGCAGCGTGACATCCTGGAAGCCAAGAGGGACATTCCTGGCATGGTGTTTTTTGTTTTTGTTTTTAAGAAGGGAAAGGTTTGCGCAATTGAGTGGGCACGATCCTGTGCCAAAGGTAAGCTTTTGGTGGGAAACCTACAAATTCAGCACCCCAACACGACGAGAGCCATCCCAGGGATGGCAAAACTGCTGCCCCCATCCCCAATGGGCACAGAGCCCCCTGCACAGCTCACGGGGAGGAAGGAGGATGCGGGAGCCCACACCACACCACCTACAGCCCTCAGGGTTGTCCCAGGACCACAGGAAAAATTGGGATAAGTGGAGTCCCAGTTATCCCGAGACAACTGAGAGGTTGTCCCTGGTTGACCCCAGGATCAGCTGTGTATCATTTGGATGCATAGGGATGAACTCGAGCTGACCCCGGGATAAATGGCTGGTTTAGCCATGCCCTAAGTTGTTTCTTTGTTTCTAGCTTCTTTCTTTCTTCTTACCCTTCTCCTGTCTTTATAGAAAGCCTGTGGCGGAACTTTAGCAGGTGTCATTTTCTTCATCCTTTATGTCATTCTAGATAAATTTGTTTCAGGCTACATTTTATAGTAAAGAAGAGAAGGGGCAGGAAACATAATGGCAATCACATTTACATTAACCACCAACAATTCTAGGGAATTCTTCTGTAATATTGGGCCTGTTCAGGCACCACGCTAAGCCACAGTTAGGCCTTTAACCGTTTTGCAGCAAAGAGTTGGTCTGCATTTTTAAACCATGGCTATCTAGACATCATGATTAGGAATGGTTCACATGATCATAGAATCGTATAGTCATAGAATAGCAGAGTTGGAAGGGGTCTATAAGGCCATCGAGTCCAACCCCCTGCTCAGTGCATGAATCCACCTTAAACCATGACTGATAGATGGTTGTCCAGCTGCCTTTTGAATGCCTCTAGTGTGGGAGAGCCCACCACCTCCCTAGGCAATTGGTTCCATTGTCGTATTGCTCTAACTGTCAGGAAGTTTTTCCTGATGTCCAGCCAGAATCTGGCTTCCTGTAACTTGAGCCCATTATTCCGTGCCCTGCATTCTGGGTTGATCGAGAAGAGATCCTGGCCCTCCTCTGTGTGACAACCTTTAAATTATTTGAAGAGTGCTATCATGTCTCCCCTCAATCTTCTCTTCTCCAGGCTAAACATGCCTAATTCTTTCAATCTCTCCTCATAGGGCTTTGTTTCCAGACCCTAATAATGTTTAATGATAATGTTTAGCTCAAAATGCTTAACCACCGAGGCTTAGTGTGTTGTCTGAACAGGGTCATTGTTGCAAACAATCTGATTGTTGCCAAGGAAGACCCATCTGATTGGCCATGTCCACGTGGTTCCACTATTTCCACAGTGACTTGGGATTGAACCACTGAGAATTGACTCCCACTCTGCTTGGAGATATGTGCAAATGGAACTGAACTTTTCTTTAATGTTTAAAATCCCAGAATCCAAGCTGAGGTTGGGGAATTTGCCTTCCCTGTCCTTATTTCCTAGTATGAGCTTCTGTTTTACACCAAGAGCTGCAGTCCAACACATTTCATGAAGACTATATTGTTGTTGTTGTTGTTGTTTTAAAAAAAGATTTTAAAAGCTCAGCACACCATTTTTAGTCACTCTAAAACATTCATGCAGACGTTGTAAGCAAGGTAGCAGCCAGTAACTCAAAGTGCTTCTGAACAGAAACACAGTTAAGAAAAATAAAAAAGTGTTTGATGTTCTCTCTTTACAACTCTTCTCCTTCTCTTCTTTATTTATTTCCCAGAGGGAGGTTGTTCTGTCAACCGTTTTTCTATTATGCATCCTTTTCTGACTGTGAAGATGTGGCATCATCTTGGAGTTTCCCCTGTAGGTGGTTTTATCCTGAGGCTTCTTCTCTTTCATTTTAAAATGTTGTGGGGGGGGGGGGTGTGCATGATGTGAGTGAATCATGGTATTTTTGAAAGTGGAAGCTGATAAATTTGAGTTGGGAAATGCATAAGAAAGAGACAGATAGGCTGCAATCCTACCAGCATTTACTGAATTCAATTACTTCTATGTAGACATGCATAGGATTGTGCTGTATGGTTTTTTGTTTGTTTGCTTGCTTTAATCATTTTTCTGTTAGTAAGCCTCACTTGAGGGCAAAACGGTTCTCTTATTTTTGAACTTTATTGCCATATGTTATTGAGACATAATTTTTTTAAAAGTCATCGATGCAGGAAATAACTATGATAGATTTTCCATAAAGCCCAGATTCAAATAATTTAATACAAAAACAATATATTTAAGAACATAAGAAGAGCCATGCAGGATCAGACCAAGGATCCATATAATCCATCACTCTGTTCGCACAGTGGTCAACCAGCGGTCAACCAGGGACCCACGAGCAGGACACAGGTGCAACAGCACCCTTTGCTGCCCAGAGTACTTCTTTTCTGTTCTATCACTGCTTGTGTATCTGTCTTCCTACTTTCAGATAACAGAGATTTTCCCTCTAAATCTCACAAAGCTTCTTAAAATAGGGAGACCAGATAAAATCCAGGTCAGGGCTGATGTAACTTTAACAGTTGTAGAGAAAAGGGAATTTCAGCCAGTGTCATTTGTATGCAATTAGTTCCTGGTGATATTCCCTCTTCATCACACCAGTTAAAGTTGCAGGGGCCCTGCCTTCTTTTGTATATGGTCACTCTAGTATAGTGCCTGCACCTTTAACTGTTGTGATGAAGAGGGAATTTCACCAGGAACTAATTGCATACAAATGACACTGGCTGAAATTCCCTTTTCTCTACAACTGTTAAAGTTACATCAGCCCTGACCTGGATTTTATCTGGTCACCCTATCTTAAAACTACACCAAGGCCAACCAAGATGGAGTCAAAGCCAAGCCAGGATTCTAATCCTAGAATCCAGGTGTCCATAGTCAAAAGTCTGGCATTTTCTCCTCTTCACTACATCAAACTGAACATTCTGTATTGCTGATTATGACTTGGGGTGGCAGTCAATAATCCTAGCTCATATCATTTGATATCTCGTGTGTGTGTGTGTGTGTGTGTGTGAGAGAGAGAGAGAGAGAGAGAGGTGGAGAAAATTGTTCAGTTCATATGTTAATGAGTATTTACCTAATTTCACACTTTCAAATCAATATACAACTGAAACTCAGTCATCACACTTCTATGAATTTTCCAATGGAATTCTCCAATCCAAAAATGGATACAATAATGTGTCTATTAGGGGAAAATGCACAGAAAAATGCAAAACATTATCAAAAACAACATTATGTGTTATATTTGGAAAATTAACCACATAAATGTGTATATTTGGCAACATTGAATACAGATATGCACATATTAGGAGAAATGCACACAAAAATGACTACACATTTTAATGCATTTTTTTAAAAAAATCAAGGTTCAGAACAACAGGAAAAATGGGAAATGGAGAGAAACCAAAATTGACTGATTTCTGCATTATGTCACAAGCATGTACACACTCACACATAGAGAGAGAATTATGTTATTACATATTATACTAGTGAATGAGTAGCTCTACCACTGAAACCACTTGAGTTCACTGTGGTTTATTTTTATTTATTTATTTATTTATTACATTTGTATACCGCCCCACAGCTGAAGCTCTCTGGGCGGTTTACATAGGATTAAAAACAATTAAAAACAATATACAAAAATTAAAACAGCAAAAACATACAACATACACACAATCTGTACATTTAAAACCACTTCAAAAAGCTACAAAAAACAAAACAAAACAAACCCAGGCTCCTCAGATATTGCCAAATGCCTGAGAGAAGAGGAAAGTCTTGACCTGGCGCCAAAAAGATAACAATGTTGGCGCCAGGCGGGCCTCGTCAGGGAGATCGTTCCACAATTGGGGAGCCACCACAGAGAAGGCCCTCTCTCTTGTTGCCGACCTCCGAGCTTCCCTCGGAGGAGGCACCCGGAGGAGGGCCTTAAATGTTGAACGTAGTGTTCGGGTAGGTTCATGTCAGGAAAGGCATTCCATCAGGTATTGTGGTCCCAAGCTATGTAAGGCTTTATAGGTTAAAACCAGCACCTTGAACCGGGCTCAGAAACATACAGGCAGCCAATGCAAGCGGGCCAGAGTAAGTCTTATATGTTCGAACCTACTGGTTCCAGTTATCAATCTGGCCGCTGCATTTTGCACAAGCTGCAGCTTCTGAACCACCTTCACAGGCAGCCCCACATAGAGTGCATTGCAGTAATCTAACTTGGAGGTTACCAGAGCATGGACAACTGAAGCCAGGTTATCCCTGTCCAGATATTTATTTATTTATTTATTACATTTGTATACCGCCCCATAGCCGAAGCTCTCTGGGCGGTTTACATAGGATTAAAAACATTTAAAAACAATATACAAAAATTAAAACAGCAAAAACATACAACATACACACAATATGTACATTTAAAACGCACTTCAACACTTCAAAAAACTACAAAAACAAAACAAAACAAAACAAACCCAGGCTCCTCAGATATTGCCAAATGCCTGAGAGAAGAGGAAAGTCTTGACCTGGCGCCGAAAAGATAACAATGTTGGCGCCAGGCAGGCCTCGTCAGGGAGATCGTTCCACAATTGGGGAGCCATCACAGAGAAGGCCCTCTCTCTTGTTGCCAAGCTCTGAGCTTCCCTCGGAGGAGGCACTCGGAGGAGGGCCTTAGATGTTGAATGTAGTGTTCGGGTAGGTTCTTGGCGGGAAAGGCGTTCCATAGGGACGTAGCTGGGCCACCAACTGAAGTTGGTACAAGGCACTCCGTGCCACTGAGGCCACCTGCGCCTCAAGTGACAGAGATGGTTCTAGGAGAGCCCCCAAGCTACGAACCCGCTCCTTCAAGGGGAGTGCAACCCCATCCAGAACAGGTTGAACACCCTCCATCCGGTCAGCGGAACCACCCACTAACAGCGTCTCAGTCTTGTCTGGATTGAGTTTCAGTTTATTAGCCCTCATCCAGTCCATTGTCACAGCCAGGCACTGGTTCAGCACATCCACAGCCTCACCTGATGAAGATGAAAAGGAGAAATAGAGCTGTGTGACATCAGCATACTGATGACAACGCACTCCAAAACTCCGGATGACTGCACTCAACGGTTTCATGTAGATGTTGAACAGCATGGGGGACAAAACTGACCCCTGCGGAACCCCATACTGGAGAATCCATGGGGCCGAGCAATGTTCCCCAAGCACCACCTTCTGGAGCCGACCCACCAAGTAGGAGCGGAACCACTGCAATGCAGTGCCTCCCACTCCCAACTCAGCCAGTCGTCCCAGAAGGATACCATGGTCGATGGTATCGAAAGCCGCTGAGAGATCAAGGAGAATCAACAGAGTCACACTCCCCCTGTCTTTCTCCTGACAGAGGTCATCATACAGGGCGACCAAGGCTGTTTCCGTACCAAAACCAGGCCTGAAACCTGACTGAAATGGATCCAGATAATCAGTCTCATCCAAGAGTGCCTGGAGCTGGCTCGCAACCACCCGCTTCAGGACCTTGCCCAGGAATGGAACATTTGCTACTGGCCTGTAATTATTAAGATTTTCAGGGTCCAGGGAAGATTTCTTTAGGAGTGGTCTCACTGCCGCCTCTTTCAGGAGGACTGGGACCACTCCTTCCTGCAAAGAGGCATTCATCACTTCCCTGGCCCAGCCAATTGTTCCATCCCTGCTAGCTTTTATTAGCCAAGAGGGGCAAGGATCCAATGTGGAAGTGGTTGCACAAACCTGTCCAAGCACCTTGTCAGCATCCTCGAGCTGCACCAACTGAAACTCATCCAAGAAAACAGGATAAGCCTGTGCTCTGGATATCTCACTAGATTCACCTGCTATAACATTGGAGTCTAAGTCCTGACGGATGCCATTGATTTTATTCTGGAAGTGTCCAGCAAATGTATTACAGCGGGCCTCAGATGGTTCTACCATGTCCTTGGGGCCAGCATGTAGAAGCTCCCGGACAACTCTGAAAAGCTCCGCTGGGCGGCAGATTGATGATTGAATAGTGGCAGCAAAGTATTGTTTTTTTGCTGCCCTCACTGCCCCTGAATACAGCTTACCATAAGCACTTACCAGTGTTTGATTGCATCCATCAGGAGTTCGTCTCTATCTGCCCTCAAGCCATCTCCTGTTTTGTTTCATCACTCTCAGCTCCGGGGTATACCACGGAGCCATTCGAGCTCTACACAGGAGGGGGCGCTCAGGAGCAATCGTGTCAACTGCCCGGGTCATTTCTGCATTCCACAGATCAACCAGGGTTTCGACAGGAGAGCCAGCCCTATCAGCCAGAAAACTCCTCAGAGCTAGGCTGACCATCTGAAAAGGAGGACAGGGCTCATATAACTTTAACAGTTGTAGAGAAAAGGGAATTTCAGCAGGTGTCATTTGTATGCAATTAGTTCCTGGTGAAATTCCCTCTTCATCACAACTGTTAAAGGTGCAGGCACTATACTAGAGTGACCATATACAAAAGAAGGCAGGGCTCTGCAACTTTAACTGTTGTGATGAAGAGGGAATATCACCAGGAACTAATTGCATACAAATGACACTGATTGAAATTCCCTTTTCTCTACAACTGTTAAAGTTATATGAGCCCTGTCCTCCTTTTCAGATGGTCAGCCTACTCAGAGCCCTCTGGAAACCATCTGGATCCATTAGCCTCTGGGGGCGGACCATCTTAATGGGTCCCCCACCCTTGCAGAGGGGAAAAGCTGCTGTAAGTCTAAACCTCAGCAGGTGGTGATCTGACCATGACAGAGGGGTTGATGTAAAGTCCCCCACTTTCAGATCCCCATCTCCATGTCCAGTTGAAAAAACCAGGTCTAGAGTGTACCCTGCTACATGCGTTGGGCCGATGGTATGTTGGGACAGTCCCATGGTTGTCATGGAGACCATGAAATCCTGAGCTGCCCCAGATAAAGTGCCCTCGGCATGAATGTTGACATCCCCCAGAACCAAGAGTCTGGGGGACCTCAACAGTACACCAGAGACCACCTCTGTCAGCTCAGCTAGGGAGTCTGTTGAGCAGCGGGGTGGGCGGTACACCAACAGAATCCCTAATCTGTCCCGTTGGCCCAACACAAGGTGCAAACACTCCAGACCAGTAGTCACATGGACAAGGAGCCTGCAGAGGGGGATGGAATTCCTATAGACCACAGCAAACCCCCTCCCCGGCCCTCAAGTCTACCCTGATGCTGAACCAAGTACCCCGGTGGGCATAACTGGGAGAGACTAACTCCTCCCTGCTCTCCCACCCAGGTCTCGGTTATACATGCCAGATCGGGTGCCTCGTCCACAATTAAGTCATGGTTGAGGGAGATCTAATGATGCACTGATCTGGCATTTAAAAGCAGCACCCGGAGGCCTGAGGGCTGGCTGATAAGGCAACCAACACTGATGTGGGTGTGAGGGGGACCGGAAAAGGCACAGCCATTAATTGTCTGGGCCTTTTTCCCCTAACCTGGCAAGTCCTCCTCACAACGCCATATCTCCCTCTATCCGTCACTACCCTGATTGTGCTCCCCTCAGATCCCCCCACCTGGCCCTATATCCTCCCTCCCAGGCACATAGCTCAAGCCTGGGGAAAGGGGGGGAACAACAACAACAACAACAAACACCCAAAGACAAAAACAAAAAAGCCGGCAGGCAGGCAGGCAGGCACACTCCTCTCCTCCCCTGGCAGCAGGCCTCCCTCTCCTGCAGGTTGATGGCTTTCCCAGGCCCCCTCAGCCAGCAGCTTAAATATCCCTCCCAGGAAGGGAGGGGGACAGATGTAATTGTCCACAGCAGCTGGCTCAGTACCTGGGGGCCTGGTCCTGCAGGGAGTGGCAGTCTGCCAGGCTGAAATCCTCTGGAGGGTGGTGGTGGTGGTAGCAGCAGCAAAGACCAGGAGGCAGGCAGGCACACCCCTCTCCTCCCCTGGCAGCAGGCCTCCCTCTCCTGCAGGTTGATGGCTTTTAATTTTGTCAGTTAAATTCACATTACTGAAATAAAAAGTTCTGTAAAGGTTCCTAAGCAAGTGAAAAATATTCACCCTGCCATGATAAATGAGGCAGGGTTATTTCCCAGTTCCTTGTATCTGAAAGTCTTACAAAATAATTGCTGGAAAATGAGCTTATAGTTAGTAACAAGATTTAATAGTGGTCAATTTCCCCAGGTAGTTTCAAGTTTCATTGGTAATCTTTATACAACTCCAGCAGACAGCACTTTTATGTACAATTATATGAAAAGGATACTTTATTCCAACTAATATTCAATTCTTACCTTAATGTCCTTCAGTAATGTGCTAAAGCATGGCCTTCTATAAAGTTACTACAAAGTTCTTTATATATAGGTATTCAAGTTTTGCAAATACATTTCCTTCTCTTCACATACAGTATGCATCTACAACACGTGATATCCATGTGGTGATTTGCATGTGTGTAGTGATGTCAGAAGAATCAGGTTGTGGGGTGGAGCTTTAACCAGCTGGCCTGACTTGCGTGGGTTTTTTTACAGCAAAAAAACCATTCGTGCAATTTTCAGTTGTTCTGCAAATTTGTGCAAATTATGCAAATTTGCATAATTTACAGCCCAATATCACACAAATTATGCAAATTTCTGCAATTTGTGACCATAATTAGCACAAATATCTTTTTGTGCAACTTTCAGCCAAGACCAAAAAACAAATAAAGGCCACCGAGTTGGGCATACGGTGGAAGTCAAGGAAGCATAAAAAAGGCTGGATTTCCTAGCAACAGAAATCCCCACATGTGTGGATGGGTTGTCAAGATTAAAACTACAGATAGAATTGAAACATCATTCGAGTCCATTCAGACTTCCATGGAGTCACTTCTATGGGTTCTGTTGAGTTGTAAGTCATTGGGTTGGATCCACATTAATTCAGTTGAAATTAGTTCCCATTGAAATCAGTGGGTTTACTGTCCAATTATGTCTAAATTTGCACATTGATTTCAGTAGACCTAATTGCAACTAATTTAATCCCACTGCACATGAAGTTATAGTGACCATATGAAAAGGAGGACAGGGCTCCTGTATCTTTAACGGTTGTACTGTGTATTTGTATGCATGCAGTACCAGGTGAAATTCCCTCTTCATCACAACAGTTAAAGCTGCAGGAGCCCTGCCCTCTTTTGCATCTGGTCACTCTAGGATAGCTCCTGCAGCTTTAACTGTTGTGATGAAGAGGGAATTTCACCAGGTGCTGCATACATAAAATGACACCTGCTGAAATTCCCCTTTCTATATGACTGTTAAAGATATAGGAGCCCTGTCCTCCTTTCCATATGGCCACCTTACATGAAGTGGCATAGTATGTTGCAGAAGGTCATGGGATCAAAAATTTACCCCTGCTCCCAACAATGCATGGCTTTTCCTACCCCTGTTGTCCGTGTGTAGACCTCTCTGTGTGGATGCTTCCCGGACCTGGAACTCAGTCTACACACACTTTCCAAACTTCAACATCCACATTAGCATACAAATCTGCAGACTTGCAGGGGGGATGTCAGCAGGACTAAAGGTACCCTTTTCAATTTTCCACATGGGTAATGCTTGAATGGGTCTCTGAATCCAATCTATTGAATATTAATAGGTGTTTTATATATGGATGACCATCACTTGATGACTGCAGTATCAAGTGGTGATGCAGGTATGAATGGGCAACAATACATAACACTACAGAAATACTCTCACTGCTTCAAACAAAATGGTTTTCAAAGGAGTCAGTTGTCAGATTGGGCAGAGAAATCAAATGATGCACATGTACGTGTGAATCAGCCTTCTGCCTAAGAGTATCCTTTCTGAAGTCCTTCCCTGCAAGCCGACATATTAGAAAGTTTCATTTGCCATTAATGCTGCTTTCTCTTCGTAGCCCTGATCATTTTGATTATCTGTTTTCAAAGCCAGGTTTTCAACCCAGACCATGATCAATTCCATCCTGTGCTTCTACTTCCAATCACACTTCTTTCTATTACGAGTTGGATATTTTCTATTAGGAGAACTGCAAACAGTGAGCTCAGATTGCCCATCAGTACCACTGAGAAAGAAAATGCAATCTGATCCAGGCAAGGTAAAGGAGTAGGTGTAGTTATGAAACATCATTCGAGGCGAGGTCATTGCATCTAGTAGTCTGCTCCACAACAGTGTTTAAATGCTCATTAAATGTAATTTTTACCATTTTGAATATCTCCAGCTACAGCAAGCTTTAAAAGAAAGCTGATACATTAAGCAGACCATCTGTGTGCAACAGTGTTTTTATTCAGTTGTGTAAACACCATGGAAAAGAAGAACAAAGATGCAAGGGCAAACTGAAGCAAAGAATTATTGGTGGGAACAGTTAATAGGACAATATCCAATACCAAAGTCTACCTAAAGTTTTTATTACTGGTTTTTATACGTTGGATGGATGAGTCCATGTTGATTTCACATGTGTACATTCATAAATTCATTCCATCCTAGTTTGGCATTAATCTGAATTTGTTTTTGTTTTTAAAAAGTCTCCCAGAAAATCTGCACAAAAGCTACTAGCTCATTTCACCAAAAGGCACATTTTGAAGGCACTTGCTTATGAAGGCACTTTTTAAACTGCAGGTTAAGGATTTGCAAACATGCAATGTTCAAGGTTGTTGAGCTTCTCCAAATTTTTCCTTCAGCTAATTCCACTTTATTTCCATTCTGTTATTTTCTTTCTTTCTTTTTGGCCAGGAAAATAATAATAATTTTTCAATCCAGGAAAATGCTCATTTTAAAAAGTGCATAGTTTTTCCTAGTTGAAAAAAATACACATTTTTAAAAATCCATATAGTTTAGGAAACTGAAAAAAAAGATTCCTGAGAATTGTTGTTCCTGCTCACATTTGGGGTTGCCAACAGAACATCTTTGCATGATTTGTGAACAGGATTGAAATTCTGATACATTCCTAACTTCAGAAGCATTTTGTTTTCATGAGCTTGATACATTTTGCCATTTGAGTGTCACACAGCTCTCAATAGGAATTCACAGATCCATGGGTTTCATTGCAGTCATCAAAGACATGTCTGTGGAGAAAGTTGTTGCCTTGCCCTGGGGCGCCAGGCTAGAACATGTCTCCTTCTATTGGTTTATTTGATGCTGCCATCATTCACACCAAATCTGGGTTGAGCAGTAGGCTAGGCTGACCAGATAAAATCCAGGTCAGGGCTCATGTAACTAACAGTTGTAGAGAAAAAGGGAATTTCAGCCAGTGTCATTTGTATGTAATTAGTTCCTGGTGAAATTCCCTCTTCATCACAACTGTTAAAGGTGCAGGCACTATACTAGAGTGACCATATACAACAGAAGGCAGGGCCCCTGCAACTTTAACGGTTGTGATGAAGAGGGAATATCACCAGGAACTAATTGCATACAAATGGCACTGGCTGAAATTCCCTTTTCTCTACAACTGTTAAAGTTACAGGAGCCCTGTCCTCCTTTTCATATGGTCAGCCTACTTTATTAAAGCAATAAGGCCTTCATGGGCTACACACACACACACACACACACAGAGAGAGAGAGAGAGAGAGAGAGAGAGAGAGAGAGAAATTAAACCCATCACTGACACTTCTTAGTTCATGGCAAGTGGCACAAAAATACCTGAGCCCTGTTGATACACCTCGCTAGAGTCTGAGTAGTCCCTTCTCTCCCTTATTTTGCATTAAGCAGGTGATAGCGGTGCGACTATAGTCCCTGGATTGGTATTGCAACACTCCAGCAGCTCTTTCTGAGACTAATGAAGCTTGAGTATATTCAGAACAGCTCAAATGGAAGTCCCAGGTCTGCATTTACAACACTTATGCAACACAAACAGCTAACAAGGAGGATTTGGTTTGGTTTTATCAGCAGACCCTTTGTTGTGGAGGGACTGCACTTCGGCAATTCTCATTGCCAGAGAGAAGGAAAACGTGCTGTTTCTAAATGGGCTCTGTACAGACATAAGAAAAAAACACTCAATCTCCAAAAGCAACAAAGAGCCCGGTGGCACCTTAAATGTGTGAGACATTTCTCAAAAGTTAATTCCATTCTATACCTAGTATAAAATAATAGAAATCTAATCCTTAGAAGGTGGAAACTGGCGTGTCACCATTGTTGTCACTGCAGGATAATGGAGGGAAGATGCATGGAAGGGAGGTGCAGATTGGAGAAATGGCCTGGAGAGAGAGGATAAAATAAACTCTCCTGCAAAACCACCCTGACTCAAGTATGGAACCAGCAGGTTGTTGGTCATAGCCTGCACAACAGAAGGTGAGCTGTGGGGGTAAACTGGGAAGGGGTTTTGCTGCCCAAACCCATATTTGCTGGTTAGCACTGAATAGACCAAACCTACCTGGGCACAAGGGCAGTTCTCTTCTGACATCCCTTCAACAGGGAAGCTGAATTATGGAAAAATTAGCATTCTGGACTGCATGGAGAGCCTCCACAGATACGGGAGGCTCTTGTCCTCACGAAGGCAGCTTGAGGGACATTTATTGGGGGGGGGGAAGTGGGCTACAAGTTAGGAGTGTGCACTGCCTTGGTCCTGAACCCCAAATCTGAGTCAGAACTGAATTGGGCCACCTCAGCCTGAAGCAGCCGAAGTGCTTTAGGCCAATTTGACCCAATGTCCAGCCACTGTCCCCTGCCTGCCCACACATCTGAGGGACTTACCTGACGCCTCCACTTGCTGTGGCGAGCCACCCATCCTCTAGGACAGCCACCGTCTTTAAGGAAGATGGCAGCTCTAGCTGACATAGATCTACTGTTGCAAACTAGGGCAGCAGGAGAAGGCCATTTCTGGGAAAGGGCTTTTCTGGCCACTGTAATTAGCAGCAATAGAACTGTAGCAGGCCAGAGCAATCATCTTTCTTAAAGATGGTGGCATTCTTGGAGGACAGATGGCTCACCAGTTGAGTGGAGACATCAGGTAAGTCCCACGAGTGGGGGGCAGCAGCTTGCCAAGTTCAGGGGCCAGCAAGAAGAGTGGGAGTAAGCAGGAAGGGAGGGGTGTCTGATGGACTCCCAGTCAGCCTTACGCTGGGCTTTCTCGGTTGCCCACCGCCACCAGGGAAACCACAACAACCAGTCTGCTTTGGATTTGGAACTGAATCTGAAGTGGGCTTGGACAGTTCTGAAGCACCCCAAGTCAAATCAGGGCCAATTTGGAAGTTCTGAATAAGCATTCAAGTTGAATTGGGGGTGCATGTGCCCAGCCCTAGTACAAATCAAATCAAATCAATAAAGTCATCCCACACATGTAGAGGGTGACCAATGTGACAACTGCAGGTGACACAGCTGGCACCCTTCCCCTCCTTGTGTATTGATTATACCCAGGATCTGAACCCCCTGAATCGGGCTCATTGCTTTCCTAGATCTGACAGATTCAAATGCAGACAGTGCTGTGTCTTTGTTTTACTTTCCCCTACTTAAGTTCCTCATCCAAGTAGGAAAAAGTGAGACCACATATCCAAAGGTCTCTGAGACAGGGAGGAGGATGTCCAAACAACTTCCACTCTTTGGCACTGAGGCAAATTCCATAATTCCAGAACAGACTGTGATTCAGCAGCAAGCCCTGGATCCATTTCCCCCACTGAAAGGCTTGTTTTACTGTATAGATTTGGTTGGGGTCCAGGTTTTCCCCCCTAGGTTGAACCAGCCATAAGAGATTTCTGGTTAAAAAAGAAATGTTTTGTTTTGTTTTATCACACACACACACACAAACACACACATTTTGTTGAGTAACACCCTGCTTTTTATTGCTTTTGCTTCCCCCCCCCCCCAATGATCCAAGTCAGAATTCAGCAAACTACCATCTGTATAGTGATGGCAATCATGTCGTTTCAAGACTGGATTATTTATGCCTGTTACACAGATTTTACAGGGCTTGTTAACCTTTATTTTTGCAACCGAGCCTGAAATTGGTATCTTGTACACAATTTTCAATGAAGCCGTAGTGAAAACGGTGGCCACACTGACATTTCAAAAATCCCTATTTATTTTTTCTCTCATTCATTTCTAGTACTTCTTCTTTTTCAATATATTTTCCTCTCTGAAACATTCCCTATAATAAGTTATCATCATGTTTTATGAGGCAATCCATTAGTAATTACAAAATTGATCACTCTCTAACGTAAGATTGATCAGCAGTGCAACATCAGAGCTATACTATGGTGAAACTAGAGCTATATACAAATGGCCTTTTGAAAATAAGCATCATATTTATGGGCAAAGAAATTGGGTGTGGGGGGAGAAAGATTTCACCAAATTGCTCCAAGGCAAGGATGTATACAATAAATAAAGTTAAACATAGGTCTCATATTGCAATTTGGGTTTAAAGATGGGTCCTTCATCTCAGTAATTAAAAACATTGGTGAGGCCTACGTTTGTAAACTGCCCAGACTGCTTCACCTATTGGGCAGTACAGAAATAAATAAATAAATAAATAAAGGTTATGAATGAATTTTATTCTGACACAGATGGTCTTAGCGGCTTAGGTTTTGGAAGGCTTTTCAGTTGTGTGTGGGAGCTGATATCTTCTGAAGGCATTGAACTAAGAAATTACAGTGAATATGAATCCTACCTCTTTTCTAACACTCAAATGTGAACTCAGATGAGGACTATTCTTACATATGTGAAAACCACCACACACTATAACCAGTGATTGAGTTTTCACACAAAGTTATCAGCCAACTGCTTCCCTTCTCATATATATCACACTAGCTGATATACCCAGCATTGCTCAGCCCCCCTAAGATATATGTCTGTGAGGTAATCACCTTAAAGTAGTAGTCTGGTGCTAGGCCTGTGAGTTAACTTTTAATCAAATTACATTTGTTTCTTTTCTCTCTCTCTCTCGCTCTCTCACCCCTGATGCATGGCCAGGGTGCCTTAAAGCTGCTGCCATGATTTCCCATGTCCCCACAGAAAACAAAATCTACAACTCCTGGCATGCCTTTCACCACGTTGCCTGACTTGCCCAATGGGAGTCCTTCCACTGAGACTCAAGGGAAGTGAAATCTGGCTAATCCAGTCCACACTGCACTGTTCAGTCAGTGCCCGTAGGTAGGCCATGAGGGAGTCAGCCTGCTGACTGATGGTTAGGTTGGTTGCCATTGGCAACAGGCCCAGAACTGCACCTTCCTCCCCTCCTGCTCTCAATGGGGCCTAGCGACTAAGGCAGCTGGCCCCAGGCACTCTCCCTTCCCGTCCAGGAGGGCAACCCACTACCAAATGGTGGCTGCCAAAGCCTAATCTTCCCTCCTGCCCAAGACATGCTGGGTGTTGTAGGCATAAACTAGGTCCCTGAAAGATGTGTTAGTCTTTGAACACCATCTGAGGTGTGGTAGGAGAATGGGCCTTCTTAGTTGTGGATTTATAGATTTCTTTTTCCCAGGCAGGCTGGCCTAGTGACTGCATTAATGGCTTTTCATTGCCAAGTGAATATTTTTTTCCCCAAGGCCTTTTAACTTGATGAGATTTTTTATGCTGTGATTGTCATAACTAAACCACAACATTCCAAAACAGATGCAGGAATTACTGAATAAAGTTCATGATTTTTATGTAAAAGCCTGACTATACCTTCGAAACAGAAGAGCGAATGGAGGAATGACTGATAACTGAGGCTAGAACGGAATTGTGGTGGGATTAGTGGTAGTTGGAGAAAGTCAAGCAGAAGGAGAATAAAGACAGTTAGTGAGTTAGGATTGAGAGATAGTGACCTGGCTTGCACATAGTGACCTGGCTTACTAACTCATACTTTATTTAAAATTAGCCACTCTACATGCCAGGACTACACCTCCCAGCATGCCTTTCATGGCCTACAGAGGCCAGAGTCCTCTGAGAGACGCTTCTCTCCTCTCAGTGCCGATACTGAGGATTGAGGAGTAGCATCACCGAGGAGAGGAGGTAGGCATCTGTCAGTGGACTGGGCCAGCTCCGAACAAGTCGTGCTGGGACTGTCTTGGCCTGCACTTCTTGTCCACCAGGTGCTCCATCAGGAGACTGTACTGAAGGACCAGGGCCGGGCCAGGCACTTGTCCCCTTCATTGGACCTGTTGCTGGCCATGCAGAAAGTGCTCTCCCTTCCTCCTTCCCTCCCTCTTCAAAGTGAAGGACATGCACACACTTCCCCCAGATTCTCAGAAAATAGCAATATCAGAACGGGATGCCCTTGAGCATGTTCAGAGCTTGGCCTCTCAAAGTCATACTGCTGAATCTAGTTATGATTTTAAAAGCATGCATGCTGGGTGGGAGCAGGCACTGCACATAGACGCAGCCCATTTATGTAGTTTGTTTCCTTTTATGTGAGATTGGGTTGACTACTCAAGACTGACCTTAGAAGTCTGAGTTGTGAAAGGCATGCAGCATCCATCTGTCCATGCACTCACAATGGCTGCCAAAGGCCAGTAAGTCTGGCCTCCCAATCAATACATGCTGGGAGTTTTACCCAAGCATGCTGGAGTTGTAAGCCTAGGTTTTTTATTAAATTCTTTAAAAATACATAAAACCCAAAAAATTGTGTTTTCAGATTTTTCTGGTACATTGTACAACCAGACCTATCAGCATGCCAAATGTCAAGTTTCTAACTCATCCAGAAGTGGGTAAACATTTCTGGACATACATGAAAACACACATGCTTTCTGCTTTATAGGTAGAAATGTGTGCTTGGATAGGTATTGCATATGGTTATTTATTTCATATGGAGGTAGCTCATATGAAGTGTATAATGCATGTTCAAGGCAATGCAAAACCAAGATAACAATGATCCAAGTCCCAGATCTTTGGACTAAAAACATCTGTATTAAAAACACACCCTTATTTTAATTGGTGAACATTAGGGGCTAGAGAACAACAATAAAAAGTGTGTGATGTCCCATTTGGGAAGGCAAACAATAAACAGAAGGGTCGGACCCAGGATAAATGGAAAGCAAAAAGAGAATGAGTTCTCAGAGATGCTTAAGGGAAACTTCTTTATTTAAGCCCAATGTGTTTTGTAGACTGAGGCTCCTTCATCAGGGGCAATTTGATAAAACTAGTGAAAATCCCATGAGACCATGGGTGCTAGTAGTCCTGCTTCTTTCCTGCTTTTTTGCCCTTCCTTCTCACCGCAAAGAAGCTCATGACTAATGTAAATATGGCTCGTGCATAATGAATTCCCTCCTCCAATATCTGCATGCAGAGCAACCCCACCCCTCCTTCATACACCAAGATGGCTGCCTCCATCCTCTCTCCTGCTGGCAGCAACCTTCATGCCACACTGATTAGCTGAGCAGGGCAGTCCATCATCCCATTGGCAGAGGGGCTTCTCCGCCACTTTGGCAAAGAGGAAATTAATTGCTATTAAAGCTCGAGGTTTGAACATTTTGAATTTCCAAAATTTTCTGCACACCTACACCACTCAAGCTTCAGTTTAAAACAAAGTGAGCAAAATTGATCTGGTACATTTTGAATAATAAACCTTACACTACCCTATTCTTATACAAGATGAAAACATTCTTATACAAGATGAAAACATTGCTCACTAAGATAGTGGCTATGCTTTCTAATTCTATGAGATTGCTCCTGACAAAATGTGTTGGGATTAAATCAGCAACTTTAAATTTGGCACCTCTGAGAACTTGTTCTCTTTTTGCTTTCCATTTAGGATGGAACAGACCCCTCCCACAATTTCACAGGGGCAAGTGCTCATTTATTTTCTGCCTTTCATTATGCCTGCCTCCAAGTAACAATGGGTCAGATCCTGAGAACTAAAAGCATAACATGCCTCCACCCAGTTTGGACCAATTCCCACCATTCTCAGCAGTTTCCCCATGCCACAACCCACACTGTTCAGGAGGGTCCCCTGATCCTCCAAAGAACCATTTGGAGCTATGGGGAAGGTGGAAAGAGACCCCTTTCATGGTCTTCCAGTTGTGATTTTAGGGATCGAAGTCCATCCGTATGGTAGGGGTGCACCTGGCTTTGAAGAAGCCCTGGGCAGTGCTTTCTTTTTCTTTTTCTTTTTCTTTTATTTTCTTTCTTTCTTTCTTTTTTGCTAGTGGGGCCAGACTTGGGGGAAAGGGAAGTGGGTACCACCATCAGTTGAAGGGATCATTTGGGGTCCTTCTAGACCCTGGCTGTGGTACTGCCCTGTGCAGTTGGGTCTTGGCCTTTCCATGAACAGAAGGGCTCCTTCCATTCATGGGAGGCACCAGGCTCCAGAGGATTCTGGAGGAAAGGGCTGGGAAGGTCATCTTCACCAATTCCCCCTTCTCCCTACTGCCTCCTGCATTATCTCTCATGCTGCTCCAGAGGCTCCCCCAGCTGTGCAGAGCAGCTTTTCAGGAGGCACAGGGGTCTGCAGGGGGAATGAGGAATGTCACCTCCATGCCCCCTTCCTCCAGTGCAGGTGGAACACTGCTAAACACTACTCTGGAATGTATCCGGTCCCATGTTTTATTGGGGATAAAGAAATATATACGTGGCTCATATGTCTGTTTTCCAGTTCCACCTTAATAGAAAACAAATGAAATGATGGAAAAGTTAGCATTAACGTCTGTCACACATCATAAATTGCTTTTCTTCGTGCTCTGTGCTATAAAGATAACTTGATATATCTCAGAGGAGCATAACAGGAGAAAGCATAGCCTTCTTCATTCATGTCATTCCAGTCACAGAACCAGCAAGTAAAGATACAGAAAATTCTGCAGAATCATGTGGTATTTTAGTGGTCAGACTGACAATGTTGGCTTTTAAAAAACAGTGATAAATATAAAATACTGCCTTCCCTGGCACAGCAGTTCTTTTAAATGCAACAGAGGAAGCAGAACGCCTTTCATATAAGTAAGTGCCAATGCTTTAATAAGTCCCCACTTCGGTCTTAAAATATTTGTTCTCAACCTCTCCACATATGGTTCCCTCACACACATACATTTACGAACAATTTCATACACGCTTTACGTGTGGGCTGCATATACATCAAGAAAGAACTATGGCAGCAATTTTACTATTGGACATAATGTTATTCCCAGATTTGCCATCTTCTTTTTTTATTCTGAAAGAATAGAGTGCTTGATAATACAGGGAAAATACAACGGGAAAGTGAAGTTCTCTCTTTGCCTCATAGTTGCAAAACACTGGTGGTTAAGTACATTAAATAGCACAAAACAGCAGGTGAGACCCTAATTTGCTTTTCCCGTATACTACATTTATGGTCAAATCTTTGGGTAGCTGACATTTCATTTTCAAAACAGGTTTGCACAAATGAGTTAAAGATTATATCTGACCGCAAGATCACAATTTAGGGACAACAGAGCTCGCAGGCACTCGCCCCGTGTGTTTGCCAAGCCCTGCTTGGCTGGACCTGTTCCAGGGCGTCGGCCTGGCCGAGCACTCCATGAAGCACACTTTCTAGGGGCCTCTGGAAAGTGCACGATTCCCTCAGCACACCAATAGTGTGGCCAGGGGGTTGCACACTTTCTGGAGGCCCCAGAAACCGTGCTTTGTCTCCCTTCCCCCCGCTATGTGCCAAACTTGACCTTAAAGGCCCTCTTATAAGGCCACATTTGGTGCATGGAGGGGGAAGGCAAAGCACGGTTTCCGGGGCCTCCGGAAAGTGTGCAATCCCAGCCATGCTAATGGTGTGCCAGGGGAAGTGTGCACTTTTCAGGGGCCCTGGAACGTGTACTTTGCCTCCCCTCCTCATCGATCAGTGCCTTAAAGGCCCTCTTGATCCAAGGTTCTAAGAGGGCCTTTAAGGCCATGATTGGAGTGGGGGAAGCAGTTTCCCCAAGGCTGAGGAAATTGCGTACTTTCCCCTGCTGTATTAATGGAATCGGCCATTAACGCAGCAGGGGGAAAGGACAAAGGGCACAGGTCAGGGTGGAACTGAGTTCCACCTGGACCTGGACCCCCTTTGTCATCTCAGTTGTCCTGTGGAGAAAATCCACTGGGTGCATCCTCTTGGGCCCATGAAATGTCCTTGCAGACCTTCTCCATTAGTGTGGTGGGGCAGAGCATGCCATTTATTTATTTTTTAAAAGGGTTTTAGGCATGTGTGTGATAGGCCAGACTTTGCTTGCATTCAAAGTTAAAAAGAATGTATTTGTATCGTCTATTTTTGTTAAAGCACTGGGCTGCCCCATCCCCGTCTTCATCATATTTTTGGTTATATTGATGTGTGCCTAAACAGCGCCTAAGCTCATAGTTTTGTGGAGGGGAATGTGTGGCCTTCCAGATGTTTTTGGATTGCAACTCCCATCTGTCCTACCATGCATAGTCTTGGGGGAAGGATGATAGAAATAGTAGTTTAGAGGTTTCTGTGTCCTTAATGCTCATAATGTTCAGCTGGCTAAGATTTTCATTGCACAGTGACTTTGGGGCTAAGACTCTAATCACTAAGATAAGGGTCAGAGCATGCTGGGAATGTTGTTTTAGTTAACCCTGGCAATTAGGGCGTATAGTCTGGTTTATAGATGTTTAAGAATGCCATTATTGTTTCACATTCTGGTTTCAAAAGACCTGCTAAAGAGCACATGTAAATGCTGGCAAGAGTCTCATATTTGTCTTATTCCATTTAATTATCCATAAATTGCTTAGGAGCAAAAAGATGTTCCAACCTCTGCACATCTCCCTTTGAGTTGTGAAATGTTTATAGAATGCTTTGTGCAAGTAGGTTAAGTAAACATGTGGTAATTGCTTGATTGCTTTCTACAGCTCTGTTTATGCCTCAAAGTAATACCAGCCACTAATCTTGTTATCACACCAAAAGAGCAACTGAAACAAGATTACATCCATTGTCTTGCTCTAACTCTGAAGTAGGCTATCAGCAGGAAGTGTCTCAGGGAGCCCAAGATGAATGTGAAGGAAAGTACTGCACTGTTTTATGGAATATATGGTTAATTTGTCTTTTCAAAGAAATAGAATGTTACAGGCACTTGGATATTTCTGAATATGACTGTTTGTTTCACTTGGGCTGCTTCTTGAGAAAGATGGATAGATCTGACATTGTTTTAAAGTGCTAGAAATTGCTTGCAAATGCATGACTAGCTAAGCAAAGTGGCTGTTTTATTAGAAATATGGAACCAGATTCTCATCACAGACACTTTTGACGGTGAAAACTGCAAGAGCATCATTGGTGGTTGGACTCATACTGTATTTAGCTTCACTCCCTTACTGACTTCATTCTTTACCTATTTTTTCTCTAAAATACCCAGTGTTTCCTATTGTTCACAGAATCGTGTATTTTAACCCCTTCTTTTATTCAGAGGGCTTTGTCTTCTAACATGGAAAGCAGGAGCAAAGCAGAAATAAATGTTTGTAAATTTTTGATGTTTGTCACACTTCCCAGTCTTGAATGTGAAATTCGGGATATTCGAAATTCAAATTTACAACTTTATCTCAAAATGGCATCTTTCAATTGTTTCTTTGGCATCAAATATGTCTTCTTAGTCCACTGTGAGACACTTCCCCCACTCCCATGCCCAGGGAAAGTCTACAACTCCCAGCATACAGTGCCTGGGAGGGCTGGACTTACCAGGGTACAGGAGCAGAGTGTAAAGCTATCGTCGTTGCTGCCTGCCATGGCGTTGTGTGCTCCTCGGCACTGGTGACTCTATGTTTCCAGTGCCAGCGCATCTTCCCAACGCATGCCGCAATTGTATCCCTTTCCGGGGAGAGATCTTGCGAGATCACTGGCTTCCCTGAGGCCCGAGGCTTGCACAGGCCTAACTTCAACTGCAGATTGTGTCCACATCTGTGTTCAATCCAGAAGATATGAACTGTGGGTAAATCCTGATCAAAAGCAACCTGAAATGAATGTCTCATGCATCCCTAGACCTGGTGCAACCAAACCTGGATGAATTACTCTCTGCAGAAAAATGGTAGCTTCCAGGAGAGCTGTTGCACTTCGGTCTCACCACTACCTGTAGGGCTACAAAGTGGGAGAGCAACTGTCAACTCAGCAGCTCCCATGTGATACAACGGACCAATAGGGTTTCACCTCACTCTATAGAGGCTCAAATTTGAGCCTGGCTCCACAGTTTGTGAAACTGGTGATGTAAGTTAAAGATCGCTTGCCTACTTGTTTGCCTGTGCATCCATCTTGTATTATCTCCAGACAGACAGCCCTGGCAACGCATCTAGACTGTCTCAGTTATTTTTTCCACTCCTACACTATATTCTTCTCCCCTACACAGCACCACTCACACACACCTTCCATTAAAAGTCTGGCTGACAGAATATTTTGTTCACAATAAATTTTTTTTACAGTAGTAGGCTGTCAATCTTTTCTGACACTTGCATCACTATTATAGTTCCGCAGGGTCTTCAATCTGATTTTGCACGAGTGAATTCATTCCGTTGGGTAATTTCATCTCTTTCTCAAAACACTGATCAAATTAATTTGGAAAACAAAAGAAATCAATGCTAAAATAATATAAAAAGGAAATATAAAATGTATTTGATCAATGGCACTGTACTTTAAAAAGTGGGTTGCAACACAACAGTTTAATCATTTGTGAAATCCAGTTTGTTATGCAACATGATCCATTCTTTTGACAAAATCCATTTGGTCCTGAGTTCCCCCTCCTCTCTTTGCAGAAAATAATGGAATTATGTTTGTCAAACTGATTAGTATTGCCAAAAGACATTTCATGAGGTTCCCATTTTTGGTTCTGTCAGGAAGATTAAGTATCCTAGTTTAGTTCTAAAAGACTCACACACATATCTATAAATATGCACCTCCAATCTCCATGTACGGATTTGTGAGTACATATAACATAGTAGTGCCTCTGTTCACACTCCACAATTTTGGGCTTCAGCTCCCATCAGCCTCAGCCAGCATGATAAATGATCAGGAATGCTAGGACTTGAAGTCTAAAATGTGTAGAGGGCACCAGCTGGTGGAAGCTTGCTCCAGAGTGACTAAAGAAAGGAGTCATACAAATAGCAGATGTTGCACTTTGGTGAGGGATATACAGATTTTTAAAAATCCATTCCGTCTGCATTCTCAGATTGTCTTTCATTCCTTCGTCCACTCACTGACAGAATCAGATTTTGTTTTCAATGTCTTGAATTTGCACAAGTTTTCATCAGCACAAAATTGCACTTGTGAAAATGCACAAATCCTTCCAAAAGGTGCTTTTTTTATGCTTTAGCCTATGGAGGAAATGCACATTTTGGCATAAAATTCCTGAAAGTAAAAATAAAAATGCAAATCCACACGCCTTGGGAAAAGCTGGTCCACTGTGGAATCCGTGGGTTGGATTCGTAGAAACCGATGGTGTTGTGGATTCCTCCAAGATTCCTAACTTTGGCATGGTGCACTTGATGGAGAAGCAGAATCACAATGAAAGCTCTGTCTCAAAGGGAGCAAAGCGAGAAAAGGTGGCTTTAGGGTGGACCTGAAACTCTATCTTGTCTGCCTGTCCTCATCACCAGCATTGCCCAAGAGCTCCTGTTATCACCAATGACATTAAAAGAGGGAAGTAAGAGGGCACTGCTATTGCTGATGAGGAATGACAAATGAGCTACAGCCCCTCTCTCTGTCATAGCAATGGCAATGGACAAGGTCAGGTCATGGGGGTGAGGCCATCTCACTACAACATAGCTTGGCCTTTCAAGCCAAGAGTGAGACTTCCTGTAGTAGAAGTGAAGGGAAACCATCATGCTTTAGGAATTCCCAGATGGGATAATTGAAAGTGTCGAGAAACTTTATTATATAGTAAATGCTGCCCTGAAGCTGTGGTCCGGAATAGGAGCAGTTGGAACAGTTGAAGCCAATTGTTGCTTCTAGTCTTTAAAGTAGTACTCTGCTGAAAAATCAGCTGTGGAGGGGTGATTCATTTTTAGGTGGCCTCCCCGCAATAGGAGGAAGGAACTGCTGTAGGGATGGACAAACGCATCTCCTTCCAGTTTCACCAAGTGCTTGCTAAACTGCTGCCTGCGAAGTATGTGACGGCCTAATGAGCACCTGAGAAGCATGGCAGAGCTGCCCCTCTCCTTAGCGAACTGCCATTTTGTGTAAAAATGGCACCTCATCTTCCCTGGAAATCTAAAATTATGTAAATGGCAGCTGTACAAGGGGCATTTATGCAACGTTACAGGCGTAAATGAATGTTGTGTAAACGGCTCATTTATGGCCACCATTTATTCCCTGAAATCCTTGCGCCTCCATTTTAATGCAAAATGGTGGCTCACTAAGGGGACAGGTGGCTGCCAGCTGCTTGCAGACCATGTAAACACCCAGTGAACAGGTCTGATAAGTGGCAGTGGCTGGGTGAGCAGGGTCCAGGTGGTGAACTGGTCTGCTGGACTCCATCCTCACTCCCTACAGACTCCTGTGATCTCCCTACACTGCTGATGCCAACCCTGCCTCCATTATTTCCTGCTTCAGGAAGAAAGTTTTGCTGCATATACAATGGCTTGTAAAATAGCACAGAATCAGCAGGGAGGTGCGGGGGGAGGAACACTGCAGAATCGAAGTAGACAGATCTGCATAAAAATACAATGAAAAATATATTTTGGTTGATGGAGGCTTAGCATGTCAAGGTTCATACACCCAAATAAATTATGTGAAAAAGGCTGCCAACCTATATGCACTTAGCTGGGAGTAAATCCAGTTGAGCTCAGTGTGACTTATTTCTGGATAGACTTGCATAAGGTGGCCCTGTAAGGCTTTTTTTGTTTATTTGTGGCAAGTTGCTCTGCTTGAAAGATCCCATCCTTCTCATGCTCATGTGAAGAGAAAGCTGCAGCCCCTTGCAACATATATTCATTCATGTGGAATGCAGCGTGGAAATTGTAGAGTCAGTGCTTGGTAGCAAGGGACAGATAGTCTTCTGGATCAAAATTAGCCACTACATCTGGTTCGGCAGGGGGGAAAAGGTGACCCCCCCTCCTTCAGTGATATACCCATGAAGAATTTCATTGTATAGAGAAATTATCCGTGCTTTAAGAACAAAACAAAAACATATTTTACAAAGACACAGCAGTAGCAATTTCAAATGTTAAATGCATTTATTAATACAATGGATGCAGATAACTATAAGTGGTCATCAGCATCACTTCTAAGGAAAATAAATGGCACATTGTGCCACTTCAGCTTTTGATAACTTCAAAAATGGGTAAAAATTCTCTATAACTTCAGAACAGGGCAAAATAAATCATTGCTGCCATTGGCTGTGTTTGGACAACACTTTAGTCAATGGTGGGGGAGGGGTCAACTCACAGTTGGGGGTTTTGGGGGTACTCCCCACATGACTAATTGCCATGCTCCTGTGGAGTGGTTGAGGCTCGTGTGGAATGGATTACTAGTCAACCCGGCATTTGACTGACACAGCCCCCATCCCTCTCCCCACCCTCCCTCCTCCCTCAGTCCTCCCAGTGCTATCCCAGCAGCCTCTGCAAGTTGTGCTGGCAGTAGCAAAACATCCAACTCAGTTATAGCAGCTGTTGCCTGGGAACTCTGTAGCCAGGTGAAAAAGTCAACTCAATGGGTCGAAAACTCTACTGGCTCTGTTCTGACAACACAAAAACCACCGGTTGAATAACTGGACAACTCTGCATTCAGTTGTGTTTCTTCAGTGGGTTTTTTGCAGAAAAACTCAACCATGGGATGGTTTTTGCCCGACAGACAACACAAATACCAAACGTTGACCGCTCCACTCATGGTTGACTACTAAAACCACCTGTGTTTTTTGTATCGTCCGAACACAGCCATTGTAATTGTAGAAGGGCTGGCATACTCCAAATTTAGTGGGAAAGTAAAATAAAGCTATACATTTCTGGAAAAGAAAAATAATTAATCTCCCCAGTGAAGGCTTATAATATTCCTTGAATACCTTCATTATTCCATTTGGGATTATTCAAGCATTACGCATTTCTACATGATTCGTATGGAACTTGTTGTCCAGTTCACTATATGGAGGTTGGTGGTGAAGAAATGGAAGTAAATGCACATACTAAAATTAGAAGCGTGACTAAGGCAGATGCGAAGAACTGGCTCCAGAGGGTTGCAAGGTTGGACATTTGCCAGGTATCCAAGACTAGGGATGCTGGAGAAATCTGCCATGGATTCAAATGAGGCCAGATTCCAAAGAATCTGATCTCCAGAATCTGCAGCGGATCGGCAGCACTCACCCCCACAAGAGTTCTCCAGTTTTTGAAAAGATACGGAAAAATGACAGCTGTAAATGGCTTATTATATGCCTTTTGTGGCTATAAAGCCACTTAACACCTGCAATGTTGTGAAGTGGCCCCTTTATGGCTGCCATCTACACAGCCTCCCCATCCCAGAAATGTCTGAGCTGCCATTGTTGTGCAAACTGGCAACTTGGAAAGGGACAAGCGGCTCTGCAGCATCGCCGGGTGCTTGAGGAGCCATCAAGAAGCTCACGCGGTGCCACAAGCAGGGGTAGAGGGTGGCGGCAGCTCAATTTTCACCTTGCTGTTTAAATTTGTATTTCAAACCTGTATTCATTTCTGCCTGGCTGCTCGGTTTTATCCTGGTTGTGCTTTTACACTGCATTATATGATGTTTCTATGCTGTTGTTTGTTTAATATTTTGAATGGTTTTCATGGTTTAAATTTTTGCAAACCGCCCAGAGAGCTTCGGCTCTTGGGCCGTACAGAAATGCAATAGATAAATAAATAAACAAGTGTCTGAAAAAGTCGAGCATGGGTGAGTCCATCTGCCCCTACATGATACAGACAAGCATGTTGGGGGGGAAAGAACGTTTAACTCCAAGTCTTTTAAAAAAGGTGACTGAATTCTCTCTGCCGTTCTCTATTGTGCCGATCAGTGGAGGCCGGGGCTCTGATGTCAGTGGGGCTGTGAATCCGTTTTGGGTTTTAGTCAGAACTCTAAAGGAACTAACCAATGTGCTGAATCCACTTGGGGGATTGTGTTCAGCACCTTGGATAGCTCCTCTAGAGTTCTGGCTGAAACCCAGAGAGGATTCACAGCCCCACTAACATCAGAGCCCGCAGCCTCCACTGCCTCTGATAATTCATACCTGGCGGCAGGCCTTCTCTCTTCTCCTGGAGCGCATTCTTTTCATTGAGTTAGTAGCTAATTCTTTTTTTTTTCCTTTTACAACTAAAAATCTCAGTTGTCTCTTATGAATCTCTTTTGCCCTCAGCACACAAGTCTCCCCAAACTCTCATAAGCTCTAATTATTTCCTTTTGTTGTTCCTATATTTTCATGTGCAATTGCCCCTCATTGTACCTTCAGCTGCAAGATTATAGTGCTCAGTGTCCTCCCTGGACTGGCCAATTGGCACTTAAAGGTGTTTGTTGTCAACGAAAACGCCGTAAATGATGCCACCACTGGGCCCCAAGTGAAAACGTACTTTGCCAGGAGAAGCTAAAGCCTTCTTCAAAATGTTCCAGGAACTCCACTGCACTGTGCATTCGATAATTATTTATATCCAAGTTTTCACCCAGCCTCTACAAACCTTCCATTATTATTTATTGTCGGTAATTTATATTGAAGCATTCCATGAGTGCATTTTAGGATGATGGAATGAGCAATTCCCTTAAACCATAATTAGAGAAAATTGCTGCACAGATCATAGTGTTCTGGAACTTAGAGCAAGTCTTCTTGTCGGAAGAGGAGGGGGAGCCGCAGCCATAAGAGATCAGACTCGTATGGATGGCTTCAATGTAAACAGTAGAGCTAGCAAGAGAACAAAAAAATGTTACATTCACAAAATAATGGATCTTCTATTTGGAAGGCATTTGACACAGATTGCTTCCATGCCTTGACAAACAGGTGTATAGATGTATTCAAAGGCATCTGTGGAATTCTAATTCACCCAATGTAAGTGAAAGAAAAATAATCCCCACAAAGGGGCAACTTAAATAGATATTGGGAATTTCTCCCCTTTCTCTCTCTCTCTCTCTCTCTCTCACACACACACACACACACACAGAGAGAGAGAGACAGAGAAAGAGACAGAGAGAGATGCAACTGCATTCATAGGACAGGGCAGAATGGAGCCCTTTCCCTCTCTTTCCATTGCTAGCTGGACCTAAGATACAAACAGGTATCTCACAATGGCATGTCAGTGTATACCACCCATACTATGTAGTTTCTAGTCCAGACATGACTATTTTGTGATCTCTGGGTTGCTAGTAGGGCTGTGCACCACCTCAGGGCTGAAGCCTGAATCCGGTACCAATTCAGCCCGGATCTGGCACCCCAAAGTGGATCAGAATGGGTCTGAAAGCTTCAGGATGCCTTGAACTCGATTTGGGTCAGTGATGTGCTGCTGCCCCCACCCACCCTGAGGCATAGTGGAAGTCCATTGGACTCCCATCATGCCCCTCCCTCTCACCCCTTACTCTCCCCCTCCTCACCCCCATTCATGTAAAATGGTGGCTAAAGTAAGTCCTGCAGGTGGTGGGGGCAGCAGCTCCTGGCTTTGAGGGTGAGAGTAGAAAGGGAGGGAAAGAGGGGGGCAAGCAGGAAATCCAATGGACTCCCAGTCAGCCTCATGCTAACTTTCCTGGACACCAGCCGAGCAGCTGCAATGGCCGAGCCCATCAGGGGGCTCTAAACCTCACTTCAGAACCAAATCTGAACTGGGTTGGCCTGGTCCTGAACTGTCCAGAGTGGAATCCAGGCCACGTTGGAGCTCCCAAATTGGCTGCCAAGATGAATTGGGGGGGGGGGGGACTGTGCACAGTAGGGATATGTATCGTATCGTTAAAATGTCCGATAAGGATATGATAAGGTCATTATCAGACATCTGATTAATGATAACGATACGATAGAAAAAACTCCGATAAATATCCAAACTGAAAATTTTCAGCCCGATTATATCGGATTTTTTCGGATTACCGGACCGCTATATAAATAAACCTATAACTTCTGTATTTTCAAAGTTAGAGGCTTGAAACTTGGTCACAGGGCTTATGGGGTATGCCTAAGTATGTGTATGAAATTTGAGATAGATCCCTCCAACCCTTGATTTTATATGAATTTATTAAAGATCGTTTAAGTTCTGACAGGTCAGAATGACAGCTCGCCACATGCGTTCATTCAGACCTGTCAAAAAGTTGCAGGATCTTTTAAAAATTCATATAAAATACAGGGGTGGCACATATGTGTAGCAACATGTGCTAGACATGTGTATGAAATTTGAGATCGATCCCTCCAACCCTCGATTTTCGATTAATTTTTTAAAGATCGTGCTCCTTCTGAAATGTGAGGCCCGGTTAACCAGCTTTCAGAACGAGCACAATCTTTTTTTTAAAAAAATTAAAAGTGATTTCCGATAATGATACAATATGATAATTTTGGGCGTGCCCAGCCCTAGTACACAGCCCTATTTCCTAGTTAAGAGAGGGATAGCCTTAGGACTATGTGGGACGTCCTCAAGGGTATCCCACTGTGAGTAATGCCTATATGGCCAAGGGCCATCTGAAGAAGGAAAGAAAGGCTCTTTTCAAGCCTATCTCAATCCTTTCTTGCACACTCATGAGGCATAAAACATGGCCACGTGTTTTTCCCCCTTAGAATATGGCATGCACATCAACCATCATGTGCATCAATTAAGCAACATCAGCATAAAGTAAAAATGCAATATGAGCAATTCCTGTAATACTTCCTTCCCATTTTAAAGAAACAATATTTAATAATAATAATAATAATAATAATAATAATAATAATTTGTTCATTCAATGTGTAAATACCAAGATATTGTGAAATAGCATGGGGATTGTAGCATATGTTTCGCAGCATGTAGCAAGCCCTTAGCTCCTACAGGTTCAGGATTGTGACACTGGAGCGAAATCCTGCATAGCTTTTGCTAATGCAAGGTAAGGCTCACTAAACCTGCCTTAAAGGGTCACATTCATTATAACATTAGCTTTAAAACAAGCTTCAAGGCTCCCTTCTGATACATTTTAATCCCATTGGGTGGCTTTGGAAATGTCTGCCTAAGTTCTATGAAAGCTTGTTTGCTGCTAGAGCAATTTAATTTGTCTTCTGTACAAATAAACTTGGTGCACATGCTGTGATTCTCCTTCCCGCTTTGAAATGTTTTACAACCACCATTAGTACAGCAGCCAGCTGTCACAACGAATGTCGATATTTCTTCTTCAGAAGGATCATATTCTACAGTCTCTAAATTTGTGGCTTTATTGATCGCCTGTCATTTCGATAGAGTGAAAATCCACTTCAATTCGCTGGGACAAACAAGCAGCAAGAGGAATGCTGGGAGGGAAAACCATCCCATCCACAACAGAAATGTGCAGGGCAAAGCTCTTTATTCAATTCTTTCATTACTAAGAGTGTGTTCCTGACTGAGTTCAATGAGACATACTCCCAGGAAAGTATATGTAGGATTGCAGCCATATATATATATATATATATATATATATATATATGTGTGTGTGTGTGTGTGTATATATATATATATATATATATATATACAAATGTGACCGAAACAAAAAAAAATAAATTCATATAAAATCGAGGGTTGAAGGGATCGATCTCAAATTTGGCACATATGTGTAGCACATGTTGCTACACATATGTGCCAAATTTGAGATCGATCCCTCCAACTCTCGATTTTATATGAATTTATTAAAGACCTTTTCAATTCTGACAGATCAGAATGACAGCTCGCCACGTGCGTTCATTCAGACCTGTCAGAATGAAAATGATCTTTAAAAAATTCATATAAAATCAAGGGTTGGAGGGATCGATCTCAAATTTCATACACATACTTAAGCATACCCCATAAGCACTGTGACCAAGTTTCAAATCTCTAACTTTTAAAATACAGAAGTTATAGGCATTTTTCTTTAAAAATAGGGCTGCAAAAAAAATAATAATTTTTTCATGATAATGATCATGAAGACGATACGGTTCACCTACGATATGAATGAAGATGACTTTTTTTGGGTCTGAAATGACAATAACGATACATGACAATAGGTTTTGGCATGCACACCCCTAGCAGTAAGATGAAGCAGCATGATTATTTACTTTCAAGCCCGGAAAACCTGGTTGAACAAGTGTGTTTTTGGGAGGAATTTGAAAGATGCCACACTTTCTACCTCCCAAACTGCACAAGGGAGGGTTTACCAGAGGGTGGGTGCTGCTACCAAGAAGGCCCACCATTGACAAATTACATGGTGACATTCTATTAATTTTGAAATGACCAGCAAGGCCTCCTCTAATGAGCTTAAACATTGGTTGGGTATATAGATGGGAAGGTGGTCTGCTAGATATCCTGGCCCCAAGTTGTTTAGGGCTTTATACGTCCACAACATAACACTGACCATGGCACGGTAGCTAATAGACAGTCAGTGCAGTTCTTTCAACACAGATGTAATATGTACATGGCTGGGTGCCCCACTGAGCATCTTTCCACTAGCTGCAGCTGCTGAACCAGGCACAAGGACAGACCCACACCATGTGCATTACAGTAATCTTATTGTGAGGTTACCAGTGCATGGATCACCATGCCTAGGCCATCCCTATCCAGTAATGGACGCAACACATTGGAGTTCCTCCAAGCCTTCTGATATCTCCCTCTTGTTCTTAGATAGTGCCAGTACCAAGCCCAGTTTTTGAGGGTCTTTGGGCAAGACACTCTCCATCCAACCCTCCCTCAGTGAGTTTATTTATTTATTTATTTATTTATTGCATTTCTATACTGCCCAATAGCCGAAGTTCTCTGGGCGGTTTACAAAAATTAAGAACACTGAACATTAAAAACACTGATATACAAAATTTAAAACCATAAAGCATAAGAACAAGTTATAATTACAATATCCTTTAAAACAACAATTCTGGGTCAAAGCACAACAACAATACAAAACCTTCATCATATGCTGTTAAATGCCTGGGAGAAGAGGAAAGTCTTGACCTGGCGCCGAAAAGATAACAATGTTGGCGCCAGGCGAACCTCATTAGGGAGATCATTCCATAATTGGGAGGCCACCACTGAAAAGGCCCTCTCCCTTGTTGCCACCCTCCATGCTTCCCTTGGAGTAGGCAACAGGAGAAGGACCTTAGATGTGGATCGTAGTGTACGGGTAGGTTCGTGTCGGGAGAGGCGTTCCATCAGGTATTGTGGTCCCAAGCCGTGTAAGGCTTTATAGGTTAGAACCAGCACCTTGAATCGAGCTCGGAAATGTATAGGCAGCCAATGCAAGTGGGCCAGAGTAGGTTTTATATGCTCGAACCTTCTGGTTCCTGTTATCCATCTGGTCGCTGCATTTTGCACAAGCTGCAGCTTCTGAACCGTCTTCAAAGGCAGCCCCACGTAGAGTGCATTGCAGTAATCCAATTTAGAGATTACCAGAGCGTAAACAACTGAAGCCAGGTTATCCCTGTCCAGATAGGGGTGTAGCTAGGCAACCAACTGAAGTTGATAGAAGGCACTCTGTGCCACCGAGGCCACCTGATCCTCAAGTGACAGAGATGGTTTTAGGAGAACCCCCAAGCTATGAACCCACTCCTTCAGGGGGAGTGCAACCCGATCCAGAACAGGTTGAAGACCCTCCATCCGGTCAGCAGAACCACCCACTAACAGCATCTCAGTCTTGTCTGGATTGAGTTTCAGTTTGTTAGCCCTCATCCAGTCCATTGTCGCAGCCAGGCACTGGTTCAGCACATCCAAAGCCTCACCTGATGAAGATGAAAAGGAGAAATAGAGTTCAGTACTGATGACAATACACTCCAAAACTCCGGATGAGGTCACCCAATGGTTTCATGGAGATGTTGAACAGCATGGGGGACAAGACTGTCCCCTGAGGGACCCCATACTGGAGAATACACGGGGCCGAGCAATGTCCCCCAAGCACCACCTTCCAGAGCCGCCCCGCCAAGTAGGAATGGAACCACTGCAATGCAGTGCCTTCCACTCCCAACTCAGCCAGTCATCCCAGATGGATACCATGGTCGATGGTATCGAAAGCCACTGAAAGATCAAGGAGAATCAACGGAGTCACACTCCCCCTCTGTCTTTCTCCCGACATAGGTCATCATACAGGGCGACCAAGGCTGTTTCCATGCCAAAACCAGGCCTGAAGCTGGACTGAAATGGAACATAATGTAGATGCCAGGTGAACCTCTCTGGGAAGCTCATTCCACAGCTGGGGTGCCACAGCAGAGAAGGCCTTCCTCCTAGTATCCACCTAGTTTACCACCATTGTCACCAGTTGCTATTGTTCCTTATCCACTTTCTTATCATCGCTCCCACTTGACTGTTTAACAGGAAGTGAAGCAGGGAAGAAGAAGGGAATGGCATCACCTGTTCCTCCCACCACCACTGTCTGGGCCAGAGGGAGAGGCAGATGAACAAGCAAGATGCAATGACAAAAAGGAGGAGTAATTCCAGGGGGCTCTTCTTAGTCGGTACCTTCTGGGGCATGGGCCTATGGCAGGTGCCCAACCATGCCTACCCTTGACCTGAGCCCCAGAGAGTGCCATTTTGGCTATGTAGATTGTTATTAGTATAGGGACTTGCAACAAGTTGAATTCGCAACAAAATGTTTACATGAGGGGACCCCCAACCCTGGGTTTTGTTTCCTCCACAACAGTCTGCCAGTAATCCATGCTAATTGAGCATGCACATCCCCTAGGCTGACCATCTGAAAAGGAGGACAGGGCTCATGTAACTTTAACAGTTGTAGAGAAAAGGGAATTTCAGCCAGTGACATTTGTATGCAATTAGTTCCTGGTGAAATTCCCTCTTCATCACAACAGTTAAAGCTGCAGGGGCCCTGCCTTCTTTTGTATATGGTCACTCTAGTATAGTGCCTGCAACTTTAGTTGTTGTGATGAAGAGGGAATTTCACCAGGAACTAATTGCATACAAATGGCACTGGCTGAAATTCTCTTTTCTCTACAACTGTTAAAGTTACATGAGCCCTGTCCTCCTTTTCAGATGGTCAGCCTAACATCCCCCCACCTGAGGGATTCCCCCCTCCCCTAACACTTGTTTTACTTCTGCAAACCTTTGAGTTTCCCAACCCTGCTGATAACTCTTTCTTGTTCATGGAAAGTGAAATTTGGCTATATAAGGAGCCTTTGACAATGAAGATGGGTGGGCAAATTTCAGCTAACATTGCAGGAATGGGTTGATTGGCTGATCTTGCTTAAGAATATAAGTAAAGCCATACTGAATCAGACACACAGCATACCTAGTCCAGTATTCTGTTCAGCCAGTGGCCAACCAGCTGCCTGTGGAAAGCCCACAATAAATAATAGCACTTTGAATTACTTAAATGTGGTCCCCCTCCCTGATTTTCAGCTCTGCAGAAAAGACAGGTGTAAGCAACTAGAGTAGGTGTGTGGTCTGCTGTAACTCCCTAATCCTGCCCTGTTTCTCAATCCTGCATTCTGGTCCATCCCCAGCAGAGAATGCAGCATGGGGGAGCCCTGAGTGCACAGACGCTTTTTTGTAAAGTCTGTGGATATTTATGATAGATTGGAGGATGAAAATGGAGATCTGATGAAAAAAATAAATGTGCAATATGTAATGAGAACAAATGACACACGAAGTATAACTGATAACTTGATGTGCCAACACAATTTTGGAGCATACTTAGGGATGCTTGAGGATTTTGTTCAGTCTGCATTTTAAAGCAAACTGGCCTGATTAACATTTCACAGATTAATACGTAGATCTGAACAGAGTTATCTTTCAGTTTTCACACTTCTCCAAATGTTGTGATACAGTTCTCTCAGCCCCCCCCCCAAAAAAAATATAAAAATGCATTTTAGGTTATAATGCATATAAAAATGCATATTTTGGTGCACCACCAGTATGTTCTGGTGGTGCACCAGGACACAGAAGAGGCACTGCCCAGGTAAATTGTAAGTGAGCTTTTCCATCCTGCTTCCAGACTTTTGTCAAAGAAATAACTCAGACCGTTGTCTTTTGGTCTTAATTCAGGCTGGATATCCAGGAGAGCAGCCACTAGCCACAGCCAACTCTGCCTGGAACTAGATAAGAGGGGTTATATAGGGATCGATTTCAGGTTGTATCATTGAGCTTCCTGCGTACGCGTAAACAAACATAGAACAAAGGCTCCTTGTACTTCACAAGCAGAACTGCTATGTAAGCACATAACTTGTAGGGGACAATTCTAATCCACTAGATGGATACTGCATATAACAAATGAATATATGTTCAGTGATTTTGACAATTCCCCCCTTTGGCAGCAGGTTTTACCCTAGCTGCCACACTCTGTATCTATCAAATCTGCAATTTCATTCTTGGACTATTCAATTTCTCTCATCACTATTTGCCTTATTTCTCTCTTAGTGAACAGTTCAGAAGTTTTATCAGTGAATTTGGACATGCAAAACTACATTAATTTTAAACATAGCATAACAACTGCAGAGGCTGAGGAGAAAGGGTTGTTCTCTGAATCAAAGTACAATAGCAGAGGCTGCAAGTTGAATACTCAACAGTCAGATAGATTAACTGCTTTGGTGGTGGCTATGACAGCTTGTAAGAAGGTATTTTGGGACCAACTTGCAAAAGAAATAGGGGTGATTACAGTAATTAACATGATTATGAGACAGAGCTTATCCATGTTAATTTACTTGAGAGGGAAGAGTGTGCACTCAGCTCTGATTCACTCTCTGAGTACAGATGTCTTAGGTTAAAGAATTGTTTGGTCAATCAGCTATCTTCATGCAAGTCACACAACTGATCTTAATCGTCTCTTTGTAGAGGGTATCTGCTATGGTGGCTCTTTTCTTGATCTTGCTTTTTAAATTTCAGTCACCTGCTGGTTCACAGACTCACTGCTCTCCAAGGCTAAAGGGCTAGGCTGTCATAAATTAGGAAATTATGTAAATAGCAGAGTCTGTTGGAACAGTCTGTGGGTAAAAACCGAAGTTACAGTTTGAAGCTGAGTTGAACAAACTTGGAATCACAAAATGTTGAAGCATAGTCGGAAGTCCGGTCCAAAGGGTCTGGATAATATGTCTAAGCAAGAACAAGGTTACAGGGAAATGCAGAAGAATGGTCAGGTTACAGTCTAAGGGTCAGAACAAGTCTAGGCACACCATGAAACTGAGACGCACAGAGCAAAAGCACAACACATCAGATCCGAAAGTTGCTTCTAGCGATCTGACTGAGTGCTGGCCAGACTTTTATGGGGAGTGGACTAATTAGCAATTGCTGTCAGTTGCATTGGATTCAGCCCGCCCTTGCCTGCTTTCATGAAGTGCTACTCCCCCAGCACTTCCAGGCTTAGCTGTTCCTTATCTCTGGTTGATCACTTAGCTGACACACAACACTGGCTTCTGGATTCAAAGGCTAATCACTTTGACTCGAGGACCCACGGTTTGTCTGTTGTTGAGCTCCTGGATCTCCCTGAGTAGAACCAGGTCCAGATTGTGGCTCCGGGAGAGCCTCTGAGGGGAAACAGGTGAGCTTGCAGTGCAATGTGTTAATCCATGGACCGACTTCTGCTTCCTTTTATGGCACTGATGGTAACAAGAAGAACTTGATATGGGCTTTTCTAGCATGGTTCTAGGTATGTCTTCTTCTGGTATCACTTGATGCAGACCCAATCTCCATGTTGGATAGTTTGAGCTGGTCTTTAAGGGTTCTGGGGCTGAGCTTCTTTTACCTGTGAATGTATAACTTGCAAAGCACTGGAGACCCCCCCCCCCCCCGCAACACTTCAAAAGGGAGTGGTGCAAGGGGTGTAGACCTTTGCCTTTTGGCAGCAGGTTAGGTTGGTAGGGTCCACCTATCAAGATTTCGAAAGGAGACAATTTGCTCTTTCTGGCAGGGGTGGTATGGATTTCTAGGGCAAATATGGGGAGCACCCATGGCCATGAAAGGCCAGTCTTGTTGCACACTTTGGCCAGGTGATTCTTGATCTGACCATTCATGCACTCTAATTTTCTGTTGCTCTGGGGGTGATAAGGGGTGTGAAAATGTTGGACTACCTGTAGGGCTTTGCAAACCTTCTGAAGCACTTTCTCAGTGGAGTGGGTGTTCTGACCTGAGTCAATGGACACTGGGCTTCTGGAGTGAGGGCATACTTCGCGTAGCCGGTTCTTGTACACAGTCAAGGCGTCTGCTTTCCTGCAAGGGAATATCCCGGGCTAACCTGAAAACAGGCATATTATAACAAGTGCATATTTGAATCCCCCCACAGGTGGGAATTCAGTGAAGTCAATCTGGAGGTGTGAAAAGGGTATTGGTTCTGCAGGCCATGGCATTAACCAGATTTGGTGGGAAATCCTGTAGCAAACCAGAACTTTCTGACATTTTGTAGCATTCCCCCCTTTGGCAGTGTGTGCAACAGAATGAGACACACATGGCAGTAAAGGAAGGAGGTATCTTGGGGTTACTGGGCGGGAGTCATGGTGACGCAAAATAGCAACATTATCAAGGATGCACCTGTCTCTAAGCAACGTGGGATGTTCTGCGAGGTGCTATATGGTCGAGGGGAGCTCGAGTGTCATGTTCTGTGACATGGTGGGCTGCTGTGTTTGCTGAAGAGCTTGTTGGAGAAATGGGGTCAGGAGAGTTGGTGTGAGCTCTATACAGAACAGCAGACATTTCAGAGGAGGAAATAAGAGGATTGTGAGAAATGGGAGAGGTCGCAGAAATAGACCAGGTTGGGGTGAAAGGGAATGTGGGGTACATTCTATGGGGTTTGGGAGCAGGGAAGCAGGTTGAAAGGGAAACAGAAGATAAGGGTCAGATTGTCTTGGACTATGAGTTGTTCTTCATACTTTTTCAGTTTGACAGAAGCTAAGGGTTGTGTGTGCTCTCTTTGGAGAAGTGCAAGGATGCTATGTGGGATGGTTACGGTGAGAACTAGATCTGTGGAGTGTTATACAAGGAGGACAGCTGCGCAGATGTGGGCAGGGAAAACAGTAGCGACAGAATTGGGGAGAGCACTATAGGGAGGTTTTGACCTGCATATGGCTGAGTAAGAGCTCTAGAGGCCCAGGCATTTTGGTCATGGCAAAGAGGGTAAAAGGTTTAGGGTCAGAGAAAGGGCAACTGAGAGAGCTGCCTTGAGAGACATGAAGGCAGATTCAGCATCAGACTGTCAGTGCAGAAGTTCAGGAGCCTGGCCACGGGTCAGGAAGGTAAGGGCTTTTGTTAGTGGGAAGAAATTAGGGATCTATTGGTGGTGTATAAGAAAGTCTAGAGCTGCTTCTTGGTTTGTTTTCACCTTGAAATAAATGGGCCTGCACTGGCCAATAATCCTGTTTGGGAATCGTATTGGATCCACAATTCTTTGGGAGCTTGTGGGGAGGTGCTCTCTTGCAAGAAAAGCACATCCCCCTCTGGTCCGTCAGAGCGCTTAGCATTCAAAGTGGGTTGATTTTTAAATAGGCAGGTTCAAAACAGACCATCTGATGTGCATTAAATGGTAGCCTGCAAAGGCATAGTCTCTGCTAAGCCGGATAGAGGAACTGCAGGGGCTGACTAGAAAGACATGGTCAGCCATAAGAGGTCTGAATGTTACAGGCAGGGGTTTAGAAGTCAGATTCACAATAGGTGTTTCTTGTATTTCCACAGCTGTGACTGTGGCTTCAGAGAGAGGTACAGATGAATGTCTAGCTGACACGTGAAATAAGTGGTGCAGGTACCTATAAAAACATTCCAAAGTTTGGTCAGCAACAGTAAGAGAAACAGTACAGTCAGGTTTCAAACGATACAAGTGAGGTGAGGAAGAAAACAAAAAACTTTTATGAGGGTGTCCCCTCAAATATCATTGGATTTCTCTTATGGGGCCCTGGGGCTGGTTCTTGCGTGCTGCTGGAACAGTTCTTCAGGCGCTCTCTAGGATTAAGCTGTTGAATTTGCATGGCTATTAGGTTAATTTGCTGCTCTTTATGATCTCTTAAGTTTTTATCAAAATAATGTGAGGCAGCAGTGGTGAGCCCACTAAAACATTTATTCTGCAATCATATGATGTTTTGAACTGCATTGCTGACTTTGGCTTGCAAGCTTAGCACAAAAGACTGGTCTATAATTGTAGACAGGTTCATCAGTACTGGAATGTTTCTTACATGCCCCCAAAAGAAGAGTGGCATAGTTAGCAGGATGTTCTTTAGGACATTGTTGACAGGTATTTATTTTTTCTCAGTCCAACTGGAAATGACATGTGATGGAGATAGCACTGATGAGCTTGTGTTTCTTAGCTTGGGCCGTGGAGGGGCATTGGGCTATTTTGCTAAAGCGCAAAGCTGGCTGTTTTACGACGGAACTGGTCAGGTCGTCACTCAATTTTTGGGAAGGCATGTTGATTCTCTGAGAAGAATTTAATTTAAGAGTGCAGACAAACTGAAATCTACCAGGGGTCGCATGGAAGGAGGGGGAAGGGATAATCTGCAGTCTGGCAGAGAGGTGGGAGTGGTGAGTGAGCTGAATCCCCCCCCAAGGGAAACAAAGAGAGAGGCGGCGGTGAGTGATATAGCTTTGGGGAGCAGACATTGAGGGCTTTCAAAATTTCACTTTTTTCACAAATTTGGTAGACTTAGGTCTATGGCTTATGCACAAAAAAATTGATGGGGTATCCTTCCCAAAAAGGCCCATTTTGGAGGAGCTAGTCCTCATTCTAAAATCGAAACACAAAAATCAAAACACAAAAATACCCAAAAATCAAAACAGAAAACAAGAAAAGTGGTACAAACACTAAAAAAGAAAAACTTATCAAAAATCAAAACAGATTAGACGAAGAACTCAAGTATCAGAAGGTTACAGACCGGGCTTCTCTCAGATTTGGGGCATCTAGAACCCCCTTTTCCCTCAGAAGGAGAACCAAAGGGTTTGACAGGGATTCTCCTTGCCTAGGCTTTCAGAACAGACAAAACAGAATCAGGACAGATTCAGATGTAACAGGTTTTTGGAGTGCATACGAGTTCCAGCCCAGATGAACTGGGCTGAATTCCATGAATATCCCAGTTTCTCTGGAAGTTTAGCTGGAGTTGAAGGTTTCTAGGGCTGCAGAGACGAGAGTCTCTGCTTGAGCTGTAGCTACTGTAAAGAGTTCCTTGTAAAGGAACTGGCAGGAGGGGGGCTGCTATTTCTGAGGGAGAAGACAATGGCGACAGCAGAGGGGGAGGGAGCTTTGTCTGGGAAGTTGTGAGCAAAGAACTGCACAGGAAAGGGCTGTACTGAGCTCCAAGGCTTTTTCTTGGGACGATTTAAAATCTGAAAGTTGTTGTTTCAGCTTCTCGGCATTTGCCTTGTGGGAGGCAATCTGGGATTTTCGGTGACACTTGGGTGATTTGTTATCCCATAAGTATCAAGCATCACAGATGAGCAAGGATGTCTAGTTCAAATGACTCATTTACTGGGAATTGTTTTAGCTGGCTTGTCTTGGGTGTAGAAAATAGAAATGCCATTTTCTACAAGTTTTGTTGACCGAGGGCCATAATTTTGTGCACATGAAAAATTTTATGAGTGCTGCTTTTTTTTGTAGTACATTTGGAGGATGAGCCCCCATTTTTTCCCAGATCATCAGATTTCCAAATGGCCATGATTCAGAACAGATTTCCAGATTGTCAGGACCTAGGTCAAACCTGAAGACCTTAGACAAGGGCAATAAAGGGTGGGTAAACTTTGGAATTCTTGGGTCGGGACATGAAGAACTGAGATGGTACTTACCATTTTTATGGCACTCTCAGGGCAAGCCTGAAGCCCAAGAATCCCAGTGCTGACACCATAAAACTGTCAAAGAAATAACTCAGGCCATTGTATTTTGGTCTTTATTCAGCCTGGATATCCAGGAGAGCAGCCTCCGACAAGCCACGGCCGACTCTGCCTGGAACTAGATAAGAGGGGTTATATAGGGGCCAGTATCAGGTTGCATCATTGAGCTTCCTGCACACACATAAACAAACATAGAACAAAGGCTCCTTGTACTTCATAAGCAGAACTGCTATGTAAGCACATAACTTGTAGGGGACAATTCTAATTCACTAGATGGAGACTGCATATAACAAATGAATATAGGTTCAGTGATTTCGACACTTCTACCTGCACCTGCTCAGCAAAGACTTTTTGGGGCCACAGAACCAGACCCCTGGGCTTGCACTCTCTTCAAGAGACCTTCTGCCGCCTTGGAAAAGATTGTATCAGCTTCCTGTGGATGGTGCATAAAAAGCTGGGGGGTTCCCTTTGAGGGAGCCATTTTGGGAGTAAATAAGGGTGAGGGCCTTCTGGGGAGGGATTGCCTGTATACCTGCCTTCTCAGGTATACATATGTAAAGTGAGCCATGTCATTCTGCCTTCTAAAACTGTTCAGAAATTTCAATTGGTCCAGAATGCTGTGGCCAGACTGTTGACCAGGGCCAGTTACAGGGAACAGATGACTCCCTTGTTACTGCAGCTTTCTTCGCTACCAGTCTGTTTCCAGGCAGAATTCAAAGTGCTGATTATATGACCTTTACAACTTGGGACCAGGCTATCTGAAAGACCACATTCTTCCACATAAGCCTGCCTGATCTTCAAGAACTTCTGCAGAGGACCTTCTGTCAAGACCACCACAATCAGAGGCAAGTTCGGTTGGTGACACAAGAGAGGGCCTTTTTGGTGGCCCCTCCCATACTGTGGAACTCCCTCTTAAGGGAGGCTAGGTTTGCTTTTCCCCTTGCTGTCCTTCTACCAGCAAGCAAAGACCACTCTATTCAAGGAGGCCTTTGGCCTGTAAGTGGGTCTCTTAGTTTGTTACAGCATGTTTTCATTCTGGGCAGGATCTACACTACTGCTTTAAAACATTTTAAAACGGTTTATAACAGTAGTGACAACTGTTGGGGCCCAGGACACACTCCATATACAGTTTTCAAAATGTTTTCAGAGTATCATATCCTGTTTGGTGTAGATTGGTCCATTATTGTAATTTTATTGTATTTAATATGTTTTATTGTTTTAATCTATTTTAAATTGTTTTTGTAAGCTATCTTGAATGCCATTTGGGGGTATAAAGCAAATAAATAAATAAATAAATAATATTTTTGCTGGGGCGGGGGGAGAGAGGTTGTTTAAAAAAGTAAAGAAAAGTAAAGGCAACTGAATTGTGCCAATTGTTGCATAATGAAATAAATTGTGCATACACTACACAATAATTGTTAGGGCTGGAATCCTATAACACTGAACTCAGTGGGACTTACTTCTGAGTTGCACAGGACTGTGCTGCTAATCTTCATTCTGCTTGGAAAGATTCCTTATTTTATTGGGAAATAATGCTCATTTCAGCCAACTGCACACACAAAGCATGACAACAACTTTGGGAATACATCTGCATTTACTAAAAGGTATCCCAAACATGCCCCAAATGGGGAAAGCAGAAATATCCATGTTGTGTATGTGTGTGTGAGAGCATGTGTGAGCATGCATGCAATAACTATTGGTCTTAGCCATCCTATTTTGTTGATTTGTAGAAAATCCCTTGATTAAATTTTTGAGCCATCTGCTGCAGGATTGTTCTGTGCAAAAATGTCAGCAGAAAGTGCCGGGCTGACGAACGTAGCTGTGGAAATGCTGATTTCTGGCATGTGGGCTAAGCAATGTGTTCAGCATTCAAGTGGTCAAGGTGCATCATCCTCTATAGATAGCGAATGAATATTTCTGCTTACTCTCTCCTAAAATGATACGGAAACCATTAAAGCATTAAATTAAATTTACATATTTTCATCACAGTTTGCAATCTCAAATCAAGCAGCAACGAGGAAAATACAGCCGGGACAGAGTCTAAATTGTCTCCAAGGAAGTTCATGCCGAGTTGTTTGCGTTATCCCGTCGCTCATAGTATTTCTGCATCACAAGCAACACCAGGCTGCCTACCTAGACTGACACCTCTCACTTTCTTGATCACAGGAGTTGATCATTGCCAGTCAGATTTTCAGACCATGCTAGAAAGTTGCATCTAAAGACTGCTTAGCTTTCTTCAACTCTGTAGCTCCTGTCCATGGGCACCTCTTCACCCATTCTCATTTCCAGTTTGCCTTCTCTTTCTGACTTTTCCCTTTACCTGTATTCTGATTGGACCACACCCTATATCAATGTGTTTAACTCAACCATCATCTTCCTTTTCGACCAGCTGCCTTGTGCCTCAGCTCCCCACCCATCGGGCCACTCCATCTTTCTCCAGGACCTGTGCAGCTCAGCCAGTAGCAGCCAAAGTCTTCCACTTGTACCATCCCTCTTAGGGTAGCTAGGTCACAACCAGAGGCTTTGCCATCCAATTCCTTAGTACATAATACAATTCAGAAGGGACTGCCAATAGTTAAAAGGCTTGGGTCAGATCTGATAGAATTGCTTTATGCATGTGCTCTGCTCTTCTGATTCCCCCCACAAGTCAATCTTCTCATCATTACCACCCACCATGTCATATTTCTACAGACATCTTGTGTGTGTGTATGTAGGAATCTCCCTGTATCTGGATTGTGTGAAAGCATCTAATGCTCAAGGGATCCTCTGAAGACTAAAATAACTGGATGTAGTAAGTTTATAGAGCAAGTGGCTCATAGGTAGCATGAAATGATAAGTGGATATAATAGCACCACATAATTAGCATAATAAACAAGCTGCAATGCTTTGGAATGTTGCTTCAGGTGTAATTCAGTAGCAACTACTAACATTACACCAGCATCCCTAGAATGATGGAGCAAATTGTAGTAAGGTTGGTAGCCTGCAAAGATAGTTGGTAGCATTCACATAACTATTCTCTACTCAGTGTCCTGAACAGGTAGACTAGGGCCAGTTCAAGAGTTGGCATGGTACGGCACTTGCTGAGGGCCCACACTGAGCAGAAAGCCCACTAACAAGAGTCCCCCTGGACCTACTTCGCCTCTTTACCATTCCAACCAGTTTGTTCATTCATCTCTTACTCTCACCCAGGCAACACTGTTGGTGTGAAGGAGAAGCAATAGATGCCACTACCTGTGTCCTCATTGGTGATCTGCATGGCAAGCGAGCAGGTGATAGCAATGATAAAGAGAAGGATCAGCAGCAACTGGTAACAATGCTGATGAACAGGTAGACTCACTGAAGAAGAGTATGGCCCCATTCACATGCGCAGGGGAACTACAGAGTGGAGAAGGGTAGGACAACCACTACAAGGGAGCCCATCACACGACCAGCAACCATGCAGCACCCATGGCTCACTTACTCCTCCCCACTCCATGAATAAATCAGTGTCCTCCATCACTGCTACTGCGATGGCAACCATCAAGATCCAGTGTGGTGTAGTGGGTAAAGTGTTGGACAGGGAGTTGGGAGATCTGGGTTCTAGTCCCCACCCGGCCATGGGTGACTTTGGGCCAGTCACAGACTCTCAGCCCAACCTACCTCACAGGGTGGTTGTTGTGAGAATAAAAATAGAGAGGAGGAGTGTTATGTATGCTGCCTTGGATTCCTGGAAGGAAAAAAAAAGGCAGAATATAAAAGCAACCATAAATAAATAAATAATAAAATCAAGAAAGTTTGCACTGGCTAAAGAAGTGGCAGGTGCTCTTGATGGCCATCTTGCTGATCTGCCACAAACTATGAAGTTCCTGTCACACAACACAACACCCCCATGGCCCATTACTCCCACTACAGGAAGTGGATAGAGGTGGGTGAGTACTTGAGCCATCGTGTGGGGGAGGGGAAATCCCTCCCACATGACATGCTAGCCCACTTTGGATTGTGTTTTTGAGTGATCCACAGTGGGTTAACGTGCTGTCTGAAGAAGCCCTATGTCTTGTCCAAGGACCTCTCAAAAGCTGAAACCAGCACTAGTATTCTGTGGTAACATTCATGAACCCATTAGGGGTTCCAGGGATGAATGTCTTTTGTTGTATTTGAAGATCCCAGCTTTTCTGGATTTCACAACAGCTGATAGAAAATGTGTAAAGGGTGTAGCTGAGCGATCCACTTTAGAGCTCTAAAGGCAGAGAACTGAGTTCAAGTGTTTATTAGCTGCCATTCCCCATTTCCATTGGTTTCAGTGTGTTAAATAAATACTGGGCCTCCAATCATATTTGTTTCAGTGAGTCATTGTTGGGAAATTATATCCACCAAAGTGTTAAAAGGGGAGGGTAAAAGAAATGATATTGGCATTGTTTTTAATAGCTGTGCATTTAATAGAACCACAAAGGTAATATCAAATGAGTAAATCAATGAAATAGTCGAAGTGCCAGCAAAACAGTGTCTTCCATTTGACAACCATGATGCATTAAAGCTTCTAGTTGTCCAAACAAACATAAACTAAAATCATAATTTACTATTTATGCCTGATGAAATCCAAGCTGGGTTCCCTTTTAGGCAGTAACAATTCTACCTTTCTTTGTCCTTTAATCAAGTACACAATAAGTTTATTGCTTAATACGTTACAGTCCCGTGAAACAGTGTCCCTTAATCAACTGGAAAAACAGCCTCTGTAGGAAGAGGGAAGTTAAGAATACTGTGGATGTTTCCTCACAAATATAAATTGGAAAAGTTTGGAGTTTTGTTTGTTTATAAATGATTGTTGCCAAGCTATAAAGAAAACGGGAAAATATGTTCAGTCTGATAGAACTCATGAACATATCCCACTGAGCGCTCCAAGTTTTTTCATACATGTAGGTAGTGTTGCCAACAAGTGGCAGTTAGGGAGACATTTTTGAGGTACATTACAAAGAGCTTGCCCAATGAAATGGAAGCAAAAAAACAATTTTTTTAGATGAAGGTAAAAGTAGACTCTACATGGCAGATTTGTAGCAGTACAGAAATATTAAAAGGAATAGCTAGGCCTAGAAGTTGCTTATCAACAGCACCTGGACAGCAGGCTAAACCAGGCAGACAGGTCCCCTGGTCACAGTCTTCTTCCTCTATGGTGAGATGTACTGTTTTCTATTTATATTATAATAATTATTCCTAAATTTGCAGCTATATACATAAATTAGCATAGGTGCATCTTATGCAAACTGGTGCCCTCTTTTGTCCTCGTTTGTGGTGATACATAAGTGGCCACCCGAGGCAACAGTAATAGGACGGGCTGCTTATCTCTTTCCCCTCAAAGCCATTTCCCCCTCAGAATTGTGTCCAGTTGCTTTCAGTGGAGTAGTGATGCATTTTGAAGGAAAGGGGCTGGTCATGGAAGCGCACACATCCACGTCCGAGAAAGACATGGCCTCAGGTGTCAAACCAAAGCTGCTGCCCCAATTGTGTTTATTTCCAAACAAAGATAGTGGGAACATCATCTTTGCCCCACGGTGGCTGCAAATCAATGCAGCATCAGTTATATGACGCAGCTGCCAATTTGCTGCCACCATGGGGCAAAGAGACAAAGATGCGCAGCAGAAAAGCCAGGGACTTCAACTTTTCCTGCAGGAACAAGGTCTTCCATGTCGGTCCTCACTCTGGTGCTGTGCGGGGGGCATTCCTGTGCCCATTGGTTGGTGGAAGCCAGGGGAGGGGAAGGCATGGACCCGGCAAGTCAAGTGGCTGCCTCCGGCATCAAGATTACCCAAGGCCACCCTGCAGCAGCAAAAGCATGGAGTTTCTCTAAAAGCAGGGGCAGCCTAGCACCATAAAGGCGGCCCCAGTGACATTTGAACTGGAAAGGTAAGTAATGGCAATACCTTCCTACTACTTCCTTTCTCTGTACTGTGTTTGATTGGGCTATTTTTGTTCCACACGTTCCAACATATGTAATGCCCATCAGATGTTTTGAACTACCATAATTTCTGATTATTTCTATGTTGAAGGGGCTGATGGGAACTGATGTCTCAAAACATCTGGAGGGCAGTAAGTTGGGTAAGTCTGGCTTAATGGATATCCCTGCCTTTAGGAAGAGAAAGGCCATCCACCAGTTATTTTCATATCTTTTTCCCCCTCAGCTCTAGGATTGTATTTACACACTGTTAATCTAATTCACAGTAAAAGACAATTCTAAGGCTAGAGCCAGTCTACTTCTCAGATAAAAGTTTTTTTTTCCCAAGTTGTATCACTGAAACTCTCTGCCCACAGTGTTTATAAAAGCCACATTAGGCTTTATTTTTGATTGGAATTCATGATGAAACCAAAATCTTGGCATGTAAACTCCTTCATTTAGAGTCCTCAGAATGGTGGTTTGTATAACAGCCTTCATGACAAATGGATCTCATCCAATCATGTTATCTCAGATGTCGATACCACTTTGTTCTTAATGCCAAATGAGAAAATACAAAATTTGGCAAGGTACAAAGTGATTTTCGGAGTTTGTTAACACTTCCATAAACCTAAAACATTTTATTTCAGAGAGAGAGAAGTAGGGAGAGACATACATACAGACAGTAATGATCTCTCTTCAGAAGGTGTGGAAGGGGGAAAGCCAGATCTTAAAAGATATTTTTCCCTACTTTGACTCCCCTTCTGGAGGGGAGGGGATATAGATGAAAATGGGTGGATGGAGTTTAACCCCATCCAAAGCACTGTTGTCCTAATCCAAATTGGGGCTGTGAGCACTAACACTGGCGTAAAGAAACCATTCACACATAATTCACCTATGTGTGAGTAGAAGAATGTTTAGTTTGGTCCTACTTCACAGGGTGTTGTGAGGATAAAGTAGTGGAGAACCATGTATGCTGCCTTGATTTTCTTGGAGGAAAGGACATATTTAAATGCAATAAATAAATAAATAAATAAATAGCAGTCACAAAAAAGATGAAGAACATTCACTTCTGATTCTATTGTTAACTTGGGAAGAGGGAGAGATTTGTAAGTTTCCCAAAGCCATGATATAGGATTTCTGTGAGCCTATCTACACACGCAGGATAAAACAATCTGAAAACATTTTGAAAATTGTATATGGAGTGTGTTCTGGGCCCCAACAGTTCTCAAAACTGTCAGCCTATCTACACTACTGCTTTAAAATGGTTTAGAATGGTTTAGAATGGTTTATTACAGTTTTGAGACCTGTTGGGGCCCAGGACACACTCCATATATAGTTTCCAAAATGTTTTCAAAGTGTTTTATCCTGTGTGTGTAGATAGCTTACGTATCTCAATGCACATTTGATCCATGCACTGAAAAAATCCCCATATGCTGCTTTAATGTAATAAAATGTCTAAGGATGAAATCCTATGCAAGAATGGCTGGCTGTGAAATGCTGGGACTTGAAGGATTTTTATGATCTAAACATGCATAGGATTGCACTCTAAGCAATTTATACTAAAATACATACATACATAATACAACAGAAAAACACATATGACTAATTTCATGTTTTTCCATGCATTTATGTTATAGAGTTTCTGAGGCCATGGTACTTTTCTCACACTATAAGGGCTCAGTAGTCAAGTCACATTTTTGAAATATTTATTCTGAGGTGTCCTGTCAGCTGGATCGAGTTGATTGTAAGTAGGGGTGCGCACGCCAAAAAATATCATTGTTTATCGTTATCGTAATTTTGGACCAAAAAAATTATCAACTTCATTCATATCGTAGGTGAACCGTATCGTCTTCACAATAATTATCGTGAAAAAATGATATTTTTGCAGCCCTATTTTTAAAGAAAAAAATGCCTATAACTTCTGTCTTTCAAAAGTTAGAGGCTTGAAACTTGGTCACATTGCTTATGGGGTATGCCTAAGTATGTGTATGAAATTTGAGATCGATCCCTTCAACCCTCGATTTTATATGAATTTTTAAAAGATCTTTCCGTTCTGACAGATCAGAATGACAGCTCGCCACGTGCGTTCATTCAGACCTGTCAGAACAGAAACGATCTTTAAAAAATTCATATAAAATCGAGGGTTGGAGGGATCGATCTCAAATTTCATACACATATTTAGTAGGGGTGCGGACGGCCCCAGCAGGTAAGCAGGGGGAGGGGGAGGAGGCTTACCCCCCCAGGGCTATCCGCTTCCATTCGCTGGCGCTCGCAGGCACCAGCGGATGGAAGCGGACAGCCCCAGGAGGTAAGGAGTGTGGTGGAGGGGGCTTACCTGCCGGGGCCATCCACAGCGGATGGCCCCGGGAGGTAAGAACCGCCAGGGGGGAGGAGGGAGTTAGACACCCCTCACCCACCCGCCGCCATTTTCCCCATAGACTTGCATTGGGGGAAAGCTTTCTTTCCCCCAATGCAAGTCTATGGGGAAAACAAAAATGACGTCCGATCCAAAAATCAGATGTCCGATTTTTGGATCAGGATTGGGCCCAATCTGGTCTGGGGGGGGGGGCTCCAATTTTGTCCGATCTGATCCGGGAGAAAATTGGAGGTCCCAATCTGGGTCCCAATCTGATCCAGGGGGTCAGTGCACACCCCTAATATTTAGGCATACCCGATAAGCACTGTGACCAAGTTTCAAGCCTCTAACTTTGAAAATACAGAAGTTATAGGTATATTTAAATAGCAGTCTCATAAAACGATAAAATTGCCCGAAAATTATCATCTCCAATGATTATCGTAAGTTTTTGTATCGTATCATCATCGTTAAACACATGCACGATAATGACCCTATCGTATTGTTATCGTACATTTTAAAGATGCAATACACATCCCTAATAGTAAGGCCTGCAGGCAACAAAACTGAATGGGGCAGCATCTCCATCTGTAAGCTACAAAGAAATTCCTTTCTTTTTTCCCTCCTGTAGAGAAAACTGTAGTGGATCTGCTGGGGAAGACTTGCTCTATAAAACTAGAGATGGGAGAGAAATTTGTTCAGTTCACATTTTTATGCAAATTTACCAAATTCCCGTACCTAAACACAAAACAGAACAAAATGTGCATTTCCAAAGTCTGTGATGCCGTTTTTTTCCTTTTTAAAAAAAATGTGAACAAAAATGTGTATATTTGGAAGAAATGCACACAAAAGCATGCTATTAGTTCAAGGGAAAACGTGTACATTTGTCAGTAGAAAAGTATACATTTTGCAAAAGTGTTCACAAACATGCATACATTTGGGGAAAATGCATGCAAGAATTGTGGATTTTTTTTAAAAAAAAATGCATAGAACTGCAACCCAATGTGGACTTAGGATGGAATGAACTTAGCATTGCAAAAATGAGAATCTGAACAAAATTGACCTTGATTCACCCAATCCAGTTCTATAAATGCAAGAACAATGGCAACACTCATGACCCATAGCTAGTAAACACCTTGCAAGATGGTTGAAGGAAAAATGGTTCCCATGGATCATGAGAGGGAATGTTATTTGTTTATTTATTTAATAGCCCATCTTTCCTCCATGGAGTTCATGGCAACATACACGGTCCTCTCCATCCCACCCACATTTTAACCTTACAGCAAACCTGTAAGGTAAATTGGGGCTAGATATACACTACTGTTTTGGGTATTGAAGTGCACTGATAACTGTCAAGGAACATTCCACATACAACCTTCATAGTGTTATTTCCTGCTTTTTATTCCACATTTGTAATGATTTGACACAAGGTGTAGAACTGGTCCAAGTTGAGAACTATTTCCTAACTGGCCCAAGGCCACCCAGTAATCTTTATAGCTGAGTGGTGATTTTCATTGTAATCTCCCAAATCCTAGACCAACACTCTAACCACTGTACCACACTGTCCTCTCTCTCTCTCTCTCTCTCTCTCTCACACACACACACACACACACACACATGCTAATCACAACTCGGTTCAATTAATAACCCTCGTCCAACAGGGCCCAGGAGGGAAATGCATGGAGCATTTCTACTGATCTACTAGAGGTTTATATTTTTCTGGCATTGGATTTCTCAACTTGAATATATTACCTTCTATTTGCTTAATGCCATTTTCATGTGTAAAAACATCTGGCTCTGTTGCTTTTTCAGCTAAACCTGTAATCTCCCTTTTAGACATCTTGAGATCATGAGCATTGTCCTTGAGAGCAGGTGATGCTCATTGGACTGGAAAGCTGAAATTACCTGGAGCAGAAGGTATTTTTAAACACATGTTATTCCAAGGTTTGCAGCTTCTCACAGCATGAATCCTTCACTCTCTGCTGTGCTCAGCAGTTACCTTTCCTTTCTGGAATGCACTAGGGCACAGCAGAGAACCTCTGTGGGTTGGTGGGATTTTTTATGATGATGATGATGATGTGCTATCTCCTCCATATTATCAAATTGGCTGTGTCTGACATGAAAGAGAAGGCGGGACCAGAACAGAAAGGGGATCAAGAGATGAAATTTAATATTTAACTAGAGCATTTTCCTTTTCAATTACCATTACTAAAGGCATAGAGAAAAGAAAACATATGATGTAATTCATTCTGACATGCTCCTATTGAAGTGATTTTTTTGAATTTATTTCCTTTTCCATTCCCTGTACGCTGGTGGTATCAACAATATAATACTTGAGAGTTAAATATTTAATTATTAATTAAACCATTAATCATAATCAACTGTATTATTAATTATTATGATAATGAAATAAAATAAAATCTTAAGAAGATTATTGATTAGAATTGACATTTACTGAAAACCATTCCTATCAGATTTGGTTTCTCATTTGAGACATTCACATTTATCAATATATAATCATTTCCATTTCTTGCACAGCAAACTTATGGACCCAAACAGCATCTGAGGAACCACAGGATTGTCTTCTATGATTTTTTTTTAAAAAAGTTGGAATCTCCATCCTAGATGGCCCAGCCACCAAAGATTTTCCTACAGTGGCTTCCTCTATAGAACGGTGGCCAACTGTGGAAGGTCTGGAGGGCCTACACTCAAAAGAGCACTGCACAATCTTTGGGGCATCCCCCAAAAATTGTTTTTAAAAGAAGCCAAAATATTGCCAATATGCTGCAAAAATTGGATGACAAATCACTCCATAGAATCACAGAGCACTACAAGGGTTTAATTTGACTTATTTGCATGATACATGTAACCCTTTTGGCACATAGTGACTACGGAGCACCGAAAGGGCCAAATTTAGATTGCACAATTTGGCCCTTTTGGCACTGCTTAGCTGGCACAGACATCATGTTTTCACACACACACACACACACACACACACACACAGAGATAGATATATTTAGAGGGAGCATCAGGGGGATAGGACCATACTTAGGGGGTCCTTTTAGGCTTGGACCTCCAAGCCTTGCAAAGAGTTAAAAAGCTTCTGAGATTTTTAGCTGAGTAATCTTTGTCTTAAGGCTGCATGGTCTGGCGTTGGAATGCAGGAGGGTCTCAGCTTGGCTGTTGTCCACTCACTTTCAGTGATTGAGAGCAGGGAGGGTCTCTCCCTGTATCAGCTTGGCTATCGTCCATTCACTTTGAGTAAGATAAGGGATGTATAAACAACTGAAGATTGGAGCTTAGCTTGCCACACCACACGTTTGATCAATTAGGGAGATGTACAGATTTGCACGTAGTCCCAGGGAAACTCGTGTATCTAAACCTGTTCAGAAGCTCACTTGCTTTGGCTTCAGTGTAGACCATTCCTGCGCAACTGAACTGGCCATTTGGAGTTGCTTCTCTGTCATTCCATGGGGCTCCCGAAAGACTGATTTGGAGAATGTAAGTTCTTGCTTAGTTTTGCCTATTATCTTTGTGTTATATTAGAGTCTTTGTAACCTTTAGCCTGTTAGATAATAAAGCATTTAGACCTCTTCCAACCACTTGTGTTGTTATTGTATTTGATCTCCGACACCTTGCAGTTAATTAGCAATACACTCTGCTTTATGTGGTTGGAACAATGGCACTGTGGACCTGTTGGCAGGCAGAGGAAAAGTGGCTGAAGATGGGAGGGATCATGCCTCCTGCACAGAGGGGAGATTGGACAGCCTCTGAGGCCCTTCTAATGAAAATCCCCGTTTTTGAAGACATAGAGGCAATAATAATAATAATAATAATAATAATAATAATAGAGCTATGTACAAGTGGCCTCTCAAAATTTTCCACCCTATTTAGGGGTAGAGAAATGGGGGGGGCAATTTCTCCTCCAGGGGGAGGAGAAATTCTCCAACAATTTCTCACAGGTAGGCATCACCATTGGCAAGGGTTGTAGAACAGCTTCCCTCTTTTTTCCCTAAGGGTTTTTGAGGTTTTTTTGCACTGCCAATGCAAGTGGCAACAGTATCAACTGTGTTGGCAGCCTGGCCTCCATTTTGGATCCTCCTGGATGCCCCATATATCTAGCTTCATTCCAGGGCATTGTTGGGAGGGAATGTAGCCATCTCAAAAAATAATGGTGAAGAAAATATGGAGAAAATTCTGAACACTATCCTTTTATTTCTAGGGGGTAAGAAAAATGTCAAGAATTTCCTGGAAGTTGTATTTCCCCATGGAACGGGATTCCATATTTCTGGCTCATTCTCAGGGCAGTTTATAATTTATTTTGAATGTGTGTTGGTGGTGTTTCTGACCTTACCTAATCACTGTAAGGTGGCTGAGGATATAGTCTATATTTTTTTCTTTCTATTACAGATCTCACCATTGCTCTACAGTCTCCTAGGCTGCCTGCAAATCCTGATCTGAAAAGGCCTTATGTGAGGAATAAATTCAGTATGTCTTCCCCTGGGCGGGAAATGCAGGAAACCATGGGGTCTATAGGCTGTCAGAGAGGTGACAGTACAAGGTAAGCCAGGACGCTCAGGCACACTCCTCAGTCATCTCATAAGTAAAGTAAGCAAAGAACCAAGAGGATTTCTCCGAAATTTCTTCTCCTTTGAATTTCTTTTTAAAAACAATTCCTTTTCTATCAAATTGAATGGGAATGGTAGAAATTCTCATGGGAGAAATGTTTGGCACAGCACTTAAAAAAATACTTCTGTCATTAATCCTGCCCTGTCAACAATTTCCTGGCAACAACAACAACAACAACAACAACAAGTAAAGCAAGAAGTGGAAAATCAGAATAAACTTAGAGTTCTTCTCCATCAATGTTAATACCTTTGATGGGCAACTCCACTCCACCTCTACTTGAAATGGTTCTAGCAATTATGAATGATGTTGGAGAAAGTTCATGGTGCAAAACTCTTTTTTCTATCAAGAATTCTACCTTCACTTGTAATTGCCATGCCTACGTCATTTAGTGCAGCTACAGTGGTTGAGGCTGTTTTGGCAAGGAAGTCGATTTGTCTCTAAACCTGCCTCCTCCAACTTCTTCCCATGCTTTCCTTCTAATTGGTGCATGAATTGAATGCTACTATGCTAACTCAGGCTCCCTGCAAAGACTACATGCCCCAGAATTCCTGGGAATTGGGATGCTATCATAGCAGTATTCGTCCCATATACTGTTAAGGAAATGTTCCCTAACTCTCAAATTGAAGAATCACCAGGAACAGGCAGAGTTCAGTCCAACAGGTTTATTCAAAACAATGTACAAAGGAGAGAGAAGTGGCACATGGGTAGTACCAAAGCTCTCTGAATCACAAAGACAAAACTGATTCATTTATCTCTGTTACAGGCTTTGACGTCACAAACCACTCACACCCTCTCTCTCCTGTGATGGATACATGGCAATAAATGTTTCAACTAACCAATTTCCTAAACCATAATAAAACAATATCCGAGGCATTTGACGCCTCAAAGTAATTTACTGTTTCCTGATAACCTTCGATCACTGATACTTGGTGTTATTTGGTTTCCTCTAATGGCCAGTAATTTTCCTCTGGGAGAACTGAAAATATTTACATTTATGGTGCCAACTTGTCTATGAGATTGTCTTGCGGGCCATAGAGTCATGTCCAATTCACAGTCTATTCGAAGGAAGAGATTGCGAGGCTTGTTATCGGGAGAGGATGTTTTGGGTTATTTCGTTCTGTGTTTTTCCTCTGAAATGCTAGACTGTGAGGTGTGAACTATACCCTGTTGCAGTGAATTATGTTTCTACTTTACCTTAAAATGTTTCTTTAGAGGCTTGGGGGAAACTAGAGTTCCAGGTTTTGATTTTATATCAATGCCCAGATCAAAAATCCTTATCAATACTAGGGAGGGAAAGGATGGGGATAAAGAGAGATTGTCATCTTTTTGCCACCGCAGTTGCTACTTCCACTACTACTGATCCAACAGTGACAAGAATCCAAGCTAACCCCGCCTCCAAATAAAACTGCTTTACAGATTTCCCCTAACATATGTATATGTAATGTGCATATATGTCTCCAAACGTGATGTGTGGTGCTTTATTTTCCCAACACAGTTATAGCTATTTGTCTTTGAATCTACTGTATGAGAGATTCTATCATCTCTATTCACTATCTGAATTATTTCCCTTCTGTATGAGATTTTTAAAAAAATTATACCTTATTTACAAATGGGCTATAATACCACACGCAATGAAAAGGAATTGTTCACCCAAAACAACTGTAGTAAGAAATATAATGGAATAAAAAGACTATTAGCAACCTATTCAAGTGAAGGAAAGACAGCAATGATCACTGCAATACTGTAAGTCATACACATGAATTAGTTGCTCAATGCGCTTATTAAATGATTCAGTATTGAACAAAATATTGAAGTATGAAAAGAGGGGGAAAGATAAAATGCCAGAGTGTCTTTCATCTAACATACTGCAAGTGTAAAATTGTCACCACATGAATTCATAATTTGTCTGCCACCAGGATCTTTAATACATCCAGGATGCGTTTGCATCTAAATGATGAAACACATTTTGAGCAAAATCACCTTCATTTTAATGTGACTCACATTCAAGTGAGTACTCCTATGCTTATCATTAAAATTTATTTCTTTAACATTTTCCTTCAGCATAGATCTCAAACTAAATGTAAAAGCCTCACAAAATCTTTCAGTCGTTCATCACTTGCTGGCAAAAGTAATAGAGAAAGAAAGCCAAACACTTCTCTTTGGGAGTTTCACATTGTTGGTGTAACCACCAAGAAGGTTCCCTCTGGCTAAGGTCCTGAAAAGATGGTGATGTGAAGGCAACATATACCCCTGGGGTGGGCTATATGTGGCCCTCCAGATGTTTTGGCCTACAACTCCCATGATCCTTCACCATTGACTATGTTGGATAGGATTGATGGGAGTTGTCCACCAAAAAATCTAGAGGACCATAACTTGTTCACCCCTTCTATCCAAACATATCTGGAAAGAAGCTCCATTGAACTCAACTGATTTCTGAATAAGTAAGGATTGCATTGTTAGACATGTCTATTTTGAGAGATAATCCATTATTTCAGTCCACTTACCTGGAAGTCAGTCCCACTGAACTCAATGGTGTTTACTTCTGAGCAGATACATATAAAATTCCAGCATTAAATTATGTATTTGAATACATATTTGAATTCAAATTTGTGCAGATTGTTAAGACACATCAAAAATTGATGTGGAAAAGGGATGGACATATGGGTGAACACCTGGAAAAAGAGAGCCAGTGAGGTGTAGTGGCTAAAGTGCTGGACTGGGAGTCAGGAGATCTGGGTTCTAGTCCTCACTTGGCCATGGAAACCCACTGGGTGACTTTCGGCCAGTCACAGACTCTCAGCCCAATCTACCTCACAGGGTTGTTGTTGTGAGGATAAAATGGAGAGGAGAAGGATTATTTATACCACCTTGGGTTCCTTGGAGGAAAAAAGGCAGGATATAAATGCGATAATTATAAAAAATGACTTACTGGAAATTCATCCATCCTTAAATTCGAGACCTTAGGGATACAAAGGAGGTACTCTAAAACTGAGTCATGGGTCCTTGTGTAGCTTTCACTGTCTTCCATCCTGCCACTTCTCTGCTGCTACAAGAGCCTCATATAGTTCAAGCCATAACCAAGATAGACTATGAAGTACATTTTACAGGAAAATGCTATATAAATTATAGTATCATACTTACAAAATTCGACACTCCGCTCATTCGTTAGAGAACAGAGACAACTCTTCCTCACTCCCTGTACTTCAGTCTCTGAATACAGCATAATAGGCCAAACAGCTCAATTTGTAAATGCAAACATTTCATCTCACTAAGATTTTTTTAAAGAGAATTTTTGTTGCAACTGCCTTGCGTCGGGTACGTTGTTCTCAACTGAATGCTCTTCCCTCCAACCAGTTTGTCTTTGAAAGGAGCTAAAACAGTGCCAAGAAAAGACCCTCCACCACCAAATTCTGTATTGCCATCTATAAAATATGACTTGCATTGATAAAGTCAGTGAGCATTTTATCAGCTATCAAAGAAGAGATTTAAAATTTCTGCCAAAAGATAAAAGACAAAGAGTACAGATAAAAGTGAACACTTGAAGTTTATCTCCTGCAGAAATATATGGCAATCTTATTTATCTGCTGGAGGAACAGAGGTTTATAAATCCACAACCGGATTCCCCTCCTCCATAGTATCTATTGAGAGTTGTTTTTTCTCCAGAATTGCTTAAGCCATTTCACATCTGTTGCTGCTGCATCATGACAATTTGCACATGTCTCCACTATGGGGAGATTTACTGTGCAAAAGATAGGGATAGAAAACTTAAGAATCTATTCTGAATCACATCAGTGGTCCATGTAGTTTAACACCGTGGTTTTAACATTTCAAAGCTAGATGTCTCTGGGAAGCTTCAAGCACAGCTTCATGTTGTTAGCACTGGGATACAGAGGTATAGTGCCTCTGAAAATGGAGGTTCAATCTAGATATTATGAAAGCGCAGGAACCATTCACAGAATTATTGCCCATTGATATATCTATTCATTAAACAAAAAACCTACAGTTTACAAAAACAACATTAAGGCTCTACTGTTTCCAACCAAGCACCAAAAAGCAGGGAAATTGGGAGTTAAGGCTCCCAAGCCTTAACACCACATCCTCCCTAAGGAGGCAGAAAGTGCAAGTGAAATTCTCATTCTCCCAAAGCAGATAAACCATGAGGACAGGGTGGAGAATATGATATGCAGAGGTGACTGTGGGGTTGTGGAAAACGGATGATGAACAACTTAGGGCCACCTATTTTTCTTTTTATGTTTAGAGCAGCCCTTCCCCAACTTGATGCCCTCCAAAGGTGTTGGACTACAATTCCCATCATTGCAAGCCAGTATGTCCCATGGTCAGGAATGCTGGGAATTGTCATCTCAAACATTAGCAACCAAATCCACACACCCCATTCAACTCTATGGTTCTTACACCAGAGTAGACATGTCTAGGTTTCCTGACCAGAACAATGTCAGCTTCCTCTTGCCATCTTCACTTATATTATTTAACGCGATCTTAGGGAAAAACATGGTGTGTTGTTTTGCTGTAATTGTGCAGTTTCTGGCTGCTGTATTAGTGTGTTTGTGCAGAAATAAAAATATATATTAAAAAATATATAAAAAACTGCAGGGAGAAGGAGAACGTAGGGGGCGGGGTGGGAAATTTTATCAGCATAGTAGCGATACAGGTGAAAAGATACATGAGCTGAAATATCACAATGCACAGCAGTGAAAGTATCCAGCACTTGACTCGCTAAGGAAATGGAGGGCGAAACCACAGATGCAAATTGCGGAGGGGAGTAGGTACGGTGGAGCCTCTGGATAAGATGTTTGCACTCCACCATAAAAGTACCTTTTCAAAAGCCATGCTACTGGGCCCTTAGTTTTGATTTTACCATCCTTTTAACCCATGGATACATTTTTTAAAAGCTATCTCAAAGTAGAATAGAATACTGTCTTTCCTTCTGGGGAAATCAGTAAAGACTCTTTTGTGCTAGTAACCAATAATTAAACTATTATGTCAGGGATGGGCAGATGTTTTGGTCTAAACTCCTGTCAATTCTAGCCAGCATAGGTGAGGGGAATTCTAGACCCAAATATCTGGCGGACCACAAGTTGTCCATCCTGGAGCAAACCTTTTGGCTAGCCTGAGAAAGATCATTTTGCTATCGCTCCCATACCCACCCCCAATAGATCTGATAGGCTTTGCCCATGATGTGCCAGATTCTGCCTGGCTATATTGATAGCCTACACTGTCTCTACTCCTATACTTTCCTGTCTTCACTCACTGGTCTGGCAATGCAGGCAGCTCATAATTTTAAAAACCAAAAGTTGGCAACTGTACCTAGAAGATTTAGACATATCTGATCATTTCTGTCTTAAACTACCCCAACTAAAAAGAAAGAAAGAAAGAAAGAAAGAAAGAGGAAAAGGGGAAAAGCAACAGCTTTCAATAACAGCAAATACAATTCATCAATAAAATTGTGGGGTTGGAGTCACACAATTGGTTAAATGGAATGTTCCAGAGTTGCCTTAAAATGATAGTACACACACTTTAGAAAAATGACATACTGTGAACCTTTAGATCGTCCAGTAACTGTCACATTTTCAATCTGTTCCTGCTGATGGTCTAAAAGTTATTTAGGACCCCTAGTTGTTGACAATTTTGGATCCTAATGATTTCAGATAGTCAAAGTTTGCCTTTAAACTGCTTATAAAAGAAATTGTTCCTTCTTTTCCAGTGCATATATCTTTTTTTTTTTATTTCCGATCACCAAATCATTTATTTAAAGGTGCATTTTTTCCCCTTGCTAATTCTTATTATGTAGTTCAAGTATAAAGGAACTTTAGGGGGCAGAACAAAAGGAAACAAAAATGTATTTTCTCTAGGAAATTATTGGGCTGGACTAAAAGCCCATCATCCCCAGAAGAAAAAAACACTCACAGCATAGTTTTCATAGCCCATTAAACCTCACCATGGGAGCCTGTTAATCAGTCTCCCTACCCCAAGGTGAGGCTTAGAGGATGGAAAGGAGGCACCAGGGTGATCTGGGCAAAGTGGGTGCAACCAGGATTGAGGTGGGCAGCCTCATTGTAATAGATCTACACCAAGCTGGATATAGCACTATGAAAGCAGTTTGAAAGTGGTATATAAAAGGCAGGAGCCACACCAAGCAGGATATAGCAGCATGCAAGTGATATATGGGATGTGTCTATGGGGCACAGTTGAAAGGGCACTTCAATACCGCTATAAAGCAGTCGTGTGGCTCCTGCCTTTTATATACTGCTTTCATGCCACTTTCATAGTGCAATATCCTGTTTGGTGTAGATTGAGCCATAGTTGGGCCATTCCAAACTAACTTCAATGCTATTCAATTAATTAAAGTCCATTTATTACAGATTCAGAAGGTGGAGGAGCAGGGCTGGCCCTGCGATGTTACGGTCTAATGCTCAGACAGCCCCTTTGAGGCTTTTCAGGCATATGACTTGAGGCTTTCCAAGCAAACCCTTTTCGTGCTCACCGAATACTCAGGCTTTTGCAAATATGCTCTAGCTTTATTTTTCTCTTTTTTAAAAAATGTATCTTACGTTGGCGTGGCCCATTTCTGTTTTCTTTCAAAAGCCACTTGTTTTGTCAATGTGGTAAACTATGGGCTGGAATTGTATTTTGATGCACAAATGAAGTTGGTACGTTCTAGCAGCATGTCCAGGTATAACAACACATCAAAGAAATATGTACACTGCCATGTTACATACACGGTATGTTAAAAAAACACCTCAGCATCAAGTTGTTGATTTTGAAAACATCATCATCATTATTATTATTATTATTATTATTATTTCTTTAGAATGAAATTGGGGTCATTTTTTTCACTGTATCTTGATTAAGATTTGGTAGGAATGCTGGGGGGGGGCAGGGCTGGCCCTACCACTAGGCAGAGTTGCCTCAGGCAGCAGAGGCTAAGAGGTGGCAATAAGGTGTTAGAACTGTGTGCAATGCAGCCTGCTCTGTGCCCCCAAGTTACTCTGCTGGCTTCAGGTGCAGTGCTGAATGGTGTCCCATCATAACTACTAAACACAGTTCAGTCTGCCAATCCAATCAGCGTTTGTATGTGAAGTGGGAGGGGATGCCATCCTGGTCTTTGTTTCAGGCAGCAAGATGCCTTGAATATTTCCTGTTTTAGCTAGGCCAGATAAACATGTCTTGACAGCCAGACACTGCCTACAAGCTACCAGTAGGACATCCTGGCTGTAATAATATTACCTGCATATGCACCCCTGATTCTTCATTTCCTCCACCAAGTAATTATTGACAGAATCCTATACACATTACCTGGAACTAAATCTCATTGAGCTTAACTGGATGTAATTTGGTGTAACCATGAATAGAAATGCATGCATGGCTGCAATCCTATGCCCCACTTACCTGGCAGAAAAACCCATTGAAATCCATGGAGTTTACTTCTGAGGACACTTGTATAGGATTTCACAGTAAGATACTATATTTGCTAGTTTAGACATGCATTGATTTCATTGGCTGATTTATGGATTGCACCTAGGATAGAACATGCTACCAACACTTTAAAAAACCATCTATGGGAATAGCCATATGCATAGCTGGAATTCCAGGCCGGCCAAAACTATTTTTTGTGTCCCTCATTTTTTGTGTTCACACCCTTTAGATTATCATCACTTTCATATAACTAGTAAAATGTTTGCTTATACGGAAGTACTGATTGGCTATGAATTAATTTACCAGTCTAACCAAAACTCATTTCTGCCCTGAGAAGGAACACATGCAAATGCAATTATATTTAATTCTCCATAGTAACAAGACAGTCATTTTCTATCTATAACATCAATAAACTCAGACAGAAAGCCCATTAAGTTCAATGGGGCTTACATCCAAATACGTGTTCACAGGATTTTCCAGTCTTTGTTAGAATTCTGGCCTTTGTGTATCAACTTGGAAACTGTTATTGAATAGGCAGCTTGACACCATTCTATAAAAATCTGTTGTGCTATATATTTAGCTACCTACATTGATGACATGGTGTTCAATTTAGATTTTTTTTCTTTTTTTCAGGGTCCATAACATCCTAGACTAATAGCAAGGTGATGCATATAACATTTTACTAATAACCAGGATATCAGTACAGACACCATAAATATCAGTAATTTTTAGTTTCCAGTGAGAAAATGCCTATTTACAACTTTTGGAAAAGTGTCCTGGTGTTACAGATGTTTTTGTCCTATTGAAGTAGTGATGTTCTTGGGTTTGGAATTAAGTTTAGGAATATCGAGCTATTTACAGTCCAAGAACAAATTCCTTTTGGGGGGCAACGAACATGATTGTAAATATGTTTGGGGCAGTCTGAGCTGCCCCCTTCCCTTTCCTCAGAACGTACTTGTAGCAGCAAAGATGGGGATGAGCATGAATGGAGGGATGATTCTTGGGCCATGATGTCCAACAGCATACGTTCTTAGCACAAAGACCCAAGGGAAAAGGTATGGAAACCCACAAGCCCTGGCAAACTATAATTTACAGAGCCAAATCCAAACCACACGTTACTCTATTTATTTATTTATTTTGTTTATTACATTTGTATACCGCCCCATAGCCAAAGTTCTCTGGGAGGTTTACACAGGATTAAAAACAATTAAAAACAATATACAAAAATTAAAACAGCAAAAACATACAACATACACACAATCTGTACATTTAAAAACCACTTCAACACTTCAAAAAACTACAAAAACAAAACAAAATAAAACAAACCCAGGCTCCTCAGATATTGCCAAATGCCTGAGAGAAGAGGAAAGTTTTGACCTGGCTCCGAAAAGATAACAATGTTGGCGCCAGGCGGGCCTCGTCGGGGAGATTGTTCCACAATTGGGGAGCCACCACAGAGAAGGCCCTCTCTCTTGTTGCCGATCTCCGAGCTTCCCTCGGAGGAGGGCCTTAGATGTTGAACGTAGGGTTCAGGTAGGTTCATGTCGGGAAAGGCATTCCATCAGGTATTGTGGTCCCAAGCCGTGTAAGGTTTTATAGGTTAAAACCAGCACCTTGAACTGGGCCCGGAAACATACAGGCAGCCAATGCAAGCGGGCCAGAGTAGGTCTTATATGTTCAAACCTACTGGTTCCAGTTATCAATCTGGCCGCTGCATTTTGCACAAGCTGCAGCTTCCGAACCACCTTCAAAGGCAGCCCCACATAGAGTGCATTGCAGTAATCTAACTTGGAGGTTACCAGAGCATGGACAACTGAAGCCAGGTTATCCCTGTCCAGACAGGGACGTAGCTGGGCCACCAACCGAAGTTGGTAGAAGGCACTCCATGCCACTGAGGCCACCTGCGCCTCAAGTGACAGAGATGGTTCTAGGAGAACCCCCAAGCTATGAACCCGCTCCAAGGGGAGTGCAACCCCATCCAGAACAGGTTGAACACCCTCCATCCAGTCAGCGGAACCACCCACTAACAGCGTCTCAGTCTTGTCTGGATTGAGTTTCAGTTTATTAGCCCTCATCCAGTCCATTGTCGCAGCCAGGCACTGGTTCAGCACATCCACAGCCTCACCTGATGAAGATGAAAAGGAGAAATAGAGCTGCGTGACATCAGCATACTGATGACAATGCACTCTAAAACTCCGGATGACTGCACTCAACGTTTCATGTAGATGTTGAACAGCATGGGGGACAAAACTGACCCCTGCGGAACCCCATACTGGAGAATCCACGGGGCCGAGCAATGTTCCTCAAGCACCACCTTCTGGAGCCGACCCACCAAGTAGGAGCGGAACCACTGCAATGCAGTGCCTCCCACTTCCAACTCAGCCAGTCGTCCCAGAAGGATACCATGGTCGATGGTATTGAAAGCCGCTGAGAGATCAAGGAGAATCAACAGAGTCACACTCCCCTTGTCTTTCTCCTGACATAGGTCATCATACAGGGCGACCAAGGCTGTTTCCGTACCAAAGCCAGGCCTGAAACCCGACTGAAATGGATCCAGATAATCAGTCTCATCCAAGAGTGCCTGGAGCTGGCTTGCAACCACCCGCTCCAGGACCTTGCCCAGGAATGGAACATTTGCTACTGGCCTGTAGTTATTAAGATTTTCAGGGTCCAGGGAAGATTCCTTTAGGAGTGGTCTCACTGCCGCCTCTTTCAGGAGGCCTGGGACCACTCCCTCTTGCAAAGAAGCATTCATCACTTCCCTGGCCCAGCCAGTTGTTCCATCCCTGCTAGCTTTTATTAGCCAAGAGGGGCAAGGATCCAATATGGAAGTGGTTGCACGAACCTGTCCAAGCACCTTGTCAACATCCTCGAGCTGCACCAACTGAAACTCATCCAAGAAAACAGGATAAGCCTGTGCTCTGGATATCTCACTAGATTCATCTGCTATAACACTGGAGTCTAAGTCCTGACGGATGCCAAAGATTTTATTCTGGAAGTGCCCAGCAAATGTATTACAGCGGGCCTCAGATGGTTCTACCATGTCCTTGGGGCCAGCATGTAAAAGCCCCCGGACAACTCTGAAAAGCTCCGCTGGGCGGCAGGTTGATGATTGAATAGTGGCAGCGAAGTATTGTTTTTTTGCTGCCCTCACTGCCCCTGAATACAGCTTACCATAAGCACTTACCAGTGTTTGATTGCATCCATCAGGAGTTCATCTCCATCTGCCCTCAAGCCGTCTCCTGTTTTGTTTCATCACTCTCAGCTCTGGGGTATACCACGGAGCTGTACGAGCTCTACACAGGAGAGGACACTCAGGAGCAATCGTGTCAACCGCCGGGGTCATTTCTGCATTCCACAGATCAACCAGGGTTTCGACAGGAGAGCCAGCCCTATCAGCCGGAAAACTCCCCAGAGCCCTCTGGAAACCATCTGGATCCATTAGCCTCTGGGGGCGGACCATCTTAATATACACTAATCATATAGTGTGTAGCTGAGGCTTGTCTTACTTTTTACTCCTGTATAAACATGTGTGGCCACAATTCAGATGGGACCCCTTGCTGTCCAGGAGAAAAGGGTTAAACCTTTCCCCCCACTCCTCCTCCTCCTCCTCCTCCTCCTCCTCCTCCTCCTCCTCCTCCTAAATCTCTCCATGGGGGTTGGGGAGATTAAAAATGAAGGAAAAAATCCATTGTAATCAATGGAGAGGAAAAAGTAAATCAAGCTTCAGTTACTATGAGTATAACTTGTAATTTGCCCCCCCCCCAAGAGCTGTTGATGGGAACTTCCTGTAGATAAATCATGGAGCCTCCTGAAGATCACAGGAGCAAGCCTCACCTTTTGTCCCCTCTCCAATAATGCTACTGGAAGGTAAGGTTTGGGGAATGGGAATGGGGCAGAAAGATTTATAATGAGGGGTGGAGGGAATTTGCCTACTTCAGGAAAGTCTGGGGAGCCCAGGAAGCATTCAGAATTGATCAAGTCCCAGCCTCCAAGACAGGGCTTTTTCTGAGAATTCTTTGAAAAAGCTTGGAAAGAAGACACACACACACACACACAGAGCGAGAGAGAGAGAGAGGTTCCCTGATCTACAGAACAGAGGGGGGAAGGTGATAGGTTAATTGTGCAAGCACCTGTATTATTAAGACCACTATGTTGTCTTACGTAACTCTCAATTGTTCTGTGATTTTTGAATGAACAACAATATGCCATTGGGGACATTATATGATGGGCAACAATCGTGAAAACAATGATCAGAAATGGTGAAAATCATATCACTGCTAAACTATATCCACTTTTGCCAAAAGCATACTGAACATGTGGAGCAAATATTTGGGAAAGGGGGGGGGGAGGAAGGAGGAACAAAGGAGACAGGAACAGGCAATGGGAACATCAGGGCCTGCTCCAGTTCAACTGCCCCCTCCCCACAGGGCCAACAGACATCAACTGCCCTATGGGGAGGAACACCAGCACTTCTCACTGCTGCTGTAGTGGAGCTCATTGCTTTGTCTGGTTTTGCTTTCTCAGCAGGTGGTTCTTGCTCTATCTGTTGCCTTTTATAAAGATCGTTAGCCATTTTGGGGGCCCTCATCAAAATGTGGGATATAGATCTACTAAATAATAATAGTGAGAAAAACCCACATTTGCTAGCTATAAGTAGGAATGGCATGAGAAAATGCCCCAGGCTCAAGGCCTGATGAGATCCCCTCAGCTCGGCCTCAGAGCCTGAGTTCATGGAATGCTCCTGGCCTGCACCGCCCAGCTCGTGCCTCATGAACATTGTTGTACTTCTGGATTGCACCATTTCACCCCACTGTGTTAATGGCAGCCACTATTAATGCAGCAGGGGAAGGGCCAAAGCCAGGGCTGGTGGTTACTGAGTGCTTGCAAGACCCGGGTCCATAAAACCCTAACTATAAAAAATGTGATCAAATAAGCTAAGAAATACATTCCCCCCAAAAGAAAAAGAATCAGAGTAATTTGAACTCCATTGGGGCGCTACTGGAAACTTTTATGATGAGCCTTAACACATTATCCCCATGTAAGCAATATCAATAGTATTGTGCATAAATCAAGGTAAGTAGCACACGGAAATATCCTTAAGTGTTTTAGATATTCACATTTTCAGTTGTTTGGTGGACAAAAAGACATTAAAACTATTACTGTTCATAGTGAGGGGAGTTTCTCAGAACCTGAGGCTGAAAGACTTGGCAGAATGTTTCATGTGCTTAAGAGCATTACAAGGTTTGACTCCCACAGACTCCCTGATAATGTCTCTAAACTCATGCTGTGACTCTGGTATTTTGTTAAACTTTGGAATGAAAAAGAAGAAATGATTTATTCAATGGAAAATTGTATTTTTAGCTTTTCCAATCTGTTTCTTCCCCGCCACCCGGCGACACATTCAACGTAGCTGTAGGGCATAATATTTTTGGGGAAAGTCAGATTTGTTGTTCTTCCGCTTCAGGATTTTGTCATGCAGGTTTTATGATTTCAAATAAAAATTGGCCTTTGGAACATAGTTTGACGTGGATTAGGAAGGGGTGGGCATAATAACAAGAGCTATTTCTTTCCATAGATTGCAGTCGAATGGACAAATTACCCTACATTTGATGTCCCTAATTTTAATTTGCAAGGTATTCTGAAAGTGTTAGTCAGCTTCTTATCACAACAACCAAGGACTCGTTCACACTAGGGCTGTGCACAGATCTGGATCCAGATCCTGAACCTGGAGCAGATTGGGCCGATCTGGACCTTCCGATTCTGATTCTGAACCAGGTCAGGAATGGTCCAGATCATTCCAGACCGGATCAGGCCCATTCCGGATCGATTCGGATCAATCCAGAGATCCGGGCCCATTGGCCTTCCAGATCCTGGGTGCCGGCTGCGCAGCCGGCACCCAGGGACCGCCCTCCCCCCACTCTCCCTCCTCCCCCCACTCACCCAGGGACCACCCTCCCCCCACTCTCCCTTCTCCCCTCACTCACCCTCTGCTATCTGCACTGCCATCCGCCACTGTCCTCTCGCGTCTGCTGTACTGAGAAGCAGGCCTCTCGGCCTGGTTTCTCAGTAGAGCGCCAGCACACTGGGTGATGATGTCATCCGGCGTGCCGGCGCTCTAACGGGAAACCAGGTCACGAAGCCTGCTTCTCAGTACAGTGGACGCCAGAGGACAGCGGCAGAAGGCAGCGTAGACCGCGGTGGGTGAGTGGGAACCCCCCTCTTCCTCTCTCCACTCACCCATCGCGGTCCGCGCTGGGTGATGACATCACCCGATGCACCGTCGCTCTACTGGGAAACCAGACCACGAAGCCTGCTTCTCAGTACAGCAGACAGCAGAGGACAGTGGCGGAAGGCAGCGCGGACCATGGCGGGTGAGTGAGGACACCCCTCCTTCTCCCTCTCCTCCCTCTCCCCAGCAGCGGACAGCAGCGCAGATGGCGAGAGGGGTGAAGGGGGAAAGGGGGAGGGCGGTGAGTCCTTTTCCCCATAGACTTGTCTATGGGGAAAAAGGGGGCTCTGGATCTCGATCCGGAGATCCAAATTTGGTTCCAAATCTGGTTCTGAACCGGATCGGGGGAGGTCCAGATCGGGACAGAGCAGTTCAGCCTGATCTGGATCGCTCGGATCTGAATCCAGATCCGGTTTAGGGGGGCTGCACAGCCCTAGTTCACACATGCAAGGCCATCACCAGTATTATGCCTTCCTCTGTCCCTGGTGCTGATGCCTTGGAGGAAGATTCAGATTTAGACATAGAAGAGACAATAATTTGGGGGCTGCTCAGGCACAATGGTGAGGACTTTTCTCTGGCTGATTCTCAGTGGGGAGCAGCCAAAGGAGTCTTACACTCCCTATTAGCTGCAAGACTCAACTTTGAGTGGCATGTCCCGGGGCTCTGGAACTCCCTTCCCAGTGAAGCTAGACTGGTTCCCTCCTTGGTGTGCTTTCGGAGGCAGGCTAAAACTTTTCTGTTTCAGCAGGCCTTTGGGGAGTAGTTGAGACCTCTATGAATGTTCTGCTTATAGGTTGGATTTTTTATTATTATTATTTTGTATTTAAAATGTTTTTAAATGTTCAAAATATTTTAAAATTGTACTATGTTTAATTATATTTTTAATTTTTGTATATATCTATTTGTTTTAACTGTACATGTTTTAATTTGTAAGCTGCCTTGAGTCCCAGTATTGGGAAAAAGGTGGGTTATAAATAAATATAATAACAAATAAATAAAGCTCAGGAGCTGACAGCTTTTCTATGGGAAACAAGCAAGCTAGAGACTTGGCTGAGGAAAGGGATGGGTTTGAACCTGTCTTCTTGGAAACAGAGTCATCTGAAAAGAATGGAAGAGAAATACACACAGGCATAATCCACAATTTCAGACAAAGTTTGCCTGCAGGGATAGGTGGACTGGTGAAGAGCTCTAGGCACCCCCGCTTCATTTAAAAGCTGCTGCAGAGCTGACGGAGCTTTGTGGATACAACACTTTAATATCAGAAAACGCTCTTGCTTGGACTATAGCTGAACCTTAAGCTTTTGGCTTGTCTCGACTTCCATGTTCATGGGACCTTGTCTTGGAAACTATTCCTGAATCCTAAAATCTTGTAAGTCTTGAAAACTGTGTCTTTGAAACTCTATCTTCGGCTCTTTCTACACCTAAGGGCCTTCGGGGAGGGCAAGAGGATGACCCAGACTTACCTGTTTACAGGATCATCCTCTTCTTTCTTAACAGAGGAAGCAGAAGTTCTGCTTCCTCCTGGGCACACCACACTCATCGCGCTCGTCACGGCCACCTTTTTTTTCAGGCGGAGGAAGCGCCCGAGCACTCAGGGGCAAAAGGTAAGGGTTTTTTTTTAATGAAATTGGGCCCCCACCCCCTCCCTGCTATCCCAGGGATGGCAAAATTGCAGCTCCATGCCCATTGCTGCTGCCGTGCTTATTTGCAAGCTGAGACAGATGGCCATATCTCCCATGGTCTTGGGAGAAACCCGTGCCCATCCCCCCTGCCCCCAGGAGTCCCTGTGTGTCATTTGGACTCACAGGAACCACCCAGGGGCAATCCCACAAAAAAAAAGCCGGTGTAGAAACAGCCTTAGACTACATCACTGGTCTTCAGAATCCTGCTTGTGGTTTCTGTTTGGATTGTATCTTGGAAATTATTGCTGGATTTGCAACCCTGTGTGTGCTCCTAACTGAAGTTTTATTGGGACTAAATCCTCTTTGAAGTGTCTGTGTCCTGAGCTCTAAAGAATTGCATGTGTTTCCTTCTCACTACAATAAAGAGAGTTCATTGTTCATTTTAATCCTGTGCTAAGATTTCTTGCATCGGATGGCACACAGTGGAATGTATGAAATGACTTCTGAAGTGAATTCACTTCTGAATTGGAAGGTATTGCATCTGAAGTGACATCAGGTGATATGGAAGTTCTACCTGGTGCTCGATACCTAGTTGCACAAGCAATTCACCACATGACGTAGCATCAAGTGATAAACACGTATGTGTGAGCCATGACTATGTAGAATAGATCTCAATTGTTACCATTTTGCACATGGAAATTGGAGATATGCAGCCGCACACTGCTCCAATAATATCTATAAAGATGGAGCAGCTGGAGCTGCTGGATGGCAAAGGCTTTACCACACCAATGAAACAATGGCCTACAGGGAAACAGTTCCTACATTGCTCCAGTAACACATGGGTTAGGACCAATATTCAATTGTGGGGCTTGAAGTCAGGTCTCCCAGCTCTAACTGATTAACCTTGGTTCTCTTACCATGCTTACTTCAAAATGAGGATGCTCATTGTTCAGTACATTACACTACTGTTAAGAATAGCCAAAAAGAAAAGAAAACCAAATTTACTTTTGGAAATTCCTCTAACAAGGCTTGGGTAAACAAGCAGTGTTTGAGTTCATTAAGGTTCCCCAAATTCCTCCTTGAAATTCTGGGCTCATCTATACCTATGAGCTTTCTGAGATGTGGGGAGGATCTCAGGCTTTCCGGCTTCTGCGATCCTCCCCCTGTCCATAAGTGTATCATCCCAGAAGGAAAGAGTGACTTTTGGCATGGCGTACTTTTTTTTTTTTTTTTTAAGGAGAGCCATTGAGGTCCTGCTCAATGGTAGGTAAAAAAAAGGGGAGAAAAAACAGGGAACTCGGTGGTGCCTTCCAAGGGATGGCAAAAATGCTGCCCCCATCCCCATGGGCATGGAGCCACCCTGCACAGCTCCATGCCTGTTTGAGGACCCAGGAGCCCACGCCACATTAGCTGCAGTCCTTGGGGTTGTCCTGGGACCGCGGAAAAACCGGGAAATTCATGGTTGCATATATCCCAGGGAAAGTCTCTGGTCATCCCCAGTTGACCCTGGGATCCCCTGTGCTTCATTTGGATACACAGGGATGAGCTAGAGATGACCCCGGGATATATGCATGGTGTAGACATCGCCTCAGTTCACCTCAGTTGTATTCCCAAACTCCAGCATCTTTTTTTTCCCTCTTGGGAAAAATTCGCTTTATTTAAGTGCTCATTTTTCCCAATTGAAAAATGAGCATTTCCTCACATAGGCTAAAGCATGAAAATGCAGATTTGGGGTGGGAGGATGCATATTTGCACATGTGTGGAACTGCACATTTGCAGAAATGTGCTCTTGCACAGCTGTGCATTGTTTCAAACTCAGGTAAAAGTTTGGAAAATTATAAAAAAAAATCCTGAGAATTGCACACCTATTCACATTCACATTCTGGGCATGTTTGCATGATTTGTAAACATGAACAAAAATATCACACTTCCCTAGTTCTAATCAACAATAATTTGCAAATTACTGGCAAACTGAAGATGGGCATGCTACTTTTGTATTCTTTACCCACACAGAGATCTTCATCCTCACACACACACACACACACACACCACAGGGCTAGATCTTCTAACTGAGCAACACCATTTTGGGATTGGGCATTGTTTTGGTTAACTTACAAGCAAAACCAGGTATATTTACAGAGGTTAGCTTTTTAAAAAAACCATCCACTTGTACTGTCTTTCTCTCTTTCTTAAAAATGAGCTAATGGAGCAAAGGAAAACACAGTAAAAGGAAAACAATTTTCACAAGCTGGCTACAGTTAAGAAGAGAGCAATTCTGTAGCCTCTAGACAGTGGCTCAATACGGACAACACGATAGTCAATGGTGGGTTGACTAACCCTAACCCTAACCCTAACCCTAGGGGGCACTCCCCACACAACATGGTAATAAATAATCAACTGTGGTGTGGATGAGGATCAGCGCTGAGTTGACTATGGCAGCATTCAGATGACACAATAGTCAAAACAACTGACGATTGTTTTCCCCACACCAGTTGTTTATTGTGTCATCCAAATTGAGCCAGTGTCTGAAGGTCCATGAGATGCTGAGGAATTCTGTCTCTGAGGCCACGGAAAGAGCTACAACCTCAAAGGGGGAGATCTATGGATGGGTCACTCCCCCAGCCCCAACCTTGGGAAGGGGAAGAAAAAGGAGTGATGGGGGTATGCTGGTGGGCAGGGATGGGAGAGGCCATGGATCAACTGAATCCAGTGGCATCTCAGGCCACATCCCTCCCCCCGGCAATGAGCATGTGTTTGACTGGCTGAGAGACCCATCTAATATAAAATGTAGTTTTGGAAGACAGAGAGGCAAAACTAGCCTCCATCATTCCTTCTTCCCTGCCAGCAACAGCCTGGCACGCTTACGATGGACAGAAGTCACAGTAACAGAGTCCTCCATCATTTAGGCTAGACACCTGTAGAAATGCACCCTAAATCACCAGAAAAATAGACTTACCTGACTTTGAGAAATGAAGTATGGTATTGTAACGGCACAGGCTTGCAAAGTTGAAGAGCACTGGCCACATAATAAAATAAGCCACCTAATGCTGGCCAAGAAATAAATGGACTATCAATGTGATAAGCTGAAATCTCAACAATATCTTTCATAAGTATCCTCCACCATCTTTATTTTGCCTTCACAAGTTCTATTTATAATACAGAACAGAGAAACTAGTTACGCGTTAATTTACAATAATGATAGCTGTTCCTTGGTAATAATACAGGATTTATGCAAATTAATTGTGTGTGTTTGTGTGTGTATATGAAATTATATGTGAAATTTGGGTTTAAACAAATTACCAAACACTACGGTAGGACTTTATTTTTTGAAGATTAACGGAAGAACAATCTTGTTTTCTATTTGAGTGACACTTATGTGGCATTGGACACCATGTTTATCTTGAGATACACCACATTTGGCAAGAATAATGCAGTAATGTAGCATGCAGATAGCACAGGATTTATGATACCCTTAATATTTCATGGCTTTCTTCTTAAACCCTGAAGTCCTTTACATGTGTGGCACTCAATCAGGAACATTAATCAGTTTTGTAAATGTAATGTTTCCATGTGGGGAAACTCTAAAGCCTTTTCTGATGGTTAGTCCCATTTTGAGATGGTAGATATTGATAAGATTTTTACTATGGCAAGTTTGTGTGTTTGTGTATGTGACATTTACGACAAGAATATCAATGGGTTCAGTACCAAAAAGCAATAATCTTACATGTTTAAGAATTTTGCCTGAACAAGGGGAGTGGTTCATATATTTTTTATAAACCGCCCAAAGAGCTTCAGCTATCGGGCAGTATATAAATGTAATAAATAAAAATAATAATAATAATTAATAATAATAATAATAATTAAACCAAAGAATCAGATTTTCTCACAGTTATACTTGAAATTTGTATATTTCTAGAACAGTAGGATTGTTGCTACAAAATTACTCTGATGTTTGATGTAGGGCTGTGCAAGGATTTCATTAAGTTCTCATTTCCAAGCAAACCAAATTGATCCTTGCTTCCCAAACTAACCTACAGACCAGAGTCTAGTTATCCTTCAAATTTTGCAGTGTGATTTCACTTGGCTCAAAAATGTACCAAGATGTATGTAAAAAACATGTTATAGGATTTAAAAAGAATGAGCAGTCATATGGGAACACTCACCTAGCCACATGAGATCAACCTAGTGGCTACCTTTATTTCCCTATTTGAATTAATAAAGGAATGATTCACACATGCATGTAATAATGCCATTTCTTTACACTTGATGGTTGGCAACTGAACATGTGAACTTTGTCCGTTAAAATGCCTATGTAAAGTAAAGTGATATGAAAATTCTTTCTGTATTCTGATATCATACATGCATGCCATATCTTGATGTTGCATCAGAAATACCCTTGACAGTGAGTGAAGACTATATTATCATTAGAGGTGTTAAGAGATGAACAAATTGTGCTCTCTCTCCTAAATATATTAAATTATGTAGGGTTTGCATCAGTATGTTAGAGACTGGAGTATAATTTGCAATTCGTATATAACAGATGGCAGTGAGCTGTTGAGATGCTCAAGGTTGGAATATTGCTACACTTTGTTATGAGGGATTGCTGTTGAGGGAAAGAAAGGACTCAAATGGTCACATTTGGGTACCAAATTTATCTCCATATAGAACAGAGCTGCTTTTTACTTAAAATGATGTTAATGCGCAAGATACATTATTTATGAGCACATATTGGGTGGGTGGGAAGACACACAATTTAAATTTTAAATATGACAAATGTATACTAGAAATGGAGATGCCACCCCCTCCCAAAGACCCGATAATTATGTCTTATATGACCCCAGCCTATTCCTCTTTCTTAGTCTCAGTAATTGCTGTCATAAAAACAATATTCTAGGATAGAAAACTGAAACAATGAGCAAAAATAGTGAAGTAAATTCTCTTTCATTAGAAGGGGAGTTAATGATTCCTGAACAGTGCAACCCCCTACATGTCTGCTCAAAAGTAATTCCCACTGAGTTCACTTCCAGAAATGGTTGTGGGGAACAAACTGTGGTTCGATCAAGGGTGAGCTATTCCATCTGCTCTGCCTCACCCCAAGGCCTGGAGCTGCAGTTGAGGAGGCTACTGCTTCTCAGGTCGGACTGCTGTTACCACCAAAGGTAAGCTTTCCCCCCCCCTTTTTATTTCTTCTACCCCACATTCCCCACCTGCTTGGGAAACTTTATCAGGAAACTTGGGAGTTACTTCAGCAATCTTCTGGCATTTTTGCTAAGTGTTTTCCCCCATTTTTTGTTTTTGTTTTTTTGCATTTTTGCTTTTGGACTTGAGGAAATATTTATTTGGGCTTTTAGCTTTATTTGTTTTTAGTTTTAAATGGTAATTTTGATATTGCTGCTTTAAACTTGCATTTTATTACAATATCTGAATGTTGTATTTATATACTTTTGTGAACTGCCTGGGATGGGGTGGGGGCTTTTTGGCCAGAAGTTGGCATCTAAATGGACTATAATGTAACATAATTTTGTCTTTTCCCCAGACATGAGCTAACTTTGTACTAGAGTAACCAGATACAAAAGAGGGCAGGACTCCTGCAGCTTTAACTGTTGAGATGAAGAGGGAATTTTACCAGGTGCTGCATGTGTACAAATGACACCTGATGGAATTCCCTTTTCTCTACAACTGTTCAAGGATACATGAACCCTGTCTTCCTTCTCATATGGTCATTCTAGGGTTATCTTAAAGCATCAGCTGGCTCTTACAGGAAGTGGTCCGCTACACATCCTCTTCCTTAATTGTAAAGGGCTCTAAAGGTCATAGCCAGCACATAGAGTTGGGCCCCAAACAGACAGATGTTTCAGCAGTGCTTAGAGTTGCATCTCCTTCTTATGCCTAAAAGGAAGTGGTCTAAATTCATAGAAGCAATACTGGAACTGACCTTTGAAGGTGTTGTACTCAATGAGGAAAATACTTCCGTGTTGGTCAGTGCAATCCTGTATAAATCTACACAAAAGTAAGGCCCATTGACTTTGGTGGGACTTACTTCCAGGTGAATGGGAGTAGCAGGGCAACCTCTAATCCATGGGTCTAATTCAGCCTGCACTGAAGCCTAATCCACCCCACAGAGGATAGGGCATGCTCTATGGCTGTCCCAAAGCACTGCTGCCTGAGGGCGAGTGGCACAATCCTTCATGATCAGAAAACAGAGATAAGCTGTGGGTTCCCCTGCTGCACTTCCCCTGAGATGTGAGCAGCATGGGGAGGAGGAGCCTGACTTGGCCAGGGCTTGCAGGAGTTGGCTCCCCCACATTCAAGCAGAATCCCTTCCTGTGCCCCTCACATCCCAATCAGGGTGCAAGTGGTTCATGCCAACTCCTGCAAACCCAGCGAAGCCCTTTTTTCCATGCAGAGAGGGCCATGAAGTTCCATGCTTCATTGTGCATGGATATATATATATATATATATATATGGGTCAGGATGGATGATGCTATGGCTGGGGCGGGGCGTTGGTTGTGAGAATCTGCCTCCTGGCATAATCCCACTTGCCAGCTTGATCTGGAAGGTACTCCAATCCCTGGACCAAAAGTGATTGCGCTCCCCTGGGTATAGGCCTATAGTCTAAGAAATTTAGTAGAACCTAACAAGATGGATGCATAAAACCAACAATTCTGTGTTAAAAAACCATTAGTGACAACCTTATTGATTAATTCCAACAGGACTTGTGTCAAAATATCACTAACAGCTAAACGTCAGAGAATCCCCCCCCTCTCACTAGCACCACTACCACCATCAATTCTATATCCAATATACACTAATACAAACCTCATTTGCAAGTGTGGATCCTTATGCTCCCAAAATGGCATCACTCACACACCAGAGAGAGGTATTAGCAGATTTGGGAGAACCCCAAGTTTACTGAAGCACCGATAGATAGATAGATAGATAGATAGATAGATAGATAGATAGATGATAGATAGATAGATAGATGATAGATAGATGATAGATAGATAGATAGATAGATAGATAGATAGATAGATAGATCCCACCATTTTCAAAACTTACAAAACAGCCAATGAGAACTGAGCATGCTCTGTGACCATGGAATGCTGGCTGACTGAGAGGGGGGAAATGGCAAACTGTAAGGGAGGAGGTATAGTCTGGAAGAAGACACTCCACAGGGCAATATTTTGTTGCAAGTCCCACTTTTCTTTTATATAAGCCACCATTATGGAAATGGGCCTGCCATGAGACAAGATGAGGCTGCTTACTCAGGCACTGGATGTTGCATGCCACCAATAAGAGCAGCAGAGTGGTTGACAAATGGATCTAACCCACGGGCCACAGTCCACTGGGAAATTCTTCCATGCATGCCCCATTGAGTAGTTCATCAATGGCTACTCATCACAATGGCTATATATTACCTCCAGCATCAGTGACAGTATGCCATTGAATACCAGTATCTAGGGAACATGAGCAGAAAGGTGATATTGCCCTGAGATCCTGCTTGTAGACTTCCCATGGGCATCAGGATGTCCACTGGAGGAGCAGAATGCTAGACTAGGGAGGCTTTTAGTTTGATCTAACACAGCACTACAGTGCTCTTCTGTTGTTTTTTTCACACATACTAGCCCAGTACTTGATAAAGAGAAGGGTATAATTTTAGCAGTGGTCATAATTATGGACACACTCCAGGCAAACCTAAACGCATTTCAATTCCATTGAGTCAAGTTATAAAGTTGAAGCACAGCGTTGCCAATGAATTTCATACAGCACTTAAGCTGTGTCATATTAAGGTGTCGGTTACCAGCACTGGATATAAGAACATAAGAAGAGCCATGCCCGATCAGACCAAAGGCCTGTCTAGTCCAGCACATATATCATTTGGATATCTGAGGCTAGTGAACAAGCTCCACACAGGCTCAAAGTTATAAGAACCTGTGCTAGAGCTGCCACTTAATTTCCCCCGAAGTGATTTTTTTTAAGGAGAATTTGGAGATTCTTGGGCCTCCTCCACACGGGGCGTTTAATGAGCCTTGAAGGCTCATTATAAATTTTACCTACACACGAGCGGAGCGCAAAACGGGCGTACAGGCGCGTTATCTCCCCGATAATGCGCATTTTCGAACGCGCGTTAAATAGCGACTTTTATTTTGCTCCGGCCGTTAAAGCGCATTTTCGCTGTGTGAACAAGCGATTATGCGCATTAACTACCTGGAAAGCGCTTTTTGGGCATCTTTTAATGCGCTTCGCCGCTTCTCGCCGCCTCCCGTGCAGAGGGATTAGGAGTAAATGCGCCTCCGCGATAATGCGCATAATCGCGGAACCAGGCGCAAAGGCGCATTCTTGTGGAGGGGGCCCTCCTCAGACTCTGGAGACACATTTGATGAATTCTGAGAGGAGGAGGAGGAGGAGGAGGAGGAGGAGGAAGAGGAGGAGGAGGAGGAGGAGGAGGAGGAGGAGGAGGAGGAGGAGGAGAAGAAGAAGAAGAAGAAGAAGAAGAAGAAGAAGAAGAAGAAGAAGAAGAAGAAGAAATTTCAGAACAACCAATGAAATAGCCCATCTCAAGTTAAGGAAGTGTTTAACTCTCTCCCATTCAAATCAATGAGACTTAAAACAAGCTTAACTTCAGCTGAATCATTCCGTTTAATAATGCTTCCTATTACAGAGAACATTCGGAAACGGAGAGGTCAAAAGCAGCGGAGCTGCTCCTTATTCATCGCCAAATGCTGTGCAGAATAAAAAATAAGCGCTTTGTGCATAACTGTTCTTCAAGGTAGAACTCTTACAAAATAAATTATGCATCACTTGATTCCAATGCAGCCTTAGGAACCGATTGCGTTTCTCATTGGAGACATACATATTTCCCAAGTTGAGAGAAAGCATAGCATGGCACAGTAGTGTTTTTCATCAAATGTTCAGGCAAAGAGTCCTGCAGGAGAATGCAAGGAGGCCAGCTTGCACATTTTTTTTATTATTATTATTATTTATTTCTCTTATCTTTACTTTTATGGTCAGAGGCCCTGAGGGGGCTTATCTACCAACACCAACACCCACGTATCAATAATTCCACATTAAAATTTAGTTACATTTAAACTGGACCAATCAAATAGGGACAATGCAAACTGGACCAATCAAAATAGGGACAATGCAAGGTTTACATACAAAATATATTCCAAAAGAAAAAAAAGGCTAAAATCCATATTAGAGTAATATCTTTATTAGGCCAACTCAAAGGTCTCAAAACACCATGCAACCTTTTGAGTCCTTCAACATTTTGTGTCCTTTGATTTGACCTAATAAAGGTATTAGTCTCTTATGGATTTTAGCATTTTTCTTTAGGAATTTTGCTTTTGGTCAGTATGTCTACCTTTGCTTTTTATGAAATAGAATAAAGATTCTGTCAGATGTGATGGAATTTGTCAAAGAGGGTGAGGAAAGTTTCTGGAGCAGCTGTGAGTGACATGGAAAGGTGGCTAAATGGAATCCACTCTTCCACTCAACCACCTGACTTCCTAGATTTTGTGTAATGCCTGAGGTGTCTTATGTTGAACTGATCCAAAGTCAGCCTGTGATAAAAGAAAAGATTCACCTTGTTACTGTAGTTAGCCATTCTGAAAATAGAACCATTGCTGTATGTTTTGATACTGGGAAGGGCATGGAGAGGAAGCATCATGCTTCCAAAAATGTGTATCATTTATTTACAAGGAGAAATCAACCTCTGCCCCACCCTCATTCAAATTTATTGGGGCTTTCCCCTCTTTTTGCATACAGATATATGCAGCAACACAATTTAAGAAACAAATAGCACAATCCTATGGTGTTGCCCATAAGCCTTCAAACTCAGAGGCTGACAGGCACCCTATACAGAGCAGGAGGAGCAGCAGAGGCAATCTTCACCTCTGTGCTCATCCCACTCTGCATTTTGGCTAGATGGGCTTTTTGCCTGTCTAGCTGGGGTGCATTGGAGTGGGAGGGAAGGAGGCTGGAGAGGCCAAAGGATATGGCATATCCAAGCTTCCCTAGTCTCCTCCACTCTCTGCCCACCAGCAGAAGCTCACATGCATCTCTTTGTGCTGGCTGTGAGGAGGAGGGGAGTGCAGGTTTCTGGATCTGCAGTTGGAGCACTGTCTCTGACCTCAGATCTAGGAATCTGAATTATCCTATAGCCCCCCAGACTAGGGGCCATAGGATTGCTCTCTCCATAATGCAAATACCACTCATCTAAGAAAAGGTAACCTAATAAGGAAATCAGTGTGTAGCAGTTAGGTATGTATGTGAATTCTGTTCCTATCTGCAAATCCGGCTAGCATGTCCTGTTTTCAACCTCAAATGTGAGCAGACACACAATTCTTGGGAAATTCTCACAATTTCCTTGCATTTGCTTTCACAATTGAAAATTCGCACTTTCAAAAATATGTTGTCATCCCCCCCCCCATGCACCCCATGCAATTTCATGCTTTAGCCGGGGGGAGAAACAAGATGCTCATGTTCAGAAGCAAGAATAAGGTGATATGAGCCTTGAAGTAGGAAATAGAAACGTTCAGCATGCTCAGTCATTGCTTATTCAAACATCTCTAGTAGCAACAAACTTCTAATGGATACTCAACAAAATTGACAAATCAAAGGTGCTCTTCAATTTCACCTATTATTGTTGTGCTTAATACAACTGAAGTGCACTATGACCTTTAGTACACAGGTCCAGGAAACGCGACAAATGAATAGATCTGAAGTACAGTTCACATTGGAGTGACAGCATTTGTACTTGTAGGAGCCTATCACGTGAACATGGCAGGAGACAAAGTGGCACATCTGCACTATAACATAAACTGTTTCTAATCCAGTTTAACACTATGGCCTCCAACCAACTACAACATAAGAACAAGCTCAGAGAATGGTCTGAAGGCACATTATGTAATTCTGTGCTAAATCTGATCTGACCCTTTGAGGCTGCCTTCTCCAATCTGATACCCACCAGATGCTTTGGACTATAACTCCCAACATTCATGACCACTGATCGTGCTGGCAGAGGCTCATGGGAGTTGATGTTCAAAACCTCTGGAAGGTACCAGGTTGGGGAATGCTGATTTAAGCTTCCTAGATGAGAAATCACTTGGGAAATATGTCAGCCATTCTGAGCTCCTTGGTGGTAGTGCAATAAATAAAATCCCCATGATTCTTTTGGGGAAACCATGATAGTTAAAATTAGAGCTGAGCTGAAAATTCTTTTGAGAACATTTCCAATTCAAACCTGAGGCTTTTGGAGAGGGATGGGAGGAAAGCTTCATGAAACCATCAATTCAGTTTTTTCACCACCAGTCCTACCTGTTTAGAGATGGTGTTGATGGTCTCTGTTGCTGCTGCCTGAACTGGTGCTGTTTCCTCGGTGCTTCTTACTCAGACGCCAAAGTAAGGGAGTGATGGGGAATTCACATTGTTTCCTGTTCATGTCCTCACTCCAATTTAGTTTATGATGATGCCATTTTGAAGTGAGTGGGACAAATATTTGTGCCCATACAGTAGTTGAACTTCACAGCCTGCAAGTATGGTGGTGAAGTGGGTGTGTATGTGATGGAGGGGTTATCTCCACACTAATGAAAAACATTTTAGAATTGATTTGGAGGTATAGCCAAAGACCAGAATACTTTCTCTTTCCTTAACCAAAGTAGTCCTTAAGAATCTTGCCTTCCAAAGTCATGGGGAAATATCCAAAATCCTGGGCATTCAGTACAACTGCTTTTAGCTGCTCCTTCTGTCCAATTGGAATATTTGCTGCTACAGAACAAAGATAACTTAAAACAACAGGTAATGAGAATCTTCTTCCTGCCTTTAGCCAAATCGAAATTGTTGAGAAATGGTGAGGCAACTCATCTAAGTTGCCATTGATTTTCAATAAAATTCACTTTTAATTGAGAAAATTCCCCTACACACAAGAACACATGCCGTTGAGCTTGTCGTAACCTTAACTGCAACATGGTAACTTTTGTGGTCATTGTCTGAATTTTAAAGAACCGTGTTGACACATCTTTATTTAAGAGTGAACATGCCTGAAAGAAAACAATTACACTGGACGGGGCCAATGGCAATTGATTTACCTGATCCGTCTAAATCTTGTCGTCTTTGTGTAGCTAATTGGATCAACTTTCAATTGGTGTACCTATTATTCAGTTTAGACCTGCATCCTCTAGTTGGATAAATAATATATTTCTCTCTGGCTGTTCCAGCTCTACCCAAGAATTCAGCCCGATCTGCAGCTCAAAATGGTAGCAAGTGGGAGTCCTATCTCTTTAGTTTGTTTTGTTTCATGTCTTGCTTTAGCATTTCCTTCTCTGCTTCTCAAACAGGGAAGGAAGGAAGGAAGGAAGGAAGGAAGGAAGGAAGGAACATGACCAAGGCCACTTTGTATATCTGTGGCTAAGAAAGGATTTGAACCTAGATTCAGCATTTTGCCAAAATTATCTTAGGCCAATAAAAAGGTGAATGTAGATCACTATGTATCATGGGCTGCCAAGTTCTTAACAGTCCCCCTTGCCTCATTCTCCAATCCTTGAGTAGTAGGAAGGGATGGGTGAGAATTTTGTTTCAGGTAATTTTCAATAAGTATGTGCCCAAAATTGGGAATTTCTTCATATTTGGGATGGAACAAAGTTCATATGTGGGAGAAACCAATGCTGATTGATTCCTCCACCCAGACAGAGAGAGGGCTTTGAGTGCTTAACTCTTACAACTCTGGACCTGCATTTGTGTGTATTCAGCCATGTGTGTGATGCTGAATTAGAGCCAGCTGTTTTTCCACACTGACTCTTCATCTTTGAAAGCTATATGGCTGGCAGGTACAACATGGTCTTCTCCATGCTGGGAATAGCTCTACCTACTGAATGTGGCTGGCGGAAATGGGTGAGAATTTTGTCCAGTATTCTTTTAATAAGAACTTTTCAAAATTTGTAAATTTCTTCATAGTTGGGATGGAAAGAACTTGAGATTTAAAAATAATTAAAAAATAAAATGTGGGAGAAATTGAAACTGTCAGATTCATCCATCCCTAGTAGTAGGAATGAGTAAGAATTTAGTTTGGTTCATTTATTGTTAAGAACTTAACAAAATCCACAAATTCTTTCATAAATAGGACAGAAAGAACTTAAACATGACTATAGGGGAAAGTGATAGATTTGTCTGTCCTCCTGGGGAGGATGGATGAATCATCTGCTCTGGGAAATGGCTTATGGAAGAAGGCTCAATGTGGGACTGGTAACAGGAACAGGAACAGAGAGCACTGTGGTCACTACTGCAGGACCACAGAGAGCAATCCTGCTACTAGAGTTCTCACAAGTTACTCCATCAGCAGTGACTATTTATTTATTTATTTATTTATTTATTTCTAACCTGCCTCTCCATCTAGATCGAGGCGGGGAACAACACCAAATATAAATATAAAAACAATAAAATAGATAAACCATTAAAACAGGTAAAAACAAATACATTATTAAAAACATCTTAAAATTAAACTGGATAGGCCTGCCGGAAGAGAGCAGTCTTCACGGCTTTCTTAAATTCCAGAAGACTGCTAATTTGTCGAATCTCCTCTGGCAGGCCATTCCACAGCCTGGGAGCGGCAGAAGAGAAGGTCCTCTGGGTAACACTCGTCAGCCTAGTTCTGGCTGACTGGAGTAAATTCTTCCCAGAGGACCTGAGTGTGCGGGGCGGATTATACGGGAGAAGGCGATCCCGCAGGTAACCTGGACCCAAACCATGTAGGGCTTTAAAGGTAATAACCAACACTTTATACGTCGCCCAGAAACTAATGGGCAGCCAGTGGAGTGATTTTAAGATTGGTGTTATGTGGTCACCCCTAGGTGTACCGGTGACCAACCTGGCTGCCATATTTTGAACTAACTGAAGTTTCTGGACTAGGCACAAAGGTAGCCCTATGTACAGCGCATTGCAGAAGTCGAGCCTCAAAGTTACCAGCGTGTGCACTACCATCTTTAGGTCTTCTCACTCTAGGAAGGGGCGCAGCTGGCGTATCAGCCGAAGCTGATAGTAGGCACTCCTGGCCGTCGCATCTATCTGGGCTGTCATTTGGAGCGATGGATCCAGGAGTACCCCCAAGCTGCGAACACAGTCTTTCAGGGGGGGTGTAACCCCATCCAGAACTGGTTGACACACCTCCAAACCCAGGTTGTGGCCTTTGACAGCAAGCACCTCTGTCTTGTCTGGATTCAGCTTCTGTTTTTCCTCATCCAGCCCATTACCGCCTCTTCAAGTGATGCATCTAATTTTTTAAAAGGGCCAGTGCCCTTTCCTGCCTCTTCTAGGTGGTGAGGATCCAGAAGCTGATTGGGAGATACTCCCCAGGCCCTCCTTGCTCCTTGGAGGAGTCTGAAGTCAACTCTTCAGAGTCAGAGGGCAGCAGTACTTCATGGGGATTGAGAGGACAGGGTGTGGGATGCAAGATGGAAAACCCCACTTGTGAATATCCAGGAACAGATCTTGACTCCTCTTCAGAGTTGCAGCCATTAAAAACCTCAGTCTCTGAGGTCTCCTGTTCCTGGGCCATGACAATCAATATTCATTTTTACCCATAACTGAATGATTAATTTAAATATAGTACATATGCAGACACATAAATGTGTATCAAAGGTATTATTATCACACCATCATCATCATTATCATCTTATACCCCATTTTTCTTTTTTGAAGGAGGCCCAAATCTCAATATCACAAAGTAGCAATCAATTTAACAAGACACAACAATATAAGCAAAAAAAAAGAAAGAGAACAGTTTATAAATGCAAAATTATTGATAATAAAATAAACAATACAAAGAATTTACAGTTACAAACAAGTATAGGTGGGCAAACCCAAAATACAAACAGCAGAGAAACTTAAATTACCTCACTCACCTGGAAGCTAAAAATACGTAATGCCACCCACACCCAAGAAAAAAGATCAGCCCCCAAACTAATCAGAAAGAAAGTGGCTTCGTATGGACACAAAAGATGCAAATCTTTTAAAAGACTTCCTTGCCAGAGGGAGATCCAAAGATTTGTAATCAGAAAGGCTCAGGTAGGAAGAATTTTCAATCATAAGAGCTGAGCTTTCAGATAGATAATACTGTAAAGGGATTAAGATTCCAGATAGCTGCTTTGTGCTTGATGTTTTTTTGCTGTCATCTGTTGATGAGTGGTGCTGGAAGATGCCCACCCCACACCCCCAGCTCATCCCATTTTAGAAGTAGCAAGAACTCTTAACAGTAGATTCCATTATGGAAAAGAAGGCATTCCATGTCAGCTCTGTTCTGAGCAGCCTAATACTATGATTCTGCACAGATCACTGGCATTGCTAGCCTCACCTTACACTAGAGACCATTCAGAGAGCCCAATTATCCCAAGAGCCAGCTTTCTTTTTTTACCTTATGATAGCTTGGTCATTGGTACAATCTGTCAGCTATTAAGGAGGATTTCAGGTATGATGTGCAGTAAAATAGTTGTCTGCATCCATACCTAGCCTTGCTCAGCGCCAAAACTGACATTACTTTAAATATGCCTCTCACAGGTATGTCTTCATTTTTACTCTAGACGTAGCTGCTAGACACACACTTAACATTACATCTCTTTTGGTCTCCAGCAGCAGCTCAAAAGTCAACTGGATATAGATGTGATAACAGTTATCCACAGAGTGTACACTAACAGTACAGGTGCTCCACCAATTAGATTTTACCCCAGATGATGTCCTGAGCAACTACATGGGAGGAGTACCATGTAGCAGTGCCACAACTGCATGATGAGCAACACCTGTCATTCCACCTTTCATACAGATATATCCACAGGTGCAAGATGAAAGAACAAAAGCAGTCCTACTTCTAGTTCAAAGCTTAGGCGTGCTGCAGCAGGAATACTAAGCCTGTTCTCCTGGGATGATGACCAAGCTCCATGTTGTCCATGTCAAATTCCAACCAAAATGGACTTATATTACTTGTTCTGAGGAAATAACGCTACTGTGACTCTGGTTGTAGCTACCAATGTTTCATAAGAAAAAAAATGACTGCTCTAAGAGAGTCCTGCAGACACAAAACGGTTATCAGGAGTGGGCAGGGATGGAAGAGAGGCCTTCCTGACAATCCAAAACCAATAATTCAACACTAATTTTGGTACAAATGTGGGTAAGAAACCTGAGCCTATCTTAAAAGCAATTGAGCCCAGATCTCTCTTTCTCTACTTTCAGCTGGATGGCCATCATAAAATACTGTGATGGAGCAGCAGCAGGCAGCTTATTCCTTCCACCATGCAGATAGTCTCCAGTGTGAGCCAGACCTTCCATATAAGCATGTGATGGCACAAGCTTCCCTTACTTTTTCTGAGAGGGAAGAATCACTCAGCTGGACCCCCATGAGACTGGGTATCCATGGGGAAGGCTTGATTCACTCTGGAAGCTATCTGTGTGGTGGGCAGAAGGCTACTCTAGCATTGCTATGGATAAATGTACGAATCAGGGCACTGTTTTATTTTTAAGTATTTATTATGTATTTAAAAGATGTATAAGCTGCTTGTTAGGATAAACCCTAAATTACAACAACTGTAAAATCACAAAACATAATTAAACAATAATAAGAATGTAAACAAAATCAAAATGAAGAATGAGCAAATCCCTTAGGGATGGAGAAAGTGTAGCTCTCAAGATGTTGCTGGATTGAATCTCTCATCATCCTTCACTATTGGTAATGCTGGCTAGGCCTGATGGGAGTTGCAGTCCAACAACACCTGTGTTTGGTGCAAAAAGCTCCCCTGAGGGATTTTGCAAGTCCTAACCAAACCTTGTATATTCATTGAAACTTTCGAAGATATTTATCCCCCAAAGAAGCCTCTAAACTCAAGAAAAAATGTTCTGCAACTGAATACAATAGCATCCTAGGGATTTCCAGAATCACCCTGAAAAATCTAGTAGAATTATGAATATATAAAGCTACCATATATTGAGTTAGACCATTGGACTGCCTAGCTCAATACTATCTATGTGGACTGACAGAGGCTGTCCAAGAACTCAAGCAGACCGTCTTTCCTGGCCTTGAATTTTTTTCTCCTGGATATTCTCTTTATTAAACTTGGAGAATGCATAGCCTGTGCTTTACCATAGAGCTTTGGCAAAAACCCTTCCTCTTCTTCCTACAGATTTTTTATTTGGCCTAAAAATGACATCACATCTATGTAGCGATAATGCCAAATCCCCTCATTACCTGGTCCATATTGCTAATTTGCCCTGCTTGTAATGCCCAGCTCAATTTTGAAGTGAGCAAAGGTTTTCTGCTGCTTTCTTCCCACCCTGGGACACTGACCTGGCAATGAACCAATAATAATAATAATAATAATAATAATAATAATAATAATAATAATAATAATATGTTTATTTATAACCCACCTCTCCCTCCAGATCGAGGCGGAGAACAACAATAAATATAAACACAAGGACCACAAAACAGATAAAACATTAAAACAAATAAAAATTAATACTTGGTACCAAGAACCAAGACCACAAGTCTGTTCTGAGTCCATTTAATAAATGTGCAGGGTACTATCTTAATATGCATTGTTTCCACTTTGAAAGTGTGTGGGACAACTGTTTCTTTTTACCAACTTCCTATTGTACCAAATGCCAGCTATTTCAGTCTGCTCAATGGCTTGTTATTGAACGTCATACTTCCCTCATGCAAAGTACTGATGTTCACGTTTGCCCCAAATATCCACTTTTGACAAAATTCGTATGCAACTCTCTTTTCTACTACAGAGTTGCACGAAAATGCCTATTTCATCCTGGATGTGTATACCTATGTGCGTAACTTCCAAAATCGAGGAAGCGGAAGTTGCTGTATTTGTATATACACTTAATGACAGACAGTTACTTAACTCTTTTATTATCAGCGTGTCCTCAAATGTTTTTAATTTCCATAGGAAGTACCTTAATGTAAAAAAGAAAGCACTTCCTCAATGGAATAGTTGAATTTGCCTGTTTCCTAAACAAATTTAACAAACTCCTTATCGCTGTCTTAATCAGAATGCTATAAGACCTCTAAACCAAGGGCTATTGAATTTATTTCTCATATTTGTTTGTTTTTTTCTATTTCCCAGGTGCACACATTGGCTCAATTCGGACAACACGATAGTCAATGGTGGGTTGACTAACCCTAACCCTAACCCTAGGGGGCACTCCCCACACAACATGGTAATAAATAATCAACTGTGGTGTGGATGAGGATCAGCGTTGAGTTGACTATGGCAGCATTCAGATGACACAATAGTGAAAACAACTGACGATTGTTTCCCCCACACCAGTTGCTTATTGTGTCGTTCGAATTGAGCCATTGTGTTGCATGCTGCAATTGGGTCAGGCAATCCCAGTAAATGAAGAACTGGCAGACCGGCCAGCCCTGGCTGGATTTCTGTGGCTGAAATTTACTTGCAAGTGTACAGTGCTGTAATAGTGTTAAGGCACAATCTTATGCATGCTTAGACAGAAAAAGTCCTACAACTCCCATCTTTCCCCAAACAGCAGTGCTGGGCTTTGTAAGACTTTTTTCTGTCTAAACATGCATAGGAGTGCACTCTTATTTCCATTTGAAAAAAAAAAAAAACAGGCAAATTTTCTTTGCTTCTAGATCCTCTGTAACCACAAGCTTATCAATCTTTTCAGCTTGGAGATAAATTGACTGGCAAATTATTGCTGTCAAACCACAGCAACACCCCAAGGCTATTTGTATTCTCTTTTATAAAGAGTTCCTAAACCCATCCCTGAGACTAAAACTCATACTTTGAATCTGATATAGAAATGGCAGCCTAGGGGGCGTGACCTAGCAGGACATGGAATAGGTCGCAAATCCTTCGTCCTCCGAAAGAAGCAGTGAATTAATTGTAAATTCCCTATCCTAAAAGAGCGGTTTGCTACATACAAGTCTGCTATGGAGAGGGGAAAGCTTGCTAAAGAGACAAGAAGATTTATGGCTTTATAATCGGCATGAATGAGGGAGGTGACGGACCGGCAGCTTTGAAGTACGGTGAAGGTAAATAAAGGACGTATTTACGATTGCTGGCTGATTGAATAGACTGTAAGAGAACAGAAAGATTGCTAACACTTAGAAAAGAGACTTTTAAGCTTTGGAGAGTTTTAAGCTTTTAAGCGTCGAAAGATTGTTGTTGTATAACTGTTCTGCTGAGAGGAGGGGCTAATTCTGCCCGACGAGAATCGAAACTAACTGTGCCAGTCTTGGCAATTAAAAGAACAATTAAAAGACTATAAGTGATTAAAACTTGTCAGCCTTGGCAATTAAAAGAACAATTAAAAGATTATAAGTGATTAAAAGGCTGTCCGGGAGACAGAGAAGCCAGAGGGTGTGATTGGAGTGAAGAGGAAAAGACTTTGATCCCTGGCTAGAAGTAGCTGTGTCCCTATCGGATAGGCTTGAAGGGTACATGATTTATGAGCAAGAAGAAAATAACTTCTTGGAATAGACCCAAGGGTGATCGGCCGTCTGATAGAAGCTACAGGCTTGTCCGTACTGACAAAATGTCGGAGGCTGAAAAGACAAAGAAACAATCCCCTAGTCATGCCGGAAATGCCAGTGCTAAGATTGGAACTAAGCCAGGTGCAATTCCTAAAACAACCACAGGGAGGCAAGCTGACCCAACAGATGAGCTGATTCAGAATATCCAAAAGATGCTCGATGCAGCTATAGTAAAGCAGGATGGAAATATTCAGCAGGCGTTGTTTGAGCAAGAAGAACGATTAATTAAAAGGATTACCGAGTCACAACAGCAACTCTTGGCAGGCCTTCAAAAGGTGGAGAAAGAGGTTGGAGCTTTGCAGGAAGAAACTGGAGAACTAAAGGTTTTATATAAGAAACAAGAGGAACAGCTAACGCATCAGGATTTACGGCTTATCGCGATGGAAGACAGAGACCGAAGAGCAAATATACGCATAAGATCTTTCGAGGAGCAGCAAGGGGAGACCCTTAACGGTATAAGAGAGTTAATTTTGGCATGGGTCAAACAATTAGAACCACAGGAAGATTGGAAAATGGAAGATATCGAGCGGGCCCATAGGGTGGGATATGGAAAGACAAGAGAGCACCCAAGAGACATTATTGTGAAATTTGCTAATTACTACAAAAAAGAAAAATTAATGCAAGCAGTTAGAAGTCAAGGTCAACCAACGCTTCAAGCAATACCAATTCAGGTTTTCCAGGATTTGTGCCCTCAGACAGTGCAGTGGAGGAAGAGCGTTAAAATATGCACAACGGCATTGAAGAGGAAATCGATCTCCTACAATTGGGGATATCCAGTTTTCTTGAGATTTAAGTGGAATGGGAAGCAGCAAAGAATAACATCTTGTGAGCAAGGCATTGAGCTATTGGAGGAGCTGGGCATAATGGATGCCACATCGGCTGGAGAAGAGAAGCAAGAAGAAGGCGCGGCAGGAGGGAGTAATGAATGGACCTTAATAAATATTGTAAGAGGGATAGGGAGAAGAAGAGATATGGAGGGGAGGGTAGACTTTATTCCGGAATGTTGGGCCGAGTTCCCCCCCCCTAAGAGTTCTAAGAAGATTGGGACCAATGCCCAGGAAGCTGGTGAGGAGGGGGTTGAAATTGGGGGTGAATGTGGGGGGGAGGGTTAGGGAGGGGGGGGGAATGGGTCACACAGAGGGAGACCGACTTAAAGATTTGTGTGAAAGAAAGAGATGGAAAATAAACTTAGATTGGCAACATTGAATGTTAAAGGGCTAGGAACAGTAATTAAAAGGAAAAGGATTGAAATGTTATTAAAGAAAAAAAAATAGATGTAATTTTTTTACAGGAAACTCATCAGGCCAAAGATGGAGTTAATGAGCTTCGAATGAGGGAGGTGGGCGTTTATGAGAAGGCATATGGAACTTCGAAATCGAGAGGGGTGGCAACAATAATTTCAAAGACATGTGGTATAACTATTCAAAGTGTAAAGAAAGACAAAAATGGAAGGTTTCTTATCATGTTCTGCAAGTTGGGAGAAGAGGAATATGTATTGGTGAATGTTTATGCTCCAAATGGGAAACAAATGGAATTTATTGATGAAGTATTTAACGTGTTGGGAGAAGTGGGCAAAAAGCATATGGTGATGGCAGGTGACTTTAATATGGTACTAGATATAGGGAAAGATAGGGATAACATATTAAAAGATATTAAGAGGGTGGGGAAGACAGAGTTAAGCAAATTAATGGAAGGGAAAGAATTATTGGATGTGTGGAGAGTTTTAAGAGGGGAAGAAAGGAAATACACCTTCTATTCACAGAGATTTAAGAGTTATTCAAGGATAGATTACATGTTTGTATCAAAAAATATGTTACCCAAAATTATAGATTGTGATATTGGAGTTATTAAGGTTACTGACCACGCGTTAATGACAATGGACATGGCAATCAAGAAAGACTATAGACAAGCGAAGAGATGGAGATTGGATGTAAGGTTGGTGAATAAAAAATACATAAGGGAGAAAATAAAGAAAGAACTGCAGGAAATGTGGGAGATTAATGAGAAAGAGAATAACTGGCAAGACATATTATGGGATACAATGAAAGCTGTGGTAAGAGGGATTTGTATTAGGGAAAGTTGCACATTAAAAAAACAACAGGAAGCTCAAAATAAAAAGATTGAAGAGGAGGTAAGGAGTTTGGAAGATAAGTTAAAGGAGACAAAAGATAAACGCCTAATTGCCCAAATTCAAGCTAAGAAAAAGGAATTAGAGAAAGATGAATTAGAACAAGTTCAAAAAAATTTGTTGTATTTAAAAAGAGATTTTTTTGAATATAGCAACAGGAATTCTAAGATGCTGGCCAGATCCACACAATTGGAAAAGGCTAAGAATATGATAGGGACAATAAAAGACAAGTCAGGGAATAGTTGTAATTTAATGAAAGATAAATTAAATATATTTAAGGAATTTTATAGTGAATTATATACATCAGGATCGGGATCGCAAGATAAGGTAGTGGAATATGTAGAGAGGAATTGGAAATTAAAATTACAGAAGCAGGATAGGGATTATATGGAAGGTTTAGTTACTGAAAAAGAGATAGAGGGAGTTATTGATAAACTGAAAGGAGGGAAATCACCAGGAATGGATGGATTGGGGTCGGAGTATTATAAGCTTTTTAAAGAAATTTTAATACCAAGATTAAAGAAATTATTTAATACTATAATAGAAGGGGGGAAGGCCCCACCATCATGGGATCATTCCCTGATTATATTAATTCCGAAACCAGGTAAGGACTTAACCGATCCCGCATCATACAGACCAATTTCCTTAATGAATCAAGATTCAAAGATTTTTACAGCAATAATGGCAAAAAGAATGGCCACATTTATTAGTAAATATATTAAAAAAGATCAGTGTGGATTTATTCCGGGTAGGCAAATGTCTAATTTAATGGGAAGAGTATTAAATATAATTAGTATTATAAAAAAAAGGAATTTAAAAGCAGGCTTGCTAGCAGTGGATATATTCAAGGCCTTTGATTGTGTGGAATGGCCAGCACTCAAAACAATATTAAGAACATTTGGGTTTGGAGATAAATTTATGGGAGTGATGGATAAGTTGTATAAAAACAATAAAGCGGAAATAATGGTTAATGATGGGTTAACACAACAGATCACACTAGCCCGAGGAACTAGGCAGGGATGTCCTCTTTCACCGATCTTATTTGCAATAGTAATAGAAGTTTTGGCAAATGTAATAAGAGAAGATGAAAGAGTGAAGGGGATAGGAAGAAAGGAGAAGATTAAAATGAATATGTTTGCGGACGATACTTTATTGACAGTAGAGGATCCCTTAGGGAGTGCAGAGGTGATTAAGAAACATTTAAGAGAATTTGGAGAAATTACGGGATTAAAAGTAAATTGGGGGAAGTCAGAAATGATGTTATTTAATTATAACAAGGAAGAGCTGGAAGAAGGTAAGGTTAAGTTGGGTCTTAGACTTAAAAATATAGTACGATATTTAGGGATTAATATTGATAGAGATTTAGAAAGGCTAGAGGAACTTAACTTGGTAGCTTTAAAAAAAGAAGTAGGGGAGAAATTAGAAGTATATAAGAAATTAAAACATTCTTGGTTTGGTAGAATAGCAATTGTTAAAATGAAGATTTTACCTAAGATTAATTTTTTGTTTAGAATGTTACCAATTAAAATATCAGATGTAGAGCTGAAAAGTTGGCAAAATATAATTAACGCATATTGTAATGGGGATAAGAAAGCTAGGATTAATAAAGGGTTATGGTACAAGGCTCAAAAGAAGGGAGGTTTAGGACTTCCAAATATTAAGTATTATTATATAGCTAATCAGTTAAGATACGTTATAAGCTGTATTCTAGGGGAGGAAGATTTGGAGTGGTTGGAGACGCAAACGGGGGAAATAGATTATAAATTGAAAAATATTTTTTTTAAAAAAATTCAAAAGAGAGAATTAAAGGGACTGGACAACCCTTTGTTGGTAAATATAGTGGAGATCTGGGAGAAATTTAGGGGGAAGTTGATACCAGGTGATTCACCACATGCCCCGGTGGTAGTAGTGGAGAATTTCCCAAGAGTGTTAAAAGTGGAGATTGAAGCGAGATTGAAAGATAAGGAAATAATTAAGTTAGGGAAGTGGATGGAAAATTTGAAGGATAATGAGCAAATTAAAGAGTTATTGATAGGTCAAAAATCAGCATGGTTTAAATGTATACAATTAGGGAAATGGACTCAGGAATGGAAATTGAAAAATAAAAAGTGTAGAAATAATACAAGATTTGAAGACTTAATAGAGTCAAAAGGTAGGAAAGAAGAAAAGAAAAATAAGAAAGGGTTGACTAGCGAGATATATAAATTATTGATTGAGGAGGAATTTCAAAATTCACTTAAAGCAATAAAAAAGGTTTGGGAAGAGGATGTAAATGGAGAAATTAAGGAATACAACTGGGAGAGGTTGTGGAATGCAAGAATGTTAAAAATGCTATCGATCAGAATTAAGGAGAATTTTTATAAGGTATTGTGGAGATGGTATCTAACACCGGTTAGATTTCACCAGATAGACAAAAAAATATCTAAAAATTGCTGGAGGGGATGCCAGGAGGTTGGAACTTATTACCATATGTGGTGGAGCTGTGAATATGTACAAAAATTTTGGGAAAGGGTATTTAAGGAAATAAGTGAAATATTGGGAAGTAAAGTGGAATTAAACCCGAAGCTTGCTCTACTAGCAATATGGGATAAAAGGGAAGAGGATAAAAATAAGAGAGAATTGATAAACAACCTCCTGACACCTGTTAGATTAATGATCGCAAAAAATTGGAAAGGACAAGGAAGCTATACAATAGAAGAATGGTATAAAGAAATATGGGATATGGCACTGAATGATATGCTGACTTGTAAAATGAAATTAAAGAGGGGAATGTCCAGTAAAAATGATTTTGGGGAAATATGGAGTCCCCTGTTGGAATATGTATTAAGATCGGGGAAGGGACAAACACCTTCAAAAGAGTCGATAAATTTCTGGATAGAATAAAAGATTAAGAGAAGGTCTCCTGGATTGGGGGTGCACGGGGGGGAATGTGGAGGATTATGTATGTATTTTATGTGTTGTTTATGTTATTATGTTGAAATTAATAAAATTATTTCAAAAAAAAAAAAAAGAAACTAGAACTTAAGTTAAAAAAAAAATAAAAAATAAAAAATGGCAGCCTAAATTCAAATTACCTTATTGCTAATCCAGAATTGATGGGGTGTCTTTTATTGAATGATGTTTTCTTTGCATGGCTTTTTAAAGGGAAAAAATAATAATTGTAGGTGAGTTTATCATACACATTTTAGGGATATTAAAACTGTTTAGAGTCTGCTGGTTTGACAATATATGAAGTTCAGAGAAAGTTAGTTCAACATGGCTTAAACTCTATTATTATTATTATTATTATTCATCTCTTTCTTGCTCATGGCGGTTTTTCTAGATGGACATGACGGGCTTTGCTAAGTCATGCTGTCTTTTACAGATTCAGGAATTTCCTGACAATTCAGCAGGTTTTAAGTAGGGGTGTGCATCGGATCGGATCCGATCCACGATCCGAATCCGATCCAACCCAAAATCGGGAAAATCCGATCTGATCCGATCCGATCCGACCAACCTCCGATCCGATCCGATCCGATCCGACGAGGTCCGATCCGGATCGGACGCCATTTTGAATGCTTTTTCCCATAGCCAAGTATTGTTTTACAAAAACGCCTATAACTTTTTCATTTTTAATGATAGAAGGATGAAACTTGGGCACGTTGTAGACTGGTTAGGGATAGTTATCTGTGATAAATTTCAGAAAGATTGGGGCATGCGTTTTGTGGCAATTAATTTTTTAATAAATACCCAGGAATGCTTATAACTTTGTCATTTTTAAAGTTACAAACATGAAACTTTGCCACATTGTAGGAGGTACCTTGGGACCTATGTGTTTGAAATTTCAGAAACATAGGTGCTTGCCTTGTGTGGCAATTAATTTTAGAAAAATGGGTAGTAGTGGGGTAAATACAGTTACGCCTCCCATTTTTTTATTTTTAAAGATACAAACAGGAAACATGGGCACATTACAGGGAACACTTCACTTGATATGTGTGTAAAATTTCAGAAACATTGGAGCTTGCCTTGTGTGGCAATTAATTTGTGAAACAATGAGGAAAGAAACACCTATAACTTTGTCATTTTTAAAGTTACACACATGAAACTTTGCCACATTGTAGGTGGTACCTTGGGACCTATGTGTGTGAAATTTCAGAAACATAGGTGCTTGCCTTGTGTGGCAATTAATTTTAGAAAAATGGGTAGTAGTGGGGTAAATACAGTTATGCCTCCCATTTTTTTAGTTTTGAAGATACAAACAGGAAACTTGGGCACATTACAGGGAACACTTCACTTGATATGTGTGTAAAATTTCAGAAACATTGGTGCTTGCCTGGTGTGGCAATTAATTTTTGAAACAATGAGGGATTCATTGGACAACACTTGCCCATAGGGATTCATTGGAGAGTACTTGTCCATAGGGAATCATTGGAAAGCACTTTCCCATAGGGAATCATTGCATTGCACTTTCCCACTGAGAAATGCAGTTATGCCTCCCACATTTTTATTTTTGAAGATACAAACAGGAAACTTGGGCACATTGTAGACTGGTTAGGGATAGTTATCTGTGAGAAATTTCAGAAAGATTGGTGCATGCATTTTGTGGCAATTAATTTTTTAATAAATACGCAGGAATGCCTATAACTTTGTCATTTTTAAAGTTACACACATGAAACTTTGCCACATTGTAGGTGGTACCTTGGGACCTATGTGTGTGAAATTTCAAAAACGTAGGTGCTTGCCTTGTATGGCAATTAATTTTAGAAAAATGGGTAGTAGTGGGGTAAATACATTTACGCCTCCCATTTTTTTATTTTTTAAGATACAAACAGGAAACATGGGCACATTACAGGCAACACTTCACTTGATATGTGTGTAAAATTTCAGAAACATTGGAGCTTGCCTTGTGTGGCAATTAATTTTTGAAACAATGAGGAAAGAAACGCCTATAACCTTTTTATTTTAAAAGTTAGAAGTCTGAACATTGCTCACTTTGTAGATGGGTTAGGGGTAGATATGTGTCAGAAATTTCAGAATGATAGGTCCAGGCATTTGATGGCTATGGAATTTTTAGATAAAATGTTTCAAAAAATTTTCCACAGAGGCCCGGTCTTCCCCTCTTCCCCCTCCCGCTTCCCGCGAAGAAAAGGAAACACTCTCTCGTCTCGATCCCTTTGATCCTGTTGCTAGTATCCATTACAGGGCTCGTGTCTGCTTTCACTTTTTACTCAAGCAGAACGGCTGAGCCTAGCTGAGTTTTGCAGCCATGCGTGCAAGGAAGGATCTCTCTCATCTCGATCCCTTTGATCCTGTTGCTAGTATCCATTACAGGGCTCGTGTCTGCTTTCACTTTTTACTCAAGCAGAACGGCTGAACCTAGCTCAGTTTTGCAGCCATGCGTGCAAGGAAGGATCACTCTCTCTCGATCTCTTTGATCCTTTGTTCCTCCCCTTCTCCTCCCCCTCGCCGGCGTTGTGTGTGCGCCCCGCCGGTGCCCTCGCGTGCGGGCCGGTTCCTGGGCAGCAGAGGCTCTGCCTGGCTGCTGTGAGGCTCCTGAAGGGCTTGCCTAATGCGGGCTGTTGTGCTCCGCTGGGCCGCGGGGGTAGGTTGATGATGAAGAGGATGATGGGGAGGGCGTTCAATGGCCCCTCCGCTCACCAACTGACAGCGCGTGCTCCGCTCCAGACACCCGGACTTGGCAGCCAGGAGGATACGCTGCCAAGCCCGCCGCCGCCGCCCGCGCACGCACACACACCACCCGTCCATTATCATTTGGGCAGCCCTAATTAAGGAGCGCTCAAAAAATGGCAAAACCCCCTCTCCTTTTTTCTTAATTCCTTGCAGCTCCCACGATTTAACCCTTTCCTATCAGCTACAATTAATTAATAGTAGGATGACCAGTACCAGGAGACTGGTGTGTACAAATGTTTTTTTTTTTAGGCTTGAGATCATAAAGAGGTAAATATTCTACCTACCGTATTGGAAGCAGTATCTATTATTACTTTTTTAAAAAATGTAATTAGTAGGATGACCATATGAAAAGGAATACAGGGCTTTAACAGTGGAATAGAAAAGGGAATTTCAGCAGGTGTCATTTGTATCCATGCGGCACCTGGTGAAATTCCCTCTTCATCACAAAAGTTAAAATTGCAGGAGCTCTGCTCTCTTTTGTATCTGGTCACTCTAGTATAGCTCCTGCAGCTTTAACTGTCATATGGTCACCCTTGTTTCCCAACATACTGCTTCCAATACGGTAGGTAGAATATTTGCCTCTTTATGATCTCAAGCCTAAAAAAAAAAAACATTTGTACACACCAGTCTCCTGGTACTGGTCATCCTTCCTTGCACGCATGGCTGCAAAACTCAGCTAGGCTCAGCCGTTCTGCTTGAGTAAAAAGTGAAAGCAGACACGAGCCCTGTAATGGATACTAGCAACAGGATCAAAGGGATCGAGACGAGAGAGTGTTCCCTGTAATGTGCCCATGTTTCCTGTTTGTATCTTAAAAAATAAAAAAATGGGAGGCGTAACTGTATTTACCCCACTACTACCCATTTTTCTAAAATTAATTGCCATACAAGGCAAGCACCTACGTTTTTGAAATTTCAAACACATAGGTCCCAAGGTACCACCTACAATGTGGCAAAGTTTCATGAGTGTAACTTTAAAAATGACAAAGTTATAGGCATTCCTGCGTATTTATTAAAAAATTAATTGCCACAAAATGCATGCACCAATCTTTCTGAAATTTCTCACAGATAACTATCCCTAACCAGTCTACAATGTGCCCAAGTTTCCTGTTTGTATCTTCAAAAATAAAAATGTGGGAGGCATAACTGCATTTCTCAGTGGGAAAGTGCAATGCAATGATTCCCTATGGGAAAGTGCTTTCCAATGATTCCCTATGGACAAGTACTCTCCAATGAATCCCTATGGGCAAGTGTTGTCCAATGAATCCCTCATTGTTTCAAAAATTAATTGCCACACCAGGCAAGCACCAATGTTTCTGAAATTTTACACACATATCAAGTGAAGTGTTCCCTGTAATGTGCCCAAGTTTCCTGTTTGTATCTTCAAAACTAAAAAAATGGGAGGCATAACTGTATTTACCCCACTACTACCCATTTTTCTAAAATTAATTGCCACACAAGGCAAGCACCTATGTTTCTGAAATTTCACACACATAGGTCCCAAGGTACCACCTACAATGTGGCAAAGTTTCATGTATGTAACTTTAAAAATGACAAAGTTATAGGTGTTTCTTTCCTCATTGTTTCAAAAATTAATTGCCACACAAGGCAAGCTCCAATGTTTCTGAAATTTCACACTCATATCAAGGCAAGTGGTACCTGTAATGTGCCCAAGTTTCCTGTTTGTATCTTCAAAAATAAAAAAATGGGAGGCGTAAATGTATTTACCCCACTACTACCCATTTTTCTAAAATTAATTGCCACACAAGGCAAGCACCTAAGTTTCTGAAATTTCTCACAGATAGGTCCCAAGGTACCTCCTACAATGTGGCAAAGTTTCATGTTTGTAACTTTAAAAATGACAAAGTTATAGGCATTTCTGGGTATTTATTAAACAATTAATTGCCACAAAACTCATGCACCAATCTTTCTGAAATTTCTCACAGATAACTATCCCTAACCAGTGTATAATATGCCCAAGTTTCATCCTTCTATCTTTAAAAATGAAAAAGTTATAGGCGTTTTTGTAAAACAATACTTGGCTATGGGAAAAAGCATTCAAAATGGCGTCCGATCCGGATCGGACCTCGTCGGATCGGATCGGATCGGAGGTTGATCGGATCGGATTGGATCGGATTTTCCCGATTTTGGGGCGGATCGGATTCGGATCGTGGATCGGATCCGATCCGATGCACACCCCTAATCTTAAGCAATGCTCTTAATTACTCAGGTGATAGGGAAAAATCATTGAACAATGATGTCTGGACTGTCCCCAAGAGAATAATAAAATAAAACAAGTAGGACAGTTCTGTTAATAAAAGTGTCAAATATTATTAATCTGCCCTTCACCATAGAGAGAGTGAGTTCCTGTTATCAATTTTTATTGTAGTTACAATATATATTTTATAGGCCAAGATATTATTCTCCTGTGAGTTCTGACTACGCTTTGGGAACCATAGCTATGCTCAGTCAGGTTATAAATACTTTATTTATTGCATTTTCTTTGTAGTCTTCACCTCATATATTTAGAATACAGAGATTAAACATGAAAATGGTCTCAATTCTGGGCACCTAAAAATGCTGTGGTGTTTTTTGTTTGTTTGTTTTTAACTTGAGCTAGCTCAAGATATATTTACAATAAAGTTTAGGGAAATAAGAAGAAAAATGTCACTTTGTGACTTTTGAGAAAAAGACCAAAGCTGTCTTTGTTTTAAGTCTAGGCATGTTCCAGCCAAAGCTAAGAAATCTTACAAAGCTAAGAACTCTAACATTGCATTTTTATCATGACCAATAGGTGTTATCACCTGGGAGTAAGGCCCATTGATCTCAATTGGCTTTTCTTCTGAGTAGACACACATAGCATTGCACTGTAAGCCGTAATAAATAGAACTGGAAAGCTAAAGGTGTGCTTAAATCTGTTCTACTGGAATTAATAAGAGGTAGAAGATTGTGCCCATTAACTTCAACAGAAGTTCTAAGCCAGGGCTAGCCCTAACATTGGATACAGTGAGGCAACTTCCTCAAGCAGCATATGCTGAGGTGGGGGGGCAGCAATGGCAGCCCCCTGGATGTTTCCTTCTGACAAAACTATGTGTGCTTCATGGCCTCTCCAGCAGCCTCTCACCTGATGCGCTACTCAAGGGCAGGCCACGAAGCCTGCCCGCAGTAGTAGCCAGCGGCGGAGGGGAGCGGACAGCACCGGCAGGTAAGCATAGGGATTCATTGGAGAGTACTTGTCCATAGGGAATCATTGGAAAGCACTTTCCCATAGGGAATCATTGCATTGCACTTTCCCACTGAGAAATGCAGTTATGCCTCCCACATTTCTCACAGATAGGTCCCAAGGTACCTCCTACAATGTGGCAAAGTTTCATGTTTGTAACTTTAAAAATGACAAAGTTATAAGCATTCCTGGGTATTTATTAAAAAATTAATTGCCACAAAACACATGCACCAATCTTTCTGAAATTTCTCACAGATAACTATCCCTAACCAGTCTACAATGTGCCCAAGTTTCCTGTTTGTATCTTCAAAAATAAAAATGTGGGAGGCATAACTGCATTTCTCAGTGGGAAAGTGCAATGCAATGATTCCCTATGGGAAAGTGCTTTCCAATGATTCCCTATGGACAAGTACTCTCCAATGAATCCCTATGGGCAAGTGCTGTCCAATGAATCCCTCATTGTTTCAAAAATTAATTGCCACACCAGGCAAGCACCAATGTTTCTGAAATTTTACACACATATCAAGTGAAGTGTTCCCTGTAATGTGCCCAAGTTTCCTGTTTGTATCTTCAAAACTAAAAAAATGGGAGGCATAACTGTATTTACCCCACTACTACCCATTTTTCTAAAATTAATTGCCACACAAGGCAAGCACCTATGTTTCTGAAATTTCACACACATAGGTCCCAAGGTACCACCTACAATGTGGCAAAGTTTCATGTGTGTAACTTTAAAAATGACAAAGTTATAGGTGTTTCTTTCCTCATTGTTTCACAAATTAATTGCCACACAAGGCAAGCTCCAATGTTTCTGAAATTTCACTCACATATCAAGGCAAGTGGTACCTGTAATGTGCCCAGGTTTCCTGTTTGTATCTTTAAAAATAAAAAAATGGGAGGCGTAACTGTATTTACCCCACTACTACCTATTTTTCTAAAATTAATTGCCACACAAGGCAAGCACCTATGTTTCTGAAATTTCACACACATAGGTCCCAAGGTACCTCCTACAATGTGGCAAAGTTTCATGTTTGTAACTTTAAAAATGACAAAGTTATAAGCATTCCTGGGTATTTATTAAACAATTAATTGCCACAAAACGCATGCCCCAATCTTTCTGAAATTTCTCACAGATAACTATCCCTAACCAGTCTACAATGTGCCCAAGTTTCATCCTTCTATCTTTAAAAATGGAAATGTTATAGGCGTTTTTGTAAAACAATACTTGGCTATGAGAAAAAGCATTCAAAATGGCGTCCGATCCGGATCGGACATCTGGTCCGATCCGATCCGACCAGCCTCCGATCCGATCCGATCCGACCCCCCAGGTCCGATTCCGATCCGCTATCCGATCTGATCCGGGGGGTCAGTGCACATCCCTAGTTTTAAGTATAACTGCTTTCTGGATGTTGGTGTGGATGTATTTTGGTAGGCCCAGTTTCTGACAGTTTTCTGTATAATGTTTTGATATGATGTCGGTGACTGAGGTGACTATCGGAATAAGTGTGACCTTTTCCAGTTGCCATAGTTCTTTGACCTCCATGGCCTGTGGTGTATATTTATCTCTCTTTTCTTCTTCCTTTTCAACAACATTTTTGTCATTCGGTATTGCTATGTCGATGAGGTATGTGTGTTTTTCTTTTTTGTCTATGACCGTTATGTCTGGTCGGTTGCAGGGTATTGTCTTGTTGGTATGAATTGTTCTGTCCCAGTATATTTTATGATCTGCATTTTCCAAGATGGTTTCGGGTGAGTATGTATAGTATGGTGTAGATTGTTTGGTAAGGTTGAATTTGTTGGCCAGTTGTTGGTGAATTATTTTTGCAGCTGTATTGTGTCTGTCTGTATAGTCCATTCCTGCCAGAATTTTACATCCTCCTGTTATGTGGTCTATTGTTTCTTTGAACTGATAGCATTTCCTGCATAGGTCTGTTTTTACACTGTTATCTTTTATATTTTTGGTAGTTCTTGGTGGCTATAACTTGATCCTGTGGAGCTACTAGGAATTCTTCTGTTTCTGGAAATAGCTCACCCTTCCTGAACCATTCGTACGATTGTTCTTTGTTTATTCCTGGGTTCTGTATTATGTTGTAGTGCTTCCCATGGAGTGCTTTTTGTGCCCATTTTTCCTTTTTCTCTGCGAGTGTGAGTGGTCGTGTTTGGTCTTCATTTTGTAGTGATAGGTTGAGTGGGGTTTAATTTTTATCTGCCTTTACTATGGCTTTATGAATGGGGGTGTTTTTTAGTGTGGAAGAATTCTCAGAGTAATTTTATCTGTTTAGCATGAATTCTGTTAATGTCTAGCAGACCTCTTCCTCCTTCTTTCCTGCTGATAGTTGTTCTTTCAATGCATGAGTTGGGATGGAGCATGTGGTGTTTTGTGAGTTTGGTATGATTGAGTCTGTTATTTCTTCGAGTTCAGTGTGAGACCAGTGTATGATTCCGAATGAATATTGCGTAGGTGTTGATGGTTTTGAAAATGTTTTTTGAGTTGAGTTTAGATTTTAGGATTTGTGATAAGTGAGTTTTATATTGCATTCTTGGTTGAGTTTTTACTGTGGAGTGATTGATTTTTGTGTTTTGTTGGAATCCTAAGTATTTGTATATTTCATTTTCTTCCATGTTATCTAATATTGTTATTTAGTGTTTCTGCTGTTTCTTCTTCTTTCCATTTTCCTCTTTCTATGTGTAGCATCTTGCATTTTCCCATCCCAGATTCCATTTTCATGTCTATTGTCAGTTCCTCAGTGATTTGCAGGAGGCCTTTCATCTGTGTCAAGGTTGAAGCATAGATTTTGATGTCATCCAAGTACAGGAAGTGATTGATTCTGTGCTTTTCTTGTTTTTGGTGTTTTATGTTGATACCATATGTTGTGTTGTTAAGGGTGTTGGATAGTGGATTGAGATACAGGCAAAACCATAGAGCACTGAATGCATCACCTTGGAATATGCCACGTTTGATATTTATTTTTTCTGTCTATATATGAGCCTTGTCTGATGTTAGGTGTATTGTCGTTCTCCATGTCCCCGTGATTCTTGTTGGAAAGTTTTGGACTGAGGGATGTATTTTGTATATTTTGAGTTCTTTTTTCAGCCAGCTGTGTGGAATGGAGTTGAAAGGCTTTTTATAGTCTATGTAGCAGGTGTGGAGGGTTCTTTTCTGTTTTTCTGTTTGCTTCATGATGACACTGTCGATTATTAACTGTTCTTTGCATCTTCTGCTGTTCTTTTGACATCCTTTTTGTTCTTCTGTGAGTATATTATATTGGGTGAGATTTGATTCAATTTTCTGTGTGATTGTGGCGGTTATAATTTTGTAGAGTGTTGGAAGGCATGTTTATTTATTTATTTATTTATTACATTTGTATACCACCCCATAGCCAAAGCTCTCTGGGTGGTTTACATAGGATTAAAACAATTAAAAACAATATACAAAAATTAAAACAGCAAAAACATACAACATACACACAATACACACATACATTTAAAACCGCTACAACAGCCCAAAATGCTACAAAAACAAAAACAAACCCAGGCTCCTCAGATATTGCCAAATGGCTGAGAGAAGAGGAAAGTCTTGACCTGGCGCCGAAAAGATAACAATGTTGGCGACAGGTGAGCCTCGTCAGGGAGAGCATTCCACAATTGTGTTGGGTCTGTAGTTAGCTAGGTTTTGGGTATCTGGGGGTTTTGGTTTAATGTAGGTTTTGCCTTTGGTTAGGAATACAGGGAATAGGTGAGGTGTTCTATGACTGTGTTGATCTGTTGAGTGAGGTGCTCGTGTGTTGATGTAAGCTGTTTGTACCAGAAGTTTTGTATTTGGTCTGGGCCAGGTGCTTTCCAGTTGTGTGTCCTTTGTATGGTTTCCTTCAGTTCCTCCAGAATTATTGTATATTCTGTTTGCTGTGGTAGTTGTCTCTGTCTTTCTTCTTCTTGTCTTATCCAGTTTGTGCTTTCTTTGTGTTGTACTGGGTCTGACCAGATATTTTTCCAGAATGTGGTTATTTCTTATTTAGTTAGGGGAGTAATGTTGTTTTCTTTTTTTCTTGCTTATTCTTTGGTATAATAATTTCTCATTTCTTTTAAAGAGAGTGTTTTGGGCTTTTCTTTCATTTGATTTTTTGTATCTTCTTAGCCTGGTGGTCTGGACTGCCAGTTTTTGTTTCAGTGTCTCGAGAGCTACTATTGCTGTTTCTTTATTATTTGCTATGATGTCTTGAGTGTTTTTGAGGATGCTGTTTGAGCGATTTCCATTTATGTATTGCATCATTCTTCCTATATCCTTTCGTAGCTTTTCAATTTTGTTTTCAGTTCTGATTTGCCATTTTAGTTTGGTTTCTTCTGCGTGTGTTGTTGTTTGTGGGGAGTTCTTGTTTGTTATAGGTGTTGACTGTTGTGGCTGCTGCATAGATGCCTGTGTGTATTTCTTCTAGGTTGCTATCGTTGTTAATTTCTGTTGTGAGTTTACTATTCATTATGTTTTTGAGTTTCAGCGTGTCCTTGTTAAACTTTAGACTAGGTAGTGGGTTTCTTTTCATTGGGTCAGTTTCTCTCCATTTTTGTTAGATTTGTCTCAATTTCTTCCATCAGTTGCTGCTTTATGTTCATGGTTGTTGTGTCGTTGTGTGTTTTGGGTTGTGGCGTTGTCCGGGAGTCCTCTGGTGGTGGTGGTGTGTCTAGGGTTGCTGATTCTTCTATGGATATTCATGTGCTTGTTGTTGGTACATCTGTGCTTTTCATGTTGGTGTTCTATTGAGCTATTTCTTCTTTGATTTTTTTTATTTCATGTTCCATTAGCCTTTTGTTATTGATTATAACTCTTTTTTGATCTATAAGTCTTTGTTCTGTTACAGTGTCCATTAGGTGGGGGTAGATTTCCATAAATAGTCTGTGAAGTTCTGTTCGGTATCCTGATGTTATTATTTTGAGTTGTGTGCTTTTATAGTAACAATACATAACGTTAAAGTTCATTTCATCTGACCAAGCTATGCATTGCCGTGGGTGTCCTGCCTTGGTGGTTGTCTGTGGAACAGGCAAAACACATCTGGGGGAATTTGGGTGGTTGTCCTTGTTCATTGCCTGTTCATTTCCATTTTGGCCAACTGTTAGGTTCGTGCAGCATTCTCAGCCTTGACGCTGCCCGTTCGAGGCTTTTTTTCTTCTTTCTGGAGCCATTTTTTCACACTAGCAGGGTGGTTAGCCCTGATTAGGGGTGGTTGGCTAGGATATTATTAGTACTGATTAGGCAATCTTCCACAGTCAGCCAGCATTTCCCTAGTACTCTCTCTAATACAACCAGTAAAACAGTCTTCTGGCAATAGCCAATAATGAAGTTGGAAAAGCCAGTCAGAGCCTGCCCTGGTTGTGTCTATCCTTTCTCTACCCCTGGCCTAATCCCCACCAAAGCAGTCTTTTTCGTTTAAATCAGAGGTTGGCAATTCTAATCTCCTGTTTTGAGAACGTATACCTTTAAAATCATTTGGCACTGGAGCAAGTATCACTTTTCGCTGGAATCCAGGAGAGAGGGAATGAAGGCATTCAATTCCTGATGAAATCAATGGGAAAAATTAAACAGCATTAAATGATTAGGGTAAAACCGTATGCAGTCTTATTTGGGAGGAAGTTCTGTTGAACAAAATGGGATACTTTCCAGTAAGCATGCATAGCCTCAGGCTGCATCACTTTTTTCTGGATGAAGGCCATGATGTTTAATTTAAAACTAAGTAATGTAGTGCATATAAACCATCATTTCTATAGGACCTGAAAGATACTCTTTTACCCTGGATTAAGCGTTAATGAGTTAATACTGGACAAGCTTATGCTGTGGAAACTCTGATTTTCTCTGCTCTGCTTACACACCATTTTTCTGCAATTATTTCAATTAGATGCTAGAACACTTTGCTTGTGCCAAGGAAACCCAGGCAGTTAGAGAGTGGTGCTGACAAATTTCGGTATGAAAGTGGTCTTGAGGGAAATAGCAGAGCAGTTAAACGAAATTATCCAAGGAAAGTAAATGTGTGGTAATTTATTGAATTAATCTGAAGTACAAATTGTTATAAAAGCTTGTTTTCCATGCCAAAGAAGCCACTTCAATAAATTAAGGGCTTGTTAAAGGCGAAAACCTCACATTGTGGTGAGTCATGAGCAAACGCATACTTAATGATAACCCAGTTCCTTTTATTTTCAAATGTGACTCTCCAAATGAAGGTTGACAACCCATAAACATGTGTGACTATGTAAATCCATTAAATTTGATTGCCTTCCTATGCTACCTTCCTCTGACAGTTTGTGTGTCTCTGGGCCATAGTCCCCAATCTCTGGACACTGGTCAGAACTTAACGATAGATTTCCAATTTTCCTAGACATACACAAACATATGCTTATAAATATTGCATACATGTTCCAAAATCATAGACATGCCAGGGTTCCTGATCACATGTACAGGCCCAATGTGCATAGAGATGTAGACACAAAGGACTTGTTCTTATGTTCCAGCCAATGTACAGAGGTTGGAGAGTGGAACTATCCTGGTCCTTCCACACTTTGATTGAATGTGTGGCAAGGACCATAAGAAAATGGCTTCCGTGACTTTTTTGGGGGGTATATCAATGGTGCTCTTGTCCAAAGGGGATCACAATCCTGTTTCATTTATTTGGGAGTTTTAGGGAATTGTTGGTTTCATATATGAATTTACAAATGTACAAGGTTTTATTTTAGTGCTGGGCTGAAAATTTTGACCATTCCATTTTTGGCATTTCGCGGGGGGTGGGGGGTGAAAACTCAGGCAAAAGAGATTGGGAGAGGTGGGAATTTTGGAGAATTTTCTCCTTGGGGAAGGGGAAGGGTTTCCACATACCTTTTTAAATGTAACCACTTGTTGAAGGGCCTTCTGTCTTTCTTTTTATTTTTTCAAAACACCCTGGCATTGCAGGAACCCAGGAGTTCTTCCTGAGTGCTTATTGGAAAGCATGAAGTCACTTGGTCTCTAATAGCATTCACTAAGAATTGCTGGGGTCCTCCAAATGCCAAGTTAAGTGGGGGTGGGGTTTTTTGTTTGTTTTGTTTTTTGTTTTGTTTTTGTTTTGTGTTTTTTGAAAAACTAAAAAAAGAAGAAGTTACACTTTAAAAAGGTATGTTTAAAACATGGCTCTCTCCCCAAGGAGAAAATTCTCTGAATTTTCCAATCTCCCTGCGAGAGAGGCAGAAAAAATAATGCCTTTTTCACAGGGAGAGAAAAAGTTCCTGAAAATAGGAGGCAGGATTTAGCCCAGCACTAGTCTTTTTCTCTCTCAAATATGGTGACCATATGTCAGGAAAAACCAGGGCATGTCAGGATTTTTGGTAACAAATCCGGGACCAGGGAAATTTGAAGGAAAATCCAGATTTTCCCATCCTCCCTCCCCCCACCACCACCCAAAAGGCAGCTTTACTTTATAGTCAATGGTAGGCTGACCATATGAAAAGGAGGACAGGGCTCATATAACTTTAAGAGTTGTAGAGAAAAGGGAATTTCAGCCAGTGTCATTTGTATGCAATTAGTTCCTGGTGAAATTCCCTCTTCATCACAACAGTTAAAGTTGCAGGCACTATATTAGAGTGACCCTATACAAAAGAAGGCAGGGCCCCTGCAACTTTACCTGTTGTGATGAAGAGGGAATTTTACCAGGGACTAATTGCATACAAATGACACTGGCTGAAATTCTCTTTTCTCTACAACTCTTAAAGTTACATGAGCCCTGTCCTCCTTTTCATATGGTCAGCCTAGTCAATGGGAATTAACACAAATGCTTACACCTCCATCATTTTTAAAGATAAAGAGATGAAAATTGGCACCTTGATAGCCCTTAGGTAGGATGTCAGCCATGCCAAATGTGAAGTAGATCTGTTTATCCATTGATTCTTAGGATTTTTAAAAAAGTTTGAGGGTTTTGAAAAATTTTTAAAAAAACATTTTTAAGGATAAACAGATGAAACTTGGCATACAATAGCTCTTAAGTAGGACTTTAGCCACACCAAGTTTGACCCAGAGACACCTATTGTAACTTAGCCCCACAGTGCTGGCATGCAACACAGGGCATCAGAAAGAGGGTCTCAGAGTCGCATGTTTGTGCAGGATGTAGACAGGACTTCAAAGTCTGGATGTGAAAAGTGGTGCCAATGCACAAGCCTTGAGAAGCTAATGTATATAAGTGAGAAGTGTCAATGGGTAAAGTTGTGTCTGCCACCCACAACACCCACGCTACTGTTAGAGTAGAGAAACTTGTGACAATCATACACAAGTTTTTTAAAAAATTGAACTTTAAAAATAAAAAAGCCAGCCAGCCAGCAGCAAGCCCTGTTAACAGCAGCTTACAGAAGAGTGGGAATACAATCAGAAAAGATATTTGAGGGAAGGGGGAAATGTATCACACAGAGTATAGCAACAAAGTACAGCAAAAGCTACAAAAGTAGGAGTGAGAGAAGATAATTTCAGCTACACTGGATGCCTCACTTGTTATTTCAGTGATTTAAACATTAAGATGTTATGTAGATTTGTCTAAATTGTGTGCTGTAAAATCTGATATGTGACCAAGGCTATGTTCAGGTGGGCACCCCCACCCCTTGGTGCTGGACATGCCCCCTGGGGGCAAACTTGTTGGTGGTGACGCCCCTGTGGGGGCCGACCATGTTGTCCTCCTTTTTGGTTTCCAAAATATGGTCACCCTATTCTTACACATCCCTATTTAGTGGATATCTGCTACATTTCTCTCCTTGCATTAATGTTAATAAACTTCAACTTGCTGGATTTTCCATTTCTTATATTTCTCTTATTGCCGAAGAATGTAATAGGGACCGCTCCTATATTTCAGTCCTAAGCCCACTTATGATCAGTCACCATTATTTCAGTGAGAGTTAACTGGTTTGATGATGAACCAGGCAGGCTGCTTTTGACCTGGTTTATGGGAGAAGACAAAGTAACATTTAAAATATACTTCAATGTTGTTTATTTGTTTGATCCCACATTTCAGCCAAAATGTAGCACCCCTGCTTGGGGAGAGGCTTCTTAGCTCAATCTGGGTCCAGAAATAATTGTGGTGTACTTGTTATTGATTCCATTCCTCCCTGGTGGTCTCAGCAATGGCTATTGGTATTTATTTATTATTTTATTTAATTTTTTTACTGCTCAATAGCCAAAGTTCTCTGGGCAGTTCACAACAAATAAAACCAGGAGGTACAACATAAAATATAAAATATGGATGTTTAAAACCACTATATAAAAGCCCAACCAGAATAAAACCTAGCAGCAACGCAGAAATTTGAAATACAGATTTAAAACAGCAGAGCTAACAGACTAGGATGCTAAATGCTGAAATACTGGGAAAATAAAAATAGGTATTCATCTGGCACTGGAAAGAGCATAATATAGGTGCCAGGTGAACCTTTCTAGGGAGCTCATTCCACAGTTGGGGTGCCAAAGCAGAAAAAGCCTTCTTCCTGGTAGCTACCCACCTCATTTTCTTTGGCAGAGGCTCATGGAGAAGAACCCTTGAAGATGATCTGAAGTAGCTATGGTAAATGGGGATTCTCAGTTAAAGCTAGAGCCAGACATGATGGCTTTACTCTCATGACCCTTTCAAAACAAGTGTGTAAGTGTGTGTCTGTGGGAAGAAAGATTGATTGATTGATTGATCTCACCTTTCCACCAAAAAATGTTGCACCTAGAGGCAAAAAATAAAATCGAGATTAAAACCAAATGAATTAAAAACTGAATTAAAAACTTAATAATAAGATAAATAAACACTATATATATATATATATATATATATATATATAGCCCTTCAGCCACAGACTACCTAACCTGCCAAAGGCCTGACTGAATAAAATGCCAGCAGAAGGACAACCAAGACAGGACATGTGTCAAATATTCCAGCCTGTAATTAGTATAGTTTTGTTTTGTTTTAAAGTCAGTTGAGAAAGTTAAAATGTGCACCTATTGTTAGTTATATTATGCATGAGGGAAACTTGTAGTTATTAAATATGTACTGTGAAGAAAAAGAGAGAGAAATCAATGTATTCAATGATGAGGAACTCATAAACTTCAGTAATAGGCCAAAGGAAATACAACATTGCTGCATTGCCATTGATACAAAAGATCTTACTTTTTTTAGTATTTATTTCACTTGATAAGCCATAGAATATAATGGATTTTCAGTGGACTGTGAAATGGGTTATTTGTTTCTGAGTATTTTCAAAGATCTCCAATCGAGAGGTAGACATGAGTGATGATATTGCGGAGATCAGATTTTACTTCCCTTTAAATTATGTTAATCAACAGGGTTTCAATAAACTTTTTCATAACTTTAAAGGAGTACTAGAAATTGTCTTACACCCAAGTTTGTTGGGTAACAAAAGTTTTCGTTTTTGTACACCCTCAAGGAGCTTAAAGGGACTCAGAAATTTCCCCAGACAACAGCTAAAGAAATTTCAGAAAGTATAAAGGAATATCCTAGGTTTGTGCACAAGCTGTTAAAAATATGGAAGTCTTGTGCAGCTTTTAAAGCTGCTGGGCTAGGTATATCCCTCTTGGACTTTCACTGGGGATTTAATTTGGCCTGGTGAGTTTAAAGCATTGGCAGAGGGGGAGAAAATATCTTTCCAGACAGGTTCACAGGTGGCGCTTACAGAGAGCTATCAATGACATCCAGAGAGCCAGATAAACCTGGGGGCCATGGACAGGCCATGTCATTCTCCTAAGTAACTGTCACTAAATTGAGAAGGATCCCTCCATGGATTTGCAGGTTGAACAAAGCAGAGTGGTAGAAAGTGCCCCAGGCAAAACCTGGGCGGTTGTCAGAGAAGCTCCTAAAAAATTGAACAAATAAGCGCACAGTATGTAGCCTTCAGGAGGCTGTGACTATAAGGATTCACCGACCCAGGCTGTGTGCAATTGCAAAAATAAATGGGATTGTTCTTGAAAGTATGATATTTCCTCTTCCTTTTCCCTCATCTGTTCGTTTAATGGAGGATCTAAACAACTGTGAGGTTGGAATGGATTGAAGGCAAAGAGAAGGGAGCTAGCTTAGTAACTGAATTGTGAAATTATTGCCTTGTAGTTTCTTTTAAATTAATGTGCTTGATTGTTATATTAACTAACAAATTGACTGCCGTAATGGATGAGCATGTGTGTATATGAGAGAGAGAGAGCACACTTGCATATTACAAAGACTCATGGGAGGAGGGTGTGTTGCCTCCCCCTGCTCTTTGCACACAGTTTGCCTGCGATTCCTCAGTGAGAACCAGAACACCCATTGCCAAGGTGGATGGCAGGTTTTGCACACACCGTAACAATTTGTTCAAGTGCTGCTCTTGATTTTTTCTTCATAAGACTCAATGCCACCTGTGCAATTTTACAAGAGAAAATAAAGGGGTGCTGTTGCAGTGACAGTCAAACCTGGTCCTTGGCCTTTTGTCCTCAAAGCCAAAAATACATGAGAACTGGGAAATCGATGATTCCCAATCTAAATCACCCACCACCATCAAAAAGCTGCCACTTGTGCTGCTAGGGCCCAGTCCACATGTCATAATAACTAGGGATGTGCACTGGATCGGACCCGATCCACGATCCGAGTCCGGTCCAGTGGGAAATCGGATAAATTATCCGATTTCCGATCCCGCAGCTGGATCGGCCGATCCAATCCGAACCGGTCCGAAAAAGCTCCGAACCGGTTCGGCGGATCGGCGGATCGGCGGGCGCCCACTGGCGCCCACCGCCGCTTCCATTGGCGGGCGCCAGCGGGCGCCCGCCGATGAAAGTGGACAGCGGGGGGGGAGGAGGGGGGCGCTTACCTTCTCGGCCCGGTGGCTCCCGTCCGGCGCCGGCGCCTACTACTACTAGCAGGCTCCGCGGCCTGCTCTAGGGTGGCACGCCGGGTGATGTCATCACCCGGCGCGCTACTCTAGAGCAGGCCGCGGAGCCTGCTGGTAGTAGTAGGCGCCGGCGCCGGCCGGGAGCCGCCGGGCCGGGAAGGTAAGGAGGGGGTGCGTGGAGGGGAGGAGGGGGCGCGCGGAGGGGGGAGGGGGGCCCTTACCTTCCCAGCCCGGCGGCTCCCGTCCGGCGCCGGCGCCTACAACTCCCAGCAGGCTCCGCGGCCTGCTCTAGGGTGGCGCGCCGGGTGATGTCATCACCCGGCACGCTACTCTAGAGCAGGCCGCGGAGCCTGCTGGAAGTAGTAGGCGCCGGCGCCGGCGCCGGCCGGGAGCCGCCGGGCAGGGAAGGTAAGGAGGGGGTGCGTGGAGGGGAGGAGGGGGCGCGCGGAGGGGGGAGGGGGGCCCTTACCTGCCCGGCCCGGCGGCTCCCGTCCGGCGCCGGCGCCTACTACTCCCAGCAGGCTCCGCGGCCTGCTCTAGGGTGGCGCGCCGGGTGATGTCATCACCCGGCGCGCTACTCTAGAGCAGGCCGCGGAGCCTGCTGGAAGTAGTAGGCGCCGGCGCCGGCGCCGGCCGGGAGCCGCCGGGCAGGGAAGGTAAGGAGGGGGTGCGTGGAGGGGAGGAGGGGGCGCGCGGAGGGGGGAGGGGGGAGGGGGGCCCTTACCTGCCCGGCCCGGCGGCTCCCGTCCGGCGCCGGCGCCTACTACTCCCAGCAGGCTCCGCGGCCTGCTCCAGGGTGGCGCGCCGGGTGATGTCATCACCCGGCGCGCTACTCGAGAGTAGGCCGCGGAGCCCGCTGGTAGTAGCCGCCGGCGCCGGACGGGAGCGGACGGGCCGAGAAGGTAAGCAGTGGCAGGGAAGGGGGCTTACCCCCCCCCGGAGCCGTCCGCTTCTATCCGCTGGCGCCCGCGGGCGCCAGCGGATGGAAGCGGGCGGCCCCAGGGGGGGTAGGGAGCGCGGGGGAGGGGGTTTACCTGCCGGGGCCGTCCACAGCGGACGGCCCCGGGGGGGGAGGGAGTTAGGCCCCCCCTTACCCACCCGCCGCCATTTTTTCCTCATAGACTTGCATTGCAATGCAAGTCTATGGGGGAAAAAAATGGCGGCCGATCCAAAAATGTACGATTTTTGGGTCGGGATCGGACTCGATCCGGTCCGGGGGGCCTCCGATTTTGTCCAAACCGGTCCGGGACAAAATTGGAGGTCCCGATCCGGGTCCCGATCCGATCCGGGGGGTCCGTGCACACCCCTAATAATAACCCAGCTCTAAAAAAAAGTAGTTAAAATTAAAAGCTGGTGCATCCTGCCCGATCACTGGCTAACCTTGGGTTCTAATTCTGAGTTTAAACATGAGTTTCAGCTCTGGTTGGTCAAGGGAGACACAAGCCAGACTTCCTGGTTCAGATATCATGATAATCAATCCAAGGATGGAGCATCCCTGGGTTGTTTAAACCCTCCCACTAGCAGCAAGAGTGATCAGGCAGCATGCACCAGCACACTGGGGCTCCTCACACAACACACTAACTGACACTCAGTGGTTGAGTGTGGTCGGTTGTTGTTGAACTGTGGGTTGTTTATTGACACATGTTGTCTGAAACTAGGAAATTTTCCACAGGTTGCCTTGTTAATCATGCAATGTGGTTTGTTAACCACACTGAACCCAACAACAAACTATGGGTTCTCAAGGTGGCTTGTTTGAGAAAAATAAGCCACACTGCATGGCTAATAAGACACTCTGCAGGAAATATTCCAAGTTCAGACAATACACTAACTCACAGTTCAACCAACAGCCCACAGTTGAACAACAAGCATTGAGTGTGGGTTAGCATGTTGTGTGAACAGCCCCACTGCAGTGTTCACAATAACTTAGATTGGGCCTGTTCAGACACACATTAAGCCATGGTTTGGCCGCTAACCCTTTTGCTGCAAATGGTGACTGAGCATGTTTAAACTGTGGTTATGTAGCCACCATAGTTAGGAATCATTCACATGACATGCTAGGTGATGGTTCACATGACACTCATATTTAGCTCAAAAATGCTTAACCACTGTGGCTTAGTGTGTCATCTGAACAGGGTCATTTTTAAAATAAAAAGATATGTGTTATTGTGGCATGTGAATTGAACCTAGATGTTTATTTTAGTGCTGTGCTGAAATCTGCCCCCTATTTTCAGGATTTTTTTTCTCTCCCTGCAAAGGAGGCATTGTTTTTTCTGCTTCTTTCACAGAGAGGGGAAGAATTTCAAATATTTCTCTTCTTGGGAAGGGGGATTCGGTTTCCACATAACTTTCTAAGTTTGGGAGGTGGCTGAAGGACCTTTTTTCTATTGGAGGAGGGGGTGTTACTTAAAAAATGCCCTCAGCATGAGACAGGCTTCTCCAGCCCAGCAGCACTTCTTGAATTCCTATAAGACCACATGACTTTGCCCTCTCTATAGGCATTCAGGAAGTACTCTCAGGTTGCAGAAGCTTCTTTGCAAAGAGTTCCAGGCTGCTGCAAACAAATAGGGCTACTGGAGCTTTAGAAAATTCTTTATCTTGCTTGCTCTATGTTGTTGCAAGGAAGAACAACATTTTTCTTTGCTCTTGCTTTGCAAAGAAACTTCTGCATCCCAGGAGTGCTTCTTGAATGCCTATAGGAGAGGGTGATGTCATGTGGTCTCATGGGAATTCAGAAAGAGCTGTCAGGCTGAAGAAGCTTCTCTATAAAGAGTCCTGGGCTGCTAAAAGTTCAGGGGGTGTTTTGCAAGTAAAAGAAAAAGAAAAATAGAAAGAATGTTTATTTATTTATTTTATTTTATTTATTTATTACATTTGTATACCGCCCCATAGCCGAAGCTCTCTGGGCGGTTTACATAGGACTAAAACAATTAAAAACAATATACAAAAATTAAAACAGCAAAAACATACCACACAATACACACATACATTTAAAACCGCTACAACAGCCCAAAAAAACTACAAAAACAAAAAACAAACTCAGGATCCTCAGATATTGCCAAATGCCTGAGAGAAGAGGAAAGTCTTGACCTGGCGCCGAAAAGATAACAAAGTTGGCACCAGGCAGGCCTCTTCAGGGAGATCGTTCCACAATTGGGGGGCCACCACAGAGAAGGCCCTCTCCCTTGTTGCCAACCTCCAAGCTTCCCTCAGAGTAGGCATTCGGAGGAAGGCCTTAGATGTTGTACGTAGTGTTCGGGTAGGTTCATGACAGGAAAGGCGTTCCGTCAGATATTGTGGTCCCAAGCCATGTAAGGCTTTATAGGTTAAAACCAGCACTTTGAATCGGGCTCGGAAACATACAGGCAGCCAATGCAAGCGAGCCACAGTAGGTCTTATATGCTTGAACCTTCTGATTCCAGTTATCAATCTGGCCGCTGCATTTTGCACAAGCTGCAGCTTCCGAACCACCTTCAAAGGCAGCCCCACGTAGAGTACACTGCAGTAATCTAACTTGAATAATCCTTAGCCACCACCTACACTTAAAGAGGTAAGCGGAAATCCTGTCCTACTCCCCAAGGAGAAAGTTTTTCAAAATTCTTCCCTCTCCCTCCTTTTTCATCAGATTTTTGATCCCCCCGCCAAAGAAAAAAAGAAATGCTGAAAATGGAAGAATTAGAATATTCAGCAAAGCACTCTTTTATTTACTAAGTCTACATCCTATGTGCACTTACCTGGGAGTAGGCTCCATGGAACCCCGTGGGCAGAATCCAATGGGGCTAACACCCCCATTGATTCCATTCCCTCCCAGGAATTTCCTTCCACAAGCTGTGGCTCCCACCAATTCCACTGTGCAAGTGAGATCCACCGCTTAAACAAGGGAGATTTAGTGCTTCCTGGAGGATGCCCCCAAATGAGCAGTAACACCCATTTCTGGAAGGAGGCAGATTGACCATGCAGCTCCTTTTTGTGAGTTCTGCTGACCTGCCTCCTTTGAGAATTGAGCATTTTTGTTCATTTTGGGTTGCTCTGGAACTGCTAAATCGCCACTGCCCAAGTGGTGGGGACTGCTTGCGCATTGGAATTAGTGAGGCATAAGACAATTGGTGGGAGCATAAGTGCCATGTTGGATTCTGCCCAATGGGATGGACAGCAAAGTAAATATGCACAAGAGAAGCTTGTAAGGTAGGGGTGTGCATCGGATCCGATCCGATCCACGATCCGAATCCGATCCGCCCCAAAATCAGGAAAATCCAATCCGATCCGATCCGATCAACCTCCGATCCGATCTGATCCGAACCGACGAGGTCCAATCCGGATCGGACGCCATTTTGAATGCTTTTTTCCCATAGCCAAGTATTGTTTTACAAAAATGCCTATAACTTTTTCATTTTTAAAGATAGAAGGATGAAACTTGGGCACATTATACACTGGTTAGGGACAGTTATCTGTGAGAAATTTCAGAAAGATTGGTGCATGCGTTTTGTGGCAATTAATTTTTTAATAAATACCCAGGAATGCCTATAACTTTGTCATTTTTAAAGTTACACACATGAAACTTTGCCACATTATAGGTGGTACCTTGGGACCCATGTGTGTGAAATTTCAGAAACGTAGGTGCTTGTCTTGTGTGGCAATTGATTTTTAGAAAAATGGGTAGTAGTGGGGTAAATACATCTACGCCTCCCATTTTTTTATTTTTGAAGATACAAACAGGAAACTTGGGCACATTACAGGTACCACTTGCCTTGATATGTGTGTGAAATTTCAGAAACATTGGAGCTTGCCTTGTGTGGCAATTAATTTGTGAAACAATGAGGAAAGAAACACCTATAACTTTGTCATTTTTAAAGTTACACACATGAAACTTTGCCACATTGTAGGTGGTACCTTGGGACCTATAAGTGTGAAATTTCAGAAACATAGGTGCTTGCCTTGTGTGGCAATTAATTTTTTAATAAATACCCAGGAATGCCTATAACTTTGTCATTTGTAAAGTTACACACATGAAACTTTGCCACATTGTAGGCGGTACCTTGGGACCTATGTGTGTGAAATTTCAGAAACGTAGGTGCTTGTATTGTGTGGCAATTAATTTTTGAAACAATGAGGGATTCATTGGACAGCACTTGCCCATAGGGATTCATTGGACAGTACTTGCCCATAGGGAATCATTGGACAGTACTTGCCCATAGGAAATCATTGGAAAGCACTTGCCCATAGGAAATCATTGGAAAGCACTTTCCCATTGAGAAATACAGTTATGCCTCCCACTTTTTTATTTTTGAAGATACAAACAGGAAACTTGGGCACATTGTAGACTGGTTAGGGATAGTTATCTGTGAGAAATTTCAGAAAGATTGGTGCATGCGTTTTGTGGCAATTAATTTTTTAATAAATACCCAGGAATGCCTATAACTTTGTCATTTTTAAAGTTGCATACATGAAACTTTGCCACATTGTAGGTGGTACCTTGGGACCTATGTGTGTAAAATTTCAAAAACGTAGGTGCTTGCCTTGTATGGCAATTAATTTTAGAAAAATGGGTAGTAGTGGGGTAAATACATTTACGCCTCCCATTTTTTATTTTTAAAGATACAAACAGGAAACATGGGCACATTACAGGGAACACTTTACTTGATATGTGTGTAAAATTTCAGAAAGCTGGGTCCAGGCATTTGGTGGCTACGAATTTTTTAGATTAAAAGTTATAAACGTTTTTCCACAGAGGCTGGGGCTGTCAATTGCACCCTCCCGCCTCCCAGGAAGAAGAAGGAAACACTTTCTCTCATCTCTTTGATCCTTGCATGCTTGGCTGCAACTGAGCTAGTATCCATTACAAAAGGAGAAACAAAGTAGCTCTTGGCTCCTGTCTGCTTTGATACTTTCACTTTTTACTCAAGCAGAACGGCTGAGCCTAGGATCACTCTCTCTCGCTAGGATCGTTACAGGAGAAATTTTCTACAGTCTTCAAAGTGGTGTGTGCAGACACCTTGCCACCACATGCCTGGACCTATCATTCTGAAATTTTACACACATATCAAGTGAAGTGTTCCCTGTAATGTGCCCATGTTTCCTGTTTGTATCTTTAAAAATAAAAAAATGGGAGGCGTAAATGTATTTACCCCACTACTACCCATTTTTCTAAAATTAATTGCCACACAAGGCAAGCACCTACGTTTCTGAAATTTCACACACATAGGTCCCAAGGTACAACCTACAATGTGGCAAAGTTTCATGTATGCAACTTTAAAAATGACAAAGTTATAGGCATTCCTGGGTATTTATTAAAAAATTAATTGCCACAAAACGCATGCACCAATCTTTCTGAAATTTCTCACAGATAACTATCCCTAACCAGTCTACAATGTGCCCAAGTTTCCTGTTTGTATCTTCAAAAATAAAAAAGTGGGAGGCATAAATGTATTTCTCAATGGGAAAGTGCTTTCCAATGATTTCCTATGGGCAAGTGCTTTCCAATGATTTCCTATGGGCAAGTACTGTCCAATGATTCCCTATGGGCAAGTACTGTCCAATGAATCCCTATGGGCAAGTGCTGTCCAATGAATCCCTCATTGTTTCAAAAATTAATTGCCACACAAGACAAGCACCTACGTTTCTGAAATTTCACACACATAGGTCCCAAGGTACCACCTATAATGTGGCAAAGTTTCATGTGTGTAACTTTAAAAATGACAAAGGTATAGGCATTCCTGGGTATTTATTAAAAAATTAATTGCCACAAAACGCATGCACCAATCTTTCTGAAATTTCTCACAGATAACTGTCCCTAACCAGTGTATAATGTGCCCAAGTTTCATCCTTCTATCTTTAAAAATGAAAAAGTTATAGGCGTTTTTGTAAAACAATACTTGGCTATGGGAAAAAGCATTCAAAATGGCGTCCGATCCGGATCGGACATCCGGTCCGATCCGATCCGACCATCCTCCGATCCGATCCGACCCCCCAGGTCCGATTCCGATCCGCTATCCGATCCGATCCGGGGGATCAGTGCACATCCCTATTGTAAGGGCATATCTCTACACCACTGGCCAATGCAAATATGTTGTGGTGGGTAAATTCATTATGAAATACCATAGAAATTGCTGCATTTTAGGCACTTAAAAAAAAAAAGTTGGAATATAAACCAGTGAAAGTTAAACACTGTCAAGTTCCCTTGAATTCATTTGGGAGATGTTTAACTTCCCCATTGTAATAAACAGGATTTAAACTGCATGGTTGTAGGGGGATAGTGCCCTCAGTATCAGATCCATGCGGTATGGCAATGTTGTGACTGATCAATCAATCCAAATGCATTGGAAACATTTAAGAAACACTCAAACTAATTCTATGATAACGAAAGTAGGTTCCCTGAGGGAAAACACCCATTGTTCAAAAAAGAAAACAAGCATCAAAAACAAACAAACCCTCAACCCAATACCTTTCAGCATCTAGAAAAGTAAACAGGACATCACATCACATAAATAGGAAAAGCAGACACTAATTGGAAATGCTCAGTAGTGTGTAACTGCCGTTTCCTTGAGGCAGACAAAAGATAAATCCAGGCTGTGAGATTCATTTCCTCTCTCCTAAAATGAGGGACTCTTGACTTTAACGTTTTTTTTAATTAAAACTACATTTTTTTTCCCTTCACCGTGCAGCCAATCAGTCTGGGCAGCATAGCCAAGGTTCTTCCATGTTCCATCTTCCCCCATCTCCTACAGACTCCTTGTCACAAAGTTGTCCATCATCTCTCCTCTGTTCACACCAGTCACCATAGGGTTGCTTTTCTCTTCATTTTATGAAAGCACAAGCCTGCAGACCCATGTTTTAAGGAGCGTGAAACTGTCACATTGAAAGTGGATTGTGTGCCCATCATTCCAAGGGAAAATGCACAACCCAGGGGCCGCATTCAGAACCTAGCTCTTAAGTGATATTCTTGGTATGTGATGTGTTGATTATAGGGATGAATGGACTCACTGCCATCTGCACTTGTGGGGCACTCACTGAACCACCGCCACTGCCCGCCCTTCCTTGTTGTGCCATACAAGCCTCTAGATGGCCCAGCGAGCACCGTGGAGCCACCTGTCCCCTCAACAAGCTTCCATTTTGCATAAAAGGGCAGCTTGCTGAGGGGTCCAGGTGGCCACCAGACATTCCTGGACCATGCAGCACTTTGCAAATGGGTCCAGTAAACATGGCAGCTTGACAAATGGGGTCCAGGTTTTCTAGCAGAAGGGAGTCCTCCAATCTCCACCTCCCTCTTGGACTCCCACAACATCCCTAGTTGGTTACCCTTTCTTCATTCCAGTGTTGCCTCTTTTACTATCTCCCAAATAAGTTGCAATTCAGTCCTATCGAATGCACTGCACTTGGGGACACTGTTGGGGTGAAGTCCCAGTACTGACAATTGGTGGTCTCATGCTCACTAACAAGGATACACACACACACACACAAACACACACACAGTGGCTGAATTCGGACAACACGATAGTAATGGTTGGGCAATGATCAACTTTACAGTTGTTCATCTAGGGGGTACTCCCGACACAACATGGTAATAAATGATCAACTGTGGTGTGGATTAGGATCAGTGCTGAGTTGACTATGGCAGCATTTGGACAATATGATAGTCAATACAACTGATGATTGTTCCCCCCCCCCAGTTGCTTATTGTGTCGTCCGAATTCAGCCAGTGTGTCCCTAGCCATCAGGTTGTTGCCCCAAGAGGTTGTTGCCCATGCAAATCTTCCCTCGAAACATGAATACCCAGATGCACCCTCCTACTGATGGGCATTTTACTAATTAAATGAGACATCCACCTCCTGTGATATTGATAAGCAACAATGAAAGTGTGCTAGGAGCTGCAAAACCAGAAGCAACCAGCATCTCATCTATTAAGTGGCCTGTTGACTAATTGAGCAGGTTTGGATGCTGAAATCCCAAATTTGGTTTAGAATCGCTGTGCTATCCATCTTAATGGGTTTTTTTTTATGACTGGCTTCAGAAGAGCTGTTGTTGCACTGGTTCAAATGGTCTGCATGCTACTACACCAGGGAGGTCCTGCCACAAAAAAACTGATGTTACTTTCTCATGACCTGGCATTTGCTGTTTAGGGTCTTTTAATGCTTCTTGCTAACTTTCCACCACCACCCTTTCCTCTTTCAGTGCACCACAATAGGAATGACGTCTGGAGGCAGAAGGCCTGTGGCAGGGTCCATTTTTGTCAGTTTATTGTGATGTAGCAGCGCATTATTGATCAGGTCCTTTGACAAGGAAAGAGATGGTCCTGTGCTCCTGTGGGTGGGTTTCCACATTATGAGCTCAACACACTGCCTTGTCACTTATAACATTGTATATGTTTTTGCACCAGTACAGTTTTAACATTAAAATTTGTAGTATCCTGGGAGTTTTTGTGTTATTGTTGAACCAGTGGAAAAGCATGGGTTCCATCACACCTGCTTTTTTTCCTGGTTTGTGTCCACAGTTTCCTCCTCTTTTCCTTAGCAAGTAGAGTGCTGGGCACATTCACGTCCGTGCATTGTTGCGCTCATGTATCTTTCCACCTGTATTGCTACTATGCTGGTGAAATCTCCCACCCTGCCCCCTACGTTCTCCTTCCCCCTGCAGTTAATTTTTATATATTATTAATATATACTTTTCTGTGCAAATACAATAGTACGACAGCCTGAAACTGCACAATTACAGTAAAACAACACACTATGCTTTCCCTTAAGCTCATATTAAACAAGATAACTGAAGAGGAAGTATTACAATTAGATTTTGGAGAAGTTTGTGGTCAATGTTGGCATGATAAGGAGAAGCTGACATTGTTCTGGTCAGGAAACCTAGACATGCCTACTCCAGAGTAAGAACCAAAGAGTTGAATGGGACTGAATCCTGGGCATAGACAGTGGCAGCCTTGCTTGCCTTCTCTGCAGGGTGTTTGGGCGCCCTCTCTCCCTCCCCCTCCTCAGTTGAGCCGTTGAGTGGAGAATCGCCCTGCCCTCCTCTTTTGTCAGCCGCCCTTTGACACACACACACCCAACAAAAAAGAGGAAAGTCTGATAGAGTGCAAGGACAGCAATACACATGAAGGAGGAGTGGCTTTATTGTGCACGGAGGGGGGAAAACAGACTTTTCCTGCTCCAAAGTAAGATGGAAAATGGAAGGGAAGAGGCAAGATGAGCACAGAACAGGGACAACTTCACACATACCAGGCATGGCGAGAGTGTGATAAATCGCCAGTGTGATGGAGATCCATGCCTGATGCTGCTGCACTAATACAACAACACTTGTGTCTGCTTCTATCTAATGTTTGCCTTGCACAGTGGATGAGAAAATATCAGGTGTTAATATGTGCACATTTATACATATATGTTAATATGTATAAAGGATACATGTTTACATTTATACATTTTTTAAAAAAACTCTACCACCCCAAAGAGTCAAACTGCATAAAAAGATAACCTTATATCCGACAAGATACGACATAGAGAACATCTCCGTTCCTATGGGGTGGCAATACATGCAGTGAAGAAAGTGTTCTTCTCTGCACACATTGCATCTGTGAATTCACATCCAGCAGAACTGTTCAGGGTGGTGAAGTGTCTAACCCAGGCACCTTCCCCCCTGAACCCAATCTTAGAGCCCTCAGTAGTTTCTGTGATGCTTTTAATGATAATTTCACAGATAAAATCTCTCGGATAAGAGCCGACTTAGATGCCGACATTATACCAGAGGCTGGCAATGGAGTGTCCATCAACTCCATGAGTAAGATTACACTGGATCAGTATCAGTTGGTGAGTACCGAGGACGTGGACAAGCTGCTTGGACGAGTGAGGAGGACAACTTGCCCTCTCGATCCCTGCCTTTCTTGGCTGGTCGCCCAGGGAGGAGATGCAATTAGACCTCAATTACAACATATTATTAATACATCTCTCAGGATGGGGAGTTTTCCATCCTGTTTAAAAGAAGTGGTGGTACAGCCACTTCTAAAAAAGCTCTCCTTGGACCCCCTGGATCTTAATAACTATACACTAGTATCAAATCTTCCATTTCTGGGCAAGGTGATTGAGAAGGCAGTTGCCTTCCAACTCCAAGCAGTTTTGGATGATACAGATTTTCTAGACCCATTTCAAACTGGCTTCAGGGCAGGATATGGAGCTGAGATTGCTATGATCTACGCATGAGTATTCACAAGGGGAGTATGTCCCTGCTGGTACTTCTGGATCTCTCAGCAACTTTCAGTACCATCGACCATGGTATCCTTCTGGAACACCTAAGTGGATTGGGACTCAGGGGCACTGTGCTTCAGTGTTTCCTACCTCTTGGGCAGGTTCCAGATGTTGATGCTTGGGGATAGTTGCTCCTCAAAGAAGGAGCTGTTGTATGGCATATCACAAGGCACCATCCTATCCCCAATGCTGTTTAACAGCTACATGAAACCGCTGGGAGAGGTCATCCATAGGCATGGGGCAGAGTGCTATCAGTATGCTGATGACACCCAAATATATTTCTCTATGTCTTCGACAACATCGTCAGCTAAGGATAGTGTGTCTCCTCTGAACGAATGCTTGGAGGCGGAAATGGGCTGGATGAGGAAAAACAAACTGAAGCTGAATCCAGACAAGATGGAGGAGCTTACTGTCAAAGGCCCCAACCTGGGTTTGGAGGTGTGTCAACCAGTTCTGGATGGAGTTACACTCCCCCTGAAAGGCTGTGTTCGTAGCTAGGGGGTGCTCCTGGATCTGTCACTCCAAATGACAGCTCAGATAGATGCGAAGGCCAAGACTGCCTACTGTCAGCTTTGGATGATATGCCTAGAGTTGGAAGATCTAAAACTGGTAGTGCACAAGCTGGTAACTTTGAGGCTTGACTTCTGCAATGTGCTGTACATAGGGCTACCTCTGTGCCTATTCCAGAAACTTCAACTAGTTCAAAATATGGCAGCCAGGTTGGTCACCGGTACACCTAGGGGTGACCATATTACACCAGATTTCAAATCACTCCACTGGCTGCCAATTAGTTTCCAGGCAAAGTACAAAGTGTTGGTTATTACCTTTAAAGCCCTACATGGTTTGGGTCCAAGTTACCTGCGGGATCACCTTCTCCTATACAATTCGCCCCGCATGCTCAGGTCCTCTGGGAAGAATTTGCTACAATTGGCCAAAACCAGGCTGACAACTGTTACCCAGAGGACCTTCTCTTCTGCCGCTCCCAGACTGTAGAATGGCCTGCCGGAAGAGATTCGTCAACTTAATAGTCTCTTTGACTTTAAGAAAGCCATAAAGACCGATCTCTTCCAGCAGGCCTACCCAGTCGAATTTTAAGAGTTTTATTTAGGCTGCATGCACTATACTAGAGTGACCAGATACAAAAGAAGGCAGGGCCCCTGCAACTTTAACTGTTGTGATGAAGAGGGAATTTCACCAGGAACTAATTGCATACAAATGACACTGGCTGAAATTTCCTTTTCTCTACAACTGTTAAAGTTACATTAGCTCTGTCCTCCTTTTCATAAGGTCAGCCTAGTTTTATTGGTATTTTAATAATGTATTAATTTTATATGTTTTAAATCAGTTTTATGTATTTTATGTCATTTGTATTGATGTTGTTCCCCGCCTCAATCCTGAGGGAAAGGCAGGTAAAATAAATAAATATATTATTATTATTATTATTATTATTATTATTATTAATCCTGGAAGGTTATCTTTTTATTCATGCTAGTATATATGTGTGTGGCCCCAGTTTTGATTGGGACCATTATACTCTGGATTGAATCTTTCTCCCCTCATTACCGTTTTCCCCTGAAATCCTGGGTGTAGGATTTTTTTTAAAAAAATAAATGTTTCCATTGGCATCAATGGAAGACAATTCTTTTTTGTAAACCTCCCCCCCCAACCCAACAGTAAGGGGTGAGGAATTTCAGGGGGAAATGGTGGACACAGAATTTTAATTCTTTTTTTCCAGAGTGCAATGGTCCCAATCCAAATTGGAGCCACATGCACTTACACTTCAGTAAATTAAAATAAAAAGAGGTAGCCTTAAACTATACACTGCACAATTAGTGTAATGTATAGTTTGGCCTTAAGTTTTCACTCCTGATTGAGCTGTATGGTTAGTGCAACCCTGCGAATTAAAGTAAAACCATTTTGTGAGACTGTTTTGAAACTGGTGTCACTCAACTTGTTAGGGAAAAGGATTATTTTTAATGCCAGATGGAATGGGAGATAGATAGATAGATAGATAGATAGATAGATAGATAGATAGATAGATAGATAGATGATAGATAGGTAGATTGTTAGACATGCTGCTAGGGCAGCAAGTTAGTTTTCAAAGATACATTGGAAGAGATGGAAGATTTTCTGTCTAGCCAAATCTGTTCCCTTTGCTCCAGCTGCAAATTTTGTTTTGCTTTGATTTTTGCTTCTAAATGTGTGAACAAATGTGTTCTTGCATGGAAAGGTCACACATGACTAATGATAGGATGGTAAGACAGATGATAGCCATTTTCAAAATGTAATTAAAATGGGGAGTTTCTTGAGGTCTGTGATATTTTGCTGTCCCCCCACAGAAGCTGATAAACTGAATTGGCCACTAGCATATCATTTCAATATCACATTAAGTGCTAAAACGGTTTGTTTATTCATTTTATTTAGTGTAACTTATTTTGTGGATGGAAAATGAACATGCTCTTATTTTATATTGTGCTTGCATAACACACACACTTATTTTCATGGTCGGATATAAATTTCTGAACCAAGTCTATGGAAAAATAATTGCTATATCTTTAAAAAGATTGATTCCATCCATTGCTGTTTTCCCCTGAGGAAGCAGTGGATGGGAGCAGGCTTGCATGCGGAAGGATTAAATCAGAGATGGCCAACACATGCCCCACACCTCCCAGTGGGGCTCCAACTACCACCCCCTCATACCACCACAATTCACAACAGCAAACCTCTAAGTAACAAATGTAGCAGGAGTGTGATCCATGGAGGATTTAGGGGAGAGGGAGGAGTCAAAAGTGGCCCCTGGACACCCCCCAGTTATTAACCCCTGAATTCTATGGTTGTTATCTTATCCTGGAAACTTTCCTCTATTATCTGGTTTAGAATACCAATTCTTTGCCAACAAGACCATGACATCTCATATATAAATAAAAACAAGTTGTTACCATTCTTTGAATCCCCTTCAACACCACTACCAGCCATTGGCCAAAGTGTTATGACATCACAGAATGTTCAGAAATTTTCTAACTGCTTACTCCTGCAATAACGCAAACTGCAATTGCTGTGAAGGAAGTCAAAGGTTATTTATTTTGTATTGTGGTTGTGATTTCAAATCTCTAATAATCAGCTTTTCTACATGAGGCTTTTATTGTACATTCATCATTCCTCAATCATGGTTGTTTATAGCTGTTTTAAATGATGTCATGACCTTCCAGTTTCGTTTCTGTTTTTTAAGGGATCTTTTACAATGGGTTTTGGAGCAGGGATAGTCCAGTATTTTTTATTCCCCATCCCAAAACGACGTTCAAGTCCCTACCAGAGTAATTGCATTATTTTGCTATATCATAGCACCACCTAGAGGTTTTGCAGCAGAAAGTACAGAAAGGCAGGAAAGGAAAAGTAGAGATCCTACCTTAATTCTGTAACAAAACTGGAAATTGATAAAGCAGATAAAGCCTCGTCTAGAAAAGCTCGAAGTATGCATTGTTTTCCAATGATTAAAGTGTGTGTAGGCATGCATATTTTTCCTGTAAAATGCACAGTTTGTCTGCATTTACAGACTTCCTACCGAGACTGCATTTGATTCCAGAAGGTACAAATTCTGTTCAAAAACGAGCTGAAACTCATTTCTTCCATATCCTACAGTGAAACATTCTGCCAGACTACCTAGCAGCCTGATCTTTAGAACATACAGCAAATTCAACCACTGCAGTACAACTGCAGTTATTATTTCTGGCAAGTGGAGAAGGCCTGCCAGCTCTGTTGTGTTTCCAAGATATGCTCTGTCCCAGCTATTCTTTACCATTTTTGATAGGCTGATTTTATAGGCCTCCCCAGCTCCTATGGATAAGGAGCAATAGGTCTGTCTCTGTATCCTCCATCCTCTTATAGATTAAATTACCTAAACTCTTCTGTATTCTTGTTATACTCTTGTGTGTACAAGTGTTCCCCAAAGTACCTGAGACACCTTCTCCACCACTATTACACATAGCTTAAGGTTCAGATTTACCTCTTATATTAATTGACTCTGTAACTGAGTGCCTTGCTCTAATTTAAAAGCACAGAAATTTTTATTCTGTTCCTGCAAGATCAAGGGATGCTTGAGGAATTTGACCTTTGCATATGCCAATGCAAAATGACCAGATCCCCATCCCTCAGATGAATGTGCAGATCAGAACGTAACCATCCACCAGATGTTGCCATTCTCCAAGTCTAGCATTGCATTTGGGGATGTTGGAGGAATCCGGCTTGGGGGGGGGGGCAAGTTTGTCAAGGTTTTAGCAGATCAGCTTCCCAGACTCCCACCACCAACATCGCGGTTGTGACCAGCACGGAGAGCAAGAGAGTCGTGCAGAGCAACCAGTGAGAGATAGCGGAGGTGGAGGCTTTGTGCGCAAATCTCTTATTCTCCCTGCCAGGGAAACACTTGTGCATAGCCAGTGGTGGGCAGTAGTGGTGGCGATGGCTTTTGCAAGTCATGCAGATTCTGCAGATTTGCAGACTAGGTGTTCATTTGGGGGATGATTTATGCTAATTTCCACTTGTAGAAATGCACAGATCTGCATCAAGTAATGCACATTGGCACTAATGCGACTTAGAGCAAGTAGAATGAAATTCTAGTTGTTGTTTTTCAAAAAAAAAAATCCGATTCTACGCATGAGCAAATGATGGAACAAAATGCTTCTGACAATCCACAAAATGCAGACAGGAGGGCTTAAACAACATCTTTACATCCCTAGAGAATACACACCCCTCCCATGTTTTGGCATTGTTTGTAGCCATCATTTATGCAGCAAAAAGATCTTTATGCCAGATTTTGTTGTTCTGATCTCAGCAGCTCATAGACAGGGACGGGAAACCTGGGTGAACATCAGCCATGCTATTTGGGGCTAATGGGAGGTGGAATCCAAGAAAATTTGGATGGCCACAGGTTCCGTCCCTACACTAAGGCTCTAAAACGGTGGCCTTTCCAGAAGTGTTCAGTGGGTGGTCCTTCTTTTTATCGTCCCTCTCTTCTTCTCTCCCTCCAGCACCTTTTCTCTGAATAGGATATTTAAGACCCAGCAGGAAATGTTAAAGTTGCCACACATCCAGCAGAGACAATAATCAATTGCAGCAAATAAGATATATCACAGTTACATTAAGCGTTGTGTTTACTCCATAAATTATTCCCTGTTGTTAGTTAAATATATCATCCATGAATCCACATCCATCTTAAGTGCGATAGTAAAAGGAAAGAAAGTGTTTCACAGGCAGGACATGGCATTCAGGGAGGGAGTTGGGGGAGAGGAAAAGATGTTTAAGTAGTCCAAAACAGATAATGGTCATGGATGGAAGTGGCTTCCACAAGGGAAGCTATGCCGTTACAATGCAATATTAGATAATTCCTTCACGTCACCCATGGAGTCCTTGTTTCTTCATTCAAGACCTCCAACATACATGCAGCCAAGGCAATTTTTTAAATGTTTCTTTCTTTCTTTTGAGGGGGTATAAGGAAAGCTGCTTCAGAATGTCCTTGGCTATGCTGGGGTGAAAGTGTTTCTTTCAGAATATTGTAGTGTGAGGGTGGAAAGCAAAGACACATCCATTTCCTCTTCACAGAGAGTCCCTTCTTTGCTTACCATTCTCCACCACTTTGTGATCTCCTCATTCTTTGTTCTCGCAGAAGTGGGAAGACTGTGGGCCTTTCTACACCATAGGGGTGTAGAGGGAGGGAGGGGGGAACAATCCTGGATGTACCTGTGTCCAGGATCATTGCTGTAATCCACATCAGAATGTGATGTCCTGGCTTCCTCCCAGGCCGTTGCGCCATCGCAACCGCCATTTTTTTTCCTGGGCAATCCATGAAGAGCGCACCTGCGGTCCAACAAAAAGGTGAATTAAAAACAACAACACCTAAATCACCCTCCCCCCACCATCCTGGGGATGGCAGACTTGCTTCCCCCTCCTTTGATGGGCACGGAGCTGCTCTATGCAGCTCCGTGCCCATTTCTGGTGCCCGCCTACTTGCAAGTAAGCGGGCAGCAGCTGCAATGGACAGCCACACCTCCCACGGCCTCGGGACATTCCCAGGACCACTGGAAGAATCAGGTTTCCCCAGGGATCCCTTATCCCAGGGAAAACCCATGCCCATCCCCTCCTGCCCCCGGGATCCCCTGTGCATCATTTGGACTAACAGGGACCACCCAGGGGCAATCCCACATCAAAAGGCCTGTGTAGAAATGGCCTGTGCCTGGGCTCTTCCACTTATGGGTGCAGGTGGGGATTCATATGATTGAATGTCCCCGCATGGAAAACTTTCTTCATCATCATCATCAGCAGCAGCAGCAGCATTCCTCAGTGTAGAAAACTAGATGTCAGGAAGAAAGATTCTAGCCCAACCTTCTCACTGACATTCTAGTTTTCTGTGTGCAGGAAAGTTTTTGGATGGGAGAATATCCTATCATGTAAGCCCCAGCCTACAGTCTCAAATGGTACAGTCTAGACCAACTTTGCCACCTCAGTAGCCCTAATTAAGAATTGTGTGCATGAATAGAACAAATACACAAGGAGAGGGAGCCCGCTAGCCCTGCCTGTACCATCATCACATTTGTCACCCCTATTCATGGTTGTTGACTGTCTGAACAGGACAGCCTTCTGTAGCCGTGGACACTCTCCATATAAGCTCAAATGCTGGGAAATCAGTGTTCTGACTCACATAAAGATCCTCCAGAGATACAGAAGATTCTCTTTTAAAGACAGTTTCCTTTCATGAATGGAAGGTGACGAATGCAGTGAAGGAGGGTGTGTTGGATCAACATGCTCATTTCCCCCCTCACCTGTTTGTGCTATTTGGGCTCACAACCCTTGAATAAGGCTATAGAGAAATAGTTTTTTGGGGGGAGGGGGAATAGGAAGAACCAATCAGGTTTCATAATCAATGGAGATTTCAAGTGAAGGCTGCCTCAGAGTTGTACCCTTTTGAAAAATCATCAGTCCACCTCTGGGCTAATCTAATTTTTTCATGGTGTCGGTCAAGACTGTATTGGAGGATATTTTTGCTTGGAATTTTAATCTTGTCTTGATTTGTGGTGTTATCTAGAAATTAAATAGTTGCAGTCATTGTTCTAGCACTATTTCTAAGGAAGCAAACTATTGACCCTTTTCAGATGACATGCTAAGCCATGGTAGTTAAGTATTATGAAGTAAACATTATGGCTTAGCGTGTTGTGTGAACCAATCCTCACCATGGTGGCTACATAACCACGATTTAAACATGCTCACTAACCATTTGCTGCAAAGAGGTTAGCAGCCTAACCATAGCTTACTGTATCATATGAACAGGCCCATTGTCTTTTTTGAGCACGTTTTAGCTGACCACTTTGGTTAGCTTTATTATTCAGAGGGACATGCCTGCTTTTATGATAGAAACCTACCATAGCAACAACCCCATTCATTTGCAGTGAAGTGGATACTGTTGAGGCAAGGCGAGTGGGAAAACATGGCTATTACTGAATGTGACTTGGCTATTTGTGACAGGGCAAAAGTACGTGGTAGGGCAGGTGCTTTACATGCAGAAGTTCCCAGGTTCAACCCTTGGCCAACACCAGTTAAAGTAACTTCAGCAGCAGGGCTATGAAGAGCTGTTGTTATTCACAATAGACAACACTGGACTAGGGATGTGTAACTCTGTCAGGTTTCCTATGTATGCTTTGTTCAATATATCTTCCCTCTCTCCCTCCACACTACCCATGCATATGCACACCTACACACACAGAAACTCTTTGAAACCTCAGTAGGGAAATCCACGAAAATGAATACTGCTCACACAAAACACTCTTGGTGAACTATGAGGAGTGGCGTATGGGACCTCTTCTAAGATCTGCATCAAAACTACATCCCTGGCTTTGGATCACACTTGGCACAGACTTACATGGTATAGATCCCATGCAGGGTTTCACTGAAGCTTGGGGTCTCATTTAAACCATCTTTTCTACCTGCCCTGTGCTGGTCCACGCCCTTTGCATGCACCATTAGCATGCTGGTGAACCTGTCACTTAGAGGGAAGGTGTGCTGGCATGCTAGCAGTGCACAGGAAGGGACCTGAACATGAGTAAAATCATTGAAAATGTGATGCTGAAACCCTGCGTTGGTAAGTGCTGTGCCCATGTCCTGTATCTCGCATAAATCAGCTCTTATTGCCTGAAAGAAGACAGACATGGCTTGCTACTCCTGTCTTTTCCTATTAAGTAAGGGCTCTGCGCCTGCGTGGAGCCTGTGTCGGAAACTTCTATAGCTAAGGCAAACGTTTTTGGTGGGAACCCCTCCCCCACTGTCTACTGACTCCATGTTCCCACCTTTCTCCTCAGTTCCAAGAGACTGACTTGCTGGCCCCATAACTAGGAGAGAAACCGCTCGGTATCAACAGTACATTTACATCGACACCAAAGCGGGGACAGTGGGTGGGTTGTGTGAATGCACAGATTACAGGTAAGCAACCTGCATTTCTTCTTCGTGGTCTCTGTGCATCACACATATGGGCGATTAACAAGCTCAATTCATGGTGGAGGGTAGGTGTAGATCAATGTTCCGTCGCAAGACAAAGAAATTGCTTGCCCCAAATTGCAGTTTGTCCTGGTACAAACAACCAAGCAGTAGAGTGTAAAGTTAAAGAACTTATACCAAATAGCTGCATTACATAAGTCTGGGATCGACAATCCCCTGCCTAAAGATGTGCCCAGGAGCAAAGATGCTGATGCAGGGTGGAGAAAATAAAGTCTGCTGCATATTCTAGATTAATGAAATAGGTAAAGTTTAAATAAATGGAAAATGCCCCCTTGTTATCAGATAGAAATAAGTTATTGGAATATTACAATAAAACAGCAGTAGGGAAGTTGGGGCACAAACATAAAGAGCCTATTATTGCTAACACCATTTGTTATACGTAGCTAAGCATACCCTGAGAAAATATAAAATATCAGAACGCATAGAAATGACCGGACACAGACAGCATTTTTATTTAGTATGAAGGCTGAGCTGTCATTAGCCCTCCAGATAAGGAGCAAATAATGAATCTGGTTAGCTACACAGCAACGTCTGTATGAAATATCGCTAGCCCTGGCAATTTGTCTTCCACTGGTAATGTTTTGTTTTACTTAGGAGGAATCGGAAATGAATGCTTACTAGAGGATGCATGAGTACTTTAATGCTGCCCTTGCCCTATCAAAACAATTGTGCCATTTAGTTCTAGAGAGGTCAACTCACAAACACGATGGTGAGTACTGCATTATTAGAGATGCTATGGAACTTTTGGAATGCTGTAGTTGAAGGGAAGAGCTTTTATATCCCATTGATATTGGAAAATTCCCCCCCAGATGTTAATGAAACATCCCCCTGCTAAAAGAGCACCACCATGAAGTTCTTTGTGTGGTGGTGGTGGTGAAGGAGGAGGAAGAGGGACTATGGCTCAGTGAGAAAGCACATGCTTTCCACGAAGAAAATCCCAGGTTCAAACCCCAACATCCCCATAGAGGTCTTTGTACATGGCCACTTCCTGTGTTTCTGTTATACTGATGTGTTAAGAACAACAATAAACAACGTGGACCTGCAACGAAATGTAGCCTCGCTCATAAACAGGAGTGTTCCTATTCATCGTTCCAACCCCTAAGCCAGCCATGATCTTTCTCCTTCAGGGTGTTATAAGCTGAAAGCGGCTCAGGAATCCCTAACCCTCAAACTGCACAAGGTGTTAATCACATGTAGTTCCCTGACTCTTCCTTTCATTTAAAACAGAATCTCAGGCTAATGGGAGATGGCATGAGGTGGGAGGGCAGTGAGGACTGGTAACTTGACTGTTTCTTCTTCACCATTTTCTACGTCAAACTGTTTTTCATCTCATAGGGGAAAAGAAATGGGCATCCATATCTGTTCCCTAGCTGAGCAAATAAAGCTGGCAAGGGCATTTTGAGATCAAAAGCTGTCAAAGAATTAAGATTCCCCCCCCCTCCCAGCCTACCCCACAAGTCTGGTTATTCATTTATTTATAGCAAAAGGTTTGTGGGGAAACCACACATTATTAATGTCATGTGCAGTTGGAGCCTCTGCTAAAACACTGATTAAGTGCAAAAATCGTTAGCAAATGGAGGTGTAAACAGTACAGGCTTATCAGCTGATAATATGACTACTATGCATTCCTAATAGCCCACTCTTGTGCGAAAAGTTAATAGATTCTGATTAACTTAGCAACTTACAAAATGTGTGGACATTCTCTATGATTTGGCATAGCTTCTTAATCATTGAACCATTTTCCTTGGCTAGAGGTAAAAAGACAAAGAGCGAACAACCCAGCAAACATTAAGAACATAAGAAAAGCCATCCTGGATCAGACCAAGGTCCATCTAATCCCACAAGCAGAACATCAGTGCAACAGCACCTTCTCACCCATGTTTTTATTAATAACTTGGATGAGGAGGTGCAGTGATGCTTATCAAATTTGCAGATAACACAAAATTGGGTGGGCTAGCTAATACCTTGGAAGATAGAAACAAACTTCAAAATGATCTTGATAGGATGGAACTCTGGGCTGAAAACAACAGAATGAACTTTAATAGACATAAATGCCAAGTTCTGCACCTAGGAAAAAGAAACCAAATGCACAGTTACAAGATGGGATACTTGGCTCAGCAATACTACAAGCAAGAAGGATCTCGGAATTGTTGTAGATCACAAGCAATGAATATGAGCCAACAGTGTGATGTGGCTGCAAAGAAAGGAAATGTTATTTTGGGCTGCATTAATAGAAGTATAGCTTCCAAATTGTGTGAGGTACTTGTTTCCATTTGCTCGGCACAGGTTAGGCATCCAGTTCTGGGCACCTCACTTAAAGAAGGATGCAGACAAACTGGAAGGGGTTCAGAGAATGGCAACGAGGATGATCAGGGGCATGTTTAGCCTTGAGAAGAGAAGACTGAGGGGAGACATAATGCCACTTTTCAAGTACTTGAAAGATTGTCACACAGAGGAGGGCCAGGATCTCTTCTCGATCATCCCAGAATGTGGATGCGGAATAATGAGCTCAAGTTACAGGAAGCCAGATTCCGGCTGGACATCAGGAAAATCTTCCTGAGTATTAGAGCTGTACGACAATGGAACCAATTACCGAAGGAGGTCATGTGCTCTCCCACACTAGAGGCATTCGAGAGGTAGCTGAACAATCATCTGTCAGGTGTGCTTTAAGGTGGATTCCTGCACTGAGCAGGGGGTTGGACTCGATGGCTTTATAGGCTCCTTCCAACTCTACTATTCTATGAGTCTATGATTCTATAATTCCCTAGCAACTGGTGTAGAAACTATGTAGCCTCTGTTACCAAAGGCAGCATATAGCCATCAGGACTAGTAGCCACAGATAGCCTTCTCCTCCAGGAATTTGTCTACCATTAGCTGAGATGAAATAAAAAGTTCTCACTGCCCAGAGTTCTTCTGTCAATTAATGTGTAAGGAGTGTTCTTGGACAAATCAGGCACCTGTTTTTTCTGGAAAATGTACACACACACACACACGCACACCAACCCCCCTCCAAAAAAAATAATAATAATAACAACAGGTTTTGACCTTGAATTTGTTCCTGTCAACCATCTGGACAGATTTAAAGCCAATGTGTACTCACTAAATAGTGAGTATGTACTTCAGGGAACAGATGTAAAGACATAACATATCACATTTCCCTAAATAAGCCTGCCCTTTGGGAAGATTTTTTTTTATGAAAGTAGTTATTTGGAATATTAGAATTGGTATAACATAATAAATATAGTATTTTGTGCATTCACATGGAGTGGAAATTGCGACGAGAAGACTAATGCTGAGTTGGTTCACCTTGATACTCACTTAATTGGTCTGTAGGCACCATAAAAGTGAGTTTTAAATAATGTACAAAAATGGAACCATTGGGACTGGAGGATATTTAAAAATACATCAAAATCCACACAGAAAACCCTGCATAGTTACTGTTGCTTATCACCACAAGCCATATTACGCCTTAAGAATGCAATGCAGGTTGCTATAGGGAATGTAGAAGTTATTATTGGGGGAAAATAATAGATTCTCTATTTTTAGAATCTTTGCGTAAAAACAAATTGAGCTGTTTCGCAGTACGAGATAAAAAGGGTAAGGAATTCTAAAATAGCATCAGAAGACTGGGCTGTTTACAATAATATGTTGTCCTATAGCAGGTTCAACCTATGTTGAAAATTTCTCAGCATACGGCTTGGATGGAGCAACATGAATGCCCTTGAATAGCACAGGTGTCTGACACAGAAGGTAGAAATTCAGCTATGACTCTATCTCTAGTAACAGCTACTGGGCTGACACTCTGGCCCTTTCCACACCAGGCAGTTTGCCTGGGATGGACCCCGGCTGCTCCCTGTGCAGCCTCATGCCACACAGGGAGTACCAGGGGTGCGTGTGTGTGAGAGGGGGTGAATCTTCATTCTTCTGCAGTCCTGGGAAGTTCCCGGGACCGCAGAAGAATGTGGCTGCCTGCCCCAGTGCAGCTGCACTTACTCGTGATAAGCACAGCTGCACCGATAGCCGTGGAGCCACACTGCATGCTCTGTGGCCATCAGGAGAGAGGGGACCATCAAATTCATCATCCCTAGGATGGCGGAGGGTGGGGGCCAGATCACGTGCAGGTTTTGTTTTTTTTTAAACTTACAGATTTTCGCTGAAGCGCTCATGCGCTCTTCTTGCTTCAAACAAACAAAAAATGGCGGCCTTGATGTGCGACAGCCCAGGAGAAGCCCAGGCCATGACATTTGTATGTGGCTTGAAAGCGCCGATCCTGGAAGTGGCTACTCCCGGGATCGCCCGCTCCCTGCCCTCTCCATCCCTGTGGTGTGGAAAGGACCTCTGTCAGCCAGACGGCTATATCCAATGTTTGTCCTACATAGAGTAGACCCATTGAAATGAATGGGTAACTTAAGCCCTATTTATTTTGATGGGTCTATTCTACATGAGACCAACAATGGATACTATGCATAAAACCCCCAACTACCTAGGGACAATGGGCCTCACCTAGGCTGACCATATGAAAAGGAGGACAGGGCTCCTGTATCTTTAACAGTTGTAGAGAAAAGGCAATTTCAGCCAGTGCCATTTGTATGCAATTAAATTCCCTCTTCATCACAACAGTAAAACTACAGGGGCCCTGCCCTATTTTGTATCTGGTCACTCTAGTATAGTGCCTGTAACTTTAATTGTTGTGATGAAGAGGGGATTTCACCAAGTATTAATTGTATACAAATAACACCTGCTGAAATTCCCTTTTCTCTGAAACTGTTAAAGTTACATGAGCCCTGTCCTCCTTTTCATATGGTCAGCCTAGCCTCACCCCTCCCAGTCTAGTTCATAATTAATCCATGAAAAAAGATTAATTCCCAAACCTATTTATTGCCTAATTGTGGATATGACCCTATGATCTTTAGCCCCCTGTGCACCTCCAGTGACATCACTGCTGTAGCCTTCCTTACACAGATCAAACACCCTGATGAAGTTGCTTATTTATTACATGTCTATACTGCCCCATAGCTGAAGTGTAGATTAGACCCTCTTCCAGATAACTTTGGCTAGAAGGGCATTAGGAGTGATGCAACTGGCTTGGGGGATTCTAGGACTGCAGAGGTTTTATTTATGTTATTAGTTTATATCCCACCTTTCTCCCCCAAAATAGTACTCAAGGCAGCTAACAATAATATCAGGATTAAAAGCAAAGTCTTAATTACAACATACCTTAAATCAAATACATTGAAAACACAACTAGAAACACAACAACAACAGCAACAACAACACAAAATAAGCAGCATTTGTATGCAATTAGTTCCTGGTGGAATTCCCTCTTCATCTTAACAGTTAAAGTTGCAGGCACTATACTAGAATGACCATATACAAAAGAAGGCAGGGCCTCTGCACCTTTAACTGTTGTGATGAAGAGGAAATTCCACCAGGAACTAATTGCATACAAATGACACTGGCTGAAATTCCCTTTTCTCTACAACTGTTAAAGTTACATGAGCCCTGTCCTCCTTTTCATATGGTCAGCCTATTTATAACAGTAGTGACAACTGTTGGGGCCCAGGACACACTCCAAAACAGTTGTCACTACTGTTATAAAGCGCTTTAAAGAGCTTTAAAGCAGCAGTGTAGATCCTCTCCTGGTTAGTACTTGGATGGGAGACTGCCAGTGAATACTGGGTGCTGTAGACCAATAGGAAAAAGCTGTAGAGAGGCAGGGGCCATAGCTCAGTGACAAAGCACTTGCTTTGCATGCAGAAGGTCCCAAGTTCAATTCCCAACATCTCCAGGAAAGGTAAGGAAAGAATCCTGCCTGGAGAGCCACTGCCAGTCAGAGTCAGTGTCAACAATACTGTGCTGCTAGGCCCTTTCCACACTATAGGGGTGGAGAGGGCAGGAAGCAGGCACACCAGGAAGTAGCCACTTCTGGGTTTGGAGTGCTGAAGCCACATCACAAATGCAATGGCCAGGGCTTCTCCCAGGCCATCGCAAGTCACGGTGGCCATTTTTTAAAAGATCAACGGACAGCGCACGAGTGGTCCTCCATAAAAGTAAGGTTTTTTTTAAAAAAATGTGCCGCACGATTGCGCATGATCTGGCCCCCCTCCCCCCCAACCTGGGGATGGTGATTCTGCTTCCCTCCTCTCCTGATGGCCACGGAGCCGTGCGGTGCGGCTCCATGGCTATCGATACTGCCGTGCTTACTCGTAACAGCGGCAGTACAGAGCGGTTGGGTGGCCACATTCTTCCATGGTCCAGGGAACTTCCCGGGGGCCATGGAAGAATTGGGATTTTTCTAGTTTCTGGTTTCCTGGGAAAATCCCATGCCTGCCCCCCCCCCACTACTCCCTGTATGTCATGCGGCCGCACAGGGAGCAGCCAGGGTCCATCACGGGCAAACTGGTGTGGAAAGGGCCCTAGATAGACCAGTGGTCTCACTCAATTTAAAGCAGCTTCTTATGTCCCTTGTCCTTTGGGACATTGCACTGAGCTTCCTTTGCTTACCTGGATTCCATTTTTCTACACTATCTTTCAGTCCTCTGGTGGAAAGGCTGATTTGAGAGATACGTTGCATATTTCTGTTGGAAAATCACTTTAAAATCCTTCATTTTTATTGTATTTTATTATTTTAAAGCAATATCGTTATTTCCTACTCATCCCCCATGTGTCAAGCAGTTTTCAGAGTGATTAAGTTTATGATGACTTGTATTTGACATGTGATTTTTTAAAAAACAAGAAGAAACAGGTGTACGTTCTCTTTGACATCAGCTACTTGCGAGGTGTAGGGTGCAAATAAAGAGTCGAGACAAGAAAGTTGGGTATAAAATGGGCCACTTTTATTCAAGATCTGCAGAAGGGGGTAAAACCTATGCGGGCATCCTCTCTTGGCCTCTTCCAGGCCAAATCTTAGGAATGGGCGAACGATTCTCTGACCTCAAGGTGGCAGCATACGTTCGCCACCCCTTGGTCTTCCCCCATATGGGGTTGGGAGGCCTTCCTTTGTCACAACACCCATGCCTCAGGGCTCCAAATGTGTGAGTAGAGTTGGCCTCAAAGGTAAACCTTATTCCCATGATCTGGTGCCGCGGGACTCCCAGATGTGGGCCTCAGGTATTACCCTTTACCTCAACTGTTCCTGAGAGTGTTCACCATTTGAAAACGCCCCTAAGGATGCCCGCACCTACCGCCATGGGGACTGACAAGCCACTTGATTAGTCATTCCCTCCCCCCCCAATCAGGCCTCTATCGCTTCCTTTAAACCCTCTGCAGATCTGCCAAAACAAGTCATTGCCGCAGTCCGAAAGATGTACACCATCCGGACGGTTGAAAAGTGGTAAATAAAATAATGAACAAATAAATAAATGAAATACAGCCTTAGCCATTTTTCTTAAATCCCACTTGAATCCTAGATTTTTACTCATTAATTTGTGTTTCATAACTGAATCCCACTTTGTCTCTTTGAAAATTTGCCCTGCAGTCACAGCCATCTGCTTTCCCATTCTGCCAAGGGACCATTTCTTTTGATACAATTTTTAGAGGTCTCTTAATTTTCTTTGGTGCCAGCATTGTATCAAATTAACAAATTGTGATATTTGATTAGGCAGAAGCCTGCAACATTGATCAGTTTCTTTCTGACATGAACAAAGGTGTATTTTGGATCTAATTATCTTACCACCTGAAGATATTTTAACCAGATTTTGTAGTGCTTCAATGAATCCCCAAGTCACTAAATAGGGGAGCAAAAGTCTCATATCCTTGGGTATCACCATGACTGCCAGCACAAAAGTCTCTATTGTTTGTTGGCTATTATTCTTAACTACATAAGCTGATGCCAGTTCCAACTGCAACCCTATCCCTCCATCTTGTCCCCACATCGCAGTCACTCTTCACTTTTTGTTTAACTTTAAAGCACCCTCCAGCCACCAATTCACTTGAGTCTTGGGCCCAATCTACACCAAGCAGGATATTGCACTATGAAAGTGGTCTGAAAGTGGTATATAAAAGGCAGGAGCCACACTACTGCTTTATGGCAGTATTGAAGTGCACTGACAACTGTTAGGACCCATAGACACATACCATATACTGCTTTCATACCACTTTCACAGTGCTCTATTCTGCTTGGTGTAGATCTGGCCTTGGTCACAAACTCCTCCAACTTCTTTTTCTCCTCCAGTTTCTACTCCAAAAACACATTGAAAAGAAGATGTTTCTGAATCATTAGTCCTGCTATTCCCCAAAGCAAAGTCCCATGTCACTATTACAAATTGGGCACATTGGAATAATCGAGTCAAGTACCAAACTCAGCTGGTGAATGTCTGTAGGATTGCAGCCAAAACTAAGAAACTAGATGGAGATATCTGCATGCTTGGGGGAACCCCAAGATTTGCAGAGGTACAAAATAAATCTTACAGAAAAAAAACCCTAACGGGGCACCACTCCAAAAATAAAACAAAAGCAAAAGACCAGCATGTTCTGGCTATATAATGCTAAGTATCTTTGGGCAGGAGGGAATGGAGTATCCTGGAAGCGGGCATGCCTATCTGACTGGAACCCTGAACAGAAGCACTCCACATTACACTGCTTTGTTGCAGGTCCCACCTGTACACTTACAATGCTTCCTCTCCTATCAATTCAGTTGCCTTGGCTGCTGTGGAAATGTGGTTTTGGAGCAAACGTTTCTGTTCCAATGGAAGTTGCAATGCCCAACTTGACTGCACCTTCACAATCCATGTGATAGATGCAGTGGCCAGCAAATGGATTACTAGTTCATGTGTCTCTCCTGCTCTTTGTTTAAGGCATCATATGAATGTTCATTCATCAGAGCCTGGCTCCTCTGATTTTTTGCATTTAAGAAACCTACTCATGTAGCCTCATGTCAGAGGTAGGATGCCAATCAGTGCTTTGTGCATCCCCTTTAACCAGGGCTGTGCAGAGGGGGGGGGCAAGTGGGACCAGTTGGTTTGGGGCCCATGATTTTGAGGGGGCACGCCAACGAAGAGGTCCCCCCAGCTTACGCTACTGCTTCCATAGCGTAAGCGGTCCATCAAGAAGCGAGGAGCCTGCCTTGCAGAAACAGCACAGAAGCCGTCTGTCGTGAATACCACGGTCAGTCTACAAGCTCCACAGGACCATGTCACATGCGGGGCGGGGATATATGTGCCTTGAGGTGTTGTAGAACAGGTTTAATATGAAGGTGTTATGTAGAACGGACATGTTGGTGAGCATGCCCCCTGGGGCGGACATGTTGTCCTTTTTTGAAATGGGGGGGCACACACTTCCCATCTGGCCTGGGCATATTACCAGCTCTGCATGGCCCTGCCTTTAACAGCAAGCAGGAAGACAGGTTTCTCTTCAATTCAGTCCTTATAAGATGGTTGAATGTCCGACCAAACCATGGTGAATGCTCAGCAGACTCACTGTTAAAATCATGTCTGTCTGGATGCGCCATAATGCACCAAGGGAAAGGGATATCAGAAATGTTTGTCTTATCCTGGTCAACCATTGATTTGTCCTCCTTCCTGCATCTCCACAATGAGGAGGGGGGAGATCTGTAAAAGAACAGCAGAAGAAGCAAAGCTCTTCACTCCACATGGCTTCTAAATGTGGGGGATTTTGTATTTCCCCCATTTCAGGTTTCTGAGCATGGAAAGGGCTGAAATATATTCACACACACAAAAGAAATATGTCTTCAGATGAGTCAATACTATTCACGAGGCTGTTTCATTTGTACGTACTCCTGGATTAAACTAAAATGAACAGGTGCCTGTTGTTTCAAATATCATTCCTCCTTCATTTGTTATGTTTTGTATTTTCTTTGGGTTGTGAAGGAGAGTGGGTTGCAGGGTCATTTGGGAAAGTCTCTAAAGCGAAAATTCTGTTTCCTCCTTTATATTTTTATTTTCCTCTTTGCCGGTTTGTGTTTCAGTAATCAGTAACATGCAATTACTGTAACTGCCAAACACATACAGTGCCTCGATAGGAAATGGAATCCCTGTCCGCTAGAGCCGCTACTGAAGTGTAATAATGTACCTAAATCAAGGGCAGTTAAAACCGCAAGGTAAAGAATACTGACCTATAAATTCAGCGTAAAGGAGAGAGTTTTAAATTGAAAGGCAACTATTCGGAAATACCAGCTTGCTTCTTTCTGTAGACCTGCTTCTAAGCTCCGATTCTGTTCTCCCACTGTGAACAGTTGGACATGGACACATGTAAGCTGATTGCAAATAAACTGTCAAAAGAAAGGAGTGTGCCCCAGATGTGATGACCCAGGTCAAAGCACAGGGGTGCGATATAATTGTGAAATCCCAAATAGAGGAGGGTGTGAAATGGTGTTGCAAAGGCACATTTGTAAGCAAAGTTTTACAACATTTACTTGAGATGAAATGCTTTTTTGTTTGTAAGTTTTTGTTACCATATCATCAATGGATTCATTTTTTCGTTGAACAGCAGACATCCATGCTATATCAAACTCAGTTTCAAAAGCAGTTCACTTCATGCTATGGAGGCCTAAAACCGTCTTTAGCGTGTGGAGCTAGTTGTTAAATTCTTTGAATCCCAGCCCTTGGCTATTAGACTGTCACTGCAGAGGTGGCCATTGAAGAAGTCCAAGAGATTGAGGTGACTAAAACTGATTATCAGGACTCCCTTTAGTCTAGTTCCCAACTGGATTTTGAGAATGGAACTGACTTTCTTGCCCTAGTGAATGGGAAATAGACAGGGGAAATGTACTCTCAGCAACATCCTGACAACTGAGGAGACCATCCCCAAGCCTCCTTCTGTGGCGGGGAGGCTTGGGGGAGGTCTCCTTGTGTGTCAGGGCACTCGATCCCCATTCTGGTGAAGGATGCATTAGCGCCAACACACATCATCCCGATGTCATGGCTGATGCATTTTTCTCAGTTGGTGCCATGGCAGCAGGCAGGGGGCAGCTCTAGCAATGTGATGGCACCAACTGAGAAGGCTGCATCGCCGGGGGGAAGTTGTCTCCAGCGCAAGAGAGTCCTTTTTCCGGCGGCACCTTTTTTGTCCCCATGGAGTTTGGAACCAGAGAGTGGGGATCGACTGGAGGGGATGGAAGGGGATCCTTCTATCCCCTCGAGCTGATCTCCAGATGGATCAGGGGCAGGTGGTGGTGGCCAGGGACATGTATGTCCCTGGAAACACATGGGGTGTCGCGATCAGTGACACACCACCCAGGGACAGAACCAGTGGGGGTTCTGAAGTGCTTGCTGGCACAGGATTTTTCCCCTGCCCATGGAGCACTGCTGAGCTAGAGCAGCCAGGTTTCTGCCACTCTTGCCTCACGACTTCGTGAACAGGTGGAGAAACAACAGGAGCCCGACAGATGACACAGAAACCAGCAGTTGCAAGAGTAATCCACTCTGCAGCCAGTTGTTTTTCTGCGTCGGTATATTTGGTGAAATTGTCAACCATGGGGTAGATTTTGCCCCACAGACAACACAATTACCAACGGTTGAGTGCTCAACTGACGGTTGAGCACGTAAACAACCGTTGGAAATTGTGTCGTCTGAACCCAGCCAATGATTCAATCCAGCTTATTTATGAGAGGACATGCTAAGTAGTCATTCTAAGTTGACAAATCAAATTTAAAATTGGTTGGGAAAACACAGTCTATTTGGTGCAGTCTCGCAATCTTAAAACATGCAACTGGAATTTGATTGGCTTCTTTTATTCCACCGTGTGTGTGTGTGTGTGCATCTAATCACCTCCAGGTCTTCGGAGTCCCAGATAACTCCTAGGGCAGCATTTATTCCAGTGATACAGAATTTTAGCTTCTATTTTCTTGAGTTTTTGGCCTTCAGAATAAGGTAAATGTGCCAATATCACAACTGGGAATACAGAGATCAATATACATTGTATTCCTACCTTCATTCTTTCTCCTTCTATCAATATTTCTCATTCAGGGAAAAAGATAAATAAATAAAGAATGACAAAAGTAGCCATGCTAGATCTTGACATGGTCAAAGTTTGTCTGAGTATTGATTGATTGATTGATTGATTGCTATTTCTTATTAAATAAATGTTATCAACCGTACAATGCAAGTATCAAGTTAATATTCCTATTACGTGTAAAAGAGCATTGGCTAGATTTTTTTTTATTAAATAAAGTAAATTTCTCATAGCAAGTTTCAGAAACTTAAAGTAACGTGTGTTTTCTCCAAAAGCCAGTATTAAAATTGTTGTTAAATTGTCACCTAGGGAGTGGGGGAAAGTTTCTACCAAACTATAGTCATTCATGCCTCTTATTATTTCCATTTCATAGATTAATCACTACATTATTATTATTATTATTATTATTATTATTATTATTTTTAAAAAGCTCCTTCCAAGTTTCATTTCATTTGAAATGTTGGGGAAATGGGGGAGAAGGAACAATGAAATGTTAGTTTTGGAAAAATGCCACAGCATTCATTATTCTTCGAGGTGCAACCGGTCATGTCACTGTTGGGGAATTGAAGCGAAAAGGGACAAACGCTGCGAGAGCTTGTATTAACAATAAGTCCAGCAGCAATCCAGGAGCTGAAGAAATACTCACACACCAAATCTTGTGTATAATACAGGTTGTTTACTCGTGATCCAATATATACAGCAGCACAACGGTTTCCATCAATATATGTACAGTCCTTCATCAAATCTCTCCACGTCCAAATACACCACGCCTGACACCCACACTAGCCATTAAACTAAGGCTCACTTATACACATTTTAGACATCAGCCCATCCCAGATTAATCATCTTATCATTTCTGGTACTTTGCAATAATCAGGTTGACCTTTCCAATTCTGTACAGAAAAAACTCTTTCTCAACCTTATTGCCTTCAGCTGGCTGATATGTCCTTCAGGACTCTGAAACTTTCAACCAATCCACTTAGTCTATGAATTTTCCTCAACAGTCACATCCCACTGTCAACTCCAAGGGGCTGTGCATGATGTACATGCAGGGTTCTGCAAGTATCCGTACCTTGTTGTATGTGAGTTTCCTAGGGATATGTGAATCAGCAAAACCTGAATTTATTCAGGTTCTCTGAATTCCATCTCAAAGCTCCTTCTGAATCAAGTCAATATTATTATTATTATTATTATTATTATTATTATTATTATTATTTCTTACCCGCCTCTCCCTCTGGATTGAGGCAGGGAACAACATCCATACAAACAATATAAAATACATAAAACTGATTAAAAGCATATAAAATTAATACATTATTAAAATATCAACAAAGTCTTAAAATTCAACTGGGTAGGCCTGCTGGAAGGGATCAGTCTTTATAGCTCTCTTAAATTCTGGAAGACTGGTAAGTTGGCGGATCTCTCCCAGCAGGTCGTTCCACAGTCTGGGAGTGACAGAAGGGAAGGTACTCTGGGTAACAGTTGTCAGCCTAGTCTTGCCCAGAGAGCCTCAGCTAATAATAATAATAATAATAATAATAATAATAATAAGCTTTTTTAATGTAACATTTCCGGAATGTAGAAGCAGTTGTGAAGCATGGAGTAATGGGCCATCTAAAGCCTCCCTACCTCCATTTCTGGTCTACCATTACCTAGCTAATAAAATGACAGAGGATCATATGGGTAGTCTCTTTGGCTGCATGGAACTGCAAATGGTGCAGGTGAATTATGGAAAACTTGAGGTCATTTAACAGCTGAGGAACAGCAAAGGAAGTGGTCCTCTGGTATGTAAGCGCCAATCTCACATTAGACAGTCACAGCAGATGACCCTCCGAGGCTCTTAAATGGCAGGCTGGAATAGAGGAGGAGGTACTCCCTAAAGGACCTAGACAATGTAGGGCTTGAAAGGTAAGACCCAGCACTTTGTATATTGTCTGGAAAGGAATTGGCACCTCTGTATCATTTCCATCAAGTACTTACCCATTTATTCACATGTGTTTGGACCATTCTCTGCTGACCTCATGCCCATGGGAGGTTCATTAAAAACTCATTTTCTTCCAGCTTAAATACATCTATCTATCTATCTATCTATCTATCTATCTATCTATCTATCTATCTATCTAAAGATGTGCATTTAGCCTCCCTAGGTAAGAATGCAAAGTGTTGACCTCTTTGTAAGAAGGGAAGAAAACCTAGAAATAATTAGATCAGCAGGACTGTTTTCCTGTCTTTGCATTTTTCTTTAGCAAACCACCACAAGAAAATTTAAACTCTGATGAGAGAGAGAAAAAATGCCTGGAGCTCTCCAGATGAGCTCCACAGGAATGAAACTGATTACAATTTTATATGAGTGAGCTAAATTTAAAGCCAAACAAAATTTGTTGGCTTTAAAACACTATTAGGTGCCATTACCAGATTTTCCTTTACTGTAATAATGGCAATGGGTTAAATATGAATCCATGTGTTGTGCTTTCTAAAACAGTTTGTTGAATCCAGATTGGCAATTCCATGAATGAAACTCCTTGGTCCTGGGATCCAGTAGGCCAACCTATCTTTGCTGATTTCTCCCTTCCTCCTGCAGCCCCCTAATGCCTGTCATACTATTCCAGAGATTTCTACAGCCCTCCAGAACATCTTTTCAGGAGGCATAGGGGACTGCAGGTAAGGAAGAATCATGAAGATAATCTCCCTGCCCCTTTCCTCCAGCACAAGCAGAATTCATCTAAGTGCTAAGATAGATCCAATCCAGTTTCTCTGTAGAGGTATTTGAGGAAATTATGACCTACACTTTCAAACTAGCATTTGCTCTTAATATAATCACACTTCTTGATTTGATTTTAATAATTAGTAACTAATCTGGACAATGAGCATATATTGAATTGGTTTTTTCAATGTCCATTGGAATTTTTGGCAAAATGCAGGGATTGCTTAGCAATATGGACAAGGCCAGATCTACACCAAGCAGGATATAGCACTATGAACGTGGTATGAAAGCAGTATAAGAGGCAGGAGCCACACCAGCAGGATATAGCACTATGAAAGCTGTGATATATGGCATGTGCTATGTACCCCCAACAGTTGTCAGTGCACTTCAATACCACTATGAAGCAGTAATGTGGCTCCTGCCTCTTATATACTGCTTTTATAGTGCAATTTCCTGCTTGGTGTGGATTAGGCCTAAGTCTTATGGAAAGGGGGGGGTTCCCCTCAATATTCTTTAGACACCTTGCAAAAGAAAGAATCTCAAATTTGCTCCCTACCAGCTATGGAATAATCCTATACAGACATGCCTACTCAGAATGATGTTCCATTGATTTCAATGAGGCTTACTCTCACTAAGTCAGTAGAGCATTGCAACCTTAGATTCCCACTTCATATATTTGGCAAGGCGGACTCATGCCCATGGAAGTTCCACCAAAAGACTTATGTAGGGATAGCTGAGAAATTTGATCCATCAATTTTTTAATATGAATTTAGCAAACTCACACCTCCTAAGTCAATACATGAATGGAGACAGAATAGTATTCCAGAACCCACAGTTTTCTGAGCTTAGTGATGCAGCTCAATGGGGGCGGGAGAGGGAAGAAAGAAATGTACATGCAGACAAAAATGCTTGTTAGTGAGAATTGGGCACAAAATGTGTTATTTGAGAAAAGTGCACTCAAAATTGGAGTACATCAACGAAAATATTGGGGGGGGGGGGGAATCACAGATATCTCCCCATCTTTTTTTAAGTCCAGAAATGAACATCCTATTTGTAGTTATATAGGAAATAGCTAGTTACTTAAAAGCCATTATTTTTATTTATTCTACAATGAAGGTTATGGCTTGACAGTGTTAGATGCATGTATGGAAGGCAATGCAGGAGGCCTACAATCATGCAAATTAATTAATCCTGTTGTAAACCAGAAGAAACTGGCGCTCCTGCAGCACTTCCGGAAGAAGGTTGTGCATTAATTAAACCTTGCCAAACAGCGCTAGCAGATGGAGAAGCCTCCCTGCAACCTAGAGAAGGAAGGTTTCTAACAGACATGGCAATAGGGGAGGACACAGGAACTTGTAAACAAGAAGTGTAAGCTTGGTAAGAACATAAGAAGAGCCATGCTGGATCAGAACAAGGGCCCATCTAGTCCAGCACTCTGTTCACATAGTGGCCAAACAGCTATCGGTTCAGGAACACATAAGCTGGGCACAGGTGCAACAACACCCTCCTACTCATGTTCCCCCAGCAACTGATGCATATAGGCTTACTGTCTCTTGAGGTAGCACATAGCCATCAGGACTACTAGCCATTGATAGACTATTCCTCCAAGAATGTATCCAACCCCCTTTTAAAGTTATCCAAATTGGTGGCAATCACTACATCTTGTGGTAGTGAATTCCATAGTTGAACTATGTGCTGTACTTCCTTTTATCTGTCCTGAATCTCCCACCAATCAGGTTCATGGGATGACCCTTGATTCTAGTGTCATGGGAGAGGGAGAAAAATGTCTCCCTATCCACATTCTTCACACCAATTTTGCACACCTCATTTATGTCTCCCCTTACCATTCTTTTTTCCAAACTAAACCATCACAGCTGTTAAAACCTTCCCTCCTGGGCCAGGTCTACACCGAGCAAGATAAAACACTTTGAAAACGTTTTGAAAACTGTATATGGAGAGCCTATCTACACTACTGCTTTAAATGGTTTGTAACAGTTTTAAACCAGTTATTAACCAATTTAAAACTGTTAAAACCATTTTGAAGCAATAGTGTAGATAGGCTCGGAGTGTGTCATGGGCCCCAACAGTTGTCAAAACTGTTATAAACCATTTTAAAACAGTAGTGTAGATCCTGCCAGTATCACATCTTTAATTATGTAAATCAGCACTGACAAAAAGTATAACAGGCAGAGCTGGAGACTGCCCAGAGATCTGAGCAGAGTCAAGTAGACAAAGGATGCAAAGCAGGCAAGGAGGAGTGTTAACCTGAAATGCATTGTGACTGAGCAACATGCAAAAGGTTGTGGGTTCAATGCCTAGGTTGTCCAGGTAGAACTGAGAAAGTATCCTGGCTGAAATCCTAGAGAGCCATCACTGGTAAGTTTCTGAGCTTGCATTTGTATTGAAAAGGGGGACCAAGTCTGGCGAGAGGCAGGGAAGTTTGGAGAAGGGAAAACTTTTGCTATTAAGCGTATGCACATTTCAGAGTGGTAATCAACCTCCATGCCTCAGGAATGCAACATTCTGTGGTCCCACTGCATTCATTTACCTTATCTGAATTCTCACAACACTAATCTGAGAAATTCATCAGCCTTTACCATGAATAATGATTTCAGCTCTAATGCTTATCATTTTCTTGTTATACAGTGGAACCCCCCACATTTTCACATGAATCCAAGTTTACATGAAAGCTCAGTGTGACTATATTTTATTATCTATGCATAGCCATTCACAGAATTACCAGATGGCCTTAAGCCACTCATGATCTCTTAACGTCAATGGCTTACCACACAGGGCTATTGGGGAAAGTGTGAAATGAGGATTGTGAGCTGCTCTGTATGCCAGCTTTTGGTAGAAACTATTAATAATGAGCTCAGTTTACTTCACGAATGAGGGGGAAATTGTGACAAAATATTGTGCTTTAAGAAGACAACCTCCCTATATGTCATCAGACAGGAGTTTGACTCCCAGCTACACAACCGGTAGATCTATCAATGATTCAAAGTAGATTTGGAGTCCTCCTCAAGTGAATTTTATGGGAGGGGTGAGTTTCTTGCACATCTGGGAGATGTCACATTTTGCCTACAGTAAAGCTTGAGGTGAATTTGAATATTCCTTCTTGGGTGTAACATCTGAGGAGTTTTAAGAGTAACCAAAAGTTTCTCAGTTCCAACTATGGTTTGTTTCCCCCGTTATGGTGAACCTCCTTTGGATCCTTACACTAATTGATCTGTAATAATAATAATGCAAATATTTTGTACCGTTAACTTGGTGGTATCACATTTTGGGCTGCCGTGCTATGCATACATATTTGAGACTAAGGGTCTGTCTTCACATTGTGTTCCACAGTGTGGTTTCACTTATCCAGGGTGGTGTCGGGTAATCCCCATGCCAAGGAGGGAATGCAGGGCTTCTGGTGGTCATACAGGTGCTGGAGCTGCCCCCATTGTCTTCCTGGCTTCTGGTGACCAATCGACAGTTACCTTCCACCAGGACTGCCTTCCAGATCGGCCACAGAGTGAGGTCAGGCTACAGGAGAGCCAGGTGCAGCTTACTGTGCAGTTTCACGGAGAAGCCCCGCAGTGGCTGTGAATCTGTGGCTGCAACATATAACTGATGCTGCACAGATTCACAACCACTGTGGGGCTTTCAGGATGTATAGAGAGCCCTAAGTCTTATTAAACAAAGTGGGGGTTCTATGCAAACATGTATAGAATTGTACTGTTACTTTTTGATTTCTCTTTCTGTGTACCACTTAGTATTGATTATTGTGGTATAACTACTGATATGTATCATACAGATGACATTAGATCACATCCATGCATCCATTGATCAAATTCCACTTCAAAGCTTGTTCTGTCTTATGTCTGTATCAGATTGAAATACATGTGCATTTTTGTGGATAGTTTCCAAATGTGCACAGTAATTTAAATCTTTTGAAATTTACACATTCTTCTTCCATTAATTAAAGCATGTATTTGAAAAGTACACATTATTTATACACATTTTTCAAATGCATGCATGCTGTCGAATAAATTTTTTTGGTTCATAAATCACATTTCAAGTTCAGAAAATTATGGACTCCCACCACAGCATATGTTCAAACCTGTATTCAGTTTGGGAGGTGCGAACTGGGTAAATCCATTTTAAGAAATGAACTGAAATGTATGACTCATAAATCCCTACCATTGAATGACAGTGATAGCAAATGAAGCCAATGATAGTGAAAGCAATGAAAGGGACAACCCTTCACTGAATAGCATTGAAATGTCATTAATATGTTTGCAAAGAACGTCAAATATTAGTAAAAATGGGAGGTGCTCTTCAACACTCAGAAAAATGGCCATGAAAAAATGTAAGCAATTTTGGCACAGTCTTAATCTTTTACCATGTGTAGAGGAAGTAATCCACAAGTTCATGTACAGGAGTCTCAGATAACTACAGTAGCATAAGAACTCCAAGTACTGTATCTAGTATGCCATATCATGTTAAATAATATGATTAATGTTGCCCTGATGCTGAGAACTCACAAGACAAGATGATTCTTCCTCAGTCTGTCCGGAACTACCAATGCTTCAATTTTCTTTGCAGACTATCTATTTATGTTTATTCAAACCACAGCCAGAGCGATGACAGGAACTATATTTTACAAACAGCAATTTCACAACTATGTAATTTCAAACGCACATAGAAATGGGGCTGTGTGGGGACAGCCTTGGCGGAGAAATGTATATCCTGTATCTCAATCACTAAAATTGTATCTCTCAAAATCTAATCCAATTTCAAAGAATACATGCATGGCTTTAACATATTGCAAAAAGAGGTTTTGACTGAGTGTATAGTGTATTCCCAGTGCTGACAACTAGTAGTATTCTAATGTAGTCCCCAGCTCTTATGTCTTTGTGTTTTTCAGTAATCATCTTTTGATTTTTTCCTTAATACATTTTTTCCCATCTTACGGTCAGGTAGGGAGGCCACAAATATGTGCTGTTCTTTGCAGCGTGAAATTTTGCAGCTCCCTCAAACCATCACTGTTTCCGCAGGCCAATTCACATGTCTGGTTCTTATAGTGCAACCCTGTCAAGTCTATCCAAATGTAAGTCTTATTGTTTTCAATAGGGCTTATTTTATTTAGGCTGACCAGATAAAATCCAGGTCAGGGCTCATGTAACTTTAACAGTTGTAGAGAAAAGGGAATTTCAGCCAGTGTTATTTGTATGCAGTTAGTTCGTGGAGATACTCCCTTTTCATCACAACAGTTAAAGTTGCAGGGGCCCTGCCTTCTTTTGTATATGGTCACTCTAGTATAGTGCATGCACCTTTAACTGTTGTGATGAAGAGTGGATTTCACCAGGAACGAATTGCATACAAATGACATTGGCTGAAATTCCCTTTTCTCTGCAACTGTTAAAGTTATATGAGCCCTGACCTGGATTTTATCTGGTCACCCTAATTTTATTGGATTTGGTTTCGGAAGAATAGCCAGGAGTCAGGTGTGGATTTGCACTGAGTCATGTGCAGTGTCTAGTAGCATATGCATATTTATTTGGTAGAACACTTGGCAACTATTATGTAGTTAGAGTTGGTTCCCATTGCTGTATTCACATACAGTGAAAGTCATCACTTCTTGCTGCTAACAATATAGTTAGATAATGCACAGTAGCTGTTCTGCATAGTTCATATTTTCCTTCTTATAAGAATGTTCCTTTCTCTGCTGGGAGAAACTTTTTTTTTGCTGCCAAGAAATTAACCCCTGCCCTTTCTCCTCCTTGGTGAAGGCAGGAAGGTATTTGTGTGCTTTCTGAGAGCTCCATCATACCTGCTGTTTAACTCACTCTCGCCATGCCTGGTATCTGTTTTTGCAGCACGGGACTCATATGATGTTATCCCTATCATGCACCCATTTTATTATTATTATTATTATTATTATTATTTCATATCTTTCTCGCTCGTGGTGGTTTTTCTAGACGGACATGACGGGCTTTGCCAAGTCATGCTGTCTTTTACAGATTCAGGAATTTCCTGACAATTGAGCAGGTTTTAAGTACGACTGCTTTCTGGATGTTGGTGTGGATGTATTTTGGTAGGCCCAGTTTCTGAAGGTTTTCTGCATAATTTTTTGATGTGATGACGGTGACTGAGGTGACTATCGGAATAAGTGTGAGCTTTCCCTGTTGCTATAGTTCTTTGACTTCCATGGCCAGTGGTGTATATTTGTCTCTCTATTATTATTATTATTATTATTATTATTATTGACATTTGTATACCGCCCCATAGCCGAAGCTCTCTGGGCTTCTTTTCCTCTGGTTTACATATTATTTTGGTGTGGGGAAAGTCTGGATTATTTTCCCCAAGTGACTTTAATGCACCCTTAAGTGCTGTCCCCTTGCTTTTCCCTTTGTTGGAGGGTATATGCTTTGAATGGAGTCTTGCTGATAAAAGGGGAGGGCAAGGCAGTTCTCCTCCAGCACTCCATGTCAGACGTTCAAATGAACGGACTTTTTACTGCCCCAACCTCACCCTCCTTGCTTGCAGCTCCCTCATTTTTAAAGATAAAGGGAGGAAACTTGGGGCCTTGAGAGCTCTTAAGTAGAACTTTTGGCATGCCAAGTTTGAATCAGATCAATTCATCCCTTGATTTTTTTTAGAATTTTTTTAAATTTCTCCCCCTTAAATCATTTCCTTGGTACTCCATCAATGTGACATACCACCTGTTTGTATTTGTGAAGGATCGATTTTCCTTTACTGATTTAATAGTGTGATCACTCCGATTTTTTTTTTAAAGTCCAAAACAGCAAACTGGAAAGAAGTGCTCTGCAACCCGATCCTTACTTCTGAGGTCTGTTTACTCAGAAGTAAGTCTCTCTCTGTTCAATGGGGTTTACTCAAAAGTAAGCATGCATCAGATTGTAGTATGACTTGGCTGTAAATGCAGTTGAAATCAATGGGATTTACTCTTGACAAGGGAAACAGCAGATCTCTATTTTATGAACTGGAGAGGCACAGCTTTGTATTATCAAAGTAAAGTGTATAGCTATGTTCGTGGAAGAGAGGAGTGCTTGCAGCGCTAATGAAATGGAGGTAAAAAACGTGGAGGCAAACCAGGGGAAAAATAGGTGTGATGGAGCCCTGACAGTCTGAAACTAGGTGAGAGAAATCCTATAAAATCCTGGACTGATTGGCCTGCTACTTCTCATTTGAGCTGGGGGAAGGTGCACGACCTGTTCAGCTAAGCAGCCCTGGAATGACACCTGCTGCTTCAAGGGAGCAGAGGCACCTCCAACTTAAGTGCAGGCAATGGCAAGGGAGCAAGCACTGGATGTAGTTTGAAGTAATGTTAGATTACTTTGGCCCCTGGGGTAGAGATTCCCTCCTTTTTCTCCTGGAGGACAATAGAGGAAGAGAAGATGGTGTTTCATTGAGAGAAGAGGGGAAAATTGTCTTTTCACATCCCCACACCAACTCTCAGGCAAAGCAGGGACACATAGTGTTGCATGCATTGCAATGTGCCTGTATGTTATCCCGAATGGGAGACCTCTCCAGCCCATACACAATAATATGCAGGAACCATTCTGCTCAAGACCAGGCCCTGAACACACAAAGAAGTCATGTGCTGTGCAGGAGTAGCCTTAGAGGGCACTGATACCTGTAGGTGAAGCATGGAAATGGATTCCATTCAATGTAATGGTCAGCTGTGTGTTTTATTCATTCATTCACTCATTCATTTAATCAGCATTTATGCCCCCACCCTTTAGCCACAGAGTCTCCCAGAATGGTTCACAAAGGTAAGTAGCATAACAGTTCCTCAAAGTCTTAGAATCTAAATGAGGACATGACACACATAGGCAGGGAGGAATGTAGAGGCAGGGAAGACTACTTGAAGAGATAGTGACAGTTTACTTCATCCTCTCCTGTTCACAGGGGAGTTTGGAATGGCCTCCATGAAGGGGCAGAAGGACCCAGTCCCTGCTTTATGAAGCAGCAGCAACAGGTAACTTTTTCCTGTAAGCTTGTTCCACCTCATGTCCATATGAGATTGATGTTGTTGTTTTTGCATGAAACCATGCATATTTTTGTGCACATTTTTCCAAATGTAAACATTAATTGTGAGTCATGTCCATCCTGGACAATGGCTCAGAAAAGGAGGCTCAATGTGGTTAAGATGGCTGGGTCATACTTGGAATGAAAGTTAGGTTTTAGGACCTTGGTCATCAATCCTGGAGCTAGAGAACTAACCAATTAATCCAGCAGAGGGAGCAACTGACAGGCCAGAAGAGTCTCTCTGGAGACTCTGCGCCTTCAGATGTTGTATCTGGGCTGTTAAAGGGCCAGCAGGCTTTTCCTGCAAGCATTGGATTCTCCTAGGAAATGAAAGTTGGGGTCTGCTTAGGTTGACCATATGAAAAGGAGGACAGGGCTCATGTAACCTTAACAGTTGTAGATAAAAGGGAATTGCAGCCAGTGTCATTTGTATGCAATTAGTTCCTGGTGAAATTCCCTCTTCATCACAACAGTTAAAGTTGCAGGGGCCCTGCCTTCTTTTGTATATGGTCACTCTAGTATAGTGCCTGCAACTTTAACTGTTGTGATGAAGAGGGGAGTTCATCAGGAACTAACTGCATACAAATGACACTGGCTGAAATTCCCTTTTCTCTACAACTGTTAAAGTTACATGAGCCCTGTCCTCCTTTTCATATGGTGAGCCTAGGTCTGCTCCCCAGGGTCTCTCTGTTCACTAAAGGAGCCCAAAGTCCATTCCTCAGAGTCAGAGAGTGATGGTACCTTCTGGGGTTTGTGTGGACAAGACATGGGGTTTGATGCAGTGGGTCCCACTTCAGAAGAACTAGGAACTGGTTCTGATGCCTCCCCAGACTCACTGCCACTGAGGCTTCAGTCTCTGAGGGATGCCCATCCTGAGCCACACCATTGTGCACATCTTTGAAATATATGTATTCTTCTCCCATTGATTTATTTTTTCAAACAAATACTTGCTGTCAAACATATTGGGGAGGGGGGATCCACAAATCACATTATAAACATGGAAATGTACAGACTTGAACCACAGATTGTGTCGAAATCCATGTTCAATTTGAAAGGTGCAAAGTGGGTAAAATCCTAATCAAAAACTGAAATTAAATTCTCATATAGAAGACCGAAAGATGGTAGTGCATGTGCTGGTAACCTTGAGGCTTGACTTCTGCAATGTGCTGTATATAAGGCTACCATTGTACCTAGTTCAGAAACTTCAACTAGTTCAAAATATGGCAGCCAGGTTGGTCACTGGTACATCTAGGGGGTGACCATATTACACCAACAGTAAAATCACTCCATTGGCTGCCAATTAGTTTTCAGGTGAAGTACAAAGTGTTGGTCATTACCTTTAAAGCTCTACATGGTTTGGGTCCAGGTTACCTGCAGGATCGCCTTCCCCCATACAATCTGCCCTGCACTGTCAGGTCCTCTGGGGAGACAACTGGGCTGACAACTGTTACCCAGATGACCTTTTCTTCTGCCACTCCCAGACTGTGGAATGGCCTGCCGGAAGAGATTCATCAATTTAATACTCTCTCCGAGTTTAAGATAGCTGTAAAGACTAGTCCCTTCCGGCAGGCCTACCCAGATGAATTTTAAACCTAAGAATTTTAAGATGTCCTGATTGCTATTTTAATATTGTATTGGTTTGATATGCTCTTTTAATTGGTTTTATGCATTTGATTTATATTGTATTGTTTTATTAATATTGTTCACTGCCTCGATCCAAAGGGAGAGGCGGATAAGAAATAAATAAATAAATTATTATTATTATTATTATTATTATTATTATTATATCCCTAGGAGCAAATTGAGAAAGTGCTGAGAGTTCTCCTGGTTGACTTATTCTTCCTCTCCTGCTTGCAGGCAGTTGGATAGAATTGTCTAGGGTAACCATATTTGGGAAACCAAAAAAGAGGACACTGTGTCAGGGGGTGAAAAAGCGGCTTTCCAAGGGCCTCTGGAAAGCGTGTTATTCCCACCACCACCTTAAAGACCTAATTGCAGTGGGGGAGGAGAAAGCATATCATTCCCACCTACCCCAAACTGCTCCAGGGCCTTTTCTATAATGTCCAGCAATGACACGCTTTCCCCTTTAAGGCCCTGATTGGAGCAGTGGGAGAGAAATGACATACCTCTAGAAAGCACGTCACTGCCCTCCCACCATACTAATAGTGGCCTTAAAGTAGGCTGACCATATGAAAAGGAGGACAGGGCTCATGTAACTTTAACAGTTCTAGAGAAAAGGAAATTTCAGCGAGTGTCATTTGTATGCAATTAGTTCCTGGTGAATTCCCTCTTCATCACAACAGTTAAAGTTACAGGCACTATACTAGAGTGACCATATACAAAAGAGGGCAGAGCCCCTGCAACTTTAACTGTTATGATGAAGAGGGAATTTCACCAGGAACTAATTGCATGGAGATGACACTGGCTGAAATTCCCTTTTCTCTACAACTGTTAAAGTTACATGAGCCCTGTCCTCCTTTTCATATGGTCAGCCTACTTAAAGGGGAAAGTGTGCCATTCAGCCTACTTAAAGGGGAAAGTGTGTTATAGAAAATTACAGAAAATCCCCCCAGACACCCAAGATAGAACAAAAACCAGGACAAATCCTGGGAAATCCTGACAGATGGTCACCCTAGAATTGGCCTCTGTGAGAAGAGGGGAGGCCCAGTCCCTGCCTCATGAAACAGCAACAGATGGAGAAAACAACAGTTAAGAGATCATAGAATCACAAACAGTAGAGTTGGAAGGGCCTATAACTTCTTACACTGAAGGTACAGTGTTACCACATCTTAGCACAACACATATGTGGCTGAGGGGCTCCTGTTCAGGGTAATGGCTACATAGGTGTAAGAAGCTGTTGTAGTCGAGATAGGTGAGAATTTTGTTTGGTTCCTTGTTTGCTAAGAACTTACCAGGACTCACACATTCCTTCATCAATGGGACAGTAAGAACTTGAGATTTAAAAAGTTCCAATGTGGGAGAATGGGAAACCAGCAAAGTTGTTCATCCCTACTGCGTGGCTACCTGTCCATAGAAAATCTTTCAGAAATCCTTATTCTCACAATTCTCTCAACTTTGCAGAACAGCTGGAAGCAAAAGCAATAGACTTTATTAACAGAATCGTGTAGAAATAAATGATGTAGATCCTGAAGTTGTGGTTTTTTTTAAAGCAATGATTAAATACATTGCAGGAAGCACACCTGGCAATGTATATATCCTACGGGAACCCCCTTCTGCTCTATTAGTTACCTACAGGGGAGGAAATGCATTCATTCATTTATTTAAATTATTTATACACTGTCATTCATCAATAATTTATTCTAGGGTGGTTCACAATAAAACAATTAAAAAGACTGCTCTGATAATAAAACACAGAGACAAAAGCGGCAAATAAAAGAAGAGGTTTAGAACCCCTGAGGTAAATGGCATGAGGGGAAGCAATAAATACCTCCCCTCATGACATAGTTAAGATCTGGATTGCCTTTCCCTCCTACACAGCTATTATTTGCAAACACATTGTAAAGAGAGGAAGATGCATTCATGCACCTCCAGCATAATTTCTTTGGACTTTATGCCTTTACACTTGTTGAAAACGTACAGATGATTATTCTCGCAAATGAGCCTTTATCAATGTATAATTTACATCACTTACTTAGTTACAATATTAAGTTGTTTCTTCTAAATCAGGGAGTTAAAACAATAATTAATTTCTACTCTCAGTCATTTTTATTCAAGCATAATTCAAACTTGTACAGGTTGAACCAGTGCATTGAAATAATTTACTTCCCATTATAATGAGTGTGAGGAAAAATTTTGAAACGAGAAATTGCTTTTCTTTACTTTAATTGATGAACGGCAAGTTTATGGCATTAAAATTTTATAAAGCTATGATACCCTGTTAATTATATTATATGGGGTTCTTAAGGATTTCATAATCCCAATGACAGTACAATATATTTTCCTTTATTACAGCATGTTGCCTAGTAATATACAAATCATACTTAAGATGCAATTTCCTCCATATCTTTAATGGTTGCCTGTTTTTCTTTAGAAGATTTCCGCAGTTAAAAGCGGAATGGAGAGAATGAGCTTTGGAGAGAATGAGCTTTGAACAAGAACCTGCATTGTCAAGGCAGAAAATATTAAAGAGTTGGGCAAAGTCAACATTGTGCTGTTTCCGGCATCTACTGAAAACATCTTTATTTCAGAAAGCCCACCTTGATTAACCAGCCATATTTTTTATTGGAATTCTGATTCTTTAACAACAACAACAACAACAACATAATAATAATAATAATTAGGGATGTGCACTGGATCGGATCGGATCCACGATCCGAATCCGATCCAGGGGGAAATCGGATAAATTATCCGATTTCCGATCTCACCGCTGGATCGGCCGATCCAATCCGATCCGGAAAGGTTCTGATCCAAATCGGATGGATCGGCAGATCGGAGGGCGCCAGCGGGCGCCCGCCCGCCGATGGAAGCAGACAACGGGGGCAGGGGGCGGCGGGCGGAAGCAAACGGCCAGGAAAGGTAAGCAGGGGCAGAGGGGCGCACGGCGCGCTTACCTTTCCTGGCCTTCCGCTCCCGTCCGCCACTGGCCGCTACTGCGAGCGGGCTTCATGGCCTGCCCGTACGTAGCGCACCAGGTGATGATCACCTGATGATGATCAGGTGATGATCACCTGATGATGATCAGGTGATGATCACCTGATGATGATCAGGTGATGATCACTTGGCGCGCTCCCTATGGACAGGCCGCGAAGCCTGCTCCCAGTAGCGGCCAGTGGCGGACGGGAGTGGATGGCTAGCAAAGGTAAGCAGGGGGAGGGGGTTTACCCCCCCCGGGGCTGTCCGCTTCCATCCGCTGGCACCCGCGGGCACCAGCGGATGGAAGCGGACGGCCCCGGGGGGGTAAGGAGAACGGGGGAGGGGGCTTACCTGCCGGGGCTGTCCACAGCGGACGGACCCGGGGGGGAGGGATTTAGGCCCCCTCACCCACCCGCCGCCATTTTTTCCTCATAGACTTGCATTGGGGGAAAGCTTTCTTTCCCCCAATGCAAGTCTATGGGGGGGGGGGGGGAATGGCGGCCGATCCAAAGATTGGAAGTTCCAATTTTTTGATCGGGATCGGACCCGATCCAGTCCGGGGGGCCTCCGATTTTGTCCGATCTGATCCGTGACAAAATTGGAGGTCCCGATCTGATCCGGGGGGTCCGTGCACACCCCTAATAATAATGGTTAACATTAGGGTTTTTTTTAAAATCCTAGTTTGTATCTTTTATTGTTCACTGCTTTGGAAGCCGTCTGGATATGTAGTGGCATATAAATGTTGTTAAGTAAATAAATAAAATAGTTTTAAGCCTTCAAGTTCATTCTAGCAAACCTCAGCAGCAGAAGCAACATCAGAATTCTCTCACTATTCTCCGTCCCCCAAATAATTCAGGCTATGTATACAGAAGTAAACCACATGTAGAGAGATTATCTATGACACATTATTTGTCTGCACCTGGATTATTATCACCACTTTTATTCTAAATACCAGACATAGGGGAATAAGAAATTATAGTGGTTGGAATGCTCAAGTAACGTAAGAAAGTGTTAAGGCAAATGAAACATGGTTCCATGATTATTTGTTTTGCTCCACTTTTCTGTCAAAAAGACCTCCAAGCAGCCAATAGTAATTATATATATATATATTCTAAAAACATTTACAAAATCACAAAACAATACTACACGGAACATGGCAGCAGTCAAACCAACAGTGGTGCACATTTCCATTTTGTTACTCCATTTCAGTATCAGTATCAAGTTTATTAATAGTCATCAGGCCTACAAATTCAAAACAACAACAAAAACACCCGAGTCAGATATTTGATTCCACAGAATGATTGCGGGGGAGGAAAGAAATTCAAAAATCCCAACAGGGATACATTTTTCATAATTAAAAATTTAAACAAGACAGAATTAAAACAAACAGTACTCCTTGGCAATTCCTCAGAAATTATTTATAGTATCAAATGCAACAAGTCCAACTGATTCATTTGCATAAGTTCATGTATCACTGACTATTAAGGCCATAGCTTTCATTTCAGTAATCTCTCATTTGAATTTCATTGCTATCAGTATTCATTTGTTCAGACCCCACCCCACCCCCACCTCAGTAATCACATTCATCATTGTTTCTTTTCTTTTCGATTTTTTTGTCCTTTTTTGCCTATCCCAGCAGCAGGAATTAAATTCCAGGGCCTCAACATTTCCCCACATAATGTGTTCCATGTTGCATCATTCTGGGGTATAGCATGTGTGTGTGTGTGTGTGTGTGTGGTGTGGCATGGGGGAATGGCAGTTATGACCAAAAATGGCATCCCCTTCCTGAGGCAATCACCATTTTCCCTCCTCGAATGCACCCAAATGACGCAATGGCTAGGGTATTCTGAGAACAAAGATGGTGGCCACCAAGAGCTGTCACCATGCAGACAGATAAGCCCCATCCTTGGAATGCAACCCACATGTGTACCCATTTATTTCAAATTTTATTCATTCTGAATCAAATGCACTTAAAAAAAAAAAAGAGCCAGCTAGTGCTTTCCCAAAAAGATCTCTGTAACTGTCAAGGTTTCACTGTCTCCCAGAAAGCAAGTAGTGATGGGACAAGGTGGATGCCTCTTGGAAGACTATCCCATGGCCATGGTGTCCTGACCTGCTGAACATCTGAGTAGGTACATATGGGGCCAGGTGGTCCTTAAGATGTCCTGGACCCAAACTGTTTAGGGATTTAAAGGTCAGAATCAGTATTTTAGGTTTGGTAGCCAATGAATTTGGAACAAAATAGGAGCTACACATGAAACAATTTTGCAGTCAAGGAAGGATTTCATTGACAAATGCATTTTTTTATCTATGAATTTATTGTTATTAAATAAGAACAGAATCAAACATCACACTGAGGCACTGCTGTTTCCACCAACATCCAGCAAAACTACTGCTGATTGAAGATCACTGCTGAGATAACAGTTATTAAAATTGGAGACATACGGGCAGAAATCCCTGAGACAACCTTGCTAATATTACTGAAACACATTTTTTGCTTTCTTCAAAATTACTCAAATGCACTTCCAAAGAATGAATGAAAAATCAACAAGCTCCAAATAGTCATGGGTGAGAATTTTCTTCCAGTTCAGTTTTGATATGCATTTGACAAAAAATTGCAAAGTTCTCCATATTCAGGACAAAAATAACTAGAGTTGGGCTTTTGTTTTAAATAAATGAACCTGGGAAAAACTGAAAGTGACAGATTCATTCATCTAAGCCCAGAGTTTTCAGTGTTTAGTTCACAAAAGTCTGAGTGTAAGGCAAGGGCAGAGTGTATGTGTATAATTCCTGGTCTGTTCGTCAACCATCTCTTAGACACAACTTAATACATTACTACATCTTTCCCATTGCTAACTTATTATATCTTTCCCTCCATCACTCACTTGCATAAGCTTCCCCTGTATTGTTAAAATTTTCCAAATTATTATTGTGTTTATACGGAAGGGCGAGAATTTCATTTAGTTCATTGTTTGAAAAGGATGTTCTACAATTGGGAAATTTCTCCATAAACAAAATGGAAATTGAATACGAGGAAATCAAATTTAACAGATTTATCCATCTAGGCCCAGGGCTTTGAGTTCTTAAAAGTCTGGATTTGAATTCCTCTGTATTCAGTCATGTCTGTGGTGCTCAAATAGGGCTGAGGAATCCAGCAGAAAATAGAGGTAGTGGCTGAATTCGGACAACACGTTAGTCAATTGACTAACTCTTAAACAACTCGCAAGTGAGTTGTTTAACTCCATTGTTTAAAACTGCAACTTAAACATCCGTGGGTTGGTTAACCGTGGTGTGGCTGAATTCGGACGACACGTTAGGTTAACCCACTGACGGTTGTTTAACTTAACAACCTTTGGTTAACGTGTCGTCCAAATTGAGCCAGTAACTCTATTTCAGCACCACAGACATGACTGAAAAGTGTCCGCACAGAAATAGTAGTACCTATTAAATGTGACTTGTGAAAATTTCATTCAGTTCACTGTTTTGATAAGAATGTATCAACATATTCACATTTCTTCACAAACAAGATGGAAAGGCGTTGAGAATTTTATTTTTTTAAAAAAATGAGGAAAAAACAAAACTGATAGACTCCTACTGGGTAAGCAGTGTTGTGGCCCAAATCACAATGGAGGTGCTTTCTATGTTGCAATGGAGGGAACACACCTGTGCCAAGAAGCATTCTCTGCCCAATGCTGGGACACACCACTTTTTATTAATCAGTTGTTACACAGGCATAAAGCAACTTGAGCATGTGCAGACAGTTTGTTGATCCAACAGGAAATTTAGCCGACTACAGGTTTCTTGTAGCAACCGTCTATGCAGCAACTTAAAAAGCAACTTTAAGAGGGGGGAAACGGAAGCCTGGTCCAACTACAGTAGCTAAGTGTCATGTTGGAGGCATAGGTGTGTGTGCCTGGTGTGCCCAGGCACACCCTAATGTCTCTGGGGCTGCCCCCACTTTCCCGTGTGCCCCTCACTGCTGGAATTGAGTCCTTTAATGAGGACAGGAAAGCGCTTTCTGAAGCCTCCAGAAAATGTGTAATTCCCCTGGGCACACTTAAGGCCCTGATTGGAGCAGTGGGGTTGGGGTGGAAAAGCATGATTTCCCCTCCTCCACTGCAATTGGGACCTTTAAGGGTGCACACCCTAATGAAATGTGCTGTGCACACCTATAGCGGGAGGGGTTGGTTGGTTGGCATGTAGCTATAAGACAATGTCTGGCTTTTCTATTCAGCTTGATCAAACATGGCTTCTCTTATGCCAAGATATGCCTTGGCTATCACAGTAGCAAATAGGCAGACCCCACTGGACCCCCTTACTTTGCTGTCTGGGTTCATTTGGCTTATTGGTTCACTTGATGGTAATCCTGTATATTTTGCTTAGAGATCCTTGGAAGAAGGATGGAATAATGTAAAAACATAAAGAGATTAATATAGATTGGGGATGTCTGTCACTGGAATATCCAGTTCTTTCTTGACTTGATGGAGTTCCATGGCATGCGTGACTTAATTTGCATTTGTGATGCAAGCTGCAGGCTTTCCCTTGAACTTCAGAACTCTTTTTGCACAATTTTGTCCACAGGTTCTGCAATTTGTGCAAATTCCTAACCAATTTGTGCAAATTCCTAAGCAATTTGGCCATAATTTGCATGACTTCTTAGAAATGTGAACATCTTAGAAATTTGCGCAAGATACTTAGAAATTTGCACAAATTGCAGAACCTGCAATGGGGGGGATGCACAAAATGCCCAGAAAATCTGAGTTGGCACCACAACAGGAACCAAAACCAAGTCCGCAAGGCCAAAACCAGAAAAACTCATCAAACTCCACCCCCAAATGGATCTCTCCAACATTCCTAATCTAAATTCCCTGTCAGTAAATCCAAAATTTTCTCCGCCGATTTATTTTGGATGTGGCCAGCAGCTTACACGAGTGAGCCTAATAGGAGCTGCTGTTAGGCAAATCAGAGAAGAAAGTGTGGGATCTAAATTAGATTTTTTAAAAGTGTCACCGAGTGATTAGATTTTGTATATATGAACCTTGGTGCAGCAACATACACTCACAACTACAACATCCTCACTTATTCGCGAGCCCCTGACTTCAGTGGCAGTTACTGATGGGTAGTTTGCAGCCATAAGTTCCAACCGGAATGGAAAGCTTTTATTTATTTAGAAAAAGTTCTAACAAGGTTCACAGCAATTTGCACTTTTTATAAATAATTAGCAAGTACAGCAACATTTCACCTCAAGAATGTCTTTGTGCAACGGTGTAAATTAGTTGAATTTGTAATTGGTATGAAATGGTTTCAGAAACTCAATTAGATGGGAATGTTTGCTAGGTAACATATCTAATTCTTTATCACTTGGAATAAAAATGCAGTTAAAGCATGAAGCAGGAGCGGGAAGGCCAGGAAGCAAGATGCAGAGGGAGGGAAAGGCAACAGTTGTGCTTGACACACTAATTAGCAATCACAAGCTAAAACCTGCAGTGCAGGTATCCTTGCTAATCTCTGAGAGAAGCAAGGAGTAATTAAGGTACTTGGGATGCTTAAACCACACCAGTTAAAGCAGGGGTGTTGGAAATCATTTAGCCAGAGTGCCAGATTCTATTTTGGAGCAGTTCTAGGGAGGCGCATTCCAGGGGTGGGTGGAGCCAAAGGCAAAACAGGTGTGGCCAACAGTGCCAGCATATTTTAATTTAACATTCTTACTCCCGGCAACTAAGCCTTGGGCATTTTAAACTTTTAGAATGGAGTAAAGAAAATTGCACAAAAGCAGGGAAGCCGCCAAATGATAGGTATCCAGGGGAAAAAGGATGAAGCCAAGGAAAGGGAGCATGGCCCTCTGGGAAATCCCAGAGAGGCAGATTAGTACCCCAGCCAGACTGGATCTGGCCTGCAGGACCGAGGTTCTGCACCCTTATAGCCAAGCTTTGGTATCTGAAAATGTGAGTCCTGCAGCCCTGAAACTGCTATAGGTTGATGATTGACTTATTGATGAACTGCTGTAGATATTGAGTGAGTGTTTCCAGTTGTCAGAGAGGGAATCTACACTGTAGCTTTGCTACATTAGCAAAGGGTTTCTAATACTCATTGGGCCACATGACGCGCTTACTTTAACGTTTTATAGCAGTTGTTGTTTACTATGGTTATTCTAGATATATTCCGTTCTTTTCTTCATATAAATCGTTGTAGGAAGAAACATCTGTCTTTCTTTACCATTTTAAAGTTGCCCTAAACATTCCATTTTCCACACATTCACTTTCATTTTCAATTCTTCATTGAAAGGAAGGGAAAAAAGGGGGGCTAAGGAGGAAGTGGGTGTGGCAAGTACAGAACAACAAAAGAACATTACAAGAAGAGATGAAGAAATGAGTCAGTGTGACCGACTCAACCACAGTGAAGGCCAGAGAAAGGATCAACTAAAACATAAGTTCAACTTAATGTGGCCTGTCACATTTTAAAACATTGCTTTTCACAACATTTTAATCACCATTTTGAAATGTTTCAAGCTTATGTGTAGATTGCCTCAGAGTCAGGCTGGAGACATGGGCAGCTGTACCAAACTTCTGACTGAGAAAAAGGGGTTTGAGTTCAATTGCTGGATCTGAAGCTGCAGGCCTGAAATTTGGGAATACTGCCCCTCAAGAGCAGCCAGCAAAATATACAACTTGGTTTACCAATGAAGGGCAGAAGCCCAGGATCTTCATGTTTATCTTGAGCTGTCCCAAAACGATATCCTCAATCTCATGGCCCATTTGCTGACTGTTAAAAACGGGGAGCATTTGGGGGGATTTTGGAGGTTCATGATGGTGTGTGGGCAGATCTTACTGGCCTGACTTGGTGCCCTTCTTGGTGGATGCCATTTCCCTCTCCAATGACTCTGAAAAAGTCTTATCACATGGTATTGCTTGGGGGAGATGGTAGCTGCTGGTAGGAGAACCATGCCAGGTCACCGCGGTTTGCCCCTTCTCCCCAATTTCCCCCATGCCCTCAAAACGTTTTCTTTTGAGATGTCTTGGCCCTAAATATGGCTCTCTGCTTATATGGTCTCCAGCAGATCTCCACATTCAATTTGTGAAAATCAAGTGACAATTGCAATACTGAATACTCTGCGCCTATACTAAAATATTTGCTAACAACAATTTCTTTGTTTCTTTTTCTTTAATTGTTCTTTCTTTCTTTCTTGATGTTTTCAACAAAAAGATAACTAAAATAAATGGGGAAACAAAACAATATATCAAACCAGAAATCAATATTCATTCCACATAATTGGGTAGATTTCATTCACAAAAATATCCAACTGAATAGAGAGCATAGAAGGTGAAGAACTGATAGAAACACAGAGAAAGAAAATGAAAATATTACATGTATTTTCAATTAAAAACTTCTGTTCTCTCCCAAACTGATGAGCAAAAATGTTTGACCTGAATTATTTCACTCCTGAAGTGGTGCCAAAACAGCTGCTGAAACCAGGGGGAAACTCTTTGGCATAGGGGGGAAATGGTCAAAAATGTTTTGGGGACTGATTCCCCCCCCTCAAGTACACTAGGGCAGGATCTGCACTGTGGCTTTATAATGGCTTTTAGTGGTATTGGCAACTCTTGGGGCCCATGACACATTCCATATACCATTTTCAACGTTTTCAAAGTGAAATATCCTGCTTGGTGTAGATCTGGCCTAGGTGAAGGATTCCAGCAAGGACCCGTGAAAACAATTTGAAAATAACTAAAATGACCATACCTAACCTATTTAGCTGCACCCAAACAGGCTGCCAAAATAGGGAGGGCTATTTTGGCTCAGCCCCAGCCCAACCATCACTACAAGGAAATACATTTACAGTCAGAGCTTAAAGTGGAGTAGGATGGGTGCTGGACAAAAGTGAGAGCAGCTTTCACATCCGACTTCCTTTTGTTCCTCCCACTCTGGGCACTATTTTTATTGATTGATTGATTGATTGATTGATTGCATTTCTATATTAACTTTCTGCCCAGGCACCCAAGGGAGGTTTACCATTTTAAATACTGAACCAAAAGAACAAACGTTAGAAAATTATATATCAGAATATAGTTCTCTCAGACCCATAGAAGGTCTCTCCAGCAGCTGATGGCACAAGCTCTTCAGCGTGGGCTTCTTCTCTTCTGTCTTCCCTCAGGCACACAGGTCTTAAGTAAGATTAGAAAAGGTGGGGAAGGGGCTGCCCCAGCAGTCCTCTCAGGCCGTAGACGGTCCATTCAGGGACTGATGGCACACAAGCTTTCTGTCTTGGGCTTCTCTTTTTCCGAGTTTATCATGCTTGGGAACCTCTCCTTTTCCAGGTATATGTATTTCATAATCTTGCCACAGCTTTTTTTTTGTATTCCAAATAGGCATCAAAACACACATGGCCTGCATTTAAATATTCTTTTTAAAGACGGTTGCTATACACTAATGCACATGAAAGACTTTTAAACCCTGTTGCAGTTTGATACATAAATGTGTGGATTTTTATCTTTAAAATAAATAAATCCACCAATCCCTCTGTGAATGTTTTCATGCCTCTCAAATACTCTGAAAAATAGCTGAAAATGGAGGATGCATTACAGAGTGTGTAAACATATTTGTGAAATTCAGCTCTTCGTTCAGCTCAGCAAGGATAACACTCTTCACAATGTCCTCACATCCAGCCCTGTCTCCCAGTTCTTGAGTTAGCTTCTTTCCTTTTATTTGCTTTGAATCCTGCCATGTGTCTGATCTGAATTTTCCTGGTTATAATCTTGCTCAAACTGACTTTCTTTCCCCATGATCTAGCTGTGCCAGGAGTGGGCAACTTGTGGCTCTCCAGATGTTTTCACATACAATTCCCATCATCCCTCAGCATTGGCTGGTTGGATAGGAGTTGTAGGCCAAAGCATCCAGTGAACCTCATGTCACCCACCACTGAGCCATGCTATCCATGTCCCAGTTTTCCCTTGATGCCTCCACACAACAGTTCTTCATGGTGGATCCAGCTTGCTGAAGGGGTTTAGGATTAAGCAGAGGTGAACCTCCACTGGCAGGAAGGGATCTACCACCACGAAGGCCCCTGCTACGCCCACATATACCTCCATGAGTACGAAGTGGTGTTCCTGAAAGCAATGGAAGGCCCCAGAATAGGATGTTGCAGGATGGAATGCTGGATCCAATGCCCTTCACTGAGGATGGGGCCCCTTCACCTATACCAGTCAGAGGCAGCATAAATAGAAAACAAAACCTTGCAATGCTGGGGGGAAACAAACAAACATCCCCCCCCCCGTTTCTGCCCTAGCTAATGTGAGCAAGCAGGCCTGTAGATAAGGTGGTAGATCTACTGTGTTATGCCCCCCCTCATTTTGGATTGTTCTGCAAGCCAGATATCCACTATTGCCGTTTCACCATTGGAGAGTATGCCTTCTTCGCAACCTAAATGACTTTCAGAACTGCCTATTATTATTATTATTATTATTATTATTATTATTATCATGCAACTGTTTTTTTTCCCAGCTAAGCAAACGGTAAGTAGCTTTTCTTAAAATATATTTTGTGTATAGAAGAAACCTGTGTATCTACAAGGGGGAGTGATTTGCTTGGTGTATTGGCTGCCCTTTGCTCCCCTCCATATCTAGAAATGCACCCTGTCTGTTTCTTCTCGCTATAGAGCAGTTGCCTCTATTGTAACAAGTGGCAGTATTCTCCTATTCTGCACCACCTAGTTCCAATACGAAATATTTCCTGCTGCAGGATCCTTTTTGTGGGATCATGGTGACATCCACTGACAAGTTGGTTATTACAGGCTAAGTGCTATATTTGTGTTGTTTTCCCCATAGAAATAGTGGGTCTCTTGGTTTAAGTGGAAAATAAACAAATCTGTCCATTTCTTAGCATTCTATCATGATAGCCAAAGAAAATGAAGATGCTGAAAATGTATCTACTGAGTTGCTTCATGTTTCTAGAGACCAGGCACTCTGTGTATGGATATTTCTATGTGTGAGGAGGGAGAGGAAAATGTTCCTCTTCATGCAACTTAGAGTGCAATCCTGTGCATATTTAGACAGGAAAAACTCCTACAACTCCCAGCAATGCCTAGCTAGCCATGCCGGCTGGGGGATGATGGGAGATACAGGACTCTTTTCTGTCCAAACATGCATAGGATTGCGGTGTTAGGCTGCAATCCCATGTTTCTTAGAGTAAGTCTTTGGCATGTAAGTCATTCTGTTGGGTTGGATACTGTTTTTATTCTGTCATTGCTGTGTTTTTAACTCTGTTTTAATGCATTTGTTTTATTAGTATTGTTTTAATCAAGTGTTATTTATCATTCTCAGCTGCCTTGGGTACCATTTTTTTTCCTACTAGAAAGGTGGTATACAAATCAAATCCATTAATTAATTCGACAGAGTGGGGGCTCATTTCATGTAAGCATGCATAGGAATAGACTGTTAATTTGTGAATCATCTTTGCAACACATCCAATTCATGTATCATTTATTGTCCTGAGTTTCTCCTGTGTTTATTCAGCTGATGATGGAAGATTAGGATGGTCTGGAGCACAACTCGCTCCTGTACTTTTCTGCAAAATGTCACACTGAAATGAACGGAAGAAACCAACATTGCTATTGGGGATGGTCAAAATTAGAGACAGGTGAAAAAAATATTCGGTATCTTACTAAATCCATACTTCTCAATCATAAACATGAACTCGAATGCTGTTTGCCACTAACCTCAATACATTTCTGAAGTTTGCGATGCAGTTTGCAAAAGAAAAACAATGCATACAAAATGTGTACTTAAAAAAATACACACACAAATTGAATATTTTTTAAAAGAAAATGCACACATAACATGTATATTTGCAAAAATGTGCACAAAAATGCTTCACTCAATGGGACTAACACACCTGTTTGCAAAGTGTGTACAAAAAAGCTGTACTTTTGGAAAAATGCAAACAAAAATGCAGTTTTTCAAAAATGCACACTGTATTTTGAGTGGACTAAAAGAAGTGCCTTAATATGGCACCCGCAAAGCTGGGCGAGATGAGGCCTGCAGCTGCAGGTGAGGGAACGAGGCGTGGAGGCCCTCATGGCACCATTGGGATGGGGAGGGGACTAGGCAGCCATATAGTGGCTCCCTCCCTCCCTGTGGGCAGTGTGGGCTTGCTGGTTGCCCGTTCGGGGGCCAAGTAGGATTTTTTTTACTCATAATATAAATTTATTGTGAGTTTTTTCACCTACACACTGTAAGACAGGCAGGGAGTATTAAATAGGTAAATTTGGTGTTAAATCAGTTTTGGTCACATTCGACAGTAGGCCGGTATGTGCAGGCATCTGAAGCGGGATTAGGGTTGGTGAGCATTCCGAGGCACTGTTCTGGTGATTGGTAATGCCTGAGGCTCCCAGCTCTGAGCTTTGCGTCCACAGCTGGCGAGATAAGGGTTACCTTTGGGGCTGGCCTTACTATCACTCGGAGCCATGCGGCATGACGGGGAGTGACAATGGAAAGCCTCCCCACCCCAAAAAAGACTGTGGAGTGGTGATATAAAGCACCATGACACAACTCGGGAAATGCTCGTCCGATTCATCAACAGTCAATATAGTGGCAGAGGATAGGATGTCCGCTTAGGCCTTCAACCCTTCTGCGGATCATTCAATAAAATGTGGCCCTAATTTAAACCCATAGTGTGGTCTTGTCTCATTGTTCTATACCCTACACCTCCCGCAATTGAGTCAAAGCAGAATCAAGACGAAACAACCCCAGAATCCTGAATGAAATTGAGCTTGACAGATTTGTCCAACCCTAGTCCAAACTCCCCTTAGAGCTAAAATAAATTTGCTACCCCAGATTTGCCAGATGTTGTGTAAATGCTCAAATATTTGCTGAACACTCTCCAGAGATTTGATAACTTTACATAACATACCATAAATTCAACATTTGATACCTCGTATCTGACAGCTTATGAGACTTGAAGTATGATGATATTAGTATTTGACTATGTTTGATGGTTACCATGCAATGGTAATTAGCAGCTCATTGTATTTGATCGATGGTGTGCAATGGTGTTTAGTGTTTGATAGATGAAAGCTTATGAGATTTTACATTTGATCCCTGACAAAGCCATCAAGAGATATCAGCAAGAATTTAAAAATGCACATTTAAAATCACAAGGTAAAACTACAGATTTGAATGCAAATTTGAAATTGAAATGCCACCTCTTGAATGGTTCAATTCCACATTTCAGCATTTTAAAACTATTTGAAATATTCACAGATGGAAGGAGGGACATCATCACTCCCAGAGTATTTGTGATCTTTGGAACACACACATACCAGTTGCAACATCAGCCAGGCTTGAAACATTTCAAAGGCATCCCTTGGACCACCTTATACACCTATTAGAAATGGCCTTTTCCTGCAAATGTTTGTTTGCCTATTTTTAAATAATAATAATAATAATAATAATAATAATAATAATAGTAAAATGAGGGAGATGGGATGGATCAGACCTGAGTCAAAAGTAAAAGTCAAAAGAACTGAACTTGACTAAGTGATCCATACCTAGGCAATATTTCATGGGAAAGCGTTAAAGCTCAATGGTGGAGCACAGGTTTTGCATCCAAAAGGTCCCAGTTTGGAGAGCTAGTGCCAATCAATGGAGACAACACTGAGCTAGATCACGGGTGCATGAACTGCCACATCAGGTGGCAGCTGCGGTGATGGCTGCACATATGCAGATACACACACATGTACACACACTGGGTGAGGCAGGAGGCTACAGCCTGCTCCCCACCGCAGCCACCCTGACCCTAACTCTTAATTAATAATCGCTGCTTCACATGGGAAATTCTGACTGTTTACTGTGATCTTTAAAGTTGGAAGCAGCTTTACCTCCTGCTCTAGGAATGACCTTGGTGGTTCCTGCCATAGAAGCACCAGTCCTAGAGTGACCCCAGAGTGACCTTGGAAGCCAGCAGAAGCCTTCAAACACTGCTTTCTAGGATGCTCTGGGGATGCTCTAGAAACAAGGCTTCTATGGCAGGAACCATAAAGTCGGTTCCTAGAGCATTTTCCCCCTTTTTTGAGAGCTGCTGCAGTTATTTTGGTAGTAGTGGATGCTGGTGACTGCTAGACAGAGTTCAGGGGCCTCCCACGACCTGGGGGCACATGTTCTGCACACCTGATAGACCCAATTCCTTTTTCATTTGCATCTCTTGCTTCCACTCATTTCAGAGGTTCTTGTGCAGGAGAATGACCAGTGTATGAAGCCCACTGCTTTTTATTTGGATGAGCTTCTGTTTTTCGTTCTTCCCCCATATATCATTATAGTTGAAATACAGGTATTTTTTTCTCTGTCCCAAAAAAACACATTTGAAATGTATTCCATATCACAGCTGCCAGACGCTTTGAAATTTATAATGGAAAGTCACTACAGAGAAGCCTACTATTAGCTAGGGACATTTTAAGTAAGTACTTTTCTGATACGCATTTATGAAGCATTTAGAAAGAGATCCCTGGACATACTTGTGGATCCCAGCACAGCCTAGAATGATGACATTTTATTTTAGGTTACTTTACAGCTTGCTATGTTTTAAGCATTTGAGTTATTTGTATTTTTATTCATATGGTTTTTTTTTTTCATTTCATTTCCCCAGATTATATTTGTGCATGTATACGCAAATGTGAGAGGTATTATTGTGTCTTCCTAGTTCCTCTGGAGGAGGTGGAATGGAGTTTGCTCAGATGTCAGCTCCCTTACAATTATCATCAGAAAATTACTATAGCTCCTGGTGAAGAGCCATCTATATTTTAAGGTTAGTATAACTCCTGGTTCAAAGCCACCTGCATTTAAATGCAGAATTAATACTGGAACGTGCATTACTTGACAAACTATGAGTTGTGGGTTAGTGTGAATTGAGATGACCATCTGACATCCCCAGAGCTGACCATATGTTTTATTCATTCATACAATCTAGTTATTCATCAGTTGTTGTTGTTGTTGTTGTTATTATTATTATTATTATTATTATTTCTTACCCGCCTCTTCCTGTGGATTGAGGCAGTGAACAACATTAAATACAAAATAGTATAAAATACATAAAACTGATTAAAAACATATAAAACTAATACATTATTATAGTAACAATGAAACAACCCTGGTGGCACCTGTTTGCCCCTGGCTTTTGCAGTCCCAGGCAAACAGCAAAAGGAGGAAGATGATGAAGACCCTAGTAGGACAACACACCTGGCTTGTGGGCCATGTTCAGCTCAAGGTTGGATGATAATTCCATTTCAGTTTGATGAGAACTTACCAAACTATCACAAATGTCTTCATATTCAGGTTGAAAAGAACTTGAAATTCTTAAAAAATAAAAAAATCTGGGAGAAACTGGAACTGACAAAATTGGCCATCCAGTTCCAGCATGAGTGCTTAGCTCTTAAGAGTCTGAGTTATGATCTCTGTGTATTCAACCAAGTTAGTGCCGGATTAAAGTTACCACCTCTTTTTTTCCTGACAAGCTTCTTATATTTCACAGCTATATGGCAGCCAGGTGCCACCAGGGTTGTCACAAGCACCCAACTGGTTCTGGGAGCCTGGCAGATACCCCCCCTCCACATCCGCCCCCCCCAGACCCAGTTTGGCGCTCCTTCTTGCGAGTACAGACACCCCACAAGCACTCGCCCTGGCAAGCACTGAGCAGCTGCCCTCCACACCCTGAGATAATGCACTTCCCCCTTCCTGTGGCAATGGTGGCCGCCATAGATGCAATCAAGGGAAATGTGATTTTTGGAAGCCTCCATAAATTGCACATTTCCCTCCCCCTGCTCCGATGGAGCATTCACGCCTTTACCTTTGCATCGAAGGGGCCTTTAAGGCTGCCATTGGTGCAGGTAGGGAAGTGCACAATTTGCAGAGACTCTTGAAAATGCACATTGCCTCCCATTGTGTCAATGGTGAGAGCCACCTATGCAGGAAGGGGGAAGTGCATGATTTCAGTGTGGGCACAGGTGGCTTCCGAGTGCTTGCTGGGCCAAGCCGAGCCTCAGAAAAGGCTTGCACGGCCAGCAAACAGGGAAGGATGGCAGCATCAATGGGGCAAGTGCTCCCCAGTCTGGCACAGGTGAGTTCACACATCCTAGCATGGTCCTTATACCTATTGACTCTGGCATGTCCAGGTGGGTGAGAATTTCAGTTCACCCTTGAACAGTTCAAAATTCTCAAATTTCTTCATATTTGGGATGGAAAGAACTTGAGATCTAAAAAAAGCCGGACAGATTTTTCCATTCCCAGTTTAGTTCACAAGTTGTGCAAGGGAGCCATAACACAGGGTAGCTGTAGGGGTGATTAAAACAGCATTCAAATCATATTTGGGGTTTGCTCCTCAGGGCAAAATATCTCATGAATTTCAAGGGAAGCCAAATGAAAAATTATTGCAGGCGAATTGGGTGGAAATAACGAGACGACACACAATATATATGGTTTCAAATCAGGGCCACATTTATTAAGATCTTCAAAGGGAACACTGGGAGGCCCTCTCTACGCCATATCACTAATAGGCGTTTTAACGGGCGAAACATTCTAAGTCTGCTGAGTGGCTTCTCATTGCTTGCCACCCCCAGGCCTACCCCTTTTGGGGAGTGGAGGCCTTCCCGTGTCACTCCCTCCCCAGGCTGTGAAACCCAGGTGGAACGAGGTGAGTTGGCCTCCCAGATAAGCCCTATCCTCCCCTTGGGGCCGCAGAACCCTCAGAGGAAGGCCTCAGGCATCGCCTGTCACCACTTAACGGTGCCACAGAAGGATCACCATCCCTGTTTTCTAAACATGCCCAACCCTAACGCCTAAGGCAAATGTGACCAAATCGTACCACCCCAGGTATCCTAAGACACTCTCTCCAGACTTACAGTGTGAAGTAGGCGAAAAATATGTAGCCAAAGCCAATCAGGCTACATGAAAAAAAATCCTACTTAACTCCCAAAAGGGCAACCGGATAACCCACACTGCATACTGGGAGGGAGCCACAACCCAAAGAGGCCGTTGGTGGGGTGCGGCCACTCCTCCCCCAGCCAGTGGCACCACTATGCCTTACCCAATGAGGGCAGGACATGTCTCTTCTTCCTCCCGCGCCCACAACAGCCTCCCCACGGCCACGTGAGCAGGACACGGGAAAAGGGCATAGGTGAAAACAAACCCACTTGATTTAGAGCAGTTGTTACTCTGTAACTTGCCCCTCCTATTGTTGACATTCTAGCAACAGAACATTTTCTGTACGTGCTTTAAAACAAATTTGTATTGAGTTACTTCCCCATCCTGCTCTATATATATATATATATATATATAGTCTCATAGCAATAAAGCAGGACTTCTGTTCTATTTGGTGAAACAGCATTAGCATGAGAAGCCTGGAGAAAACTCAATTAAATAACGAAACAGTGTGTTATCGTGCCACAGTGGGTTGTTGACAGTTCATTGAATATATTTGTGTTCTGCATTTAACTTCCACCTTAAATTAAAGGCTGCTGTTTGGATGGCAGATTACTGCTGGATTTGTGTGTTTGTTTTTTTGATGGAGTGGGAGAGGCAGTATCTGAGGCAATGAAAACTTACACTTTTTTTAAAAAAAACCACACACAATTATATGTACATGGATTTGATAACAGTCAAACACGATCTGCATTTTACTTTTCTTCTTTTTTTAATTGACTTGGAGATTTTGACATGAGGGGGCTTTCAAACAAGCAACACACACACACACACACACAAACACACACATGCATTCTCAAGTCTTGATCAGAAATTAGGTGTATGAGCTGCATGACAACATACATCAATGGGTTTCCACACCCGGCATGCTGAGCACTTTCATGTATGGAATTTTAGGGCCTGGTAGGTACATGGGCAAACCTGCCCTTACAGTCTTTGTAAGATTAAATTGCGGTGGTTTGGGTGGGGTGCCAAGGCCCTTGTTTAGGTTGTGCGACCCCACCAAACAATGTTGTGTGAATCAAATATTTTCATTTTAATAGCATGCATACTAAAAAGTGGAATTTACACTCAGCCAACCTGTGAAATGGAACTGAAATGGTTTAACAAATACTGGCTTTACTTAACTACAGGAAAGGAAACGCTGTCAACCTTCTGAATTTATGAGGATACTGCCTCTCTAGGTGAAAATATCCCTTCTCATTTTCTGCCCACCAAAAAAAAAAAAAAAGGAAAAAAATATCCATTTTACTTTGGCAGGTAATACTTTGAATAAGATCAACGTGTGACATCAACTAGTATAATTATCATGAGATAATTGGGCCTAGGGGAATATAGCATGTACCTTATAACATCCCACAGTGCAAATTATAAATTCTTCACAATGAAACATGCTGTAGACTGGATATCATTCCCCAAGAATCCTGAGGTTAACCAAAGGTTCTTGGGGCACCGTGAGCTCATTTCTTTATTCTTTCAGGGTATCTTTGTATTAAACCCTATTTGAAAGGAAGGAATGAGATGAGCCTAAAGTAAGATTAGCAGATTGCATATCTCTGGCAACTGAAAGTTGATTTCTCTATTTTTTTTTCTCCCTCTCTCTCTTCTGTACATTCATTTATTTCCCCCTCTAAAACTTCCCTTTGCACCAGTGGGAATGAAGGGGGCCTAATCTTCTCAGCCATGCAATTTCATACAGTATCTGAGCTAATGTTTCTAATGTTTCTAGTCCAGGGGTGTTGAACCTCTTCCGGCCTAAGAGCTGAAATCAGTTTTGGAGAAGCTACTGGAGGCTGCATTCCAGAGGTGGGCAGGGCTGGAAGCCAGTGTATGTTATTCAGATTTTAGCTTCCATCTCTTACTGCCAGTAACTGATCTTTAAGAAAGGCATTTCAACCTTTTAGAATGGGGGGGGGGGGGGGGGGAATTGTGCAAAAGCTGGGAAAGCTGAGCAGAAGGTTGTGTGGCCATCTAGGAAACTGGAGTAGGGTTGTCTCGAGCACCCGACAGGGTCTGGGAGTCCGGTGGACCCACCCGCATCTGCCCTCCAGGACCCAGTCAGATGCTCCTCGTGCAAGCACAGACCCCCCACGTAAATGCCTGTGAGTTCAGTAGAGCATTTGTACCTTTACCCTTGTGTATATGGAGCCTTTATGGCTGCCATTGATGCCAAGGAGGGAAGTGCACAATTTACAGAGGCTCCAGAAATTGCACAAATTCTCTTCCCCCCCCCCCATTTCATCAATGGCAGCTGCCATTGATGCAGGGGTAAGTGCGCAATTTTGGTGTGGAGGGCAGGCGGTTCCTAAGTGCTTGCCAGGGCAAGCCAAGCCAGAGAAGAGATCATGCAGCCCACTGAGTGGGGGTGAACATTGGGGGTGATGGGACGAGCGCCTGCCAAAGTGTGCACTGGAGTGTTCACCCACCCTTCTCTGGAGAGCTGGATTGGGGAGAAAAATGTATGTGTTTTCTGTCCCTCCCTCACTATCTGATCAAGGCAGATACTATGACCAGTATCAATCAATTAGTCTTGAGATGAACTGCATATATTTGCAAACATTATGTTAGCAATAGGGATGGATGAACTCACCAGTGCTCGATTTTGCCAGGTGCTCACCAAGCTGCTGGGTGTTCTGGCAAGTGCTCAAGGAATGCTGCGGGGCTGCCGCCTCCCTCACCGAGTGGCCATGTTGCTTAGCAATGATGGCTCATGCCTTTCCACATCCCTCCCTCCCTCCCTCCCTCCCTCCCGGCATATCCAGTGGAATTTTAATAATGTGTACCATGTTTTTAATCAGTTTTATGTATTTTATCATATTTTATATTTACTGTTGTTCCCCACCACGATCCAAATGGAGAGGCTGGTAAGAAATAATATATATATATATATATATATATATATATATATATATATATATATTGTAGAGCTGGAAAATGTGCAGAAAGGGGAAACTAAAATGATCAAGGGCCTGGAGCATCTCTCCTACAAGGGAAGGTTTCAACAGCTGTGATGGTTTAGCCTGGGAAAAAAGAGGGTAAGGGGAGTCATGATACAAGTGTACAAAAGTATGCATGGTGTGTAGAATGTGGGTGGGGAGACATTTTTCTCCCTCTCTCATAAAGGAAGTACCTCTTCACATAGTGCATAGTTAAACTATGGAATTCACTATCACAAGATGTAATGATGGCCACCAATTTGGATGGGTTGGATAAATTCCTAGAGGAAAAGACTATCAATGGCAACAGTCCTGATGTCTAGGTGTTACCTCCAGTATCAGAGATAGTAATCCTAAAGAAATCTTCCCTGGACCCTGAAAATCTTAATAACTACAGGCTAGTAGCAAATGTTCCATTCCTGGGCAAGGTCCTGGAGCGGGTGGTTGCGAGCCAGCTCCAGGCACTCTTGGATGAGACTGATTATCTGGATCCATTTCAGTCGGGTTTCAGGCCTGGTTTTGGTACGGAAACAGCCTTGGTCGCCCTGTATGATGACCTATGTCGGGAGAAAGACAGGGGGAGTGTGACTCTGTTGATTCTCCTTGATCTCTCAGCGGCTTTCGATACCAACGACCATGGTATCCTTCTGGGACGACTGGCTGAGTTGGGAGTGGGAGGCACTGCATTGCAGTAGTTCCGCTCCTACTTGGTGGGTCGGCTCCAGAAGGTGGTGCTTGGGGAACATTGCTCGGCCCCGTGGATTCTCCAGTATGGGGTTCCGCAGGGGTCAGTTTTGTCCCCCATGCTGTTTAATATCTACATAAAACCGTTGAGTGCAGTCATCCGGAGTTTTGGAGTACGTTGTCATCAGTACACTGATGACACGCAGCTCTATTTCTCCTTTTCATCTTCATCAGGTGAGGCTGTGGATGTGCTGAACCAGTGCCTGGCTGCGACAATGGACTGGATGAGGGCTAATAAACTGAAACTCAATCCAGACAAGACTGAGACGCTGTTGGTGGGTGGTTCCGCTGACCGGATGGAGGGTGTTCAACCTGTTCTGGATGGGGTTGCACTCCCCTTGAAGGAGCGGGTTCGTAGCTTGGGGGTTCTCCTAGAACCATCTCTGTCACTTGAGGCGCAAGTGGCCTCAGTGGCACGGAGTGCCTTCTACCAACTTCGGTTGGTGGCCCAGCTACGTCCCTATCTGGACAGGGATAACCTGGCTTCAGTTGTCCATGCTCTGGTAACCTCCAAGTTAGATTACTGCAATGCACTCTACGTGGGGCTGCCTTTGAAGGTGGTTCGGAAGCTGCAGCTTGTGCAAAATGCAGCGGCCAGATTGATAACTGGAACCAGTAGGTTCAAACATATAAGACCTACTCTGGCCCGCTTGCATTGGCTGCCTGTATGTTTCCGAGCCTGGTTCAAGGTGCTGGTTTTAACCTATAAAGCCTTACACGGCTTAGGACCACAATACCTCATGGAACGCCTTTCCCGACATGAACCTACCCGAATACTACGTTCAACATCTAAGGCCCTCCTCCGAGTGCCTCCTCCGAGGGAAGCTCGGAGGTCAGCAACAAGAGAGAGGGCCTTCTCTGTGGTGGCTCCCCAATTGTGGAACGATCTCCCCGACGAGGCCCGCCTGGCGCCAACATTGTTATCTTTTCGGCGCCAGGTCAAGACTTTCCTCTTCTCTCAGGCATTTGGCAATATCTGAGGAGCCTGGGTTTGTTTTGTTTTGTTTTTGTAGTTTTTGAAGTGTTGATGTGGTTTTTAAATGTATAGATTGTGTGTACGTTGTATGTTTTTGCTGTTTTAATTTTTGTATATTGTTTTTAATTGTTTTTAATCCTATGTAAACCGCCCAGAGAGCTTCGGCTATGGGGCGGTATACAAATGTAATAAATAAATAAATAAATAAGTATACACCAGTTCCTGGGGAATATGGGCAGGAGGTTACTGTTGCACCCGAGTCCTGCTTGTGGGTCCCTGGTCGACAGCTGGTTGTTCACTGCGTAATCAGAGTGCTAGACTAGATGAACTCTTGGTCTGATCCAGCATAGCTCTTCTTATGTTCTGTAAATTTAATGGTACATCAATGGTGGTCTTAAAGGGGCCATTTACACAACATTGCAGGCATGAATGGAGCAAAGTCATATGGAAAATGATGGCTCAGGCTTGGTGAGTATGGTCCTGGAGGCCAAGCATGGGGGAGTCCAATGGACTCCACCCCCATAACTCTTGCAACATCCCTAGTTATCAATAGTTTCTTTCAATTTTGTTCCCTATGGAAACCTACCATCCATTATTTTTTCCCTGCCAGGGATCCTCATAGGAGGCAGAAATGGAAAACATACACTTTCTCCTCCAAGCGCCTCAGACCCACGCCCGGCAACGCCTGGGTGGGGGGAGGCTGATTGTGGATGGTGGGGAGACGGCGCGGCGTGGAGGTAGGCCATTGGCCACCTCTCTTTTTGGTGCCACGGGAAGAGCACAGCTATTTAAGGGCAGCGCTCCTGCCCAGAGCCCTCTTCATTCATTTTTGTCTCCCTCCCTTGTAAACAGTGTGGGTTCACTGGTTGTCCTTTTGGAGGTCGAGTAGGAATTTTTTGCTCACAATCTGAATTGGTTGTGAGCTTGTTTGCCTACTCCACACTGTGAGACAGACTGGGTGTATTAAATAGGTTGATTTGGTGGTCTTTGGTCACATTTGATGGTGGTTAGGTGCGGGCATCTCGAGAGGGGAATACTGGTGAGCATTCTCAGGCACCATTGGTGGTGATGGGTCGTGCCTGAAGCCTATGGCTGGGAGTCTTGCGGCACCAGCCAGCGGGAGAAAGGTCTACCTTTGAGGCCAACCCTCCTCACCCCCTCGGAGCAGTGCGGCATGTGGGCGGTGACAACGGAAGGCCTCCCTACCCCAACTGGGGAACCCATGAGGGGGCGAGCTATAAGGCACCACTTCAGGGGTTAAGAATGGGTCGCCCGATCCTAGGGATGGCCTTTAGGCCAAGTGTGAGATGCCCGCTTAGGAATTTTACCCCTTTGCAGAATCTTTAATAAATGTGGCCCATATTTAAAACCATATACTTGTGTCGCGTCGTTATTTCTCACCCTCCACTCCCACAATAGAAATGCTTTAATAATAGAAAATTTCTGCCTTTTGAGAGTCTGTCTGTTCTGCAGCTGTTAAAGGTAAATAAAGCTGTCTCAAAAACAGATAGCAGACAACACTGCACATGAGCACCTGTGAGGCAAGTTTGCCCCAGGACTGTATTGAATATTCTCAAATCACTGGATTGCTTTCAAAAGTGGCATATTTGGAGTGCTGGAACATATTGGATGAAAACAAATAAAATTACTGGAAAAGAAGAACAGCAATGTGCCAAGAAGAAACATGTTTGCAAGTAGTGATGCAAAACCTCCAAAACACTCAAACTGTATTTGGGTCATGAATGTTTGGGGAAAATGTCACTTTTAAGAGAGAGAGAGAGAGAGAGAGAGAGAGAGAGAGAGAGAGAGAGAGTTCTAAATTGGCTTGCAATATTTTGGCACATGCACAAGGGGTTACCCAAAATTTTATTTTACTGGGGCCCAAGGAGTTCTTAATTGTGGTATGTGATTACAATGCACACACTTAGTGCACACCACTACAACACACCTGTGCATTTTCCCTGTGTGTGTGTGTTGTTGCTTAACTTTGTTGCTTAGAATCACATTCTGTTGCATTTAGAAGCCCTACACAGAGTGACAGAAAATTCTCAAAACTGGGAATGTAACAACACAAATGTAGAAGTGTGTTGTATTTAAGATTCACACGTACCTTAGTTACAAGGTGGATGAGGCATATGAATGAGTGTCTTGTCTTTCATTGTACAGTCAGCTCTCTAGCAGCCTATAGCCTCTGCACACTCCAATTAAGGCCCAGGGTTAGGGTGACCATATGAAAAGGAGGACAGGGCTGCTGTATCTTAACAGTTGAATAGAAAAGGGAATTTCAGCAGGTGTCATTCATATGCATGCAGCACCTGGTGAAATTCCTTCTTCATCACAACAGTTAAACCTGCAGGAGCTATACTAGAGTGTCCAGATACAATATTAGGAGGGACTCCTGCAGCTTTACCTGTTGTGATGAAGAGGGAATTTCACCAGGTGCTGCATGCACACAAACGACACCTGCTGAAATTCCCTTTTCAATATAACTGTTAAAGATACAGAAGCCCTGTCCTCCTTTCCATATGGTCAACCTACCCAGGGTAAGACATTATGAGGTAACACCTCCCATGGTTCCTTTTTAGACCAGGTAGCACAGGTAGCCAGGGAAACTGCAGAGCAATATGTAATAGAATGAAAGAAAAAAACACAGCACCCATGATGATCTCACAGCAATCAGGTAAGCTCAAAAACACCACCAAAAGAAAAGAAATACCAAAGTGTCCTGAGAATGAAGCAAAAACACTAGAAGCCTCCTTTCCAGGGGAAGAAATGCTTGGTAACTGGAGACTAGGAACCTATCTACACTACAGCTTTAAAATGGTTTTAAAAGGTTTAAAACAGTTTTGAGAACTGTTGAGGCCCAGGACACACTCCATATACAGCTTTCAAAACGTTTTCAAAGTGTTTTATCCTGTGTGTGTAGCACTGCACTGCTGCTAATTGGCCCAAAGACTTAGCAACACTATTTGCAATTAATATCACAACGTGTTGAAAATGGGAATGACTTTCTACCCTTCACATAAACAAACAAAAATGGGGTGAAATGGATTTGGCTCGGCTTAAGTTCTCACTCAAGTTGTTCTGTGTTGATTTCTTTGTGGCAGAAATCAGCTAAGGAAATTTGACATGCAAATTACTCTGAAAAGTTCTTTGGCTGGTTAGCCACCTCCTGGAAGATTATGGGTTGGCCTGGCATATTTTTGCAAGATACCCGAGGCAGCATAGCAAACTATCCCTTACATTAGAGTTTATGAGACTGGTTTAGTTGTAAGATACTCTTGCTGTGCTATCTCCCTCATAAAGCTACAACTAAACAAGAATGGAAACATGAATGTACAGCATGAAAACTTGTTCGGGCAAAATCTGCCCTGCTTCAAATAATAAACCTGATATTTTCTCTCTCCCCCTCCCTTCTCCTCTGCAAATAAAACATGAAAAATTGTCTTTAGTGGTAGGGGGGCAGGGAGAGATATCTTTGCAAATAGCAAATTTACAAAGAAAACTGTCAAAGACAGTTTATGACTTTAATTTCTTTTACACTTCCTCTGGAGCAGGAGAATAAAATTCTTTTCCTCCTGGTTATTGCCCTGTTCTTTTTGAAAGCACTGATTGTTTTACAGTATGCACTGCCAGCTTGGAAGGGAAGTTAAATGTATAAAATACATTAAAAAGAATTTACAGCCGCAAGCAAGGCTTACAGACCCTACCGGGCGGTCCATTTTAAGAATGCCAAGCCTTACAAGTCGTTTGGTTGTCCTGCTATTGAAATAACACAGAGGCCACCAGATGTGCACGCCATATCCTTGCTGCCATATCCTCTTTTCAAGTTCACCTTGCACCCTGAAGCTCCAGGCCCAGTTGCCACTGTTCTGTGAAATGACATTGGGGCATAGTAATTTGCAGGGGGAAAGCAGAGAGTTGAAGGAAGGCATTTAACTATCCCTCCACCTGCTGCTCTCGTGCAGCCCCATATAGGCTCAGTTTGGACGACACAATAATCAACGGAGGGGGGAAGAGGCAACTGTCAGTTGTGTTGCTTATCGGGTCATGTGGCAGGCAACACACAACGCACACACAACTGATGGTATGCTATTTCGAGCAATTAAACAACAGAGAAAAACAATGGGCTGCTCAGTTGTTTATCCCGAAATCCGTTGCTTAAAGTGTCATGTGTGGGGAACCCCTCTCTCTCCATGTACTATTCCACTCAGTCATAGAGTTCACTGGCAGGAGCAGCTGAAAAAAACCCAGTCGCTCCTATACAGCCAGCAGAACTTGTGGTGCAAGATGGGATATGGACGGAGGACGGAGGGAGGGGGGAGGGAGGAAACGCAGCAGCCCAGAAGGACATCGGGACTTTCAGCCGCACGACCGGGTGGAGGGGCAACATGTCATGTGGCGCGCACCGGCAAAATAATGCACAGTGAGTGTGTTATTAACCCTTCCGTTGTTTAAAGTGTCATCCGAACACACCCATACAAATGCAACCCTATTCTAACAGCTCTTCTCCAAAAAGGGGTATAAGATAGTTTCTGGTCGTCACACAATAATTCAAGACAGATACACACACACAGAGGTGGGTTGATAACTAAGCATTTTTAGTACTAAGTAACTAAGATTGGAATCCTAACCCGCAAATGTTGGTCATTGGAGAATGGCGGGTTGGTGGCCCTTTAGTGGGAGTGGTGGTTCCACCACAGTTATCTCACTTCATAGCATAGTCTATATTTCTCTTTTTAAAGATGGTGGAGGAAAATTTTGAATTGTGGAATTTTGGAATATAGACTCCTCCCTGTTCTATTATGAGCCCGTCCAAATTCAGGCTTGCTCATAATGGGCTTTTGCCCTACTGCCTGCCAGCCCTCCCTGTCAGTTGCCCCCTCCCCTTGAAGAAACAGATGAGGGGACCGACAGTGGGAAAACCTCTCTGGTAGCAGTACGAGAGGCCTTACGAGTGTATCTGTCATGAGGCTGAATGCTTCTGAGCATGCACAGGAGAACCCTTGCTTGCCAGGGTTCATAGCATTTGTCAATTTGTATGCCTCTCTATTCAGTTCATTTTAATGATGGCAAATCTCCGGAACCCAGACAAACAAACACGTCAATATTGTATTTTTCTGGCCTTCTTTATATTTATGTTTTTATTTGGTTTGGTTTAACTATATTACTTCTCTGGAGAGAAAAAATGCAATAAAGATATCAGAAGAGGGAAAGGAGGAGGAGGAGATGCAGAAGCAGAAGAATCTAGTCCTGTGGAGGAGATGTCTGCAAAGCAAGGCATCATGCTGTCTCTACTGGTGTTTGCCCCATCTTTCTTTGAGTAAAAGTTTGTTTGGAAGGGGGATTGCCTGGGATGGCAAGGAGGAAACGCATAAACATTTTCATTTTCCAGGTTTCCTCAGAAAAGCCTTAGAAAAGCCAAGATTTATTTTAATTTTTTTGAAAAATGAAGAAAGCTAAAACAAACAAACAATCCCAAATATTTTCCAAAAGAAACCAAATGTGTGGCAGGGAGACAGGGTACCACCACTATCCTTTTGCTACACACTGCCGACAAGATGAGGAGCAGTAAGCAAGCTGTCTCTCCAGAAAGCTTGTCTAAAGGCACTGACTATCTCACTGAGAAACTTCCCCGTGCTGAGCTTAATTAGCCTCCAAGGAACCCCAGGGTTTTGAAAAACACTGTATTTCTGCAACCCATCTTCTGCTACTTTCATTTGATGGCCAACAAAGCCAGCAATGTGCAATGAAAAAAAGGTATCTGCGTTTCATGACTCCACAGGGGCCTTCCTTGGGGAAGTCTAGAACTGCTGCCAAAAGATCTAGATTTTTTTAAAAAAAATCTACCCAAATTTCTGAATGAAAAAAAGCCTGGAAAAGGGGGGGGGGGGAACCACCTGTCCCTAGTCCTTCTTGCGGCTCTTTTAGACCAGCATGCTTTAGGTGTCATTTGTACGCATGCAGCATCTGGTGAAATTCCCTCCTCATCACAACAGTTAAAGCTGCAGGAGCTCTACCCTCTTTTGCATCTGGTCACTCTAGTATAGCTCCTGCAACTTTAACTGTTGTGATGAAGAGAGGATTTCACCAGGTGCTGCATGCATACAAATGACACCTGTTGAACTTCCCTTTCTTATACTAACTGTTAAAGATACAGGAGCCCTGTCCTCCTTTTCATATGGTCACCCCAATCTGAGATCACATTATTAATGGGAAGATGTTGTGATGCTGAATAGCCAATCAGATGCGGCCATGTGGTGATGATGCCTCCGAGCACAAGCTGTTCATTCCAGGGCAAGGGTGATGCTTCCTGGGCCAGGATATTGCTGATCTCAGCCAACTGGGAATCACATAATGAATAGGATGATGTCATGGTCCCCCAAAGCCACTCAAGCACTGAGAAAAAGCCTCAGGTAGGACTTTCTCCTAGTCCTGTGACTTGAGATCCTCTTACCCGGAGATTGCAGAGACTGAACTTGCGACTTTTTGTATGTATCGTATGTGCTCTTTATCACCGAGCTGTCGCCGTTCTCCTATGAGCCTTGTGTCCAAGAAGGTCCAAGTGGGCTAAGAACATAAGAACATCAGAAGAGCCCTGCTGCTGGATCAGACCGAGGGTCCATCTAGTCCAGCACTCTGTTCACACAGTGGCCAACCAGCCGTCGGCCAACAAAGCAGGACATGGTGCAACAGCACCCTCCCACAGGCTAGTGGGTTGGGTGGGGACCCTGGGCACAATTCCCATCATCACCATTTTCAAATGCACTTAATGGTGCTTAACTATTGCTTGTGCTTAATAGGCACTGTGCAAAAGAGAAAGGCATAAGGCCTTGCCTGTGGGCTCATAATTGAAAAAGGCATGCTGCAGCTGAAGAGGGGATGTGGAGTGAAACAGGGAAACCTTTCATTAGGTGGGAGAAAGACTAGAAGGAGGAGTAGGAGTCAAGAAGGGATACAATGTTTTAATGTAGACAAAATAAATAATGTTATCTTTTCTAAATAGAACTTCAAGAGGGGAATTCAAGAGATTTGATTTGTAAAGGTGAACAAAGGAGAGGGCAGCTGATTCTTTAGAGGGTGAGAGTTCCTCAGACAAGGGGAACAGAGAGAGAGAGAGAGAGAGAGAGAGAGAGAGGGTGAATCTAGGGTGACCAACTGTCAAGATTTCCCCAGATTTGTCCTAGTTTTTGTTCTATCCTGGGTGTCGGGGGATTTTCTGTATTTTGTATAAGGTCAGGGAATAACATGCTTTTCCCTTTAAGGCTGCCATTAGCATGGCGGGGGGTGGATGACATGTTTTCCGGAGGTGCATCATTCCCCCTCACTATTCCAATCGGGGCCTTAGGAAAGCATGCCATTCCCAGACATTATAGAAAAGGCCCCGAATGGAGCGGAGGGGTGGGCGGGAACGACACGCTTTCCCCTCCTGTGCTCCAATCGGGGCCTTAAAAGCCCAATTGGAGCGGAGGAGGGAAAAGCTCGCTTTCCGAGGCCTCCAGAAAGCATATCATTCTCCCCTGCCATGCTAGGCTAATGGCGGCCAGCATGGCAGGGGGAATGACATGCTTTCTGGAGGCCCTGGCAAGTGAGCTTTCCTGCCTCTCCCCCAACAAGGTGTCCTCTTTTTTTGTTTTCCCAGATAGGGTCACCCTATTTAGAATGGCATGCTTACACCCATTCAAACCACTGGGATTAACTATGGCAGATGTTACACTCCATTGTATAGATATGGGGTTGGCCCCAGCACTTTTCACCCTTGGGCAGCTGCTGGCCAGGCCCCCCAGCTCTTACCCTTAAGAGGAAAAAAAATCTGCCATGGTAGTCCAAGAAGCACCTGATGGCTGGGTCTAAATGCCATTTTAATTTCCCACCATGCCCCTGGTGTAGGATTGTCGTGAGGCATCGTGGAAAGTAAAAACAGCTGCCCCAGCAGCCTGATACTACTTGGAGCAAAGCTGCTGCTGTCTACCACCACTGCAGGTAAGCCTACTATAGGCCAGCAACAGCGGAGGCAGTCATCAGGGGGAACTGCTCAGGGCCTGCACCAATCTAGGGCCTGCCTTGTGTGCTTACAGTTATGTGGCTCCAACTTTGCAATAATGGCAAAGCAGGGTTTGGATATAGATATAGATACATTGATATAACAACATTTGGGCAGAATATCCTTAACATTCGGGGGGGGGGGGGGGAAGCATCAGCCACCCAAAGAAAACAGCACATCATTATGGTTTTGTTTACTACTGAAGATCTTTTTTCCCCCTCTCACTGCTTTGCAAAGTCCTCTGGAGTAATTGTTCCTACAAGGTATATCAATCATATTCTCCACTGAGTAACTTAATGATGCTGAGCAGGTGGTGTCATTTTGACTACCAGCCAATGGATGATGATAGACCTGACAAGAGACAAGAACTCCCTCACTAATTATTGGAGAGCAAGTAAATAACACTCAACGCGGCTCTAATTTTGCCTTTTCTTGGAAAAATGGATGGGTAGTCCCCAGACCACTTAACTTCATTGAAGCATAGCTGCTTATTTTAATGATGAAAATATCACATCATGAATGAAAAGAAAGCATTGTTTCTCATTCGCTTTCTCTGCCATGTGGGATGTGAGAATGCCTTGCAGAGAATCTTTGGATGTTCTATACCAGGCTGCAGTACATCAGGTTTGGGGACCAAGTCTGTGGAACCCCAGAGGGATCCAGCCCCTTTTCTTGACGCCGCTCCCTCGACTGCCCATCATTTGGTATTTTCTTGGATTTTGTGTTCCCCTATTCTAAAAGCTTGAAATGCCTCTCCTAAAGCTTCTTTACTGTCGGTAAGAGCTTCAAGATAAAATATGCTGGCATGTTTTAATTTTGGCCACACCCCTTTTGCCTGCGGTCTTGCCCACTACTGGAATGCAGCCCCTGGGAGCGTCTCTAAAATGGAATTCGGCCATCAGGCTGAAAGAAGTTCCCCACCCACCCTGCTCTAAACAACGAGGGAGCGGAAGCACAAGTTTACATTTCTCATGTTTGTTTAGTGTTCAGACCTGAGCATTTGGATCTCCCCTTATGACTGCTTTACTGGAGTCTCCCCATCATGTAAAAAGATGTCTGAGCTCACCTTCAAACATTTCTAAACATGGCTGAACCCTAATGTAGAGGCCCTCTTTACTGGACGTTGACTGCAATCCGAAACACAGTTATGACTATGGAGTATGTCCCATTGAGCTTTGGCCAGATCTACACCAAGCAGGATATAACACTTTGAAAATGTTTTAAAAACAGTATATGGAATGTGTCCTGGGCCAGAACAGTTGTCAATGCCATTATAAAGCAGTAGTGTAGATCCTGCCTTAGTGTAACCATGAATACATTAATCTATGATTATTACCCTCTAATTACACTCATCAGTTGCAAATGTGCATGAAACAAACTACACTTCGAGGCTATTTTTTACCTAATGCAATCCCTCAAACCTTTGCTCATCTGTTCATTGCCTCTGCTACTACCATTGCATACAAGAAGTATTGCTTGCTATTAGTTGTGGTTGTTTTTAGTGCTCTGAAGATGAGTGTAACCATGGAGACCATGCACTACCAGCTTTAAATCCTGTGCTACTCCTAGGGAGCCCAGGTGATCTCGCACAAAGCACTGTCTCCCTGCTTGAATTCCATGTCTGCAAAATGGAGAGGTTGATTTCCCAGAAGAATTTCTGGTCTGGTGCCTAAAAATTTTTGTGCTTAGGACAATGTGCTCAAATGTACACGACCAAGAAGCAGAATGTTATGCTGGCCTGGAAAGGAAGGACATTGCAGGCGCTTCACACTTATAGCAAATCCATCTATCAGATAATCCCCAGAATCCCAACCACTTTGACAGGACTAAGTTTAAATCCTGGGCCAGATCTACACCAAGCAGGATATGACACTTTGAAAACGTTTTGAAAACTGTATCTGGAGTGTGACCTGGGCCCCAACAGTTGTCACTACTGTTATAAAATGTTTTAAAGCAGTAGTGTAGATCCTGCCCTGTGCTGCTCCTTGGTAGCCCCAGGTGATCTGGCACAAAGCACTATATTATGGGGCTATGGGGATGGGGCAAAGCTAGACGTGACATTACTTGAGTGAATGCAGTTCACATGCATGCTTTGCATTATATAAATAGTAGGGATGTGCACTGGATTGGATCCGATCCACGATCCAAATCCGATCCAGGGGGAAATCGGATAAATTATCCGATTTCCGATCTCACTGCTGGATCGGCCGATCCAATCCGAACTGATCCGAAAAGGTTCCGATCCGGTTCGGATGGATCGGCGGATTGGCGGGCGCCCGCTGGCGCCTGCCACCTGCCGCCACTTCCATTGGCGGGCGCCAGTGGGCGCCCGCCGATGGAAGTGGACAGCGGGGGGAGGCTTCCCTAGCGGGGCTGTCCGCAGCACGCTTACCTTCCAGGGACGACCGCTCCAGTCTGGTGCCGGCTGCTACTGCGAGCGGACTTCATGGCCTGCTCCAGGGTGGCGCGCCGGGAGATGTGCCACCCTGGAGACGGCCGTGAAGCCCGCTCGCAGTAGCAGCCGACGCTGGACGGGAGCGGATGTCCCTGTAAGGTAAGCAGTGGTAGGGGGGAGGAGGCTTATGGCCCCGGGGGCGTAGGGAGCGGGTGGGAGGGGTTTACCTGCCGGGGCCGTCCACAGCGGACAGCCCTGGGGGGAGGGAGTTAGGCCCCCCTCACCCACCCGCTGCCATTTTTTCCTCATAGACTTGCATTGCAATGCAAGTCTATGGGGGGGGGGAAATGGCGGCCGATCCAAAAATTTCCGATTTTTGGATCGGGATCAGACTCGATCCGGTCCGGGGGGCTCCGATTTTGTCCGATCCGATCCGTGACAAAATTGGAGGTCCCGATCCGGGTCCTGATCCGATTCAGGGGGTCCGTGCACACCCCTAATAAATAGCAGTCAAGGTGGAGCCTGAGGAGCCTGAGGGCTGCAGGGATGGAGAGGGAGAATTTAACCCTTTCTCCCATGCTGACGAACCCCCCCACCCCTTGCCTGCCATTTGCATCAGGTGGGAAGCTTCCTAGGAGGATTTGAAATTTTGCCATATGCACAGACAAACATCCTTATTCTTACTGCATGCTGAATTCATAACAAGCGAGAGTCGACGGAGGTGCCATTTTCTCATGTTTAAGTTTAATGGCTCTCTCTTCTTTACTTCTTTTTTTTTCCCTTTACAACTGTGTTTCTTCAACCAATGGGCATCCTAAGGCTTTTGATGGTGTCCTTTCACATGTGGAGAATGTTACGCAGCTCTACTGGCTACGTGGGCCTCCTCTGAAAGGGCAGACAGAGGTTCTTTTCTCTCCAAGACAGAGCAGTGGGTGCTGCCATGGGACTGTGAGTGCTCTAGTTCGTCTTCATAACTGAGGCCGAATCTACACGTCGTCCTCGATGCGCCCTCCCTGCGCCACAAGCCGCTTTGGAGCGCTGCACTTCGTCTAGTGTGGCTCAAGCCTCAGAGGCTCTGCTCGTGCTCTCGCCGCCGCCACCCTTTCATCCCGGCAGTCCCAGGGAGGGAGGAGGGAGGAGGGAGGGTTGTAAACAAAAGCTAGCAATTGGAAATCCCTCTCCCAATCACTGGCTCTTGTTTACATCCCTCCCCGGGACCGGCCTGGATGAAAGGGCGGCGGTTGCGATGGCACGGGCAGAGCCTCTGAGGCTTGAGACACACTAGGCGGGGTGTAGCGCTCCAAAGCGGCTTGTGGCTCAGGGAGGGCACATCGAGGACGACGTGTAGATCCTGCCTGAGTCAGGCTTGTGCTCCTTTTTACATATACTAGTCCTACAGACAACTCCAATGGCAGAAGACTGGATCCATTCCCAGGCACTTGATGGCATATGATGGGCTCTTTAATGCATCAGTTGAATTGTTTATAGTTGTCACTGCTGTTTTAATTGTTTTATGGGATGGTGCTAATTTAGGGGATAATTGTTTTTAGCCATTTTAAAATTTAAAATAATAATTAGACAGACCTTTTTAATATTCCATACAGACAGGGGGAAACGAAGACCACTCACAGACATTTTCACTGGTTACAAAAGAGTAATCAGGCTGTAATGTCTTTGCCATGCTGCCTTTGAACTTACATAAGTTGGCTAAGAGCTGTATACACTATGGCTGAATTCAGACAACACATTAGTCAATTATGGGTTGAGTAGCCAACTCACAGTTGGTTATTTTGTGGGTACTCCACACATAACATATTTCTACACAACTGTCGGTGGTTGGGGCTGGTGTTGAGTGGACTAATAGTCAACCCAGCATTTGACTGACACAGCCCCCACCCCTCTCCCCACCCTCCGTCCTCCCTCAGTCCTCCCAGTTCTATCCCAGCAGCCTCTGCAAGTTGCACCAGTTGTAGCAGAGTGGCAGCCACCGCTTTCATCGCATTTGCTGACTGCCTCTATGGGCTTGTGTTTTAACCCACTCACCACACGCCATTAACCCACTCACCCCTCCACACAACACTTTAAACAACTGTCTTCGAGCTAAACAACTTGCAAGCCAGTTGTTTCTCTCAGTTGCTTCTTGGGGCGGAATAGCATACTGTCAGTAGTTTGTGAGCAGCGTGTTACCCTCCACACAACACAATAAGCAACACAACTGATGATTGTTTTACCCCCTCAGTTGCTTAATGTGTTGTCCAAATTCAGCCACTGTGTCAGTAACATTTCCCTGACACTTCCCATTTCCTTACACAAAAAGTTTTTTAAAAAATTGCAGCTATAACTTTTGCAAATATAGTGTGATACCTGTAATGAGACAAGCCATCTTCACCCTGTTAAATGGCAAATCTCAAAAGCCGATGGCTCTTCTTTGATCTTGTAGATGAGAAAAGCAAATTGGAAGGGATTTTTTAAAAAAACAAAATACCACACTGGAAGATAATTTTGAATTGAATGCCAGATCTACTGGAATCTACACTGAAAATGGTTCAGATAATGAGTTATTTTAATGTTTGCTCAGTGTTTTGAAGATCTAAAGAACTGTTTCAATGAATTAAAGCCACTGTTACATAGCAAGATATCACAACAGATCTTTTCTTCCTGCCTGTTCTACATGAAGTCTGATAGCAATTTCTAGGGTGCTATGCCACCTTCTGTTTTTCACAGCTTGACATTTCCAGTGTTTGCCCAAAACAAATAAAGACAAGGCAGTAGATAAGAATGTTTGCTTAATTGGTGTAAATGTAGCCACTGAGCCAGAACTATTCACACAGTTTCTTTTCACTCAATGTCAAAAAACAGCTGATTCAATACAATATTCTACTTCCATGAAAGTTCAAGTTTCCATGTGAAAAATCCATGTAAATATCAAAAGCCACAAAAACATGGCTGTTGAGTTGCAAGAACAATCATAAACTCTTTATGCTGGAATGTCTTCTTTGGCAATGCCTCCCCATTTTTATTCAAACCTCAGCTCATTTGATTTATTCCATTTATATCCGATCTTTCAAACCCCAAATCTGCCCTCTGGTAGCATAAAATGTTGAATTCATATAGTGCATTGGTTTGTAACCAATGGTGCTCTTCTGGTCAGGAACGACATACATTTCTTAAGTAGTTCTCGAGGGTCCACCAATCTTCAGGAGCAAATTTTGGGGGATGCTGGGCAAAAACAACTAGCAAAAATCACCTCCTTCTTTCCACCATTCATTAGCAGAGACCTTTGCTGGATCAAAAGCTTTCCCATCAGTACAAGGGCACCATTGGATGCAACCCTCAGACATTGAAACAAATTGTAACAGAAGTACAAAGCTATTCAAATCTCTGAATGAGATACATTGGCTCAATTCGGACGACACAATAGTCAATGGTGGGGTAATAACTAACTTTACAGTTGTTCAACTAGGGGGTACTCCCCACACAACATGGTAATAAATAATCAACTGTGGTGTGGATTAGGATCAGCGTTGAGTTGACTATGGCAGCATTCAGATGACACAATAGTCAAAACAACTGACAATTGTTTCCCCCACACCAGCTGTTTATTGTGTCATCCGAATTGAGCCAGTCTGTAAGGGTTCAATAAGGAAGTTAACATTGGGAACTAGCAGTTGTGTTTCAGGAATGCTGCATTCATACATCATGTAGACACGGAAAAGAAAAAGAACAGGAAAAAAGAAGATAACTGAAGTATGTACAAAAAAGGCAACAGCATACACTTGCAGTTGAAAATCCCAAGAGCTGCAATACAACACCCAATACAAGAAAAATCTGATCTCACAAGTGTATTGACTGATTTGGAAGGCAGAGGGGGGAAATGCAATCAATCCTAACAATACTACTGGTGAGCAAGAGGCTCGAGGGCCAGAAATGGGATCTATCTCCATTTATCATCAAAAAGATGTAAAGTATTTAGATATGGTCAACAGTTGGAGGCAAAGATTTGGAAGGTGTATATAGTGATACATACATTTAGAAAAATGTGCATGGATTTGTATGCACATGCACACACACAAACACAGTGGCTCAGTTCGGATGACATATTAAGCAACGGAGGGCTAAATAATGTACTGACCGTGCGTTAGGCAGGAGGAGCTCCACAGACGACACACTGCAGCCGGCGCTGCTTGGAACCGGCAAACATCCCGGCTGCAAGGAACTTGCGGTGGCCATTTTGGTTGTAGCTTCTCCTCCGTGTGTCCCCCAGCCATATCCCAGCATGCACCGTGAGTTCTGCCGGTTGCATAGAGCGGCTGGTTTTTTTTGGCTGCTCTAGGCAGCAGAACTCTATTCCCAAACGGAATAGTCCACGGAGGGGGGGGGGGCTGAATTCGGACGACACTTTAAACAACGGGGCTTCGGGCTAAACAACGTGCAAGCCCATTGTTTCGCTCCATTGTTTAAAGTGCCTGATTAACATACTGTCAGTTGTGTGTGCGTTGTGTGCTGCCCTCCAGACTACACAATAAGCAACACAACTGACGATTGTTCCCCCCTCCTCCGTTGCCTAATATGTCGTCCGAACTGAGCCACAGAGTTCACAATCCAATATGGACACGAGTCAGAATTAACTTTGAGGTAGAAATGAGAGAAGCACAATGTGCTCAACTTCTGCTGATTCACTCAACACATGGGAACGTCTGACAGAGACCCGCTTGCAGAGACATTCCAAACCTATGCCTAATAAATCTACCTACAATCAGCCTTGTTGAAGACCTATACCTGATACTGCTCTGCACACCCTTAGTAAATAGATATACAATTGGCCCATGTGATCAGCATGGATTGCCAACCTACTGTCACTCCTACTTCCACCGACATCTTCCCAGTAAAATGTGAACAATTAGGCAGGTTCAAATCCTAGAATATATCTATGGCTATCATTCCACTGAGCTTGACCAAGTAAAGCATGGAAATGTCAACTGGAAACACAATCTTTGTCTGGAAATATATGAGAATTTTGTTTTGGTTCATAAATCATTTGAACTTGCCTTGTCTGCAGACCTGAACATGAATGGGAGTGTATTTTTTGGAGAAAAGTTTGCAAATTCCTGAATGTGCAATTGTGTTTGCAAAATGCGGATTTTGAAACATAAAATAAATGCTTACTTTCATGCTTTTGTCAATGGGGGAAAGGACACACTTTTGACAAATCCACTCAGAAATGTACACTTTTCCATATAGAATGAGGATTTTTTGGATTCAAGTGAAAAGAAAAGTTGGAAACAAGAATGGGAATGAGATGAATTGGACCAACAATAATGACCATTATGTAGGGGGATGTGAGATGCCATTTTTATTGTGCAAGAAACTTTTTTGTTGCTCAGCATCAAAGATTTGTCATGCATTGCCACTCCTCTTTTGAAGTGTGATGCCAAGTACATTTTTTCCTTCCACACAAATTGCTGATCTTTAAGAATGTCTAGTGTGGAAGGGAGCAAAAATGTCAAGTCTGAGGACTAGCTGTATAATAACTTGAAGTGCAGATCATCTACCTATCATGCACAGCTGTAGGTCTACAGAAATTTTCAACACCATGGGAGATTCAATGCCATAATCTCTCAGTAAGATTGATGGCACCTTGTGCAGTTCCTTCCAACAAGGGTGTTTGTGGCAGTAAAACAAAAACAAAAAAAGGCCGTGATATTCTGGTCTCTCATCTATGTGAACAGAATGTCTTAATTTTCAGTGGAAGAACTAGTTTGGGTCTTGCTTTTATAGATGGATGGAAGAATAGATAGGCCAGTAGATAAATTATTTGTCTGACCAGGCCACGAGAAAGCAGCAAAATATAATAACTTTTGCAATTTAAAATGTGACTTAACTTTCCATGGTTCAAAAAGAGCTTTTCAGCCTAGATGGGGTTGAGATGCTGAAGTAGCAATCTGTCACATGTAATAACTACAGTGGTGTTCTGCTATAACAAAACCCAGTATATATATTTTTTGTATCACCCAGGATTCTGCTTGTTGGGTCATGTCATATTTGGGCCTCTTTCACAGGATAACTAGAGCTGCACTGCATATTGCAGAGCAATATTTAAGTAAACATAATTTCCCACTGAGTTTCTTCTTATAGAAAAGTCATGCTGAATATCTCAGGGGCTAAATTTTTTCCTCTGTGGAAGTGGTGTTTGCAGAACTGGCACTCAAAGAAAAAAAAGTTTCTTCTGCACCCATAAACCACAGGGGGGGGGGCTTCCTTGCCCAGGGAGGGGATATTAGCCACCGGCCTATAGTTGCTAACATCTTCTGGGTCTTTTTCAGGAGTGGCCATGATGGGCAAAGGTCAAGCACACAGATGGTTGACCAGACTTGGCTAAGCAACTTGTCCACATCCTTGGACCTCAACAACTGAAACTCAGTCAATGAAACTGAACCAGATGGTGCATTGGACACCTCTACTAGTGGAGCTGCACTAACTATGTTGTCCAAGTCATGGTGAACATGATCTGTTTCCAATCTATGTCACACCTGTGTTCACCCAAAAGTCCATTCCATTATTTTTTCACATTAATTTCTGATTTTGAAAAAAAAAAACATGTGAGAATTTGCTTTTAAATACGTATCTTTAAATATATTTTCTCTGAAAATGCATATATAGGGAGCTGTGCACTCTGCTCCGAAAATTTGAGGCTTTGATGAAGCTTCAAGTTTTTAGAGCAGAGAAGGGATGGTTAAAAGCCCGTCGAATACCCATGGAGTGGACAGGAGCCCCACTGAAAAACCATTCCATTTTCAGATAACCGTTCCATTATATATAGTCTATGGAAAACAACAAAAATGCTTACAGATCCATCATTTTTAAAGATAAAGAGATGGAACTTGGCCCCATGGTGGTTCTTAAGTAGGGATTTAGCCATGCCAAGATGGAAGCATATCTGTTCATGCCTGCATGTTTAGGATTTTTAACAAAAGTTGGAATAAACAGCCCAATGTACTCTGGAAAATGAAAATTATGAAAAATACTTAATTCTCCATCATTTTTAAAGATAAAGAGATGAGATTTGGCCCCATGGTAGCTCTTTTGTAGGGTTTAGCAATGCGAAGTTGGAAGCAGATCCCTTCATGCCTTGATTTTTAGGATTTTTTAAACGTTCCAACTCAAACCTCTTTGGTGTCTAGCACCTTGAGCAGTTTTTAAAAAATGATCAGATCTGCTTCCAACTTGGCATGGGTAAATCCTTACTTAAGAGCTACCATGGTGCCAGGTTTCATCTCTTTATCTTTAAAAATGACGGAGATGTAAACATTTTTCTTAATTTACATTTTCCATAGATTACAATGGAGCAGTTATTCCAACTTTTAAAAAAAATCCTAAAAATCAAGAAATGAACGGATCTGATTCCAACTTGGCATGGCTAAATCCGTACTTAAGAGCTACCATGGTGCCAAGTTTCATCTCTTTATCTTTAAAAATTACGGAGATGTAAGCATTTTTGATATTTTTCCATAGACTACATTGGAGTGGTCATCCAAAAATGGAGTGGAGTGAAGCTTCAACGGTTACTCTGATGAAGCAGAGTTACGAGGCAGGGGCAGCTCCAAAAATTGAAGTGGAACAATGCCTTATCGGAGCTCTGCTTTGAATTTTGGAGCGGAGCAGATCTGCTCCACACACCTCGCATATATAAATGGATTTGACTCAAATTACACAAATCTCCAAATCTCTCAAAATTCAGATTTTTTTTTCTCAAAACACACTTTTAAAAATGTATTTTGATACATTGTTTTGAGCAGGGAACTGCATCAGAACACTGGGGACATGCAAAAGCTGGGAGATAAATAAGTTTTCATCGGCATATGAAGCAGGGACACATGGATTAGGCAATTTGCCTTGGGATTTACAAAAGACAGAAATCTTTAAGCATCCCTAGATGGGATCCCATGAGCCCACATGGCCAGGATCTTCCCGTTTAATTGGAATTATGTGAGAGGATCAAAGTGCAGAGACTGAGATAGGAGGATCAGTGATGTTAAGTCATCGGGATTCTCCAAACTACACCTTGAAGCTCGGATCACCTCACTCTCATTTTCTATTGTGATTTATTTTTCTTTTCATTCTAATGGGAAAAGTACACATTTCCATATGCATTTCTTTGAAAATGAGCACCCAAATGCACATATGCTCCGCCTCAGACTAAAGCATCAAAATGCATATTTTTCAGAAATGTGTATTTTTTTAAATAAAAAAAAATATGCACATTTTAAAAGTGCACATTATTTAAACACAAATGCAAATTCAGGAACATGTGAGCATTCGCAATCATGTTCATAATCGGAGGTGCAAATGGGGCAAATTCAAGTAAAAAGTGCATCAACTAAATGAAACTGGAGCACAAGCTCCAATAGCCTAAATGCAATATAAGAAGGCCTACTTATTGGTAGCCACTGTGAGCAAACATAGTCTGCATTCAGACAACACATTAGTCAATGGTGGGTTGAGTAGCCAATTCACAGTTGGTTATTTTGTGAGTACTCCCCACACAACATAGTCCTACACAACTGTGGTGGTTGGGGCTGGCGTTGAGTGGACTGATAGTCAACCCAGCATTTGACTGACACAGCCCCCGCCCCTCTCCCCACCCTCCCTCCTCCCTCAGTCCTCCCAGTTCTATCCCAGTAGCCTCTGCAAGTTCACCAGTTGTAGCAGAATGGCAGCTGCCGCTTTCATCGCTCTTGCCACCTGCCTCTATGGGCTTGTGTTTTAACCCACACATCACACGCCATTAACACACTCACCCCTCCACACAACACTTTAAACAACTGTCTTCGAGCTAAACAACTTGCAAGCCAGTTGTTTCTCTCAGTTGCTTATTGGGGCAGAATAGCATACCGTCAATAGTTTGTGAGCGACATGTTACCCTCCACAAAACACCATAAGCAACACAACTGATGATTGTTCCCCCACCCCTCAGTTGCTTAATGTGTTGTCCGAATGCAGCGACACACTCATCATCATCATCTCTAATTCTCTGGCTCATTTCTGGTTAGGTTGCACAGATATAATTCTGCTACCAACTAATATGAAATATTTAGTTTCAAGTGTTTATTATATGGGCCAGTGGTCCTCATCCACCTTTTAATTATCTCCAAATATGATCCCCTTTAGTATGTATGTGATAGCTAAGTTAGGGATAGCCAAGCAGAAAATGTAAGTTTCTCCCCTAGTGATGCAATACAAAATACAGGCTCTGGACAAGGTATAGGCTGTTATTAGAGGAGCATTTTAGAAAATCAGATGTCAATTATATGCTTTCTACAAAGTTGCTAGTTCATCAAAACTAGGCCAATTTTGAAACATCTAACTGAAAAGATGGAAGCATTAGAATAATTTCAGTGGAAGTTTTACTCAAGCATGCAAATAAATAAATAATCACATAAACAGACCTGAAATTCCAGTACACACTCTTCCCATTTTCTAGCTGTATCGCTGATTGGTGAAAGACAACAAACAGTGCTATCTAAGTTCTCTGTACATCTTAGCTTCAGAGCATCCTTTTAAAACAAAACTCAGCAAAAACGGTAGGGATTTTAGGAAGTTGCCAAGCCACATCAAATCCATTGACTTTAAGAACATAAGAAGATACATATTGGATCAGACCAAGAGTCCATTCCGTTCACACAATGGCTAACCATCACCTGGCAGTAAACGTAGAATTACAAATTATAAAAAACATGGAGCTCCTACTGAAAATGGCATGCCTTTGTTAAGTCCTCCCTGCCCTATCCCTTGAAATGTGTAGGATCACTTACCCCATATTGTGACATCAACATGCTGTACATTTCCCTGCCCACCATTGGCAGCCAATGATGTGAAACAAGGGCAAGGAAATGCATAATCTGGTGATGTCACAACTCTTTGTAAGTGGGCCTATACATAAGATACTTGAGACAGAGGATGTGACACAGAGATAAAGTTCTATGCAAGAGATAAGTGTCCCATTTAAAATACATTTCAGTTCAAATATTCAACAGGGGCAAGATTCACCTTAGAACTTAAGTTTGTATTGCTGGCATGCATGTAGTCCAGCATTCAGTTGCTGGCAGCAACACATAGGCTGAATTCAGATGACACAATAAGCAACTGGGGGGGAGGGGCAGGGGAACAATCGTCAGTTGTATTGACTATTGTGTCGTCCGAATGCTGCCATAGTCAACTCAGCGCTGATCCTAATCCACACCACAGTGGATTATTTATTACCATGTTGTGTGGGGAGTACCCCCTAAATGAACAACTGTAAAGTTGATTATTACCCCACCATTGACTAATGTGTTGTCCGAATTCAGCCATAGAGGTTGGTGGGGAAACTTATGAGGAAGGGTAGAATGGTGATGACTCCACTGTTGTCATTGGGTATTCCAATGCCTGTGGAGATTCCATTTCACTTTTCTGCAAATAGCTGTTGATGACGGACCTAATAATAAGACAGGAAGTTCAGTAAAATGTTATATGTACAAAAGAAGAACTTACTGGAAGTGATGGCCTATAATGTACTTGGGGTTCCACTTACTGTATACAAGGCTGCTACATAGTTTAATAATAGTCAGGCCAGGGTCACCACCAAGGGTAGGCATGTTTGGACACCTGCCAAAGGCCCACACCCCAGCATAGGCCTACTGTCAAGAGCCCCCTGGGAGTTGTACCTCCTATTCAACCATTTGCAACCTGCCTGTTCACCTGCCACTCACTCTGGCCAAGAGAATTGTGATGGTGAGAAGGAGGAGCAGGAGATGCCACTGCCTCCTTTCTAATGGGCTCTCTGACTGTCAAGCAAGCAATAGTACCAATGATAAGAGAGAGGATGAGGAGCAATAGCAGCTGGTGACAATGGCAGCTAGAATGTAGATTCACTGAGGGAGGGGGTCCACTGGGGAGTGTCTTGACGTAGGGCCCACAAAAAACCTGGAAGTGACACTATGAAGAAACTGATATAACTGAGGTAAAGGTTAAACTGTTATGTTTTATTTAAATCACTTAGGGTCTGAAGTAGGGGTGTGCACGCCAAAAACTATCATCGTTTATCGTTATTGTCATTTTGGACCAAAACAATTATCATCTTCGTTCATATCATAGGTGAACCATATTGTCTTCATGATAATTATCGTGACAAAACAATATTTTTTGCAACCCTATTTTTAAAGAAAAATGCCTATAACTTCTGTATATTAAAACTTAGAGGTTTGAAACTTGGGTCACAGTGTTTATGGGGTATGCCTAAGTAATTGTATGAAATTTGAGATCGATCCTTCCAACTCTCGATTTTATATGGTTTTTTTAAAGATCATTTCAGTTCTGACAGATCAGAATGACAGCTTGCCATATACATATAGGTATATGTATATAGCAGTCCGATAAAATGATAAAATCACCCAAAAATTATCTTCTCCAATGATTATCGTAGTTTTTTTCTATCGTATCATCATCGTTAAACACATGCACGATAATGACCTTATCGTATCGTTGTCATACATTTTAACAATACAATACACATCCCTAGTCTGAATGGTTAACATTATGGCTTAGCATGTCATGTGAAGCATTCCTAACCATGGTGGCTACATAACCATGGTTTAAACACACTAACCATTTGCTGCAAAAGAGTTAGTGGCCTAACCATGGCTTAGTGTATTGTCTAAACAGGCCCATAAAAATAGATCCATTCTGGATCAGACCGAGGGACCATCTAGCCCAGCATTCTGTTCACACAGTGGCCAGTGAAAAAGCCACAAGCAGAACATGCGTGCAACAGCACCATCCCATCCATGCCCCCCAGCAGCTGGTGTAAATAGTCTATTGAAGTAAAAGAAAAATGTATGGTGTTTACTCAAGGCATGTGCCTAAAGAGAGTTACATTGTAAATATGGTGTGCTGTTACTGTTAGCAGGGTCCCTGTATTTATATGCAAAGGTAGAACTGAAATTGATACTGTCTGATTGGGGAATAACTGAACAGTCTAAAGATGTCTGTGGGTTGAAGGTTGACACAGAGATGGAGTGGCAGAAGGTTGGATGCTCCAAAGCTGATTGGCTGGAGGGCTCTGACTGGAATGAATATAAGGAGCTGTTGAGAGTCTGTCAGTGGGGAGTCAGAGTCTGATAGGGAAGTCTTTCAAAAGGAGTCTGGCTGGAGAGTTGCCTGAAGAGGTGTCTTCATGAGAGACTGGGGAGCCTGAAGAAGACATCAGCAAGGGGAAAGAGCAGCTACTAGACTGGGATGTTGAGCATGAGAAGGCAATAGCTAAAGAAGCTCTGCCGGGAAAGGAAGACTTTTTTGCAGGCAAAAGGGGGAAATAATGAGACAAGACAACTGTACTTAGTATCAAATTTGGGCCACATTTATTTAAGATCTGCAAAAGGAAACTGGGCGGGCCCTACTCTACGCCAGCCACTTTTTAATGTTCAATGTTTTTAATTTTTGTAAACTGCCCAGAGAGCTTCAGCTATGGGGTGGTATATAAATGTAAATAATAATAATAATAATAATAATAATAATAATAATAATAATATATTGGATAAAGTATTCTACATTTGGTGAGTGGCATCAGATGATCACCACACCCAGGTCATACCCCTTTTGGGGAGGGTAGACTGACCCATGCCATTTACCCCTGGGCTGCACAACACCGGATGGAGTGACGAGAGTCAGCCTAACAGGTGGCCTTATCCCCCCACTGGGGCCGTGGAACCCTCAGCGGAAGGCCTCAGGTATCACCTGTAAATTGCCCAGAGAGCTTTGGCTATGGGGCGGTGTATAAATGCAATAAATAATAATAATAATAATAATAAGAAGAAGAATAGCAGCAGCAACAACAACAACAACAATAAACAGTGTCACTTAATGATCACCATCCCTTTCCCCTAAGCATGCCTGCCCTACCAGCCTAAGCCAAATGTGACCAAATGAAGTAAAATCAGAATAGTATAGTTCCTAAGACACTCCCTCCCCACCTACAGTGTAAAGTAGGCAAAAAGACACATAGCCCAGGCCAATCAGATTATTGCCAAAAATTCCTACTCGCCCCCGCCCCCTAATGGTGACCAGGTAAAACCCTCACTGCATACAGGGAGAGAGGGAGCCACGCTTCAAAGAGCCTGAAGGGCTGGGTGCAGCTGCCTTATATAAACACAGCCATCCAGCCCCCAGCCCAGTGGCACCAAATATGCCCCAAAGGGGAGTATGTCTCTTCTCTCCCTGCCAGCAACTACCTCCCAGCGGCCATTGCCAGGATGTGGTGGAAGGGCATTTAGAGGAAAGACCTGAAGCTTGAGTTGATGGTGGTGGTGTGGAGATTGAACAGCTGCTGGGCCAGACTAAAGACTTCAGGGGAACCCTGGCTTTGTCATTTCCAGGTGGAAGTCTAACCCGACCAGAAAGAAGATTGTCTTTCAAGCCTTATGTTAAGCCTGTGAGTTAACTGGGGTGGACCTTGATAGGGAAATTATTAGGCTTCTAGCATCTGATTGATGGCAAACGTAACTGTGAAGAAACCCTGTTTTAAAAGTAGTAACAACCTTCTTAACAGAATAAGAATTCTTGTTTACTTTTTAATAAAATACTATTTATCTTTGTTTAATTTTCTGATCTGTTTTGCTTCATGCCTATGGCCAGCTCCTTTAGGGGGAAAGGCATGTGTCAAATAAAAGGGACATAGTTGAGTGGTGGCATTGGATGGGGAGGGAGGGATTACCCAGTTGTGAGGGGTGAAACTCCACATTTGGGGACAGAAGTGGGTTTGCCTTAGTGTGCAGGCCTCCACCCCAAGGCCCAGGCTCTCCACAGGCACCAGTTCAGGCAATACTCCAGTCAGATGTGCTAGATTGTGGTGTGCGTATTTCGAACCAGAACATAAGAGATTGGGAGATTGATGTGTTTATCTGCTTTGCATGTCATTTCTGAGTGGCTAATTGTTAATTGTAGTGGATTAATTGTTACGAGAGCAGCTTGGGATATATATATATATATATATATATATATATATATATATATATATAATGTTTTGATTAAGTTAAGTCATATTATTAATAACTTGACATTTGTCTTCCCTAGATCTAATTAAACACCACAAGCAGCAATTCAAAATAACCTTTGGAACAACATTGGAAATCTATACCAAGCTTTCATGCAAATTAATTGTTGGATGAATTTGGATGCCCTGGGGGTAACAATATTGTACTTAGTGGTCATTCCCATGAGACAGTTCATGAACTACCTTACTTTTAAAGTGTGTCAGTTGCATTGAATCATTCATTTTAGAAATGAGACATAAGTAATAATGATATATGGCAATGTGCAAAATAGGCAGGATGCCCAAACAAAGTGCTAAGACTTTATTTACTTATTATATTTTTAGTCCCACCCTTCCTCCAAGGACCTCAGAGTGGCTCTGGAACTCCCTTCTCAGAGAAGCTAGACTGGCTCCCTCCTTGATGTGTTTCCAGAGGCACACAAAAACTTCCTTATTCCAGCAGGCCTTTGGAGAATAATGTGGACCCCCATCTATGTTTTAAGACTTTTAATTTTAATATGTTTTTTAAATGTTGAAATGTTTTTATATTGAAACCTATTTAATTATATTTTTAACTTTTCTATATTTCTTATTTATAGCTTTTAACTGTGTATGTTTTGATTTTGTAAAGCTGCCTTGAGGCCCAGCATTGGGCAAAAGGCGGGATATAAATATAGATAAAGTTGAAGATGATGATGATAATAATAATAATAATAATACATAGTGTGCCCCTCTCCCCATTGTATCCTCATACAACCTTTAGAGATAGATCTTGCTAAGAGAAATCATCATCCAAACGTCATCCAGTGAGCTTCATGGGTGAATAGGGATTTGATCCTTGGTCTCCCAGTTCTATTCTGGCATACTTACCATTTTACCGCCCTGGCTTTCCCTTTATTATGAAAGGTGGTAGCTTAGCAGCTTCACAGGAAAATAAAGACTTTTCTAACTTCTGTTCCTGATTTATGGTCTTTGCAGACTTGTCTAGGCAACTGGGAGAGCACAGGATATAATTTAGTAATGCACTTGATCTACCATGAACTTTTGGTAAATCTTGTTTTAATATAATGGCAATTTGCAGTCAATGTGACTAGTTGATTTAGACACTTTTATTATTGCTAAGGCAAATGATATAACACCAAGGGGCACTTGTGTACCTTTTATAAAAGATAAGGTAAACATAGCATGTTTGTCCATCAGAAACCCTCTGTATGGATGTGCTTAAATCAAGATTTCCCAGGCCTATGGGTAATGGAAGATATTTTTGAAATTGGCTGTAAATCTTTAAAGAAGGAGCTACTCCACTTCACGTCACCTCATAAATTTTAGAAAGGCCTGTCATCCTCAATCAGCTACTTGTATCCCTGCTTTTGCTTCTGCTTCACTGTTTTATATAGCACTCAGCTGTCGCTTTGTTGTAGGAAAAACTAGCTATAAATTAAATATGATCCAGGGACTGAGCTGGAATTTAGAAGAGGAACAGCAACTTTTAGTTTTTAAGTATGTCAATTTGACGCTGCATACATTGTTCCAAGATCCCTTTTTTTAGCATTGCAGATGACTCTGAGGCACTCAACAGAACGCAAGCCACAAGGGTAGAAAGTAACATTCCCAGCACCCGGGGAATGCTCCCAATTGTACACAACTCTCCAGCACACACACAAAAAATTATGTGTGTGTGGATACAGATATAAATATACTTAAGAAGCAATGTGCTGTTTCATGTACTGTGGGAAACGTTTTATCATATCTCTCTATCTCTCTATCTTTCCAAGGCAGAATGTCTATTACAGCATTATGTGTGTGTGGTACTAGAAAAAAATATCTTAATGGTCATAAAAGTTGACCTTTAAATAAACAGCCACTTGTTCATTCCTGTGAGGGCTGTTCCTTCCAAATTCTGAATTCTGCCGGTGATCCCTAATCCTGAATAGGTTTTCTTGTTAGAACTGTGACACAGAGTTACAAAAATAGTGAAGCTTCTACAAAAATATGATCCATTCAAGACAATTTCAATCAACTCTGTACAGCCGCGGAGACTGAACGTAGCTGTTTTATTGATAGTTAGCATAAGAAATGCTAGATCAAGTTCATTATGTGCTTCTACCCTCTTGTAAAAAATGATAGCATCGTCATAACATTGGTGTTGTGTGCACAGGTTTGTGCCCTGATTGAGGAAATTGGATGTGGGGCAAACAGCATAATAAAAATAGGGGCAGGATCTACAGGTAGGAATAAAACTCACGGTGAAAGAACAAATCTGTCTTCCATTCTTGGCATTTAATTTACAGCTGCTATTTACACAACATTCCCTTCCTGAAAATGCCTGAGCCACCATTGTTGCACAAAATGGTGGCGTGGTAAATGTATAGATGGTCCTGCAGTTTTGTCAAGTGCTCAATGAGCTATTGAGAAACTTGCTCGGTGCCGCAAACGGGTGAGCAGCAGTGTCTCAGGTGCGAGTGAGTCCATCAGTCCCTAATCAAGCATAAATCTGAATCAAACCCTATATGCTGTTCATATCAATGCTTTACTGTCAGGAATGGTAACGGGGTCCAATTAACATTTGCATGCTCATCACTTGTTGAAGCTTTGAACTGTCTTCATTGAAAAGCACTACAGTTTGGTACCAAGGCGAAGTAGCAAACCATCACTTGCTAGAGGTGCCCGAGATGTAGAATGAGGTGCTTGAGGAAAGCAAATAGGGGGAGTCATGAGAGGCTTGGGCTTAGCTTGGTAAATACATCATGGTGTTGGGGGACAGCATCTGGAAAGTCGGGGGACAAAGCATGATCCTTCCTGGTGATTGATGGACAAGGTGGAACCTGATGGTCTTGGTACAGGAGCTAATACCAAAAGTGCTCATCAAACCCAGACTGAACCCAGAGAGCTTCGGCTATGGGGCGGTATACAAATGTAATAAATAAATAAATAAATAAATAAATAAATAAAACAAAACAGCCTATTTCTGGCATTTTATTCCTACCTCCAGAGACCTCAAGAAAGAGTGCAGAGGCTGCAAGCCCATACACACATACCTGGGAGGTAATTCTCAGCAGACATGGATAGAGTTTCAGTGTGAAACTCTGGAACATCAGGTGAAAGTCTAAGGCTAACTTCTTTCAGCCCAAGGACCAAATTCCACTTTGGAGAATCTCTTGGGGGCCGCATTCCAGCAGTGGTAGGGTGACCATATGGAAAGGAGGACTGGGCTCCCGTATCTTTAACAGTTGCATAGCAAAGGGAATTTCAGCAGGTGCCATTTGTATACATGAAGAAATTCTGATGAAATTCTGTCTTCATCACAACAGTTAAAGCTGCAGGAGCCCTGCCCTCTTTTGTATCTGGTCACTCTAGTATAGCTCCTGCAGCTTTAACTGTCGTGATGAAAAAGAAATTTCACCTGGTGCTGCATGCATACAAATGACACCTGCAGAAGTCCCCTTTTCTATAAAACTATACAAGCAGTAGGTAGGGTGGGAGGCAAAAGGGATGGAGCCGAAATGCCAAGAATAACAGCCTACTGTAGCTGAAAACCCTTACTGTTGTGGAATCTCAGCCATTGAAACTAGGGGTGGGGGAACTGCACAAAAGCCAAGTGATCACCAAAGGGATTGGGGCCAGGATCTGCCAGACAACAGGGGATTCCCAATCTGCTCCCTTTGTCTTGGGAACCCAAATCGGAGGCAGAACAACACTCTTTGACCAGGTTTCAGTCTGCTCTTACTACCATTTTCATGGCGGACAACACCACAGACCATTACTTTGAAAATCATAGCTTACATTTAACCTGATAGGTACATAGCAGGAGAGAAAACTCTGTTTTGGGCTCAGCAAAAGCATCTGTAGTTCAGTTAGTGGAGGGAAGGCTGGGAGTGGTGTGTGTTTGTAGGAAATAACTCCAGAAGCACGAGAAATAACCTTGGCAATCAGAGGGAACTAAACAACAACCTCTATCAAGTAAGAATCAATAGACTCCTAGAGGTGGAAGGAAGGTTAAAAATAGCAGGGAAGGTGGAGAGAGTTCAACAAAGCTATAGCAACATAAGGGGACGATTTTAACATGGTCAGAGTCTTACGGTGAGATAAAAGAGCAGCTCTATGTCACTGCTGAGAAGAAATGGAGTAGAGAAATATTGAATTAATCTGAAATCACCTTCGCATCAGTGGAAAGGGCATTTGGTGCTATGCAGCTCCTGCTTCATTTACTTTAGATGGGTCATAAAAGTCTCCCAAGTGTTGCCAGTTGCTTCCTTCCTGCAAAGAAGAACTTGGAGTTTAGAGCTGATGATCCTCTCTAAAGGAGAGTGCCACCCTAGACCCTTGTTTCCATTCAACAACTATGCTGCCTATTTGAAACCAAATGATACATGCTGAACAGTGCATCTCCCTTTTTAAACCTCTTTAAATTTCCTATTCCTGGCTATGCAAAGTTCAACTTTAGGCAGATTTAACAGGTAAAATCTGTTTTGCATGCGCACACTTCCCAATGTGAATGCAAGTTCAGGAAATAGAGATTCCTCAAGGATGTTCACGTTTGGGTTTGTGAATGGGACATCTCGTACATCTGTATCCTGATGTTCAGCCACTTCCTCAGGGTTGCAAGCAATTTCTCCACATTCGCATGGCACCTGTAGAGATTTAAAAGGAAGTGTGTGTGTGTGTGTGTGTGTGTGTGTGTGTGTGTGTGTGTGTGTGTTGGAGGGGGGGTATCAGTCAAAGATGGCCCTGGGGCATCAAAGTCCTGAGTTTTATCTCATATACCTGAGGGCTGGGCTGACTAAAAAGAAAGCCTGACCCTCACATGTATGTACACACATTCTTGCTTCCACAAAAAAAGAAGCAAGAAGGAACCCCAAGCCCCATGGCATAGGATGGCTCTCCCACCCCTTTCATGCCAGGAACATTTATGGAACATTATATGGAGTGATGTTAAAGAGGAGGGAGTGCCTCTGAGCATGTGCAAAGTGCCTTTGTCCTGTCACCATAGAGTCACTACAACTTCAAGTGCCACTGGGTCACTAAAAAGAATGCAGACTCTCCATGTTCCTTTTCCTGCCCTCAAATCTCTTTCTGGATTAATGTAGGCTGACCATATGAAAAGGAGGACAGGGCTCATGTAACTTTAACAGTTGTAGAGAAGAGGGAATTTCAGCCAGTGTCATTCGTATGCAATTAGTTCCTGGTGAAATTCCCTCTTCATCACAACAGTTAAAGTTGCAGGGGCCCTGCCTTCTTTTGTATATGGTCACTCTAATATAGTGCCTGCACCTTTAACTGTTGTGATGAAGAGGGAATTTCACCAGGAATTAATTGCATACAAATGACACTGGCTGAAATTCCCTTTTCTCTACAACTGTTAAAGTTACATGAGCCCTGTCCTCCTTTTCATATGGTCAGCCTAATTAATAGGATTAATTTTTCAAGATTATGAGCGAATTCTAGACAGGCTTGACCCACAGATCCCTCATGTTATGTTCCATGTCCCTTTAATTGCTGCTGCAGCACAAATGAAACATTAAGGTGCAGTTATGGGGGAAGTTCTGCCTGTTGTGCAGATGATTTGCTCATAATGCCCCTTTTAAAAAGTGGGGAAGGAAAGGTGGAAATCCTATTAGTGTGGACCAGACCTGTGAACTATAGGGGCTTGCATAGGGTGGGACAGTCTATCTTATCCAGCATATCTATATCACATTAAAGCATACATCCTGGTGCTTGCTAAAGTGTTGGACTTGAAGTCAGGAGATCAGGGTTCTAGTCCCCACTCGGTCATGGAAACCCACTGGGTGACTTTGGGCCAATCACAGACTCTCAGCCCAACCTACCTCACAGGGCTGTTGCTGTGAGGATAATATGGAGAGGAGGAGGAGGATTATGTACGCCGCCTTGGGTTCCTTGGAGGAAAAAAGGTGGAATATAAACGCAATAATAAATTTTAAAACCTGTTAATTTAGAAGTAAACATTTTAAAGCCTATTCTGGTCAATGGAGATTGACCAGAAAAGGTGGAATATAAACGCAATAATAAATTTTAAAACCTGTTAATTTAGAAGTAAACATTTTAAAGCCTATTCTGGTCAATGGAGATTGCCCCTACAAAGTAAACAAGTATTTTCCTGGACAGGAGCTACACACATGTACAAACACGCCAAATACTTTGATTCTTTTTGATATCACTGGTGGGTGACAGAGAGATACTGCCTCTGAATGAGGTTCCATTTTGCTGTCAAAGAGGCAATACAGGCTTGCAATCTTAGCAACTGGGGACTGATGGAGAAAGCAAGTGAGCTCTTTGAAAGATGGAAAATTAAACTCTCCTCTTGCTGAATGATCCTTACATCCCACACTCTGAGCTTCTCTACAATTTTTTCGAATGTGCTACCTTACTGTGGCTTTCTGCATCCGCTTTCTATCTAGGATGTGATCTGTGCCATTACATGGGCAGCCACGTGGTTTGAAATTGAAATTCCTCTCTCTGCTTGTTCCACGTGATCTATTCTCTTTAATGAAACAACACCATAATTGTGGTATAATTATAGCACAATGCCGAGATTACACACTGGGAGATGGTGTGATTTCCCAGCTATTCCCACATTACCTCTTTTTTTAAAACCCGCAATTTCCAGTGAACAGCATGGGAAGGGCCCTGGATGCTCACTGTGTAACGAATCCACAAACTTCCATGAGTGGCCAATCATAAGTGTGCTATAAATCACTCATTTAGAGAAGCTCTCTGTTACCTGAAAAAGGCGGGGAAAGGCAAGCACTCTAAGAATGCATTTCTGGGAAGAGTGCTGGTTTTATTTGATCAAAGGAGGTGACAGGTCTCTGAGAAATTCTGGGGCAGGAGTGGAATTCGAGTGAGTGGGTTGCATACAAATATGTGGTGAGCCTATGCCTGTGCACACATATATGCCCATCCCAGCAAACACCTGATGTAACCCTCAGGGCTGGAAAGGCTGCGCACCCCTCCTCCAAAAGGACCAGCTTTGCTCCTAGATCCAATTTTGTCACTGCAGCCCAGGGAGCCTCTTAAGGCCAGGATCCTCCAGACTCTGATGGGTGTTGCTTACTGGATGCATCTAATCCAAAATAATGGCTTTATTATGACTTGGTTCCAACCCTCTTGCAGAAGAGGAGTGTACCTCAACATTCAGTGTGGGGATCATGGTGTTAAGCATAAAATATATTTCACAGCTGATGTGACCAGATGCTCTCTCTCCATCCTCATCAAACAAATGGTGTCCTCCCCAGACCATAGTCAAGAAGGGAATGAAGATTTGCCTTTTTTCTATGTGTTCAACAGTAATAAATGAAGGGGTGAATTTAGATAACTAGAATCAGGGCACACCCAACTATATTTGAAGATGGTCAATATCAGTCCAAAGCACAGTAGTCAAAACTCACGATTGGAGAGCTTGAGGCTTAGATGAAGTCAGCATGGTGTCCTGAAGGAAGAGAGGTGTCATTTACTACAAGCACAGTAGCTACAAAAGATGGATCAGAGATGGTTCATTAAGTTCAGAGGTGTTTTTTGAAAAGAAGGGGAATTTATGTCACTGCAACACCCCCAACTTAAGAGGAACTGTGGGATTTCTGTTCTGGTGCCCAGCTTTATCCTTGTTAAAAAGAGCTCATTATCATGGTCTCATTACTAAGTGTGATGTACTGAGCAAGCGGTAGAAGGTAAATTGAATGAAAGCAAGCCTTGTGTATAGGGATAATACTTAGCAATATTGGAAAGGTTCAAAGCAACATGCCATATAATGGCAAAGAAATCATAGAAATACATTATGTGGTAATGAGATTAAAACCACCCATGTTAGAATTTGGAGCACATGATGATGAGATTAAATGCCTGGAACCAATAGCATTACACATTAAATCATCAGTCAAACCACAGGCAGAATACGCCACACCTTTCCATGGTCTTATTAGCCCAAATTCCTTGGGAATGTCTAAAGACATTATTGAATTTTTGTAGTGAAGAGGAGTGTGCACTCATGCAACCTCTCAAACTGCCCTAGTTGCATATTAGACATCTTGGTGGTGGTTGTGGTCATCATCATGGCTAACTAGGTTGAGTAGGATACTAGCCACATTGCTTTTGGTGTTGCCGACTGACATTATGAACGTTAGCAAGGGCTTATTGATTCAAAGTTGTTGCTTGTGGGATAGCTGTGTCAGATTAAAAACTGAGTTAGAATTCAAATGAAAAGAAGAATTGCTTGATGTGTCTGTGTGAGGGGAAATGTCATTTCAAAGATGGTTGCTTGTTAAAATGACTGATATAAAAATGGTCTAAGGATCAGAACAAATATTTAACCAATAAAATAATAGTGCTCCAACTGATTGTGTGCCTTGAAACTGAGAAATATCTTCTCAGACAAGATTGTACTATAATATTCATGAAAATTATTTTAATTTAATGTTCCTGAAAACCACAAGGATTGCAATGTTGATGTGGCTGGCTGACATTTCTGCCAGCTGAGACTTCACATTTCTCTACTATCCATTCCCCCCACCCTAGAATACTGGAACCTTATGATACTGTGCCATTCATCAAATATGTTCCTGTCATAATACTATTCACCTATGTTTAACATAACTTAAGGAGTCTTTCTAGAATGTTCTGTTGCCTGCCCAGTATGTGAAGGAAAATTTCATATGAGTTTAAATTTGGAAAATAATGGTATTCAACAAAAAGCCTGCAGAGAGTTGCAAACTGTCTTTAAGGATATGCAGCATATTTTCTGATGTTCATGGCATGCATACCTGTGGCAAATTATGCCAGGAGGCTGCTGCTGTCCCTTGATTCCTCAGATGGCAGAAATAGACATCCTAAAAGTCACCCCGATGACCAGCCACTTCTTGCTTAACAGGAACATGTGTTGATGCAGATGGAAATCCTTCAGCACAAGAACGGACTGGTTGGGACAGACTAGGAGCAGGAAGGTATGTATTCCAGGGCACTGAGCCATTAGAGCTTGCCAGGGAAAGTGGGATGAGAGGAACAAAGGGCAACTACACACAGGAAAGTAGACTTCTTCGGTCCAAATTGTCCAATTTACAAATTCATGACCATCAATATGTAATAAATATAAATCAATATATCACCACTTGATGACTTGAAGCTAATGTGTGAATGGGTTCGGTTGAAAAGATACTGGGTTCTGACAGGAAAGCCCCCCTTTTGTGATAGATCCTTGAGGACTATTTCATATCTGCATTGCATCACTTGGTGCCATATACATTGACCAATGAAAGCTCACAGATGAAATTGGGCATATAAAGACAAACCATGGGAAGAGAGGTAAAGAACTTCCCTTCCAGGTTTACATACCCCTGAAGTGGGAGAGGATACAGCATATCCAGCAATGACAGAAAAGTGAAAGGAGAAGAAAGGTTGCGAGAGCGCTGAAGTTCAGCTAGCCATCAGCCTAGAAAAGCAATATTTTGCACTCAACCTCTGTGCTGTACCCCCACTGTAATAAGACTATGCAAGGGAAACAATACAATAATTTCCCATGCTCCACTAATGACTGCCACTGTTAGCATGAACGGGAGAAATGTGCACTTCCCAGAGGCTCTGGAAATCACACCTTTCCCCCCTGTGCCAATGGGGGCCTTAAAGGCCCTATTAATGCAAGGATAAAGGTTTACCCTTGCATTAATGATAACTTTAAAGCCCCCCTTGACATGGGCAGAACTCATGATTTCTCAAGGCTGCCATTAGCATGGAAGAGGGAAATGCGTGATTGCCCCAGCCTTTGGAAAGCATGCATTTCCCTCCCCCTACACCAACAGGGGCTTTAAAGTCCCTATTAATGAAAGGGTATCCTTGCATTAATAGAGCCTTTAAGGGCCCCATTGATGTCGAGGGGGAACAAATGTGTGATTTCCACAGCCTCCAGTAATTGCACATTTTGGCCACCATTAGCACTATGAGGGGAAAGAGCACAATGCTGGAAGCCAACATGTACCCACCCCCAAGCATGTACAGGAGACTCCTGAGTGCTTGGACATGGGTCTGCCCTCAGGCAAAGCACATCCAACTGGGTCCAGGAGGGCCAGACATGGGGGGCACTGCCATCGCAGACCCAATTGGGCACTCATACCAACTCTAGAGCTAACAGTTGATAAGCAACTTCAAGGCCCCCTACTCTGCTCTCCCTTTGTCTGGTTCGTTAACTTCAAACTGGACTCAAGGCTAAACAGCCCTTCAAATGGGAGACAACCTGGTCACCCTTAGTCCATACTTCATATTCTATAATGATAATGAATGTTAGGGATATGCAGCAGATCAGGTCCAATCCACGATCCGGACGCGATCCAGCCAAAATTGGATAAAAAGATCTGATACCGATCATTTGGATCATCCGATCTGATCCGATCCAAAGGGACCCGATCCAGATCGGAAAAAACAGAGGATCAGACCTTCATTGGGAAAACATGGCAGTGGGTGAGTGGGGACCTCCGTCTCCCTCCCTCCCCCCTCCCCCCACTCATGCTCCTTACCTGCTTCCTCCTCGCTGCCATCCGCTGCCGCCCACTGCTTCCGTACTACTTTGAAACAGGCCTTATGGCCTATTCCACAATGGAACACTGGAGCACCGGGTGACATCATCACTCGGTGCGTCCTCGCTCTACTGTGGAAAAGGCCACAAGGCCTGTTTCTCAGTAGTACTGAAGCAGCAGGCAGCAGTGGACGGCAGCGAGGAGGCAGCAGGAAAGGAGTGTGAGGGGGGGAGGGAGGGAGGTGGAGGTAGTCTGCTTCCATCCGCTGCCGCCCGCTGCCGCCCGCTGCCGCCCGCTGCCGCCTGCTGCCGCCCGCTGGTCCCTTCTACTGAGAAACAGACTTTGCAGCCTGCCTCTCAGTAGCGCGTTGGGTGACGTCATCACATGGTGCACTACTGAGAGGCAGGCCACAAAGCCTGTTTCTCAGTAGAAGGGACCAGCGGGCAGCAGTGGAGGAAGCGGACGGCCCCGGCAGGTAAGGAGCACGAGTGGGGGGAAGGAACAGGGAGGGGGGAGTTAGATCCCCACTCACCTGCCCCCATGTTTTCCACATAGGCTTGCATTGGGGGGGAAGCTTTCTTTCCCCCAATGCAAGCCTATGGCGAAAACACCTAAAATGGCATCCGATCCAAAATTTGGACGTCCGATTTTCATATCGGAATCGGATCCAATCCGATCCGAGGGACCTCCGATTTTGTCCGGTCCGATCCAGGGCAAAATCTGAGGTCCTGATTCCGGTTCCAATACGATTTTTCCTCCCGTGCACACCCCTAGTGAATGTTACTGTACATTTGTTTAATTTCAAGAGGTTGCACAATATATTTCATAATTTAAATATTCATCAAATGAAATAAATATTCTACTGGTTAATTTAGGAGAATACTTTTTTGCTCAAGACCTATTGATAATTATCTTTGGGTAGAGGAAGGGATAAGCTTAAGATAATGGAATATGTGTGCGCACTGATCCCTATTACGTTACTGATAATAATGCATGAACAGCCCAGTGATATGGTTAAAGAGGACATCTTGGAACAGAATATAATACCCTCGTTGTGATTCACTAAGCTCCCTTCTTATATCCTCTCTTTCTGAATATGATAATCCTCTGTCAGTATAAATGCAAATTACTTGTTACAACACAGTGTGTTAAAATAAGAGTACATCTTGCCAGATTCCTTTTTCAAAACTGCACAAAATTTGTCTTAGATTTCCTGACCTTTCTTTCTTACGTCTTTGTTACATCTTAACTTAGACTCACCAATTGATTTACATCATTCTGGCACCTGGCTGCACAACAGGCATTGCTAATCCAATGTCTGATTCAAAAAGAAAGAACTAGTTGCACCCTTGAAAAGATCCTGTTTTGAGTAATAAGTAGGGATGTGCACTGACCCCCCGGATCGGATCGGATAGCGGATCGGAATCGGACCTGGGGGGTCGGATCGGATCGGATCGGATCGGAGGCTGGTCGGATCGGATCGGACCAGATGTCCGATCCGGATCGGACGCCATTTTGAATGCTTTTTCTCATAGCCAAGTATTGTTTTACAAAAACGCCTATAACTTTTTCATTTTTAAAGATAGAAGGATGAAACTTAGGCACATTGTAGACTGGTTAGGGATAGTTATCTGTGAGAAATTTCAGAAAGATTGGTGCATGCGTTTTGTGGCAATTAATTGTTTAATAAATACCCAGGAATGCTTATAACTTTGTCATTTTTAAAGTTACAAACATGAAACTTTGCCACATTGTATATGGTACCTTGGGACCTATGTGTGTGAAATTTCAGAAACATAGGTGCTTGCCTTGTGTGGCAATTAATTTTAGAAAAATGGGTAGTAGTGGGGTAAATACAGTTACGCCTCCCATTTTTTTATTTTTAAAGATACAAACAGGAAACCTGGGCACATTACAGGTACCACTTGCCTTGATATGTGAGTGAAATATCAGAAACATTGGAGCTTGCCTTGTGTGGCAATTAAGTTTTGAAACAATGAGGAAAGAAACACCTATAACTTTGTCATTTTTAAAGTTACACACATGAAACTTTGCCACATTGTAGGTGGTACCTTGGGACCTATGTGTGTGAAATTTCAGAAACATAGGTGCTTGCCTTGTGTGGCAATTAATTTTAGAAAAATGGGTAGTAGTGGGGTAAATACAGTTATGCCTCCCATTTTTTTAGTTTTGAAGATACAAACAGGAAACTTGGGCACATTACAGGGAACACTTCACTTGATATGTGTGTAAAATTTCAGAAACATTGGTGCTTGCCTGGTGTGGCAATTAATTTTTGAAACAATGAGGGATTCATTGGACAGCACTTGCCCATAGGGATTCATTGGAGAGTACTTGTCCATAGGGAATCATTGGAAAGCACTTTCCCATAGGGAATCATTGCATTGCACTTTCCCACTGAGAAATGCAGTTATGCCTCCCACATTTTTATTTTTGAAGATACAAACAGGAAACATGGGCACATTGTAGACTGGTTAGGGATAGTTATCTGTGAGAAATTTCAGAAAGATTGGTGCATGCATTTTGTGGCAATTAATTTTTTAATAAATACGCAGGAATGCCTATAACTTTGTCATTTTTAAAGTTACACACATGAAACTTTGCCACATTGTAGGTGGTACCTTGGGACCTATGTGTGTGAAATTTCAGAAACATAGGTGCTTGCCTTGTGTGGCAATTAATTTTAGAAAAATGGGTAGTAGTGGGGTAAATACAGTTACGCCTCCCATTTTTTTATTTTTAAAGATACAAACAGGAAACCTGGGCACATTACAGGTACCACTTGCCTTGATATGTGAGTGAAATATCAGAAACATTGGAGCTTGCCTTGTGTGGCAATTAAGTTTTGAAACAATGAGGAAAGAAACGCCTATAACCTTTTTATTTTAAAAGTTAGAAGTCTGAACATTGCTCACTTTGTAGATGGGTTAGTACCAGGAGACTGGTGTGTACAAATTTTTTTTTTTTTAGGCTTGAGATCTTAAAGAGGCAAATATTCTACCTACAGTATTGGAAGCAGTATGTTGGGAAACAAGGGTGACCATATGACAGTTAAAGCTGCAGGAGCTATACTAGAGTGACCAGATACAAAAGAGAGCAGAGCTCCTGCAATTTTAACTTTTGTGATGAAGAGGGAATTTCACCAGGTGCCGCATGGATACAAATGACACCTGCTGAAATTCCCTTTTCTATTCCACTGTTAAAGCCCTGTATTCCTTTTCATATGGTCATCCTACTAATTACATTTTTTAAAAAAGTAATAATACATACTGCTTCCAATACGGTAGGTAGAATATTTGCCTCTTTATGATCTCAAGCCTAAAAAAAAAAAAACATTTGTACACACCAGTCTCCTGGTACTGGTCATCCTACTATTAATTAATTGTAGCTGATAGGAAAGGGTTAAATCGTGGGAGCTGCAAGGAATTAAGAAAAAAGGAGAGGGGGGTTTGCCATTTTTTGAGCGCTCCTTAATTAGGGCTGCCCAAATGATAATGGACGGGTGGTGTGTGTGCGTGCGCGGGCGGCGGCGGCGGGCTTGGCAGCGTATCCTCCTGGCTGCCGAGGCCGGGTGTCTGGAGCGGAGCACGCGCTGTCAGTTGGTGAGCGGAGGGGCCATTGAACGCCCTCCCCATCATCCTCTTCATCATCAACCTACCCCCGCGGCCCAGCGGAGCACAACAGCCCGCATTAGGCAAGCCCTTCAGGAGCCTCACAGCAGCCAGGCAGAGCCTCTGCTGCCCAGGAACCGGCCCGCACGCGAGGGCACCGGCGGGGCGCACACACAACGCCGGCGAGGGGGAGGAGAAGGGGAGGAACAAAGGATCAAAGAGATCGAGAGAGAGTGATCCTTCCTTGCACGCATGGCTGCAAAACTGAGCTAGGTTCAGCCGTTCTGCTTGAGTAAAAAAGTGAAAGCAGACACGAGCCCTGTAATGGATACTAGCAACAGGATCAAAGGGATCGAGATGAGAGAGATCCTTCCTTGCACGCATGGCTGCAAAACTCAGCTAGGCTCAGCCGTTCTGCTTGAGTAAAAAGTGAAAGCAGACACGAGACCTGTAATGGATACTAGCAACAGGATCAAAGGGATCGAGACGAGAGAGTGTTTCCTTTTCTTCGCGGGAAGCGGGAGGGGGAAGAGGGGAAGACGGGCCTCTGTGGAAATTTTTTTGAAACATTTTATCTAAAAATTCCACAGCCATCAAATGCCTGGACCTATCATTCTGAAATTTCTGACACATATCTACCCCTAACCCATCTACAAAGTGAGCAATGTTCAGACTTCTAACTTTTAAAATAAAAAGGTTATAGGCGTTTCTTTCCTCATTGTTTCAAAAATTAATTGCCACACAAGGCAAGCTCCAATGTTTCTGAAATTTTACACACATATCAAGTGAAGTGTTCCCTGTAATGTGCCCATGTTTCCTGTTTGTATCTTAAAAAATAAAAAAATGGGAGGCGTAACTGTATTTACCCCACTACTACCCATTTTTCTAAAATTAATTGCCATACAAGGCAAGCACCTACGTTTTTGAAATTTCACACACATAGGTCCCAAGGTACCACCTACAATGTGGCAAAGTTTCATGTGTGTAACTTTAAAAATGACAAAGTTATAGGCATTTCTGTGTATTTATTAAAAAATTAATTGCCACAAAATGCATGCACCAATCTTTCTGAAATTTCTCACAGATAACTATCCCTAACCAGTCTACAATGTGCCCATGTTTCCTGTTTGTATCTTCAAAAATAAAAATGTGGGAGGCATAACTGCATTTCTCAGTGGGAAAGTGCAATGCAATGATTCCCTATGGGAAAGTGCTTTCCAATGATTCCCTAAGGACAAGTACTCTCCAATGAATCCCTATGGGCAAGTGCTGTCCAATGAATCCCTCATTGTTTCAAAAATTAATTGCCACACCAGGCAAGCACCAATGTTTCTGAAATTTTACACACATATCAAGTGAAGTGTTCCCTGTAATGTGCCCAAGTTTCCTGTTTGTATCTTCAAAACTAAAAAAATGGGAGGCATAACTGTATTTACCCCACTACTACCCATTTTTCTAAAATTAATTGCCACACAAGGCAAGCACCTATGTTTCTGAAATTTCACACACATAGGTCCCAAGGTACCACCTACAATGTGGCAAAGTTTCATGTGTGTAACTTTAAAAATGACAAAGTTATAGGTGTTTCTTTCCTCATTGTTTCAAAACTTAATTGCCACACAAGGCAAGCTCCAATGTTTCTGATATTTCACTCACATATCAAGGCAAGTGGTACCTGTAATGTGCCCAGGTTTCCTGTTTGTATCTTTAAAAATAAAAAAATGGGAGGCGTAACTGTATTTACCCCACTACTACCCATTTTTCTAAAATTAATTGCCACACAAGGCAAGCACCTATGTTTCTGAAATTTCATACACATAGGTCCCAAGGTACCTCCTACAATGTGGCAAAGTTTCATGTTTGTAACTTTAAAAATGACAAAGTTATAAGCATTCCTGGGTATTTATTAAACAATTAATTGCCACAAAACGCATGCACCAATCTTTCTGAAATTTCTCACAGATAACTATCCCTAACCAGTCTACCATGTGCCCAAGTTTCATCCTTTTATCTTTAAAAATGAAAAAGTTATAGGCGTTTTTGTAAAACAATACTTGGCTATGGGAAAAAGCATTCAAAATGGCGTCCGATCCGGATCGGACCTCGTCGGATCGGATTGGATCGGATCGGAGGTTGGTCGGATCGGATCGGATCGGATTTTCCCAATTTTGGGTCGGATCGGATTCGGATCGTGGATCGGATCCGATCCGATGTACACCCCTAGTAATAAGAGCTGCTCTCTCACCTCTTGGCAAGGAGAATTCTCGCCTTTTGCACTGGAGTGTGGTTCCTCCCAATTCCACCTGATTTTTGGAAAGAGATACTCCATTATCACTCCGACTCCTGAAAAGCTCTTTATTCATTCATATTGGCTAAAGTGATTCCTGCTAAGCGCACAGATGATTAAACGTGAGCTCTCCCACTGTTCTCAGTCAGTGAGCAGCTATTTGTGGCTCCAGCAGATGTTTCCATTTTCTGGGGCTTCAAAAACCATAATTGGGCTGGAAAAATAGTTCTGAGTTCCACTTAATGTTATCTGCATTTTACTCAGGCGGGCTGTGTTTAAAAAACATCATGTGCCTATGTAAATGTGCAAGGCAAAGTGTGAATTGTTCTTTTTCTCTGTCTATCCAGCTCTTACAAGTCTCTGAATATTATTTCCTTCACTGCTTCCATCACTGTCATAAGAAAGCCGCATTATAGGCCAAGATGTCATCTTAGGGAATATATTCAGGTACTTTTTAACATGCAGATGATGATTTAGGAATACACTAGCTGACTACTGAAGACATGGCAAACTACTCTGTGAAGTTTCTCTGCAAGAAAAATTAACATGATTTTCTGCCCATTAAGAACAGGGTAAGTGTGTATAAATAGCCAAAGTAAGAAAACGCAGGAACCTGCCAACAAAGAGTCTCCCATATCCATTCGCTAAACCAGAAAGCCGGGCCATGTTCAGAAGACACCTTAAACCATGGTTTAACCATGGTGAATAAGGGTTTTTGCCTTATTCACTGTGGTTAAAGCTGTGGTATAAGGTGTCTTCTGAATGGGGCCTTAGAGTTGGATCCAAGATCTGCCTTCTGCATGAAAAAGGGACCTTCTGCAGAGGAAGGGCACTCCTTGTGGAAGGTCCTGCTACCCAATTTTTAAGGGATACCCCCCCCCCACACACACAAGACAACTCACCCTATTCAACAGGGTTTATAGTTTTTCTGTGTAGTATTTTCAAGGGGCTGGAGAGGCTGCCATGGGGAGGAGGAGGTAGGAATTCTAGTTCTGCCAATGCAGTTGATCTAGCATAAATCCGGTTCCATCCATCCCTAAAAGGCAAGAGATACTAAAACATGTGAGCTATTGGCAGGAAAAGAGAAAAGAACAGCTAGGTGTGATAATCTCACCAAAAAGGAGTAGCAGATTAGGCAGTGGCTTAAGAAACTACTACTGGAGCTTGAAAGAAAATGAGGAAGAAACTAAAAAGCTGAGGAATAAATTACCCAAAAAGAATGGGTAGTTGCGTACTGAGAAAATCAGGCTAAGCAACTGGAGTAGGCAACTATGTCATAGGGAGACGAAAGAGAAAGTTGCTTCGGAATTTGGTCAGGAGGAGGTCTAAAATGTACGTACTGATTTAGGGTGAAATCCTAAGCATGTTTAGGCAGGAAAAAAGGCCTGCAGCTTGCAGCATGGGAGTTATAGGAATGTTTTCTGTCCAAGGTTTTTGTTTGGTTTTGGCTTACACTATCGTCTGGCTTTAAGCTGTCATCATCCATCCTCAGAAAACGCTGTTGACAATGAACTAGGAACTCAATTTCATTTGAATCTTTTTTACACTGTGATATATTAATCTTAAATAGCTTGGAAATAATGGGCAGTGAATGGAGAAAATTTGAAATTCTATTTTTAATTCCTTTCTAGAAGCCACCAAAATAAAATAATGTATTGGGGAGGGGGGTGTGATATTTTGTGGGAAACTGGCTTCACAAGAAGAGCGGGGTTCATGTTTGTCTGCTGAGCTTAATGGCTTCAAAAAGAATGCATATGAAAACCCAATCACCCCTCCTTAATTTGAATGGCTTCCCATAGGAAAACACCTGCTGGGGAAAGCGGGGGGGGGGAGACCACTCCTCACAGGGATGCCGCTTGGTGATCTTGTAGAAGTTTTCCCACCAGCATCTCTCTAAAGGGCCTGTAAAAACTGAGGGAAATACTTCCTCCATAGAATCATAGAACAGTGGAGTTGGAAGGGGCCTATAAAGCCATTGAGTCCAACCCCCTGTTCAATGCAGGAATCTACCTTAAAGCATACCTGACAGATGGTTGTCCAGCTGCCTCTTGAATGCTTCTAATATGGGAGAGCCCACCACCTCCCTAGGCAGTTGGTTCCATTGTCGTTTTGCTCTAACAGTCAGGAAGTTTTTCCTGAGGTCCAGCCGGAATCTGGCTACTTTGTAGCACGGCACCTGAGCTGGGGGCAGATCAGTGAGTAGAATTGAGGTGGGGAGCCCTGCTCTAACTGGGCTCTGTTATCCCCTCAGTTCTCCCTGCAACAATTTGAACAGGCATACTCACATAGTCGAGGGCCCCTACTTCAAATTTTCACCCCGTCCCTAATTTTCCACCAAAGTAGCTTTCGCTCTCTCAAGAGCTCTACCAAGCCCAGTTGGCTGTATTTATTTTTCCACCTGGCGTTTAGCTGTCACTGGAATTTTCTAAAACCAGATTATTATTGACAACTATGTTTTCAATCAGGGGTGTTGAATCTTAGTCACACAGGCGAAATCTGGCCCACCTAGCATCTGAATCCTCTGGTGGCTGCACCCCTTTCCCCCTAATTGCCAATTGTTTGGTAGTTTCCTGGCATTGGCCAGTCCCATCCCCCCTCAATTCTAAAAGCCTCTCCTAAAGCATAGTTACTGGCAGTAAGAGCTTTAAGCCAAATGGTGCTATATGTTTGGTATTTCAGCCCTGCCCCCTTTTGCCTTCGGCCTTGCCCACCACTGGAAGCCGCCCCCCCAAGAGTGTCTCCAAAATTAAACGTGGCCCTGTTCAACAACCCTGCTTTAAATTGTCAGTTTAACTATGAGCCCTCTGCTTTGACTGAGACCAGCTATCCATTCAAAGTCTAACCATCAACTCCTAATTTGTTCAAGGTCAACTCCCTGTGAGGCCCAGATCGTTCCCCACCTCTCTCTCTCTGCTCAAGGTTTTGTGCCCATTCAAGGGGCCAAAAAGAAAAAGGTGGTATAGAATTAAGTTTTTAAAATTCAAAAATTTCAGAGCTTCATACTTGATGGTGGGCAGTGAATAGAAATTAATTATAAAAATTATAATACACTCTCAACACACAACATGGTAAAAAGGGCAATTACGGGTATTTCTGCTTTGTCAGCAAACAGTTAACAAAGAACTCTAATGTAATAGTGCCTGGAAGGTCAGATGCTGTAGAACTAAACATCTGGAATTAAATGCAATTAGAGGCTAAGGAACCAAATGATGCGGCATGATTGTAAACATTAAAACAAATGGTTTGTGCAAATTCAGAGTTGCTAAGAAGCCTCTCTTCTTTATTGGAGAAAGAAGATCATCAAAGTAGTAGACATTTGATAGTTGCAGCCATTTTCTGGACCATGACTATTCACAGTTCTATTTGGTAGTCATCGTCATCTAAAAGCTCCATTGTACATTGAATTGATTCATTTTCGCTCTTTTAGGCATCAACACTGCATACTAAAGACAATGGGAGTTTTACAATTAACTTTATTGGCAGCAGCATCAATCCATAAACCACATCTGATGAGAACACTTTGTTATATGCCAAACTTTTTACCATTAATAATTCCATTAGACCTATTTTGCACGCTTATGTTCCATAGCATCTCTCAGGCTCAGAGTGCTTTAACGTTTTTTTAAATGACCAAAAATATGGGGGGGGGGGGGTGGATCCAGATTTATACTGGATCGCCTGTGCTGGTGGAAGTGGACTTCCTTGCCCCCACCTTCCCATGGCAATCCCTCCAACCCTCCCTACCCCCAACAAATGCTACACAGAGAGTCAAGACACCCTGCTGAATGGGATAAGCTATAGTGTGAGGGCAGTGGGATTCCCTCCCCACAAACTGGGCATGAACCTTCCATGAGCAGAGCTTGTGGATGCTGGCAGATCCTGGATCCAACTCAAGAACTAAAACATTGCCCTTTCTGACATTTCTTTCAGCAGTGTGGAAGTTACTTCAAGCATGGTCCCTTCCCAATGCTGCTTAGTAATTTCAGATATCTAGGCTTGTTTGGGATAAGTCTTCACCGTAACTTATTCTTGGGTAGGAGCTACAGAGTAATCTCCTCTACTATGACCTTGGTGTAGTGGCTAGAGCATTGGACTGGGAATCGGGAGATCTGAGTTCTAGTCCCCACTCAGCCATGAAGCTCTCTGGATGACTTTGGGCCAATCACAGATTCTCAGCCCAACCTCCCTCACAGGGTTGTTATTGTTTTTCAAGATTCAAATGGAGAGGAGGAGGATTATGTATGTCACCTTGGGTTCCTTAAGGAGGAAAAAAGGATATAAATGTAAGTACCAAGTAGTGCAGAAAGGAACTACACTGCAGAGGCCCTCAAGTAACTTGATGACTGTTCAAGCAATAATGCCTTGCATGTTTTGTAAATGCTATTGGGGCTTTCAGTGGACACCATCAAACAAGGTCCAGTGCTAGAATCCTAATTCCAGTCTCCAATCCATCAATACTCTCTCACCATTTGCAATTTGATGAATGGAGAAATGGCAAAGCACCCCTTGAATAACAAAATCATCATATAAAGAGAAAATCACGCATCTTCGAATTATTCAAAAGCCAGCCATTTAACACATTGAAAATCAAGACCAAGGAGCCTATAATTGTGTCCAGAAATCTGTGGGAAACTAGATTTTAAAAGACTAGTTCAATCTTCTCCCACAAAAACATGCCCAACAGGATCTTCTAAAGAGTTTTCACTGAAAAGTCATCAAGGGCCTGATAGTTATTCCCACTGAAAATGTTTTCCTCTTCCCTCCCCATGCCTTTTGCCTTGTGTGTCATGTCTTTTTAGATTGTAAGCCAGTGGACAAAGACCTTGTTTAACTGGATTACTGCACTCTGCTCCAGGAGACTTTTTGGCTGAGGAGAAGGATAGCAATGATTTAAACAAACAACCTCAATTGAAGACGAGCTTACATGCGACTCTAGTGGGGATCACACGGTCATTTGTGGCACCTGGAGGACTAGTGCACTGGGAGGAAGCTCACTGCTTCCTTCCCCTTTTCCCTCAATGTGCCTCCACTAATGGACATTATACCAACAGACTGAAAGCTACTGCTGCTTCCATTACTCACTTGGCTCCAGCTCATAGGAGCAGCAGTGGCATGGAGCTAGGAGACACTGATTTTCCAACAAACAACTGTAATTAATAATTTTGCAATACGTGTTCCAATCCAGCAATCTCTTAAGGGCATATGAGCTCCAACTGTACACAGTTTGCTCCTGTTCAAGGAGTATGTGCCTTGCTTTACAGTTGTGGAGCTCCTTCTACTGTAGCAACTTTTCCTACCCTGCCTCAATAAAGATGCTTTGGACTTCAACTCCCAGAAGCCCCAGGGCACATGGTCAAGGGTCAGGAATGCTGCGAGTAGTAAGCCCCAAAATCTGGAAGACACTGGGCTGGAGAAACCTTCCTTACAGAAATGAATGAAAGAGCCTCTGTGCATAGCCATTCAGTGTGCACACCGAAATGAATACTGGGCTCTAGATTGGAATTGTCTCTGCTATTATTATTTTTTCATGAGTAAGACAAGAAAGACTAAATCAGAAACTACAAGATGCTTAAAAAAATGGAATACACTGAAAATTGGGTTTCAACTTTAGAGATTGTGAGGGTTACCATGAACACAATTTAGGAAAGTCTCTGCTGTCCCCAATTCTTTTCTTTGCCTTTTCGTTAAAAGAGCATGATTCCTTTGTTGTGAGGCTGCATACAGGTATCCTTGGCAGTGCAACCTTTGCTACTATATTCAGGTGTGTATTGAGTGGAAAGTGCAGCTTCACTTTCTCCTGATTGAAATCAATGGGAAACCCTTAAAAAAAAGCCTACCCAAAAGTCTATTTCATCAGGACAAAGCAGGTTCTGACATTCATTGTACAAACTGTCTTCTTTCTGTGTTGTACTTGTGTGTATTTGTACAGCATACATTTCATTTATTGTCTGAACCATCTTTCAAAAATAGGCATTATACAAAGCATTTTATTTAGGAGAGGCAGTGTCATCTAGTGGAGAAATTTGAACTGGGTAATAGAAGATGTATTAATTCCTACTTAAATCAGAGACCACAATCAACGACACGATATAATGGGCAGTATCCAGTTCAATACTTAGGGATGGGTGGACAAGCAAGGATTCTCTAAACACCGTGTCGCTGTTCATCTTGTGCCCAACTGACATTCACATTTACAATTGCTACTTGGGCTACACGAATAGGAAAATTGTGCAAATCGAACAGCGATCGAATCAGAGATCTGCACAAATTTCCCCCAATTCGTGCAAATTTCCTAATTTGTGCTACTTTCCTCCACAGGCTAAAGCAGGACAGAGGGAAAGCATGCAAATTAGAAAACGTGTACAAATTAGGAAATTTGTGAAAAACTGAACTGGGAATCAAGAACTAAATGAATGTGAGTAGATCTTTAACAATTTACTAATATTTTTGGTGGACATGCGGTCATGCTCGGGTGTGGAGCTTCGAATGGGGCAGGCTCACACATTTTGAAAGCAGAAATGAAATTCTCATACATCCCTACCACTAGCATGAATTTCACTGCACTAATATAAACAACCTCTAGCACAATATCACGAGCATTGCAGTTGCAATCAGTAGTCCAGGGAAACTGATCACGCCAGCAAGGACTCTTGGGATTGCGCTAGAAGTATTTTTTGCTAATGCAGTCTAATTTAAGTTAGCAGTAATGTGGCTTTGGATACCGCCCGATGCATTTACTATGTCATTTTATTAACAGAATTCGTTGAATAAACATCACAGAGTAAAAACAAATTTATGTGGCAGTAAGCCCCACTGAATTCAAGGGGGTCTTACTTCTGAATAGGCATGTATAGGATTGCAGTGTGACATCTACCTGAAACTTGGAAATCGGCTTCCAAGGTCTGATATTAAGGATGAACAAATCAGCCTATTTCTGATATATGTCACATTAGCATGAGTTCACATGAGCATCTATTCATTCTGTTTTCACATTAGGGTAGTATCCTATTATGCCTGTGCACTTGTAGGACCAATCACTTCTGAAACAGGGATTTGGCGCTTCTAAAAGTAACCTGAGCTGACCGGAAACACTGATTTCCCAAACAAGGCAAGTTAGATGACTTCTCTGATCTGGGGTTATTTTTGTCCAGGGCTATTTTTAGAAGTGTGTAAGCCCCATTGTATGACTTGTCTCTCCTATGAGCTCAATGGAACTAATGACAACAAGGGAGAGGGCCTTCTCAGTGATGGCCCCCAATTATGGAATGATCTCCCCGATGAGGCCCGCCTGCCACCAACATTGTTATCTTTTCAGGCCCAGGTCAAAACTTTTCTCTTCTCCCTGGCATTTAGCAGCACATGTTGAGTTTTTAATTGATCCTAGATATATCTTTAGATTTGGCTAAGAGTTCAAAGTTGTTTTTAAATGTATGTTGTCTTTGTATGCTGTCTGTTTTACATTTTTATGGTTTAAAATTTTGTACATTGATTTTTAATGTTTTAATCTTTTGTAAACCACCCAGAGAGCTTCGGCTATGGGGCGGTATAGAAATGTTGATGATTAATAACAACAACAACAACAACAACAACATCCAGAGAAGCCCTGTTAGATACTGCCCAGTATCGTTGAAAAAATGCATTTGAAAATTTGCAGGTAATATGTACTTAAATATGTATTTGAGACCTATTTTCTCTTGAAATACACATTTTTAAAAATGTGTTGATAACATTTTCAGATGAGAACTATGTCAGAATGTTTGGGAGGAGCAACAGCTGATGGATAACTACATTCCTATCTACACATTAGTCCAGAAGGTGCAGATCAAATTCATATCAAAATTCACAAAGATCATAAAGTATCCCTACCTAATATAATGAACCAGGTAGCATCAGTGTAGCATCAGTGCAGGTGTATGCTAAAACATGGCTAAGGTAAACAAGGGGACAGAAGGGATATTGCTACAAACAGGGGATGAGGAAAGGGAAGAGAGCCCATATTCTCTAGACTTGTTCCTGTTTTGCAAACCATTGTTTGCAGGGTGCTGGGATTACATATTCGTTGAATTGTAGGGGAACTCGGGATGAGTGAGAATTTTGTTTCAGTCCACATTTGATGAGCATTTAACCAAATTTCCAAAGTTGCCCATATTTGAGACTTTAAATAACTGAATGTGGGAGAAACCCAGACTCATGGATTCATCAATTCAGGCCCAGGGCTTTGAGTGTTTTGCTCTTAAAAGTCTGGATTTGAATCCTTGTGTATTCAACCATGTTAGTGCTAAATTAGAATTGCTACCTCTTCTTTTCTGACAAGCATGTCATATTCTTATGACAGGCTCCTCATCTTTGATATGGCAGGTATACACATCATGGACCTCTCCGTGCTTGGAATAGCTGTCCATATTTGGCTTGTGCAAATGAGTGAGAAATTTGTTTCTGTTCATTTTTGATGAGAATTTACCAAAATTTGCAATGTTCTTCATATTTGGGAAAGAAAGAACTTGAGATTTTAAAAAATCAAAAGAGAATGTGAAATTGTCAGACTCACCCATCCCTAAATGGGACCACATGCCTGGTTTTCAAAATAATGAACTCCCACATAGGTTCCAGCCAACTGAATGCGCAACTTACCCAATTGATGTAAACTTTGCATCTCCAAAAGGCTGACTTCCATAGTATGTGATGCTCTTGCTCAGATTGTTGCCATGTCATCTTCTTCTGATGCTGCAAAAGATATGTCAGTTGAGATAGTGCTCTTCTTAAATGTTGGAGCCTAGAAGACACAGGCAGTTAGCTGTAGAATTGATAATGTCTCCTTTGATGATATGCATGCTCAGTCTACCTATGGTAGGGTGACCAGATAAAATCCAGGTCAAGGCTCATGTAAGTTTAACAGGGGCCCTGCCTTCTTTTGTATATGGTCACTCTAGTATAGTGCCTGCAACTTTAACTGTTGTGATGAAGAGGAAATTTCACCAGGAACTAATTGCATACAAATGACTCTGGCTGAAATTCCCTTTTCTCTACAACTGTTAAAGTTACATGAGCCCTGACCTGGATTTTATCTGGTCACCCTAACCTATGGGAAGCACATCCAGGCCTCCCATAGTAAATAATGGCTGTGAGCGAGGGATGTATGAGAAATTTGTTCCAGTTCATTTTTGATCAGGATTGACACAGTTCACACCTTCCAAACTATACAAGGATTGGAACATAATCTCTGGTCCAAGTCTGTACTATTCCAATGTGATTTGCACACCAAAAAGGGTGTTCAACAACATGTGTACAGTTTTAAAATGTCCATTAAAAATGCATACTTTTGGAAAATGGGCATAAACATGCTTTAATCAGGAGGATAAAAATGTGTATATTTCAAAGACGCATACAATTGATGCATACATTTCAGGGGGAAATGCGCAAAAAGTCGCACAAACTTTCAAGCAAAAAGAAAAACCGAAGATCACAATCAGATGCAGACATGAGATGGAACGAACTTCAAGATGGAACTTAGAGAACTTTGATAAACTCAAGTTTTGCTTGTAGACTTATCGCCATGGGGAGAATTGGTGTGTTCTCATTAATAGCAGACGGCTGCCAGGAATGGTTAAGGGCAGGACCTATTGACCTCTAAAATTAAGGATGTGCAAATCAGGAAAACATGAGCTTGCTGAACTTCTCCAAATTCCATCTCAAAACCTTTTCCACCTGAAGTCTGCATCATATTGCGAGCTTTGCTTTTTTTCTTTTTTCACATAAAAATCTGTGCACATGTTCAGGCACATTTTTTTCAAATGTATGCATCAGTTGTGTGCATTTTAAAATGTATGCATTGTTCTCCCATTGATTAAAGTATATTTGTTTGCCTTTTTCAAAAGTACACTTTTCATGCGCATTGTTCAAATGTATGCATGCTGTCCAACAAATGTTTTGGGTCAGTGAACCATGCTGCAACTTCAGAAATGTACAAGCTTCAACCACAGATTGGGCCTGTTCAGACAACACACTAAGCCATGGTTAGGAGACTAGCCCTTTTGCAGCAAACGTTTAGTGAGCATGTTGAAAACATAGTTATGTAGCCAGAATGGTTAGGAATGGTTCACAGAACAGACTAAGTGATAGTTCACACGACACACTAATCTATCATGTTTAGCTCAAAATGCTTAACTACTGTGGCTTAGTGGGTCGTCTGAACAGGGTCATTGTATCCGAGTCCAATTTCAGTCTGGAATGTGCAAACTGACTAAATGTTGATCAAAAACAAACAGAAGTGAATTTCTCATACATTCCTACTCTAAATGGATACCATCCCATGTGAGGAACTGCAAATCTGGGAGCATGAATTTGTAACCCAAAAGTTTAGACCATGGCATAGATATTTTTACTGATATTATTGAGGGGGGGATCCTTGGAGTGTATGTTGTAGGAAGCTTTCAATAATACAGAGCAAATTAGCTCCAGGAAAGCAAACTAAACAGTATGTATCAGCATATAAACCATTCCCATTAAATACCTAACAGCATGAAATGCCATCTTAGCATTCCTCTTGGAAATAAGAATATATTAATTAAAGTAATTCTAAATACTTTACCACCTTTAATGTACTTGACTAGAGATTTTTCCCCTTTAATATGGCTTCAGTCATAATTCCTAAATGAACACTTTCCATAAAATCACTCATTAAACTGTCTGAAAATATGACACATGATTATCTCCCATGTAGAATTATTGCAATATAGGCAAGATTTTGTTTATATGCAATAAAATCAATTTACTTACCCTGTACTATAAACAATACTGGCGCACACATTCGGAATTATTATGAATAACCATTATCTTAGCTTCACTCTCCATTTGGTGATTAGGACATGACCTTGTCCAAGTATTTATTTTTATTTATATCAATGGCTTAAAAGTTCACTGCAATGTCAGGTTGTTTGACAAGTTCATTAGGAGGGCTGAGTTCATGCCTGCCTTAACCCCCTCTGCTGAAGTGTAGCATCCTGGGCCTCGCACAGTATGATGCTGCTCCGCCTTCCAAATGGTGGGGGGATTACCTTTGATGGGGGCAAGGGATGTCATCCAGTGCAGATTTCCAATCCTGGTTGCTGGGTTTAAATCCAAGTATCGGCCCATCCTGAGGCCCCGTTCAGCTGCTTAGCAGAACTGAGTGTGGGGTAGCCACTTAAGAGTCACCAAAAACAAGGATGAAAGGGGACGCTGATGTGCGTTGCATTTGTACATCCTAATTTATATGCATAGATGTAAATTTAAAAATAATTATAATTTAAATAGAAGTATAATACATCTCATGATACTATGGAAAACTGTGGACAAGTGCAAGCTGTCCAGGCGCAAACTGTTGGTGGCCTACAGCTCTTATGGTTCCTTATCTTTAAACTGGAATTGAGCAGGACAGCCCTTCAAATAGAAGAGCCTGTCAAAGAGAGGACAGTCCTCTGACAGCCCTTCAGATAGAGGATTGTCTTCTGTAGGAGAGAACACCTGGCCACCCTAAATGGCCAGGGTGGAGGAAAGGGGGCCCTCTTTTGGTTTTCCTCCAAACTCCTCAGTTGTTTCAACTGAAAAGGGGCCCCTTCCCTCCACCTCGGCCAGATCTACACCCTGTGTCAAACCATTATGAACGTGGAATAAAAAGCAGGAAATATCACTATGAAAGTGGTATATGGAATGCAAATTGTTCTCCAATAGTTATCAGTGCACTTCAATACCCCTATAAAGCAGCAGTGTAGATCTAGCCCCTGTGTCCCATATTGGTTTGGAGTTCATTTTGTGAAAAAAAAATCTTGGTGACAATTCTTTGGTCTAGTAAGTAGGTACAAGCTTCACAAGAAAATCACCTGGTTTAGTAGAATAAAATATCACCTTGTCCAATCCTCTGTTACGAATCATGACCACTCATCCACCACCAGGATCCTCCAGGATTGGCCTGTGCAATCAAGACCTCATATCCAACCCTTCCATGTTTACTCAACACAACTCCCTGCACAGTGATCATAAAAAGTCATGAAAACATGGAACAGTTTGTTGTTGGAAACATCTCCTAAGGTACCCTAAGGCAAAAGTCGTAGTACTCAGTCATGGGACAGAACAATATGAGTGAAGTCCTTGGCTTGTGTCCACATCTTATGGTTTTCCTAATGCTTATGCAAGGGATTTTTATTTTATTTGTTTATTTTTAGGAGGTGCCACTATAATTAATCTATGTGAGTTTTTGCTTTTTCATATCCCTCTGACAAACTGAGGAGTCCACATTTTTCTCAGTCCATCACTTTTTCTTGTGCATATCCCTTGAAGACATTGGCCCTTTCTACACCTACGGGTGTAGAGGGCTGGAGGAGCGGCGAACCCAGACGTGCCTACTTCCAGGTTTGTTGCCCTAATGGCCACTATTTGTGCGACGACCTCAGCTCTTCCTGGGTCGTTCCACATTGTGGGTGCCATTTTTTTTTAAGCAAGAAGAGCGCACAAGTGCTCCAGCAAGGAACTGTGTGTGTTTTTTTAAATGCACGTAATCTGGCCCCCTCCCCCCCCCCGCCATCCTGGGGATGGCAATTTTGCTTCTCCCCTCTCCAAATGGCCATGGAGCCACACAGTGTGGCTTCGTGGCCATCGGTGCAGCCATGCTTACTCGTGAGTAAGTATGGCTGCACCAGGAAGTTCCCAGGACTGTGGAAGAATCGGGATTTTTCTGGTTCTGGGGAACCAGGAAAAATCCCTTGCCCCCCCTTCCCTGGTACTCCCTGTGCATCATGCACACTCACAGGGAGCAGCCGGGGTCCATCCCACGCATTTTGCCTGGTGTGGAAAGGGCCATTATCTTTAGACTGGTATGAATGATATTCCTAATTTATCATTTCAGTGTACTCTTTTCCCCTTGGAAAGGATTTGTAAAATCCTGTCTTTGTTTTGTATATCCACTGTATACCCTTAGCAATTCTAAGAAGGGAGTCGGTGTGTGTGTCTGTGTGTAATATAACTGCCAGCTGAATGCACAAATAGACTGTGCAATATTTCTTTGAACCATCTAAGAGGAAAATCACATTGAGACAGAAGCAAGTTGTCTCTGCATCTAAATATCCACCGTGCAAGTTTCTTTTTGAACATTCCAAAGAAGCACTGCCAGTTGGATGCATGAAGGACATGCCCCAGATTCAAATGTGGAAGCTTACTGCCCATGTTCACTTTGCAAGCTTTCCTTTGGACATAACATCTAAGTGTCATCAGCCAGATACATGGCCGACTCACACATCTGGCTGGTGGTGCTTCCTGTGCCATCTGAAGACTGTAGAAGCAACACATTGAGTTCCATCAGATGGGGGTGGGTGGGAAATCCCACTTGCCTACTGTTGTTTCTACAGCCCCACTTTTGCTGCTCAATACTTCCTCTTTTTCTCAGGGAGAGGAAAGAGGAAGTAAAAAAGTGCACAAGGCCCCATTCACGGGAGCATCCTGCACACAGCAGGAGATAGCGGCAACATTTGTCTTTAAAAATAATTTGGACTTACAAGGGGATTTTTTTTTGTGTAATGCAAAGAAGGCCAGAAGGGGCCGGAGGCAGATGACATTATGAGAGGGACCTGCAAAAATCCACGAGCGGGCAATAAAACACTCATCTGATGACACCCATTGTTTCAAGCATCGCTCATACTTTAGATAATCAAACACCAATTCAAGAAGCTTCTTTCTGCAACCATGTCTTGGCATATTAACACAACAATTCCAAGTTTCATGTCATTTTGGGGGTGGTAGTGACATTTTGGGGGGGGGGTCCTTCTCTAACGTCATTACATTTTCTGAGATAGAGAGCCTATCTACACTACTGCTTTAAAACAGTTTTAAATGGTTTAAAACAGTTTATAACAGTTTTGAGAACTGTTGGTTGCCCAGGACACACTCCATTCACAGTTTTCAAAATGTTTTCAAAGTGGTTTATCCTGTGTGTGTAGGTAGGCTCAGACATCCAAAAAGGAGCATTGATTCCCTATACACTAAGATTCAAACTTCTACGTATTCCTACCATAATTTAGGGATTATTTGTCTTTTCCTTTTCAACTCAGTACTTCACAGCATACAGTGATCAACAGAAAGGAAATAAATACAATCTCTTTAAGGTATATTCTGGAATAGTACAACAAGCTCAGATACATGTCAAATGTCCTCTGAAGATAAATGAAGGGGGTGGAACTCAAATGTACTGCAATCAAGGCTGTTTCTGGAATTAAATTACTTGAAGGGGGAATTGTGAGGTTATATCTACGTCAGGCTTCCCGTCCCAGTGGCATTGCAAGCCAACAGTCCTTATGACATGCAAATGTCACCTTTTCCGCAGAGTTGATGCATCTGACAACATAAATGCCATGCTAGAATGCTCCCGGTCCCGAGGTGAAGAAAATCCTTGAATGATCTTAATCTGTTTTGCTAGATGTAAGAATAGTTTTGATGAATCAAAGCAACAGTGGGGATTTCTGCTTCCGCACAGGTTGAGCCAACAATTTATGGTTCCAGATGAAAATGGGATCAATAGCAATATGGGAAATTTCCCATTGTTACAGTTGCTTAGGTTTAAGACAAATGCCCAGTCCTGTTTTGGGACAGCATTAATCTAGGATGAAGAATTTTAAGCCCACATGAATGCAAAAGTAAAACAGTCAAATAAAACAAATAAGTCAAACATGGCAATATGCAAAGCCTCCTTGATATTATGGATATTTTGCCAGGAAGCAAATTATTCTGCACTGTATCTGTATTTCAGTGCCTATCCGAAATGCAGAGACTGCTGAGATCACAAGGAAGGTGAATGCCTGAAGCTGGAAAAGTAGGCTGGTAAATATGGGCAGTCCCCTATTGGCAATTGGCAATCCACACTAAGGTAACTCTATCAGTCTTCCCTCAACCTTGCCCTTTGTACCCTAACCCTAACCCTGATGACGAGTTCTGGAGTACTTAAAAGCTTGCATAATCTTCTGTGGCATTTCGGTTAGTTCTAAGAAAACTATTGCCCAACGGTGGACTTTTGGGTGGAGAGGAATTCTTATGGCCAGCAAGGCCGCTACTTTTTTTTTTATGCACCATTTTAGGCTATCACCAAATGTAGGTTGATAACATTACTCCATGATTGTTTGCAGTCTCTGCAAGTCGTATATTGGTTGTCACATAATATCAGTGTGCCAGATGTTTTGTAAATCTCATCTTGTTCATTCTCACAAAAATACTGTGCAGCAGGTGGAGTCAGTATTCTTTCTATTTTACAACTGGTAAATGCAGAGGGTTTTATTCATCCAAGGCCTTCTGGTAAATCCGTTGCTGAGTTGAAATTTACCCCCAAGGGAATTGCCCTCAATCCAATGTTGGTTGACTATAAACCAAAAGATCTTCCAAAGGTTTAAAGATATGTACAATATGTATGAAGTGTAAAACAGTCCACATCGGTTCACCTGTACTGTGGACAACATCCACTACATATATTCATCAGAGGTACATGACTTAGCTATGGAAAAAATGGAATAAACATACTCTGTCCTCCTTCCATATCCATATTGTAGATTTCCTTAGCTGCTGACATTTTTGAAATGTCATAGTTTATGAGGAAATAATGAAAATCCAGGTAACATGGCAAGCCACAGTGACCTTTCACTAAGAGATTGATATGAACTCTTAAGCAAGCTTCGGGAGGAAATTTGGAGGTAAAAAATCAGGTTCTAATAAGTAATTGAGGACTTCAAATGTCAGTGTTTTAGCAGCATTTGAGTGAGCAGGCTGGAGCTAGCCACTCTTCATTTTAACATTTCTATTAGGTGCTTATTGCCTGAAATGGAATTTTGCAAATGGTTTAAACAGGGAAGTACTGTACACAGTTTTAATTATAATTGTGGCTTTTTCCCTCTAGTGTGAATGACCTAGTCAGAGACCAAAATCATAAATGTGGATGGAAGTTACTAGTTGTAAGATCAGAAGGTGGACATATATAATCAAATACTTCTGGCCTTCCAAATGTAGCCATTTGGGGACAAAAGTAAGAACACAGCAAATCTAGGAGATATTTGGGGCAGCTATTTATTCCAAAAGAGTTGGGATGTGTGACATATACAATAGCAAAGAATTGCAGAAGGATATCAGAAGGGTGTGTGTGTGTGTTTACTATTGCATTCAACATATAGATTAGGATTTGTGTCCTGTGTAGTAGCCTATTACTAACTAATGAAGAAAAAGCATTTCTTAAAACTTCCACAAAGGCATCAAAGCATAATATTTATTTATTTGTTATTTATTGCATTTCTATTCCACCCAATAGCTGAAGCTCTCTGGGTGGTTCACAAAAACATATTGCTAACAGCAGCCCATTGGAAGGATGTATCTATACTAATATCCCCCCCCCCCCGCACACACACACATACACACAAAACACCACATCTCTTTGATATTTATGTATAATAATGTCACAAACTATTAAGCGTAAACGTGAATGTCAGTTTTAATTCACTCAAGGGTTTGCAAAGCCAGCTTACCAAAAGAACACCATTGCTTCCTACACCTTTCTCCTGCAACCAAGCCAATGCTCACTGGATCTCTGCAGAGTTGACCTATGCTTCTGAAGTGATCAGAAGGTCTTGGCTTTAGGAAGGTCTGCTTTTAGCCCTAAGTTATCAAGGATTGTTCCAGGGCAGGGAGAGCTCAACTGAACTGTGCTTTGTATGTAATCAGAGGAGGCTGGATTGGACTCGGGAGAAACATGTCTAAGCCAACCCTCTGGGAGATAAGTACTCCAGTAGTCTGCTGAATCACTGCTCTACTAGGCATCGCTTGTGGAATGCTGATCAAACCCTAATTAGCTGGCCCATAGTAGTGAGCACATACTGTCTGCTGGATCTAGGGTTTGAGGATCTGCTGATAGAATAGTGGAGGATTGGCTTTATGACTCTTCTCCCTGTGGGAGCAAGAAGTCAATTGCTGGTATTACCAGCCCTGTGCAACCAATTGAGGAATTTCTTTCTGTTACTCTCAAATGTACCAAGACAACTTTGCTGCTGCTGTGAAAGCTATTAACTCTCATCATGTAGGAAATTACTTCATCCAAGCCCCACTGGATATGCAATAGTATGTTTAATTTCCCTTTTTGAACCACAGTAACAACTTTTATGATTCCTATAAAGCCAAGTTAATAATCAAAGCCTAATAGACAAAGACTTATCACCTTTTCCTTCAATTTCCCAGCTCTCAACTGCCCCACCAGCTCACTCCCTTCAACTGCCTTCAACTCCAATCCTGACTCAGGAAAGAATCTCAATCATAGTGAACTTCTAGCATCAAGAAATAACAACAGTGTATTTGACTCTCTGTTTCTTCCTTTATAATAACCAGCATATGTCTCTATTTCTCTGTGTATGTGTCTCCCTGTGCGCATGCCCATAATTTGTTGAACTTTCATAAAACCCAACATCCCTCCATTTTGCCACATCACTTGCTAAATGCTGTCCAAACCCTCTCCAGCTGGCCCATGGGTAATGAACGTGCACGGTCTGCTTGGTCTTAGGTTCGGGAGTGAGTTGATAGGAGAATGAGAGATTGGCTTGACCTCCTCACACACTGCCTTAAGCACAAGACATCAGTAAAGGTCCTCTCCTAACATGTGTTTGCCACCTCCATTGTCTGCACACAGGCCCTCCGAGGTCACAAATTGAACGTAGGTTGTTTTCAGCTGATTCAGCCCCTCTTGCAATGCTTCCTGTCTGTAGAAATTGCTGACTGAGAGAGCAAGGTTCATCCAGGGTTAGAGATGGGTTGGCCTAGTTTAGAATCTAAACTGCAGCTTCCAAATACCTATGTGCTAGAAACCAATTCTCCCAAGTCCATAGCCAAACCTCAGTGCCTTTATCATCTTCACTGAACTTTGAAGATGCTCAAACCATTTTTTCCCATTTATGAGGAATCTCATGATGGCACAGATATTGAGAAGCATGATTTGAAACCAGCACCACTGGCCAGGCATTTCAATATGTGTAATGAAACAGTCAAGATGTCCTTGACCTGCTTCCCACACCCACCCACACACACATACACACACACACTGAGCCCTAGCAATGTTCCATGGGTGATTTTAAGGTCTTCATATGTTTGCTGCTGGTGTTCTTTTTTCCTTTTTCTTTTTTTTTCTGAAAACACTTTTGTAATCTAGGTTGGAATTTCAATGAACTGCACAGCATGATGGCATCTGCTAGAAACAAAAGGAAGAAGACAAGAAAGGCACTTCACAACTCTGCTTAAATGGAAAGGAATTAAGGTGACTGCAGAAACTTCCACTGTACTACTAGCCCCATTCGACACATGGGAGCAAATTCAATGCATTTACCATCTGCCAGCATTTCCCCCACACTGCCCTACCATCGCTCCTGTTGCCTCACCTGTGAGCTGAATGCTCATAAGCACCATATCTCAGTGTGTCATTATTATACCCTGCTGTTACTGCAAAAGATTTTTATAATCCATTTATCTGACTAGTGCAATTCCTTTTCTTCTTCTCCCCCCTTCCCCCTTCTATTCTTTCATTGGAAGCTGCAAAAATTCAATTACACCAGAAATATAGATGATGTCATAAGAAAAGCTGGGTGGAACTGCCAGTGGAAACTACTCTCTTGTCAAAGCCCTGGTGAACATGGACATTGTTCTATAATGATCAAAACTCATTCATGTGGATGTACATTTTAGGCAAGGTCACCAACATGCTCAATTGATGCACTCATCAGGAAATAATCTCTTGGTGATACCCAAATTTGGGGGGATTCAATCCATCATGATTTGAACTAGGACATTTAATGTCATGGCATCCACTCTCTGGAACTCCACACAGCTACAAATTAGCAACACTTTGGGGGTTTGGCCCCTTTTCCAACCCATTCCCAGGAAGGTAATCTTGTCCTCTAGACATCACTTAGAACTTTCTTTAAGATTAGCAATTCCTAGAGGGCAAAGGGGGGACAGCCGTGTTTAAAAGGCCAGGGCTTCATGGCATAGACAACAAACCTATCCATACTATGGCTAACAGTTTCAAGCGCAAGCCAATTCCTTGCTGTGCCTCCCAAGGCTTAAGCTGATTTACGCAGTGAGGGTGCAGAACAAGGCCTCCTGGTAAGCATGGATCCAGACATGCCTGAGGAACCTCTACATCCACTTCTGTGAAATCCCGTGACAAACAAAGGATTTGCAGCCCTCTCCCTGAGAAGTTCTCCTAGTTTTATCGAAATTCTTAGGGTTTCCTTTGAAATTTCTCTAACATTATACTAAGGAAGAAATATCCATATTCACTTCCAATCTCACTTCAGTGGCTACTCAAATTGGCATGGAACATTAGCTACAGGGTAAAGAATTGTCTGATTCCCTACATCGTGATATTATAGCTGTGTTTTCATGCACTATTGTATGCCCATTTCATAGCTAAAAGTACTCTTACTTAAGATAACATTTTCTATTCACACTAATTAGCTTCCATGCTCATTCATTAGTGTGGTAATAAAATATATGAGGAATGGGAAGGGTAATTATCTAACTGATAATCTCACTGTGTTGTATGTGTGTTTCCCTGCCCCTTTTAATTGTTACCATATGATTCATAATACCCAGGCCATGAAAGATGAGCTTTTGCCGTAAGAACAGGCTCCCCATACCCTGCAGTAGTTTGATTGATGGAAATTCTGTTATCCTGGACATTGTAAGAAGAGGAGGATATTTCCATACAGTATAGCCTTACTGTCTTACTACTAGGCAATAACTTACTTGCAATGCTGCAATACCTGCCTGTGAGCAAGGAGTTCCACAGGGAAGGGGCTACTACACTGAACGCTCTTCTCTGGCTCAACTCCTGTTGGGCCATAGGTCCATGTGGAACCACCAAGAGTATGCCCTCTCTGGTGACCTCAGTGATTGGGCAGGTTGGTAAGGGTGAAGGTGCTCTCTCAAGTATCCTGGTCCCAAGTTGTTTAGGGCTTTATACACTAGTACCAAAACTTTAAACTTGCATATATGATGCTGAAACACAGCAAAAGCAAGCCCAGGAGCGTCTTTATCATGCAAGGAAGAGTAAGGACCTTGGATCCTGCTGATCGGGACCCAGTTTTAAGACCCCTGCCACCTTAGAAATTGGGGGGGGGGGTCATATCAGATTTATTTATTTATTTGTGGATATTTATAAACTTCCCTTCATCAACCGAGATCAGATTTTCCGTGGACTATTCACCATTTTGAACAATTTATTGTTTCATCATGCATTTAATTATTTATCTTTGTATGGCCACCCGTTCGCATACATTATTGGGATAGCTAACAGAATTTCAGCTTGTTGTAATAAGGCAGAGTAGAACATAAAAATGTACAAACTGATTAATGGGTGAATTATGGAATAAAGCAGGGTGAATTGCAAAATGAAGTTAAGTCTACCTTGAAGTTCAGTCATCTTTTTTGAATAGGACTCTGAACATTCCACCACACCCACAGTTTGGGTTGGATGTTTGATCCAAGGCTTTGCCTTCATGCAGCAGTTGGATTTTTCATCTTCACCATTCACTTTGGTCCATCACATATAATGTCTGTTTCTTTCAGATATTACAAGGGAATAAAATACAATTTACAACAGTAGAAAATGTTGCAAAATATATGGCATTTATACAATTCTACCAAAAGGAGGCAGTGGTTGTATTATTATATCAGACAGGTACCTAGCATCCAACCACTTGTAATTACAAAGGACTCCAAACACTTGATAAGTCCACAATTATGTTTAACTTTATCAATGAACAACAGTGTTTATATAATTTATATGTCATTATATACACATACGTGTTGTAGATACATTTCCAAACATTGTCCTCTGTATGATATTTTACAATCTCTTAAAGTATAACCAATTGTTTACAAATAATTTGCTCCACATACAGAGATACATTCAAAACACATTCCCATCAATATTATTTAGTGGTACTATTCCAATGTTGTCCACTGTATATTATTTTATGTATTGATCAGCAAATAATATTTCATATATTTACAGGACTCCGGTATTCCACCTGTTTCGCACAACTTCATTATTTGTAATGAATTTGTTTACAAATTATTTGCAAATTATTTGTAAACAATTGGTTATACTTTAAGAGATTGTAAAATATCATACAGAGGACAATGTTTGGAAATGTGTCTACAACACGTATGTGTATATAATGACATAAATTATATAAACACTGTTGTTCATTGATAAAGTTAAACATAAATGTGGACTTATCAAGTGTTTGGAGACCTTTGTAATTACAAGTGGTTGGGTGCTAGGTACCTGTCTGATATAATTTATACAATTCTACCTCTCCAGGAAGTTTCTTCCTTTCCTATAAATTACACTTCCCTAACTTAACTCTATGAACAGTTTTTGGATCTTTAATGCCAGTTCTAATGCTTTTCAGTTTCTTCCAATCTCTCAATTTGTTTCTCTCAATTTCTCATTTTTCAAATCTTAAATTCAATTCATCCTGAACTTTGAGATCTTCTTTTAAATTTTCCATAAAAATGTATAAGCGTTTTGTGCACATTTCTCTCCTAATACATGAATTGTAATGCAATTTTGCCTGATGCACACATTTTTGTAAGTGTTTTCCCAATATAACGCATTTTAAAATTATTTATAAAATGCATACATTTTTGTGTGTATCCCCCCCACCATATATGTATTTTTTGCACTGATTGGAGAACTCCACTGCAAAATTTGAATTTTGATGTGTGAGCTTCGAAGGATAACTGAACTTTAGTTCATACATTGGTTCAAAAGTGCAAAATTAGGTACATTTGCATTAAAATATGAACTGAACTAATTCCTCTCCCACTCCTGTTCCACAGTAAAGTAAATAATGCGGCCTTCAGAGCAGAGTAACTTAAACCTACATATGCTCTATAGTTGAAAATGGAAAGGGAAGAGACAGATAACTTCTGCACTTACAAAGATATGAAGAAGTGGTGGGTGAGTGGGTGGGTGTTTCTAAAGACTGTCCTTGGGTGTTCTGAGAGGGATGCCTTTGATATAGTGTGCTGATAAGACTCTTACTCCATTAAGCTATACTGATTCAAACTTTCATGCATCATTTGGCAGAGAAAATGGGAATTTGTAGAAGTAATAGCTAACGTAAAGTACATTAGACAGGTAAGAAAACGACATTTACATGCTGATGCCATAGAGAAGAATACCGAGGCACAGGAAGAGCCCTTTCAGCTGGATATCTGTAATAGAATAAATGTGCTTCGGTTGAAATATGACTGAGAATGATGACTGCACTCCATGCCTTCGAGTCTTTGATGCCTTCCAGAATAGGGAAGGCGTTGATTGAATTTATTTATTTATTTAAAATATTTCTTGGCTGCCTTTCAGGGCAGAAGATGTTAGGATCAAGGCCTATTTCATGGTATTCCATGAATGGGAGAAAAATATTCTTAGGACGTATCAAACACAGTCTTTTATTTGATTTTTATTTGGTTTAAAAAAAAAAGGCACACTCAAGGCAGGATGCAATGTTTCAAGGGTTGAATGCAATCATACACACACACACACACACAAACACACACAAACACACACACTTATACTACAAATACAGGGCATGACTCATCCCTTCTAGAATGAGTCCTTTAGTGTAAGGTCTGAAAATTGCTAGGCATGCAAAAAGGTCTGAGGAGACAGACTGATGAAATAAATGTAATACTATATAGCTGGGGTGTACAAACATTTTTGCCCTGAAGGCCTCATTGGGATTTTGCAGGGGTGGCAAGTCTATACTTGTGTGTATCTGCGTATGTGTGAATGCACACATATTCACATACAACTCAGATACAAGTCACTCTCACACACACCACACAGTTTTCAAACCTCCTTGCCCTCCAGGAATCCAGATTCATAGCGCTTCCCCCTCTTCTAATCTACTCTCTTGCTGAAGGATCCTGACATTCCACATGCTGTTACCTGGAATATTTTCAGGGGAGAAATGCCCTAGAAAAGCACTCTATGGTTCTTGCCATAGATTCTCCATTCCTATAGCATCATAGGAAGCTGGCATGAGCCTTCAAGTACAAGGCATTTTCCTTTCTCCAATTTTTTCTGGGGTGTCTTGAGAAGGGTGACCATTATGACAGGAAAAAAAACAGATTTGTTATGAGTTTTGGTAACAAATCGGGAAGGGGGTGGGTGGGAAACTATGAAATTTGTTGAAAAATCTGGATTTTCCCCATCCTTCCCAGCCAACAGGCAGCTCTACTTTAATGAGAATTAACAAAAACACTTACAGCTCTGCCATTTTTAATGATAAAGAAATGAAACGTGGCACCATGATCGCTTTAAGGAAGGGCTTCATCCTTGCCAGGTTTGAAGCAGATTTGTTCATCCGTTGATTTTTAGGAATTTTGTAAAGTTTGAGATTTTAAAATTATTTTTTTACAAAACCACTGGAGCCATATCCTTCAAACTCAGGTTGTCAAACTTCCTCTTTAGGGTATTGCACCTTGAGAATTTTCAGCCCTTGGCATCAAGGGAAACTCAACTTTTTTGCTAAGAAGTGCTGGGCAAGCAGAGCACCTTGCCTGTTGTAGATTTGGTGGGCAGTCGGGCACCTGGAGTTCAGCAGAGGTGAGGCATCCACAGATCAAAATGTGGGAAAGGAGAGGTCAGTCAAAGCAGCCCACAGGGCAAAACGGAACAGGCCAGAGGCCTTTTTCTAAGAGTTCCACATCATGGGCGATGAAGGGTCATCCTTAGAGAAAAACTCTCATGACCAACAGTGAGGTGTCAGTCAAGAGAGAGGCTCTCATCTTTGTGGATGTCCTGGCATGTTGTTGCTTTGCTTTGCTACCCCTTCCCTTCCATTTCACTTTGTTCACTTGTGAGCTAAGCTCTGTCTGCACGGCTAGCATGCATTGCAGAACGTTTGAAGTGAGTGTCTGAGAAAAATAGATAGTTGTGTGGCTTAGGCTGGCTGGCATATCTCTTAGAGACGGACTGAAGACACAACTCAGAGATAGCTGTAGCTGAACCCTGAGAGGCTGGCATGCCACACAGAGCCTTTCAAGAGTGTCTCAGAATCAAGTGTTGGTGCAGGTGTTGGCTGGTTGGAGGCTTTGGCTGGCATCAGCTTCAGACAGAGTTACAACTCAGAGATGGCTTTAGCTTAGCCCTGAGAGGCTGGAATGCCACTCAAAGCCTTTTAAGAGCATCTCACACACTGGACTCTGTGTTGGTGCAGACAGAGGTGGCTGGTGGCACAGTTTTTTAAAAACAAAAGTCACCAGATATGACCAAGCTATAAGCTGACACCCTACCCCCAGCCACAGGGTACAAGTGCACAGCCTGGCTGGACTGTTGGGGCACTTTGGCAGAGAGAGAAGGGGGATTGTTTGAGGCTGGAAGCTGGAGACATCAGCTGGCTGGCATAAGGCAGAGAGAGGCTGAAGGCAACCCAGATTCACCTGTAGCTTGGCCCTGAAAGGCTGGCTTGCCACCTAGAGTGTTTTAAGAGTGCATCAGAGTCGAGCAGGTGTGCAGGAGGAGAGGAGGTGGAGGCAGCTGGTGGTGAAGGAAGGGAAGAATGTATCACACAGAGTATAGCAAAAGCTTCGAAGTACAGCAACTGAAGGCAACCCAGATTCACCTGTAGCTTGGCCCTGAGAGGCTGGCTTGCCACCTAGAATGTTTTAAGAGTGCACCAGAGTTGAGCAGGTGTGCACAAGGAGAGGAAGTGGAGGCAGCTGGCGGTGAAGGAAGGGGAGACTGTATCACACAGAATATAGCAAAAGTTTTAAAGTACAGCAAAAGCTACAAAAATAGGAGTGAGTGAAGTTAATTTCAGATACATTGTTCTTTATTTCAGTGATTTTAACATTAAGATGTTATATAGAACAGATTTGTCTTAATTGTGTGCTGTAAAATCAGATATGTGACCAAGGCTATGTTCAGGTGGGTACACCCCCTTGGTGCTGGACATGCCCCCTGGGGCCAGACATGTTGATGGGCATGCCCCCTTGAGAGCCGACCATGTTGTCCTCCTTTTTTGTTTCCAAAATATGGTCACCCTAGTCTTGGGGGCACACCACACTTTTGTCACCCCTGTCATAAAGGCACCAAGGATTTCTTATGGAATGTAAAGCAGGGGCCTTTTTTGAGGTTGAAATGTTGTAGGATCTTCAAACACTGTCGATTACCATACTCCCAGATTTTGGGCCTACATCAATAAAGTAGTTCAAGGGATGAGACAGTGGGGAGAAAGACTCACAGAGGTGTAGAACATTATTGACTAGGATAAGATGAATTTGTGGAAAGGGCACGGAAACTGCTAGAAGATGAACATTAATTGATGCGTTGAAACCAGGGGGAAGATTGGCAAGAGTTAAAATGATTTGTTGCACAGTCAGTTGTGAAAGTGACTTCCAGTGACAAAATATATTACAAGCCGTTAAAGCTCCTGAGCTTTTTGGACACATAAGCAGCAGTGGGACGATAGGTATTTCATTTCTGCTGCACTTCAATGCATCTGTAACTTGATGGCACTCATAAGCAATAACCTGAATTGCCTATCAGAGGAGCCATTTCCTCCTATTTACAAAAATGGGAAATAAATAATTTAAGACGCCACCAGTCCCGTAATGAAATAAAGTGAGTGTAGCAATGTGCATAATGAAGCAAAATACCCATAGCACTTGATATCCCAAAGAGATGACATTCCTGGGTGTAATGAGTTGTTATACAAAAGCACATTTTTATAATCTCTTGACACCTTTTTTCCAAAAAAAGGTTCTCTCTCTCTCTCTCTCTCTCTCTCTCTCTCTCTCAGTACGTATTTGCTCCAGACAAGTACAAGGTTAAAATTCAGCCATTGGACACAATTGAGCCAAAGTTAAAGCACTATATTAGCCCTAGTAGTTGATATGGAAGCAAATAGGGGTGTGCACGCCAAAAAATATCTTCGTTTACCGTTATCGTCATTTCGGACCAAAAATTAAAATATTGTCTTCATTCATGTTGTAGGTGAACCGTATCGTCTTCACGATAATTATCGTGAAAAAAATGATATTTTTGCAGCCCTATTTTTAAAGAAAAATGCCTATAACTTCTATATTTTAAAAGTTAGAGGCTTGAAACTTGGTTACAGTGCTTCTGGGGTATGCCTAAGTATGTGTATGAAATTTTAGATCGATCCCTCCAACCCTCAATTTTATATGAATTTTTTAAAAATCGTTTCCATTCTGACAGGTCTGAATGAACACACGTAGCAAGCTGTCATTCTGATCTGTCAGAACTGAAATGATCTTTAATAAATTCATATAAAATAGAGGGTTGGAGGGATCGATCTCAAATTTGGCACATATGTGTAGCAACATGAGAAAGTTGGATCCTACCCCTGGTGTTCTTTTTTCAACCAGATAATTAGGAAGATAAGGAATGAGACAAAAGAAGATAAAAGAGAGGTAACCATTTTGCACATATGGACATGCTGTAAACTGAGTCAGACCACTGGTCCATCTAGTCCAGTATTGTCTTTTTTCCTCATCACCTGCTCCTGATCCTTTTAGCATACACTCTACCACTGAGCTATGACCTCCTCTTTTGTGAAGATTCAGACACCCAACAAAAGACTCAGTGCTTTGTTTAACCCTTGTTCTCTCCAAAAGGGTCCAGTTTGGACTTACATGACCCCCATTGAGGGGGCATCTTGAATTCCAAAATAGCGATATGCAAATGACAAAGGCTAAGCTTGCTGAGTTTTTGTGCATGTCAACATTTCTGGATTCCTGATTGAGGGTAACTTGCCCCATCAAGTCTGAAAAATCCCTTGGTAATCCTGATATATGAACTTCTCAGTTGAGGTACTGGAGCCATTTAAAAGAACAATATGCTTTGCTTTTTATAAATAAATAAATAAATAAATAAATAAATAAATAAATGATAAACTAAGCAAATAACATCCTCTCATTTCCTCTGGTAAACATCTGCTCACAATCACAGTCAAGAATAAAGTGAATCTTTAGTATTATTTTCAGGAACATTTTTGCATGACTGCAGGGTTTTTTTCCTTCTTTTTTCTGTTAACTGCCCTTTCTCCCTCAATCTTTAACCAATCTATCTGAAATTTCCACACCATATAAAATAGACATTTCTTTTTACCTGCAAATTCCAGGAAGGTTGGTGAAACCATTTTGATTTTATTAAGGTTAGAACAACATGCCCCCCCGATTTCCATTTAACTTTACAGAACCCTTATTTTACTGATTGCTTTATATATTGGATCTACAACTATGGCTCCAATCATCAAAGAGGTATGCAATTGTTCTTCCTGTTATCAAGTACAGCAATTGAGTGGAACTGGGTGTTTGGGGTTTGCTTGTTTATAAACATATGCTGTTGGTGAAAATGTTACAGTGATGTGAAGCGCTTCAGACTCGAAGCTGGGGGAGGGAGTGTGGAACACAAAATCTGATGCACAGAAGCAGATGGAAGGTAATAATGATGGTGCCAAGGGAGCCAAGTGGAAATGCAGGCATGCTTAAATGTTGCTTTAGAAAGCAAGTGACTCACTATTTAATAAATGAACTACAGCCTTTTCTGCTTTATCAGTGGTTAGAGTGAAAATCAGTAAGAGGGGAAAATTACTGAGGGGGAATGAAATGTATAATCAAATGAGAGGCAATAAATCTTGATGTAACCATAAGATAGGTTTCTTCTGATGTTGCCTGAGTGGTGTGAGAGGTGTCACAATGAGCTTTTCTACATGAGGCGGATAATCAGCTAATAATAAGCTGCATCTACTTTTGGTTTCGTCACAGAATTGAGTTCCTTTCCTGCTTTTCCACTAGACTGTATAACCTCTAGGTGGCACTGTGGTGTAGCAGAATAGTGCAAATTCCATAAAGGAAGCCACACTTTTTATTTATTTTTTATTTCACAATTGCATTTTCCTGCGCTAAAAAAATCTCAGCAAAAGTACTGGTTAGAAACAGAAGTGAAACTGGAGGGTCTCAATGTTGTCTAAAGAATCTGTAAACAGCTGTGAGTGAGGGATGATGAGTGCATGATAAATACCCCATGTAGAAAAGCCCAGTGGGTCTTCCCCCCATGGCACTACAGTAGATCCTCCCTGTAGATGGGAGTTGACATACAACACATCTGGAGGATGGGGAAGGTTTGGCTATGCTACTTGGAAGATGGACTGCTGGCAAGGGACGGGTTGCACCTCACAAGAGCTGGGAAGAATGTGTTTGGCCACAACATGAATAACTTCATCAGGAGGGGTTTAAACTGAATCCTACAGGGGCCGGAAACGTAAACTTGGAGGCAACAATGGATGAAGGCCTATGCACTACAACAGAGAGAACAGCTCTAATAGCACCCCCAAATACTCTTCACAGTAATGTAGGAAAGAAGCTAGACTATAAAGCACATGGATTTCAATGTCTATATACTAATGCCCAGAGTATGAGAAATAAATAGAATGAACTTGAACCATTAATACTTGAAGGCAAATACAACTTGATAGGTATTACTGAAACTTGGTTGGATGATTCCCATGAGTGGAATACAGCAATTGAAGGGTATAATTTTTTCAAAGAGAAGGGAGGTGGAGTTGCACTATATGTTAAAAATACTTATCACTGCACAGAAATACAGGAGGATGAGCCTGGTAGCCCCATTGAGAGCATCTGGACTAACACAAATGGGACAAGGAATAAAAGGAGCATGATAGTTGGAGTCTACTACCAACCATCCTATCAAAGAGAAGACAAGGATGAAACTTTTCAAAAGCAATTTGCCAGTGTTTCAAGGAAGTGGGTTGTAGTAGTGATGGGGGACTTCAATTACCCCGATATCTGTTGAGAGACAAATTCTGCCAAAATTGGTCCCTCCAAGAAAATCCTGACGTGTGTGGCTGATAACTTTCTCCTTTAGACAGTGGAGGAAGGAACTAGAGGATTGGCTATCCTTGACTTGATACTGACCAATAGGGATGACTTAGTGGATAAAGTGGCAGTTACCTGAACTCTGGGGGAAAGTGACCACATCCTACTTGAGTTCTTGATTTTAAAGGAAGCAAAAGCTGAGTGTAGCCATATACATACTCTGGATTTTAGGAAATTAGGTTAATGCCAAATTCTATACATAGGAAAAAGAAACCAAATTCACAATTACAAGATGGGGAATATTTAGCTCTGCAATACTACAAGTGAGAAGGATCTTGGAATTGTTGTAGATCACAAGCTGAATATGAGCCAACAGTGTTACGTGGCTGCAAAAAAGCAAAAGCTATTTTGGGCTGCATTAATAGAAGTATAGCTTCCAAATCGTGTGAGGTACTTGTTCCTTCTATTTAGCACTGGTTAGGCCCCATCTTGAGTATTGTGTCCAGTTCTGGGCACTACACTTCAAGAAGGATGCAGATAACCTGGAGCGTGTTCAGAGGAGGGCAACAAAGATGATCAGGGGTCTGGAAACAAAGCCCTATGAGGAGAGACTGAAAGAACTGAGCATGTTTAGCCTGGAGAAGAAGGGAGATATGATAGCACTCTTCAAATACTTGAAAAGTTATCACACAGAGGAGGGCCCAGTTCTCTTCTCGATCCTCCCAGAGTGCAGGATGCAGAATAATGGGTTCAAGTTACAGGAAGCCAGATTCCGGTTGGACATCAGAAAAAACTTCCTGACTGTTAGAGTAGTACAACAATGGAACCAATTACCTAGGGAGGTCATGGGCTCTCCCATGCTAAAGGCATTCAAGAGGCAGCTAGACAGCCATCTGTCAGGTATGCTTCCTGCATTGAGCAGGGGGTTGGACTCAATAGTCTTAGAGGCCATTCTATGATTCTGTGATTCGTACTAGGAATGGAAATATCCAAGTTAAAATCCATCTTCAGACATGAGCCATTGGGGCTCTCTCGTTCTCTCTCTCTCTCTCTCTCTCTCTCTCTCTCTCTCTCTCTGCCTAACCTACTTCATATAATTAAGGAATAAACAGGGGAATGGGTAGCCATGTAAGCCACTCTGATCTCCTTTGAGAAAGTGTGGGTTCTATATGTAATAATGCATTACAAATTATGAGGTGCAATTGTATTGTTTTACATATGTTTGTTTGGTTCTTCCATGTTGTCTATAGGTTAATATAAAAAAAATGCTGGTAGGTGGGAAATCCTTTGCTTCCCCCCATCCCCCATGAAGCACAATTTGGATTGGAAATTGTGAAGAAAGAACAACTTATTTCTAAGGTGAGTCTTATTTGACAGATGTGACTACAAAGCCATAAAATGAAACACACAATTTTTTAACCTTGTCCATAGTACACAAATATAGGAGTATTAATATTTATTTTATTTTATTTTTGCTACAAATCCCAGAAGGGTGTATTTTCCTGCATTATTTATAAGATGGACAGTATACTCTGGAGAGGAGAGCTGTTGGCAAATGTTTGCGTGTTCATTGTTGAAGCAGAGAGAAGTGTGTGATCTGTCTTGCTTCGGAAATGATTTGTACAAGAATGCCCAAAGCACAGGATACAAGTCTGACAGTTTCATAAAGCTAAATAAATACACTTTTGTAAAATGCCATCACCTATTTGCAACAAGTTTTGAGGGATTTTCTCTAGTGAAGTCATTCATGGGCTTCAGAAACCTAGGGGCTGTCTTGACATCTTCTTTGCCCCTGAGTGGCGCCGGATCTGCGTGGTGTCAATTAGATGACGCAGCCACAGATTTGAAGTCACCTTGGCGCAAAGAGCTGAAAATGAGCAGCCCTAAAACTCCCAGCATGCATTGCAGCTAATGATAGATGGACTTACTGGGGTCCATGAGCAGCGGGTGTCATGGGCTCACCACTGCTGCTCAAGCCCCTCAATGGCTCACCTCATTGTCCATGAGTGCCCTGCAGCCGCCCGCTTCCCCTGTGAGCCACCCACCTCTCCCTGCTGCCCATAATGCTGGGCTCCCAAAAGTGCACAGATCTGATCTTGTGCACAATGGCTACTGTGAGTAGCCATTTCCGCAAGATTCGAACCTTCTCTGTTGAGCAAATAACATTCAGTTATATAATGCTGGAGCAAATGACGCATGTTGGGTGCCCCATTAATAAAGATGGGGCATAGGAAGGATGAATGATCGCTAGCATCTGGAATGCTGCAGCTTTCCCTGAAATCTGTACAATGCAGCTCTCAGAAACAATTCTAAAGACTAGTCATTTGTGAACTACTAGCACACAAAAGATCTGTAATTACATTTATGTTAATTTGGGGGTAGCACTTGAACTGAATAACGCATTATTGCAAAGGCTTCTAATTTGGAAATATACATGGATTCCATCATGTGCCAATGTAAATTACCAAAGGGGGGAGAAGTATCCACCTAGTTTCCTAGCAGTATGAGGAACTTTCATTCGAGAATATCAATGAGAGTTAAGAGGGGTGTGTGATTCACACTGTCTCTCTGTATCCTTGCTGTTTCCCTTGCATTTCAAATGAAATCTTTCTTCTTCTTTTTTGCAGGAAATTAAAAACAACAACACCAGGCTTCTTTCTCTCAGCATCAAGAAAATTAATGCACTTGTGTACATTCCTTGAGGGCTTTCCTCTTGCTCAAAATCTCTTTTGAAAGAATCATTCATTTAGTCACTGGATTTCCCCTTCTATTTGTTTTGTGTAAGCTCTAGCCATTCCTCCTTCACCTGCAAAAGAACCCAGATTTGCATCCATATAATGATTCATGTAACTCATAAACAGCTTCCTAGTTTCTCCTAAGATTACTAACCCATTTCTTCACCACCAGAAAATGAAGGCAAAGTATTGGATACACAGAAGACACAGCCATGAAAGGGGGTAGAGATAATGCTAATTGTCATAATAATTGTATCTGTATATAATATGCTGGTGAGTCCACTGTAACATTTTACCTATTTTGCACTGCTTTCAAGCATTATCCCCTAATCATGGTGGCTGAGGCACTCCAAAGCAATCCAAGATTTGATGCCATTTTGCCCTTTGGCACGAAGGTGTCTCTCAGAAGCCCAAGGTAATAACATGTGGAGAGTCAGTGCTACTCCACTGCACATAAATGCACAAAATGGATTCCTGCTAGATTTCTTCCAAAGGGCTGTCTGCAGCTCTCATGCTTCTCAACACTTCCTGGGTTGGTCTTTTGATATTCATCAAAACAGGTAACATTGACAAACCTGTGGGGGAGCCTATGGACATAGAGATCTACACATAGATAGCCCCATCCCCTTGCCAATATTCCATTCAATGCACAGGTGTCAAAGACAGAGAAATGTGTGAGCTCCCACTTGTCCCTCAACACACTGGATGAATGCAAGGACAAAGCTCTTATGAATAGACTCTTGAGCTTCAAGTGGTTGGGACCTGGTTTCAAAAACCGTGCTTGTCCATAAAGCACATGAGGTAAAGTCATTTTCTCTCAGCCTCCTCCTCCTCCTCCTCCTCCTGCTCCCATAATTGCCATGAGGAAAAATGGGACAACTCAATGTACACTGTCATGAACTCCTTTGGGCCAGAAAGGGACAAAATAAAAAAATAGATAAATAAGGACTAATATAAAGTAGCACTTCAAGCTTGTTTATACACTAGGCTTTCCACATGATGAATGTTCACCATTCACCCTGATATTGCTTAAAATATTGCATGTGACATAGGCCAACTGAGTTGGGTGACCATATGAAAAGGAGGACAGGGCTCCTGTATCTTTAACAGTTGTATTCAAAAGAGAATTTCAGCTGGTGACATTTTTATGCATGCAGCACCTGGTGAAATCCCTTCATCACAACAGTTAAAGCTGAAGGGGTATAGCTAGCATGACCAGATACAAAAGATGACAGGGCTCCTGCAGTTCCAATTGTTGTGATGAAGAAGGAATTTCACCAGGTGCTGCATGCATATAAATGACACCTGCTGAAATACCCTTTTCTATACAACTGTGAAAGATACAGGAGCCCTGTCCTCCTTTCCATATGGTCACCCTACAACTGAGCAAATTATTCAAAAAAGGAAAGGAAGATGGCACACAGTCCACAACAGAAATTACACTATACGTATGGTGGGGTGAGTATTCTCACTTCCAGACCATATGTAGAGTGGGGCCCATTCCAGTGTCCCCCTGTGGCTGCCATTTTGTATGCCACAGCAATTTTTTTAAATGTGGGAATGCAAAACAATGTATAAACTGCTATTTCTCTTTCTGGTGAATCAGACAACCAGATCACTGCAAATATAAGTTGTCAACATGAGGGGAAAGAGAAGCATCTCTCAGCAATGCAGTTGTGTGCATTAGCCATTAATGCACGCAGCATCAGGCTCATTCAAGGGATGAACATACATGTGATGGCTTGCACATCTACCACAGGCTATCCCAAGTTACCAAGGAAGGACTTTTCACATCACCACAGAACACTTCAAACAAAATACTTGTCAATAGTGAGTAAGCACATAGGCCATGAGCCAGGAAGTTATGATGCCAGCCATAAATGCCTTGAGGTGCTTCAAGCCAACTACAATTCTCTCAAGACCCTCCCCATAGGTGCAATACGGGAATAATGCTGATGGTGGTGGAGGTGGTGGTGGTGGTGATGCACATCCCTATAGGGCTGTTCTAAAGATTCCTGGGATACTGCATATTAAGTACTTTGAGTGTTTGAAATGTGCTATACATTTTTCATGGCCTCTGGCTGACAGCTATCAGGTAATCGAACAAGCAATATGTATGAGTGGGTGATTCAATCCCAATGTAGTCAAAGAACTTCAATATACACATCATCTCCATTATCCTTACTACAGATAGGACTGTCATAATTTAGTGGCATATAACTAACCTAAAAGAGTGATTCTGTGGCCCCTAGGCTTCACACCTAGACATGTTGCAGATCTCCTCCACGGCTGTAGACAAAGAAGATGCCATGATCCAAAATATCTTATGGCCTCTCCAGTCCCCTCCCTGCCAACTGAAAGGTAAGTCAGCTTTGTGGGCTCAGAGACCTGTTTAGCTGCTTCTTGTATTTTAAATGGAGGAAGGGAAGCAAAATTTGTCTCCCATCCGCCTCTTACCCGGCCTTGCCAGCAGAGTATATGATAGACAGAAGGCTCCAAATTTTGAGTCCTCTATTTTTTGAGGATGCAGTCCATAGGATTGTGCTCTAAGAACTAAAAAAAACTTTGTATGATTTTTAGATCCTTAATTCCTTACTAAGGTCAATAGCCAAGGAGGTCCAACTGCTAATGTAAATTACATGGAAGTAGCGTAAACTGCCTCTAGCATAGCACCAATAATGTTAGTTGGCACGCCAAGTTTCCCAGAATTTGTGTGTGTGTCAACTAACACTATTGGCATTGCACTAGAGGTAATTTACACTGGTACAATGTAACTTGCATTAGTGATTGTGTCCCATTAGATAGTGCCTGACTAATCTGTTAAGTTTTACTTTCTCCCACCTTAAATTCTTAAGGTCTCAAGTTCTTTCCCTCCCGTATATGAACGATTTTGCAAATGTTAGTAATTTTTTTATTATTTAAAAAGATCTGAAACAAAATTATCAATCATCTGCACACCAGCCAAATTTAGTAAGTATACCTATTCCCAGCATGGAGGGGAACAGCCATGTAGTTGTATAAGATGAGGAGCCAATCAGAAAACAGAAGTGGCAAGTCCAATTCAGCATTAACATGATTGAATACACAGGGATTCAAATCCAGCAAAGCACTCTGTTAGTTTAGGTTCCTCCCAGATTCAGTTGTTTTTTCCAAAAAAAAAAGAAAAGAAAAAAAAGGAAAAAATGCTCAAGTTCTTTCCATAGAGAATATTAAGACATTTCTGAATTTTCGTGGGTTTAAATAAATAAATAAACATAAAAAACGAACTAAAAAAAAGCACAACTATCCCTATTCCTGACAAACCTGAAAGATCTTCCATTGTTTCTAGAACAATGTAGGAAGCAGTAGGCCCAGGTGTAATTCAATCTTGATATGTGTATATTGTGAATTTCTAAATTCAGCTGTTGTGTATTTCCATTTTTGTTCTGTACCTTTCAAATCCAAGCATTTCCCTGTCTTCCAAGGAAAGTTTGTTGATTTGATGCATTAATGTTTTTTGGCAAAAACAGGTCAATTGACAACTCTAACATTTCAGTAAAAATCTTGGGAATTGAGGCATAGGGGGTGGGGACTGGAGAGGAAGAGATTATTTTAAGATAGGATACGATTATCCCATTGGACACTAGATGGAGCCATCACAAAACAATTCCCTTCAGGTCTGGTTTTTAAAAAATCAGAAAGTTTTGTTCATAACTTATTTTTTCCCTATCAATTTTGACGAGGAAGATGCTTGACAAAATGTATTATGCTCTGTATACACAGTCCTGGAAGCAATTCATCCTCACCTTATGGAACTGCAACCGTATTCATTCATACATTTGACCGCCCAGGATAACCTTTAACATGCATTCCAAGTGTCCCTATTTTCTGGTATCTGGTCGATGTCAGTTTGTGCACAGACCTACACTAGAGGGTTCCCCCCACCCCCAACTCTAGTTTCAGATCCTTTTAGAAGTTAAATCTGAGTGAAAGGTCAGATCGATCTTGTGTCAAGTGGCACGGGCATACAGAATGGCACTGGAGAGCCAAGGTCGCCTTCACTCCACCTGGGCTTTCGCATCCTGTTTCAGTACATGTGGGCTTTGCTCAGACACAGAAAGCTCATGTATCCTGAAGTCTCTCCCTGCTGAGCCACCCCCTTTTAGTCAGGTGACTTTGCCTGCACTGCGCCTTCCACCATTCAGGTGGATGCAGGGATGGCTGAGCAACCCAGTCAGCGTGTGGAAGACTGGTTCCTCTAGGTGCATTCTAAGATGGCTGTCTTCTCCATACATTGCTTGCCATGGGTATGGAAAGGGGAAACCCCAATGTTATCTCAGACGGGAGATTAACATCAGGGTTATCTGTCCCAGAAACTGGCCCACAGATGAATGTGAGCAAGGCCTGGGTAGAAGCGTGGCATGGGAGGAAACCTCTGCCAGATGAATTGGGACCGCTGAACTTTGGCTGAATTCGTTCCATGGGCTGTCAGTTTGCTGCCCCTGTTTTAGAAGATCCATTCGGAAAGAAGTGCTTGTTCTTGATTAGATCGCAAGCCCATTTTCCCCAGGTGTTCCCATGATTCCCAGGTGTTCCCATGATTTGATGTGTACTCTACCTTTCTATCAAAAATGGCACTCAAAGCAGCTTACAGTCACTGGTAAAAATAACAACAAGCAAATACATTAAAACACAATAACAATTAAAAACACAATAAGGACAGAGTAAAAAGAGCATCCATCTCAACAGACCTGCTTACATACCTAGGGTGACCAGATAAAATCTAGGTCAGGGCTCATGTAACTTTAACAGTTGTAGAGAAAAGGGAATTTCAGCCAGTGTCATTTGTATGCAATTAGTTCCTGCTGAAATTCCCTCTTCATCACAACCGTTAAAGTTGCAGGGGCCCTGCCTTCTTTTGTATATGGTCACTCTAGTATAGTGCCTGCAACTTTAACAGTCGTGATGAAGAGGGAATATCACCAGAAAATAATTGCATACAAATGACACTGGCTGAAATTCCCTTTTCTCTACAACTGTTAAAGGTACATGAGCCCTGACCTGGATTTTATCTGGTCACCCTATACATACCAAAGGCCCACTTGAACAAAGTCGTCTTTGCCTGCTGGTGAAAGGACAGCAGAGAGGGAGAAGACCTAGCCTCCTTCAGCAAGGAGCTCCACAGCAAGGAAATATAAAATTGCTTAGCCTTGGGAAGAACTTCATTCATTCCCTGAAGTTTGGCCACAGGCTGCAGATGCCTGACTAGATGTCTCCTGCACACAGCCTTGCCTAAAAGGAAAAGGGAACCTTGGGGGATAACAGAGCTTACTATGAGTGACATGGAAGTGATCAATGCAGTAAAGTAAAGGCAGATGAGAGCGAGGGCAGTAAAAATGAACATCATTTTCAAAAAGAATTCCAGAAAGTTTTGAACACACACAAAAATGCCTCTCAACAATTTTGCTTCGCTCTTATTCAATCATGAGCTGAAGTGCAATGTTTGACCAGGCCTCTCTTTACAATCAGAATGGGAAACCTCCTGCCCACAAGGCTTTGCATCTGGCCCATGGCCTCCCCTTCTTGGCCCCACCCCTGCATGGCAATTAGGCTTAGGAAATGACAGCTGGGGGGGATACTCTCTAGCTTCCGCATGCTGTAATGGCTGCCAAAAATCTACCATTGTGACAATTAGGTTTAGGAAAAAAGTCCAGTTTGCAGAAATGGGTCTTTTCCCTTCCCTGAACCTACTTTGCCACATGGGGGAAGGGGGGCAAGAGAGGGAGAAAAGGAGAAAGAAATAGATAGAGAGAAGAGGGGGGAAGGCAGAGAGAGAAAGAGAGAGAGAGAGAGAGAGAGAGGGAGAGGGAGGGAACAGTTGGTGGTGGGGAGAAAACAGTGGACACCTTTGGTTTGGGCTTTGGCCACTGATGACTTTGGCCCTGAACATACTCAATATGTCACCCCTGAAGGAACACAAGCCATGATTTAGAATAGGTTCCCCCACTTTTTTTTTTACATGGAGGGATGAGCTCTTTCTTACCTCAAGCCCAGGATATGTTTGATAATAACATCAAAATACACTTTAAGTTCTACATGGAAACTTAAATAGATACCTAAGAGAGTAACATTTCTGCAGGCAGAAGAAAGCTTTCCCATTTTCAGCAATAACAAAACAATGAAGTAAACAGACTACATTATTTAATTAGTATTAGTACATCGCATATATATTTATGCTAATATGTCTCTGGAGAAAGGAGTGCAGATGCAATAAAATGCGGGGCTTTAAAAAAATGGGGGTATATTTTAGAGTAACAGCTTCCCTGTAAAACTGTGCATATTAGTGTGAGTGAATTAAGTTATTTATCATTGTAAATGGTTCAACGTTCGCCATAAAACCCAGTAAAATAGAAGTTTGTTTCATGTGCTCATCAAGAGGGTAGTTTAGTAAATGGATTAATATTCTAACCTCAATACTCTCTTAGAGCAGAACAGGAAAATACTGCAAGGATTCCTGGGATGGCATTAGTTACAGATGTATTCCTTTGGTATCCCTTAATACTGAAGAGGCTTATAAAATCAGACTATAGGAAAGAATGAGGGAGAACACCATGATTTTGTAATACTATGGTTGGTTTATAATTCAAAAATAGGCCCCTCAAACATAGATCAATCATTTACTGAGTCATAGAGCAATCCTATGGTCCCTGGAAGCATTCTGGGCGGTTTACATAGGATTAAAACAATTAAAAACAATATACAAAAATTAAAACAGCAAAATCATGCAACATACATACAATATACACATACATTTAAAACTGCTACAACAGCCCAAAAAAGCTACAAAAAACAAAACAAAACAAAAAAACAAACCAAGGCTCCTCAGATATTGCCAAATGCCTGACAGAAGAGGAAAGTCTTGACCTGGTGCCGAAAAGATAACAATGTTGGCGCCAGGCGGGCCTCGTCAGGGAGATGGTTCCACAATTGGGGGGCCACCACACAGAAGGCCCTCTCCCTTGTTGCCAATCTCTGAGCATCCCTCAGAGTAGGCATTCGGAGGAGGGCCTTAGATGTTGAATGTAGTGTTCGGGTAGGTTCATGTCGGGAAAGGCGTTCCGTCAGATATTGTGGTCCCAAGCTGTGTAAGGCTTTATAGGTTAAAACCAACACTTTGAATCAGGCTCGGAAACATACAGGCAGCCAATGCAAGCGGGCCAGAGTAGGTCTTATATGCTCGAACCTTCTGGTTCCAGTTATCAATTTGGCCGCTGCATTTTGCACAAGCTGCAGCTTCCAAACCACCTTCAAAGGCAGCCCCACATAGAGTGCATTGCAGTAATCTAACTTGGAGGTTACCATAGCATGGACAACTGAAGCCAGGTTATCCCTGTCCAGATAGGGACGTAGCTGGGCCACCAACCAAAGTTGGTAGAAGACACTCCGTGCCACTGAAGCCACCTGATCCTCAAGTGACAGAGATGGTTCAAGGAGAACCCCCAAGCTACGAACCCGCTCCTTCAAGGGGAGTGCAACCCCATCCAGAACAGGTTGAACACCCTCCATCCGGTCAGCGGAACCACCCACTAACAGCATCTCAGTCTTGTCTGGATTGAGTTTCAGTTTATTAGCCCTCATCCAGTCCATTGTCGCAGCTAGGCACTGGTTCAGCACATCCACAGCCTCACCTGATGAAGATGAAAAGGAGAAATAGAGCTGCGTGTCATCAGCATACTGATGACAACGCACTCCAAAACTCCGGATGACTGCACTCAACAGTTTCATGTAGATGTTGAACAGCATGGGGGACAAGACAGACCCCTGTGGAACCCCATACTGGAGAATCCACGGGGCTGAGCAATGTTCCGCAAGCACCACCTTCTGGAGCCGACCAGCCAAGTAGGAGTGGAACCACTGCAATGCAGTGCCTCCCACTCCCAACTCAGCTAGTCATCCCAGAAGGATACCATGGTTGATGCTATAGAAAGCCACTGAGAGATCAAGGAGAATCAACAGAGTCACACTCCCCCTGCTTCTCCCGACATAGGTCATCATACAGGGCGACCAAGGCTGTTTCCATGCCAAAACCAGGCCTGAAACCCGACTGAAATGGATCCAGATAATCGGTCTCATCCAAGAGTGCCTGGAGCTGGCTTGCAACTACCCGCTCCAGGACCTTGCCCAGGAATGGAACATTTGCTACTGGCCTGTAGTTATTAAGATTTTCAGGGTCCAAGGAAGATTTCTTTAGGAGTGGTCTCACTGCCGCCTCTTTCAGGAGGCCTGGGACCACTCCCTCTTGCAAAGAGGCATTAATTACTTCCCTGGCCCAGCCAGTTGTTCCATCCCTGCTAGCTTTTATTAGCCAAGAGGGGCAAGGATCCAATATGGAAGTGGTTGCACGAACCTGTCCAAGCACCTTGTCAACATCCTCGAGCTGCACCAACTGAAACTCATCCAAGAAAACAGGAGAAGCCTGTGCTCTGGATACCTCACTAGATTCATCTGCTATAACACTGGAGTCTAAGTCCTGACGGATGCCAAAGATTTTATTCTGGAAGTGCCCAGCAAATGTATTACAGTGGGCCTCAGATGGTTCTACCATGTCCTTGGGGCCGGTGTGTAAAAGCCCTCGGACAATTCTGAAAAGCTCCGCTGGGCGGCAGGTTGATGTTTGAATAGTGGCAGCAATGTATTGTTTTTTTGCTGTCCTCACTGCCCCTGAATACAGCTTACCATAGGCACTTACCAGTGTTTGATTGCATCCATCAGGAGTTCGTCTCCATCTGCCCTCAAGCCGTCTCCTGTTTTGTTTCATCACTCTCAGCTCAAGGGGTATACCATGGAGCTGTACGAGCTCTACACAGGAGAGGGCATTCAGGAGCAATCATGTCAACTGCCCGGGTCATTTCTGCATTCAACAGATGAACCAGGGTTTTGACAGAAGAGCCAGCCCTATCAGCCGGAAAACTCCCCAGAGCCCTCTGGAAACCATCTGGATCCATTAGCCTCCGGGGGCGGACCATCTTAATGGGTCCCCCACCCTTGCAGAGGGGAAAGGCTACTGTCAGTCTGAACCTCAGCAGGTGATGATCTGACCATGACACAGGGGTTGATGTAAAATCCCCCACTTTCAGATCACCATCTTCATGTCCAGTTGAAAAAACCAAGTCTAGAGTATGCCCTGCTAAGTGTGTTGGGCCGATGGCATGTTGAGACAGTCCCATGGTTGTCATGGAGACCATGAAATCCTGAGCTGCCCCAGATAAAGTGCCCTCGGCATGAATGTTCACATCCCCCAGAACCAGGAGTCTGGGGGACCTCAACATTACACCCAAGACCACCTCTGTCAGCTCAGCTAGGGAGTCCGTTGAGCAGCGGGGTGGGCGGTACACCAACAGAATTCCTGATCTGTCCCGTTGGCCCAACACAAGGTTCAAACACTCTAGACCAGAAGTCATATGGACAGGGAGCCTGCAGAGTGGGATGGAGTTCCTATAGACCACAGCAACCCCCCCTCCCTGGCCCTCAGGTCTACCCTGATACTGAACCAAGTACCCCAGTGGGCACAGCTGGGAGAGACTAACTCCTCCCTGTCCTCCCACCCAGGTCTCCGTTATACATGCCAGATCGGCTGCCTCATCCTCAATTAAGTCGTGGATGAGGGAGATCTTATTATGCACCGATCTGGCATTTAAAAGCAGCACCTGGAGGCATGAGGGCTGGCTGATAGGACAACCAACAAGCCTGTGGGTGTGAGGGGGACCGGAACAAGGCACAGCCATTAATTGTCTGGGCCTCGTTCCCCTTACCTGGCAAGTCCTCCTCACAAAGCCATATCTCCCTCTACCCGTCACTACACTGATTGTGCCCCCCTCAGACCCCTCACTTGGCCCTGTATCCTCCCTCCCAGGCACTTAGCTCAAGCCTGGGGAAAGGGAAACAAAACAAAACAAAAAACAAATGAAAACAAAAAGCCAGCAGGCGGCCCTTCCTCCCCCCCAGGCAGCAGGCCTCCCTCTCCTGCAGGTTTGATGGGTTTCCCAGGCCCCCACAGCCAGCCAGCTTAAATATCCCTCCCAGGAAGGGAGGGGGACAGGTGTAATTGTCCACAGCAGCTGGCTCAGTACCTGGGGGCCTTGTCCTGCAGGGAGTGGCAGTCAGGCAGCAGTCCACAGGGAAGAGCAGCGGTGATGGTAATGGCAGCAGCAGCAGCAGAGTGGACTGGCAGCAGGCAGCCTTTCCTGCCTCTCCTGCAGGTTTGATGGCTTTCCCATATGATATGATGGTTCACCCCTTCTGAAGCTGTAGACAGAGAGCTTTTCTACATGAGGCTATTAATACACTGTATCTACTTCCAGTTTTGTCACAGGCTTAGGGAAGGTGTGGCCCTTGATATTGTTAGACACCAAGCCCAATCGTCGCTTACCATCGACCATGCTGGCTAGGGCTCATGGGATCTGGAGTTCAGCAACACCTTTCAGAGGCCTCGTCATCAGTAACAACCTTTGCCTTTAATATTGTAGCGCCCACTCTCTGGAACTCCCTAAATCAACAAATTCAGCACCAACCCTTCTGCGTTTTCAGTGCCTACTGAAAACAGACCTTTTCCAACAGGCATTCCCAGAATGGTAATTTTGTCCTCTGGATGAAGATGTGGGTGTTTTCTTGTAAGAACCGAAGAAGAGCCATGCTGAATCAGACCAAGGGTCCATCTAGTTCAGCATACTGTTCACACAGTGGCCAACCAGCTGCCCACAGGAAACCACAGGCAGGCCATGAGTGCAACAGCACCCTCCCACCCATGTTTCCCAGCAATTGGTGTACATAGACATAGCGCCTCTGACATGGGAGATAGCATACAGCCATCAGAACTCTTAGCCAACCCCCTTTTAAAGCCATCCAAATTGGTGGCCATCTACATCTTGTGGTAGTGAAGTCCATAGTTCAACTATGCACTGTGTGAAAAAGTACTTCCTTTTCTCTGTCTGAATCTTCCACCAATTAGTTTCATGGGATGACCCTGGGTTCCAATATTACTGAACATCACTTAGGTATTTCTTTCATGAAAGCAATTCATAAACATTGCCAAATAAATAAATAATCAATTGGAGGAAATGAAAAATAAGCCACAAAATGGAATTATTTGCCCTAATTCCATAACCTTTGCGTATGCAAATGAAATCCATTCTTTTTCTTGCTTTGTATCGACAGAGCCAATGTTGCCATTAGGTTTCGGAACCTCATTTAGATTAATGAAACCAGAGACTGTGACTTTAATTCTTCTGTTCAGAAGTTGCTATTTGCTAATGAAAAATGAAAAATTAATAGGAATGGCATAAAAGCAAAAAGCAGGTAATAATCTTTGCACTATTGAACTAATTGTTGAGCCCAAAGAATTGTCTGGCAGTAAAAGGCAAAGCTGTACTAATGAAGGTTAAATGTTCTGGATGGAGAGAGAGGTTACTTAGGGATTATATGCAAACTAATTTGATCTCCGCAGAGAAAGCACAGAAGAAGCCTAGAGTCCTAAAGTTTCATTTCACGTGGGGTTTGATAAGAATATATCAAAATTCACAAATTCCTTCCTATTCAGGATGGAAAGAGCTTGAGAGTTGTTGTTGTTTTTAAAGGCAAATGTGGAGAAAGCAAAACTGACATATCTACCCCTCCCAAGGTAAAGCAAAATCTCAGAAAATGTCCGAACTCTCCGTTTGGTTTTGGATGTTGAAATTCTACCTAAGAATTTGACAGTTTGTGTTTAAGATCAAGATTTGTTATACAAAATTTGACTGTTTTGAATTCTGTCACCTGCTCAAGGGGATGCTTCCTGATTAGGTGAAGGAATATGTTAGAACAAAACATATTAAATGCTATTGCAAATCACTGTCAGACATTGTCACATACTCGCAGCCACAGCATGTCAGATGTCAAATACTGTCAAAATGTTGAGAGCTGTGACAAACAAAATCATCTGGAGTTAAGCGTCAAATGGTCACCTGTGAGCCTCTGTCTACGTTGTAGAGGACTCAGCTGGCCCCTATGATTGCTGAAACCATGAACTCATTTAGACACATCTGCCTGATGACAGCATGAGTGGATGTTCCTAATAGTCATGGGATTGCCCTCACCCCCATTTTCATTTGTCATTAGCTTCAGAAAACCAGCGTTGGGCGAGGGTTTTTTGTGGGGTGGAGGAATAGGAAAGAGTGGGGAAGAGGGAAGGAAAGAGATCTCCTTCTGCCCACTCTGACGCCTGGAACTATATTTTGCAGTGACCCAGGCACAAATACCCCTGACACTCACAGTAGCCCTAGCAAAAACATGTATTTCCCAGTGCTACATGTGCTGTTTCATGCTACATGTGCCGGAAGGGAGACAAAGACCTCCTGGTCAGCTGTGGGATGGGTGATGGAGGTTCATATCCCAAGCTAAAGGATATTAACTTCAGTGACACGCTAGTACTTAATTCAGTCCCCTAGTTTTCAGTCTTTCATATAAGGGAGAGAGAACTGGGTCCAGAAGTCCGATTACTCCCCTGCATCCACTCCCCAGACCCAGCTCACTGGCCCACAGCGCATTCGTGAGCCCCTTTTCAAGCACCCCACGGACTTATGAGCACCCAGCAGCCATTACTCTGGTCCTGATCCTCCATTGTTATGCACAATGGAGGCTCAGGACCAGAGCGAATGGCTGCTGGGTGCTCATCAGGAGGGTCCAGAAATTGCGTGTTTCCCATGTTGTATAAATGAGGCCTTTACAGCCGCCATTTATGCAAGGTCAGAGATACACAATTTCCAGAGCCTCGATTTTGCACAAGAATGGAAGCTCTGGACCAGGGTGGATGGGCTCGCAGCCTCATCAGGTGCCTGCTGATCCAGGAAAAACTCACATGCGGCTTGGCAAGCATCCGATGGAGCTGGACACAGGTGAGTCCCTCCCTCTCTAGAGTTGGATAAATGTGGCATCTCTTTATCTGGCCTATACAGTGTTGTATAAAGAACCCCTCCCCATAGCATTTTTTTTTAGCTGCGAAGGAGGCCTAGCTGAGGCTTCAGTCTTATGTGGATGCAGAGTGGCCTTCATAACAAGCAGGACCTATTTGCTGCCGCCCCAGTACTTTAGAAGGCCTACCCCTAATAAGGCATACATTTGAGTCTTCCCTACTGCCTTTCTGGAGGCAACTCATGGCTTTTCTTTTTCTGTCTGTGATTGGTGGTGGAGTTGCCAGTGCAGCAGGGGGTTTCCTAGCACCAGTGCACTGGTGGGACAAAGGCAAGGGTGGGCAGAAAGTAGATCTCCAGATGGCTTGGTCTTTGGACAATGGCTTAGCATTCCTGACCATTGGCCATACTGGTAGAGAGCCCAAGGGAGGAAGTCCCTTAGGGGTGCTTTTCAGAAAGCTCAAGCAGCCAGAGAGGCTGCAAGGTCAGAACAGGATAAACATGATAAAATAAAGAGTACACACACCACCACTACCCCTCAGCCACCTCCTTATAGTAAGGGAAAGCACTGAAGCCCTACACACTGAGAAATGTGTGTGAGGTACTGGTTCCACTCTATTCGGCAATGGTTAGGCCTCATCTTGAGTATTGCATCCAGTTCTGAGCACCACACTTCAAGAAGGATGTAGACAAGCTGGAAGGGGTTCAGAGGAGGGCAACGAGACGAGAATGATCAGGGGTCTGGAAACAAAGCCCTATGAAGAGAGAGACTGAAAGAACTGGGCAGGTTTAGCCTTGAGAAGAGAAGACTGAGGGGAGACATGATAGCACTCTTCAAATACTTGAAAAGTTGTCACATAGAGGAGGGCCAGGATTTCTTCTTGATCATCCCGGAGTGCAGGACACAGAATAATGGGCTCAAGTTACAGGAAGCCAGATTTCAGCCGGACATCAGGAAAAACTTCCTGACTGTTAGAGCAGTACGGCAATGGAACCAATTACCTAGGGAGGTTATGGGCTCCCCCACCCTACAGGCCTTCAAGAGGCAGCTGGTCAACCATCTTTCAGGTATGCTTTAAGGTGGATTCCTGCATTGAGCAGGGGAGTTGGACTAGATGGCCTTATAGGCCCCTTCCAACTCTACTATTCTATGATTTCTTTGAAATTCTCAACATCCTTGTGAAAAAGGCAGAAAAGCAACTGCTTCTTGCACAGGGGAATGAAGAGGTTGCAAAAGGGCAGGTGGGGGTTCAGAACAGTAGTAATATATGTATTAATAATTCATAATATTCCATGGAATACATAAGAACATAAGAAGAGCCATGCTGGATCAGACCAAGGGTCCATCTAGTCCAGCACGCTGTTCCCATGGTGGCCAACCATCTGTTGACCAGGGACCCACAAGCAGTACACAGTGCAACAGCACCCTCCCATCCATATTCCCCACCAAGCGGTTTATACAGGCTTACTGCTGCTGCTACTGGAGGTAGCACATAGCCATCAGGACTAACAGCTATTGCTAGCCTTCTCCAGGAATTTATCCAACCCCCTTTTAAAGACATCTAAATTGAGGACCTTGTGGTAGTGAATTCCATAGTGAATTCCATAGTTCACGCGGCCTGTCCCTCAGTGGCGCACTAGGTGATGACGTCATCACCCGGCGCGCTACTGAGAGACAGGCCAGGAAGCCTGTTTCTCAGTAGATTCCGAGCACCGGAGGGAAGCAGACGCCCCAGCAGGTAAGGAGCGCGAAGCGGGCGGGCGGGGCGAGCAGCGTTGGGCGAGTGGCGCGAGGCAGGTGGGCGACGTAAGGTGGGCGTGCGAGCGGGGCGGGGGTCGGCGCGGCATGGGCGGGGTGTGCATGCAGGCGGCGCAAGGTGGGCGGGCGGGGGGCGAGGCGGGCAGTGCGGGGTGGGCGGGCAGCGCGGTGCGGGCGGCGCAAGGCACTACCTGCTGGGGCGTCCGCTTCCCTCCGGTGCTCGGAATCTACTGAGAAACAGGCTTCGCGGCCTGTCCCTCAGTAGCGCGCCAGGTGATGACCACCTGGCGCGCTACTGAGAGACAGGCCAGGAAGCCTGTTTCTCAGTAGATTCCGAGCTCCGGAGGGAAGCGGACGCCCCAGCAGGTAAGGAGCGTGAGGCGGGAGGGCGGGGCGGGCGGGAGGGCGGGGCGGGCGGGGGGGCAGCGCGAGGCATGTGGGTGGGGGGGCGGGGCGGGCGGGCGGCGCGGGGCTGCGCAGGCACGTGATGGGGGGTTGTTTTGGGTGGGTGAGGTGGCGGGGGGGGACCGGGATTTTGGTTGTCAAAATCTGGTCACCCTACGTGAAGACATCTGTTTGAGGAACAATAAAATGTGTCCAGGCTAAATGGCAAATACTTACAAGGTCAACAGCACCTGAAAAAACCTCATTGGGTTTTGTGGCTCTAAAACAGGGGTCAGCCACACGGCACCCACAGGTGCCCTCGTGCCCTCTGAGACCCCCACGTGTGCCTGCTAGACCCCATTGGACACAGACCCTCTCTTCCCACCCCCTTTCCTTTCTCCCCACCTGTCGCAGTGACCTTTCCTTGTCCCCAGACCCTTCTTCCTCCACCATACCACAGCCTCTACAGCCGCTTTCCTTTAACCACCCGTGGGTCCTCCCTACACTGCCACTGCAGCCACCGCCATTCCTCCCAAACACCTCCCCCTCACCGCCTCACCTTCCATGGGCCCCTGCCTGTCTCTGTCACCGCTGTGCACACCACCGCCTTCCCTTCCTCACCCCTGCCATCGCTGCCATTGCTGCCACCCGGCCTCCACCCTTACTTGCCTTTCCTCCTACCACATTCCCACATAACCAGAGAAAAGGTGGATGGGGCAGGAGTCGCAGGGAAGTAGAGGGGAGTCATGAGCGGTGGCCATGGTGGGGAATAGGTGGAAAGGAATAGCAAGCCAGGGGGGGGGGGGAGAGGAAGAGGGTCATTTGTATGCAATTAGTTCCTGGTGAAATTCCCTCTTCATGACAACAATTAAAGTTGCAGGCACTATACTAGAGTGACCATATACAAAAGAAGGCAGGGCCCCTGCAACTTTAACGGTTGTGATGAAGAAGGAATTTCACCAGGAACTAATTGCATACAAATGACCCTGGCTAAAATTCCATTTGTTCTACAACTGTTAAAGTTACATGAGCCCTGACCTGGATTTTATCTGGTCAGCCTAAAGAGGAGGAAGAGGAGGAGGAAGAGGAAGAAGAAGAAGGAGGAGGGGGTCATGAGTGGAGGAGAGAAAAGGAAGAAGGAAATAGCAAGGGGAAAGAAATAGCAAGGGGAAGGAGCAATAGTGAGCAGGGGAGGAGGAAGAGGAAGAACAAAATGAAACCCCGTAGCGCCAGTTTTCGTAGTGTCTGGGGACATATATCAAAATGCAAAATGTGCCCACAGACCCAAAACTTTGCCCACCCTTGCTCTAGAAGCTATACTTTAATAGGTGGCAGTAAGTGAGACAAGTTTTTTAAAAAAGTTATTTTTTAAAAAAAACCCTCATACGAATTCTTAAAATCTAAGGTACTTTAGAAAACAAATACTTTCCAAAGTTGTTAAATCATTAAGTGCCATTAAATAGAATTAATGTTTTTTTTTTATTTTATGTTTTTGCCCCAGCATCCTAAAAGTACTTAATTCCCTTCACGCATAATAGAGCTATTTGTTATTCAAATTGCTGCAATCATTATAAGCGAAAGTGGTTTTAAAAGAATGCCAAGTCATTAATGCAAGTCCAAATTTTGGAACAAAGTAATGCAAATCTTTCCAACAAAGTGCACCAAAGATGAGAAAATATCTGATATGTACATAAAACAGGAGCTGGGGCTTGCACCAGCAAAAGGCTATCGGAAGTGAAGGGGGCCACATGAATTGTAGCATGATCCCATCCATATTTGCTCGAGTATAAGTCCCATTACGTTTATTTGAGCTTGCTCCTTGAAAAGTGTGCGACAGATTGCATCCTTAGACGAACTTCTTATAACTGTAGCCTGCTTTCCTTTCCAGGGAGCTCAGAACAGCATTTGAGACTCACAGCAACTTGGTGGGGTAGGTTAGGCCAAAAGATTATGCATTTGCCCAAGATCCACCAGGTCAGCTTCACAGCTGGGTAAAGATGACAACATATGTCAAAACCCAACACTTTAGATCAGGGGTGAAGAACCTCAGGCCATCCAGATGTTGTTGGACTACAAATCCCATTAGCCCCAGCCAGCAAGGGCGATGGGAGGGCCACAGATTCCTCACCACTGCTCTAAATATTGCTTTCTGACAATTGTTGGGAATTGACACAGCCAATAAGTAATTCAGGCAAAATGAATGGACACTTGTTAACAAAAACTGAAGCCACTTGGGCCTAGGGGTACTCTCAACAGAAAAAGAAAAAATATATAATTATTCAGAAAAGCACATTAAAATCTTTATCATCACCATCACCATCACCATCATTCCACAGTGAATTCCAGCCAGTTAACATGCAATGGAACTACAATATAAGGACAAAATCTCAGGACATAAAACTGGCACAAAGCCATAAAATAGCCAGACTTGCACTAAAGGCCAATTTCAATCCCCTCCAGCAACCCAAATGTCTTCCTGAATAAAACATTTCCCTCCTCATTCTTCTAAACGTCAGAAGTGATCCAGCGCACCTTGTCAAAGTGTCACATGGGAAGGGTGCCGCAATGGAAAAGGCACAAGTCTAGTGGCTGGCATTTGAGCAGGGGAGCAGTACCCGAGGCCTGGGGACAAATCTGGCCCACCTCTGATCCCAATCCAGCCGTCTAGGGTTCCCCATCTGGTCACAGCCCCTTCTCACAGCCCCACCCCCTTACCCCAACCATGAATCATTTGGTATTCCCTGGCTTTTGTACAGTATTTTTCCCAATCTAAAAAGTTGAAATGCCTCTCCAAAGGCACACCTACTGGCAGTAATAGCTTTAAGCTAGAATATACTGGTGGTTTTTTATTTATTTATTTTGCCCTTCTGCTTTGTCTCTTGACCAACCCCTTTTGCCTTCAGCCCCACCCACTTCCCCAGAAAGCTTCTCTAAAATGGAATTTATTCTTGGTGTGGAAACAGTTTTTCCATTTCTGTGTTAAAGGGTGCGTGGCATGCAAAGCAGGCCCCCAGCCTACCAACTTAAGCCATGAGGCGTAATCCATAGGCAGATGTTTCTTTCAGGGTATTAATATGGATATACGAGAGCTATCAATGCACATAATGATTTATAATGGTACCAAAGAACAAGACAGGCCACTGAGCAGTGATGGAGGCAACAAAGGGAGGGCATGGTATGATGAGGGTTTTTTTTTACAAAAATATCACACTGAAAGTGTGTTATGTTTTGTGGAGCCTTCTCTGCCCATATTCTCAACTAGGTTCCACAAATCATGAGCAGATCCATCTTGGACACCTAGGGACAGGTGATCTCCTTTTGCCCATATCATTGTCCACAGATCCAGGGAGACAGTAGAACAAAGCTGTTTATTTTGCTGAAATGCTTATTATAAGACCGTCTATCAGGAGTTTAATAATTTTAGCCTTAAAAGCAACCCTGAGACAGTTTTCCCTGACATTTTAGAAACCTGATTACCTGGAACTTCATAGAGGCGTTGTTTTAGTTCAGTTGCTCTTTAAAAGATGCTACTGAAATGCTTGCCATGTGGCAGTAATGTGTGTTTGAAATGGGTGAGCCCATTGCACAAAGGGAAGTATTTTGTTTTAATGACCAAGTTGTTGTTCATATCCATTCGTTTCCTTTTGTTGTTGGCATGTTTATTTCCATGCCTATGAAGCATGGCAGTTCTTGCCCTTTCCTTAGTGTGAGGCATATTGGGTGCTAGGCATGCCAATAGGTCTGAGTGAGGGTGGGGATTTGTGTAATGCTGAGCACTGTTGTTACGATGGCCCTGGCAATTCCCTCCGTCAACATATCATTGTATTCTCCTATGCAGTAATTAGGAAGAAGGGGCTGGGCTCCAACATAAAACGTTTCCCAAACATAGGCCAGATCTACACCAAGCAGGATATGACACTTTGAAAGTGGTTTGAAAACTGCATATGCAGTGTGTTCTGGGCCCCAACAGTTGTCACTACTTTTATCAACTGTTTTAAAGCAGCAGTGTAGATCCTGCCATTTTCTATTATATCCCCCTCCCTAACTGTTCCTGAACGTACATCTCCTGCCTGCATTTGCCATGGACAGAAAGGCAGAAACATGGGGTATTGTTGTATAAGATGATCCCCTACAAAGGTATCTCTACCTATAAAGCAGAAAGTATGTGTGCGTCACGTATGTCCGGAAATTTACCCACTTCCAGATGAGTTACAAACTTGACATGGTGACACAGTGATAGGTCTGGCTATACAATATGCCAGAAAAATCTAAAAACATGAATTTTGGGGTTTTAAGTATTTTTAAAGAATTTAATAAAAACCTAGGTTTACGCCTACAACTCCCAGCATGCCTTGGGTGGAACTCCCAACATACCTTGGGCAGGAAGCCAAACTTACTGGCCTTTGGTGGCCATTGTGAATGGCTCAACCAGACTTCACTTCCCATGAGCTTCAGCAGCAGGACTCCCATTGGGCAAGTCAGGCACCACAGCAAAAGGCATGCCGGGAGTTGTAGTTTTTGTTTTCTGTGGGGACAAGGAAAATTGTGGTGACAACTTCAAGGCAGCCCTGGCCATGCATTGAAGGTGTGTGAGAGAGAGAGGCATGGGAAGAAACTAATTTAATTTGTTTTAAAGTTACCTCACAGGCCTAGGACTGGCCTACCTTGAAGGGTTGTCATGAGGGTGAGAGAGGAAAAAAAGAAATTTATTTATTTATTTATTTATTTATTGCATTTTTATACCACCCTATAGCCGAAGCTCTCTGGGCGGTTCACAAAAATTAAAACCATAAAATCATTTTAAAATTATAAAACAAGCCACAATCCAAAAACAACAAATAACATACACTCTAAAAACACAACCAGAATAAAACCAGAATAAAAGAGATGAATTTAATTTCTTTAAAGGTTAATTCACAAGCCTAACCAGCCTGCTGCTTTAAGGTGATTACTTCACAGACATATATTTTAGAGGGCCCAAGCAATGCCAGGTAGAAACTTGAAATCTGGCACGCTGATACTTCTGGCTGTACAATGTACCAGAAAAATCTCAAACATTAAATTTTGGATTTTAAGTATTTTTATGTCAGATAAAAGGCCCAAGTCACCAGATGCCTTGACCATCCTGGCTCTCTGCCAAAACCTATTAAACGTAGATATTATATAGTAAATTATGTCGATAAAGTATTCTGTGTTTTGGCTGCTTTCCTTTTTTCATAATAATAACTTCAGAGCACATGCATACAACAGTTCCCCCAGTCCACTGAGAACTGCTTCCCTGCTATATGTTACTCAGTTATCTGGGCAATGCCGGGTCTAATTTGAAAACATATTTTTAGGTTTGGATCTTTTTTAGCTGGTAGAAAGGGTGTTGTGTGTCCTGATTGTTTGTGAAGTTTAGGTGGCTGCTCCAGCCAAGGCGTGATGGGAGGTGTAGGCATTTCAGATAAAACAAAAAATGTGGTTAATCACGAAGATCTTATTTAAAATACAGTTCTTATTAACACAATTTTCCATTTATTCTAACAAAACAATTTATGAACTCAACTAAACTATATATAAAAAAAAACCTAAAGATGAATATGATGCAGATAAATTTATTATTTATCAAATAAATGTCATAAACATTATTCACGGACCCGAACAATGCCGGACATATCAGCTAGTTGTTGTATAAACTGATCTCCCCCAAAGGACATTTAAATGTAATTGTTTGCCATGTTCAATTTTTAGGTATCTTCTGTTACTCTTCTCAGAAGGTTGGGGGGGGGGGGAGGGAATGATAGGAGAGAGCATTTATGGGGGAATATACCAAAAAGAAGTTACAGGGAAAGACACAATTCTCAGGGATGCTGATGACTATGATGATGATGGTTGAAGCCCATAGGTACACATTTATAAATTGTGATGGCTTCTTTTGCTCTTGCCTTCTTCAGAATTCATCAAGCTGTGGGGACTTAGAGCCTCTTTAGTTATTACCCATATAACTTGATTTCCCATTCTCCACCACCCCATTCTTGATTCGTCCACACTTGTGTCTAGTTTCACTCTGATCATTTCATCTGAACTAAGGATCTGCAGAATCTTCCTAATCACTTCAACCTTGACAATCGGCAGTATTACAGGTTTGGGGGCACTGATCACCAAAAGTGGATATGCTGTATTCGTGAAGGTAGACTTTCTGAATTATCATTTTGCCCCCAAACTTAATTGTATATCCTGACCCATTTAAAGGCACGGCGGTCTAGCTTAATTGTGGGAGATGGATAAGAAAAAACATGGCCTACAGCCTGATCCTATACATGTTTCTTGGAAAGCAGTCCCAATAGTTTCAGTGGAGCATATTTCCAAATTAAGTGTGCACAGGCTTGTAGCCTTAATTGCTCATGGTTTCATGTTAAAAAGCTTAAGCGCATATGCCTACATTCTCCCAGTGGATGCTGGTGGCTATGATTTTGATAGGGCTGTGGATCCATTCCAGGTTTCATTCAGAACCAGCCAGAACATTAAATGAGCTGTCCAAGGTTCTGAACCTATTTTGGGTGTGTGCTGAATCTGTTGGGGGGTTCAGAACCTTGGAAAGCACCTTTAGAGTTCTGACTGGTTCGGACTGAAACCCAGAACGGATTCACAACCCCATTGAAAGTGGAGCCACATTCTTGTCCTTCCCTCCTTCCCTCCCTCCCTCTCTCTCTCTCTCTCCTTCATCTCTATGTGTCTCTGTCTCTCTCAGACACACACATGGACACACACACACTAATCACCTAAAAGATTTATAGTGCAGATTGATTATGAGCATCATCAGATGAGCGTGTGATTACACTCTTGTTACTGGGCACTTACGGATCTTCATGGGTTCTATTCACAATGTTGTTCACCTCCCATACATCTCCCACCACTTCTAGCCTACTTCCCATGACAAAAAAAAAAAGACCCCGGTAAGTCCGAATTATTTTAAGTGACAGAACTTGCTGCCATCTCCTGCTCTGTGCAGGAATCTTCCTCTTTCTTCACTCTGAGAACTATTGAGCAACAAACGCGAGAGTGGAGAAGCATCAGTAGGGAAGCATGATGTCCCCCCCATCTAATGAAGCGCTATGTTATAAGGAATAAACCCATAATGAAAAATAAAATTTCCATAGCTGAACCATTTATGTTATGTGTTTCATCTTTCAGTTCTCACTTGCCTCTCTCGCATTCTGGTAGATCTTTCCTTTGCCTTCCCTTCTTGGGGAGCTCCTTTTACATTCATTCTTCTACACTTTTTTTTCCTGTTTATCCTTTCCTCCATGATCTGAGATATCCATTTCTTGATTTGAATACATCATAATTTGACATAATGTCATAGGAAAGAAAACCAAGAACCAATTGTAGTTCAGAGCAAGTTCCTCCTTTATGTCTCTCTCCCTGCCGCTTCTTGGTCTTCTCTGAGAACCAGAAAGTAGAAGAGCTCTGATCATTGCAGTGATCAGCATTGAAGCATTGACTCAATAGAGCTGATGGTGCTATGCATGGATGTACCAGAATAGAGTTAGGAAGAATGTGGTCCCAGCGTCCCAGCTGTCAATTACTTAAAGTGGAGTTAGATGCTTGAACTGCAGTCTAAATTAAACCAGGCAAAATGTAATGACACAACTAGTATTTTTTATCACGCCAATCCAATCCAGAGGCTTAATACTGCCTGCCAATCACAGGAGATGTGATTGCACAGTCCTTCATATTTTCTTCTGTGCCTGAACAATGCTCTGAGGCCTAGAAACACAGACAGTTCCATGTAGCTTTAAAAAATAAATAAACAAATCACTGGACCCCTAAAGTTCCCATCAGTGCTGATAGATTACTTCATCCAGAGCCAAGTTGAGGACATCACCAGCTATTCCCTGTATGATCAAAGTAACAGGGTTAGACTAATGATTGCAAAAAATTGGAAAGGACAAGGAAGCTATACAATAGAAGAATGGTATAAAGAAATATGGGATATGGCTTTGAATGATATGCTAACTTGTAAAATGAAATTGAAAAGGGGAATGTCCGGTAAAAATGATTTTGGGGAAATATGGAGACCCCTTTTGGAATATGTATTAAGATCGGGGAAGGGACAAACACCTTCAAAAGAGTCGATAAACTTCTGGATAGAATAAAAGGTTAAGAGAAGGTCTCATGGTGGGGGGGTACACGGGGGGGATTGTCGAGGGTTATGTATGTATTTTATGTTATCATTATGTTGAAAATAATAAAATTATTTACAAAAAAAAAAAAAAGAAAAGCTGCAAGAAAGAAACAGCCTTGGAAATGTGCGATCATCACAACGATCTCTCTGGGTTCCCCTTCATCTGCCCAGCTCACCCAGGAGCCTTTGTGGTCCAGAGAGTACAGGGAATGCAGTAACCGAAGACATGTTTCCAATTAAAAGACCACTTGGCCAACTTAAAACAAAAAAACAAAAAACAAAGTAACAGATGATACAGACGCAAACCAAATAACAGATTACCTTTTGTTCTCACTAGCCAAACTGAACTGCACAGAGACACAACTGAGAGCCAAGCTAGATGGGATGGCGGCTCTATTCATTAATTACACAGATGGGGAAGGGATTATTAACTAGATTGCCCCAGGGGTGGAGGGAAGAATTATCAGGCTAGGAGCCTAGGGAATAGCACCCATCAGCTCCAACGGAGGTAATCCTTCCCTCCCCACTGGAGGGGGGAGTTCTAATAATAATTTCCGACCATTACATGCATAGCTGCATGCTGCACATTAAATGACTGTGTCATTTGATTGAATATATATATATATATATATATATATATATATGAATTGTGTAGAATGCAAGGAATAGCAGTTTCCACCTCTGCTTGGATTTATCAATCTACACTCCCTCCTCTCTCGAATAGCAGTTTCCACCTCTGCTTGGATTTATCAATCTACACTCCCTCCTCTCTCCATGCTTTTACCCAGTTCCAATATTGGACCTCGGTTGGATACAAAAGCACCTGGAGAGACAGACTGTAGAAAGGTATAGATTTGAAAACCTCACCTGGTGTTAAAATTGGACACCACCACTTTCTGTTAGGGATGGGAGATCCAGTGATTTTAGAGATCCCTTAAATATGCTGGGGGTGGGGGGGTGGGGGGGTTGAATCAAAGGTCATTTGAGCTTGCCCCTTTTTTCATTTTTGACCTGTTTTTCAGCTCATTCGAATGGGAAACATGCACAGTTCAAAAGGCAAAAGTGAACATTTCCGTGAACATTTTTCAAAAGTGCCCACATTTTACCTCCCTTTGACTAAAGCGTGAAAATGTGCATATCACAGTCCACATTTTTGTAACACGATCACAAATTCTGGAATTTGACGACATTTCTCAAAATAAAATGTGCTCCTGCTTTTTCGTGTGTGAATGGCACACATTCTCATGATTTGCAAAAAGAAATGAAATTTTCCCACACTCCTATTTTCAATATGATTAACACACGGATTTGCCCCTGCACCATCAAATTCGGCCCCTGATTTGTTCAAGGTCACCAAACAGGTAAGTAGCAGAGGAATCACAAATGGAATCCATAAATATTCATTGAAACCAACACGGTTGACACCTCTGCTGAACCATGCTGCTTCAATGCAGGACTAATTACCCTGGAAATGGATTTTGCCTGCTTGAACAGATGACTGCCTCTTGGGCTCACCCAGCAAGTCCTGGCTTTATTTTGCTGCCTGACAGGAAGCACCCCTATTCAACCTTTTAAAGGGCAAGTGTACACACTCACATCCATTTAGCTGGTACATACTCTTCGCCTCTTTCAGGTGTACAGCACGTGTATTGGCTAGGAGCTACCTAGAGTTCATATTTGCATTCTAACCTCAGATAAATCACTTACTGAGGACAAGCAGAGATCAGGCAGCAGAAAGAAACAAACCAAAACTTCAGGTTCATGCATTAGATGGCTTTATCAGCCTTGTATGCACGCACATGGGATGCAGGACAGATCTTTTATAGACATTAGCAAATCAAGGATAATGTTGATGTGGACAAAAATGGTTCAAAGTTTTGAGTACATGGCAACAAACGTAATCCTTGTTAGGTAGGCTGACCAGATAAAATCCAGGTCAGGGCTCATGTAACTTTAACGATTATAGAGAAAAGGGAATTTCAGCCAGTGTCATTTGTATGCAATTAGTTCCTGGTGAAATTCCCTCTTCATCACAACAGTTAAAGTTGCAGGCACTATACTAGAGTGACCATATACAAAAGAAGGCAGGCCCCCTGCAACTTTAATAGTTGTGATGAAGAGGGAATTTCACCAGGAACTAATTGCATACAAATGACACTGGCTGAAATTCCCTTTGCTCTACAACTGTTAAAGTTACAGGAGCCCTGACCTGGATTTTATCTGTTCACCCTACTGTTAGGTATAATTAGTATTGTCCCAAAACTCACCGCAGACTTACGGAAGATCAGTCCCTGCCCCTAAAAAGAAAAAAAAATGAGGGGAATCTTCTGGTGCTTTGGGGGCAGAGGGAGAAATTTCCTCAAAGTGTTCAGGCTGGGATGATTTATGTTAGCTTTTTTAAAGACATGGGCAGGATCTACACTACAGCTTTAAAATGGTTTATAACAATAGTGACAACTGTTGGGACCAAGGACACACTCCATATACAGTTTTCAAAGTGTTTTCAAAGTGTCATATCCTGCTTGGTGTAGATCTGGCCAAGGTAAATAAGGAAGTGTTTCTCTTTTAAAATTATTTTTTAAAGTTTTGCAGCTGTTCAGAACTGCTGTGATGCTCTCCCCATTTCCTCCCAGCTGAGTTGGGGTAGGAGTGGCCTACCTTTACAAGAGGTGGCCAAGAAGGCAAGTCTTTTTTAATCTCTTAAAAAAGAGCCTCTCAGTGGCCCCAAGGCACCAGAATGATCTCTGTTTCCTCCCTGACTTTTCTGGATCCAGAATGCCCATGGGATCTGGACCCAGAGAACGCCAAGAAGGACATGGACAGCAAGCATGGCTTTCAAAGATGCTCCAGAGCTTTTTCTTAAGGATTGAAAAATGCAAGATCCCCCTCACCTCAACCACCCAGATCCCACTTCACAAGGAAGTAGGAGGGAGAGCACTGTAGTGGTTCTAAATTACATCAATGATGTTGCTTTCAACCCTTCCCCTCTCTTATCTATCTATCTATCTATCTATCCTCACAGTGTACCTTGAATTTCCTTCAAGGCGCTCAGAAGAGCTGATTATCCCATGTTCTCCTTACAACAACATTATAAGGTAGGTTAGGCTAAGAGCTAGTGACTGGCAGCCCATGAGCTTACTTCATGCACAGGGATTCAGAGCCAGGCCTTCCCAGTCAAAGTCCAACTCTACCTACTCTGCCACCAACAGTAATTTGAGCGAATGCGTTGCGCCCCACGAAAATATTATCAAGCAGCATCCGGGATGTCACAACTAGCAAAACTGTACTGTCGAAAATCGTGGCCATCATTTTAATTCTGTTTTAATTTTCCTTTATTGATTTGGTGACAAGGCTAAGACTGCAGAAATGAAATCTCATTATCAAAGCCATTCCCTCAGGCTTGGAAAGATTACCATTCTATGCGCCGTGCAATCACTCAAGAGAAATTGGATAGATCATTGTAGTCTCCAAAGCTGTGCATACTGGATGCCAATGAGGAGGTTGATGCAAACTGCCTTTGTGCAAATGATTTGTCTGCTTGCACCAGGCAGTAGCTTCCACTGTGACATGTTTAGCACCATAGCACTAACCTAGAAGAAGATGGAAGAAGATCCCACTTAGTGTGCAGGGTGGAGTATGTGATGAAATTCATCCCACCCCACAGGTAATTGGGGAAAGAGTAGTTTTCTTGTTGTTGCTTACTGGGCTTGCGCTCTGGCTGGCTACACATTCCAAGATGTGTTTCAGTGAGGCCATAGATGAATGGTGTTTTCAGTTGGTCTATTCCTAGACCTACAATGGGGGCCTCTAGGGAAGAGTTGGGCAGGCTTCACGCTTGCAGGATCTACTGTTTCATTTTCTTACCAGAACCCTGACATCCACCAATTAGAGCCAAGTGGAAATTAGTGGTTCAGGCAAACAGACATCTATCATGAGGTCAGGAGCAGACATCTATTATGACCCCTCTGAGCACAAACGTTGCCCAGGAATTTTTGATCCATACCAGAACCAAGCTCAAAAGTCTGTTCACAAAATACCCCACTCCTGTTTTCCCCCAAGCATTATTTTTCAGCAACGGCAGATTGTAACAGCAAGGCCTTGTAAATGGGGCATGGGACAAAGACAAAACAATGCTGGATCTGTGTGTGGTGCTGGAGCTGTGTGCAATGGAGCATTCTCCTGGGAATTGTGACAAAGTGCTCTATGGTTGGGATGTAGCTCCTCTAACTGCTCTCCTCACCCCCATTTTTTCCCTTTCCAGTTTTGTTTTTACTCTTTCCATTTTTATTTTTATTTTATTGATTGATCCAAAAACATTGCTCATCTTTCTCTGTTTAGAGACAACAGGAGCCATTTGTCAAATGATTCATTTTTGTTTGACTCTGGATGACATTTCAAGCAAGATCAACTTACCTGAACATAAGGGACACAACCCAACAAGAGTTGTGCTTTGGCCCATTGAACTAAATGGGTTAAAGAATGCTTAACTCTCTGTTGTATTATGGTCATAGAACACAAGCCTATGGGTGTCTGCTCAGATGTACGTTCCAGTGAGTTTAATGAGATTGAAGGTATAAGATTGAAGCCTTGGGGCAGAATCATATGTGTGTGTGTGTGTGTGTGTGTGTGTGTGTGTGTTGTGTGGTGGCTTTTTTATCCATCTTGAAAGTGAAAACCTAAGTTGCCTTCTGAACCAGCTTTGTGCTGTATATAATACATACAAGCTCTTCTGCCTCACTACATGGCTAATTCGCAAGTCCTGGTCAAGTATTGTCTTCTGATTATATTATCTTCAAATGCAGCTGGAACCAACTCAGATCAAGTGCAGGATCAAAGACTATTCCAGTTGGGGAGTGTTGTATAAATGCCCCCCTCCATGCAAAAAGAGTTTGAGAGCGATTGTTCTGAATGGCAAAGACATTTTATAGCCACACATGTAACAACTAAAATACTGAATGCCTAATTCACTGATTTCCTATGTGTGTGGCTATTCTGATATTCACAGAGCTTCCCCACCATTCATTTCTATGGAGGGGCAGCTCCACAAGCTCATCTCTCTGGGTCAATGCACCTCCCTCTGCCAATAAAGCAGGGGTCCCCAACCTTTTTGGGTCAGTGGGCACATTTGGAATTTTGAGAGAGGGTTGTGGGTGCTGTCACAAAATGGCTATAATGGGGTGGGCTTGCCCATTCACAAAATAGTAGTCATGGTTGGTCACAAGATACTTATTTTCCAGAAGGCAAACTGGTGAGACTAACAGGAAAGTAACTTTCCCGAGAACCTAAGAGGTGAGGTCGGAGTTCCCAAACCTAGGGTGACCACATTTGGGAAACCAAAAAAGAGGACCCTCAGTGGGGTGGCGGGTGGGAAAGTGGCTTTCCGGGGCCTCTGGAAAGCATGACATTCACCCCCACTGCTTTAAAGGCCCCAATTGGAGCGGAGGAGGGGAAAGTGTGTCATTCCCGCCCTCCACTGCTCCAATCAGGTCCTTTTCTATAATGTCCAGGAATGACATACTTTCCCCTGTTAGGTCCTGATTGGAGCAGTGGGATAGAAATAACCCACCTCCAGAAAGCTCGTCATTCCCTCCAACCACGCTAATGTGGCCTTAAAGGGGAAAGCTTGTCTTTCCAGGACATTATAGACAATTACAGAAAATCCCCCCTGACACCCAGGATAGAACAAAAACCAGGACAAATCCGGGGAAATCCTGACAGTTGGTCACCCTACCCAAACCACTCTTTTAAACTCAAATAAAGCTGGTATTGGAGGGCAGCACTTCACTTTGCAGCATGCTAGTTTCCTAATTAAAAATCTTAAGATTTTTTAAAAAAATCAGGAGGGGGCAAGGAACTTGGTGGGCTCCAAGAGAAGTGTTTGCAGGCATCCTGCTGCACATAGGCCCCAGGTTGGAGACCCCAGCCGTAAAGTGAATACATACTTCATTGGCGTGTACATAGAATTCTGGATCACAAGCAGGACCTGCCACAAAATGAAGCCATGTAGAGTGCTTCTACCCAGGAATCCAGCCTCTCCATTCTACTCTCCATCTCCAATGGTCAGCTAGCATTCCATGCCAATGGAGTATGCTCAGTCCTCACTGGGCTTTTTTTTAAGGGTGAGGCTTCCCCTTCTTAGGTTTCCCCCGTAACTAAAATGATACTTCTGCAAACCTTGGGGTTCTCCCCAGCTAGCTGATGCCTCCACCTTGTTTGTGGGTGGTGCTGTTATGGCTGTATAGGCAAGGGAACATGCAGTCTGAGCCTCAGAAATTAAGGGCATGACACTAACAGCACATGCCTACTCATAAGTAAGACCCATTGAGTTCAATGAGGCTTACTCTTATGTAAGTGGGGATAGGATTGCTGTCAACATGATTTCTGTTTCTCTCACTTTGGCTTTCACATGCCTTTATTTTGTATTCCGGCAGAACACAAGAGCCTTCTTCAGCAATAATTTGAGCAGTTTTTCCAAATTGTGTGTCAGAACTTAATCCTCTCCATGAAGTCTCTTCAAGCATCACTCATTTATTAAAGCCACATTTTTTCCCCTTTAAAATAAAAGGCTCCCTGCTTAATGGATATCCAAATCTCTTCAAGGATTACAGTTAGGAGGAAATGTATTTAAATCTTTTTAAAATATAAAATGACAATAAAAAAACAGTATTTTGCAGATAAGAATGTGACATTAAAATGCCCCTGCCCCCAACCTTCCCATGTGCACACACTGCTGTGTCTTGAATTTATCTTTGTTCCGAGCAGTTGGAGAGATCCCAGCAAGTTTTACAAAAAAAAATATTGTACTTTCTAAGATCATTTTGGAAAACCTACAGGTTTGGGCTGAACTGGAACAGCTTTATTTAGGGGGCAATCCTATGTATGTGTAGACAGAAAAAAGTCCTATGACTCCCAGCATCCCTCAGCCAGCATGCCTGACTGGGGCCTGCTGGGGGTTGTAGAACTTTTTTTCAATCTAAACATGCATAACATTGCACCCGTATACATTTAAAACATGCCTTGCCTGTGCCAAGGCAATTGGAGGGAAGAGAAGGGAAGATGGATAAACATCCATCTTCTCCACATGATATATGTGTTCGTTCTGCTGCAGTGGTGTCTGGCACTAGGGGAACAGTGGGGAGGAACAGACATCTTTCTCTGTCCCCGTGCCTGTATGCCAACATTAGCTGGCAAAGTAAAAGGAAAATGGGGGGGGGGGGAGTATTTGGGGGATGGGAGGAAAACTTGGAATTCTTCTTCAGCTCAGATTTTAACCCAAGCCATAGAAGAATTTCATGACTTGCAATGCTCACTTCTCTTTTGAGGTGGACTCTTATGGATCTCAAACATTCTTTGAGCGTAGCTTGGAAGAAACTCTGCCAGATGTTTTGGACTACAGCTCCACTCAGCCCTGGCCAGTAGGGCCCATGGTTAAGAATGATGAGTTCCTTTAGCCTAAAACATCTGGAGGGCACCAAGTTAGGGAAGGCTGGTATAAGCAGTCAGGGATCCTTCCTTTGGAGGCTCCTTGATCGCCTGGAGAATTAGCACGATTGAACAGGAGAGGAGTTATGCAGGAATGATTGATTACAAGCTCAATGGAAAATTGTCTTCTATTTATAATCTTGAAAGTTTTTAAATTACTATGCTACAATATTTCAGGTTACTCAGCTTTACTAACTGCTTTTCCTGTTGTTTTATATTGAGAAATAAACCAAAACACTGCATTAGAGAATATTGTCATTGATTTCACAAGGAAGCTTCAGACGTTTAATAATGAAAAACAAAGCTTCTAAAACCTCTATAATTACAACCTGGATTGGTCCAGCCATCACATGTCTCGTAATATCTACTCAACAAGAAAATGTGTTATAAATGTTGTGGAAGCTTCTTAGGATGACTAATCTTTGACTCCCACAGTCCATCAAGAGCTGGTTTAAACATCTGGTTGTTTTATTGTGTGTTTGTAAATTTAGAATTCAATAAAGGAAGAAATATTGGAGCATTATGTTTGAACGAAGCAAAGTTGCTGAGAAACACACACACACACACATTTATTGAGGGAGCTTTAGAACAAGGCAACAGTATATTGTGGAAAAACTTCTAGCAAAATGGAAACAACGAAACTCAGGGACACATAAAATATTGGGCCAGTTATAGAAGAGTAAACTTTAAGGCAATATAATTCTTTAGATGGTATGTGTAAACATTTGGAACAAGCCAGTTTGGACTATGATCCTGAGCGCCTCCAAATTTAATGTTTCTTGTACAATTATAAATCTACTCAGGGAAAAGATTACTTAGTCAATTGTGCCATTCAGCATAAATAAGGATCGCAGAACATCCACTGAATAAGTGACAAACATACACAGGGGCCAGCCTTAGGATGAATAGTGCCTCAGGCGAGAAGTTTCTTTGGTGCCCCCACACAGCCACCTTTGCAGGGCTACCCAGAGGGTTTATGGGGCCTGGTGGAAGTGTGATGTTGGTGTCCCCCTCAGCTCAGCTTGACATCCCCCTAAGCTCAGCTTGGTGCCCCTCTTTTGGCACCCCGGGCAGCCACCCAGCTCACCCACCCCTGAGGCCAGCCCTGTATATATCAAAGACTTCATGCCAAGAATGAGGCATCCCATGTTGCTCCACTTCACCTTGCCTATCAAATGTGACAGGGATGACCAGGCAGTCTCCAATATGCAAAGCTGGAACCCCTGAACGTTGGCGTTTCTGTGGTAAATTTAGGCTCCCCTTTTCAGATCTTCCCCCAACATGTAAGACAGTGAGGAGTGAGGCCAACACAGGCACAATGGCAGGGATGGCAGTGACGGAACACCCCTGCTCTCCTACTCCATAATTGAATGATTTAGCCCAGCATATGGTTAAAGACTCTAAGAACTCCATCAGTTGGGGGGAATTCACCACTGCTTTTGTTGCTCGATACTTCTGCTTTCTCTCAGGGAGAGGAAAGAGGAAGTTAAAAAGCGCATGTGGCCCATTCTTTATCACGCTGTTTGTCCTGCACACAGATAGTGGCAACTTCCATCTTTAAAAATAATATGGACTTACCGGGGGCTTTTGTTCTTGCACAAAGAAGGCTAGAAGGGGTGGGAGCCGCAGACGTCATCGTGAGAGGGACTGGCAAAAATCTGTGAGGGCCCACTAATGAGTGTGCAATAAAATGATCATCTGATGATGCCCTAAGCAAAATCCATCTAGAACAAAACTTTTGACTGAACGGTTCTGCTTGCAAGAAGAATCAGGCGCCAAGTGGCCTCCAGTTAAGGCACGGATGATGGTTGCCATGGGACAATCACTTCCTTGATTGGGTCCATCACCATATATATATCAGTGGGGCAGTGAGTCCGCTCTGAGTTTCAATCAGAACCAGTCAGAACTCTAAAGGTGCCATGCAAACCACTTCAGCCCCTTGAATAACTCCTTTAGAAAGGGGGAGCCTCCACTGACTCCAATGGTGATATTTCCTTTTTCTTTCTTTTTTTTTTGAAGCCTCTGTGCGGTGGAAGTGGTGGTGGTGGTGGTGGTGGTGTGATTTCAGAAAACAAGCAGATGAGGGAAGATTTAATCCACAACTACCTGTACATGGTAGTCCCAATATGGGTTGGGGCCTCACAATTTATGTGTGATGAAAAAACAAAGATAAGATCAGGTGCTTAGTACGTATTTAACATAACATGGAGTTTGACCTTTACTCAATTAATGGTATGAGACTTGGAGCACCATCAGATGAGCGTTTTATTGCATGCTCGTTACTGGGCACTCATGGATTTTCACGGGACCCTCTCACGGCGGCATCTGCCTCCTACACACCTCCCACCCCTTCTAGCTTTCTTCGTGCCACAAAAAAACCCACCACAGTAAGTACGACTTATTTTTAAAGATGGAAGTTGCCGCTACCTCCTGCTGTGTGCAGGAGAAGCGTCGGGATCAAAATGGCCCACAGAATGCACCATGCACACGTTGTTTATTTCCTCTTTCAAAAGTGGAAGTAATGAGGGACACATCTATGGGCGGAGAAGCAACACTAAGCAAACACAATTTCCCTCTGTGTGATGATGCTCTTGGTCACTTACACTCCAATTTTATACAGACAGACATACCTGGGAGTAAATCCCACTACATTCAGTGGGACTGAGTAGACAGGCATAGGATTGTGCTGGTAATGAATTTGTAGTGATGGAAAAGAAACCATTCTTTAAAAAAGCATACTTCATTTTTAGATGATGCATACATGTTGTATCAGGCAGTGTTGTAGAAGGAGCATCCCCCTTTCTGTCACATACAGGGGAAAAAAAGCTTCAACGAACATAGTGCTTGCATGTATGTCATTTTTATAACAACTTGTGTTAAAAATAATAATTTAAAAATGAAATCTGATGCCCAGTCAAACTACTTTAACCAATCAATTTGACTAATGAATTGACTAAAATGTTGCCAAATGAACATAGTGACTCTGGTCCCAAATCAAATGCTTATTTCAGCCTACCATTATAAGCTATGGCTGCTGGCTGGAAATTGTAATTCAAAACATCTGGAAGGACCAGTTTTGGGGAGGCTGGGTTCTGGACATAGAGTTTTATTTAAATTCATTTCATTTCTTTAAAATTATTTCTAGGTCGCCTTTAAAGCTAAAACTCTCTGAAAGTAGTGTATTTCCAGAGTCTTGTTGGATTGCAGTCACTTTACTTCTTGCGTTTTGCTCTTTTATATATTTTCAGTAAAGTCTCCAAACAAGGCTAGTGGGTGTAGCACCACCAATCAGTAGACAGTACTATATCATTTCCTGCTTAGGTAGTTTTCATCATGTTTTCATTTTGTTGTCCTGACGATGATCTAGAAATTCAGCCATGTTCTTGTACGTGTGTTTCTTGAGGGACTTCTAGTAATTTAATGAAACTTATTTCTTTAAGCAAGTATTACTTAATGAAATCCATCACCTTTTTTTTATTTTAAAGTAGCTTCTATAATTGCAAAAGCTACCAAAAATGCACGGCTTACAATTTTTTGGCTGAAAGCTCCAGGCCACCATTTTGTTTCTAAAATGAGAATAAAATGGCACCTCAAATTCATGATGAGTCAGGAACTAGTTATCTTTAATGGACGCATTCATCCAAAGTATTTTAAAAAAATTACTTGTGCTATCCAATTAAAAAAGTAATGTCTTGCCTCAGAAAGTATATTGATTTTCTAAATATTTACATATCATTGTTTTGCTACTCAGAGACAATTAATTATTTTTAGTTTGTTCTTATATTGTAAAACATTTGTGTTGCCTTCAAGGCATATCCACAAATTATTTGAAGAGGTCACTCTGACAAGTGTAATTTCTTGATGGAAAGTCACATTTCACATTCCCTCAGGCTTTTCAAAGGCATACTTGAAGGTGAAGAGGTGTTGGACAGGCATTCTGAGTATCTTTTGAATCACCGAGCATCCTTCAAAGGCTGAGCAGTGTTGGTTGTTGAGCTTTGCTCTTTTACAACAGTGTGGCTCAATTTGGACGACACAATAGTCAATGGTGGGGTAATAATCAACTTTACAGTTGTTCATCTAGGGGGTACTCCCTACACAACATGGTAATAAATAATCAACTGTGGTGTGGATGAGGATCAGCACTGAGTTGACTATGGCAGCATTCGGATAACACAATAGTCAAAACAACTGACGATTGTTTTCCCCACACTAGTTGTTTATTGTGTCATCCGAATTGAGCCTGTGTGTGTGTGTGTGTGCGTGTGTGTGTGAGCCTATCTACACTACTGCTTTAAAATGGTTTATAAAAGTTTTAAACTGGTTAATAACCGTTTTAAAACTGTTATAAACCATTTCAAAGCAGTAGTGGAGATAGGCTCTGTGTGTGTGTCTGACTGGGTAATACACACCTATGTAATAATAATAATAATAATAATTATTATTATTATTATTATTATTATTTATTTCTTACCCGCCTCTCCATCTGGATTGAGGCGGGGAACAACAACATGATAAAATACATAAAACTGATTAAAACATGACACATATTATTAAAACTGCATAAAAAAATCCTAAAACATCCTAAAAACATCCTTAAAACATTCTAAAATTCCACTGGATATGCCTGCCGGAAGAGAACAGTCTTAATAGCTTTCTTAAATTCTAAAAGACTGTTAAGTTGACGAGTCTCCTCCGGCAGGTCATTCCACAGTCTGGGAGCGGCAGAAGAGAAAGTCCTCTGGGTAACGGTTGTCAGCCTAGTCTTGGCCGACTGCAGTAAGTTCTTCCCAGAGGACCTGAGCGTGCGGGGCGGATTGTATGGGAGAAGGTGATCCCACAGGTAACCTGGACCCAAACCATGTAGGGATTTAAAGGTAATAACTAACACTTTATACTTCACCCAGAAACTAATTGGCAGCCAGTGGAGCGATTTTAAAGCTGGCGTAATATGGTCACCCCTAGATGTACCGGTGACCAACCTGGCTGCCATATTTTGAACTAGTTGAAGTTTTCGGACTAGGCACAGAGGTAGCCCTATGTACAGCGCATTGCAGAAGTCGAGCTTCGAAGTTACCAGCACGTGCACTACCATCTTTAGGTCTTCCAACTCGAGGAAGGGGCGCAGCTGGTGTATCAGCCGAAGCTGATAGTATGCACTCCTGGCCGTCGCATCTATCTGGGCTGTCATTTGGAGCGACGAATCCAAGCTGTGAACACAGTCTTTCAGGGGGAGTGTAACCCCATCCAGAACCAGTTGACACACCTCCAAACCCAGGTTGTGGCCTTTGAGAGCAAGCACCTCCGTCTTGTCTGGATTCAGCTTCAGTTTGTTTTTCCTCATCCAGCCCATTACCGCCTCCAAGCATTCATTCAGAGGACACACTATCCTTAGCTGGCGCTGTTATCGAAGGCATAGAGAAATATATTTGGGTGTCATCAGCATACTGATAGCACCCCGCTCCATGCCTCTGGATGATCTCTCCCAACGGTTTCATATAAATGTTAAACAGCATTGGGGAAAGGATGGCACCTTGCGGTATGCCACACAGCAGCTCCTTCTTTGCAAAGCAGCTATCCCCAAGCATCACCATCTGGAACCTGCCCAAGAGGTAGGACTGGAACCACTGAAGCACAGTGCCCCCGATTCCCAATCCCCTCAGGCGTTCCAGAAGGATACCATGGTCGATGGTATTGAAAGCCGCTGAGAGGTCCAGGAGTACCAACAGGGACACACTCCCCCTGTCAATACTAAGGCGTAGATCATCCACTAAGGCAACCATAGCAGTCTCAACTCCGTATCCCGCCCTGAAGCCAGTTTGAAATGGGTCTAGAAAATCTGTGACATCCAAGACTACTTGGAGTTGAAAGGCAACCGCCCTCTCATTCACCTTGCCCAAGAATGGAAGGTTTGATACCGGTCTGTAGTTATTAAAGTCCAGGGGATCCAGGGAGGGCTTCTTTAGAAGCGGCCGTATCACCGCTTCTTTTAAACATGATGGGAAAGTCCCCTCCCTGAGAGATGCATTAATAATATATTGTAATTGCAATCTAACCGCATCTCCTCCCTGGACGACCAGCCATGAAGGACAGGGATCAAGAGGGCAAGTCGTCGTCCTCACTCGTCCAAGCAGCTTGTCCATGTCCTCGGTACTCACCAACTGAAACTGATCCAGTGTAATTCTACTCGCGGAGTCGCTGGACACTCCATCGTCAGCCTCTGCTATAACGACGGCATCTAAGTCGGCTCTTATCCGAGAGATTTTATCTGTGAAATGATCGTTAAAGGCATCACAGCGAACCGCTGAAGGCTCTAAAATCGGATTCAGGGGGGAAGGTGCCCGGGTTAGACCCCTCACCACCCTGAACAGTTCCGGTGGATGCGAATTCGCAGACGCAATGCACGCGGAGAAGAAAGCTTTCTTCGCTGCACGTATTGCCACCCCATAGGAACGAAGATGTTCTCTATGCTGTGTCTTGTCGGATAGAAGTCGAGTTTTCCGCCATCGGCGCTCCAGTCGTCGTCCTTTCCGCTTCAACTGCCTGAGGTCTTCCGTATACCAGGGCGCCCTGTTAGAAGCGGGTCGGAGAGGACGTTTGGGGGCGATCGTGTCGATAGCCCTAGTTAGGTCTTGATTCCATCTATCGACCAGGGCTTCTACAGGATCATCGACGATACCAGCCATACAACCCTCCAAGGCTTTCTGAAATCCAGAAGGATCCATCAGCCTTCGAGGGCGGACCATCTTAATAGGTCCACCACCCCTGCAGGGGGGGGGGGTAGCCGTGATACTAACCCTAACCAGAAAATGGTCTGTCCATGACAACATGGAGGTATTCGTTACCTCCGCCCACAGATCCCTCTGTTCGGAACTGAAAACAGCATCGAGGGTATGAGCCCCTGAATGTGTGGGTCCAGAGATCAATTGGGATAGGCCCATGGTTGTCATGGATGCCATGAACTCCCGAGCTCCACCTGACAAACCAGTCTTGAATGGGATGTTGAAGTCGCCCAGGACCAAAAGCCTGGGCGAATCCAACACCAGCTCTGAGACCAGTTCCGTGAGCTCGGCCAGGGAGTCTGATAGGAAGTGGGGTGGCCGGTACACTAAGAGAATCCCTAGTCTATCCCTGGTCTTCAGACTCAGGTACACACACTCAATGTGATTCAGTTCACGAACAGGAAGTCTGGTCAGGTTAAGATTATCCTTATAGACCACAGCTACTCCGCCCCCCCCGCCCACTTTCCCTCACCTGCTCACTAACACAGTACCCAGCTGGGAGGGCCTGGACCCATGTCAGTCCACTGTCATCTCCCAGCCAGGTCTCTGTGAAGCATGCCAGGTCAGCCTCCTCATCTGAAAGAAGGTCATGAATGATATGTGTTTTATTTTTAACTGACCTGGCATTACATAGCAGCAAGGAGAGGCTCTGTGGGTGGCCTGGTTTATTCTCCAAGTTCCTTGGGTTAGCAGAGCAATCGGAAGCTAAGATGGGTATGAGATATCCATCTCTCCTTCCCCTGTAACGGCACATTGCTCTGCCAACGCCATATCTCCCTTTGCCCTGCACAACACAAATTGCCGCTCCCCTACACATTGTGGTCAGCTGGAAGGGTGGGGTGTAGGTGGCTCTCCTCTCTTAGTGCTCTTCATCCACGGCTGCAGTTTTGGTCCAACGGCTTCATTCCCACGGCTGAGAGCCTCAGTCCGAGAGCCCTTTTGCTCTCACCCTTCGGCTCGCGCCCACAGGCTCACGCCTTCAGCAGCCTGAAGGCTGAAATACCTGTGGAGATGGGCGGGGCAAACAAACACTCCTCAGGCTCAGCCAGCAGCACAGCACTCCCAGCCAACGACCACCACTGCACAGTGGTGTGTATACACCACTGCACAGTGGTGTGTACATAGAATTCATCCCAGATGAAGGTGAGTGGTCCAGAGCACATTTCATTGGTACCACTGAAATGCTCACCTCGTGGTAGTAATGAATACAGAAATGCACAGCGTACATAAAAATCAGCTATAACTGAATGTGTGGGTGGTCAACGTCTTTCATTATTTTCAGCTTTTGCTTTGTCTTGAATCCTGCTTCCTCCAAGTCTGTCCTCTTTTCTTAGCCCCACTGGTTGCAATATTTTCCTTGTTTTTTGTGCTCTTCCAATCCAGGTTTGCATATCTCCCTATAGTATTTTTCCCTATTTTGCGACATTTATTCTGCTGTTGTTAATGATGGGGCGGGGCAAAGAGGTATGCAGGGCCCTGCATTCCCACCACTGATCACAGAAATGCCCTACCCTGTGTTGGGCTTGCCTGACTGCAGGGGAGGCATTGTGGGTATAGAGAGGGAATAAGAACATGATCCTCAAAGCCTCAGCATTGGTGGGCCTTAGTGATAGTGATCATTCTGAGGCATCGGTGTTTGTGACAGGTGATGCCTGAGGGCCTCCCACTGAGGGTTTTGTGGTACCAGTGGGGGGATAAAAGTTGCCTGTGGAGCCATCTTACCTCATATATCTGCTGTTTCATGGCCTGGGAGGATGTGAAAGGGGATGCCCCCCTTTTCCTCAAATGAAGAAATCCTGAGGGGTGCCAATTCTATAATTGACTTCCTGCAGGCAAAGAATGTTTCACCCAATTACATTGACCAGCTAGTGCCAGCATAGTGGAATAGCTGCCCAAGGAACTCCATTTGCAGATCAAATTTAATAAATGTCGCCCGATTTTCAATCCACATGGTTCTGTCATCTCTTTGTTGTCTTTCCACCTTCACTAGCAAATCTTATTCTGCTGATTTTTTGCTCTGCTGCCTTTCTCAAAAGGCCTTTCCCACAATCTTTTTTTAAAAAAAAAAAACTTGAGGTTTACTGATCATTTGACGATTCTAGATGTGTTGCTACACATATGTGCCAAATTTGAGATCGATCCCTCCAACCCTCAATTTTATATGCATTTATTAAGTATTGTTTCAGTTCTGACAGATCAGAATGACAGCTCGCCATGTGCGTTCATTCAGACCTGTCAGAACGGAAATGATCTTAAAAAATTCATATAAAATTGAGGGTAGGAGGGATCGATCTCAAATTTCATACACGTACTTAGGCATACCCCATAAGCACTGTGACCAAGTTTCAAGTCTCAAATGTTAAAAATACAGGACTGCCATATAAATAGGTATATTTACATGGCAGTCCGATAAAACGATAAAATTGTCCGAAAATTATCGCCTCCGATGATTATCGTAGGTTTTTCTATCATATCGTCATCATTAAACACATGCACGATACCAACCTCATCATATCGTTATCGTACATTTTAATAATATAATACACATCCCTATTCTGAACAGTAGCTGGCTTGAGCACAAGATGCCAATGAAAGTGCTGCATATGAGATTAAATAAATAAAGGAGAACCCACTGATGTACTCAAATGGAATGCTTCACATTTGGATGAATAAACAGAGCTCCGGATAGTTTATTTGGATATATCTTTATTTGGTAATTGCTAGGAATTTCAAAGTTTTAATAACATATTGTTCACTCTGAAAAGCTCATGTGGATAGAACTCACAATTAAAGAGAATAAGCAGAACCTATCAATGACAGTAGATTCACTAATTAGATCTATTGTGTCTCATGTTAATGCCGCAGTGTCAGAGTTATTTTTATGAATATGTTTCTCATCATGATAGCTCTTTCGGTAAGAACTTATTCCAGCCCAAGAAAGAAAATTAGGGATGAAAAGTGTAGTATCATCAACCTTTTAAACAAGGGGTGGATACAGACACCCATTCATGGTCTGCCTCAAATCACCTGGTAAGCTGGTTATCTGAGTCCAGACAAGTGGCCATTTTACTACACATCTGTACCTGATGTCGAGTAGAAGCCCCTGGGTAGTTTGTTCATTCTCTATACCATTGTTCTGAGTGGTATGGAGAATGTGTCACATAGAACGTGCAGATCTGCTAAGTAATTGTATGAAACTGTCCTGAAGACATCCATTTTGTTGGAGCAAAACAGGCTATGATTGCAAACTGGTTTTAAAGCCAATCCCACTGAACAATGTGTTCTGAGTAAATGTGCACTGCAAGTCCAGCAAATAATAAACAAAGTATGCTCTCCTGCCCTCCTCCTTTTCAACTGTGAGGAAATTGGATGCTTTCACTTCCATTTTTAGTTACACAGTTTATGTTACACTGGGACCCTAAACTGTGATCTATTGAAGTAAGCCAGCTTCATAAACAAAGATTTGAAGCTGGCTTGTTTCAATATACGCTAGCTAAGACTAACCGCAGTTTGTTTGGTGCTGCCAGAAGGCACTGTTCCATCACCATTTTGTGTGTCTCCCCACAAGTACCTTGGCTTCCATTTTGCCTCAAAAGGTCAACTAGCAAAGATCTATGAAACAAGGACAAAAATGCACTTGCAACTCTCTATGGAAATGGACCAGGGAATGTTTTTACCTCTATACAAAGGACTTGGACAGGGGCAGTTATAACTGTGGGGCTGAGGGTGTGCCGGCCTGCCCCTGTGATCCTGTGTCTACCTGTATTGAAAATAATAATGGTGCACCATCATAGCAGTGGATGGCTGCTGTACTGCCATGTTGAAGCCAGGAACACATTTTATGCACAGAACCTTTCCCCTATTCGAGGCTACCTGCTGAGGCATGTTCTCCTGGATCAGGGGAAACATTAAAAACAATAACTTTCCTTTTTGTTCTACTTCCTCAATAAACCTTCAACTTGGGAAATAAATTGTCTCATCCACTATCCAGACTCCAACCCAAAGTTACTAATTATATGCTCCTGTGTATTTGAGTAAACATGCTAGATTCTGAGGCACCTCTACCAGACAGACAGCAGCCTGTCCTCTGGAAAAATGGAGCCATAGTCTCGGGGTTGGGGGGACTATTTCCCATAGCACATTTGAGTTAAATTTCCCCCAGTCATTCCTGTTCTAGAGGGACTTTTGCTTGGTACTTAAGGTATTGATATAGACTTTAGGTTCAAATTCCAGGATCCACAAGCCTCTTCTCATATGTGATAATGCTCCTCAGGCTTCCAGATTTTTTATTTTTTTATTTTTTATTTTTTTGTCACCATGGATCACTTAAGCTGTCTCTCAGCCTTTTTCCAGAAAGAGCCAGGCAGCATATGCTACTGAGATGAACTACTATGGAGAACCATAGAAATGATATTGCTGAAAGCTTGTTGCCTCTCTCTATTTTTACAATCTCTGCATTTTTTAAATTATCCTTGCATTTCTGCGTTATAAGAAACTTACAACTACAGCGATTCCAGTCATCTTTGTCACCATGTCACACCAGACCACAATGCCAGGCATCGACACCATTGGGGAGCTGCCTATTCTGCATAATGGAGTGTGCACAGGATATGAAAGAAATGTCCATAAATGTGACCCTGGAAAAGTAAAGCGATTGGAAGCAACTCACAAAGCTGTGTTGGCTGTTCCAGAATTCCAGGGAGCACAGCATTAATTACTAAAATATTCCAATGGTCAATTTCATATCCTCCTAAAATTGTGTGCATATAATATCAAACTTACTGTTTGCCCCTGTTTCACGGGATAGAATCCAAAATGGAGTTATGGCAAGCTGGAGTTGCCAGAGCGTTTATGCATAAGGACTGCATCAGTGCTCCATGGTTACAGGGTTTCTTCAGCCAACACCTATTGTGTCCACTGTAAGGCCATATTTAGTTCTGGACCATCTGCCATAACTTTAATTTGCCCTCTATTGCTAGAAGGAAAACCTGTCATCCATTCACTTTTTTAAAATTGTCCATCCTCTAAGCCAGAAGATGAAACATGGATAAGCAGCAAGTAAATATTTTCACTTTTTCTCTAATGATCTGTTGACATATGTTCCAAAAACCACATCTTTGAGATCTCTCTCATTGAAGCCCACACAATATTTGCAAGTTCAAGCCATTTTTTTAAATAACGTCAACACTACTTAAACCATCTCTATGCAGGATTTTCAAGTTCAAGCTGTGCTCATTCCATAATCCTCCACAGTTGTTGGCTTTACATAACAGTTTTGGGCTCAGCTTGCACATTTTTGCTTCTCTACAGCTTGCACTCAGTGTGAATAACTTTTCCTTCCCATCGTTATTGTGATCATTACTTCTAAATGGTCTTTGTGTTGTTGGGCTGCTATTCAGAAAAAAAAATGTGCACCAAAACAGCCTCACCCATCTGTGTGGATTGTTGTATTAGCAAAGCAATGGAAAGAATAGGGAGCAGAAATTACTGTCTTCATGCAGAATCTCCATTGCACTGTATTAGTCAAAGCCACAGTATGAGCTGCGTTGCCAGTGGTGATGTGCAAAACCACTTGGCGGCACAATAATGGGAGAAGATAGACATAATTGGGGAAGGAGACATAATTGGGAATGACTCTCCTGCCACCTTAACGGTATTTTGAGCCATTTATACTGACACAAACATGTGTTCCAGATGTGTGGCAATAAACCAGTCTTGCACAAATTGAGAAACCCCAAACGGAACACACAGCACTAGCAATGTATGGCTTCATAAACCTGTTGTTATTGTTGTTGTTGTTTTACTGTCTGACTCTAACTGCAAAATGGGAGAGGGGCTGTCAAACCCTCAGTGGCCAAATTATGTAGCTGTCAGATTACAACATTTGGAGCGTCATCAGACGAGTGTTTTATTGCATACTCGTTACTGCCCACTCACGGTTTTTTACGGGTCCTTTTGACAACGCCATCCACCTCCCATGCGTCTCCTGCTCCTTCTGGCCTTCTTCCCATCACAAAATAAGATCCCAGTAAGTCTGACTTATTTTTAGAAGCAGAACTTGCCACAATGTCCTGCTTTGTGCAGGAAAAGCACCGTGATAAAAACGGCCACTGAATGGCCGATGGGTTTGTTTACTTCCTCTTTCTTCTGCATGAGAAAGAGGAAGTATTACGTGACAGAAGGGGGAGAGAAGCGATAGTAGGGAACCATGATTCCCCCCCCCCCCATCTGATGAAGCCCTTGGTTTAGTGAACCACCAAGTTTTTCAGGCCTGTAATAAACTATTACCATGGAAGTGGAAGCAGCTCACAGAATAAATGTGCTTCTCAAAAGGATACTACTGTAGCAGTCCTGATGTAAGCTAGTCTATCTGGACCAAACCAGTACTAAAACCTAGTGAAAAGTCCTGTTTTCTTGGATGAGTTTCAGTTGGTGCAGCTCGAGGATGTTGACAAGGTGCTTGGACAGGTTCGTGCAACCACTTCCATATTGGATCCTTGCCCCTGTTGGCTAATAAAAACTAGCAGGGATGGAACAACTGGCTGGGCCAGGGAAGTGATTAATGCCTCTTTGCAAGAGGGAGTGGTCCCAGGCCTTCTGAAAGAGGCGGCAGTGAGACCACTCCTAAAGAAATCTTCCCTGGACCCTGAAAATCTTAATAACTACAGGCCAGTAGCAAATGTTCCATTCCTGGGCAAGGTCCTGGAGCGGGTGGTTGCGAGCCAGCTCCAGGCACTCTTGGATGAGACTGATTATCTGGATCCATTTCAGTCGGGTTTCAGGCCTGGTTTTGGTACGGAAACAGCCTTGGTCGCCCTGTATGATGACCTATGTTGGGAGAAAGACAGGGGGAGTGTGACTCTGTTGATTCTCCTTGATCTCTCAGCGGCTTTCGATACCATCAACCATGGTATCCTTCTGGGACGACTGGCTGAGTTGGGAGTGGGAGGCACTGCATTGCAGTGGTTCCGCTCCTACTTGGTGGGTCGGCTCCAGAAGGTGGTGCTTGGGGAACATTGCTCGGCCCCGTGGATTCTCCAGTATGGGGTTCCACAGGGGTCAGTTTTGTCCCCCATGCTGTTCAATATCTACATGAAACCGTTGAGTGCAGTCATCCGGAGTTTTGGAGTGCGTTGTCATCAGTACGCTGATGACATGCAGCTCTATTTCTCCTTTTCATCTTCATCAGGTGAGGCTGTGGATGTGCTGAACCAGTGCCTGGCTGCGACAATGGACTGGATGAGGGCTAATAAACTGAAACTCAATCCAGACAAGACTGAGACGCTGTTGGTGGGTGGTTCCGCTGACCGGATGGAGGGTGTTCAACCTGTTCTGGATGGGGTTGCACTCCCCTTGAAGGAGCGGGTTCGTAGCTTGGGGGTTCTCCTAGAACCATCTTTGTCACTTCAGGCGCAAGTGGCCTCAGTGGCACGGAGTGCCTTCTACCAACTTCGGTTGGTGGCCCAGCTACGTCCCTATCTGGACAGGGATAACCTGGCTTCAGTTGTCCATGCTCTGGTAACCTCCAAGTTAGATTACTGCAATGCACTCTACGTGGGCTGCCTTTGAAGGTGGTTTGGAAGCTGCAGCTTGTGCAAAATGCAGCGGCCAGATTGATAACTGGAACCAGTAGGTTCGAACATATAAGACCTACTCTGGCCCGCTTGCATTGGCTGACTGTATGTTTCCGAGCCCGGTTCAAGGTGCTGGTTTTAACCTATAAAGCCTTACACGGCTTGGGACCACAATACCTGATGGAACGCCTTTCCCGACATGAACCTACCCGAACACTACGTTCAACATCTAAGGCCCTCCTCCGAGTGCCTCCTCCGAGGGAAGCTCGGAGGTCGGCAACAAGAGAGAGGGCCTTCTCTGTGGTGGCTCCCCAATTGTGGAACGATCTCCCCGACGAGGCCTGCCTGGCGCCAACATTGTTATCTTTTCGGCGCCAGGTCAAGACTTTCCTCTTCTCTCAGGCATTTGGCAATATCTGAGGAGCCTGGGTTTGTTTTGTTTTTGTAGTTTTTTGAAGTGTTGAAATGGTTTTTAAATGTACAGATTGTGTGTATGTTGTATGTTTTTGCTGTTTTAATTTTTGTATATTGTTTTTAATTGTTTTTAATCCTATGTAAACCGCCCAGAGAGCTTCGGCTATGGGGCGGTATACAAATGTAATAAATAAATAAATAAATATTGCTCCTATTGGACCCTGCCACTGTTGGGCCTGAGGCTGGGGAGCATATGACCAAGAATATCTAATTCCTCTTTTTCACATAGATTTCTCATTTAACCCTCTTGGAGAACACTGGGAGCAATTAGGGATCACCAAGAGGAACAATGGGCTTCTTTTGCTAGTTTCCATGCTTTGGTCTATTGCTTTCCTGCTAGCAAATATTTGAAGAGAACAAGCCTGAGGTAATCCATCCTTTTACAGTCAGGATCTTCCATTTCTGTTGGGAAAATAATAAAGGTGGGTTGCAAATGGGGGAAAAGGCTTCTCTTACTCATACTCCCCTGACACTGATGGTTTGGAGAAAAGGCAAGGCAACAGCAGGATTGGTAGTGGAGACAGATAACCGGATGAGTGCATTGTTTATTTGTTTCCAGTCCCTAAATTACCATCATCATCATCATCATCATCATCCTGCCTTTTTCCCAATACTGGGACTCAAGGTGGGACTCAAATACCAATGGCCATTGAGAAAGATAGATGCAAAACATTGACATTAAAGGGAGTTCAATCAAACAGACAACAAAGAACCCAGAGTGTCAAGCAGCAGGTTGGCCCTTATAATTCATAGAGATGAGCAAACTTCCTACATCTTGGTTTAGAAAGGCCCTGGTTCTTCCAAGCTTTTCCAGAAAAATCTCAGGGAAAAGTTTAGGCTTTCCCTGAGAGCATTCTCAAAGATCAGAAAAAACAGGATCATTTCGGTACTCCTTCCCAGCTTAATCTGTTCAGCCAGGAGGAATCAAAACTACATGCCTCAGCATTCCTACCAACATCATGGAGGCTTCCAAGCATGTTATTCTCTCGGGGGGGGGGGGGGGTCAGGGAGGAATTAAATGAAAAATTGTCACAGAATCCTTCCCATTCCCATGGAAAACAGCCCCCCAACATGTCACTGAAGTTGACTGGTGGGACATTCAGGACAGATAAAAGGAAGGGTTTCCTCACACTGCATATAGTTAAACTATGGAATTTGGCCCATAAGATATAGTTATGGCCACCAATTCGGGTGGCTTTAAAAGGGGGTTAGATAAATTCCTGGAGGAAAAGGCTGTCAATGGCTACTGGTCCTGATGGGTATGTGCCACCTCCAGTATCAGAAGCAATTTGCCTATGTACACCAGTTGTTGGGGAACATAGGCAGGATGGTGCTATTGCATTCATACCCTGCTTCTGGGTTGACAGCTGTTGGCTACTATGTGAACAGAATGCTGGACTAGATGAACCTTTGGTCTGACCCAGCATGGCTCTTCTTATGTCCAACTTAAAATAAATTGGCAGCATGCCTGAATGTTGTAAGGGAGAAACCCATCCTTCTCTACATCTATTTCCACTCTACTCCAAGCCTCCATCCTCATGCTAGCAGTTATACATCAGAGAACGGCAACATCTAAGTGTGTTAAGAGTTCAGTACACAGACTACAGAAACCAAGGTACAAATTCCAGAGGCCAATAACATCCACGTGCAAGGTTGCATTAACTTGCGTAAACCAATACTATGAATAATGAGAAAACTCACTGGAAAAAGATACAGAACTTTGTCTGAATGTTCATTGAGGAAGCTTGGAATGAATGCACCAATAATGAACCACATTGAGAGGGTTCTCCCAAGTCTAGCTTATGTTAAGAAGAATAGTTCACTCTTTTGTAAATCAGAGAACATTAAGTGGTTTACAACATCATGAATATGCAGTTCTAGTTCTAAATATTCTACCTATTTCTAATTGAGTCATTCCTTCTCTCTTGAAATCACTGGTATTTAGATTTTTAATGGAATACAGCCACACAGATCTTGAATGCTGTTTTACAAATTGGTCTGCAGTCTTAAAAAATAAACAAAACAAAACACTAAAAGATTGTTACACATATTATGCAGGAACCATGGAGTTACCTTAGGAATGCCCCAAACCCTCAGCATGCTCAGTGGAGGTTTTTTTTTTACTTTGCTTTTAAAAACAGACACGTGTGTCTATCACAGACTATTTTTGAAAATCCCCTCTTTTTCAAAACATAATTTGTCAGGTGTCATCCTGGGGGCAGCAAAACAAACCCAAAGCCCTTCATTTCACAGAACTGCTTGTACAATTATTTGGATCCTGGGCATGTCCTGTTTAAGGGAGAAGAGAGTTAGGAGTAAGGTAGTTATACAACAATATTCCTGTAAACGTTCTCCCTGATTATGCAAATGCCGCCTTTCTGTTTTTGTATCACCCAATGCTTGTTAGTGGATCATAATAGCTCTCCACTGGTCCAAGCTATGGGACCTCTTTAAGACAAAGTTTAAATAATTAAGGCATACATTTGAATATGAGGGGAAGAGGGAAACATATTCTCCCAAAGATTGTGAAGAGGTTTGGGGCTGGTAAACTGAGTTATTGATATGGGGGATCTAGACAGATGTTGCAAGTGACAAATAGTTGCCCATTTGCTTAACATGGGATGGAGCTGATGTTTAATTGGGTAGCTCAAAGGGGGATCCCTTCGTCAGCCTGTCCTGGAGGGAGAGGAAGCTTACCTTGTGGCTGGGATGAAGCAGCAGCCTGCAGTGGCACCTTTTTGGACAGAAGAAGCTTGTCCAAGCCTCTCCTTTCTTCCACTGGGAAATTTCATTGGTCAGTAGTGGAGCACATGCTTTGCATGCAGAAGGTTCCAGGTTCAATTACTGGCATCTCCAGGTAGTGCTGGTAAACATTGACTGAATAGCCACTGGGCTGCATCACGCCTACTTTTTCCCATCGGATTGTGTCCGTGGTTTCCCCTCCGTTTCCTTATTGAGTCGAGCGCTGGGCACTTTCACGTCTGTGCTGTGTTGCACTCATGTATCTTTTCACCTGCATCACTACTATGCCAGGGAAATCTCCCACCCCACCCCCTACGTTCTCCTTCTCCCTGAAGAGAGAGAGAGAGAGAGAGAGAGAGAGAGAGATTTCTGTGCAAATACAATAGTATGGCAGCCTGAAACTGCAAAATTACAGTAAAACAACACACTATATTTTTCCCTAAGATCACATTAAACAAGATAAGTGAAGAGAAAGTATTACAATTAGTTTTTGGAGAAGTTTATGGTCAATGTTGGCATGGCAAGAAGAAGCCAACATTGTTCTGGTCAGGAAACCTAGACATGCAGAGTAAGAACCATAGAGTTGAATGGGGTTGAGTCCCGGGCACAGGCAGCGGCAGCCTCACTCACCTTCTCTGTAGGGTGTTCGGGTGCCCTCTCCCCCTCCCCAGTTGAGTAGTTGAGTGGAGAACCACCCCATCCTCCTCTTTTGTCAGCTAGACCACCCTTTGACATACACACACCCAACAAAAAATGGGATGGTCTGATATAGCACAAGGACAGCAGTACACGGGAGGGAGGAGCGGCTTTATTGCACACAGAGGGGGGAAAACGGACTTTCCCCTCTCCACAATAAGATGGAAAAGGGAGGGGTGAGGTGAGTGCAGGACAGGGATGATGTCATGTGAGTATCACACTGCAAAAGCACATACCAGGCATGGCGAGAGTGCAATAAATTGCTGGTGTGATGGAGCTCACTGCCTGAAGAGTAGCTTCCAGTCTATATACACAGCACTGAGCTAGATGGACCAATGGCTTCCGATCTTTCTATGTTATTTGAAAGCTGCAGAACATGCTTGCAGTGTATTAAACACTGCAAGGGTCTTCTTCAGCTAGGATCATGCGGGTTGAACTACAACTCCCATTATCCCCAGACACCGTTATTTTCCACTGCGGATCATGAGAGCTGCAGTTCAGTCCCCACAATCACAGGCAGAGGATCATACAAGACCTCTATGAATCTTCTGTGGCTTTCAGCAATTGCAGTCTCAATGGCGTCTTTCTGCTTCTAGGGACCCAGATGAGCTAGCAGTGAGTTAGACCAGAATTGGTGTGTGTGGGCTGTGCACCATGATTCTGCTCACAGAAATCAAGGACAGATGTGCATTCTCCTTGTTTACTTACGACACCCCTATAACAAATTACTTGCAGCACCCCTATAACAAACCATTCCTTACAAAAGGCAACAGAACTCTCCAGTTTTCTATCCCAGTAGAAACCTGATTCTAAATGTCCATTGCTGAAATTTTCTACAGCTTATGCAGACCTGGAGGCCTGGCAATAAACAGAAGAATATGTCGAGTGAGAAGCCTTCCCTTGTACAGGGGTTGGAATGTGAAGCAAGATGAATGGGTGAAAGCAGAAGGTTCAACAATGTCAAGAATTGAATGAATGAAGAACAAAACTAAGTTGTTGGAATGGGGAATATAATAAACATTCAATGATCAAAAATCCTGCTGGTTTAAAATACCAAAGTCTAATCTATCTCATGTTGGCTCAAACTCCAAAAAGCCGTGACATGTGAAGCTAAGGCCGATGATGCCGTAACAGGCTTGCCGTGTGACCATTGATGATGTTGTGCAATGTCACAAATCGTGCTTGCCTACAACTTCCCTCCATGCACTCAGGTCCCCTCTACAAGGATTCGCTTTTGTGCCTGGTTAGCCGATTATGCGCATAATCGCAGAAGCGCATTTACGCCTAATCCCTCTGCATGAGAGGCGGCGAGAGGCGGTGAAGCGCATTACCGGATGTCCAAAATGCAGTTTACAAGTAGTTAATGCGCATAAGTGCATATTCACACAGTCAAAATGCACTTAAACGGACGGAGTAAAATAAAACTCGCGATTTAACGCGCATTCGATAATGCGCATAATCAGAGAGATAACGCGCCTCTACGCCCCATTTGCGCTCCGCTGGTATGGAGGTAAATTTTTTAATGAGACTTCAAAGAGCATTAAACCTCTCGTGAAGAGGCACCCTCACACTTTTCATTGGTCCTTCAGGCCCAAATCCAGGTGGAGAGGATAATGCCTGAGACCAGCAAAGATGACTGTCCTGGTTCTGTATTGCCTGATGAAACATTTAAGTCTTACTGTATGGCTAGATAAATCCTCCTCTTGAGCTGAGCCATGTTTATTTGTTGCTTACATCAGTAGCTGGCAGGAGGGGTTGAACAGTAAGTGAGAGCCCTCTTCTAGCACTTTCTCAACATCCTTATACTGTTTTTGTTGTTGTTGCCCTACAGTAAGGTCGAATTACATGAGAATTCAAGTTTTGTATTCTGGATTTTGAATTGCACCATGATGAATGAGACCAAAAATAATCATTCAATACAACACTGAGATTTCCATCAGCAGGCATGTTAGTGTTGCATTTGAATCTGAGATACTTGTTTGGGATAGAATGGGTTAGCAGTCTGAAAGAAAAATATTCATTTTCTACCACATTGCGATTTCCTCCAGCACAGCAATATATGGTTGTTTTGCAACTAGAGCTGCCTGGTGAGGACAAAACAATTTTGATCTTATCTATTGCAGCTGAAAAGAAATGATCAGTGGAAGGGTTAAGCACCCTCTTCCAGCACACTACTTGTTGTGAGGATGCAATTTGAAACAAGCATCACTTCAGAAAAGTTGGGTGGGCTCTGGTTTGTGAGTGACCTCAGTTGACTAACTTCATTCTCTAAAAATATTAGAAAATAACTGGGTGAGCCTTCTGTTTACAAGTTCAATGGTCAAGCACGGCACACATGTAGAGTCTTTTAGTTGTTCAGATATTTTAACAAATTAGCACGAGCTTTCATGGGTTACACCCCACTTCATCAGATGCTACAAGTGGAACTGGAGCTTTGAGTCTGAAAAGACAGTTAAATAAGGAGATCTGCAACAAGCAGATCCTCCATCCTCTTGAAGTGACAGTTACAAACAAATTACAAACTAAGAGTCTTTATTCATTAAACAAAAAACCTACAGTTTACAAAAACAACGTTAAGGCTCTACTGTTTCCAACCAAGCACCAAAAAGCAGGGAAATTGGAAGTTAAGGCTCACAAGCCTTAACGCCACAACCTCCCTAAGGAGGCAGAAAGTGCAAGTGAAATTCTCATTCTCCCAAAGCAAATAAACCACGAGGACAGGATGGAGAATATGATATGCAGAGGTGACTGTGGGGTTGTGGAAAACTGATGACGAACAACTTAGGGCCACCTACTTCTTTTTGTTTTTGTTTAGAGCAGCCCTTCCCCAACCTGGTGCCCTCCAAAGGTGTTGGACTCAAGTTGAGGGACTGATTGACAGTGTGGCCAGGCTTAATAGTTTAAAATGTTTTAAATGTCAGTTGTTTTATGTTTATGGTTTTAAATTTTGTATATTGTCTTTTTAGTGTTTAATCTTTTAATTTTTGTAAACTGCCCAGAGAGCTTCGGCTATGGGGCAGTATATAAATGTAAATAATAATAATAATAATAATAATAATAATAATAATAATAATAATAACTCCCATCATTGCAAGTCAGTATGTCCCATGGTCAGGAATGCTGGCACAAATAGTCGCCAATGGGAATTATCAGTCCATTTTCAGGGAAACAGACTTTTCCCCCTTTTTTACTTTAAACTGCCCTCTTTCCATCAATCTTTCACCAATCTTCTTGAAATTTTCAGGTTATGTAAAACCAACATTTCTTTTTGGCACATGTACATTTTAGGAAGATTGGTGAAACATTTTCGATTTTATGAATGTTAGAATGACCAACCCCCATTACCCCTTTAACATGGTGGAATGTTTTTACTGAGTGATCTTAACAAGAGACTCACGACTGTGAGTCTCTTAATAATGTGCATAGAAACCATGATCTCTGTTGTGTCCCTGATTAACACACAATCAGATTTCTTTATCATCTCTTGGAGAAAAGACCGGCTGGCTTTATGATTTATAGGTAAATTTTAGCATTTTCTGACATTTCCCTCTGGGCTATTTAAAATCTTAAGAATTAATAGCAAGTGGCATCATTCACTAAATTCTAACATTCAGTCAGGAGCCAAATACCAGTGGAACTACTTCCATAAGCCCATGTGGACTTCAGAATCTAAAACAACACTCTTCCCTTGAATTGGCTGAGCAAACTGTTTTTGAAAGTGAAGGGAATTTCAAAAGTAATTTGTGAGAAACTCATTGAGGGACCAGATCTACATCTTTTGTCATATCACTAAATCCCTTCATGGTAAGATGATATTCCTCTTGCACGTTTATGCATCGTAGGTCATAAAATGATATTTGGTGTGGTATTTTGGATAATGTGGAATAAAAATCAGGAAATAGCACTATGAAAGCAGCATATGGAATATATAATGTGCCCCAACAGTTATCAGTGCACTAAAACACCCAGAAAAAAGCAGTAGTGTAGATCTAGTCACAGTCACCTCTTCAAAGGGAAAAAGGAAATGAAAAATCCCACTGAGCTAGCAGAAGTCTAAGTATCCTTTTCAATCCCTTTATATATATAGGCATGGAAGTGAATTTTGACTTCAGCTGACACAGCTACACAAGGGGAATTGTCGAGAGGTTGTTACTATTGTGATACTCCAGATGCAGACATAATGGACTGCATAAGAAAATGGCTTTTATTCATTCACATAGTTGATGCATGAAAGATAGAGAAATGAAGAAATTGTTGTTAGTGCATATGGCCGGAACAATAGCTGGTTCGTTACAACAAATATTACAACCATTTAAAATGCTTGCAGATGCAGTAGGCTACCGTCACATGCATGGATAGTTTTGTTGAGCAGTTTTGGCATAATTTGATTTGTACACACAAACTTATAGCAGCTCTTTCAAATAATCTAGAAAATATAACCTATACATATAATACTAATAAGAAATTCAAACAACAGTCAGCACTGCCCCTAAACTACTCCATTTGTCCATTCTTAAATGTTTTTTGTGTAGTAGTATTAGTTCCTGTCACTTAAGTAAAAATTATATAAAAGTTCAAAGTCTTTGATGCCAGCTGAGGTCTGACTCCTATTACCATTGCAGTGTGAGTGCTGCTTCTGTGTAGTCCTCCAAACCCATGCTGTTTTGGTAAGCTCTGTAAAGAGGAACTACATCATTCATGATGCCTCATGGCTTTGTTTAAAGCTATTAACTGGCGCCCCCCATGCTTCAGCAAATGATGCATGAATCAGGCCACAATTGTGACTAAATCACAGTCAAAAATACCATTAAAAATAACCACCTGGGACTAGCCTGCCTTTAGGTAGTATTAAGTCTGGATGATTCATTCGATTGAGTATTCTGCAGTGCAATGCCCCAGAAAAAAAACAAGAGTTCTCATCATAGTTTAACTGTTGGGGCAGGCAACCCAAACTCCATGGATTGTTGGTCCTCTGAGGCATTTCTGCCGAGAAACTATTCTCCCCTTTTCTCTAGGACTGACTTAAGCCATGGACATATCACCCTACAGTCGAGGCATAGGGCTATGTGGGGTGGAAGAAAAGTCTTAGCAAGCGGATTACAAGCCTGTGGACCTTAATCTACATGTTACATGAGCATATCACTGGCTATGTTTCCAGCCATCCATTAAAACAAAAAACTCATTCTCTATTGCTACAGGGGTTGATTGGGCCACCATCCACTTAACTTCAGCAATACTGTAGCATCAGATACTACCACGTCATCCAGCCATGCTTATTAAGCTTGCCTCTGTGATGGGCACTTCATAGTTGCCCACACCTTTTTTCAAAATGGCTTGACTTTCTGATTGGATCTTATGAAGTCTTCCAAGCTCCTCCCCTCTTGATGTATGGACAACAAGCATTTATAGATGTGATGTTTCAGCATGCTGGTTTCCAAACCCAGGCAACAATATTGAGCAGGCTCCCATTCTTTTCTCCTTCAAACTGGGAGTCTTTAGGCCATAGATCCATCTGCTGCCTTTCTGTCGGTGATCCTGATACCTGTCCTGAATTTTTCAATATGGAGGGCTACAAACCTAAACAAATCATGGATTTCAAAGACCAGGGTTTAAAATTTGTTGGAAAAAACCATATATGAGATATGAAATACAAAGAACCAAAGGACTCAATGAAAATACAGATCAGATTACCATTCTTCAATGTTGATATGAGTTGCTTTAGCAAGCAGTAAACTTTCTGAGCATCCTCTTTGAATTCTAGCTTGAAGATACTAGAAATGTGATATGCATGAACCTTCCTTCAGCTATCAACTTAAATGCAAGAACCAGACATTTATGGCTTTGGGAAACAAAAATCACAATGACTGCTATGGATGTTTCAGAATTAGTCATTGCCCCACAGTGGCTGTTTGAAATCAAGAGAGGAAAACAAGACCATAATGCTAAATGTTGCTCTCTAGATTCTTCCTTCCACTGGTCTACACCATGGCATATTTGCTTGGATTTTATTGTAATTTTTGTTAATTTTAATTCCAGGAGCAGAATAACTGTTTGGAAATATTACACAGCTTTTCAGAATCATTCCTGTAATTTCAGCAAAGCAGTTGTTCAGTTAACACCAGTTGACCATTCAACCAGTTTTCATAAAGGTCCAGACATGATATTTTCACTAAATTTCAAAACAGCTATTTGTATAAAAAAAATGTCTTTTTATCAGTGATCTGTGTGATGCATCAAAGCTGTGTTTCTTCCCTGGTGTCTTGCCCAATGGCATTGCAGAAACTGTTTTTCCGGCTGGATGCAGTGTTTGGAACATACGACAATGGATCTGGGCGGATCAAGTATCTAAAAGACAAATTGCAAGAAAACACACACACATGAATTTACATCGATTCGGTATCTTAACCAGTAACCACACAACTGATATTTAAAAGGCATTTCACTCTGGACTGATGAAAAATTGGTTCTTGTGGCAGATACTCCCTACAATATGAAACATAAAACATTTTTAAAACTACTACAAAATAAAGCAAAATCAGTTAAACAGAAGCCAGAGATGCAACAAATCACATTAGCAGCCATCTCACAGTCCAAAAGGCCCTCTTATACTAGGCATTCACCAACCTTCAGAAGGCTACCAATAAGCCTTCTTTGAGGAAGATGTGAACATATGTCTCCCACTACATCACTGTTCCTTGGATTGGTGTCATCCCACATTCTACTCTGCCAGCCTTCCAGGTTATAGTGGAGAATTTATCAAATTTATGCTGGGATTGATGCATGCAGAGTTTGCCATAGTTTTCAGTTCTCATCCCCTGCCCCCTCACCACCACCACTACCCAGTACAGATTACCAATGTTCATGAGCACATACACACCACACAAAAAGGAATCTTGATGCGATGGTATGGTTGCATAGAGATTCCATTTTGGGCAATGTTTAATGGATGTATATATGTGCTCAAGAACATTAGTAGTCTATGAGAAGAAAAATACACAAGCTGAAAAGTGTGGAAAAATGGGTATGTGCAAGTCTTAATGAAGGGTGAAAATCAAACGAGGTCAGGTAATTTGGAATCTAGGAGACATTTGGATGGAAAGAGTTTTCTAAGTATCCCTGTTTTTTGAGGGAAGGACACAATCTCTGGATTCAGACAACACAATGAGCCGTCTTGCCTGCAGCCACCATTTTGGATCTGCAACCTCCAGGTCATGTCATGCGAACCTGGCAAGCATGACTTATGTGAGGAATAAACAACCTTAAAAAAGACCATCATATAACCTATGCTCAATGGGTTCATACAGCATGACAACTGCCGAGGAGGGGTTGCATATTTAAAACGGTGGGTGCATGGTTACATGTGCTGCAGCCTCACTGAGGGTTAAATAACCCACAGTGGACTGCCATGTCATGGAAACAGCCCCATAAAGTTATGTAGAGCTTCAGCTATTGGGTGGTATAGAAATATGATAAATAAATAAATAAGTAAATAATGCCACAGTAGAAATGCATGAACGATCATACTTCCCCATCATGCTCACATAGAGACAGTTTTGCATAAATGAACCAGGCCCAGGGCTTTTCAGTTCTGGTTGCCAAGCCAAACTGAGATGTTGTCCTGACTAACACAGTTTGGATTCCTTAGAAAGCATCATTCTTGAAGGGGGTGGGAGGAAGCAGAACAAAAAAAAATGGTTTGAGCCAAAATGTTCCTCCTCAACTTTAGCAGAATGTGAAGTTGGTTAGACATTTTGGCAATTTTGAGGAGGAGTGAACAGGGGCCTTATTTATTTCTAGGACCAATCATGCTGAAAAAGATTATCAGGAAATACCTTTTCATTTTGCTCATAAGATATTGGTTCTTCCCCTCGTTGTGATTTGGCTTCTGACAATACCATGTATCCGATAGGTTAATGATATTGTGTGGGTAAAAAACCCAGAAGAACAGAAATACTGCCCAGCAGCAGTGGGTGTGATTGCTGAAAAGGCCGGGACCGCACAAACAGACAGCCGTGACAAAGGGTGTGTGTGATATGAAAACTTTCACTCTCCTGGAACCTCTCAATTTAAGCTGACAACGTTCAAAACAAAACCTCCTGCTCAGTTTTAAAGATTAACAATCTCTGCTATACGAAACTGCAAGCCAGAAGTTTGGAGAATCTTATCTTTTATGGTCTTAACTTACACAACATCATTCAGCTCAAGTCGTGTGTCTGGCGAAGGATTGATCAGGATGTAAGAAAGAGTATTATGATGATCATTCATTTCATCTACAGGATAGAGATAGAGAGAATGAAGGAATGAAGGATGTGTTGGACCATTGGTCTTTTAAATGACTCAAATAAGAGGGTCATGCCCTGAGTTAAGGTGGATTAAACTAGCATCATTTATTTTATGTTTCTTTAAAAGAGACGGAAAAATAAGAGAGCAGGATGGGGTAAGAGAAAGACAAATATATGATAAAAAATGTAAATTGGGGCCCACATCATGTTGCAGGTTGGGCCTAAAGGTTAGCCCTGGTTTGAAAAAGTCGGAGTCTAATGCCTATTCATTGGCAAATTGAAAGAATGATAGCTTTTGACAAATCTATCTTTAAGCAATTGTTTTTGATCTTATAGCTATTAAAACAAAACTCCATTAAGGTTTTCTTTGTAAGGGGAACAGTACCCCTGTAAAATAAAAGCCCAGCAATTATTTCCAAGGCTACTATCATCCCTTTTTTTTATTGGAAATATTTGACAGGCCCTCCTTCTGTTTGACGATCAGATGACTGAAATAAAGTCCCATGCTGCCCCTGGATCCATTACATCCGAGAAGCTTGAGCTATCTTTAGAATCCGCTTATATTGCTACTCTGAGCAAAAGATTGAATGAGAAAGACAGCTTGCATTTTCTTTACTGTAGCTATTTTTAGGAGAGAGAGAAATAGTTAGACCACACTAAAACTAAATCTTTCATGAAAATGCTACCTCTTTCACTTTGCATGTGAATAATCTAACAAAGTAATTTCCCAATAAAGTCATCTTAATGGAGATTTGTTACTGCTCAGAAACCACTCCCAACTATTAATAGTTAATAAACTTGTATTATTGCTTCTTGTAAGGTAGCTGTGACATAACTGTGAAGGCACTTCTGCACCTTGTAAGACGCAACCAGAGCCCCTTGGTTCTCTTCATTGTCACAGCTATTCATTGGAATCTCAGCTTCCTGTTGTTTAAGTTACTAATCCATAAGAGGAGCTGGCAAGGGAATTTGACCACTCTAGCTTTCTTCCACCCAAGCGCTACTTCACAAAATATAATATCTTTACAGAACAATGTCCTACCATAGCCTGCTGTGGAAAGTCCCAGATGTTTCATTCTGTTTTTGACCAGTTCAGCAAGTTCCTGTCTCTCTGACCTTCTGTAAAGATTCATTCTCTGCTGACTTATTTTCTCTGCTGTTTTTGCTGAGTGCTTCGGAACTTTTCGGCTCAGCCGCCGGGCCCACTGCATACTTTTCCGTCGTAACAAAGGATGATCTGACTGATCACTGGATGTTGAATTACGATGATTGCTACGGTAGTTAAATTGTTCTTTATTATCCTTGGTGTCCTCCCATTCTTCCACGCTGATAGAAATTTGAGACTTTAAAGAGAAACCCATTGCAGAAATTAAATCCTTTGGGAAATGCTTTCTTCCTTCACCTAAATAAATCATCTTAACTCAGAGACTTTCTCTCATTCTCTCCCCATCCCTCCACCCAATTATGCTACTTGGTGCAGCCAACACAGCACCCATAGTATGAACCAAACAAAAGCTAGGCATTTCCTGGGGAGAAAATGCTATTAGACCACTGTAGATAGTGTTGGCATTAGTGGTACAGAATCACTTAAAACCATATTGTACCAAATGGATGGTACTAGTGAAAGAGTATACAGAAAGAAAAATGTTGGGAAGAAGATAAGATGGTAGCTAAATCACATAGGCGTTATATAGCCATTTAAATACATCTGCATATTTATTAATTTGGAGTATATTCATCCATGATACCACCTTGTTTGTACTTTTCTCCTATTGAAATATTGTGCCTAGATTATGTGTGTGTGTGTGTGTGTGTGTGTGTGTGCGTATGCAGTGCCAGTATCCAACTCATTATACAAATTCAAATGCCACTAGCATAGGGTGACCAGATAAAATCTGGGTCAGGGCTCACGTAACTTTAACAGTTGTAGAGAAAAGGGAATTTCAGCCAGAGTCATTTGTATGCAATTAGTTCCTGGTGAAATTTCCTCTTCATCACAACAGTTAAAGGTGAAGGGGCCCTGCCTTCTTTTGTAGATGGTCACTCTAGTATAGTGCCTGCACCTTTAACTGTTGTGATGAAGAGGGAATTTCACCAGGAACGAATTGCATACAAATGACACTGGCTGAAATTCCCTTTGCTCTACAACTGTTAAAGTTACATGAGCCCTGACCTGGATTTTATCTGTTCAGCCTACACTAGCAGAGCTCCACTGAATCGTTTAGTTGTGCAAGCACTTGCACATGGCATTAGTGGAGCATGTGCTATTGGAGCACAGGGCCCACTCCTGAAAGGGGTTGTGCAACTTCTTCAGTTGGAGTCTCCCCTTGCACGTCGTTTCTGCCAGTACAACATCGTTTACGCTAATGGAACGACACAACTGGATACTTCCTATTTACGTTTACAAACTCCAGAATTTGAGAACTAGCAAGTAGAAGCAAAAGAATGACCTAAGTGTTGGAAGTGCTCAGCAACTGGAGACCACCCAGGTTCTTGAATCTGTTTAGGGAACAGATTCAGGTTCGAGTTGGGCCCGGGTCATGTGGTCTTAACGGAAAACGTGTGTGACGAAAAGGGAGAGACCAACAACCTAATGCTAATCTGCCCCTGAGTCTATACTGCAGTAGGAGATCTAAGCAGAAGGCCAGCAAAGATTCCGTAGGCTCATGGCTGCCTTTTCATACAAGGCTCAGAGGACAAGGCTAGAAGCCACCAGGCTGTCTGACTGCAACCGAATATAAACTAGTTTTACACGTTCACTGTGGCATATTCATATATAATACTAATGATGGACAATAGGCTTGGGGTACAGAACTGAAAATGGGGTGGGGGAGAAGGATTGCCCACCATCCCATACCCTGCAGGCCCAATGACATCAGAGGTTTGATCCTGCCCCTGATCAGGAGTGTGGCAACGCCCCTTAATGGTAACCCCTATCTTCTCTCTTTTTAAATTGTGCTGGAAAGGGGCTGCCTCTACAAGAGAGCTTTAAAGCTCTTTCAAGGCGCTTAAAATTTTTTACCTCTACAAGGAGGGAGTGCAAATTGGGCGTAGAGGCGCGCTATCCCTCCGATTGTGCGCATTATCGAATGCGCGTTAAATAGCGAGTTTTATTTTGCGGCGGGATGTGAAGCTGGCGCCCTGCCTCCCGAGTGCTACTGCTGCTGCTGGCTCCCCCGCTCGGCTCCTGGCTCCGCTCCTACCGGGCTCCCACTGATCTCTCGCTCTCGCTCTCTGTCTTCCAGCTCCCTTTTCCTTTTTTCTTGCCCTGTCCCCCCCCCCCCCCGTGCGCCCTGCCTCCCGAGTGCTGCTGCTGCTGCTGGCTCCCCCGCTCGGCTCCTGGCGCCCGCCCGCCCTACCTCCCCCCTCCCCTCTCCCTGCCTGCCTCTCGTGCAGAAGTATTAGGCGTAAATGCACTTCAGCGATGAAGCGCATAATCACTTAACCAGGCGCAAAAGCGAATCCTTGTGGAGGGGATGAGGGGCACAAAAGTGAGAACTATCTGAGATTGGAGATAGCAGTGGTGATGGAGGGGCAGCCTAGGCATTGGGATTTGCCCATATGCAGAAGAGTATCCGTCCCCCACAACAAACAAATGTCTCCCACCACCTCTCATTCCCTCTGCTACCTCCAGTTTGATATCAGGGCAGTGGGGGCTGTGAATCAGCTGTGCACAGGGAAGAGTGTTCACACACCCGTGTGTGAGCAAGTCCTGCCGCCCAGCAGCAGATTGGAGAGAGCAGCAGGGATGAGGGGCATTGCGACTGGCCTGCGTGGGGAATAGTGGCCACTCTGCCCAGCATGGGCCACTCAGCTTCAGGCTGTGCAGCATCCCTGTTGCTAACTCCAATCTTGAATTGGAGGTAACGAGATTAAGTCCCACCCCCTAGAGAAACCCCAAGAGGCGGCATAGGCTAAGTTGGGGTGCCTCACAGGCCAGAGGTTCTGCACTCTCACAATAGGCATTTGCATTTTGTTTTCACTGGTGGGGTGTATGCTATGGAGACTGAGGAGTGGGAATTCCTGCTCTCAGTGGGAGACTGAGGGGCACTGAGGAGGGAGATTTTAACAGATTCCTATGCCTTCTAACCTCCTTTCCTAAATAGGTGTGATGTCATATAGGATAAGCTAAAAAAATGTGTATCTCAAGGACACACTTGGATTGGGAAGTTCAAACTTATGGTGATTCCAATGCCTGTGGTTAGAAGCAAGTTTCCCCCTGCCCCAGACTGGATCTAAAGGCAATGAGAACCAAACTGGATGCTATTGGCATCTCTTCATCCTATCTTCTGTTCCTTGATGATGTTGGAATGCAACATAGTTTTTGAGAAGTGGTGAGTGTGCACACAGCCAAAATGCGTACAAAACACTGTAATTCTATGAAGGTACTAGAACGTTTCATTTTGCACATTAGTATGTTCTGTAGTATACACACTCATTACCGTATGCAATTACTAGACTGCACTATTATTATCTCATGCCCAGGGCTATTAAGTATCCATCCTTTTCTATCGTTTGCCTCATTTTTGAATAACAGCTCAGGGATTTTATGCGTTAGGCCAACACTGTGCAAATGGAAACAGATGGCAAATACTTACTTGTGAAGCCATTTCTCGAGACTGACACAAAATGGGAAGTCGGGAGGAGGAAAGAAAACAAAACACACCATTCAAACAACAGTGCCCAAACAAGGAACACACAATTACAGTGATCACAATGTTGGGGATGTACAAGTAAATACACACCGTCAGAAGAATGTTTAATGTGAAAGATACTCACACCTCGAATTTACAACCATTTAAACTTATGATTGAAGGGTTCTCACATAAACCATCATTTCCCATGTCATAAAAATGGCCTTTGATCAGCCTATATCATTATATAAGTTACAGGTGTGCGTGTATGATGTCTGTATGTATGAAATTTCATTTATTTCATGTAACTCAGGAGCCTGTATTGTATTTGGTTTTTTTGAAAGCATGAAGACAAATTTTACACTGAGTGAATGTAAGTATCGTGTAATAAATCAGCGACATATACCGAAAGCTGTCTACTTTAGCGCTAGGACTCACCTTTAATCATAAACTGCAACATGACGCCCACTTTTCATGTTTGTTATTTTTACAGTAGGGATGTTTCTCTCTCTCCATCCTGTTTTTCTCTGTCTCTTTCTCCTCCTCCTCCTCCTCCTTTTCTCTCTCTCTCTCTCTCTCTCTCTCTCTCCCCCTACCCCCACCCCATTTAAAGAAAAGTTAGGCAGCAAAAAAAATAACAATGGTGCTACCAGTACAGTTCACCTTGGTACAGCCCAAACCAAGGATCTATGAGCCCCCAATAGCTCACCCTCAAAATCAATTGGGCTTTTCAAATGAACGCTAAAGAAAAGTCAAGGTGTTCATTTTGTTCTGGACCTTTGAGTGCTCAGTATGGACATATGAGAAGCCCAGTTGTTGTTGTTTTAACTGCCAGTCCTCATTTTCCCATTTGCTTCCTTTATTTTACTTTGGGGAAAGGAGTAGCAAACAAGAGTGCTCACTTCGACCCAAGAGAGACCCTGCACTGAGCCCCAGCTGAGGGATAATGGACACTGTAGTTTCCCAAGCACAAGCCCCACGATTCCTGCCAGAATAATGTAGGGTGCAGGGCCATGCAGAGCTGGTAATATGCCCAAGCCAGATGGGAAGTGTGTGCCCCCCATTTCAAAAACGGAGGACAACATGGCCACCCCAAGGGGGCGTGCTCACCAACATGTCCGTTCTACATGACACCTTCATATTAAACCTGTTCTACAACACCTCAAGGCACATATATCCCCGCCCCGCATGCGGCGTGGCCCTCTGGAGCTTGTAGTCTGTGCTGTTTCCGCAAGGCGGGCCCCTTGCTTCTCGATGGGCCGCTTACGCTATGGTGGCAGTAGCGTAAGCTAAGGGGGGACCTCCTCATTGGAGTGTTCCCCTCAAAATCGTGGGGCCCGGGCCAACTGGCCCCCCTGCCCCCCCCGCATGGCCCTGGTAGGGTGACCTTATGAAAAGGAGGACAGCTGCATTGAAAGGGGAATTTGAGCAGGTGTCATTTGTATGCATGCTGCACCTGGTGAAATTCCCTCTTTATCACAATAGTTAAAGCTGCAGGAGCCCTGCTCTCTTTTGTATCTGGCCACTCTAGTATAGCATCTGCAGCTTTAACTATTTTGATGAAGAGGGAATTTCACCAGGTGCTGCATGCATACAAATGACACCTGCTCAAATTCCCCTTTCAATACAACTGTTAAAGATACAGAAGCCCTGTCCTTCTTTTCATATGGTCACCCTAGAATAATGATGCTCCATTCATCATTTACAACTAAAGAAAGGCTCTTTGTTGAAATGAGGCCTCTATTGTTTGTTATACTCTTCCCCGAGGTAAAGTGCTTTATTTGGCTTCAAGAAGGGGAAAGGGAAGCGTAAGAAGGCCAGGCAAGCAGTGGGGGCAGACTATAATCCCAGTTTGAATCAGGTCAGCTTGGAAGTAGATGGGCCTGAGGCAAAATGAGGCAAAATATTTAGAGTGGGAAGAAATTCACAATTTTTTGAGCTTCCTCCAGTCAAAGTCTCCCAATATCCCTAGTCCAAGAAACCCAAATTCGAACGCCTATTCTTTTGTATTGGGTATCATTTATATGGTGTTTGTGGTTTGTAACTTGATTAGTCAGTCCTGTGGGTTGAAAGAGAATTGAGTTCACTCCCTTTAAAATTAAGTAAAACTCAAAAAAATTACCTCTCCACAATTGGCATCTTATGTTTCTGAATTCTCAACATGAGAAATTGTGGTTTATTAAGGAAGATACTAATGACATGGAAACGTAACCACAGCTCCAATTGCCATAAGAATTTAATACACACATCACTAAGAACGTAATAAACCGAAGTGTCATATTTTTGGCAAATAAACTTCGATGCCAATTACATATCGAAGAATTTGTGGAAGTTTATTTAACATGAAATCGCAACGAAGTCAGAAGTGAATTGCAGGGCCACTTAATTCTTTAACAAAGATTGATTAAGGAGAGAGACCTCCACTTTATAGCCTGCTTCTCATGCATTATTAATGGTCCTTTTTTATTAGCCGTTGAAGAATAGAATTGCTTAAATTTTCATAAGCATTTGAGAAAACTTATACCTCAATTAAATCCTGCGACAGTCAAGCTTTATTCTGATCTAAGAATAACTGTTCTTGATTTTGACTAAATAATTGAGCTTATTCCATGTTTTCATATCCCACACTGTTATATTCAATCCTATAATATGTTCCAGTCTGTGAGATTTATGCATTTGCAACCAAGCTATATGGTAAGATGGTAAACCAGGAAAATAAGATTTATGTTAAAAAATATGCTTCATAGTTGAGATGGTGAAGCTAATACTGGACTGAGAAAAATCATGACAACTTGTTGCATTCATTTCAGTGGGTTTACTCTAAGTAGGACTTACATTGGGTTTTACCCTATGATTCCAACAGAAATTATTCTTTTGGCTCAAAACACACTACAGAGTTATACATTGTTATAAAATGAAAAAAATCATCACAAGTGTTTGTGGCCGATTTAAAAATTTAATAGAAAGGGCTGCTGAATTTCTTGCCTATGACTCAATTCAAGTCAAAGAAGAAGGCTCTCACTTGGGCAGGAATATCTAAGGGATTTAACTAAATTGAGTTTTACATGTTACTAGAATTAAAGAAAGTGGAAGATTTAATTCCTGTAATCAATCTAACTTTTTGGAAGTCCAAGGGCTGGTTTTATAGTGTTTTCCGCATGAAGGGTTCCAACCTATTTTGGCACACAAACACTAACCCTAACATTCAACTTGTTCACACAAGAGGAATGTTAGGAAAGAGGACATGCTATTCCTGCATGCTACTTCCCGCCCCTGCCCCCAAATCTTTGTTCCTGCCCACTCAGTCCCCGGCCATACCAGGTTGAGAGGGGAGGTTTGAAGTATGCTTCTACTCATGTTCAAGGCAATGTGTGTAGAAGAACACCTCCCCTTCAAGACTTACCTGTTCAATGCAGGAAAGTTGAGGACTGAAGGAACAGGGATGTGGGGGATGCTTGTTTGCGTGCCCACATCTTCTCCCACTTTAAACTCTCACATGAGGTTGAAAACCTGCATAGGATGACTTTTATGGACAAATGTAACATGAACTAGGCACTCGCAGATATCACCAGGAGTAATTCCTATGTCTGCAACAGCTGGAATTGTTGTTGAGATCAAGGGAACTGCTACTGGCTAAACCCAATATTGCCTAGTGTGTACTTTGCCTTTGTCCATGAAAATGTCTACCTAGAGATAGCTGGGATAGACTGCTTGCATGGAAACAGAACACATAATGAACTATCCTCCATATATGAAGGGACCAACATTGGACATATGTGGGTAAACTGATAATGGGAATGTGTTGGTTTATCAGGCTTAGAATACTGTCGTAACTGATATGGCTATTGCTCTATGTGGCAACAGCTAGTAATTGAATTAATCCTGAGATGTATTAGAGAAGAAATACACTTTATCAGAAATATAGGACTGCTGCTGAAAATGACCCTTTTCCTAATGTGTAAGTGTACTTGATTTTAATTAACAAGTGAATTCCCTGTCCTAATATGTAAGTGAAGTTGAATTTAATGGTGTTCAACATCATTATGTTGAGTGTTGCCCTTCTCCCATATTGGCTTCCGCTGTTGGAGAAATGCTGTGTGTTATGATATCAGGAGATTGGATAAATTGACATTATGGAGGAGAAAATGTAACACAGGGCTTTTGTGTGCGTGTGTGGTGGGCTCACCCTTCTGATAATGTGTAGTTCTGTCCTTAGATGGCTCTAATACAGGCAAGTTCATCATTGCTCTTACCAGCTTGGTGTTGTTTGTATATTATTAAGGGCTTTTTCAGGCAATTCTAGGGAGAACTATCAACCAAGTATTAGTATCATGTACATACACTCCCCCACTTCCTACATAAAACTGAGCTGTACTGTGTAAAACAAACTGAGCTGTATTGTGTACCGTTAAAATCTCAATTCTTTCGAGTGATGAATCAGGTGTTTAGGGAAATTTTGGTTACAAATAAGCATTACTTACTTCCTATGCTGAAGTAGGGGCAGTACCCATGGAAACACAAGACTAATATAAGGTTGAACGTTGTCCCCAGATACATCCAGTGCCTGAATAATGTAACAGAATTTTGGGTAATGTGAATCTAACCTTCTCTCTCTTTCTCTCTCTCCTATTTTGATTTCAATGATTGTTCATATATATATTTTTACATTATGACAGTTGTTCTGATTCAGGTAGCGGTACAAAGGAAAGTGTTTTAAACTTGTCATGGGCAAATTAAATAAGCAAAACCAATACTCTTAATGAATGTGTGATGGCATGATACAATGGCAAGAACAAAGCAGTAAGCACCTGATTTCTCACATTTGGACTGCTTTTCCTCACCACCTACCCATCCCACTTCAGAGATGGCACTTATTCTACCAGACACATTATTGTTTCTAAGAATCTTGACTAATGGGAAAGAAACCAGAAGAGAATAATGAAGACAGCAAATGCTCTAGAAGGCAAGTAAATGTGTGATAAGGTTGAAGTCACATCATTGATTGCACCGGGGAAAATGGTTCAGAACATTTTATTGTGTTATGTGATGTCAGCTTTTCACGGAGACTTAATATGTTCAAGGTATCACATACTAAATTTGGGAATAACGGTGTATGTATTGACGCGTTATTTCCCAACTATCCATTTTTAACCTGCCGATATATTTTCAAAGACACTGTAACACCTCAGTGTTTTCTCCCCAAAGAAATTGACCCTGGAACAGCTGCTCTGAAATTCCTTCCCATCACTCATTCAGATTTTATATGGTGTTTTACCCTGATTAATAGTTTATGTGGCCATCATATTTCCTTTCCACATATTCCCACAAGTTCACAGTTATTCCCAAGCCCTATGCAGATGTTATGTGTATCTGAGAGCTTCCTTTGCACACAATAGAATGTGAGGATATAAAATACCTTTTATTTTGAAAAATGCACATGAGTGAAACGTTGCTTGAATGCAGTGCATCGTTCAAGGGAATCTCTCTGTGTGTGTTATCTGTATACATTTATAGATGTTTACACAGTAAAAGTAACTCTGTATAAAACATAAGTCAGCCCAAACATACATCATTGCAACTCAGATAGGCCTCTGTGTTTAATATTCGCTAGTTAATGCCCCCTTTTCCCTCCTCCCATCTCCTGAGTGATTATCCAGAGCATGCATTCCTGTCCGTTTTAGATTCCTGTCATAACTTTACTGTTGTGTATTTCTGCAGGGGAGTGTGTGTGTGTGTGTGTGTGTGTGTGTGTGTGTGATGCATGTGTGTAGCAACGAACTGAATTTCAATACTGTCATATTTAGTTTGCCTGATTTCGTTACATGCTCATGATTGTCCATTATTCTTGCCAGTATGCCTTACTGAAATGACGGCAACGTGGAACATCATACAGGGATTTTATGACACCGGCATACACCAATAGGAGGATGCAGTACTAATCACATGCTGAGTGAGGGTGCCTCCACTCTTATATGTCAGAATTATTCTACATATGTTAAAAATATTCATTCAGAGCATTTTTTTTTATCCTAGCCTTGAGCAAAAAAATTTAAAAATTGCTGCTGGAGCTGATCACCAATCAACAAAATAATCTAATGATCTAAAAGACCCAACATAAAAAGGGAAGGGGGAATGAGGGAAAATTAAAACAAGCAAACACAGCACTAATGATTTAAATTATACTATAAAAAAAATCTTATCATGACCAGCTTCACTGGAAAGAGATTGAGGGAGAGGAGGAGCAAAGGGAGCTGATCTCTCAGTAGAGGAAATGGCGCAGCCCTGGTTCTTATTTGTCCCTCTGCTGCAGATCCTCTTCCTGAACTATTTCCATCCAAGCAGGTCTGTATAAGGCTTTTTCATAACCTTAAGAACTGAGGTCTTCCTCTTCCTTCCTCACCCCTTTTCCCTTTTTTGTCATGTTCTTTAGAGATAATCCTAAGGGCAGGAGCTGTCTTTATTAGTATCCTTACATGAGCCACTCTGGAAATCTTTTTAGCTGAACAATGGGGTGAAACAAACAAATAAATGTATGCTAGATGAATCCATACACAGCCTGACATCTCTATAGAGTTCCAGACTTCTGATAGCTGAGGTACATTTTACCCTGAATAAAAAAAAATGGGACAGATATTTTGCTCTGTCACTTCCAAGGTTTACTTTTAGAGGCTATGGAAAGTGAGATCTAGCTATTTTCCAATTAATCTTTGGTGGAACCTATTCGCTCGGGTTTCTGCATGAGCCACTGCTCTCGGTGTGCTTCCTAGTTGGAAAGAAGCTAGACCTGAGCAACAACTCACACAGAGATACTACAGTTAGCTTCCCCCTGTGGACGTTCTGGTGCATCTCTCTTTCGGGAGTGACTGCATGTCAATCCAATCATACCAAATGCAGAATCAGGGCAGAATTACTATCTCCCAGCACAGTCTGATTGGAAGGTAACAAAGCAGAACGGTGAATCATGCAGAGATGCAGCAGGCCACCTGTCTCTACAAATAGCAGAAGCTGCTATTTCTGTAACTCGCTTATGTCTCACATTTCATTAACAGTTCTCTTACACAGCAGGACAATTTGTAAATTGCTAATATAAATAGTGTAGGAGGAGGGATCAGACCTCCACACACGTAGTGGATAGGTGTCAGGGCCTGCAGCCAATTGCGCCTCTATGAAGCATGTCTACTGCATATTTGAGTAGAGGCATATAACTCCCATTTGTAATTTATGTTCAGAGAGAGAAAACACCATGGTGGAGGTTATAAACATAGCTCCAGACTAATGTGTCAATAAGACATGAGAGAAAGGTGAGCAGAACAGTTTGTTACAAACATTGCACGGCCAATATAAAAAAGGTGTGTGAATATTAAACCATCCAAACCTCAGATGTTGCAAGTTTTTGTGATTCAGTTCTATAGATTCCAATAGGAATATCTCCTGTAGAAGAACAAAGCTTCTGATAAAGCCTGGCGTACGTTCTGATCCACAAATCATCTTCTGTGATTTTCATCTAAGCCAACGACAACAGTAAAAAGAGCGTCAGTTTTCTGCTTTATTTTATTTACTCAAATTAAATGACCAAAATTACTACAAATGCAAAAGACTGATTGCTGTCATCTTACAATCTTACCAGATATGTTGCTTAGCCCTCACCGACTATAAAAGATTGTGTTTCATAACAATGAGAGCGTAACATGCAAGTGCAGATTTCAAAGGAAAGTAAAAGGGCTGCAAGAATTGAAAATATGTCACAGAGAGATGGAAGAACAGAAGAATTTGTGGGAACATGCAAAGTTATTTAATACGTAGGATAGTCAGTTTGCTTTCCCTTAGCCTGCAACATGGTAGTCTGGAAGACAGAAGCACCATAGCTAAACCCAAATTGTTGTTCATTTAGTGCTTTCTATGGGAATAGAAACTTTTCAAATGCTGGTGGCTGAAACACAGCAACACATAACTATATGATGTCCCAGTTTATTTTCTCTTGCTATGGACATGGCACGTCCACCTTTTGGACAAGTGGGACAAAGGTCCTTCAAATGATGTAGCAAGGCCAAGTATTAAGCTTGCTAATTTTGGCAAAGTGCTACCATACTCCAGCCAATCATTGTGGCATTTCTACGGGGAGAGAGAATGAGAAAGCACTTAACAGTTCACTAACAAGCATAGGGTGTACATGCAAACCAAACTGCTTTTTAGTCATCCATATTTAATCTGAACTCAATTTATATCCTTGAAATCCTAGTTTAATTTTATTTTATTCATTTGACTGATCATTTCCAGGAGACCAAAAAAAGTGATTTACTTTTTTTTAAAGGACGGATTCTTGTCGCATCTGTACTGTGGGATCCTGTCATTTCACTCTTCCATATAGAATTTCATAGATGCTAGACAGTGGCGCTCTTTCTGAACAACATGGCCAAATTCAAATTAACTATAGACTTGGGTAGAGTTCTTGCTGTTCCAGGTGTGAAAAGAATAGGGCTTATGCTAGAAATAATGGCAATAGGAAGACTCTTAGGCGGATTAAAAATAGCATGAACGAAATGATGGGGAGTGACTTTTTTTAATGGTGTGACACCTGAAGTAGCACAAGGCAGGAAAGAATGAACAAATTCTGAACAGATACCATTTTACTTCAAATAATCCCTGTCTCCATGTGACTTTTCGATAGCTTTCCTTTAACTGTAAATACAACAAGCTCTCTCATTTCAGTCTCTGCTCGATTCATTCTCATACAAGACTTTCTTAAACCAAATCTATGAGGCTTGGTGTAGTGTTGGCAGATTAAGTTCCTATCGACTAACAATTTCAGTGCCTAGGACAGGGATAGACAATTGGATGTCCATAGCAGGATCTACATTACAGCTTTAAAATGGTTTATAACAGTAGTGACAACTGTTGAGGGCCAAGACACACTCCACATACAGTTTTCAAACCATTTCCAAAGTGTCATATCCTGCTTGGTGTAGATCTGGCCATGAGTCAGATACAGCCCCAAATAAATTTTATCTACTTCTTAGCAGCCTTCCCAAATTTTGAGTAAGATGTATTAAAAAGATTGCCCATAGCTACACTTGCAAAAGCAGGGGGAGAAAAGCATCCAAATCCGGTGAAACAAAAGGAGTTCTCAGGATGCTGATTTTTAATTTATTTTTCCAAAGTTGAAGAGCCCGATGCGTTTCAGCCTATATCTTTATATGGCCTTCTTCAGGGGGCTGTAAGCATTTAAAATACATATTGTAAAAAACATGGTGGGGACAATATGTGTTAAAATATATTCTCATTATAAAATCAAGTTGACATATTGCCACAGGGGCAGGGTGACCAGATCGCCAGGGGTTTCCCGGTCCTAACCGGGAAAACTGGGGCGATCCAGGCCAACCAGGCCCTGGGGGCAAACGTCCGGGAAACCATCGGCTGGATCTGGAGTGCTCCCCCTCCTCCCTGTTCAAAGCACCACCGCGACAAGCCCCTCGCAGGCGACACTCACCTGGGCTCATGTCGCTCGCTCGTGCTGCCGCCGCTGCTGCTACCCCTCATCGCCTCGCAGGAGTAAGTGAGGGCGCCCAGCTCAGGTGTCCCATTGTCCCCCCCCAAACTAGCCCTGGAGCCGGCGCGCTTGGGGCGGTGTTGAGGAAACGTCCCCCTGGGCGGGCGAGGCAGACTGTCGCCCCTCCTCAGCACACTTCCTCCAGCCCCTCCCCCGGGTGATCCGGGGCTTCTTCTAGGCCAGAGCGACGGCACAGGACTAGAAACTCCTCAGCTCAGCCTGGAGGAATTTGCAAAGATCTTCTTCTCAACAGAATTTCTTTCTCTGATAAATAACAATTGAAAAGAGTGGTATGCAGAGCCTTGTGTTATAACCCTGCACACTTTTTTCTTTTTTGTCAGGTGTTATCTTTTAAGTAAATGTCAGGGTCTGTACCTGTATTATCTGTAGAGAGATTTTTTCCCCTCTCTCCAGCATTTTTTTTTGCTAAGTCACAATAATGGGCATAGTTCCAAATCTTCATTTAGTCCAATTGGTTTAAAAAATTTAATCTAAGAATCCTCTCTATCTCCCTCCTTAATAATTGTTTTTTGTTATTTGTATCTAGCTTCTCCACTACCCAAAATGCTAAGTCTGTGTGGCCATGTTGTTGTTCATCAAAATGATTGGTTAATAGTCAGGTGCATTAACTGTTGAAAAAAAACAGTTTACATATGTACATAGGCCCCTATGGCAGTATGTCAACTTGATTTTATAATGAGAATATATTTTAACATATGTTGTCCCCACCATGTTTTTTACAATATGTATTTTAAATGCTTACAGCCCCCTGAGGAAGGCTGTATAAAGATATAGGCCGAAACGCATCGGGCTCTTCAACTTTGGAAAAATAAATAAAAAATTAGCATCCTGAGAACCTGTTTCTCCCTTTGTTTCACCATAGCTTCACTTGTAAGCAAAAGTACAAAGCTTCCACGTTGTATGAAACAGAGATATTTCAAACTTTAATGTTATATCTCTCTTTTGAGTTTTGTGCATAGCACCCCAGGGAGGCATGTGTTTGCATCTATCTTATTATGGAACCTGATCACTCCTAAAGGCATCAGTTCAAAAAGCAAAATATACTTCAATCTGGGGAAGAAAATGCTAAGGACTTCAGAATCTGGTCACATTAGATCTTGGGTCAGACTCCACCCTACAGATAAATCCATTGAAAACTGTACGTTATCTTTAAACAATATAATGAATCACAATAACAACAACAACGATAATAATTGCAGTTCAAAAATATACCTCCTTTTCAAGTACTGATAGTTTCTAAGGTTTCTCTCACTCCACCTCATAAAGTATTTTGCCTTACCAATAAGCAAACATATGAATGCTTTGCTTTGTGCCTACCTTGTTCGAGTCATTCTTCAGAGCAAAAGAAATTGAGTACCCACACTTAGAGATAGGAAGAAAAGGCAATCACAAAATAACAAAAACAAAAAAAATCCCACAAAGTGCCAATGTTCAGCAGAACTTAACCAAATGATGATGTTGTTGATGATGATGATGATGATGATGATGATGATTAAGCTGACAACTTACAGAACAAAGAAACCCAGATCCTGGTGTTGTATCTAGTCCCAGCAAAAGTCTTGCGATAGAGATCATGTAATCCTTAACAAAAGACTGACGATTTTAAAAGAAAAGAAAACTGCTTTAGTATGTATCAGCAAGTAAAATTCACAAATAGAATGGCAAAGGCAATATGGGATTTCCCCCCAGTGGATATTTACTTAATGGGTCAGCTTCAAATCCCTATAGAGTGCTCATGGAAACAACATTTTCCTTTGTCCATGGATTTGTCCCTCAAGAAGTGGGGAGCTCAATATTAGAGTTCATGTTTGGCATGTATACGATCCCAGGTTCTATCCCTCATACCTTTAAATAAAAAGGATTTCAAGACAGCAGACCTTAGAAAGATCTCAGTTAACTTGAGAACTTGGGAGAGCTTTGAGCCCTTCAAAGAGACAATGTAGGTTAGATAAAACAGTAGTCTGACAGCATATGGCAGTATCATATCATCTCAGTTTTGCATTAATCTATACTGACAAGTTTTGCAATGTCATGCAACACTGTCACTCCAGTTTGCTTCAAATGAGTAACAAGACTTGTTTCCATAAGCAGGGAACTGCGACGGGGGGAAAGTGGCTTTTGCACATTGACTTTAATATTTCACTTTGTGAATTCTAGGTGTATCCAATTATGTTTATTTAGCTATGAGTGTCCTATGACAGTAACACCAATGAAGAAGATGTGACTAATTATTCAGGCCACACAGGAGGTAGGAAACTGTGTGGCCATAATCAAGTGCTAAAATCTGGTTTTCAAATGCATAGCATGAATGGACTTTGTCTATTTAGGAAGAATGTAAGTTTAAGTCAGGGAAATAATATATGGGAAAATGGTTAACACTAGGGATGGCTAAACCAGGAATGTTCAAGTTCTCCCAGGTTCTCTGAAAATTAGTTTGATGTTTTTCTCATCTAATTTACAACCATCATTTGTGATCTCTGATTGGTTTGTATGAATGGGAAAATTGTGCAAATCAAACAATTCATGTATTTTCCAAAGTTACTGGATTTTCCTCATTAACTAAAGCATGAAATTGCACAATTTTAAAATTGGGCAATTACAAAAGCCTTGTCCGATAAAAAATTGTGATCTTTTTTTAATATGACCATGTGCTTGAAAATTTGTGAACAATTTCAGAGAACACGTTCTCCTGCTTGTGCCCAAATTTGGGGTTTGTGAGCATGAACAAAATTCTCGTACATCCCTAGTTAACACCCTGCACCAATCCAACTGTCTCTCCCCCTCCCCAAAGCTACTTTTCAAAGAAAAAGAAGACTTGTAAAGTTCCAGTCCTGGAACTCTATGTAATGTGATGCCCAGGGTCATAAAATGGGATGATACAGTGATTGTGGTTGAGGTGGTGGAGTGTGTGGGCCTATTATCAATCAGCCTCTTCAGCTCCAAAATTTGCCTTTGAAGTCAACCAACAACACACCTTGGAGAGAACACAATTCAGCTTCTCAAAGATGAAACCCAAGCCAGAAAACCTCAGTGTTGTTTTTTTTTATTGATAATGGCAGCAAAGTGCAGAAGTCTAGCAGTTGGTATGACTGAGTTGTTCAAAACCTCACAGTTCTCTAATCACCTCTCAGCAGCAGAGTTTTCATTAACTGCAGTGAGTATTGAGAAGCGGTGATAAATGTGTGTCTTGAGGTTCCTTTCATTGTGTGCCCAGCTTCCCTTCCCCTGGACACTGATTTCCCCCCCTAAAAAACATTTTATTTTCATTCAACTATAGCACTAGTTCATTTGCCTGAGAGAGCCAGCCGCTTGGTAGCAGTTTTGAAGGTACAGATTTGTTTGATCCTATCTAGAGCAACCATGTAAGTGCTTGCATAATCAATACAGTTATAAGAAGGTGCAAGGGAGGAGACCGTTATGGAATAAAAAGTTCCCCTTACAGAATCAGGAGCTGTTATCGATGATGTTTAGTAGGATGGGAAGCACTGTTGGAAATGAAGGAATGGTAGCAGACAGAGTATTAGGTAGTGTCATTCCTCCCACCCTACCAGCAAGAGCCTGGCAGGGCCTCCATCATTTGGGGGCATTTGGCCAATAGATTGCAATCCAAATGTCTTTAAGGTTAGGATTAGGGTAGGAAACCCATACATCTTTCCCACTATCCTATGCCCATATTATTCAGAACATCTTCCTGAAACCTGACTCTGGGTACTTCCAGACCAGCATTTTATTGGGCAATTGCCCTGCCTCAAACACATTCATTGGGTGGCACAGGGAAAAGTGTTATCCCTTTCCACCTCGCTCTCATCATCTTCAATTAGATTGAGGCATCCAATGGTTGTAAATTTATGGTTTTCTAAATAATAATAAAATAAAATATGTAATTGCAAACCACACATTTAATATAGTATTGTCCTTACTCTACCATTCCTCAGCTGCCCAAAAGTCTTCAGCTCCCTCAGACAACTATGCTTATTTTCACTTGATGTTACTGATGCCTGGGACTCCCTCCAGAACAGTTTTATGGGGCTTAGGGCTGGGTGAGAGTTTCATTCATTTTTGTTTGTAAGAAATTACCAAAATCCACAAATTTGATAGTTAAAAAATACAATTGTGGGAGAAAGAGAAACTGACAGGTTCTTACATCCCGACAGAGAGCTTGGAGTACTTATCTCTTCAAAATCTGGGTTTGAATCCCTAAATATTCAGCCATGTTTGTGATGATGGATTAGTGTTTTCCCTACTGTTTTATTTTTTTTGGAGGAGACTTCATTTTTAACAGCAACGTGACAAGAAGTTAATCTCCATGCTGGCAATAGCTAGGCAACAGGTAGGGGTATGGAAGAAATGTGCTGAGTTTTAAATTCGTATAGATCACCCAATTTGCACCTTCTGGAAGCAAATACAATTTACTATCAGAAATCTGCACATTCACGAGCTTGCAATTCAATTTGTGCACCAAAACAAATTCATCTGAAAGCCTATTAAAATGTATACGTTTGAAAAATGTGTACAAATACAAGATCCGAATCTGTTAGGTACTGAAGTCAGAACAAGCTTCAAGGTGGAAATCTGGGGACTTTTACAAGCTTGAGTTTTGCTGTGCCTTTTGAATTTGGCCAGTGCAGTGCAATTTGTTTTTATAAGAATTCATCAAAATGTGCAAACTTCTTCATAAAAGGGACAGAAAGAACTTCAGATTTTGAAAATACGACTGAGAAAGCAAAACAGGCAGATTTGACCATCCCTAATGGTGCTACCTTTCCTCCTTCAAATCCCCCTCAAACCCCCCTTATTTTAATAAGTGACTTACCGTCTTTCATCTTCATCTCCTAAAGGAAACTAAGTTTAAGGACTAACTGCACTCATGAATTTTCTTTGCCCGTTATTCTTACCCCTGCCTTGCTTTCCTTCCCTCTGTAGCCTGCCCCTCTGTTTTACTGTCGTTTGTAAATCCCTTTTCTTCCTCTGCAAATTGTCAGATGCATGTGCATATAAAATGCTACGGCAACAATATGTTGGAGTTTTCAGGTCTGTGGTGGCTTAAGTGCTTTTGTATGTTCTCTCCCTTTGCCTTCTCAGGAGATAGCATGACATTTTGAAATGGTGTATGATTCTGGCAGAATGTCATTGATCCTGATACTGGGGCAGATGTCATCATGGCCATTCCTGGTTGCTACTTGGCTGACGCAGAAATCCATAAAACACAGGCTCCCAAGCTTGAAATGTATTGAAAGGTAGGGAAGATATATAGGGTGTGAATGTGTGTACAAAAGAGGGGTCCATTTTGCTCTTCACCGTACCTGGTACAGCAGGGTGTCCAGCATGCTGATACTGAAAACTCTGCCAGCAGCAAAGGGCAATCGAAACATGAATGCCAGATTGGAGCCCTTCTCTCGTTCTTTCTGTTCAACATCAGGGTGTGGAAGAAGAATGAGAGAGAGAGAGAAGCAGTAAACACTTTAATGCATTAAGTAAATGGCATATTAAGACTTCCACAGGAAATATTCTGCCAAAGTAAATTTCTCTTGAGGCTGCTGCTTATTCATTTATCTGCACTTGAAGGGAAATAATGGCAATTCTCAAATGGATATACTTTCCTTCAGAGCCTCCAGATTTTGAGCTATTGTCCTCTTCTTCTGAGAAAAATAAGGCACTTGGATGGGTGCGCACACATAAAGTTGGCTCATCAGTTTGGTACTTTTGCTGTACACACCCAAACTGAAATTCCAAGGCAAATAAAACCACTCATGTTTAGTCTCAACACATTGGGGACAACAATATTATTTTCAGAATTCTCCACATTTTAGTTCTCCAATAGACAAGTACATTTTGAAATCTCTAACCACACCATCATACAGGCTAAGCAACACATATTTTCCATCATATAAGCAGTGGTTTATATGCCTCAACACTTTCCTATTCAGTGAAGAATGCCTATCTGTACAGGTTCTGGAGCAAATGTTTAGTACATATGGGCTGCCAATCAAGCCTTAATCATTGATCTGTGTGATTGCGCTGAGGCCCATATACTACAAAATATGCCCCGAAAGTTGCACGTTGCAGAAAATACTGGTAATGCCAGGCAAGCTATCTTTCAAAATAGTTTCCCCACTATCACAGATCTCTGCTACTGGATGCAGATTTCACAACAGAAAGGACAACATTCAGAAACCAGTGGGAGGACATTTTGACATTCTCTGACAATCCAAGGCAACAGATCTAAAAGTTGCAATTCTCCTATAAAGGAATTTCAAATGGAGATCACAGCATGAAACTGCAAATATAGATATAGGTAGATAATCAGGATATTTGATTCTGCTCATTTGGGGATGAACAAGGATGATGGTTTCCTGACCCAGTTGTGTCAATTAATTCAGCAAAGCTAAGATGACTCTGTTATCAACACTAGGTAATATTGTTGTGAATGGTCACTGTGCATGTGTTTGAGACTCTCTCTCTTTTTTGCATACATTTAAACTTCAACTGAATTGTCATAGACTGCATTTTCGCATTTCATGAAATTTGATACCACTGCTTACTTCTTTTATTCCTTTTCTGCTCCCATGTTTATATATTTGCAAGCCAAGAATAAGTCTTCATGCACTTCATGAAGTTGACTCTACTAGTCCATGAAATTTTATGCCATAAGAAATTTGTAAGCATTAAAGGTGTCACAGAACCCTAGCCTGAAAACCACTGGTACAAGAAGGCCAATAAATGTCTTACAGCATATAACAAGACTGACATCCAGACTTCACTACAACTGGGACTTTAATCTCTCTCTCTCTCTCTCTCTCAATAAATCTTGCTTTTCTAACTTAGTGAAGATTCAAGGCCACAGCAGCCTAACTATATACCTGGCAACTACTCCCCACAGGACTATGTACAAATGAAAACTTCTATGAGGCGAGATCTACACCAAGCAGGATATAGCACTGTGAAAGTGCTATGAAAGTGCTATGGTATGTGTCTATGGGCCCGAACAGTTGACAGTGCACCGCTATAAAGCAGTAGTGTGGCTCCTGCCTTTTATATACCACTTTCATACTGCTTTCATAGTGCTATATCCTGCTTGGTGTAGATTGGGTCTAAGTCATCATTTGCTCTCAGTAAAATGCTCATCTTTTATGTCCCACGATGCTGTCTCATCTCATGTTTCATCACAACAATCTTGTGAGGTACGTTGGAATAAAATAAAGCCAACTTGTCCAAGGTCACCCACTGAGGCAATGACTGAGAAAGGAGTTCACATTTCAGATTTTAATCCAGGTCTCTCACATTTAAGTACAATAGTCTATAGTCCCCCTTTCTGGAAAATTAAATGTCACTATTGGCCTTTTTAAAATGATGGGGCAGGGGGATGACCAAAGATCTCACCAATATTTTTTTAAAAAAGTTTGCCCTTAGATACAGAATTGCAAGTGTTATCATAGCACTAACATGTCAACTGACATGCATTCAAGTTTACATCTGCTTCATGAATAATGAAACATGGCTCTGATTGTTAACTCTGGCCTTGTCTGTTGAGATTTGTGGTGAATGGATACTTTCTGAATTGCCGCAGTAATTGCTCCCATGCATTTTTAATTGATCATTCAAGCTGCACGGAGATAGAGATACAATTTACTCCTTGGCACAAAGAAAGCCACCACAACAGCTTTAATTATTTGGAACTGGATCATTCTGTCCGCCTACATATTTCACAGCAGGAGCCTCTGCAAGCAGAAAGACTGCAAGAGATAAGAGTTCACTGAAAGGAAAAACAGTGCTCCCTTAGACAGAAGAGAGAGAGCCTAGCTGCATAATGCTTTGAGATCTGTTCAGCTCCAGTTCTGAGTCTGTATGCCACTGCCTACCAGATGGTAGGGGGTTTCAACAGGGATTGGATGTCACTCTCACGTCCTGTTTGCGAACTTCCCTGTGGCATGTGGCTGATATAGAGGATGCTGAACTTGGAGCATTAGTCTGACCCAGCATGGCAATTGTTCTGTTTAATTATAGGCTGACTGCATACATCACTGAGAAGCGATGCTTAAGGTTTGCATGGTCACCTGTCACTACCAACAATGCTGCCCCTCATGAAGGCCATCTGTGTCATTTTTACTTTCCTTCCCTATTAAAGTAACAGATCAGAACCAGTTAAACAGCAAGGAACAAACATGCCCTTCCATCTCATCCCCGCAAATTCAAATGATCTCCAACTATTAATCATTGCTTCTGTGGCACAATATACATACCATAAGAATAACTTTGTCCTCCTTAGGAAGAAGGGCAAAACCCTAAAAATCTTTATGTTATTAGTTCTTGGCTCTTTAAATAGTCCCCCTGAGGTCAATAAACAATATACTGTACACACAGTGGGTTACAGTAGAGAATTATGGATGGATGGAACATTTTATTTCCAGACCATGTCAATCTCACTCCCACCCATCCAAATTCCATCCCACTTCCACATTTTAATACATACGTAGGTACAAATTTTCATGTAACTATTTGTATCTACGTACGTATTAAAATACACACTTTGAATATATTTTCTGACAAAATACACATTATCTAAATAATAGGCACTTCCAAAGTATTTAATCCTAACATTTTGTATTGCATTTTATGTTGTATCATGTGGTTTTAATTGTTGTGAACTGTCTGGAGAGCTTTGGCTATTGGACGGTATAGAAATGTAATAAATAAATACATATTTTAATCTATTTTGGTACATTTTTATGAGCTAAGGATAGTACCACAAAATCCAGAAAACTGCTAAATGAGAATAATGAGAATCTGAGACAATTTGATCTGCACCTTGGTCAGGTTAGTTTGTACAGGAATTTGCAAAGACTGGATTTTTCAAGCACCCTTAGAAGTAATCTGAGACATGCACAATGTGTAGGGCTGGGTGAGGAATTAATTGGGTTCACATTTTAAAGTGAAGTTACCAAATCTGGATTTCTAGAACCTGCACACAAACACGAATCCAGTGATATGCCGATATTCACACTTTCCCAAACTTTGCAATGCAGTTCTCAAATTTAAAACAACAACAACAACAACAAAACAAAACACCTACATATAGTAATACACAAAAATGCATCCTATACAGGAAGGCGCATGGCGAACATGCACTTAAAACCACCTTATTTGCCATAGAAATGTGTGAATAAAATATGTATATCTGGAAATACGCATACAATAATATGTCTATTTATATAAATGCACAAGAAAATACATACTCATTCATTCATTCATTATATTTCTATTAGGGATGTGTATTGTATCGTTATAATGTCTGATAACAATACAATAAGGTCAGTATCGGAAAACCGATTAACGATAACGATATGATAAAAAAACCTACGATAAATATCCGATCTGAAATTTTTCAGCCCGATTATATCGGATTATTGGACTGCCATATAAATAAACCTATAACTTCTGTATTTTCAAAGTTAGAGGCTTGAAACTTGGTCACAGTGCTTTTGGGGTATGCCTAAGTATGTGTATGAAATTTGAGATCGATCCCTCCAACCCTCAATTTTATATGAATTTATTAAAGATCATTTAAGTTCTGACAGGTCAGAATGACAGCTCGCCATGTGCATTCATTCAGACCTGTCAAAAAGTTGCAAGATCTTTAAAAAATGCATATAAAATACAGGGGTGGAGAGATTGATCTGAAATTTGGCACATATGTGTAGCAACATGTGCTAGACATGTGTATGAAATTTGAGATCGATCCCTCCAACCCTCAATTTTATATGAATTTATTAAAGATTGTGCAACTTTATTGAGAGCTGGTTGACCTGGCCTCCCTGCTGTCATCTTGTTGTATGCTTTTTTCCCATAGGCTTGCATTGGGGGAAACACATGCATAACTTTTTTATTTGAAATGATAATGACTTGAAACTTGGGGAGCCAGGACTAGCAAGATCCAATCTGCAATGTCCAAAATGTTTCATGTCTCTATCATTTCAAATTAAAAGATTATAGGGGATCCCCCAAAAGCCCCACTTCCCACTGTAACTTCTTCATTTTTAAAGGTAAAAACTTGAAACTTGTGGGACATTGAAGATGGGATTTGGCTGGTCATTTGTGAAAAAAAATCAGAGCAATTGCTCAATCCCTCAATGTTCTATTAATTTTTAAAAGATCGTGCTCATTCTGAAAGCTGAGGTCAACCACAGAGGTCAACCAGCTGTGTCAATAAAGTTGCACAAAATTTAATAAATTAATATAAAATTGAGGGTTGGAGGGATCGATCTCAAATTTCATACACATACTTAGGCATAACCCATAAGCATTGTGACCAAGTTTCAAGCCTGTAACTTTGAAAATACAGAAGTTATAGACATTTTTTCTAAAAAAAATTCAGCTCTATAGGGCACAGTGGGGCTGCAAATTAAATATCAGATTTCCAATAATTATCGTGAAACTGATACGATTAACCGATATTATCGGAGATGATAATTTTTTTGGTTCGAAATTCCAATAATGATAAAATACGATATTTTTGGGCATGCACATCCCTAATTTCTATACCACCCCATAGCCAAAACTGCATTATGAATTAATGTAGATGGAATGATTAACTGAGTGGAATCTCTAATGCTAGATAAACACTTTGTACTTGCATTTCATATCGTAATGCATATACATACATAGGCAACTGATCCGAAATTTGTTCAGATAAGGGGAGAAGGAGGGTACGGGCCTGATCACATAATGTTGGGACACTGTGAAATGGTCAGAAATGTTAGCGGGTTCAAACCCCACATATACTAATACTGGGTATCTTTTTTCCTTTCTTAACTAGTTGAAAAAATGTCATTCTCTCTCTTTCATGTTTAAACAAACACAATGTTTTATGTGCATATTGAAATATTAAATATTTGCATAAGACTGCTTTTCCTTTAGTACATTTTAGATGCAATTCATTTTTTATCTTTTTTGTTTCAATTACTTTGTATAAAAGCTTTTTAGAATATGCCTATAAATATAGTAGAATCAACAGACTGGAGACTGAATGCCTTAGGCTAACAATGGACTACAGCAAACAAGAGCAGTTTAATTTATTCCTCATCTGCTCTAATTGATACAAAATGGATATGAGTTTAATGACAATGTAGCACTGCGTGGGTGATGAATGGAGAAGCTATATCATTGGGAGCTTATTGTTGGGGGAGGGTTTAAAGAAAAGAGAGGGTTGTGTTTTATTATTATTTTTATCAGTAGACATCAAAGTAAAACTAAAGTATTATTTTTCACCATCTCTTTCTCATTCCCTCTACATTATTTACTGAGTACACCAATTGTATGGGGGAAGAGAAGGCAAAACTAAGACAGTTCACCCTTTTGTATGTCCTGCTTGCTCATACCAGCAGGGTGGAAGGTATCTTTCTGATATCAGAGAAGCACTAGCTGTGGCCCCTTCCGCATCCCCAGGTAGGATACTTCTGAGGTTAGATGTCCCTCTCTGAGGGCAGGCCTCTCTTTTCCACTCCTGAAGAGAGAACAAAATCCCCCTTGCAAATTTTATGGGTTCCTAGGCCTGTGAGGTAGCTTTAAAACAAATTAAATTAGTTTCTTTCCACCATCACCCCTTCTCGCTCACCTTCAAGGCAAGGCCAAGGCTGCCTTGAAGTTGTCACCATAATTTTCCTTGTACCCACAGAAAACAAAAAACTACAACTCCCAGCATGCCTTTTGCTGAGGTGCCCAATTTGCCCAATGGGAGTCCTGCTGCTGAAGCTCATGGGAAGTGAAGTCTGGCTGAGCCAGTCTACATTACACTGTGCAATCAGTGCCCATAGGTAGGCTGTGAAGGAGCTGGCTTGCTGACTGATGGTTAGCTTGGTTGGCATTGGCAACGGGCCTCCTTCTCTCCTGCTCCCGATGGGGCCTAGCAACTGAGGCAGCTGGCCCCAGGCGCTCTCCCTTCAGGCCCAGAAGGGCGAGCCACTACCAGATAATGGCTGCCAAAGCCTGATAAGTCTTCCCTCCTGCCCAAGGCATGCTGGGAGTTGTAGGCATAAGCCTAGGACCCTGAATAATGTGTTAATCTTTGAACACTGTCTGAGATGTGGTGGGAGAGCGGGCCTTCTTAGTTGTGGCACCCTGCTTGTAGATTTCTGAATAAAGTTTATGATTTTTATGTAACAGCCTGACTATATCATTGAGACAGAAGAGTGAATGGAGGATTGACTGATATAGCTGAGGCTAGAATGGAATGGTGGGCAGGATTAGTGGCAGTTGGAGAAAGTCAGGTAGAAGGAGAACAAAGACAGTTAGTGAGAGGTCAGAGTTTGGCACCCATACTTTATTTCAGATCAGCCACTCTACATGCCAGTACTTCACATCCCAGCATGCCTTTGGCAACCAGCAGGTGCCAGCAACCTCAGAGACATCCTCTTGTTGTCGATGCTGCTCCTCGATAGAGCTTCAAGGAGTAGCATCGCCAAGGAGGGGAGGTAAGCAGCTATCAGTGGACGCACCCAGCTCTGGCCAATCCTGCTGGGATTGCTTTGGCCTGTGCTACTCACCCACCAAATGCTACATCAGGAGCCTGTACTGAAGGGTCGGGGCTGGGCCAGGCACTTCCCCCCTTTGTTGGGTCTGTTTCTGGGCATGCACAGAGTGCCTCCCCTTCCTCCCTCCCTCTGAAGGGCAAAGACTACACACTGGCTTCCCCCAGATTCTGAGAAAACAGTGATATCAGGATGGAGTGCCTTTGAGCATGTTTGGCCCCTCAAAATCACGCTGTTGTATCTAATTACATTTTAAACACTTGCAGAGGGCGGGAGGAGGCACCACAAATGGATGCAGCCCATTTATGTGGGTTGTTTCTTTTTATGTGGAATTGGATTGACTGCTCAAGACCAACCTTTGGAGTCGGGGTTGTAAAAGACATGCAGCAGCCACTCACAATGGCTGCCAAAGGCCAGTAAGTCTGGCCTCCTGCCCAAGGCATGCTGGGAGTTCCACCCAAGGCATGCTGGGAATTGTAGGCGTAAACCTAGGTTTTTATTAAATTCTTTAAAAATACTTAAACTCTCAAAATTTGTGTGTTTAGGTTTTTCTGGTACATTGTACAGCCAGACCTATCACTGTGTCAACGTGTCAAGTTTCTAACTCATCTGGAAGTGGGTAAACATTTCTGGACATATGTGATGCACACAAATTTTCTGCTTTATAGGTAGAGATGATTAAGTGAAACATTTGGCATAATGACAACAGCAAGCTGCTATTTCAAGTTTTTTTGTCCCATTGTTGACAATTCCAGCTTCTGACCCCTCCACCCTCTTCAATGCATCCATTTATATATACTTGGCAACTTGAGATACTGCTTGCAACTGATGAAGTGGGCTCTAGCCCACATAAAACTTTCTCACAATAAAAATGAAGTAAGTTCCAATGTTTACTTGGCTGTTTTGGAAGAGATTTGGCGAGGATCCCATCATGGTTCTCAGTAGAAGCATTTCAGTATCTGTAGATTTATTAGGTTCCCAAGTTAGGCAGATGTTAGAAAGGCCCCCAAGTGGCATGAAAAATTCAGTTTCACTGGTTTTATGGAACGGGTGTCACCTCCTAATATCTAAAAAGAGGTTTATTCATTGATAAACATGAGGCATCCACTCAATTAGCCCCAAACAGCTGGTCGGCTTTTTAAATCGATATCACCCATGTGCTCCTAAGTGAATATGATGGTTTTTCTCATTTGATTGTAACTTTAATGTTATCATGGACTCAGTCCATTGTAGGTGAAGTAGCCGTATGTACAGGGATCACCAAAGAGCATAACAATATCTTTACTCTTTCCAGATAGGCATCACATTGAGCAATTGGGCGGATGGGAGGGCTGTATGCACCTTCCAAATCAAAACCACCTCCTCAGCTCAGTCAAAGATCATGAGATCAGAGTTCATATTACTCGACCAAGGAAAAAGGAATGTGGGGGTATAGACAAAAATATCGAAAGTACACATAGGGCTCCCATTCCGTATAAATGCCTGGCATACGGAGTGTCCATACACATGTGGGGGGGAAGAGAAGCCTTTGTTTTACCCCATGGTGGTCCCTCCACTTGTGGGTGATATGCCCAGAGCGGACTGAGTCAAGATAGATAGATAGATAGATAGATAGATAGATAGATAGATAGATAGATAGATAGATAAAATATATCTGTAGACAAAAATAAATAAAAGGGGGGAAAGTGAGTTCCTGTCAGACATTACAAAATCCAGCCAGAAAAATTCCACATTTAATAAAAGGTGTGTTAACCCAAACACTATGCTAAACTGCACACACACACACACACACACACAGAGTAGGTGTAATCCTGCAAACAGAATTGATTCATACACATATGCTCGTCTTCAGTTGATGGCTGCAACATGAAGAAATCTCTCACATATGTTATGAGAGAGCCCCAATGTGAAACCAGAGTCAGAAATTTCATTTCAGGTCATGTCACCTCAGTGGAGTCAGTTCATACGTTCAGCTGCTCGTCGTCAAGCATACATTAATCAAGGGTTGTAAACACTTTTATAAACTAGGCCTTAGACTGCTTAAACCAAACTGAAGACAATGGGATTTAAGCTGTTTAAGTCTGCATGAGACTGCACAGCCAGACGGTATCTTCAGTGGAAATAATGAATGCATGCTTAGACAGTCAATTTCCCTACCCCTTAATTGAAAAAAATACAGCCATTAGGATGCTGTATGGAGGCTTTCTTGAGTTTTAATTTTTATGAAGAAACCGGAAAGGATAGAGTTTGACTTTGGGCATATGGTTGCCATATCTTTCATCCTCAGATTTTTCTGCTGAGCAAAAGGCTCTTGCTTGTTCTGATGCCAACTGTGATTGCTTAGCTATTTCCAAAGAGAAAAACAAGGGGAGTTGCAGCTGCAGCAGCAGATGGAGTTCTCCTGTGACTCAGGGATTTCTTGCTTCAGAAGCCCATTAAGCCACGAAGTCAATTTTCCATGTATGTTTGTACGCTTTCGCTGCAGGCAACTGCCTCATTTTTAGAGTCCCTTTGTAAAGGGAGAACACTGCACAGGAATTAACAATCAGCTGTACATGGGACCACATTAGACAATCTCCTTCTCAAAATTTTAATTGCATTTCATTTTGCGCAGGGGAGTTCTCGGAAGCTTAACGAGCTACTGCTCCACCTGCAAAAATGTGCTGTGGTGACTAGTAAAGGTAAAATGAATGGAACAGAGCACTAACTCTAGCCCACTTGTCCCGCATGACAGGCAAACTCTTTGAACTAATTTTCCGACTGGTGGCTAAGTGGGCTTAAAGTCAGTTCAGCAACCCTCCCTCAGTTTTTCCAGTGTTTAGGCCTGGCGTGGGAAACTGAGGGGCCAAATTTCCAAAGGCCTCTGCAAGCAATCCCTTCAGACCTCTGGCAACAGCAATCTGTCTCTCCCTTTGCAGCCCACATGAGAAAGGGGGGAGGGTAAAGGATAACAGAAACGGAGAATGAAAATGGGTGGCCACGTCCACAACCAGCTTCAGCCACACCCACCAATGGCATGAGGTTCCAAAGAGATTTCAGCCAAGGGAATGACAGGAAGAGGCCTCCCTGCCCCTGCTGAAGGCACTTGTTTTACAGATTTCACAAGTTGTGGAGCAGGGTTCTTGCCAAGCATAGCTTCCCAATGAGTGTATGAAAGATAACATGTGTTTGTCACATTCGCACTTAAAACATCCCAAGGCCAGATCTCAACCAAACAGGATATAACACTTTGAAAGCAGTTGAAAAACAGTGTTTGGAATGTGTCATTGGCCCCAACAGTTGTCCATACCATTATAAACTTTTATAAAGCAGTAGTGTAGCTCCTGCCATAGCCTACACTTTAAAATGCAAGTTGAAACTGGTCTTTTGGTCCAAACTCAGGTATCTTTCCCATGACAATATTTTTTTAAAAAGACACACACATCAAAATGGAGGAAGGGGCTGCTTAACCTTTTCCTCCCCAGCCATTTTTTCCCCTACTCAAAATTGTCCCAGTTGCTTTTTCCTATAAGGGAAAAAACCCAGGGAGAAAAACAACTGGGAGTGCAGTTTTGAGAAAGACAGTGGCTGGAGGGGAAAGGCTTAAGTGAAAGCTTTAAACCCACAGCCTTTCCAAAACACGTTTAAATATAATAATAATAATAATATATTTATTTCTTACCCGCCTCTCCCTCCGGATCGAGGCGGGGAACAGCTTCATACAGACAATATAAAATACATAAAACTGATTAAAAGCATATACAAATTAATATATTATTACAAACAACAAAGTCTTAAAATTCGACTGGGTAGCCCTGCCAGAAGAAATCAGTCTCTTTATAGCTCTCTTAAATTCTAGAAGACTGGTAAGTTGGCTGGTCTCTCCCGGCAGGTCGTTCCACAGTCTGGGAACGGCAGAAGAGAAGGTCCTCTGGGTAACGGTTGTCAGCCTTGTCTTGACTGACTGTAGTAAGTTCTTCCCAGAGGACCTGAATGTGTGGGGCGGATTGCATGGGAGAAGGCAATCCCGCAGGTAACCTGGACCCAAATCATGTAAGACTTTAAAGGTAATAACCAACACTTTGTACTTCGCCCAGAAACTAATTGGCAGCCAGTGGAGTGATCTTAAAGCTTGTGTAATATGGTCACCCCTAAGTGTACTGGTGACCAACCTGGCTGCCATATTTTGAACTAGTTGAAGTTTCCAGACTAGGCACAGAGGTAGCCCTATGTACAGCGCATTGCAGAAGTTGAGCCTCAAAAAAACAAAAGAGTTAGGGCAAAGGTGCATGCAACTGCATGTCATGGTTGTTTTGACATAACTAGATATGCGCGTGTGCACACACAATCATCCAAACCTGCTGGTGTTCCCTCAATCACTTCCTACGTTGCAAGCTTTTAAGGAAGGGAGGCTACTGAAAGTGAGTCCAGTGTGAAATTACCGCATGGGAGAGGTTAATACACATTTCCACTCCCAAGAAGGATTCAGTTCTTGCCATGCTCCCACTCATGGGGCTTTGGACCTATGTAACCTACATAGTTGGTTCCCTAGCAAACTCTTCTTCTTGGCTTACACACAACCACAAATCTCTTTCACAATAACTGAGTGTTAAAGTTTCCTTATGGCTTGCATGCAGTGCATATATAGGCTGACCATCTGAAAAGGAGGACAGGGCTCATATAACTTTAACAGTTGTAGAGAAAAGGGAATTTCAACCAGTGTCATTTGTATGCAATTAGTTCCTGGTGATATTCCCTCTTCATCACAACAGTTAAAGTTGCAGAGCCCTGCCTTCTTTTGTATATGGTCACTCTAGTATAGTGCCTGCACCTTTAACAGTTGTGATGAAGAGGGGATTTCACCAGGAACTAATTGCATACAAATGACACCTGCTGAAATTCCCTTTCCTCTACAACTGTTAAAGTTATATGAGCTCTGTCCTCCTTTTCAGATGGTCAGCCTATGCATATACATTTGCAGCATATGAAAAAAACTGGCACTGAAAAGATAGCAAGGAATGAAATTGTATATAAATGCATTTAAACCAGAGAGCAGGCACAATGAAGCCAATTATGAAGGGGGTATCTAGTTTTAGCATGTTATATTTGCACTCCAAGTGAAATTAATCATGTCCCTCTTATCCAAATGAATGCACATATATTAAAAGTACATATGCTAGCTTCAGTGTTTCTCCCAATTAATTGACTAATGCTCAAAGCAGCACATTAGAGCTGCTGTTTTGAAATTACTTAAGCACACATTACATTTTCTTCTCCAATTAAATGGGCTGTTTGAAAAAGGATGTCTATGACTTGCTTTCCATTTGGGAAAATCATAAACTAACTTAGTTTTACGGGGCAGTGAGAAACAGATGGGTTTAATACAGACAAAATCCCCCAAACCTGTCAGATTGCCTAAGTTAATTTTGAAAGCTACAGCAGAAAACCCAATAAATACGCCTCAATAGTGATTTTCAAACTGTGTTGTAAGTGCCTTCAGCAAACAATATATAATGTGTTGTGTAATAGCAAATATGCTTTTCTGAAAGACAGTCAATCTTCCACACCAGTATGTAGTTACAGGAGACATTCTCAGTTTACACAGGTCAACACTAAGACCCAGCAGGCCTAGCCAGCAGACTGCATTAAATGGTTCACTTAGCTCAGGACCATGCCCCAGAATTCTCTGCAAAACACTAGGGGCAGCATGTAATGGTACATGACTGCTAACTTAAAGTATTAGTTGGTGTGCCGATTTCCTGGGGAAACTGGGGCAGTAGCTAACACTATTGTCATTGTGCTAGAGTAGTTTATGCTAGAGCAACATAATTTACATTAGCGGTTGCACTCCATTGGATACTGTTTCCATCATTCCATGGCAGACATTACGGTGTTACTTGAATGAAAATTTGAGATGGGAAGAGTTCCCTGAAAGTAGGAAGTCTGAAAATGGAACTGAAAGAAATTTGCTCCCAGAAATTCTCCTCAAAATTCTCTGAATGTTGATATAGAATATCGGGGGGGGGGGGGGGGGGATTTCCAAATCTGTCCAGAAAGTTGCTGAATATTTTACCATATATTTCATAGCTGTATGTGGCACCTCATGATACTTTATTTCAGTTTATGATAAGTAGTTGATATTTGCAAGAGCATTTAGTATTTTATAGTACTGATATTTGATATTCAATGGTATATCACAAATCCTGGAAAAAAGTTCTACAACCAAAAAATATCAGTCCTACATAAACAATATTTCATAGTATCTACAAAACCAGTCTAATTAATTATCCTTAATATAATATCATATAAAAACATGCACTTGAAATTAAATAAAACCTATCAAGTCATTTGAAGCTAGAATTTAAAAATGAAACCATCTCAAATTCACTCTTAGACATCAGTGTGGTTCAATAACACACTGCCAAACATGCTTTAATTCCCATCTTCCGGAGCAGCTATTGCGTAGTTTAGAATGTATCTTTGTGTATATATTAATGGAGGCACAGTAGTGCCTCCATTGTTTATATATTAATGGAGGCATGGCAGTGCCTCCACTGTTAAGGGCCGTCTGTAGAAAACACATTCTACCATGTTAAAGTGATAATTGGGGGAGGGGTCATTCTAACAGCCATAAAATCGAAAATATTCCACTAATCTTTCTGAAATTTACAGGTGCCAGAAAGAAAATTTCCTACAGGTGCCTAAAAATTTCAAGAAGATTGGTGAAAGATTGAGGGAAGGAGAGCAGTTTAAGACAGAAAAGGAACACAAACCTGTCTCCCTGCTTTTGTCAGATTTACTTCCGGGTTGCGACTTTCTGTACCCAGGATTTTCAGGGAAATTATAGACTTCCTGCTTAATTCATTGATGGGGTCTTCTTCTGCCTTCAGTCTAGTTGATGGAATGCTTTTCCTTTTTTAAAAATTCCCTACGGTTGATTTTTAATGAATATTTATTCAATTCACAATGCAATGCATGCGTACACGGCACCACAGAGCTTATTATCAGAAGGAAGGGGGGAGGGGGGAGCTGCCGCCTCTTTCTTCCCTGCTCTGGTGAGGATGACAGAGGCTGCTTTAGGCAAAGGTCTAGGTCGCAGCAGACGAGTGAGCGCGTGCGCGCGCGCGCGAGAGAGAGAGAGAGAGAGAGCGAATGAGAGAGAGAGCAAGAGAGAGAGAGAGAGAGAGAGAGAGAGAGAGAGAGAGAGAGACTTTCCCACAACCTGACCCAGCGGCTGCTTGATACTTGGAGCAGCTGGAGGCTGCAGTTGCCAAGGCCCTGGCTTGGCCCTCTCTTTCCCCAAAAGTTGAAGTATGAAGTATGAAACAAAGAACAAGAAGAAACAATCCTTTTGTAAGTTGTGATTTATAATTCCATTCATCAACTACTTTGATCTGTCTCAATTATATAAAATAGTTAATGCTGAAAGTTCCTCAAACGCTCTAAACAACCCTGTCTATGCCATTAGAAGTTAAACAGCTATCAGCTAAGCTAATAAATTGTTTGGGGAAATTGGGATCCAGAATCTGCCTTCCACAAGAAGGACCTTCCACAAGAGGAAGAGCTTGGCTTGTGGGAAAGTCTCTCCACCTAATTTTTTAGAATCACCACTCCCAAACACACACACACACACATACACACACAGACACACCACACTTCACCCTGATTCTCTGTCTAGCATTTTCCAGGGACTGGAGGGGCTGCCGTGGGAACAAGGGGGCAGGGAAGTCCACTTTCACCAGGACAGTTGGTTCAGCTTAAATCTGTATCCAACCCATAATTCTTCTTCTACTATATATTACATATGAAGCCCACTCTGCCTTTTCCATGGAGCTCAGGGTGGTGTACATGGTTTTCTCCCCAATTTGATCCCCATAGGCAGGGCTGAGAGGTGGCGAATGGCCCAGGTTCACCCAGTGAGCTTTATGACTGATGTGGATTTTAGCCCGGGTCTCCCAGTTCTGGCTCTGCTTATATATTTCATATTCCAACAGCTAAAGCTGCAAGAGCCCTGCCCTCTTGACCACATATAAAAGAGGGCAGGGCTCCTGCAGCGTGAACTGTTGTGATGAACAGGGAATTTCACCAGGTGCTGCATGCATAAAAATAACACCTGCTGAAATTATCTTTTATGTACAACTGTTAAAAATACAGAAGTCCTGTCCTTTTTTTTCCCCATATACAACTTAAATTTGTCACATTTGTTAAGGAGATTGTGACAATGCAATTTGATATTGCACACGCAACATATTGCACTGGGTGAAATCTGTTGCAGTTCATTCTGTCTAAGCCACTAAACTTTAATGGCTTTCTTACAACGAAAGGTGCAATCTTATGCACGTTTAGACAGAAAAAGTCCTACAACTCCCAGCATTCCACAGCCAGCAATGCTGTCTAAAAAAGTTTTTCCCCCTGTCTAAACCTGCATTAGATTGTGCCCTAAATCTGTTCAGTCACAGCTAACTCTACATTGGGTAGAGTTCACTTAGTTCCATAGCTCTTACTTTTGAATAAATATCCACATATGAAAATGCAGCCTGTGCAGCCTTGAAACTTGACCACAATCTGCTATTTTTAGATCGAAACGGTGGGGGAAGCATGTAGCATAAAATGAGCTATACTAATTAACATAGTAAACTGTAACTTCTTGTAACATAGCATATTTCCTGTATCATCTTGTGTGCTTCCAAAATTAATCAGGGATTTTTTATTCCAGTAGCACAATCTTTCAAATTTTCTCCAAATACAAAGACAAAACATGAAATGCTTCCTTTTCATGAGGCAGTCATAAAAATATTATTATCTCTGGACACTGGCTATAGAAAAGTTCAAAAGTTTTTTGGATTTATATCAGACATCAACATGGTGTAACACCCTGGCTGATTCTGGCTTGGTTGCCAACTGTATAATATCTGGACATCCGTTACACAAAGCCATGAAATTCATTAAACAAAAAACCTACGGTTTACAAAACCAACGTTAAGGCTCTACAGTTTCCAACCAAGCACCAAAAAGCAGGGAAATTGGGAGTTAAGGCTCCCAAGCCTTAACGCCACATCCTCCCTAAGGAGGCAGAAAGTGCAAGTGAAATTCTCATTCTCCCAAAGCAGATAAACCATGAGGACAGGATGGAGAATATGATATGCAGAGGTGACTGTGGGGTTGTGGAAAACTGATGACAAACAACTTAGGGCCACCTACTTCTCTTTTTTTGTTTAGAGCAGCCCTTCCCCAACCTGGTGCCCTCCAAAGGTGTTGGACTACACCTCCCATCGTTGCAAGTCAGTATGTCCCATGGTCAGGAATGCTGGGACTTGTCATCTCAAACATCTGGAGGGTAGCAGGATGGGGGAACGCTATTCCATATCCTTACCAAATACAGGGTCTGCCCAGTACTTTTCTCTCAAACACATCTTGCATATAGCAACATGACTGATAACAAAAGGGGAACTATTTATTGCAAATGTAGAACCAGAACATGTGCCAAGCACTTTCAACTTGTGGTCAATATCCTGCCCTTCAAAGAACCAATGTGTTCTTAAAATGTGTTTATACAAAATATACTATTCACTCCCCACAATCCCTCCACAGTACATCATCTCATCAAAGCGACAGAGGAGCAGAACAGGTTTAGTTTGGCTGTCTTGAACTACTTTCAGATGAGATTACTTTGCAATCCTGTACCACTTGGGGGTAAGCCGTAATGAATTCAGTGGCACTGACTTCTGAGAAGCCATGTATAGGATCCAGTCTGCACTATTGCACTATAACTCCCATGTTATGGAGAAGACAAAAATCATTTGATCATTAATTTAAAAATCATACTTACACCTGAAAGTATTAGGTGGTAGCTCTACCTTTGATCTCACAATGCTGAACACGTAAGAGAAATCTTCTGTGTTAGTCTCCCAAAACCATATATGATATTTAATAAACAGACATCCTATGCCATGTGTTGAAAACTAATGTTGACGTCTGAAGGACTATCTGGATTAGGTATTCAAGATCCATTCATTGTCGCTTCATTTGGTTTAGACAGTTTAGATATGGGCAGAAAATAGATCCACCTTGATGTTTTGGACATCAACTCGCACCATTCCTGCTCACTGCCCATGCTATAGGGGCTTTTATGAGTTGAATTCGAAAACATCTGGAGATCTATATTCTGCCTGCCCTTGCTCTAGAACTGCATTCCCCAACCTGGTGCCCATCAGATGTGTTGGATTGCAACTCTCAACATGAGGAGATGCTCTAAAAAAAGAGAAGTAGGTGGTCTTAAGTTCTTCATCATCATTTCCCACAACTCCACAGTCACCTCTGCATATCATATTGCATATCCAGATGTTTGAGATGACAAGTCCCAGCATTCCTGACCATGGGACATACTGACTTGCAATGATGGGAGTTGTAGTCCAACACCTTTGGAGGGCACCAGGTTGGGGAAGGGCTGCTCTAAACAAAAAAAGAGAATTAGGTGGCCCTAAGTTGTTCGTGATCAGTTTTCCACAACCCCACAGTCACCTCTGCATATCATATTCTCCATCCTGTCCTCATGGTTTATCTGCTTTGGGAGAGTGAGAATTTCACTTGCACTTTCTGCCTCCTTAGGGAGGATGTGGCGTTAAGGCTTGGGAGCCTTAACTCCCAATTTCCCTGCTTTTTGGTGCTTGGTTGGAAACTGTAGAGCCTTAACGTTGGTTTTGTAAACCGTAGGCTTTTTGTTTAATGAATTTGTGTATATAAGAGTTAGAAGATTTTTTAATATAGCTGCGGGCCAATGGGCTCACAAACTTCTCAACCTTTTTTGTGAGCAGAGGAATGCGGGGCCACCATTTCACCAAATTTCTCCAATAGGAGGAGAAATTATCCAATAATTTCTAGAACATGAACCTCACCATTAGCAATGGTCTTCGTCTTCTTCTGGGGTTGTTGCTGTTGTTTTTGGTACTGCCACTACAAGTGGCAATGGCAGCAACTGTGTTAGCAGCCTGGCTCCCATTTTGCGTCCTCCACTATGCCCCTTGCCTAGCATCATTCTGGGGTATTGTGGGGGTGATTGTGGATACATCTTGTCTAATGCAGGTGCTTATAATACTACTCCTTCCCTTCAAGTCCTGTAGCAGAAGTGAGTGGGAGGGCAGTGTTGTGTTCAGCTCCAGGGAGGAAGTGGAGCGAGTGCTGTGCTAAAATCTGTCCTCCAATTTCCCAGAAATTTTCGTCACTTATCAAATAGACTTCAATATGTCTACCTCACTTACAGGACATTTTACAATTTCTTATTTAATTTCTTTTGAAGGCCTTTTTTTTTAAAGTTTACCTTATCATTGTGAGGTGGCTGAAGGTGCTTTGTGCATTTTTTTTGTCTGCAGCTTTCTGGTCTGCCTGAACTCCCTGAACTGAAAAAAGCCCCATGAGGTAAGAATTACCTCATGACATCTTTCCCTGGTTTTTAATTGAAGTGTGGGAAGCTGGAGAGGCTGCAGACTGCTGCAGAGATGATTGTACAATAAAAGTCAAGCCATTCGCACATACTACTCAACCACCAAACAAGTTAGGTAAGCATAAGCACCCCAAAAACCACCCAGATAATTTATCTGAAACGTTCTGATTTAAACATATTTTTTTAAAAATATATATTTTCTATCAAATTGAATGAGAATGGTAAAAAATGTGGAAGAAATTTTCAGCACAGCACTAATTTATATATACTATTAGATCAACCTTTTGTGAATATAATTATGAATATGACAACAGTTTTCTCACACATTATGAGTTCAGAAAGAACACCTTCTGCATTGACCTGGCAGCCAAGTTATCTTTTCAGCCTACAATTAACCTCCCACACATTATTTAACGTTCTGAGGCACACTCTAAAATGCATACTCTCAGTTCATATGGGGCACTGTTGGTCATTGCTGCTTTGAAGTGAGAATTTGGCATAGAAAAGACCAACATTTCCTTCAGTCCATACTGCAGTAGAAAATCATTGGTAATGCATGAGTTGTCATCCAGGAAAGTTTGCTTACTGGTCTACTTTTGAAGGAAACCTCAAAAAGGGGTTGTTTTTTTGTGTTTTTTTTACACACAGCTTAAAAACCACTGTATTTGATGGTTGATAGATGTGGCATTTTGGCAGATAAACATTAGACCATGACAATTTATGAAGTTTCAGAGTTGAGGCCTACCAAGCTCTAAAAACTAAAGAGATGCTAATAAACCTAAAAATAATAATTAAATGTTGGATTTTAAGGTAAAAATGTCGCATTCACACTTTGAATTTCCCAGAAGCTGGCAAATTAAACAAATTTTGAATATTTGCAAATATTAAATCACAATACCCTTGTTCACTAGTGACAACTGTTCGTTGCTTTTTATTTACTAATGTAATAATATTCATATATATATTTCATGAGTATTTTGATAGTTCTGATTGTAAAGACTTGGAATTTTTGAATTATCAAATTCAAATAAAACCCAGAAAAAATATAGCTTCAACTGTATTTGAAAAGCATCCAATATATTAATTATAAAATATATTAAACATAATCCAATTATCAAACATATTTTCTTACCTTCTCCAATTTTGATAGAGCAAGAGAATAGCAGTCTTTGGCCCTGAACTGCATGAATCTCATGTTGGCTGGGTGAGTTAATTCAGTGATAATGCTTAGACTGGAGAACAACCTAAATGTTTTACAAGGAGATAATATAGTTACTCCAAAGTAATATAAGCTGACCAGAATAAAACACAGCAACACATAAAGAATCTAATTACTTATTACAAATGTATAATTAGTTGCAAGGAAATGCTGGCTTTAACTAGACAAATATCCTGCAGATATTCAGAGGGAGCCAGTATATTGATTTCGAAAAGGTACCTTGTATAACATTTAATATGACAGGGAAAGCATTTAACGGTCATTACTTTAGCTGTGGTTGCTAACTTATTCTCGAAAATGGAACAGGTCTGCAGAAAAAGATGAAAACTCAGAGAAAGCGATGGACAGATCATGCAGTCTGAATTGGTTATCAAGGAACTAACTTTTCCAATGTGTAAAATTATAACTACGTTGAGAATTTAAATTACACTCATGATTTATATAAGAATGATAAAATGGTGACTCCATTCCAATCAGTAGCAAAGCTCCCAGTGTCTAAACACAGAGCTCCATCACACCAGTGGTTTAATGCACTCTCAGCATGTCTGGTATCTGGTTTTGCAGCACGGGATTCACATGACGTCTTCCCTGTCCTGCATCCATCTCACCTCTTTTCCTCCGTTTTGCGTATTATTTTGGTGCGGGGAAAGTCTGGATTATTTTCCCCAAGCGGATTTAATGCTCCCTTAAGCCTCCGTGTATTGCTGTCTTCTTGGTTTTTCCTTTGTTGGGAGCATGTGCTTTGAGAGAAGGGGTGGGGTGGAGTGGAAGAGCAAACAAGCAAAAGGGAGGTTTCACGGTGCAGTGCAATACCACAAACCAACATGAAAGGGACCATTAGCTTGATGCGCTTATGAAACGGAGGTATAAAATGCGGTCACAAACTGGGGTGGGGGAATAGGTGTGATGGAGCCCACAGTGCTAGTAAAAGAGTTCAGATAACATTGTATATTATTGTCTTAAAACTGAAAACAGCAGAAAAGAATTCAACAGAAAGAACAAAAAGCAGATAGGCTCTCAAAGAATTCTTTCTGAACAGCCTTAATAGAAAAAGAGATTACTTAAATGGACATGCAAGAAATTGAACACCATTCCACTAAATTAGGATTAAGGCAATTTCTGTTAAAAGGTAGCTATTTTAATGCTCTGGCATAAGGAATTTGAAATATTTTAAATACGGCATACAGAAATGCACCTTATTATCACCACTCATTTGAAGACTTATTTATATTTATATGAGCTTATTTATATACTGCCCTCCCTAAACATTGAGGAAAGTCTGGATTAGTTAAATCACAACCCAAAAATCTGCCATGAACTGTAAACTACATCATAGGAGGTTATGTAGCTGCAGCTTTTACTTTTCTCCCTCCCTCTAGACCATCATACATAAATGGGAGTATCTTCAGATCAGGGCCAAACTGAGGGTTGGATAGAAAGCCCTTAAGGCTGCAACTTTTGCATGTTTAGGTAGAAAAATCCCTACAACTCCCAGCATCCCCCCAGTCAGCTATGCTATGCTGTCTAGGGAATACTGGGAGCTATAGGACTCCTTACCTAAACATGCATTGGTTTTGTACCTAGGTATCTATATTGGATTGCCAGGCCCCCAAATGTCCATCCTATTATTCAGAAACAAGTCAAACAAACTATCGGGGCCAAACAATTTTAGGAATTTGAGATCCAAACCTAGATTATAATGTCTTCCTTAATTTTATTATTTTTCCCTTTCAGTCAACTTGCCTTTTAAGAATCACACAACTTTCTGATTTATTTCTAGCCACTTGCATCATAAATGGGCTGGTTTCAGTATTTTGATATAGTACACAGTTTGGAGTAAATGTGTCAATACGTATAAAATCTAGATTGCCATAGTGTGTGAGGAGGGGAAAGGAATAATATTAAAGAATGATCAACTTCTGGAATCCACCAGATGTTTCATTGCACTGAAATTGCAGATGGGACTCATAAATAGGAACAAGGAACATGAAATATCAAGCTAGCAATATCGGATTATGATAAAATAACTGAGACCAAGCCTTTAGCCTAATGTAAAAAACAAAAACAAAAACCCCTCATCTTGTTTTTAAGCTTACACTCCTATAGTCTTTGATGTCATATATTATGCATGCAGAAAAGACAGTTGATTAGGCCAGGTCTCTCATATGTGTGTAAATGGGCACTTTAAATTATGTGTACATACATATATTACTTTCACACTTATGAATATGCTCCAAGTATATAAAGCAAGCACCTTGTCAAGGGAATGGGGAAAGGTTGCTATAGTTGAAGGTAAAGGGCATTATTATTATCATCTATAACTCCAAACCAAGCTCCAGACCCTGCAGAGGTGTGGACCTTTGGCACAAGATGAAGGGCAAGCCATAGGTGAGTAAGAAGCCACCCCCACCGCACACCACACTAGGTTCGGATGACAAGTCCACTGCATCAGATTGCGGTAGTGCACACAGCACACACAGGGGCAGGGAGAGAAACCACAATGGCTTCTTTGTGTGATCGTCCGAACCCAGTTCATGCATTAGTACCTGCATCAGTAGCCAGAACATCTAGGAATCAGGGGAAGACTGTACTTTGAAAACATTATGCCCCCTGGGATTGTGGCTACAAGAATGAGCCAGAAGACTTACCACCAGCAGTCACAGAGAGGGTTTGGTCAATTTCAGGAGAGAAATTAAGAACTATTTGTACTGGGGGTCAGTTGTGACCTGGAAGGTGGGGGCGATTAGAAGTTTGTGCAGGGCCGAAGGTGTAAAAGCAGTGAGGGTAACAAGATTGGTTGAAGGAAGGCAATTGAGATGTCTTAATGTTGTTCCTCTTCCAGTCCACCTGCAGCCTTTGTAATCTTTATGGCTTCCTTGCATTTCTCTAAAGTCTGCTGGTGTTGTTAATGAATGTCATGTTGGCCAATGGGAAAAGATGTATCTTTGATTTGTGTATGGAAGAGTATGCAAACCTGGCATGTGCCATCAGGATATGGTTGGATGTAGACAGAAGGGTAAACCTCTTTAAGATTACCCTGTATAGCACTTAGCTTGACTTGAGGGGTGGTAGCCTGGATCTATAAAGATTTATCTCCCTAATCAGTGTACTCTGTCGAACAGGCAGAGTCCCTACTGACCACATCCCAGATGTTATCTCTGATTTCAGCCTCCCAGGAGACACACAAGGAGGCTCTGTGGGTTGGATGCAGAACCTTCACAGGGCAGATTAGGCCTGGAGGCCACGAGGTTTCACGTTCCTGATTTCAGTGAAATGCGTTTTCATTAGCTCCTCTGGCAACTGAGTACAACCTACTAAGTTGCAATTATCAGCCTGACAATTACACCACAGTGTATTTCATAATCCAGAACCAGACAGGGCAACATTCAGAAATAAAGGGGAAAATGCAAGGCATTAAATGCAGTGTTCTCAAGATGATGAAGAAGACAACGATGACAACAATGATGACATACAATGATGTTAACTTCATCTAGTTCGAAAGAGACAGAACCCGAAAAGCACAAAAATACATCCAGTAACTCCCCAACTCACGCTAAACATAACATCTCATATATTAGGTGAGGCTGCACTCTTGTGGAATGTTTCATACAAAATGAAAATACTACACAACAATTAAGTACAGAACAGCTATAAACCTTGGCATTGGGATATTTGTCGCTATAGATACTGACTGTGATGTGAACACACTGGGAACTATTTGGTGTTTTCTTTATTATTTAATTAAAATATTTGTGAAATAATAACATCTCAGACAAGTTAACTTCATTTAGGACGCAATCCTATACATATCAACGGAGGATATGCATAGGATTGCACTACAAAACACTAAATGCAAACCCCAACCCTGTCTGGGACTCTGTTTTACTGGGTAACCTGAGCCTACAACCATATGCTTCTCTTGGCATGGCCTTGTCGGTGATATGGAGTGACTCTGTGCTTGAAGCCTAAACTGGTCTGCTTTCTCCACATTTCACAGTTCACTCAATTTGGTGGAAGGCACATAGGGAGGAAAGGCCAGCCACTTGCATAGACATTCTAACTAGGGGTGTGCACGGACCCCCCGGATCGGATCGGGACCCGGATCGGGACCTCCAATTTTGTCCCGGACCGGTTCGGACAAAATCGGAGGCCCCCCGGACCGGATCGAGTCCGATCCCGACCCAAAAATCGTAAATTTTTGGATCGGCCGCCATTTTTTTCCCCATAGACTTGCATTGCAATGCAAGTCTATGAGGAAAAAATGGCGGCGGGTGGGTAAGGGGGGGCCTAACTCCCTCCCCCCCCCCGGGGCCGTCCGCTGTGGACGGCCCCGGCAGGTAAACCCCCTCCCCCGCGCTCCCTACCCCCCCTGGGGCCGCCCGCTTCCATCCGCTGGCACCCGCGGGCGCCAGCGGATAGAAGCGGACGGCTCCGGGGGGGGGTAAGCCCCCTTCCCCGCCACTTACCTTCTCGGCCCGTCCGGCGCCGGCGGCTACTACCAGCGGGCTCCGCGGCCTACTCTCGAGTAGCGCGCCGGGTGATGACATCACCCGGCGCGCCACCCTGGAGCAGGCCGCGGAGCCTGCTGGTAGTAGTAGGCGCCGGCGCCGGACGGGAGCCGCCGGGCCGGGCAGGTAAGGGCCCCCCTCCCCCCTCCCCCCTCCGCGCGCCCCCTCCTCCCCTCCACGCACCCCCTCCTTACCTTTCCGGCCCGGCGGCTCCCGTCCGGCGCCGGCGCCTACTACTTCCAGCAGGCTCCGCGGCCTACTCTAGAGTAGCGCGCCGGGTGATGACATCACCCGGCGCGCCATCCTAGAGCAGGCCGCGGAGCCTGCTGGGAGTAGTAGGCGCCGGCGCCGGACGGGAGCCGCCGGGCCGGAAAGGTAAGGGCCCCCCTCCCCCCTCCGCGCGCCCCCTCCTCCCCTCCACGCACCCCCTCCTTACCTTTCCGGCCCGGCGGCTCCCGTCCGGCGCCGGCGCCTACTACTTCCAGCAGGCTCCACGGCCTGCTCTAGAGTAGCGCGCCGGGTGATGACATCACCCGGCGCGCCATCCTAGAGCAGGCCGCGGAGCCTGCTGGGAGTAGTAGGCGCCGGCGCCGGACGGGAGCCGCCGGGCCGGGCAGGTAAGGGCCCCCCTCCCCCCTCCGCGCGCCCCCTCCTCCCCTCCACGCACCCCCTCCTTACCTTTCCGGCCCGGCGGCTCCCGTCCGGCGCCGGCGCCTACTACTTCCAGCAGGCTCCGCGGCCTGCTCTAGAGTAGCGCGCCGGGTGATGACATCACCCGGCGCGCCATCCTAGAGCAGGCCGCGGAGCCTGCTGGGAGTAGTAGGCGCCGGCGCCGGACGGGAGCCGCCGGGCCGGAAAGGTAAGGGCCCCCTTCCCCCCTCCGCGCGCCCCCTCCTCCCCTCCACGCACCCCCTCCTTACCTTCCCGGCCCGGTGGCTCCCGTCCGGCGCCGGCGCCTACTACTACCAGCAGGCTCCGCGGCCTGCTCTAGAGTAGCGCGCCGGGTGATGACATCACCCGGCGCGCCACCCTAGAGCAGGCCGTGGAGCCTGCTAGTAGTAGTAGGCGCCGGCGCCGGACGGGAGCCACCGGGCCGAGAAGGTAAGTGCCCCCCTCCTCCCCCCCCCCCGCTGTCCACTTTCATCGGCGGGCGCCCGCTGGCGCCCACCAATGGAAGCGGCGGTGGGCGCCAGTGGGCGCCCGCCGATCCGCCGATCCGCCGAACCGGTTCGGAGCTTTTTCGGACCGGTTCGGATTGGATCGGCCGATCCAGCTGCGGGATCGGAAATCGGATAATTTATCCGATTTCCCACTGGACCGGACTCGGATCGTGGATCGGGTCCGATCCAGTGCACATCCCTAATTCTAACATCCTTTGCAAGGGCACCCTGGTTAGGAAGGATGGAAAAGTGTCATAACATGGGAGGTTTAATGCACATCTGCCGCAACTTCGATCTACTTTTTCAGCGCTGGACTGGCATGACGTCGTTCCCGTCATGCTGTTCTCTCACCCTGAGCTAGTCCAGCCCTGAAAAAGTGGATCAAAGTCACGGCAGATGTGCATTAAACCTGTGTGATGACGCTCTACGACTGCCCTCCTCCTGTTACTCAGTTGAAACACAGAAACAGGTGCCCCTGTTGAGTGGTGAATTGGAGGCTGCCAGTTTGGTCCAACCCTAGACTCAAAAAGATGACAAAATGGCTGCCATTTCTTAGGAGGCAAACCATTGAGAATAAACAGGGGGGACATGCTCAAGAACCTAAATACAGTGCGACGGTGGCTCTGAAATACAAACCACTCTTTTGAATGCAGTTTCCTGCTCCAACACCCAATTCAGAAAAGGCAAAGTGATGAGGCCTAGAGGCACGTAACTTGGCCAAGAAAGTGAGTACAATGCAGAGATGAGATCTGAGCCACAGATGCCAAATAGCACATTTGTTCTCACAAAGTCAAACAGGAGGCCCATTTTACAGAAGGCAAACTGGTGATCTTCAGAGAAACATACACACAAAGGCAAAACACCCCCACTCACGCCACACACACACACACACACACACACAGAGGCAAAGCATTTATATACAACATACACAGAAAACTAGGGGGAAACACCCACAACCCCAAAACAAATGAACAAACCAGCCGACACACACCACCTTAAAAAACAAACAAACAAACAAATTGGCAACTCCCTCACATCTCTAACATAAACAGCACAGGTAAAACATCCCCCTCGCTCCTCTCCACCCCTTTAGAGCTGAGCTGCTGCCACCCACTATTTTTACTTTCTAAAGAATGTTTTCTAAAAATGCAGGGCATAGACACATTCTGTTCTGGTTCTAGAGGGAGGCACTTTGCTTGGCAGCATGTCAACCTCTCATTCTGTCTCCTTTCTGCATAAGTTTGCAAGTTTTTTTTTTTTTTTAAAGTCCACACAGAAACTTGCACTTTTTTGTAATGGACACTTTTCTATAAAAGTGTCCACACAGAAACTTGCACGTATGTATGCAGACATTTTGAAAATACAAGCTTTTTCCAAGTCCTTTCCATTGATGGGATTCACATTTGTGCACAGACTCTAGTCCACCATATACATTTTTGTATGTATTTTCCCCAACGAACTGCATCACTAAGCTTGGAAAAGTGTGAATTTTGATGCACAACTAGGTCTCTTATTGGTTTGGGAGGTGTGAATTGTTGGGTCAATTCACTTTAAAATGTCAATGGAATGAATTTCTATTCCATTCCTAGATAAGAATGATTGTAGTGGTCCTTGTGCTCCTAGCAAGAGTGGTATTAGCGTGGGATTATCCTGCATCTACCTCTAAATGGTATAGTTACTTATAATTCCATTGCTAGCAATTAATGCCAAATTCGAAATAACCAAGGCCAGCCCAAAGCACAGGAGATTTGCAGCAGTCCCTAAGCAACACTGTGCTGGTCAATTATGTGTACCAAACTAAATTCATTTCATGATAATTACAATTTAGATTAATTTGTCATGCATCTTTGCATGATACACTAAGTATCAAAACAACACTTCTGATCATTCCCCTTACACACACTTGAAATTTCAATGAGTTCTACAGAGACAATTTCTTAATTTGTGGTTAAAACTAGATCCCTCTAGTTAGTAAATCATTAAAAAGTGATTTTGTCTTTTCAGACCTTGTTCCTTGACAAATAAACATCTACAAAAGAATTTAAACATTGTGTTTTTCCTGCATTTTTTTAAAAAAATCTTTTGCTAGATCTTCACATTGCTGTTACAAAATTGCCAATACCTCTTTCTTAAAAGTGAGAACAGTTTGATTTACTAAGTCTTGCACTAAAACCATTATATTTTTTGTAATGCTTCTTTTGTTTGGAAAACAAAACATCTTATGTTTTTGCAAATGGAATTCCTAACTGCAGACATGGGGAAAGGCTGCCATCTAGTGAGAATTTGCTATATCTAAAGGTATTTATAATAATTTCATCACAAGCGATAATCACGACTGCAAATGTATTTATGTTAAGTAATAAATAATTTTGTTGGCTACACCTGTATCTTTTCTGGCTTCTGAAATCAACCTTTAAATTAGATGTCTACTTCATCCTTTGAATATCCCTCTGGTGATTTTAACAGCGGAGCTCTCTAAAGTAGAAACAGGACAGCAGAAATAAAGCAGAAGACCCAACGGTGGATAACTATAAATGAATGGCTAGGAAGCATTTGTTCTTCAAACAGAAAAAAATAAGTAAAGGTGAAGTCATTATGAGTCTGATAATGGAACTATTGGCAAGCATTTTCATCACTGTTAATCTTCAAGTTACAGATCACCACAGGACTATAAGAATAATGATGCCTGTGGAAGTAAAAAAAAAAAGTGTATCCAGCCAATAAATTTACCCACTGTCCCACCTGCTGGAATGAAAGCCATGTACCTTTTGGCTATGGGACAGCCACAGTCACTAGGGAACTGGGGAATTTTGGACTCTGGACTTAACAGTCTTATGGGGGATGTCTTTAGACAGCATGAATTTTAAGTGTTTTTGTTGGTATTTTAATGATGTATTGGTTTTATGTGCTTTTAATCAGTTTTGTGTATTTTATGTTTGGTGTTGTTCCCCACCTCGATCCGGAGGGAGAGGCGGGTAATAAATAAATTTATTATTATTATTATTATTATTATTATTATAGTTGTATATTGTATATTGCTTCAATTGTGCTTACATTTCTTTTCCCCCTCCCTCCACCAGTCATTCTATGCTTTACAACTGGTTCTTCATTCCGGATATGTTATAACAATAACACTGTTTGCCAACCCTGATTTAAAAACAAACTAACCAACTAAAATGTAAAATTGCACATGCACATAAACTCACTTAAACCATAGCACCACCATGACTACAGGAATAAAATGGAGTTAGCATCTGCTGCCTCATTGCCCTCATCACCTGCTGCTTTCTGAGTGGTCATTTGAGGCTCCAGGGCCTTAGACTTTGACACCAACGTCTAGCCACATCTGGGTTTCTCTTTCAAGCATACTTTCTTTTCGATCCGAGAGAAGAAACCCTACCACTGATGAATCCAGATGTTCCACGGCTGCCCTGGCTGAATTCTATACATTGCACTGAAATACCATCTAACTTGGAGAAAGCAGACAGCTGACACCCATGGAGCATCCAGAACAGCCAGCATTTTCGTTTTTCTTCTCTGGGATTGAAAGTGCAGCACACTTCAGTCCAAGGGCAGTAGCTGCCATTGGCGCCATTGCTCTCTTGAATTCTTACTGCATGCGGGAGGAGGAGAAGGAGCAAGTGGCCGCCGCACCATAGGATGGAAGTGAGAAGGAGGTGGAGTGAAAAAAGGAAGAGGAAGACACAAAAGCAAGCCATGTTGGGTACTGGACTGGGGAAGACCACAGAGAAATTATCTCTGGGTTTGTGAGTGGACCCAGAGCAGCTTAAGAACTTACATGAGCGGGAATCACTGTTTGGTAGAAGGTTAAATGCCACAAGGATCACAATGCTGTACAAGCTTTCACATATTCCTTCAAGTCATGATTGTTGACTGCTCCGAACAGCTCCATTTCTTTTATTTTCCTATTAAACTGTGTCCACCTGTACCTGAATTGCCCTCTTTAAGCTTAGGGCTAGCTGCCTCATAGCAGCTCCCTCCGTTCTATGTACAAAAGCCGACCGGACCGGCTGTTGAATTTTACTTCAACACTGTTGATGGGACAGCACCCTCCATTGCATCTTGTGGCAGCAAACTACCTTAGGGGGCACACAGCTCTGTCTGCTTCCTACCTCTCAGCATCCACTGCTTGTGGTGGCTGCTTCAGTGCCTAATGGTAGGGACAGCCCTGGTTAGCCAGTTCCTTCACTTTGACCTCCAACCATTAATATTCTGTCTTCTCCATCTGGCTTTATTACAGCCAGAGCCTATGAATATTTATTCAGGAGTAAGTCCCAATGAACTCAAGAGTGGGTACACACACACACACAAACACATTTCTTACCCCTTCCATGTAAATCTTTCTTCATTTATCACAGACACCCCAGACTTCCTTCCTCTCTTATCCAGCCATCCACCGCTACCCCACTCTCACACTCCGTTTGAGGGCTCCTGAGTACACAGCTGCACACATTGGCAACAAAAGTAGGAGGGAGGGATGAAATGCAGTGGACACACATCAGTGGGGCACAGACTGCAAGAGGCCCCATGAAAGGTGAAATGAAATGACTCTCTGTTACACAAGTGGAATTCTTGGGATTACACATAGGCTGAATTCGGACGACACATTGGCTCAATTTGGATGACACAGTAGGCAACGGAGGAGCGGTGGAACAATCGTCAGTTGTGTTGCTTATTGTGTTGTTTGGAGGGCAACACACAACACACACACAACTGACAGTACATTAATCAGGCACTTTAAACAATGGAGTGAAACAACGGGCTTGCACGTTGTTTAGCCCAAAGCCCCATTGTTTAAAGTGTCGTCCGAATTCAGCTCCCCCTCTCTCTGTGGACTATTCCGTTTCGGAATAGAGTTCTGCTGCCTAGAGCAGCCAAAAAAAACCCGGCCACTCTATACAGCTGGCAGAACTCACGGTGCCTACTGGGATACGGCTGGAGGACACAGGGAGGAGAGGCTGCAACCAAAATGGTTGCCGCAAGTTCGTAGCAGCTGAGGCATTTGCCGGTGCTGAGCAGCACTGGCTGCAGCATGTCGTCTGTGAAGCTCCTCCTGTCTAACTCACAGTCAGTACGTTATTTATAGGGGTGTGCATCGGATCGGATCCGATCCACGATCCGAATCCGATCCGACCCAAAATCGGGAAAATCCGATCCGATCCGATCCGATCCGATCCGACCAACCTCCGATCCGATCCGATCCGATCCGATGAGGTCCGATCCGGATCGGACGCCATTTTGAATGCTTTTTCCCATAGCCAAGTATTGTTTTACAAAAACGCCTATAACTTTTTCATTTTTAAAGATAGAAGGATGAAACTTGGGGACATTGTAGACTGGTTAGGGATAGTTATCTGTGAGAAATTTCAGAAAGATTGGTGCATGCGTTTTGTGGCAATTAATTTTTTAATAAATACCCAGGAATGCTTATAACTTTGTCATTTTTAAAGTTACAAACATGAAACTTTGCCACATTGTAGGAGGTACCTTGGGACCTATGTGTGTGAAATTTCAGAAACATAGGTGCTTGCCTTGTGTGGCAATTAATTTTAGAAAAATGGGTAGTAGTGGGGTAAATACAGTTACGCCTCCCATTTTTTTATTTTTTAAGATACAAACAGGAAACTTGGGCACATTACAGATACCACTTGCCTTGATATGTGAGTGAAATTTCAGAAACATTGGAGCTTGCCTTGTGTGGCAATTAAGTTTTGAAACAATGAGGAAAGAAACACCTATAACTTTGTCATTTTTAAAGTTACACACATGAAACTTTGCCACATTGTAGGTGGTACCTTGGGACCTATGTGTGTAAAATTTCAGAAACATAGGTGCTTGCCTTGTGTGGCAATTAATTTTAGAAAAATGGGTAGTAGTGGGGTAAATACAGTTACGCCTCCCATTTTTTTAGTTTTGAAGATACAAACAGGAAACTTGGGCACATTACAGGGAACACTTCACTTGATATGTGTGTAAAATTTCAGAAACATTGGTGCTTGCCTGGTGTGGCAATTAATTTTTGAAACAATGAGGGATTCATTGGACAGCACTTGCCCATAAGGATTCATTGGACAGTACTTTCCCATAGGGAATCATTGCATTGCACTTTCCCATAGGGAATCATTGCATTGCACTTTCCCACTGAGAAATACAGTTATGCCTCCCACATTTTTATTTTTGAAGATACAAACAGGAAACTTGGGCACATTGTAGACTGGTTAGGGATAGTTATCTGTGAGAAATTTCAGAAAGATTGGTGCATGCGTTTTGTGGCAATTAATTTTTTAATAAATACCCAGGAATGCCTATAACTTTGTCATTTTTAAAGTTACACACATGAAACTTTGCCACATTGTAGGAGGTACCTTGGGACCTATGTGTGCTAAATTTCAAAAACGTAGGTGCTTGCCTTGTATGGCAATTAATTTTAGAAAAATGGGTAGTAGTGGGGTAAATACAGTTACGCCTCCCATTTTTTTATTTTTTAAGATACAAACAGGAAACATGGGCACATTACAGGGAACACTTCACTTGATAGGTGTGTAAAATTTCCGAAAGCTGGGTCCAGGCATGTGGTGGCAATTAATTTTTGAAACAATGAGGAAAGAAACGCCTATAACTTTTTTATTTTAAAAGTTAGAAGTCTGAACATTGCTCACTTTGTAGATGGGTTAGGGGTAGATATGTGTCAGAAATTTCAGAATGATAGGTCCAGGCATTTGATGGCTATGGAATTTTTAGATTAAATGTTTCAAAAAATGTTCCACAGAGGCCAGGTCTTCCTTTCCTCCCCCTCCCGCTTCCCGCGAAGAAAAGGAAACACTGTCTCGTCTCGATCCCTTTGATCCTTGCTAGTATCCATTACAGGGCTCGTGTCTGCTTTCCTACTTTCACTTTTTTACTCAAGCAGACACGAGCCCTGTAATGGATACTAGCAAGGATCAAAGGGATCGAGACGAGACAGTGTTTCCTTTTCTTCGCGGGAAGCGGGAGGGGAAGACCTGGCCTCTGTAGAAATTTTTTTGAAACATGTAATTTAAAAATTCCATAGCCATCAAATGCCTGGACCTATCATTCTGAAATTTCTGACACATATCTACCCCTAACCCATCTACAAAGTGAGCAATGTTCAGACTTCTAACTTTTAAAATAAAAAAGTTATAGGCGTTTCTTTCCTCATTGTTTCAAAAATTAATTGCCACCACATGCCTGGACCCAGCTGTCTGAAATTTTACACACCTATCAAGTGAAGTGTTCCCTGTAATGTGCCCATGTTTCCTGTTTGTATCTTAAAAAATAAAAAAATGGGAGGCGTAACTGTATTTACCCCACTACTACCCATTTTTCTAAAATTAATTGCCATACAAGGCAAGCACCTACGTTTTTGAAATTTCACACACATAGGTCCCAAGGTACCACCTACAATGTGGCGAAGTTTCATGTGTGTAACTTTACAAATGACAAAGTTATAGGCATTCCTGGGTATTTATTAAAAAATTAATTGCCACACAAGGCAAGCACCTACGTTTCCGAAATTTCATACACATGGGTCCCAAGGTACCACCTACAATGTGGCAAAGTTTCATGTGTGTAACTTTAAAAATGACAAAGTTATAGGTGTTTCTTTCCTCATTGTTTCAAAAATTAATTGCCACACAAGGAAAGCTCCAATGTTTCTGAAATTTCACTCACATATCAAGGCAAGTGGTACCTGTAATGTGCCCAAGTTTCCTGTTTGTATCTTAAAAAATAAAAAAATGGGAGGCGTAACTGTATTTACCCCACTACTACCTATTTTTCTAAAATTAATTGCCACACAAGGCAAGCACCTATGTTTCTGAAATTTCACACACATAGGTCCCAAGGTACCTCCTACAATGTGGCAAAGTTTCATGTTTGTAACTTTAAAAATGACAAAGTTATAAGCATTCCTGGGTATTTATTAAAAAATTAATTGCCACAAAACGCATGCACCAATCTTTCTGAAATTTCTCACAGATAACTATCCCTAACCAGTCTACAATGTGCCCAAGTTTCATCCTTCTATCTTTAAAAATGAAAAAGTTATAGGCGTTTTTGTAAAACAATACTTGGCTATGGGAAAAAGCATTCAAAATGGCGTCCGATCCGGATCGGACATCTGGTCCGATCCGATCCGACCAGCCTCCGATCCGATCCGATCCGATCCGACCCCCCAGGTCCGATTCCGATCCGCTATCCGATCCGATCCGGGGGGTCAGTGCACATCCCTAGTTATTTACCCCTCTGTTGCCTAATATGTCATCTGAATTGAGCCATTAAGTAACTGGGGGGGGGCAATCATCAGTTGTATCGACTATCATGTCATCCGAATGCTGCCATAGTCAACTCAGCGCTGCTCCTAATCCACACCACGGTTGATTATTTATTACCATGTTGTGTGGGGAGTACCCCCTAGATGAACAACTGTAAAGTTGTTTATTACCCCACCATTGACTATCGTACGAATTCAGCCGTATTCTTTTGTTGCTCTTTTCCACCTGAGATTGCAGAAACAGGATAATTGTCAACAGCATATGCCTGTACATCTGTCTTTGTCCCAGCAATGCAGGGTGGGGTGGCAGAAGAGAGATGGGGGTGGAGAAGCTGGAGTGGAGACTGGTGAATGATGGAGTCTGGTAGGCAAGCTTGCTCAAGAGGAGCTGAATAAGAAATGATATGAGCATCATTGGAAGGGCAGCAAATTGTTAGTTGTTTAATTTAGCACTACATCATGTGTACTGCCAGAAAGTGGGAGAAGGGCTTGTGGGATTTTCTTCTTCAGGTACAAAATAATTAGATGGGCCTTGGTACTGTACAATGTTGACTTTGGTGTGTTGGAGAGGGGGGCATCATTTGCTGCACACCTCAGACTGTGGGGCAGCCCTGCACCTTATGTATTACTTGGTAACTGGTATTCACTTCTAGTAGCTGTCACACAAAGTATAATAAGCAATGTTGTTTGCTTGCTCTGAATACTATGCACTTAATTGAAAAGGAAACCTTATGGTCATCAGGAAAAGAGATGCAAGATGCAGGGGCCTCAGACATACTACTTAACATCTTAGCTGTGGGGATAGCAGCTCAAACACACATTTTCTCCCCACACTAGAGCTTCACTAAACTTACTGGGACCCACTTTAAGGCACATTTGCAGCTGCTTAATGTTCCTTGAAGTTTCAGGGTCAATCATTCTGTATGTTTTAATATCCAATGAAACCCCTTTTTATTTAGAGAGGCCTTTTAAATAATGCCACTAGTGATTTTGATTCACCATAATATGAATATTAACACTATAATGTATCTAACAAAGGCACAGGGGGAAGAAAGCCATTGCGCCACCACTTACCTAAAAAGGGTTTGTACATTTACAATAGTCTTAGCGTCTGCCATGTAGTCTTCTTCCGCGCTCATAGTACTTTCCTTATCCACCACAACCATGTTGGCAGCAAAGGTCACGCCACACCTTAGCAAATCATCTAGGCTTTTGTAAACAGAATAAACAGTTAAGCAATGTCAAAAATACATAAATTTCCCACGTATTTTGGTAACAATTTAAAATACATAGGAATTTAGAATCCTAGCGGCCAATGTAGAGGAGGCTGTTCCTACTGGCTTGAACATGCTAGTTTCTTAGTTGTGATGAACTGATTGCATATGCTGTTGCAATGCACAGGACTCAGCCATTGCTGCCATGGTAGTTTTGCTATGGTAGCAAGATTGCAGGGGCATATGCAACCAGGAAGCAAGAAATAATATACAGTGTTTTTCATCTGGTTTTCAAAATGGTTACCATTGGGCACATGACTCAGGCCCTCAGAAGAACAACACAGACATCAATCTGGTTTTGTCTTAACTATGATTAACAAATCAAGGGTCAATGCATATTCCTTTCCTGTAGCTCCTCTCCTCTCAGTCCCTACACTACTCCCACTGTTAACTATGGTTACCTTCAAAACTAAGTAACTAAAAGTGCAAACCTATATATGTTTATTCAAAGGTAGGCCCCATTAAGTTCAATGGGACTTACTTCTAGGCAAGTGTGAGCAGGGGTGAGTAACACACAGGACATGTATGCATCTCCTAGCTAATTTTGCCCCGCTGCTGAATTTGCTGCTGAACTTCGTCCAGTATAGCACCAGAAAAAACCACAAATGTTCCTTGAAAACAAGGTGTGTGGGAAGCACATACCCTGCTTTAAAGAAAATTACATTCCTGGAAATGTCCACGGAGAATGATTTTGCTTCAAATCAAGGCACATGCTCTCTGCACATCTTATTTTAATAGAAAATTGGTGGGGAGGGGAGCGTTTCCCAGCTGCAACCATGCTTCCAAATTTTTGGCGGCTGATCTGTTGGTGGGATGGAAGTTGCAGGGTGGGTTCCAGGAGTGGGAAATTGGCCCCCTGACAAGTGGATATTGCCCACCCCGACGTATAGGATTGCAGTCCAAGGCTTCATTTAGGCCTAAATCTGAAACTCACTTCAAAATAGTGCTGGGCTGAATCCTGCCCCCTATTTTTGGGAACTTCCTAGCTCCCTGCGAAAGAGGCATTGGCTGAATTCGTACAACACGATAGTCAATGGTGGGGTAATAATCAACTTTACAGTTGTTCATCTAGGGGGTATTCCCCACACAACATGGTAATAAATAATCAACTGTGGTGTGGATTAAGATCAGCGCTGAGTTGACTATGGCAGCATTCGGAGGACACGATAGTCAATACAACTGACAATACAACTTTCCCCCACCCCAGTTGCTTATTGTGTCGTCCAAATTCAGCCATTGTTTTTTCTGCCTCTTTAACAGGGAGGGGGGAATTTCAGGGAATTTTCTCTTTGAGACCGGTTAATAACTCACCGATTTAAAACTGTTATAAACCATTTTAAAGCAGTAGTGTAGATAGGCAGAGGGGGCTTCTATTTTTTTAGTTGTTTTTTTAAACAAAAACAAAAACACCCCTGCTTAACTTGGCATTTGGAGGACCCCAGCAGTTCTAAGTGAATGCTATTGGAGATCATGTGACCTCTCCTTCTCTAATAAGCACTCTGCAAGAACTCCTGGCTCCTGCAAGTGCCCAGTGTGTTTTGAAAAAAAATAAAATAAAGAAAACCCCTCAACAACTGGCTACATTTAAAAAGGTATGCAGAAACTGTCCCCTCCCTAAGGAGAAAATTCTCAAATTATCATTAAGATATGTACTGGTCCAGTATGATTAATTTCCCTTTGCTGATGGCTGCTGTTTTGGACAATATCACTGCCATCATATATATATATATATATATATATATATATATATATATGTGTGTGTGTGTGTGTGTGTGTGTGTGTGTGCATATATAATGTAAAGTTCAATTTAAAAACAAAGGAGAATTACCACCCCTCCTCATTGCTTCTGTAGGCTGACCAGATAAAATCCAGGTCAGGGCTCATATAACTTTAACAGTTGTAGAGAAAAGGGAATTTCAGCCAGTGTCATTTGTATGCAATTAGTTCCTGGTGAAATTCCCTCTTCATCACAACAGTTAAAGTTGCAGGGGCCCTGCCTTCTTTTGTACATGGTCACTCTAGTATAGTGCCTGCACCTTTAACTGTTGTGATGAAGAGGGAATTTCACCAGGAACTAATTGCATACAAATGACACTGGCTGAAATTCCCTTTTCTCTGCAACTGTTAAAGTTACAGGAGCCCTGTCCTCCTTTTCATATGGTCAGCCTACTGTAGGCCACCCCACAAATGCCCAAAGAGAAAGCCAACTTGGATGGGTGTGTCTGCTGGCCATGAAGTGTCCACTAGTGGGTGGCTTTCTCTGTACTTGGACTGAGGTGCACTATCCAAGTCCAGAGAAAATAACCCACTGATGGCCACTCCACACTGGCTGAATTCGGACGACACAATAGTCAATGGTGGGGTAATAATCAACTTTACAGTTGTTCATCTAGGAGGTACTCCCCACACAACATGGTAATAAATAATCAACTGTGGTGTGGATTAGGATCAGCGCTGAGTTGACTATGGCAGCATTCGGACGACATGATAGTAAATACAACTGACAATTGTCCCCCCCCCCCGTTGCTTATTGTGTTGTCCGAATTCAGCCACTGAGTTCCTCCAGTAGTTGCCACTTGAATGGGACTGCATGCTTGCCTTGCAACATTACGTTCACCAAAGGCTACAACTCTAATATATTTAGCAGTCTGCCCCTTGAATCCTCACCACCATCTGGTCGTGGCATGGAAACTTAGTTTCCATACAATGGTACTAATCCATGTGGTTATCTACTTTAGATGTTATTTGCCACACATAAATTGTTTCAGTTATCATTGTTCTGAAGAACATATCATGTATATTGGCTGTTATAGTGAGAAGATTAAGTTTGCAAAGAGTCGAAAAATAAAGTCTATACTAAATGAGGCATTGACTTGGAAAATCAACCATTCTGTACTTTCGCCCAGGCTCATCACATAGGCATTTTTCATATGATGAATTCAAATTGTCTCTTTTCAGTATGGTCTCGTGGATGGATGTCCCTTACTGTACACCCAGACAACAGCTCTCCAATTTCTGGAAATTGTTTCAGAAGTGTGTGAAATTAAGACAAGGAAGATTGTGTTCCATGAAACTATTTAATATTCCCAAACCCAATTACATGTTCAATTTAGATTGGCTTAGAGTGCAAACCTATGCATACATACGAAGAGTAAGACCTACTCAGTTCGATGGGACTTATTAGCAGGTAGCAGTGTATGGGATTGCAGCCTTAATGAGTTTTACAATGACGGTAATAAACAGGCTCTTTGGGCAAAACTATATATTACTGTAACAGGGCTACTGCTGATAGTCGAATTGAGTTCTCTGTCTCTTCCTAATTGCATCTAGTGAATCTCTCTGTGCTCCACATATCTGACTACTATTGCTAGGGGCAGGCAGCCAAATCTGGACAGCATGAAACATCAGATGAAGTGCAAATTTCATGACATGTTATACAACAGACGGGGAGAACTAAACACAGGGTTGCTATTTTCAGTGGCAGCCCTACGTCTAATGTAAACTGCTTGTAGATATTGTGCATATGAACAGGGGGAAAGGAGAAAGGTGGCCATAACAACAAAAAGGGAAAGAATGGGAGAATGCATTAAATAGGAATAGTTAATGACAACAAAAGAGGGTTGCACAGATATGGGATGAATGCTAAACTGAGGGGATAACTAGATGCTATAAGGGATGCATGGCTGCCACTAAACTGGTAGCACCTAAACCCTACAAACACCTTCTAAAAAAAAAAAAGTAACATGACATCACATTCATTCAGCACTCCTGCACCCCAGTTCACTGGCTTCCACTGGAGTCAGGAAAATACTGAATACAATCACGACATGTCTCATGTTTCTTTTAGTTTTATTCGTTTATATTCTAGGAATATTGATATACTGCTTCTCATTTGAAACAAATCCAGAAGCAGTTTACAAAAGAAAATAAACAAAGACTACACACACACACATACACTCACTAATATGGCCCATGCAAAGACGGCTCATGACTGGGGAGAAACCAAACATAAATATTTTCAATAAATGTCTAAAAAATGCTAGCATTGAGGCCTGATGTACCACATTAGGAGATCATACCACAGAGTAGGCCTCACTGCAGAGAAAGCCTGTCATGTCACCACCAAACAAAAATCCATAGGGCATGGCATGGACAACAGGGCCTCCTTTGAAGATTGTAGTGGCCTGGGAGGTAGTATAGGGGTAGATATTCCTTGATGTAACCTTGTACATAGACACTACCAAATATATTTGTGGGGAAGGGGGCGGGTTTTACATGCATCCCTCTGACATCTAGTTAGACCCAAGTTTAATATCTAAAGGACTGTCTTGCCATTATTGGAAGTGGTTCTACCAACACATCACTCATATGGTTGTTTCAAAAGTATGCATTTCACCTTTGTAAGTATTTTGGTATACATGTATAATATGGCTTGATAAGTATTTTCTAGCTTAACTTAACACCATAATTAAATTTGCACAAATTGATACTAATGAAAAATTACTCATCTCTTATTATGAAAACATAGCACTCCCGAACTCTTAAAATCTTTGGAGCAATGTTGGCAAACAATGCAGATTAGTTTAATCACAGTCACCTTTTCAGGAGAAAAACACACCTCTAGCAAGGGAATATAGGTCCTCAGACTAAAAAGGCTCTCACGCTAGTTTAGATGAAGGATAGATCCAACATTCTTCCCATCTGATTTCTCCCTAGATTTGCAATACTAAATTATCTGGTGTTTTACTGATGCCCAAGTCTAGTTTTGCATATTTATAAAACATTGAAAGAGGAGGAGGAGGAGGAGGAGGAGGACTGTTGATGTTATTGTATGAATGGCTGTATCAAGATTCTTGTTGCAGAATGGTTTGTGAATTCACAGGAGTGCATGTACGCAAAGAATCTTGACACAATCATATGTCCAATCCCATCAAGACTGATGAAACACTTCCAAAAAAGAAGCTATGTACATATGCATATTGCTAATTTATAAGAAGCGAAGGGAGCTGAAAGGCAGCAAAGTGGTCATGCTTCATTTTCAGAACTGGAAGATTATTATTATCATTATTATTATTATTATTATTATTATTATTATTTATAACCAGTCTCTCCCTCCAGACTGAGGTGGGGAACAACAAAAATATAAAACACAAGAATCACAAAACAGTTATTTTTTAAAAAAAAAAAACAAGAAAAAAATACATCATTAAAAACATCTTAAAATTCAACTGGATAGGCCTGCCAGAAGGGAGCAGTCTTCATGGCTCTCTTAAATTCATGAAGACTGCTAATTTATCTAATCTCCTCCGGCAGACCATTCCATAGTCTGGGAGCGGTGGAAGAGAAGGTCCTCTGGGTAACACTCGTCAGCCTAGTTCTGCCTGGCTAGAGTAAGTTCTTCCCAGAGGACCTAAGTGTGCGGGGCGGATTGTATGGGAGAAGGCGATCCCGCAGGTACCCTGGACCCAAACCATGTAGGGCTTTAAAGGTAATAACCAACACTTTATACTTCACCCGGAAACTGATTGGCAGCCAATGAAGCGATTTTAAAACTGGTGTGATGGGATCACCCCTAGGTGTACTGTTGACCAACCTGGCTGCCATATTTTGAACAAGTTGAAGTTTCCGGACTAGGCACAAAGGTAGCCCTATGTACAACATGCAATATGCAAAACAATAAACGAATGAAACAGGAGAAATCTGTTCATCCCTAGTTTCAGTATCTATTGACATCCCTATTATATTATTATTGTTGTAGTTATTATTATTATTATTATTATTATTATTATTATTTACATTTCTATATCGCCCCATAGCCAAAGCTCTCTGGGTGGTTTATGGCTGCAAACTTAAATTCTTAATTTGTCTCACTAATCAACTGGAGTTTTAATCATATATTTCAAAAATTCCCCTGTGATTGGTTGGAGTGAAAAATGGCATAACCTCTGAGTATGGGGCTCTTAAAGGATCTGATGTTGCACAAATAAATTAACTGACCAGATTCATATGGCATACCGGAGCTTGTCCTGGGTTCTTTAATCCATGATGAGCCTCAGCAACTGTGAGTGCCAAGTTACATATGGAACCCCTGCTTTGGGGTTGTCATGTCATGAGAACCCAATGAGTGGCTTATGCGAGGGTTAAATAACTTTCACATAACAACAGCTGTTTGATATGACTAAACAATAGATCTCGCATAGCACACGCTCATACGTTTAACATGACCCAATAACCCCTGAGTGGGAGTTGCATATTAAAAACAAGTAATGACTGATAACTGTGAGGTGACCAAGGGTGCTGTGTATGTGTTTCCTTCTATTACACGTGTTTCCACTTCTTTGCAGCCTTGCAAGCTGCCTGTGCTTCCTGATTTGAAAAAGCCCAATGAGAGGAATTACTTCAAGATGTCTTCCCCTGGGCTTTAAAAGAAATGTGGGAAGCCAAGGAGGCTATAGGCTGCTGGAGATGATTATACAATGAAAATCAGGGCACTTGTGCATACGCCACAGCCTCTAGGGATGGCATGAGGGTTTCCTTGGGTCTGTGAGGGAAGCGGATACCCCTGCGTCTGGCCCTCTTGGACTCAAGTTGATGCTTCCAGCATGATGATCGACCCACGCCTGAGCACTCAAAAGCCCTCGATAACACTTGGGTGCAAGTCTGCAATGGCTTCCAGGATCGCACTCTTTCCCCCTGCTGCATAAGTGGTGGACATCTTTAATGCAGCAGGGGGAAATACGCAATTTCCCCAGTCTTCCCCCATGTTCTCCCCTGTGCCAAAGGGAGCCTTAAAGGCCCTATTAACGTTAATAGGGCCTTTAAGGCCCCCATTTGCATGTGGGGGTGTAGAAACATGAAACTCCCCAACTAGGGAAGTTTCATGTTTCCTCCTCTGCACAAATGGCAGTTGCCATTAGTGTGAATGGGAGAGATACGCAATTTCCCTAGCCTTTAAGGTCCCCATTGGTGGTGGTGGGGAGAAATGCACGATTTCCCCAAGGCTGGGGAAATTGCATCTTTTCCCCTATACACTAATGGTGGCTGCCATTAGTGTGGAGGGGGAAATGCACACATTCCGGAGAATCCGGAAATCACACTCCCCCCTGCACTGCTGGGGGCCTTAAGGCCCCTTTAACGCAAGGGTACCCTTGTGTTAATGGGCATTTAAGCCCCCCACCAGCACAGGGGGAAGGTGTACTTCCCGGAGCCTCTGGAAAGTGTGCATTTCCCCTTCTGTGTTAATGACACCCACCATTACCTGAGGCAGGAAAGAGCTGAATCCAGGACAGGCAGCTGCCGAGCACTTGTGAGCCCCATGAGTGCTCAACAGGGGCTCGCAGGGGCTGGTTCCTGGGGGCAGACTGCAGCGGCAACCAGGTGAGCACCCCCTGAGCTCTCCCTGCACTAGCAGCCACTTCTGAAGAAACCCAAACCTGGTCCATGAGAATTTCTCAGAAATTTTCTCCACCACTGAATTTCTTTTCACAGATAATTTTCTATCAAATTGAATGAGAACTGTCAATAAAATGGGGGAGAAACTTTTGGCACAGCACTAATATATATATATATATATATATATATATATATATATATATATATTTCAACAGGGGTAAACTCATCAAATTCTTTCTTTTCCTTTCTATCCTATATTCTTTCTTGAGTCATCCTCACTTGGACCCTATCACCAACTAGTGTGATGCACTAAGAACATGATTCAATTCTCTCATGAATGCAACTCTGTGAGCTGTCCATTGGACAAGGTCCTCACAGGGCATCATTAATCCTTTTCCTCAATCCCACTGGCCTTTGGTTAGTCTGGTGTAGTGCTGAACACAGTATAACACCCTCTTTATTTTCCATTAATGGAAGCTCATGTGTGATCCGCCAACTCACCTTCTCCTCAGGGCAGTTTGTGGTTGCTAGGAATAAATATAACTCATGCACCAGGGGCCTGGACATTAGAAGAGTGCATAGGCTTCCCATTTAAGGTGCTTTGCACAGTGCCCATCACAACATACACCTAGCTGAGGACTAATAGGAGAGAAAGGGTGAAGACACTTCCCTCCTGTGCATACATGCAAGAGGATGGATCTTGTCAAGAGTATGAACTGGTTTTTAGCACTCCTGTGTGGTATTTAACTGGACATTAATCATACAAGGAATATTGCACTCCAAATATAGTGATTGATAGATATTTTAACCATGTTAATTTGGAATGTAATCCTGCAGGACCACACATGCAAATTACTGTGTGGAATGAATCCACGGGAGTCATTAAAACCCTCAACTCAGTTGAGACTATGATGCTGACATTTATTATAAACTCTTCCACATTTGTCTGGAGGAAGTTTGGACAACACAATCTGCTAAACAGTTAAGATGACAAGCCTGACATATTCATATGGATGGATCATATATGTCAGTTAAAGAGCTGGAGAATGAGATTCAAAAAAGAAAATGTATTGGCAGAGTCATTTCTAAATAAATATGATGGGTTGGATCTAATAAGATCAACTACCAGCAAAATCTTTTATGTATCTTCTCCAAAGTAGAGTTTAGTGGGGCTTACCCCCAGCTAAATGGCATGAGATTGCAGCCCATGTTAGTTAAACTTGTGTCCCATAGAAATCAGTGGGACAATTAGTCATGACATGATTTCAGTCCCATTGACTTCGATGGGAAATAAGTTCAATTAATTTAGTCTGGATCCAAGCCAATGTGATTAGCAAACACTGATATTTAAACAAAGAGCTTCAGTATATATGACAGCCTCTAAAGATACTGAGTATATTTATTCCTGCCACCATCTCTTTAGAGAACAAGAAAGGTGCTATAAAATGCGGTTCATATATAAATAACATATTCACATCAAGCTGAATTTACCTCAGGTTAAGGTAGTACATATAACTATCAAAATACCCATCAAAATGTCTGGAGGGGTTTGTGTATGGAGAAATGTTGCAGGGATGACGACCCCAGGATCAGCAGTTTTGAAATGGTAGAGTGCAGAAGTGGTAGAATGTCTTACAGACATAAGAAAGAAATTCTGTACAACGAATGAACAATGCACAAAATTCTCTTCTTATGTTACTGGTTTCTGCCCATTCTCTGAGATTTTTTGAAGACCATGCTTATTGCATTGGCAAACGACAAAATTATGATCAGATATGCTCAAGTATGAACATTGTCCAATGCTTCTTGGAGACTATGCATATTGCCTAGAGAATGTACAAAAGACTGTCGAGATTACTGACCTCAAAGACTGTTGGAGACTATGCTTATGGATGAGAGAATGTGCATATTGTGTAGAGAAAGTGCAAAATGTGGTCAGGATATGCACATTTCTCAAGGCCTGTTGAGGATCATGCAGAAGGGTCATAGAACATGCTCAATTTCCTCTTCATGAACAGATTATATGCACATTTTGCATGAGGGATGGTGAATGTACACAGTTTGCACAGGCTAAGTAGCTTGCTTTTTGCATTGTATTTGCGACTGGAAATTAACCTATTCATTGGACATGTCTAACTTTAAACACAGGAGTTGCAATATTGTAGTTATAAAGACTAGCTCTTAAAATCTTGTACATCTGCGTGTGTGAGAAAATTAATCAGAAGTAAATTCAGAAGAGGAGGTGACGTTCTAGTTTTCCAAGTCCCACATTGTCCCTATCTCAGAACGTTGGGCAAGTATGCTTCTCCTTAGCTGCACTCTCTCCAGAGGTCTAACTCTTGCCTTCTGTAGGGTGGACTGGCCCTATCCTTCACGAACTGATACAGTTTACCCATGGCCTCTTTTAGTCTTTCAAGAGTGAAACTGAGGGACTTGTAGGTGGCTCTGCAAGTTGGAAGTGACTCATGGCTACTTCTAACAGCCAGATAGTGGTCTTGTTCTCAACAAGAGAATCGCTTCCCAAACCAATTGGAATCTTCGTTTTCCGGGTCTCAGAAGCGAACATAGTAATCTGCATAACTGGATGCAGGTCCAGTTTTTGGTTTTTTTAAAAAAGTCTAAACTAGTAAAGCAAGGGTTCAGAAGGTTGAGGAACAAATATGCATGCAAAGTTACAACCTTTTAAACACCGGCATAACACAGATACATGCAATTACATGGCACTGCACATCACATCACGCTACAATATTTAGTGTTCCAAGGATTATTTTACCTACTTGTCAATAGAGCCCACCATGTAGTAAACCATTGGAAACCAACAGATTGCATCCAGAAAATGCATATCTGGCCTAAGCAGCAGATGGGTCACAAAGTGAAAGATAACATCACAAAAATTCTGTGGCAGCTAACAAGTACGTAATGCTAATGAATTCAAAGACAGTTTTAAACCAGATGAGATATACAAATGTATTCTTTATGATAGCATAAGGAGTAGCTTGTTTATTCCTTCACAATGTTTACTCTCCTCAGAACCACTGAGAACAGTGGTTTTACTCAGGCAAAGCTATCAAATAAATATAATTGCATATCTAACTGTACTTCTAACAAAAAAATATTTAAATCAGAAGCTTTACAGCACATTGATATATGAAATGCCATGTAAATAATAATTAAGTATGGCTACCCTTGGCACGCACTCTCTGAGAGCCACTTTTCTGTGATGTGATCCCATAAGACTGGAGACTGCAGGTGAATGATGCAACACTGTGGGTGGGGCAGGTTGTATGGATCTTTCCCAGAAAGCCGGCACCACATTGGGTTTAGCAGTAGGGACCAAACAGTGCAGCAGAGCTTTCATATTTCCCGATATAAAATGGGCGAACTTTGGTGCACAATTACATGCACATGAATCTGACCGTGTGCTGGATTGTGCTAGACAATAATTTCAGTGGAAAAAGTTCCTATCTGCAATACAAGTGGTTTTTGTCACTGGGATGTCAAACTCATGATCAGAGAACTCACAGGTAATATCTGTTTTGCTATAATTATCCATAAAAGTTATACTGAAGTCTCCTTCAATATACAGTAAAAAGGAAAGCCAGCCAGGAAATCTGATCTAGCATACATAAGACAACATGGGGGAAATGATGCTTTTAAAATGATGTATTTAAAATCAATCCCTAAAAAGTGAATGCGTGCAAGCACTAGAGGGCGCTGTGGTTCTAAATTCCAAATTCCAGTGCACTGTGAAATTTGCAGAGTTGAAGTTGAAACAATTGTTTTAAGGACATTTCATACATCATGATTCTTGGACAGGAGGACTTGGAAAATGTCTACCAGAGATCATGGGTCCAAGATCTACTGTTAGTGAAGGTTCATGTTATCCAGCAATACAAATGACATGCTAACATGTATGGATGATTGTTGCATCTCATGCTACAATTATCTCAAAATTGGCTTCATTTTGGCCATGTTTTCAAGACAGTTATATCCAGGGCTGCCTAAAGAAAATATAGTATGCTGCCTGAAGCAGAGCAACAAATGATCCTACCCCACCACCATCAGGGTGCAGAGTATTGAAGGCATCTCTCATTGTCATCAGTAAAATTAGTATAATAAATTAGATCACTAACAATTTACTGCTCTTTCATGACATCCAAAATCAGCTGTCAGAGGCAACTGCCTCACTCTGCCTGGGTTCGCAAAACACGCTAGCCACATTCAGTGATTAAGTGTGGATTGTTGTTGAATCACGGGTTGGCATGTTGTCTTTACCCATTTTCTGCAGGGTGGCTTGTCAACCATGCATTGTGGTATATTTTTCTTTGAACAAGCCACTTTGAGAACCCATGGTTTGTTGTTGAGTTGTTCAGGGTGGTCAATAAGCCATACTGTTCAGGCAACACACCAACCCATGTTTCAGCAAACAATCCACACTCAGCCACTGTGTACAGGTTAGCATGTTGTGTGAACAGTCCCATAGCCTAATGTATGGTTGACCCTGGTTACATCTTTTCATTTGAATGTTGCCTTCGATGCATAAAATAAACCTTGTATTTCCCTTACAATTGTTGATATTCAAGGGTACTTGTGCCATAATACTTCTGATTTAAAACCAACCAATTAATAAATTAGTTAGCAACGATATGTAACACATGCCATGTTCTGAATCTGAACCCATATCTGTGATAAAAGAATAACCATTAAAAAAGCCACTTACGGATTATCCAGTAGTAATACTATTGGGTTGAGTTCTTTCTTTGGTCTGTAATAAGCCCTGAGAGGAACAATAAAGTTGTAGAGGCCATTCCCAGCAGTCTCTGCAGCAACTATAATGATTTTGTTTATGAATCCATAGGCTTTGGCATCTTCATAGTAATTATGCTGGCATCCCTAAAATCAGCAAATGAAAACAGGATCAGTGGCCACTATTCACAGAATAGACTGCAAGAAGACAGTATCATCAATGTAATATCACTCAGTTGTTGAATTTAAGGACTGGTTGAAGGGTTGGTCACAATACACAAACATTCAGATGAATGAACGCAACCTCTGAGTTCCTTGAGTAAACTGCCTTTTCTGAAAGAATCCATTCTCTATAATGGAATCATACAATCCTGAAGCCAAGATCAAATTTTGAGGTGAAATCCCCCTTGTGTGAAATTTCATGGCAACCCCCTATTAGCAGTGGATGAAATTGGTGCTTCATTCAGAAAAACTAAACACATCAGAGGGTGTGGGCAGCTATCTTCCTGATATACATACAGCCAAAGCCACAATGTTTCCACATAGCTGAATCAGCTGAGCTACAAATGATACCATGATATAGCACCTTTAATGTATACCAAATACATAAATAGCAAAAACATTGTATCGGGCTGAGCAACTTGTGAGCAGGGATGTACGAATTTTGTAAAATACGGTCCATCTCTATTTCACGGGTTGCCAGGTGCCTTTTGTAACATCGTCTGTTCATTGACGGAATCTCCCCCCGCACCCCAATTTCCCTCATTTGTGCAAATCATCCCCCCATGAGGATTTTCATTCTTTAGACTACGAGGGAAATGCACATTTTTAGCAGATTTTTTTTCTTTTATGTATTTTTCTATGACTAAATTTGCGCAACAATCTGGAAAGGAAAAGAAGTGATCCACAAGTCCACAGAATCTGTGCAACTTGAAAAAGTCAGTCCACTGTGGAATCCATGGGTCAGATTCATAGAAACCCAAACTCATTTTGTTCCACAGTAGATTTCTCTGGCACCCCTATTTGTGGCCCTCTATATGTTTTGGCCTACAACTCCCATCATTCTCACCATTGGTTAAGTGTGCTAGGGCTGATGGGATGTATAAGACAAAACAACTGGAAGTCCATAAAGGTGCCCAGGCCTGATCTACATGAAACAACAGTGAATTTACCTTATCTAACCTTAGACAGCAAAATGGCACTTTTTCTTGAAGCAAATGGCAGAAAGTGGGAGAACTTCCTATATACGGGGAGTAGGGGGGATAGCCTTTAAGATACCTAAAACAAGGGAAAATCCAGTGTTGTTATTACTGTCAGTTATAACCTATTCCACATCACATTCCCACACCATGGCTCCACTGTGTATAAATTCCTCCCCATCCAATTTAACATCTTTGATCGGGGGATTAGGCTACTAGGGAGAACTCTCCTTTCAATTTAAAAAGCTCCGGAAGTGGCACTCTATACCAACCTGGAAAATCTTTCACTGCCATACATGTACAAAAACAGCATGTATCTTTTTTCCTTTTTTTTATAATAATTTTATTAATTTTCAACATATATCACATAAAATAAACACAATACTTATAACCCTTGACAACCCCCCGTGCTCCCCTTCCCCTGAGACCTTCTTACTCTATTATTTTATACAATTTTCCAAAATTGCATTGATTCTTTTGAAGGTGTACATCCTCTCCCCTTTTCTAAAACATATTCTAAAAATACTCCCCAAATACTTCCAAAATCATTCTTTTTAGTTAATCCCATCTTAACTTTCATTATACATGTTAATCTATCATTAATTGCAATATCCCACACTCCTTTATACCATTCTTCTATACTATAATTCCCTTGTAATTTCCAACTTTTAGCTATCATTAGTCTCGCCGATGTCAGGAGATTGTTTATCAATTCTTTTATATTATTATTACCATAATCTTTATCAAATACCCCCAATAAAGCTATATTTGGACTTGCTTCTACCTTCTTACCTAATATCTCACTTATCTCCTTAAACACCCTATCCCAATTTTTTTTTAACATATTTACAAGTCCACCACATATGGTAATATGTCCCCACATCCTGACATCCCCTCCAGCAAAACTTTGATATTTTCTTGTCTATCTGATGTAATCTTACAGGGGTGAGATACCATCTCCAAATTATTTTATACTGATTTTCTTTTATCCTTATTGAAAGTAACTTTAATGTTCTTGATTTCCATATCTTTCCCCAACTGTCCCCATTAATTTGAATTTTTTAATCTTCTTCCCAGATTGCTTTCAAACTTTCTCGAGCCACGTCCTCCTCTATTAATATCTTATATATATATATATATATATATCACTCATTAAACCTTTTTTACTTTTACTCTTATTTCCTCCCTCCTTTTCTCTAACCTCAATTAGCTTTTCAAAACTTGTTTCCTTTCTACACTCCTTATTTTTCTTTTTCCATTTTAGTGTCCACTGTTCCAATTGCAAACTCTTAAACCATAAATTTTCCTGCTCTATTAAAACCTCTTCTATTTGCTTTTTAGTATTCAATCTCCTTACCCAATCTTTCACTTTAATTATTTTTTTCCCCTCAATAATCCTTCTAATTCTCCTCTCAAGTTACCTGGGAAGTTTTCCATCAAAACCACTGGGGACAGAGGGGAAATTCCTGGCATTAATTTATTCTTATATCTTTCCCAAATTTCTCTAATGTTCCTCAAGATGGGATTTGCTATACTTTTCAATTGACTCTTTTGTATATTACTAAAGAAAACATTTTGTAGCTTTAGCTCTATTTCTCTTGTCTGCGACTTTAACCATGCTAAATCCTCTTCCCCTACTATACTATTTATAACATATCTTAGTTGGTTAGCTATATAATACATCTTTATATTCGGAAGACCTAAGCCTCCTTCCCTTTGTTTACCTGTAACCCTGTAACATCTCCAAATTCCCTCAAATGTTGTTTTATTTCTTCTATGCTTCCCCCCGGATTTTCTAATGTCAATAAAGTATCATCCGCAAACATATTAATTTTTATTTTTTCCTCTCCTCCTATCCCTTTCAATCTCTCGTCCTCCCTAATAACATTTGCCAACATTTCAATCACAATAGCAAATAATATTGGGGAGAGAGGACACCCTTGTCTAGTACCTCGGGCTAGGGTAATTTGTTGTGTTAAACCATCATTTACCATCACCTCGACCTTGTTATTTGCATATAGCTGATTAATCACTCCCACAAATCTTTCTCCAAAACCGAATGTTTTTATAATAATTTTTTACGCCGGTCATTCCACGCAATCAAAGGCTTTAAAAATATCCAATGCTATCAATCCTGCTTTTAAATTCCTTCTCTTAATAATATCTATTAGATTTAATACCCTCCCTATTAAATTTGGCATTTGCCTTCCTGGAATAAAACCACATTGATCCTTTTTTATATACTCATTTATAAATGTATTTAGTCTTGTTGCCATAATTGCAATAAATATCTTAGCATCTTGATTAATTAAAGAAATAGGTCTATATGAAGCTGGATCTGTCAAATCCTTGTCAGCTTTCGGTATTAAGATTATCAACGAATGTTCCCACGATGGCGGGGTCTTCTCTCCCTTTATTATATTATTATATAATTTCTCAATTTTTGGTAATAAAATTTCTTTAAATATCTTATAATATTCCGGCCCCAATCCATCCACTCCTGGAGATTTCCCTCCTTTCAGCTTGTCAATAATCCCCTCTATTTCTTTTTCCGTCACTAATGCTTCCATATAATCCATATCCTTATCTTTTAATTTTATCTTCCAATTTTTCTCTACATATTCCTGTATTCTCATTTGTGGACTCGCTTCTGAGGTATACAATTCCTGATAAAATTCCTCGAAAATTTTTAATTTATCCTTCATTAAATTACATTTATTCCCCATTTTATCTTTAATTGTCCCTACTATATTTTTCTCCTTCTTTGATTGCGTTGACCTCGCCAGCATTTTAGAATTTCTATTACTGTACTCAAAAAAATTCCTTTTCAAATATATTAATTCTTTTTGAACTCTTTCTATATCCTTACCCTCTAGTTCTTTTTTTTTTGCTTGGAGTTGGGCATATATATGCTTATCCTTATTAGCTCTAAATTGTTGCTCTAAATCCTTAATCTCTTCTTCGATCTTTTTACTATGTGCCTCTTGTTGTCTTCTTAATTTACATGATTCCTTAATACAAATACCTCTTACTACTGCTTTCATCGTGTCCCAGACAATCCCCTGCGAATTTATCCCTATTTCATTTATTTCCCATATTTTCTTAATTTCCTTTTTCATTTTCTCCGCAATATTTTTATAACTTAAAATTTTTGTATCCACTCTCCATCTTTTTGCTTCTCTATAATCCTTCTTAATTTTAATATCCATACTCATTGCTGCATGGTCTGAAACCTTAATTACATCTATTTCACAGTACACAATCCTAGAAAGCAAGTTCTTTGAAACAAATATATAATCGATCCTGGAAAAGCTCTTGTATTTTGGCGAATAAAAGGTATATTTTCTTTCTTCCCCTTTTATTAATCTCCAAATATCCTTTAATTCTTTTTGCTCCATTACTCTTGCTAGTCCCGTTTTCCCTATACCTTTTATGTTATCTTTGTCTTTCATTTTATCCATCACCATATTGAAATCTCCCGCCATTATAATATTTGCATTCTTTACATTCCCAATATTACTAAACACTTTATCATAAAATTCCACTTGCTTTACATTTGGCGCATATACATTAACCAAAATATATTTTTCTTCCGCCAGGAGACAATGCATATAATATATCTTCCCCCCACATCCTTTACCACATTAACAACATTGAATGCACATTTTTTTGAAATTATTATCGCAACACCTCTTGCTTTAGAAGTCCCATATGCCCATGTTCCCCATTTTAAGTTCATTTATTCCATCTTCTTTTTGATGCGTTTCTTGTAAGAATATTATATCAGCTTTCCTTTTATTCAATAACCCTTCAATTCTCTTCCTTTTGATAACACTACCCAGCCTGTTTATATTTAAGGTTGTTAATCTTATTTTATTTTCCATATCTCCATTTTTAATTTACCCTTTAGGTCTCGTAATGTGTCACATTTAACCCCCCCTTCCCTCCCCCCTCCCTCACATATATCCCCCTCTTCCTCCCTTCCAATCCCGGGTTCCCCCGAGCAATGGTTCTTCTTTCCCTCTTTTTAGAACCTTCCGGGGGGGGGGGGGAGATGGCAAACACCCAACATGAAACCCAAACAGAACCTCCTCTCCCTTTCTTCTATTATTATCCCTCTTTAAACCATCTCTCAGTCACAAACTGCTTCCTCCAGCTGCCCCTCCTTCTTCTGTATCTTTTTCTTCCTACATCAGACCCAGGCTCCTCAGCAACTCCATTCCCTGCTCACATGATGTTATTCTCTGTTGTTTCCCCTTATACATAAATCTCAGGAATACTGGATACCCCCAGCTATAAACAATTGAGTTCTTGCGTAGAATCGTTGTACACAACTTCACACTCTTCTTCCACTGAATGGTCTGGTAACAAAGATCCTGATAGGTCTGTATTGGTGAAGACTGAAACATCAATTGCCCAGCACTTCTGATAATTTGCATCAATTTCTCTTTTTGTAAAAGCTGGCAAATCTCACAATTATGTCTCTTGGGACTGTCCCACTTCTTTTAGGGCCCACTCTATGGATCCTTTAAACATCCTCTTCATCCCAAGTTCCCTGGGGGTCTAGCTCCATAATCCATCGTATGACTTTTTCTCTTAAATTCTGTAAATTTTCTCCTTGCTGTTCCTGGAAAGATCTAATGCGTATGTTCATTCTTCTGTCTCTATCCTCAATAGAAATTAAACGCAAGTCCATATCTTGTACCATCTCTTCATGCTTCTCTAATTTATCTTTATTTTGCCCAATTTGTTGCTCCAGCGATTCATATCTGTCATTGATCTTTTGAAAACTACTTTGTAATTCCAATTGAGAAGTCTGTATCTTTTTCACCTCTAACATCATCTCCAGCTTCTGCTTATCTAACATGCCTTGAATATTAGCCTGTAACGCTTCCAAGGACAATGCCTCCGTTTGTGGTTTCGTTGTCTTAGGAACCGCTCCTGGCTTAGCTCCATCTTTATTATTCCCACCTCCAGAAGTCTGCGGTCCTGTTTTTCCATTCGTCATATCTGCAGCTGAATTCTCTGAATTCTTCCTGGTCAGGCAAGACCAGTTCCTATCAGAGGGGTGTTTCTTCACTCTTTCCCACTTCTTTGGCAAATTTCCTTTACTTTCCCCCCCTCTGTTGGACATCAGACATTCAGCTTGCAGTTACAGCGTTACAGCTCTCTATTAGCTTTTATCAAAGCCTTTGCTAATTAATCACTTGGCATATATTGTCCCGAAGCCTCCGTAAGTAAAGATTCTTCTATATTTATTTCAAAGTGTGTAAACATAGAGAAGCTCCAGTCCTGGCTTGACTTCTCTCCCAAATCGTTAAAATGCCAAGCAGATGATTCATCTACCGCCTCCCAACTGTCTTATCTTTTTTCTTTATTAGTTCCCGTTGACAGCATTTATTTTGACTCAAAGTTTGAAGCTTTCTCAATTAGGATAATTCGCTTTTTCATTCAACTCCCACAGGAGAGAGACAATCTCCGTCCGTCTATTCCATGTCTGACGCTCCGCCCCCAAAACAGCATGTATCTTCTCTGCTCCCCAATCCCCTTCCCCTTGGGCCTAATCTACACCAAGCAGAATATTGCACTATGAAAGCGGTATGAAAGCGGTATATAAAAGGCAGGAGCCACACTACTGCTTCATAGCGGAACTGAAGTGCACTGACAACTGTTGGGACCCATTGACACATACCATACTGCTTTCTAGGGGTGTGCACACCAAAAAATATCGTCGTTTATCATTATCGTCATTTTGGACCAAAAAAAATTATCATCTTCATTCATATCGTAGGTGAACCTTATCATCTTCACGATAATTATCGTGAAAAAGTGATATTTTTGCAGCCCTATTTTTAAAGAAAACAATGCCTATAACTTCTGTATTTTAAAAGTTAGAGGCTTGAAACTTGGTCACAGGGCTTATGGGTATGCCTAAATATGTGTATGAAATTTGAGATCGATCAACCCTCCATTTTATATGATTTGTTTAAAGATCGTTTCCGTCCTGACAGGTCTGAATGAACGCACGTGGCGAGCTGTCATTCTGATCTGTCAGAACTGAAACAATCATTAATAAATTCATATAAAATCGAGGGTTGGAGGGATTGATCTCAAATTTCACACACATACTTAGGCATACCCCATAAGCACTGTGACCAAGTTTCAAGCCTCTAACTTTTAAAATACAGAAGTTATAGGTATATATATATATATATATAGCAGTCTGATAAAACGATAAAATCGCCCGAAAATTATCGTCTCCGATGATTGTCATAGGTTTTTCTATCGTATCATCATCATTAAACACATGCATGATAACGACCTTATCGTATCGTTATCGTACATTTGAACGATACCATACACATCCCTACCGCTTTCAGACCACTATATCCTGCTTGGTGTGGCTCCTGCATTTTATATACCGCTTTCATAGTGCAATATCCTGCTTGGTGTAGATTAGGCCTAGGTCTCATTAGCTCTCAGTTTCTCCTGTCTAATCCCTTTTCCCTGGGACTCTCCAACAGAAACACTCAGCTTTTGCCTTTGGCTCAAATCTGAATTTTCTATAGGCATCATCCCTCTTTGTTTACACTTTCCAAATGACTGCTGGCTGTAGCCTTCTGTTAATTTTGTAGTGCACATTGTACCCTTCTGCTCTGCAAATACTTATCCAAAAGGAGGGAAAGTCTGTTAATAGACATGCTGCTTCCATGTCAGAAATGACCCAGTTTCTAGTGAGTGCTGTATGTTCCATGCTATAAGACATGTTCATACAATCAGGCTTTCAGCTTCCCCCTTTTTCGTTCACAAATTCACTTATTATAGATCACATGCTTTATTTAAAAAGTAGAGTATTATTCATTTCTTTCCCCTTTCTTCTTAACACATTTCTTGAATTCAGCCCTTTATCAGCAAGTGATATTTTCAGGAAAACTGGCATATACCTGGTACAAAAATGCTAATGTTCTTCTTCTAATGAGTTCCGTTACACACACATAATTTCCCTTCTCCCGTCCCATGCCTTTTTAAACATATAATCTTATTTAAGTGAACTGAACATACTCTAGGCCATTCGAAACATCTTCATCTGAGGGAGTTGTTTCATCTTCTGACTGGTCACTTAAGAGGTCGCAGGTCTGAAGTGCTGAAGAGTCAGCAACCTCTAAAACGGGTGCTATGCTAGGCCTTCTGCCTGCTTTACCAGCCTCTGAAGGAAGAGTTAGGGTAGGCCCACAAGGAGATCTGCAGCCTGTATCTTGTAAATCTATAGCCACAGTACCTGAGGAGAGAGAGAAAAAAATAGCTTTGAAAATGAGGGAAAAGGGACGATGTATTGGATGTGATCATGAGGTCCGAGGACCAAACTAGATATGATGGTAGGGATTTAGGAGAATTGCATTTTGCTTGCAGAACATGTGTGCTTGATGTGTTTGAAGCCCCGAACACAATTGTGACGATAAGCACATGTCCACCAAAAATGTTCACAAATTGCCAGAAGATGTGCTCCCGTCTGTTTTGTACAAATGTCCAGTTCGATTTTGGATGTATTTCCAAATCTGCGCAAATTTTCCTGTATACTGAATCAGCCCTGCTTTAGTCTGAGGAGGAAAGTTGCGCAGTTTAGAAAATGTGTTAGGTGGGTGAGGAACAACAATTTGAAAAAAAAAACTGAATGGGAAAAAGAAGCTGTGTCAAAAGCTGCAGAAGGAATCTCAGGATAAAAAAATTAAAAAAACTGGTAGGGTGGTGAACTCCTCTGTACTCACCTCAGTGGGCACTCGCCCCTTCATTACCACCATCTGCCCCCACTCACCAGGTTACAGGAGCCTCTTCAAAGGCTTGGTTTGCCCCAGCAAGAGCTCAGAAGCCACCTGCTCCTTCACACCAAACATGTGCATTCACCCCCGTGTCAATGGTGCCCAACGCCGCGCAATTTCTGGAGCCTCAGTAAATTGCATACTTCCCCCAGCTGTGTCAATGGCAGCCGTAAAGGCCCCATATACACAACGGTAAAAGTGTGAATGCTCCTTTATGGCTGACATTGATGGAGGGGAGTGAGCATGCAATTTCAGTGCACAGGGGCAGCTGGCTGCCGAGGGCGCAACAGACCTCTCGGGCACCAGAACACGATCTGCCCCCGTGCCAGGAGCATCCACCTGGGTCAGGGGGGGCAGACATGAGGAGGTTCCTCTAGACTTCCAGACCCAGTTGGGTACTTGAGATAACCCTACTGGATAGTATCCCTTTTTGGGTCCACAAATCACGCAACAGCGCTTTGACGATTCTACAAGTCACCTGAAATGCTTGCATTCAAAATAGAGCTCACAGAATTTTTTTGAGTAATGGCAACACATGCCAAAAAAACCAACAACCTGAGAATATGTGAAAATGCTGTTTCTAACTAATGTCTTACAGTTTTGTATTTTTTTTCATTTTGTTGCATTTTTATCTATATCGTACTACAACATCATCACTTTCCACTTTGTCTTACCCATACTGGCAATAATGCTGTGCACTGGCAACCGTGAGGGGCCATGATAAAACGATCTGGATGGGTGATTTTTCCGGTGCTGCTCTTGCTTCTTAAAAGCTGAATTTTCTTCTTTCGTGATGTTGATATAAAAACATATGTCTGAGGAGCTCATAATATAGCGAGGACCTGGGTTCAGCAAAATGTTTTTGTTGTCTTCCCTCCTAACACCGATTAAGCAGACGCCAAACCTTAATTTTAAAATAATAATAAAAAACGTGATTCGCAAAACTGAACAAAATCCGGCGCATTACACATCCACTTATGGTCAAGATTGGTAATATGGAAATGCACCACCACAAAAAATAACTGTCTGGTTGCTTATGTCCATTCACAAAATTCACTCCAAGAGCAAAATATTTTTCTATTGCTTCCAGAAAAAAATAATCATTTTGAAGAACATCTAAAAGAAATCTCTATCATCTTGAAGTGTCTGCCAGATACCCTTCTCTGTAATTCCTTAGCATTAACAGACTGCCCCGTTAAGGACACTTGAGAATCAGATTGTGGCCTATGGAATAGTCTGAGCTCATTACATGGCTGGCGAGAGTATTTATGTGATAAGGAATTGGCCGTGATCCTGTTCCCTCCAACACTGAGGTAAATTCTTCATGAATGCCGATTTGTGCAATTCTTCTCTCACTCTAGTTTTGATGAAAGAAAATCACTCAACATGAGCACCCATGTGAAGTGCCCACATCATGCATGACTTCACATGTGTGATGGATGGAAGGAAGGAGGCATGCTCTTCCTCCACCAAGCAGGAATGCTTACTGGCCCAGTACACGTCCCACTGGGCTGTGATCTCTTGACGCTCTACACTAGCAGTTATCTGGTGAACTACTGTAATTCTGGCATGGTGCGGTCCATACTCCATACCAGGATGTGTCACGCTGACTCTAGAACAAAAACTGCTGGAAATGGAACACAAAAATGTCTACTTCATTAAAAGAAGTACAAGGATTGGGGGGATTGGGCTGGATAAAAATCTCATGCTGTCCTGCCTCCAGCTGATCATCATTATTGGACTTGTTTTCTTTTCATTTTTGTTCAATGGTGAATGTCTGCCATTTTTCATTTTCTTTAAACCTGGCTAGTTGTTGACGCAAGCAGCATTTATGCTACATCTCAAAGCCCCCTAATCCATTTTTTTTCAGGTGGGGGGGGCAAAGGGGATCACACTTGTACAAGTATAATTGTGCAAAGATAAAAATTAATAAGATAAAATACAAACATACAAAAAACAAGAACGCTTAACTCCAGAAAGAGAAGGTTTTTGTACAGGAAACATGCAAGTGTTTCTTATGGACAATGAGAAACAAAAATTAAATGGAAGTAAGAGTGCTGTTCTTGATACAAGTATGTAGGAGTCAATATATTTAGGACATTGGAAGTAAAAAGTAGCATATTGAATTGGGTCTCAAAAAAAAAAATAGGGTGCCAACTATAGACCCTAAGACACCAGTGTAATAGTGTTCCCTTATATACCATTTTTATATACTGAAGATGTCACACAATGCAATAAACATACATCTGAGCTCTGTGTTATGCAAAAATAGTTTCCCCCAAATTCTATTTATGATCAAACGCAGCTCCAGTGTAATAATGGCATCTCAAGGGACATAACAGGGAAAAAAGGTAAGCCTTTTCTATCTAATGCCAACTAATTTCTCAAATGAGACTTTTATCTCCTTCTGATCATAAAATGTTAGAAGAATAATGCTCTCTTGCAAGAAATTATGCATCATATTGATACTGTACCACTATTGCTGAGGGGAGACCTATTTTCAGGTACTTTTTTCCAATACATACTGTTCTTAGAATATATTTATAAACCACAGAAAATAGATGAACAGAATATAGTTCCTTCTCTGAAAAGATTTTTAGAACATTCCTTATATATTTGTTACATCCCCAAGCTTCATATCCTAAGATGACAACTGTCTGTTCGAAAACATATTCAACGACATCTGCATACAACCATTTGCCAAGGGAAAACTTATCATGATGGCATATATCTACTAGGAAAACCTTCGCCAAAGGGTGAGGAGAATTTAATACATTTTTCTCTAACTAATAAAAAATCCAAGGAAATCGTTCTTGTTGAAACAACCTTTGAGATGTAAAGTACTAGGCAAGTCTTCCTAACTATACCTTACTGAGAAAGAATACTCAATTATACAGAGCTTCGCTGCTCAAAACACAATGTGACAACCCACCAGCAATAGCATGTATATCATATTAAACACTTTCACAACTTTGTGGTTTTCTGCTTCTGTTTGCTTGTGTTGACATACAGCATCCTCCCTATTTGCATCAGTAGTAGCCGCTAGCTGAAGCCAGAGATAACGCAGTGGAGGGAGCATCAACTGAGAGGAGTGATGTGGGTTTGGTAGTGGGCCTGGGGAAGGGGGAGAGCTAAAGGAAGGTCCCATCAGAACAGCTCACTAGGTATTCGGTGCTTGGAAATGGTTATAGAATATGTAATGAAAAGGAAACATACATATACCTCTGAGTGTTTTCTGCAGCAGGCCAAATCATTGGATCTCTGGTCAACAGTAACCTAATTGAGATCAAGACCATGGTGCCATTTTTCCAGTGAAAACTGTTGTCTCATCTAGCTTGGTCCTGATTAATGAATGCAGCCAGCCTCAACACATCTGGGAATAGGTGCAGGGCTTCTGGATCAGTGCCTGAAGTTTCCAGAAAAGCTTGACCCTTTCTCTCTTTATGAATGCAGCGGGTTCCAGCATCTGATCTAGATGGGTGCCATTTTAAGATTCCAAAGTGCCCAAGGCTGGTTCTGTAGCCTATACCCAGATGGAATTCAGCAACCCATTAAGCGTATGGTAGGCTTCTTACACTAGCCCTAATGCATTCCCAGTGGGCCAAACAAGAGTTTCTGAAAGGAAGTCATATTAAATTCCACTGTTAGAAAAGAAACATACTTTTTGTGTGCATGGAAAGATGCATATGTGAAACTCTTTCCCTCATATTCAGCAAAAAACACACTCTCCTCCAGGATAATGTGATACACTTCATTACCGGAGCATCTGCCATACATTTTCTGCCACTGTTCTGGTGACTGTTGGCCTTCCCTAAAACACAAATAATCATAAAAAAGCGAATCAGTGTTTTGCCATGCAAATGGATGGTGGATGTATGATACAAATGGAGCCCCTTCTCCATTCTTGTTCAACATCACATAGTGTTGATTACAACCTCCAGCAGTGCCAAGAAGTCCCTCATGGTCTGCTCCTGTCCAGAACACAAATCATGCATGGAATGATTGAAGAGGAATTGTCTCCCCGCTGTTACAAACAATTTTATTTTCTCTCCACCTGCTCCTTTAGCTTTTCACTTGATAACATTTTGCGATAAGAGGGACTTTTTGTACTGTGAAAGTCCAAAGGGGTGTGTGTGTGTCATTTTGTGACACCCTCTATAAAACAGGTGGGGAGGGGGGAACTGTGATAAGAAACTAATACCAAATAATCTTAAAAATGACAAAACAACATTTTTTTCTTTCTCATTTTGATTAACATCCATGTATTAAAGGAAATTGCTAGATTTGCATGGGCTCAGAATTCTGTATACACTTGGCTGAGCATATTAATGCTAATGAATCTACATTTTTCCCTTCATCATTCTCAGCTGGCAGGCAGTGCTGTTTTCCATTTTGTTTCTCTTAGCAGGTGCCAATGAAATGGGCACCATTAATAGCTTGACATTTGCCTGGCTCTGTGTGTTGTGTGTTTCGTCCACCTTGGGGGATACTCAATTGCTATACAAAGGGCTAAACAGCCCTATGGGTAAATGTCAGCATTTTATTCATACTCATATAGTTACTTCCTCATAACATCTTAGGATTTTTTTAAAATTAGATACAGCATGCACCTCAACACTTCACAGCTTAATACAATTCTAAAGCAGAAAATACAGCCAAAGGAATTCTTTCACATAGGGTTGCCACCTTACTTTTGCCAGGGTCCCTTGCCTTTGAAAGCTGTGTGGCTACTAGAAAACTATCAGGCACAATTTTCCCCATCACTGCATCCCTGTGATGGGAAAAGCAGCAGCTGTTACTATTCTTTCCTGTCATGCAGCCTTTAAAGGTACTGGAACCCCATCAGAAAAGAAGGAAAACAAGAAAAAAATGCACACCTATTTTTACAGACTTAAGGAGGGGGGATGGTAATGGACAATGCTGTCTAAACGTCATCATTGCCTCATGGTGGCTGTGAATTGGCGCTGCATTGGTTGCTGGAGAGAGAGAGAGGTTTTCCGGCAGCCATCTGGGCACTGGAGCACCCCCCATCTTTGGCTTCCGACGGCCAATTCACCCTGCAGCTCCGATTTGCAGCCACCGCAGGGCAAAAATGCGCAGTGGAAAAGTCAGGGACTTCTCCCAACTTTTTCTTCAGAGCAAGGTCACCACAGCCCTTCTGCTATGTGACCTCGCTCCAGTGTGGAGCCAAGGGCTGTCCAGTGTGGATGGTGAGAGCTGATTGGTTACCAGAAGCCAAAGATGGTGGGGGAGCTCTGGTACCTGGATGACCGCCGGAAAACCTCTATCCCTCTCCAGCAATCTGCATTACACACCGCCACCCTGCTGCAGGGAAACCACAGGGTTTAGCAGCACAGTGGGGCCAAAGAAGTGCCATGAAGATTCCCCCCTCATATAAAGATATACGGGGCAGTATCCAAGTCTGCCCATGCGCCAGTGGGACCCACCGCTAACACAATGGGGAGACAGCAGTTAAAATTGCAATCAGAAGTGAGTGGAAACATTAGTTTCTGGAATGGGGCAAGTCAGCGGTGCTTGCAACATGAAGCTCCAGTGACCTGTCCTGATCTGGAAATGAGCATTTTCACTTGTTTCTGGGGTTGCTTTTTGAACGCCTACCTTTCTGTTGCATGAGTGGTGGGCCCCACAGGTGTAACAGCAGGAGCAGAAGCTCAATGGGATACTGCCCATAGAGTAGATGTTTAGGGGCAGGCTTTCACTGTCAACCTTTCCTAAACTACCGTATTTTCCGGTGTATAAGATGACTTTTTAACCCAGGAAAATCTTCTCAAAAGTCGGGGGTCGTCTTATACGCCGGGTGTCGTCTTATAGGGCGGGGCTGAGGGGCAACAATGGCGAGGCAGGCAGGACGAAGAAGGCGGAATGGACATGCGGGAGGTGGGGAGAGCTTCTCCTCACACTATTTATTTATTTGCTCCGGAGCCTCTGCGGGCATTGAGGACGGCAGCTGCTGCTCGCCACTGGCAAGGAAGCGGAGGGAGGGTGGGGAAGGTTCTCGTGCTTCACAGAAAGAGAGCAGGGCGATCCCCCCCCCCCGATTTCAGCGAAAGAGGAGACGCATCGGAAGCAAAGCCAGTGGCTGCTCAGGCAAGGGTGCCCCTTCGTCTCCTCCGTCTCCTCTCCTTCTCTTTGCTCACAGCTCTCTCGAAGGGTAAAAATGCAAAGGCCTCTTTCCAATAACTTTCCAGGAACCGCATCACGTGATGGCCAGGCTCCCGCGCCTCCGCTTTAAATGGGGCTCGTCATGCAGCCTCTCTCTCTCTCTCCCTCTTCACAATAGGGGCGGAGGGAAAGTCCTGCGGTTGCTTCTGGCTGACGGTTTTGCATACTGTTTGTGTGCATGTGGGGCTGGGCAGGCAGGGAGAGCTGACCAATCCAAGTGGCTCCGCTTTAAATGGGGCTCGTCATGCAGCCTCTCTCTCTCTCCCTCTTCACAATAGGGGCGGAGGGAAAGTCCTGCGGTTGCTTCTGGCTGACGGTTTTGCATACTGTTTGTGTGCATGTGGGGCTGGGCAGGCAGGGAGAGCTGACCAATCCAAGCAGGGGTTGGAAGAGGGGTAGTCTTATACGGCGCGTATATCCCAAACTCTATATTTTAACTGGAAAAGTTGGGGGTCGTCTTATACGCCCAGTCGCCATACGCCGGAAAATACGGTAATACACTGCAATGTTTACTTTGCTGAACATGTTAAATCTTTGTACCAAATATATGTGATACTAGGGGCTGGTGAAAGATACGCTGGTATTCTCAAGACGTTGTTAAGAGACAGGGAGCAAGTTGCTATTCCTCCCTGGAAGCACTTGCCTCCTTGGAGAAAATCTCCACTTCTGCCTTTACCTGTAACTGAGGGATGTGCGATTCCACAGCCTGCTTCCAGCCTCTTAAGAGACTGCCCTCTTTTGTATCTGGTCAAGAGGGCAGGGCTCCTGCAGCTTTAGCTGTTGTGATGAAGAGGGAATTTCACCAGGTGCTGCATGCATACAAATGACACCTGCTGAAATCTCCTTTTCTATACAACTGTTAAAGATGCAGTAGCCCTGTCCTCCTTTTCATATGGTCCCCCTATAATTGATAGTCACTTCCCACATGCAGATTCCATCCATTAACAGTTTATACTTACTGCCCTCCTGAGGTATGAACTAACAAAGTGATGAGTGTGGATGTTGCTGGGCAAATACAGTTTAAAGCTAACATTGCATATTTGAATTCTTCCTCACATACAACATGATCTGAAAAAAAAAAACCAGAAGAATTTTATTTAAAGCATGAATGGCTTGCTTGGGAGCAGATGTCTACTAGCATTACATAGGATTTAGTGCATTGGCATGCATGTAGTGCATTTGGTTTGTAAACAGGCCGGAAAGCTTCAGCTGTGGGGCGGTATAGAGATAGTGATGGTGATGATGATAATTCTCTAATACAACAGTATTCATTCCTGTCTCATTTATGAGCTAGATAGTTAAACCACTTAAAGTATATACTTACATCAATGTTAACTGACCCTTGCTTCCAATGAAGGAATAGGATTCCTTTTAATTCCAGTGGTACGATGCTTTTCAGGCTAACTTACTTCAAAACAGTGGTGCTTTGACTCAAAGAAATCAATTGAACAAATGCAAATATGCTTTCTTAATTGGTTTATGGACAGAGATTATATTGACTCTAAAACGCAGCCATTGCTTTCCTCAAAATTGCCTCATTCTACAGCTAGCTCAATTCTATGTGTATAATCTTTTCTCTGTATAACATCATAAAAAGGAGTTTTAAGACTATTGGCATACCTAGTGATAGTTCTGGTTATTATTACATTTTTCATAATGTACCTTCAGAACAATCTTCCAATGTTCTGTACTGGTCCATGACCGAAATAAATAAAACTGAAACTGAATCTTCCAATGTTATCCCTAAATTGCTTTTTAGAAGTCTGATTTTTCTCAGTAGGATTATCTCATTTTCACCTCACCAGTAGTATTGATCTCCACTAACTTAATCCACATCTCAATTTGAGAGGGAAAAACCCCCAGTCACAGTTGGGCTTCTGAGTTAGATTTCTTTTTCTCATTCATATACCACAATCTGATTTCAAAACTGTACATAAGCAGGAGCAGATAAAGATGTTTCTATTTCGAATAGGTTTTGCAACAGTTATTGGACAGTTCTAGCGGGTTCAGAAACCAGGTTGAAAAACAAAACAAAACAGGAATGTTATATATGCAATGCATATATAACACCACCACATGGCAGCCTTGAGAGGCATGGCTAGCCACACTACCAAGTAGCCTGTCCAAAAGTCTGAGTACAATGCAGAGGTGGGGTCTTAGCTCCAACACACTACTGCCAGTAAGAAAATGTATTAACTTTTTTTAAGAAGTGGGAAGGGTAGGACACATGGTGGTCACCCACATTGCCTACCCCTAAAATGCACATGCATGCTCTTATTTGAAACCTCTATTGCACCTCAGGTATTGTATAAAACTGTGACATATTCTTTAAAGTCTGATACGCTATGATGTGTATATGCTATGACACGTCTACGTTCGATATGTGGTTTTTTTATTGTTATGGTGTGCTTTTCATTTGTTGTCCAGCACAACGACTCCTCAGCACACTTGCCTTAATCTGTTCCCTTTCTGGACTGTAAGTTGTGAGGCAGTAAGCCTGTATACATTAGTTGTTGGGGAACATGGGTGGGAGGGGTGCTGCTGCACCGTGTCCTGCTTGTGGTTCCCCAGTTGACAGCTGGTTGGCCACATTGTGAACAGAGTGCTGGACTAGATGGACTCTTGGTCTGATCTAGCATGGATCTTGTTATTTTCTTATGGACTGAAACATTTGTGCTTGACTATTTGCCTGCTTAATGGACTCCTCTATTTGGATTTGTCCCTGTACTTGTATAGCCATGAGCCTGACCCAGCAGGAGCAGGACATGCTAGTAGTAATCAAGCGGTTAAGTGCATGTGTGAACCAGCTCTCAGAGTTTTTTTTTATTTCTCCCACTGACCACAGAAATATTACTTAATCTTATTAATAGTAGACATATTAGCAATTTACATTACAGTTTTATGGGATATGTAGGGACAATATATGAATCTCACTGTGTACAATTACAAATAGAAATGCCTTCACAACGGGCCCGGCGTGCCTGGGCACGTGGGGGCCATTGCGGGTTGGGTGATGAGGTGGAGTGGGTGGCTGCTCCTGTGGTGCCTCGTGGCAGGGAGGGGACTGAGTGAGTTTAAAGGCAGGCTCACCCCTCTCTGCTGCCTCATCGTTTTTTGCGGCTCCCTCCCTCCCTCCCTGTAGGTAGTGTGGGTTTGCTGGTCGCTCTGTTGAGGGCCAAGTAGGAATTTTTGGCTCATAATAACTTTTGGTTATGTTTTTTTCCCCGCCTACTTCACACTGCAAGACAGCCAGGGAGTATTAAATATGTGATGTTCATTAATGTTTCGGTCACTTTTCTATTTGGCAGGTAGATGCAGGCCTTGGGAGCGTCATAGGGTTGGTGAGCATTCACAGGCACTGTTTCGGTGATTGGTAATGCCTGAGGGCCCCCAGCTGTAAGTTTTACAGCCTCAGCTGGCAGGATAAGGGTTACCTTTAAGGCCAACCTTCCTCACCTACTTGGAGCTGTACAGCGCGAGGGGAGGTCGACATCGGAAGGCCTTCCTACCCCATAAGGGGCAGTCTGGGTTGTGGCGAACTGGGAAGCGCCACTTCACAGACGGTGAATGTCTCGCCCGGAAATATTTAGGATGCCCATATATGTTAACCCACTCTGCAGATCTTTAATAAAGTGGCCCTGTTTAAAATCCACTTCTGTGTGTCGCCTCGTTGTTTCTCCACCTTCCATTACCCACAAAATAATTTCTGCCCTTGATATGCAATTTGTCCACCTTCTAATGTTTCTAGATCTGTGCACTGCTGGTGCCTTTTGCCCTGGACTGGTTTCCACTTTGGTTTACTTTTGTTTTACTGTGTTTTAAATTTAAGGTTTTTATATTATGCTTTACTCTGTTATTGTATGTTATGATATTAAGTTTTGTTTTGTGAACTGCCCAGAGAGCTTGTTTATGGTAATATCATGATCTTTTTGAAGAAAAGGGATTGATACAGGCAAAGTGTAGTAGGAGAAAATGATATACCCCATAAAAAGAGAGAGGAAAATATTCATTTAGTGCCTGTCACAGAGGCCAATGCAATTCTGTAATGGATAATTTCTACTCCTTTTCATCTCTTCACTTAGCTGCTGGATCAATTCAGTGAATTAATCACTTAGACACCTGGGATAGGAAAGAAACACAATCCAGGAGAGAGATCTAAGTACTTCTTCACACAGTGCATAGTTAAATTATAGAATTCACTACCATGAGATGGTAGTGATGACCACCAATTTGGATGGCTTTAAAAGGGAGGGCGGATAAATCCCTGGAGGAGAAGGCTATCAATGGCTACTAGCCCTGATGGTTATGTGCTGCCTCTAGTATCCAAGACAGTAAGTCTATGTGTGCCAGTTGCTGGGGAACCATGGGTGGGAGGGTGCTGTTGTACCATGTCTTGCTTTGTTGGGCCGTGGTTGACAGCTGGTTGGCCACTGTGTGACCACAGTGCTGGATTAGATGGACCCTCAGTCTGATCCAGCATGGCACTTCTTATGTTCTTAAATTTGTATGCTTGTGCAAATATTGGAAGATGAGCATGATCGTTCATTCTGATATATTCGTGCAATGGATACAAGTGCACAGTATTCTAGCAATGTTTTTAAAGGGGATTCCATCTATGATATGTTTCACATGTGTACTGGAGTACCATGTGGATCCTGCTTTATGGACAAGGGAGCTTTGCACTCCAGCATTAGGGATGTACAAGAATGTTGTTCCTGTTTGCAAATCATGCAAACATGTCTTGTCCACACACCCCGAATGCAAACAGGAATGCAATTCTGGGGAATTCTTCACAATTTCCCAAACTTGCATTTGCATTTGAAAAAACACACCTCCAAAAATGCACATTTGCTCAATCCTCCCAAATCCACATTTTCATGCTTTAGTGTATGACGGGAAATGTGCATTTTTGATGGGGGGGGGGGAATGTGGATTTCTAAAAACTGGGAGAAACTGTGCACTTTTAAAAATGCACATTTCCCCCCATTTTATTTTTTAAAAGATGCTCACATTTGGGAATGCAAACAAAGTAAAATGAGCTTCAAGAAGAATTCAGAGAACCTCAACAAACCCTAACATTGCAAGTTGCCCATCCTTAGCTAGCATCATTCTATGTTCTCTTCCTTGCTAAGGGCTTCTCAGCCTTCTTTAGCTTAGGGACTTCCAGATGTTCCTCACTTCATTTCCCATCACACCAAGCCAGCATGTACAATAGCCAGAGAGTTGTGGTCTAGAACATCTGGAGGGTACCAGATTGGAGAAGCCTGGCTGACATGGTAGTGAGGGGCCTTGGATACCTGGTAATACGGTAGAGCTGTAGATTCTTTTTCTGCACTGGAGGATGCTGAGGACCAAACTAGATGATATGTGGAATCATATTTTAAAAAAATCTCTCATTCATCAAAGAAACTGAAATGCCACAGGGGGGAGGCTCCAGATTTGATTATAGCAGGGATGAGAGGTGGTATTTTCATCAGGATGAAAGGTGTAAGACCCCCATAGCTTTTCCCTCATAGCCTAAAACTCTGACCTCAGTGCTGAGTCAGATGTCAAGTGCTCTTTCCCAATTGTAATAGAAGGATAATAGACCAGGCTCCCTTAGAAAGATGTTGAAAGGATTATAATGAATGTGAACTACCATCAGCAATCAGCAAAAGCACTATGTACATATGCAGTATAATCACTGCCCGCTGTTTCACACCTCCTTTGCTCCAGGTGTGCCCAATCATTGGGATGGGATTGCTTGATTGGAGGGAAAGCAGCTATGTAAACTGATCCTTTAGGAAATGAAGAAACCTAGGGTTAACACAATCCTGATAATTTTTATACTAAGTCTTTAGTTTCCACAAATGTCTTCATCAAGCAAATACAAGAAGGTTAAGACCATGTGTGAACCACAGCATATGCATAGTTGATTAATGTATGAAAGCAGGTAGAGACTGCATATGATTTTACACCCATTTGATGATAGAGGTGGCCACTTTAAATGAGATTTGTCATTAGGAAGACTATTTACTAATTTTTACTATTTCGATTAGCAGGGAATGGTATTTCTAAAAATCATAAATATAAAGGGCATCTTTGCAATAAAGCTGTTAAATCAAACTGAGAAATTTCACTGCAGACCTATGGACTGATCCTGCAGAAGGATTTGTAGAGGCAATGGCAAAAGGGTAATAAAAATGGGGAGAAAACAAACATGTCTAGGAAAATTATTTTGTTTAGCTGGAAGTAATAAATCAGTCAAACTCTTAACCTTAAAAATAAAATGGACATTGCTGAAGGCTGCGACAAACAACTTATTTTGCTTTGAGTATTTCACACACTGCTAAATCATTTCCCTAAGAATAAAAAAAATCAATCAGTTTTACTTTCTACGTTTTGCCTTACGTGTATTAGTAAAACTGATTTCCCACAGGTCTAATAACAAATGTAAGTTATCAACTTGGTAACCCTCAAAAAGATTTATATCTATATATAGATATATGAAAAATTACCAGTGCCAAACAAAATCATGTTTTCAGGATGTTGTAAACAGAAAATAGCATTGTCCAAGGGTTGGAAAAATGCAGGAGGGAAATGGCTAAGCTTAGATGACAAGACTTCCAAATGCTATAATGGTGTTCACACATTCTTTCATCTACCCTTCTTCCTCTACATTTGAATCTTAGGCCATGTCTACACCAGACATTTATCCTGGGGTTTTCCCTAGGTCATCCTGGGATCAACCAGGGACGACCTAGGGACGACCCCGGGATAACGGAAACCGGGGATATCCCGGGACCATCCTAAGGACTGTGCCTTGTCTGCCGCATGCACCCGGGGCCTAAAATGGGCATGGAGCTGCACGGGGTGGCTCCATGCCCATGGCTGGGGCAGGATGAAGCAAAAGAGAAGTACAAACTCTGGTGTTGAAAGTCAAAAATATTTAATGCTTATATCCACATGAAAAAAGATGATTCGTCTCTTTAAGAAGAATAGACTGACTTATACAAAAGCTCAACATTTCGGGCCCTAAGGTCCTTCGCCAGGAGCTGTAAAGCCGTTAAGATTCAAAAGTCATTAGTTATTCTGTCTCGTCGTCTCAAAGACTGTTTTTTGCAAGAAAAGCAAAGACAGTCTTCGAGACGATGGGACAGAATAACTAATTACTTTTGAATCTAATGGCTTTACAGCTCCTGGCAAAGGACCTTAGGGCCTGAAATGTTGAGCTTTTGTATAAGTCCGTCTATTCTTCTTAAAGAGACAAATCATCTTTTTTCATGTGGATATAAGCATTAAATATTTTGACTTCATTCAACATCAGAGTTTGTACTTCTCTTTTTCTTCATCCTGCTGGCTGCTGGTTTTTTTTTTTACCCTTTTCCACTTTTACATACCCATGGGTGGGGCAGCAATTTTGCCATCCCCAGGATGGGGGGGGGGGTTGGGTGCAGGGGGGGTCCTACCTTTTCCTGCAGATCGGGGCCATGCAGCTCCTCTTCAGTAAAAATAATAAAATAAAAATTGCAGCCACGATGTCCCTCTTTCCTTCCGGGACATCGCACTGCCATCTATACGCTGGGGGAGGATCACGGAAGCAGGTAAGTCCACGATCCTCCCCCCTCTACACCCCTAGGTGTAGATGAGCCCCTAGTTAGAATGTTCCTCAAGTGCAAGCAGGTTCACAGCTGCAAGTTGATTACTTGAACTTTCACCACTTGGGAATGTGAAAGTGTACGTAAGTGAACTAGTTCTAGTGAAAATGATCATACTGAGTTTGTATTGGATGATATACCAACTCTATCTGTGTTGATTAAACCTGTGATGGCACATTCACAGAAACAGGTACCCACCATCCAGGAGAATAATGACTGGCCTCACTATGGGAAAGCTGTTCCCATGCCATAACTTCTGTAAGGCAAAAATGATCAAGTATTCTACACCCTGACATATAGATTGATATCAATGCTAACATGAATTTAACCTAACCATTGTGATAAAAAATATTGAGAAGTGTATTATGGACTTTCCAGATTATACTTAAATTACTGCCACCATGGTCCTCAATGGGAATTCTGGGGAAATGTGAAAGCTTGTGTGAAAAACAGCAAGAACTGATAAACTTTGATCATTTTCGCTAGTGACACCAAGAAAGAAAGTTATTCTACCAGTACTAAAAGCATGATCTTTAGATCACAACTGTTGCATGTTCAATGGCACAAATGTAGATTCTTTGCACTCTTTTGGACTTCAAGAGAGAACATTTGGAGATGCTTGTGAGATTTCACTGTTTTCATGTCATATATATCTGTATTGTAAATGCTGTTTGGACTTCATATGGTAAGGATGGTAAGTGGTTAATTCTGTTGGGTGGGGGAGTGAGTACATGGAATGTTGGAATGAATGCTGTTTGGCTATTAGATTCAAGTGTGAAGGGGAATGACAGTTGACAGTTAGCAGTTAGTAGTTGAAGAGAGTTGCTGGGAGTGAAAGAGAGTTGGGGTTTGTATGCTGAAGGGAATAGATAGTGTAGGGTCTGTGTTTTATCATTTTGGGAATAAGAAGGACAGGAGGAGTTAGATTTAACTTTAAAGGGTAGAGTTGGCAAGGAAAACCTGATATATTCAATGTAACAAATATGTACTGACAAAGAGGGGTCATAGAACCACAGAACCAGGGGATGGAGGTATATACCGACTGTTTCCATGGTTGGGATTCTCTAAAGAAAAGGTCGTGACAATGCTCAGCATCGGTTTGCTCGGCAGATTTGCCATGCAGGTGCTGGACAAAATGGCATCCCGGTGGTGAGTTTTTCTTCCTCCACTTGCAACATGAAGCAATACTACAGGCATGGATTGCAGCAATGATGTATTGTGTCTCCCATCTCTGCCATCAGCTGCCAAAGGCACAGATTAGTAACACTATGTGACAGGCCTAAGGAGAATGGCTTCCTCAGCAGTATCCGTATGGCCATGGGCACCTGATTGAGTGGTCCACAAACACTCTTAGTTCTTAGGATTATTTTAAAAACAAAACATTACCAAAAAGATTTGAAGTATCTTTACTTGACTCAACCTTTAAATGTATTCCTGATTGTATATTAGGTACCTTGGAGAGAGGCGAAAGTTTATTGCATACAACTGCCTATGAGTATGCCTGGAAACACCTCCAACTGATCCTGTGTGTTTGTGTTAGGGATGTGCAGTGGATCGGATCGGATCCACGATCCGGATCTGATCCGCCCAAAATTCACATAAAAATGATCTGATCTGCTCCAATCAGCCATCCGATCCTATCCGATCCAATGGGACCCGATCCAGATCGGAAAAAATTGGAAAATCGGACACCATTTTGAATGCTTTTCCCCATAGCCTAGTATTGTGTTACAAAAACGCCTATAACTTTTTCATTTTTAAAGATAGAAGGATGAAATTTGGGCACTTTGTAGAAGGGCTAGTGCTAGTTATCTGTGAGAAATTTAAGAAAGATTGGTGCAGGCATTTTGTGGAAATTAATGTTTTAATAAAGAACCAGGAATGCCTATAACTTTTTCATTTTTAAAGTTCCACACATGAAACTTTGCCACATTGCAGGTGGTATGTTCGGACTCATGTATGTGAAATTTCAGAAACATAGGTGCTTGCCTTGTGTGGCAATTAATTTTAGAAAAATGGGTAGTAGTGGGGTAAATACAGTTATGCCTTCAACTTTTTATTTTTAAAGATACAAACAGGAAACTGGGGCACATTGCAGATACCACTTTGCTTGATATGTGTGAGAAATTTCAGAAAGATAGGTCCAGGCACGTAGTGGTAAGGTATTTTTGAAACAATGAGGAAAGAAATGTCTATAACTTTTTTATTTTAAAAGTTAGAAGTCTGAAAGTTGCTCACTTAGTAGATGGGTTGGGGTAGTTATCTGTCAGAAATTTCAGAATGATAGGTCCAGGCATTTGGTGGCTATGAATTTTTTAGATTAAATGTTACAGAAGTTTTTCCACAGAGGCTTGGGCTGTCAATTGCCCCCCTCCCCTGCCTCCCCCTCCCTCTTTTATCTGTCAAAACTCCATGTTATTGTAACTTTTAATCTAAAAAATTCGTAGCCACCAAATGCCTGGACCTATCTTTCTGAAATTTCTGACAGATAACTACCCTTAACCCATCTACAAAGTGAGCAACTTTCAGACTTCTAACTTTTAAAATAAAAAAAGTTATAGGCGTTTCTTTCCTCATTTTTCAAAAATACCTTGCCACTACACGCTTGAAGCTATGCTTCTGAAATATATCACGCATGTGAACCAAACTGGTATGTCTAATGTGGAGAAATTTTCAGATCGGAATCGGATCCAATCCAATCCAGTGGGCCTCCGATTTTTTCTGATTTCATTTTTTTAAAAAAATCCGATCTGATTCCGATCCGATTTTTCCATCTGTGCACATTCCTAGTTTGTGTTCTGTTGTCTCTTACTTCATCCCTAGTGGGCTGTGAGTTGAACAAGCAGTTTACAGTTGGAAGACCTTCAGTGTGGTGCTCATTGGCAAGATGGCTACTTCCACTGCTGCTTCAATCTATTGTCCTCAATTGGTCTCTTTGCCCTTAATTTTGGGAACGTGTGCAGCAAACCTTTTCTGTCTCATTTAGGAGTCATCTGAGAGGCTTTAAATGATTCATTGTTTGAAATGATTCAGTGATTGATGACTGGTGTCTGATAGGCTAGAACAGCAACCTTTAAAAAAATCCTATGTGGTCTTAAAGATAAATACATAAACAAAACCTCACTGACTGATATCAATTTAAATTAAAGTTTAGAATGGACATTTCTATTTTAGAAATAGAATAGGTATATTTAATTTAAAATATTGTGATAATGTCAAACAAATGTTTTTTTTAAAAAAAATGTGGAAGGCGGCAAGAGAAATAATTATGGCTGGATATACAAAAAGAAAGGAAAAGAGAAGGTGCGATGAACGGAAACAGTAAATTCAGGGAGAAATGACATTAATTTGACTGGGCCTGAGACAAATGAATGGGATGGAAGAGATAAATTGTAGGAAATGAAAAGAAATGAGCCAGAACAGAAAGTGGTGGGAAGAGAAATGAATTGGAAGTGACTGTGGGCCTTTAGTGGTGAATGACAGGCAATGCTATTATAATCTGAGAGCCCAGGATCTAATTGGAAGTAGTAACACAGGCTTGTAAATTATAGAATGATCCTATGCATGTTTACCCAGAAGTGTGTTTACATGCGTAAGGAAGCAATCTCAAATCGTCAGACTTTTGAGTTTGCCACATTCCTCTATCATGGGGGCTGGGGCAAGCTAATTTTTAATATAGTGACCAGTGATAAAGAAAGCCTGCAAACACTCAATAAGAGTCTGCAGCTTTAAACTGCCTTAATTATGCCCACCCGCAGTCCGAATACTCTCTATCCTACTTGCCGATTGTATGTCGTCGGTTGAGCTTACTATGTGACAACAACTTCTAGAGGGGTAGCCATGTTAATCTGCCACGGTATTGGTCTCCAGCCCTTTTCATGCATTCTAAAAGTTAGTGTTATGCACCACAACATACAAGGAGGATGATGGAGAAAAGCACACTTGCTCCGCCCCCATCCCCGTTCTCGTCGCCCTCATGAAAGCTCCCTGTGCAATGCAGAACCCTGGGAAAGCAAAGGCGTTGGATGCCACCTGTCAATGTGTACTGGTTTGAGTTATGATATGGTAATGCAGACTGTTTGCCCTCATTATATTTTGGTGGAAAGAAAGGCACTCTGCATGTATTCATGGGCAGAATGCTTGGCTCATGGTGGTCAGGGACTCTTTTGAAATCATGAGAATATACTACAGGTAATATAGGAGGTAACAATGTATGTTTATAAACTGCAGATTCACGCTTGAAATGTCAGCATTTGCCATGATACCCAGGCTGTTTCTGAGTGCTAAGTCTCAGCCCCCTCCACCCCCCAGGCCTGCCTCTGTGCTCCCTTGAGAGACAAGTCAACCTGCTGTCCTATTAAGTGAAGGGGAATTGGTTTGGGCTGGCACTTTGATTGGAAAGTAAACGCTTTGCCGTATTCAAAATGGATATTGTATTGCAGTAGCAAATGTTGCGTGAAAGGAGTAGTTTGACGTATCGGGGCTCAAAAGCAACCTCTGCCTTGAATTCAGTTGGTGACTTGAGCAAGACACTTCATCTAGTCTGCATGTAGGTTATTCCATGCTTTCCAGTTGTGGCACAGTTGTAGCTTGCATTGTAATGTTTGGTAGTAGACTCATATAATCTGTGGGTAGCATTGTTTAGAGGCAGGGGACACGCAATAAACTGTACATCTTAGATGAATGAAGTGTTTCCATGAAATTCCCCAACCTGCCAAGTTCTACTGATGCGAGTGGTTTTACAAGGTGGATGAACTTGTACAACCACTGGTTTTGAAGGCCAATTCATGTGGTGGGTGTAATGTGTAGACCGCTTCTATTGTAGAAAGTAAGTCGTCCAAGTAGGGACTACATCATCTCTGTATTATATATGGAAGTTACCACCTTGCGGGCTTGAAAAATATTAAACAGGGATCGTTGCAGAGGTGCAATAATTTCGATAATATGAACATCACATATTTTTATGATGCCTTTCCCTTTAAGATCGGTATAACTTCCTTGAAGTTCTGAGGTAGCTGAGAAACAACATGTTGAAGAATCACAATGATCATTTAAATTCCAGTTTAGAAGTTTCTTAATTAATCTCAGTGGGTGTTCGTCAGGCTGCAAAGTATGGGTTATTACAGTAGGAACCACATGGTTTTGGAAAAAAGCCAGGTTTCTCCTTTCATTTGCTTGACAAAGTGGCTTGCAAAACTATCATCTAAGGCACACAGAGCAGTTTCCATCTTAACAAAATATTTTACTTAGAAACGAACAACTGAAGAAATGCTGAGTATTCCAGCTGTCGGTGGTACAAACATAACTAGCTATTTATATCAATAGCATTTCACTTATTCCTACCTTGAAGAAACAACATACTATTTATGCTGCAGTATGCAAAGAATATCAGAGGGGGAGAAAGGGACAATTAAAATGACAAATGGGCTGACTCACCATCTTACAAGGAAAGGCTAAAGTGCACAGGGATTCTTAGTTTAAAAAAAAAGCTGAGAAGATTAAGGGGAATCTGGATAGAGTAGTGGTTTTCAAACTGTGTCTGGGAAAACCTTGGGTTTCTTGGACATTCCTCAGCAGTTCCTGAGTGAGAAGATCAAGGTAATTGTATGTAAACTACCTTGGCAGTATTTAGTTAAAGGAGATATATAAATCCATGAATGAAATAACTAACCAACCAGGCTTACAGCCACACAGTGGAGGCTGTTGACTCTGACGTCAGTGGGGCAGTGATTCCGCTCCAGGTTTCAGCCAGAACCTGTCAGAATCTAAAGGAGCTATCCAAGGTGCTCCACAGATGACAGGTAGTGTCTATCAAAAATGATTAACCATACACAAAAGGAAGTATGTCAGGGGAAAGGGTTCTAGCTTAGTTGCAAGGAAGGGGCAATAGTTCAGTATGATAGAGCACATGCTTGGCATGCAGAAGTAACCAGGTTCAATTCCCAGCTTCTCCAGGTAAGGCAAGGAAAAGAATCCCACCTGAAACCCTAGACAGCCACAACTAGTCAGTGTCAACAATACTGGGCTAGATGGACCAATGTCTGACTCAGTATAAAGCAGCTTCCTATGTTCCTAGTCATCCGACTGCCATACTAGTTTCCCATGAGCAGATATTGATTGATTGATTGTATTCAACCGTATGTGCATCCACACACCATCTGAAATTGTATAGTCCACATGCAGGCTTACTACCTCTTCTGCTACTTGTTAGAACTAGGTATCAGTTCAATCAGGATGGTTGTGAGCAAGTTACCAAAGGTATGACCAGTTCTTTATGCCAGCTAAGTAAGTATGTGTTCAATTACACTCTCCTGTCCCTGGAATCCTCTCTGCAATACTCAGAAAATGTGCTGTGCAATCAGAAGGCAATCTGATATGAAAATGATTTCCTGTGAGTAGAAGGTTTGCGACCATTGTGACACAGGTTTATAATTATAAATAGCACACAAAAAGAGAAGAGGGGTTTTTTTGGTCCTGTTATAACACTAGAACCTAGGAGTCAGTCATTGAAGTTTATTTGCATTGAGATGCAAAGGAAAGGACTTTTTCACACAGCATATTATTAAGTTATGGAATTCAATCCGCTAATGTGCACAGTAGTTTAGATGGTTTTCACAAAAGATGAGACAAATTCATGGCACACGGGTCTATCAATGGCTAAATGTGACCACTGTGTATAGAGGCAGATACCAGATGATGGAGACTTTCAACAGGAGAAGTCATTAACTTTAAGTCCTGTTTCTGGACTTTCAGAGGCATCTAGATAACTGTTGATGGATACAAAACACTTCCATAGGTGGACACTGGTCTGAACTTGTAAAAGAATGCTTATGTTCTTAATCAAAATTAACTTCCAAACAGGGATGCTTCAGTAATTCAATTTTTTTCTAATTCTGTTAAAAACTGAACAGATCTGCACCTTCTGGACTAACGTGCAGATCGGAACACAACTATCTACCAGAATGTTCCAGTGCAGTTTTCAGTTCAAAAAAATATAAAACGATGTTAAAGAATATGTATTTTGAGAGAAAATATTTAATATTAATATTAAAAAGTATTTTGAGAGAAGATATGTTTAGAAATACATCTTTTGAGAAATATATTAAAATATGTTTTATATGCAAACTTTCAAGCAGATCTTTAAATAAACTGCAGATTAATAAGGAAATTGGACAGACGGACATATGGGTGAACAGGCCAAAGTGACAAGGGCGAAAAATAGACTATAAAATTTTGTATTCAGCAACACTGAATTTTTACATTAATTTAAGAAATCTTCCCACCATACGTCTGTATTTTGCTATATTTTTGCAAATGCTTTCTAATATTCCATGAATTTATGCACAATTAAACAAAACTTTTTTCCAATGGTGTCTTGGCACAGATGTCTCAACATGAGACTAAGAAGCAGTTAGTTATTATATCTATTATTAAATTAACAGTTTAAGATTTATTTTGCATTTGTAGCCATTTCCATTGTAGGCAATATGGTGGGCATTTGCAAGCATCAAACTCTTCTTTCATTTTAAAGTGTTTTATCAAGTCTCTTTGTTTTTAATGAGTATTTCTAGTCACTATATACAGTACATGTATAGGACTAAATAATATTCATCTTGCTTTATGGGTCAATTGCAAGGGCATATAGGCAAGTTATTAATTATCCACTATCCATTAAACAATCTTGGTTTCTATACCCAGGGGTCTGTGTGCACATTATTTTTTTATATGGAAATGTTTACATCAAACTGGCAACCTTACTGGTTTTGTACTTGTGAAAGAAGAAAATAAAAAAACCCCAAAATATCTATCCCTATTTCCAAACACAAGTATCATTCATAACCCAGACTTACCTGCAAATTTGATGTGAAACTTATTTTCAGGCTTCAGTATCTGAACATATAAAGGACAATTTGGTGCAAAATCTTTAACTGCCCAAGCTCTTAAAATGGTTTGATGATCCTAGAATAAAATAGAAGGCATCACATAAGACAGGATGATTTTAAAAGCACAAAAGCTTTATTGCAACGTTACTGGATTCCTTCTGTGTCTTGACCCACGCCTCTTTGTTGCATAGCTCAATGATTGACAAGATTGGCTAACAGCATGTGTGGGGGGAGGATTCTTTTAGCAAACTTCACCATTTTTATGCTGGCTCAACAGAGAGAAGTTTTGTGTACTGCAATACAATAAGATTGAATAACATGAGAATGTGAGCCTATCTACACTACTGCTTTAAAACGGTTTAAAACGGTTTAAAACAGTAGTGACAACTGTTGAGGCCCAGGACACACTCCATATACAGTTTTCAAAACGTTTTCAAAGTGTTGTATCCTGCTTGGTGTAGATTGGTCCTCTAAGTTTCTTATTCTGCATTTGGAATAGCAACAAAATGAACGAGAGAAAAATATTCATTCACCACCGCATTGAGATTCCCACCAGCAAGTGTGCTGCAAAACCTCTGTGGTTGCTTCAGAATGTGCGATGCTTGTTGGGGATTATATGGGCTGGGTGCTACGGTGCCACAGAATTGAAATGAAGTGATAAGTGGAAGGATTGCGCACACTCTTCCAGGACATCAGCTCTTTGCTTCAACTTGCATCCTTCCAAAAGGTGTGTGGACTAAGGTTTTGAGCCCAATTGATTTATTTCTTTATTTGGAAAAAAAAATGATGAACTGCATCTTCATTCCACTGGCACAGAATTTCAGGGCAGTATACATAAAATTTGTCTAACTTCATCTATGTCGGTCTCAGTGAGTAGCTTTTAGAGGGGAAGAGGCACTGGCCTACAAATACAGTGAAATATAAATAAACAACCCAATCGTGCCCCAAATCAGTACATTCCCCATCTCCCACTCTGCAAAGTCACAGTGGTTCTTGGGGCCTCTTAAACTAGGTAGATTATTTTCAAAACATGTTTTGACATTTTTCATAACTGGCCATCAGTTTAATGATGCTAGGAAATATGGCTGCAAGCACCACACCCTAAATCATTAGCAACAGTACCATTCTCACTCCTACTGCATCAGAGGAGATCTCTGGCTCCCAATGTTTAACAACCTATCCAGCCAGCTACTGGTGTAGGCAGCAAACAGATAGGGGTCAATGCACAGGAGGATTCCTTTAGCATCACAGTAAGACTCAGATGCTTGCAATCCATGACCATGACAACGTGGGGCATCTTTGCTGGTCTTAGGCACTCCATCCTCCCCATCTGGATTTGGGCCTGAAAGACCAACGAAAAGTGTGGGTACATGGGAGGTAAGATGTAAACCAGCACAATTTGTGACACTGCACAACATCATCACTGATCACAGGACACATCTGGTAAGGCCTCAGCTTCCAATTCCCTGGTTTTGCAGTGCTTGAGCCAATATGGTTAGCCATAACTCTAGCCTTAAACCAGCAGTAATTTTGATTAGGGCTGTGCACGGAACCCTCTATTAACTTCAGGTCCTGATTCAGAAGGTCCACGTTGAGCCTGATTTGCTTCGGATCTGAATCCGAATCGAGAGTCGGATTTTCAAATTATTTGGATTTCTCATTTTCCCATAGAATTGCAATGGAAAAAAGAAATGCCTATAACTTTTTCATTTTTTCAGACTACAAACATGAAATTTGGAGAGCTTACAGACACTGTGGAATTCCTCATAACTGCTAAATTCCAGACAGATTGGTGCAATGGTATTTGTGTAATCAACTGGTAAAATTTGTTTTTTATGGAAAGATGGAGGAAGGGGAAGGAAGGGGAAAGGATTGAAACAAACACTAAAGGCTAACAACTAGAATAATTTTTTTAATATAAATTTTGTATTTTTAAAAAAAGACAAAGAAGAGAAACAGAGACAAGAAGGGGGAAGGCTCAAGAAAGATCCAAGTACCAACGCCCCAAAACACACACTAACAACGAACCTAAGCTAGCCAGCCCAAAACACCCTACTCCTACCAAGTCCAACCCACAATGAGCTAGGACAAATAAAGCTCGATCTCCTGATTGTCCTTAAGCCCTCCTCCACCATTGTGATTAGAGGCTGCTGGAGAGAATTGGGAGACCAGGAGGATTGGGGGATGTCACTTAACAGCCAATTTCTTCTCCAAACTCCTCCTCCCCCTCCCTACTCTAACAAAAAAAAATGTTGCAAGCACAGACTGTCTGTGCTTGGGGAAAAAAAGGTCCAAATCAATAAAAATAAATCCAAATCGATTTGGACCATGCTGATTCGCTTTGGATTGATTCAGATCTGTTTCTATTCGATTCAGATCTGTTTCAAAGCCCTCCAAATCACCCCGATTTGCCTCAGATTTGGATTCAAGGTGATGCACAGCCCTAATTTCGATAATTGAAAAATGAAATCCATCAGGCTATTTGAACTGACGGGTCACTTTCCGCTGACATAGTACCATTAGAAAACAAAACAAGAACAAGTATTCTTGTTGAGATATACTGTCCAACCAGACTTTAATAACTTCCAGTCTTTCTACTTTTAGCTATTTTAAAATTTAGCCTACTAAAAAAGATTTTTCTCATAGCTATCATGCCAATAACCAATTAATTATAGCAGAAGTCACAGATAGAAGCAATTGTTGAGAATTACACAAAATTATTCAGAATTGAATACTTTTAATATAAATCACAATTGATCAAGCTGGACATTGGGAACATCTCACAGATCATGAATGATTCTAACGCAATTTGAGAGACAGAGCAAGGAACAGGTTTGCCCTTCCATTTACTAATACTAATGTCAGAGTGCTTCACATACTTTAGCTCGGTAATTGTTACATGAAACGTATAAGTTACACCAGTGTTATCCTAATATTGTAATAGAGGCCCAAACATTCACTTGTCTATGGACGCTTAGCAAATTTATGGATAAGGCAAGATCCAAACTAAGGGAACTGTTGTCTCATAACTTCCACTTTTCTGCTACCTTAGCTTTACATATTAAGTATATTATTATGGATGTTAGCCTTGCAATACTGCAGCTTGAGTTATTGTTTTTCTGCAATGATAGTGATTTGTATGGAAAATGCCTATAGCCCCCCCCACCCACACCAGTTAGAACTGTATCATTCATATTACAAAAATAAATAAAGGCCAAGACACATCTGTCTCAGCCCTAATCCTTAATAGATCCTATCCTATATTAAAGGGGAATGAGAAGAGCAAAACAGAAAATGTCCCACTCTTCCAGTGACAAGATAGTAGTGATTTTGGCATGCTATCTCCATACGTCTAGTAGCAGTCAGATGTACTCCTGAGGCAATGTTTGTAGACTGATAAAGTAGCCCCTTGGAATAGGAAAAAAATTGTTTGAAGGAAGAGGGAATTTTCTTCAAAAACGGGGGTTTCTGGACAAACAGCAAATTGGGAAGCTACTGTTGAGTGGACTTCCTGATCTTGTGTACTCACACGGGTTCTGCTGGAGGCTACCTTTCATTCACAATGTATTCTTCTTCCTTATAAGACTGAGAAGCAATGGTTAAGCTCACTACAGATTTATGCAAACACTGTTCTAAAAGAAAGGTGAGCAGCTGTAACTAGGTGTCGACCTGTGATGAAATATGCTTCATCTCTTTTCTTTCTTTGCTTTTTATATACCTAAAACATGTTCAGATGAAACATTCATCTAAGATGGAAACTTTGAACCAGAATACGAAATTTGATAGAGAAAACCTAAAATATGTCATGAATTGTTTCGATGGGAGACAGAATATCAGGTTTGAAAGATCTTGTAGATAACTCAGTGTACATTTTGAATATATCATGGTAGAAATGCTAAATTATATTGTTACTTAATTATTAAACTATGAATTAAAATGTAATTAAAATATAATGTTAAGCATTTGGGGGAAATACTTCTTATATATCTCTTCTTTTTCTTTTAAAGATATATGCATGAAGATGGGTTTCTTTTAAATTGAGATGTATGAATTTACTTATTAAAGACCAATTAATTCATTTAGTTCCCAAGGTTTTTAAATATATATATATATATATATATATATATGTGTGTGTGTGTGTGTGTGTGTGTGTGTGTGTATATATATATATTTCACTTCATTTTATAGGTCTCCAATCACTCCAATTTACTCATATCAAATATAAAGAGCTTGACTCAACAGGACTTCTCTAGAATATCAAATCACACCATGTTAATACATTAAAATGTTCAATTTTTGAAGTGCTGTTAACTTCTAAGACATTATTCTCTGAGATCCATATCATTTAAATTTTAAGTTTTCAACTGTGTTTTCAAAAGTACAACAAAGGGTAATTTACAAGACCTAATGATGCTAGGAAAAGGAATGGATCGTCTAGTCATAAACTTGGTAGTGGAAGAAAAGTGAGAAAGAGAATAGAACAATTCATTTATATTTGTGGTGGCAGTAGACAAGAAAGGGTCTGGTACACAAAGAAACATTTCAGCTAAAAGGTGACAGCATTATCGTTTTCAATAGGAGAAGGATGAACTACTGTTGCTGGGAAGCAAAATAGCAAACTAACAAAGGCCAGATCCAGGATTTTGAAGTCTTCAACCATCACGACTTCCTTGACTGGTAAAGGGTGAGCCAGTTGAAGTGAGACCATACTTCTGCCCTCCAAAAATGGTATCCATTGAATAAAAGCCTTTCAAAGTTGTGTTTGTTTGTTTGTTTGTTTTAGCTAATCACAATCGGAAGTGAATAAACCTTCTTACTCTGAATGCAAAAAAGCAGTCACGGGCTGGGGTCCAAAACAGAGGGAGAACTCCCTCTCAGAATTCAAAAGCTATTATCTCCAGAACACTGCATACTTCAGCATGTCCAGATACATTCACAAAGAATGGTCCAATAATAACTGTAAGCCTAATGGTTAAGGATGCTGCTATATATACATAAAAGTTACATTAGGGAAACCCAAAACAATGAAATGGGCAATTTGGATGCCAATGGCTTCCTCACTAAAGTCGGTGTTTTTAGATTAATACGAAGAAAATTCTAAATCGTCTCCAGGAAACACTGGTTTGCAGCAGGACACAAAGCAGGGTGTATTGGTTGTAAATGGAAAATATTAGGCACTGGGATATTTGGGCCCCTTCTTACTTTACACTGGTGGCATGGGACTTACTACAGTGTGGCCATTTCCTATGCCACCAGGGTAACAGAGGCAGGCCCCAGCCCTACGAAAGTGCCTATGCTGCACCTTTGCCCTAGCAAGACCCAAGCAGATGACACTTTACCAGGTCCAAGCATCCCACTCTGGGCTGCACAGACTTATTACCATGAGGGGAAAACGTAAATATTGCTTGTGGATGTTTATTCAAACTTATTCCCATTAAGCTATGTGGCTGTCCAGATGTCTTCCAAGATTTGCTGGAGCCAATGAGAAGCACTCTTAAAACAAACAAACAAACAAACAAACAAACCAACCAACCAACCAACAAACACTATTCTGAATAGTGAGCTGCTGGCTCACCCTATAATGTATGCAACATCATCTTTTGATATTACAACTTTTGTTCTCAGGAGCATGCCAACAAATCATTCCCTAAGACAAAAATTTAGGAAGTCTGATGCCCTTATTTGCAAGTCGTGCATTGGTTTTGTGAAGCTGCTTCTAGGATGCATGACTTAACCATGTCTGACTCATACATAGCTAAGGATCATAAATCCTTTCAACATTATGATTTTTGTCATGGGAATAGTGTCGCCCATGAGTCCTGTGAGTAAACAAGCTCTATGGTTGAAAAAGGACTATAACTATAGAAGCTTTATATCAGTTCACAATGGTGCACATGTAATATTATTTTACTTCGTTCCAGTTAATCAAATATTTGTTCATTCTTAAAAATATACAAAATTCTGGTCACTGTAAGATGACAATAGTATGTGGCAATTATTATTATTATTATTATTATTATTATTAGTTTGAGTGTCATCGTCCCTCCCTTCGGCTTCTAGATTGCAATTAAGAAAACCATTTAAATGTATATTTTGTTTGAGTTGAATTCACTGAATGGATATGTATCACTCTGACCTCCTACAAAGGAAAACAAATAAACAAGATAAACAGACCAATCTTGCTCCAAATAAAGTTAATTGACTTGAAAAGATAAGGTCAGTATCTACAACAATCACTCTCTCTCTTCCGTCCCCCCAACTCAACACACACACACACACTTTGTGTAGGCATCTTTATATGTTTTCCTACGATATTCTATGCTGCAAACATGGCCATCTTTTAAAACAAATCTGTGCTCACTTATAGGAGTAAAAAGAAGAAGAAGATGGCTTATTTATATTTTAGTAAGAAAGAAGTGCACCTATACCATAATAGTAGATAATCTTTCTAGGATATACAAAAACATTTACATACATCTGGCCTTAAACCTTCAAGTCCAGTAAAGCCAATGTATGGCATGCCTTAAGTGGATGAGAATGATTTATGTGATAAGAACACTGATTTGGTGATATCAGCAAGGACAGGACCAATACAGGGAGCCATGTTCTCATGGTAAATTGTAATGATCACAGATGCTCGAGACCCTGGAAAGCTGCTGCCAGTGATCGTAGACAATAATGGGCTAGATGGACAAACAGTCTGACTTGTTATAAGTTCCCAGGATCCCAAAATTGAGTGACAAAGCATTCAAACCCTGGTCTGTAAAAGGAACTATGCACATTGATGCACATGGCATGTCAATTCAGATGTTTCTAAAATCCCGTTGCTAATGAAGCATCTATTTCAACTTCACAACAGGAAAATAACTAATCTCTATGACCCTATGTCCTGCCCATGTGACCTCTTCACCGCCTTTTTGTGGCAGATGGATTAAATAATTGCAGGAGGGCATAAGCACATCTTGTTCTATCCGCACTCCTATTGGTATGACTAATAAATTGGCGGCAGGTAGTGGACTGTATGAGCCTTCTAAAGCTTAAAGTTCCAATTTCCCAGAAATAACTTAAAATTTATAATGCTCAGGCTATATCTAGTCAACCCTGCAAGTAGCATGCTTTTCCCATTCAGGAAGCACCAAGGCCACATTGTTTTAAAAAAATGCACAAAAAAACCTGTTTCCAAACTTCACTTAGCTGGGGCAACTATTCCACCCATACCCCACCCCAAGTTAAACATGGAGCCATCCTTCACCTTTACACCTGAAAAGTATGCCTTCTTTTTAGAGTTTGTAAGAGTAAGGATTACCAACTCTCAGTGGAGTCCACCCCAATGGTTGCTTGTTCTGGATGTAGTGCTTAATAAGGGAAGGCAAACCTAGAATGCAGCCTCATGCAGAGATGCAATGGACAGCATTGACTAATTCTGGCACACCAAGGGTAGGCCACTCAGTGCCCTCCAAATGTCATGGACTACAATCTCTAACCACTGGCGATGCTGACTGGGGCTATAGTCCAAAACATCTGGACTGCACCAAGTTGCCTACACCTGTGCTACATTTTTATAGCAGGACTGGCCAGGCCAGTACAGTAAATTATGGAAAGACATAGTGGCAGCCATTCCAGTGTTTTGGGTTCGTGGGAGGCTTTCATTATTGAAATTATTTCATGAAGTACTCCAGCAGCGCTCACAACTCATAATTTGGGGATTACTGGCCTAGAAGATGTCAAGAGCACTCATTTGGGATTATGGCTGCCTATGCCTCCAGCATTATTCTGGTCTTCCGCAGCCATGCTGTATAAATCTAGCCTTACTCATGTCCCTTCATGGAGATTCTCAGAATTACCATCAAATAACCTAGGGGTAGACAATATGATGCCCTCCAGATGGTTTGGGCTACAACAACTTGGACCACCCCTGACTATTGGCTATGATGGGCATTGTAGTCCAAAACATCTGGGGAGCACCAAGTTCCCTAACATGCATCTAGCCACAGAGCATGCTGCAGGATACCACTGGAAAGCCAGAATGCTTTCTAGGAGAGGTTTAAATGTCGTATTTAAAATATTTTTATGCTGCCCTTCAGTAAAACTCCCAGAGTGGCTTACAACAAGGCAATAAAAGCAAAACACAATAAATACAAATCCAACCACAATCACGTAAATAAATAGCGGAGAGCAGCAGTTAAGAAATAAACATCGAATTCAGTGGAATGGATAAAAAACAAAACATACAGCCGGCCAGCTTATACTAGATGATAACATGCCCGGCAAATAAAAAGGATTTGGCTGTGTCAAGAGGCAAAATGATAGCACATCACTACAATAGAGGGTCAACTGTATGCCTTAGCCCTTGTCTCAATTATCAGTGCTATACTACCCATGAAGTATCCGTTTGTCTTTGTATTCCCTTCCAGGTGGGGTGATGGTTCGGTAGGCTTAAAACCATTAAATCTATTTGCTTTGATCTGCTCTCCTCTGGGTTCAGCCATCTGAGACGCAGGGGAATCAAAAGAAGAGTGGGGGGAGAAAGATAAGATTTCTTGACTATTTTAATAGGAATGGCAGGGAGAACTCAAGAACTGGCAATTCAACTGAGGTTCCATTTTCTGAATCTAAGTCCACAAGTGACACGCACAGCAAACAAGATATCATAAAAAGGGGGAAGTGTTGGTACAAGCAGTGCCGCCACGACAAGGCCCTTCCCCATAGGCACTGGTTATAGGGCAGAAAAAAAGATCCAAAAATTATAGAGAGACCAAGCAATACATTATGCAGCAGTAAAGGAGCTGCTTTCCCATGGTCTGATCTTATAGCACTCTGTTTACATGGACGGGGCTTATCCCATGGCTCCTTCCAGTGCAAGGATTGCCTGGGTCCTAGAGAAGATGTCACTGGAATGGGAAGGTGTTACATTATTCCTCCATTCATTATTGGGGCTATGTGGGACCAAGCCACAGCAATCAAGCTCCCAAACTGCTGTGGATAATGTATGAATTGGGTAATGTTCAAGTCAAACAGCAATGCTGAGAATGTTCTCAGTGTGTATTCCTCTGCTGTGATTCCAACAGGAAAGACTTCTCCCATATGCTATCAAACCACCAGGAAGCAACACAGCATCTAGACAATACCAGCAGCACAATAGCTTTGATTTCTAAATGTTGTTCTCAGTTTCAGTAAGATGGCTGCACTCTTGAAGAAAGAGTGGCAAGATCTATTTTCAGTTCTGGAGCTTGTGTCCTTGCAGGCACAATGATGGACAAGTTTCTTAAGACTAAATATCAGCAACAGGGAAATATAAATAAATTGTCCTCTCCTCCCACACTCTGAAAACAGAGGCATGCCCTAGAACATGGAGTGCAAGAATAGGTATTTCCATCACAACCACCCAGGCTGCTGCTGCCTTAGATCTGTTCTCAATGCACTTAACATGCAGAGAGGACTGCCTGAAAACCTACACATGGCTGAGAGGCACAGGCCACAGAAGCAGCAGGGCCAGATGGATGAGAGGTGCTGGAGACCTATCACCATCAGCTTCACGATAGGTGGCCACATAGAACTTTATTTATTTATTTATTATTATTATTAATAATAATAATATATTGCAACATTTGTACAATTGGGATCTCAGTGTGGTGGATAGATAATCTTGGCAGAACAGCTTGAGGATACATAATTAAGTTGGGGAAGAGAGGTTGGGAAAGCACTGAAAGAAACCTGGGCAATGCAGAGATGACATTTGAAAACAATTTATTCAGGACAGCAATGAACCAGTTGATGGAAGCTTGCATCCATAGGCCTATCTCAGGGCTCAAAGTAAAGTATGCTCTGCAGAGCCAGACAGATGACTAAAACCCATACCAGATTATTTGTAGAATGGAGTGCGTGTTTGTGAGAATATATTGAAGTACTGCCTGGAATAGTGGTCTTCAAAGTGTGTTTAGAAGAACCCTGGGATTCCTTGAAAACATGAAGGGTTCCTCGGTGAGATGAACAGTAATAGCAGACTAGCTTCCCAAGAGAAGCTGCTTGCCTGCCATTATCAAACTTCTGCAATTTGCATCAATGCAAGACAATTTAAGGTTTGTCCTCGGTCATGCTTACTCTTCGTATAGATAGATGATAAAGTCTAACTGGATTTGCCAGTGAATAACCCACCTGAACTTACTGTGTGCCTTAAAACATGTCCAGAATATTCTACAATTTGCAGAGGTTTCTTAACAGACAACTCATTGTGGAAAGTGTTCTGTGGAGATTAAAGGTTTGGGGGTGGGGGCATTGGCTTAGAAGAAGCCATGGCGACTGTGTGGAGCCTCACAGTGACCACAAGAGAATGTATGGACTACTTCTAAGCTCTTTAGAATGATTGAACCAACCTTGGATGGAATTGTTTCACAACCTGAGGGGGAGGTGACTCTGAGGGGTATTGGTGACTCTGGCACTAGGATATAAAGGTCAGCTGTATATGAGAATCCATTTTCCGGATTGGGCTCAGCACTTTGGATAGCTCCTTCAGAGTTCTCACTGGTTCTGAATGAAACTCAGAGTGGATTCACAGCTCCACTGAAATCAGAGCCACCGACCTCCATGGATGACAAGACTATGATATGCTTTCCTGCACTAGCCCTACTTGGCTTTGTCTCTTGCAAGTTTCATTAAGAAGACGTTTAAATCACAACGTACACCGTATTTTCATTCAACTACTGAAATAATACACAGTTTAACCACTCTTCCTTATTTCTGACAAGGTATTCACAACAAGTAAGAAAGGAACACAAGAACCAAACGGGTACTATAAAAAAGACTTACTGCTGCTGTTCTGTCCACTTCACAGCGGCTACTTAAAATGAAACAGGCTTCAGCATCATCCATCCTAAAAAATGATATGAAATTTTTAACAAAGCAGACTTAACATTCCCATACCACTTCCAATGAGAGTCTAGTTAAAAACGTGCTTTAAAAATGTCATCTTTAGGCCTAATATTTCCCCCACCCAACCCGTATTTTCAGGTTGTAGAAACAACCCTTATAAACTCAGGAATGCAAACATCTAAACAAAGTACTCCCAGTAACAACAAAAACATAACAATGCATTATATACACTATATGTTTGATCAAAACAGAAATCATGAAATCAAAAAATCATTTTATTTATAATTCTATTTCTACATTAAATTCTATTTAAATTACATTACATGAAACATTTTAAAAGACCACATTCTGGGATGTTTTTAAAGGGAAGTTTATTATTAATTATTTAAAACACGTATACCCCACCCTCCCCTTTAAAAAAAGCTCAGGACAGCTAACAACAATAAGTGAAAACTAAATAAAAATACAACTACTAAAAGCTGCAGAATGCAACAAATAAAAGGCAGCCATTAACAGGAGCATACACCCTCCAGCAATTAAAAACAGTTCAATGTAGCGAGTTAACACATAAATGTTAAAAACATTTATATGGCGAAAGCCCTCCTAAACAGGATGGTGTTTTTATTTCTAGCAATTTGGTGGAATGCTGTTAATGAGGTGGTGGGATAGGGAGTACCCAAGCCTGAGCAGTCATTGAAAAGGTCCTCTCCTGGGTGCTTTAGGACACATAAGAGGGCCTCTGATGAAGATCTTAACACATGGGCAGGTTCATATGGCAGAGACGGCAATTTAGGTATCTTGGTCTGAAACCATGAGGGGCTATAAAGGTCATCATCAGCACTCTGAATTCAGCCCAGAAGCAGTTAGGAAGTCAGTTGAGCTATTTCATTAAGGAAGTCATGTGCTCTTGGTATGCCACTCTGTTTAAAACCAGGCTGTTGCATTTTGAAGAGCTGCAATTGCAGCTCTTCTGTCTGCATCTGCATGCAGATGTGATGTAACTCCAGAAATAGCTGAAGGTGCTGCATCATCTTCAGCTAGGCAAAAGTATTCGTTGCCAAAGCAAACTCTTGGGCACCCAGGGACAAGGCTGGATCCAGGGAACCCCATTCTACACAATGGGGGTTGTCCCAACTTATTTAGGTGCCACCTCCCCATACTTTCACTACAATCATGTTCCATTCAGCTAGAATCCAAAGCACATCCATATCAGCAGTTGTGAAAGCAATCTGAATGTCATTGTTCCCTCCCCGAGTCTTGCTGAATATCTATCAGCTCAATGCATTCTGTCCTCTTATTACCTTTTTCTATGGAACCATCAAAAATGAAATTGTGAAAATTATTAAAGAAGAAAAAAAGAAAGACATGAATTGCTTTTTTAAAAAAAATCCTCATGCAGCTGCTTATATAGCCACTAATTTTCATTAGCCTGGCACATAACGTTTTTCCATACAGAGGCTACATAATAATATGCAAATTGAGATAATGGGCAACAAAAAAAGATCCTTTTTTTTTTTTGGTAACAATAGACAAAACATACCTAAGACTTCATTTACTGGAAGGGCTACTGAGTGATCTTTTGCTATATCCTCATTATAAAAAGAGATATACATACTGCTGCTTAGCAACTTCCCGGTATATTGGGCTCCCATTTCTTATAATACGGTCTATTAAGCTCACTCCATGTTGCCTTCCATAGAAAGTGTTAAAAAATACTCTTGAGAAGTGTGCATTCAATTACACGTTTTGCAAGGAGAAAAGTACATTTTTATAGCTGCCTGGCTTTGAGGTTATTATAGGCTAAAATCCTATTACGTTCAAGGGATAGGTGTTTTATTATTATTATTATTATTATTATTATTATTATTCAAGCTACCCTTCTAACACAGAGAAAGCCACAAAATTCGTTTTAGCAAGATCAGACTGATAGCTAAAACTGGAAGCATATGGATGCTTATTTCTTAAGCAAACATTTCCAGGTCCATCTCAAGGTATTTGAGCTTTATGAAAGGTACAATTTTGCCACCCCCATCCCTTATATTAGTTCTAGAATATTATCAGATGGGTTCATAGCAGGATGGGGGACACGAGATTCAAGGAATTCTATTCCTTCTATTTTTTAATTGCTTTAAACTTTACAACCAGGGATTGTGCTAGGTGCTTAAAAGATTCAGGGAAGGAGCCCATAAGCCAGCGTCAAGAGGTAAATTTGCATAAAATATGCAATTGCTAATATATATGAACAGCTGAGTGGGGAACACTGTGATTTTGACATTCAAAATATGCTAGTTTATACTTCTGTTTTTCCTCTGACTACATTAACAATTTAAGATCAAGCAACATAGCTGTTGATTATCCTATAGCAAATCAGTCCCTTTTTAGATAGAACAGATGACAGTAATCAATACTAGCACTTCATTTTAACTAGGCAGTAGATTGGACTGATGGTCTGTATTTATTTATTTAATTCCATTTATATACCGCCCCATAGCCAAAGCTCTCCGGGCGGTTTACAAAAATTAAAAACATTGAACATTAAAAACACAGATGTACAAAATTTAAAACCATAAAGCATAAAAACAAGTTATAATTACAATATCCTTTAAAACAACAATTGTGGGTCAAAGCACAACAACAACACAAAGCCCTCATCATATGCTGTTAAATGCCTGGGAGAAGAGGAAAGTCTTGACCTGGCGCCGAAAAGATAACAATGTTGATGCCAGGCGAGCCTCGTCAGGGAGATCATTCCATAATTGGGGGGCCACCACTGAAAAGGCCCTCTCCCTTGTTGCCACCCTCTGTGCTTCCCTTGGAGTAGGCAACCGGAGGAGGACCTTAGATGTGGATTGTAGTGTACGGTAGGCTCGTGTCGGGAGAGGCGTTCCATCAGGCATTGTGATCCCAAGCCGTGTAAGGCTTTATAGGTTAGAACCAGCACCTTGAATTGGGCTCGGAAACATATAGGCAGCCAATGCAAGCAGGCCAGAGTAGGTCTTATATGCTCGAACCTTCTGGTTCCTGTTATCAATCTGGCTGCTGCATTTTGCACAAGCTGCAGCTTCTGAACCGTCTTCAAAGGCAGCCCCACATAGCGTGCATTGCAGTAATCCAATTTAGAGATTACCAGAGCATAGACAACTGAAGCCAGGTTCTCCCTGTCCAGATAGGGGAGTAGCTGGGCCACCAACTGAAGTTGGTAGAAGGCACTCTGTGCCACCAAGGCCACCTGAGCCTCAAGTGACAGAGATGGTTCTAGGAGAACCCCCAAGCTACGAACCCGTTCCTTCAGGGGGAGTGCAACCCCATCCAGAACAGGGGATTGATTTCAGTGGTGGTTGTCCCATGTATGATTATTTCTTAGGGCTACCTATATTTCTGACAAACTAACTGGTTTTCTACATTTCTCAGGTTCTACACACCAAATAACTATTGTTATCATCATCAAATGCAGTAGGCAAAGATGCCCAATCAACAAATCACTTTGCTTTAAAAAAAGAACAGAAAGAGGAGGCTATGTGGAGAACATCATCACAGCTATGTAATAAGGCACTTTAAAAGCAATACAACAAACAGTCTTAAAAGACTCTGTCTGCAATGCTATGCACACTTACCTGGAAGTGAACCCCACTGTCTGTAGTGGGAGGCACTTATTTCTGAGTAAACATGCAGTGGATTATAGTAACAATGGCCCTGGGAGTTAACCTGAGATTTTAAAAGATCGCCAGAATGCAGTCAAGAGGTCAATTTATCTGGTTTAGACTGCAGAGCAATCTAAGTTATATTTCCTAGGGGCTAAACATGTACGCTGAGGGGAATTGCTTCTGTTTTGTGTTAAGTGGCTCGCTACAAAAGCAGAGAAAGTGACACACTGGGTGGGTTTGCATGTCATGCTAACCCACCCTGTCAAGAAGTTACACAGTGTGGGTTTTCTGAAGAACAGCTCACAGTACATCTGACAGATGAATGGTCTCACCGTTGCTTGCCCTGCCTCTCCTTCCTCTTCAGTCCTCCAGCCAGCTCTGGCATGTATCCCAGTGTCCTTCACAGCAGAACCTTGTCTCCTTGTCCTGCCCCCCTCCCCATTGTATCCCCGCACCTTTTTGTTCACTACCATTTTCTCTTGGTGCTTCGGGAGTATGCAAATAGGGTTGGATTCCTTCTTTCAGCCCCCCAAATCACACAACTTTGTTCAAAAAATCCCCCCTATTCTTCCGCAAGTGTGAAGATTCAACGTCTGACATGTGTAATCTTGTTTTCACAATGTCCTTGTATGTTTCAAAGGGAATGAAATGGAGTAGGTAACATACAAGAGCACTGACAAAGTGAGGCTGCATGTGAGCAACTTTGCGCACACTTGCCAAGGACCGGAGGGGTGGGGTGATAATACTGAGAGGAGGGACCCATTAGCGCAGTTCAGAAACAGCAAAGGGGTTGCGTGGAAGACGCCAGTGCACCAAAAGTGCACACAAATATCTCCCACTTAGCAAGGTAATCCTCTTGTTTTTAAGTGTTGAACTGATGCTTGTGCGGAGGGTGGGGAAAGAGTGGGTGGTTGCCATGAGCTCACGAGGGAAATAATAGTCCACATGATCTCAGCTTTGGAATTGTTTGTATGACCACTGTGCAAGTCCTGGCTGATGTAGGTGAAAACCAGAAACAAGTGAATGGATACAATATTTCCCCTCCCTGTCTTGACGGATGTCTTAAGATACTTGACATGAAACATAATTTGCTCAAAATCAGGGAAGGCCATTTTAGCAGATAAGCCTGGTTTTCTGCCTTCCTGGGGGATAGGGCTTTTAAATACTTTTTGTAGAGCAGAAAATATCCTGTTCCCAAGAATTAAAACACAGAAAGCTCACAGATCCAATTCTTATTTTACAAGAGCAGCATACTAAATGGCTGAACCCTACTGTTGCTTCCTATGACGTTCCAGGGCAGGCAATGTACGAAAGAAAGAAAGAACTATAACTACTAACAGGCACAGAATTTCATTATCGATCATAAGGAGGATTTTGAAAATGGAACATCTAATCACACTGAACCAAGCAATGTTCTTGTCCAAAACTGAATGATGATAATATTTGTTATTTTTACTTTGTTCTCCAGAAAAAACTAACCACATCCACTTTCAATGTAAATAGTAATGTAGTGTGTACATTTGAACCACATCATCAAGTACACTCAGGTAGATGTACAGTCCTTATGGAAGCACATCATCAAGTACACTCAAGTGGATGTGCATTCGAGATATTTTTAGTGTAAATGTGATAAACACGTACCCTACAGGTACACATAGGAAGTTCTAACAGGTTGCAGCTCACTGTGAAACACGGTTTGCCTCGGCATCACATATAAAAATGTCCCTAAGCAAGTGCTTTTCCCCATAACAATTTCATTAATTCAGATTAAACTAAATTAAGAAATTATATATAAAAGCTTGAAAAAGGCAAGAAGGAGGTCAAATGACATCTTAGACCAATAACATTCGTATTTTAAAACTAGGCTGCTAATACTTAGAATTCCAAAAAAGCAAATATTTCAAATTGTAAGAAGGACTGACTTTAGAAGGGGTAGGTAACACGTAGTGAGTGGGCTGCATGTGGCCCCTAACACCCTCAGTGTATCCCCCATCAACCGCTGCTGCCACCACCACTGAAATTCACAGCAGACCCCCCCCCCAAAAAAAACACTAGCGGATTTGCCTCTGCCCGCGCCCGGCGAAGCCTGGGGGGGGCATTTGCGGGCGCGGGCGAAGAGACGAGGCGTGGAGGCAGCCTATTGGCTGCTCCATAAGGCGCCACAAAGGGGGATGGGGGCTGCAGCTATAAAGGTCAGCTGCAGGCCCAGAGGCCTCCTCTTCGGATCGCGGCTGACCGAGTCGAACACGGACGGAGCAGCTGATCCTCACGGCCTAGGGCCGCAGGTTGCGGGCGGATCTTGGTCCGCCGGGGTCGTCCCAGGGGGAGGGGAGCCAGCAGGGAGCTTACCTCCAGGACAGGGGCGGCGAGCGGTCAGGAGGTGCCAGGTTTCGCCTGTTGCTAGGGAGAGCTGGGAGAGCCTGTGCAATCCGACGAGCGGGGAGCGGGGCAGCCCCTGGAGTGGCGGGAAGGCACTGCAGGGTAGACTGGGCCTCTATTTCGCACGTGCAGGGTAGACAGGGCCTCCACTTAGAGCGAGCAGGGTAGACAGGGCCTCCATTTGGCGTGTGCAGGGTAGACTGGGCCTCCATTTTGAGCGGGCAAGGTGGACTGTGCCTCCATTTTGCGTGCAGGGTAGATAGGGCTGCCATTGCTAGCGTGCAGGGTAGACAGGGCCTCCCAATCCCCGGGACACTGGGTACACCTAACATAATAAGAACGCACGTGGCCAGCTGGGATCTGGTGGTCTCCTTTGGCAGTGGTTGCTGCTGGTTAGGTGTCAGGTGTTACTGAGCCTTGCGGCGGTCTACGGTTGACAGGATACAGGGTCATTATGCCCCATAGGAAAGGGGTGGGCGGGCCTAAAGGTAAAGGAAAAGCTCCTCGGGCGCCGCTTAAGAGTGTTAGACAACGGCATGAATCATCTTCCGAGGACGAGATTGACCCTCGCTTGTCAGCTTTGTTAGCCAGAATGCAGGCTATGGAGGAAGAGCAGGGGGCAGCGCGGGTGGCGTTGCCGGCGCCGAGGCGTCATCACACGCGGAAGCAAAGGCAGGAGGAACTAATGCTTTCTCTATCCAGTAGAATGGATGCCATCGAAGCGTCAACAAGCCGTATGGCGGAATGTCCAGAGTTGGCCTCTGCAGAACAGGAGTGTCCTGCTGGAGTCGGGGAGCAACATCCACAGGTGGTGGGCGGATATCCCGACACGGGGACCGTGAGGGGATCGTTGGCGCCAGGGACTGGGATACAGACCGGAGGTCCAGGTGAGCTCACCACATTGAACACACCGGCCCCGCTGCAGGCTTTGGGGGCTGTTCCCACTACGTGGGGGTGGCACCCTTGGCTTGCAGGGATGAGCTGGTTGACACCGGGCACTGGGGCCGCACACATTCTCAGTGACCCTAGGGCAGGATGGCACAATTTGCAGGAGATGTATGCAGGTCTCGGGACTGCTGGCCTGAGGCAGGAACACACGGCTGTGAGGGGGTCCATTGCACAACAGGTCGTGGTTGGGTGTGATGGCAGCAGGCCAGAGCCGGTGTCAGCGACTGCTGATCCCGGTGCTGGTAGGGTAGCACAGGCCTCTGGCACGTCGAGTAGTCAGGCAAATAGTAGCATCTCGGACAGTGTAGCTAGTAGAGTGGCACAGGCCTCTGGCACGTCCAGTAGTCTAGCAAATAGTGGCATCGTGGACAGTGGCGCGATACCTGCGCCCCTTGGTGATGCTGGTGGTGGCGAGCTTACAGCAACTGTTGGTGCAGCAGCATGTGCTGCGGTGTGGTTGGGTCCGGCTGGCACCATGTCATCGGGGACAACAGGGGCTGGCATGGGTGTAACAGACCCATTTCAGGGTGTTGAGCGGGGGGCCATGCCATCAGGGAGCACGGCTGCTCCGCTGGGGTATCACCTTCTGCTCAGTACAAAGGAAAAGATTTGGAAAGGTGAGTATGTAGATGTTTTTGCCTTGCTTTTCCGTGAATTGGAAAGCAATGACAAGGATAAAAGTGTGGAGAAAGAGGTGGAGAGATTAAAGAAGAAGAGGGTGGCAAGAACTTGGGCTAATTGGCTGCCCGGTTTTCTGATTTACATGGGCGTTATACTGCAACGCTTTCCAGGTAAAGGGGGTATATTGATTAAATATCTCGATATTATATATCGAGCATATTCAGAGTATGAGGGAGGAGCTTGGATTTTATACGATGAGTCATTCCGCAGAAGAGCGGCCTTCGATCATGCTCTGAACTGGGATGCTAAAGATCAGGATTTATGGCTCCAGTACATGACTCCTGCAAGGCCGGGGGTGGGCGAGAGATCGGATAGTGGCCATATAGTGGCCAAGTTGCCACCCGCCTCTACCGTCAAGGGGAGCGCGGGGCAGGGGGTTCAATACCGTCAGCCCTGTTGGGAGTTTTCATCCCGTGGGATGTGCACACGCTCCTCTTGCCGGTACAAACACGAATGCTCTATTTGTGCCGGGTGTCACCCAGCATCGAGCTGTAGGAATGGACGGGGAAATGGTAGAGGCGGGCAGAGACCCAGAAGGCAGGGATGTCAACAGATTCCTGCAAAAGGGGCCCAGCCCGATCAAAATCGTCCCACTTAAAAGGCTCCTGGCGCGATATCCGAAACGTCAGGATGCAGCATATTTGGAGGAAGGTTTTACCTACGGTTTTCGCATTCCATTTCAGGGTCCCAGGTTAGCATCCATGTCACGGAATCAAAAATCCATCCAATCGATGGAAAATTTGGTTTGGCAAAAGATAGACAAGGAAGTGCTATCAGGGAGAGTGGTCGGCCCGTATGTCAGGCCGCCACTGCCGCGGTTGAGGGTGTCACCTTTGGGCATTGTACCTAAGAAGACACCAGGGGAGTACAGATTAATCCATAATCTGTCTTTCCCAAAAGGGGCGTCGGTGAATGATGCTATTCCTGATCACTTGTGCTCAGTTAAATACGCATCATTCGATTCAGCCGTCGCCATGGTGAGGAGGCAGGGAAGGGGAGCCTTGATGGGGAAATGCGACATTAAGGCTGCATTTCGCTTGCTCCCTATACACCCGGAAGACTTTGATCTCCTGGGTTTTTGTTTTCAGGAACGGTTTTATGTGGACCAGGGCCCTACCCATGGGCTGTTTCATATCGTGCGCAATGTTCGAAAGGTTCAGTTCTTTCTTGGAATGGGCCCTTACGGACAGGACGGGGGGGCAGGAAGTGGTTCACTACCTGGATGATTTCCTGCTCTCGGCTCCCCTCGGTGCTCATTCTTGATGAAGGAGTTCCAGGCGTTATCCAGTGAGTTGGGGGTGCTGCTTGCGCAGGAAAAGATGGAGGGTCCTTGTACGACCCTCATGTTTCTGGGAATAGAGATCGACTCGGTGACTCAGTGTTGTCGGTTGCCAATGGACAAACTAATGGCTCTCCGTAGTCGGTTGAGGGAGATCTCACACGCCAGGAAGGTCTCATTGAAGCAGTTCAGGAACTGGTGGGCCACCTGAACTTCGCATGCCGGGTCATTGCACCGGGTCGGGCTTCCGTTCGGCGGTTTTGTACCGCAATGGCAGGACTACAGTGTTAGCACCATTTAGTGCAGGTGACCAAATCCATGAGGGAGGATTTAGAGGTATGGCTTGAGTTCCTGCGGTGCTTTAATGGGATCTCTTTTTGGAGACGTGAGTTACTGCTGGGGGCAGAGATGCAGGTCCATTCGGATGCATCAGGTTCCTGGGGATTTGGTGTAATTTAGAGGGATAAATGGTGTGTCGAGCAATAGCCGGCCACATGGAAGTCCAGGGGTATATGCAGAGACTTAACGTTGTTGGAATTCTTTCCAATATTTTTATTTTTATTTATTTCAATATATGTCGCAGCACACATTTGGGCTTCGGAATTGTCAAATTCTACAGTGCAGTTCTGGTGTGACAACCAGGCCACTGTACATGTGCTTAACACGTTGTCGTCCCGCAACGCTAGAGTGATGGTGTTGGTGCGCGTCTTAACTTTGCACTGCCTGTAACACAACATCCTGTTCAGAGCTCGCCATACACCGAGCTTGAACAATGACATTGCTGACGCTCTATCACGTCATCAGGTCCAACGTTTCCGGGAACTGGCTCCCTGGGCTCAGCAAACACCCGAGGAGATGCCACCAACGCTCTGGCAGATTGGTGGGACGACATAGAGCAGGCTATGTGGCAGTCAGTGGCACCTAGCACCAGGGCTGCATACCAAAGGGCAGGTAGGGAATTTCTTGATTTCCGTATATCGGCTCATTAACAGTTAGAGTGGCCCATCCCGGTGGAACACATTCTGCAATTTTGCGTTTACTCCCGCCGGTGTGGCCTATCAGCCCGTACAATGGGCGGAAAGTTGGCAGCGTTGGCCTTCTTGTCCAAGATAAAAGGGGTTAGAGACAATACAGAAGACTTTAGGGTGAGACGCGCGTTACGGGGTTGGACACGGCTGTCCCCCCGGGCTCCGGATAAGCAACTTCCTTTATCGGCAGAGATTCTGCTGGGTTTGAGGGCTACATGGCCTACATAATGCTATTCTAGCTACGAGGCGGCATTGTTCCATGCTGCATCATTAACTGCATTCTTTGGCTCTTTTCGAATATCGGAGCTCGTAGCGGGGTCAAAAGGGGACAGTTCAGGTAGGGCACTTCAATTCGCTGATCTGCTGATCAGGGACGGGGTAGCACATATATGGCTATGGCGATCCAAGACGGATCAGCGGGTGAAGGGCACCGAGATCCGGTTGTTTGTCACGACAAACCTGGAGTTATGCCCGGTGCGGGCATTGAGAGAGTATGTGAATTTACGCGGTGAATGCCCAGGCGCTTTGTTTCGCCATCAGGACGCCTCTCAGTTGACGAAGTACCAATTCTGGTGTACAACTAAGAGGGCGCTTTCTAGCTTGGGTTTACAGAACGTACAGTTCGGAACGCATTCGTTCCGTATTGGGGCTGCATCCACAGCAGCTTCATTGGGTTTTTCTCCACGTCAAATTCAGAATGTGGGAAGATGGCGCTCCGGGGCCTTCAGGACATATGTGAGGCCGCTGCCTTGCGGAAGGCGGGAGGCGGCTGAAGTCTAATGTTGTCGTGTTTGATCCGTAGATCTCCGGACGGGCTTCACCCCATTGAAAGTGAGCATCTGCAGCCATAGCATGGTTTTCTGGGCCAGCAGACGTGCAGCCAAGTCGAGTCATGGATTACAGCTGGGGCTGAGTCAATATGCACAGATTCAGTGGCTTGGAAACCGCGGAATGAGGTGGGAGAGCCTCATTCCTATGTTATTGCACCGACATCCGGGGACAGATTGGCCGCAGATATTGCTCATTCATTTGGGTGGCAATGATCTGGGGAAGATGAAGGGCAAGGCCCTGATTTGGCAAATAAAAGCCGACTTGGAGAGCCTGCGGATGCGGTGGCATGGTGTCAGGATCATTTGGTCCTGTATGCTCCCAAGATTCACTTGGGGAGCAGGGTGTGAGGTCCAGGCTATGGAACGGGCTCGGAGGAGAGTGAATACGGAGATCTATAAGGATCTGGTTAAACATGGTGATCTTAGCCTTCGGCACCCGGATATATCTAAAGCCAGGAGGGAGCTGTTTAGGCAGGATGGGGTCCACTTGTCTGACAGTGGAAATGACATTTTTCTTGCAGATCTGCAGAGGGGTTTGAGGACTGTAATTTTAGTAGTATGGGGGGGGGGAGCGACTAAGCTGACGCTTGTCACCCCTTGTGGCGGTTAGGCGTGGGCATCTAGAGGGGGAGGGATATCGGTGAGCATTCTCAGGCACCGTTTTGGTGAGGGGTAGAGTCTGAAGCCCAAGGTTGGGAGCCGTGTGGCACCAGCTGGGAGGTTAAGGCTTACCTCTGAGGCTAACCTATCTCACCTGCTCGTAGCCGTGTGGCACGAGGGTGGTGATGCAGGGAGGTCTCCCTACACAAAGGGAGAGCCCATGGGGTGGCGAGATGGCAAGTGCCACTACATGGGATAGAATGGCTCGCCCGACCCAGGGATGGCTCTGGATGAAGCCATGATGTAGATGCCCGCTTAGGTGTTACCCTGTCTGCAGATCTTGTTGAATAAAATGTGGCCCATGTTTAAATTCCAAGCAGTTGTCTCGTCTCTTTATTTCGTCCTGCGCTCCGCAATACCACTACAGAATGCAAAAAAGGTCAAATTTAGCTTGATGAAAAACAACTAAATTTGATCTAGTCATTGCTTCATAGTGATTGCCACTTGTGGTCCCTGGGTGTGTGTCCCTGGGTGAAATGGCTCCTGGACCCCACCCCGCAAAATTGCCCACCCCCCATTGACTATACTAATAGTATACAGGATTTCAAACACATGGCTTCCATTTTGATTCAAGTTCTTATGTATGAAGATCAAAATTATGAAACTCAAATTGCAAAGACAGAAAGCACTGGTATTTTATACATACTTAGCTCTCAGCAAGTCTTGATCCTTCAGTGCTGAACCTTGTAGATAAATAACTCTTTGGGACCACATTGGGATTTGTAGCACTCTTCGTACCTGAACATCCATCTCAGTGGGGCACAAGATAACCACATAGTAGTCCTATAAAATAATTCAAGGAGGAATGAATGAATGGAAGACGGGAGAACAGAACAGAGAAACTGTTATATGGATATACTTTGCAAGTGGAACACTGTTTAATATTTAGATCAGAGACATTGGAGGAAGGGGTGAAATTCATGAGAGGCAACTTATTCCAACTTCCAGTTCTGAAAAGAAAAAGGGAAATAGCTCCATGCAATTTAGTACCACTGTGATTTTGCTGAAGCCAAGGCTGCCCAGCAAGATACCAAAGTACAAAGCTTGGCACCATGCTGTGATGAATTTCAATCACTTCCACTGGCAAAACATGTTTAAGCATTACATGCTTTGCAAAACATTCTGGTTCTGCAGCAGAAAACACACATTTGATGGGTTACCACAGACATCACACTCCTCACAGGAAACATCAGGACAGGGACTATACAAGCTCTAGCAACCCTAATAACAGGAAACATCAGATACTCTTTTATCATAACATCTATATATCCCCCATAAATGCTTCTTGAGTTATCTAAAATTTATAGGCAGTTCCCAGTCTTGTGAAGATGGCCTAGACAAACATTTCTGAACTGAACAATTTAGAAGACAGTCTGCAAGAGATTTCTGCCAGAATTGATATTCTGGTCTGCTTGATTTACCTGGAGCCTGGGATGAGCATAGAACTCATTTAGGAAATCCATGAGCAGGTCAATCTTAAGAGAACTGACACACAATACCACATGCTTTTCTGTCTGAGCTCTGTGTCGGCTATAATTGCCACCTGATTTTTGTCTTTCCATCCACAAATAAGCGAGCTGTTCAAACTGCAATGAAATCAAAAGATAAAAAATCATACAAATATACACATATTTGAATGCAAATAAGGTGTGTGTAAATACCCTGGCCCTCGAAGCATCAAAGAGCCAATGGAACAGAAGCAGAGCAACCATATGCTCCAGTTGCCTAGAGACTTCTATTTGTGATGATTTTTATTAAAACATTGTATCCCACCCTGTATCACTGGAATTTAATCTGAGATGGCACATTCAACCACATGCTGATTCAATACTCCATGAGTTATGTACATGCATGGATAAACGGACAGCAAAAGCTAATATACACGTTCCAAGAAAGCAAGAGATAAATCTCCCTGTTACTGTAGTACTTCAGATTGGCAGTAGATGGAATTCACATGTTTATATTATTCCATCCCAATAAAGACTTCTTGTCTGTGGAAAGCTAGCATGTCAGGGAGAGGATTAGGCTGCAATCCAATATGCTTGCCATAGGAGTGGAGTGGACGGGGACCATTACATTATCTAGAAGTAAGAGAGTGTATTAGTGGATATCATTGAATTGGGGACTAAAAATACTATTCATAGTGACCACAACCATTCAAAATCAATATTGTCATTTAAAAAATGAAGTCTGAATGTTTGCAAACATTTATTATTATAGCCCATAACACTCTTTTATTATTATAGAGCCACAATAACCACAAAATAAGTATTATCACTTGAAATGAATCATAGGTCAAGGAGGGGAACACCCCACTGGCCTAACAAAAACTGCTATTAGCAGTTCCATGACTGTAAATAAATGTTTCACCTCTCTTCAATCACACTATTTGCCCTGTTCAGAAAACACCTTAAACCATGGCTTTAACCATGGTGAATGAGGCAAAAAGCCTTATTCACCATAGTTAAAGCCATGGTTTAAGGTGTCTTCTGAACGGGACCATTACTTTCTCGTTCTGTGCAGGGTCAACAAAGTCCAGTCCATAACTTTAGACATAGGCCATTGTTCAGGTAGGCCTGTTTTTGAAGTAGGGCCTGCTGTAAGTCAAGCTCTCATCTGAGGAGAGGCAGGTGGTAACCAGAGCCAGGTAGGGATATCTGAGGATTTCCTTCTTGGCTCAAAAAATATATCAAAATGCATATTTTAGATTAACATGCATATCATGATAAAATGCATGCAAAATACATATTTGGGGAAAATACATTTAACAGTGTGACATTAAATTAACATTTAATTTGTGTGCCTTTTAATCAATTGTGATTTTGAATTGATCGATGAAGAAACATAGTAGAACAAAACTGACATTTTATTGTTTGTTTGCTTTATATCCCACCTTTCGACCATAAAATGGCGCTCAAGGTGGCTAACAATAAAATCCAGATTAAACCAAAATCTTATGAATGAAAAACATAAAAACAAATAAACTAAAAACACTACTGAAAACCCAATGAAGAAATAAACAGCACCAAACACCTGAATACAGGTGATTCAGGACCAGAAATAGTCTGATCTGCCCATTCCCTAGAGACAGGAGATTGCCAATTGTAGTACGCCGTCTGTGGAATTCTGTGGAACCTCTTCAGGGAGATTTGCTGGCACCAACTTTGTTTTCTTTTCAGCTCCAGGGTCATTTAGGTTTTATTGTTTTATTATTTTATTATTCTAAGCTGCTCTGAGAGCTTCAGCTGAAGCTCAGCCAATAAAACCCCCAAATAAATAAAAATCATTGGGTGATTATGGACAAGTCATTAACAGTTGTATTTCTCCGTTTTTGTTGAGTGGGAATAATACCACTTACATTTTATTGTAATGATAAAATAATTGCAAATTGATGTGCTCTTGAAGTTATTAATAAATGTTTACAATCTATAGCCCATTTCTAAACAAGCTATTCATAGTACACTCATTTCTGGCCATTCACATAAGTTTCCAGGTCAATTAAATGATGCTGTAAACACACAGGACATCTCCTGTGGTTTCCTCCTTATTCCACTTTAAAATAGATCAGAGAAAAGTCGGAATAAACCCTTAATTGTGCTAAATTAGCAGCACGTAAAGCTGACATTGCGCTACGAAGTTGCTGAGGAAGGGAGGAAGGACTTTAAACGGAGGGAGAAGAGGATAAAATACCTCCCCGCAACAAAGGGAAGCAGATTTGATCCCCATGTGTCTACTGAGAAGTAAGTCCTATTGTGTTCAATGGGGCTTACTTCCAAGTAAGTGTGCCGAGGGTTGCAAGTTTATAGCACAATCTTACTTCTACCCAGAAGTAAGTCCTGGCTTTCCTGGGGGCTGCAAGGAAACAGATGAAAACACGCCAGCTCCTTTGCACACACGCTCCCTCAATTCAACCATGTTTGCTGTTCAAAGGAGCCCCGGGAAACAGCAGGATCTTCCATCTTGTCATCCCTCTCCTCCAGTCCCATGTAATCCAACTCATATCAATCGTGTCAAAGAACCAGGAAGCACAACAGTGCCAGGCAAAAACAAAAACAAAAATGGGATTTCGTTTAATCTAGTGATGCTCTGTGTTTGTGTGTGTGTGAGTTCGTATGTGAAAGAGAGACAGACAAACAGGCAGGGTTGCAAATTGTTCGTGTGGGAACTCTGGTAGGGGGAAATCAGCAAAACATACACAGTGGCTGAATTCGGACAACACGATAGTCAATGGTGGGGTAATAATCAACTTTACAGTTGTTCATCTAGGGGGTACTCCCCACACAACATAGTAATAAATAATCAACTGTGGTGTGGATTAGGATCAGTGCTGAGTTGACTATGGCAGCATTCGGACGACATGATAGTCAATACAACTGACGATTGTTCCCCCCCCCCCCCCAGTTGCTTATTGTGTCATCCGAATTCAGCCAGAGATTCGTTTTTCTGATTCTGAACAGGAGTGTTGGGTTTTCCCATTCAGCCTCTTGAAAAACAAAACAATACATTCTGTAATGCAAACTATGAAAAAAATTGAATTAAGTACATTTGCAGTGCAATCCTATATAGACCTACTCAGAAATAAATCCCATTGAGTTCAATGGGATGTACCCCTAGATAAGTATGTATAGTATTGCAGCTTTAAGCAACAACTTCCAATTTATTCAAAAAGCAAAGGCACCGGATCTAGATTTTTAACTGCACAAAACCAAAACCCAAGTTCTTCACACATGGATTTGGAAATCCTCTTTTTAATGTCCATATAAACCATCTCTAGCAAATAGGAAACCAATAAATTATTTCTTTGTATATAAATGAGCACAAGAAAGTATGGGCATTTAGTCATTACAAAACATTTAAAAATAATTCAGAATTTATCCCTTTGTATAATGAAAAAAAACCACCTTATATATTACCTGTATGGGTAATACCACAAGGGCAACACAGATCATAATGACAACTAGTAGTTTTGAAGGCCAGATCTTGGGAGTAACATCCCCAAAGCCCACAGTGGAAAATGTCACTATGCAGAAATAAAGGGAGTCAAAGAGAGTCAGCTTGTTTCCTGCTCGTTCCAGATGCTGTATTCCACAAATACTACATAAAGAAAAGAACAAATAAAAATAAAATCAATACCTGTAACTAGTTAGATAAATACAACTATGACAATTATTCTTGGAGAGGGGATCAATTATTTGACACACGCGATTGCTTTCATGTAAATATACTGGTTTTCATGAGAATGTTTTACAATTCACAATAATGAGTTCCATGTACAGCTTTTCATGTCAATTGAAGACGAGTTCTGTGTACCTGTTTTTCTCAGAAGCTTGCAAATTTCAACGTCAACAGTATCTGAAAGACACACTGGCACATTAGAGCTACTAGAATTTGATTAGCAGCCAGGGCAAAGGTAGTAAAAAGGACTAGCAATGTCCCCAACTGAAAACATCAGGGATGGGTAGAAAAGTGCATTCCCTTCCCTTTCTTGTGGTTTTCTTGTGATTTTATCAGAATGTTGCTGTTTTATTATTTATTATGTTTTATTGAAAAACATTTTTATAGCACCACCTCGCCATTTCTGGCATCGTGGCGCTTTACAATAATACATAAAACAATTTCGAATAAAAACCCTCAACCTTCATTAAAATTTAAACCACCCTTTCCCCAAACTCTTGTGAAAATAAGAACCCCTTACAAAGGTGCGTAAAACAATTGATAGTTGTTTAGAGATTAGAGCCTGTCTAATCTCCGGTAGCAAATTGTTCCATAACTGGGGGCCAACCACTGAAAAAGCCCAGGCTTTCACCAATTTTTGGGTTATGTAGGCTGACCATATGAAAAGGAGGACAGGGCTCATGTAACTTTAACAGTTGTAGAGAAAAGGGAATTTCAGCTAGTGTCATTTGTATGCAATTAGTTCCTGGTGAAATTCCCTCTTCATCACAACAGTTAAAGTTGCAGGCACTATACTAGAGTGACCAGATACAAAAGAAGGCAGGGCCCCTGCAACTTTAACTGTTGTGATGAAGAGGGAATTTCACCAGGAACTAATTGCATACAAATGACACTGGATGAAATTCCCTTTTCTCTACAACTGTTGAAGTTACAGGAGCCCTGTCCTCCTTTTCATATGGTCAGCCTAGGTTATGTAATTTTTAGGTTATGTAAAACCAACATTTCTTTCTGGCACATGTAATTTTCAGGAAGATTGGTGAAACATTTTCGATTTTATGAATGTTAGAATGACACCCCCCAATTACCCCTTTAACATGGTGGAATGTGTTTTTTTTTTACTGTCCGACCTTAACAAGGGACTCACAACTGTAAGTCCCTTAATACAGTGTTTCTTCACACAGCTCATGTTTGATCATAAAGATTAAACAGACTTTTCCCACAGCATAAGACCAGACACTGTTTAGAATGTGTAGGGTAAGGCATGCTGCAAGCATGAGTGACTTATTGTCTTCTTTTCCCATCCTTTCCATTAGAAATCTGTTAGCAATTTATTGAGAATTCAAGCAAAAGGAAACCTGGATCTGGCTAAGAGTTTGCTTTTGCATTTAGGCAGTGCTGCAACATTTAATTAAGCACTTTTGTACACAAGTCAAGCTTTGATACCTACAGGACAAATATATATTTTGTTGTTCTTTTCCCCAACGATATTAATTTATTCTCAGTGTTCTGCCAAATATTCTCTGGGCCATGAAAACAACTCTTCATGCTCAGATTGACCTTTGGCAAAATGATCAGGTCTTTTCAGACACTTCCGTGGGTTGAGGCTAAAGCCATTTTGAGGGTTCATCCCAAGACAAACTGGCAGAACCAATATTTCCAGAGCTATAGCTTTTTTAAAAAAAGTTATGAACTTACTATCAATTAATGCATTTGAACCTCTTTAAATAAGATATATGTGAAGTTCAAAAGAAAGGAAAAAGCTTTGCATAAACTATGACAAATAACAATTAATATCCTTATGATTCATTGCATATCCAAGGCATTCTTCATCGCACTGGACCAAACAGACTTGGAGTGCATCACTCTGAAGAGTATCTGAGGCAGCCTAGCTCATCTAATCAGAGTAGGAACAACTTAACCTGTAGCAACCTCCTATGACACGCTAAAGAGATCTTCTGAATAATGGAATCACATGGGTCTCCCCCAAACACTTCCAAAGTGACAACAAGGTGGAAAGACTTTCCTCTGTGCATTTCGGATACCTACCTCAGTGGCATGGGCTATTGCCATGGGTAATTGGATTCCACTCTATTGAAGTAATGCCTGAAGGGGCTCTAATGGAAGACCAAGATTGCTTAATACTTTGCAGACTGCACTCCACTAGGTTTATTATTTAATCCTATCTTTAGGGTGCAATCCTATGGCCCCTGAGAGGACCCTCTAGGGGCCATAGGGTATCACAGACTGCAGTCTCCATGCGTAGACCTCTCTCTCTACAGGTGGAGAAGGACGTCCACACTTGAGGTACCTTTATGGTGGCAGCAGAAAGTCTACCACCATTGCTGCTCCCCTGGTAGTGACTCAGCGGAGCAACACTTTCTAGAGAACTAGAAATATGAGCAATATATTCTATCGGGAGCAGCAGCATGTAGGGGTCATCAACCCATAGGCACTGTATTTACTGTAGATACACCCGCAAAATGATGGAGTCTGAGGATCCTTCCAACTGTAAACAATATTCCTTGAGACACTTCACGGCATGTAAAACCAGTAATGTGGTAGATATTATCCAGTTATTATCCAGTCTCCATAAAAGGCCTTTCATGTCGGAAAAACATCAAGGATGCTCCAGATGCCTTCAATAAGAATTTTGAGTGGAAGAGATGTATCATTCTGAGCTCTCAGAAGACAATTTTAAAGCTAGTAAATACAAAAGCATATGCAGTTTGTATTGAATTTATTTGCTGTTGTTTATAGGTCATATTAAGAAATTAAAATTTGTGTATTTTATAGCCCCTGAAGAAGGACCTTAAAAATACCAGGGCCAAAATACATTGAGGGTTATTGAAAATAAAACTATATTTTCCAGTATCTTGAGATGTGGCTTTTTTTCTCTCTGTAGATCTTCAGCAGTACTGCCTGAAACTGGGTGTGTCAGAGAAGGCCCATGGATGTTTTAAAGCAGAGGTGAGCAACCTGTGGCCCTCCCAGTGTTTTGGCCTACAACTCCCAGGAGCCCTAGCTAGCATAGCTAATGGTGATGGATTATGGGAGTTGTCAGCCAAAACATCTGAAGGACCACAGGTTGACAACCCCTGATCTACAGAATCCTAAGACTCCTTGGTTCCTGCAAAATGACTCCAAAGCAGCAGGTAAACTACTCCAGCCCTGGAGCTGGCATAGTTAACCCCCCCCCACACACACACACACACACTGGTTTCAATGGAAGGGTAAGTTATGAGGACCATGGTGGTAAAAAGCAGCAAATACACACACACACACACACACACCAAAAACACATCACCTTTCACTTTCCACCCTGACTGAAACAAGTCAGCAAGGCATAGGAAGCTACATCATGGATCTTATCCTCTGCTTACCACAGGATTGTTCTGTCACCTATTTCTAGATATTATTCCCTCTAATAACAAAGTTGTAGCTCCAAGATATCTGTCTGAGGCAGGCTGGAGCCACGAATAGGAGCACTACTGTTAGAGACTGGTGATACACTGCAACAATTTGTTTCATGTCCCCATATGTATAAATACATAATCATTGTATAACCATATCTAGAGCTCCATCACACCAGCAATTTATCACACTCTCACCATGCCTGGTATGTGTTTTTGTAGCGCGGCACTCACATGACATCATTCCTGTCCTGCGCTCATCCCACCTCTTTCCCTCCGTTTTCCATCTTATTTTGAAGCGGGGAAAGTCCATTTTTTCCCTCCGTGCGCAATAAAGCCACTCCTCCCTCCTGTATATTGCTGTCCTTGCGCTATATCGGACCATCCCCTTTTTTGTTGGGGCAGTGTGTGTTGAAGGGTGGTCTCGCTGCCAAAAGAGGAGGGTGGGGCGGTTCTCTATTCAACTGCTCAACCGTGAAGGGGAAGGGAGAGAGGGTGCCCAAACACCCTGTGGAGAAGGCGAGCGAGGCCGCTGCCGGTGCCCAGGACTTGGCCCCATTCAAATCTATGGTTCTTACTAGGGGTGTGCAGACGGGGTCTTCTCCGCCCCTAAATTCGGGCCGCAGCTCCGATGAGATGATTCTTCTTTTCTGATTTTTGGAGAGGGTCTGTTTCCCTGCACCATCGGTTTACCCGTCAGAGAACCATGCCATTTTCGGGTAACCGCTACATTCTCATCAACGGGAATTAATAGAAATGCTCAGCTCCCTCAGTTTTAAAAATAAACACATCAAAATTGGCACAGCTTTTAAAGAGGGCTTTTGGAGCAGATCCCTGCAGCGGGAAAAGCACTTAGGCTTGCAGGAGGAGGAGGAGGTACCCCTTCCCCACTGTCGGTCAGGAGGCAACAACAACAGCTTCCCTGTAGGAAGCTAACCAGCCAATGTGAGTAATAGTTTAACTGAGAAATAAAACAGCCTGGCTTACTCAGCCCTCCTCTCCCTGCACGGCCAGAGCCACCACAGCAGTCAGTGTTTCCCACGCCTCAAGATGGAATGTTATCAAAATGTGCTTTATTAATTGTGTACTGCTTGTGTGCACTGCACAACCCTAAAACACACAAATATGCAAGTACAGGAAGAAGACACTTGTAACTTTGAAGCCAAGTGCTACTGGGAAGGCTCAGCTTTGGGGAAGGAGTGTTACAGCACATCAAACCATTACGGGGAAATATTGTCATTGTCATCGTCATGCAACCCAGCCCTGCAAGGTGGGACGAGCAGGCACATTGGAGGAAAAAGCTTTAACAGAACAGGCAGGAGCACACGCACACGCTGTGGGTGGAACTGGTGAAACCAATGAAGCATATAAAGCCAGCCAAACCAAGTCATCTCAAGATCTTGTAGATATCTCTCTATCTCCTTGTCCCTCCCTCCTTCTCTCTCTCCTTCTCTAAATCTCACTTTGCAAACAAATGCCCACCACCTCACTTTGCACTATGTGTGCAGCGATAAAAGAATCTCTCTCTCTTTCTCTCTCTCTCTAACCGAACGAACGCTGCAAGTCCAAAAACTGTGCATGGAATCAATGACAGTGAGAAAATTCCCTCCCCTGAACACAGCAACTGGAGAACAGAACATGGTCACGGACAGCGCTGTGGCAATTCCTAATTGGTTAGCCACAGATGTCAATATCAATTATCAAAATTATCCCACCCCATCACCCCATCTTCCTTATTAGGAAGTTTCCAATTTAGACACTCCACACACACAAAATGGTCATGTTTCTTATTGGGACGCACCACACACACAAAACAGTTGGGTAAGTTCGGAGATTTTAGGAGCTCTGATTGAGTGTGTCTCCACTCTGATATTATTTGATGGGTTTAGAAGTAGACAATCCCCGCTCTGGAAGACCAACTACACCACGGATGTTCGCGGTTATCAGATCTTTCCAGAGCAGAGCGTACAACCCTAGTTCTTACTTCTCAGTAGGCATGTCTAAGTTTCCTGACCAGAACAATGTCAGCTTCCCCTTGCCATGCCAACATTGATCACAAACTTCTCCAAAAACTAATTGTAATACTTTCTCTTCACTTACCTTGTTTAATATGATCTTAGGGAAAAGCATAGTGTGTTGTTTTACTGTAATTGCGCAGTTTCAGGCTGCTGTACTATTGTATTTATGCAGATATAGATAGATAGATAGATAGATAGATAGATAGATAGATAGATAGATGATAGATAGATAGATAGATAGATAGATAGATAGATAGATAGATAGATGATAGATAGATATCACACACACACACACTAAAAATAACTGCAGGGAGAAGGAGAACATAGGGGGCAGGGTGGGAGATTTCTATGGCATAGTATCGATACAGGTGAAAAGACACATGAGCACAGATGTGAAAGTGCCCAGCGCTCGACTTGCTAAGGAAACAGAAGGGGAAAACGCAGACGCAAACCACGAAAAAAAAGTAGGCGTGATGGAGCTCCTAGTTCTGTTAGCTAACGAATACTTTATTTTGGTTATGTCACATTTAGTTAACGGGATTCATTGACCAGAATGGCTTACTAATTTATACATCACACATTAATTTATATCCAATGTTTTGATTTGTACTGAAATAATGGCTGATTCATACATTAGTTCAGGAGCCCGGCTGCAACTGAGAATCACATCTCTGAGGCCAGAGTTCCACATGATTTGAATCTTCATTTGGGGACCGTTCAGATCACATCCAAGAACCTAATTGGCATCAGTCATGGTGTTTGCCCATGCATCAGCTTTGCCTGTGTTCACCAGGGAAAGATGAGTGGCTGGTAATTCTTGCCCCCCTTCTGTTGTTTCATGCAGCTAATCTTTCTTAACAGTTGGAAACTAGAAGAGAAGAAGGCCAGGAAAAAGGACCCACAGGCAAGCGCTCCAGCTTTCCTTCCAGGGAGGGATGATTCACGGTTCAAACCAGAAAGATTTAGGCTCCTCTACATGTGACATGTCACATGTAGCCCAACACTCAGACATATGTAGGAATCTCAAGTTACCAACACAGCGTAAATGATTATTTAGAATTGTGGCTAACACTTTGATAAAAAGAGATAAACGCCAAGTCAGGTTTACATATTGTCACTTCATTTTCAAAATGTAATTTCATTTTTGTTTGCTGCTATGAATATATAGAGGTTCAGGAGAGAAAGCAGTGTTAACTTATTCATGGAGGATATTGCTACTAGTCACACTGGCTGTGCATTTATCTCTATTGTCAGAGGCAGTTTGGCTGTCAATACCAGTTGCTGGGGAACATAAGATGGAGGAACCTGGGCATCCCAAAGGCACTGTGGGAACAGAATGCTGGACTAAATAGACCTTTGGTGTGATCCAGCACAGCTCTTCTTATGTTCAGTCTGTAGTGTGGTGATTTTTGTCTCCTAAAGCAATAAAGAGCAAAGAAAAAGGAAAATCCAACAGAACTGAAATAATCATAATCCAGAATTAAGTAGAGTCAGATGAAGAAGTGTGTATGGGGGACAGGGGGAACAGACACTACTAACATTGACTATTACACAGATAAATGTACTACCTGAACTTTGTAGTGTTGAGTCATTATTTACTCACATCTTTATCTAGTTCCCGTAAAGGGGGCTTTATAATATTACATGTTTACACTACAACAGCTGCCAATCTTTTTCCCTCAAGTACATCTTTCCCAAGTGTAATGTAAAAAAACCAACAACGAAAAAAACACCTTCCCTATTTTTTGTCCTTGTTGACAGAAAATAAGAGAATATCCCATAGAAAAGGAGACAACAAATAATGAAGGTGACTAATTCTTGGCAAGGCATAAACGAGCAAAATTTTCTTCAGGTGGATTGAAATTTAAAAGGACTTCAGGTTGTCTGCTAGTGGAGGCCCACACACCTTGTTCCTTTGTGTGTGGAGTTAACCCTGGAATTGCTTTTAGCTGGGGAATATCTGAGGTAAGTTTGCACATGCCTTTTTTGACTATGTTTTTTTCCCCCCACAGTTTGTGCTATTATGCTGAGAGGCACAAGTACTAAGGAAAATACTGCAGGTGCTTTTGGGAACATGACTCTACAAGTCATGCCATCTATGCCTGCCTTTGACTACCTCGACAAAATGAAGTCTGAACTCGCTTAGTTATAGATTGTTGTGAACTGCCCAAAGAGCTTTGGCTATTGGGCGGGATAGAAATATAATATAAAATAAATAAATATGTAAGACCTATTCAGGCATTATGCTTACCAGTAAGCTGAACACGTGACTGGGAGCACGATGGCTATCCTGTGTCCTGCACATCAAATACCCCTCCTCCCGATATCCACACATATATCGCAGATGTCTGCAGGGAAGGGGCCTTTGTGCAAGGAGATGTATGTGCAAGGGGTTCTATTTCACCTGGAGCCCTGCATGTTTGGGACTCCATGACATATAGAACCCTTTACACATACAGCTGTATGTGCGAAGGCTACCTTCCTGAAGATACCCCTGCTCCATGCATGTGGGTCAAAGGGAGGGGGCTCCTTGTTGTGAGCAACATTGGGGATGGAGCTACTCACCATAGCCCTGCTTGCATGTTCAGCATACTGGTGACCTAATGCCTGAGTAGGGCTTCAGGTACAGATATATCCATTCAAACGTGCATCTCCCTGGGCCATATAGAGAAAAATAAGAACAAAATAAAATAAGAAAGCAGCACTACATCTAAAAGTTTTTTTTCCTAAAAAGTCATCCCACTGTGAGAAAAAAAACAATAAGGGGAAGATATCACACCTGCAGGTGTCATATTGGATGGTTCTCGACCAATTACTAGCACTTACTGAATATAGGCACTTCATGAGAAAACATGTGTTATTACTAGCCCAAAGTGTTAGACATGTGTTAATACTTGCTACTGTTTCTATAAACAAAAGCAGATGATTTGTGAAGTTATCAAAATTTATTATTATCCAGTTTGGAATATCTCATAGCTCTAACATTATTTCCCCCAAGGTTCTTCTGCAGCATAGAACAAAAAACATGATTCTCTCCATAGGTAGGGTGTGTTTCAAAATGTTTTTAAAGCCTAAATACATTTTTTTAGCCCAAGTCCAATAAATGCTAACACAAAGGTAAGCAAATGCCTTTGGGGATTATTAAGGCTCCACAGACCATTGGGAAAGCACACTTACACTCCCCCCCCCCAATCATGTAGGGATACCCTGTGTAGCCCATGAGCTTGTCTGACCATACTCTGGAAAATGTTTCTATCCAAACGGCCATAATAACATAGCATAATAACATAGCCTATCTAGTCTAACATCCTGTTTCACATGAGCATAAGAAAAGCAATGCTGACTCAAATCAAAGCCCTATCTAGCTCAGCATTCTGTTCCCACAGTGGCCAACCAGCTGCCTTTGGGAAGTCCTAAGTAGGGCATGAACACAATAGCACCCTTCCACTTGTATTTCCCAGCAACTGGTACACAGAGCCATCGAAGGCATCATAACTAGTAGCCACTGATAGCCTTATGCTCCATGAATTTGTATAATCCCACTTTAAAGCTATATTGGTGGCACTCCAAGATCTTGTAGTAGTGAAGTCCATGGTTTAACTACGCACAGTTCAAAGAAGTACTTCCTTTTGTTTGTCCTGAATCTCCCACCGCTCAGCTTCATGGAATGACCATGAATTTGGTCTAGTATTACAACAAAAATGGGAAAAAAATCATCCTATCCACCTCCTTTGCATAATATTCATAATTGTATAAACCTCAACTATGCCTCACCCACTTTTCATCTAAACTAAGCAGCCCCAAACATTGTAGCATTTCCTTGTAGGGCACTTGCTCCAGCTTCATGGTTATTTAAGTTGCAATTTTCTGCATTTTTTCCAGCACTATAACATCCTTTCTGAGGTTTGCTGACAAGAACAGTACACTGTATTACAAATGCAGCTGTACCATCCAATAACATGGGCCTAGGCATTCATTGTAAGCTCTGTGAAACCTCCCCCCCCAGCTTGCAATGAGACAGAGTAAAAAGAGAAAAAAGAAAGAAAAAGTCTTCCCCACAATATTCCCCAAAATTGTAATTTACACTGAACACCAAGGCACCTGGAAAAAATCTCCTCTCACCCTGCCCCAATTCAACACGCTCCCTGGGTCTCTCTTCACAGTACATCTAACAGTATTCATTAAGCAATGTTCTTAAATTAGTTTAACGTTCACTCTCCTCCTACTAGTCTGAAGTTAAAGGATTATGGACACAAGGCCTTGGGATCAAATGTGCCTATATCAGCATTTATAAGAAGATGTGCATGGCCCAGGCTTAAATGCACATATTGTATTTCACTGAATGTAAGATGCCATCGATTGTAAGACGCACCTAAATTTCAGGGCCACCAACAGGGAAAAAGCTTTGCGTCGATTCTAAGATGCACCTTAATTTCAGCACCCCTTCCCCCCTCCCCACTCACCTCCATCCGCTGCCAGCGCTCGCCTCGGCCTGGCAAGGCGTCATTCCCAGTAACGAGGCAAGCGTTGCCAACAGCGCAGAGCGGCGGCGGCACCGCCGCCGCCAGCGAGGATGGGTGATGGAGGGGAGGGAGGAGGGTTAGGGCCCCACAAGTCCCCCCTCCCTTCCCCTCTTACCTTGATCGCTGCCGCCTCAGCCTGGTTCTTAGTAACTACGCTTTGCCAGGCCGAGGGGAGCATTGCCATTGCCGTTGCCCGTCCTCTCTGCTGCTGCTGTTGCTCTGCACCACTGGCAACACTCCCCTTGGCCTGGCAAGGTGTCATTATTGGGAACCCAGTAACGATGCCTTGCCAGGCCGAGGCGGCAGCGATCAAGGTAAGTGGGGAGGGGAGGGGGGACTGCTGACTGGCCTTGTGGGGTCCCTTGGGACCTGCTAGTGTAAATCGCGGGGGGGGGGCATGCAGAGCCCTCCTGCCTCCTGCAAAACACGGGAGAAATACCACGATTGCAAGGCGCCATCGATTCTAAGACGCACCTCATTTTTACAGATGTAAACATGGGAGAAAAAGTGTGACTTAGAATCGATGAAATACGGTATCTGCATGCCTGGTTTGCTGGATCTCTACCTCTCTTACACCCAAATGGGAGGGGTAATAATTGTGGAAAATGTATATCACAGATGAACACCTGGATCATTTTTGTGCAATGAAGACTGTGAATCATCACCGTGGACTGAGCCCATTCCTACATTTCACCACATAAAATGGGGAGGGAAGAATATTTGAAATGGGTCCTTGCTGTCCTCTTATATATTTTCAAAAATATTTTTGTCATAGTCTTCCATGAAATAATTAGCATAGATTTTATAGCACCTCTCCACATGTGAGTATTTCAGTCTTAAATTTTATGATTCGTTGTATTAAAATAGTGGAAGAAGCAAGGTCTTTTTCTGGATGGCACCATCACCACGGAACTCCCTTCTGATGTCTATCGGATAGGCTTCCTTCAAAGTCTATAACTGACCCCTTTAGGTGGATGACAAAGACCCGTTAGTTCAATTGGAAAAGCTAAATGTTCATTGACTACCTTAACATGTTTATCATGTTTTCCCCCACCTTTCCCTATAGCTTGTGTAGAATGATTTCTTCATGGCTACAGCTATTCATAACCTCTCCCTTACACAACAACAGTTCTGGTAAAAGAAAAAGGTGTAATTGTGTGTGGGGGGGTTAATCTTCAGAATAACAACTAGCAGTGAAATATCTTGATATAGAAAATATATATCTAACAATTAGAGTGATAAGGAACATGTTATCATGTGGCAATTTCTCTTACATCCTGTTTAGCATGCCATGCTTGCCACTCCAGATTTAAAATGCCCCAAAATAAGAGAGATACTGAAGTTGCAGAATGTTCTTCAGCCTGATATGGAGGGAAAGATGTTTTTGATAAAAGGAACATTCACAGCATGCCACCGAGCACTCAAGCCCTGCAATTTGGAGAAAATAGTTAAGATAAGGAATGTCTCTGACAGCCTTTGCTGTGATTGTTCAATATCTTTGCTGCTTCCGAGTCTATTTCAGTGTGCATCATCTAGGCACAGAGCCTCAAGGAACAGGCTGTTAACCTAGGCCCTTGGATTTTGTTCAGATTCTGTTGTGTCTCTAGCCCTGGGTAGGTGTTTGAAATCTGAATCCATGGATGGAAAGGGAGACACTTGTTGTGACCCCACCCCCTCCATCCACAACCTTCTTGTGTTTACCAGGAAGGTCTGAAGGGGAAATGTAACTAAGTCTAGTGGAATATGATTATGAACTCTGCGTGACTGGGAACCCCTAGAGCTCTGCAACCATGTTCTACTAGACATAGTAACATGTCCCCTTCGCACCTCCCCAGTAAACCAAGCAAGATCTTCGAGGGAGAGGGCAGGGTCACAGTCCCATTCCTTTCCATGGATACAAGTTTTGGACTTGTTTAGAACTTCTCACAATACAGTAACTGAATAAGATGCAGCTAAGGGATGTATGAGAAATGAGTTTCAGTGTGCATGTTTTTATCAGGATTTACCCAGTTCACACTTTCCAGACAAAACAGAATCAGTCGCAGTCTGCAGTTGACATCTGCACATTTCTGAGCTTGCAATGCGATTTGCAGACTCGAAACGATGTGTACCTTTGAAAAATCTGTATGAAAAATGTGTACCTTTGAAAAATGTGTACAAATGTGATTTAATCAATGGGAGAAGACTGAATACATTTTAAAGATGCACACAACTAAGGCGGAACTATGCAGGAAAATACGCATGGATTGGCATCCGAAAAGGGGGGGAATTATTCCCATTGAAAGCAATAAAATGAGTCAGTTATGATTAAATTAAGTGTGATGGTTTTCAGTGGGCATAGTACATCTAACTGTTTGCTGGATTAGGGCCATGATGAGCTGCCATAAGAACCATGTGGTTTTAACAGCTTTGGTCAGCTGGTCATTCCAATATAAAGTCACAGGCTGTCCTCACTCAGCAGTCTTTGAGGCTTATGATACACTTCTAATATGTGAGTAAGGAAAATTGTGTAATTAATTATTTCAATTTCAAAAATGGGGCTACACTCATTTTATTTGAGCATTTATATCCCCCCCATTTCTGTCTAAGCAAGATTCAAGGCAAAATTTCAAACTTCTATTAATTCATTGTATTCATTTAAAATTTCTTTCATGCCCTTTTCTCACCCACCTCAATGCTCAGCCTCAATGCATATGCCAACCTATATCAATATCAAAGCATAACAATGAAATCCAGTCATGAAAATCACTTAAATAATAATAATAATAATAATAATAATAATATATTTATGTATTACCCGCCTCTCCCAACGGATCGAGGCGGGGAACAGCATCAAACATAAAATACAAAACTGATTAAAACACGTAAAACCAATATATCATTAAAATACCAATAAAACACCAATAAAACACTTTTATATAAATCAACTTAATTGCAACGTTCTTGAAAATCCAGTTTGGTTTCTTTCAAATAGCTCTATTCAAAACTAAGGGTTAAAAGCCCATATAACATCAAAGCCATGTGACTTCTAAAAACTGCGCAGATATCTGTTAAGTAAACAACGTTAAGTGAACCACTAGAAGAAAAATATTTGCGGAAACTGACTGTAACCCAAAAAAGAAGAAGAAGAGGAGACCTCACAAGCAAACTGGTAAAGAAAAAGGACCTACTGGTACTAAATGATTAATTTTCTATGAAAAATTGTTCAGTGCTGACTAAGAGTGGTCACTATGCTGATACCCAGCAAACCCAGTAGAAAATAAATTTCCAATTTTTGTAATCAAACCACGCAACCCAACTCATAAATGTGTATTGACAGCCTTGTAGTACATGCAATAGGTATATATTGAAAATATAAACATACAATGTCTGATATTAGGATCATACAGACTATTGCCGATATTACAACAAAATACACTGTTTGATGATACAAAAAATAAACTGCTTAATACAACAAATATTAGACGGTAACTTCTAGAATTATGAAATCCTTTTCAATTATCTCTTCCTCAGTATTGATTACAGATTTTGCATGTGTGAGAACCTTTCACAACTGGAGGGGAAAGAGCACTACAAAAAATGAAACAAGTAATTTTAAACAAAATATTACTCTGAATTCTGCTCTGAAAATTGCTGAAAGTAGTACAATATAACTAAATACCTTGGTGGTATAAACTTTGATTCTCCTTCAGTAATCAGTGATGCATATTTAAATAGTAGGGATGTGCACTGACCCCCCGGATCGGATCGGATAGCGGATCGGAATCGGACCTGGGGGGTCGGATCGGATCGGATCGGATCGGAGGCTGGTCGGATCGGATCGGACCAGATGTCCGATCCGGATCGGACGCCATTTTGAATGCTTTTTCCCATAGCCAAGTATTGTTTTACAAAAACGCCTATAACTTTTTCATTTTTAAAGATAGAAGGATGAAACTTGGGGACATTGTAGACTGGTTAGGGATAGTTATCTGTGAGAAATTTCAGAAAGATTGGTGCATGCGTTTTGTGGCAATTAATTTTTTAATAAATACCCAGGAATGCTTATAACTTTGTCATTTTTAAAGTTACAAACATGAAACTTTGCCACATTGTAGGAGGTACCTTGGGACCTATGTGTGTGAAATTTCAGAAACATAGGTGCTTGCCTTGTGTGGCAATTAATTTTAGAAAAATAGGTAGTAGTGGGGTAAATACAGTTACGCCTCCCATTTTTTTATTTTTTAAGATACAAACAGGAAACTTGGGCACATTACAGGTACCACTTGCCTTGATATGTGAGTGAAATTTCAGAAACATTGGAGCTTTCCTTGTGTGGCAATTAATTTTTGAAACAATGAGGAAAGAAACACCTATAACTTTGTCATTTTTAAAGTTACACACATGAAACTTTGCCACATTGTAGGTGGTACCTTGGGACCCATGTGTATGAAATTTCGGAAACGTAGGTGCTTGCCTTGTGTGGCAATTAATTTTTTAATAAATACCCAGGAATGCCTATAACTTTGTCATTTGTAAAGTTACACACATGAAACTTTGCCACATTGTAGGTGGTACCTTGGGACCTATGTGTGTGAAATTTCAAAAACGTAGGTGCTTGCCTTGTATGGCAATTAATTTTAGAAAAATGGGTAGTAGTGGGGTAAATACAGTTACGCCTCCCATTTTTTTATTTTTTAAGATACAAACAGGAAACATGGGCACATTACAGGGAACACTTCACTTGATAGGTGTGTAAAATTTCAGACAGCTGGGTCCAGGCATGTGGTGGCAATTAATTTTTGAAACAATGAGGAAAGAAACGCCTATAACTTTTTTATTTTAAAAGTTAGAAGTCTGAACATTGCTCACTTTGTAGATGGGTTAGGGGTAGATATGTGTCAGAAATTTCAGAATGATAGGTCCAGGCATTTGATGGCTATGGAATTTTTAAATTACATGTTTCAAAAAAATTTCTACAGAGGCCAGGTCTTCCCCTCCCGCTTCCCGCGAAGAAAAGGAAACACTGTCTCGTCTCGATCCCTTTGATCCTTGCTAGTATCCATTACAGGGCTCGTGTCTGCTTGAGTAAAAAAGTGAAAGTAGGAAAGCAGACACGAGCCCTGTAATGGATACTAGCAAGGATCAAAGGGATCGAGACGAGACAGTGTTTCCTTTTCTTCGCGGGAAGCGGGAGGGGGAGGAAAGGAAGACCTGGCCTCTGTGGAACATTTTTTGAAACATTTAATCTAAAAATTCCATAGCCATCAAATGCCTGGACCTATCATTCTGAAATTTCTGACACATATCTACCCCTAACCCATCTACAAAGTGAGCAATGTTCAGACTTCTAACTTTTAAAATAAAAAAGTTATAGGCGTTTCTTTCCTCATTGTTTCAAAAATTAATTGCCACCACATGCCTGGACCCAGCTTTCGGAAATTTTACACACCTATCAAGTGAAGTGTTCCCTGTAATGTGCCCATGTTTCCTGTTTGTATCTTAAAAAATAAAAAAATGGGAGGCGTAACTGTATTTACCCCACTACTACCCATTTTTCTAAAATTAATTGCCATACAAGGCAAGCACCTACGTTTTTGAAATTTAGCACACATAGGTCCCAAGGTACCTCCTACAATGTGGCAAAGTTTCATGTGTGTAACTTTAAAAATGACAAAGTTATAGGCATTCCTGGGTATTTATTAAAAAATTAATTGCCACAAAACGCATGCACCAATCTTTCTGAAATTTCTCACAGATAACTATCCCTAACCAGTCTACAATGTGCCCAAGTTTCCTGTTTGTATCTTCAAAAATAAAAATGTGGGAGGCATAACTGTATTTCTCAGTGGGAAAGTGCAATGCAATGATTCCCTATGGGAAAGTGCAATGCAATGATTCCCTATGGGAAAGTACTGTCCAATGAATCCTTATGGGCAAGTGCTGTCCAATGAATCCCTCATTGTTTCAAAAATTAATTGCCACACCAGGCAAGCACCAATGTTTCTGAAATTTTACACACATATCAAGTGAAGTGTTCCCTGTAATGTGCCCAAGTTTCCTGTTTGTATCTTCAAAACTAAAAAAATGGGAGGCGTAACTGTATTTACCCCACTACTACCCATTTTTCTAAAATTAATTGCCACACAAGGCAAGCACCTATGTTTCTGAAATTTTACACACATAGGTCCCAAGGTACCACCTACAATGTGGCAAAGTTTCATGTGTGTAACTTTAAAAATGACAAAGTTATAGGTGTTTCTTTCCTCATTGTTTCAAAACTTAATTGCCACACAAGGCAAGCTCCAATGTTTCTGAAATTTCACTCACATATCAAGGCAAGTGGTATCTGTAATGTGCCCAAGTTTCCTGTTTGTATCTTAAAAAATAAAAAAATGGGAGGCGTAACTGTATTTACCCCACTACTACCCATTTTTCTAAAATTAATTGCCACACAAGGCAAGCACCTATGTTTCTGAAATTTCACACACATAGGTCCCAAGGTACCTCCTACAATGTGGCAAAGTTTCATGTTTGTAACTTTAAAAATGACAAAGTTATAAGCATTCCTGGGTATTTATTAAAAAATTAATTGCCACAAAACGCATGCACCAATCTTTCTGAAATTTCTCACAGATAACTATCCCTAACCAGTCTACAATGTCCCCAAGTTTCATCCTTCTATCTTTAAAAATGAAAAAGTTATAGGCGTTTTTGTAAAACAATACTTGGCTATGGGAAAAAGCATTCAAAATGGCGTCCGATCCGGATCGGACCTCATCGGATCGGATCGGATCGGATCGGAGGTTGGTCGGATCGGATCGGATCGGATTTTCCCGATTTTGGGTCGGATCGGATTCGGATCGTGGATCGGATCCGATCCGATGCACACCCCTATTAAATAGTAATATCATTTGACAACTGCAGTAGTAAAACAATTCACAAATTAACAATTAAATTCATACGTTGTAAATACATACAAAGGAAATTTATCAAATTTTGAAGAGAATCAGATATAACTTGCCTAGGAGAATTGCTTTAGAATTGTACTGCCTTTTATTTAAACTGAAATATCAGTTGGCAGCTGTAATGAAAAAGTTGTTCCCAGGTTAGATATATTTACATGAATCAATTACTAAAACAGTTTTACAAGACATTATATAAAAACAAAAACAAAGAGATAACTTGCCTGTGAAGAATTTTGAATGTGATACTCATTCAGTCCTGACATCAGTGAGAGGTAACTGAACTAAGACACCTTAATCTTGTTCACATTTACTGCTATCAAGCTACTTCTCCTCATCAATTAGCTGTGGGTTTGGTTTTTGGTACCTAAATGTAGGAGAATTCCATTTGCGGGGTGAAAGCTCTACAGATTTTTCCAGTTTGGCCCTGTGAATTGCATTCTGGTTCCCTGCCTTGCATCAACTTGATCTCTAGAGAGTCAAGCCAATACGCAGATTCTGTTTGGAACCAGAATGCAATGGAACCAATTACCTAGGGAGGTTGTGGGCTCTTGTTCACTAGAGGCATTCAAGAGGCAGCTGGACAGCCATCTGTCAGGTCTGCTTTAAGGTGGATTCCTGCATTGAGCAGGAGGTTGAACATAATGGCCTTATAGGCCCCGTCCAACTCTACTATTCTATGATTCTATGTTTGTTTGTTTTTAATGGCAGCAATTTGCATAACTTGGGGGGATTTTGAATTTTAAAAAAAGAAATAATAATAATAGTTATTGGTGAGCTTGTGCAAGTGTGCTCAATCGCAGGTACACCTGTCTGTTATGTAGCCAGAACAGGCATATTCCCCTCTTGTCAATATCCTTGCCAATTTCAACCTCTCCACACACTACTTCATTTAGCCCAGAAGAGCCATATTCCATATTAGTCAAGGAACATATCAATTTCTTCCCCCCCCATGCACCCTTCCCTTGGGAAGTGCTAAAGTGGAAAATGAAGTTGACAAGTAACGCTATCAAAAATTGAAAGGTTATCTTGGCATGGCTTATTCTTGATAAACCCGTCCTGGCTCCTAGTAATAAATGCATATTTCTATTCTAGATGATCATATTGACCATTTAATAATCAGTTCTAGAATTTTCCCCAGTATCAATATCTGTAGTTTTCTGAACCCACATTGTACTCTTAATGAAGGTGGGGCCTGGGGTGAAGCTGAGGGAGTTGCTTACAACAACCTTACAGTGTAATCCATTGCTTTTATCCCCACATTGTAGGTTGGGCTAACCCTCCTCAGTGTGGTTCACTATTATACCCCTATTGCAGGTTGGGAATAGGTTATAGCACACCTCAGTGTAGTCCACTGTTAATATTATAAATCTGAAGTTGAGCTGAACTAATCAGAATTCCCAGTCAAAAATTCTCCATAATTTTCAAGTTGTAGCAAACACTACTTAAAATTCTTTCCTAAGACTCCTCCCGGGCCAAGCCCAGCGCTTAATTGCAGGTGCTCCATTTTGACTTACAGGCAGGCTGTTTGCACTTTTAAGTGTTCAATAAATAAATAAACGAATACAGTTTGTACATGAAGTTAGAGCAAGGAACTCTCGTCTTTGATGTTAACCATAGATTCAGGTAACATATACATACCAGGGCCACACTGCAACATGTTGTTGCCAGGCCCCACTTGTTGTAACCATTTGTAAGCTCCTACCAGAGTATGGGGACACTCTCAGAGCTTGATATGAGGCCCGTGTCATGATAATGGTTTACTGGACAAAGGGAAGTGGTGAACTCCCATACAGGGGACACCTTTGTCCCTCTCTTCAGCCTGTTCTTCTTCTCTTCTTTTATAAGTCCAGGAGATGGGTTTGGCATTGAAGAAGGGAAGTAAGCCTCCACCAGCCTTTGGCACAAAATCCTATAGGGTGCTCTTTCAGGCACCAGGCAAAGACCATTTTTATTTCCCCAGGCAGTTTAGTCTTTTAGCTTAGTTGTTTTAAATCTGTTATTGTATTTTAAAACTCTGCATTGCTGTTAGGTTTTCTTTTGGTTTATACTTTTATATTGCAGTTTTAATTGTATATTGTAATTTTTAATTGTATTTTATGTTGAAATTTGTGGTTTTAAGTGTTGCGAACTACCCAGAGAGCTTCGGCTATTGGGTGGTACAGAAAAGTAATAAATGAATAGCCCATTGCAGAGGTCAGGCATGGAGACTTGGAGGTACTCCTGAGAGCTTCTGAGAGGCGTTGCTAGTTTCCCCAACATCCCATCACATGCTAGGTTGGACTCATCAGTTGAGAGGACTCTGATATGGCCCAGAGCTATATATCCTTATGCAAATTTGGGGAGACAAGACAGGGCACACCTTCATTTCTTCTAGCCTGCATTTGTAAAACAATTTCCTATATCAGAAGTTACTTTTGTCCATTACTATTTCAAATAGTCAAGGGAGCACCACACAAGCTCAGGGTATTTTTTTAAAAAAAAACACCTTAAATTCATTAAAGTAGGATTATATTGCTGCAAGCCTATCACCAAACTGCAAAGTATTTCAGTAAATTTGCACTGATATACAAACATGTTTTCCCAGTAAATGCCAGAAAATAAACAGGCAAAACCTGCTAATTATCAGCACCTTGGAAAACTGCCAACCCTTCTGACAACTTGTCAGGAAAATAACTTTCTTACTGATTGGCAATTCTATGTGCTTAATCATTTGTAGCCTCAACCTAAATGCTGCACAATATGCCGTTCTTAGAGGTATAATGTTCTTTTTTAATGCACGAATCACAATTAGTCACTAACAAAACAAAAACAACAATTGCCTGAGGTGGATGGTGGACCTAAGATGTGGAATTCAATCCAGCCAGAGTTAAACGTTCTACAGTCCCATTTATTTAAAGGGGCAATTTTTGCACATCCTTGAAATTCCTCCCATTCAATCAAATGTGAATTAAAAGTGCTTAATCACGTTCAGGAGAGATTTAAAACTATTCTTGAAATAGAATCTGACTGCCCGTCTCTCCCTGCTCCCCTCATGTGAACATTTATTTCCTGTGAAGTTTAACTGAGATGTGCAAGCAAGTAGACACTTGTACGCATTTATAAAACAATGCACACTAGACTTTTTTCTGGGTACTTGCAATCCTAAGCCTAATGTTTAGAGGAGACAAGGTCTGTATCGATGACGTGCCATTTTTGTTTGAAAGGCAAATTTTAACCATTAGAATTAAAAGAGAGTAGCAGGAGAAAAATTTGGTGCAGACAAGCCTGTACAAGTAACTGTATTCAAGGTCACTCAACTGTATTCAAGGTCAGATCTGGCTGCTCCAAAAACATTCCAGGAGGATGCAGGCCACTTGGAGCCTACATGGTACTGCTTCTGCCATTAGATAAGGTCTCAGGAAAGCTGGAAGGCAGATGGGGAGTTTAACTATGCCTACTGTTGTGCCTACCTTGAGTCCCTCTATCAACAGGCCATCCCCGTCTCAGCATCTCTGCTTTATAAGCACAAATAGGTGCAGACCCTGCAGAATGCTGTAACAAAATACTTTTGCAACAGGGATGGGGAACATGTGGCCATCTCAATATTGTTTCAGACTTCCTGAAAACATTCCAGTCTACCCCTTCTATGGATACCTCTCTTGTTTCCTTGCAGGATGATCTAACATGCCTCTATGTGACGCTCGATTCGAGGGGAATGAGGAAACTCCAGTGTTGGGGAAAGACTTTTGGTGGCTATAGGAAGTTTCAGTAGCTAGCATTCATTTCATTCATTTATTAAATTTCTATACCTCGCAATAGCCGAAGCTCTCTGGGCAGTTTACTAAAATCAAAAACCTGATGATTGGATGTCATATTCCAAAGTACTGAAAAGTTGATATGCATAAATATAGTAATCACATACCCATACAAGGTGATATACAATTCCTAAAAAAAACCTAAATTAATTAGCCAAGAACAAAAAAGGTACCAAAGAAAGAAAGAAAGAAAGCAACACCTGCATTTCAATAATCCCATTTAAAACACCGGGGGGGGGGGGGGGGGGGGAGAGAATCTTAATTCTGTGCCTAAATTCTAAGCACAAGATGGCCTGATGGGTTTCCATGGACAACACTCTCTAAAGCTGTGGTGCCAACACTGAAAACCCCTTGTTCCAAGCCAGACAGGATTCTATAATATGCAACACAGGGGCCTAGAGCAGGATCTCCCCAGTAAATCTCAAAAAATGAGCCTGCACAAATGGGTGGAAACCCTGAAGAATGCTATTTCCATGGTGGTAGCCTATATTCAGAATCATACTGATACTCTTTTCTATTTCTTTCCAGAATCAGGAAGACCACTGCACATTGACACAGAAGACAGATAAAATTAGCACTTGATTTTTTTAACCTATTAAACATTGACACCCCCTAAGCTTCCTGTTATTTTTCCTTTCCTTTCCATCTTTAAAAAAAAGCAGATTAGACAAACCTACAGCACAATCTGATGCATGGGTCTTCCGAAATACATTCCACTGATTCAATGAGACTTCAGGCTCCGTCACACCTACTTTTTTTTACTGGTATGCACCCACAATTTTGACCTCCATTTCATTAGCATGGCAAGCGCTGGTCCCTTTCATAATTGCCGCTGTTGTTTGCTCTCCTGCTATTGCACCTGCCCCACCCCTTCTATTTCCCCCTCCAGTTCATTGGTTCTTGTCGGGTGATGCACATGTTGCCTTCCCCCCTGGTTTTGTTGTCTAGGGTTTTACTGATTCAGCGTTTAATCAGCTGGGTGCCATTTCTGTTGGCAATGAGGGTGGGGTTGGAGCAGCAAAAGTCTGTTCAACGGGCTCAGCAAAAGTCTGTTTGTTCATCCGAAAGACTCAGCAAGCTAGAAGAGAACCTCCGCTCCCTCCTCTTTCGTCAGCAGGACCGCCCCCAACAAAAGAAACATAGCATGAGGATGGCAATACCTAGGACAGAAGGGCACATTTATTTCACATGGAGAAAATAAATTGCACTTTTCCCACCCTAGAAAAAGACGGAAAATGAAGGGGAAGAGGCAAGGTGACTGTAGGGGAAGCACAATGTCATGTGAGTATCGCGTTTCAAACTGGCAAACCGGGCAGAATGAGAGTGTGATAAAATGCTTGTGTGATGAAGCCCTACTCCCCAGTAAGTGTTTGTAGGATTGTGTAAGCCTGGATGCTGCCAAATGCTCTACCATGGAAACATAATTATCTACATAAAGTACCACTCAAAACCCTCCACCCCAGAGGAAGAGTATTGAAACAAATTTAACATAAGCAGTCAAACTAAGACCAAGGAAGGGAATGTTCCAGATTGCTACCGACCAAGGGTATACAAACTTTTTAGCCCTATGGGCCACAAGCAATATCAACTGGAAGTCTGGGGCTATGCACATGTACACACATCTAAGCCCCTCAGCAATCCCGCTCAAGTTCAATGGGTGGAAGGAGACGGAGGAAGCTTTATTATATTTATTTCAATTATATTTACAATGGTTTCCCTTTCTCTCAAACACCTCACCCTTCACCACAGTGAATATTTTCCTTTACCTTTGCACTCACTTTGAAAAGTGTTCGCCTCTGAAATCAGTAGCACCAGCCAGAGCTGTACTCAGGGCAGGGGACCAACTGCAAGAGCATCTTCTAGGAGACGCTCTGGGAGCTGCTTTCAGAGGGACTCTATAACTCCTGCCCTCCGAGCACTGCCACAGTGGGAAGAAAGGCAAATAGGAGTTATCTGCAGAGAGTATAGACATATGTGGCAAAAAAGCGTTTGTTTTTGCATTTTGGATAGTACTTTGTGCAGTAATTGAATACTAGTACAATGAAGGCCTTGAAGATGACAAGTACTTGAAGGTAAGCTTCTTTGAGTACACTTTTTTGTAGAAAGGCAGGATATAAAGTATTGCAATAAGTAAGTAAATAAGATGATGGTAGGAATGGGGGGTGGGGTGGGGTGGGGTGGGAACCAAATACTATTATTTCCAGAGTAAGCAAGGCAAACTATCACTTAGCAAAATTCTAGTCCAAATAATAACGATGTCCTCAAATATGAGTACAATAACTTTTAGTAACATACTGTGTTTGCATGTACACAAACACACTCTAAAAATAATCCTCCACTGATGTGACACAATTTATAACTCAATGTGACAGACTACAGCTGGCTCATTGAAGCTGTTTCCAGACGTCGATGTGCCTACCACTAGCGCTCCTCCATTTCCTTTTCCTCCTCCTCACTTCCTGCTTTATAAGTGGCTTATACCACTCAACAAGGGAAGAGGGTGGACAGCATGTGTTTTGAGTAGGCATGGACGTTTTGAGAGCAGCTTCATACGCTATGCAAGTGGTAATATATCTGCTTCCTGTGCCTACGTCCCACAACACTCTGGTAACATACAATATGAAGAAATTGCATGGGAGGAGCTCATCATGTGGGAAATCTGTGAAATGCTCAGAGAGTTTTGGTTATGGGGCGGTACAGAAATATCATAAATGAATGCATGTATGAATGAATGAAATGAAATTCCCATAATAGCAACCCACCTAGTTTGGGGTTGTCGGTACCAACTTCTCACATCATCTCCATGGTTCATACATTACCAGAACGGCGTGAGATGCAGCCACAAGGAAGCAGTACCCAATGCCACTCAAGTAATGTATGAATCAATTCTGAAGCACTAATCAATGTGCCATTTCCACATAATTATATTCCTGATTCTAAAGTTTTATGGAGACCTATAGCCCTACAAGACCAACACAAGGATACTAAAATACTGACAAAACTTCATAATTTTCCAGCATGCATAGCGAGAACAGAGTTCCAGTGTAAACATTTATCTAGATTTAGAAACAACAATACCTTGAATGCCATTAAAGAGCAAAGCTCTAGCCCAGTACTATTTTTATTGCACAGTGTTTGCTATGCACCCAAAGAAAAGGTACAGTAAATATCAAAGCTGCTGTATTGTATCCACCTACATGTACTCTTCTCCTTCTTTTCACTTTGTGAAAAGTCCTATTCTAAACCAAAGGACGTCTTCCTGGCTGCCTGTCCTGCTGCTTTAGTGAGAAATCAGAGACATAAATTAGATTCTGCCTGTCACTTTCACCCAAAAACTATTCGGATCTTGCAGTTTATCTGACTGCCTAGCCAATGATTCATGAAAGCAGAATACAATTCCTCTTTATTTGTCTGCAGTTTTGCCAAGACAGTAGCCATAACACTAGGAAAGAGTGTCATTTTCTACTACTGTCAAGACAAATGAGTGAAGATGTGCTATTTTTAGACATGCACTAAAAAAAAGCTTGCATTCTGCTAGCATAGATACGCTCCTAGATAACATGGTAAAAACAAAACAAAAATTTTCCTCAGTCTCAACCTTGTTAGAGTGTTTGCAATGTTAAAATTGTTAAATAAAGGGGCTGCCCCACACACATATGAGTCTTGCCCCACTTTTACAATCACATTCCTAGGTGTTAATGCCAGTTCCCGCTCTGCTTGAAACTCAGCCCAATACTCTATACTATCTGTTCCTATTCTGGCTCTGAGGTAGATATCATGTTCCAATAAAATTAAAATGGGAAAGTAGAACTGACCCATTTTTAGACATCATCTCAGGCTATTCTGGTCAATGTCTTGGATCCTTAATTGCTATTTCATTCATGTCGGGGGAAAGATTTCCATCAATTCACTCCTCCATCTGCAGTCTCCGGTACCATATCCCAAAGGATTCCAGAGTAGATTGCAGGGCAGCACAGAGAGAAATGGGAGGGAAATCCCTGTTCTGTGAATAGGGATTCTATTATGTTCACAGGAAAAAAAGTTAGGGTCCACTTCAAACAGACCTCAATACTCTGCATGCTTTTAATGAGCTCCAAAACAAAGGCTTTGCTCAATACTCATAAGAAGTGAATCAATTGGGCACAATGAAGACCAAGACTGGAGATATCATTCATAAGTACTTAATCAGAAACAGTGATGTGGTGAAGACTACAGTATGAGGATCATCTTTAAAACAAAGATCACAAACATCTCTGTTGCAGAACAAGAACAGCATTTAATCCCAAACCATAGCAAATGGTATCAAATTAATAGGCTATTCTATAATAGCTTTTCTGTAAAATATAGCAAGGATTAATTTAGCTTAGTTAGAGCATATATGGATGGATCCAAGCTAGCATAATGGCTAGGAACTGAGCTGAGTTCCTAGAAGTCAAATCTAGTCTACTCCATAAATTTACTATAGGACCTTAGACGCTTAGCCTCACATACACAAACACATGTCCTGGCCTACTTACAGAATTATTGAGAAAGTGTATGTGAAGTGCTTTGAAAAGAATAATAATCAGTGAAAAATAGTTTGTCAGCTTAAATTTTGCCCAATGCAACAGTATAGGAACGCAAATATGACATTGAGTGGGTGGCTGGGATCAAACTGGCCACAAATTTATTGGCTACAGCTTCCATGGAGCTTGGTCTGCCATGGAGTTTGGTCTGGCATAGCTTTCTAAAGCCCCACCGCTTTTAGACAAGTTACCACTCCTCACGATGGAGAAAACATAAAGGGATGGAAAGCAAGGCTAAGGCAACTTTGGCATTAAATAATACCATGGTCATCCCTGCCAACTTGGGGTGTGAGGCATGCCTGCCTGCCCCCAAGCTGAGCTGGAACTTGGTAACACTCAAAACCCATTAAAGGGAACTCAAGCAATTGATGTGGAGCTCACTTCCAGGCAGGTTCTTCTAAGGATCCTGCCCAATTCCCACAATGCTATCCAGAATAATTGTTGTGGGGAAAAAAATAGAGAATGCCAAAACAGAGGGTTGGATCCAATGCACCCTTGTGTGGGTGCTCCAGACTCGATGGTGGCGGCGGCAGCACAGGCATGGCCGGCCCTGTGGCAGGTCACATCCCTTCCAGAAATGAGCATTTCCACTCATTTTGGTGCTTGCTCCGGAAGTGCTACATTGTGGCTGATGGTGGCCCTTAATGTATCCAACCCATTAAGAGCAATTAAAACATTGCTACTGGGAAGGCAACAGCTCTGCTTTGCTGGGCCTATTGTGAGTGCAGGTAAAATTCCTTCTCAGGTCCCTCAAGAGACAACATGTGTCTATAGACAGGTAATTCAAGAACTGCCAGACAAGGGGGGGGGGAGGGACAAGTGGAGAAGGCACTAGCTCGGGTCCAGCTGTGCATCTTAATGTATGCCCCAGGAGAGGAGCAAAAAGGAGAGATCCCTACCCCTTGCCTGTGGGTGGACGCAAAGTACGGTGTGGCCAAACAGCAGCCAGATTACATCGTTACCCAACCACAGTGACAGCACATCCCCATAACTCTCTGACTGCCACCTCTCATCATGACATAGAAGAGCCTCCCTGGTAAGTGAGGAGCTAGGGCTATCCACACTTTTTAGCAGGATGGGACAATTTGTAGACCAAAATATCAGGAAGGCCACAACTCCCATCATCCCTCACCAGTGGCTGTACTGGTTAGTGCTGATGGGAGTTGTAGTCCAAAACATCTGGAGGGCCACCAGTTGCCTGCCTCTGCTTTATAGGCTGAAGTGATAGAGGAATAACAGGTTTCCATGAAAATTCTTATATTAATTGCTTGACAGAGTACAAACATCAGTATATGCAAGTAATTTTCTAAAATATCAATATTTGTTGGTAATTATCTTAAGATATAAATACAACTCTTGTAATGTCCAAAGAAACATCAACATGAGCAAATGGCAAATCAACAGAGGACTCTTTTAAGGAACGCTGAATATAATTCTAATTCATATCACACACTATTACTAACAGCTTCATTTCCTTAGCTAGTAATTGTGCTATTGGGTATTTTGTTGCTACTTGGTCTATTTCTTCCACGTTTATAATGGTCAGAACAAGGGCAGAATAAAATGGGACATAATAAGCTGCTATCTGCAGATGCTGAAGGCAGCAATAATTGCTATAGGTCAACTTGTCATTTGCTTCATCTTTTTCTGTCAGTTACAAAAATGCAGGCTGCACCTGAACAGTATGTTCCCTTCTGAGTACCACTCTCATTCTTGTCGATCACAGATTCTGGCTTGCTCTGAAATACTTTTGTTCCCCACAACCATCCGAGACTTAGCAAGCAGAGGAGACATGTGTTGTGTTACATCAACTACTTCAGTGTGATGGGAGAAAAGGGACAGAGAACCATACCTAATCCCAACAAATACGAATGCACGCATTCATCCAAGAGCACTGGATGCCGCACTTGATGCCGCACAGGAAGGCCACACAAAGTGTCCAAGTGGTGCTACGGTGGAACAGCTTGTGCTAGAACTAAAGGCACGTCTTTTCAAAAGAAAGTTAAACTTGAAAATCGAAATGCAAAGTGGCATGGTGCAACCTCTTGCAGAAAGCAAAAGTTGAGTTTCAGGTTTTGGTTTTCACGTGTCATATTTGGGATTCTGGGTTAGGAACATAGGAAGCTGCCTTATACTGAGTCAGACCATTGGTCCATCTAGCCCAGTATTGTCAACACTGACTGGCAGCAGCTCTCCGGGGTTTCAGTCAGGAGTTTCTCTTGCCCTACTTGAAGATGCTGGGGATCAAATCTGGGACCTTCGGCATGCAGAGAATTAAGTTTCAAATCATCAAAATAAAGACTTTGCAACCACATCAGTAATGTTTCCCCACTCCTACAGCCAGTGATGTTCGTAACATTAGCTTCATCTCAATGTTAAGAATGTATGAAGAATAGCTTCTCATATTACAAGAGTCTTGCTAGGCAGTCGGCCTTCAGCAATGTTAAGGGTGCATGAAGAATAGCTGCCAATATTACAAAGACCTTGCTAGATGGAGGCCCTTCAGAAACGTCTTGGAACAGGCTCTCTTTGGAATAACATAAGCATCACCTGCAAAAGGGTGAGTTTCAACTAATCCATGATCAAAGGAGTATTGTTACATAAGCTGTAACGCTTTCAAGAAGTAGGAACGATTGGCAATTTATTTCCTAGTACAAACATATAAATATGCTTTACCAAACATTTTCTTAAATAAAATGCAATTGAAACTTTTGCTTGAAACAGTATAACTCGGGAATGACAGTTGTAGTAATAATATCACCACTTACCATGTAAAGATAAGACACAGCAATGTAGATATTAAAATCAGTACTTGGTTAAACATTGCAGATTGTGTGCGTTGGATGGCTCTATGAAGATCATTCTAGATTGAAGGAAAATAGAGGACAGTATAATGTTCAGATGTGATTTGTATATTAGACGTGCTTCAACTAATAATAATTCATAGAGTATTTAATATGGAAGTGTGCAATCTGTAGTACATGCTTACAATATAGCAATACGTGCACAGGTTCATTTTATTTATACATTAACTTGTTATTTCCCTTTCAGCTAAGGCATTCAAACCAAATTACAAACAAGATAAAGAAAAAATAGAAAAATCAATTAACATTACTAAGCAGTGGTATAAACAGTAAACAGATTCTAAAACATGTGACTCATACAATAAATTATATTAAAACCGGCTGACCTAAATAAAAATGGAGGCAGCAGTCAAGCCAGCATTTGATTTGAAATATAAGATAGTACATCTAAATGATCAAAAGCCTTATGAAATAGCAACTCTTACAGTGCAATCTTACATGTCTACTCAAAAGTGTCCTATCTTTTTTTATATATATATATAATTTTTTTATTATTTTTCAACACAACATAATACAACATAAACCTAAACAACATAAAATACAATACATACCGCATACCCCCGTGCTCCCCTCCCCCCAGGAGACCTTCGATTATACATTATTCTTCTTTCCAAAAATGTAAAGACTCTTTTGAAGGTATTTGCCCCTTCCCCGTTCTTAATACATATTCCAAAAATAGGCTCCATATATCTCCAAAATCATTCTTACTGGACATTCCCCTCTTTATTTTCATTTTACACGTTAGCTTATCATTAAGTGCCATGTCCCATATTTCTTTATACCATTCTTCTATGGTATATGTCCCTTGCCCTTTCCAGTTTTTAGCAATCATTATTCTGGCGGGAGCCAGGAGGTTGTTTATTAATTCTCTCTTATTTATATTCTCCATACCTTTTTCCCATATTGCTAGTAGAGCCAGCTTTGGGTTTAATTCCAGTTTACTTCCAATTATATAACTTATTTCTTTAAACACCCTTTCCCAAAATTTTTGTACATGTTTACAGCTCCACCACATATGGAAATACGTTCCAACCTCCTGACATCCCCTCCAACAATTCTTGGACGCTTTTTTATCTATCTGATGAAATCTTACCGGCGTTAAATACCATCTCCATACTATTTTATAATGATTCTCCTTAATTCTAATCGACAAAAGCTTTAACATTCTTGCATCCCATATCTTCCTCCAGTCATGTTCATTAATTTGTTCTTTTAAGTCATCTTCCCAAATCATTTTAAGCGAATCTCTATATTCAGCTTCCTCTGTCAGGATTTTATATATTTCGCTAGTTAGACCTTTTCTAGCTTTAATTACTTCCTTCTTTCCTCTTGATTCAATTAAATCTTCAAATCTTGTATTATTTCTACACTTCTTATTCATCTTTTTCCATTCCTGTGTCCATTTTTCCAATTGTAAACATTTGAACCAAGCTATCTTTTGTCCTTTTACCAACTCTCTAATTTGCTCCTTATCTGTCATTCTTTCCATCCAATTCCTTAACTTAATAATTTCCTGACCCTTCAAACTTCCTTCCAATTCTACTTTTAAATTCCTTGGGAAATTTCTCACAACTACCACTGGGGCGAGTGGAGAGTCTCCTGGTATTAAACTCCCTTTAACTTTCTCCCAGATCTCTAGAATGTTTTTCAGCAACGGGTTGTCCAGTCCCCTCAAATCTTTCTTTTGGATTTTATTATTAAAAAAAATATTTTGCATTTTGAAATCTGGTTCCCCTGTTTGCGTTTCTAACCATTCTAAATCTTCCTCCCCTAATATACTATTTATAACATATCTTAACTGATTAGCACTATAATAATTCTTTATGTTTGGAAGTCCCAAACCTCCTTTCTTTTGTGTCTTATACCATAGCCCTTTATTAATCCTAGCTCTCTTATCTCCATTGCAATAAGCATTCATCATATTTTGCCAACTCTTTAACTCTACATCCGATATTTTAATCGGTAGCATTCTAAACAAAAAATTAATCTTGGGTAATATCTTCATTTTTATAACCGCTATTCTACCAAACCAAGAATGTTTTAATTTCCTATATGCCTCTAACTTTTCCCCTACCTGTTTTTTCAAACTTACAAAATTAATTTCTTCTAACCTGTCTAAATCTTTTGCAATATTAACTCCTAAATAACGTACTATATTTTTAAGCCTAAAACCTAACTTAACTTTACCTTCCTCCATCTCCTCTTTGTTATAATTGAATAACATCATTTCTGACTTCCCCCAATTAACTTGTAGACCTGTGACCTCCCCAAATTCTCTCAAATGTTTCTTAATCAGGTCCCCCTCCTTCAGGAGGTCCTCTAATGTCAGTAATGTGTCATCCGCAAACATATTTATTTTAATCTTCTCCTTCCTCAAAAGTGTCCTATCAAGTTCAGTGGGGCTTAGTCCCAAATAAGTGGGTATAGGATAACTGTCAGTAAGTCTCACTGAGCTTAGGGATGTCGGAGAAATCCTCAATGGATGCAACTGTGTTCAGACTCTGAATGTTTACTTGCAGATTCTGCAGCAGATTGGCTTTTTCCAAGTCACGTGGATTCTGCAGACTTGTGGACAATTTTTGTTTGTGTCTTTGTTTGTTTGTTTTGTGTGTGTGTGATTTTTTTTTACTTTTGGTGGGGATTTGCACAAGTAGGAATGATTCTCTTACAAAAATCCGATAGTGTCAATGAGTGGACTACGGAATGAAAGATGCCTGTACAATCCATGAAACACAGGTAGAACAGATTTCACAGAATCAGTACATGCCTAAATCTGAGCTCAATGAGAATTATTTCTAACTAGACATGTGTCGTGCTCCCAAAGCCTCCCGCCTTATTGGGAGACAATAAACAGGTCTGCCACGTAATCCGCAAAGCTTTATTGAGGCAATAAACCACTCTTCCCACCTGAAGACAGCCTAACCTCTAGGAACTTTCCTCTAGGCAAAACTATGTGAACTAAGCACGACAGTTGTCCTTTCAAAAAAAAGGGAAAGTCTTTGCCCAAAACACTTGAACTTCAAGGTGGCTGGTTCTGAAGAAGCTTTTGGCGAGAAGCTAGCCGGGCCGCTCTTCTCTCACCGTTCTTTAGCTCCGCCCATTTGAGTCTACAGCAGACTCTAGGATCAGCTAGCCTTGAAGTGCCCTCCCCCTCAGCAGAATGCTGATTTCCCACAGACTGTGTGTTGTTAATGTTTTCAGTGATAAGTTCTGGCAAAGGTTCATCCCCAGCTGGTGAAGAGCCTGTGAGAATCACCTCCCCCACTTCCCATGTAGGCTGGTACGTTTCTGGTGCTGTCTCTTCTGCTTCAGAATCTGAGTCCGATTGATCGCCAGAAACTCCTTTCCCCAGCCTAAGGGGAACAGGCCTAGTCACGGCAATATGTATAGGATAATGTTTTTCAATTGAAAGCAGAGCTGAGCAAGGAAGGGGACTAAGCAGGCCTTTCCAGGCAGAGAATTCCACAAAGTGATCAGCAATACCAAGAAAGGCTTCCCTGTGGAATATCAGAAGGAAGGGGGTCAAGGAATATCAGCTAACTACAAGAGGTGGGGAAAACACATGAAAAAAGGAATCCCTAAGATTATGCAGAGGACTCAAGCCATTTATGGCTTTAAAGCAGAGGCAGGAAAACTTTTCCAGCCTGAGAGCTGAATTCCAATCTGTTAATGGTCATAGGAGGGCACATTCCATCTAAGAGTCTTACTGATTTTAAGCCTACAATGAAGTAAGCAGGGCAAGGCTTCTTCAGCATGTCTACTCATAAGTAAGCAGGACTGAATCACTCAGCGGCACTTTCAAATAGCATCCTAAGCACCATGTCTGTGCATGTCTACTCAGAAGCAGCGTGAGCAGCATGTCTACTCATAAGGAAGCAGGGCAAGCAAGCAGTATTGAATCACACAGCAGCTTCTTCCCAAGGCTTTGCTCCTGCAAGGAAAAACTCTCATCTCCAGTCAGCTGCTGATTACAGAGAAGAGCATTTCCCCACAGGGGAGAGGGGCGGGGCCTGGGGGAAAAGCTGCCAGGCCAGATGGGAAACACCTACAGGATATATCCAGCCTGTGGCTTCCCCATCCCTTCTTTCAAGGTAATAACCAGCCCCTTGAATTGGGACAAGAAACAAACTGGAATAATGGGCACTGATGCACTCTGCTTTTGACAGATGATGGGCCACAGAATTCTGCACAACCTGCAGCTTCTGGAGCTTCAAGGGCAGCAACCACCTTTGAATGAATTACTATCATCTAGCTGGGAGGTTATCGATGCATGGATAGGATAATGATCACTGTTATTCCCATTTAATATATAGAAATCTGAAAGTAAAAATTGACTGGGCTGCCCTATATGTTCACACTTTAAGAGGAAGTCTTTGAATCCAGACTAATATGCGACACTATCTACTGGACTGCAGCCATTCTACCATCTGTGATGCACTTCAATTGCCTCATTTCACAATAGTTCTAGTTCATTATACAGGACCAGGAATTTGCAGAACATTCAGGGAATGAGATCAAGAAATTCAGTTAGCAGCACTATTATTTCAAGGCTGATATTCGTTGCATATGTTTAGGCCTATTCTTACATTTGCCAGTTGGCTACAGGCCCCAGAGCCAAATATGTTAGGCAGAAATAAGTGGAGCACAGCAGTTCTTTAGGCTTGTCCCCATATTCTGCTTTTTTCATGGTCTGCATACCAGCATGGTATAGGAGCCAAGTATAATTGGTGTATTTGCTAAACTGGGACCTCAAAGAATCCTCAGTTCTTGTTGTCTGGAGCCAGCAAAAAAGAACCAACAAATCAAAGGGGTTAATGCTGGACCGAAGCTTTATTATGAGCATAGTCAATGCACTTAGATTCGTGAATACAGAAACTAATTGAACAACAGGGACATAAAACAGAAGGTTGGAAATGCCAACAGTAAAACAACTTCGACATTTGAAAGGCAAATATAAAAGCAATTAAGTGAACATATTTGGATTTATCCCAATTTACTCCCTAGGATTTTCAGTGGTATTAAACAGGCTTAAATCTAAGTACTATGATTTAAGTGGACTGCAGGGCAACATTTGTGCTTCTAGATGCATTTACTCATACAGAAAAAAAGAAGTTTTTTTCCTCCCTTTTCTTAAATCAATTATCATCTTAAATCAAGTATTCTATTATACTTACAATCATATTCTCCAAAGCATGCTTGGCAAGCCAACAGTTTAAAAATACTGGGATAAATAAATTTCTTAACGAAGGCCAGAAAATCTGAAGAAAAATACAGAAACACATTAAATGCATCCTCTAAAGTATCTCTGTAAGTGAAACTGCATCCAGCGTACAGAAAAAGTAGTTTCATTTTAAAACACCAAATTTCAAGCCTCATTGCTTTTCTGCTAGGCAACAAAGGTGGCAATAATACAGCTAAGAAGAATACACCCGACCAGGGAGAACTCTGACATTTAATCTGCTCTATTTTCATTCCAGTCCTTATTTCTGATGAAAGTTGTAGTCCAAAACACAATTGCCAGGAAGCATGTTTCAGGTACCTAGATTTAGATTGCCCAAGGGTTAACAGTTGCAGCCTTGCTTTCCTATTTTCCTATTGGTTTTGTTTGTTTGGCTTGGGATGTGTATGTAATATTGGGGAGGAGAGGTGTGTGTATTGGGAAATATGAAAAAAGTTGTTATAATATACCTGATACTAGGTGCTACAGGGTAATTAAAGTTTAAAAGAACAAGCGTACACTACAGTCTTACAATCTCAGCAATCAATGTAATGAACAAAAGCTACAACTCATTGTTGGGAGGATGGACTTTTAATAAAAACGAAGAGAAATATACCATAGCTAAAATAGAGTCAAAACTACATTCTTAGCTCTATTAATTGGTCTTATTAATTCAAATTAGCTCCACCAATTCATCAACCAAAACTTTAGTTGATTAAAACAATTCAGGCTTGCAGCCTGAAAAGAAATTTTATTTATTTAAAACACTTTTTGGGACATATTTTAAGAGTGGAACCCTTTCAAGGTTTTATGCTTGATCAAAACTGTACAGAACAGATACAATAACAGTGCAATAAATGTGCATTCAGTAAACATTACATAAAAAGAGTGATTGCCTATATAAAAAAAAATCATGTGCAGCCTTAAGATAAATCATTACAGAAACATCTATTCAGTCCTTTAATTAGAACTTCACTATTTGTAACTTCAAACTAAAGTAACTTATTAGCGAACCCCAATAGCCTGTCCCTCTCACAATAGAGAAATACAGATAAAGACTCACTGTAATGATGAAGGGAATAGCATTGACAATTTCCAAAAGGAAAGGCATCCGCACAACTTGTTCCCATATGTTTCCCTTGAAAACAAAAAGGTAAAACACAACACAATCAATAGTTAATTTTGTACATGAATATTGTGAAACATCGTAGGTGACAAACAGCAAAAGTATACTAATACACTCTCCATCTAAAATATACTAGTTTCTTCGAATACAAAACAGCTCTTAATTGTTGCTATCAAGCCCTACTTGTAAGAAGGGCCCACATATTCTTTTTAAATGTGTGAGTGGGGAGTCAGGCTTTGCCAACTAGTCCCCCTCCCCCCCAACATAGCATAATTCTAAGCAGCTCCAGTCCCTGGCGTCTGCACATACAGCGCGTTTCCAGAAATGGTCCTTTACTGCTGCCATAGTTGTGACCTTAGATCTAAGAAATGACAAAACCCCATCTCTCATTGAGGACAGGCAGCTGCAGGATGGGTCAAGTATGTCCCTAAGGCGGGCGGGGCAGCAGATCCAGGTTCAGGGGGCGAAAGAGGGGAGTCTAATGGACTCCCAGGCAGTTCCGTGCCTGGGAACCTACAACAGCCAGCTCGGGTCAGCCTAGGCCAAAAGCAGCCCGAGTTAGTTCGGGCCCAATTCAGAAAACTCCAAATTGGCCTCCAAAGCAAATTTTGTGTGTGTGTGTGTGTGTGTTTGTGTGTGTGTGGGTGTGCACAGCCCTACTTCAGACAGTTGAACAGTGCTTTACTTAACTGTGAACATTTTCTAACAGTGGCATTGAAGATTTTTTTAAAAAAAGACAGACACGTTTAGAGAACGTGATCTTTGAAAACGAACAACAAACTACTTGATACACTTAACAACCATGTACTAGGAGAGAGTGGGGTTGGGGATAAAACCATGAGTGCCTCATCAAGGAGATAATGTAGTACAAAGGCATAACTGGGTTTCACCCAGGGATGGGAGAACGGGGAATGTTCAAGCTCACTGAAATTCTCCATTCTTTACTTCAAAGCTCAGTTTAGCTCTCTCCTATTCCTGTCTGTGATCCATTTTTCAAGGTGTTAGAATGAAAAATGTGCATTATTCAAAGGTGCAAACTTTTCCCCATTGACTAAACCGGGAAAATGTGATAGATAGATAGATAGATAGATAGATAGATAGATAGATAGATAGATATTACAAATGCACAACTTTAAAAATGTACAAGTTAAAGTGCATTTTTAAAAGTGCACACTTTCCTCCCATTAAAGCATGAAAATGTATTTTAAAGTGTGCTTTTTCAAAGTGGTGCACTTTGCTAACGCAAACCCAAGTTTGCGAATTTGTGAACATTTTTGGATATGTGCTCTCCGTTTGCATTCAGGGTTGCAAATAGGCCATTTTCAAATGATTTGCAAACTGAAACAAAATTCTCATAGATCCCTAGTTCCAGATCAGTTGTTAGAACCAAAACAAACAAACAATATTTCCCAACAAAAATGAAAAGCTTGGGAAGCAGTGATTTAGTAAAGAGTGTCAATTTATTAAATGGATTTGCATCTTTTGCAGTAAGACACTTTTAGACGTGCAGGATCTGAGACAGAAATATTACTGCCAGTGGGCTCAATCAACGAGAAGTTGTCTTACATAAGCCCCATTGAAATAAACTGCAGCTACACAAGAGCACTTCACTGCAATAGAACAACTTTCAGGGAGACTGATTCCAATGCAAGCCTGGTCCCTAAATAAATATTTGCCTTTCTTTTTCTTTTCTTTTAAAAAAACAAAACAAAAACTATTACATTCAATATCATGCTATTCAATTAAAAAAGTGGATCTTATTTATTTAGAAGCACATGGTGCTCAGTTAATTAGGAAAGACTAATTAGTAAGTCAGGAAAGAATCTTGTTAGATCATGAGGACCCTGACCCAAAGCTCCACAAGACACAGGAGCTCTTCCTTTTCCTCACTATTAAGAAATACTCCCCAAACATATCATCCTCACCACCACAAGAGAACAGGGAAATCCTGACTCAATCGCAAGAGACTAGGGAAACCCTGAATTCAACATACACATCAGAGCCCATGTATGCACAACAGAGTGATTGGCTCAGTTGAATGCAAGGCTTTATTGTGCTGCAACGTTGAACCATAATTTCAAGTGAGAATTAGGCAGACCACTGAAAATTATTCAAATGCAGCATCTTTCTTCTGTTCTAATAAAAGTGACAGATATGCTTGACGTGAGTACTACTCATCAAGCAACAACTGATATCATTTCGGAAGGAATCTATTGCACGCACACACACATACGCTGAAGCTTCTCATTGGGTGCATGGTGTTTGGGGAGATCTTACATTGTTATTACTCAGACATATATTGAGTCTTGCATTTCTTTAATGGTAGGACCTGTATTGCATTGTGCTGTAAGCAGGCAAATCCATCGTGATCAAAATGTCATTGTTTACCATCGTGCATAGAATTATCACAATCGGTAGAGGCTGAAGCAGACTGATCTAATAAGAAAAACAATGGATTTCTAGTGAGAGAGCTCAGGAAGCCAAGAGCGGTGATGGGTAAAGTGGGGGGGGGGCAGGGGGGAGAAATATGAATTGCAATTTTAAAATCCACAGGAAGCTTGAACTGTTAAGACAATACTGCTTGTAACAATCTCTAAATTCAACTAATAAATAACTTTGCAAACTCACTTGTCTTAATTAAGAGAAACACGACTTCTTATTGGCAAGTGCCTCACTATGAACTATGGATTTAGGAGAATATGGCCGTAAGTACTTACTTTATAGCTGAGATAACTCAGGAGCGTAGCTTCCAACAGACTTATCGAAGCCACTGATACCTAAAGAAGTGACATGTGCATGAAATCTTACTCAGCCTTTGAAGATTAAGAAAACATGAAATAACAACACTGAAAGGTAATCAGTGTTTTGCTTTTTGCTTCTGAGGTAAAGGAAAAGATTGTGCCCCGCCTCTTTCTACCTCCAGATGTAAAGCAGATTGGCAGTTGAATATTACACTGATGATAGAGTAATTATAATAATAGATTTATTTCTTACCCGCCTCTCCGTTTGGATCGAGGCAGGGAACAACAGTAAATATAAAATATGATAAAATACATAAAACTGATTAAAAGCATGGCACACATTATTAAAATAGCAATAAAACATCATTAAAACATCCTAAAAACATTCTAAAATTCCACTGGATATGCCTGCCGGAAGAGACCAGTCTTTATAGCTTTCTTAAATTCTAAAAGACTGTTAAGTTGACGAGTCTCCTCCAGCAGGTCATTCCACAGTCTCGGAGCGGCAGAAGAAAAGATCCTCTGGGTCCTTCTCATCTGAGAAACACCAAGCTATTTTAGGGAATGCCAAGGGGGCTGCCACTGGTGGCCTCTCTGCACAACCCACTGACATTTGAGGTGACTGCGTAATGGTACGCCTGGTCCTGAAGGTAATCAAAGCTAGTTGGAATATGAGTAAAGAAGTTATTCTTCAAGCTTTCAATAGACTTTGGTCTCTTAATCCAGGCCTCTTCTCATAACACAGCTGCCACCTCAGAGCACACTTTGAACGACCTCTATATTGTGACTACTCCAGCCTGAGAGCTGTTTCACATGTTTCATTTCTCCATGTTGATTGACCCACATTGTAGGGTTTTATCTCCACTAACAATAAGCAAAGTTTGACAACATGATAGAGATAAATCATACAGTGAAACATAACAAGCCACATTGTATCAGACAAAGAGTGGCTTTGCCCAATATTTGATCTAGCCCAGTATCCCATTTCCAGCCCACAGACTAGCCAAATTCCTCTGGAGGCTCATAAATAAAGCATGAAGGTGATGACTTTCCACTGCTGTTGGACCCCAGCTTGATATTTGGAATCAACTGTATCTGAAACTAACTGCATTAAACAAAAATGTTGCAGCCATTCGGGACCTTACAAATCTATTCCACATAAACACCTGATTCAGAAACGGAATTAGTAGTGGTTTTGAGTCCTTATACTAAGATTTTCTTTATCTATAGATCTTTTCAAGTTCTTAAAATGCAAAATGCAAAAATAAAAAAATCTCAGATTAATTTGCCTCAGTCATTTCAAAACCACTAGAAAAAGTATTAAAGGGCTTAAAATAACTGCATAGACTCAATAACTACAGGATATTCTATGAACTGTTATTTGCAGAAACATATCATCATCATCCAGTCTGGAATCTTGAATAAGATTAGCATGAGAATTTCTAATTTTAAACGAATGTCCCTTGCTAATGAAAACCCAACATCCTGAACAACCGCATAATCAAGATTAAGCACAGCTATTAGGAGTCATGAAAGTAGAGAGAACAGCAGCACCAGAAAATTGTTGAAATGCCACAAAGTAAGCGTCACTGCTTCTGGCTGAAGTGAACCATATGCCACAAGCATCCAGCCACTTGGCATGAATAAACGCTTCGTTTTGGTGACAGAGCTTAGAATTCTAATCATCTCACCTTCCACTATGTACAATTTATAAGACTCTAACATTTCATGGGAGGGAGTATGTTTTGTTATGGGAAGTGGGCTCCTGGGCCACTGGCTTCTACGGTCTGAGTTGACACCGACCATAAAAGCTAGCATTGCTATCCAAGAAAGGGGAAGGGCACTCGTGTTTACCAGGCTTCTTCTGCACCTCTATCAATCAATTGGCAGCTTGATGAAGGTGAAGACAGACTAGGCTTGGAGGACTGCCTGTGACCCACCTCTTGGAGAAAAGGATGGGCAGGAGGACCACTTCAAGTAGAATATGAGCCAGAAGGAATAATAATAATAATAATAATAATAATAATAATAATAATAATATATTTATTTATTACCCGCCTCTCCCTCCGGAGAGAATGGCATATCCATGAAGGTGGTCGCTCAGCTTAGTGGGAGTTCTCTTTCAGTCCCAAATGTACTAAGCCCAGAGTGCTTATCTCAGCTGAGCACAGTCAGAGAAGGTGGAAGGGCACAATAACGGGCAGTGCAGTTCAAAAATAAAAGTCGGGAAGAGGCCGATAGAAGTTCAAGCACAAGGCTGAGAGGTATAGTGTAACTAATAAATTGAGAAGACAAAGGGCATCTCTTCATTAAGAGGAAAAAACAAACACTATTACAAGGCTTTCTTTTTCTCAGGTCTTTTTGTGTTCACTAGGGGCCCCTTTAGACAGCTACCAATGGTGACCACATGATTTTGAATTGACAACTTCCCCTCTGGGGAATGCTGTTCTGTTAAATGAAACTGCACCATCTAGTGGTGGAATAAATCCTGTGATAAATTAGATATTGCTTTATCTCTGTTTGATTTTTTAAAAAATGGGATTAACATGGGAAACCGTGGGAGACCTCCTGGACATTGGCAAAATCATGTAATGGCCCCGCAAACTTCCGTGAGTGGCCAATCACGAGTGTGCTATAAATCACTCATTTAGAGAAGTCCAAAGCTTTGAGAATGGTTGAAACCCACCCTCTTGGTGTCCCAGTCCAGCCCTTTGGGGTTCGCCAGATGGTCACGTCTTCTTCTCTTGGCCTCACCCTTTCCTTTGATTGCCAATCTTTTGGTGGTTACCTGTCTTTTGCCTCTCTTAAGTCTTAGTCACTGGAAGGAAGAGCTTTAAGCTAAAACATTCTATTATTTTTGATATTTTGGCCATATCCCCTTTTGCCTTTGGCTCTGCTCACCACTGGAATGTGGCCCTGAATGCTTCTCCAAAACTGAACTCAGCCCTTGGGCCGAAAGACTTTGACACCTCCTATATAAGAGGTTATGCAGATGATTTGCAGAGATGAAGAAGGAAAAGAGCTTTGCAAGGATTTATGTTAGAATGAAGTGGTATTATAATCAAACAAGAATGAAGGTGAGAAGAGTAGCTATTTTCACAGAGGCATCCTATGACACAGTATCGGGCATATGAATGGGGCTAATTATTTATTTAATTTTAAAGTTAGAGAAGTGCAGTTTGTCATATTTCTCATTATGATGCATCTTATGTCCATTAGACCCAAGCCAGAAAAAAAATATTTATTCTAAAATTCCACTGAAGTCAATGGGGCAAGCTGGTTGAACTAACATATCCCATTAATATAAGGTGCAGCTAACTTTCTCTGGATCATTATCACTGCACAGTGTGAAATTAATGGCATAAGACTAAACTTCAAAGATGAATTCATCTCATTGTTTGCTCAGGTTTTGTTTTCAAAGACCCCCAAAGTATACTGGTTTTATGAACTGATTTCACATGGAAAGATATTTGTAAGAAACTGAGAACAAAAGAATAACATTATATAATTATACTAGATGGCTAAAGACCCTTGAAAACAAATCGGTATTATGAATAACCAAAAATGGACAAGACTTGAAAACTAGGTAAACAAAATATTGATTTCAGAAACCACATACATCTTGTTAATTAGGAAGTAAATTCCCATACTCAGGAATGACTAACAATGTTTACTTATAAAAATTACAAGATAAAAGTAATTTTACATAAAATACTGCAAAGCTGATTTAGCAGCAATTACAAAAATACCAATTCAATAAACAAGAATGAAACAGATCAGAAAGGTTTAGTCTTTCAACCTAGCTTTTGTTTAAAGTGGTGTGTTTTGGCCTTATACAGTTCCACACCTCACACACACAAACCCCCAAAATATTTATTCACAAACACACACTACCCAGACTAGAGCTTCTTCTTTTTTAAAAAAACAATGATGCTGCAGGCCCTGCTAGATGTTCCCCTAAAATCGTGGAGGCTGCCAGAAACAGCAGCTATATATATGGTTTCTATCTCCCATTCTGTAACATCTAGCAGAACTTGTGTTGAGACTTAATGACATTTTGCATTTCCTTCCTCTGCCATCATCAGCCAACAATGTAGAGTGGAACTAGGGGGAAAATGGAATGTCATCAAATCACAGCTTTATACATTGTGGACAATGGTATCCACCTCAAAACCATCATATGAATTGTCCTTTTGACTGAAGACCACTGTATTTCTGCACAACACACAGTCATTTCAAAGGGACACAGGAGAAGAATCATGGTGAATTAGAGATATCTAACTAATTGGGAAACAATATGCTACCAATAGCTTATATTCAAAAGAAAGGAAGTTCACACTTTCTTCTTGACTGATGTCGTGGTATTATATTATCTCTCCAATTTCTCAAAACCATCCATGACTCTAGTAATGAAAATGCACATCTGAAATTGCTCTTTGAAACCCACAGCACACTTCAGCATCGTCATAAAGATAATGCTACTTCCAGCCAGCCTCTTAGCTTCTATGTTATTTAATAAGTCTTCAACAGTTCATCCATTGCAGGAAGTTCACTCCTTTGTGTGCAGTGGAGAGGCATGCATGCTCCCTCCTGTCGGAGGAAGTCAGCACTCTATGTCAATGCCTGACCCATATATCATCCCGTTTTGAGGGAGAAGAACATTGTGATTGGGCATCAATATGGAGGCAAATCCAAAGTTCATTTGCACCGTTGAGCTGGTAGCTTGTTGCTCCATCAAGTGAACAGGAGAGCAACCAGAGTAATATATAAACCCTGGGTTTACTCTTTACAAACAAAGCTAAATGGCAGCTTCCCAGTTGTAATTTCATGCTCAGTTCAGATGTAAGTGCTTTGCAATACCTTAGGCTGGGATCCAAATGTCAGAGTTTTGTGCACAGAATGGGATTTTCCCAGTGTGGTGCAAAGGGCTACAACATGTGGGGGGGGGGGGGGGAGAAGAGAAAGAATCACTGACTCTTTTCCCATGTTCAAAAGTGCTTTCTGCTTGTGCATGGAGCTCTTTGGACACCAGCATCGCAGCGCAATCCTACCCATGTCTATATTCAGTTCAATGGGGATGACCTCCAAGTTAAGGGTGTATAAGATTGCATCCTCATTCTTTCAAAACCATTGACTTTGCCTGGCTTTCTGAATCCAAACTTCCTAACTGGCCTCTCCACTAGTTTGCCATCTGACTGGCATTCTGTGTTGCTATCTGTAATTACTCATCACTTGTTTTGAAATGTAATTAAGCAACATCTGCATGAACTGCATAAAACTGAAATCATACATTACCTGTAGTCCCCATAAAGGCAAGCTTCTGTTCACCCAAACAATAGGCGACCTGTGAAATTACAGCAACGAAATTAATGCACCTTCAACTGAATGATTGGGAGCCTGCTCTGAGGGCCAAATAAGCTGTATAAAATAATGTCATAGGAAACAAGTTAAGAAAACTAGCATGCCCCCTTTGTGGCATCCTAGCTGACAACCTAAATAGATTCTCCTCCCTTAAAAATTTCAATGCACTGAAAATGTTACAGTCCATACAATCAAAACAAACCCCTAGAATACAACAGTGAGCCTATCCACATTGCCTTTAAAACAACTTCTTTCTGTTTAAAAACATGGTTTTTAAGTCGTTTCATTACATGCTAGGACACACACTGAGCAGTACTTACATTTCATAGTGACTGCTTTCTCCGTGTTCACTGGTGTATTACAGGGTTAATTCCTTGACTCTTCTTGTTTAGTTTGTGTTTTGCAGGCTGCTTCAGTTACTGAGACAGAAGTGGGCGGGTTAAGCAGGCTGCAAAACGAAACTAAACAAGAAGAGTCAAGGAATTAACCCTGTGTGACACCACTGAACGCTTTGAGGACGGAGGAAGCAGTTACTATGAAATGTACGTACTGCTCAGTGTATCCTAGCTCGTAATGAAATGACTTCAAAAACCAAGTTTTTAAACCGAATAGAAGTCGTTTTAAAGGCAATGTGGATAGGCACACTGTTGCATTGGAATAGTTCTTCTGCCAAAATGCTGAGTAAATGAGGAGGTTCTCAATATCTTCAATAATGTTACGCTAAAAAAAGGAGGGGGGATTAGGCCCTCCTTTTTCAAATAATTGAAATGGAATAAGAAAGCCACTGCAAGCCACTTTTGAAGTTCAGGGGAACCTAAAAAACAGACTGCAACCTGGGAGAACTTGGCTTAACTCCAGCAAAGCCACAGACTCACTGAGCTGAATGGCTTTCCTACATAATCCAGAGCCATTTGAAAAACGTCAGTCACATGTTTGGGAGGAAGTGGGGTGCTGAATGCAAATTCTCAATGGATAGGGTTCATAACCATCCTCTCCACCATACCTGTTATATTTTTCAGTCAAGGCAAGACTTATCAACTATCTACCCTTCTTGCAAAAGCACAGTTCCTGTTCACATCAATAAAGATGTTCTTTAGGGAAAGTACAACTTAACATAAAACATCTCATTACTGTTGTAAACGCAGCTTGAATACTTACCAATCTATCTTTGCAGAAGTGTTGTTTTGACTGGAACATCCCCGGATTAATTCTTTGCTACCAGATATCCAAATGTAAAATCCATTTTCATTTGGAGAACAGCATAATAGCACAACAAAATTATATTATGGGGGGAAAAAAAGTCAGACAAGATAATTAGCTTGTTGTAACAATACTTTTTAAATGGTTGCAAAACATTATGCAGAACAATCCAATAGTGTTTTGTCTGAGAAAAGGGAGCACTTAAAAATGAACAGGGTTGATAAGAAGTCTACCTGCATGAAAGGAGACACATATTGGGGCCAGGGATTGCTTGTTTATACAACAAATTGGCAATGGGGCAAAAATCCGCCAGGGCCTGTGAGAGCAGCAGACGCCTCCGCATCTGGCACTCCCAGGCCCGATATATGCATTGGCAGATTTTCGCCCATCACTACCTGTAGGACAACGGGGGCGCAGGTCCAGACAGGACTCAGTTCTGCCCTGACCTTTGCGCACTGTTTATCCTTTCCCTGCTGCCATCAGCAGTGTGTGGGGAGAGAAACACAATTTCCCAAAGGCTGCGGAAATCTCTTATTTTTCCCTTCCACTCTAATGGCAAGTGGAGGGGAAAATACACAATTTCTCCAGCCTTGAGGAAATCGCATTTCTTTCCCCCACACACACCCCATACTGACCATGGCCTTAACGGGCCTCTTGGATTAAGAGGGCCTGCAAAGCCACGGTTGGCATGGGGAGAGGCAAATCACACTTTCTGGAGCTGCTGGAAAGTGTGCAATTCACCGGGCACACCATTATAACTGTGTGCTTTCCAGAGGCCCCGGAAGGCACACTTGGCCTCACTCCCCCATACCTATTATAGCCTTAAAGGCCTTCTTAATCCAAGGGCCAGCTGGGCGCCCTGCAAGTTCTTCATTCCCTATAATAAAAAAATGCCATGAATCTTATAATATGTTTTTTAAAACAAGAGAACAATACTTTAGGAAGTTAACACAGTATATTTAAAACACATAACCACAGAAAAGGAAAATATGGAGCAGGCACCAAAAAATAACTTCCAGAGAATCTCTGCTTTCATTTTTAGAAAGTTCGGTTACAATTCTATCCTTCCTGTTCGTGAAGGTATGCTTGAATGTGTGAGAACTAGAGACATACAGATTTTGTAAAATCTGTTCTGCCTGCATTTTGTGGATTGTCAAATGCCTTTCATTCCATCATCCACTCATTGATGGAATTGAATTTTTTCAAATTTCTCAAATTTGCACAAATTCGCATTTGCATAAATTCACACTTATGAAACTGTCCACCCCATTTGCAAATCCCTCCCCCATGTGTGCACTTTCATACTTTAACCCAGGGGGAAAATGTGCATTTTTGGCCACTGACTTTTTTATTTTACGTATTTTTCTACGATTAAATTTGCGTAAAATTCCAAAACTTTTTTTAAAAAAAACAACTGAGATGCAAATCCATGGAACCCATGAAACTCGGGAAAAAACCATCTACTGTGGAACCATGGGTTGGATTCATAAAGATCCAAATTCATTTGATTCCATTGCAGATTTCTCCATCCCTAGTGAGGTCTGCATGTGCTAAAATCCCATAATCCAAAGAATGACCAAATCAGTTTCTATTGTTGAAAGGTTTTACTACTCCCACATTTGCCTCTCCCCCCTGTCTTGCAGAACATGGAACAGAACATATGTGAAGGATGACATTGCGAATTGAATGCAAAGGTGCCTTTCTACTAGTGACAGGCCTCCTCTGCTCACACAAGGGGTGTTTCCAAATGGACGGGAAATGGTTATGTGAGATATGTGACCATGAATCCTCTGTTTGGCCAAGGACTTATTACAAAAACGGGCAACATCAATTAGTAACATTAGACTAGTAACATTAACATGAGCTTCATTAAAGTCAGTGGCTCATTTTACAGGGGATCTTTTAAAAACTGGAACATCTTGTACAATAAAGGCTTTCATTAGCATCGTGCAAAGTGATTTATTCAAGACCTTTTGATGGCCCATGAAAGTTTATTTATACAATAAAGACTTAATTCCCTTACTCATTGTTTCTAATTCTGTAATCCAGCCCCAGATACATTTTAGCACTGCACTGTGAGAAGTCTTCTGCTAGCTCTTCAGGTCTTCGCAGAACAGCGCTAATGCATTTTCTCCTTCCACTTACAGATCTCTTTCCGCTCACAAGCTGGAGAACATATTTTCCTTAATTTATATAGATCACTGACTTCAGTTTTTCACTGTGCAAAATTTGGACTGCCTAGATGAAGTTGGTTTAAAATGTATTTACACTTAATAATAAACAGTGTCCATAACTCTACTTATAGTGAGTCTCCTGTCTTAGAAACTTAGTTGGGCAATAATTTGATTTGGTTCAACAAAAAATCTACAAAACTGTGTAAGCTTTCAAATTCCTCAAACAACAGCAGGGGATCTAGACTTGACCAGGCTAAGAGTAGACCAATTGAAATCAACAGGACGTATGTTAGTAATGACTGAATTAAGTCTCATTGTTGTCAACGGATCTAGTGTGACTAAGTCTAGATCCAATCCTATGTATTAGCCAGACAATTTTGGATTTCCCCAAAATTAGAAGTAATTCACCCTCAAAAATCATCCCCCACTCTCTCTCACACACAGAGGAAAAGAGAAATAGAAATTTAGTAGAATAAAGGACAGCTGGGCCACATATCCCGTATACAATGTTTCTCACTAATGAAACGAATCCCAAACATGTTTACGTGTAGATTCCACTGATGGGAATTAAGAATTGTGCTTTAACAATTTGGTACTCCCACTAATTGAAAAGCACCAGCTAGATTCTATGATGATATGAATCTATGCCATTGTGAAAGATTGTTGTTATGATTCAGTGTAGCATATATAAATTATGAACCTGGTAAACTGGATGGTTCTTCTTTTTTTCTAAACAGTGATTGTGATCATAGTAATAGAACCTTGGATGGCAATGCTTTCATTTTGAACAGACAAAAGCAAAACATTGTCCTTTAGAACGTGAAAACATAAAAAAAAAACAACCATACTGGATCAAACAAAAGGCTTGTCTAATTCAGCATTCTGTTCCTGCAGTGACCTACCAGATGCCCCAATGGGAAGCCCAGAAGTAGAACATGAATGTAATAGCACCCTTCTGCTAATGTTCTCTAGCAACTGGTACTCAGAAGCACACTACTTTCCTTTAAGGGTAGTTGGGAGCAAAAAAGCACCAAGCCAAAGTTTAGAAATAATTAATACGGGGCCAATTCAAGTCAGTAGCTCGTTTTACAGGGATTTTTTTAAAAAACTGTTTGAAACATCCTGTATAATAACATATTTCATGAAAATGCAGCAACGTGATTTCCTTATTACATCCCAGCAAGGAGAAAGTTGTAGAACATCTTGTAGAAGGAAGCAAATTTTAATTATAGACTGAATATTGTATTTACAAAAGTAGTAACAGTATAATCCAGAATAAATAGACATGTAAAATCCCTTGTGACTTTCAAAATGAAAATGTTGTTTGTAGTAGAAAATTAAACTGGCTTTCGACCAACAATTATACTATTTGATATGAGTAACAACGTATCCAGTTTACATACAGACCAAGCCAAATGCTGGATTAGTATTTGTACCTGTCCCCCTTTTGATTTATACTATTTTATAAAAAATAAGGCTGCATTTTCAACTGTGATCTAGGTTGGCTAAATCACTGTTCTTCTACCCCCGGCCAGGAAACCTAGAATCCGTGGGAAACTGCACCCTATGCTTTCAAGGACAAACATTGTCACAAACAGGTAGGGATGGGTGAAATCGCCAAGTGCTCACGCTATGGGTACTTGCCCCATTGCTGCTGCTACTGCAACCACAAACCAGGCTGCATGAGCCTCACTGCAGGCTGTCAAACATCTTAATTGGAAGCCAAATTCTGTTGAAGAAAAGGGTGTGCACTTCCTACATACATTGCTTCCCTGCAGAATTGCTGGCATTTGGGGGGGGGGGGGTGGCGGTTGGAACAGGGTGGAGTCTGCACAAATGACCATGGCATGTGGGTCATGTGTTGCCCATCCCTGAAGTAAGCATTACAAAAAACGAAAGAAAGAAGCAATCACTTTGATTTTTTTTAAAAAAAAAGGGGGGGGAAATGGTTCAACTGTTTTGCCTACTGTGAGAACTGCCCAGAGAGCTTCAGCTATGGGGCAGTTTAGAAATGTAATGAATATATAATTATTGAATACACATTGCAAAAATTAATAGCAGATATAAATTAGTAACCAGAACAATATATTGCTTCTATAAAATGTATCCATAGCCTTGAGTGGGTTATTAAACTTTGCTTAGAATCTTGTCTCCTGGCCTCACCCCGTAAACAGTGACAGCTGAAATTAATCCTCTTTAGATCAAATATTATATATAAGGCTGATCTAGGCAAAAACATTTAGAGAGACAAACAAGAGAAGTAAACATTACCATCCACGTTGTTGAGATGGATCATCCAGGAGCACTCGAACTATATACAACAAACAACTGAGCAGCTTGAGTGAAAAATTGAACAAGCGTATTCTGAGGCCTGTTATGAAAAAAGAAAGTGAAACAAACCAACAAAAACCCAGTTTATTTGGAAGTTATAAATCCATATTTATTATAAACTGGCTGAAAAGCCATTTCCTTAGCAACCATAAAGAAAGAAAGAAAATCAAGAATGCTCAAATATTAATCAATACAACTTCGGCTAGATAGTCTTAGCTCAGGGCCATCTAACTCCAACAGGGGAACATTCAGGAGAAAGGCAGGTGAAGATATCAGCAGATGCCTACTCCTAGATCATCCGGATTCTACTCTTTTCCCACACCTACACATTTACCCATCATGGCCATGTAAGAGCCATATAAGAACCACCCTGTGTGAAACAACCATGAGAGGGAGGAAGGGAGTCAATGGCATCTCTATAGTTCTGCTCCTGGGCTGGACTGCCCCATCCCCACCACTGGAAAGAAAGTGAGAATCCAGGCGAAGACATCAGAAGGAGCCTACTTCTAGATCAGCCGGCGTTTTGTTGTTGTCGTTGTTGTTTTAAGTATAAGCTTAGCAACAATTCTGCTCGACAAAAACTAAGGGTAAGGCACAAAATGTCCGCAATTAAAATGATTTAATGTTAAAAAGTACAAATATTAAAAACATTGTATTCAAAACGTATGAGTCATGATATATAAAATAAAAATAATTATGAATCCTAAAAACTGCGATGTTAAAATGATATACTGATATAAAAGGACACATGTGACAAAATGTGAAACTATACATAATAAAAACCTTAAAATAGTACAAACGGACATATTTAGAATTTTCGTTTTCACCAGTGACCTGAGCAAAACACTACTGTGGCCTGAGCATGAATTAAATGTTTTTTTCATTGGAGGGATGAATGTGCATCCATATATCTTTGGCAAACGTTCACTCTAGGTGCACTGTTGCTTGATGAATATAGTGGCCAAAATAGGTTTAGCGAGGTGGGCTGAAAAGAAAAGAAAAACATATCCTTCTCCTCTGCAATAGTTTCTAATCCATTTACTAACAATTCTGCTACTACATTTTACATACATTGGAAGCCACTTCAGGGATTCTGGTTAAAACGTGCAATTCATATCCTGCCAACTAGGTCCGCCCAACCCATGAAATAGGGTGCGTCACCCACATCAGGCGGTAGAGTTGTAGGAACAGCAAATTGAGCCATTCCCTTTGCCCCCCTCCTGCACCACCGCCTCCCGCAGGTGCTCTATGAAGCCCTGTCAGCCAATCCCCCACCATGGCATTTGTTGTAGCGAGAGAGCAGCCAGCCACGCGCCCTGTTTCCCCTTCGAGAACTCCGCAGCTGAAAGAAGCTAGTGAGTTCCCTGGATGAGCTCCCACAAGCTTCTTCTTCTGGCTGCATGGCTTTCCCTACAGACAGGAGGGGAAGGGGTGCAACAAGACAGCGGGAAGTGTTCTCCCCACTTTAGGCAATGCAAACTTTGTGCCAGGGCTGCCACCAACCAGATAGATAGACAAGATCGATAGATCGATCGATAGATTGATAGATATCTTGAATGTCTTCCACCCCCCCAATACTTTTGTGCGGAGAATGTTTGTGGGAACCTATAAAATATTGAACTATATTCATTTGGAGTGGAAGCTGCACATAAACCACTTAAAAATCAGATAATTGAAAGTTGGCGCTACGGTATAAATTATTTAAAATGCAACACTCCTCTAAAATATGGCATTCCCTTTCATATCTATGCACAAGAAGCAAAACAAAACAAAACAAAAACTTTGCAAGGCCAGATTTGCTCATCTGTTTTCAACAGAGATTCGAATCTAACCGTTAGATAATCTTCTGTGGGTCAGCACAAAGATTGCTGTTGGTCACTGAAACAGGCACAGTTATATTCCTAGATGTAGCTTAAATTAATCAGAGCAATTGGTATATCATTACTTAGTATATACCATTTCTAGATTGTGGGCCTCACCATTACCAGTAGCTGTAGCACAGCTTCATATATATGTATGTTGTTCACTCTATAAACAAAAGAGAACCTTTTAAAAAAAAACCTAAGCAAAGCGTACAGTGATTCAATATTTCCTAAAGGCTTTGCTGTTGTTGCTACTGCGACCACAGCAAATAGCAACATAAGCAAACACATTGGCAACCTGTCCAACACTTTGCATCCTCCATAATGCCCTAGATCTACTGCCGTTTCAGGATATTGTGAGAGGAAATTACAGCTACCCCCCCCCCAAAAAAGTGAAGAAAATGCTTCAAAGTGGCCTTCTTTTTCGTAGGAGGGAGGGTGAGAAAAAGAAAGCACCGACAAATTTTCTCCGAAAGCTACCTCCAGAGAAATTTCAACCTGGCTATCCTTTCGATCGTTATTGATTGATAGGCCGCAGTTCTGAGCCTTACAGTGATAGTGAACTAGGCAGATGTAGCATTGGATAAAGTTGGACTTTGAAGGGACCAAACCCGGTTTCATGACAATGAACTGGCAAGCATGGTTACAATTTTCTAGCATGATCTGTACAACAGGCATATTATGATGACAAAAAGATAATCCTATCTGTGCCATTCCTGAGCTCCATCGGTGGGATTATGTGTATGTGTTGACACAGAATAAAACTAAGATAAAGACTGGGTTCATATAGTGCAGGGATGGGACAATGTTTTCACCCTGACGGCTTCATTTCCATGTGGGTAAGGTGCAGGGAGTCACACAATACAGGTGGGCATGGCTAGTGCCACACATGGGCAGGGTCCAAGCCACATATACACTGCATTCGTACACATCAATCTACACACTCCCTCCATTCTTACACATCCATACGTCAACTCAGAACCCTACACTCCTCACCATCCACATGCCCTAACTCCCTCAAGTCTCCCCCCATCCATCCAATCCACTCACAGTTCCTCCCATTCACAAACTAAAACAACCCCACCCCCTTTTTCCTGAGCAAGACTAGAAGAGATTTGTCATTTGGACCCCCACCCCTTTTGAAAGATCCCCCCTCTGCCGTGGGGGATGGGAGTGGAGAAATGAGAGTCTGGTTACAGACATCCTGGCAAAAGATGAACACGGGGCTACATCTCCCAGCATGCTTTGTGCAGTACCTCCACTCCCCTTCCTCCTCTTGTTACTGCTTCATAGAATAGGCTATTTGTTGAGGCAATGGTCATGTTAAAAGTGCACTGAGGATTTTTTGTTGTCGTTGTTTTTGTTGTTTTGCCACTTGACACACAGATTACAGCCATGCCATCATTCCGTGGTGATGGTATCAACAGTCTCAAGATGATGTCATTGATCTGCATGGAAGCATTTCTAAGCATTATGATCAGATGAGAGATCACCTGACACAGAGGAGACTATTTTCCCCAGCATTCCTATGACCAGTGAGCATGGGCTCTTTGTACATACTGACTACCCACATATGTAACCAATGAAGCAAGGCTAAGCAATCTCAAACTGCTAGCCAGGACTCCAACTTGTCCTATCCCTGAGATGAGTGACAAGCTGTTTTCATTCTCAGAGGGTAGAGATTGGAAAAGGTGCCAGATGCCAACATCCAGGACAGCAAATATCAGCATTTGTGGCGGTAAGAAACCATACAAAAGAGAAGTGAAACTCCTAGTGGGATGAATCAGATTCTGACTTTGATAGACCAGTCTCATTAACGAGGATTAGAATTTCTCCTATATATTATTCTCTAATTCCTTATTCACTTTACATTATTCATCAAATGCTTCCTACTCTTGACAATAGTGCCATCTGGCAAAGGCAACTGTTGAACGCTAATGACACTAAATCTTAGTAATATGTGAGGTTAATACATCCCCATGGTGTTTTCAACATGTTTCATAATAGATTACTTAATGTCCCCAGCATTGTCCATTTTCCATATGAGGTTGCATCAATCATGAACATAAATACAATTAACAAAAACCTTTTGGTTTAACATGTTGTGTTAAGTTTTTCCATGTTTGCTCAAGTTCCAAAATGCTGGGGCCATGCCTTCAATCAGGGGTGGGCAAGTTGTGGCCCTCCAGATGTTTTGGACTACAATTCCCATTGGCCCTAGCCAACTATGCCAATGATGAGGGATCACTGGAGCTGTAGGCCAAAACATTTGGAGGGCCACAAGTCCCTAATAGATTCATTACCTAGGCAATATGGGTACTTAAAACATAGAACTGTTGCTTCAGTTTCATGATAGCTTCAGTTGCACTGAACAGACAAATCTGGGACTCAGATCCATAATTCTGCCACTGACAGGCATTCAGGTAGTGGTGAAGCTGGAACTAGCCACAATGTGCGCACCCACATTCTCCTACCCAATTTAGCCCTGCACACAAACAGGCACACATCTGAGTAGGGCTTAAAGCAGAGCACATTCTAGACCTTTCCTTCTCCCTGACTTGACACAAGAAATAAATGTTTGCATCTATCTCAAAATCAGCATGCACCACCCTCAGTCCAAACTTTCCTACACTGCCAAGTTTCAGGTCAATCCTTTGAGCCATTTTTGGATATCAACCGTAGAACCGGATGCCTACCTAATGTGAAGTTATAATGGAGGAATGTGATTCATCTGACTCACTGGCAGGATCTACAGTACTCTACTGCTCTATAACAGTTGATAACGGTATTGACAATAGCTGGGGCCCATGACACATTCTAGATACCGTTTTCAAACTGCTTTCAAAGTGCTATATCCTGCTTGGTGTAGATGTGGCCACTCTTAACACAGCATAACTGTGGCCTTTTAATTCCAGTTAACGGAATGTTGGGGAAATCTAATCTGGAATGAAGCAATACTTTTTTAAACATGATTTTCAGCTCCTTGAGCATCCTACTTTACAGACCTTAAAGCATGACCACATAGCTTCTTCCCTTTCTTTTTGTCCATTGTCTTAATCCTAGGAAAACCTAACTGCTGTTAACCAAATAAATCTTCCTTTTTCAAGTTAACCTTGTGGAAAACTTAAGTATTATTATAGCCCAATTCAACGCAAGATTACCCAATGGTAAATCCCACTGAGTTCAGCAAGACTTTTTCCCTAGTAATTAAAACTTCGGAGGGCTCAAAAAAAAGTGTGCAAATCCGTTACCTAGAGATTTTGGATTACTTACCATGCCTAATTAAGAGACGGCTTCTATTTCCTTGGAGAAAAGAGCTGAAGAAGCCTTCAGGGATAGCCTGAAGACTTCCATGAAAATTGAATTGTAGGAGTTCTTCGGTTTGCAGGTGGTGTGAGATTTGCTTTAGCGTGCACATACACACACACACACAAACACACACACTCAGTTCCTCTTGCTGAAAATCAGACTTTAATGCCACTTTTCCCCCCAAAAAAACTTTACTGAAAATTAACTTGCTGCTAGTTGCAAAATATATCTGCACCCAGACAAGTAATTCAAACCAAGGATAATAGATAACAAAGGTGAAAGATTTATACGATCTGAAGAGAAACCAGAGTAGATTGATTTTATTACTAATCTGGGAATGCTTATTCCCAGAGATATATCCCAATGGATTAAAATAAATCTGAATAAGTTAATCGAGGAGATTGTACGTGATATAGACAGATGGGTACCATTAAAATTGAGTTTGTGGGGTAAAGTCAACACACTTAAGATGAATATTGTACCTCGAATTCTCTACGTTATACATGGGATTCCTTTACCTATACCTGGCAAATATTTTCAACAACTCAATGCTTTGTTGTGTAATTTTTTCTGGGGTTCTTCCCCACCTCGAGCATGCAACTTCTGATAACAGAAGGCGGGTTTGGATTTCCAGACCTCACTTTGTATCATCGAGCCTATCTATTGACTTGTACTAAGTTTTGGTCTTCTCCAGTTTGCTTAGATATGCCACCCTGGTCAGTTTTTGAATCCTTATGGTTAGAACCGCTTTCTAAATGGATGGCACTCGGTTCTCGACATGTTAGATTAAATAATCCTCCTCCTACAATCTTGGCTGCTAGAGAGATATGGTATATAGTATTGCATCAACTGAAGGTTGACCCATTTTCTCATGCAAAATTGACTTTATGGGGAAATCCAGATTTAAAAATTGGAAAAAAAAGTTTTTGTGGAGGACATGGACAGATAAGGCAATTTTTACTTTGGATCAATTAATAGGTTCAGATGATGAGTTTTTGCCATTTTCTAATTTGCGTGTTATATATAATTTACCTGCTACGGCTGAATGGCAATACTTACAATTGCAACATTTGCTGAAATCTAGGTTTGGGCCGGCTGCCTTTACAGCCCCAGAGCCTCCGTTACAATTAGAAACACTTATAGTAGTTGAGCAGACACGTCGATCCACCCATATATATATATATATATATATAAATATAAATATAAATATTTAGTAGTAGTAAATAAATATGATACTCATAGTTTAAGACAAGATTGAAATCGAGAATTGGAGTGTCCTATTTTGCCCAACCAATGGATGGTTGCCTTAGAGACTGTATCTGACGTTCCTATGGATCTTAGGCTACACCTTATTCAGCAAAAAATCCTGTTTCAGGTCTACTGGACCCCACAACGTCTTTTTAACAAGGGTCTATCTAACTTATATAATTGTTGGAGATGTAACACACCTAATGCTTCTTTCTCATATGTTTTGGCAATGCTCAGTAGTCTCCTCCTTTTGGGAGGAGGTTACAATAAGGATAAATCTTGTCCTGAATCAATCTTTAATATGGAAGGATGTGCATGCCCTTCTAAACTACCTGCTGGTTTCTTGGAAACTAACACAGGGTCAGTGCAAATGGATTTTCAGAGCCCTTATGACAGCTAAAAGATGTATACTAACACATTGGAAAGATAAATGTTCACCACCCATAATTGAGGACTTAACTGTATCAACATTTGAATGGGTGCTATACAGGCACAACTTGAGAATGGATAAATATATGGCTATATGGTCTGATTTTTTTGAAACCTATGTATAATTCTCTCCTTTTTTTAACATTCGATGAAAAATGATCGTAATGATGCAATGTGATTTTTTTTACCATGTTTTTATTGTTCAGTTTTTTTGAAATTCACAATAAAAGGGGGGAAAGGATAATAGATAATGTGTTTGCAACTCAAGAGGAATAACACTTTTAATTACGATGCATAGCACAGAGTTTGAAAGAAGAATGCTTGTGAACTTTTGAATTATACAGCATGATCTTTCTGAAGAAACAACCTGTGTTGCTGCACCTTCTCACTTTTGATACAGCCTCCATGAGAGGGCCATTTTAAGTGGCTCCATCTGGCAACCCATTTGTACACATACTTTCTCTTTCTGGATTGGACAATTTCCTCCATGGGTCATAGTACATCCAAGTTCTACATCAAAAGGAGATTTAGTTAAAGCAGCCACCACATTGTGACCATATCATGTGCATCAGCCATCAGCCTCTTGCATTGCAGCTGATACAGATGAAACAAAATTGGCCTTCCAGAAACAGGCACACCCTCATACTAGGGATGTATGAGAATTTTGTTTTTGCTTACAAAACATGTGAGCATGCCCTGTCCAAATATAAGTGCGAGCATGTGTCCACCAAAACTATGGGCGAATGGGCGAACGCATGTTCACATTTGGCTCGCTCCCAATTTCCTGAACAATTTGCACAAATTTTGTAATTTGCACAAATCTGGGAGATTTGCACAAATCTCCTATTCGATTTCTGCTCATTTTGCGCAAGTTTCCTGTATGTACAGAGTGAGCAGTGATTGGGAAGTGAGCATGAGGCAAGACACAAGACAATGTTCAGAGAATCCTCATGATCTCGAACATCACTCATTTGTCCATACCTACCTCATACACCCCATCTGAAACCTTAAGGTGCCAGGAGTTTTAAACCACAGACTTTGGTAGCCAGGCCCAAATGATGTATTCTCCCATGCCAAATCAACAGCTATCCAATATACGTGAGTAACACCAAATGCAGAGAGCCATTAGCAGGTATTGCAACCTTCTGACTCAATGACTATCAGTCATTAAACCATGCAGTCTATTGGGGATAGATTTGGGGCACTTGTACCCAATCCCAAATCTAAGCCTGGGATGGTTTTTTCCCTATAAAGGGTCATTGTTCCCTATACAGGGTCATTGTTCTTAGAAATGGATGGTTTGGAGCCAGAAATACTATTGTGTTGGAGCCAGAAATACTATTCTGTCAACTAGGCAAAGTCAGAAGGTCAGATTCCTGACTTTTATATCAGATATGACTCTGCCAATCACAGGGCACAACGTTATATACCTTTATTCTTTTCTGTGGCCAAAGAGGGCCCTGAGGGCTGCTGAGTACCCAACATTTTAGATGGCTCTCCTAATCTCTGTCGATGAGGTTCCGTCTTCTTAACTCTGGATTCTTTAAACCTTGCTCACATAATAATACATAGAATTCCCTTTCAGCAATCGTCTTTGTTCATGGGAGGGCAGCAGTATTTATGCCTAAGCATTTTCAAATGAAGCCTGATGAATATTCAGTTCTCAATCTAGTAAAAAGATTAGAAGAGAGCCTAATAAACACAGGCTACTGATATTGAAAGAGGACAATTACATTAACTAAGATTTTGGCTAACAAACAAGCAAAAAAGAAAACCCTGCCTAAATCAATGGGAGCTATATAATCCTCATAGTAGAGGAGTATCTGGCCCTAGGGGAAAAAAAATCTATGTGATTAAAAGTTTGGGCTGTTACTGCAAGAAAGCAAACAAATATAATATTAATGCATTCTTTTCCAGCTAGAAACAGGAAATATTACTGCAGGGTATGTAACTAAGCATTTTCAACAACAGGCCCAATGGCATGATCTAAAGGCATAAAACACAGAAATCTTGCTGAAGCTAAGTGGTTCTGGGGCTGGGTCAGCGTCAAGTGTTTGGATATGAGACCACCTGGGAAACCTGCATACACTGCCTTAAGCTCCCTGGTAGAAGTGTGGGGTATAAAATCAATACATAAATGAAAGAACAAATTCAGAGGCTGTTTCCAGGCTTCCAGGATTTCATGCATAAACACCTTGTGAATCAAAGCTAAATCTTCAACCCATTAAAAAAAAACCCACTGGAACTCATGTCGCTTAGTGTGATATTCAATTAAGCTTAAGGAGAACACTTATAAGACCGCCACAAACATAGGTCTATCATCCTTGAAATCAAGTATACAACTGTAGAGATCAGTGCTCTTGACCTCCTCTTTAGCTTGATTCTGAAATAGACTATTGTAGGATTTGTATTTAGAATTGAGGCTTCTTGGCTGAATGTCTCCCTGTGACCCAGTCTTCCCCAACCTGGTGCACCCCCAATGTGTTGGACTCCAGTTTCCATCATCCTTAGCCTGCATTGCCATGCTGTCTGAAGATTATGGGAATTATGTCAGGCAAGAAAAAGTGGTGATAACCTAAAGGTGTAATGGTAAGGAGAGAGTAAACGTTCCCCCAGAATTCCATATTTACAAAATTATAAATGAGTTAAGGAAAGATTAACTCCAATAGAAAAAGATATTGGATTGGATTCAGACCTATTCATACTTAGGGTAGAGCCATGGGAATCAATGGTCTGTATGTTAAGTTAGTCATGACTAACTTAAGTCCCCTTGGTTTCCATGGGCTACTCTAAGTATGATGACTTTAGTTACAACTCACTGCAGGGGAAGGTTGAATAAGAGAGACACTAGAGTAACTATGGAGAGAGAATAGACTTAATACTGGTCGTTTGAATATCCCACGTAAGAAAATAAATAAATTTGCCAGGTGTTCTTCACCACTATTGTGTCCTCACAGTGCCTTCCAGAGAAGCTTTTCCAGGTGGCCCAGGGCCTGCTAAATCTGGCTCGTTTAGTAACCTGGTGTGACAAGTTTGCAAAGTACTTTGAGGATAAAATCCTTCACATCTACCATGACATGAATGCAAGATTTGAATCAGGTCAGACTATACAAGTATTCAGAGCTCCACCTAGTTCTGTGTTTCAACTTTGAATAACCTATGTCAGGAGAAAGATATGGGGAATGGGGCCCTGTTCATTCTCCCACTATCAACTATGGAATATTTCCAGACTGGCTGGCCAAGTGGGAAGTGGAGGCACAGTGTTACGTAGCTCCATTCCTATGGATGGATGATTCCAGAAGGCAGTTCTGCAGAACTACTGCTCCAGTCCTTGGATTGCATGCTATGTGATTCCCCCAGGGTTCTATTTTGTCCTTCATTTTATTTGATAGCTACATGAAATTGCTGCATGAGATCATCTTAAGGTTTAGAATGAGGTGCCATCAACATGTAGATGACACCCAATTCTATTTCTCCTTTTCATCCAATTCAGGTGAAGTGGTGAAGTGCTAAATTAGTGTCTGGCTGCATCAATGGACTGGAAGAGGGCCAATAAACTGATGCTCAATCCAGACAAGAGAAATTTGCTATGGATAGGTAGCTTGTCTTCTCAAGGAAGTGTTGTTCATCTTGTGCTTGACAGGGTGACACTCTCTCTGAAGGAAGAATTTGCCAGAATAGGGATACCTCTTGGTGCCATACCTTTTTTACTGGAAGTGCAATTGCTTGTACGGTGCCTTTCACCAGCTTCAACGGTTACCTGCACAGCAATAGCTTGGCCTCCATTCTCTGGTAATTTCTAGGTTAGACTACTGCAACGTACTATATGTAGTGCTAACTTTGAAGACTGTTCAGAAATTGCAGATGAAACGCAATCCTAGGCATGTTTACTCAGAAGTAATTCCCTCTGTGTTTAAAGGTGCTTACTGCCAGGTAACTGTCCACAGGAATGCATCTTCACTGAAGAATGTGGCTGCTAAATTACTAATTGGGACTGGGCAATGTTATCACATTATGTCACGTGCTCTCTCCGTCCACTTCTGGGTAGGCTGACCAGATAAAATCCAGGTCAGGGCTCATGTAACTTTAACAGTTGTAGAGAAAAGGAAATTTCAGCCAGTGTCATTTGTATGCAATTAGTTCCTGGTGATATTCCCTCTTCATCACAACAGTTAAAGTTGCAGGCACTATACTAGAGTGACCATATACAAAAGAAGGCAGGGCCCCTGCAACTTTAACTGTTGTGATGAAAAGGGAATTTCACCAGGAACTAATTGCATACGAATGACACTGGCTGAAATTCCTGTTTATCTACAACTGTTAAAGTTACATGAGCCCTGACCTGGATTTTATCTGGTCACCCTACTTCTGGGCCCCAGAGAGGTTTGCCCAGCATTTCCCCTTTTGCCACTAGTCAAAGACCGTTTCTCCCTCACTAACCGTCCTGAGCTTTTAAGATACATTTTTAATCTAGCTCCCCATTTGACGATGCTTTTATGATTTTGTGGCTTTTAGTTTAGTATAGTTTTTGCATTTACATTATATATTTTATTCTTTTTGTAAACCGCCATGGGAATTTAACTGAAGGATGATATAAAACACTTACAATCAATACATTAAATAAATAACACACACCCAACATCTCAAAGCACTTAAAAATAATTGCTAGCTTTAGCATCTGGAGTTACATTGCAAAATTAAATCACTGTCCTTAACAAATCTCTCTCTCTCTCTCTCTCTCTCTCTCTCTCTCTCATAATTATATACAAATCATTAAGACCAAAGACTATAATTCAGTGGTAGATCAAATGCTTTGCATTTACTGGACACAAATCTAATGCCCAGCAACACCAGTTAAAGGATAGCAGATAAAAGAGCTGGGGGGGGGGGGGGAACACCTATGTTTGGGACCCCAGTTAGCCAATGCCATTCCTCATCATCAACAGTGGGATGTATGGACCATTGGTGTGACTCAGAGCCTATTTACACATGCAGGATAAAACACTTTGAAAACGTTTTGAAAACTATATGGAGTGTGTCCTGGGCCCTAACAGTTCTCAAAACTGTCAGCCTATCTACACTACTGCTTTAAAATGGTTTAAAACGGTTTATAACAGTTTTGAGAACATTGGGGCCCAGGACACACTCCATAGACAGTTTTCAAAACATTTTCAAAGTGTTTTATCCCGCTTGTGTAGATAGGCAGACCGACTCATTCACATTTGACTTTCTGTAGGAAGATTCATCTGGAACCATGGATGGCTTCCCATTCTTCTTGGCAGCCACGAAAGGCAGCTTCCTACTCTTCCTATCATAAGACTGGGATAGTTTGTAGGCTGCACTTCCAGAAATGTTCCACTAGCTAACATATATTGACAGCCTTGATACCCAAAAGATGACTCAGAATCTCTGCAAAACAGCACATTTTAAATTCATTGAGCCTCTAACAAGGGTGGAACTTAGCAAGACTTCATCCTCATTGTGGCACTGTGCCTAGATCTGTTTATCTACAGCACTTTGGATTCTTAAAGGCCAACATGGTCATTTATTAAAAGAATGAGTATGTGGAAAAAAAACCTGCACCACTAAAGCAGTGCTCTTCAAATAGCAATGATGTAGTCAGGGATATGTATATACTGTATAAATGCAAAACAAAACAAATACAAATGTTATTTGGGGTACATAATTCATATTTGTTAATCTTCTGAGCCTTCCCATTGTCAGAAAAAACAAAACAGGGCCTTTTCAAAAATCCAGAATATCCTGCCCAGGCAGATGTACCCGGCCCTTCACCGTTCTCTTTTAAAATACCAAAGCCTAATTTATTTCAACATGTTTTTGTAGATTAACATCCGTAGATAATTTACTGCTGCAACTGCCTTCTTATTCTTGTTTTATTCATCTATTTATAATACGTATATCCCACCTTTCTAACAGAATATTGCTATAGGCGTCTGAAAATCGAAAGAACAATTAATCAAAATGCAAATTAAACATTAAAATATGCAAATCAAGATAAAAAAATAAACAATCTATACACAATGCACAGTTCTTTCTTTTCTGATGATTAGCTCTGATTGTTGCTTTTAGTGTTCCACATAGCCCTGGCAGGGGGTTGTGTAACAGAGAAAGCGTAGAAGTATAATGTTCAAGTGGACTGCAGGAGCCCAAAGAAATTTAAATGCAATCCCTGTCAAGAAAAGCATATTTGTTCATCAAAATCAAATGTTTCTTATGTCACACACGGTAGCTGCTTTATGTTATCTGTTCATGGTTTCATCACAGTTCCGTAGTATCTACGCTAAAAGAGATGAAGTCTTCATACAGAGCTCCATTTGTTTGTTTCGCCGTTACTTTGCATATCACAGGACAATTGTGTGGGCAGCGCTTAATTGGGCAAAGGGACGAGAACAAATAGACACAGAGGCATAGCTGGGATAATAGATTAGCCACAACTTTATTGACTCACTTGAATAGGCTTGGTGGCGGCATAGGGCGTTGATCCTGTAATCGGCCCACCTGCCTGCTGACCAATTCCTCTGGCCCGCATGCCAGGAACACTGGTGGTGGTTGGAAGGGCTAGGGGCACACCACGGTGCAGACATTAATGTGAACCCCTCGCCACCACCATGGATGTGGGCAGCTCGCAGCCCCCATGCTGGTCTGGTCTTGGTGCCATGACCCCGAGATCCCTTACGAGAATCCTCACCGAGGGGGAGCAGGGAGTCCAATCCCGCTTCCCCTCACCAATGGATCCAGCCCAATGCCTATCACGCCTACGTAAGTTGCGACAAATGTTATCAAATGAAGCATCCACAAAGAATTTTCTCATATAAATCAACTCATTTACAGCGGAATTAATCTTGCAATGGGAAAGGCAAAAACAACTACAACAACAACTGCACAGTCTCTGCCAATTGGTGTGCAGGTACAATACCTTCCCAGCCCCATTAACCAACGACTACTTCTGCCACTGCAAGACAGCTTACTACCAGGAGCGGGTGGGTGGGGAAGTCAGAAATTGCAATCCTGGAGCCGAACGGGAGGTTTGCCTTTGGGAGTCTCAAGTTGAACTGGAGGCAGAACAAAGGAGAGAGATCTCACTCTGCTGGGTCCGCCTCAGCCCTGCCCCACGATTGCACTGATTGGCTCAGCAATCCACTCCTGGGAAGGGGATGCTGCTGCTGGGGCTGTGCTGCTGCGGTGGCTGTGCAACCGCTCTTTACCAGCCCTTCTCGCTTCGCTGCCGGCCTGCGCCCCCCCCCCCCCCTCACAATTCATCGCTCCCTGTTAAGGGCAGGAACTTGGTGAAATGGGGTGGGGGAATACCCACTCCGGGTAGATAATAATGTGATGAGGAAGAGTTGTATCTCAGTTAAGGTTTTCCCTTTTTCTCTTTCCCTTGTAAGTTGCCAGTCAACTAGCATATGAATTCATACAACGTTCTCCATCAACAGTGTTATGAACGGGGACTCTGACATTTGTTATTTGGTTTCATCAATCATCAATTTCCCCTAATTAGCTAAAATCTTTTGCTGCCATTATAATTTTATTCTCTCATCTTTTTGTTAAAAAAAAAGGGGGGGAGTAATAACTGTAGTCTACAATTTCTTCCTGTGTTTCATGAAATGTCAATTCATTGATTAAGATTTATATTTACTGTCAAAATTTCTCACTGCAAATTTAAAGCATAAAAATGCAGGTCTTAAAACTGTATACACAAACTAAGGGTGCTTCTACATTACAGCAAAAACCTACATTCTTACCATGGCTTTCTACTTTGTGGTTCATTGCAGTTAGGGTGTCCAGATGGCTCGGGGTTTCCCGGTCCTAACCGGGAAACCTGGGGCCAACCGGCCCAACCAGGGGTGGTGGGGGCAAACCGGGGTGGCGGGGGGTCACGTGGCGGTGGCAGCAAGCGAGGAGCGGCGGTAGACCCGGCGGCGGTGGTGGCGGAGGAGCCCGGGAAGCAGCCACCCCAGAAGGTAAGTGCCCTCCCTCGCGCCTCACGCTCCTTATCCGCAGGGGCGTCCACTTCCCGCCGGTGCTCGAATCTACTCAGAAACAGGCTTCGCGGCCTGTCCCTCAGTAGCGAGACAGGTCGCGAAGCCTGTTTCTCAGTAGATTCGAGCACCGGAGGGAAGCGGATGCCCCTGCGGGTAAGGAGCGCGAGGCGTGGGGCGCGGGGCACTTACCTGCTGGGGCGGCCGGGTCCGCCGCCGCTGGGTCCTCCACCGCCACTGCCGGGCTCGTGAGGCCAGAGGCAGTGCGGAAGGGACGGGAGAGGGCCGGATCCGGAAGTGACGTAATCGGCCCTCCCCCGCCTCTTCCGCGCGGCCTCTGGCCTCGTCGGGGCTAGTCGCGATGGCGACGAACCCCGAAGAGCCCGGACGCCTGCGCGGTAGAGGCGGGGGAGCTCCCCGCCTCTTCCGCACGGGCATCCGGGCTCCTCGGGGGTCGTCGCCATCGTGACTAGCCCCGACAAAGCCAGAGGCCGCGCGGAAGAGGTGGGGGAGGGCTGATTACGTCACTTCCGGATCCGGCTCTCCCCTGCCTCTTCCGTGCAGCCGCTGGCCTTATGAGTCCAGCGGCGGGGGACCCGGCTGCGGTGGGGGACCTAGGGGGGGCGGCGGACCCGGCGGGGGCGGCAGCGGCAGCGAACCTGGTAGGTCCAGGCTGATGTTTTTTGGGGGTGGGTGGCTTGGTGGGGGGTTGTTTTGGGTGGGTGGGTGGCTTGGGGGGGTTGTTTTGGGGGTGGCTTGGTGGGGGGGGTTGTTTTGGGTGGCGGGGGGGGACCGGGATTTTGGGTTCCAAAATCTGGTCACCCTAATTGCAGTAGTAGGATGGGCCCCTTTATACAGCAGACACATGGTTTGAATCAAGGAAGTGCCTCCCTCCCTCCCTGGCATGTATGCAAAGGAGGGGGGGGAGTCTTGTTTTTGTCTGTTTCCTTGCAGCCCCCAGGAAAGCCAGGACTTACCTTTGAGTAAATGTAAGTTTGTGCGGTCAGTCTGCAACCTTAGGCACACTGGGGAGTAAGCCCCATTGACCACAATGGGACCTACTTCTGAGTAGACGTAATATCACACTGTAAGTCTGTAACCCTTGGCACACTTACTTGGGAGTAAGCCCCACTGAACTTAAAAGGGTGGTCTTGGTGGGGTGGGGGATCAGATCTGTCTCCCTTTGTTGCAGATAGGCATTTTAACTTGTTCTCCTTCCAGTGGCAGACACAGAAAGTCCCTCCTCAGCAAGTTCATAGTGCAACACCAGCTTTGCACACTACCGATTTTGAGGGTTTATTCCAGCTTATCTCCATTTTTTTTTAAAAACGGGATAAGGAGGGGAAGGGCAGGAGATGTCCTGGCCGTTGCCGACATCATTTAATCGACCCGCAAACTTCTGTGAGTGGCCAGTCACAAGTGTGCTATAAATCGCTCATTTAGAGAAGCCCTAACACTACAGTATAGAAATCATTAAAATCATCAACTATATTATTAAATTCACCATCAACTGAACAGACTCATAACCTGCTACCTGCCGAAGCACTGAAATAAAGTAGATTTAATAGGAAACATAACTAAGTTTGGATCCAACCCACTGTTTCGTGGCAAGTTATCCTACCAAAAAGGAATATGGAAGTATTCTTTTATTATCTGGACATACAAAGTTTAGAACAGGCTGGCAGTAAGCTAAAGAGGTAGCCTCAAGAGATGTAATTGAAGGTTAAAGGACAGAGATTCCATAAAAGCAAAAGGCTCCAGAAAATGAACTGCGCTCTCAAAAATATATCTGATTCTATCAGCAGGGTTTAAAAAGTTTCCCAAAGGTAGGGTAGGAAGTGTTATATGATATTGTATTTTGTAAAACTCAATAAAAATAAAATAAAAAAGTTTCCCAAAATTTTCTTAGCATACAAACTTGTGTTAAATGACTTCTCAGGTTGACCAGTAAAAGGTAGTTATTGTCCCAAGCCTCTAAATCCTATTCATGTAACTCTTCTAAATGTACAGAAAAGACAGAGTTTAAACAAGGTGCAAAAAAGGAGTAATTCACAAGTAAAGTTGGGGGTGGGGTGGGGTTCACCCTGTATCTTAGTCTTCTGCAGAACAGATTAATTCACCTCCTGCAGAATAGATAAATGATTGAAATGGGAGACACAAGATGAAATACTAAACCTGCATCCAGACAAGTTATCTTTGCCTCCACCTCTTCATCATCATTATATTAGTCCTAAATATTGAAGGGGGGCACTCAAAATTTAGCCTTCAGTGGCTACTGGCCTAGAAGAGACCCTGCTTTCCCTGCTCAGTCTTAGATTTTACAATTTATTTCCATGTTAATACCATTATGTGGGATGGGAAAGGAAAATAAAATCTCTGAATTAGCGTGCATAATATCTCACAGGTCCATGCACTCAGGCTGTTGACTGATAGGTCCCAGAGTCCTGTGGTTCAACAGATGGTACCATCTGATGGGGGCTTAAAGGCCCTATTAACAAAAGTGTTAATAGGGCCTTTAAGGCCCTCAACAGTGGGGGGGGATGAGAAACACCCAATTTCCCCCAAGATGTGGGGGTATCCCCTGCCCTCACGGACCAGGGTTGACTTTCGTTACATTCCTAGTTTTAACTAGGTTGAAACTGAGGTTTGAAGCTAGCTTAGATATCCTGGTTAAAAGGGAAATAACGATGGATAATATCTATGTGCAGATGTAATATCTATGTTCAGATGTATCTATGTTGTATCCTTAGATTCATCATATTCCTATATATTTCCAGATCTCGTAAGCATATTTAGGAGGTCTAGAACACCTTTCAGACTAACATGCTCCTGCTCCCAGGCTTTCCTGTTCTTTCCCTAGCTAAAAGCTAACTATGGTTAGCATGCAATTTGGTGCAGATATAACATAAATAACACTTAAGGGAAAAAAGAAAGAAGGTAGGATGGAATTCAAGCATCATAAGCTGTAGATTAGAAAACATTACATCACACCTGCACCCAGCTGCAATACTAAAGGCAGGAAAGCAAAGGGGCAATTTCTGCCAGAGAAAAGAGAAGGTGTGTGAGTCCACAACCTGCTGTTGTTCCGTTAACCACAGTTAAGAGATCAGCAACATTACATATGCAGCAAGCAATTCGCTTCATCTGCCAAGAGGAATTGTAGAGAGTCCTACGTAGGTCATTTGTAAAGCTGAGCAGTTTCAGCTCCCTACATCCCTCAGTGGTGTGCAGGTATCGATGGAATGTAACATGTATCCATTTCTTACTATCACCAAGTAGCATTGCTTAGAATTTCTATTACACACATGGTTAATAAAAACAAATTGCTTACTTGATCTCTGGTTTTTGATGAAAAACAGCTTTAGCCTTTCTTTAAATGTATTATCATTCATGTAAAATTCAACTTGTACTCTGAAATGCAAAAAAGAAACGAAGGAAGGAGTTAGATTTTAATCCTGCTGTGTTAGGTTATAAGAAACAATAGTTGCACACACATCCTTTTGACATTTGTCCAGAACAAAAACTACAAGGAACGGACTTTAAATAATAAGCACCTTTGCACATTACATTTCCAGGAGGCCATTTGAAACCACGTTCCGGTGACTGAAAATTCAAATGTGTCAATTGATAATTCATCTTACCCTGTAATCATTGGAACTCCATATAGTTTTGCCTACTGGGTCCTGGAGTGTTAGCCAGCACTGAATCTGGTTTTATGCATATGGCTGATTACTATGAACAGGCCTACCACTGGGCAATTAATAAATGACGAGAAGGCTTCACAAAAGAACATTAATGTTCCTTGTTGGCTAAAGGTCTCCCCCACCTTTGGAAGCTCATAGGAGAGCTAAAGAAACAGTGAGTAGCAATTTGAAACTGGGCAGAGAACTGGGAGCTTTGAACTGCAAAATTAGATGGTCTGGAAGCAGCGTGTGGATCTGCACCAGCCCTTCCCAGCCTGGTGCCCTTCAATAGCTTTGGGCCACAACTCCTAGCATTCCTGACCATTGGCCATGCTGGCTGGAGCTGAGGGGAGTCGAACGTCATCAGCGAAACAGGCTGGGAAAGGATGTTGTTCACAGTAACTTTGGCAATCTGAGGCAAGCTCAGCAGTTGTGCTGCCCTCTGTAGGAGAGTCCTTGCTTTCACTGTTCCCTATCTATATATATATCTGTAAATATACAACAGACATTACAAAGTGAACTCATCCAAAAGAAAACGAATCCTTTTAGGACTTTTCACTGCTCAAGAAACTGGGAAGCACTCAACACTATACGTGTTACATATGTGAAGGGATCCATGCATTGAAAAGGGAAGCAGGGTCATCCCACTGGCCCCACCTCCAATGTCACACAGTTTCCCCGAACCCACATGTTAGACATGGACATCTGCAGTGGGGAAGTTTACGAGTGGAGGCTTCCATGGGAGCTGGAACCGTGTGATGATCAGAGTTCCATTTCATGTAGAGGCCTGTAAACAGAAGCTCCCCCTGCTCAGATATCTACACCTAATAAACGGGCATAACCCCGCACAGCCACTTTCAACACATGAGCGCTGGAGTGAACACTGGAGGCTTATGTTCACTTTGTAATGTCTCTTGTATCCCCCTTCAAGCATGTAACACATGGCTGCTGTTTCTAATGCTCTCATGAGGTGGGCTATATCCCCCCTTCAGGTGGTGGTGGTGGTGGAATGGCAAATTGCATGCTCCCACCCACCAGGGGGCCCCCAATGCCCACCATGCTCAAGCAAGGTGGCATGACAGTACATGCTCTGGGGAGCCCCACCGGCAGCTCTCCCACTGAGGCATTTACTACCAGGTATTTGGGCATGGCCACGCACAGCTTTTTGAAGAGCCGTTCCAGCCAGAATGGCTGCCCTGGATCTTCAGAAAACCAGGAAACAACAAGGACTGAAGGTTGGAGATGAGGGGTGTCAAAGTGACAGGGAGGTCCAAGGAAGGTGGCAGGGCAGCAGCAGGGTGGGCTTTGGTGCAGGTGTGTTCTCTTGCCTCAGTTGATAGGAGAGCTTTGGCCAAAGCTTGATATCGTAGAAGGAATGAGGGAGACAGGAGCAAACAAAGGAAATATCAGGGCCTGCTCCAGTTGGATTGCCCCACCCCCAAGCCACAGGGCTCTCTGACATTAATGGCCCTATAGGGATGGACATCACATGCTCACTACTGCTCAAATGGAGCTAGTTGTGTTGTTCAATATATATATATATATATATATATATATTGAAAATGTGATTCTTGCAGTTTCTGCTGGATTTTTTAAATCTTGTAAGCCATTTTGAGGACTCTTGTCGAAAACTGGGACATAAATCTACTAAATAAGTACATTTTAGAAATTTCCCTAGCATTTCTGTGAAATGAAGTAACACAGCAGGGCAAATGACATTCTTACACACCTCAGATGTGCCAACATATGCTGTGTATGAAGCCTGGATTATCACACATAATGCAATTGCATCATTACGCATTTTGGACGTTTATCCCAGTATTAAATTATCCCAAGATAATCTAGCGGTTCCTACAAACTATATGGAACCCTCCAAAGACTCAACAGTGAAATAGGTGAGCTAATAGGATGAGTTTCTATAACTAAATGTCTCCTTATGAAAACATTACCCTGAAAACATTATCCAGTAAAAGACAATTGCATAAGCTCAGCCTTAGCATGACTAATATAGTGGCACTTAAAAATCTTCTCTTTGCTTTATGTCATAGTAAGATTTAACTTTTGAAGGAAAATGTGAGGTAAATGAATAAAGGCATACACGTTCACAGACCTGGGTAATTTAACTTCAAAAGGAAACAGTGTTATCATTTTATTCATACGATTCTGAGCAGCACAGCTACGTTTTCAAGAGGAAAATTACAGCACTTACATGTGACATGAAAGAATAACACATTAACAGTAAGAGGTGATGTAATGGTAACGAGGAAAGTGAGTGTGGGAGCTAATCACTTCCTTATAAACTCCAATTATGAGTGGCTCCTTTGGCCTAAAAGTGCCCTGTTTCTTTCTACTTCCCATTCCTTAACAACCACAGCTGCCAAGCAGATTGGCATCCCTAGGTGATGGTTTCCATGACAAAAGAAAGAAAGAAAGAAAGAAAGAAAAAAGAAAGAAAGAAAGAAAGAAAGAAAAAGGGATACTAAAAGCAGTTGATTAGTTTAATGACCCAACACCTTTCAAAATTCAGTAACTATTTGTGAGGTGCCCTGGTCCATGTTTTGCATTATCCGAGCTCCAGAAAAGGCTAGTTCAAAACACCCAGTGCAAAAAGTGCAAAACTGCGGATGATGAAAAGAGAAACAGTCTGGAAGTGCCAAATTTTGACTGAGTCCTAACATTAACTCATGCAGCTCCTTCCTGCACCCCCAGGTAACATGTGGAGCCTGGGGCCATGCAGGAAGTTCCCACACTGTGTCTCTTCCCCATGACAGCATAAGCCAAGGATTGATGCTGGTGTGAAAATGTAAAATTTTCAGACATCATGAAGCCATGGTGGTGGTGGGAAATGCTTTGAGGTGGAAATTGTTTTTTGGGGAGTGGGGGGAGTGGAATTGAAATATATACAAAACTTACTTTCTTATCAAACCTCAACCCAGGTAAGTGTATGTAGGACTGCATCCTCAAAAATAAAAATATCTTGCAGTACAATCCAATACATGTATACTTAGAAATAAGTGGCTTTAAGTTTCATGGGATGTGCACCCAGATAAGTGTGCACAGTTTTGCACCCTCAGTTTTGTCCAAACAAAAGGACAGCAGATACAGGATATTGATGTCTAATATCTCCAAAGGTCACCGGGAGGAAGCTTGAAGCAAACAACAATCCACCACAAAACAAAGACCATACATTTCCTCTCATAAAGATGGCAAGCAACCTCTAGCTGGAGAAATGCATCTTGGTTTGAGTGTTCCCTATGAGTACAGTATACACAGGAACTGTTTTCACATGCTGTAGACTGCTTTACATAAAAAATCGTCATCCTCTGCTACACATTTGGTAAAACCTGGTATTAAAAAAGCATTCCAATCATTCCAAAAGGGAAAATAATTTAATCAAGTTTTTTTTCCCAGGGTTCCGCCAAATTTCCAGTTTTTCTATTGGAAAAACTGAAACAAGTCCTCGTGGGGGGAATCCTTTATCCTCCCTTCTCCACCCCCCACCCGAGTCTTCATATCCCAATGCTGGAGTGGGGAACTGCAACAGTGAAGATCCTTCCATGTGTTCTGCAGCTTCTCAAGTTATCCTGGGAGTATGAGAAGGAACAATACTCCTGCAGCACATTTTAGGGAGTATGCATCAGCACTCATGTGCAAGTTCACGAAATTGAGAAAAATCCAATTCCCTTCAATGAGCGGACAATGAAACAAAGGACTCTCGACAAACCGCAATACACAGACAGATCAGAAATCTGTACATTCCCAATCACTGCTGAATGTACATTCAGGACCAGAAAGACGGTCATGCCAAGTAATGAATGAAACAGTAACATTAGGTTAAAAAAATTGAGGAATATGAACTGTTTTTATCTCATTGGAAATTTCACAGGAAAATATGAATGTAGTATCCAAAACACAGTGGTACTCAGTCAGCCAGATCCATGAAGTCTAGAGTTGGTTTTATAGAGTTCTGAATGATGAGTTGATGTACATTTCTCCAGGAATATATTTCAAGCTTTTAGGATAGCAAATACAAGAAAATTTTTATTCAAAGACTAAAACTACTATGAAACTATTATACTTAGCAAATTATGCCAATGTTATACAGCATCCAAAAACAAAAGGCCTCCATCTCTCTAAACACAAAGGCCACAGAGCTTGCAATACTCAGAATAATTAGCTTGAGATGAAGGCATCATATTAAGAATCACACATAATTGGACATTGACCATATACAGGAGCAAGGAAATGGAAACATAATATGTTTAAAAAACAACTACACCTCACCGCTGCTATGCTAAGTTTTCCAAATACAGGGTTATCATAACAGATACACGGTCTGTCAACACTTCAGTCATCAATCAACCCAACCTGCCACACAGTCTAAACCCCAAATGTTAGCGCATTACAGCATTGCACACTGGAACAATCCTGTAAAAATCCATTTTCACACATCTATTCCTGATAGTCCGTTACCTTTCAAGAAGAGAGTTTAAATTAAATGAGTGTGAACCTACAAGGATCTGATCCCAGGGAACACTCTTTCATTGTAGTTCCTCTTGCATGGGAGGCAGGGCATTTACACTAACTAGAACACTGATCCTGCAGACGGATACTATTATACTTATGTTCTGCTGCAGACTTCCCATAGACATCTAGTTGGCTGCTATGAAAACTTGACTAGATAAGGCTTTGATCTGATCCAACAGAGCTCTTCTAATATACATATTTCTAGAGCAAACTTCATTATCCTGAAAATGTTCTACAGTGCATTTTTGTGCATTACTTTATATACTAGATATTTTCAGATTTGGGACTCTGAGCACTTAGATAGCTCATAGCATTATAATAGGAATAACATATAACACCATATTATTACTGCATTTTAAAGCCAATTAAAGCACATGTAATGTAGTACAAGGTGAAGTTCTGTGCTGGCTACAATCCGGCACCCAGTTGTGTGCACTTAGGTTGCACTCCTATGCAAACTTACCTAGAATTAAACTCTACTGAATTCAGTGAAGCTTATTTCTGAGTAAACATACATATAATTATGTTAAACTAGCTGATATGCCCGGTGTTGCTCCGGTCCGTGAATAATGTTTATGACATTTATTTGATAAATAATAAATTTATCTGCAACTTATTCATCTTTAGGTTGTTTGTTTTTAGTTTGGTTGAGTTTGTAAATAGGGATGTGTATCATATCGTTAAAATGTACGATAACGATACAATAAGATCATTATCGTGCATGTGTTTAACGATAATGATACGATAGAAAAACCTACGATAATTATCGGAGATGATAATTTTCGGGCGATTTTATCATTTTATCAGACTGCCATGTAAATATACCTATAACTTCTGTATTTTAAAAGTTAGAGGCTTGAAACTTGGTCACAGTACTTATGGGGTATGCCTAAGTATGTGTGTGAAATTTGAGATCGATCCCTCCAACTCTCGATTTTATATGAATTTATTAAAGATCGTTTCAGTTCTGACAGATCAGAATGATAGCTCGCCACGTGCGTTCATTCAGACCTGTCAGAACGGAAACGATCTTTAAAAAATTCATATAAAATTGAGGATTGGAAGGATCGATCTCAAATTTTATACACATACTTAGGCACACCCCATAAGCACGGTAACCAAGTTTCAAGCCTCTTTTTAAATACAGAAGTTATAGGCATTTTTTTTCTTTTAAAATAGGGCTGCAAAAAATATTGTTTTTTCACGGTAATTATCATGAAGACGATACGGTTCACCTATGATATGAATGAAGATGATAATTTTTTGGTCCAAAATGATGATAACAATATACAATATTTTTTGGTGTGCACACCCCTATTCATAAATTGTTTTGTTAGAACAAATGGAAAATTGTGTTAATAAGAATGATAAACCACATTTTTTGTTTTATCTAAAATGCCTACACCTCCCATCATGCCTTGGCCGGAGCAGCCGTCTAAACTTCAAAAACAATCAGGACACACAACACCCTTTCTGCCAGCTAAAAAAGATCCAAACCTAAAAATATGTTTTCAAAATAGACCCGGCATTCCCCAGATATCTGAATAACATATAGCAGGGAAGTGGATCTCAGTGGACGTGAGGAACTGTTGTATGCATGTGCTCTGAAGTTATTATTAGGAAAAAAAAGAAAGCAACCAGAACACAGAATACTTTATTGGCATAATTCACTATATAATATCTACATTTAGCAGGCTTTGGCAGAGAGCCAGGATGGTGAAGGAAACTGGTAACTTGGGCCTTTTATCTGACATAAAAATACTTAAAATCCAAAATTTCGTATTTTTAGATTTTTCTGATACATTGTACAGCCAGACTTATCAATATGCCAGATTTCAAGTTTCAACCCGGCATTGCTTGGGCCCCCTAAAATATATGTCAGAGAGGTCATCATCTTAAAGTAGCAGGCTGGTGCTAGGCCTGAGTTAACCTTTAAACAAATTAAATTCATTTCTTTTTTTCCTCTCTCACCCTCATGATAACCCTTCAAGGTAGGCCAGTCCTAGTCCTGTGAGGTAACTTTAAAACAAATTACATTAGTTTCTTCCCCCCTCCCCCCACTCTCTCTCACTTTCAATATTGTTTGCAAGTATAGGTTCCACTGATTAGCCCTCAATGACCTCAGGAAGACTTAACTGCTCAATCTGAGTGTATCCCAGGTAATCTGGAAACTTTCATAAGCATAAAACGTCTACCTGCAATATGCATCTGGTTGTCAGAAGTGAAATAGTTTGCCCTACCTAGTCAACTAAGCTTTAATATCAAATATATTTTATTAAAATATTTGAGGCACTGGGAGAAAATTGAGGTTATATTTTACTGATAGTCTGGCTATTTTTATAGATTTCTTTGGTTGTTTTTAGTGTTTCATACTGTAATTCCTACAACAGCACACTAAAAACACATTCTGTTTTAAAGATGGTTAACTGTGGGTAGAGCTGCCGCTTTGCCAACTAGACATCAAAACATAAACTTTTACATTTCCTGTTCCAGAGGGAGAGGAAGCAGCCATCATACCTCCCACATAATTCTTGTCCACCTCCCACTTCCTAACTTTATGCTTACACTGTCTGAAATGACTGGGGATGTTGCGAGCATCCTTGAAGGCAGCAGACCCCACCCCATGTCAGGCCACCCCATGTCAGGCCCTCACGGATTTGGTTGGATACGCTCAGTGCAAAGGTGGAACTGCACCCAAGCGCCCACAAGCTCCCTTTGAGCACTTGAGTGTGGGTCCGCCCTGGCTTCCAGCATCGCACCGTTTCCCCCTGCTGCGTTAATGGCAGCCACCATTAACGCAGCAGGGAAAATGCACAGTTTTCAGAGGCTCCAGATATCATGCATCTCCCCGTGCCAATGGGGTCCTTAAAGGAACTATAAATGCAAGGGTAAACCTTTACACTTGTGGAAATACATCCTTTAAGGCCACCATTGGAGCGGGGGGCGGGGGGGAAGTGACAGTGACTAGAAGTGACAGTGACTGATCAAGAAACAGATCTTGGGGCTATGGTGGGCAGCTCAATGAAAATGTCAATCCAATGTGTGGCTGCTGTGAAAAATAATAATAATAATAATAATAATAATAATAATATAATTATTATTATTATTTATAACCCACCTCTCCCTACGGATCGAGGCGGGGAACACAATGCAATACAAGCATGACAAAGTTAAAAATTTTAAAACAAGAGAAACACATCATTAAAAATTCATTAAAAGGGAAATTCCATATTGGAGATCATTGACAAAGGAACTGGAAATACAACTGGCAATTTCATAATGCCCTTTTACAAATCTATGGTGCAACCACCACACTTGGAATACTGTGTTTAATTCTGATGATCAAATCTCAAAAACATGTTGTTGCATTAAATAAGGGGAAAAAAGGGGGTGGGGAAGCAACTCGTATGATCAAGGGCCTGGAGCAACTCATCCATGAGGAAAGATGGCAAAGTATGGGCCTTTTAAAGCAAGTAAGGGGGGTATGATGGAAGCTATAAAATTATGCATGGTGTGGAAAAAGTGGGTAAGATGATTTTTTTTCTTCCTCACTCATAATACTAGATTCCAGAGTCATCCACCGAAGCTGGAAATTTAGAATTGACAAAAGGAAGTACATTTTCATGCAGTGCATAAATTATGGAATTTGCTACCACAAGATGAAGTGATAGCCACCAACTCAGATGGGTTTAAAAGGGGATGATGCAAATTCATGGACAATAAAGCTACTACTTACAATGGTTATATATTGCCTCCAATATTAGAGGGAGTGTGTTGGGGAATACAAATGGGAGGATATTATTAGACTTGTGTCCTGTTTCCCACAGACATCAGACTGGCTGCTGTCAGAATGGAATGTTAGACTAGATGGACCTTTGATCTGATCCAGCAAGACATTTCTTATGTTCTTCTGAATCTGGCTTATCACACCTCATTAGAGAGGGGCAGACAATAGGACTGGGAAGAGGAGAAGTCATGACTGTCTTCTTCCTCAGTGCATTACAAGATTTAAAGGTATCTATCCATTCTTCAGATTGAGAAGTGGTAATCATAAATGTGGGATAGTGTCCCTGCTTTTCAGATAATTTTACCTTACAAGAAGTCATAAAGCTCCATCAAAAGGGCAATTTATGTATATAACCCAGTGTGCAATTCACAACACCGCAATTGGGGCCGGTACAAGATCTCCTGCCATTTGAGGTGAGAGGTTGTGCTGGTGTCCTCTCTTCTCCCCTCCCCTTACTTTCATAACAATGGCTTCCACATCCTCCCTTTTCCCCTGACAATAGTGATGGTGGCAGTGGCGATGGCTGTCACCTCTCTTACCCCCCTCACAGGGTGTGGGGGGAGTTGCACAACACATGTCTCTCCTTTCATACCACGCTGAAAGGGTTTCTTCAATGGCAGCATAGGTCATCTCCAGGGCCACCTCCATGCCACCACCTCACTCTGAGGAAGGACTCTTACAGCAAGGCATTTGAGCTGGTCTCTCTGGGAAACTATGTCAGGCAACATCTTTTCTGAGCAGCTGGTGGATTTCCCAGAGAGTCTACCCACCAGATGCTGTGCGATGACGGGTCTTCAAAGGGAGGCATTGGGCAGGTGGTGCTCCAGAGAGCACCATTTGCTGCAGCAGGAGAGCAGCCAGCATGACTTTCCGAGGTGCCAGGAAGTTCTCCTGGCAGTGGCAGGACAATGGGAGCTGCTGCCTTTTGGGATCCACCGCCAGAGGCAGGGGATTCATCCTCCTCATGGAAGGGCCAGTGCTGACCGCAATTTAAGAAGAAATTTAAGAAAACTCTATAGATGAGGCTCGCCATTCCTCACTCATGGTTTTTATAGATGCTTTAGGCAATGTTGCCATCCTACAGTGCCCCTCCTGTCCAATGATTTTTGTGGGTTTGGTGTGCGTGGTCTTTTTTTTTTTGGAATTGTGAAACAAAGAACAACTCTCCAGCAGTGTAGTTGAGGTATTCTGTTTTGTTCCACCATACCACAGCACCACCAAGAAGTCATGTATTGGGAAGAATCGAAATCAGGAAAGGAAAAAAAAATCTGATCTTAATCCTGCAGAGATCTACTCTTAATCCTGGAAAAAATCTGGAAGCAGAAGCAGCAGGTTAAAAACCCTCATCAAGAAAAGATTATGAAGCTGAAGGTGACAAAGATGAAGAGAGGCCTGAAGACCAAGTCCTATGAGGAAAGGTTGAAAGAGTGTGGTATGTTTAGCCTGGAGAAAAAGAGATGATTAAGAAGGAATAGGGCAGCCATCTTCATATCTCAAATGACATCCCTTAAATGATTTAAGTTCTCCAACATAAATGACGGAAAAAATGCATTTTCAATTGCCCCCAGAGAGTCAGATTTGTACCAATAGGTTCTAATTACAACAAAGGGATTTCAACTAATCATTATGTATAATCTCCTGATGGTACACGCTGATTGAAAGTGGAAATGACCGCTTTAGAAAGTAGTATACTCTACTTTGTTCAAGGTTTAAAGCAAAGGGTGGATGCAAACCTATCAGGGATGCTTTGGTAGCAAATATCCTGCATTGACAGGGGGCTGCTTTAGATGACCTTCGGTTCCTCCCAATCCTATGCTTCTAGCATAATTCCACACACAGCAGCAGCTTTCTATTGATGTTGTTTTGTCAAGTACTTGAAGAGTTTTGTTTTCTCCCTGTTGGGACTGATAGTTGACAAGAAATAGTCAGCAGGTACTCTTTTCAGTCTATGACAACACATCTTCCTGCAGCAATGCTATATTTTCAGAATCCATAACATCCTCCGCTCTTGATCTGAATTCACAAAAGGCATTCAATTGAAAGGTTGTCACTGATGTCAGTAATGAAGGAGCAAGTGTTATATTCCAAAGATCCTGCAGACAAATTGTTTTTTTAAAAAAACATAGGCAGCAATCAACAAGAATACAAGATATTCTCTGCCTGTGTCCAATATAGCCCCACATATCTGCATTAACAGCGAGATGCTAAAAGGTTATAGAGAACAAAGTGGATCTTGAGAAGGAAGGCCAAGAGTGAGATGAGGTTTATTATGAGATATCAAGTCTGAAGAATTGACAACCTTGAGACATCAAGTGTTGAAAGGTTATCACCTCTCAGGAACTCCCAGCAGAAGAGCCATAAATTCCATACACCCCTAGGGCTATAATGTACAGCCCGCTCAAACAGGTACATCAGAAGACTCCTTCCCTACATAAGTGCAAATTAACAGTTAGGAATAATACTAATATTAATACAACACTAATAAAGATTGTCCTGCTTAGAATGTTGCTAAGGCAGAGCTCTAGGGAACCAGTCAGTGTCAATTCCAAACGCAAGGCCAGAAAGCAACCGAAAGCCAAACACAAGGAGATTCAGAGAAAGCTGGGTTAGCAGAGAAATACAAGTCGGGAAACTCGTACTCTGACATCGTTCTAGCACCTAGTGCTTGGAACTGAAGGCACTAAGTGGAGCCTCCAGAGCCCCACCCAGAACACAGCTGCAGGCTATCAGTGCCACTTGAGAAAAGGTCAACTCATAAACAGGGCCATGCTCACAAAGAGCCCATATTCCTCAGGTAGGAACTTGTGCATCTTGCAGATGGCTGAGTCTCTTGACCTTTAGACACCTGTATGCTCTGGGGCTAGGTGGACACTGAATTGTCTCCCCTGAGGGCCCAGTATCCTGCCTCAGTTTCCCAGACACAGGCAGCTCCTCTGTGATGCACAGCTCAGGGGGTTCCATGTCACCCTCTGAAGAGGAGTCCTCCAGAGGTGACATGACACAGATTGGGATTATAAAAACTGGGCCAGGAAGGAGCAAGAATTCAGATTGCTTTGGAGAAAACGGGATCTCTCCTTTTCCAGAATTGGCCACTCCATGGAAAGAGCCAATAATCCCTTTCAGTTATGGCAGGATAAACTTCTCATATGCTTCATTAAAATAGTATGCTTTTATTTATCATTGTATTTGTTTCATATGCTTCCTAGAATGAATTAGAAAATATTTGCACAGAAAAAGCTAGCATGTTAAAGAAGCGCTAAGCTAGATCGCTTCTTCCCCAACATGCTAGGATTGGGGTTTTTTTGTTTTGTGTTTTAATACTCAATTATGGTGGGGAGAGGGAGGAATGGATGACCATTCCCTCCAACCTGCAAAATTGGTAGTTTGCAGCCCAGAAATAAATCTCCCAGCTCAGTAGGCACAAGACATAAAACAAGCTGTTAAACAGCTGTTGAGGGGGGATAGTTTTCATTTTAATTATGAAAGTAATTAAAGTAGCAGATTATTTCCACCAATTAGACCAGTTTTACTATACAATATCATAGTGCTGTATTATGCATTATGTTATACTGTCACAGTTTTGCAGTCTTACGAGAGGATATTACAGGGTAATGTTGTTTTGTTACTGTCCACATTTATGCTACATGTTGTTTTGAAAAAGTTATGTAATTTTAAAGAAAGGCATAAAATGAACAGACCTGTTATATAGCAATACATCTGGTTCCTAAGTTCTGGTAAGTTTCTTACTATCAGGACCAATTCATAAGATAAATTATTTGCCTTTCATCAATTCCCCCTAATCATAATCTGTATCTGACTGCATGTGGGAATTTTTCCCACAATACCACATCTGGTTATCACAGTGACAATTCCCAGAATAGTATCATCTCTTGCTATTGTAACAGGGCAATTTGTTCACAGTGCCAACATGATGCCATCCAAGCGTGGTATCCATTGAACTGCTACACTGATTACTTGGCACTAGTGTAAGGACCTGCTAATTCAGTTGATGGGATGGGAAATACTATATACTGAAGTTGCCATCTGCAATTCATTTGTTCCTGACCAGATTAGGGATGGGAAATACTATATACTGAAGTTGTCATCTGCAATTCATTTGCTCCTGACCAGATTAGCAAATGTTAATAGGTTTACTCAGGTATCAATTTGCTATCAATTACAGCTCCAGTTTCTTTTCGGCTGGACAGTCCTCTATTTGGAGGGTTTAAAGATTAAGAACCGGAAGAAGAGATAGCAAAAGAGGCCTTAAAAGTGTCCATCAACAGTTAGCGCTTGGACAGCAGAGTAAACAGAAGGTACACAGATCACCTGAGATGTATAGTATATCAATTTTAAATTACACAGTAATTATGTCCCCATTTACATATATTCACATAAAACAGCATCAGCAAATTGTATACAAATCAACCCTTTTTGGTGATGCGTAAGTGTCCACCCTAGTTTCTCTGTATAAAAATATGATTAGTTGTGCAAAATTGTATGGATAGTTATGCATAGCTGTGAGTTCACCCCACCCCCTCAAAACATACTTTACTTCTTAGTGTGATGTTACATTTTCTCGGAATGAACATTTTGTATGAAACTGCTACTACTATTTCATAATTTATCCGATATTTCCTGGAGAAATTAGTTGTGTGAAGTAGCTGTTACTATATTAAATCAGGGAGTTATTATCTTGTGAGACTTAAGTGCATTAATAATAATTCACAATAATTACTTGAGTTACAGCCCATACTCTGAAAAAGCAGTAAGAAGTTATCCCACATTCTTGTAGTTCTTAAATCCATACCAATCAATTTTTAAAAAATTAAACAATATGACTAACACTTGCTCTGAAGATAACACCAATTTCTTACAGTGTCGTATAACATTCTGTATGTTGGCAAGCACAAATCTGTCTGACATCTCTTCTTGAAGTGCTTCAGTGGCATTGGTTGGTGGGAAAGATAGCGCCAGAAAACCAAGAGGGACGTTACTCAAATATCTGGGGGACCTGTGACCTTTTCCATTTAAGGAGACAGAGAGAGAACCTACTCTCAATGATTCCCACTCCCTAGGAACAGCGATAAGGAAAATCTTCTCAGAAAGACTGTCGATGCCACAAGAGGGAGAGATCAGAGAAACACCCACTGCACAGAGGCTACAGGACACAGGGGGAAGGAGATGATGAACAATTTAGGTGAGCTATAGCCCAGTCATTGGAGGGCACAAGGAGAGAGAAGCATAAGGCTACATGCACCTGGCCCCAGCTGTTGTCCCTTTACCAGGACTGTCATGAGGACAGAGGCTAAGAAATGGGTGGTTGCCTGTAAGAAATATAGGGAGGCCGAGGCTCTGGGACAAAGGGTATCCCAGGTGGCTCGCAGGGACAAGGCTGGACAAACAAGAAATAGTGTAGGTGCTCATGGGCTTCAGACTGGAGTGAGGAAGTGGAAGGAGGGGTGCAAAGCATGTCCCCTCTATCCCACCCAGTGGCCCTGGCCACTAGACTAATCTTCTCCTTCTTTTCCTCTCCTATTTGCGTATTGGAAAAAGTCAGGATGGGAAGCTGGGCAGATTTCAAACATCCCCACTATTTCGAAAGACATTCAAATAGGACAGGACATACGAAGCTGCCTGGTAGAGTATGAACTTTTATCCAGCCTTTAATTCAGAATGCTAGGTTTTCAAACTGGGGCCTTTTCATGCAAAGCACGTCTTCTGCAGTTGTGTTGTAAGCTCTGCTTTTCGTGAACTAAATACTGAGCTAGATTTTATTCATTCATTCATTCATTTAAATGTCCTCTCTGAGCAAGCAAGCAGTGACAGCAGTGAGGTGGAAGAGCAGTTTCCTTTGCTCACCTTGTACTCTCAGGATGGTTATACGGATTAGGTCCAGAAAGATGGAAAGTGAATTGGCAAACAAGGAGAAGGTGAACTCAAGGCGGGAGCCCACTGAGAGCATCTTGCACCAAGACACACACATCCCACAAACCTGGGAAAGTACTATATAAATCAGAAGTGGGCAATTTCTGGGGAGTGGGGGGGGATTTTAGTGTCACCGAATTTGCCACCAAAATTTAGCATTGTGGTGCAGTGACCAAAACAACAACAACCCTGCAATCTTGCTTGAAAACAAGACACGTACTCCCAGTATGTCTTGTATTAAAGCAAAATGACTGTTTTAATCACTGCCATATCACTCAATTTCAGCAGCAAATTCCACAGTGCAGATGTCGTAGGGAGTGAATGGGGGCTGCAAAATAGGTCAGGCAGTGCATGTAGTCCACGCGTTGTGCACCCTCGCTATAAATTATAAAATGAATGACCAGTGGAGCAGCATTTGATGTGTTGATGTGCACACCTGCAGAAGTCCATCAGCAATCTTTCTGTTCATACCCAACCTTATTTTACTAACCATATTTTCTATCAAGAAACAACTACTTTAAAACTTATCCAGGGTACTTGCTTTTATCAAAGTATTTCATTATGTGTGCCACATAAAAAGGTACAGCATGTTTTTTAAAAAGACACAACACTACAGTAGATACCCAACACCTAGTAAACATCCACATTTGTGCATGACTGACAATTCCAGACACAGCTTGCAAATTCGGAGATAACTGTCACCTTTGTGACACTCGTGAAAATAAGACTGTCAGTGTTCGCTGGAGTATGTCTGAAAAGTGATGAAATTTATGTATCCATTTCACCAAATTCGTCAGCTTTAACATGAGAATGCGAACACTCACTAAAGTTTGGATATCGTAACATACACTAAGGTGAACAAACTCAGATTCTTTTTTAGTGCTGCTGTTGTTGTTACTTTACAAGTCGTCCTTCCTGCCCAGCTCTTTTTTGATCTCATTGCTAGAGTTTTCTATTACTGTAATTCTTCTATCATTAAACGGCATTACCCTGCCCTCCGGCATACCAGCAAGCATCTAAAAACCTCAAAGGCTATGTCCACAGCATAGATGAAATACTTTGAAGGCGGGCGGGTACTTGTGTTTGGAAGCAAGACGTTCTCTTCGACGCTGCAAGAATATATGAACCCAGGTAATGAAAATGTAACAGAATCATGAATAAAGTCAACTTTGCACAGCTTAACATTGCAATGACCTCTAACAAATGTCATGGTCACATTATTTTAAAGATATGATTGCAATCTGCAGAAGATCCTGGAATGCCAGGGAGCATTTTCTTCACCCTCCCAATCAGATATTATTTCTAATGAACTTACAATGTGCTCTCAGAAATGTGGCTTAGATTTTTTTTTTACAACATCAAAAAACAGCCTTCCATTCAATTTTAATGACTTTTAATGGCAGCCAGGTGCTCAAATTGCTTAGAAAAATCACAACCATAGCCTTGTAATTACCCTCAGTGAAAGTGGAAGGGTCTACTGAGAAGGCAAGATGAATCTCTAAGGAATAGAAATGTTTCATTTACTGGTAATATCTAATGCAAGTGATTTGTTAATAGCTAATCACATAAAATACTTTGAACTTTTTCTCTTAATAATCAGCATAACAATTCCACTATACTGTTCATCTTCAATAGGAATACAATTTTAGTCTTCTCCTTACACAACAGGATAGGCAATTGGGTGCTCCACAAATAGGCACAGTCAATGTGCTTCAGTCTACATTAGAAACACCAGCTAACAAAATTACCTCTGTGCAGAATCCAAACCTGGAGATTCAAGTCCTGGAAAAGGTACAAATGTGGATCCATGAAGAACTAGTTTGGGGGACATAATTGTTTTCTTCTGTGATTATCTGCAGCAAAGTCTGTTAATTCTTCTTTAATCCAAAGTCTAAGCTTGCAGGGACTTTATCTGCATTTATGCAGATAGCTTTACCACTACTGCCTTTTCAGCTGTTGAATTTTTTGAGTATACTTTTGCTGCTACAAACAGATTCAAACTCTACACTGCTCAATAGACTATTAAGCAAAAATTTTACGAGGCAGGAAGACCAGTGCACTGGTTAACATGATTATTTTACAGAGCAGTGCACAATCATTAGTACCAAATAAGTTGTCACAGAAAAACATTTTGTTCTTCCTGTTCTCCACTTGCTTTTTTACTCTTTTATGATTGATAAACTGGAAATACATTGTCCTTACATTTATTACATTACTGAAAGGCGAATCTATGTATCGGACAATAGAGAAAGAGTTTAATTTTCTGCTAACCAGCATTATGAATTGGCCTGTAAGTAGATAAATAAACAAGATGTCCATTATTTACAAGTTAATATCAGGTTTGAGGCACAAATTATAGTTAATATTCAAATTTCAAATGTTGTTTTATTTGAAGAAGAGAAAAGGCAAGGATATACATTAATCAGCGCTTTCATTTTTTATCAGTTTTCTCCCATCATTCCTGATCACTGATTAAGACTGATAGGAACTGGAGTCTAAAAACATTTAGAGGGCCACAGGTTGTGATTTCTCCCGCCCGGTTTAGAACCTACTTCAATCACAAGTAGAGAAAGCTATAATAAAAGAGGATGAGCAATTAAGATCACAAGCAAAATTGTCATAACAAACCACTGAAACAATAAAGTTAGTGAAAGAATTAAATAAAACTGTTTCAGAATCTTCTGGACTCTATCGTAGAAATGGTAGAACAGGTAAGATTTTTTTTTGAATAAAACTGTGCTTTCATAATTGAGTAAACAGCCAGTACAATAGCTGGGAATCTATTTGACATAAAATTAAAAACAAATTGTAAGAACAATTACGATGTAGTGAATTTATAACATGAATTTATAATTTATAATCAAACAGAAAGTTGAATTTGTAATAGTTGTGGCCATATGTTGGCAATAAAAATAATAATCTTATCCTAAAAATGATAATCTTACCCTAGATGATGATGATTGATTGACTGATACTTCTAATATGATTAGGGAAATACCAGTTGAGAAACTGATTAAATTCTTCATTTGATAATGAGACAAAAAGAGATCTAAAATTAAAAAAAGCTCTGTAACGCAACATACACACACAAGGTGGAAGGAGAGGAGAGTCTGGCTGCACCAGGCTAATACTATCCAGAGGAGATCAGAATGGATAACTAATCTCAATGGGCATCAAACCAAACCAAAAAAAAATCAACTTAAAATGCAAGCTTTGTTATGGCCAAACTGGAGATCGAGATTTAAGAAAGAAAATAATCACTTTTGTTGTATGGAAAAAAATAATTTATAGCAGGGGTGTGCAAGCTATGGCTCCAAGGCCTTTACTGCATCCCCCAAAGGATGTCCTGGCACTACCACCAAAGTCCCTACTGCCTATACTATCCACTCTCTCCCACAGAGATCCTCATATAGATCACCCTTTTTCCCACCGGTGCTAGCACCAAGGAGGAAGTGATCTGTATCAGGGTCACTGGGGGAAAGGCTAGAGAGAATGCTCTCTACTTCCTCCCTGATGGGTGGGTGTGGGTGTGGGTATATGCATGCATATAGCCCCTGATCCAGCATCACATGTGACCCTTCAGGCTGAAAAGGTTGTGCACCCCTGATCTATACAGAGATACACATTTAAAAGGAGACAACCAGATAACAACACACGTGCCCCACTATGGCTGGGGGAGGCAGAGATTGGAAGCACAGTGTTACCAGTCAAGAACAGAATGATCCAAAAGCAGAGCTGAAATAAAGCCCAAGCAAGGAGTACAATACAAGCACAATACAAGGAGCTGAAAGAAAGGTATTGTTCCAGGAAGCACAGGCCTCAACTGAGAGCTTATATTGTGAGGTCTCCCAGCCCACACCCAGGTACAGCTACAAATAGTTAATCCTGCCTTCAGAGCATCCTTGCTACAAAGACTCTTACTTTCAAGTATTTCCTTACTCCTAAGTAATCTGGTTGCTTTGGGCTTCGACATGCAAACTTCACCTTCAAGTGGTGGTGTTTGCCTGCATCTTTTGAGGAGGATACTCTGAGAGACTGGAAAGAGATTCAGTCTCCCCCTCTGACTCCACTAGGGGACACCATCTGGAGGGCAGATGGGGACCCCTTTAACAGAGCTATCCGGGTCATCCTCTGTGGACAAGCCCAGCATGACATCTTCAGAGATGCTAGGGTTGGCCAGAGCAGTGCTGGAGTAGTGGGTGGAGGTTTGTCTGCAGCAGAGAGCCTTTCAGGTATGAGATGTCTCAGTCATCATTGGGAAGTGGGGTGTCCAGGGCAGGACTGTGTCAGCCTTGACAATATGAAGAGTTGGGATTAGAAGGCTCAAAATTCAGAGGTACAAACATCTATTATGTTTGTAATACCTGTCTGTGTACTGAGCCTGGATGGTTGTCTAAAGAACTTTAGTATTTCCATTATTCTAACCAAGATTGCTCTCAATGTTCTACACCTGTGTGGTTTGTATGACTAAGCATCTAAACTCCACCATTTCTGCGCATGTCCTGAAATGAGTTGGTTTAACCATTTACTGTATCCACAAAAGTTATCTATGTGATTAAGAGAGCCTTCGTAGATACAGTTCTCCTCTTCAGAAAGTCACCCTCCATGAGAAGAGGGGGATGAATATGACAACACAGGGCGTGCTCCCTCCCCTTATGCATTTAAAGAATGGCTAAACAAGGATCAAGAAATTTGCGGATCTTCTAATATTCGTATTGACTTACATGAATACCATAAATAGAAGTTATTGAGAATTATCATCACATATGATCACAGTTATCAAGGATTGTATTTGCCAAATTTTGGAGACTGGAAAAATACCTACAATAGAAGAATAGGGAAAGGTATCTAAGCAAGCTTTTACAGCTAAATTAGCCTATTATGGAAGAACATAAGGAGTTAAACAGTGCAACGATTTAGAGAAAATTGCCCATTGTCTATGATGAGAGAAGTATACTTATCTTTAAATTGGCCCTTTAGCTCTGCACCATGGCACCAAGTATGCTGCACCAAGCTACCAAAAATTATAAAGGCGCTTTATTAAGCTTTATAAAGAAATTATGAAGGTTCAGTCATACATAAGACTCTGACCATGCAGTGATCCTGACATCATTCAGTCAGTCTCCCCCACACACATCTCATTCCATCCCTCCTATTCCACCACCACCACCATGCCGCACACACATTCTGCCCATCTGCTTTTTGTAACGTCTTGCCTGATGAAGAGATCTGGAGATCTTGATTGCACATTTTTTGGTCTAATAACAAAATTACACTACATGGATTTTGTTATACGGTGAGTGGACTTGGTAAAAGGGATAAAGTGCACAGGAAAGTAATGAATGCACCCATGTGTTCATAGAGTCAGACCCGCGGTCCACCTAGCTTAGAGTTGCTTACTTTAAATAGTAAAGTTCTCAGAGGTCTTCCTCTGCACTGCCACTTGAGATCCTTTTGACCGAATACACCAGGGAGCTCACCTGGCACGTCCTGCATGTAAAACATGCGCTCTGGCACAAAATTATAGCCTTCCCCATTTAACACTAATCAGGTGATATGACAGGTGGAATGCCCTTCACCAAAATAACAGGTGCAGATTCCTTTAAATCTGATCATTTCATACAAAAGCAGATCCAAATTCTAAATATCTCCAATTCACACATATGCAAATAAACCATGATTGTTAAAAGGCAAGAACAAAAGTACATTTGAATTTGGGGACACCGTTGAATCTAGTGGAATGTGACTGGAGAATCTGAAAACCCTATCTGTGTCGTATCTATTAAAAATGCAGTATTGCTCTCTGAATTCTGGCATACAAAAACACCCACCACCATTTTAAGTGGTTCTTGAGATCAACAACAGAATAAAAATTATGTGTTTCATGTAGTTTCACAGGAATCCAGATGGCCATGCGGTTAAATTGGCAGAAGCTGATCAAATTTGTTCAGATCTATCTTGAGATGTCTATACAAGAAGGAGCAGAGGGAAAGAGAGCAAGGCAGGAATACTGACTCAAGCACAAATGCAAGAATAGCACCTAGGAAAAGTTACATTTTATAACATCAGTCACCTGATGAGATCAATTCTCTGATCAACATTATGGACTAAATACAGATGATGATGATTTAAATGCAATGCATGTCTTAGCTGCCTTTCAAGATTATAGCCCTCCCAAGGTAGCTTGCAATATGCAACAATTCAATATCAACAATACATTCATAAAATCTTAAATTAATTTTATTACCAATTTAAAATAAACTACTGACAAAATCAGCATATATAATTTCAAAAGTTAACTGAAAACAGAAGAAAACAAATATGTTTTTTGAAAACCCTCTTAAATTGGTAGCAACAGGTGGCAACCATTCAACAGCTCTTCATGGAGTGTTTCAGTGCAGTTAGTTAATCTGGTTAATTGTAATCGTTATTATAAACCTAATACAGAGGTAATTAAAAAATGCTAGATTCTGGGTTTTTACTAGGGCAAATCCATCACCTTCTAAGCAAGATACCACTGATCCATGTGAAACAAACTAATTGTTACATGCTAATACAGTGGTAGGGAACCTCTTTTACCATGAGGGTCAAATTCAATTTCGGAGAGTCTGCATTCCAGTGGTGGATAGGGACAAAGGCAAAAGGCTGGGCGAAAATATAATTAATAATAATAATAATAATATGTTAGTTTAAAGCTCTTACTGCCAGTAACTATCAGCCTATCTACACTACTGTTTTAAAACGGTTTAAAACAGTTTATAACAGTTTTGAGAACTGTTGGGGCCCAGGACACATTTTCAAAGTGTGTTATCCTGCGTGTGTAAATAGGCTCTTCATCTTAGGAGAGCTATTTCAACCTTTTATAATAAGGCAGGGTCAGGGCGGGAACTGTGCAAAGTCTGAAAAACCACCCAATGATAAGTGGTCAGAAGAAAGGGGCGTGGCCATCTGGACAACCCAGGAGGACCACATTGGTACTCTAGAAAGGCCAGATTTAGCCCACAGGCCTGAAGTTGCCTACCCCTGTCCTCACACAATGTAACTGTATCCAGATGTTATTTTTACATGAAAAGCAATATCAAGAGGCTGGAAATTTAATCAGAGGAGCAGCAGATGGGGAAGGAAGTGTTTAACCCTTTCCCTCAATGGCCATTTTTCTAATCGCAATTGTCTCCCAAGGCTGATCTTGGACATATACACACAGAGGGACTGATTGCAACCATTTTGAGCAGAGCCGTGTCTTGACAGTGGCACACTGGCGCCGCAAGCCCTCGAACCCCCGCAGTTACGCTCCTTCCAGTTATCCACATGGCAAGGAGCATAAGTGTGGGGTTTGCAGGAAGGAGCCGCCACTGCCACCACGTCTGGGCGCACATCATTGCATAGGCACTGGAGCGCACGAAGGAAGCCCTTCCCTTTCTTTCCCAAAAGGCAACCAGGACGGACCTGCTGTTGCTGCTACTTCTGTGTAAATGTGAAAGTCTGCGGAGCTGAGCCGCCCCTTTCCCCTGTCCCGGCGGGCCAGTACCTTGCACCATTGCTTTATTATTTTTATTTTTACATTTTCTTTGACTGCTCCCACACTGGTCCATGGAGGTGCAGAGGTGGTCCAGCAGCCATTCTGCTCGCTGACCCACCCCCTCCCCTGTCCAGCCAATGGTGAACAATCAGGGGCCGCCATCGGCTGGGGCACACCTCTGCCGCAGCTCTGAAGCAAGGCGACAGATGCCATCCTCACCTCGCTGCAAGAGAAAAAAGTCACAGAGTGCCTATCCACATTGACCTTAAAACGACTTATATTCTGTTTAAAAACATGGTTTTTAAGTCGTTTCATTACGTGCTAGGACACATTGAGCAGTACTTATGTTTCATAGTGACTGCTTCCTCTGTGTTCACTGGTGTATTACAGGGTTAATTCCTTGACTCTTCTTGTTTAGTTTCTGTTTTGCAGGCTGCTTGAGTTACGGAGACAGAAGCGGGCGGGTTAAGCAGCCTGCAAAACAGAAACTAAACAAGAAGAGTCAAGGAATTAACCCTGTAATACACCACTGAACACTTTCAGGATGGAAGAAGCAGGCACTATGAAACGTAAGCACTGCCCAGTGTGTCCTACCACGTAATGAAACGACTTCAAAAAACACGTTTTTGAACAGAATATAAGTCATTTTAAGGGCAATGTGGATAGGCTGGGTAAGTCCCCGACTTTTTTAAACCAGAACTTTGGGAGGTTGTCTCTGGATGGCTTCACGATGGTGGCTGCATCATATAAATGACATGCTGCCACTGCAGATGCACCTCAGGGTAGGCTGACCATCTGAAAAGGAGGACAGGGCTCATATAACTTTAACAGTTGTAGAGAAAAGGGAATTTCAGCAGGTGTCATTTGTATGCAATTAGTTCCTGGTGAAATTCCCTCTTCATCACAACTGTTAAAGGTGTAGGCACTATACTAGAATGACCAATCAATCAATCAATTAACTTTATTGCGGCCGACAGGCCAGAAAAACAGATAAACAGTCAGTAGTATTTATACAGTATATTCACGGGTACGTTAAATCTGAACATCTTATATAACTACTTGAGCTCTACAGACCAGTATATTATGGACAAATTTGGCTACTTGGGTTGTAATATATTTGTCTTTGCCCTGAAGTAAAAAGACTACTATTTCGCGAGGGTTCTTATCAGCTAAATCTTTAATTAAGGGGCCAATTAAGGTGATCCTATCATCTCTATAGAAGATGCACTTAATCAACATGTGTTCGACCGACTCTACCTCTAAATTATTACACGGACAGAGTCTCTCTTCGATAGGGGTTTTCTTAAATCTTCCTACCAGTAAGTTAGAAGGGAGGGCATTAAATCTTGCTAGAGAGAAGGCTCTTCTAAATTTGGGCACTGTTAACCATCTCAAATAGTTCATTCCATCTTTGCCATCCTCTCTCAATAGCTCTAAAGAGTGTGGGGAACATGGGCCGCGGGCCTTACCCTTCAGCTCCTGAAGATCTATATCTTTCAGTCTTTGGCTCACAAGACTCTTAGCTACTCTGATGTCCGAATTAAGTAAAACAAAAGGAGGAAGCCCTATCAAGTGGATCTTCTGGGCTATCTCTTTCACCCATTGGGAGACATAAGTGTCCAAGAGAACCTGGGACACTAAAGAATTTGGGGAAAGGCCATGATAGAGTCTAAGCCAGAATTGTATTGAATGGGTCCATGCCAAAGAGCTCAAAGAGGAAAGACCTGCTTCCAAATTAAGAACCGCCCCCGCTACACACCTAGGAGTTCCAAATAAGAGTCTTAGATAGGATGTCTGAATATCTTCTATCGAACGTTTGTTGAGAGGGAACCAGATTGGTGCGCCAAATAAAAATTGGGCAACTAATTTTGCTCTAAATACTTTAATAGCCGATGGTAAAAATCTACCTCCTTTTTGATAGAAAAAGCGACATAACGCTCCCAGAGTCTGTTCAGCTTTTCCTTTAATAAAGGATAAGTGCTTTTGCCAACCCAAATTCTCCTGAAACCAGATCCCTAAGTACTTAATGGCATCAACCTGGTCGACTTTCCGCCCATCCATTCTCCAAGGGAATCTAACTTTTTTCTTCGCAAAAACCATGATTTTGGTTTTTTGGTAATTAATTGACAGTTTGTTAACATTACAATATTCTGCAAAGCTATCTAGCAGTCTATTAAGGCCTAGGCGTGTTTGGGATATCAGAACCGCATCATCAGCATATAAGAGTAAGTTAACCCTAGAGTGACCTATTTTGGGCGGATGTGACTGAATTAAGGAAAGCCAAGAGGGAAGATCTGCAAGATATAGATTGAAGAGGGCTGGGGCCAGCACACAGCCCTGCCTAACCCCTTGTGAAAGGGTGAATTCATCTGTAACCTGTCCCTGGGATCCACAGCGTACTTGGCCTGAGGTATTAGAATACAGAGATTTTATCAGAAATAGGAGCCTGCCATCAATCTCAAGTTTCTCTAACTTCAGCCAAAGGCGTGCTCGGGATACCGAGTCGAATGCAGCCTTAAGATCAATAAAGGCGCAAAAGAGTTTCCCTCCTTTAGTATTTGTGTATTTTAAAGCCAGGTGAAGCAGAGTCAAACAATGGTCGTTGGTGGAACTCCCAGGTTGGAAACCAATCTGTTCCTGCCCCAGGATGTTTCTGTCAGTGATCCAATCTCACAATTTTATATTTAGGTAGCTAGCGTAGATCTTGCCCACCACTGATAACAAACTGATTGGTCTGTAATTGCTTGGGTCACTTCTAGGACCTTTTTTATAGATTGGGATTATCACTGCTTTCCTCCAGACCGAAGGTAGATGACCAGAGTTATTTATCTTGGTAAAAAAAGGCGCTAAGATCGATGCCCACCACTCTGGGGCGCTCTTCAGCAGGTTAGTGCTAATTCCGTCCAGGCCTGGAGCCTTACCAGACTTCAGGTTGATTATCAGGTTCTCAATTAAAGAGGGGTCCACCAGCGGCCATACTGAAAAATTTGACTCAATAAGAGGGCAAGGATTTATTTCGTTGTGTTTGTTAAATATAGATTTAAAGTATTCTTCCCAAGTTACCGCTGCTATTTGGTTAGGCAATGCACCAATCCTATCTCTTGTAGCCCCTGCCACTATTTGCCAGAAGACTTTATTATTTTTAGAAATTGTGGCAGCTATTAATAGTTGCCAGGATTCCCGGTCCGCTTCATTTACAAAAGAAGGCAGGGCTGTGCAACTTTAACTGTTGTGATGAAGAGGGAATTTCACCAGGGACTAACTGCATACAAATGACACTGGCTGAAATTCCCTTTTCTCTACAACTGTTAAAGTTATATGAGCCCTGACCTCCTTTTCAGATGGTCAGCCTACCTCAGGGCAAACCCCTGAAGACAAGCCTCAGGAAAATGGCATCTCTCCCCATCTGTTCCTTTGCTCTCTATGGCAACCTCCCGGTGCTGATTTTTACTTCAGAAAAAGAAGTCAAGAGAAAAAGTTTAAAGTATTTGCATATAATATCTAGCTTGGCACCAAGGCAGAAGGGGTTGAAGTACTGGCATCTTTTATTCATGGATAATGAGCCACAGCCAATGAATTGGCTGGGGAAGGGATGAGAATGGAGCAGGAGTTGTACATTTGCAATGGCCAGCACCATTTCCTGCACACACGCACACACCACCACCAACAACAACTAATATAAAACCTGCAAAAAGATATGGAGATCTGCTACTGAAAACAGCATAGCAGGTTTACAGCTGGATCCTGAACATGTTTACTTAAAGACAGACCCATTGAGCTACTAATGCTGTAACCTTATGCTCACTTACCTGAGAGTAAGCACCACTGAAATACTGGTACTTACTTTCAGGTAAACATGCTGAGGATTGTGCTCTACATCCTGTTGCCTTCGGTTGCAAATGCTATGTTGGATCAAGAAATATAAGTGGCAGTATCTTCCTTATCAAGGTTAGGGTGCTGCTAATCCCTGCTCTCTTTTGACCCATTTCTACAAAATGTCCTTTGGTTTTCTTGCTTGTTCTAGTTTCTCAGCTTTACTCTGGTTAAAAACAACAACAACATTAAACCACAAATAGTAGAGCTTTAAAAGATGTCACAACCTTTCCTTTCTCTTATTCATAGAAAGGGGTTAATACACTAGCATTTAGCTGATTTTCCATTACGCCAATGTTATTTTTTCAGGATTTCTTTGCTCGTGGTTATAGCCGTTAATCATGACATCTATCTAAGCCTCATGCTTGACTCTTCACATGGAAAAAAATGGAAAAAGGAACTCAGAATTGCAGTGGCGGTTACCAAGTGTTCACAAGATCTAAATATAAACTAATTTAGGCATAAAAAAGTCATGGTATTTACAAGATCCATTTTTAAAAATAGTTCGAATAAATGGAACTATAAAGTGTGTGTGTATCAGGGAAGATAATGTGAACACAACTGTTCAGAACTTCACATTTAAATATATGAAGTGTGGTATAAACAAACACTAGTTATAGCACCTGAGAATTCTAAATTTCAACATGCAGTTTCTTTTCCACATCCAGTGCTTGGGGAACCTACAAGGTCAGGATGGGAGTGGAGGGAGGGAACAGATAGTGATGGCCTGGCCTCTGGGCAAAAACATGTGCCTGAGATGCTTTGCCTTTTAGGGTGGCCATTTGTCCTCTTTTACAACAGACAGTTCTCTATCGTTAGGGCTGTTTAGTCTAAGTCCCGTTTAAAGATAAAAAGCCATTAGAAGGATGAGTCGGGCCTTGAAGCTACCTACCAACAGCACCTGGACAGCAGATTGAGCAAGGCACACAGCTCACTGTCTTCCATACTATGGTGAGATGCACTGTATTTCTATTGAAATTATATAATTATTTCTAAATTTGCATCTATACAAATAAATTTGCATATGCAAATTCATTGCAAATTAGTGTACTCTTTTGCCTTCTTTTTTGGTGGTGCACATCTTCTTTTTTGGGGATTCACAAGTGATCACCCTGTTTGTCTTTGCTGCCCTATGTGGTGTTTTAGTAAGTAGTTTCCCGGCTATCTGATTCAGTTATTATTTGCTGGTGCTTAGACAATCAAACCAGGATCATGTGGAGGGGGGGAACGTGAGCAGAAAGGGGCTCTTTTCAAAACCCTTATTGGGAAGGGGCCTGTCAATGACTCTTAGGGGATTGAGCACACACAAGTCAGTACACCAGGCACTGGCTACCAGCAGCACTGCCAGGTTGGTGTCTGTGGGTGAAAACTGGAGATACACTTTATGCCACACTCAGGGTGATGTGTACATATTTACTGCTTCCAGAGAAGTTGTTCTATGTTTTTTGTTTGTGTGAGCGAGTGTGCATTTAATTTTAAATATTTGTACCCTGTTCTTCTTCTTGTACAACAATGCTCAGGGCAGTTTACATCATATTGAAAACAAGCAAAACATATCAAGAAAACCAGTAATAAACCAAGGAAGTCAAACCAAACCTGAACCAAATAAAAGAACAAACCTTTTTTATTTTTGTATTTCCCTGGACCGGAACAGAACCTAAATCATGATGTGAAAGTCTCTGTTGAACTTGAATGGAACAGATGCACAAAAAGAAATCAGGTTATTGGTTCAGAATAGGGTTCAGATGAAAACTTTTGATGTGGTACATTCACCAGCTGCACCAAAACCAGAATGAATCGGAATGAGCAAATAAAATGGCAGAATCCAACGGGGTGTCCCCACCGATTTGTTTCCACCCTGCTGATTCCCTTCCACAAGCAGTGGGGCCCGCTGATTGCAATTTGCAAGTGAGACCCACTGCTTATGCAAGGGAGATTTAGCACTTCCTAGGGAAGACCCAAAATAACTAGTAACACCCTTTTCTGGAAGAAGGAAGGTCGGTGGAGCTCCTTCCAGAAATCAACTTTCCTGCTTGTTTCAGGTTGCCCTGGAAGGAATAAAGCGCGGTTGCACAAGCAGTGAGGGCCACTTGCACAATGCAATCTGCAGGGGAGGGGAGGGGAGGGAATCAGTGAGGGTGTAAGCGCCCCATTGCATTCTGCCCAAAATAAAACATATAACACTTTTATCCTGCAACAGCCCTGCACGTTTATGGAATTTCACCGGGGCTCCAGGTGATGAGGTCCTCCAACTGTAACTCTGACCCCCTCTACAAGAATTCGGTTTGACGCCTGGTTCTCCGATTATGCGCATCTTCTCGGAAGCGCTTTATGGAAAATGACTGTACGTGGGAGGTAATTGAGCGCACAACTGGTGACCTTACCGGTTGTCTGAAATGCGCTTTAGAAGTAGTTAATGCAGAGAATCGCCTGTTTACATAGTCAAAATGCACTTTAACGGGCTGCAGCAAAATAAAACTCGCTATTTAACGCGCATTCGATAATGCGCATAATCGAATAGATAACGCACCTCAACTCCCGATTTGCGCTCCGCTCATGTAGAGGTAAAAATTTTAATGAGACTTGAAAGAGCTTTAACCCTCTGGTGTAGAGGCAGCCCCTCCTGTTTTTTCCTTCTTCCATCTTTTGTCCTTCCATAAAAAGGAAGATGGAATAGCTTCACAATATAGTTTGATCAGTAGTACTAGGAACTCTCCATCTGCAAGCACCCTAACACACATTTAACATTGCCTCTTGGCAAACTGCCCTCCCCTTTACCCTGTCAATCAGGGATCAGGATTCATTGGGATTCTGCTTTCTGGCAATGGAAATGCTCCTAGGACTTCCTTATGCATGTCAACTGTTGTCTCAGAATACTGCAATTGCCTATATATTGGCTGAGGGAGAAGTTAACGCTGCTAAAGGTCTCCTTGCTCCAACAAATGTAAATACATGTTACATTAATTATGTAGCATGTAGGGATGTGCACTGACCCCCCGGATCGGATCGGATAGCGGATCGGAATCGGACCTGGGGGGTCGGATCGGATCGGATCGGATCGGAGGCTGGTCGGATCGGATCGGACCAGATGTCCGATCCGGATCGGACGCCATTTTGAATGCTTTTTCCCATAGCCAAGTATTGTTTTACAAAAACGCCTATAACTTTTTCATTTTTAAAGATAGAAGGATGAAACTTGGGCACATTGTAGACTGGTTAGGGGTAGTTATCTGTGAGAAATTTCAGAAAGATTGGTGCATGCATTTTGTGGCAATTAATTTTTTAATAAATACCCAGGAATGCCTATAACTTTGTCATTTTTAAAGTTACACACATGAAACTTTGCCACATTGTAGGGGGTACCTTGGGACCTATGTGTGTGAAATTTCAGAAACGTAGGTGCTTGTCTTGTGTGGCAATTAATTTTTAGAAAAATGGGTAGTAGTGGGGTAAATACAGTTACGCCTCCCATTTTTTTATTTTTGAAGATACAAACAGGAAACTTGGGCACATTACAGGTACCACTTGCCTTGATATGTGTGTGAAATTTCAGAAACATTGGAGCTTTCCTTGTGTGGCAATTAATTTTTGAAACAATGAGGAAAGAAACACCTATAACTTTGTCATTTTTAAAGTTACACACATGAAACTTTGCCACATTGTAGGTGCTACCTTGGGACCCATGTGTGTGAAATTTCGGAAACGTAGGTGCTTGCCTTGTGTGGCAATTAATTTTTTAATAAATACCCAGGAATGCCTATAACTTTGTCATTTTTAAAGTTACACACATGAACCTTTGCCACATTGTAGGCGGTACCTTGGGACCTATGTGTGTGAAATTTCGGAAACGTAGGTGCTTGCCTTGTGTGGCAATTAATTTTAGAAAAATGGGTAGTGGTGGGGTAAATACAGTTACGCCTCCCACTTTTTTATTTTTGAAGATACAAACAGGAAACATGGGCACATTACAGGTACCACTTGGCTTGATATGTGTGTAAAATTTCAGACAGCTGGGTCCAGGCATGTGGTGGCAAGGTATTTTTGAAACAATGAGGAAAGAAACGCCTATAACTTTTTTATTTTAAAAGTTAGAAGTCTGAACATTGCTCACTTTGTAGATGGGTTAGGGGTAGATATGTGTCAGAAATTTCAGAATTATAGGTCCAGGCATTTGATGGCTATGGAATTTTTAAATTACATGTTTCAAAAAAATTTCTACAGAGGCCAGGTCTTCCCCTCCCGCTTCCCGCGAAGAAAAGGAAACACTCTCTCGTCTCGATCCCTTTTGATCCTTGCTAGTAGTATCCATTACAGGGCTCGTGTTTCCTTTCCTACTTTCACTTATCAAGCAGAACGGCTGAGCCTAGCTGAGTTTTGCAGCCATGCGTGCAAGGAAGGATCACTCTGGTCTCGATCCCTTTGATCCTTGGTAGTATCCATTACAGGGCTCGTGTCTGCTTGAGTACAAAGTGAAAAGTGAAAGTAGGAAAGGAAACACGAGCCCTGTAATGGATACTACTAGCAAGGATCAAAAGGGATCGAGATGAGAGAGTGTTTCCTTTTCTTCGCGGGAAGCGGGAGGGGAAGACCTGGCCTCTGTAGAAATTTTTTTGAAACATGTAATTTAAAAATTCCATAGCCATCAAATGCCTGGACCTATAATTCTGAAATTTCTGACACATATCTACCCCTAACCCATCTACAAAGTGAGCAATGTTCAGACTTCTAACTTTTAAAATAAAAAAGTTATAGGCGTTTCTTTCCTCATTGTTTCAAAAATACCTTGCCACCACATGCCTGGACCCAGCTGTCTGAAATTTTACACACATATCAAGCCAAGTGGTACCTGTAATGTGCCCATGTTTCCTGTTTGTATCTTCAAAAATAAAAAAGTGGGAGGCGTAACTGTATTTACCCCACCACTACCCATTTTTCTAAAATTAATTGCCACACAAGGCAAGCACCTACGTTTCCGAAATTTCACACACATAGGTCCCAAGGTACCGCCTACAATGTGGCAAAGTTTCATGTGTGTAACTTTAAAAATGACAAAGTTATAGGCATTCCTGGGTATTTATTAAAAAATTAATTGCCACACAAGGCAAGCACCTACGTTTCCGAAATTTCACACACATGGGTCCCAAGGTAGCACCTACAATGTGGCAAAGTTTCATGTGTGTAACTTTAAAAATGACAAAGTTATAGGTGTTTCTTTCCTCATTGTTTCAAAAATTAATTGCCACACAAGGAAAGCTCCAATGTTTCTGAAATTTCACACACATATCAAGGCAAGTGGTACCTGTAATGTGCCCAAGTTTCCTGTTTGTATCTTCAAAAATAAAAAAATGGGAGGCGTAACTGTATTTACCCCACTACTACCCATTTTTCTAAAAATTAATTGCCACACAAGACAAGCACCTACGTTTCTGAAATTTCACACACATAGGTCCCAAGGTACCCCCTACAATGTGGCAAAGTTTCATGTGTGTAACTTTAAAAATGACAAAGTTATAGGCATTCCTGGGTATTTATTAAAAAATTAATTGCCACAAAATGCATGCACCAATCTTTCTGAAATTTCTCACAGATAACTACCCCTAACCAGTCTACAATGTGCCCAAGTTTCATCCTTCTATCTTTAAAAATGAAAAAGTTATAGGCGTTTTTGTAAAACAATACTTGGCTATGGGAAAAAGCATTCAAAATGGCGTCCGATCCGGATCGGACCTCATCGGATCGGATCGGATCGGATCGGAGGTTGTCCGGATCGGATCGGATCGGATTTTCCCGATTTTGGGTCGGATCGGATTCGGATCGTGGATCGGATCCAATCCGATGCACACCCCTAGTAGCATGCACCTGATCCCTCTCTGTATTACTTACTCTAGACTAAGAATGTGCAGCCCCAATCTGGACTGGACCACTGGACACCAGGAGCAGACATTTAAACCTTCTCCCTCAGGCATCTGCTACCAGAAATCCCCCACCTCCAGCAACATGGAAGTTAAAAAAACCACACCCTTCCTTAATGTATAAAATTCATGAGATAGAGGCTTTCAGGAGGTAAAAGGTTAGGGGGACTGGATTAATTTCCCTTCCAGATTAGGGTTGTGCATGTTTAGAGTAACACAGAGGGGTCAGCTTCAAACTATGTAATTAATGCAATGTAGTTTGCTCTTAGAGTCACAGATGCATCTAACTCTGTGGTTTAATTTTTCAAAACAGGCTTCAGCCCATCACATGGCACATTAATGTGCCCCAACACAGAGTTCAGTTATCTCTGATTTAGAGCAAGAGGGATACATCATGGGTAAGTCTCTCTCTCTCTCTCTCTCTCTCTCTCTCTCTCTCTCTCTCTGCCTCAGCCTTCCATCTGTAAAACAGAAGCAATTGCACCCTACTTCAAACATTTGTTTCAAGTACAAATGAGGAAAGGAAACCGTGTTTTCTGCTATGACCTTTAGAAACAGGATGGGCCACAAATCTAAGTAATAAAATTGTGAGCAGCATATAGACAAGGCTTAATAGTTTACAAGTGATGTAAAACATCTGCTTTTTGTTTTCTGTTTTTATAGTAAATTAGAGATCTTGAAAAGTGATCCTAGAATGGCCAAAGGTCCAGATAAATTATAAGGGCTGCGGTGTTTTGCCACAAGAAAGAGAGAAACAACTGTGGCCTAACCTCATAATGGTTAACAAATAAGTTACCAAGGGAAACTCATTTGCCCCAGAATTGGCAGGAGCTTAAACAACAACAGGTGTCAAGTTCTGCAAGCTAGATTATTCATGCAAATAAGGTAAAAGACAAATATATCTGTATATAAATAGAACAAGAAAGGCTGCACTCTGCTACATTCAGATATAATTGGGTTGGGGGAATGTGCAGATAACAGAAATGCTCTGCAGTGATCATGTACTTACATTTTTATAAGTTAGCTGACAAGGTTCAAAATGTACATACATATATCTACACAAAATGTACATACATACATCTACAATAAGGAAAAAGTAAATACATGATTTCCTGACATGATTGCAGAGGCAGGAGAGCAGGGAGGTTTCCTTGTTTCTGAGAGGCCAATAAGTTTACAGGGAAACTAGAGTCACAGTGCCATTACATATATAAAAGATTTAAATTGAAAGACGAAGATGGAAAATGCAGTTTAATGATGGTAAATTAGCCTGGAAGTCAGATGGAAAGGCAGATGATAAATGCTGAAAGGGAAATATGATATGCCACGAGATGAGACCGCAGGAGAGAGAAGAGGAGGAGGACGAAGAAACCCTTCCTCACTCCTGACATGGCTGTAACAAAAGAGAGAGAGAGAGAGAAGAGGCTCCAGGTGCTTCCCTAAAACAAAGGGTAGAAGGGGAAATGTTGCTTTGAAAATGTCCCTGATTTAACTCCTCATCCAGAAATTCACTTAGGTTTAAAATAACGTACCCATTTGTTCCCCAGGTCTATAGATCATTTACTTTTCGCTGGAGGATTGAGATCCACAATTGGTTTGTGCAACAGCCCAAGATGGGTGGCACCAGTACACTCTACTTCCATATTGGTTATTATTCTTTACTTTGAGAGAATGAATGAAGAAAAAAATGGAATTCCATGATGAAGCATCATGGAGAAGGGGGCAGGAGGACAAGGCAAAAGAGTTTTTCTCCCCATTATACACTCCCTCTCCACCCCGCGTATGTTCCTTTGTTTTTCCTTTATGCTATTGCAGAGACTTGTGTTTAGCCCAGGAGAGAAATACTGTGGAACACATTTATCCCTTAAATTCAAGGCAGTCAACCTCCCCCCATAATGGCACAAGGACTGAACAAGGGGAGAGTGGGAAAGCTTGTTCCCCTCTCTTTGTGGCCAATAAAGGCAAAGGGGGGAATTGGGTCAAAGAATGCATGTTGCTGAAATTAGTTCCTTCTCTGCTGGCAGCTCTTTAAACTGGAGTAAGGCAGTATCTATCCCTGTGAAAAGATTGTTTTGGAGAATTAAACTGGGCTCCCTCCTCCCACCATCCAGCCTCCTACATCCATTCCCAAACCAAAACCAAAGGACAGGACTAGGATCATCAAGAGCATAATACCCAGAGGCCCTTCTCTGAGTACCATAGTTGGGAGAGGTACACGAATGAATGAAAAACAGAGAGGGCCTTCTCTGTGGTGGTATCCCAACATTGGAATGACATCTTGAGGGTGAGACAATTAGAGCCAACGGTGTATTCTTTTTAGATCAGATTACAATATTTCTGGGTTTTTTTAAATTTAAAATTCAGTCTATATTGGTATTTTCTGATTGACTGTTTGTGGACAGGTTGAATAGATTCTTTTATGCTCTTAATGTTGTGATTTTATTGCTTTTATATTCGATTTGTCACTTTATGTAACTTTATGTCACTTTATGTAACCCGAAGTGGAATCCTTTGTGGATGAAAAAGCAGTTGACAATTTTAAAGATTAATCAACCAATCAATAAACAATGGGTGGAAATATGAGGGGAGCAGGTTTTGGCTAAGCGTTAGGAAAAGTTTCCTAAGGTAAGAGCTGTTTGAAAGTAGAGTGCCTTGGGAGGTATTTCAGCAGAGGCTGGATGGCCATTAGTCAGGGCAGCAGTAGTTGCATCCTGCATTACAGACACTGCACTGAGTCCGGGGTTGGCTTAGAACTAGATGATCTCCAAGGTCCTTCTAACTCTACTATTCGAGATCCCAACTCTACAATCCTTACCTCTTGCTCTTCACCTTGTCTGTTGAAAGATACCGCTGGGGTTTCTGCCTGCACAGAAATCTCAGCAGCATCTTTCATGGGGAGTTAACTTCAACTCCCCTGTAATCCCTCCAATAGGGGCAGGGGCCTCTTGCAATTTAAGGGATCATATTAGGAGGAGCTAGATCTTGTGGGTGCACACTTAACAATATGTATCAACAAGAGGCAATCCCCCCCTTTATATTCTAGACAAAATATCTACCACTTGTTTCTCTACAGGACAGCATGAGGATAACCCTCACTGCAGAGTACAGCTGATTGTATGTTGTAGGCCAAGGTTATTAGGGGGTAAGGGTGTTTCCATAGTCTTAAAAAGTTGACAGCTACTTGACCAATTGCTCTGAGGAACTGGCTCACTGTCTAAAAATCTTTCTTTAAACTTGGGATCTGGAGTGAACCAAGGCGCTTTTCCCCTGAGATGCAGGACCAAAAGAAACCCATAAGTATTTTGCCTTACTTTAGAATTGGGATGAAGCAACATGGATTATTACGATGATGAAAACTGCCCTTACATACTTGCCAGCTTAGACTGTTGCACACCTGGTTTGAGAAGCAGATAGCGGAGCCATCTGCAATGTTGTTTGGGTATGTTATATTAACTATTCAAGACTCCATGGATTGGCTGTTTATATACTTCATTCAGCAGGCTGATATCACTTTCTCAAAAGCCCCACATCAAGGGAAATCCAATTTGCTCAGCTTAAAAAGGAAAGAGGTGTCCTTTTCTAGTTGAAATGCTAACAATGGGGAAACAACAATAAACAATCAGTGGTGGGGTAATACATTTTGAAATACAAATGCTCATATCCATGTCTCCAAAGAAAGTACAAAAATGCATGTTGCTTCATCTCTCTCTCTCTCTCTCCATCTCAGACTCTCTCTCTCTCGCTCGTGTGTGTATATTATATATGTCTTTCGTGTGTGTGTGTGTGTGTGTGTGTGTGTGTGTGTGTAATACATATGTCTTTCGTAAAGCGAATGGATCTTAATTAGGAATTTTATTAAACTACTTAGGGATTTTATTAAACCACTTAGAGATTTTATATTAAGTGTATATAAGTATTACTAATAAATAACAAATACTTATTAGCCATTCAAGACCAAGCCACCCTAAAATACTTTGCATTAGAACAGGGTGAGCTCACAACAATATACTGAAGCTGGGGAAATTCATTTCCTCCCATCTGCTTTGAGGATTGCAACATAACATTCTCTTTGGTGACCAAAACGTTATGAGCTGTCTCTGATTTCTTGCATTTGAGGACTGAAGATGTGTGATACTAGTTGAGATAAGTGGTTTTTGGCAGTGATATAGTGGAGCCAGGCTCACAGGTTCAAAGTGCTGGGACGTTTTGATTAGCAGGGCCAATTACATCATCTGCCACCACACCACCCCCTCAGACATCCCTGATCCCTCTGAGCTTAGCTGCAATCCTATGTGGATCAGGATGAACACACTCCTCTCCACATTCCCCAGGAAGGGCATAGCCACCCTTGAAAATTATATGGTAATAGGGGTGGAATAACTTACCATGTAAAACAACTCTCTCTCTCACACACACAAAGCTGTTTTGAGAGGCCTTCCCTTGGTGACCATGATATGAAATACACAGAATCTAGAGGTCTTTGTGGAATAGGCAGTTCTAACATGGTTTATCAGGAATCTGTGGTTATACCCTCTCTGTGTTTCTCCATCTCACTTTGGGATCACACCACTAAAACTATCCCTTTCTGTGCCAACTAGCAATACTAACAGTAGGTTAAATGGCTTAAAAAGAGAAGCTTATACTCAGCTTAGGAGTCACTACTGACACCTCCCTAATTATAGGAATTATACATTTAATCCTCAGAGTTGTCATTCTGAGAAAGCAGCTCTGTTCATTACAATTGTTAGTGATTCACTTCTAACTGACTTCTTAATTCACTGTATTAATATTGTACAATGGCCTACAAAAAAAACCACTGGCAAATGAAAAGCAAGACTTAAGGTCTTCACTAGTGCTGTGCCGAAAATTCCTCCCACATTTTTTGACCATTCTCTTTCAATTTTTTTTTCAAAATGATAGAAAAGAAATTGCCTTGAAACAGAAATTCAATGGTGAGGAAAATTTCAGAGAAATTCTCATAGGTTTATTTTAATTATTTATTTATAACATTTTAGGCATTTCAGGGCAGAAGTCCTCACAAGGCAGCTTACAACAATAAAATACATAAAAACAGTTACAATATTAAAAGCAATAACAAGTAATCACAATAAAATAGCAATTAAAAACAATAAAACCAACAATAAAACCAGCAAGAACAATAGCAGCAAAAACAAAATACACATCATGGGAAGGCCACGGTAAAGTAACATGTTTTAAAGATCTTAAAAGCCTGCGAGGATGGTGCATGGCAGACCTCCAATGGGAGTTTGTTCCAGAGGTTTGGGGCCCTCTCCCATGTGTACACCCACCTAATTTCTCTCACAGGTGTGCAAATGAGAAGGGCCTCTCTTTCTGAGTACTGTGTCCAATTCTGGGCACCACACTTCAAGAAGGATGCAGACAAGCTGGAGGGGCTTCAGAGAAGGGCAATGAGGATGATCAGGGGTCTGGAAACAAAGCCCTATGAGGAGAGACTGAAAGAACTGGGCATGTTTAGCCTTGAGAAGAGAAGACTGAGGTGAGACATGATAGCACTCTTGAAATACTTGAAAGAACACAGAGGAGGGCCAGGATCTCTTCTTGATCATGCCAGAGTGCAGGACACGGAATAATGGGCTCAAGTTATAGGAAGACAGATTCTGGCTGGAAATCAGGAAAAACTTCCTGTTTGTTAGAGCAGTATGACAATGGAACCAATTACATAGGGAGGTCGTAGGCTCTCCCACACCAGAGACATTCAAGAGGCAGCTGTACAGCAATCTGTCAGGTATGCTTTAAGGTGGATTCCTGCATTGAGCAGGGGGTTGGACCCGATGACCTTATAAGTCCCTTCAAACTATACTGTGCTATGATTCTATGATCTTAAACTGAGGACAGGCTGATATGGGTGAAGGCAGTCCTTCAAGTAACTAGGTCCCACACCGTTTAGAGCTTTAAAGGTCAAAACCAGCACTTTGAAATGGGCTCAGTGCAGCTGGTGCAATATAGACATTATATGATCAAATCACCCCACCCATACCAGTACTCGGGCGGCCGCATTCTGCACCAGTTGAAATTTCTAAACTATCTTCAAAGGCAGCCCCACATACAGTGCATTACAGTAGTCCGGCCTGGACATGAGCAGTGTGTTGAGAACTGAGGCAAGGTCCAGATAGGGCTGCAGCTGGTGTACCAGCCCAAGCTGTTAGAATGCACTCCTAGACACGTCAGCCACCTGAACTTCCCCAGTTAGCTCAGAGTCCAGGAGGATACCCAAACTGCGTACTTCGTCTTTTACAGAGTGTAACCCCATCTAAGACCACTTGTAAACCTCCATCCGAAGTTTGGAGTTGGGTATGTTGTACTTACCTTAGTTCAAAGGTGGCCGAGGAATCTGTGCGAGTGCCTATCTTTCACCGTACATTCATTTCTTTCACAGCCTGTAGCCGCCTTGGCTTCCAGCTCTTCAATTAAAGCCCAGGGGGAGATATCATGAGATGATTCCTCCTGAGGGATTTTTTTTCAGATCAGGAAGCACAGGCAGCCCGGAAGGCTGTAGAGCCACAGAGAAATGTGCCAACTTACAATGATCAGGCAAGCTCAAAAGCACCACAAAAATAAATGAGGCAGAACAATGGAAGCCTCTTTCATGAGGGAAGAAAACTTTCAGGAAATGGAGGACAAATTTTGGCACAGCACTGGTTCCCCCTCTTTCCTGGAGGTACACACAACACTGCCATCCATTGTGGTGGATGCAAAATGGGGTCCAGCCTGCCAACACAGTTGATGCTTTTGCCATTTGCAATGGCAGTGTGAAAAGAAAAAGAAAAACCCTTAGGAAAAAGAAACTGTGGTGTGACCTTTGCCGATGGTGAGCCCTACCTGTGAGAAACTGCTGAAAATTCAGTGAAATGGTCTCCCCACAAGTGGGGTGGAGAATTTCAAGTGGCTATTTGCATACAGCTCTAGTCCTCACTATTTACACATATAGTGATAAAGTGGTAAGATGAAGAATTCAGGGCTGCAGAGCAGTGTTCAGTACTGACTCTCAATGTGCTGGACAGAGCTACACTGCTGCTTTAAAGCGCTTTATAACAGTAGTAACAACTGTTTTGGAGTGTGTCCTGGGCCCCAACAGTTGTCACTTGAAAGCAGTTTATAACAGTACTGACAACTGTTGGGGCCCAGGACACACTCCAAAACAGTTGTTACTAATGTTATAAAGTGCTTTAAAGCACATTAAAACAGCAGTGTAGATCCTGCCGTAATGGCTTCTGAGACCTTGGTCCTGTAGAGAATAACCATAACTGTACACATCACAAAAAAGGATCCCAACATGGTGACTTTGAGAACCAATATTTTTAACAGATAATAATAATAATAATAATAATAATAATAATAATAATAATATATTTATTCATTTATTTCTTACCCACCTCTCCCTTTGGATTGAAGCGGGGAACAACATTAATACAAAAAGTATAAACTACATAAAACTGATTAAAAACATATAAAACTAATGAATTATTAAAAACATATAAAACTAATGAGTTATGAAAAAGCATCTTAGTCCATTAGTACCATTAGTCCACACAGAGCCAAAGACAATTTGATCATGTTCAGAATGACTTCAACAAGTTCCTAAATCTCAGTCGATTTATACCCAACACAAAATGTCTTCGAAGACACTGCAATGGGCAAATCTGGGACCAATTCTCTGATATGCTGAAGTATCCTTGTTACAAGCTGCACTGAAATCAGTGAATGTGACTCTTTCTATGCATAAAGCAAGAACCGAGATGAAGCCATGATAGTTCCATGGAACCTCCATGAGCCATTTCAGTGGTGCTTAGAGCAAACTACAGGAAAATCCCGTCCCTACCCTACTTTTGAGCTACCAAAGCCATCCAACTGATCGTTGCTGGAAAGAACGAATTGGGCCAGATGTACCTTAGTATGATCCACCAAGGCAATGCTTGTGTTCCTTGAACTGACAAGTCTGGGCAAAATATAAAAGCCTCCCACCCACTCCCAACGCACCAGCTATAAGAACTATAATCCAAGCAACCCTTTCTCAATCGTTCTGCCTGACCCTTTGGATCATCAATAATAATAATAATTATAATAATATTTATTTATAACCCGCCTCTCCCTTCGGATCGAGGCAGGGAACAACAACAACAATATAAAACACAAGAATCACAAACAGTTAAAAATTTTAAAAACAAGAAAAAATACATCATTAAAACATCTTAAGTCTTTTACACACACACACATACACACACACACACACACACCCATTTAACTTAGTAGAAATTGGTTTCTCATTACATCTACAGGTTTACAGTTTGTACTGAATGTGTACCTCACAATGGATTTTATATACCAGCTGTACTTACCATAGTGGTGTACAACATTGTTCAACTTACTCTGAAGCTGGAACTTACAATGTTGCTAATTAGATTTTACAACTTCCTCTTATTATGTAACATAATAAGCACTCATTTAACGTACACAGGCAATTTCATGAAAATGCTTTGGCAGGGGCAGGGAAATATGTTAAGAATATAGGATAGAAGCCTACATAGCTTCCAAGGACTCCCCCAGCTCCACTATCACTCAAATATTTTGAATAATATATTCAATCCAGAGGACATTAGGTATGTTCAAGGAGTAAGTGATCAATTTTGTAATAATATATTTTGCTAATGCAAGATTTTTGCTACTTTTGGAGAAAGTCAGCCTAACTACACTACTGCTTTAAAACAGTTTAAAACGGTTTAAAACAGTTTTGAGAACTGTTGGGGCCCAGGACACACTCCATATACAGTTTTCAAAACGTTTTCAAAGTGTTTTATCCTGCGTGTGTAGATAGGCACAAACAAAAAATTGGGATTATAGCCTAAAAGTAATACAAATGAACATTTAAGGAATAATCACAGGAAGTTCTTAAAAGTAGGCTCTGCAAGAAACTACCCAAAAACCTCATTGCGTGAACCACATTGGGTCAAAAAAAAAAAAAAAAAAAGGTAAATGCTTTTGCAGCCAATGAAGGATATAAAATATTCTAGAATTTTATGCATGATATATGAAGGTTATTAAGCTGGCAACACATAAATTGATGACGTACATCATTAGAAGAAATAAAGTAAGAAACTATGATGAAGTGGTCTGCATTCCTAGATTAGGTCACATATTAAATATAGAAAGGAGAATTTTGTATCTTTTATAGTATGGATGGATGGATAGATGATAGATAGATAGATAGATAGATAGATAGATAGATAGATAGATAGATAGATAGATAGAGGTCTGTTTACCATGCCTTAAATCAGATTCTATCATTAGTACATGTATAATACAAAATAATTGTGTGCTTCAGGACTGGTCAGTGGTAGTTAGATGAGTTCATTTAAGATATTTATATCCAACCTTTCAATTCAGAACAAAATTCACCAGGCAGCTTCCAAGTAACAAAACATAAATTACAAAACAGCATCATAATAAAGCAGCATTCTAAAACAAGCAGAAATCCACATTAAGCCAAGATAAAATAGTAAAACCTTTCAGTATGAGATGTCAATTGTAGCGATAAAATAAGTGCTTAAAACTAAGCCAGTTTGTGCCAGGTGAACTCCTCTGGGGAGGGAGTTTCATTAGCAGGGTATCATCATAGAAAATGCACTCAAGGAAGGAGCACCTTTAGATTAGCCACATTTTATCTCTGCATTCACAAATGTTTATGTGGCAGCAGATTTAGACAGATTTGTGCTTCAGTTTTGTGGGATGAGATCTAAGCAAATTAACTACCTCTGGATTATCAACTATAATGTTTATAATCTGCACTGTAGTCCCTAATGCTAACTTCAAATAGTAATTAAAGTTCAAAACTGTTTTGTATTCCAGGGAAATTGTGCAGGTTGTACCAGCTTTTCCAAAAAGAATAAGAAGTAGTCAGTCTATTATTATTATTTTTTTTAAAAAACACACAAAAAAACATTTTTGTACAAAAGGGTATTGGCAAATGTCTAGATATTGTTTAAACTATAAACCATTGCTGCTAGTAGAAAGAATATTTTTCATATATAAGGAGAATTAAGCCAAATAGAAATATTAAAAAGCTTATGAGCATTTCCACCGTACTAATGGGATAGGATCATTTATATTTGCCATCTCATCAGAATTCTTTTTATGACCAACTCTAATATAGTACCATCATTCAAACTTTAATGGATTCCAACTATCATCTTGGGAGTTGCTTCATATTGTATTAAGATTGAACAATCTAGTAGGCAGTCAAAGTGGTGTGTCTCTAATTTCTTCATTAGACATATAAAGGCATTGCATTGTCCTAGTTCTCTAAAAGCTGGAAATAAAAGGCTCCATCACACCTACTTTTTCCCCCCGGTTTGTGTCTGTGGTTTCCCCCTCCATCTCCTTAGCGAGCCGAGCACTGGGCACTTTCACGTCTGTGCATTGTTGTGCTATTTCAGCTCATGTATCTTTCCACCTGTATTGCTACTATGCCAGCAAAATCTCCCGCTCCACCCCCTAGGTTCTCCTTCCCCCTGCAGTTATTTTTATTTTATTCTATTTTATTATTATTTTTGCGCAAACACAATAGTACGGCAGCCTGAAACCACGCAATTATGATTGAGAAAGCAAGGCTATAAGCCTTGATATAACTGCTCTATATGTAGGCCTCTGTGTGTAGTTTGGTTCTTGCAAGTGAACTGCATGATGGGATTGAAATGATGTATGTGCCTGAATGTGCTATAATGCTGAAACTGCTTAACTGGAAGGAAATTCTTAATTGGAATTTCTAACTGTCAAGACCTTTTGATATAGTATAAGACAAATAAGCAAGCTTGATAAGGAGGACTGACCATCCAGGTCAATCTGACATTGCCACAAGAGTTATAGGCCACCTGTTGATAAAGTATACTGAAGAAGTTTTCTTTTATCTATCTTTGTTTTGCTTTGAAATGTTGCCAACTGCAAATTGGTTAAGATGCTACTATGTATAAATAGACCTGCTTTTCACACTGCCCGTAGAGAAGTTCTTAGTCTGTAGGGCTCTCTCCATACAGCTGTATTATACTCAATAAAACTGAGTTGCCTAATATTCAAAGTGGATTTTTATCCTTGACATGGTAAAACAACACACTATACTTTCCCCTAAGATCATATTAAACAATATAAGTGAAGAGGCAGTATTACAATTAGTTTTTGGAGACATTTGTGGTCAATGTTGGCATGGCTAGGGGAAGCCGACATTGTTCTGGTCAGGAAACCTAGACATGCCTACTCAGGCATAAGAACCACGGAGTTGAATAGGACTGAGTCCCAGGCACGCTCACCTTCTCCATGGGGCATTTGGCCCCCTCTCTCCCTCCCACTTCACGGTTGAGCAGCTGAGCGGAGAACTGCCCCACCCTCTTTTGTCAGCGAGTCCGCCCTTCCACACACACACACACCAAAAACCAGGATGGTCCGATATAGCGCAAGGACAGCAATACATGAGACGGAGGAGCAACTCCATTGCACACGGAGGGGAAAAACCTGGAAGAGGCGAGATGAGCACAGGACAGGGTCAATGTCATGTGAGTACCGCGCTGCAAAAACACATACTAGGCATGGAGAGAGTGTGATGCATCACTGGTGAGATGGTGCTCAAAGCAAGCAAGCTATATTAACTAATACAGCACCCATCAGCAGAATGGGAATTATTTACTTCCTTAACACTAAAAGACTCTCACTGACTTTTATAGAATAAAGCCAGGGAATTGCAAACTACAGTAATATTATTGAGGTGGGGATAAAAGAATAGCAATCAGAAGTTAAAACAAAACAGGAAATGACAAAAACTGTTATTCATTGGTCGCATTTTAGGAGACAGTATACAATCACGTTTACAAAAGTTCCCTGCACACACAAATGGTTGTTTAGATTCACTGCTTGTGTCTCACCTTGCCTACAATTGCTAGAGCCCAACGACCATCTTCTGTCCTATTTTGTAAATAGCCTTGAAATTGTTGATAAAGGCACAGAAATACAAGCCTGCTCGGCCCTTAAGATTTCCTGGAGACACCTTTTTTTCAAGACCGCCACCATCAGAGCTGTGTTTGGTGGCTATGCAAAAGAGGGTCTTTTCGGTGGGAGCTCCCAGGCTCTGGACCTTCCACCCAAAGGAGGCTAGGTTCGCTCCCTCTGCTATCCTTCTGATGGCAGGCGAAGACCACACTGTTCCAAAAGGTATTTGGTTTGTAAGCAGGACTGAAGGCTGGGTTTATTCTGTTATGTTTTTGTTGTATTTTAAGGTGTTTTATTGTTTTAATCTAAATTACATTGTTTTTGTAAGATGCTTTAATTACTAGTTTTGGTAGAAAGGTGGGGTATACAACAAATAAATAAACAATGTTTTAACCAAACAAAAACATAAACAAACAAATATATTCTATGCCTCACAGGGATCACTTCAGTCATCTTGTGAAGGAACTCCCACCTAACTGACCCCAGTCAGCTTGACCAAACTGACTCCATTTTGATTAACCCCTATTCTCCTCTTCTCTTTGTTTTTCTTATAAGTAGCTTCGATGCAGGCAGCAGACCATGTGACCTGACCTAGTTAAGCAGCAACAGACCAGACCATATAAGGAAACACCTAGGCTGCCATACCGTTATGCTGCGCGCGCATTATCCTGTTGTATGAGACGTATATTTCCTGTTTGCTTGAAATGTATATCTAGCTGTTTCACCCATTGGGGGGGTCAGTCTGTGGAACGATTCCAGGCTGTCATTTTTGCTAGCAAATAAAGGCTATCTGTTTGAATCTGTAACTTTGGATTGGACTCCGATTAATTACTGTAACAATCTGACAGCAGATGCCCAATAGTTCCATTCTTGAATAAAGTAAGAACCTCAAGTATATGCTTATTAAAGAGCTGGCTGTAGTGTGATGGTTAACTTGTGATGTGAAACCTGCCTTGTAACAGCAGCCAACATTCTTACCACAGAGCAAGCCAAGGCATAGTGGCAAAATATCGAACGGTTTGGGACCAAGCTACTTGAAGGACCTCCTTCACCCATATCAGCCTGCCCACCCTTTAAGGTCATAAAGAGAGGCCCTTCTCATTTGCCCTCCTGTGAGGGCAATTCGGTGGGTGTCCAGGAGGGAGAGTGCCTTCTCTGCGGCGGCCCCAAACCTCTGGAACAAACTTCCATCAGAGGTCTGCCATGCTCTTTCCTTGCAGGCTTTGAAGGCCTTAAAAACATTTTATTTTACCTTGGCCTTTGCATGATGAGTATTATTATTATTATTATTATTATTATTATTATTATTATTGCCGCTGCTGCTATTGTTAATCCTTCTGTTTCTATTGTTGGTTTTATTGTTTGATGTTTTATTGCTTTTAATATTTTTACTATTTTATTGTTTTTACTGTTTTATGTATTTTATTGTTGTAAGCCGCCTTATGAGAATTTCTGTCCTTGAAAGGTGGCCAAGAAATTTTTAAAATAAATAAATAGAACTGTGAAATGATCAATAAAAAATAAGACAGTCCTCACCCTCAGGGTTACAGTCTAAAAGGCGTGACCAAAAAGGGGGGTGTTGCGGGAATATTTCAGGTATGATCATAACAATAGCTAGTGATAACAACATTTAAATGATTGAGAAACTAATATTGATTTCATGCTTCTAATAAAACCATGTATCTGTTCTCCTGTAAGATAGAACCAGCAATGTACTAGCTAGATGTGTTGAGCCTCATCATAATGAACTTTGGTCCACTAGCAACTATATGCATTCTGTATTGTTTTAGGTTATCTTGACCTCCATCATTCATATGTGGCGCCTTTCTCTGTTTTGACTTAGAGACAAATTACATCATTCTTCTGTGCTACCCTGTATTATTGTAAACTTTCCCCTGGTACAAAGGTGATTCTGTACAAAAAGCTAGATATGCTAATTCTGATGTTTCCAGTTTCCTATATAAGAGTGATACCCAATATACTTAATTCAGTCAGAGGTCTATCTCTGGCTCCCTCAGCTGATGTGTCTTCTTCAATAAACCTATTCTATAAGAACCCAATACGTGAGTATCTTTGGTCTCCACTGTGACTGAGTTTAATTGCTTGCATGAATATAACTCCTTTGAAGTTATTGGGTGGGAAGTCACTGATCTATGGGAGGTCCCTTCCCCATCTTAAGGTTATTCATCCCTAGTCTACATTTAGGCCAGTTACTGTATCAAAGCATTATAAAGAATTAGAGTAAAGATCTTTCTCATAAGGGATCTGTGACAATAAATGACCCCTTTCTCATAAGAGGGAGTCATAGGCCTCCCTAGGGGACTCAAATTCCTGCCACAGGGGGGGAGTACAGGGAAGAAAGAGGAAAAAAGGAAACTCAGGGCCCAATTCATAAAGTTAAATAGTAATTTTCCTACCAGCTTGAAAGCATTTCATGGAGAGGAGGAGTCTGACAGAGCTGGACTTTCAACAGAACTCATGATGGGCCTTGCTTTTGAAGATCTCATCTCCCTTTGCTGCAGCATGGTAGGAGTACAAACTGTACTTACTGGTAATTTTACTTCTTTTTTTTAAAACTATGAATACTTACCTTTGGTGATCAAGCTGCAGATTAGCACCCTGAATAGAATAAATAAGTGGATAGAGTTTTAATTTAACAGGATCATCTGAACACAGACATTAATAGGACCACCTTAAATCCATCAAGTCAAGATTCAATGCTGTGAGGCACATATGTAATGAAACTTTTTTGATTCATATTACATATGTAACAAATATTTTTAGCCATCACATGAACTGGCAGGAAGATTAATTTAGATCATTGTTATTTTTATTTTACTAAATGTGTCTGCAGAACCAGAAAAAAGGGCATTTTTTTAAAAAAAGTAGCAACCAATCTTTTTAAGTCAAGTACTGCCAGCTGTAGAAACGTACCAAATCTAGGTCATTATTTAAAGATAAAAAGCAGATACCTCTGTGGTAGAGGTATAACAATGTATACCGGCAATCATCCTGCAAGCACAGGCTGATGGTAGAAGAAAATATAAGCCTCTGATTAATTCTGCTAGGGGGTGGATTCAGTTATACTGCTCATAATAAAATAAAGCCCAAATTCTTGGATCATATTTGCAATTTCCTGTTCCTCATTTGCTCTAAACCAAGGATGATCAACTAGAGGTATATGAGATAGATTTGAGACCCACCAGTATCCATCGGGCCCCTGGTGGTCCAAGCAGGACTAGACTAAGACATTTTGCTGCCTGAGGCAAAGGACAAAATGGTGCCATAGGTGTGTGCAAGGGGTGTGCTAGGTCTCAAGCAATAAGCTCTGAATTGAGGGGACTGTTGAGTAGGGAACCAGAGGAGGATCCAGACACAGCAGAAATGGTCCTCTGGCTGCCCTCTGGCTGCTTCACTGTCGCTGCCCCCAACGCCATTGCTCCCAGCAGCAGAAGTGAAAAGGAATCACTCGCCAGAAGCTTCTCTGCTGAGAGCCACACTTCAAAGAGGCCAAGAGAAGGGCCACTGAAGGCTAATATCACCTCATAAGCCTCTCCTCTGGCCAGTGTCCCCACAAAGCCCCCCCAATGCCCCACCTGAAACAGCCCCCATGGTTACGCAAGCTGAACGCAGAGGTAGGCCTCAATGTCTACAGTGCTTAATAAATAAATGAATAAAAATAATGTCCTTTGTGACTGAACAATAAATGTTCGCCTTTTTATAAAAAATCCCAGGGTGCACACCCTAACAAGATGTGCTGTGCATGCCTATGAATGGTGCCCACATTCCCCATGCAGAAACCAACTGGACTGCCGGCTGAACGGGAGAGCATCCACCAAATCCAACTATTAGACTTACCCTCACATGCATTCTAGGATTGAACAAAGGGGTGGAGGCAAGAATAAGAAAGGGCGAAGTACTGCTGGCAGACCCTCCCTGTATGGCAGCTGGACATTTGTTCTTCATTCACCCCAATACAAAGGAAAGTTCCTGGAAGCAAACTGAACAGGTTTGCAACTGTACTGTGGAAAACCTTCAGCACGCAAACCTGAAATTCTCCATAACGCTCCATGCCCCAGATGAAAAGACTTGTAGTCCACGAAAGCTTATGCCAATTAGATGGCACGAGGTCACTGGTTTTATATTGTAAGCCGCCTTGGGGAAACTGCAAATAAAATTAATACGATGGGGAATGGGAGCTGATGAATCCGTTTGCTCCCAAAGAAGTCTCCTCACATGGGCGTGGTGCTTTGCTCTTCCAGAATGCACAATGGCATATCTTATATCACATCATATATTACTGAAATTTATATAGACCCAGCACTTATATGGTCTTTTCAGTGCACAAAGCACTTCAGATAAACTAAGCCAGTAATCCTGTGAGGTGGTCCAGCACTATTCAACCCTTGCTGCAGACAGGAGAAACAGGCCGAAGCAGAAAGGCAATGGGTTGCCTGAGGCGACCGAGCAATTTTGAGGTTGAGGAGATCTCCTGGATCACAGCCTACATTTAGTACTCCACTACAGCAGCTTCCAAACCCATTTGAAAAGTACACTGGGAAAATGCAAGGTGTTTTCACTGCTCCGTTTCATTACACGTGAAACTGAGGTTCTTCCTTTTTTCTTTTCTTTTTTTGGCCACATCTTAATTAAGCTTTAAGAAGGCCAAATGTAGCAGATAAAATTGCTCTGGGCAGGACTCTGTCCTCAGACTACCAGGTGGACAGGACTTCTGGCCGGATCTACACGTCGTCCTCGATGCGCCCTCCCTGCGCCACAAGCCGCTTTGGAGCGCTGCACTTCTTCTAGTGTGGCTCAAGCCTCGGAGGCTCTGCTCGTGCCAGCCGCCCTTTCATCCCAGCCGGTCCCAGGGAGGGAGGAGGGAGGGTTGTAAACAAAAGCTAGCAATTGGAAATCCCTCTCCCAATCACTGGCTTTTGTTTACAACCCTCCCTCCTCCCTCCACCCTCCTCCCTCCCCAGGACCAGCCTGGATGAAAGGGCGGCGGCTGCGGTGGCGCAGACGCGGATGCAGCCTCCGAGGCTTGAGCCACACTAGGCGGGGTGAAGCCCTCCGAAGTGGCTTGTGGCGCAGGGAAGGCACATCGAGGACGACGTGTAGATCCTGCCTAGATCACAGTTTAGGATGAAAAATAATTTATGCAATTCTTTGGTTTTATAGGACATAATAAAACAGAAGAGAGCTGAAATATTTCAGGCTGGCGTTTCAAACTGTTTTGTTTCTCAAGCTAGTATAAAACTGTATACGCTGCAAAGTACCCTTCTCTCCATGCATATAATTTGAAACATTTAAGCTTGCTGCGAATGTTTGGGGGCTTAATATACTTGCCATTTTTCTTTCTAGCTAATTTTCCGAGGTGACGAGAATTTGCAAAATTATTATTGAGGTTTCCAATAATGCATCCGCTGTGCCAAAGTCTCCAAGCTCATAAATAATAAAAATCACTCAAAGAAAGTAAGTATAAAAGAGAACAACAAAGTTCAAACCACAGGGATTCAACCCCTACACTTTAACATAACCCTTTTCTATAAGGACAGGTCTTACAAATTAGGATGCCAATAAGGCAGGGCAGGGCATCTGACCCCTCATTATTTTGCCTGAGGAAAAGAAACAGCAATGTAACACACTGCAGTTTCAACAGGAAATTGCATGAGGCCCCACAGATATTTATTTGGATTATGCTCTTCTTTCTGTTTTTCAGACAACTGTGTGTTCCGCAGCTTGAACGAAGTGACTTTGATTTTGCCTCCAAGACTCAAATTATGTATGGATTCTAAGATTCAAATTATGGCTCCTGGTGCCACTCTGCTGTTCATGGAAGAAATCAAGGCAATGTCTACTTTGGGCTGGGTTGATATTTATTTATTTATTTATTATTACATTTGTATACCGCCCCATAGCCGAAGCTCTCTGGGCGGTTTACATAGGATTAAAAACAATTAAAAAAAAATATACAAAAATCAAAACAGCAAAAACATACAACATACACACAATCTGTACTTTTAAAAACCACTTCAACACTTCAAAAAACTACAAAAACAAAACAAAACAAACCCAAGCTCCTCATATATTGCCAAATGCCTGAGAGAAGAGGAAAGTCTTGACCTGGCGCCGAAAAGATAACAATGTTGGCACCAGGCGGGCCTCGTCGGGGAGATCGTTCCACAATTGGGGAACCACCACAGAGAAGGCCCTCTCTCTTGTTGCCGACTTCCGAGCTTCCCTCGGAGGAGGCACTCGGAGGAGGGCCTTAGATGTTGAACGTAGTGTTCGGGTAGGTTCATGTCGGGAAAGGCGTTCCATCAGGTATTGTGGTCCCAAGCCGTGGAAGGCTTTATAGGTTAAAACCAGCACCTTGAACCGGGCTCAGAAACACACAGGCAGCCAATGCAAGCGGGCCAGAGTAGGTCTTATATGTTCGAACCTACTGGTTCCAGTTATCAATCTGGCCGCTGCATTTTGCACAAGCTGCAGCTTCCGAATCACCTTCAAAGGCAGCCCCACGTAGAGTGCATTGCAGTAATCTAACTTGGAGGTTACCAGAGCATGGACAACTGAAGCCAGGTTATCCCTGTCTAGATAGGGACGTAGCTGGGCCACCAACTGAAGTTGGTAGAAGGCACTCCGTGCCACTGAGGCCACCTGCGCCTCAAGTGACAGAGATGGTTCTAGGAGAACCCCCAAGCTACGAACCCGCTCCTTCAAGGGGAGTGCAACCCCATCCAGAACAGGTTGAACACCCTCCATCTGGTCAGCGGAACCACCCACTAACAGCATCTCAGTCTTGTCTGGATTGAGTTTCAGTTTATTAGCCCTCATCCAGTCCATTGTCGCAGCCAGGCACTGGTTCAGCACATCCACAGCCTCACCTGATGAAGATGAAAAGGAGAAATAGAGCTGCGTGTCATCAGCGTACTGATGACAACACACTCCAAAACTCCGGATGACTGCACTCAATGGTTTCATGTAGATATTGAACAGCATGGGGACAAAACTGACCCCTGCGGAACCCCATACTGGAGAATCCACGGGGCCGAGCAATGTTCCCCAAGCACCACCTTCTGGAGCCAACCCACCAAGTAGGAGCGGAACCACTTCAATGCAGTGCCTCCCACTCCCAACTCAGCCAGTCGTCCCAGAAGGATACCATGGTCGATGGTATCGAAAGCCGCTGAGAGATCAAGGAGAATCAACAGTCACACTCCCCCTGTCTTTCTCCCAACATAGGTCATCATACAGGGCGACCAAGGCTGTTTCCGTACCAAAACCAGGCCTGAAACCCGACTGAAATGGATCCAGATGATCAGTCTCATCCAAGAGTGCCTGGAGCTGGCTCGCAACCACCCGCTCCAGGACCTTGCCCAGGAATGGAACATTTGCTACTGGCCTGTAGTTATTAAGATTTTCAGGGTCCAGGGAAGATTTCTTTAGGAGTGGTCTCACTGCCGCCTCTTTCAGGAGGCCTGAGATATTGTTCCACTGAGATATTGCAGTCCAGAACCCCATGACTTAGTATTAATTTTGCACATTTTATTTGGAAAGGAGCTCAAAATAGTTCCATTAATTGTAAATTTTAAGATTTCCCATCAACTAACTAACAAACCATGTTTGTATTCTGGTATTTTTGAACTAACCACACTTATATCAAACCAGAGTTTCCCAAGTTCATATGTAATGGGGAATTGTAGTTTGTTCAAAACCTTAAGTGGAAGCTTTTTCAAGTCTCCTAACCTTGCATGCAAAGGGGAGGGATGGGAAACACAAGCATGCCCAAGGTTCACAGTGGCTCATGCGCATAATGCTAAATTACAGTTTATCATTATAGATCTGGACCATTGAAACTGCCATATATGGGTGTGTTGTATAGGGCATTCTGACATTATAATGGGCCATGGATTAAGTAACTTTTTCAAGTGAGCTGTAGCCGCTCTGTTAAACAACACTTTTACCACTACACTTTTCAAGTGTGCCACCTAGTTCCATCTTTACTACCGACTAATGTGGAGTATTTGAAAATGAAAATTAAATTCTGCTTGACTGAGTAGTGTAAAAGGATCAATTCCACCCACCATCACTACTTACTTTCTAAGCAGGTGTACATAAGAACATAAGAAGAGCCTGCGTAAGACCAAGGGTCCATCTAGTCCAGCACTCTGTTCACACAGTGGCCAACCAGCTGTCGACTAGGAACCCACAAGCAGGACACGAGTGCAACAGCACCCTACCACCCATGTTCCCCAGCAACTGGTGTACAAAGGTTTACTGCCTCTGATAATGGAGGTAGCACATAGCCATCAGGACTAGTAGCCATTGCTAGCCTTCTCTTCCAGGAATTTATCCAACCTCCTTTTACAGCCATCCAAATTGTTGGTCATCACTACATCTTTTGATAGTGAATTCCATAGTTTAATTATGCACTGTGTGAAGAAGTGCTACCTTTTACCTGTCCTGAATCTCCCATCGATCAGCTCCATGGAATGACCCCAAGTTCTAGTATTATGAGAGAGGGAGGAAAATGTCTCCCTACCCACATGCTCCACACCATGCAGAAGTTTGCACACCTCTATCATGTGTAATTGATGGCATTTCTTCGTAAGTACAACTACAGAACACAAAGTAGCAGTTAAGTCTCAGCTGACTACAAAAAGCTTGTCTTTCAATGTCTGCTTCATCTGGGATTGGGAACTCCATTTATAATTAGATGTACAAATTATTATTATTATTATTATTATTATTATTTATTACACTTATATACCGCCCCATAGCCGAAGCTCTCTGGGCGGTTTACAAAAATTAAAAGATTGAACACTAAAAAGACAATATACCAAATTTAAAACCATAAACATAAAACAACTGACATTTCAAACATTTTAACTGTTAAACCTGGCCACACTGTCAATCAAAACCTCAACTTGAGCTGTTAAAATGCCTGGGAGAAAAGAAAAGTTTTGACCTAGCACCGAAAAGATAACAATGTTGGCGCCAGGCGGGCCTCATTGGGGAGATCATTCCATAATTGAGGGGCCACCACAGAGAAGGCCCTCTCCCTTGTTGCCGTCCTCCGAGCTTCCCTCGGAGTAGACACCCGGAGGAGGACCTTAGATGTTGAGCATAGTGTACGGGTAGGTTCATGTCGGGAAAGACGTTCCATCAGGTATTGTGGTCCCAAACCGTGTAAGTCTTTATAGGTTAAAACCAGCACCTTGAATCGGGCTCGGAAACATACAGGCAGCCAATGCAAGCGGGCCAGAATCGGTCTTATATGTTCGAACCTTCTGGTCTCTGTTACCAATCTGGCCGCTGCATTCTGCACAAGCTGCAGCTTCCAAACCGTCTTCAAAGGCAGCCCCACGTAGAGCGCATTGCAGTAATCTAACTTGGAGGTTACCAGAGCATAGACAACTGAAGCCAGACAGCAGCCTGAGAAAGTATGTTGCACTCACATAGGGCTCCATCACACAGCGTTTTATTGCACTCTTATCATGACTGGTTTGCTGATTTGCAGTGCGGTACTCACATGACATCGTGCCTATCCTGCAGTCACCTCCCTCACCTCTTCCTTCCACCTTTCTGTATTTTCCTAAAGCAGGGAAAGTCCAGCTTATGTCCTCCATGCAGGATTAAAGCACCCTTCTACCCCCATGTATTGCCGTCCTCGCGCCATGTCCTTTGTTGGCGGCGTGTACTTTGAAGGGAGGTCTTCATGACAAAAGAGGAGGGTGGGGCCGTTCTCTTCCAGCACTCCGTGTGGAACGAACGGGCTTGTGCTGAGTCAGTTGAATAGAGTTTTGCTGCTCCAACCCCACTCTCATTGCCCATAGAAACGGCACACAGCAGACGAAACGTTAAATCAGTCAAATGCTAGACAACAAAGCCAGAGAAAGGAGGAGAAGGCTCCCACATCAATCACAATGTCACAACCAACAAACAGGAGGGGGAAAGATAAGGGATTGGGTGTCAAGGAACAAGCGAAAGGAGGCTTCACCGATACCACAAATCACATGAAAGGGACCATTAACTTGATGTGCTAATGAAATAGAGGTGGATATCGCGAAGGCAAACCAGGAAAAAAAAGTAGGTGTGATGGAGCCCATACATAGAGAAATGGAAACACAAAGAAATAGAAATGGGAATGTGGTCAATTGGATACTTTTCGATTTAGCAGGACTGCATAACTTGCTAGACCTGAATTTTTTTCTCTCCAGGGTCTGCATATGCAAATACTTTTTTTCAAACAGAAATCTGAAATAGATTATTTTAGATTGTTATGTAAGAACCCCATTTGACAGTGAAGCATTGCATCAAGATTCTGAACTTTAAAAAGAAAAAAAGCAACCTTGGAAAACTCACAAGCACAAGAGAAAGTGTGTGGTGACTGTGTTTTCAGTTTACCTGGTGCACTCTTTAAAGTTTGCCTTGATCTAGCTCGATGACCGCCAGAGATGGCAGGGGGCAGAAATTAGGGTGGACTCCTTGACACTGCAAGATTTTCACTCCCCCAGGTCAATATTCTGCTGTTCAAAGGGATTTGTTACTGATTTGGCTAAGAAAAATGCTCTACCATTTACTTTAGTGGTATTTGCCGCCTGCAAGTGTCTAAACCATCCGCCGCCCCCGGAATCTTCTAATTCACATGTGCACTGAATGAGTTGGTGCCAGTCTGAGGATCAATTTAATAGAACACTTTGTTCCTAGGAAGTCGCAGTGCTAATTGGAATCAAAAGTTAGGAAAACTAGAAATAGAGGACTTTTGCATAATATTTACATGATATATTATCACAGCCTGTCATAAACCGGCAATGCCCAGTAACATGAATGGAAGGGGGAAACAGGCAAAATAATGTGCTCCCAGTCCTAATTGTCCTTCCTTCCCTCTAGACCTTTCTGCTGCCACCAGGTGGAAATCTTTTTTTTTATTTTGGCTGCCTCCACTAAACCAGCCTTAAAACTCTTTAGGTCTCAGGGATCTACAGTAAGTAGTGTGGGGGTTGGGTATTAGAATTGGGTAGGCAATCCAAAAAGAAGAGACGACAGCTTTTCATTTAAATTTGACTGAAGAAAACCTGTCAATAGGAATAAGTTTTAAAATCAGAATGGGTATGCACTCACACATACGCTACAAAAAAAACCATAACACGCAATACGGTAATAAAACTACCGGGGATAAACACATCTAGCTAACCTAACTAGACCTTCATTATATTCAAGCGTTAGCCCCATTCTTAGTACTTGCATCAACAGAGGAGCACATAAGAACATCAGAAGAGCCATGCTGGATCAGACCAAGGGTCCACCTGGTCCAGCACTCTGTTCACACAGTGGTCAACCAGCTATCAACTAGGGACCCACAAGCAAGACACAGTGCAACAGCACCCTCCCACCCATGTTCCCCAGCATCTGGTGTATATAGGCTTACAGCCTCTCCATGCAAACCAGAGCGCTGGAAAATCCATGTTCTGACTTGAGTGGAGAGCCTCCACTGATAGGGTCTCCTCTTTAGACAATAGGCTGCCATGAGTAGAGGGTGACAAACACAACAAAGGAGAGGCTGGGGGCTCTATTTTATCCAGCTCCCTTACACAACACCTACGCTAGTCATTCAAATAAGGCTTACTTTTATACATTTCTCATACCAGCCCATCCCTGCTTAACTATCTTATCAGTTCTGGCACTTAAGAAATAATTAGGTTGACCTTTCCAGTACTGGACATAGAAACTCCCTCAACCATATTGCTTGCAGCTGGCTGTATGTCCTTCAGACTTCTCAAAACTTTCCACCAATCTGCTTAGTCTGGAATTTTCCCCCAACACAAAGACTTTCCCCCCCTTTATTTGCCTCCAACATCAGGCTGACGGTTTTCATTTAAAAAGAAGAAGAAGTCGTAAGCCCTACTTCATTAAAGGTATAACAAAGTTTTATGGCAGCCCTGCCAGTGGTATTTTTCAAACCACCTCTCCTAATGAGCAGGTAGTTAATATGACTGGTACACTTCTTCCTTGCTCTCCTTTTCTGCAATGCAATGCAATGGGGGGGGGGGGGGGGAACAACCCACAGACGCCCCCAGTGTCATATCTACTTTTACAAAGGCTTACATAGCATCTACTTCTGGCCAAGAGGGTAAAGAAATAATTTTAGCTTTGGCAACCAGGAACTCTTTAAAACACTGTCATAAATCCCATAGCGTCTCGGGTTATTTCAAATGTACTGTGTGTCTAATACTGCCAACCGATAAATTGTCAAGAACACACAACAGTATTTGCCATGAGCTAAAGCCAAGTTGATCTTTTGAGCCTCGGAGTCAAACCGTTGTCCCATGGCTGCATAGACATAAAGCACTGAGACTCTTCTATATCATAGACAGCTAAATTGAATATCCAAGCACAATATGAAACATTCTTGGTGCTGGCCACCCATCCAGTCAGAGGTGCAAGCAGCTTCTTATCTCACTTAAACAGAATACTGGGACCCATGTATGACTTGGGCCATGTTCACACTAGGGATGTGCACGCCCGAAAATATCGTATTTTATCGTTATCGGAATTTCAGACCAAAAAAATTATTGTCTCCGATAATATCGTAGGTTAATCATATCGTCTTCACGATAATTATCGGAAATCCGATATTTAATTTGCAGCCCCATTGTGCCCTATAGAGCTGGGTTATTTTAAAGAAAAAATGCCTATAACTTCTGTAAAAGTTACAGGCTTAAAACTTGGTCACAATGCATATGGGGTATGCCTAAGTATGTGTATGAAATTTGAGATCGATCCCTCCAACCCTCGATTTTATATGAATTTATTAAAGAACTTTTAAGTTCTGACAGGTCAAAAGTTGCACGATCTTTCAAAAATTCATATAAAATACAAAGGTGGAGGGATTGATCTGAAATTTGGCACATACGTGTAGCAACATGTGCTAGACATGTGTATGAAATTTGAGATCGATCCCTCCAACCTTCGATTTTATATGAATTTTTTAAAGATCCTGCAACTTTTTGACAAGTCTCAATGAATGCACGTGGCGAGTTGTCATTCTGACCTGTCAGAACTCAAACGATCTTTAATAAATTCATATAAAATCAAGGGTTGGAGGGATCGATCTCAAATTTCATACACATACTTAGGCATACCCCATAAGCACTGTGACCAAGTTATAGGTTTATTTATATGGCAGTCCGATAATCCGATATAATTGGGCAGAAAATTATCAGATCGGATATTTATCAGAGGTTTTTCTATCATATCGTTATTGTTAAACGCATGCACGATAAAGAGCATATCATATCATTATTGTACATTTTAACGATATGATTCACATCCCTAGTTTACACCCATTCAGTGTTAACAAGAATTGCTAGATAAGATGAAGGCCCAAGATAACCCATCTAATCCACTACCCTGCCCTATGGAAACTCACACGCAGGGTAAGAAGGCAAAAGCTTTTTCTCTATTACCTGTTCCCTGCATACCGTCTGCCGCTTCTGTACATGGAGGTTGTATTTAGCTATCATCGCTAGCATTTTTTGAGCATCCGTAGTGAAGGATGAACTCCCCTTGGCACACTCTTATGGAGCACTCCCAATGAGCCTTGGGAAAAAAGCTTTACCTTTTTTTCAAAGACCTCTCTGCAGCTCATGTTCATGTGTGCGTGCCAACAGCCCTGCATGCACCTTGTTTTTCTCCTAGGAATGGTCCTTCCCAGCACCAACCATTACGGATAGGTGAATTTGTCAATTATGGTTATCCTCCGTTTTTTCCAACCTTAGAGTGCCATGTTTCCTTACTGTCACTTCTCCACCCCCACTTTTGCCTTTCATTATTTCCTCTTTTTTCCTGGAGAGGAAAGAGGAAGTAAACAAAGGCCACATGGCCCATTCAGGGGCCATTTTGATCACGCCACTTTTCCGCATACAGCAGATCGCAACACATTCTGGTTTTTTTTTATTATTTTAAAAAAAGTCAGATTAAACAAGCGGGAGGAGCGGGAGGCGCATGGGAGGTGGATGCCGTCATATAAAGGACGCACGAACATCCGTAAGTGGGCAGTAGCAAGCATGAAATCAAATGGTCATCTGATGACGCTCTTACGCTCATTTAATTCTGTTTCTGCACCACTTTGCAGATTTTTTTAAAAAGTCCACATAAATATTCCTACACATTTTTATGTGCATTTCTGCTACTATATATTTTAAGCATCTTTCCTAATATAATGCATTTTGTACATTATTTTCACTAATATATGCTTTTCTGTGTCCACCTTTCCTTCAAATACACATTTTTTGATTGGCGAGCTTTGTCACAAAATTCGATCAATTGTAAACATGATGTATAACTGCACAGTTTGCATAGCAGGTCAGGAAATGAATGTTAGAGAAGTGTGCATTAAAATGAGAAATAGACACATTTCTCCCCTACCCCTAGCAACCATGGCTAAAAGCTGCTAAGAAATTCAACACACACACCAAACACACATACCCAGAAATAAGGGAAACCTGGAAAGCAGCAGCTGGAGGAAATAGCTACTGAGCTCCTGCCCTTCAGGGCAATGCAGGGCAATTGTCTGGTGGGAGGGAAAAGAAGCAGAGTTATGAGCAAGGGTTAGATTCTTGATGAAATATTTTTTACTCTGCAACCCTAAATTCACTTACTTGGGAATAAGCCACACAATGACCCTGCTATAAACATACATAGGACTGCAGTGATAATCTCCTTTCATTGCAATCCACAGATTCTTGCAAGCAAGAGAAGGACAGAAGGACACACACCACTGCATGCAAGAACCTCACCTCGCACCAAAAAGGAGATATGATTGGCACAGGATTGGGGGCAACACTTACAAGGTAGAGAAATTTAGAAGCACCCCCCCACCCCCACTGTCTTTCTAGTAAAAAAGAAGAAGAAGAAGAAGAAGAAGAAGAAGAAGAAGAAGAAGAAGAAGAAGAGTTGTTAAAGTAGATTGACCCAATTTAAAATGTGTATTTTAAGGAACCAGGTCCCAGTATTTTGAAGGAAATAGTAATGGTGATTTAGTACTCTGCCCAGGTTTTTGAAAAAGCATTCGCTATAGAAATGTGTGGGACTCTTTTCTACTTACAATCCCAAGATGCTTTCCTGCTGAAATGGCAGAACAGAGAGCTTCCTTCATTCAATAATTTACCTAAATGACAGATCAAATAACTATGAAAGTGAATTCTGAGGTTTACATTAAGGGAGGCACTCAGCAATAGTTCTCAATCAAAAGGACAGCAATTGGCCCACAAAAAACTGTGGAGGTGTTGGAAATTATCCCGAATCTGTAAGAGACAGTGAAGCTCATATAGGGTGACCATATGTCAAGAAAAACCAGGACATGTCAGGATTTTTGGTAACAAATCCGGGAAGGGGGGGGGGATTATGAAATTTGAAGAAAAATCTGAATTTCCCCACCCAAAGGGCAGCTCTACTTCATAGTTAATAGGAATTAACAAAAATGCTTACAGCTCCATCATTTTTAAAGATAAAGAGATGAAACTTGGCACCATGATAACCCTTAGGTAGGGCTTTAGCCATGCCAAATTTGAAGCAGATCCGTTCATCCATTGATTTTTATGAATTTTTTAGTTTGTTTTAAAATTATTATTTTAAAAAAAAACACCATCATTTTTAAAGATAAGGAAATGCAACTTGTCATCATGATAGCTCTTAAGTAGGGCTTTAGCCATGCCAGGTTTCAAGCAGATCTGTTAATCTGTTGATTTTTAGCAAGTTTCAAAACAAAATTGAACTTTAAAACTATTTTTTTTAAAAAGCCAGCCAACCGATCAACCAGCAGCAAGCCCTGTTAAGCAGCAGCTTGCAGTGGAGTGAGGATACAATCAGAAAAGATATTTGAGGGAAGGGTAGAATGTATCACACAGAGTATAGCAACAAAGTACAGCAAAAGCTACAAAAGTAGGAATGAGTGGAATTAATTTCAGATACATTGGATGTCTCACTTGTTATTTCAGTGATGTTAACATTAAGATGTTATGTAGAACAGATTTGTCTTAATTGTGTGCTGTAGAATCAGACATGTGACCATGGCTATGTTCAGATGGGCACACCCCTTGGTGCTGGACACGCCCCCCTGGAGGCGGACATGTTGGTGGGGAGGTTAACCATGTTGCCCTTTTTGGTTTCCAAAATATGGTCATCCTAATTTAAGTCATAAACTCCTGAAAGTAAAAACCTTAATTCCCCCACCCCTTTAATGGCTTAAAATGTCTTTGTCTGAGACTAGTGTTAAGTTATCTAGACTAGCTTGGGTATTCAGGCAAAAGACATTAACCCATTGTCAGGGCCAAACTGTAGGCAGCCAGACCTGAAACTCGACCATTCTCTAGACCAGAGTTCCTGAGGCCACTGGTTTTTCCTGGGAGCTGAAAGCTGCAGCCAGACATACATCACCTAGGGTGACCAGATAAAATCCAGGTCAGGGCTCATATAACTTTAACAGTTGTAGAGAAAAGGGAATTTCAGCCAGGGTCATTTGTATGCAATTAGTTCCTGGTGAAATTCCCTCTTCATCACAACAGTTAAAGTTGCAGAGCCCTGCCTTCTTTTGTATATGGTCACTCTAGTATAGTGCCTGCACCTTTAACTGGTGTGATGAAGAGGGAATTTCACCAGGAACTAATTGCATACAAATGACACTGGCTGAAATTCCCTTTTCTCTACAACTGTTAAAGTTACATGAGCCCTGACCTGGATTTTATCTGGTCACCCTAACATCACCTAGAACGAGCACAGAAGCCAAATGGGAGAATGCCAGGCTTGTAGTAGTATTGCCAGCCCAGACTGGCTAGCCCATAGCATCAATATTTCCTGCCAGCTGTAGAGGGTGATGTTGCACATGCCTCTGAAACATACACAAGAGTTCCAAAGCAGGGGAGTGTCTTCAAGGTACTGCTTCGCCACTCCTTCCTCATAAAACTCCGCGGTATTACTGCTGGGGTTGGTGGCAGGAAATCCCGCAGCAGCAGGGAGTGTGGGCTTTCCAGCAGCCATTTGGCTCATCAGTCCCACCGCCTGCCCTCTGCCCCTCTTCCAGCAACCTATCAGCAGTCACCATCCACCCCGGAATGCCCCAGCTCAACACACCAAAGCCAGGTCACATGGTGGTAAGTCTCCAACTTTTAAAATGCGCAGCTTCAGGGAAAAGCCCCATGGTGGCTGCAAGTTGGAGGCCATGGGGCAAATAAGTCATATAGATGGCCATAGAGCCAGTGTGGTGTAGTGGCTAAAGTGATGGACTGGGAGTCGGGAGATCCAGGTTCTAGTCCCCACTCAGCCATGGAAACCCACCGGGTGACTTTGGGCCAGTCACAGACTCTCAGCCCAGCCTAACTCACAGGATGGTTGTTGTGTGAATAAAATGGAGAAGAGGAGGATTATGTACACCGCCTTGGGTTCCTTGAAGGAAACAAGGTGGGACATAAATGCAATAATAAATAAAAATAAATAAATATGGCCGTATAGGTCCCAGTTCCAGGTCCTGGAAGTTCCCAGCTCAAGCCTCAAAGTTCCTGACACCTAAGGCCACAAATAAAGTGGTAGGCAAGCCTACCCAAGAAAGTTGGGCAGTTGCAAGAGGAGATGCCTATCTCAGGTAGGTCAAAAACAGAACAATGTAGATCCCATTCAAACTGGGTAGGTAAGAGCACAAGAACAGTCATTTCAGTGGTCCTTGTTTTTGTCAACTTTGTGTATTTGGGGTCCTTCTCACACCAACCCCCCCCCAAAAAAGGATAGTGCATATGGGTCTAGTCCATGGGAACCAGTCAGCCTTGAAGATTCAAGATAAGCCTCAAATGTGTAAAGAGCTAGAATTCCACGGTGTATAACCCAAATATTAAGAAAACAACTAGATATGAAGGCCAAATCCTGCAGTGATATCAGTGCCTAAATTAAAGGAGTTTCATGATGGCCTCCTTTGCTACTTTCCTCTTGGAATTAAGGAATAAATTCCAACCTATCACAACATGAGACCCCTGTAAAGCTTATATAATATAAAATATAATTCAAATGTTTACTCAGCAGAGGAGAATCAGAGCATATATCCTGGCCATGCTTGCTCTCTGAAAGATTTAACATTGACACTACAGAGTTTAATATCATGTTGGCCAAGAGTTTAGGTAGCTATCTAAATAATAAATAATTTTGTAGTATAGATCCCATGCAAGTTCAGTTTAGATGTACCATATTTCACCGAATGTAAGACGCCATCAACTGTAAGACGCACCTAAATTTCAGGGCCACCAACAGGGAAAAAGCTTTGTGTCAATTCTAATATGCACCTTAATTTCAGCACCCCTTCCCCCTCACCTCCATCACGGTCGCCCGTCCTCGTTGCCGCCACCGCCACCGCCGCCGCTCTGTGCTGCTGCCAGTACTCACCTCAGCCTGGCAAGGAGACGAGCGTTGCCAGCGGCACGGAGCAGCAGCAGCAATAGCGAGGATGGGCGACGGTGATGGAGAGGAGGGGGGCTAGGGCCCCGCAAGTCCCCCCTCCCCTTTCGCAAGTTTCCCCTCCCCCTTCGCAAGTTCCCCCTCCCCACTTACCTTGACCGCTGCTGCCTCGGCCTGGGAAGGCTTCAGTACTGGGAAGGAGGCCGAGATCTCATGAGATTTCCCGACATCACGGCCTCCTTCCCAGTACTGAAGTCTTCCCAGGCCGAGGCAGCAGCGAGCAAGGTAAGGGGGAAGGGGGAGGATTAGGGCTAGGGGCCCGCAAGTCCCCCCTTCCCTTCCCCCTCCCCCCTCACCTTGATCGCTGCTGCCTCAGCCTGGGAGGAGGCTGAGATCTCCCAGACTTCTGACCGGCCTTGTGGGGTCCCTTGGGACCCGCTAGGGTGAGTCGCAGGGGGGGCATGCAGAGCCTAGTGCCTTCTGCAAAACGCACCCCGTTTTTACAGATGTAAACATGGGACAAAAATTTTGTCTTAGAATTGATGAAATACGGTAACTATATTGATTTATTAGACTAAAAATGATCCTTGTGCTCATGCACTCTCTTCTCACCTCACCCCTCCTCCCCTGATGCACCTAGATTTGAGTAAGATAATGTTATTTGTTAAACTGTACTTTCCAGCAATGTCCAAACTGGGAAAACCATGGTTTAAGCCAACAGGTATGAATGCAAAACAGCACATATCCATATTTTAGCCACCCAGTTATCCCCCTCTTCCAAATGCGGACTGGTTTACAGAATAACTAAAGTTATTCTGGAGAAGGGGGTTAGGATGCAAGCCTATGAATCTTTTGACAGAAAAGCTTCTACAACCCCCAGCATTTCCCAGCCAGCCTGTAGGTTTTTTTTTCTGTCTTAACATACATAGGATTCTGCCCTTGATGCTCTTCCAGATGTGGGGGGGACTCCCTTCATCAAGAGAACTAGGCTCTGTCTTGACAGTGGTGCGGTAGCAGTGTGAGGACTCGAGGTCCCACATTGGTGCTCCTTCTGGTTATCTGCTTGGGAAGGAGTGAAATTGTGGGAAGGAGTCGCCCCCGCCCCGTCTACCTGAGTCCGTGCGCGTCATTGCACGAGTGCTGGGGAACATCCGCACCCCCCCCCATTCAAGGTGGGGCTTTCCCCCCCCCCCTTAATTGCAAAGCTTCAGAGCCAGTACAGTATTTGGGCTGCCACCCACCCCCGTGCACCCAAGCCCGTGCGTGCCTCATCACATTGCAGGGTGCTAGGGGGGCAGCCTTTTGGGTTTGTTTTTTTAAAAAAATAATCTATAAATGGGAGGGAACAACAGGGAGAAGAACTGGGCGCTCCAGTTCTGAATATCCACTCATTTATTTATTTATTTATTTATTTATTTATTTATTATTTTAACGATAGTACACAGTGGTGCGGAGGTGGTCCAGTGACCGTTCGACTCACTGATCCACCCCCTTCCCTGCCCAGCCTTTGGCGACCAATCAGGGGTCACCATCGGCTGTGGCACACCTCTGCAGTAGCTCTGGAGCAAGGCTACAGATGGCAGATGCCGTCAACGTCTCGCGGCAAGCAAGAAAAGTCGAGGTAAATGCCCTCCTTTTTTAAAGCGGAGCATTGGGGGTTTGCCCCTGGATGGGTTCGCGATGGTGGCTGCCACCACTCTGAATCCACCCTGGAGCAAGCCGCTCGTCAAGATGTACCCTAGATATCAAAGAGAAAAGTTCCAGCATTGAAAATCTGGTGATTAGCTGTGAGAGCCGCTCCAAATGGATGTGTATATGTGTGTGTGTGTGTGTGTGTTCTCCACCAAAATTTTCCATTTGAACACCCAATCATCAAATAATACCCAAGGGAGCTTAAGTAACACTAAAGAGTTCTGAAAAGGGAACAACGGATCAAATAGCATTGTACATCATGAACATGATTTACCCCACCAACTCCAAACCCATAATCTCATAGCTGTGTATATGCCCTTATATAACATCCATTAACAACAATACCAAGGAAGACATTAATGACTCCAGTTTGATTCTCTACTGTATAAGGGAAAACTAAAACCATTCCTAAAATTGGTTGGTATCTTTATAGTAATATAAGAAATCAATAAACTTTTCCAAGTTACTTACAATCAATTATGTAGCATGTTTGTTTTGATTGTCCTCATCTCTCTGAAACATAACTAGACTGACACTCCATATTCATTAGACAATGCTTTAACCATCAGAGTACTCAAGACAGGAAATTAGAGAATAAATCATATCCCAAAGAGCATATAGATATTACTGAATTTGGAAGAAAAGGTGAAAAAAACAATAGAATAGGGAAAAGGATGTTTGGGATTGTACTCTGGAGATCTGGGCATAAAGCTTATTTGGCATAAGACTACCTCACCTGACCAGGTTGCTGCAAGGATACCAATGGGTTAACCCAAGCACACTGCCCAGATGGGTAAGGATGGGTTACAAATGCAATAATGCACAAAACGTCTCCAATCTGCCCTTTACAAGATTTATGTAAGGCATATTGAGTGTTCTGTGATTGAAGTTTAGGGGGAAAGGAACATACCAAATAAGCAGCCCAGTTATAGCCACAAGTCTGTCACAGACCCTGTTCGGATGGCACGCTAAGCCACAGTGGTTAAGTATTTTGAGTGAAACATTACAGCTTAGCATGTCACGTGAACCGTGACTTAGTGTGTTGTGTGAAGCATTCCAAACCAAGGTGGCTACATAATCACAGTTTAAAAACACTCACCATTTGTTGCAAAAGGGTTAGCGGCCTAATCAGGGCTTAGTGTATCGTCTGAACAGGCCCATGCTCTCTTGCAATGTAGCCACTGCATGCCCAAATCTTTCAGCTCCATTTACTCCCCTCTCTAGATTGCGTGTGTGGGGACAACTCTTGGGGCAACAGCTACCAAGCTGCACAATGGCACCTTTTATATTGTAATGAGATGTGGGGTTAGTCAAGATGACCTTTCAAGGACCCCTTCCAACCCTGTCATTATGCAGTTGCAACAAGGAAAGTATTTGCTGATTGAGGTTGGTCAAACCCACTGGTTAAGTCTGCCAGACCTCTATCGTTAAGAAGATGTCTGAATGGGAGACCTCTCCCAACTCTTCCCCCAGAAGGCTCCAAGCATGCCTTTGAGTGACCTGAATGTAAGGTGACTCACTATTATTTCCCCCACAGGAAACAAAGGGCAAGCTGGAAGTTCTGGGAGATGGGAATGAGTCAGTGAGGGCTGCTGAGTTGCTCTCTGCAGGAATTGCTGTGGCACTGGGGGTCCCCTTAGAAATCTGATAGGGAGCAGTACATGTGGCAGTAGGTTATGACAAGAGTTCTTTAACCTTTTACAACTCCTACCACCCAGGTTCACATGACACCACAAGCCACAGCAACCACCAGTTGGGGCTTGCATAATTGAAATGGTGGTAGGCCCATGCTGCGCCAGCCCCAAGGGTTAATTAACCCATGGTGGCTTGTCATGACATGTGAGCCAAGTCACTGACTGGGTTCACATGACACGAAAAGCTACAGTGGGTTGGGAGCCTTGATAAGAGTCAGTGTGGCTTACTGTCATGTGTGAACCCTGCGTGGATGACTCAGCATGGTTTGTTAACTATGCACAAGCCACCCTGAGAACCGTGGCTTCTTGTTGGGCTGATGAGGGTGCATTGTTCTCAGTATGGCTTGTCATGACATCTGAAACTGGCAGCGTGGCTTGTCCCAAGCAGCTACAGAGCCACCTGTCAAGAACAGCCAAAAAGCCCACACCACTCTTCGTGATCTTGCTAGTGCCGCCACCAGCCTCCCTCCATTCTCACCACTGACGTCTCCCCACCACCAATACTGAAATGGCACTTCAGAAGGAGAAGCTCAGTAGTCACATCTTCTTTTTCCAGCACTTTGGGAGTACACAAATGGGTTCATACTTTTTGGAAATTATTTTCCCCTCAGTCCTTTGCAAGTGTGCAAGTGCACAGATTCACCTGTATGCTATAGAATTGTAGATCACAAGCTGAATAATAATAATAATAATAATTTATATATTACCCACCTCTCCCTCCGGATCGAGGCGGGGAACAACGTCAAATATAAAATACACAAAACTGATTAAAAGCACATAAAACCAATACATTATTAAAATACCAATAAAACACTTAAAATTCATCTGGGAAGGCCTGCCGGAAGAGATCAGTCTTTATAGCTCTTTTAAATTCTTGAAGACTTGCGAGTTGGCGGATCTCTCCTGGCAGGTCATTCCACAATCTATGGAATGAGCCAACAGTGTGATGTGGCTGCAAAAAAAAAAAGCAAATGCTATTTTGGGCTGCATTAATAGAAGTATAGCTTCCAAATCACACAAGGTACTGGTTCCCTTCTATTCAGCACTGGTTAGGCTCATCTTGAGTATTGTGTCCACAGTTCTGGGCACCACACTTCAAGAAGGATGCAGACAAGCTGGAGGGGGGTTCAGAGGAGGGCAATGAAGATGATCAGGGGTCTGGAAACAAAGCCCTATGAGGAGAGACTGAAAGAACTGGGCATGTTTAGCCTGGAGAAGAGAAGACTGAGGGGAAACATGATAGCCATCTTCAAATACTTGAAAGGTTGTCACACAGAGGAGGGCCAGGATCTCTTCTCAATCAACCCAGAGAGCAGGACATGGAATAATGGGCTCAAGTTACAGGAATCCAGATTCCATCTGGACATCAGGAAAAGCTTCCTGACTTTTCAAGTAGCACAACAATGGAACCATTTACCTAGGGAGGTCATGGGCTCTCCCACACTAGAGGCATTAAAGATGCAGAAGGACAACCATGTGTCAAATATGGTTTAGTGTGAATTCCTGCATTGAGCAGGGGGTTGGACTTGATGGACTTATAGGCCCCTTCCAACTCTACTACTCTATGATTATATGTTTATTCTTGCCTTGTCAATTCCCTTGTATGTTACAACTGTCAAGGGTAGCCCAGAAGTGGAGGAGGTAATGTACTAGGAAATTGACATGGTGAGACTGCACATAATCCACACAGACATGTGAAGGACCATGGGGGAAATAATACTAAAATAAAGTATAAACCCATTTGCACAATACAGAAGCAACCGGGGGGGGGGGGGGGGGGAATGCAAGCGAAGAAATTGGTCCAAAAAGAAGCACCAAAGGGAGGGGCCAATAACTTCCACTTGGAATGTCATCCTCTCACAATTACACCTGGAATTGACTCTTACCAGCGTTTTCCCACCTTCTGACACTTCCCCAAGTCCCAATGAAGTCACAAATGGGAGTTATTGGCTTCTCACCCTCGCCCCCATAATGGCTCTTTTTTCAGAGCGCTTCAGAGAATTTAAACAGGATGGAGCAATTGGGGCCCCACTGGAACAGGCAGGTGTAACCACTGCTAGCGCAGGCACCCCATTCGTGATCTATTTGTGAGCTTCCAGGGGATCATGGCTGGATGGTAGCGGACTAGATGGGCCTTGACCTGTTCTAGCAGGGTAATTTGTAAGTTCTTATTGCAGTGTTGATAGACAATGTCAACAATATCTCGTTAAGGATATTAAAGCTTGGAGGCAGAGGAAAACCCTCCCCACTCCCATGGCCTCCAGATTCCTCCATTTTGTTTTAGTTGTGAAATTGTGTTACAAACAGCTGGGAAAGAAATCTCTTTAAAGGCATCTCATTTATCCAAACACATTTTGTTTGCTTATTCAGAAGTCAACGTATAGTCCATGACAGTTGTAGGGCAATGCGATCTTTATGTGAAAATAATGGACCAACTTGTCAAATATTCTGTCATGTTTACAGCAAAAAAAAAAAAAACCCTTGCAAATGGCTTTGAAGTTGACAGCCGAGGATGTTTGTACTGTTTCTGGCTGCAAAATAAAGAGCTTCTGGGATTTTGTGGCTTGTCTTTAACATAAATCACACAATAACCATTTCTCTAAATAAGCTAATATTAGCCTTTCCTCTACCTGGAACAATGGCTGTTGTTATTAAAGAATTGTTGTTCTGAATAGAAGAAGAATCACCCAAAAGGGATTTCACATGTTTTCAAGCTATATTCAGACGTAGCAAATTTGGTCTCTTGTTCCTCAGCAGTCACAGACCAAGCCATTCAGAGAAATTACAACTCTTGGATATTTGAAAGCAACACTGAAGTACTTCAGAATTTGTGAGCCAAGAGAGATAAAGAGAAATGAAAGGCCTCCTTCATGGGCTTCATTGCTACAGAAAGACACAATCCTGTTCAAATAATGGGCTGTATCCAACAACATTGTTGTGTTAACACCAGTTACACTGTTCTAGTGTAAGGGAGCTCTAGCACAACACCAATAGCATTACTTTACACAACAAGTTTGACAGGGAATTCTATTGCACAAGCTAATGGTACTTGAGTTGTGCTAGAGATCCCTTATGCTAGGTGCAATGTAATACATGGTGACGCAACGTCACTGTTAGACACTGCCCACTGGATGCTGCTGCTGAATGTTGTACATTCTGCAGCTCTACAAAGCGTTACAATTGCAACATTTACTCAGTGCCACTGGGCATGTGGGCTTAGTCCTAGGGAATGACTGCTACAATTATGCAAACATGCATGAAATTATCGATTACTTAGGCTGCGACACTAAATACGCTCGATTTAGACCGCAATCCAAAATTAGCAGACTTGTGAACGTTTCGTTTTCTGGAGCAGGGGAGCGGAACTGGAACGATGCAAACGCTGGCAGCATTTGGATGTCACTTTAAGCCATGGTAGATTAATGAGCTACTCACAGTAACCGATTCTGAAAATAAGCTACTGTTATCCTCCACACAATCAGACAATTAAGCTACTGTGCATTAATCTAAGTCACACACACACCCATGCCGCCCTGCCCTGCTGCAGTCCTCCCACTCCAGCAGTGGTGCTGGTTCACCAACTGGCAACATCAGAGCAGCCTGTTTTAACCTTCCCCATGAAAAGGGAGAAGTTAATCCAGCGCTTCCAGCATCACCCTGATAAGGGATGGTGGCAGCTCTAAAGCGCTGAAAGTATGCAGGAGTGGGACCAAACACAAAGCAAAATGACAACCTTGCACAGCTGCTGCCACCTGACTGAGACGGTGCTTGACATTTATGGGGGTTGCAGAATGCACTGCCAGGGTTAAGGTGGGGTCGGGCTGTGAGCGCAATCAGAACTGCCAGTTGGAGGAGAGCAGTGATTCTGACTGCTCTCGCCAAGTGACTCTGAAGGCGACCAAAATAACCCACTATAACCACCACACAACAACCCATTCTGCAGACAGTGGATTATCAGAGTGGGTTATTTTAGCCAAATGAGCCATCAGTGGTTAAAAAAAAACTCATGACAGATGACACTATAACCCACAACAGGTTAAATAAGCCATCGTGGCTTATTTAACCCAGTGTGGGTTATTGTGACATCCGAAACCAATCACTGCCAGTGCAATTATAAGTCTGTTTATTCAGATATAAATCCCACTGTGTTCAGTATGGCTTAGTCCCAGGAAAATGTTTTTAGGATTGATTTCTTCTAGCCTATCCCCAAAAGCTTATTTGCCATGACAAGAGACTTTAAGGCAATTGCTTGATCAGAAGCAGTGGAGGAGTCTTCCAGGTACTGCTTCTTCCTCTAGACAAGTGGTATGTAGAAAATCATCTAGTAGGCTGGAACTTTCTGCTAATGTCATCCGTGGTCTAAATTCTCCAACATATGAAACAGCAATAATGAGAAAATTATTTATTTCTAGAGATATTAATTTCCCATTGCACTTAACCGAAGCTTCCATCCCACTAGATGATTATCTGCGCTTCCTGGAAGGAGGAAGTAGTGTCATGCAGGAGTACCAAAGCCATGAGCTTGGGGGAACCACAGAGATGCCTGCCATAAGCAAAGGGAGGTGTTCTGTATCATATTCAAGCACCAAACTTTGTGTGATACGGATTCTGCAGTTGTTTATTCATGCGCATGTCCCATTCATGGGGGTGGGTGGGGAATTCTCTAGACAGTTGCATTGCTAAGGGTGGGACTGGGACTGGACAGACCACAGGATACTGCTGATCCCAGTCTCTGTCCTCTCATCAGAATGCCCCCCTTTTTCATCTCCCCAAAGTCACTTCTGTGACTTCAGGAAGTATCCACCATGGTTCTTTCCATTGTGGCTGTGAAAGAGGGGGGAAGAGGGAGGAAACAGAACCCAGAACCCTCCTCCCAAAGTCAAAGGAGTGTCTATGGCTTTGAGAAGGAGATCATGGGACTGCTCTGTTAATAAGATTCAAGCATTACATTATATAAATGATTTTAATGGAACACTTGTAAAAAAACTAAAAGACTATAGCATGTTCTTCCCTTCCATTGCAGTGCAAACTGTTGACACACGAATTAATTTTAGCAACCAAAAGAAACGTGAATATGCCGACAACTGCTCATCTATTGTATTTTCAATTGGATATTATTATTATTTTTACTAATTAAGATGAAACAGAACATTTTTCTTGGGGGAAATTCCTCTGAAATTTTCCACCCCACATCACTGGTAATCGGTACAGGCAGATGATACAAAAGAGGGCAATGGCACCAGTAGCTGCTATTGTCAAAACCAAAAATGTCCTAAAGCAACGCTATGTCACTGTGGGATATTGCAAGTAGCTAAAATGGCAGCACCTGCCCAGTGCTCATCAGAATGCTGGAAGAGGGTACCTTCGGCAACAGCATCAGAGGGCACTTGGCAGGTGCCACAAGATGCCACCTGTTCATGTTGGACCTGTCTCAAAGATATATCCCATGAAAAATGGGTGAAATACCTACCAGTGTTACAGAAACAGATGGTCACCAGTCTATTGATCATGTTCTAGCCTTGTGGATACTCTTCTAGATGTGCAATCTTGAGGAATGGCAAGGAGATACCATGCAAAGGAAGGTCTTGTGGATTACTGAACTAATATACTTCACAAAGAAGCAACTCTTAGTTGAAAATGATATCCACACATTTTTATTGACAGCGAAACTGGTGAGAAAGGTTTCCCTAGAGATGAAAGCAAATGCTGTCCAACCTTAGCACAGTCATTGAGCTAGGTATTCTTTCAGCAGATGACAGTGTGTTGTACAAAAATTCACACCCTTCAAATGCATCTCTTGTAGGGAAACTATCTCAGTAACTCAAGACTGCAGAACCATTTAGGAGAACGTATCGCTAAGCTAGAGTACATCTTTGTGGAGGTGGATTTGATTCCAAATTGTAGATAAAATGTCAGAGGAATATGGCAATACAATCGTAATTTCTACACTGGAAAAGGGATAGCGCAGGCTGTAATCAAGGATTTCTTGATCAGTACAAATGGTAGCTCAGAAAGAGGCAACACCGTGAGTTACATGCAATTCCAGATAGGAAAATGTCCCATCTTCTTCAAAAATAGTAACTTAGGACACCATACTATGTGATCTGCCACCCTAATGAGTATTCTATGTAAAATGGGAGGTGCATTGCGCCTCAAACTCTACATTTAAGCTAAATGGGTCTTTTTGCCCATCTAGTGGAGGCTTTGCGGAAGGGAAGAAGACTGGGATGGCCATAGGATTCATTGTATGGCTTCTATCCTGGGCTCCTCCCCTCTCCTTCCCTGGGAATGCATTCTCTCTAAGCCAGCTAGGAGAGGGGGAGTTTCCTGGCTCTGAGGTCTAGGGGGCTCTCCACGACATTCTATGACATATCTGATATTTAAGGCTCCTTCTTTCTCAGATATTCACTGCCTAGGCAAAGATGCAAATAGAGATGTAAAATTTCCAGACATTTTGAAGCCATGGAAAAAAAACGTTTTGTGGGTTTTTTTCCCTGTTTTTGTCCAGGGGGAAAAGAAAATTTTCTGAAATATTGAAAAAATGCAATATTAGCACTTTTTACGGATTGAAAGCCACTTTGTTACTTTAGGAACATAAAATGTAGTTATGTACAAATTGGTATGGTATAAAATTATCACATTTGGTATATTAAAAGTATAGTGCATTCAAGCCATGATTACAAACTGAATTTACTTTTTTTAAAAAAATTACCTTTTTTTTATTTTTAACGAACGGAGCTATGAGCTCCTGAACTGTAAGGAACACCTGAACGGTAAGGAACCTCTTTGGTTTTGCCAGTTTATGAGGAGCAGGCAAAAAACAATTAAAAAATCAAACAGAAGAAACTATTAACATTGGTAACAAGGAAAATTATTTATGTCTCTGCTAGTCATCCACAGTGTCAAGCAGACATAAAGCACCCATTCCCATAAAAAGAACTGAGAAAAAGTGGGGGACCAAGATTCAATGAATATGCATGAAATTTAATCAGACTCATTTTCTGAGCTATAGCTACCACTAGCAGTTTCAGTCTCTGTTTCAATGGAAGTGCCCCCTAGAGGCATAAATACATCTTGCTCTTGTATTTGAGAGCTGTAGTCTCAGTTTGCAACCTAAGACTTGCTTGTCCTTGGTGCACAGAAATTGTAATAATCTGATACTGTACATAGTTTTTAGAAATCTTTTGGAGACGTGAACATATAAGCAACTTGTCTTAAACATTTTATGCATCATGCTAACATAAAACATTCCATAATCTGTTTTTTCTTCCAATTTTTCGGGGGGGAAACAAAAAAGGCTCGGAAAAAAACGGGGGGGGGGGGGAAATCCCGATTTTTTTCGGTTTTTTTCCAGGCCTTCACATCTCTAAATGCAAACATCTAAAATTGTTCCTGTTAGGAATTAACACCGAAGGACATACTGGAATAGAAAGGAAAAAGACAGCAGCAGGCCAGAAATTCTTCAGGAAGTAGAAAATTGTAAGATTGTATTGTATAATACTGCTCCTTGGCACTCAGAGATCGAAATCTCTAAAAGCGATTAGAACAACAAATATGTACAGAAGACAAGGAACCTGAAGATTTTCAGAATACAAATGAGGTTGCTAGTTCCCAGTTCCCCAATTTTGTGGACATAGTACAGCTTAATTTCAGAGTTCACTATGCAGTGGGGGATTTATGGAACTGCAGACAAATTTGAAAAACCTTCTTTAATAAAGAGAAAGAACTCCTTTATATTCAAAACCCCTCTTTAACACCCAGAGAATACTGGAAACAAACAAGCAAATTACCCCCCCCCCTCCCATGTGACTTTTCCCCAAATTCAAGAAATATCCAGCCAGCTATGGAAAAAGTGTCTGTGAGGAGAATGAAAGAGTTGATAGTGAAACATCTCAATTTAGTGACGCTGAGACTACTACACGCTTGCAATGGCAGGCACTTATTCAAACAAAATTGGTTTACAGTGACATTCTATACATGTCTAGTCAGAGGTAAACTCCACTAAGTTCAGAAGGACTTACTTCCAGATACTAGAATTACAGCTTCACATACATTAGCAATCATGGCAGAATATTTAAAGCAGCCCTCCCCTTACATGATTCCCTCCAGACATGTTGGACTATATCTCACATCATCCCCATCAGCATGGGTATTGGAGAAGGCTAAACTAAAGAATGGGCAGTGAACATAAGACTCCTAGGAAATGAGCGCAGTTTCCTAGGATACTCTGGAGACACTTTAAAATTAAGACTTCTAGGCAGGAACATACAGCCTGTTGCTAGAATGCTTCTCCTTTTTTCACTAGGGTTGTGAGGGGCTCTAGACAGGGCTTAGGGGGGGTGCGCTTCTTGCTCACCTGATTTATAGGAAGATGCTTACAAAACTCAGGTGGGTACAGAGGGGCAACTTAACTGGTGAGATTCAGAGCTCAATCAGATGAGTTTTATTGCAAACTCATTACTGGGCACTCATGGATTTTCGCGGATCCCTCTCACAACATCATCTGCCTCCCATGCGCCTCCCGCCCCTTCTAGCCTTCTTTGCATGACAAAAAAAACCCCAGTAAATTCAACTTATTTTTTTAGATGAAACTTGCCGCTATCTCCTGCTGTGTGCAGAAGCATCATCATCAAAACAGCCCACTGAATGGGCCACGTGCATGTTGTTTACTTCCTCTTTCCTCTCCCTTGAGAATGAGGAAGTAATGAGGGACAAATGTGCGGGCGGAGAAGTGACAGTAAGGAAACACGATTTCCCCCCGTGTGATGATGCTCTCATACTACCATGGATGAGTGAATCAAGGTTGTTACTCACCCTCTTATTTAATTTTCAGCTTAATAACGAATTTCAGCAAGTAGCACATTTCCAATGTCAATTTTGTCTGAAAAACTGCCCATATCATGATATGCTTGTGACACGGCCTTGTTATCTACCACGCAGATAAGATTATTATGGATACTAAGAGGCTGTGGGACCACTTGTTAAAGAGAACAGTTGAAGGTTAAGTGCAATAAGACTGTCAGTGTGATTTTTGGAAGCCGGCCCTCTCGTCATAAGTGGTCTCTTGTGGGTGAGGACATAAGTGTGAACAAAATTATTTGAGAGCCTCATTTTTTCAGATAAAAACATTCATGGAAGTGTCATGTTCTTCCATGTTCTTTCAGGCTGAAAGTCTCTAGAACAGCTCATGTAGCTTAAAGGACAAAATCACTTAAGGACTTTCAGATGAAATTCTCTTACAAATGACATGTGAATGAGGAATAGTGAGATACAATAGCTAGAATTTCTACAGAAAACGTTTTAATTCTTTGCTAGGTACATCCCAGAAATCCCTGCAGGTTATGTTAGGACTGAAGCAGGCTTTGATCCTATTCAAAACAACAACAAAACAACACCATTTTATCACAATCATTCTAATGCAGTATTTCAAGTGTGACTGTCAAGATAAGAGCTCCTTTACCAGTTTTGAAACAGATCAAAACTGGTCAGGAAAATAGTTGCTTTTCTTGTTGAAAAAGACGAGTGAATGCCTTCTCAGCTGTAACAATTATTATTATTATTATTATTATTATTATTATTATTTCCATTTATATACCGCCCCATAGCCGAACCTCTCTGGGCGGTTTACAAAAATACATTCTCTTAACAATGTAAGAGAAGATGCATCACAAGAACATCACGTGCCTCAAATCTTCCTAAAAAGGGAGGAATGAAGAGTTAGGACACAGCTACACAGGACCTCATCTGATGTACAGCTAACCCTGGCAATCCAGATGCTTGAAGATACTAATCTATGCTCCTCTCTCAGCGGTACATATGGCAGATTGAGGCTAGCCTATTACAAGAATGGGATGGACGGTGCAATCTGCAAAAATGGCTTTCAAGTGGCAGCACACTGATATCTCAGAATAATATATATCTGAGTCTACCCACCTCCCCCAGCAAACATCTCATTCTTCTTGCTTAGGGCTAACATTTTGGATGAAAAGTACAGGACATTGGAGTAGACACAGTGCCTTATTTGTGTCAACAACCCAATTCCAAAAAACATTAACTCTGATGTGAGTAAGGATAATGGATTTAATTGAAGCTTGCTTAAGCACGCTTGGCCGTGCAGCTTAGTTGAAAAGGTTCTACCTTTCAAGGCATCTTAAAAATAATTTAAAATGAATAAATAAAAGACCAGAAAAATAGTTCAGTCATGGTTTTGAGAGTTTAGATCTAGCTGCCCTGCCCATCCCATAATCCCTTTATCCCACTACTTCACTCTTTTTCCCAGGTTGCAAGTACCTATCACTGTGCAGATGACAATCAAAGTCTGCAATACCAGTCTTACAAGTGAGTTTATATAAGTTACTGAAGGGCAGGGGAAAGAGCAAGAGAGACAGATAGAATTGCACACACACAAAAGCTTCCCTGCCTGATAGTAATTCTTACTTGCCACAGGCAATTAAGGATGGCTATTTGCATACCTGTGTAGTTATTTCTCAGTGTCCTGCGCTGCATTCTGCAAACTGAACAAAGAGAGGAAGGGTGATTTAATATAGGGCAGTTCCCCTATGTTAAAATCTGTGCCAAATCCCCAGGTAAAAATACCAGTGGAAACACTAAGTTGGCATCGATCATAATTGGGATGCACTCTTGCCAATCTGCTTGGATAATTCAAATGAAAATTTAAGCGACAGAAAGCAATTTTCACCATTAGACAACTATCAAAACAATAAACCTCCAAGGTCTACAGCTATTCCTCTAAGCAGCTGCGTTTACGGTACCCTAGTGCCAAAACAATCAAAACCTTTCCATGACTTCTGCACCTCTAATACTGTAATTTTCCCTACAGAATATTTTACTTACACCTCTCGATTCTTTATTGTTGCCAAATGATTTACAACAGCATTTGCTGTTTTTTTAAAAAATTGCCCAAACAGATGCATATTATATTGTGTGTGTGTGTTTCTAGCATATTTTCTAATGTGTATACTTGGTAAACAGTAATCTCTCTCTCTTTCTGTCTCTCCTCTAAAAAGCCAAGGTGCTTGTAGAAGGGAAGGGACAGCTGTAATACATTTTGTTTCATCAAGCTAACACAGTGCAAATAAGAACATAAAACACAAGACATGCCTTGCTGGGTCAGACCAAGAGGTCTAGCACTTCAGTGGCTGGCAGCCAGCCAGCCAGCCAGAGACCCCAAGAGGCTCACAACTGGGAGATGATGGAGCCAGCCACCACATATTATTCATTTCCACCATCTTTCAGTTAAAGGCATACTTCCTTCCATATTGTTTTAGCTGTCTGGTGGTTAAGAGCCATCAACAGAAACATATTTTATCAATATGACTCACTTAACCTTTTAAAAGTCATGTAAACTATTGGTGATGCGGTAGAGGATCTACCCCCGCCCATGCCCTGTAACCATCATGGATGCACAGTGGTTTGGGGACTTGGAAATTAAAGCCTTGGAATATTGTTTCATTATTACCTCCATATTCAACTCTCAGAACTCTCAGAACCACCGTCTATTATCTTCATGAAATCATGGAAGACGGGTGAAGTGCCGAACGACTGGGGGAGGGCTAATGTTGTCCCTATCCTCAAAAAGGGCAAAAAGGAGGAACCTGGGAACTACAGACCAGTTAGTCTGGCATCAATCCCTGGGAAAATTTTGGACTGGATTATAAAGAAGTCAATCTGTAAGCACCTTGAAAACAATGCAGTGATTACTAGAAGCCAGCATGAATTTGTCAAGAACAAATCCTGCCAGACTAATCTGACCTTACTCATTGATCGGGTAACCTCCCTTGTGGACTGTGGGAATGCTGTGGACATAATTGACTTCAGCAAAGCTTTTGACAAAGTACCCCATGACATTCTGATTAGCAAACTACTAAAAGTGGGCTAGATGGAACAACTATTAGGTGGATCCAGAGTTGGCTACAGAATTGGACTTAAAGGCTGAATTTGGACGACACGATAGTCAATGGTGGGGTAATAATCAACTTTACAGTTGTTCATCTAGGGGGTACTCCCCACACAACATGGTAATAAATAATCAACTGTGGTGTGGATTAGGATCAGCGCTGAGTTGACTATGGCAGCATTCGGACGACACGATAGTCAATACAACTGACGATTGTTTCCACACCCTCCCCCCCCAGTTGCTTATTGTGTTGTCCGAATTCAGCCAAAGAGTGCTTATCAATGGTACCTTCTCAAACTGGGGGAAGGTAACGAGAAGGGTACCACAGGCTCAGTCCTGGGCCCAGTGCTCTTCAACATTTTTATTAATGACTTGGATGAGATGGTGCAGGGAATGCTTATCAAATTTGCCGATGACACAAAATTGGGTGGAAAACAGAAACAAACCTCAACGTGATGTTGATAGGCCAGGGCACTGTGCTGAAAAGAACAGAATGAAATTTAATAAAGATAAATGCCAAGTTCTACACCTGGGAAAAAGAAACCAAATGCACAGTTACTCGGCTCAGGACCTTGGAACTGTTGTAGATCACAAGCTGAATATGAGCCAACAGTATGATGTGGCTGCAAAAAAAGCAAACACTATTTTGGGCTGCATTAATAGAAGTATAGCTTCCAAATCATGTGAGGTACTGATTTTTATCATATTTTATATTTACTGTTGTTCGCCGCTTCGATCCAAACGGAGAGGTGGGTAAGAAATAAATTTATTATTATTATTCCCCTCTCTTCGGTACTGGTTAGGCCCAATCTTGAGTATTGTGTCCAGTTCTGGGCACCACACTTCAAGAAGGATGCAGACAAGCTGGAGGGGGGTTCAGAGGAGGGCAATGAGGATGATCAGGGGTCTGGAAACAAAGCTCTATGAGGAGAGACTGAAAGAACTGGGCATGTTTAGCCTTGAGAAGAGAAGACAGAGGGGAGATATGATAGCACTCTTCAAATACTTGAAAAGTTGTCACACAGAGGAGGGCCAGGATCTTTTCTCGATCATCCCAGAATGCAGGACTCGGAATAATGGACTCAAGTTACAGGAAGCCAGATTCCGTCTGGACATCTGAAAAAACTTCCTGACTGTAAAGCAGTGTGACAATGGAAACAATTACCTAGGGAAGTCGTGGACTCTCCCACATAGAGGCATTCAAGAGGCAGCTGGACAACTATCTGTCAGGTATGCTTTAAGGTGGATTCCTGCATTGAGCAGGGGGTTGGACTCGATGGCCTTATAGGCCCCTTCCAACTCTACTATTCTATGATTCTATGACTGGTGCCCAAGGATGCCAGCTGCTCTTGGCAGCTCTGTTCAGTGGAAACCTACTACAAAGGCAAAATTAAAGTGATTCTACACCTTGCTTTATTAGGGATGTTTCACTCCTCTAGTATTTCTCATGGACTTTGCCCAGCCACAATAATTTTAAAATCTATTAATTTAGCTGCAGGTTCATCATCACCCTGCAAAGTCTAATATCACCTATGCTCTTTTTGGGGCTATGCTGTGCCATATCTGAATATATGCTAACTGTCCGGTAGATTTCAAGCACGCCAAGGCCAGATCTACACTAAGCAGGATATAGCGGTATGAAAGTGGTATATAAAAGGCAGGAGCCACACTGCTGCTTTATAGCGGTATTGAAGTGCACTGACAATACCATTGACACGTATCATATACCACTATATCCTGCTTGGTGTGGCTCCTGCCTTTTATGTATCACTTTCATGCCACTAAATCCTGCTTGGTGTAGATCTGGCCCAACGCAGTTCCTCTACAAATTGCATTGGCATAGTTACAACATGTCTGGGCTACATAGCATGCTGTTCACAGAAACAGCTTGCCACTTGCCCCCATGGGCATGGTAGGAGTGGAATTGGTGTGCTGTATGGAACAATTCTGTATTTTTAAGGGGCAACTCCCCATTTAGACTGAATATGTAGGCTTTGTGTGTGTGTGTGTCTAGCAGAGTAGGAGGCCTCCTTTTTCAAAGTGCAAAGTTTCTAGCCCTTGCAGTCACCCATTTTTCATCCTTATGTTAGGCGAGTGTCCAATCCAATACTTTGATTCCACTTGCAAAAGCCACTGAACCAGCTGCTCTGTAAGGTGCTACACAAGGCATTGCAACTGCTAGCAGAAGAATACAGACCTTTGCCATTTTTCTGCTAGTGCAACGTCCGATATAATCCTATGCGCTTATACTTTCGTCTCCAAATGAAGTCAGCTGACACCTTATGATGCCTTTGGGGTGAGGCTTAACAATTAGCTACCCACATGGGTCAGCGCAGGAACAAATTGGGCTTACATTTACTTTAATTCTGTATGTATGACTCCCATAATGCCTGAACGTTATTTATTTTCTAAATTTGTATCTCCTCTTACTCAAAAATAAAAACTCACAAATATAAAAAACAAATGATCCAAGGTCTTTTAAGAACACACTAAAAGTTGCAGATAACTCCCCCTGAAAAATCAGTTCTCACTGCACAAGCAAAGCACAATGAAGTTATACACTTCTCTAGCACCATGACTCCACCCCCCAAACAAGGCTTTTCCTTTCCATTATGTTTGCCTCGTTGTCCAGCTCTTGCATTTGGATTGGGGCTGAATCCACTGCCATAGCAAAGAGAAAATTGTTCAGAAAAGGTTAGACCTGTAGGCAGCTAAAGTATGCAAAGGAAAAGAAATACACTTTTAAAAAGCCAGAGTTTTTCATTGCAAACGTACAGAGAAGGAAGAGAGATATAAACACTGGCGATATCAAGGACACAAATTGGTTCACACAACACTCCATGTTTAGTTCAAAATGTTTAACCACTGTGGCTTAATATGTCGTCTGAAGAGGGTCACAAAGACTAGGTTTAGACATCACAATAACCCACAATGGGTTAAATAAGCCGCAGTGGTTTTACCCATCATGGGTTATCATGTCGTCTAGTGGGAATTTTCTTAGCACACGCTGGCTTATTTCCTTAAAATAATTTACGGTAATAACACACGCTATTGTGTCATCTGTCAGACACCGTGCGTTAAATCACTGGCCTAGAGAGTCACGTGGCAAGAGCAGCTCAGATCGCCACCCTGCAACTCTCTCTACTGGAACAGCAGAAAGTGAACCAGCAGTGATATAGAGTAAAAAGAAAACATCCCTGTAATGCCGCTTCCCCAGCTGTTGAAATGCGCATCTGCAAAGGAGCTAATGGGTGGTTCTACGATATACTGAAAATGCACTTCTGCACAATTGTTGCAATTGGATTTTTTCTAAAGTGCCAATAGCCCTCTTGATTTTCCCACCTCTGGGGGTCAGCACATGGGGTTTTGAAGTGGATTGGGTGCCTCTCAACTAAAGGAGGCTGTATATGAAGTTTGGTACCTATTTTGCAACTCCAGAAGGATTTATTTGTGCCATCTCATTCTGGATGCCCCCTGGATTTTCCCGCCTCTTGGTGTGATGTGTTGTCCCAATCCTGCAAGCACCCAAGGCTTTGTAGCTTCCACCCCCATTTTTGGTGCACTCAGGATGTTTGCTCCTGTGTTGGTAATTGCATGGGTGTTTGATGTTGGATCGGGTGATTCCCGATTGCAAACATCCAGCTCTTTAGAGGTGAAACACCACCACAGCTTGGGCGGGAGGACTGCAGCAGGACAGGGGGCAGGGGGGTGAACCACATTACATACAGAACTTAGTAAGTTACTCACAGTAGCTTATTAGCCCATTCGTGTGGTGGGTGATCATGGACTATTTAAAAAATAACTTACTCTGCACAGCTTATTAACCCACCATGGGCTGTCATGACATCCAAACGTGATAATAGTAACAGCAAGCCTAACAGAGCAAATGTGGAAGGGGAATCATATATTCCAATCCCAAATGCTACCAGTAAGCTAACCTGACCTAGATAGGTCCAACTGGATTGCTCTGGCTGGATAAAGCCAACACCAGTTCTTATCTGTATAAATTCAAGACCCATTCACTTGCAAACCAAAGCTATGGCGCACAATCACCTTTGGAGCCACCAACACCATCAAGCCCTAGGCAAGGGAACCTTAGATAACGGTCAACTTACCATCGCATTATCACTATCCAGCTTTTTCCATCACTTGAAAATGTCCCTTTCAGGTGTTCAATCGCCTCTGTTCCTACTTACCTCTGTCATTTCTCCAAGTCCTCACTTGTCCTTCGACTAACCGATGAACAAAAATATTATTCTTTCCTCTTATTATTAATAAAAACAAGAATAATCAAATCCAAACAAGCTAGCTTGAAGGAAAGACATAAGAGAAAAAGCAACACACACACATACACACACACACACACTGCTCCAAGCCATCTAAACTGGAGTGACACCCTCCCCTCTGATAAAGAACAATACGCAAAGGGTGCCCCTACCTGACTAGCTGAACAGGTCCCAAAACTAGCGGTGGGAATCAGCCCTGCTCCAGGCACCCTCCCATTTGAAATCTCAGGAGAGCTCTCCAGTCTTGTGTAAGAGTTCCTTTTGAGTCTCTTGTGTGCCTGCACCTTCACCTGACACAAATGAAGGCCCACTCATGATAAAAGTAAATGGACAAGGTTTTGTCATGCTGATGATTAGTACAAAATGAGCAATTTTAATGAAGCACAAGTGTATTCTAGAAACATGCTGATTGTGTAGGATCTATTTATACAAGCCCCTACAGGTTTAATACACACTGCATTAGGTAATAGAAGATTGCTACTCGTTACTTTGTAATTCTAGCAACGGAAATGTATTTCCCACCCCAAATCATCATCCTATCATGCCTTTTGCTGGACATGGGATATTTAGGAGTTACGTAACAGCCACAATAGAATGGCTGCCCATTATGTCATTCAATTAAAAGTTATTAAATTGATTATGAATACTGTAGCCCCAACCTGTTCCATTACCTCTTTGTGCCTCACCATTGTGGTAAGTTAAAGCCCTTTACAATATAGCACAATAAGATTTAGAATCCATTTTGTTCTGTTCTTGCTTCTGTTAACTGCTTGAAACAAAGGACAGGAGAACGAAGGGGAAATAGGATCAATTTGGAGATCTTACGCATCCAGCTCACCGCAGAATGTGTTTGCTAATTTTACAATATACAGCCCAGAAAAAAAAATGTTGTCCTCTTACAGCTCAGTTTAATGAGACTTATTTGCATGTCAGTGTGTTTAGGGTTACAGTCTTAGTTGCAGAAGGAGTTCTAGGAGATAGACAGAAGAGTTACAGTGTCAAGCAAGTATCGAATATCTTAGTACATTTTGGGCTATAAAGCCCATTTCCAGGGAGCAATCTCAAGGTAAGACAACACTCATTACAATTATCAAAAAAGAAAACAAAACATTAAACAGATACACACTCCAAATGAGTATTTCACAAGAATATGCAATGGTTATAATAACTAACTAGATCTACTAGATCTTCTAAAGGCATTATTAATTAATCGATTTTACAAAATGTTCATTTTAATGTTTCTTGAGGTATCACTCAACACAAGAATATCCAAATAAGTTCAAAATTTCAAAGGCTGCATGTGCTCCATTGAAGTGCCTACTTATTCTGCCTGAGAATTCATGAAGAATCTCCCCATCCCTGAACTCTATGCATTGTTTCATTGAGGTGTCATTACTTTCAACCAGTATTTACACTCTTTTCAAGCAAAGCCACTGAAAACATACGTGCCCTACAGAACAGCCTGCTGGTAAAATACAGATTCCTGTAATTGTTCTCATACCTATTTCGTTTTGCTTTTAGAAAACCACTCTCTCTCAAAATTGGGGGGAAAGCCACATAATTTTGCACATGCTTTCATACCCAGCAGATTTAGGACTCTTCATGTGCCGCTTCTGCGTACACTCCTATCTCATACTGCTTGATCTCTAGTCCAAATTAACCATTCAGTGACATACATGCATGATGCAACTCACCCCTCCTCTACACACACCTCCCCAAGGAACAGAAAAACTATATTTTAGAATAATGTAGATAGGTTTTTGTAGGCTGACCGTATGAAAAGGAGGACAGGGCTCATGTAACTTTAACAATTGTAGAGAAAAGGGAATTTCAGCCAGTGTCATTTGTATGCAATTGGCTCCTGGTGAAATTTCCTCTTCATCACAACAGTTAAAGTTGCAGGGGCCCTGCCTTCTTTTGTATATGGGCACTCTAGTATAGTGCCTGCAACTTTAACTGTTCTGATGAAGAGGGAATTTCACCAGGAACTAATTGCATACAAATGACACCAGCTGAAATTCCCTTTTCGCTGCAACTGTTAAAGTTACATGAGCCCTGTCCTCCTTTTCAGATGGTCAGCCTAGGTTTTTGTTCGCAGGATTTAGGTACAGGTATCTTTTCTCCTGTTTTTACAATCTAGTTTCTTGACTAGGTCGGTTTCTCCCCATCTTCCTTCCTTCCTACATAATGGTCTTTCCCATCTCCTGGTGCTCCCTTTCATTCCTCTCCTTATGGAGGAGCCCCTCACAGCGAGGGTAGTAAACTGCCTTTTCCTTGTATTACGTCTGTACCTGGCCTCTAGACTGTTTACTCCCAGTGCAGCCTTATCTCCAGGCTCTGTCTCCCTTTCTGCTGTTCTCTTTAATTATTATTACATTTCTATCCCAACTTTTTTTCCTCTTGCAAGGAACCTAAGGCGGCATACATGGTTGTCCTCCTCTCCTTTTTATCCTCACAACAACCCTGTGAGGTGAGGTAGGTTAGGCTAAGAGTCAGTGACTGGCCCAAAGTGCACCCAGTGAGCTTCATGGCTGAGTGAAGACTAGAACCCAGATCTCCTGAGTCCCAGACCAACACTCTAACCATTACACCAGACTGGCTATCTTGGGTCGCTTGGTCTCATCAGCCAGCCTAAAAAAACACACTCTCCCCCTTACAACATTGCTTTTCCCTCTGAGCCGATATAAAACCAGTCTCCACAGCTGCCGCAAATCTTCCTCCTTATTAGTTGCAGCCAGTCTCCTCTGGTTGGCCATGCTTTCTCCCCAATCCACACCATCCTCCAAGGCTCAGAGAGAAACCATGCCCGTGCTGCCACAGAGGCATATTTGGGACAAATGAAGCCCATCTTCAGCCACAGCACATTTTCAGGAACACTATGCCCTGATTCTTCATGTGGGTCTTTTCTAACAACACAATGCAAAATTGCTTGTGAGCACTCAAAGTTATCCGTTTCAGCCTTGTTGGGGCATGAGGCCCATTACTTCAGTTTGGAAATCGTTGCAGGTGTATACGATCTTCAGAATCTTTTTGGAGTAGGAGTGCACATTACGCATGGACAAAACAATATACTGTTAGCAGACAGCACAGTAAAACACAGAGAACTAAAATTTTCATCCCCATTCAACTGCATAGGCTCAAAACTGCCATTAGGAGTAGAATACAATACAGTCGAACTGCGGTGCCTCTGGCTGATGCGAATTAACTTGTATCATCCATGGACCAGTCCTTCACAGCAGAAACATTATTAAGGGGGTTGCACATGCTATGCCTCCACGTAAAATGCATGTTGTATCAAGACCCGGGACAGATTACCTGGGTCTACAAAGAATGCACATGAAACCATCTCTGGAGCTTTTCCAAACAGCATTTTAACAGTGGCTCTTATGAGTAGGAGTTTGGAAAAAAGAGTAGAAGTAGAAGCCATCCAGCATTGAAGAATTCTGCCACAAGTGTACAAAATAATGGTCACACTACAGTCAACCCCATTTAAAAATCGGATCAGCACTGACAGTAAAATGGTGTAACATTGGATCAGATAGCCAATTCCCTCTCGGTTTCCCAAATGTCCCACACAGGCAAGCCCTTAATCTCCTTAGAACAGAAAGGAAATTATTATTAAGAAATGGAGGGATGTCAATAATGTGTTCATATAGCTTTATTAATGTGCATGGTTCTTTATAAAGCAACAAGGACAGCAGTGACAGGAGAGTCAGAGGGCATGAACGTGAGCAAGTAGAATACAACGAAGACTGCCTTCCGTTTACAACTGGTAGGAGAGAAACGCTAGCAAGTCCTTCAGTAAAGATACAGAAAGGCCTCACTTTTCCCAGTGACATACTTGTGCATTATCATTCTCCAATTTCATCAATATTGGGTACAGTGCAACTAAAGAGTTGCCTGCCTCCCAAAGGACCACTGTGTTATGCAATCTTTCTTCATTAAATATTTCTTATCAGTGAGGACTGACAGTTTCTATGGCAATGTTACCAACATTTTCCCCAAGAGCGATAATGTTTCTATGAAAATATGTACACACTAGTCATACATACTAGTCATCCACATAAGTGGTAATGTCACAGCAAAAACAAAAATGGATTTACCTAATTGGCTCCGTCTTTTGAAATTCAGGTCTGTGAAAAATCTTTCGTTCTCTTTTTAAGATGCCAGCTGAATATTTACAACTTCTGCTAAAAACACACACACACACAAAGTTCTCTTTCTCTTTTGTTTGATTTTACTAATGCCATTTACATTATGATTATAGTTATTTTGGGTATAAGAAATCAAATACTGCCATAAATAAAATACCACTATTTAAGTTTTTCTAACTCTCATGTTTACTCAAGGCAAGCTTCTCCAGATCAAGGTACATGGGGTAATATCTAACCCTGACTGCCAGCCAGCAGAATGGAAAATGCTGCTAGAACAATTTTCCCATTCCCCTGTGCAGCACATGTTGAGTTTTAATCGACCCCAGATCTATCTTTAGGCCTGGCTGAGAGCTCAAAGTTGTTTTTTTAAATGGATGTTGTCTTTGAGCATCATCACACGAAGAAAAATCATATTTGCTTACCGTCACTTCTCCACCCATGCGTTTGTCCGTCATTACTTCCTCATTTGAAAGAGGAAGTAAACAACATGCATGTGGCCCATTCAGTGGGCCTTTTTGATAATGCTGCTTCTCCTGCACAGAGCAGGAGATAGCGGCAACTTCTGTCTTTTCAAAATACGTCAGACTTACTGGGGTGTCTTTTTGTCACACGCAGAAGACAAGAAGGGGCAGTTTTAATCTTTTGTAAACTGCCCACAGAGCTTCGGCTATAGGGCAGTACAGAAATAATATAACAATAATAATCTCCTCCAGCCAAATCTGCTCCAGAAGTTTAGGAGGTCCTGTGGAGCGGATTTGGAAGGTGCATAGAAAAATACAGGGAAGAGGGGAACAGGAGGAAGTCTTCTCATGTGACACTGAATTTAGGTCATGGTCCACAATCCATGCTTTCCAGATTCTGCTCCTATCTCTCATCAACAGAAGGCATAAAAAAAAAATCTTCAGGAAAGAGGAGACTCATCAAGCAGCCAGGGGTGCATATGCAATGATCCTATACCAGGGGCACATAACCTGGTTGCCTTCAGATGTTTTGGACTACAGCTCCCATAAGTCTTAGCCAGCATGGCCAATTATGGGAAGTGGTGTAACGGAGACAGGGCTTCCTAGATTCCTAAATTCAAGATACAGCATGCAATAGAAAATACATCAGAGTGATAAGCAGGTGCATACAAGACACCACCATAGCCATTTATTAAGTTTGGGTTATCTTTCCATGGCCATATGAAAATCCTAGAAAAAGAGTCATGTCATGACTTAATTACCCAAACTGGGAATTTGACTAACAGATGAGTCCCATGTAGACAGATCACAGCATCTGAAGGTCTTCTGTTTCAGGGCTTTCAACAGTTTGTCCAAAAATCTCATCTTCAATTATGATTCAGATGACAGATGGACAATTTTAAGAAATTAACTGCTGCATGCTTTTAATTACAATACAGTACAAACATCTATGATATTCAGAAAGTATAGCTTTGTTGTTTATTGAAACATTATTTAATGAAAAACGCTCCCAAACTGGCACAGAGTTCATGAAAACACATCACTACCACTAACATTAAGTATGAGCATTCATAAAAGCATCTGAAGTCAGTAGTGTATTTTTTCTTCAGCTTTCGTTTCCCAAAACTCAGTTTTAATGATGCAGTCAGAACCATTTGTGCACTTTTTATAATTTAAGTGGCTTGCTGACCATAAAACAGTCGGAGCGCGAGAACCATGTTGGCTTCTCTTAGAAAGTGTTCTTCTGTTTAACGACAAATCAATTTAATTTCATCTCTTCGATATTCCTAGCCCCTTACACAATAAGAACTTATACTCAAGGAACACGGAACTGCTTCTCCTCTGTTCTCTTCTGCCCCTCTTCATCGTAATATGTAGCTCGACTGGGGAAGCATTTCGGGCCCAAGAGCCAAATTCAAGTCTTGGAAGAGTTTCAGGGTCCGTTCCAAAGGTGGACAGAGCTAAAAGCAAGGGAGCAGAGCTACATTCACAGTGGGCGGAACCAAAGGGACAGAGCCATTTTTGTTCTTTTTCATTTTACCAATCTACCTTTTTTTCCAACCATATTGGCCTCCCTTAGAAAGGGCTCTTCTAATTTGCTTTTATCTCTTCAATACGCTTGTTCCCTTACACAATGGGAACTTAGACTCATAAGAAACAGAGCTTCTGGTGCAGCTACTCTTCCTCATAACAGGTTGTATGCTATGGAATTGGTCCCTTGACAAGAGCAATTACATCCATGTAACTGGGAGGGGGCTAAAACCCTCTGGGGAGATTCTCAAGCAGCACAAAAGGCTGCAGGGGCGAAGAGAGAGGGGTTGTTGACATTACATTTTAACCCCTTATCTAACTGAACACAAAGTATGATACTATAATGTCATGAGGAGTTTGCAAAGATGTATGTTTGCTAGAACCCTGAGCATGATCAGGGTCAAGCCCTTGCTCTGTTTCCCAGCAATAAGCTTGGGGCTGGAGATCATTCTGCTTCTGAGGTGCTCCGTGTGCCTCTCCTATCCCCAACTTGAAGGTCAGGAAGTAGGCTGAGACTTGTCACACTCTCCAGATGGAGGGGGCAAATAGAATTTGCCATGGCAAATAGAATTGAGGACCTTTGGTCATCATGTGGTGCACTGCCCAAACTTGAGCAAACAATGATATAAGGTTGGATCATGCATATAGATGTCATCTAGTTGTGCTCTTGTAGACCATCCTTCCCCGATAATGTACCTTCCAGATGTTTTTGATCAACTCCCAACAACCAAAGGCTACATGGCCAATGATCAGAAAAGCTGGGAGCTATGTTCCAAAACATCTGGAGAGGACTGGTTGGGGAAGGGTGACCTAGACATTATGAGGAAGACAGGGAGAGGAAAAGATAGGAAATGGTGACAGGTCCATATCACTCAAAACATATGTTAGACCCTCATGAACAGTTACAGGACAAATCTAATCTAGTATTTTGCTTTCAGTAGCCTTGGTTTATTTACTAGTAGTGTGCAACAACCAACATGTGAAATAAATGGGGTTGGGTGGGAAGTTTTAAATCACTCAAGATTTTCCAGCAGTCAAATGTTAAGGAAGGCCCAGAGAATCGTATTGTACTACCTCAAACCTTTGTTAAATACCATGGTGCATTTACATTTTGCTGAATGGTCTCATTTAAAAAAAAGAAAGAAAAGAGAATAGCTATAGCATTGGACTTCAAAGTTGCTCCTTACGCTATATTCTTATATACACCAGGAAGTAAGCTCCAGAATTATTTCTGAATAGATATATATAGGATCGTGTTGACAGTTACATAGTTTAATTGCATGACACTTGATTTGTTTTGAAACTGCTGCATTTTTAGAGAGTTTTAGGACAGTAACTTGGCTATCCATCATGCTTTATTTATTGCTTGGTTATGACATCTGCCATTCAAGCAGAATGGAATCAAGCAGAGGATATACATTAAACTCCTCATAGTAAGCGGTCACCAAATTATTATTTCCCCATGCTAACTTTCAACCTTTATCAATGGTAAAAAGATTCCACCATAGCACAAAATTCATAGGGTATTTAGTCAATACATAAAAAGAAGTCAAATGGAAGAAAATTTCAAGGGAGAACACTCAGATCCATCAGGCAACTGCAGGGAAAGTGTGCAAGGAGTATCCATTCTTAAAATACTAGTCATGAGCTATATATTTTCTTGTGAACAATATATATACATATATATATATAACTGAAAATATAAACACTTTGAACAGAAACTTATAAGTTGCCCAGTGAAAGGTAGGGAACACCTGACATTGAAAGATTTCTGAAGCTAAGCAGATGTGTACCTGATCCACTCTGGATGGAAAACCACTGGAGCATGATGTGTTTTGAGAGAGAGAGAGAAAGACAGAGAGATGGAAGCTTGAAAATTGACTTTTTAATTTTGAGAACATTTCTAATAACGAGGCCAGAACAGAATTTCCCATAAATTGTCTTGATTTAATATTGTGATTCACCAACAACATTAGGTGAAACAAATAAACAGCAATGTTTGAAAGTGCATCACAAACTGAACAATCTGTATAAACTTCATTGTTTTATATAATAAAAACAAAATAATTATTGAGCATTAGACGTCTCAACCAGTAAAGGGGCATATGACACAGCAATAGCAGCACTGAGCAAGGATGCTGTGCTTCAGACAACACACATTGGCAGAGAATCACTACTAGCAGTTTAACCTTTTCCTCCAAACAGGAAAGTCAGCTTAGGTCAATACCTGAGGGATATATAAAAAACTGATAGTCTCCAGAGTGAGTTAAAGGATTTATGAGATCCGACTGTCTTCAGATATACAATGTGTGAAGAGGTACAAAATACACAAGAAGGTTAAGGAGGTGTGAGTCTGTAGAAATGTGTACAGACAAGGGAGAAGTGTGAGTGTGCAATAAGAGCGCTAACAGACTTTTGGATTGTGTGTATTTGGATTGGATTGTATTCCAAACACAAAAGTTCTTTGCATGGGTAAGCAAGGCAGGTGTGTGTACACATACAGGCAAATTTACACTGAATATACTTGTGCACACATGTATGTACACACCATGTACATGAAAGGGCAACAGGTGCAAACAGACAAAAGTGGCATACCTGGGTACAAATGGTTGAGGCAGAGGCATCAAAATTAGAATTCTGTAAACCGCTCCAAAGAGCTCATAATCTAACAGCTGGACAAAGACCTAAGAAAATTAATCCATAAGTAGTAATGCAAAATTACGCACATGCACCAGAAAGTGTGTGCCATATACACAGAAAGATCCCTCAGATCTCCAAGGCAGCTCTCCATATACGAAGAACTGCGTTCGTGCATCTTAAGAGTTGCACTGGCAGGGGATGTATTAGTGACACGTCTGCTTTTCTCGTCCAGTAACTGCAATGTCAAACAAGCCAACAACAGCGTCTCCCTTATTTCTAGGGATCTCTCGGCGCTGAAACACCAGCGAAAGAGCAGCCGCCTTTCACCTCCCTCTCCGCTTCCCGGGGCCACAAAGCACAAGAGCTTCGCCTCGCCTACTCACCTGTCATCGTTCTGCCATCCCTGATCTCCCAGCAACAAATCCCGGAACCTGTACCTGGGAGGAAGCGGAGGGACTTCACTCTCCAGATCCACCATCCTGCCGGCGAGAGGGGAAGGGGTAGCACTTCTCGCAAGGAGCGGCGGCAGGAGCAATTAGAAGCAGACAAGACGGCGGCGAATGCAGCGAGGGTCTCGTGCTGCTGGAGAAGAGGAGGGAGGGAGGGAGGGAGGCAGGGAGATGCTAACAGCCTCTCGCTCTTCCCAGAGGTGAACCTGCAAATCCGCTGCACCTGCTGGGAAAGTTTTCTCTCCCCCCCCCCGCCCCCCGCCTTCCTTGCAACCACTATCGCAGCAGGAGGCAGAGCGGGAGGGCGTGTGTGTGTGCGCGTGCGAGCGAGCGCGCGCGCGCGCCGCAGCCAACGGGGCAGCGCCTCCAGATGCACGCGCGGCGGCTCCCCTCAGCCTGTCGGGATCGGCAACAAAGGGCTCCTCGCTCCCGTCCTTTCCATCCATGCAAATACCGTTTGGAGCTGGCGCGGACGGCTCAGCCAATCAAGACTGGCCGTCAGGAGCCCAATAAGGTGACGTGGCCGGGAACCCCGCCTTGTCGACCAATCGCGTCCCCTCCCTTATTAGTATAAGGGGAAAGAGAAAGGGTTCGTGTGAGATGAGAAAGGGAGGAAGGTGAGCGAGAAAAAACACACATAGGGAGCAGCATTCAAAGGTGTATTATTATTAAGCCCACAACTAGCCTTGTCCTGTGGGTGAACCACTAGGGTCAGGTTGAGCACGTGCAAACAAGAGAAAGCAAGCGGCTGCTTTTACTTTGCCTCTTATCACTCACCCTCTAGGCAGCGCAGAGAAGGGGGGATTGGGCCCACCATACTTGCTACCTAGACTGAAAGTGCAAGCAGTCTCTTCTGGCTGCTCACCTCGGCTCTATGAGGGTGTCATGTAGTATGCATAGAGAGTTGGTCATGGAAGGAGCTGCTGCCTCTCTTTTGCTCACCTCTGGACAGTTAAGGGTAAATACCTTGAAAGGCATATTTAAAAATATATATCATAGGTTGCTCTTGGAAGAGAAATCAAATTGCCATTCTGTGCTGCTAGTCCCTGATAATAGTCATGGTTCTTTTCATTCCCACAACTTCAATTTTGTGGCAATCTTTGTTTGCAATTTGAATTTTTTTGGTGTGGTGTTTGTTATATATCACACAGCAGCATTTTATTACTCCATGAAATCATTCCCCATCATTCTGTCCCCTGCTATTCTGTGAGTAAAAGTTTTGAGTTCATTCATCTATAAACTGAAGCCAAGTATACTCAGGAGCCAAGGGAATGGCGTTCATGAAGCATCAGTGTGATGTTATTTTTACAGTATTGCTTTAGTGAGCAGCAGTAAAGCCAAGTTTGGCTGAATGCAATCTTCCCTCTGCAGTTCTTGCTCTACAATTAACTGGGAGAATGGGCCTGGTAAAATGAGACTATGGATTACTCTTCAGAGAAGAAGCCAGGCCACAGCTATGTGTGTAGTGATGCTGGCTTGTTTTGCAAGGCTCCTGCCAAGCGCTAGCACTCCATAATGGGAGTTACTCAGCTACTAGATATGTGTGTATGTCTTCTTTCCTTCCAAAAAATCCAGTCTACTAGGTACAAAGAATGGCTTGTCACACCTTTTCTCTGATGAGCTTACTCCAAATGGGACAGAGCTGCTGTTATTATTATTTATTACATTTATATACTGCTAGGCTGACCAGATAAAATCCAGGTCAGGGCTCATGTAACTTTAACAGTTGTAGAGAAAAGGGAATTTCAGCCAGAGTCATTTGTATGCAATTAGTTCCTGGTGAAATTCCCTTTTCATCACAACAGTTAAAGGTGCAGGCACTATGCTAGAGTGACGATATACAAAAGAAGGCAGGGCCCCTGCAACTTTTACAGTTGTGATGAAGAGGGAATTTCACCAGGGACTAATTCCATACAAATGACACTGGCTGAAATCCCCTTTTCTCTACAACTGTTAAAGTTACATGAGCCCTGACTTGGATTTTATCTGGTCACCCTATATACTGCCCCATAGCCGAAGCTCTTTGGGCGGTTTACAAAGATTAAAAACATTGAACATTTAAAAACCAATATACAAAATTTAAAACCATAAAAAGCATAAAAACAAACTACATATCAACTATCCAGGGGTTAGTTAAAAAAAAAAACTCAACATATGCTGTTAAATGCCAGGGAGAAAAGACTTGACCTGGCGCCAAAAAGATAACAATGTTGGTGCCAGGTGAGCCTGGTCAGATCATTCCACAGTTGGGGGGCCACCACTAAAAATGGTTGATGCATCTCACCAACTGTAGTCTGGATAGGTTAGCACACCCATTGATGACTAGGTTGTCATTTGAGGGTGCTCTTAGACCCACCCTTTTCTTTGGATACTCAGATGTTAGCTAGCTAGCTTGCACTAGCTTAGACAAGTTTACCAGGTGTGTCCCCTCCCCCAGAAAGAGACAGCTTTTCAAAAGTTACCCATGCTCTTGTAACATCCATATTAGATTACTGTAATCTATTATACATAGGGCTAGTCTTGAAGACAACACAGAAAATTCATTTGATTCAAAACAACCAACTGCAGCCAGACCTCTGATGGGGACCATCATTTTGACCACATCACTCCAATCATAAAATATTTCCATTTGCTTTCAGTATGCTTATTGACTTAATTCAAAGTGTTGTCCTTAACCCTTAAGGCCTGCATGGCTTGGGACAAGGGCATTCAAAGAACTCTCTTCTCTTATATGGATCTGCTCAAATTTTAATATTTGGGCACCCCAACCTGGTGAAATCAAGGTGGGTGGCATTTGGAGAGAGGGTCTTCTTAGTTGTGGCCACCCATTTGTGGAATGGCTTGGCTTAAATTACCCTCTGTTTCTACTTTTATGTTTTTGAAGAAGATTTCAATTATGTTTTTGTTTTTTTATTGTTTCACTATTGATCTCTTGGTTTTTGTACACCAGTGTGAATATCTTTTAAGAAAGCCAACTTATTAATATTTAAAATAAATAAAATATTTTGTTGAATCTTCTTACCCATTACAGGATTTCCAATTTACCTCACCGAAATGTAGTTATTAAAAGACAAAGAAAACATGATAATTGGTGGTGGACAAGGGTGTTAGATGCAATCAACACCGAATCTCAATACAACGTATGATGAAGGGGGGTCAGGGGTAGATTTCCGTACAAGCTAAACAAGCTACAGCTTAGGGCCTCACATTACGAGGGGCCTCGCGTTAGTTGAAAGAAAGAAAGAAAGAAAGAAAGAAAGAAAGGAGGAAAAAACATTTACAACATCACACAACTATTAAATTCTGTTTAATTGTACAGCCTGTATTTTTTTGCATTTTAAAATGTTATTATTTGTTGAATTATTTGTTATAGCTTAGGGCCACAAGAAGTTTAAATCCGGCCTTGGAGAGAGGATTTTTTATTATTTTAATTATATCCCACAGTTTGAGCATTCCCTTTGATGACAAGGCTGTTATTTGAGGGTGCTCTTGACCACAATGTCTTGCACTTTAAAAATTAAAACCATAAAAGAAATTGATTCAGTAGAAAACAGAGAAGAATATAGGTTGAAAAGCAGGATTTTAAAATACTGAACTTGAACACGAAACAACAACAGAAAATCCCACACATGTGGAAAATATTTTATTCCACAGAACATGGGCGAGAAAAGCAAAAAAAAAATTATCAATATTGGACCAATCCAGAAACAAATATATGCTACTGAGCTGCCTTAACCTGCCTGGCTCCTTTTCTTGGTTCTCCCATATGGCTGTTGGTCTTATGTGACATTTAAATTTGAAGTCAATTTAAATTGTAAATGTAAATTTTAGTATGGCCAAGTAAGAGAGGTGTGTGTATGCCATTTCTTCTTCTGGGGAGAAATGGTTTTAAGAGGAAAAGCACTGGAAGGATTCAGTAAAGCCCCGTGTGCTCCCCGTAATGTGCTATAAATCATGCCCAACCATTTCCCCCCCACACACACACACACTTTATGTGAATGTGGTGCCACAATCTGCAGTTTAACATATCACTCATGCTACTGTAACATCTAGTTTGCCCTTCTACTCGGATGCATGTTATCATTAATAACTTCTAATTGGCTTAGTGTTCTGGAAGCATGAAGGTCTGATTTGTTTATGAAAGTGGAACATATTATATTTTAAAAGAGACAAATTGTTTAAAATATATGTATCTTAGTCTTTCTTGGATTCTAACTGATGCCCACATTGGAGATGCATGGGTCTTTTCAGAGCTGCTAAGTATTTCAGGGTGGGGGCATCACAGAGACCATGCATTTTGGACCCTGAAATATCTTGAACAAAGAGCTCTAGGAACTATACATCCTAAACTTTGCTGGCTGATTACAACCATGCCAACCAAATGCATTCTATACGTGTCAACTCAGAAATCAGTCCCATTGAGTTCAATGGCATTAGATTCCAGGGACATGCATATAGGATTGCAGACATAGAGTACAATCCTACAAGACTGACACTTGTTAGACGGAGACCTCCATCCATCCTAAGTACTGCTGACAAGAGCCATGAAGAACCTCTCTGTCCTGTGCTGTTTTAATTAGACAGGTCATCTAGCTCACCTACCTTGCAGTGGGGCAGGAAGAAGAGCTAAGAGGCTTGAGGATCTGGTGGATCCCTCCCCACCCACTTGCCCACCCCAACATCACCATTTTCTTCTCTCTTGCCATCACAAAACTGAGCTTAGCAGGGGAAACCACTAAGGAGTTTTCCACAGTAGCTGACAGGGTGGGGGTGGAGAATCCCCTCTTGGATGTCCACCTCTGAAATTACAGCATTGTACGACCTTGGAGGAGAAAACCACCAGCATCCCAAGCCCCCTCCAGGTACTGTCTAGGGTCCATAGGATTAATCTCTGAATAACCTTCATATTGCTACACTTTCTGCTAACCTTTTCTGCTGCTGCTCCAGAATAAAATATTTTATTTAATAAGAATTGTGTCTAAGGGTTTGCACTCATGTTTTCTGTAAGAGATAGCCTTGGTTAAACACTGGCTGAATTCGGACAACACAATAAGCAACAGGGGTGGGGGGGGTGGGGGGTGGAAACAATCGTCAGTTGTATTGACTATCGTGTCGTCCGAATGCTGCCATAGTCAACTTAGCGCTGATCCTAATCCACACCACATTTGATTATTACTATGTTGTGTGGGGAGTACCCCCTAGATGAAGTTGATTATTACCCCACCATTGACTATCATGTTGTCCGAATTCAGCCACTTTGTTTTCAAGGGCCTTATGCCCAGATCAACCTAGGGGAAGCCAAAGTTCTCTGATTCTTCCCATGGTGTGTGGTTATTTTAGAGAGGCCCATTTTAAGATTCTGAATCTAGAGTTTCTCTGTCTCCTTGCTTAAAAATAGGAACGAAATATCTTGCCGGCAGGTTAAGCCACTACACCTCTTGCACTGATTGCTTTACTCTGTTGCAAATAAACCTGGAATTCTAAACACATTACAGGGGAAAAAAGAGGAAAATCATTTGCTTACATCAACATTTGTGGGTCGTTTGTATCTTTTTCTTCAAATTATGCAATGTAATAAATTTGAGACACAATCCCCTCCTTCTGGTTTTACTCAAGAGGAGGCACAGGTTTCTTAAACAATTGCTTATTCTAGCATGAGCAAACAAAATACTTCAAGGTTAAAGTATACATCTACCAATACCTCAGGAGGATAACCTTTGTCCTCCACCTGCCCTTATAGCATAATTGGGATAGTTCTATCAAAGCAGGTGCTTGCTTCAAGTGTGGACTCCCTCTAAAGGATTAAGTTTGTGGGTTTTTTTATATCATAGTGTCTTTTGAACTGGAATGTGCTGGCTCATATCTAATGTTTACCATAGACAGTATGTTTGTGTGGTTTGTTGATTAAAGCATCTTTCTGTCCTTAAGTTGCTGATAAAATACTTCTTTATATGGCTTGTTCAGCATTTTGTCATATTGCTATTTTGTCTTGTTACCAATAGTGCTAAGAAAAGCATTTTATCTGGTCCTCTGTAGCAGCAAGCTGCTTGTGCTATCAAAGTACCTGGATCATGTAGTTCTGTAAATTAATTGCTGAATACAGCATCATTCTAACTAGGGCGTGAAAAAATGATTAGCAAACATTTCCTGCAGTGTGTCAAATGTTTAAGAAAGCCCAGGTCCTTTCCTTGGATTTGGGAACATATCTTGCTCTTATTTCAAAGAAACAGCTGATAGAAACTGTCAGGCGTGAGTGTAACGTATGCCTGTTATTATAAATGTATGTGCTTATATTGTTAAATGTGACTCAAGTAAATTAGGGTTAACTGAATATTACAGAGTGAGTGAAAGGTGGGAAAGGCTTGTGTGTGACAGGATTCTGAGGTTTTAAGAGGGGTAAACTGACAGAAGTCAGGGATTAAAGTCTGAAGGAGTGTACTAGTGAGTGGGGTCTTGTATTTAATACATTTTATTTGTTTTATTATGAATCCAAAGCCTCACATGTTGCTTTGTCTTATTACACTACCAAGAATTAAAACCCATTTCTTTGTTCCTTCTCCTGTATTGGGTGTCTCCTTTACCCAGAGTAAAAGAGACTGAAGCTTTGTGCGTCAGTGAGGACAACTCACCAAAATGGTGGCAGACTTCCTGAGGGGTTTCTCAGATTCAATAGGTAGAAACTGGAGAGGGTATAACCGTGGGTCAGGAATGTCACAGTTATCAGAGGGGAGCCAAGAATAGTGTCAGGAGAGCCAGACCAAATAACACCATGAAATACACTGGAGCCGGGAAGAACATTGTTGCTCAGTTAGAATCCAAGCCCAAACAGTCTGGCCCTACCATTAGCAGTGACTCAGCTGCCTCAGGCAGCTGATTCTGGCCGTTGTGGAAGGGCAGCAAATTGATTGCTATTTAGCAATATTGTCTTTTTACTGCCAGAGGGATGGAGAGGGACTTGTAGGAGTGTTTTGCCTCAGATGCCAAAATAACTTGACCCACCATGGGTGTTACATATTTGGTTGGGAGGAACAACATTTGCTCATCCACCCCAGGCAGCAAAATGTATTGGGCTGGCCTGGAAGCCTTTTATACTCCTTCCTGTCTAGAAAGGTCCATTGGGCAGTGGAAACAATGCTGACCAAAACCTGAGAATAACACTATGCTCAAAGATGCTCCAAACTGTAGTTCTAGTCACTTCCCTTATGGAGCAGCACAGCTGTACACAAAGCCAAGGCATCCCAGTATGGATGAGTGAGACATTTGTTCAGTTCAGTATTTTTTTTTTTTACCAATTTACACAATTTGCAATTCCCATGCCTGTAAAGGAACCAAGTCAGAGTTCCATACTGGAATCTGCACTTTTTGGTGCAGCTTGCGTTGAGAAAAATGTGCACAACAAAATACGCATATGAGAGGAAAATGCAGGCAGAATGCATATATTTTAGAAAAGTGCAAAAAAAAATCTACCTGCTAGCAATGTAAAGTACTCTTAAAAATATACACTAAATATACTTTAGGGGAAATGCTGATTAAACATCATATAAATTTCTGTACAGATTTTTTTCCCTTCAAACCCAAGCTTATGCAGAAATGGAATGGAATGAACTTGACCTTAAAAACTTGACAATCTCAGCAAGACTGAGATTGACAGTTCTGCTAGCAAGAGTCTAGAAGAGCACTCTGTCCTCCACCTGTGTTGTTTGCTGTGGGTGGGGACAAGAGCTGAGGGGCTTGTGGATCTGGGGGAGTGTGGTGGGGGAAATCCCCTTTTGGATTTCTCCCACTGAGGTTACAGCATTGTCTAGGGTCCCCTCTACAAGAATTCGGTTTGCTGCCTGGTTGTCCGATTATGCGCATCTTCTCGCAAGCGCTTTTATGGCAAATCACTATACGCGGGAGGCGGTTAAGCGCACAACTGGTTGCCTTACCAGTTGTATGAAACGTGCTTTAGAGGTGTTTAATGCAGAGAATCGCTTGTTTACATGGTCATAAGGCGCTTTAACGGCCGCGGTAAATTAAAACTCGCTATTTAATGCGCAATCGATAATGCGCAAAATCGGACAGAAAAAGCGCCTCGACCCCAGATTTGTGCTCCGCTCTTGTAGGGGTCAAATTTTTAATGCACCTTGAAAGAGCTTTATATCGCTCTTGTATAGGCACCCTAGGACATTGGAGGAGAAATTTGCCAGCATCCCATGGCCCCTTCAGGTACTGTCTGGGGTCCATAGGATTAATCTCTGAGTAATCTTCATATTGCTACACTTTCTGCTAACCTTTTCTGCTGCTCTAGAATAAAATATTTTATTTAATAAGAATTGTGTCTAAGGGTTTGCACTCATGTTTTATGCAAGAGATAGCCTTGGTTAAACACTTTGTTGTCAAGGGACTTATGTCCAGAACAGCCTAGGGGAAGCCAAAGTTCTCTCATCCCCCGCATGGCACAGGGTTATGTCAGTCAAAAATTGGCAGAACTATCCATTCCTCATTCCCAGTTATAGTGCTGGTGTCTCCTGACAGAAACTTTATGAGCAAGATTGATTCTGTCATATCTGCATATGTACCTCATTGCTGAGACATTATCTGGGCGTAGTTTAGGGCTGGTGCCTAAAAGGCAGGGATACACCTGCCAGAGGAGGGATTGAGCTTGGAAGCACATTTTTAAAAGAGATCTTGAGAAGATAGCTTATAGCTGATTTCCAGAATCAGGTTCCATTTCTCATTAGTTTTCAGACAGACTTATTATGCCTGTATGTCCACCTCTCTGTCTCCTCCTGGAGTGTGTTGCCTAGACTGACTGCTGCTCCGCCTGTTCCATTCTCAGTTAGGGCCCTTTCCAACAACATGACTTAGGCTGTTATCACATGCGCGGTTTTAAGCACACTCACCGCGACTTTGATCCCCTTCTTCAGTGTGGGACTCGCATGACGTCGTCCCCCTCGCGCTGTTCTCGTGCCCTGAGTGCTCTGTTTTTAGTTTCCGTTTCGATTCAACCCTGAACGGGCAAAGTCCAGTTCAGGCAAGTTCAACAGGCTGAGCTGAGGTATTGGAGCGAAACCAACCACGTGTGATTCAAAACGCTAGATTCGCATAGGAAATGGAGGGGGAACCCGTAGAAGCAATCCGGGGGAGAAATGGTACGTGTGATAAAGGCCATAGAGACCCTGCTGTGGAGCCTTGGCCAACAACAAGCAAGCATCACCACTGCTGAAACAACAATCAGAAGATTTAGGGGAATACTTGGACAAGGCTGCCACTGTCCCCCAGAAACTCTGAAGACCACACCTGGTTAAGAGAATAGTTGGATATTACATTCATAAATATTAGTTTTCTCTTCACGTGGTGGCATATTCACCAAGAATTCTTGTTTTCCGTATTTGTTTCCAAGGCTGCAATACTAAGTCTGTTTAGGAATTAGTTTCTGTTGTATTATGTGGAAATAATTTCTGAATAGGCCTTTTAAAAAGAGGGAATTAAACACAGGTGAGGATGTGTTTGAGACAATGTTTTCTTATTACAGATATAAGTGTTGATTGTGTCCTCATATGGCTTATTCACAAAAAATGTTTTTCTCCCAAATCTGATTCAGGGTGCAATCCTATCAAGATAGTCGGCAGCCTCTGACATTAGAGGCTGCTGAGTATCCACTGCAGGATGGGCAGAGGAAGAAGACTGAGGTATGCATAGAAAGCTGTGAAATGCAGCTTCCCCAGTCTCCTCGTCTCCACAACCCTGGGACTGCCCCCTTCCCCCCCCCCCCCCGCACTCCGTTTCCAAGCACAGGGACATAGCCAGCACAGAGAGAACTGAACCACTACAAGGGGGAGGAAGTGAGGAACACAGTTCTGATCTTGGATCCCAGAAACGAAACAATCCTATGTCCCTCGAGATGCTGTCTAGGGGGCATAGGATTGCTCTCTCAAATGCTTTAATGCTATGTCTGTTTACCATGAAGTAAGCCCTATTGATTTTTCTGGAATGTGTTTCTGAATAAACAGAATTAGAATTGGCTGGGAATGGCTCTGATACACACTTTATTTTAGAATATGCCCCCTTGAATTCAGTGGAATTTATTTCCAAGTAATCAGAGTGGTACAGTTTGGGCTGGACTTTGAGGCTCTCCATATGATCTCCTAGAAAATGAGAGCATAAGCAAACTCCATTTTATTGTTGTAGTCATTATGGTGTTTTGATTTAACTCAGTTTAACAGGTGCTCAGAGTATTCCCCTAAATCAGAGCTGGCAAACATTTTTATTATAGTTGTAACATATCAAGATGTAGAAGTAGTTACAAACCATGGAATGGTGGTTGTGGGGGAGAGAAATGCTAGTTGTTTGCTTCACAATTGAAGTAATACACGTGACCATCTAAAGGGGGGAGAGATAAGACAAAGTCTAGGATCTAAAATTTCCTAGCTGCACCACTGAGTAAACATATTAACCCAGAGTTTTAGACAACTTGTAAAGTACTTGCCTTTAAAGGCCACATTCAGAAGTAATGATAAGAACATAAGAAGAGCCATGTTGGATCAGACCAAATGTCCATCTAGTCCAGCATTCTGTTCACACAGTGGCCAACCAGCCATGTGTGATGAACCTCCAAGTAGGACACGACTGCAATAGCACCTTCCCACTTGTGTTCCACAACAACTGGCAGACACGGGGATACTGCCTCTGATACTGGGAGTAGCATATAACCAGCATATAGCAACTATTGGTTCATTTGTTAATTCATAATCCATAAAGCAGGTAAATAATTTAAAAGACAGTGAACATCAGTGAATAGTAAAGACTTCCAGTACAAAAAAATTATCTGTGTAATAACCTCCTCCCAAAAAGAAGCAACTACTGGACATTGCAAAAGCAAACACATGTATTTGCTGTATTGCACCACCAGCAATTAGCCTAATTAGACAATCCTTTATTTAACTGATGTTGTGGTACCTAATGGTCATGAAACAAAAGTGTAGGCTGATTAAGATCCATAGACAACAGTTAGATGCCAAAGCAGAGATCCATTGATTAGGCATTCTATGGTAGTGCAGACAGCACTTTCTCAAATACCCAAATATGCCCACAGGTCCAAAAGGGGTTGGGGACCCCTGACCTAACCACTAATACATTAAATGGAGACCACAGACAGAAGTAAGGAGAGAGGGTCTGAAGAAAATTAGCCCATCAGGAAGTGGAACAATACATTGCTAACAACATGAAATTTTCTTAGACATTGTTTAAGATTAAGATACGTTGCTGACATTTTGTAAACTCATTGATTAGGAACATACATTGGTGTTCCTTCAGCCCAATCTAAATGAGTTTGGACTGGCACAGGTTTATCGCTGGCCTGGGAGAGAGGCAGGCCACATATGGGAAGCAATGTGAGGCTGCATGCTATATGTCAACATGGCCCCAATGCTAGAAGGGGTAGAGTCTGGACAGGGTACATAAACGTGCCCTGCCCCTAAACAGCCCTCTGAGCCCTCTCCCATCACTGTCTTGGACACTGATGAAGAGAAGACTGGAGGTGTTTATTTCTATTTTCATTAATCATGGTTTAGCATTACATCCCAATCCTAAACTGTTGTTAATCAACTATGGTTTATTGAAACAAGCCAGCTGTATAAATCAAGATTTGAAGATGGCATATTTTACTAAACATAGTTTCTCTGAGTTTCAACATAACACTAAACTGTAGTTAGTCAAAAAGGACAGTGAAAGTGGTCATGCTGCAGAAGGAGAGGGGAGTATGCAGTCTGAAAGCTGGTCTATATTCATTCCCATAATGATAATCCACAACTTAACATGATGTCGCAATGCATCCACAGAGAGGGAATTGGATATAGTTGTTATTTTAAGAAGGTCAGCTCCTGTCATAATTGCTTCCATTAGATTTGAAGAGTATAATAGCAGGCATCAGTGTGTAAAGAAACCAGAGTAACTCCATGTTCTTTTTTACTTGTGATATTCATTTTATGCTGTGTGGACTAGAGATTGCTGGTCTGTGTGGACCCCAAGAAGGGAGGACACTGGCATGAAAACCATGTGATATTCGGGGGGGGGGGAGTCTGTGCTGTCTCAGAATATATGGCTTCTGCTGTCTCCAGGCCTCAAAACCATAAACCCAGGGCCGTGCAGGGGGGGGGGGGGCAGGGGGGCCAGTTGGCCTGGGGCCAATAATTTTGAGGGGGCACTCCAACAAGGAGGTCCCCCCTAGCTTACGCTACTGCTTCCGTAGAGTAAGCGACCCATCGAGAAGCGAGGAGCCCGCCTTGCGGAAACAGCGCAGAAGCCGTCCGTCATGAAATTCTGAGTGTGAAGAAGTGATGTCTTACATCTTGAATAAAAGTGCTTCCCATTACCTTTTTTATAAATCGTTCCAGTTCATATATGTATTTAGCATTGAATCAGTGCCACTGATTAAAAAATACTTAATGAGCAGTTTGAAATGGGGGGGGGGGGGGGCACACACTTCCCATGTAGCCTGGGTATATTACCTAGCTCTGCACAGCCCTGCATAAACCACTCAGGGACTGAATAAAGGGGGAGAATGTCTACAGATGAATTGGTATGAATCATGCCATCTCTCGCATTGACCTTCCTTTCCCAAAAGTAGGAGAGAGAGAGCAACAGAGTTGGGCTTGGGTAGAGTACAAATCAGGGAAATGTCCTTTCTTCTCATCCTGTCTCAGGGGAACTTTCCGGTTTGGTGCGGCTTATGACTAAGGATCCTTACAACTAGTAAGTAGCATAAGCTAGTCAGCGTGTGTTTATTTTGTCTGTACTTGGGTTTCCAATTATTGATATATAGTAGATCTTTTTAGTAATTCACTTGTTATTGTACCCTTCCCGTACCCTTTTCCCTCACCAGTAAACAAACTATCTACTTCTAAGAATTGTGCTGTCATTTACATCAGGGTCAGGTCTGCATGCGGTATAGTTTTGTGGTTGGTGCTACTAATCTTTGATTGTTCTGGGCTCAAGGGGCTGGGAGAACTAGTTGGCTCTCTACTCCTTGTATCCAGGGGCAGGTCTACCTGGGGATTCCCTCTATTCGTAGGTATGGTACTAAGTGGAGAGTGGTGGCAACATAGCAAGAATGGTTCCTTTGGATCACATTGCCCTCTGCCTTCCTTTACACAGTGCAACAAAAGATGCTCATCCCTATCCTATTCAAAGCTATTACCAAAATAAGTAGGTATGGATATCTGCATGCACAGAGATGCTGGATCCAAAACCCCTGCACTTGCATGGGTTCCAAATTTGCAAGTGAGAAATCCTGGTCAGAAATAAGCAATATGGGGACAAGTTTAAAAATAAAGCTGAAAAATAACCATTTTAGGCAAATGATGGCAACCACCTCAGGCAGCAGATGCTGGGAACATCGCTGGCAGGCTTTCCCCTGGCCAATTCCCCTGAGCTGACGAGCCATTCCCCTCTCTTGGAGGACAGAGCTGTGTATGCTGCTTGATCTGTCCTACACCCCCTAAACTAGCCTGCTGTCCTCCAGTGGGATGGTAGACGCTGTCCTATAGCTAATGTTGAAATAAGATTTAATTGCAATTCCTGTCAGCTTCTGTACGTTCCAATGGAGTGAGGAGGCCCTCTTCCTTGGCCTTTGCTCCTCCTGAAGACCCAAGAGAGCCCTGCTGTAAAACAGGTGGGTGTGGGTGGGTGTGGGTGTGTTTAACGCTGTAGCTACAGATTCAGCCTAATGGCATAAATGGAGGCAAGCAACATATGCACTCCTACTAGGTGGAAGAGCTGCTGCCTCATGTCAGATACTCAGGCAGACTAACTCTGCACCCCAAATTAGCACCCAAATTACTACTGTAGTTCAACATTGCTGAAATACTGTATAGTTGTATAAAAGGAAGGAAAAGTTCTCAGACAGAGAGCCTATCTACACTACTGCTTTAAAATGGTTGATAACAGTTTTAAACCGGTTAAATGGTTTAAAACTGTTATAAACCATTTTAAAACAGTAGTGTAGATAGGCTCAGAGACTGTTGAATCTCATATGTTTAACTGAATTCTTGTGCATATGGCAGGACTGATGTGTAGCCACACAGCAATCTCCCCCATCCCCACCTTTCTGATTCTTAAAGGAACAGTACCCTTTTTGAGGATCACACACACACACGCCTGTAGCAACTCATTTTGATATTTATGAAATGTATTACCCACTTTGTTTTCATCATAAAATAATTTCAAAGTGGGTTACAAAACCAATAAAACAATTATTAAAGCTGGAAATATGTTTCCAATCTTAATGACATATTAAAGACTGGATACCGGGTATCTATGGAGGAATTCAAATATGTCCTGAATAAAATTGAGGTTCATGAACAACCTGGGAATGTCCTGGAGGGCTTCTGCCAACCTGGAGAATCAGGGTGAATACATATTTGGCCCTCCGGGCATAAACCATGAGCCTATCTACACTACTGCTTATTAACCGGTTTAAAACTGGCCTCCTCCACACGAGACGTTTAATGAGCCTTAGAGGCTCATTATAAATTTTACCTCCACACCAGCGGAGCGCAAAACGGGCGTACAGGCGCGTTATTTCCCCGATAATGCGCATTTTCGAATGCGCGTTAAATAGCGACTTTTATTTTTCTCCGGCCGTTAAAGCGCATTATCGCGGTGTGAACAAGCGATTATGCGCGTTAACGTCTTCTAAAGCACTTTTTGGACATGAATTAATGCGCTTCGCCGCCTCTCGCCGCCTCCCATGCAGAGGGATTAGGCGTAAATGCGCCTCCGCGATAATGCGCATAATCCCGGAACCGGGCGCAAAAGCGCATCCTTGTGGAGGGGGCCACTGTTATAAACCGTTTTAAAGCAGTAGTGTAGATAGGCTCCATGTCTTTTCTATGTTGTATACAAAGGATACATTTTTAACAATTCAAAAGAGCTGAATAATTTAAAAAGTATTTTTTCAGTTTGAATTGTTCTGAGCATATGCAGAGTTTCTTTCCAGGGTTGGAGGGTGCCTTGGGCAAAAGCGCCCCTTGGTAATTATCCTCAGGCTATCTTGGTCATTAATCAAACCATCTGCTCTGTATATTAACAAGAAAAAGGCAAGGGAAGTTAGTTTGGATCTTTGAGAGCGTTCTCTAAAGATCAGTCACTCTGTGTCTTGGGCGGTGTCTTGGACTGTATGACAGCACCCTCTGGTGGAAGTTAACTTAATCCAATTGCACACTTAAAAAAAAAAGAAGCAGTCTCCAAAAGAAAACAGTCTTTTCTCAATTGCAGTCTGAGATTAAGTTCCTGCAATTTCAAACATACTATAATCCGGAAGATAGATCAGCTACACACCAATCACAGAGTTATGAAGCACAACATTTTATGTGCATTTATAGTGTAGTTTGCCTTCCACTAAGCCTGCAGCATTTAGCCTGCAATCTTATATACCTGAGAGTAAGTAAGTCCCAAAGAACTCAAGAGATCTCACTTCAGAGTAACATGTATATGGTTGTTTATTATTTAACTTCATTTGTTATTAAACTTCCAGATATCAGATGCTCAGCCAAAGAAATTATAGGGATTGTCCGGCATATGGATGGACCAACAATGTACCTCACTGTGAAACTAAGAGAGGAAATTTATGGATGTTGGTATCAAGTGTAGAGGCCGAGCCACAGAAACTGCAGGTGGATTCCGTAGTTGACCAGGATGCTGGCAGAGTCAAATAACACAGTCCTGGAGTCACAGAGTAGGGCTTCTGGATGCAGGCAGAGTTGGGGTCACAGTTCAGGGGGTCTTGGTTCAGCAGAGAGTCCAAACATATGGAGAGCAGGATGGGCCAAACACTAAGGCATGTGCGTTGTTTCCAGCATTTTTCTTATAATAATAATAATAATAATAATAATAATAATAATAATAAAAATAATAATAATATATTTATTTATCACCCGCCTCTCCCAACGGATCGAGGCGGGGAACAACACCAAACACAAAATACAAAAACTGATTAAAAGCAGATAAAACCAGTACATCATTAAAACACCAATAAAACACCAATAAAACACTGCTCTGAGACTTTAAACTCCTGCCACCAGGTGCCGGCAATTAGCCCTGTAGCTTCTGAGCTCTGGTAGCCTGCCAATGCTCAGCTGGGGTTGGAGGAGTCTTATGATTCCCTTCATCATCGTCTGACTCTGTTAAAAGGGTTTCAGCAGGTCTTGCCTGCCCTCTGAGAGTTAAGTGGTCCTGTTCAACCTGGCAGCTAGCCCCTTCCCCAGGATCTGTTGGAGCTTGCTCTCCTCCTTTGTCCTCGGATGATGAGGACTCTGGGGGAGGCATGACATTAAAAATATAATGGTTGAGTTCGCATGACACAACAACCCACCCTTCAAAATAAGTCATGCAGTGTGGGCTGTTATCAGAACAACCCACGGTGAACCCGACAGATGATCAGGCTCCCTGTGGGTTGTTCTTTCCCTCTTTTGCCCATGGCCCTCTGGCAGGTATCCCAGGGGACTTGGTGGAAGAATCTGTCTTGTATGCTGCCAGGTGCCCTTGCTGTGGGAGATGTCAAAAGTGGACTGTCAGAGGAAAAACAGGTGTATAGCTCTATGAAAAACATAGTAGTATAAGTGGGGATTCGAAGCAGGGCAACTCCAAGGGTCAGGGCAATATTTAAAACCCTGGGAATCACCCTGCTAATGGGGTGATTGACAGCCCTTTTCTCTAGCCCTTTCATCGGTCAAAGGCTGTCGAATCAGCCTCTATGCAGTGTTGTCTTGTGGGCAAAAGGAGGGGATAAAGAAATGAGACAAATAGATAAGGTATCAAATTCAGGCCACATTTAGTGAAGATCTGCAAAGGGAAAATGGGGTAGGCTCTAATCTATGCCAGCAATTAGCTAGGCGTTATATCAGGTGAAGCTGAGTGGTGTCTGTAAGATTGTCACCTCCAGGCTACCCCCTTTTTACTTAGTGCTAGTGGGGAGACAGGGAAAACTCATGCAAGCATTTGCACATTCCTCCTAACTAGAGTTATGCACTCACCTTCAGCATTAGTTCTGACCCTGATTTGACACTTCAGAAAATGGCAGGATTTGACCCAGACTGATTTAAGAGTCCATCGATTTTGACCCAGCACTGAATCCAAGTCAAGCTTCAGAAATCCAAGGCTTCATGCTTCCCATTGACTCTTAAGGAAAATAGAAAAACTGCTATAACTTTTTTCTGTTTGTCAGGAGTACTGACAATTGCAGGAATAGTAGCCAGTTAGGAGGGAATTCTGTCTGACAAATGCCAGAAATATAGGTGCAGGGATTTTTGTGTGATGCACCTGTCTATATTAGTTTGTTTGTTTTTTAAAAAAAGAACCACTGAACACATTTTTTTCTAAGAAGAATTGGATGTAAATTCCATAGATACTTGTCAGTTCTGAAGAGATCAAAGTGTGTGCCCTGAACCCTTTCTTTTTTGTTTTGCCCCAAGCATTGTAAAACGATGGGTTTTCCATAGGCTACATAAAAGTGATTGAATAACACACAAATAATTGCTAAGGAAGAAATTGTCTGCCAGATTCATTGTTGACTAAATGTCCCTATATATAATCCTCCCTGGAAATTGTATGCTGCCCTCCACAAGTAGAAAATGGCAACTTCCATCCTAATCAGGATCGGTACAAATACGAAGAGCCAATCCAAATACAATGTGAGGCTGGGTATCAGAACCATGAACTTACTTCCAAGTGCGCTCAGAATGGCCGGTCACCTCCTCCGAGCTGTATACGTAAGTAGCTTTCTCTTTGCAATGTCAAAACACTACCTACTAACAACTAATGCAGCCAGCTTAGTTGAAATGAAATGCCCATCGTTATGTTAGATGGGATGGGTGTAGAGGAGGGAGCCGTGTGACTCCACTATATACCCATGCAGGTGGTGTTCAAAGCTACCGGTAGAGGCACATGGGGTCCCTTTGATGGAAGCTGCGTTTTCCATTGTCAGGATGATAGCCTGGGATGTTGCCCACTGAAATTGTGATTCCACATGCAGTGTATTTGTATTACAGTCATTTGCAATCATGCAAGTACACCCACTTGAACCCTCATAAAGAATTGTGTTTTTTCACAGATGTTGTATTCAAATGCTTGTGAATAGATTAGAGCATGTTCACAAAGTTTCCTCTCCCTTCTCCCTCCCTCCCCAAGACTCCTGGGGCAGGAGAAGGCAATGGGATACCATTGGATTATCCCAATGTCTGGACTGAGAGACAGCTTACTCCCCCAGATTACAGCACTTTAACATTGTTTTATGGAATTTAATAGGATCCATTGAAAATCAAACCTCCTCCGATCCGCATAGCCTCTTCCAGGGTCCCCTATCTTGGTCATGTCATGAGAGTATGAATAAAACCTTGGGAAAGAACTGTTTTTTATACGGAGGAGAGAAATCCAAACATTATTTGTCATTATAAAATGTCAAATAAGGCTTCTTGTAGCTTCCCAACTCAGTCCTACTCCCGGCCTCCAAAAATAAATAAAAGAGGAAAAGAACAAAGATGTACTGTGTTAGTATGCACTATGGCCTAATTGCCACAGGATTGCACCCTAAATACACTATCCATAATTTGGAATTTTATAAGCCTATTGGCGATTTATGCCAGTTCGTACACGCCTCAGGATATTTCTTTGATGGAATAAAGGTGTGTTTTAAAATGTACGTTAAACTACCTCTACGTGAAATTTTATCCTTCTAAATGTTGTGTGATTTCTTATTATGATTCTTCTTCCTTTTTCCATTGAGTTTCTCATTTTCATTTATGCCTGATCAGTATGCTGTAAGCATAGCCTTGTCAAATGGTAGTCAAATTCAATTAACAAAAAAATCCTTTTGGGTTAACGTATTGTGTAAAAGGTCTCCATGTTCACTCAAGCTCCACAGTCATTCAATCTCGAGTTAGCTTGCCCTTGACAGATGTTTTAGTTAGGCAACATGCAATATTGTATGGTATCCTAAATTGTGGCTGGTTCCAGCTTCACTACTGCCATGAAGCTGGATGGTTGCCAGTGGCAGAATGGTGGACCCGAGTCCCCGATTTGTCTGTTCAGTGGAGTAGATACATGGAGGCTATGCAACTGAAGCCATCGTGCAACTGAAGTACCCAAATGGCAAACAAAACCATCCACATAGAATGATAAAGCTGGGAGGGACCTTGAGATTATTAATTCGACCCCCATGCTCAGTGATGTTTACTGGGATAGTTTCAGTTGCCTAGACTCCATGTGTCTATCATGCAACTGAAGCTACCGTTCCAAGTACTCATCTGGCAACCAATACCATCTGCACAGAAGAATAGAGTCACAAGGAACCTTGAAGGTAACCAGCCTGCCCAAAATCTGAGCAACATTTTAAAACTGGGTGGGGTGGGGGGTGAGGTGAAGGAGATTGTAGTAACGGAAAGGGAAGGGAATTATACTCATCCAGCATCCTGCAGTGGCATAATTCAAAAGACATTGCAACATTGTGTAGTGAGGCCTCAGTTGTGTGAGATAATCCTGTTCTTTAAGTTCTGTCCACTCTCCCAAAGGACCTGCCTCACTCTAGCACGGGCGAGAAAAGAACAGAATGGAACAAAGCAGTTAGGAGGTAGCTTGTTTCTTAATGGCAGCGATTAACCTCTTCCCAATGGTGTCATGTACCCTTCCCACCCTCTCACAGAAGTGAGCATTTCTGTCTCATAAAGAAAAAAAAATACGCTGTTACTGAGGATGAGAATGCAGTAAGATAAACACCTACGTTCCAGCACCTGACTTTGGGTGTCTAGGCCCTTGCTAATGGATTCCTGCCGGGGGGGGGGGGGGGGGGTGCATTCCCTTCCAATATGTAAGGCCTTCCTCTGTACATACCCCACCCGTCATAATAATGGGCATTTTGTCAATAAATAATAGTTGAATAACTTGCTATTTAATAAAATGTACTGGAACGGTAAGCACAATCTAAAAGAATGGAGTATATTATCACTCATTCCAACAAAGAGTTATGTTTGCCCTTTTTGCCCCTCTTCTTCACGCCCCCTTTTAAAGTAGAGGGGGAATGACATTTGCTAAACCTTCCGGAATTTTCAACTGAAATGTATCAAATATTGGAAAAACTAACAAGACCCACTGAGCTACAAATCAAACCCCTTGGTCAAAGATACCTGCCAATAATTCACCAAGTGAGCCTACAAAGTTTCCTTATTCCAACCATCGGCCATCTTGCTTAGTATTGTCTGCTTTTATTAATGCTGAGTCCAGACAGTCTCAAGTAAAGGTCTAACTTTGGTTTCCTGTGAACCTTGCAACAGAATCAAAGTATGTTGGCGGAAACAGTTGGAAGTTAAGCAACATTTTAAAAATGGACGGCTGCAGCATCTCTCCCATTCACCTTGAACTTTCTACATTAAGAAAGAAAAGCTTTGGGATCTTATAGAAGTATTATCAAACTTGGATAATCCATGTAAACATCTTTTGTATCTTTCCAAATTTTGGAGTTTCTCAGTAGTCATTGGCTCAGTTCGGACGACACATTAGGCAACGGAGGAGGAACAATCGTCAGTTGTGTTGCTTATTGTGTCGTCTGGAGGGCAACACACAACGCACACACAACTGACAGTACATTAATCAGACACTTTAAACAATGGAGCGAAACAACAGGCTTGCACATTGTTTAGCCCGAAGCCCCGTTGTTTAAAGTGTCGTCCAAATTCAGCCCCCCCTCTCTCCGTGGACTATTCCATTTCGGAATAGAGTTCTGCTGCCTAGAGCAGCCAAAAAATCCCAGCCGCTCTATGCAGCCGGCAGAACTCACGGTGCATGCTGGGATACAGCTGGAGGACACACGGAGGAGAGGCTGAAACCAAAATGGCCGCCGCAAGTTCGTAGCAGCCGGGGAGTTTGTTGGTTCTGAGCAGCACCAACTGCAGAGTGTCGTCTGTGGAGCTCCTCCTGCCTAACGCATGGTCAGTACGTTATTTAACCTTCCATTGTTTAATATGTCGTCCGAACTGAGCCATTGTGTGACAGAACAATTACGATTCCAACAGACCTTTTGTCATGGATGCTGCTGAAAGAAAAACAATCCACCTTTCTGAGGGCCCTTACATGACAAAAAAATAGTTTCAACGTGAATTCTGATTAAAAATAAATCCACGTGGCTTTTCCAAACCCCATCGGCAGAGTTTCAGTGATGCAACTGGAAAAAAACTGTTCCTGAAAAGGCTCTAATTTAGGCTATAATATCACACACCACGAAAGAATTTAGTTTTTAAGGTGTCACGTCACACCTTCTTGCAAAACTGGTCGCTCTTCCTTTCTTTAATTGTGTAATAAAAGTTCTTAGACAGAAATTTCAAATGAGCACTTTACTGGCCAAATTCTATACTTTACCCACATTTTATACTTGTATCAGAAAGAAAACAACAATATAGAAGTTGATTTATACATATAGGGCTTAAGCCTATGGTCCTTGGAGAATTTTCCAGGGATTATACAGTTTTTTGGATTTTCTATCCCAAAGGTGTAGACATTGCTGTGACTTTGGGAGGGAGAATTAAAGTTCTGTGGAGTTGGCTTTCTGAGGTTGCAACAGCTGCCTTGGATGACCTTATAGAGGTAAATATGGTAAGTGGGGAAGGGAGAGGAGAAGCTAAAATATAAAAATCCCTATGTCCTCTCCAGCCTTAGCCCTGCTCCCAAAGGCACACCTGCTCTAGACAGACTCATATGCCCATGTAAAGGAAAACTTACATAAAGGTGGAATGGAGACATGAAACAAAATCACCTTCATTGCTCCTCCTACACTGCTGGCAGTGGCGGCAGCCCAGTACGGAAACTGGGTACTTGAAAGCCTCCGAGATCAGAGGTTCTCTTCCAATGGGTGGCAACCTGATAGGGTTGCGTGCATAATATTTTAACAGGGAGGTGCACATCAGGGGAGGGAAATATTCTTAGCATTTTTGAAAGGGGAAAAACTGTCAAAAGCTCTATCTCAGGTTAAAGGTTTTAAAACATTTAAGCGACATACTGTTATATAAATTCATCAGACCATATCTGTGTCAATAACTTCATATCTAGTGTTTTCTTTATCACTGGATTTCACATCTGGATAATAGAAACTAACACTTGGCTACCAAGTCCAACTGAATTTGTTGACCAATATCCCAATATCTTCCTTTTTCTCCATTAGAACTGCCACATACATGTGAAAGAATTGCCCTGCTTAATGGCTTTTTCAGTGAAGGGAAGGATCACTTTTCTCTCAATGACAAAACAACATACAGCTGTCAGAATGGCTTCAAGGCTCACAGAGGACATAAGAGTGGAGCAATATGGTACCTTGCAGAAGGATGGAGGCCACAGCCAAAGTGTACCAGTAAGTAGTTTAATGGCCAGTGATGCAGCCAGGTAATTTTAGACCCTGGGCTTCAAGGTCTTACATCGTCCTGCCTCCCAAGACAGACATACCCAAGTATCTTTGGTACAAGCTGCACTGAAATCTGTGAATAAGACTATTCATAAGCATATCCCATATTAGCAGAAACCAGAATGCAGACGATAGCTAAATGGAACCTCCATGAGTCATTTCAGAGGCAGTACCAGATGTACTAGATGCTTGGAACAAATGATAGAAAAATCCCTTCCATTCCCCACTTTTGAATTGCCAAAGATAACCAGCTGGTCATTGTTGAGAACAATGTATTGAGCCAGATGTACCTTAGCATTATACACCAAGGCAATTCTTCTGTTCCTCTAACTGGCAAGCCTAGGAAAAATATACAAAAATTCCCATTCCCACTTCATCGGCAGTTATTAGAGTTATAAACCAAACAGCCCTTTCTCAGCCATTCTCCCTGGCCCTTTAGATGATCCATGCAAACACCAAATCCAAAAAATAAAAAGCACCATTAAACTTCGAAGTATCTGTTTCCTCACTACATAAGTTGGTTTCAGGTTTATAGCTCTGTGGTAGAATAACCACAAAGCTGTGGATTATCCCAACATTAGGCACCAAGATATGAAGGAGAACACTCTTCTATAGGGTGTCCCACCTGTAGACACCAAATTTGAAACCTCCTCATTAAGGACCAGTAACTACACCTATGTGGAGATTTATAATCTAATGGTTTCTATATGCAGGGTGCCTAATGTGGTGTTTGTGAGCATCAATGTGCCCATGGAGACCTCCCTTAGTGTTCGCCAGGCTCCCTGTCCCTCCTGATTGTTTCACTGATAGGCAGGCTGCAAAGTGGAATGCCAGCTCTGGCACCATCTTGGGCCCCAGAAGGCTTCTTATAAAAATGGAAATGGCAAGTGGCAGCAGACCAGCACCTCAGTTTGAAGGAGGCCAGGAACTCAGGGGGAAAAGTAAATGGAGTGGTAGGGAGTGTCATGAGGAGCTAGATGGGTTGGCGGGGAGTGACAGGAGTTGTTTTGCCTGTGCTGTGTGTGTGTGTGTGTTTGCATATGTGCGTGTGAGTGTGTTTTGCCTTTGGGAGGAATACATTCAGTTTGTTTGCTTTGCTTGTTTTGGTGTAGCATAAGTTTTGCGTGTGTGTGTGTGTGTTTGACTGGGTTTGTATATGCGATGCATGTGTTTTGCCTGGTGCTTGTGTGTGTGTGTGTGTGTGTGTGTGCATGTGTGTGTGTGAATGAGCATGTGTGTGTGTGTGTGTGTGAGAGAGAGCAGTGGGTGTGCCTATTTCCCTGGAGTAATGTTGTGTATGGGTGTATATCTCCCACACAATTTTGTAATTTGGTTAGGTTTGCCATCCTGAAACAAAAAAACCCATACAGTATGTTAATATTTTTGTATACTGCAGAATGAGCGAACAAACTGAAAGAGAAAGAGACTCTTACTTTTAAGGACCTTTTGGGTGTCATATGTTACTGAATTGCATCATAACGATATACAAATGTAATCAAATAATTTTGTCTCTCAAACAAGAATTCCTAGGGTTTAAGTATATATAAATACACACACACACGTATTGTGGCTCTGTCAGGGAAAACTCTAGGAAAGCAAGAATTCAGTATGTGTTGACTTTTAATGTATATATAAAAAACAACATATACTTTTAATGTATACTTTAAAAACAAAACTTCTTCCTTGTACTTAGGTTCTTTCCCCCTACCGTTGGAGCAAGGAAGATGCAGACGCTCCCATACACAGACGATATGGTGCTTTTATCAACCACGTAAGTTGGATTGAGGAGATTGCTAAGAAAATTGGGCAGGTTATGCAAAGAGGAAAAGCTGGTGATAAATTACACTAAAACGAAAGTGGTGTTTTTTTCAAGGAAAAAACGGAGGCATAGATGGTGGCTAGCTGAACAGCAAATTGAGCAATGTGCAATTTTTAAATACCTAGGGGTGCACTTTTCTTGCAATGGTAGCTGGAAAAGGCATGTAGACTCAGCGAAACTGTCTGCAGGGAGAACAGCCAAAGCCATATTAGCATTCGGAAGGTATAAAGGCGGTTCGCAGGTGGTCCCTGTCCTGAAGCTATATTCTGCAAAAGTGCTCCTGCAACTACTTTATGGGGCATAACTGTGGGGGCAGGAAGTTGCCGCTGCTATGGAGAGTATACAACATAAGGTGCTGAAAGAATTGCTGGCCCTCCCAGTTGGGGTGCCCGCGGCCCTTTTAAGGATGGAAGTAGATCTTCCCTCCATCAAAGCCAGAATACAGAAGGCTATTATTCTCTATGGGAAGAAAATGATGAGTATGGAGGAAATCGTCTACCCAGACAGTGTTTCGTAGAGCAGATCAGGAAAGGTGTGTGGGCATGAAGCTGGATGGAATTGTCGCAAGTCTATTTTAAAGAGGCCCAAAATGTGTCAGCTCATGACAAGATGAGCATCAGAAATGGAATCTATGAGGCAGATACCCTTGAGAATGTTCAAGCTAGCAAGCAGCAGGCCTTCTCTATATGGTATTGCCAGATAAAGGAAGAACAATATCAGGCGCAATATTTGCAAGATCTAACGTTCCCGGCGCTGAGAAAAGCTTTCACGGCCCTCCGATTCCAAACAATGCCGTCCGCCTACTTGGAAGGGAAGTACAAAGGGGGGGATACCCTATGTGCAATGGAAATGCATCTGTGGGTCAGAAGAGGTGGAAGATCTAGTTCACTACCTGCTGTACTGCCCCCTGTACCAAGGAATTAGTGAGCGTTTTTTAAAAGGGGCCCTGAGGAGAGGAGTAGGGCTGTCAACTAAGGATCACATTCATGCTTTACTAGCTGATTACGATGCAGTAAACACAAGAAATGTGGCCAAATTTGCGATAGCAGCTAAAAAAAAATCATCAAAACTTCCTAAGGCAGGTCAGCGTAGACTGTAGAGGGGACGGATTGCTGTAAGGGAAACCCCCTAATACAAAATAAGGGCATATCTAAAAGATAAAATTTGAAATGGCAGGTGGGTTACTGTCTACTTATATGTCGTCCTGTTTGGGACCCTGTGTAATGTATTGTAATGTATTGGATGTTTGTAATGGCCATTGTGCCACACACAAATAAGTTTTTTTTTATCTATCTATCTACTTAGGTTCTTGGGGAAGTTTTAAACTTTGAAATAAAACAGATATGGGAAAGAGATATTGAAGAGGGGATTGAGGATGAAGAATGGGGGGAAACGTTTGAGAGATTTCCTTTCCAAACAATACCCCAAGAATAAAAGAAGGGGCACTAAAATTAGTTCAGAAGTGTTATCTGACACCTGTGGGGTTGGCAAAAGTTAATATGAATTTGTCACCATTGTGCTGGAGAGGATGTAACGATAATGAAACCCAAATTCGTATGTGGTGGGAATGTAGAAAGGTTAGGAAGTTTTGGAATAAGTTTTTTCAAGAAATAGGAAAAATTACTGATCAAGAGATTTGCAAAACACCAGAGCTAACTCTATTGAGTATGTATGTTAAAGAAAATAGAAAGATAAAAGAAAAAGTATTAATTGATTTTTTAACTAACAGCTGCAAGACAATTGATAGCAAGTAACAGGAAGACAGCTCGGATGTTGACAGTAACTATGTGGAAAAATAAACTTTGGAACATAGTGATAAAGGAAAAGCTGACACAGAAGTTAAGAGTTCATAGAGGAATAAAGAAAAGAGATACTTTCAGGACCGATTAGATTATATGAAAAAAGAACCGAACAGAATAACTATGGCAGAAGCTTACAGAAATTTGTGGGACTCAGGAAAAGAAGAATATATATATATACAATCGATTTAATATACCACCCTGGAATAGAGAATAGTGAAAAATTCTGAAACAGACCAAGCGTGGGGAGGGAACAGAGAGGGAATGTTTTGGGTTTGTTGGTTGGTTTTTTGTTTTTGTTGGTTGGTTGGTTTTCTCACTGTATTCAATTAAAAATATATAAACCCCCAAAAACTCGAGACATGAAATCCGACTTGTAACAGCAGCCAACGCTTGGTCACTGAGCAAGCCGAGACATTGATGGAACGTCCAACTATGAAAGTTCCAAACCGCCTTCAGATTTTGAAATGAAAGCCAAAAACATATTCATTTATCGAATGTATTCATTAAAAGCATTTTTATCCTGTCCTTCAGCTAAAAAGCCTCCCGGAACAGCTAAGATACTGTCAATAAAGACAAGACACAACACGACACACAAGGAAAAATAACCAAGAAGGGGGGAAAATACTTAAAGTGAAATAGTCCTTGTAATTACCAGTGTGAAACACTTCAAGGATAAGAGGGCCAGATCTACACCAAGCAAGAGATCACACTTTGAAAGTGGTTTGAAAATGGAACATGGAATGTGTCATGTGTCCTAACAGTTGTCGATACCTTTATAAACCATTATAAAGCAATATTGTAGATCCTGCTGAGGAGTCTGACAGAGAGGGTCTTTCTGCAGGGCTGATGTACCCCTCTCTGCTCCAGCCTGCAAGGAGTCCAAACTTTACTTACTGGCATTTTTACCATTTTGTTTTTCTTACTGCAGATATTCACCTCCAGTGATCAAGCTGCAGATTACCAACCTGAATAAAATAAGAGAAAAAAAGTTTTATTTTACCATGGAACATGTCATCGTATCGAAACATTTTTAAAAATCCATCAAGTCAAGATTCACATTTGTAATGAATCTTTTCTAGCCACTGTATACACAGGCAGGAGATTCATTTAGGTCCCTTTACTTATTACTAAATGTGCCTGCACACCCAATAACAAAATAGTCTTGCTATTGTCATTTTAAGGCAGCAGCTAACCTGGCCTTTTAATTCAAAGATTGCCAGCTGCTGTGCCTAATCAAATCTAGGTCATTTTTTTTTAGATATAAAGCAAACACCTCTGTGGTAGAATAGTTTCTACAGGCTTTTATACTGCAAGCTCAGGCTTGCAGTATAAGGAGGAATCCTTCTAGGGGCAGGATTCATATACCATTCATGATAAAATCCAAATGACTTCAGCCTATTTTAAATTTGTTGTTTTTCATTTGTTCAAAATCAAGGATGGTCAACTAGGAGTTTTGAACTTGAAATCTGTAGCCCTGTTTTGAACTTGAAATCTGTAGCCAGGATATACTGAAATGAATGACAATAATCCTATTGAGAACAATGGAGCTATTGAAAGCCCACTGGAAATAATGGAACCATGAATACCAGTTGATATGACAGAGCTCCATTGAAATAAATCTAAGCTTCAAATAAAGCAAGGAATGGGTCTGGGAGAGATTAACTAGGGACCGGGAGAATGATGGGAAATAACAATAATGGACCTTGGGAGACTGGAGGCTTGGTCCTCAAGAGTGAAATGAAAGACTCCAAGAAGTTGGATTATCATTCCAGTCTCTCATTGCTATGGTCCATCATTCCTCCCTGTCCCGTTGATATGGTCTACCCTTGTGACCCATTCAATTTTCTCGAAGGATCCATTTGTTCCTTTCTTTCAACAGAACCATGCTGTCATGTCAATTGGCATTCAATTCCCATTATTTCCCACAGGCCTTCAGGCAGTTCCAATTGTTTTTAATGGTCATTCTTGTCATTGATTTTAGTTTATCTCTCTGTAGCCTACCATCACAGACACAAACTGGTCTTTAATCTGGACCAATTTTAAGAAGTAATTTGGGTGATTAACCATGAGAGCTACTCAAAATGTGTGTGCTTGTGTTCTCCAAAATTTTCCAGTTGATCAGCCCAATCTCCAAATAGCACTAAAGAGAGTTTAAGGAACACTAAAAAGTTCTGAAAAGGGAACAACAGATCAAATAGCATTGTACATAAGGAATATGAGTATACCCCACCCATTCCAAACCCATAAACTCAAAGCTGTGTATAAGCCTGGACTTTATATAACCTCCATTAGCAACAATACCAAGGAAGACATTAATGTCTCCAATTTGATTTTCTATTGTATAAGGGAAAGCTCGACCCGTTCCAAAAATTGGTTGGTATATTTATAATGAGATCAGTCATACACATAAGAAATCAATAAACATTTCCAAGTTACTTACAATCAATTATGTAGCTAATGTTTGTTTGGATATTCCTTGTTTCTCTGAAACATAACTAGACTGCCACTCTATATTCATTAGACAATGCTTTAGTAAACCATCAGAGCACTCAAGACAGGACACTAGAGAATAAATCATACCCAAAGAGCATACGGGTGTTACTGCATTTGGAGGAAAAGTTGGAAAAACAGAGAATGTTGGGGCTTGTACTCTGGAGATCTGGGCATAAAGCCTTGGAGTGAGATTTCCTCACTTGATAGAGTTGCTGCAAGGATACCAATGGGTTGCTTTATCTGTCTTCCCCAGTCTGGTGCCTGTGACATTTGACTGTGCTATGCTTAAAATGTCTTGTAAGTTTTGCTTCTCCTATGCCAATTATATCCGTAAGTATGTAAAAGGTTTTAGAAATGTTAAAGTTTTGAATAAGGTTGTTTAGCCAGTAAATGTACTCACTTGTGTTTATGTTGCAGGAACCAGGTTGGTAAGTGTTGGCCCTAGAGGAAGGGGGAGTGAGTGACCAGGATGTGAAGGTGAGTGCTGATTGGCTGGTTGTTTGGGATGCCTGGATTGGATGGCAGAGAGAGAATGGGAGGAGTTAGCAGAGTGTGTGAATATATTGAAGTGCTCTGTGTGAGAGAGAGTTTGATCTGATTTGGATTTAGGTCTGACAGGGTACTTTGAGGAAGGAACAACATAGTTTATTATTTTAGTGGATTAGGTTGAGGGAGGAGTTCTAGAGTAGGCTAGAAAAGGTAGAGTAGGCAGGTTAACAACTGAAGTTATATTTGTATTAAACTGAAACCATTATGCATTGTGCCTTTGTAACCACCACACTTTTTACCTGAGGAAACCATTAAGCTGTCATATCTGAAATTACATCTTGTTAATAAATTCCATTTAATTCATACTGGTCACCTGGTGTGGTCTCTGAGGTAACTTGAAGGGGTACAGGTCCATATGGTGTCAGTGGAAGGGAAAGTTTGGGGCTTGGGTGCTGAGCTGGGCTGCCGTGGAGCCAGGAAAGAGTGGGGTGCCACAGGGGCAGTTTGCAGTATTCCAAATCCCTTGACGCCTGATCCAGAGCTGGGTCCTTTGATTCAGGGAAGGAATAAAGGAGCAGTGGAAAGGGGGCATCACAGTGCCCTCCAAAACTTTTGGCTGATGGGAGTTGTAGTCCAAAAATATCCAGAGGGCACCAGGTTAGGGGGGACTGCTTTATTTCAATGGAATCCTGTCATGCCAATTTGCATTCATGGCTCCTATTATTAAGAATGGGCTTCCAGACAGCTCCCATTGTTTTTTAAGGTCATTCTTGACATTGATTTTAATCTTCCTGTCTATAGTCTAACATTACAGGCGCAAACTGTTCTTTGACCTGGTCTGATTTTAAGAAGTAATTTGGTGATTAGGCAGGAGATTGCAAGCTTTGTTTTTTGTTGCTTGCAAGAAAATTTCAGTATGCACGAAAATTACAGATTCCCCCCCCCCATTGATTAAACTGTGTTTGTGTATATTTTTCAAAAGTATGCATTTTCAAATGCATTTTTCTTTGGTCCACAAAGCACATTGCAAGCTCTGGAATATTCAGTATGACTGCAGATCAGCCTTGAGTTTGGGAAATGCAAACTGGGTAAATTCTGGTCTAAAATGAACTGAAACAATTTTTGCATACATCCCCAACAATAAGGTTTGGGAGCCTGCTGGGCCTTGCAAGGAACTATGTGAAGCCTATTGCATGCCTAATCCCTTAACATGCAAAAGAAACCCACCACCACCACCAAAATATGGTTTATTATTGCCTTTTACCATTTACTAATACAACACGGTGTGTCACTGTGACATGTGACTTGGGAGGTATGTGGGGATTTAAGTATCTGTAGAAACTGTGCACATGCATATTACTTGTGAGATGGAGGCAGGGACTGACATTTATTTATTTATTTATTTATTAAAATATTTATATCCCACCCTATATCACAAGGACCTCAGGGCGACATACAGATAAAATCATACATATAAAATAGAATAAATGTACAATTCTAAGACAAATTAAACCATGAATATATTAAAACCAATACAAAATTTTAAAACAGTAAAATAAGACAGTGTGCAGACTGGTGGATTTAGCCATTAAAGGCTTTATTGAAAAGCCATGTCTTAACCTGGCGCCACAATGAAACCTGTACCGACCAGCACCACTCGGGCCTCCAGGGGGAGGGCATTCCACAGCCAGGGTGCCACAACAGTAAAAGCCCTGTCCCATGTCCCACTGTATACTTCATGTCCGTGGGGCACGGAGAAGGGCTCCTCCAACAGATCTCAGGTCTCGGCCGAGCAGATTGTTATAATCAGAGAGAATAAAGGTCTGCAGCAACATAGCAGTAGTGGAGCTTATATGAGCCTACATGCGGAATGGCATGGAAAGTTACAGAGAAAGAACTCAGTAGGGTACAGAGACAGGCAATGTGTTAGGACAAAAGAATATAACAAATGATGAGGAGGTTGAGATTTTTCGTAAAATTGTTACAGTAATTAATCGGAGACCAGTCCAAAGTTCCAGTTTCAAACAGATAACCTTTATTGCTAGCAAGACAGCAGCCTGGAATCGTTCCACAGACTGCAGCCCCCCCCTTTGGGTGACCCAGTCTCTTATACATTTCAAGCAAACAGGAAATATACGTCTCATACAACAGGATAATGCGTGCGCAACATAACGTTATGGTAGCCTAGGTGTTTCCTTATATGGTCTGGAACGGTCTGTTACTTCTTACTAGGCCAGGTCACATGGTCTGTGGTCTGCTGCCTGCATGCAGTTACAACAGCATAGAAGCTACTTATAAGAGACAAGGAGAGGGACAATAAAAAAAAATCATTGTTAGGAGGACAATTAGGTTAAGGCCATACAAAATGGAGTCAGTTAGGTTCAAGTTCCTTCTCAAAATGTACAACCCTTTCTAGGGCCGTTATCACACGCACAGTTTTAAGCACTCTCACCGTGACTTTGATCCAGCTCTTCAGTGAGGGACTCGCATGACGCATCCCCCTCGCGCTGTTCTCGCTCCCTGAGTGCTCCGTTTTTAGTTTCTGTTTCGATTTAACCCTGAACGGACGAAGTCCATTTCAGGCAAGTTCAGTAGGCTGTGCTGAGGTTTTGGAGCAAAACCGACCACGTGTGATTCAACAGGCTACACTTACATAGGAAATGGGGGGGGGGGGGAACCGGGTAGGTGTGATAAAGGCCTAGGAGAAAGGGCCTGTTTCAGGAAAAAGGAAAAGAAAGTACATTTCAATGGGTTTTTCAGAGTGTTCCCTAATCAGTCATCCTGTGCTTTGGATAGTATGATACACCCTCTAGTGGGAGTTAATTTAATCCAGTCGCATACTTTAAAAAAAAGGAAGGAAAAAAAGCAGTATCCAAAAGAGTAAGTCTTTTGTCAACAGCAGTCTGAGATTCTGTTCCCTCAATTTCAAATTCAGTTTAATGAGACAGATACATCAGCTGCACATCAGTAACAGAGTCGTGAAGCACAACATTTCATGTCTACTTAATAGTGTAATTTGCTTTTCTCTAGGGCCGTAGCATTTAGGTAGCAATATTCCTGGGAAGACATCTCAATGAATGCAATAGATCTTAATTCAGAGTAGATATGTATAAAATTGTGTTGCAAATCTCTTAGGCCATTTCTACACCGGCCTTTTGTCCCTGGGTGCTCCCTGTGTGTCCAAATGACGCACAGGGACTCCCAGGGGCAGTAGGTGATGGGCACGAGTTTTCCCAGGGATAAAGAAAGGCAAGCAACTAGGGGACTACGGGACAGGGATAAACAACTGTTGTTCGTCCAGCAAAACTAACATTGCTCTTCACAAACAACTGTGGGTTGAAAGGGAAGTTGAATATATTTGAAGCATAGTTGTGTTAATTGTTTCCTGGTGACATGAAGCACCAGTAGAATGAGGCAACATTGCTTCATGTGGTGTATCTTCTGCTCGAAATAATTGGGAATCTTGAGGGCAACATACAGGCAGGAAGGCAACATTAGAGCTATGTCATGATTTATACCAAGAATAGCCACTTCATAGTATTCCAGTAGACAGGCATTTTCAATGGTTTTCATTTCTCCATTTGTTATATATTCTATTGGTTTCCATCTGGCTGCTTGAAGATTGTATCTTTGCATAAGGAATTATTTGTATACATAATTAAATTTACAAAGGAAACTTTCAGGGAAAATGCTGCTGTAGTTCAAGTGTTGTGTTGTCTTTTACTGCTGTCCAGAGAGCACTTTCCCAGGAATTATGGCACTTCCTCTCTGCTTGAACTCGTTCAGTCACATCAGCCATTTCTTTGTTACCTGCTCTACAGGGTTGTGCTATCTCCATCACTTCTTGACTTTCTTCTTTTGCAAAGGAATTTTCTTGCAAAAATGTATGCAACATTATTTTCTTTCCTGCTGATCTTGTGAAATATGAACATCCAGAAGGTACAGGAGGAAGGGTCCCTTGACTCCAGAGTTGCAATCTCTCTCTTTGGTCACCCATTTCTGATTACTCTGCATTGTTGCTGCAGAGATGATGGTGATCTTCGCACAGGAGTTGGTTCTCTAGCTGCTGACACGTTCTTCTTCCTCTCGTAACAAGGTCACTTTCTGACATAGAAGTAATGGAGACCTTCTCTTAATCTGTGTTGGTTCCACAGCTGACATATTTTATAGCACTAAATTATGCCCTGAAAAACAATGTGTTCGTTCTCCCTGTAGCGCAGGCTTTTAATCTCCACCATTTCACTGATGGTTGTCAAAGCTGATTCAACTTTAATATTTTTATAATATATATTTTTTTAAAGTGTCTGGGACAGGTGGGAATGGATATCAACCAATGGAAGTTTTCTCCATATGACACACTTCCTTCTGAGTTTTAATCCACTGGATAAAGCTTTTCACTTTCGTATCTTTTGTATATGACTCACCCTTGTGCTACCCTGTCAGAAACATTTCACTTTCATTAGACATTGTCAGGTAAATTGTACAGGAGCCATTCTCAGCTGTATTTCCGTATCACCATCATCTGTGTACATACCAAGTATCCAAATAAAATAATGCTAATCAGCACACAACTACTAGAATGTTAAACAATATCTAAAGAATGGGGGTAAATAAACGTTTTATATAACATATTAATTATAAATCAAGTCTGGAATATTTGACAGAAACTGTCAAATGACAAAAAACAATGCAATAGATACGACAACCTAGCAAACAGGGTTTACAACAACAAAAAGCTAACTTAATAATTGCAGTAATTAAATAAAGTGCACTCAATAGTTGCAATGTCTGTATGAGGGGTTACAGGCCTCCAGCTTCTTATGCCTGTTTCACAACTGCTTCTTCAAGCTAATATAACTGTGAAACATAATTGGAAAAATGAAATAAAGTACAAACCCCAGAAAAAAGGTTACACATCCACAAAGTTATTGTAATCTATCAGTTGTAATGACGATATGACTCACCAGTATCTCAATGTTTATGGTTGGGGAAAAGGGAGGATTTGTAGATTACGTTCCTCAGTCCAAAATGACTTATTAGCCCTCCATAAAGGATTAACTGTAGAAAAGTACAAACTATTTATTCTCAAGAATGCTAACAACATAAGTAAAAGCAATAGCAAATCCTCAAACCTTGAATCCCCAGCCAGACAGACGTTAATCTTAATCATTAGGAACTGAAGGAAGTTTTTTTTATAGTTTTCTTAAAGGCAAATCTCTGAAGTAGGAACAGATGATAACTAGCCCAAATAAGATGAAAATTCTAAACAGCTTAATTGGAAGATCCATTCTGCTTCCCTTCTCAGTAGTAAATTGTCATGGTCACACCAATTGTAGCTACATGGATAGATTCTATCAATGACTAAGAATCTAAAATCATCATGGTGATGAGAGTGGTTAATGAAATGTTGAACCAGAGGTGCCTCCACAACTCAGTGCTTTAATTTAGAACGGTGTTCAATAATCCGTGTACAAGTGCTGCGTGTTGTTTTGCAAACATATATCAAATTGCACGGGCAGATGATGATGTAAATAACTTTTCTTGTGGAACAGTTAGAGAAGTGGTGGAGTATAAACCTTCGACCATCTCTTGGATATTGGAAAACCTTTGTTTGAATAGTTAAAGTGCGCTGCATCCACTGCACCGGAGGTGTCCCCTGGTTTCTCCTGATGGTTTTTTAGGGGGTTCAATATTGGAATGGACCAATTGGTCTCTTAAATTCTTAGTTCATCTTAATCCCAATTGTGGAATGTTGTTACATCATGGAAGATGACTAATGATATGCCAATGATTTTGTATGATTCTCATAATGGCATAAGACGGAAGGGAATATTCAAATGAATATGTAATTCTATTAACCGGGGATCTGGTTGGACCTACCGTCTTGATCTTGGAATGGCATCAGCCCATTTTTCAGCTTCCCTAATGACCCTGGGAGGATAGCCCCTGTCAAGCAGTCGCTGCCAGAATCTGATTTTTTTCCGTGGAAAAATCCATGAACTGAGATGAGTTTCTTTTGAGATGTAAAAAATGACCAAATGGTAAGTTTTTTCATAATTGAAAAGAGTGGAAGGATGAATAATGTAGGAGAGGATTCCTGTCGGTAGGTTTTGTGAAAACTCTCACACACAATTGGTCATGTCGCCGAAAAACTTTTGTATCCAGAAATGGAATCTGGTATTTATCTGAATGAAGAGAAAATTTTATGCTGATGTGTATTGTATTCATCCATTCAAAAAGTCTGTTAACCTCAGTGCACTGGAAAAAAATTAAGAAAATATCATCAATGAATCGTTTGTAAAATAAAATATCATTGTAAAATGTGTTGTTGTTACTAGGGTAACAGATGATGGATTCTTCCAAAGATGCCATAAATAAATTAGCAATACTTGGGGCAAACGGGCTTCCCATGGCAATGCCTCTCACCTGTAGAAAAAATTGGTTGGAAAATCTAAAATATTTTTTCTCAGGGATGATGTCTGTAAGTTCCAAAAGGAAAAATGTTGGTGGAGAAAGATCCTCCCGCGCATTCAGGTAGGATTCCACCACTCTTCGGGCTTCCTCATGTGGGATGCTTGTGTAGAGGGAATTGACATCCAATGTTACCAAACAATTCCAGTGTGAAAGGCTGCTCGGAGGTCCCATCAACAACATGCACCCAGCGATGGATCCAAAAAGCTTCCCCATGCTCTCTTTTCCTTGTGCGTTCAGCCCTTCCTATATATTGTACGAGTCCAATAATATCACAGGCATGGCTATTTGGTAAGTTATCTAATTCTGACCTTGTTATAAACCAATATTTAACTTCAGGCAAGTTCCATTCTGCTTTGACTTTATTTTCTGGAATGATGTTCATTTTAGTTGGAGGGTCTTGAACATTCAAAGTGATTTCTATTGAAGACAATCTCTTCATGTTCAAATCTCCGGGAACTGGTCTTCTTTTGAAAGGGTAACTTATTTTAACAGCCTATTGTTCAAGCAGCAGCACTGTGCCACTCTTCATACTGTTATACCATTCAGGGCATAAAGAGTTCCACAGCACCAAGGACATCATACCAGAATGATAGACCACAGCAAAATAGGCCTGATATGGCATAGCTAGTTTTGTCTCAGGTTTCCCATAGTACTGCAGCCTTGCTTTATGCATGGTTCTAACAAGCAAGGGGTGGAAGCACCCTCTGAGCCTCCAGATCTTGTCCAGCTGAAACAGAAAAGTTAATTTGGATTCATCGACACAAACATCCTGTGACAACCTCTTTTCTACCCACACCTCCCCATATGTCTTCATTATTCAACAAAGGAAGATAATGCTTCTTGCCCCCTCCCCCTTCAGTGGTGCTGTGGGTTTCTCGCTGTATTCTTTTGCCTCTGGGGGAGCATCCCCTAAGTCTGACACACCAAGGCTTTTGAGTTGCTCAACACACAGGAAACTGTAAGAGAGCTTCTTTTCATGACACATGCAGCCGCGCTTGGTGATTTTTACCTGTAAGCTGCAGCAAAGGGTGTTTTTGTGTACTATGGTGTTCAACTCAGGGGCCAGCTGGCATTTCTCCTGGTACACGCTGTCCATGACCATCATGTCATAGCAGTAGGGCGGGCAGAGGGTGGCATGTGTGGAGCAGACGGCACCAACAGGTGGCCTGGATGCAGTGCCGCCTTCCCCATAGTGACTGGCTGGAAAGCCAAGAGCACCCGGTCAAACATCCTCTGGATCCAGGACTCTGAACCGGCAATGCCCTGGGGATACCTGTGGCCCCAGCACCTGCAGGCCCCCCACTTCCCACCATGCTTGTTACCCCCTCAGTGGGCCCCTCCCCCTCCTCAGTGCCCCTTGGGGCTCCCTCAGCACTGCTGCTCCCCCATTTCTTCCCACAGCTCCCAGTGCCCCCCAGGCCTGGCATCATCAAGGGTGCCCCCGCCTCACCCAGGGCTTCCAAAGCCCCCACAGCACTTGGCCTTTCCCCCATCCCGAAGGGCTTGTGCGGTGGGCACCCCTTCTTCTCTCGCATGGGGTCTTCCCCTGTTTGCCCAGATCTTCCCCACTCAGCACCGCACATCTCCCCACCTCACCCACAGCACCCTCGCACCCTCCCTCCTTTGCCTACGCCTCAGGAGGATGGAAGTGCCACCTCCAACAGGACACCTGCCCATGGGGGCCAAAGCATGGCCCCCTCAGCACAGTCACAGAGAAGCGGCTGCCACTCAACCTCCAGGCTGGGCCACCACAGAATGCCATTTGGTTTGCCCAATGCTTCTGCAACATTTCAAAGACTGATGGAGCATTGCTTAGGTTCCGAGAATTTAAACATTGTCCTTTTATATCTGGATGACATAATCGTATATTCAAGAACATTTGAGGAGCATTTAAAATACTTAGATGTAGTATTTAGTAGGCTTTCACAATATGGATAGAAGTGCCACATCCAAGTGCCACTTTCTAAAAGAAAAGGTCAACTATTTGGGGCATATAGTGTCTGCAACAGGAATTGCACCAGACCCAGAAAAGATAAGAGTGATTCAGGAGAGGCCATGGCATCTTACAGTGAAGGATGTAAGGAGATTTCTGGCATTTGTGGGCTACTATCGGCATTTCATTAAAGACTTTGCCAAGATTGCTTCACCACTGCATGAATTGCTTAGAAGAAGAAGCAAAAATAACTTTGGAAGAGAAAAGCTAGAGAGGAGTGGGACATGTCAATTTGCATTTGATTGAAATCCCTTCTTGTTCAACCCCCTATATTAGCATATCCAGATTACAATGCACCCTTCAGAGTGTATATTGATACAAGTCACAAGAAATTTGAGCGGTTCTGGTGCAAGAACAAGAAAGCAGGGAATGAATGATTGCTTATGCGAATAGAAGTTTGAAAGGTTCTGAAAGAAATTATGAAAGATACAGTTCCTTCAAACTGGAGTTCCTGGCAGCGGGCAGTAAATGAGAAGTTTCCACATTATCTTGCTGCCATGCCATTTGACAATAACTCATGCACTCATCTACAAACAGCCAAGTTGGGAGATCTGGAACAGCGCTAGACAATCCATCTAGCTAATTACAATTTTATCATCAAATACCAGCCAGGTAGGATCAATGTAAATGCTGATATATTGTCTAGATTACCAAGTGAAGAAATGCTGGACCATAACACGGATGAACAGGAAGAGCTAGAGATGCCTCCATTTATGAATGTTCCCTTGGAAGAAGTGTATCTTGCTTGTCAAATGCATAGGAAACATAAGGACACAGGGAATGAATGCATGTTGGAGGTGCAGCAGGATGAATGGGCAGAAATTCAAATGCAAAGTCCAGTGATTCAAGAGTTGTGAAGAATAATGCATGCTGGGTCACAGGAGCAGACTGCCAAACACAAGGGAGGGAATCCAGAAGAGGAATTCAAATTCCTGATGCAACAAACGTATTTGCATGAGGAAGATAGTAGGTTAATAAGAAAAAGTAGAGACCCTAAGTCGAATGAAGAGATTATGCAGATCATTCTGCCTCGGCAGCACTCGAAAAAGATATTCCAGGCATATCATAATGCATCAGGGCATTATGGATGTAAAAAAAAAAAACAGAAATGAAAATCAGAGCAATTTTACTGAGTGGGAATGCAAGAAGACATAATGGATTGGTGCAGAAATTGTGAGAGTTGCAACCTGAATAAAGCAAGTCCTTTGGAAAAGGCCTCATTACATCCAATTATCAGTAACAGCCCTTTGGAGTTGGTGGCACTGGATCACTTGAAGTTGAGAGCATGGCAGGGATGGATATCCATACTTGCTTGCAATGACTGATCATTACAGTAAATTTGTGGTGAAAGATTTATCAGCACAGACAACAGCTCAGGTCTTTTTGTCTGCCTTTGTGAGAGCCCTATGGATATCCTTCAAGAGTTTTAACAGATCAAGGACCAGCATTTGAATCGCAGCTTTTAAAGGAGCTTTGCATCTTGTATGGTAGTCATCAACACAGGGCTACAGCATATCATCCTCAAACAAATGGATTATGTGAGCGGCGTAATCAAATAATTCTTGGGCTTCTCAAAACTCTGAATCAGGAGCAAAGGAAAGACTGGCCAAATTAATTTATGCATATAATAATTCTGTACACTGCTCTACAGGATATACTGCATTCTATTTTATGTTTGGTAGACATGGGAGACAACCCATGGATGTAGTACTGGATGTTAAGGTGAGGGAGGCTAGAGCAGTCGCAGAGAACTTGGTTCAGGAACATTATTATTGACTTAATACTGCAAAAGAACAGGTGCAACAACATATCCTAATCTTCCTGTCTATCAGATATGCAAGGAATCTGATAACAAATTTGAACAAAACAGTTCACCGGAATCTTTTGAAACCTTGTAGAGTGGAAATATTGAATCCTGTGGAAGTTGAAGTAGAGCCAAATAAAGCTAGGGGACAATTTTGGAATACTAACGAGATGTCCCTTGGTGGAATTCCCTTGGAACAATGGTTTGGTGTACCCATGAACAGGGGAGAGGCAAGCCTCGCTGATCCGGTCTCGGAGCCAGAATTAAGGCACCAGAGCCTTAGACGTTCTGAGAGGTCCATCAAAGGTGTTCCCCCAAAGAGGTTGATCCAATAATGCAGTGGGGTGGGGTTGAGACTCAGAGTTGATGAACGTAATGGGATCTCTGGTTGACCATACAGGATACATGGAGACATGTATCATTAGACGGGGGAGAATTGTGTAATGCCTGTCTTTGAGTGCCTTGGAAGGTTGGTTGAGTAAAGCGGGAGGGGCATGGAATGGAGTGAGGGGAGAGGAAAACATCAGCTGAAGAGAGGAGGGGAGAGGAAGAGAGAGGGAGAGGGAGAGATGGAAGGAGAGGATGAGAAACCAACAACATTGTTAGGAGAAGGTGACAGGCTGCAGTTCCTTGAAGAGTGCACCTCCACAAGAGAGCCAAGTGACCAAGGACTAAAGAATAGGGATACACATCTGTTGCTGGTCCAGTAAACCCGACACTAACATCTCAAAGAGACCTGTGGGTTTAAAAAAAAGGAGTTGTGTTAATTGTTTTGTTCATGTTAGTATTTCTTAAACCTTCTTAATCAAAGTAAATTCTGTTAAAAACATTTTTTGTTGGTCTCTGGAGTGATTGTAATCTGCCTCTCCTCATCCTGGTTATAGAAACCTGACACATTACATTTATAATTAGGCTGTGAGTAAACCTGTATAGCATTTTTTTTCTTATTTGATTGCTTCTGTATATATGTATACAGCTAATACAGCTGCATTCTCTTTTGCTTGTGGCTACCGTACATACAGAATGTGTTAGAGTAAATTTTAGCAAATATGTAAAGTGCAGAAAGGAGGAAAAGATTTAGAAAGTAAAAATAAAGACTGCATTGCTAATTTTGTTTAAAAAATGTTTGACTAGCGAATCTCTATCTTGTGTATTCTTTAGTGGCCTCTTTTCAAAACCTTTTTCTATCATGGTATGTGGTGTGTCACCTGACATATTCAAACTTATTTGTTTAGGGCTTAACAGTAAACATTTTGATGTAGAATATCTATCAATTGCCTTAGTCACCATTGTGTATCAATACACGATTGCTAATACATCAAGTGACAAGTGAACCACAGCATGCCATTTATTACAAGCTGTTTCTGGAATACTCTCAATGTTCCCCCAAAAATGTATACATGCCAAGTCTCTTTGGGTATATGTTGAGGAAGTAGTTATATAGCAAGTTAGCTCATGAAGTTACAGCAATTGCATATCTCATGGTTTTCATTGCAATCCTTTACATGTCTACTTAGAAATAAGTGTCATTGAGTTCGGTGGGACTTAGTCTATAGGGTGACCATATCAAAAGGAGGACAGGGTTCCTGTATCTTTAAGAGTTGAGTAGAAAAGGGAATTTCAGCATGCAGCACCTGGTGAAATTCCCTCTTCATCACAACAGTTAAAGCTGCAGGAGCCCTGCCCTCTTGACCAGATACAAACGTTTGCAGGGCTCCTGTAGCTTTAATTGTTGTGATGAAGAGGGAATTTCACCAGGTGCTGCATGCATACAAATGACACCTGCTGAAATCCCCTTTTCTAGGTAACTGTTAAAGATTCAGGAGCCCTGTCTTCCTTTTCATATGGTCACCCTAGCTTAGTACTAGGTGAATGAATATAGGACTGCAGCCTCTCTCTCTCTCTCTCTCTCTCTCTCTCTCTCTCTCTCTCAATGGCTAGTCACCTCCTGAACACTGTAACAATGTCCATTTTCAACTTTTGTGTTTCCTCTTGGATTTCGAGCAGAGCGGGGAAAAGGAGGTTGGAGGCAACAAGGAAAGTGTGTAGGCAGGGGCAGACAGATAAGGAGCTTTAAGAAAAAAGATGAAAACTCAAAAATGAAGAAAATCTTCCTGATGACTATGGACAAAAGTACTTTGACTTGTATTTATGCCATTATTGCCATATGTAAAATTGGATTTAGGTCATCCAGAATTCCCTAAGATGGGGATTTGTTAGGGACAGACCATGGGGATATTATTAAAATGCAAATAATAATAATAATAATAATAATAATAATAATAATAATAATTTATTTCTTACCTGCCTCTCCGTTTGGATCAAGGCGGGGAACAACAATATGATAAAACACAACATGCCCACATTACACCTTCCAGTTGCCCCCACAGTGGCTGTTTGAAACATGGAGGACGGAGAACGCATAACATCATGAAGTTGTCATGAACTAAGTAGTTCAAACCTTATGGTCCATATGGGGATTTATCATCACCAGGAGGCTGTTTTTGACAGGAACTCTATGACAACTCTAATGTGTGAACTTTGTCATAATGCTGCCACAGACATAGACATTGTACTACAACACCAGCCAGAATATTCAGGCCACATACTTTTTATTTAAGCAGGGGTGTTTGTTCAGAAAATACCCAAGCACACATTAAAAGAATGTGTGAGGGTAGTCACATAGGTTAGCCTTGCTCCCACCTACACCTAGCGGTCCGTGTGTTTGGCTGGCTTGTAAAGTGCTCTCCATGCATTCTGCTCTACATCTGTAGATTCTCTATGCAAGGGACACTCTTAGACTGGCCATATGAAAAGGAGGACAGGGCTCCTGAACCTTTGACTCTTGCGATGAACAGGGAATTTCACAAGGAGCTGCATGCATACCTGCTGAAATTCCCCTTTCAATACAACTGTTAAAGATATAGGAGCCCTGTCTTCCTTTTCATATGGTCACTGTAGACACTCTGATTGGATAAGAGTTCCCTGACATTGAAGAGGTTGTCAGGTATACATCAGTATGTGCCTAGAGGCCCATTACAAGATGGCAGAACACACGGATGGTGTAGGGCATGACCGCTGCACATGTTGGAGGAAGAGCTAACACATTCTCTCAATGCATGGGGAGGGGGTCATCTGACACACCTCTGCATTTAAAGGAAAATTCTGGGAAAGTATGGCCCTGAACTGCAAAACATGACTTGAAAAACAACATTATATAAGAAAGTGGTATTTTCTTAGTCATGAATCAGTCATAATTAACTCTTGGTTCACGCTCAAGTCCAATCTTTTATGATGTTCTCTCAACATTGTAACAAATAATATTGTAAAGTTTATTTTCATTACTCACTAGATACATTTGTGATTGGTAATGCGAGCAAAAAGTATTTGCACGAAGATGAGATTTTTTCCCCTCCAATATTGTTGTTTAGGATTCATTTTTGGATTAAAGTAACCTTCAGTAACATCAATATTTATCATTTAAAATGTTTTCCAATCTTGGAGAGTTGGTGCTGATAACTTTTCTGAAAATAGAAATCATTTTCTTTACCCCAAGGTTGTTCTAAAATGTACATACATTAACAAAGAACATTGCATGCCACGGATATGCTGTGTATCAAATTACATGAGGCCAAATCCAACATCATGGATTTTAGTAAAATGTATTTCGTGGGATTTATTGTAATTTAGAAGCAAAGTGACAATTCGCTGAAGATGAATGTGATTTAAATTTACTGGTGATATTGGTTGTTTTCAAAAAGCATGTTTCCTCGTATTCCTGTGTTCAGAGTTGTGAACGTCACTTTGCTGGTTTGTATACTCCCCTTCTATTGTGGTAAGAGCCCAGAAAAGGGGGCTCACTGGTTCTCTGTCTAGCTGCCCTCCAATCACCACTAGACATGCAGGTAAGATCCAACACACGCTTTATTCCAACTGCAGTGGAGACTGCTTTGCATCAAGACAAAGAGCAGCCCCGAACGCTCCGTGTTTGAGGGTTTTATACAGTGTAACATATCACTATTATTGCCTGAAGACTCCTTCCCTGTGCTCACTACCACTCTGTTATCATAGCTACTATGCTTTAAGCTGTGCGGTGTAAGTCTGGAGTCCTTATGGATATATGAAATATTAAATATAACCTTGTGTTAATATAGCCCCCTGTGGGATGTCTGCTCTGTTACGACCCTTTGGAGCTGCTGTAGAGGTCTGAATGGTTGAAGACTGGGGAAAGGAAAGGAAGACTGGGAAGATTATGGGTGTAGGAAATGTTGCTTTTCCATCAGGTAACATACAGGGCTAAGCAATTATATATATAATCCAGTAAGCACATATATTTAATCCAATAATTAATAAGCTAAAGCAATTTTAATTTAGGCACATATATAAGATGCCAAATGCACAGTAGTGAGCAAGAAAGCAGAAGCACATATCTAAAAGTAGATGTAGGCAATAGAGCAAAATAGACAGGTGTCTGTGACCTTTGAAGCGTAAAGGCACGGGGACATGGGTTTACTGGTGGTTTTGTCATGAGACTTTATTTAGTAGATGAAACTTAGCTAATGCAAGTGGAGCGCAGGTGGATTGCGGTTGGAAGTAACAGGAAACACAAGGAGACTAAAGGCAACAGGTCAAGCTTTGCTAAGATTGTTTGCAGTTACATAGGAAACAGATGATTCTGGTAAATACATTTGTGGGTGTAAAAATGTGGAGAAAAGGGGAGGATGAACAAAGGTGGGGATTTTAATATTATAATCAGGCGTACCGGATAGGATGTAACCTTTTAGAGGAGGGACCTTTTCCGGCCGGGCAACAGGGAATATATGCAGTGTGATTTATGATTTTCGGTGTGTGCCAAGCTTGCATAGCCACACCCCTTTTGCAAAAGGCTTTTTGCAATAAAGAAACTTGTCTTCAACTGTCCAAATTGTGTTGTCCTTTTCTGAAACAGAATGGGCATTTCTAACATGGGGATGGTGGTGGTGTGTGTAAAAAGAACCATCGAAAAAAGATGGTGGAGAAGAGAGAGAGCAGCAAGCTGCCTTTTGCCCTCACACAGCAGTATTTATTAAGCACCAGCTGTGACAGAGCCTGAGGCCTACAACTCCACCTCAGGACTGTGTAGCCTGAGACAGGCCTGAGAGACACTGAGCACATGTCTGCACTGCCTTGGTTATTGGACTCCATCTACTCTTATTCTGTTGCTGTGAAACTTATTTTAATTTCTATGCCTGAGGTTTTTCCTCTTTCCCCATCCCTATGCCCCTTTATTTAACCCCATGCTCCTTCCCTGGGGATAAACAAACTTTAGCTCTCAGATCTTAGTTTACAGAGGACAGTACTTGGGGGGCGGGGGTTAACCATTTCTTCCCATGCTGCAGTCCTAACATCAACCTCCCTCCTGCCATACACACACACAAACACTTCCCCAGAAACGCCTCGACATAATGAGCTGTTCACATGGAGGTGAAAGGATCGCAATGCTTTTTCCATCAAGTTATTCCAGCACTGCTCCTGGCACATATATGAACCAGTGGATTGGGTAATCATTAGTTCTTCCTTCTAAATATGTCCTACCAATAGAATAAAATATACAATGTGATGTAACATATTGAATGTCGAATGAGGACTGAGGAGACCCGGGTTAAAGCCATGAGACTTACTGGGTGACCTTGGCTCAGTCATTGTATCCCAGCACCACATGCCTCAGAGAGGATAAAATGGAGGAGTGACCCATGTATGCTGCTTTGGACATCTTGAAGGAAAAGCAGGCTAGGAATAAATGCATAAATAAAATACAATGCAAAGAAAAATGTAAATCACTTAAATCTAAAACAGTTTTAAGAATTATGGACATAATTACATTGAACACAAGAAGAGCCCTGCTGGATCAGACTAATGGTCCGTTTAGTCTAGTATTCTGTTCCCTGCATTGGCCAGCTAGATGCCTTTAGGAAGCTCAAATGTAGAGCATTAAGACAGCTCTACATGTGAGCTTCCTAAAGGCATCCCCTATTTGTTGTCTCCAGTAACACGTACGCAGTCTCATACTGCCATCCAGTATTTAGCTACCATGGCTAATAGCTGCCGATAGATCTTTTCTCTGTGAATTTGTCAAACGTGGCTTGAGTGCCATCTCCTGGGAGAAAAGTGAGGCATAAATCAAATAACTACCATTAAAACACTTTTGAAGTCCTGTTAAGCTAGAGTTTGTAATTTTGTACAGAGGAGTTTTATTAGTTAATTGCGTGTTGTGAGAAAACAATCTTCTTTTTGGAAGTAGGCAAATCAGTTCTGTTGGGTGTCCCGTTAATATGAGTTTCATATCAAGGAATTCAGCTCCACTTCTCCCAAGATGTCTATCCTTTATCCGCCATTCCATCTGAATGCAGCGGAGGGAGAGTTTGAGACAATGCTCCCATCAACACATCTGGGTCCTCTCTCACTGGCTATTCTGACTGGTAATGAAACAAGTAACTGTGAAGAATTAGAGCTTGAATTTGTTGGTTTTCCTGATCCTTCCCTATCCCCTTTTCTATTTGAATTGTACATATTACATTGTAAGAGAACAGAGACTGTATTATTTTATTAATAATTGCAAAGGACCTACAAAATGGTTGTTGTTGTTATTATTATTATTATTCTCTTATGTGAGTATTAGCCAAGCCAATGAAAAGAAACCTCACAGTTCAGAGGGCGGGGGGCGGGTGGTAGAGCAGAACCAACCTCATCAATGAGAGATGCTTATTAGTATTACCACCCCTCTCCAGGCACCCCTGCCACTTTCAGTTTCATGAATGGGAATGGGGGGGGGTAACTAACTCACAGTTCTGGATCCCCATGAGAGCACACCACTGACACAAATAAGCCCCAATCCAAAAAGTATAGCACCAACCCCAGTTTTAGAGTTAACACTGTATCAGAGAATCGAATTAACACAGCCCCCTGTTTGCAACTCTGGAGCACAGCTCTGGAGTTAACCCTACATCAGAGAACTGAATTCATGCAGCAATAAGGAAGTGCATAAATATCTCTCAACAGGAATGCTAGGAAAAGGAGTGAATACGGGAAGGGCCAGCCCACATCACAGCCAGGTCACAGGCATGTCCAGGATTTATTGCAGAGGCGTGGGGGCACATTGCAGAGCAAGCGCCTGGGAGCCGCTACAACTGAAAAGATCAGAGTAAAAGGACTCTCTGATACTGTGCGCTTTTCCAGGTGGAAGAGGCTGGTTGGGAGTGAGATCACAATGTTTTGTGCTGCAAATTAACTCACAATACACCCAGCTGCAAGAAAGCTCCGTGAAGATAGTCCCCAAGTAGTGTTGCATTAGCACTATCCGTTTTCTGCAGAAGTGTCCACAGAATAGAATTTGGACATTCTTAAAGCATAAGAGAAAATATGCCATTCTTGAAACTGAATTATTTTTTAAAGCGAATGTTGTCCTATAATCAATTAACCAACCATCAGCTCTGCATATTAACAGGAAGAAGGAAAGAAACATTAGGTTGGGTCTTTCAGTGTGCCTAATCGGTCATCTTGGTATGACAGCACCCTCTAGTGGAAGTTAATTTAATCCAGTTGCAAATTTAAAAACAAAACAAAGAACCCACAAAAGAGAACAGCTTTGTTTCAAGATTATGTTCCTTAACTTTCAAACATGGTATATCAATGGCAGTAGATCAGTCACACATCCATTACAGAGTCATGAAGCACAACATTGTGTGTGCAGTTAATAGTGAAATTTGTTTCCTGCTACGACTGAAACATTCTGGTTGCAGTCCTATATATGTTGGAGTAAGATCCAATGAATTCAATAGATCATACTTTACAGTAGACATGTATAGAATGGTGTGCTAACCTTTTAATTAGTTAAATTAATTGATTCAGATTTTTCACCTAAAACATTTCCTAGATTCTTTTGGAAGCAAAATTAAAGCATTTTTTTTCAAAACACAGGCAAGTGGTGTCACACAGGAGAGAACACCTCTTCCAAAATGATGCAGTGTTCATGCAGAACTGGTAGACTTAAAAGACAAAGAGTCCTGTTCGCATGGTGAAATGGTATCATACAAGTGATGGCCAGGGTACATCAAACATGACATATTAGATTTCAGTGTAACTATGGAACCTGGGAACAAGTTTTACCAGCTGGGGAATGTAAAAGTATCAACATAACTTTGAAAAAATCACAAAAACAGAATATAAAAATACTTTGAGCATTTCATTTTTTATTATGTTTAATCATCTTTAACTCATTTATTAGTAGTTTAAACAAGTTTTTAAAAATCTATAAGAGACTAGGAGTTCATTGTTATTTCTTTGAGAGGAGTGTATATTTTCTGTTTCACTCTCTTTTGCCGTTTGTCATAGATTCCTTGATTTTATTCTCCTAGTATATACCTAACCATACACTATGATAAGTCATCTGAGGCACTTCTCCAATTTTTAAACCACATTCAAAGTGTTATATTCTGCTTGGTGTACATCTGGCCCTAGAGTCTTGGGTTCCAGAGTATATACATAGTTCATCACAGAGAAGATGGCCTGAGACAGAGCATCTTGGTTTCTGGTTAGATGGTGCATGCAAGGCTTTAGAAGGAGAGAAGGAGTGACCTAACTCTTTCTTTTATGGGAATCTGAATTCAATCAAAGCCAGCCCCTGAGCAGGAACTGATTGCTGTTTTGTCCAATAATGTGATATCTTAGTGGCTGGACTAACCTACCTAACAACTTTTACCTACAACTCAAAAAGCTCAAACTTTTTAAACCAGTTAAGTTATTGAAAAACAGAGTGTAAGGTATTGGTTGCATTTTTGAGGACAAAAAGGTAAGGTAAAGTGAGCTAAGGTATTCAGGATGCCTGACAGGGTGCTAACATTTTAGATGCTCCAAGGGAAACCGTTGAACATATAACAAAAATATCATTGCATACTATACTTCCCCAAAAAGACTTCCCCAGCTTGATGATTTCCAGTTCTTCTGACCTTCAAGTCATCAGCCCCAGCTAGCATGGTCAGGAATGCTGGGTGTTATAGTCCAAATCATCTGAAGGACACCAGGTTGAGAAAAGCTAAAATAAGCTTATTCCCTGATCGTGTTAGTATGTCTTTCCTGAGCAACCTGAGTGATAGGTGATCTGGAATGTTTTATTGATATAAGAAATAAATTAAAATCATATCACCCAAACTCGTCCTACTTAATTGTACCTTTAGCTAACTGACTTCAATGAGTTAACAGGCACTTCTACATGAGGCCTGCACCCTTACTGGGGCTTCTGCTTCTGGATTCTTTGCAGGATTAAGATTGGCTCATTTACATGTGCTTTTTTCTGAGGATTTTCTTTCTCTGCCTTTCTATATTTTTCATATTACAGCCACAAGATGGCAGTGTAGTATAGTAGAACTGTGCAATTATACACTATAAATATATGCAATTGTGTCTCCTGAGGGCATATTCTAACGCTTTCCTGTCTCCATTTGTGCCGCTGTTCACAGGAATGTGACTAGAACATTGTGGAGTATATTGTTTTCTGTAAATTTAGTCAGAGGGACAAATACAGAGTCATGTAGTTTGATCTAATATGTTATTTCCAATATGCGAGCTAATACAGCCTTCCAAAAATATTACGAAGGGGCAAGACAACCACATGTGAATAAGAGTGTCTCATTCCCCATATTCTCTGGGCTGAAAGCTGAATTAATGTAGGGTACCTTTCCTGTTGTTAAATGCCAACTATGTATCAGCTTAAGAGTGAACTCTTTTCTGTAGGTCAAAATTCTTCTCTGGAGATGTTTGCTCCACATTGCTTTCCAATCTACATCTGGTATAGTTATCCTCACTACCACTTCAGGGCCTCCAGGGGTATTACTACCCCTCATATTATTAATGGATTGTCCTAAGAATAAATGTTCAAGTCCAGTGTATGATCTTCTCATTGGGATATAAAATTTAACAATTGACATTTTTGCAAGCAAGTGATTTTTCTGGGTTTGTATCTATTGATATTTACTTATTTATTAAATGTAATTCCCACCTGTGATGCCCTGCCTGCACCTGTGACACTCACCAGGCTACACAACAGGGCTGTCCACGCCACTCGCACTCAGGGCTTACTTCAAACCCCCCCCCCCCGTGCTTATGACGTGTTTGAGGGTTTAGGCTTACTGCTGCTGCTCCCGTCCCACTTTATTCTTTTAGGCCCTACGGCTCCACAGCCCAGCACCCTAGCCCTCAAATCCCCCTTCTTCTGTCCGCTGCCACCAGTACCTTCCTCAGGTACACTTCTAAAGATCACACCAGTTGGATATAATTAACAAGATTTATTAACATTAAGATGATTGTTCATATAGCACAAGCTTGATGGTTTCCTCAGGTATATACTCATAAAGGTTACAGACACAGTGCTTAATGGTTTCAGTACTTTATGTTCATAACATTTCAAATAGAAACTCTCACATTCTATGTTTCTCCTGCCTACTCTACCCACTCTAAACTACACTACACTCTTTCTCACAATCTAGTTCTACCAAAATAACAAAACACGTTGGTCCTTCCTAGCCTCTAATCCAGTCAACAACAATTCTCTCTCACACACTCTCCTGTCAGCTCCAAAATATCTACCCAGCCACTCTCACACAGCCAGCCAATCCAGGCACTCCCCCACCCCTATACAATCAGCACTCACACATGAACTCCCCCCCTTATGCTTACCCAGTTACAACATAACTGTAAGTCTATTTAACTTCCTTTATGGCATTTTATAAACAACTACTAACAATAGGCTGACCATATGAAAAGGAGGACAGGGCTCCTGTAACTCTAACAGTTGTAGAGAAGAGGGAATTTCAGCTGGTCTCATTGTATGCAATTAGTTCCTGGTGAAATTCCCTCTTCATCACAACAGTTAAAGTTGCAGGCGCTATACTAGAGTGACCATATACAAAAGAAGCCAGGGACTCTGCAACTTTAACTGTTGTGATGAAGAGGGAATTTCACCAGGAACTAATTGCATACAAATGACACTGGCTGAAATTCCCTTTTCTCTACAACTGTTAAAGTTACAGGAGCCCTGTCCTCCTTTTCATATGGTCAGCCTAAACAATCTTTTATATACAAGGACCTCTAAAGTAGCTGAACATCACACCACCTTTCTACTAAAATAGTGCACAAGGCAGTTACACGTTATAAAGTTATAAAATAAAACTGATGAATTAAGAACACACCCAATAAAAATGAATAAAATAAAAGACAAGTTAAAGGACAAATAAAAGAACATCAATAAGAACTAACAAATTAAAAACCCACTTCAGCAACAAATCAGCTTAGATACCAAAAGCCTGCCTGAACAAAAATGCCTGCAGAAGAATAACTGAGATGGAGCAAAGCTGGGCCAGATCTACACCAACCAGGATATGACTTTGAAAACGTTTTGAAAACTGTATCTGGAGTGTGTCCAGGGCCCTAACAGTTGTCGCTACTGTTATAACCCATTTTAAAGCAGTAGTGTAGATCCTGCCCTGGCTTTCCTTGGAAGGAGTTCTAAAGCCTGGGAGCATCTACTGAGAAACTTACCTCTTGTGTTGGGCCTTTCCCAAGGATCTTAAAATGCATACAAATGACACCTGCTGAAATTCCCTTTTCTATACAATTGTTAAAGACACAGGAGCCTTGTCCTCCATTTCATGTGGTCGCCCTATAAGGTGTTGCAGGTATCAAATTACAGCTAGCATTCTAGGACAAAGAAGCAATGGCTGTCTCCCATTTCTGAAAACACAAGGACCAGCTGTAACTCAGATTTGTCTTGGAATGCATAAGTAATGAAAATCATGGAAGTCTTTGTATTAGCAAAGCCGGGGGTTAATTTTAGGTGATGTACCTGATTTTTTTGAAAGTCCATTGAATTTGTATTTGCAAAGGCAGAGGTTTAATTTAGGTGGTGAACTAGATTTTTAAAAATCCCTTCCAGCCACATTAGCTAGTGGTTGGAAGGAGTGGAGCTCTCTCTCAAACTGCAAAATCCCCCTCCTCCTGCTTTTTGTACCAACCTGATGAAGAGTGCAAACTCTTTTGTGGCATTTTGCTTGGTCCTAATAAAGGCTTTGCCCATCTGTGGGTTTTGGATTTTGTTCTCAGGGACTCTTTTGTGGCATTTGCTTGGTCCTAATAAAGGCTTTGCCTAGGGTGACCAGATAAAATCCAGGTCAGGGCTCATGTAACTTTAACAGTTGTAGAGAAAAGGGAATTTCAGCCAGTGTCATTTGTATGCAATTAGTCCCTGGTGAAATTCCCTCTTCATCACAACAGTTAAAGGTGCAGGCACTATACTAGAGTGACCATATACAAAAGAAGGCAGGGCCCCTGCAACTTTAACAGTTGTGATGAAGAGGGAATATCACCAGGAACTAATTGCATACAAATGACACTGGCTGAAATTCCCTTTTCTCTACAACTGTTAAAGTTACATGAGTCCTGACCTGGATTTTATCTGGTCAGCCTAGCTTTGCCCATCTGTGGTTTTTGGATTTTGTACTCATGAACCAGGGTTGCTATCTTTCTTTTTTTTAAAAAAAAAATCTGCCATAGATCTGTTCCAACCTGGACCTGTGTGGGTTTCTAACATATTTGCAGGAGGGTGGGAAAAGTGGCATAATTGAGAGTAATTTCTCCTGTTGAGTATAAGAGTTGCAGTGATTACATGACTCATTTTATATTGTCTTCTTGCTGAAGTTTGAAAAAAAAAACCTTACTAGACCTTACACAACAAGGTTACATATTTTACAGTAAGGAAGTCTTCCCCCATAGAAGAACCAGAAAATGGAAAGATTGCTAAGACTGGAATAGTAGAGCTGGGCCGAGATTTGGGGTATGGTCATGCAGTAATATTTAAATGTACCAAGGACTTCAAAAGCCAGGGATCTGGTGAAATTTGGAGTGCACCTGTACCAAGATGTGTAGGTTAGTGTGTGTGTGCATGTACATGTGTGTATTTGTGAGGGGGTGGATGGAAACGACAAGGTGATCACCAACCAGAAACAGCAGTTTGAAGTTCAGAGCTTAAAAAGCCTAGTAGAACAGCAGCAGCAGCAATAACAGCTCTTCACTTGAGCCTATAGAGGTAGCAAAGAGGCACTAGAGTCTCTCCATGTAATTATGGGGATCATTTATTTAAAAAGAGTTTCATCAATTCCTATTAGCTTTGGCTGCCTGAAGCAAGGGTTTCAGGAATCTTTGAATTTATTGATCGTGTCATTTCATTGGGTCATGGGAGTTACGGAAAATATTTCGTGATGCTGGGCTTGGATCTGACCCATTCCCCAGTGAGAACGATAACAAGTTCCCTGTCCACCCTGATCCCATGCATGGCTGAGTAAATCTTACTGAGTTCAAAGACTGAACTCAAAACTGGAGCCTTAGAAATACAAATACAGTAATTGCTTTAGTAAATAAACCTCTGGAAACCTCTGGGAAAAAAATATACTGTGGTTTTGTTTTTGCTTTGCTTCAAATTATCACAGCAAATGAGGTATTATGTTTATATTTTATGGCAGAAATAACATGCTAACCACAACTTATTGAACATGGGCATACAAACAATTTGAAGACACTTTACAGGAATGGTGATCAAGTATTCCTTTTCTGTGACCTTGGATATAAAGCTGTCAGCAAGACTAAAGCTATGTGCACTCAAGAGGATGGACTGCAAAGTTTGAATGTATACGTTCGCAGGGTTCTAATTTCTAGAACATGGTTACAGTGTAATCCTGTGCTTATTTACGCAGAAGAAAGTCCCACTGTGTTTAATGGGGCTTACTCTTTAGGAAGTGTGCACAGAACTACAAATTGAGGGAATTAGGTTGGATTAAAGAGATGCAAATATTATCACCGATAAATTGGGGTAGAAACGTTTAATTTTTTCATTCATTTTAATGTGAATGCTTACAAATGAAATAAATGGCAAGCACCATTTAAGAAGAAGCATTTTCCCTTCCATACAATCACAGAGTTGGAAGGGCCCATTTAGTTTGTCTAGTCTAACCCTCTGCTTAGAGCAGAAATCCAGTTCAAAACATCTGATGGCTGTCCAGTCTGAAATTGAATACCTCCAGAAATGAAGAGCCCATTTTCTGACTGATCTGACTGTTGGGATGTTTTTCCTGATGTTCATCCTAAATTTTCCTTCCTGTAACTAAGCCTGTTATTCTGTGTCCTACAATCTTGGATTGTAGAAAAGAGGTTGCAGCCTTCCTCTGTGTGACAATCCTTTAATTACTTGCAAAGTGCTATCATATCCCCCTCAGTCTTCTCTTTTCAAGGCTAAACATACCCAGTTCCTCCAATTGTTCCTCATAGGACTTAGTTTCTAGTCCTCTGATCATGCCAAAATGTGGTGTCTAGACCTGGACACAGTATTTGAGGTGAGGTCTAAGCAGTGCAGAGTAGAATGGATATATTAGTTCCTGTGATTTTGAAACTTTGCTTCTATTGATGCAACCTAAAATTGCATTTAGCTTTTTGTAGCCACATCACACTGCTGACTCATATTCAGCTTGTGATCAAGTACAACTCCAAGATTCTTTCCACATACTATTGCAAAAGCCAGGTATCCCTCACCTTATACCTGTGCTTTTGATTTCTCTTTCCTAAATGAAGAACTTTGCACATGTCTCTGTTAAACCGAATTCTGTTATTTTCTGCCCAGTCTTGTAACCTTTTGAAAGTTGTTTCTGTCTTCTAAAGTATTAGCTGTTCCACTCAATTTTGTGTCATATGCAGATTTGGTAAGCATACTGCCCCACCTCTTCCTCCAAGTCTTTAATAAAAGTTTTGAAGAATACAGGGCCCAGGGCCGAGATCTGGGGAATCCCATTCAATGCCTCCATTTTGAGGAAACACTGGCGAGCAATAAAGTAGCTTGCTAATCAGGATATCAGGATATGACATACTTAGTGAATGAAATGCCTTGCTGAAGTCAAGATATATTATGTCAACAGCATTTCCATCATCTACTAAGGAAGTTACCCAATCCCCAAAAATGAAATAAGATTAGTTTTTCAGGACTTGTTCTTGACAAATCCATGTTTGTATGGTTTCTAGTGATCTCTGCAGTAGTGTCAAGGTGCCTCCAGATCAAGTGCTTTATAACCTGCTCTAGAATGTTCCTAGGTATTGATGTCAGACTAACTGGACTATAATTCCCCGGAACTTATTTTTTTCCCTATTTGAAGATAGGAATTGACATTTCCCGTCCTCCAGTACTTCACCCATTCTCCAGGATTTCTTAAAGATAATAGAGATTCTGATTGTCCACTGCTTGCCCTTTCAGCACCTTAGGATGTAATTCATCTGGACCTGGGGATTTGAACTCCTTTAAGGTGCTTAAATATTCCATGACCACCTCTCTATCAACCTCAAGCTACATTCCTTCCAATTCAGACTGTTTGTCACATATGCCAGTTGGGACACAGATCCTCTTTTGGGGGAAGACCGAGCCAAAATAGTTCAGTATTTCTGCCTTTACTTTGTCACCATTTTGCCATCTTCATTGTGCAGCTGGTCTACAATTAATTTGTCCTCCTTTTATTTTAACATATCTGAAGAAGTCCTTTAGCATTCTTGACACTATCTCTACAATTCTGGGCTATTTGCCAGTACACTTCTTCTGTGATCTGTCCCTCCTTCCACCTCCTACATGTGTCTTTTCTGATTTTCAGATCATCAAACTTTTTTTCTTCTGCATCAGTGGGTTTATTGATACACATATTTAACTGATTTATTTAATCCACCTGTGATTAATGAAACACTCAGGAGCCCATGCTTTCTTGTTCTGTCTTGAATGTATCAGGTGTTTAACTGACAACCTTATACTATTTGCAAACTAACAGCACATTGCCCTCCTTTAAACTTAAATTATAAACTTTAGAAATGATCAAGTTCTATTTTCTTAGAGATCACATTATTCCTCAAAGTGTTCTGGGGCCAGAAACATGTTGCACACCCTAATCTCATTATGGTCTCATCTGGGAGGGGGGAGGATCACAGATTTACCTGCTTCCACAATCCTCCCCCAGTGACTAGACGGCAACGCAACATCCCAGGAGGAAAGAGGGATGTCATGACTGCCATCTTGTTTTTAAAAAGAGGAGCCATGTGGCCCTGCATGGAAAAAGGGGGGAAAAATGCACCCAACCCTCCCATCCCAGGGATGGCAAAATTGTTTTCCCCCACCCCCATAGGCACAGAGCCTCCCCGTACAGCTCCGTGCCTGCTTTAAAGTCTGTGCTGCTCGTGAGGAGCCACACCACTCGCAGTCCTCAGGATGGTCCCGGGACCATGGGGAAAATTGGGATAACTAGGGGAAAAGGAGAGGTCATCCCTGCCTGCCCCCAGGATCCCCTGTGCATCATTTGGAAACACAAGGATGACCCAGGGAGAAAAGCATGATGTAGACATGCCCTATGACTGTACTAAAACATAGCAGTGATGGTTTAGTGTAGGACAGCTCTGGTCTGGTGTGAGCATTACCCATAACATTAAAGAGTATGCTCGCTCTAATTCTCAGCCTTTGCCTCTCTCCACAAGCAGATAATGGCAACTTCCATCCTAAGCAGAATCAGTACAAATATGAAGAGACAAACCAAATATTATGTGAGGCTGGATATACATCCAAGGGCACTGAGAATGAATGGACACCTTCCCCAATATGTATTCAGGAGTAGCTTTCTCTTTGCAGCACCAAAACACAACCAACTAAAAATTAATGCAGCAGCTTCATAGTTCATGAATGAAATGCCCATCGTTATGATGGATGGGAATGGGTGTGAAGAGAGTCCATCTGGTTCCAATATATCCATGGGATGGGATGTGGGTCTCAAGGCTAAGCTTAGAGGCACATAAAGTTCCTTTGATGGAAGCTGGGTTATCCATTGTCAGGGTGTTGGCCTTGGGCTATTGCCCACTGAAATGTTGTTTCCAGATGCAGTGCTTTTACTTTTATTACAGTCATTCACAATCATTCACAATCATGCAAGAACACCCACTTGAACCCTCATAAAGGATTGTGCTTTTTGCAGACATTCCAGTCAAATGCTTGTGAATAGATTGGAGTACTCTCATAAAGTTTCCTTCCTACTCCCCTTCCCCAAGATTCTGACTCTTATCCTAGGGCAAGAGAAGGCAATGGGATAGTACTGGGTTACCCCAGTGTCCAAACAGTTTATGCCCCTGGCAACCTTTGCCCCAGATTATAGCCGTTTAACATTCTCGTATAGAATTTAATGGGACCCACTGAAAATCAAACCTGCTTCAATCTGCATAGCCACTTCTAGGGTCCCATATCTTGGTCACATTGCTTATGCCGTGAGCATGTGGATAGAACCTTGGAAAATAACTTCTATAAAGAGGAAGGATATCCAAAAACGTATCTCAGTCATTACAATATGGAAAGGATCAAGAGGTTTCTTACAGCTTCTCATCCCAATCCTACCCAACCTCAAAAAATAAATAAAACTCACACTGGAGAAAAAGATCTAACATGGCCTGTGCTGGACTCCACTAAGGCCTTCACTAGGAAAGAAGCCATAATATATAAAATCAAATGCGAAATAAATGTTTTTCATTCTGATTCCTTAACAACTTCACAAGCGGTTGCTAATTTTGCAGCACATTGTATGAGTTACATTCTCCTAAAACATCAGATATGAAATCGTGTCAAGATAGTACATTTGAGTAATAATAAATGCAAGAGGTGTTATTGACATAACTAAACATCATGCATGTTAATGCCAGTTCCAATCATATCTTGAAGTTTGCAGCAAAGGATCATATCTTTTGTTGTTCCTACAGGACATGGCAATTTACCCTCAGAGTTGAAGACAAAGGATAATTTGTCTTGTCTCAAAACATACAATAAAGCACAATGATGAAGAGTTTGTATTAATTCTTGTGAAACCAGGCTTCATCCCTGTATCCTCATCAGCTGGATATTGTGCTCTAAGGTCATATGCCAATAATCCATGTTGGATACCTCCCATACATTTTTACTCTGTCATACAACCCGCAATACTGTTGTGCATCCCTTCATAGCTTAGTCAGTATGCAGTTCACTTCTACTGTGATGTGATGATGGTTCCCCCCTCCCCCTCTCATATTGCTATTGTTTTAAGTTGTCTCAAACAAATGTGATGGCCTGGTTCTTATGATTAGTACCTTTCATACAACCAAGGTTTTGCACTGCAGTACCATTCCATGTATCCAAAACAATTTCTTCACTAAGCAACAAGCATCCATTGAGATCATGGAAAATAGAAGAGTCTCAAAGCTGCATCATGAAAAATAGCATGCTATTTTATGAAATTAGATGCTGGCCAACAAAGAAAAGAAAACACTCTCTGATCCTGTCAAGAAAGTGAAGTTGCCCACTTTTCACTTCATATATTTCATCACTCAATGGGCTTGCTGAGAAAAACTCAAGCAAAACAGGCATAAAGAACATCTAAGCATTCTGAAACTAATTGCCATTGAAGCAGCAAGAGAACAAAGTTGCAGACATTCTATCTATTGCCAACAAACTGTGTATTAAAATATGATGACTTCACCACAAAGCCAACTAAACATGTTCTGTCATCAGAACTGAATAAAACCTTAGAGATCCCAGACTATTCATTCTCAAGTGCATCTCTCCTTCCAGCATGGACAGCTTTTATTTAATGTCTACTGTTAGGCACAGAATATGCAGACAAATCAAGTTTGAAGACATGTTTGAAAGTCTGTGACAGTATTCTCACATTAATCCTTGGTAGCTACCTTGAAAACTCCATCAAAGAACATGAAATGCAGAGAAAGTTTATTCCCCTAGAATTTGTGACCACTGAATGTGACGTAGCCATTACTATCCATCTTAAGAACATACAATCATAAGAAGAGCCATGCTGGATTACACCAAGGGTCCAGCACTCTGTTCACACGGCTTCAGTTCATCATCATCATCATGAACAAGAAAATGTGTCAAGCAGCTGCAAAACAAATTCCTGGATAGGACAGAAATGAAGGACATCAAAACAAAACTGCAATGGATGGCGTGATTAATGCTTTGGAAATTGCTGGGACCATATGGAAGACTGATGAAGACCTATGAAAATCTCTAGAAAAGGCAGATGTTTGAATAGCCTCCCATGTTCTCAAGTAGTGCTTTCTGGTATGAAAGGAGTTCTCATATTCTCTAATGATACAGATGTTGCAGTACTTGTGCTTTATTATTTCTTTCTCTTCATTCAAGGACTTGTTGAACTATGGATGATGGTTCGCCCAATACATGATACTGCTAGGTATATTCATCTACACACCCTTGCGAGGAGACTGCATCCCTTAAAATGCTTTCCAGAAGATTCATATTCTCACTGGCTGTGAGGAGCATGGCAACTAGCGGTACATTGGTGCTGAAGTTGGCAGAAATGGCAGCATCCCTTAATTAGCAGATATCCTCCAGGCATAGCAAATGCAAAGGCCTCATGACACAGAGATATGCGGGCTTTGTTCCACCTAGCCACTGTTAACTTGGAGACCCTGTGCCCCATGGTGTAAGCTGAAAAGTGATAGATAAGAGATGCCAAAGACTTTGGTGTGTTTGAGATATATTTTGATGGCACACTTGACTTCCAAATTGTTCCATTCCTTCTCGATTGGTTTGTCTGAATGTAATCAAAACATGGATAATATCCTGCCCAGGGCTGTCTCTAGGACTAGATGAATGAAGTGGCTGTCCATGGTGCCAACTACAGAGAGCACCAAGCAGCAGTGGGGGCAGATGGCTGACTTTGTCTTTGATTGGTGCACCATCATCACTTCTCCATTTCTGTTTTGGGACCTTTGCTGCTGCTGAGTGTGCACACTGCCACTGCTGCTGCTTCAGCAACTGCCCTTCTGCCATGTGCAAACATGCTGCCAGGATCTCACCCCACGTCACCCCTACAGCTCAGCAATCTGGAATCCTGGAAGGGAAGCAGCTCTTCCAAAGATCTTTCTGTTTTTGCATCATGGAGCAGCAACTTCCTTGTTATTCCCATCCCAATAACCTACCCATTCCCAACTCTCAAAGAGACCACCTGCCCAGGCCTCTACAAGTACAATATAATCCCTAACAGATCAAGTCCTTTCCCCAACCCATAGTTGCCCTCCCCTTCTTCTCTGGGGCAGTTGCTGCTCCTGAGAGTGCTTTTCCACCACTGGTGTTTCAACCGCTGCCATTTTACCCACATGCCTCTCCACTATTTTATAATGTAAACCACGTTAGGAAGACTGTGGTCTTGAACAGCTGGTAAAAATGCATTAAACTCAATGACTCAATAAAGTAAATCCCATTGTATTCAGTAAGGCTTACTCTCAGGTGCGTTTAGAATGGCCCTGTCAGTCGCATTACAGGTAGCCTACTTCTTCTCAAAATTTTGACCATAAGTAAGATCTAGTACTTGATCTTAGAGACAGCTAATTATCTTCTTTATATAAAAAGTAAAGATCAATATAAACCTTTTAAATATACAAAATTCAGGGGGACTTACTTCTGAGTAACCATCCATAGGATCACTCTATTGTTTCCATTGCTATGGGACTTGTAAACCTGTTCTATGTGTGTTTACGTAGAAGCCCTAATCCAGTCAGTTGGCTTCCAAATTCCAAATAAGTAATTCCAAATACTTGCTATTCCACTTTAAAATTGAAGCCTTAATTCCTTTAATTTCAATGGGTCTTCATCCCAACTAAATTTGGAATCCTAAACATGGACCATGAAAGAGACTTGCCCCCAAATCCAGAAAAAAAGATTAAGACTAAACAATCAGGTAAAAAGACAAGACAACAGTAGATACATTTAAACTGTCATAACTTTATTAAACTTTATTAAACTAGGATGATCAGGTCTATTCATCAAACAGCTGATTGACCTTGGTCTGAACCCTTCCTAAGGGTAGCCCCTAAAACATCCATCTCTGAACTTATCTTGAGTTATGAGCCAAGTTGCAGCATCCCAAGAGGAAGGCCGTGCAGAAAAGGCAAAAACCCTGTTTCCCCTTGTGATGCCCACCCCTTACTGCTTGTTTATTCCTGCACTAGAATCAAGGGACCCAGCTCGATAATGAGCTCTAGCCTGTGTCCGATCAGACTCAGCATGAGTTTTCCTCCACCTGCGTTCTAGCCGCCTCCCCTTTTGCTTCATTGCCCTCAGCTTAGGTGTAAACCAAGGAGCTGGCCGAGCTCTGCTCAGAGGGAGAGGGTGCTTGGGTGCGATCGTGTCAACTGCCCGGGTCATCTCTGCATTCCACAGCGCGACCTGGGCATCGACAGGAGCACCGGCCATATCAGCAGGACAATCCCCCAGAGCCTTCTTGAATCCATTGGAGTCCATTAGCCTCCGGGGGCGGACCATTTTAATAGGCCCCCCACCCTTGCAGAGGGGAAAGGATGCCGAAAGTCTAAACCTCAATAGGAAGTGATCCGACCGTGACAAGGGGGTAGATGTTAGTTCCCCCACTTTCAGATCACCATCCTCCTGTCCACCCGAGAAAACCAGGTCAAGAGTATGTCCTTTTACATGCGTTGGGCCGATGACATGTTGAGACAGCCCCATGAAGTCCTGAGCCGCTCCGGATGCAGGAGCCTCCGCATGGAAGTTGAGATCCCCCAGGACCACCATCCTGGGGGTCCTCAATACCAGGTCTGAGACAACTTCCGTCAGCTCAGGCAGGGAGACTGTTGGGCAGCGGGGTGGGCGGTACACCAGCAGAATCTCTAATCTGTCTCGGGTACCCAACACAAAGTACAGACACTCAAGACCAGCACTCGAACGAACAGGAAGCCTAGAGAGGGAGATCATATTTCTATAGACCACGGCAACCCCCCCTCCCCGGCCCTGAAGTCGGTGCTGGTGCTGCACCGAGTACCCAGGGAGGCAAAGCTGAGTGAGAGTAACCCCTCCCAGTTCACCCACCCAGGTCTCAGTGATACATACATGAGGTCAGCCCCCTCATCCACAATCAAATCATGGATGAGGGAGATTTTATTTTGGACCGACCTGGCATTCAGCAGCAGCAGCACCACCAACCCCGAGGGCAAGCTGGTAAGGCCGCCAGGAACTACCCGGTTGGGGGAAGAACCAGAAAAGGGGATAGTTGTAAGGCAACTACCCTCTCTTCTCCTCATCTGGCCTGTTTCTCCCCCAACACCATACCTCCCCCTACCCGTGACCACAGTTATGCGGGCACCCCCTTGCCCCCTTGAGCTACCCAGGCACATATTCAAAATATACAAATATACAAATATACAAAATATACAAATTAAACAATAGTTTAAAACTCCAACTTGCTGCTGGTTGCTGGTTTCAACAGGCACAGGCAGTAGGGCGACTCCTCTGTGCGACGCTAAGTGCGACGCTAAGTGCAGCGCGTCGCCGAGGCGCGCTGCCGAGGCGCTGCCTCTGGCACGCTTCCCTTAAATAGTACCTTTACAGAAGAGGCCGATGTCTGAAGTTCGTCCAACTGTAACTGCAACTCTACCTTTGCAGTGTTTGCTGCTGTTAGTTTCTCATTCAGACGTTTAACATCCTCTTGGGCTCTTCTTTCACTTGTTCGGACCAATTCTCTTTTCTCCGCTTTCAATTCTTCTTTTGCTCTGGTTAGCTGACTCTGTATGGCTGCATTGTGATCCTGAGCAGCTTCTAGTTCTTTGTTTCTTTCAGTCAGCGATTTCAACTGTGTATTAAGTTCGTTGAGCTCCTGTCGGAGATTCTGACATTCCTGCGTCTCATTTACAAGTCTCTCCTGACCTTGAGCCAGCCGTTTTTCTACTTCAAAGTACTGTTGCTCTGCTGCAGCATCACCGCCATCTTGGGCAGGGAAGAGGGGAGAAAACAACTCCCCAACCCGCGTCCCTCCACTTCGCCCAATTTAGGCGAAGTGGAGGGACCTTTGCTCCACCAAGGTACCTTATAAACCACACCAGTGTGAATTAATAGAAGATTTATTAACAAGATGTAAGTTGCAGTTGTAAAGCATATTGGTTTCCTCAGGTAAATGTGTGATGGCTACAACAAGCAGAAAGCGTAATGGTTTCAGTTCAATGTTTTAAAATGTTTCAAATATTGCTTCAAATTCAATTTCAATATCAACCCTGCCTAACCTACCCTCTAGGCTACTCTATCACTCCTCCCACAAGTTACTTCCCCAAAATAATAAAACACGTAGCTCTTACTCTCAAATCTAATCCTGACAGACCTAAACCCAAATCTCTCCCTCTCACTCTCACAGCAGTTCAGTATATCTTCACACAGTCATCTAACTCCTCCCATTCCGTGCTACCATTCCGTGCTATCTACCAATCCAGCCATTCCAACCACCAGCCAATCAGCATGCACTCTCACATCCTCGTCACTCACTTCCCCTCCCTCTGGGACTTACCTCCTACCATTCTGGTTCATGCAGCATAAACCCAGTAAGTGTTTAAGGAGGCACAGTTGTGCCTCCTTAGTTAAGGCCCGACAGGAAAAAAAAAAAGCATTCTACCATGGTAAAGGGGTAATTGGAGGTGGTAATTCTAACATTTATAAAATAAAAATGTTTCACCAATCTTCCTGAAATTTACATATGCCAGAATGAAATATAGGTTTTACATAATCTGTAAATTTCAGGAAGATTGGTGAAAGACTGAAGGAATGAGGGCAGTTTAAAGTAGAAAAGAAAAAATCTCTCTGAAACAAAATGGTTGATAATTTTGACTGGCGATTATTTGTGCTCACGATTTTTGAAGTAATTAGAGCCTTACTAATTAATCTAGTGTTGGTGTCTTCTTCATCCTTCCTTGTAGCTGGTGGAATAGCTTTTCTTTTTTTAAAAAAAATCCCTTTGGTTGATTTTTAATTAATATTTGTTCATCCCATTATAAGGTATAGGGAGGCCATAATACAAGTATGCTTATTAGCATCTCCCTCCCCCTCCCTCCTGCCTCAGTTAGATTGAAATGCTGAAGGAAAATGGCTGCCTCCTAAAGCATAGACATGTCCTCTCAGAAGTAAATCCCAGTGAGTGTAATGTTCTTACTTCCAGGTAGGTATGTAGGGGATTGTAGCCTTTTTAAAACTGCCTGGAACCTTGGCCAGGAGCAGAGTGAAAGATGCTACTGAGAATTTCCTCTCCTTTCCAGCACAATAATCCTACAATTAACAACTTGCTTACGTGTGTGTGTGTGTGTGTGTTCTTTTATTCTTAATTTGATCATTGCTGCTGCTTGATTTTCAATTTAATCCAAGGCATGTCTACTCAGAAGTAAGTTCTATTCCGTGCAATGAGTTTCACTCCAATCACTAGCTTGAAGAGTGTCTGGATTTTGTTGTAGTTTTCTGAAGCCCCTTGTGTCTCTTCACAGTCCTCCTGGACTGGTTTTCCCAATCAGAGTCAGGCTTAGAGCTCCATCACACCAGCAATTTAGTGCACTTTCGCAATGCCTGGTGTGCAGATTTGAAGCATGGTACTCACATGATGCCATACCTGTCCTGCTGACACCCCACCTCTTCCCTAGCCTTTTCTGTTTTTTCCTAGAACGCTAAAAATCTGGATTATTTCCTATAAGTACATTTAATGTGCCTTTAAGTCTCCATGTAGTTTTCCTTACAAAGGAAAATGTGTGCTCTGATGGGAATCTTGGTGTTGGCTTGAATGGATTGCATCAGGTCCTGGCAGGGAAAAGCAATATCTCCCAGCAGCCGGCTCCAAGCCTCAATATAAAACCCAAACCTTGCATCCCAGGCTCGAAAGCATTTTTTAAAAAATCATACACCTCCTGAATCTCTGCAGAGACAGGATTGTACTCCTTCAGTGCCCCCAAAGAGCCAGACTAAAGGGTCATTCCATTTCTGCCCAGCAGAAAGATGGTCTGGTTGAAGTGCTCATCTGACAGGACCTGACTGGAGGGAGAAAGAGAAGGAAAGGGGAGGGGAGGGGTGGAGTGGAGTGGAGTGAAAAAGCAAATGAGCGAAGGAGTGAAATAGCAAAAGAGCAGCTATTCATGTGAAAGGGATCATAAGCTTGAAATACTTCTGCATCAGAAGTAAAAAAAAATGTGGAGGCAAACCAGGGGGGGAAATAGGTGTGATGGAGCTCTTATGGATGGAGAATTGTGAGATAAACTCACATTGAATTCTTCAGATCAAGAGGCTAACATAGCTCATGTGAACTGAGTACTCAATGTCTGGTTTGAAAAACAAACACTCAGAAATGTATTATTTGTTAGATAAAGATCTCAGGATCTTATGTAGAAAACTCTGCCTCAGAGTTGGACTGGATAGAAACTGGAAGTAGGCTGCTTTTCCAATGGGAAGTGTGCTTCAAGCCCAAGTTGCATATCCCTGCCTATTGGAGCAACCCATCCAAGGATATCCTCCTCTACTGCAGAAAACATGTTATTATATTTAAAAATTAGCACTTGGTATCTTCCTCCAATTATACAACCTTTGCAATAAATTTGAGACACAATCCCATCTGTCTGGTTTAATTCAAAAGCAAGTACAACTTTATTGATCAACTCTTTATATCAGCCTAGACAAGCTAGGAACCCCAAGGCTAAGATACAATTACTACCAATCCAAGATAGCCTTCATCCTTCAAAACATCCTCATTAGATAGTTGGGGTTGTTCTGTCAAAGCAGATGCTTGTTTCAGGATTTCAGGGAGTGGACTCCTCCCAAAGGATTATGTTTGGTATTTCTTATACCACTTTTGAACTGACATGTGCAGGTTGACATCAAATGTCCATGGTCAGGTAGTCTCTGTGTGTGGTTTGTTGATTAAAGCATCCTTCTGTCCTCAAGCTGCTGATTAAACACTTATTTCTATTGTTAGTTCAGCATTTTGTCTTACTACTTTTTTGTTTCTTTGTCTGTTATCTATGCTGCATGTGCAGTTTAAGTGTCTGAAACAGGTAGTTCCGTAATTTAACTGCTGAATACAGCATCATTCTATCTAGGGAATGAAAAGTGATTAGCAAACATTTTCTATGTGTGCTAGATACTTAAATTAGCCCGTGTTCTCTCTTTTGACTGGGGAACATAACTTGCTCTTATTTCAAAATAACAGCTGATAGAAATTGTCAAGAGTGAGTTGTAGGCAGCTATGAGAAAGGAGCCAGAAATTATGCCACAGAGCCAGAGCAGAGGTGAAGTCAAAGGTAGGCATAGTTGGGCATCTGCTGAGGGCCCACACCCCACCAATGGTCCATTGATGAGAGCCTCCTGGAGTCCCGCCTCCTCATTACAACCTACTTGTTCCCTTGCCTCTTGCTCTTGCCCAGACAATGGCGGTGGTGAGAAGGAGCAAGTTATGTCCAGAGCCTACCAGTTCTTCTTGGTTCTCTGCCTGTCAAGCAAGCAAGTGGTAGCAATGCTGAGGCAGAGAAGCACTAGCAGCTGGTGACAATGGTGGTGGGAACTTAGACTTGCTGAGGGAGGGGGCCCATTAAGGTTGTTCACTGAGGGGGTCTTGCTCAAGGACTCTCAAAAAACTGGAGCTGGCTCTGAGCCAGAGTCAAATAACACACAGGAATACACCAGAGCTAGGAAGATTGTTGTTGCTCAGCTAAAATCCCAATCCAATTAGCCCTACCGTTAGACAAAGTGAGGTGGCCTCCTCAGGCAGCTCAATTGGGGCTTTATGAAAGGACAACAAATTGATAGCTACTTTATTATTGTATTTTTACTGTCAGAGAAGGGGAGTGGTGCATGTGGGACTTTTTGACTCAGGTGCCGAAATAACTTGAATAGCCTTGGATACTATAGTTTTTGAGAAGGACAGTATTTGATGCTCTGCCTCAGGTACCAAAATGTCTTGGGTTAGCCGTCAAACCTTTTATACTCCTTCCTGTTTAGGGGACTTAATTTAGTGGGACTTAATTGGCTAAGGCCAGTCCAGACCAGGGCCCAATCTACACAGGTGATTTGGTATGGAGGGAGAGCATTAGTGGCCCATGATATTGTCACCGCTCTACAGCAACCCCACAGCTTCCCTCTCAAAAGGGTTCATTTTCGTAAAGTCTTTTAGTGCATCCTTTTCCCTTAAACGCAGCTCCAGCGCAGTTCCACCCCATTCCCCCAAATTAAATCCAATATATTGAGTGTCCTGATGAGGGTGTCTGTGATCTGGATGTGACTGGTCAAGTGGTCGGGCCCTCTGCTTCCCCCCCCCCCCCATTCCTTTTTTCCACCTATTGGCAGTACCTGATTTGGACACGTTTTTCTTTTTCCACTTAGCACGGTTAGCACTGTTAGGCCTGGCCTTCCTTCTTCCCTGTTTATTTTTACTTTGCACTATTTCTCAGTCATGCTGTTTCAGTGCTTCAAGGGATGCGGGGGTTAGCTTGAATGCCATTTATGTTGAGAAAAGAGGTTTCAATGTAGCTATTTCACAGTCCTGTAATTGTACTATAGTGTCATATTGCACTAGCGTTACTGAGTTGTACTAGGATAGAAACTCATTCTCCAGCCTTGAAATGAAATGACTAAGGGTGTGTAGAGCAGGGCTTCACAATGAAGTGTGAGGGGATTTAAAAGGGGGGGCTCTTTCCCTCAGAAGAGACCATTTTCAGGGTCCTTTGAAAGAGTGTAGCCTCAAGTTCAAATGGGGATCCATGGATAAAAAAGTACAGCCTTACATCACAACCCACAATTAGATGTGCCTACCACTCTGAAGTAAGTGTAATTGAGTTCAGTGAGGGCTTTATTCGTGGTGAAGTGGGGGTTGTATAGAACTGCAGCCTTACAGCCCCAGTGTAATGCATGCTTACTCAGAAGTAAGGCCACTGTGTTCCAATGGTGGATGCGAGCGGAAAGGTGGGGTAAACTACGGGATGAAATTCATCTATTTCATTAAACTTCTCTGAGCAGAGAGCATTGAAAGTGGTTGGGAGCAAGCCTCTCTCATTCGCTGAGCAGCACCTGTGCAGTTTATGAAGTTCAGTTCTAGCAGGACTCCGCCTGTCCAACCCCAATGTAGGGTGGTTTCAAGTGGCATTTGACCTGCGAAAATGGGCTTTTAGGTTTTTCTTGCTTTGTGTGCCTGACAGACCAAAGTGATTTCATGAAAATCTAGATATAACCTGAAAACACTTGTGAAACCTTTTCCGTGTAGATTAGGCCCAGGGTATAAGAATACCTCTATTCCTGAAGATGCTCCAAGCTGCAGTTATGGCCACTTACCACATGGAGTGCTGTATACAAAGCTGAGGGTTTTCATTTCTAGTGCCAGTGGCTCCTAACAAAAACGATAGAAATTGCATTTTGTCTTAATTTACCCCTTTGCTGAGACATTATCTGGGGCATGGAACCTGTGGCCCTTCAGATGTTCTTGGTCTATAACCCATTCTTGAATATTGGCCATGCTGGCTTGGCATAATAGAAGGTGGATTCAAACAACTTCTGGAGGACCACAAGTTTCCCCACATCTGGTTTAGGCCTACATTACAGGTTGCTTTGTTGAAATCAGTTGTACTTAGTATGCATAGCTGACTGATTCCTTGATATTGATATAGAAAGAGGAGTGAGCATATTGGATGTCTGTAATGAGACACTAAAAGGAGAGTTCAGGATTTATGTATACCTACAGTGGTCAGAAAAAGTTTATGAACCCTAATGATAATTATGGAAATTCCATAGATGATCTCTAGGACTTCTGGAGCAATGTTATCTGAGAAGATCAATCAAAGGTAGAACTTTTTGGCGAAAAGCAAACAGAAGAACCACATCCCAACCAATAAGCATGGTGGTGGAAATGTGATGGTTTGTACATGCTTTGGAGCCTCAGGAACTGGATGGCTTGTCATTGTTGACACAACCATGAGTTCTTCAGTGTATCAGAAGATTCTAGAGGAGAATAACAGGCTATCTGTCCCCGAGCTGCAGAAGAAATCTCCTGTTTTAGAGTGGCCTAGTCAAAGTCTGGGCTTAAAACCCATTAACATATTGTGGCAGGACCTGAAGCAAGCCGTTCATGCTACTGGTCCTGCCACAACATGTTACTGAATTGAAGCAGGAATAGGCCAAAATTCTTCAAACCTGATGCGAGTCTGACTAACAATTACAAGAAACACTTACTTGAAATCATTGCTGCTCAAGAAGGGTGCTCAAGGAGGTAATGAACTGAAAAGTTCACATACTTTTTCACACATAGATATTTAATGATGAATTAGTTGTGGAAAAATGAATGTGGAAAAGCATCATGTTTGTGTGCCATTCGTTTAGTCAGGTTATCTATTGTTCTTTATCTAGGATTATGGGGTTAGATTAGGATCTACTACCATTTTAGGTTGGAAATATGTGACAATCCTAAAGGGTTCACAATCTTTTTCTCACCACTGTAGTTTTCATTGTGAATTCCTACCATGACTTATGTACTTTCATTATTTACCACATTTGCTTAATACTGGATAGACAGTGTATTTTATATTAGGGACTGATTCTGGACTTTTCCCCAAATGTGGATACTACCGAAAAATATTTACTATATTGCTTCCTTTGAACCTTTATAGATCTGTTCTCATTCCCCAAGATCCTTCCTATTCCCAGCTCCACCGCCTTACAGACAAATTTCTTCCTTGTGTTTCTTCCCCAAATCTCTACAGCCTAACATGGTTGTTTATAGTCATGCCTAGTTCTGGGAGCTCAGCCAGGAACGATACTTGGCCCTGGTGCATCATTTTGAGAGGCTTTAAAGGGTTTCACATACCTAATCTCAGTTATTCTTACTGCATACCTGCAAGGTTTGCCAGGAATTATCTTGCAGACAGATAATTGTGGCTTGCGAAAGGTTGCTTAGTGAGTTCAAGACTGAGATTCAGAACTCACAATCTTAGTGCTGAACTACATGCTATTTTAAAGATGTACCGAGCAGCACTCTACAGTAAGTGTAAGGAACTTGATGCAGATTGAGACCCTACCATAGTAGATAGGGGGGCTTTAACTCTTTGTCCCCCACTACAGTCCTGATCTGGATTGGGTCCCCACATCTGCAATTTATATTGCCATATCAGGTCCCCTGAACTTACTTTAGAGTTAAAATGTGGGGGAGGGAGACATAATTACTAGCTAGGTTTTTTAAGTAATGTGTGGTTCGGCCCTTAGCCATTGTATCACGAGCTCAAAAGGAAAAGAACTTCCCATGAAGGTTGAGGCCATCAGACTGGTGGCACTACAGACAGGGCTCTTTGTGGCGACCCCATATGTCTTGAGCTTTCTCCGGAAGGGGGTACATTTGGTTCTATCTGTGTTAGCTTTCAAATGGAACTTAAACGTTTTTTGGGCTTCAGTCTGAGTTTTATTAACAGTCTTGTCCTGGACGTGCCACCATTTTTAGTTTTGTAATCAGATTGTTTTGTATAGATTTTGAAAAGTCTCATTTTCTTTTAATTACGTTTATAAGTTGCCTTGGGAGGGCTTTGCCTTGCAAGGTGGCATTCGAAAAATCTTTAAAAAATGAAAGATAGGGAAAAAGAAGTGGGGGATTTCACAGAAAACAATGCCCTGATAAAAGTCCAGCTCAGAGCCTTGGTTCTACTCATTTCATTCACATATTGTTTCAATTTCTGTTGTTTTAAACCTGTGACTGTTTTTTTAAATCTTTGCCCTGCTAGATTTTATTTTGTGATTTGTTTTTTTAAACAATTTCATACTGCCGTTTTAAACTCTATATTGTGTTTTATCATGTTGTATTTTATGGTTTTAATTGTTGTGGACCACCCAGAGAACATTGGCTACTATGAGGTATAGAAATGTAATAAATCAAATCAATAAATACTGGCATTACTTATCTGAGGGCCAATGCATATCAGGAGTGTAGTGAATGTTGCCTCTGGATTTAAATGCTTTGCGGTGCACATACAGCATTGTTTAGCCTGCGCAGAAGTAAGAATCAAACTTAGGCTGACCGTCTGAAAAGGAGGACAGGGCTCATATAACTTTAACAGTTATAGAGAAAAGGGAATTTCAGCCAGTGTCATTTGTATGCAGTTAGTTCCTGGTGATATTCCCTCTTTATCACAACAGTTAAAGTTGCAGAGCCCTGCCTTCTTTTGTATATGGTCACTCTAGTATAGTGCCTGCACCTTTAACAGTTGTGATGAAGAGGGAATTTCACCAGGAACTAATTGCATACAAATGACACCTGCTGAAATTCCCTTTTCTCTACAACTGTTAAAGTTATATGAGCCCTGTCCTCCTTTTCAGATCGTCAGCCTAATCAAACTACACAATACATTAAACATGTAGATTGACCCTCAGGTTTGCTTTTTTATTTGTAAATAGCAACCATGGCACGTTGAAAGAGGAAGGATGTTTTAGCCTTTTACACCTGTCTTGTGATCCTGATGACATTTTGCGTTGGGAGAGAAGCTGCCCTAAGCATAGGGTGGAAAGATCCGCTCAAGACTGGCATCACAGTGCATGTGGAAATGTTTTTAAAGCCCTTTCCCCCAATGCTTTTTGGCAGGAAAACAGAATGGAGTAAAGTGTAAATAAACCCACTTACTCAACCCAGAACTGAGAGGGGTGGGGAGGCCTATTGGTTTGAATCTGTGCTTTTCCGGAGCACATTCACCTTCGCTTCATGTGAATGACTTTAATGTACTTTCTAACTGACTTCCACTGAGGTTCCACCCATTTACAGCAACAGAGGTGAGAGGGAGGGAGGGGGATAAAAAGATAAGGGCTAGGCTGGGGGTGGGGCTGCTGAATCCACCTCCTCCTTCCAGGGAAGGGTCTCTTGCATCGCCTGCATGGCACCATGGCCCTGCTGCTCCTGCTGAGCATGCTGCTTGGGGTTCCAGGAGAGAGGAAGGTACAGGCAGGCAGGCAGGCAGGCACACCCACAGATGCACGCACACCTCCCTCGATCCGGACATTGACTTCCACTGCACTTAAGAACAGGGCTGAGAGGTGGTAGGGGAGCTTATGTTTTGGTTTGTTCTTTGTTTTTGTTTTTGAGGACTCTTGTTGATGCTGCGAGACTCCACAGTCTGTCACGCAAAAGAGGTTATTTCTCTTCATTTAAATGCCCTACTTTAATTGGCTGCATGTGTCATGGGAGGAGCAAATCCAATTTCATGAAAACACAGTTTTCACAGAATCATGCTGGAAAGCGTCTCCGTGTAGATGAGGCTCTCCTATGATAAAATGAAATGGAGGTGCTCAAACATGAAAAATTGTAACTCCCTTTGCAGTGAAATCTCCCAACAATGATCATGATTAATCGTTAAATTCCATCTCAGTGGTTCAAAGTTACTAAAAACACTGACCCTGAAAGGTAAGCCAGACAAGATTAGAAAAATGTTAATTCTTTAGGGCTCAACTCAAGTTCTTCTGCAAACAGTTTGTACTGAAAAAGGGAGGATCCAGGGGAAAATATTTTTCACAAAACCTCCCAACCACTATCATATTTGCTGCTGCTTCCCACTGTTTCAAGGGCCTAGAGGCATCCCCTAAAATATTGACAGCTGCCATTATATTCCTTCTAGGATCCCCTAGATTAAGGGCAAGGGGTATGACTCTTATTCTGATTGGTTTCATGATGAACTTACGTTATCATACCATAAACTATCAGACTGAGGGTGGTACTTCCTGCTTTCAATGGTACACAATCGTAAGGGTCACAGCCAGTGTATCCTAAGGATTACACCCGAAGTAATTGTCATGATGGGACTTTCAATGCCCACCCCCTATAGAGAGGATGTTGTCTTGAAGACTCTTTCCAAACAGTAGATCTTTGATTAAACTTTCACTGACCATCAGCAACCAACAGAAAGGCCCTTTGATCAGCAAACAAAACTTCTTCAAGAAAATGGAGACTGTGGGCTAAAGCACACATATCTTCAGTTGCTTGTAATGAAAAGTAAGAGTAAAAGTAATTAAAAATAAGTTACTGTTCTTCCTGGTTTATTTCTTTTTTGTCAATGTTGTATTATTTTACCGGTTTGCCCCCTGCTTTAAGATTATTTAATAATGAAAAACAAGTAAGAAATTCTTAAATTGATAAATAAATATTTGAAATAACATTTTTAATTATACTTCCGGAAACATAATCATACTATTATGAAAAGTCAGATGGGATAGCAGAAATAACTGATACTATAGTTACCAAGTAAGAACATTCTTCAAAGAACTTCTGCTGTCTGTGCATTGTAAAAAGCCAAAGATTAAAAGAGAAAGGTCTGAATTAAACCAATAAAGGGGCAACCCTATGGATGTTTAGACTGAAAAAAGTCCTACAATTCCCAGCATGGAAAGGATTATGCAAAGGATTACCCCCTAATAGACTTATGACAGATGATAAATGATGGGGGGGGGGGGTTCCCTTCCATTGTAATACCATAAGTTGCTAAAGGAAAGTTCTTTCTGTTCAGCAAATACCATCTCCAAATCAAGTGTCTGCATATGGTGTGGTGAATAGTAGTGAAACCTATACAATGATTGCAGATGGGGATGCCAAGACCAGCTAAACCAGCTTTATACTGTTTTCACAATTGGAATGACTCTACCTTACCACTAAAGAGTTTTGTTAAAAAAAAAACCCACTTTAGTAAGGTATGTATGTTTCTACCTCAGAACTGGGCTCTGGTATTCGCTAACGAAGAGATTGTCTTGTTTCTACTTGATCTACCAACCCAGGCCCCAGACCAGAAGAAGGAGATGTGGGTGAAAGCCTAAACCATACTTGCATTGACCCATCCAAATCCATGATACGACCACACTCATTATAAAAGTAAGACATGTACCAGCTGGCAGGTACATCATTGCATAAACTTCTTTGGTTTGGGATACTAAACTTAAAATGGTTTTCACAAGGCCTGAGCAAACTTTGGGGACATATTCCAAATGACTTCTTTCATCTCCCTAGCCACCCAACTCTAGGTTGACCATCTGAAAAGGAGGACAGGGCTCATATAACTTTAACAGTTGTAGAGAAAAGGGAATTTCAGCAGGTGTCATTTGTATGCCATTAGTTCCTGGTGAAATTCCCTCTTCATCACAACTAGGGTTGCCATACGTCCCGGAAAACCGGGAATGTCACGGATTCCAAGACATTCTGAAATGTCCTGGCCGGTCAGTCACAAATCCCGGATTCCTGGTCTGGCTGGGCAAGACAGAGAGAGAGAGAGAGAGAGAGAGAGAGAGAGAGGAGGGCAGAAAGCACTGGGGCACTAGGACCCAGACAAAGAGAAGCGCCTGAGTTATTCCTCCTCCTCCTCCTCCCCCCTACGGAGGCGGGGACGGTGCACGGCTTCCTCAGCCACCCGACTCATGAGGAGGAGCCATGGCCCCAGCCAGCATGCCTTCTTCCACAGCTGCCTTTTCCCAAAGCAATAGGTGCATGCTGGGTTCCCGCACACCTCGTCCAGAGGTTTGGCACGAGATTCCCGCCTCCTCCTCCCTCCGTTTAGCCAAGGACTTAAGGTTTGTTGAGTTTTTCCCTTCCTTCCTTCGCTCTGGGACAATGTGGCCGACTGCCCAGCGCCTCCTTTTTTAACCCACCAAGCTAACATGTTTAAAAGGTATTTCCCTCCTCCCTTTCCCCCCTTCCAGATGGATAGCCCTCCCGTAGTTTGTTGTAGCTAAACAACAACAAAAATAAACCTGTTAATCTTCACAATAACAAGGCTCTTGTGGCATCTTAGGCTACACATACTTGGGAGAAAAACCCATTAAACTCAAAGGCACTTATTTATGAGTAGGTGTGCATAGGGTTGTAGTTCTAAAAAGGTGCAATCCTGTGCATATTTAGATAAAAAAAAGTCCTACATCTCCTAGCTTCCACCAGCCAGCATGACTAGCTAGGGCATACTGGGAGTTGTAGGACTTTTTCTGTCTAAACATGCATAGGATTGCGCCCTAATAGATTTATATTGGTATAAGCTTTTGGGAACTTAAGCATTCTAGTGTCCACAAAAGCATATGCCACAATACCATTCAGGTAGCCGGATTTTATGCAGGTTTGCTTGTTAATTCAGTGGGGCTTACACCCAAGTTAGGGGTGCCAAGGGCCTGTATGGTAACTGGTTTGAGTTAATAGGTAGATGGATTTTATATTTTCAAAAACGGAGAGACAACAATTGTCTATTTTTGTGTTCTCTGTAGTCCTGTGGGCACTGAAGCCATCACATCACCAGGCAGAGGCCAAGCTGAATGCCTGCACACCCTCCTCTTCCATGCGCTGAGCAGGGGGTTGGACTCGATGGCTTTGTAGGCCCCTTCCAACTCTACTATTTTATGATTCTATATCATTTTATGATTAACAGCACATACATCCTGACTATAACATCCAGTTAGCCCCCCCCCACTACCATTCATATTACCACCACCACCCTGCTTTTTGTCACATCTTGCCTGATGAAGAGATCTGAAGATCTCAAAAACTTGTACATTTTTGTGATTTTTGAGTTGGCCTAATGAAAGTATTATGTTATATGGATTTCGATCTTTTCCCCTTATGGTCAACATGGCTGCCTTTGTTTTTGTTCTTTAGGGCACAATCCTATGCATGTTTAGATAGAAAAAACATGTATTTTAAATGCAAATATAAATAAATAAAATTTGTCCTGGTTTTGTGAATGCAGAATATAGCAAACCTAATGTGCAGGAAAAAGCAGGCATTTAACATTCTCCCATTGAAACCAATGAGATCGTAGAACCCTATGCATGTTTGCTCAGACTTAAGTCCCATTGTGTTCAGTGAGTCTGACTCCCAAATAGGTATGCATGGCATTGCAGGCTTAGAAGTACTTAACTTTGGTTGGATCATGCCTTAAGTTTAATTTGGGCTGTGTGTGTGTGTGGGGGGGGGGGGTTGCCTTTTAAATATGTCTAAGAAAATCAACATTATTATCATTGTTGTTGTTTAGGCTGACCAACTGAAAAGGAGGGCTCCTGTAACTTTAACAGTTGTAGAGAAAAGGGAATTTCAGCCAGTGTCATTTGTAGGCAATTAGTTCCTGGTGAAATTCCCTCTTCATCACAACAGTTAAAGGTGCAGGCACTATACTAGAGTGACCAGATACAAAAGAAGGCAGGGCCCCTGCACCTTTAACTGTTGTGATGAAGAAGGAATTTCACCAGGAACTAATTGCATACAAATGACACTGGCTGAAATTCCCTTTTCTCTACAACTGTTAAAGTTACAGGAGCCCTGTCCTCCTTTTCAGATGGTCAGCCTATTGTTATTTACAATTCATTTTGATCTTGTCAGCTAGTGGCACACAACAGTCCATATTCTGCTAGAGTCACCACTTGAACACGAAGTAGATGGCTGCTTTGGGGTTAAACAATATCTTTTAATATTAATATTGGGCAGTTAGGGTGGGGGTAAGTCTACATATTGAATTCTCCTCTAGCTTTTGAGAACTAGTGGAGAAATGAAATTTAGTGTCATTTTTCTGTTTGATTGCTTAAATTGTTCTTTGCCTATTATTTATTTACAGATGCTTAAGTACTTTAGAACTGTTTGTCATTTAAGGCCTAAAAGCCTGGAAATCTGTTTGGGGAGAGGGAGAGAATGAGTTTCTGTGTGTAAAGGAAAAAGAGTGGGAAGTTTGTAAGTTAGAAAGAGCGGGAAGTTTAAAATGAGAAAAGAGCGGGAAATCTCTGAGTTGAAAAAGAGCGGGAAATCTAACTTATAAAAGAGCAGCACAAACGTTACCATAGAGAGGAGGGAACAAGATTAAAGTTGCAGGGGGCCTGCCTGCCTTTTGTATATGGTCACTCTAGTATAGTGCCTGCACCTTTAACTGTTGTGATGAAGAGGGAATTTCACCAGGAACTAATTGCATACAAATGACACTGGCTGAAATTCCCTTTTCTCTACAACTGTTAAAGTTACATGAGCTCTGGCCTGGATTTTATCTGGTCACCCTACCTCAGGCTGCATGAGTCCCATGCACTGCGAAGGAATTTGTGGTCAGAGCTTTGGGGTTAGCACTGGAGCCGCTGGGTTGTTTGTGGGGGAAGAGAGTTTTGTGGAGTGTGGGAGGGAGGGAGCGAGAGAAAGAAAAGTCCATCCCCAAAAAATCATCCTTCAAATATCCATTTCCTTGGATTTGGGTTGCAAGCCTCAAAACTGTTACTTGGAAGTAAATTGCAGTGAATTGAAGATGTCTGGATTTACAGTTGTTGATGTTTTAATTTAAAATTTCGCTTTGCAAAAACGTGAAGTAGCTTTCCTTGTATACAGTTGTGTTATTTGTGTAGAAAAATATTTCTCAATTAAAAAGAAAGAAACATTACTTTGCAACAAAGCACAAAAGCAAACTTTCATTTTAAAAACAAAAACAAAAAATATACACATAACGGCAGGATCTAGTTACTATAAACACTTTTAGCTACCTAAACTTATGCATGTTTAATTAGAAATAATTTCCATAGAACTCACTGTAACTTACTTCTGAGTAGACATGCAGTAAGTCCCATTGTCTGCAGTGGAGCTTGCTCCTAGGTAAATGTGCAGGGAAAAGCAGGCATTTAACATATTCCCATTGAAGCCAATGAGATCGTAGAACCCTATGCATGTTTGCTCAGACATAAGTCCCACTGTGTTCGATGAGTCTTACTCCCAAGTAGGCATGCATGGAATTGCAACCTTAAAAGTACTTAACTTTCATTGGATTATGCCTTAAGTTTAATTTGGGATGTGTGTGTGGGAGGGGGAGGTGTTGCCTTTTAAATATGTCTAAGAAAATCAACATTATTATCATTGTTGTTATTTACAATTCATTTTGATCTTGTCAGCCAGTGGCACCGAACAGTCCATATTCTGCTAGAGCCACTACTTGAACACGAAGTAGATGGCTACTTTGGGGTTAAATTTAGGGTGACCAGATAAAATCCAGGTCAGGGCTCATGTAACTTTAACAGTTGTAGAGAAAAGGGGATTTCAGCCAGTGTCATTTGTATGCAATTAGTTCCTGGTTATATTCCCTCTTCATCACAACAGTTAAAGGTGCATGCACTATACTAGAGTGACCATATACAAAAGAAGGCAGGGCCCCTGCAGCTTTAACTGTTGTGATGAAAAGGGAATTTCACCAGGAACTAATTGCATACAAATGACACTGGCTGAAATTCCCTTTTCTCTACAACTGTTAAATTTATAGGAGCCCTGTCCTCCTTTTCAGATGATCAGCCTACCCAACTCTGCTCTGTAGTAGTGCCCTAAACTTGGTGCCCTCCAATGGCCATGCTGGATTCGGATGATGGGAGTTGTACTCCAACATATCTAGGAAGCAGCAAGTTGGGGAAGGTTATGCAAAGACCATGATGATGTTTTGGGTTACATGTCATTTTGGGATACATTGCAAGTAGAAAAAACAAGCATTGTGTGTTGTAAATTAGATAAATGATCAAAGTTGAGTAAATTCCACAAAATGACAGAAGGGGTGATTTTTGTCCAGAATTGTGTATTGTTTATTATGATAGTCACATGTGGATGGGCCTAGAATCATGCCATGTACTTTCCGTCCTAGATGAGGTAACTAATGAATCTGCCAGACTCGGAACCCAACTTGTTGACATCCTGGCCTGATGTTTTAACAGTTTTGGGAGGAGTAACTGACAAGAAGCATGATTCAAACTAAGCTGTTTTTGGGCAAAGTGATCATGTTGGCATCCAAGGATTGCATCAACTAGAGAAGGAAGGAGTAATAACTTCCTATGATGCTAGCAGTGGAACAGCTTAGTGGTTTTGCTAGGGTTTGTTGACAGCTTTTAGCAACTATAAAGAAAATTAGCTTTGGGAAGATAATCCTATAGGAAGAGATGAAAGCCTCCAAACTTGGAGACTCCTGAGTATCCAGTGCCCTACCCGGCTACTGCTAGCAGGGCAAGAGGAGCCACAAAAGCGATTTTCACATCTCGTGCTCTTTCATTTTCCTTCTAGGTGGGCTTCTGAGCCTGTCTAAAGGAGGCGTACTGGCAGGAGTGTAGTTAGAGCTGGAGACGCCATAGGATTCTTCATAATCTGATCTCTCTTCTCCCCCCTTCCCTCAGAAATGCCCCTTTACAAACCTTGCACAATTCTTTCCAGGATGGCTGAGTGGGGTTGGGGGAAAGGATCAGATACCAGATTTCCCCCTTCTGACATTCTCCATGGACCACAGGATTGCCCTCTAAGGATGCCATCTTATACACACTTACCTGGGAATAAATCCCATTGAATTCAATGGGATTTAAATTTGGTGTAGATATATATAGGCCTGTGCTATTAAGCTGTGTATGGGCAACAGAATATGTGCATTTGTTAACCAAACAAAGTATGGCAACTTTCTACAATCTAGTGCCATGCAGGTGGGTTGAACTGCAACACCCATCATTCCCAGTCAGTTTGACTATTAATCTTGATGGCTATATGCTACCTCCTGTATCGTAGGCAGAATTCTTCTGCATATCAATTGATGGGAATCACCAACAGAAGGGAGCTTTTGGGTTTCCCACAGGCACGTGGTTGACCACTGTGTGAACAGGATATAGGATGATGTGGACCTTTGGTCTGATCCAATAAGGCTCTTCTTTTGTTTTTATGTCCAACTCGTCAGAAGACTAAATTTTGCTGGCTCTATGCCTCAACAATAAGCAAAACAGCTCTCGATTCCAGGTCTAACAAGCACAGTTTCTAACAAGCACAGTTTTAAGAGAAAAACATCATGCTGATGGGTAAGAAAAATCCCAGAATCCACAATAGTGTAATACCTTTATTAGGCCACGCAAAATAGCACAAAGAAATAGACAAGCTTTTGAGATCACCAGACCTCTTCATCAGGCAAGATTTTATAAAAAGCACCTTTGATGGAGGGGGGAGGGCAGTGAAGAAAAAATAGCCACATTAATGTGAGGTCACACCACTGGTTCACACTATCATCATGGGTTAAATCATGGTGTGTGCCAGGCACCATTTGCCTGGGTGTGGCTTTTCGTATCATCCAAACCCAAGTGACATGCTTGTTGGAGGGAGAAACCACTCTCAAATAAACTATAGGCTGTTGTTGGGTTTTTTGAGGGTTGTTTTTGCAGACATTCAAATCAGGCTCCGCACGTCATAAGATAGTTACAAGGTTAGACCTGGATCTTCCCCTAGAGCTGGAAACTAAAAAGGGGGGAAATGGATCACCCTATTTTGGAAATATAAAATCCAGCCGTTACTCTGGCATATTTCCATCCTGGGCAAAGTAAAGAGGCCATCTTACCAGTGGATCAGAGAGAGGCAGCTTTTAGAGCCTCATCAGACAAGTGTCTTATAACATGCTTGTTACTGGCCACACATGTATGTTAGCGAGTACTTTTGACGATGACGTCTGCCTCCTATGCATCTCTCGCTTCTTTTGTCAGTTTTAGGAGCACAAAATAAACCTGTTTCAATCCGATTCTTCTGAGTTTGCACTATAAAATGCCCACTAGAGGGCGGTGTCCCCATTGAAATCTACAGGCCACATGGTTGCTGGTCTCTCCTCTGTGAAAAGTGCTTGTTTCAAAAGTGGAAGAGAACCAGCAAGAGGGGCCATGGTAAGGAAATGCAATTGCCCACGACCCCCTCCCCCGTCTGATAAACCAAAGAGAAACTAGGCCATCTTTATAGTAATCAAGCTGAAGATAATTTAGATGCTGCACTGGATTAAAAAAAAAGAAGTCATTTGAAGATAAATTGGGTAGCTCATCTTTAATTTCACAAATTACCCTGTCCAGAAAATGTTTTTTGGTCTTAATTGAACGCACTCCTCTAATGACACATACCTGCTCCTCAATAACACAATTCCAGGGGAGAGGGCTGTTCCCCTGTGACTACTACAGGTCTGGCAAAACACTAGGAGCATGAAGAGGGCTTTTTTATATTTCCCAAGCATCTCCCTCAGCATCCTCTACTGAGAATCAGGACAGGAGCCTTTCATACTGTCTGCCTGAGGAGACCTAGAAGATTCAAAAGAAGAAAGCAGATGGAACTGTAGTGAAAAGTTCTGAAGATATTTTGAAGTAATTGCCTATTAAAGAGGGAAGGGGAGGGGGAGGGAGATACTTTCTGCTCAGAATTAAGTCCCACTGACTTCAATGGGGCTTACTCCCACAGAAGTGGTATGTTATTATAGAATTTACAGAGGAACGTTGCCAATAACTGAGGGTGGGGTGGAGGACAATCAGAATTTAAAAATTCTAGTTTACAAGGTCAGGATATAAGAGACCTTTCTCTGATCTGAAGATAAGGAGTAATAAACATGATTGCAAATGCTTGATTCATTTTCTTATACGAGATTTATCACCATCTGCGAAAAATGAAAAAAGCAAAAAAAAAAAAAAAAGCAAAAAAGGGAGGAAAAGAGTTAGTGGAACATTCTCTGATTTGACTCTACCCTTAATTTTATTGGAATACTTTTCAGAGAGCAATGTGTCCCACACATGTTGGCACAGAGGGAACTAAAACCATTTCTCATCTTGGATGCACTCATTAATGTGCAAAGTGTGTATGTGTATAATATTATACAATGTCCCGCAAAAAAAAAAAAAGTTCTCAAAGTTGTATTTATTTTGTTCCCATGCTCATGGCCCACTTAATGATGTAATGTTTGTTTTTTTTCTGAATCACATTTAAGAGTTCTTAACCTATCTTGTGTTGACTGGTTACCTAGTTTATATTTCATGTTTGTTGTGCGGTGCTACCAAAAAGAGACATCTCCAAATCCCAATGACATTAAATGAGAATAGTTAATGATTGCACCGATAGTGAAAGTTATGAGTAAATTAGATTAATTAAAGGCTGCAACCCTACATATGCACACGTACTAGGGAAGAAGCCCCATTGAAGTCCATGGGAATTACTTCTGAGTCAATGTGTGTAAGTTCATGCAGCACAATAGATCAATTTTCACCAATAGCTATACATCAATCAAAAGGAAAAGATATTGAAGGTTGAATGAAGGCTATCCTTGAATGAATACCGTCCATTTTTATAACCCACAAGTGCTGAACATTGTAGAAGTTGTCCCTCAGTCCAGGTTAAGATCAGAGGAAAACAACACCAACAAATTAAAGGCTGGGGGAATAGAAGGGATATTGCATGCCTAGCATGTTGCCCAGAGATTATTGCTATGTAATAGGGATGTGCAAGCCCGAAAATATTGTATTTTATCATTATCGTAATTTTGGACCAAAAAAATTATCATCTCCGATAATATCGTAGGTGAACTGTATCGTCTTCACAATAATTATCGGAAATACGATATTTAATTTGCAGCCCCATTGTGCCCTATAGAGCTGATTTTTTTTTAAAAAAATGCCTATAACTTCTGTATTTTCAAAGTTACATGCTTGAAACTTGGTCACAATGCTTATGGGGTATGACTAGGTATGTGTATGAAATTTGAGATCGATCCCTCCAACCCTCGATTTTATATGAATTTATTAAAGATCATTTAAGTTCTGACAAGTCAAAAGTTGCACGATCTTTCAAAAATTCATATAAAATACAGGGGAGGAGGGATTGATCTGAAATTTGGCACATATGTGTAGCAACATGTGCTAGACATATGTATGAAATTTGAGATCGATCCCTCCAACCCTCGATTTTATATGAATTTTTTAAAGATCCTGCAACTTTTTGACAGGTCTGAATGAACGCACGTGGCGAGCTGTCATTCTGACCTGTCAGAACTTAAATGATCTTTAATAAATTCATATAAAATCGAGGGTTGGAGGGATCAATCTCAAAGGCATACCCCATAAGCCCTGTGACCAAGTTTCAAGCCTCTAACTTTGAAAATACAGAAGTTATAGGTTTATTTATATGGCTGTCCGATAATCCGATATAATCAGGCGGAAAATTATCATCTCCGATGATTATCATAGGAAGTTGTATCATATCATTATTGTTAATCGTATGCACAATAAAGAATATATCATATCGTTATCAGACATTTTAATGATACGATACACATCCCTACTATCTAATTTAGGATATGGAAACTGACACCTCCTGCTGATGGGAGATTGCTAATGTCTAAAGGCTGCAAGCAATGAGAGTACAAAATGTATCATCAAAATTTCTGGAATGAGACACCGTTTATAGAATCGAAGGATATACAATTTCAGAAATTGAGTCTACAGATTCATTTTGTTATAGGGATCCACCCTAAAAATAACTCTGTAATTCCCTGCAAGGACATTTCTTATCACCCTAGCTGCAGAATTAAGAAGAGTAAATAAAAGAGTAACCAAAGACTTGTTTGAAAGAACTGGCACAACTGAACTGTGGAATTCTTTAACCTAGGGCTTTATCACACCTACCCATTTTGCTTATGCGGGTTCCCCCTCCGTTTCCTATGCGAGGGTAGCCTTTTGATCACATGTGGTCGGTTTTGCTCCGATTCCTCAGCTAAGCCTGCGGAGGAGGGGAGCAAACGAACAATCCCCATTCAGGGATACTTCGAAAGTGAAACGGGAAACGAAGCACTCAGGGCGTGAAAGGGGACGACGTCATGTGAAAGAATTGGATCAAAGTTGCGGCGGGTGTGGATCAAACCGCCCATGTGATAAAGGCCTTAGGATGTGGTTAGGATTGGTAATACACACTGGATAAAGGAAGAGCTAGCCACATGTAATGTAGGATATATATGCATGTCATGGGTTATTATAATAACTGCCACTATATATATATTAAAAATGCCGAAAGTAGCACATAATGTGTTCCATTTTTATCATCTCTGCTGTTGTGGATGTCATCACTAGTATCCAGTACTGGCCATAGTCAAAACAAGACGCTGGACTTTTATGTTCTCTGTCCAGAGCCATGTGGTGCTGCCATCATTTGTTTTATGTTCTTTTGAACTTGGAAGAAAGTCCAACAATTCAGAAAAAAAGACCTCCAATACATATAAAGAATTACTGGATGTTATGTGCTCATAGACTCAGAGTATTACTGAATTATTTGTATAAAAGACAAACTTCCAAAAGAGAGAGCAAGAGAGAGCTATTTTCTTTCTATTAGCAATTAAAACTTCTGGCAGCTAAGTGGAGAAGAAAGACGACACCACCTATTAACATGTGATTTGAATAGGACCTATTCATATAGGACAAAATATCACACTAAACATAAGAACAGACTTAGTAATTACTGATTTTTAAAAAAAAAAAAACATTTGCACAAACTAAATGATATTAGGCTTTACAATCAAATAAACATAAATTGTTCTATATTTATTAACTAAATTGTTGTAAACTGCCCAGAAAACCTTGACTATGGGATAGTATAGAAATGAAAATAATAATAGTCATCATCATCATCATCATCTTGCTTTTCCTTTTATGTTTAGTGTTTCTTGACTCTTAAAACAATGACTTTTTTCATTTTAAGATTATTTACATGTGCATTTAACTTGTTCAGTGGTTGAAAATCTTGATATAAAGGGTTTTTTAAAAAATAAAACGAAGCATTATGTTAACATCATAGCTTTGTATCTGCACAAACGTCAAAACCTACTATTACAAAATAGTTTAAACTACAATTAAAGATTCTGGATACATTGTGGAGTTGCAGTTTTTTTTAAAAAAAAATATTTATTCCAACAGCAATAACCTACTGCACAGCCTGGACAAGTTTAGAATGTAATTTCTACACTGTCATTTATGACAGGGTAAAGAAATACCTGTTTTTATTTCCTGTTGCACTGTGTGATGCTTCTGTCTCTCAACCTTGCTGCAATGTTTAGTTAACAAACATTGCAAAAAGAATGTTTGCTTTCATGTTCCGAGAAAATACTCCCTGGGACAATCCCTATGCCAAAACTAACCATGAACTTCATTTCAGCTGGCCAAAGTTTAGAGGACCCTGAAGCAATTGGCCATTTAGCCAGCTGGAATAGGAGAGTGGGTACTGATGAAAAGTGAAGGAGGGAGGGGGAGAGAGAGAGAGAGAGAGAGAGAGAGAGAGAGAGAGAGAGAGAAAGAAAAGCAGGGAAATTAATCAGAAAAACCTAAAACATGAGAGCAGAAACAACTGGGTGTTTCAGATTCAAGGAACCAAACTACACATTACCTTTCCTGCATAATTCTGGCGTTAAGTACAGGGATGGGTTTTTGTTTGTTTCATTTTTACAAATTGCCATTGCAGGATCCCTGATCTAGATTAGGATCCTAGCTTTAGGAGGCTTTAGCCTTTTACTTCCCTCACCCCACACACTCACACTATAGTTTCAGTGTGAATCGAGGACCCCATGCTTTCATCACATTGCACCCAAAAGAGGATGCACTAAAAAAATGACAATGGAAATTGTAGGAGCGGGAAGACTCAATCCAGGGGGCCGTCTAAATGCTCGGAAAGCCCCAGGGTGAGTGTGCAGCATCACAGTGTCAACTATACAACTCAACAACAATCACGCACCCACCCCAGGTAGGCTGACCAGATAAAATCCAGTTCAGGGCTCATGTAACTTTAACAGTTGTAGAGAAAAGGGAATTACAGCCAGTGTCATTTGTATGCAATTAGTCCCTGGTGAAATTCCCTCTTCATCACAACAGTTAAAGTTGCAGGGGCTCTACCTTCTTTTGTATATGGTCACTCTAGCATAGTGCATGCAACTTTAACTGTTGTGATGAAGAGGGAATTTCACCAGGAACTAACTGCATACAAATGACACTGGCTGAAATTCCCTTTTCTCTACAACTGATAAAGTTACATGAGCCCTGACCTGGATTTTATCTGGTCAGCCTAACCCCGGGGCTTTCCGCCAAAGCTGCAGAGAAAAAAGTTGGAGACTTACCTCGACTTTTTTCTCTGGAGTGAGGTGAGGAAGCACAAGAAGATGTCAAGACATCTCCTAAGCCTCCCTCTGGAGTTGTTGCGGAGGCATGGCCGGGTGGTGCCTTGTGGAAGGCGACCTTCGATTGGTCGCCTTCCACCAGGAAGAGGGCAGGGCAGATCCACTCCCCAGATAGCCGCCCAGAAACCCCACACACCCTCCTCGGTGTTGGGATTACCCGACGCCACCCCGGGAGAAGGAAAATGTGGGGGTTCCAAGGGATGTGGCACTAACCCGGCATTGTGAAGTCACCCCCCAGGTTGGAAATGCAATAGAGGCAAAGGGTTAAATCCCCCTACTCCCATGCCTGATCTGGAGCAAGGGAACCATGCTGCAATTTGTAAAATCACAACCCCCATGCACCCCTGGCACAATGCCAGAAATGTGGAGGTGGTGTCTAAGCCCCAAACACTAAACAACCTTTTTGAAGTCAGAGTTTTGAGAAGCCTATTCCATAGCAGTCCTAGTTACCAGTCGGAAAACGTGTTACGTTCTTTTTTAAAAAGTGGGAAGTGTAGGGTACCTTTGTGGGCACCAAGAAAAATATCTGGGGCGGATTGGTGCCCCCTGGCCACCACATTGCCTACCACTCCATCCTCAGTCAGCTGCCTTTCCCAATGACACTGTTTATGATTTTCTGGGAGAGGATGACTAGGCAAGACACTGCCTGAGGATCTAGGTAAGCAACAAGCAAGCCTCACTGCTGCTGAAACAGGGAGACACTTTTCTCCCTCTCCCATAATACTAGAAGCTGGGGCCATCCCTGATTGGTGGGAGATTCAGAACAGATAAAAGGAAGACTTCTTCACACAGTACAGAGTTAAAGTATGGAATTCATTACCATAAGATGTGGTGATGGCCACCAGTTTGAATGACTTTAAAAGGGGGTTGGATAAATTCCTGGATTAGAAGGCTCTCAATGGCTACTAGTCCTGATGGCTATGTGCAACCTCCAGTATCAGAGGCAATAAGCCTATATATTCCAGTTGCTGGAGAACGTGAATGGGAGGGTGCTGTTGCACCATGTCCTGCTTGTGGGTCCCTGGTCGACAGTGGGTTGGCCACTGTGTGAATAGAGTGCTGGACTAGATGGACCCTTGGTCTGATCCAGCATGGCTCTTCTTATGTTCTTTACCGGGGGTTCAGTGTGGGATGCCCAGAGGGGGCTGTCATTGCCCCTCAGTTGGCACCTGTCACCTGCCAACTGGAAGGGCCAAGCCTGTTGAGAGAATGGTTGGTTATTACCTGTATAAATCTTGTAGGGGTCCGTGTCCGCCTTTTATTTGAAAGGCTCTTCTGTCCAATTCCATTTTAAAAAGCCATACGAACTATTGCCCATCAAGAGTAAGCACCTGAACAGCAGAATGAACAGGTAGGCACACAGATACAGGTCACCTGGTCACATTCTTCCACATCATTAGTAGATGTACTGTATTTCTATTTATGTACTGTCCCATTGAACATAGGAAGCTGTTATATACTGAGTCAGAAAATTGGTCCATCTAGCTCAGTATTGTCAACACTGATTGGTAGCGGCCCTCCAGGGTTTCTGGTACAATTCCTTTCCTCGCCTCACCTGGAGAAACCGGGGATTGAACATGAGACCTTCTGCATGCAAAGTATATGTTCTGTCATCACATTGAGCTATGGCCCCTCTTGATGGAATTTGATTTGAGATGTCTTGTAAAGTAGTTACTTTGAAAGGCTGCACTCAGAAGTAATGATAAATGATGGTTTGTCATTACAGGAATGAGCCTAGGCAAGCCTTGGGCTCACATGGTCCCCTGAAGGCATAGACCTCCGCAGAAGATGAGGGTCTTGTTTACAAGGGCCTGGCTGTAAGGGCTGAATTGCTTAGCAAAGGCTCTTTGTGCATACAGCGTGGAAAAATCCTTCAGATCAGGGATTGCAAGAGGATGAACATCTGCTATGATGAGACAATCTTAACCACTAATGACATTAGCACAGATATGAGCATGAGGAGAGAGCCTGAAGAACTTAGTCCATGAGGAAGTAGAATAGGCTGACCAGATAAAATCCAGGTCAGGGCTCATGTAACTTTAACAGTTGTAGAGAAAAGGGAATTTCAGCCAGTGTCATTTGTATGCAATTAGTTCCTGGTGAAATTCCCTCTTCATCACAACAGTTAAAATTGCATGCACTATGCTAGAGTGACCATATAGAAAAGAAGGCAGGGCCCCTGCAACTTTAACTGTTGTGATGGAGAGGGAATTTCACCAGGGACTAATTGCATACAAATGACACTGGCTGAAATTCCCTTTTCTCTACAACTGTTAAAGTTACATGAGCCCTGACCTGGATTTTATTTGGTCACCCTAAAGTAGAACAAGGCAATATTAATGAGGTAAAAGTGGCTTAAGACCCTGAGCCTATCTACACCACTGCTTTAAAACGGTTTAAAACAGTTTATAACAGTTTTGAAAACCGTTGGGGCCCAGGACACACTCCATATGCAGTTTTCAAAACGTTTTCAAAGTGTTTTATCCTGCATGGGTAGATAGGCTCCTTGTTTAAGATTTCGGTATAATTGCAGTCACAGCTCATGCTGCAGAAATTTTGTGAACAGAGGGAAGTTTGCGGCTGGTTTAGGAGAGAGGCAGCACACCCGTGGGAAGTAACATGAGGCCGCATGCTGCATCTCAGTATGGCCCAACACTGGCAGGGGTGGAGCCTGGATGGGCTACTTTTTAGGGGCATAGTACAGTGCCTTGCATAAATATTCACCGCCTTTTGACTTGTCCGCATTTTGTCGTGTTACAACCAGGAATTAAAATTGAGTTAATTGGCATTCTGAACATACTTAACACTTTGAAGGTGCAGTTTTTTTTTTTAATATGACACAAAAATTAAGTAAACAAAAACAAACGGGTAGGTGCCACTTTAATTCCTCACAATGCTGTGGTAGTGTATTCCAGGGCATTGTGGGGGAATTAAAGTGGCCTAGTGTTGAGGATGTGGGGCTGGTGGGCTCTGCTGGCAGCTGCCCTAGGATGCCAGTTGCTGACACTGCATTTGTTCCTAAATGTCAACGTGCTTATGCGTATATCTAGATGAAGTTTGTTGAAACATGCCTTATAATCTGAAATCATCCACTGGGCTTCTTTTGTTAAGGGTCTCCACATGGCTGGACAGTATACTCATATTCTCATTCAAAGCATGCTCATGGCAAACTACACCAGAAATGCAACCGCTACTCAATAAACCAAGAGGGAAAATTGCCAACTGACCAGGAAAAAAAAAACCATCCTGGCATTCTCTTTTGCTTTCATCAGCGGCTGTTTTCTGCAGAAATCGTCAGGAGAAGCTTTTCAGGGGATGGTGATAATATGCAGTATCATTTGCTAATATCTGCAGATCACATTGCTGTTTACAACAGAGGTGCTGGTAAACATGATTGCAACTCTGCTGATGTGCGGGCATAATTATGGCAGATGAACATTAGAACTGTGAGCGCTAACTTCAGGTGCTTTGTTAAGAACAGGGCATGAAACAGAAGGATCCTTGCCAAGGAAAAAACTGGATTCCTTTAGGCAACACGTATTTAACACATATTGCCCAAAGGTAACACTGTTTGGGTTTGTTGGGAGAGACTAGAGTAGATGAGATCACGGATTAACGTGTTGTGTGAGAGAATGAAAGCAAACAGGAAGGGCAGAGCAAGTTGAGAAATTGGGGAAGTGCGCTTTTTTTACATCGTTTGCATATTTCTCTGCCAAAAAAAAAAAAGGTTGATTGTGTGTGTTGCAACAGGATTAAGTGGAGGATTGAATAGTGAAGAAAAAGCTTAAGCAAGGTCATTTCTTGGAACAGCTAGGCAAAGAGAAGTGCAGGCAGGCAGAGAAAACCAACCAGAAGTTTTTGGGGAAAGGGCGAGGGCCTTTTGCAAGGCTCTGAAATGACATTCCGTTTGCTGGGCTGTACTGTTCTGATCCTGCTCTGGGTGTCTTGCAGTGCACAAAACAGTAAGTCATTGTATGTTAATTCGATGCAGTCAATTATAAGACAGTGTTCAGTCCATGCATCAGGATGTGTGATTGGTGTTTTTACTTGACTTCGCTAAGGCTGCAATCCTGAACACCCCTAATCCAGTGAGACTTGCACAGGTTTGTGCTGTAAGCATTCTAGATTAATTCTTTTAAACTATCTATTGTGCAATGGAAATGCTGAGCAGTTTGAATCAGCTTTGATTTCAGCTGTGTTTGGGGGGGAAGCTGTGTTGAGTAATCCTAGACATACTTCCTCAGAGGCAGGTCCTACAGAGTTCAGTAGCTCTTACTGCTGTATAAATGACTTTGTATTCTCTTATTTATTTATTTAATTAATTTCTATATAGCCCAATAGCCAAAGCCGAAGTTCTACTGGGAAAGAGCAGCTTTGTTAAAACAAAAAAGGAAGCAAAGACAAACAAACACTCGTCTAAAGATGAACAGTTGGGTCATCTTAATATATAATTTTGTGGGTCTAACTGATTATATTTAGGCCTGCAATCCTAAGCAAATTGATTTGGGAGTAAGCCCCATTGAACTCAGTGGATCTAACAGGGCAATCCTATACATGTCTGCTCAGAAGTAAGGCCGATTATGTTCCCTAGGGTTTTTTCTCTGTTAAGTGGGATTAAAATTACGATCTGAGAAAACAGGGGTCCCACAGGGATATTTATTGGGACTAATGCTTTTCAATTTGTTCATACATGATCCTGGAATTAGGAGTGAGGAATGAAGTGGCCATGTTTGGCGATGACACCAAATTATTTAAGGTGGTTAAAATAAAAAGGGATTGTGAGGAGCTCCAAAAGGATCTGTCCAAACAAGGAAAATGGGCATCCATCCAAATGGCAAATGCCGTTCAATGTAAGCAAGTATAAAGTGATGCACATTTGGGCAAAAACATGCTAACTTTACATGTATGCTGATGGGGTCTCAGTTTTGGTGACTGGCCAAGAAAGAGATCTTGGGGCTTGACATGAATATGTCTGTAAAGAAGGCAGACATATTCACACAGCACATAATTAAACTATAGAATTCACTACCGCAAGATATAGTGGTGGCCACCAATTTAGATGGCTTTAAAAGGGGGTTGGATAAATTCCTGAAGACTATTAATGGCTTCTAGTGCTGATGGCTGGGGAATATGTGCGGTAGAGTGCTGTTGTATCCGTGTCCTGCTTGTGGGTTCCTGGTCAACAGCTGGTTGGCCACTACGTGAACAGAGTGCTGGACTCGATGGACCCTTGGTCAGATTCAACAGGGCTCTTTTTATGTTCTTATGAACTATAATTAGACCCTAAAGCCCCACTCTTAGGATTTGAGACTTACTTATTAAAGCCACGCACCTCAATTGTCTTAAATGTATTAACAGTTGTAAAATTGGTTCTTGCAGCAAGAAAAAATGTCTGAGAAGTTCTACAGCACTTACCTCTAGAGACTGGATAAATATGGCAGTTAGCACAATTGACAAAACGAAATGGATGGTGAGATTAGGGCTACACATTTACATGGGAGTAAACCCTATTGAACTCAATGGGCTGGATCCAGATGTAGGTGTGTGCAATTGGGCTGGAGGAAGCAGCTCACTTCTCCCCAGGCCAGACTCACCAACCCCCTTAAAAAGCTGTACAGAGGGGCAGAGGATCCAGCTGAATGGGGTGAGCTGAGCGGGAATGGTGAGGGGGGGGGGGTGTTTCCAGAAATAGGGCAAAGGCACTTTCTATGACTGGAGTCCTTCCATCCATGGAAGGCAGATCTAACCCAATGGGGCTTAATTCTGATAAGACATGGCAGGCAGCAGAATCCTCAATTTGCAACAAAATGCTGTCCTTTTATCGATTTTTGGAAAACAAAACATGAACTTGAAATTAATATTTAGACTTGCTTTATTACATTATGAGAATAAATTATCTTTTTATTTGTATTATACAACTTCATATATGAATTATATATTTCTTATACTAAGGCTACAATTTTATACGCACCTACCGTAGGAAACATACATAGGATTGCATTATAATTCAGGGTTGTTGTTTTTTCTTATTAGCTTGTATTTGTATATATGAATACAGTTATATAAAAAAGAAAGCTAACATGCAACTGCGTTCTCTTCTGCCTGTAGCCGCTGTATATACAGATTGTTTTAGAATACATTATTTTAGCAAGTATGTAAAATCAGGCAAGCAGAAAATTATTTAGAAAATAAGAATAACTACTATATTTTTAAAGAGATGTTTTTCCTCAGTAGCAAATGGCTATTTTGTGTATTCTTTAGTAGCTCCTTTTCAGAGCCTTGTGTATCACCCTGACATGTTCAAATTTATTTGTTTACGGGTTAATGGTAAACATTTGAATAAGGTACGGAATGTTTTATCAGCTTTCCTAGTTAGCATTGTGTATCAATGTAATATTAGTATCAAGTGGTAGATGAACCACAAGTGGTAGATGAACCACAGCACTTTTTTATTTATATGCTGCTTCTGGAAACTGGACACCTCTAAACATTCCCAAGCAAATGTGTAAATGCCAACTCTGTTTGGGTATGTTGAGGAAGTAACCACTAACAATGGGGTTACAATATGGTGACCTCTATCACACCTAATCCCCCCCCCCCCCGATTTACCTCCACAGTTTCTTTTGCCTCTGAGGCAGAAGCACATCAAGCTTATGATCCCTTTCACCTGAATAGCTGCTCTTTCGGTCGTTAGCTCTTCCGCTCTGCTCCACCCCTCTCCTTCTCTTTCTCCCTCCAGTCAGGTTTTGTCAGATGAGTACTTCAACCAGACAGTTTTTCTGTCAGGCAAAAATGGAATGACCCTTTAGTCTGGCTCTTTGGGGGTATTGAGGGAGTATAATCCTGTCTCTGCAGAGATTCAGGCATTCTATGATTTAAAAAAAACTCTTTTGAGCCTGGGATGCAAGGTTTGGGTTTTATATTGAGGCTTGGAGCCTGCTGCTGGGAGAGATTGCTTTTCCCTGCCAGAACCTGATGCAATCCATTCAAGCCCCCAGTTCCTTTAAAATTACACAAGGTTTAGGGCACATTAAATGCACTTAGGAAAAATAATCCAGACTTTTAGCGTTCCAGGAAAGGCTGGGGAAGAGGCGGGGTGTCAGCAGGACAGGTACGGCATCATGTGAGTACTGTGCTGCAAATCCGTCCATCAGGCATGGTGAAAGTGCACTAAATCGCTGGTGTGATTGATGACTCCCAAACTAAGAGTAGTTATAGTTCGGCCTGGTGCGCCCTTGCCCAATTAAACACACAGGGTGGGAGGAAACAGTTTAATCGATTCATTCCTATGTCTGCAGCCATGGAATGCTACAACAGTCTCTTCGGTCTCAGTCTTTGAACAAAGGAAGGCCGTACTTTTCACACTTTTTGATTCTTAAGCTATTTCATTGGCTAGCATTGTCACATGTTAACAGAACATGAATATCACTGGTTAGTGCTTCTAACAAACTAGCTTACTGATTTGAGTAAGTATGTACATATATCACAGAATAAGCAACTGCTGATTGGACAAAAGTCAGTTCTTTGTCTCTTCACAGGAGGCTGAAAACTCCATCAAGGAATGCATTTCTACCACATACACAGACTCTTTTGACCCCCCTTTGCTCTAGGCTGTCTTTACTATCTCATAGAGAAGAGCAGGGGAGGGGGAGTAAATTCTTAGCTGTTCTGCTTAGTATCATGATGAAGCTCAATAAGTTATCTAACAAAGTTGTAGGAATTGCAAATCTCTTGGTAGTATCCAATGTTAGTTCTCCGTAGACCCATTGAAATGAATGAGACTTAAAATCATCACAGACAGCTTGCATCTCATTCATTTCAATGTGTCAACTCTAAGTAGGACTAACGTTGGATACTGCTCTTGGTTTACAGTAAAATCCTGAACATGGCTACTCAGGTGTCTTATTAAGTTCAATAGGACTTACTAGTAGATAAATGGATATAAGATTGCAGCATTGCTATGTATAATGGCTGGTCACCTGCTGAACTCTTTAACAATGGCAATTTTCACCTTTTGTGTTTCCTTTTGGGTTCTGAGCCGAGTGGCGATGGGGGAAAGAAGGATATAGGTGGCAAGGAAGGCAGTGTAGGCAGGGGCAGACTGATGGGGAGCCTTAAGTGAAGAGATAAATCTTCCTGGCATGTGTAAGTTTGGACTAAGGCCAGTGCTTATTCAAGATCTTGATGGTTTGCAGAATTATGAGAATTATTTATGGACACACAATGTATGTTATGGTTACCATGGGGATATCACTAAAAATAAAGTAACCTTCAGAAACATCAGTATTTATCATTTAACATGCTTTCCAATTGGTGCTGATAACACTTCTGAAAAAACCTCTTGTTAAACCCCTAAAGATATCCACTATATAAATGTAATGGGAAAATATAATTTCATGCAGTGGATATATTGTGTATCACATCACACAAATCAAACATCATAGGTATCTACGGTGCAGAGCCCTAGGTAATAAACCTAGGATTTTGTGCCACTACATACAAATTGGGTCAATTTATATATAAAATAAGACTGATTGTTACTTATAACCAAGGGCAAGGGCCAGAGAGCCCTTTGACTCTTTTGCTACATCCCCTTTTCTTTTTGCATTCAGAGTTGTGTGTATCACTTCTTACTTTTGTATTCCCCTTCCATTGTTACCCGAAGACTCTTTCCTTTCTGCTCATAGTTGTCATATAGGCTGACCATATGAAAAGGAAGACAGGGCTCCTGTATCTTTAACAGTTGTAGAGAAAAGGGAATTTCAGCCAGTGTCATTTGTATGCAATTAGTTCCTGGTGAAATTCCCTCATCATCACAACAGTTAAAGTTGCAGGCACTATACTAGGGTGACCATATACAAAAGAAGGCAGGGCCCCTGCAACTTTAACTGTTGTGATGAAGAGGGAATTTCACCAGGAACTAATTGCATACAAATGACACTGGCTGAAATTCTCTTTTCTCTACAACTGTTAAAGTTACAGGAGCCCTGTCCTCCTTTTCAGATGGCCAGCCTATGTCATAGCTATTACCCTTTAGGCTGTGGTTCAAGTATGGAGGCAGTTACTACAGAGAAATGAAAAATTAAATGAAACTTTGTGCAGTGTTTGTCCCCTAAGGGAAGCCTGGGGCGCAGGCTGTTTGGGCCCTTAGGAGCTGTTGTAGAGGATTGGAAGGTTTGGTTTGAGATTGGGTGAGAAGTTTGTGAGGAAATGAGGACTGGAGAGAGGACAGGGAGCATGAGGTGATTATGGGGGTAGTGGGTAACAAGGAATGATTCAGAGAAGACTGTGGAGCAGAGAGAACAGCAAGATGCCCTCACACAGCAGCATGTATTCAGCACCAGCTGCAGCACCAGAGTGTGTAGCCGAGCCTGAGGCCTACACCTGCCTCCCAGGACTGTGGTGATAGAGATGAGTGTGAGAGACACCGAACACTTGCATGCATCTGTCTTAATTATTGGACCCCACCCATTGTTGTTCTGCTGCTGTGAGACTTATTTTAAATTGTGTATCATAAGTTTTTCCTCTTACCCCCCCCCCCCCCCATGCCTATTTTCCCCCTGCCTGGGGATAAATAAACCCTAGCTTTTGGGTCTCCCACATGGTGTCTATGGGCACCGATGTTCTTCCAGACACCTCTCTTACCACCTGTCAAAGTATTTACCCCTCTTAATTTTTATTATATTTCTGAAGGGCTTTTTAGATTAACTTTTTTTTTTACTGGGACACTGGCATGCTGCAAAGCAAAGTTCTGCCCTCCTGTTTGGATTCAAAAGAGTGGTTTTGTGTTTTGAAGCTCAGACTGCACCACGGCCTTGTACTTAGGTTCTTGGGCAAGTTACTTTTCATTGACTCTCACTGTTTTGCCTTCTGGGAAATGAGTGTTTTGTGACTGACCATGTGCACCATGGCCACCATTTTGTGATAGTACATTTGACACATTTGCAAAAGAAGAGTGGTGACTCCTGACCTAAATCTTGTTCTGTTTTTATTATTATTATTTATTTCTATTCTGTTGAGTTGCCCAGTGGTTTCCCTCTCCCTCTAGTCCTATTAGGAAGCAGTGGGGCTTGTGGGCTGGAGGCACCATATGCTATTTTGTAGCCCTGGCATTCTCTCTCTTCTCCACCCCCTTACAATTCCAACCTGGGTCGCATAATACTCTTGAAAACACGATGCTTCAGTGGTGGTGTAGGAGTCACACCATGACATGTAGCACAATGTGGCTTTATGAGCGGAGTCAGATGTGACAACCTGAATAAGGCAAGGAAGGATGGCTTGCCAAATGAGGAACAAACCAGGGTTCTAGATTCGGATGTCACGTTAAACGTGTCAAGCAGGAGCCATGTGGGAGTGATCAAGCATGCTGGCTCGTTTATGACAACCCAGGTTGTCATAAGCATGCTTGGATTGCGTGAAAACTCAGCCTTTGTAAGTGGACAGACTGTTGTTTTCTTAATCTTTTTACAGCACCTAGAAAACTAGGTGTGTTGTTGTTGTTGTTGTTTTACTGGGTATTAGATACAACAGCTGAAAGAAGCCTCCATGTTCAGAGGCAGTATGCTTAAGATAAATGAAAAGAATGGACGCTGACCTTGAACATACGCAACAGACAAGCACCTTCATTTATTTATTTATTTATTTTATTGCATTTATATACCGCCCCATAGCCGAAGCTGTCTGGACGGTTTACAAAAATTAAAAACATTGAATATTAAAAAACCGATATACAAAATTAAAAAGTATAAAAAGCATAAAAGCAGGTTATAAATACAATATCCATTTAAAAACAACTATTCATATCCTGCTTGTGAGCTCCTGAGGTATCTGGACTGCCTGATGTTGGGCATAATGCAATTACTCAAATACTGCCCCCCCACCCAAAACGATTTTTTTAAAATCTGAATGGCAGTGTTTTATTAGCACTACTGCTTTCCAGCACAACAGCCAACAGAGTAGAATTTGAACATTCTTAAGGCATGAGAGAAATTATATCATTCTTGAACTTGAAGAATTGATTTTTTACATTGAAGTGAATATTAGCTTATTAGCTCTACATATTAATAGGAAAAAGTTAATCTGACATTATTAACAAGAAGAAGGGAAGGAAGTTTGGGTCTTTCAGAGAGTTCCACCAGTCACCTTGTTTGCCTTGGATTGCATGACAGCATCCTCTGGTGGGAATTAATTCAATTCAATTGCATACTTAATAGAAAAAATCAGTCTCCAAAAAAAGAATTTGTATTTTGTATGAGCTCAGTTTTATTCTGAAGGCAGAAAGCTGCCAGTATTCTATTTACAGAAGGAGTCTATGTTGTAGAGAGAATCTAATGGATTCTGTGTACAGTGCCATTCCTTTAGTTATGGAATATAATTTCTTGGGGAAAACCTACATATTACTGCATAGAAGGATAGGAGGATGTTAACTCTTTCCTCACTCCTGTGGGATGTGTGAAGCCTTACTCTTTTTGGCGCTAGGAGCTGCCATAGGTGATTCTCTGGAGTATTTTGTAAGGCAATTCAGGACAAAACAAAAAGAGAGAAACAGGTTCTCAGGATGCTAAAATACTTTATTTCAAAGCCCAATGCATTTTGGCTTGTGTGTTTTTTAAAGGCCTTCTTCAGGGGGCTGTAATATTAAAAATGCATTAAATAATGTTTGCAGGGATAACACATAACATAGATTAATTAATATATATGTTTAGAGGTTAGTTAGGCATATTGCCACAAAGGCCTATGCCCATATTGACTGAGTATTGACATGGGGAGTGTGTCCCTGTTGGTACTCCTGGACCTCTCAGCGGCTTTCAATACCATCAACCGTGGTATCCTTCTGGAACACCTGAGGGGATTGGGAATCAGGGGCACTCTGCTTCAGTGGTTCCGGTTCTATCTCTCAGGCAGGTTCCAGATGGTGATGCTTGGGGATAGCTTCTCTTCAAAGAAGGAGCTGCTATGTGGCGTACCACAAGGTGCCATCCTTTCCCCAATGCCGTTTAACATTTATGTAAAACCGCTAGGAGAGATCATCCGGAGGCACGGGGCAGGGTGCTATCAGTATGCTGATACAAAACATACAGTAGTGGATCCCTGATGTGTGTATGGGTGTGTTTAACCACTATGGTAAACTATATATCAATATGCTACAATCATGGAAAACTTATTAATATGTTGATAAACAGGATGGCTTACTAGACAATCATGTGTAATATTATACAGTGTTATTTATTAATGCAATTGAATACTTGGCAAAAGTACACAGTAACAGTACACAGATGAACACACGAGTATGCCCATACACTGATGCACACACGGGTGAACCTGACACGCACAGAGGCACACACAAAAATGTACATACACTGATGTACACACAGGTGAACAGACGGTTATACTGGTTTGTATTGAGCCGTTTCAAAATTCTTCTTCAGTGACTGTGCAATATGCCATTTATATCAATAATTATGCAACAGATTTTAGAAAAGATTCAATGTTAAAACTTAACATATAGTATAGATTTAACAATGTCCAATATGCCAACAAACTTAACATGTAGCAAAGTTATATCAAGGTTTCATTGTCCATGTTTCAATCTGGATTTTAGTCTTTAATCCCCATTGTAGGCGGATCATCAAGCTGTGTCTGGAACAATATATTTAAACGTATAAACATTATGCCATTATACAAGCTATCATCATTGTTATTAGGTTGAATCTAGAATTAATCCAGTTATTACTGTAATATTTTGGTTGAACATCAAACTGGAACCATAAATCGTCCCACACAATAAGAATTTTTTATTATTACAAAGTATATATTCATTAAACAAAAAACCTACGGTTTACAAAAACAATGTTAAGGCTCTACAGTTTCCAACCAAGCACCAAAAAGCAGGGAAATTGGGAGTTAAGGCTCACAAGCCTTAACGCCACATCCTCCCTAAGGAGGCAGAAAGTGCAAGTGAAATTCTCATTCTCCCAAAATAGATAAACCATGAGGACAGGGTGGAGAATATGATATGTAGAGGTGACTGTGGGGTTGTGGAAAACTGATCACGAACAACTTAGGGCCACCTACTTCTCTTTTTTTGTTTAGAGCAGCCCTTCCCCAACCTGGTGCCCTCCAAAGGTGTTGGACTACAACTCCCATCATTGCAAGTCAGTATGTTCCCATGGTCAGGAATGCTGGGACTTGTCATCTCAAACACCTGGAGGGCAACAGGATGGGCAAATGCTGTTCCATACCCTTACCAAATACAGGGTCTGCTCAATACTTTTCTCTCACACACATCTCGCATATAGCAGCACTCTTGATAACAAAAGGGGCACTATTCATTACAGATCTAGAACCAGAGCATGTGCCAGACACTTCCAACTTTTGGTCAATATCCTGCCTTTTTTTTCTTTAAATGTATTTATAAATACATGTTTTTTTCTTTAAATCTATTTATAAAAAATATACTGTTCACTCCCCACAATCCCTGCACAATACATCATCTCATCAAAGCAACAGTGGAGCAGAAGAGGTTTAGTTTGGCTGTCTTGAACACCTCTCAGATGAGATTAGTTTGCAATCCTATACCTCTTGGGGGAAAGCTCTAGTGAATTCAGTGGCACTGGCTTCTGAGAAGACATGTATAGGAGTCAACCTTCTCCAGCCTGGTGGTCTCCAGATGTGTTGCACTGTAACTCCCAAGTTATGTGTTATGGGGAAGACAAAAATCAATTCATACTTAATTTTAAAATAATACTTACGCATGAAAGTATTAGGTGGTAGCTCTGTCTTTGATCTCACACTGCTGAACAAGTAAGAGAAATCCTTTATCTGATATTCCAGAAACAGACATCCTATGCCATGTGTTGAAAACTAATGTTGATGTCTGAAGGGCTATCTGGATTAGGTATTCAAGATTCATTCATTGTTGTTTCATTTGGTTTTGACAGTTTATTTAAAGTGATGCAGCTCTTTTGTAGTTCCTTGATTGATCACATATCTTAATGCTGGAAAACATCATACTTTAGTACAGATGTGGGCAGAAAATAGATCTATCCTGATGATTTGGACATCAACTCGTGGCATTCCTGATAACTGCCCATGCTGATAAGGGCTTTTACAAGTTGAATTCCAAAACATCTGGAGATCTACATTCTGCCTTCCCTTGTTCTTGAACAACATTCCCCAACCTGGTGCCTGTCAGATGTGTTGGGTTGCAACTCTCAACATAAGGAGATGCTCTAAGAAATGAGAAGTAGCTGGTCCTAAGTTGTTCATCATCATTTCCCACAACCCCACAGTCACCTCTGCAGATCAAATTGCATATCTAGATTTTTGAGATGACAAGTCCCAGCATTCCTGACCATGGGACATACTGACTTGCAATGATGGGAGTTGTAGTCCAACACCTTTGGAGGGCACCAGATTGGGGAAGGGCTTCTCTAAACAAAAAAAGAGAAGTAGGTGGCCCTAAGTTGTTCGTGATCAGTTTTCCACAACCCCACAGTCACCTCTGCATATCATATTCTCCACCCTGTGCTCATGGTTTATCTATTTTGGGAGAATGAGAATTTCACTTGCACTTTCTGCCTCCTTAGGGAGGATGTGGCGTTAAGGCTTGTGAGCCTTAACTCCCATTTCCCTGCTTTTTGGTGCTTGGTTGGAATCTGTAGAGCCTTAACATTGTTTTTGTAAGCCGTAGGTTTTTTGTTTAATGAATATATACTTTGTAATAATAAAAAATTCTTATTGTGTGGGACGATTTATGGTTCCAGTTTGATGTTCAACCAAAATATTACAGTAATAACTGGATTAATTCTAGATTCAACCTAATAACAATGATGATAGCTTGCATAATGGCATAATGTTTATACGTTTAAATATATTGTTCCAGACACAGCTTGATGATCCGCCTACAATGGGGATTAAAGACTAAAATCCAGATTGAAATATGGACAATGAAACCTTGGTATAACTTTTCTACATGTTAAGTTTGTTGGCATATTGGACATTGTTAAATCTATACTATATGTTAAGTTTTAACATTGAATCTTTTCTAAAATCTGTTGCATAATTATTATTGATATAAATGGCATATTGCACAGTCACTGAAGAAGAATTTTGAAACGGCTCAATACAAACCGGTATAACCGTCTGTTCACCCGTGTGTGCATCAGTGTATGGGCATACTCGTGTGTTCATCTGTGTACTGTTACTGTGTACTTTTGCCAAGTGTTCAATTGCATTCATAAATAACACTGTATAATATTACACATGATTGTCTAGTAAGCCATCCTGTTTATCAACATATTAATAAGTTTTCCATGATTGTAGCATATTGATATATAGTTTACCATAGTGGTTAAACACACCCATACACACATCAGAGATCCACTACTGTGTGTTTTGTCTTAGTGTGAGGACTGCCTCTTCCTGTTTTGTGTTTCATTATCATCAATATGCTGATGACACCCAAATATATTTCTCTATTCCTTCGACAACAGCGTCAGCTATGGATATTATGTCTCCTCTGAATGAATGATTGGAGGCAGTAATGGGCTGGATGAGGAAAAACAAACTGAAGCTGAATCCAGACAAGACAGAGGTGTTTGCTGTCAAAGGCCATCACCTGGGTTTGGAGGTGTGTCAGCCGGTTCTGGATGGGGTTACACTCCCCCTGAAAGGCTGTGTTCGCAGCTTGGGGGATACTCCTGGATCCGTTGCTCCAAACGACAGCTCAGATAGATGCGAAAGCCAAGAGTGCCTACTATCAGCTTCGGCTGATATGCCAACTGCGCCCCTTCCTAGAGTTGGAAGGCCTAAAGACAGTAGTGCACGCATTGGTAACTTCGAGGCTCAACTTCTGCAATGTGCTGTACATAGGGCTACCTTTGTGCCTAGTTCAGAAACTTCAACTAGTTCAAAATATGGCAGCCAGGTTGGTCACCGGTATACCTAGGGGTGACCACATTACACCAGTCTTAAAATCACTCCACTGGCTGCCAATTAGTGTCTGGGCGAAGTATAAAGTGTTATTACCTTTAAAGCCCTACATGGATTGGGTCCAGGTTACCTGTGGGATTGCCTTCTCCCATATAATCCGCCCCACAAACACAGGTCCTCTGGGAAGAATTTACTTCAATCAGCCAGAACTAGGCTGACGAGTGTTACCCAGAGGACCTTGTCTTCTGCTGCTCCCAGACTGTGGAGTCGCCCACTGGGAGAGATTCGACAACTTAGCAGTCTTGTTGAATTTAAGAGAGCCGTGAAGACTGATCTCTTCTGGCAGGCCTACTTTAAGATGTTTTTAACAATATATTAGTTTTATTTGTTTTTAATGTTTTATCTATTTTATGGTCTTTGTGTTTATATTTATTGTTATTCCCCACCTCGATCCAGAGGGAGAGGCGGGTAAGAAATAAATAAATAAATATATTATTATTATTATTATTATTATTATTATTATTATTATGTTTTTTAAAAAATAATATGCTATTACAATATGAAGGCTCTGCGGCCTGTCCACATTACACATTAAAACTTGTATAAATCATATAAAAACATTTTTAACAAAAGTATAATATACAGATTCTTACTTCATAAGAGATGTCTGCAGAAATATTCTGAACAGCATGATAGTCTCCTATAATAATTACTGGCGACTGGGAAGAGCTACAGAGATGATAATATATGAATGCACTTGTACACGTGAAAATGCTTTTCCTTCGGGGAGTCCAGCAATGGGGTGGTGAGCAGGGTCGCCAACTCCTTGTTTCGGGAGGTGCTTGCCCATCCGCCCGGCCTCCCTCTAGCGCTGCCCTTGTAAGTGGGGAGGAAAGTGGGGGCACTTCTACCCTTCCCTTGTTTACTGGGAAGGTGAGAAGCCATATTGGGATTCCCAATTGTGAGAAGCTGTGCACCTGCATTCACCCAAACACAGTTAAATTTCCACTTCAGGCATTCCAGATCAACATGGGGAGATCATGGTTGGAGGGAGCAGGGCTGCTATATATGTCCCTGCTCACCTCCATGTTTACATAGTTTGAACAACTAAATAGGGACTGATGGGAATCATATAAGCTGCCTTGAGGCATTTCCTGGGTGGAGGGGGGGGGAAGGTGAGATTGAAATGTCAATTTTAGAGGGAATTTAATGGGTTGATAATTGGTCCATTTGTTTTGGTCTCCAACTATATTTACTTGTTCATAGAGTTCCCCAGTGTCCTGATCAGGAGCTGGTAAAATCAGACCATGTGCACATAGCAAGTGAAGCAGCAAACTGCATCTCTTGACTTGCTAGCTTCCATTGTTGGTATCTAGAGGTATCTAGAGGCGTTGAAAATCTGCTAATGTTTGGATAAATTTGGCTTTGTGAATACCCAGTAAATGTTGTTGTTGTTGTTGTTGTTACATTAGGTATTAAGTGACCCAGTACATTAAAGTCAATGGGCTCTTCTTATCACATACATGATGCATACCCAGCATAGTTCTCCTGTCAGCATTCTGAAGGGAGGGGGGTAGCAGGAAACTGTCCACCAAAACAGGAGTGAAGTAACTTTGAGGGCAAACAGAGTCATCTCTGCTTGAAAGATTATTGATGAAGAGAAGGAGGAAAACCAAAGTAGTATGCTGGAATTGTGTGCAAGCTTACTCATTGCTGCTTGTATTCATTGACACACACGTTAACCTCACATGTTTTTTCTCACTTGTATTTAGTCCAAAATGACTGTGGACCACCTCCCAGAATCCAAATTGAAGAACTTGTGGACACCCCAGGCGAACAGTCTTATTCTCATGGTGATATAGTATTTTACAAATGCCGGCCTGGCTACATAACACTTGGACGCATTAGATATCGGTGTAACAATGGAAACTGGGAAAAGCCTTTCCCAGCAGCAGAATGCAGAAGTAAGTAGCAACATAATTTTCAAAGATTCATAAAAACAGGATATAAAAACACTTTGAGCTGTTTATTTTTTTAATTTTGTGATCTGCTTTAAGTCTCATTTCTTAATATTTTAAACCAGTTTTTTAATCTATAAGATATTATGTGCTAATTTTTTTACTTTTTGTTTTGTTTATTTTCTGTTTCACTCTGTATTCACTGCTTGACATGTGGATTCCCTGATCTGATTCTAGAAGAGATGGAGAAGGTTAACCTTTTCCTTTTTAGTTCAAAGTTGAGTTTCCTTTTGAGTTCAAAGGTCAGTAATGCCTTTAATGGTGTAATTTAAAGACAACAATAAGAAACGAAAGGCCAAAGTAGATGTTAGGAGGAATGCATGACTGCTGCTGTGAATAATAACTCTGCATCTCCCTGATAACGTCTTATGAAAGATGCTCGATTTGATACCATCATGCTCAGATATTCTCCACTGGCCTTTCCACAAGTAGCTGCCAATGAAATAGAACAGAAGATTTTTTTTTCAAGCAAACTAAGAACAAATAACAAAAATGTCACTGCACATTGGATACATTTCAGGAAGTTGAAAGATCAGCTGTTAGACCATGACTATGCCAAGAGACATACTTTTGCAAATACATTATGTCCAAGGGACATAAATGTGCAAATGTAGTGAATAACTTTCTCAGTACAGGTTCTTTTTGTAATTTGTACATAAAATTTAACAATTGACATTTCTGCAACCAAGTGATTTCTTTTGGTCTCGTATCCATCAGTTACTATTGTTTCTTTTTAAAAAATGTTTTTCCTACCTTTCTCCTACTAAAAGTAGTGCTCAAGGCAGCTAACAATAAAAGACAGAAAGAATAGGAATAGGAAAGTTATAACTAAAACATTCAATCTTATCAATTCCGAACACATTTAATAAAAATGAAATCGAATAAACCCAAATAAAAGTAAAAGACAAATTAAATTGCATCAATAAGAAAGAAATAACAGCACCACCGGAATCAGCAGCGCATCAACTTAGGTGCCCAAAGCCTGCCTAAATTAAAAAAAATGTCTTTGCTTCCTAGTGGAAGGATAACAGAGGTGGAACTAGAATGGCCTTCATTGAAGGGAGTTCCAAACCTAGGTACATCCACCAAAAAGAAATCTCATGATCTCATCAAAAATGGTGGACCAGAGAGAAGGGCCACTCCCAAGGATCTTAAAATCCAGGCAGGCTCATAGGGTGAATGCAATTTTTCCTGGTCCCAAACTGTGCAGGGCTTTATATGTTATAAACAGCACCTTGAATTGCTCCCTGAAAGAGATGGGTAGCAAGTGAACCTGTTGCCTCGTGGGAATCACATGTCTCCTATAATCAGCCTTGGTTAATAATCTGGCCACAACTTTCAGATTTCTCAAATCAGCTTGTGAAGGTTCAACTGTATTATCAAGGGTTAAATTGTATGTACGGAATTAACATTTGTAAAACAGAGCATTTGGAAAGCTGATATGTGGAGTTAAAACTGCAGTTCACAGTTCAAATGGAGAAGCGGGAAAAAAGAGCCAATGGGAAGAGCTAGCCAGAGAGCCAATGGGAAAGGCTGGCTGGTCAGTTGTGGGAGTTTTGAAAAGGAGAAAGGAGAGAGAGGAGGCATTGTAGAGACTGAGTCATCCCAGAGAGATGCAGGACAATTAGGTGCTGGGAGAGACTCAGAGCCTGATTGAAGAAAGCTAGACTGAACTACCAAGTTCCAGGTAGCCAAGCCAGATGAAACTGCGGTTTTATTTCTGTTTGTTTGTTTGTTTGTATTGCCTTTGAAAGTAACAGCTCTATATGTGTAAATCCCTTAAGCAAGTGTGCCTTACTATGTCTGGAATAGTAAAGAGTTTTTTGGTTTAAAACCTGTGTTGTTGGAGATTCCAGTTTCACACCCACCTACAGTTCAAACCCCACGCTTCTGAGAGGGAAAAGAGGAAAGGTGGAAACTTGGGTCCCAAAAGGGATAGTGTGGCTCTTAAAGGGGCAGTATATCTTTAAGGAGCAAAGTCAGAGGGTCCAGACAGGAAAGTGGAAATCTGACAATCGGGGTGGAACCCCGACACAGCTGAAGATTTGAAACACTTTCAAAGGCAGCCCCATTTAGAGTGCATTACAGTAGTCCCAACGGGATGTAACTAAAGCATGTATTGCCTTGGCCAGATCTGACATTTCCAGGAATGGACATTGTTGGTGCACTGGCCTTAGTAAACACATTCCAAGGCATTGCCAAATCCCAGGCATTCAGGTTCAGGGCTTGATCCAGGAGTACACAGGTTTGAAACCCTGTCCTGTGTTCTGCTTTTTATTGACCAAGAGCATCTTTTTTCTTTTCTAAATTAAATCTAGATTTTTTCCCCACCATCATCTGCTTTATTACACATCAGACACTGATTCAGAACATGAGCAGCTACAGATGAGATAGAGTTGAGAGTCAACAGCGTACTGGAGGTACCCAGCCCTCAAATTGTGGGTGACCTCTCCCACCAGTTTCATGTCTATGTCAAATAGCATGAGGGACAAGTTGGAACCCTGAGGGACACTATAGACCAATGACGACAGCATTGGACTTGAATCCCTCAGCACTACCTCGTTCCTCCAAATCTTTCCTCCAAAAATATGATCAAAGCCACTGTGAAACAGTGCCAGTAAGTGTCATGTGAGCCAGGTGCACCAGAAGGATACCATGGTCAATAGTATTGTAAACTGCAGAGAAGTCCACCAGAATTAACAGGGACAACTCCCCTTGTCCAGTTCCCAATGTAGATTGTACACCAGGCCAACCAAAGCTGTCTGTTTCCTATAACCATGCTTGAAGCCATGTGGAAGTGGCATAAGCTTGCCTTTTTCTATTAAATCTCTAAGCTGATGGATCCCCTTTTCTTACCGACCTTCATATTACTTATATTTTGCGGAGGAGGTGAACAGTGGATGGTCCAAAAAGGGTAAGAGTGGGGTTATAGATAGAGGTAACTGCTTGTTCCACACCTTTGGATATTTGAGTATTGTTTGCAGAAAGGGATTCATTATTTCCCCCCAGTTATGTGGCTTTTGATGAGTAAGAATGGAATAGGGATTTGATGCATTACCTCCATGGGTAACCTCAAGGTTTCCTGATTGTTGCATATTATTGGCAATTGATCTGAAAAGCCAAACAGTAAGGCATGGAAATCCTACTCCTCCCTTTTACTGGACCTGTACCAGACTTTCTTGCTAATGCATAGTCATTTCCCTCATGTACAAAACCTTTCAATGTTGCTTGCCATTTTTTAAAAAATAATAATAATAATGGGATGGGAAGATTGTAGAAGAGAGACACAAGAATTTGGGAAGTAACATCGTCTTTATTGTGGCAATAATGACAACTCAGGTAAGTTTCAATGTGTGCTAGGTGCACAATTCCTGTTTTTTTTTCCTACACAGCACACAAGGTCTTGGGCATAATAATAATGAAATAAGTACCCTTTCAAGCTAGAAATCACCTTAATATCATTTTAGGAGTCCTTTAAAGGAGCTATTTAGAGCACACTTGTGACTGGCCACCACAAAAGTTCGCAGGTCACTTTGATGACATTGTGAGCCTCCTCCGGGTGTCCCGCTTCTTTTCTCAGTTAATTCATTTAAAAAATACCTAGGAAAAACCAATTCTTCTGAAAGTTGTGCTATAAGACATCCACTAGATGTCTTATAGCACTGTTCCCATTCAACTATATGAGATGGGAGGTTTAAAATTACAGGCCACGTGGTCACTGCTAGGGTCTGCCTGGGTCCATGAGGTCAGCGGATGCCCCCGCATCTGTCCCTCATAGGCCCAAGCGGATGCACCTGGTGCTACAACGGACCAGTGCCTGAGTTCTCCAGAGCACCCAAGAGCACTCGGGTACAGGTCTACCCTGGCTTCCAGATCACACCTTTCCCTGTGCTGCATTAATGGTGGCCGCTATTAATGTTGCAGAGAGAAATATGCAATTTCCCCAGCCTTGTATTAATAGGGCCTTTAAGGCCCCCACCCGCAGGGGAGAAATGTGTGCTTTTCCCAACCTAGTGGCACTTGCATTGATAGTGTTAATAAGGCCTTTAAGATCCCCAAGGCTGGGGAAATTGCATTTTTTCCTCCCTCTGTGCTAATGATGGCTGCTGGAAAGTGCAGAATTTCCCCAACCTTGAGGAAATTGCGTATTTCTCCTCCCCCTCCGCTGATGGCGGTCTTAAAGACCTTATTAACACTTGGGTTAATATGGCTTTTAAGGACCCTATTGGGGGGAGGAGTTCTCTAAGGCTGGGGAAATTGCGCACTTTCCAGAGGCTCCGAAGAGCACGCTTTGCCCCCTTCTGCGCCGAAGAGGGCCTTGAATGGTTCATGAATGCAAGAGTACCCTTGTGTGGCCCTCATCGGCACAGGGAAGGGGGGAGAGCGCTTTCTGAAGCCTCCAGAAAGTGTGACATTTCCCCCACTGCATTAATGGTGGCCAAGTAAAGTGGGGGAAGGGCCAAAGCGAGTATCTGCCGAGCTCTCACGAACCTCGCGAGCACTCAGCAGGGGCTCACAGGATCCAGTTCACGGCGGGCAGGCAAAGACAGCAGGCGGTACGAGCGCCCATGGAGCAAGCGCTCCCCAGGCTTGCCAACCCCTAGTCGCCGCTCTCTTCTTATGCAATTCAGCTCATTTCAAATGCGATAGAGAAGCAGCAAGCGGAGTGATGGTAAGAAAACGCAATTCCCACCCCCCACCCCCGTCTGAAAGCACTCTTAGTTTCCAGGGTAACATTAGGATATATTGTCTCTGATCTAGAGCAGGGGTGGGCAACATGTTGTTGAATGCAAACTCCTGCTGCCCCCTTGTGTGGCTCCCACTGGTCTCACCTCTGGTTCATGGCTCCCACTGGTCTCACCTCACACTGCTGGTTCATGGCAACAGCGGGGGGGGGGGGGGATGGTGGCTTGCCACCACATTTTGCTACCCAATGTCACCACTAAATGTTCTCAAGTTAAATTTGATGTTATTACCATATCCCAGTGTTACTTGTATGTTACTTTTTTCATTTACAGAAAAGTCTTGTGGACACCCTGGAGATATCATGTCTGGCTCTTTTGATCTCATCCATGGAGACGAATTTGTCTTTGGTACTCGTGTTGTGTACCGGTGTGATGAAGGGTAAAACTCTTTCCTTCTTCTCCTTCTCCTTCTGAATGTTCATTATGTACAACTAGTATATAAAATAATAATAAAACACAGAATATCAAAGTTAGATGGTGCTTCTTTTGTGAGATTTGCGTGAATGGTTGTGGGTTGGTGCTGGGGTGCTCATTTGCCCTTGGACATATGCCGCTGGAGAGTCCTCCTATCTTGGCTGCAATTCTCTTCTAGAAATGACCTTTGGAGTCACAACATGTTTCAAATCATTGCAGCCCTTGACATGTAACTCTACTGTGGTTTTAGCATGTTTTGATTTCATTTTATTTTTATTTATTTTTTAAAAAACCTTTCAGATATCAGATGCTCAGCCAAACAAATTATCGTGATTGTCGGGTAGATGGATGGAGCAACGATGTCCCTCATTGTGAAGGTAAGCATGCTTTCAGAGATATTACCTTCGACCCAAAATATTGCAAAATTATTTAAGCATGTGCAAGGGTGGGTTTGTTTGCTTTTGCTCATTTGTTCCAGCAGCACCCCACTCCCAACTGAAAAGCTTCTGCTGGTGGCTTGAGACCTTACTTTGCCACCCTTCATAGTGCTGTAAGAATGTAAGAAGAGCCATGCTGGATCAAACCAAGGGTCCATCTAGTCCAGCACTCTGTTCACACAGTGGCCAATCAGCTGTTGACCAGGAAACCCTGAAAAGGATACAGTGCAAGAGCCTCCTCCCACCCATGTCCCTCTGCAACAGGTGTATTACTGCCTCTGATACTATAGCCTTATGGGGATTAGCTAGGCTGACCATATGAAAAGGAGGACAGGACTCATGTAACTTTAACAGTTGTAGAGAAGAGGGAATTTCAGCCAGAGTCATTTGTATGCAATTTGTATCTGGTGAAATTCCCTCTTCATCACAACAGTTAAAGTTGCAGGGGCCCTGCCTTCTTTTGTATCTGGCCACTCTAGTAGAGTGCCTGCAACTTTAATTGCTTTGATGAAGAGGTGATTTCACCAGGTACTAATTGCATACAAATGATGTAGGCTGAAATTCCCTTTTCTCTGGAACTGTTAAAGTTACATGAGTCCTGTCCTCCTTTTCATATGGTCAGCCTAGATTAGCAATCCCCTGTATGTGTGTGAAAAAAGATTGTATCTTAGCTATACTGAGCTTGGTCCAGTGAGGCCCTTCAGTACAGGCTCCTGATGGAGCACTTGGTGGGCAAGAAGCACGGGCCAAGGCAGTCCCAGCAGGACTTGGCCTGAGCTGGGTGTGTCCACTGACAGCCGCTTACCTCCCCTCCTTGGTGTTGCTACTCCTTGATGCTCTATCGAGCAGCATTGGCAACAAGAGGAGGGAAGCGCCTCTCAGAACACACGGGCACCTGCAGGCCGCCAAAGGCATGCTGGGAGGTGTAGTACTGGCATGTAGAGTGGCTGATTTTAAATAAAGCAGGGGTTAGCAAAACAGGTCACTATGTGCAAACCAGGTCTCTATCTCTCAATCCTAACTCAGCTCCCACTTCCCTGACCTCTCACTAACTGTCTTTGTTCTCCTTCTACCTGGCTTTCCCCAACTGCCACTCACCCAATCCCCATCATTCCATTCTAGACTCAGCTATCAGCCATTCCTCCATTCACTCTTCTGCTTCAATGGTATAGTCAGGCTTTTACGTAAAAACCATAAACTTTATTCAGTAATTCCCACATGTGTCTTGGAATGTTGTGGTTAAGTTAGAAAAGAAAAAAATGCACCATAAAAAATCTCATCAATTTAAAAGACCTTGGAAAATCATCATCATCATCATCATCACTTGTCACTGGAAAGCCGTTAATGGAGTCGCTAGGCAAGCTTGCCTGGGGGAAAGATCCAGAAGCAGGGTGTCACAACTAAGAAGGCCCACTCTCCAGTTGTCTCCCACCACACCTCAGATGGTGTTCAAAGATTAACCTAGGCTTATGCCTACAACTCCCAGCATGCCTTGGGTGGGAGGGAAGATTTATCAGGCTTTCATGGCCATCATCTGGAACTGGCTTGCCATCCTGGGCCTAAAGGGAAAGCACCTGGGGCTGGCTGCCTCAGTTGCTAGGCACCATCGGGAGTGAGAGGGAAGGAGAGCGTAGCTCCATGCCCATCACTGATGGCAACAACCAAACTAACCATCAGTCAGTCAGCGGTTTAGCCCCTCATGGCCTACCTATGAGCACTGATTGCACAGTGCAGTGTGGACTGGCTTGGCCAGACTTCCCTTTCCATCAGCCTCAGCGGTAGGACTCCCATTGGGCAAGTCGGTCACTGCGGCGAAAGACATGCCAGGAATTCTAGTTTTCGTTTTCTGTGTGGACAAGGAAAGTTATGGCAGCGGCTTCAAAGCGGCTATGGCCATGCATCGGGGGGGGGGGGGGGGGAGAGAGAGAGAGAGAGAGAAGAAGAAGAAGCTAATTTAATTTGTTTTAGTTACCTCATAGGCTTAGCACCGGCCGACCTTGCAGGGTTGTCATGAGGGTGAGAGAGGAAAAAAGACACAAATTTGATTTGTTTAAAAGTTAATTCACAGGCCTAGCACCGGCCTACTACTTTAAGATGATTACCTTGCAGATATATATCTTAGGGGGCCTGAGCAATGCTGGGTATATCAGCTAGTCAAGCTTATGAATTAAAGGCACAAGACAGAAGAAATCAGAGGAAAATAAAATCACATGCATTAATTTATGGAAAATATAAGGAAAATTACATGCATGAAAAAGTAAAATGCAAGACAACTGAACTAAAGTATAAGGAGAAACACTTCTTACAGATAAGATTTATAACATGCAAAGTTTAGCTACAATTTTTGTAAACCGCCCAGAGAGCTTCGGCTATGGGGCAGTATATAAATGTAATAATAATAATAATAATAATAATAATAATAATAATAATATACTCCTTTATAAAACTGTACATAAAGGCAGGCCTGTCTAGCCTGTCTCTTGCCTATTCGTTTATTTATTTATTTATTGCATTTTTATACCGCCCTATAGCTGAAGCTCTCTGGGTGGTTCACAAAAATTAGAACCATGAAATCATTTTAAGAAATATAAAACAAACCACAATCTAAAAACACAAAATAACATACAATATAAAAACACAACCAGGATAAAACCAAGCAGCAGAGATTAATGCAGATTAAAATAAAATTTTTAGGCTGAATCACCCATATTCCTAGGTAGGCAGAGAGCAGAATTAAAGAGAAACATGGCAATCTTTATATTAGCAAAGCAAAAGGTTAATTTTCAGTGATGCACAACGTTAAAAAAAATCAGTATGGTGTAGTGGCTAGAGTGTTGGACTGGGCACAGGAGGACCAGGTTCTAGTCACCACTCAGATAAGGAAGCTCACTGGGTGACTCTGAGCCAGACTCTCAGCACAGCCTACCTCACAGGGTTGTTGTTGTGGGGATAAAATGGAGAGGAGGAGGATTATATACACCACCTCGGGTTCCTTAAGGATGATCAAGGGCAGGATAAAAATGTAATAATAAATAAATAAATAGTCAGTTGAAGTCAAGTTGTATAATCAGAAGGAATGGAACCCTCAAAGTCCAAAATTCTTCAATTCCTTTTTATTTTTTATTATGTATTATTGCACCATCTAACCTGTTGAAGAGTACTGGAGAACTTGGAAGCTAGTAGGCTCTTTGGTAGAATTTTGTTTGGTCATAACAAAGATATTGTTTCCCTGTGGGGTTTGGAATATTCCTCGTGGACCAGAACGACTACCTTTGTTTTTTTATCTTTTGCTCATATGTTTCCATTTGGGCCTCTGTGTTGGAAAAATATGGTATAACAGGATCATTCTTTCTGTTAATTATAGGATGTTCCCAAATCCAAATCTGATTATTGCAGTCCATGATGTGATTAAAAAAGCAATGTATACACGAAATATTTACAAAAATATAGGAAGCTACAAAATATATACACAAAGACATATAGAACAGTGTTTCATCCATGCTGATCAAATCAAAAACAGGTGACCTGAGCTGTCGACTTAAGTGCAACAGAAAAACTTAACAAATTTTCCAGTAACTACAGGAATGTTAATTTTAAAAGTTGCAGTACTTGCATGACACATTTTATATTGTTGTTGTTGTTTTGCTGACCGTTGAAGAACTGTCTTGCTAAACCTTACAACAATGTTACTTGTTTTACAGTAAGGAAGTGTTTGCCAGTAAAAGAACCAGAAAATGGAAGGATTATTATGACTGGAATCCAAGATCTGGACCAAGAATTTCTGTTTGGCCAGGTGGTACGATTTGAATGTGATGAAGGTCTCAAACTCAAGGGATCTGAGCAAATCTTTTGCACAGCCCATGGAAACTGGAGTGCATCCGTACCAAACTGTGTAGGTTAGTGTATATGTATGCATGGGTGCATATGCGTGTGGGTGTGTATGGAGGAGAGGGGAGAGAAGCAATCAAAAACATTGGATTAAGGGACCCTATCCGACGTTCCTGTGCCCTCCCAGGTTGAAGTGGACAAGGCGGGAGGAGCAGCAGATGCAATCTTTGCCTTCCTGTCCCCCATCTTTGGTGATTTTCAACCCGTCTAGCGAGGGTGTTTTGGAGGGGGAGCCGAAAAGACTGGAGGAGGCGTTTTCTGAGCAGTCCTATGGTTTCTGGTATGCTCCCCCAGGGACCGTAGGATCGATCTCTCCAAGAGCTAAAGATTAGAGTTTAAAGTATAGGACAAAAGCTTCTTTGACTCAGCCTGGAAAGGTAGCTAAGTAGCACCAAAGTCTCTGTATGTAATTATAGGGATCACTTCTTTGAAAATAGTTTCATCAGTTCCTACTAGCTTTGGCTAACCACAGCAAGGATTTCATGAATCTTTGAATTTCTTGACTATGCCCTCATCTTCACGGCGTCAGGACAGCAGCAAGGTGGTGGCGGCAGGCAGCGCACCCCACATTGACGCTCGTTCCGCCCATCTACAGCGGAAGGAGCGCCACGGTGGGCTTTCCTGCCACCGCCGCTGCCACCACACCCACCCATCGTGCTGCCACCGCCACTACAACCGCCCAACAGAGCATGAGCAGCAGCTTTAGGGGCGCTTGGAAGCATGGGCCCCTCTCTTTCAAAGTAAGTTTTTTGGGTTTTTTAAAAACTTTTTTAAATTGGGGGGGGACAAGCTCTGGAGCAAGAGCGACAGACGGTAAATGCCGTCGTCGCCTTGCTCCAAGCTAAAAAAGTCGGGGTAAATGCCCGACTTTTTTACAGCGGAGCTTTGGGGCTTTCCCCCTAGATGGCTTCGGAGTGGCAGCAGCGTCATGTAAATCACCTGCTGCCACTCCAAAGCCACCGCAGGGGAAAGCGCCCATCTAGAGGTACCCTATCTCATTTAATTGAGTCATGGGAATCACTGAAAATATTTCACAATATTTCATATTACTGGGCTTGAATCTGGCCCATTCCCCAGTGAGAATGATAACAAGTTCCTTGTCCACCTTCATCCCATACATGATTGAGTAAATCTTACTCAAAGATTTCAAAGATTGAGCTCAAAACTGAAGCCTTGGAAACACAAATACAGCAATTTCTTCAGTAAAATAAACCCTCTAGAAAAATTATAATGCATTTCTTTCTACTTCAAATTATCACAGCAGATATTGATTAGAAACCTTTGTTCATATTTTACAATAGAAATAATTTGTGAACCAGAAGATATTGAAGATGGAAGTATAATAGCTCCAAAGGCACTTTATAGGAATGGTGATCGACTACAGTTTTCCTGTGACCGTGGATATAAGCATGCCGGGAGAGGGGATGCAACATGCACTCAGTATGGATGGAGTACAAGGCTCGCATGTATAGGTTTGTAGGTTTCTAATTCGTAGTGCTGCCATAGTTACAATGTAATCCTATGCATGTTTTCTCAGAAGACAGTCCCACAGTGTTTAGTGGGGCTTACGCCTTAGTACGACAGAATAGGATTGCAAATTTGGTCAACTGAATTGGAAAAAAAGTGATGAAAAGTTTGTCTCTAGTTAATTGGGGTAGAATTTTGTTTTAATGTTTTTGTTTTTAAAATGTGAATGCTTATAAATAAAATAAATGGAAAACATCATCTAAGAAAATGTATTTTACTTTCATAGAATCCCAAATTCATTTTGCTTGAAAACCTGGATGCAGAGTGACAGGAAAATTCTGCAGCACTGTGTTGATGTTATCATCACTTAAAGATCTAAAAACTATATTTTTTTTCTTCTGAATCAGTGGGTTTATTCATATACATTTAATTGATTTAAGACACCTGTGATTATAAAGTAAAGTTCTTTAACAAGTCCTCACTAAGCTCATAATTCTAACTTCTTCTATGCTTTAATAACTCGATTAATTAAATGGTCAGAATCCAATGCTTTCTTGTACTGTCTTGAGTAGATCTGATGACTATTTCTTTATGTTCATGACAACATTTTAATATTTCCAAACTAGCAGCACGTTCCCTTTCTTTATTCTTAATTTATCAGTCTTAGAAATGGCCAGCTTCTAGATTCTCAGGGGCTGCATTATTCCTTAAAGTGTTCTGGGACCAGAAATGTATTGCACAATCTGACTCATGAGTTCTTCTTCGTGGTCTCTGTGCATCACACCATGGGCTCGCGCCGACGCCGAGCCTTCACTGGAAACTTCTAAAGCCTAGAAATTCTTGGCAGGAACCTCTCCCCCCACCGTGCTATCGCGAATGCTCGGGTTCCCGCCTACCTCAGTTCTTTTTCGACCGCCTTGCTGGTTGCCTCACTGGAAGACTTCTCTCTTCGTTCGTATACTTTATTACTATTATAGCCTAGATCTTTAATATTCTCTTCGTGTTCTTTCTTCTTACTTCCTACTTTCGACTCCTCGTCTAAAAAAAAAATAAAAAAATGTTTTAATATTCTATATTCTTATTTACACTCTATAGCTCTACTCTAGATCTGTTAGTTTCCCCCGTTTCTTCCTTCCCCATAAGCCCCTTCAGGGCGAGGGGTAACGATCAACAACAGCGGGGATTAGTTAACCCAGCGCATTACAAAGATGGCGCAGACCGCCCTTTTTAAAGGCTGTTCAGTGTGTGGCGTGAAGATGACTCTTTCCGACGGCCACTCTAAATGCCTCCTGTGCCTGGGTGAGGCACACGTTGTCAAAACGTGCACCCACTGCCTGCATTTCTCGAGGCAGACTAAGAAAAATAGAGCAAACAAGCTCAGAGCACTCCTATGGAAAAAAGCTCTGGAGGCAACTGACCCCCCAGCACGCCAGACAGCCGCGCCCGACACCGGGGAAAAGCCCGCAGAGCAAGCCGCCCGTACAAAGAAAACAAAGCCCTCCTCCCCTGCCGACGCAGGGAAGGTGAAGAGTCATAAGGGTTCACAAGTCCCTGCCAATGAAGGCACACATAAGAAGAGGGACAAGAAAAAGCGGTCTCCGAAGTCTGACCAGAAGGACGCGGTACCGATGACATTAACAGAGTCGGCAATGCCCCCGCAGGCGAAGCTGGCCTCGGTACTGATCCAATCGCCGGTACCGATGGCTAAGCCACTTCCTTCTCCTTCGGCGTCGGTATCGTTACCGATCTCGTGGCTGAAGTCGGTACCGAAGGAGATGCCTGCGCAGTCGCCAGCGACTTCTGCACCCTCGGTACCGAAGTCGAAACCCTCAATACCGAAACCGGCAAGCGACGCGTCGCCGGCACTACGACGCAGTACGTCGACATCGAGACTCCAGCTGTCATTTTCATCGCCTCTTCAGGGTTCGGTAGACCAGGCTTTCGACCCCCTGTCACCAATAGCCTCGCCGATACCGACGATGCCTATGGCAAAACCGACACCACCGCGACGGTACCGTTCGCCACCTCCGGTACCGATTCCTGATTGGGATCAATTTTCAGATCATTCAGTGGGGTCATGGTCAGGTCCACCAATCCCAGAACAACATCTGCAGCAGGAATTCCTTTTCGACCCATACACAGGTGAAAGGATCGTGAGTGCGTCCCCCCATCGGAGACAACCGGCATCTGCTGCGGCATCTATGCCCCCTCAGACTGGCCAGTCACCTGACCCAATGCCAGCACCGTTACCACCAATGGACATTAGGGCACCGATACTGCTTCCATCGGAGGAGGGCTATGCCTCGGATTCCTCATCGTCTGTGGATGCTCCCCCGTCTTTGCCATCTCCTGTAGAGGATGTAGGGACTGATAAATGGGCGTCCCCGTCAGTAGAAGTTGTTTCCTTCCAGGAGATTATGCAGAGGCTGGTACAATCCCTGGGGGTCGAGATACAGCAACCAACTGAAACCGACACTGACTACATCTATGATGTGATGTATGGGGAGTCCACCACAACATTGGCAATTCCACTGATACCAACTCTTCTGCGCACGGCCAAAGAATCATGGCAGACTCCTGCGACCATGGGACCCGTTTCTAAGCGAGTAGATGCCATTTATAAGCTTCAGGAGAAGGACGCTGGATTCCTCTTCCAGCATCCAAAGCCGAATTCAATTATCGTAGAGTCAGCACAGGGGAAGACATCCAAGACTCATTCGGCACTGGTCGATAGGGAAGGCAGAAAATTGGATGGGTTTGGCTGGAGAATGTACTCCTCAGCAGCATTGGCCATGAAGATTACAAATTATCAGGCCATAATAGCGAGATACAACCTGTTTCTATGGGACAAGGTGGCCTCCCTCCATACGCATTTGCCAGACGACATTAGGGAGGCAGCGCAAGTCTTTCATAATGAGGCATCAGCATTAGCCAAACAAGAGCTCTCAACCGCAAGACACCAGATGGACTGTCTGTCAAAAGCAATGATGGCGTTGATCGCTCTGAGGAGGCATGCGTGGCTCCGGTCTTCTAACCTCTCCCAGGAGTCCAAGTCAAGAATAGAGGACCTACCGTTCGATGGGGAGAGCCTTTTTAACTCCACAACTGATGCTGCAATGGTCACGCTTCATAAGGCACATACGACCGCAAAGAAGATGGGATTTTATCAACCTCTACCATACCAACCTTATCGCCCGAGAAGGTGGCCTAGACAACAACAACAATTCCAACAGCGCTATGTGCCATTCCGGCCACAGCAACAGCACCAACAGCCGCAGCGCTTCCAGCCCACACAGCACACAACCACGCAGGGGAAAAGGGGATATTCCCAGGGCAGGTTCCGCCAATCCCGCAGCAGACCGGAGGCTTCCGGTAGACAGCGCCTTTGACTCCCCCTGGGCGAGTCACCTACCCGACTTCCACTGCAGACTCCAACCATTCTACTTCGCATGGGCTCAGATCACAACAGACAAATGGGTGCTAGATATCATTCGGAACGGTTACAAAATAGAATTTGCCTCGATGCCATCAACTGGGCTTGTAAGAGTCACAACCCCATCAGAGGCTCTACATCAGGAAGTACAAGCCCTTCTGCAGAAGGGTGCAATTTCCCAAGTTTCAATCAAACACTTACAAAGGGGGTTCTACTCCCGTTACTTCACAGTCCCGAAGAAAGATGGGGGTCTGCGCCCAATATTAGATCTACGTTTACTCAACAAGTTCATTGCGACAAAGAAGTTTCGTATGGTCACTTTGGCTACCATCCTCCCTCTTCTCAGGCGCTACAGATGGTTCACTCTGATAGATTTGAAAGACGCGTACTTCCACGTCCACATCCATCCATCCCACAAGCGCTTCCTCCGCTTTGTAATTGGAAAGAGGATCTATCAGTTCAATGTGCTACCATTCGGCTTGAAAACTGCACCCAGGGTATTCACAAAGTGCATGGCACCGCTCTGTGCTTTCCTCCGATCTTCAGGAGTGGAACTCTACCCGTACCTGGACGATTGGCTGATAGTATCCCCAACACAATTACAGGCGGAAAAGGATATAGCCTTCACGAGCGACCTTTTGCAACACCTTGGTCTGGTGGTCAACAGGGAGAAGTCAATCTTCCGCCCCACACAAGTTATCCAATTCATCGGAGTGCGACTGGATTCTATGAGGGGAAGATCCTTCCTGCCATCATCGCGACTCCTGCACATACAACAACTGGCACGGTATGTGATGATCAAAAGACATGTGAAGATATTAGCGATACAACAACTCTTAGGCCTCATGGCAGCGTCAGTGTACACGGTTCGATGGGCAAGACTGCGAATGCGCCCACTACAACAGTTTCTATTGCAAACCTTCGATCCACTCAGAGAGGACCACAGGAAGAAAGTGACCGTACCCCTAACTATTCTACAGAGCATACGTTGGTGGACCCAGAAAAACAACTTAGCCAATGGACTTCCATTTGTGTCAACGGGGCCGTCCAGGACGATCACGTCAGATGCATCCCTCATGGGTTGGGGAGCACATTGCGGCCGCCTGACAATACAGGGAGAGTGGTCTGCCAGCGAATGGAAATACCACATCAACAGACTGGAACTTCTGGCGGTGGAAAAAGCACTCCACGTGTTCAGGGAACTTGTGAAGGGACATCATGTGCAGATTGTGTCAGACAACACATCGGTGGTCTGGTACCTGAACAAGGAAGGAGGTACCAGATCACGCAATCTATTGAAACAGACACTAAGGATTTCGACTGGGCAATCCGATGGGAGATTCGCCTATCAGCGATCCATATTGCGGGGTCAGACAACGTGCATGCGGACGCACTAAGCAGACAGTTCCAAAATACCCACGAGTGGTCACTCAATCAGACTGCCCTGGGAGTGATCTTCGACAGTTGGGGGACCCCATCAATAGACCTTTTTGCATCTGCAGAAAATGCAATTTGCAAAGCCTACTGCTCCAGGGCTGGCATAGGGAAAGGTTCCTTGGGAGACACATTCAATACTTCATGGGGGAGAAAATTTGTTTATGCCTTCCCTCCGTTTCTGTTGGTGTCGAGGACTATGACAATGCTTCAACGCCGAAGGGCGGAAGCCATACTTATCACCCCGTGGTGGCCGAGACAGGCATGGTTCGCTCCTCTACTCAGTCTGTCCAGGGGAGAGTTTCTCCACTTGCCGATGTCACCAGACCTCATTTACAGGGATCAGGGGCTAACTCTTCACCCAGACCTGCACAAGCTGAAGCTAACTGCATGGCGAATCCGGCACAGTGGCATCGCTTAAACCTTCTGTCGCCCATACGGGCCATATTACTGGAAGCTACAAAACCTACTACTAGAGTGTCGTACAGTAGAAAATGGGATAAATTTGAGCATTATACAACGCAAAGACACCTGTCCATGGAATCATGCAATCTGGAGAATATTCTATCGTTTCTCCACTCACTATACGAAAAAGGTCTAAAAGCTACGTCCATCAAGGTGTACCTGGCAGCAATATCTGCACGACACAACTTAATACAAGGATACTCAGTGTTCTCACACCCTATATCGAAACGCTTCCTTAAAGGGTTACGTAATTTACATCCACCCATTCGAAACGTAGTCCCTCAATGGAGCTTATCTCTAGTGTTAGCCGCATTATCGGACAAACCGTTTGAGCCTTTGGCCACAGGTGACATTAGGCTCCTTACGCTTAAAACTGCCTTCCTGGTGGCTATCACTTCAGCTAGACGGGCCTCTGAACTATGTGCTCTTAAGGTTAGCCCACCATACACTCAATTTTTCCGGGATAAAGTTGTCCTCAGGACAGGACCAGAATTCCGTCCTAAGGTGGTCTCGGACTTTCATATGAACCAGGATATTATACTTCCTACCTTCTTCCAAAATCCGGATGACCCTATCAGCACCAGGTTGCACGCTTTGGATGTGCGACGGACGTTAGCTTTCTATAAAGACAGAACAGCTCAGTTCAGAAAATCAGACCGCCTCTTCATCTGCTACGGCGGTAGGACAAAAGGGCAGCCTGTGTCTGCGCAACGGTTTGCCAAGTGGGTGGTACACACCATCTCTCTTGCATATCGCCTAGCAAAGAAGGAGCCACCTGCTGCTCTAAAATCCCACTCAACACAGTCAATGGCAACATCGACAGCGTTGGAGAGAGGGATTCCGATTCCGGAGCTCTGTAGAGCGGCGACATGGTCCAGCGTCTCTACCTTTATGTCGCATTACAAGCTTGACATCAGGGCACGACATGACGCATCTTTCGGAAGGGCTGTCCTGTCATCGGTGCTACAGTGATGTCTATTTTCCAAGCGAGTCTACCCACCTCCGGTAAGTGGTTGCTTGTTACTCGCCCATGGTGTGATGCACAGAGACCACGAAGAAGAAATGCAGGTTGCTTACCTGTAACTGTAGTTCTTCGAGTGGTCATCTGTGCAGTCACACAACCCTCCCACTGTCCCCTCTAGACCTCGCTTGTGGTCCTGGAGGGCGTCGCGCTATGCAGCTTGTCTTGTGGTTATATGCATTTACAATCTATCTCGTTCGTGAGGCAGGTTAGCGGTCTCATGGAACTGAGGTAGGCGGGAACCCGAGCATGCGCGATAGCATGGTGGGGGGAGGGGTTCCTGCCAAGAATTTCTAGGCTTTAGAAGTTTCCGGTGAAGGCTCGGCGTCGGCGCAAGCCCATGGTGTGACTGCACAGATGACCACTCGAAGAACTACAGTTACAGGTAAGCAACCTGCATTTGTCAGTTTCCATAATTATTTGGTGCCACGTAGCAGTAAAAGCTCTATGCAGCTCTCCTCAGGTCTAGTGGTAGCAGCATCCATAACTTTAAAGGATAGATGCTCCTGATCAGTTGAAAGGCAGATCAGGGAATAGGGATTCAGCTTATGCTGGATGGGGTTACACTCCCCCTGAAGACACAGGTTCACAGCTTGGGTGTGCTTCTGGATTCAACCCAGAGCTATAATAATAATAATAGGAAAAGGTCAGAATTATTCCGTTAGTCATATCAGTCACCGGCATCACATCAAAAAATTATACAGAAAACTTCAAAAACTGGGCCTACCAAAATACACCCACACCAACATCCAGAAAGCAGTTATACTTAAAACATGCTCAGTTGTCAGGAAATTCCTGAATGTAGAAGACAGCATGACTTGGCAAAGCCCGTCATGTCCGTCTAGAAAAACTGCCACAAGCAAGAAAGAGATATAATAATAATACATAGCATCCCCTGACAAGGATGCATACATGGCAAAATGAGAAATTTGCGTAGGCGCCACCAATTGACCAAGATGGTTTTGACACTTGGGGAGGTTGCAGAGCACATTGGCAGGGTTAGGGTGAGGTTGAATTGGGAGTGCAATCAGTTGTTCGGCAGATCATGGAAACAGAGATCTGCCTGCTGGAGGAGAATGGTGTCAGCAGTTTTGACTGCTCTTGCCAAGCGACTCTGTAGGCGACTAAAATAATCCATTGTGACCACCACACAACATGATAGCCCATGATGGGTTGAATAACCCTCTTTGCAGACCATTGGTTATCAAAGTAGGTTGTAAACCGCCTACAGAGCTTCGGCTATTGGGTGGTATAGAAATGCAGTAAATAAATAAATAAATAAATAAATTTTGGCCAAATAAACCTTCGTGGGTTAAAAAAAACTCCTGACAGACAACACGATAACCCATGTTGATTTAAATAAGTTACCTGGCTTATTTAACCTATCATGGCTTACCATGACATCTGAATCCAGTCAGTGTTTGTTTCTGTAAGAAACAAGTTGGGGGTAAACTATGGCAGTTTCACCAGGGCGCAGGTAAAGATATTTTGGAGGCAGAATAGAGCCAGTGGCTATCAGTTGGCCATCCCTGTTTTAAACCAAACAACCTCTGACATGAGCCTTTTTATCATTATAGCTATGCATTCAATCCTTTCTTATCTCTTCTGCCCCCCCCCCTCCCGAACTGTAAAATCATGTATTTTCCACAGGCTACATAATAGTGATAGAGTCAGTCCTAAATAATAGCTAAGTTAAGAAATGTGCTACCAGGTGCATTGTTGACTGAATGTCCTTATTTATATTCCTTCATAGTGATTGTATGCCTCCCTCCACAAGTACAAAATGGCAATTTCCGGCCTAGTGAGAATCAGTACAGATATGAAGATGTAATCCAGCTGCGGTGTGATCGTGGGTATCAGGGCAGTGGGCAAGTTTCCAAATGCACTGAGAGTGGATGGATACCCCCTCCAAAGTGTATGCGTAAGTAGCGTTCTCTTTCTAGTATCCAAACGCAACCAACTGAAAATGCGATCAGTTCTATAGTTCATGAATTAAATGCTTCGGATTAATGTGGAGCAAGGCATGTGACCTCAAGTATACTCCGATATATTACTGGGGAGGAATTCAGGGCTGTGCATTGGCCATGGGTTGTGGGATGGATTGGAAGCCCAACCCCAACCCCCCACCCCGTGCAGTACGCTGCCACTCTGGGTCTAGACATGACAACCCGTGATGCAGCGTGCGTAATTAGAGAAACGCCATTCACGTGAGCAGCATGCATTTTGGTGGGGGAAACGCCCCATACTGCACCGTTTCCCCCTGAGACTGTGCGAACCCAGTCTGTGGCTTGTTCTAGGGATCATTTGAGTGGCATGTCATTCGAACCCGGCAGAACCATTTCATTGTGGATTGCAGGAATTGGCCGGTGATCCACTGGGCGGCAAAACCCTCTGCCACACTTCGCAATCTCACCTGACCCCCCACCAGTAACAGACCTCCTCCCCCCCGCCCCACTGATGCCCAAGTGGCACTTTGGAGCAACTGCCTCCCTTCATTTTTTTTATTTTTTTCAGTTCCAAACATTGCTCAAATGTGGTCGTAATTTTTAAATTAGTATTATTATTTTTGTTGGTCATTCACAAGTGCACAACTGTGCTCTCATGGCTGTCCAATATGTCTTGCATGGTCCATTTCTTTGTGTGCTTTAGTTGTCAGGGAAGTTATTAACCACAGCAATAAGTGCTCCAAAATGGAGGAGTGGGGAGAAGGGAGCTAAAATCTCCCCTTTCTGGAATAGCTGGAGACTCAGGTCCCCTCTATAAGGATTCACTTTTGTGCCCGGTTAGGTGATTATGCGCATAATCGCTGAAGCGCATTTACACCTAATACCTCTGCACGAGAGGCGGCGAGAGGCGGCGAAGGTAATTGACCGCACAACTGGTGGCCTTACTGGTTGTTTGAAATGCGCTTTAGAAGTAGTTAATGCGCATAAGCACTTGTTCACATAGTCAAAATGCACTTTAACGGCCGGAGCAAAATAAAACTCGCGATTTAACGCGCATTCGATAATGCGCATAATCGGAGAGATAACGCGCCTCTACGCCCGATTTGCGCTCCGTTCTTGTAGAGGTAAAATTTTTAAAGCGCCTTGAAAGAGCTTTAAACCTCTCTTGTAGAGGCAGCCTCAGAGAACTGTTGAAAAGGGGAAGGACACTGAGGAGTGTCAGTTCAACACTTTAAAGCAAGAGGATTGCATTGCTAAATGGAAGATATTGCCTCCCCCCCCCCCATTTTTGGTGCACCTGTTTGCTGCTTTCTTCACTTTTTTGGTGCTTTTCAATCAACAACCCGGCAAGTGGCCCCTGGCAACAGTGCATAAATTAGCCTATACACAGTCTTGCCATATCAATTTCAGTGTATGTTACCTATTGCACTTTGGCACTCTCTTTGACAGCTGAATCATGCAAGGAAATTGACCAGGCAAGACTACACGTATCAGACAGCCTAAAACTGCTCTTGAGAATGGCCACTACTACTACTACATCAGAAATACAGTTGTGCAATTTTCAGGGTCCCTTATATATATAACCCCAATTGTGTATTTCTAAGGCTCTGAAAGGAACAAAAGAAAAAAATGGTGGTGAAAGAAAAGGGGGAGTGATGGGAGCAGGGAGGAGGAGACAAGATAAGTTCTGTCACAAAGGACACTGTGATACCAGCTAGAGGACTGAGGGGAAAGGTGGGGGAGAACAACCCATGGTGAGCCTGATCATCTGTTGGACACACTGTGGTTTGTTCTGTGAATAATGCACAGTGTGTGAGTTATTCAATAAATGGAAGTTCAATTGTCATAACTTCATAACATAAGTGCTAATGACAGTTACAAAAATATCCTAAAGATGTGCAGAAAAATTGCAGAACACATCATGTAGTCCATTGAAGATGCCCTCCTGCCCCCCCCCCCCATCCCGACATAATTGAACCATTTCTCTAAGGATGAATTTACTTAGGCATCGGTGGACAACTTTGATCATGTAGACTGTTCATCGCTTTCTGGAATACTGAGTAATCACGACACTGTTCAAACATTTTCCCAATTGAAACCTATGTTTGTATCATCAAAGCTGCCTGTATCATGCAGCTATTCAAAGCAGGCTCCATAGGTTGGTAGCAGAATGTTGATGCCAAAGAATAACACCATTTGTCTTGCCTCCTGGCCATTGGCAATTTACAAATAGAACTCCAGTTAGAGGATCATTAGCTTTGTCTCAAACAAAAAATAAACACAGAGAATAAAATAGAGTTTAGTGAAAGCAGCCTTCTGGTGGAGGAAGATGACATCCTTGTACCCACATCAGCTGGATGTTGTATATTACATTCACATGCCAATGTACCTGTAATGCCTGTCGGGATCCTACCAGTTCTTCTTCGTGGTCTCTGTGCATCACACATATGGGCTCTGCGCCTGCACGGGCCCTCGATCAGAATTTTTTTTTTCTATAACTGAGGCATTTGGGTGGGAACCCCTCCCCCATACTGAACTGGGCATGCTCCGGGAGTTCCCGCCCAGCCCTCAGTTCTCTTTCGTCCGCCATTGTGGCAACACCTCGTCAAATTTGTTCCTGAGAGAACTTCATTTTGAGGCGTTTTCGTCTTCATTTATTTCTTTTATTTCTTTTCAAAAAATTTTGTGAACGGATGGCCCTTAAGGCTCCGTTCCGAAAGTGTACGACTTGTGGGAGCAAACTCCCTCCTTCAGATGGCCATTCGTTGTGCCTCATCTGTTTAGGAGAAGGCCACGTCGTGGAAACCTGTGCCCTTTGTCAGGGGTTCTCCAGGCAAACAAGGAGGCATAGGGCAGATTACCTCAAGCTCTCCTTTGGAGTAAAGCACTCTAGTCAGTGGATTCGCCGATGGCGACTCTATCCGAGACGGTATGTGGACCCGTACTATCCACCTCTCGACGCCTGTTGGTGCCTCCTTCAATGAAGAAGATTGCCAAAAAGAGACCACCCTGTCATACTGCTACAAATAACAACAACAACAACAACAACAAAACAAACAAAAAACCCGTACCTTTTGGTTTAACATCTTGTGATAAGGGTTTCCCATATTCACTCAAGCTCCAAAATGTCAAAAAATTGCAGCTAAGGGCCATGCCCTTAACAGATGTTTTATTTAGGCAATGTGTATATGGTCTGGTATCCTATGCTGTGGCCAGTTCCATCTTGACCTCTACCTTGGAGGTGGATGGCTGTCAGTGGCAGAGAGCCACAGGATAATATTCAGGAAGTTTTTCCTTATACTTAATTGAAATCTAGGTAGCTAGATACTGGCCCTGACAGAATTCTGTGGTACCCCACTGGTTACTGCTCTCCAACTCGATGTAGAGCCACTAATGCTGATTCTCTGAGTGTGGTTAGCCAGCCAGTTATGGATCCACCTTACTATACTGCCATCCAAGCCAAACTTTAGCAGCTTGTCAATGAGAATGCCATGTGGAACCTTGTCAAAAGCTTTGTTGAAATCGAGATAGATTATGTCCAAGCATTCCCCTTGTCCACTAGAGTAGTTACCCTGACAAAGAAGGAGACAAGTTTTGTCTCACATGACCTATTTTTGACAAAGTCCTGCTGACTCTTAGCAATCACAGCATTGTCTTCAAAGTGTTTGAGACTGTGCTATCCTTTTTAAGAAGTCTCAGCTGGCTGCAATACTTTTGCCTTTAAGGTTTTCTTCCCATGGTATCTTCCTTACTATTTCTCCTAATTTATTAAAATTGCCCTTCCTAAAATCCATGGTTTGTGTTTGATCGGTTTTTAACAGACTATTTGTCAACATCACAAACACAACATGTGGTCTCTTGAATCCAAAGTTCCCACCACTTTAATATCTTCAATCAACTCTACTTTGTTAGTAAGAACCAAAGAATAGGCAGGATGAAGATAATGGAAGACAATAAAGTAGAATCTGATAAATACATACATACATACTGGGATTTCAGAAGAGCATGGTTTTATATCCCTTTCAGAGATGGATCACCAGCAATACACACGAGGAAGGCCTCGTGGGTAATTAAGAAGAATTTGCTCACAGTAAAGTGATAGGTAGTATCCCTCCAAAATGCACATCAGGTGGTGAGATATGGGAAGAGCGCAGGAGCGGTGCCCGTGGGCACACTCACCACTTCTTGGTCCTGTTGCCCACCTGCAAGCAGCGGGACCAAGAAGCAGCTGCTCCTTCAGGGCTCTCAAGCAGCTCCCGCCCACCCAGATTGCTCGTTTGGGCAGCTGGCAGGCTACGCCCACCGGCCGAGCCCACCACTCCTTGCTTCCGCCGCTGCGTGATGGGCGCGACCAGTGGGCATAGCTTGCCGGCTGCCCAAACCAGTAGTACGAGTGGACGGGAGAAGCCCAAGCGACCAGCGGCCTCTTGGTCCTGCTGGCCACCCTCACACTTTCCACCCACCTGGACTGCCCGCCTGGGCAGCCACCTGTGCACTGGCCTCCGTCCCCCTGCCTCCTGTTCATGCCGTTCATCTGAACAGGAGGCAGCAGGATGGAACAGGAGGCAGACGGCCACTCGCTGGCTTCCATGCCTCTCTCAGACGTCTCAAGAGACTTCCAGGATGAGGTCTCAGAGAGGCAGGGATGCTGGGTGGGGTAGAGGCATGGGCATGGGGTGGTGGGGCGCATCAGGCGGCAACCTGCCTTGGGCCAGACCTGCCAATTTGGGTGAGGGCTCCTCCAACTACATTAGGGGTGTTGTGAATAATCAAAAAGAGAGTTTGAAAAAGCAAACTTTTCACAAATAAGTGTTTCAGCCTATGAGCAGGACTCCGTTGACCTCCCAGTTCTGGCATTTCCTCAGCTGCCACCTGCACCCTCCTGTGCTCTTCCAACAACCCACCACGTCCACCTGAAGCACAGGAGGGGTGAAGCTGCATTAATGGAGGTGATGAAAAGTGCCAAAGCTCCTCAACAAAGTAACTTTTCCTGCTAACAAGCGTCACTCGGGTTCCAAGTCCCAGCATCCCTGGTGGGAAAGTCAAACCAATGGCTGTAACCGACATGAGTATTGCCATGTTCTTATCAAGGACACTGGGAGTCCCATCATCCTTCTTAGCAGAAAAGGCCAAAGTTCGCTTCACCGAGGATCTGGAGTACCTCCAGTGCAATGGCTCCCTGCTTATTTTGTGCCCCTTATGTGTGGTGGCCCCTGAGGGAGCAGAGGAAGGGTGAGGCAGTGGACCCTTCAGATATCCATGAGTGTTTTACACCTGTTCACTTGGAGTGCACAAGGAATATTTGCATGGAGACACTTGGGGCATATGCACAGGATCATGGCCTTTTCAGAGTGAGCAATAGGTTGCGTCATTAAAATATTGTGTAAGGATCTTTCAATAGACTTGCTGTTCAGATCACTCATTCTCACGCTGGTAGTGTACTGTGGACATTGCTAGTTTCCCTAACTACTGGCGATTTCCACCACCAACAGCATTGATCTGATCCTAATGACTCATAATCAGGAGCATGTCTACACAGGGCTTAATTCCATTGTGGCTGAGAACTTGCGCACCTTTGTTTAGACGACTCAGCTGCCAACGCGCAGACTAGGCTGACCAGATAAAATCCAGGTCAGGGCTCATGTAACTTTACCAGTTGTAGAGAAAAGGGAATTTCAGCCAGTGTCATTTGTATGCAATTAGTTCCTGGTGAAATGCCCTCTTCATCACAACTGTAAAAGTTGCAGGGGCCCTGCCTTCTTTTGTATCTGGTCTCTCTAGAATAGTGCCTGCAACTTTAACTGTTGTGATGAAGAGGGAATTTCACCAGGGACTAATTGCATACAAATGACACTGGCTGAAATTCCCTTTTCTCTACAACTGTTAACGTTACGTGAGCCCTGACCTGGATTTTATCTGGTCAGCCTAGCGCAGACACACTGTGGTAACTATCCAGAAGCTGCGCATTTTCGCAGTGCCGTTTTACTGCGTATTTTAACTTTGCTCCACAGTCGCTATGGTTCTCTGTGCATGTGTCATTGGTGGGATTTAGGACAATGGGTAGGCTGACCATATGAAAAGGAGGACAGGACTCATGTAACTTTAACATTTGTAGAGAAAAGGCAATTTCAGCCCACGTCATTTGTATGCAATTTGTACCTGGTGAAATTCCCTCTTCATTGTAACAGTTAAAGCTGCAGGGGCCCTGCCCTCTTTTGTATCTGGTCACTCTAGTATAGTGCATGCAGCTTTAATTGTTGTAATGAAGAGGGGGATTTCACCAGGTACTAATTGCATACAAATGATGCTGGCTGAAATTCTCTTTTCTCTGCAACTGTTAAAGTTACATGAGCCCTGTCCTCCTTTTCATATGGTCAGTCTAACAATGGGTGTACTTTGGGCATTGACTGGCAGAAGGGGAAGCCGCATGAGTGTGGGGAAACCAGAGGTCTAACCCTGTCTTTCCGGAAGTAAGTCATTGCCTTCAATTGGCATTTGGAAGGTGCAACAGCAGAGGGGTCTGGAGAATTCCTTTGCCAGCCCTTTTTCATTAAACATGGACTCAGTCACTGCCTCTCACTTATTTATCAAGTGTTGGGTAATCATGCTTACTCTGAAGTAGGGATGGGCAAACTGAGCCCCGGGATGTGCTTTGTAAACTCCTCTCTCTCTTCTTTCCCTGCCCCCTGTCGGAGTGGCAACCAGAGCTAGGAGAGGAAAATTATTAGTAGTACTGCTGCTGCTCAGTCATTCACAATATTGGGCTTAGGACCGCCCCTCCCACTGCAGGGAGAGAGAGGTGCAAGAGGTTGGATGTTTGCACGTCTACTAAGACTTAACTCCTCCATTTTGCTTTGTGAGCATGGTTGGGGCGAAGCCTGTTGATTCAAAGCTTCTCAGCTATGATGGAGCACAGCTGAGAGAGGTTGGGTGCCTGTTGATTCAATGCTGCATAGCTTCAAGGAGGCATCGTTTCACTGCTAAGGAGTTGAGCGGAAAAAAACAATACTTTTGGAGTCCCATCATTAGTTGCTGTTTCCTGCACATTAAGGCTCTGTAACCCGTGAATGTTTAGACAGCACCCAGCATAATTGCCCCAGATTAATTTTAATTTAATTTGCTCCATGGCATTTTTTTCCTAGGGCACCTGGTTGGGGAAGTAACTGACTGTTTCCCCACATAACACTGAGCACTGGGGGGTGGGGGTTGCAGAGGGAAATGAACCTGTTAATCTCAATGGGGCCCCATGTCCGATCACTCGCTGCTGCGATTTTTGGGCAGGAGGAAGAGGGTTAGTTTGTGGTTGGGACTAGAGGAGCTGAGGCAGCAGCAGCCCTGCTGCTGGCATAGAAAAACCGATCCATTGGCCTACTTCCATAGAAACTTCCCCATGCAGAGGAGCAAGGAGAGGGGTAGGAAGCAAGCTGTTTTCATTGGCAGAGCAGCATCAATGGGGCTAATGACCTCCACTTCTACTAGGGAGTCCTTCCACTCTAGCCCATAGTAAAGTGGTTTTGATGGAAGTCTGACCTTTGAAAAGGTTTACTCCACTTTTCTTGCTTCGTCTGCTGCTGATGGACCAAAGCTAATTTCATTAAAATCCAGATCATAGCCCAATGCGAATCTCATTCCATTCTCATGTAGACACACACACACCTTTACCGGTTGTAGGTAGGTTGCAATCCACACAAGGATTGTTGGCCAAAAGGAGTATAGAAACTATCAAAATTCACATTTATTGAATGCATTTCCCTGTCCCTTATTTCCATCTCTGGCATGGCACTGCAAGTTGCCATTGTGTGATAAAGAAATATGGAAGAACGGAAGAGGTGGAGACAATCACAAGACCTTTTGGGGTCACCCTTTCCCTAACATCTGACACCCAGGGCACAGAGCAGTTAGTCATGATTGTTTTTTGCCCTTCCTCTTTTTCCCAAAACCCAGAGGAAATGGGAGCAGAACCAAAGGGTGCGCCCTGAGGAGGCTTCTACCCCAGACATCTGTCTCTTTCTATCTTTATATACAACTCAGGAGGAGAACTGTTCATGTTCCTCAGTGGCTACACAATGCAACCTCAATGAAAGAAGCACAGCCCCAAGGAAGATTAAGAAAAACAGTGGAATATCCTTAAAAAATAATAATAATTGTGGTTTGAATTTATTTCTCTCATCTTTTCCAAAACAGAGGGCTGTGACTATCCCCGTATAGAAAATGGAAAATTAGATGATTATTATGAAGCGAGGAGACTCAACAACATTCCAGTAACACTTGGACATTCAGTTCAGTTCAGCTGTGATCCTGGTTTTCTGACACAACGCTGGTATGAAGCGGAATGGGCTCAGTGTACCAGATCGGGCTGGCGTCCATACCCAAAATGCTTCAGTAAGTCAATGTTTTCCTTGCATTTTCTTCTCTTTTCAGGAATAGAAATTATCACACATAAATTAAATATGCCTCTTCCGTGCAATTTTAATCCAGTTTTGTGGAAAGATGCGGGCTGCTGCTCAGCATTCTATTTCCGGTTGTAAACTTAAAATGCATTTTTTTTAAAACAGTGAATGAGACAAATATTTGTTTCGAGACATGTATTTTATGGTACTCTTTGCGAGCCAGGATTGGTTCCTGCTCATTATCAGAGAGTATTCTACCGTTTCAAAACCTGCCCCTTTAAGGCCAGAGTTAAAGCTATTTTGTGTTGGTTCAAGCTCCACACAAAACAAGGGACTGAAAGCTGAGGCTGATGGCTTAACAGACATTCCCTGTGATCAGTTATGATGTAGTGAAGGGTGACCGTATGGAAAAGAGGACAGGGCTCCTGTATCTTTAACTGTTGTATAGAAACGGGAATTTCAGCTGGTGTCATTTTTATGCTTGCAGCACCTGGTGAAATTCCTTCTTCATCACAACAGTTAAAGCTATAGGAGGCCTGCCCTCTTTTGTATCTGGTATACTAGAGTGACAATGTCACAATTTTTGCTTGCTTAAAACAAAACCACCATACACTCAGTTATCTTTAGTCTTTCTGGCCCAAATTCTGATGGGGAGGATGGAATGCCACTTTAAAATCCATAAAGTAGTTTATTTTTAGAACTTGCTTTGACATGTTTCATTACTTGTTCCATCATCAATCCCAGTGGTGATTGGAAACACAGATACAAGAACCATAGTCCAAGTTATTAGCTGAAGTCCTACTCTCACTCTTATTGCATCAGAGGACATCTCCCTCCATCTCCCACTGTGTAACCCATCCTGCCAGCTACTAGTGTAAACAACAAATGGACATGGCTCAGCTCACAGGAGGATTCCTCTAGCAATACAGTCATGCTCAGAGTCTTCATAGAATAATACAGGACCAGGACAATGTACAATATCTTTATTGGTCCAAGGCCCTCTATCCCCCATCTGGATTTAGGCTCCCTTATTGGGTTCCAGAGCGAGGGAAAGAGAGAGAGAGTACAGTGAGACAAAGATGGTGAGAGGGATAGCTGTGGAATGGGGAAACAGTAAAAAGGAGGCTTAGATCATAGGTACAGAGAGATCTGCGAAACAGAGGAAGAGAGGAGGGTGTATGGACAATTGGCCTTTTCTTATTAGCCTTTAATGAAAGGTAATGTTGATGGGACGGCCCAACGATTGTTTCCCCCTGACTTCTTCCCTACAAGCTCCAAAGGTATGGGTTGGGCTCTGGCTGCCCATTGATTGGCAGAACGTTTCAGTTTTTCACAGAAAGATTCAGTCCCTGCCTCCTTGGTTCCTCCTCCAGCTCATGTTTCCCAGCCTCTCTTTTCTGCCTGCTGAAGGCAGACATTGTTTTTGGAGCTCACAAACTGTAAGAGGAGAAACGCAGAAGAAACTCCTGACAGGGAGTAAGGTAGCCTCCCTCCACCCACACCCCCAATTTAAGAGGTACTCGGCGCTGGGGTGGATTGTTTGGGTTGGTCCTCTACTCTCCCCCCAGGATTCTTCCATACTGGAGCTGCCCAAAAGGCCCATGATCCGTCCTTATCCCACCTGCATCCCCTAGTTCAGAGGAGACCCAGAGTTGGCGGCTCTTTTTCATGAGGAAAGGCTCTTCCCTATGCCTGGCAGAAGGGCTCTCTCTCTCCGACGTTGAAAGGACCAGCCCTGCCAGAGATTCAAGACCGTGCCCCCTACTAAAAGGGCCGGGTTTCTTGTCTTTCCACCGTGGAGCAGTTTGGAAGGGAGGGAGCAGACGCTCGTGCAAACCAGGCCAATATTCATGCATATTGGAGCTGCTTTGCACCTTCTGTCAAGGATGATTTCTTGGAAAAGCAATTCCATTTCTGGTATGTGGTGACACAACCACAGGGATGTGTAAAAGGCTTGGCAGATTCAGTCCCATGTTTAAATCGTGATATCCGCACTGAAAAAAACCAAGTTTAAATGGCGTTGGGAAAGTTCATAAGAGATCGAAAGTGCTTGAAATGAGTGATTACAGTAATGTTAATCTATTGTTCCTTTGTCAAAAAAAATCTTCAAATAATTTTTTTTTTTAAGTTTCGCATAATAGGACTGAAGGGAAACAAATACAAACAAATACAAAAGAGGTATTTTTCGGTCCCATTCAGAATATAGATAAAGTCTATATTGGCCTGGTTTGCACAAGCGTCCACTCCCTCCCTTCCAAACTGTTCCATGGTGCAAAGACAAGAAACCCGGCCCTCTTAGTAGAGGGACGGTCTTGAGGCTCTGGCAGGGCTGGTTCTTTCAACGTGGGAGAGAGAGAGAGAGAGAGAGCTCAGCCTCTTTCACCTGAGTTTTACCCCCCCCCCCCCACCTCCTATGAAATGCCAAAAATGGAATAGTTAAAACTTTCTGGCCCAGCTATAAATAACCATAAGAAGTATGGTTTGCACCTGAACTGCAAATTGAACAGGCAGGCACAGAGGCCTTAATAAGAGCAGAAGAGCCATGCTGGATCAGGCCAAGCTGCCTGCTGAAATCCCCCAAGTAGGACCTGCATCCTCCCACTCGTGTTCTGCAGCAACTGGTATACAGAGACATGTGGCCTCTGATACTGGAAGTGGCATATAGCCATCAGGACTAGTAGCCATTGCCCCCAAACTAGCTGTCACATGGCTACCAGTGTTGTTATACATTGATGACTCTGTCTTTTTGTCACAATCAATATGGGGACTATATTGTTTATTGAAGTTCTTTACCCAGTTTTGTGACATTAATGATTAATGACCCGAAAACCAAAATCTTAGTGTTTTCAAAGCATAGAAAATTATATAGGTGGGCTATCAATAGAAATCCAGTAGAACAAGTATATTATAATAAATAACTTGGTATTTATTTCCCTCATATTTTAAAATGGAGCCTTCAAAGATCATCTACACTCTATTTATTTACTGCATTTTTATACCGCCCAATAGCCGAAGCTCTCTGGGTGGTTTACAAATATTGAAAGCATAAAAACCATTCAAATTATAAGACAACGACAGTGCAAAAACATAATTTAAAATACAGTATAAAACACAACCAGGATAAAAACCGAGCAGTCATGCAGAAATTGATAGGGATTTAAAATACGAATTTAAACAGCAAGGTTAAAAATCAAAATGAAGAACTGTTAAAACACTGTGAAAATAAAAAGGTCTTCACCTGGTATCTAAAGGAGTATGATGTAGATGCCAGGCAAATCTCTTTGGGGAGCTCATTCCACAGCCGGAGTGCTACAGCAGAGAAGGCCCACCTCCTAGTAGCCACCTGTCTCATTCCCTTGGCAGGGGCTCACGGAGAAGGACCCCTGTAGATGATCTTAGGGTCTGGGCAGGTACATATGGGAGGAGGCGTTCTTTCAGATAACCTGGCCCCAAACCATTTAGGGCTCTTGTTGGTACGAAATAGCCTAGCAGCTCTCCAAAGATTCTACTTTTCAAAGCGTGGTTGATTAATACATATGGCTTTACAGGTATTAAATGGAAAAATTATAACCCAGCTCTTACCTGAGGTAGCCATTTGGATACATGGTATAAATACTGAGGTTGAAGGATTTCAGTCAATCTGCATATGTAGATTTTATGCAAATCACATCTCTATTTTTTATGGTAAGGCATTTCTTCTTTTTTGGTAGTTCATAAGTGGCCACTCAAATCTGAGTCCTCATAAGAGTGAGGAAATGGTTGAAGTGTTGTTGTTCTGCACTGTATAGATGCTAATGGAACATCTGTGCTTGGTAGTTTTGCCCTATCTGGACATGTTGTTTCTCGGCTCTATCTTCGCCCTCTTCAGCCATCCTTCTCATCCAGTCACTATTTTGTTCCTGTCACCAAAATGAAAGTATGATAGTCATTTGTGTATGTCAGCTGCTGAATCACAGATGTTGTTTGCAAGTGTTTTTTTCCAGACAAAATTCCAGTTTTCAAATATTTTCTTTTTAATTTGCAAAAGTACATGCACAAAATTTTTGAACTGCGTCACTTAAAATACAGCATCTACAGCAAGGATCAGCTTATAATCACTATAATGTGCTTTCATGAATGCTATAACATAGCTACTCTTCTTGCCCTTAGAAATATGTCGAGATGATGTACAAGTGCCACATGGTCGGCTCCAACGTTCCTACTGGCCGAAAACCTACCTAGAAGGTCAAGAGAATTCATATTCATGTGAGAGGGAATACTCTCCTACAGATCCAGAAGCAAAGGCCAGGTGCACAAAAGATGGGTGGTCACCCAATCCACTTTGTGCCCCAGAAGGTAAGCTTTTTAGAATGTCCTCTTACCTGGCAATCTGCAGTTTGCGAAACTAGATGTTGCCTTCCCTATTTTGCAGGGTTTTCTTTTTTGGAGTGGGAGTGTCTCCCAGCTACAGGAGAGTTGAACAAGGTGTTTACATACAAGTGGAAACACATGACGATTTACAAGGAGGGGGTGCCAAGGAGGCCCCTGCAGCACCCATCACCTCCGTGACATCTCTTCACATGCAAACACAGTTACTAACATTCTGGAGGCAGGGGGCAGGGTTCACATGTATGCACATGTGTACACAAAACCATGCATAGGGGGTGGTTATAGCTGGGCTTGGGAGCAAGCAAAGCTCTCCATAACCTCCCTCTCCTTGCTATTCCTGTTGCTGCTACCGTTTGCTCAGAAAAGGAAGGTAGAGAGGAGTAGTGGGTTGCCCTTTCTCTCTGTGTTTGTCCCTCACTCCATTATGCTGGTTGACAACACTGTTCTTTGGAACAGTGAGATGCAGAGGGCCATCGGTTTGATTGCACCTGAGTGCCCTGTCTGGTGCTGTGGTGCCTGTGCTGCTCGCTGGTATACTGGGGAGCTGTGGTCAGTGAAACAGCCTAGATGAAGCGAAAATGACCGAGCACACTCTAGAGCACATAATCGTGCCTATTGCATGGCAGTGCAGGCAGCAAAGGAGGCTTACTTTGCTTCCTCTATTGCATCCTAAAGTAGTTGTCTAGCAAAGCATTTTCAAGTTGTCCAAGGGTTGTTAACACTCTCCCCCCAAATGGCAGCCTGGTCCTCTCAAGGACCCACTGCGATCTTTTTGCATCGCACTTGCAGGACAAAAGTGCTTGGCTCCCCAGCGAACATGATGTCGCTGTTAGTGCAGTTCCAGTAGAAGTGTCTGACACCACCATCTACCTGAGTTTGTGGGATCCGTTTCAGCTGCTGTGGCCTGATGATGCGGACAAGGTGTTTGCAGCAATGCAACCGACTGCAGGGTTGATTTCAGAGAGTAATTTTGATGACCATACCTCAGCTCCTTGGCAGCTCAGCTGTGGTGTACCGCAGGGTACAATCTTGTCCTCAGTGTTGCTTAATCTACATGAAGCCATTGGGTGCGGTCGTTAGGGGATGGGGAGCAAATTGCCATGAGTATGCTGATGATACGCAGCTGTATTTCCCTGTGACATCTGAATCAGGAGACACTGTGCAAGTCCTGGATCGTACCTAAACTCAGTGATGGGCAGGATGAGAGCTAATAAACTGAAGCTGGATACTGGCATGATGGAAGCTCTGTGGGTGAGTGGTTCCCAAGTCCGAGAGATAGATTCATTGCCTGTTCTGGATGGGGTTGCACTCCCTCTGAAGAATCAGGTTTGTAGTTTGGGTGTATTCCTAGATCCATCATTGCTGCTGAAGGCCCAAGTGGCCATGATTGCTTGGAGTGCCTTCTACCAGCTTCATCTAACTCGCCAACTCTGGCCTCTCCTGGACAGGGATAGCTTGATCACAGTGGTACAGATGCTAACAACCTCAAGACTAGATTACTGCAATCCACTCTATGTGGGACTTTCCCTAAGGCTGCTCCAGAACTTGGAGCTAATTCAGAACACAGCAACTCGGCTGTTATCAGGGAACTGCTCCTTTTCAGCATGCAACTTCTTTGCTGAGGGAACTACACTGGCTACCTATTTGCTACCAGGCCAGGTTTAAGGTTCTAGTGCTAGTGCTAGTGTACAAAGCCCTAAAGAACTTGGGACCAGAATGCCTGATAAAGTGCCTTCTCCCTTACCAACCTTCCCGGTCACTGTGGTCATTAGATGGCATATTCCTGGTGGTTCCACATGGGCCCATAACCCAATTGGAGTCCACCTGGAGAAGGGCCTTCAGAAGGGCCTTTTCTTTGGAATTCTCTGCCCCTGGAGGTCAGGCAGGTGCCAACCTTGTGTCGCTTTCGATGCCTCCTGAAAATAGTTCTATTCCAGGAAACATTCCTTAATTGACCAGCCATGGTTTTATAGGCATTCTGTTTAAAAAACAAAAAGAGAAAAAGTTTTAATCTTTTTACCATTTTACCCTAATGCTCACTGTTCTGAAACATTTTAGATGTGGAGCAGTATACAAATGTTGTAGATAAATAAATGACAGAATAGTAAATTAAGAATAACAATGTTTTTTATAATAATTGTTTTAATTTTGTATCTTAACAAAGTTTTGTATCTTAAAAATGTCTTAGATCACATTTTATTATAATTTTATATTATAATGTTTGCAATGCTGCAGTTTTTGTATTTATTTCAATGAATTGTTGTGAACTGCCCAGAGAGCCTCGGCCATTGGGTGGCTTCGAAATGAAATATATAATAAAATAATAATAAATGATAAGGACAAGCTAAATGATGTAATATGGTTCCCGGCCAAAGCACTGGCTGCACCTCCTACAGCTTGCTACATGGCTGAGGAAATGGCTTCTCTGTGTGTAGGGTTTCCTGGCTGGAGACAGCCCTTGTGCACCCAAGACACTCCCCGCTCAGAACAGCATTCCTCCATTCAGTGCCTCAGTAAGTTGAGTTTGCCTGCCCCACATTTTCCCCCATTGGGGATGATATAGGGCAGCTCAAGATGCTTTGACTAGGTGCCAGCTGGAGGAGTGTTATCCCATCTGGAACCTTGGTTGGTGAGAGGGTTCACCTGTCCTCACTTTTTCCCCATTGGGGAGGGTGTGGGGCTGATTTGGAGGGGGAATGCTGAGCTAGGTGAATCCACACCATTAGCTCTAATCTGAAATAACAATGGGGATTACTGTCCCCACTGTGGGGTGGAGGAGGCGCCTCGCTCAAGGCCCCACTGGCCAGATGAGCCAGCCCAGCAGGCCAAAGTTGGCCTGTGGATCAGAGGTTCCCCCTCCCTGCTCTAGCCTAGAGAATTCATACCACAAAAGAGTGTAGTTTTTAAGGACACTTTCTTCAAAAACAGGTAATTCTTTCTTAATTTTTGCAATAAAAAATCTTAGACACAAAATTAAAATAAACATATTATTGGCCAAATTCCACACTTTGTCTTACAGTTTGTGGTTCTTCGGGGGGAAACAATGAAAATGTTGTTTGATATTTGATCCTAAATAGAAACATAAATATTTATCAGTGACATGGGGAGGAAACATGCTTAACATTTTTTAAAGGGAACACAAAACTCTTGTCAAATTTGTGGAATGATTCTTAGGTTAATTTTTTTGGTTAAAAATCAGCTCTCATAAAGGCTGAGTTGCATAACTTCATCAGACAATATTTTTATTGATAAATTCATAAAATATTGTCTCTCTGTTATAATGGGACTGGACTTCACAACTGGCTAGTAGAAACTAACACTTGTCTCCCTAGCCCATCCATAATTTCTTGACCCTTCTAATATCTTCCTTTTTTCCTATTAGAAATACCACATACGTGTGAAAAAGTCCCTGTGCTTCATGGCTTCTTCTTTGAACTAAGGGAAACGTTTTCTCTCAGTGAGAGAGTAAAATATCGCTGTCAGGGTGGCTTCACAACATTAGAAGGACAAGACACAGGAGTGATACAGTGCCTTGCAAAAGGATGGGAGCCAGAGCCAAAGTGTGTCAGTAAGTAGTTGAATGAGTAATGAATTTTATGGTATTCAAGGAGAGACATGAAGCTTTGTTCCAGAATTTACTTTGGGCTTAGACCTGAGTCAAACTGCACAACCTCCAAGTTGGTCTGAGTTGAACCACGTTGTTTTCCGAAGTGCTAAATAAGGGCCTGAACCAAATCTTGTGGTCAGTGCACACCCCTTGTCTGTTACGATAACCATTTCTAACTTAGTCAGACTCTGGCTACACAGGTCCCAGCATTACCCATTTCTACTTTTTGGAGGAGAGGAGCTGGTTCGGTGAAATGGCATGGCAGTGTTCTTTTGGCTGGAAACATCTCTTGGAGAGCCTCAACTAAGAATGAAGTCATGACGTCGCTTCAAGACCAAGTTTCTTTTTGAAATAAAATGCTTGCAACTTAAATGTTTGCAAAGTTAACATTGTTGCTATGAATATAGCAACTCACAGAATTGACTGTTTCTTCAATACGCTGCACACAGAAAATGCCACAAAAAAGAATAGCAATAGACATCCGAAGTTAAACCAGAGTCTCCGTATAGATTGTCTTCTTTCCTGGGACACAATATTGACACATTCATTTGCAGTTTAGGGCTGCAATCAAGCTAGGAATAAACTTGGTTTATAAGCTCCAGGCCACAGGCCTTGTTTCTTCCTATCTGTCAAGCAGCCCAAAGCTCATTATGCAGAACAAAGGGAGACTGTTTGCCCATGTTCATTAGCAGTCCTTGATCATCTCTTTGGAACTGTAACTTGGGTGACCTTTTCACTTTCCAATTATTATTTTTTTTTTTATTTCATTTCTAACCCGCCTCTCCATCCAGATCGATGCGGGGAACAACAATAAATATAAATATAAAAACAATAAAATAGATAAACCATTAAAACAGATAAAAACAAATACATTATTAAAAACAAATTAAAAATGAACTGGGTAGGCCTGCCGGAAGAAAGCAGTCTATGGCTCTCTTAAATTAAGAAGACTGCTAATTTGTCGAATCTCCTCCGGCAGGCCATTCCACAGTCTGGGAGCGGCAGAAGAGGAGGTCCTCTGGGTAACACTCACCAGCCTAGTTCTGGCTGACTGGAGTAAATTCTTCCCAGAGGACCTGAGTGTGCGGGGCAGATTATATGGGAGAAGGCGATCTCGCAGGTAACCTGGATCCAAACCATGTAGGGCTTTAAAGGTAATAACCAACACTTTATACTTTGCCCGGAATCTAATTGGTGTTATGTGGTCACCTGGCTGCCATATTATGACATTTCTTCATAAGGATGTCTAGTTTTGGCTAGTGAGCGACTTTGTTTATTTGTTTGTTTGTTTTCATTCCAAGGCTGTTACTCCCCCATTCTTTTTCTCATCTTGGTTCAGATAAAACTTTTCTTTAATTTGAAACTTGTTGTGTGACAAGCCCAAAGGGGGATGCTTTGCTCGCACACACACACACACACACACACTTGCCACTCTTAGAGCTTCTCTACATGTGTGATTTATTGCATGCTCATGATTGGCCACTAACAGAAGTTTGAGGGTCCTTTACGTGATGTCGTCAACCTCTAGGATGTCTTCAGTGCTTTTCTCCAGTAATCTCACTTTTTTTAAAAAATAATACTAATATGGTGATAATGCAGTAGTTAAAATTACTGTGTGATGTGTGTAAAGCTGGCATAGTGCTATAATGCCACCACTTGGTGGAAATATTTCATTGAACATATAACATTATTGAGAGAAGTTTTCAATTCAAAACCACATCGCTGCCACCGAAGGAGCCAGTGCCAGTTTCCCCCCTTAATGTTGAGACACCATTACACTGTGTGCTGTGTCTAAGGCAGAGGTTGTAGTGGGAGGGGGTAGAACCCACTGGGAACTACACCCTTGCCTCCCACTGCTAACTTTACCATGGGAGTAGCCAAACCAGCAGCGATTTTGCTTGAAATTAAGGCACACGCTTCCCTAATACACCGTGTTTGGAAGCATAATCCACTTCCTGGAGGCTTCTGCGAGTGCAATCTTGCTTGAAAACAGGGCGTGAATACACTTGTGTGTACCAGTGCACATTTGCACCTAAGTATTTCCTTTCCAAATCCACATTTTCATGCTTTAGCCTATTAGGGAAAATGTGTGTTTCGATTGTGGAAAATGTATAACATTAAACAAAAAACCTACAGTTTACAAAAACAACGTTAAGGCTCTACAGTTTCCAACCAAGCACCTAAAAGCAGGGAAATTGTGACTTAAGGCTCACATGCCTTAACGCCACATCCTCCGTAAGGAGGCAGAAATTGAAATTGAAATTCTCATAAAGCAGATAAATCATGAGGACAGGATGGAAAATACGATATGCAGAGGTGACTGTGGGGTTGTGGAAAACTGATGATGAACAACTTAGGGCCATCTACTTCTCTTTTTTAGAGCATCTTCTCATGTTGAGAGTTGCAACTCAACACATCTGATGGGCACCAGGTTGGGGAAGGCTTTTCTAGACCAAGGGCAGGCAGAATGTAGATCTCCAGATGTTTTGGAGTTCAACTCATAAAAGCCCCTACCATCATGGGCAGTAATCAGGAATGCTGGGAGTTGATGTCCAAAACATCAGGATAGATCTATTTTCTGCCTACATCTGTTATAAAGCTGAGGTTTAGACTTACAGCGGCTTTTCCCCTCTGCAAGGGTGGGGGACCCATTAAGATGGTCCGCCCCCGGAGGCTAATGGATCCAGATGGTTTCCAGAGGGCTCTGGGGAGTTTTCCGGCTGATAGGGCTGGCTCTCCTGTCGAAACCCTGGTTGATCTGTGGAATGCAGAAATGACCCGGGCAGTTGACACGATTGCTCCTGAGCGCCCTCTCCTGTGTAGAGCTCGAACGGCTCCGTGGTATACCCCAGAGCTGAGAGTGATGAAACAAAACAGGAGACGGCTTGAGGGCAGATGGAGACGAACTCCTGATGGATGCAATCAAACACTGGTAAGTGCTTATGGTAAGCTGTATTCAGGGGCAGTGAGGGCAGCAAAAAAACAATACTTTGCTGCCACTATTCAATCATCAACCTGCCACCCAGCGGAGCTTTTCAGAGTTGTCCGGGGGCTTTTACATGCTGGCCCCAAGGACATGGTAGAACCATCTGAGGCCCGCTGTAATACATTTGCTGGGCACTTCCAGAATAAAATCTCTGGCATCCGTCAGGACTTAGACTCCAGTGTTATAGCAGATGAATCTAGTGAGGTATCCAGAGCACAGGCTTGTCCTGTTTTCTTGGATGAGTTTCAGTTGGTGCAGCTCGAGGATGTTGACAAGGTGCTTGGACAGGTTCGTGCAACCACTTCCATATTGGATCCTTGCCCCTCTTGGCTAATAAAAGCTAGCAGGGATGGAACAACTGGCTGGGCCAGGGAAGTGATTAATGCCTCTTTGCAAGAGGGAGTGGTCCCAGGCCTCCTGAAAGAGGCGGCAGTGAGACCACTCCTAAAGAAATCTTCCCTGGACCCTGAAAATCTGAATAACTACAGGCCAGTAGCAAATGTTCCATTCCTGGGCAAGGTCCTGGAGCGGGTGGTTGCGAGCCAGCTCCAGGCACTCTTGGATGAGACTGATTATCTGGATCCATTTCAGTCGGGTTTCAGGCCTGGTTTTGGTACGGAAACAGCCTTGGTCGCCCTGTATGATGACCTATGTCGGGAGAAAGACAGGGGGAGTGTGACTCTGTTGATTCTCCTTGATCTCTCAGCGGCTTTCGATACCATCGACCATGGTATCCTTCTGGCACGACTGGCTGAGTTGGGAGTGGGAGGCACTGCATTGCAGTGGTTCCGCTCCTACTTGGTGGGTCGGCTCCAGAAGGTGGTGCTTGGGGAACATTGCTCGGCCCCGTGGATTCTCCAGTATGGGGTTCCGCAGGGGTCAGTTTTGTCCCCCATGCTGTTCAATATCTACATGAAACCGTTGAGTGCAGTCATCCGGAGTTTTGGAGTGCGTTGTCATCAGTATGCTGATGACACGCAGCTCTATTTCTCCTTTTCATCTTCATCAGGCGAGGCTGTGGATGTGCTGAACCAGTGCCTGGCTGCGACAATGGACTGGATGAGGGCTAATAAACTGAAACTCAATCCAGACAAGACTGAGACGCTGTTGGTGGGTGGTTCCGCTGACCGGATGGAGGGTGTTCAACCTGTTCTGGATGGGGTTGCACTCCCCTTGAAGGAGCGGGTTCGTAGCTTGGGGGTTCTCCTAGAACCATCTCTGTCACTTGAGGCGCAGGTGGCCTCAGTGGCACGGAGTGCCTTCTACCAACTTCGGTTGGTGGCCCAGCTACGTCCCTATCTGGACAGGGATAACCTGGCTTCAGTTGTCCATGCTCTGGTAACCTCCAAGTTAGATTACTGCAATGCACTCTACGTGGGGCTGCCTTTGAAGGTGGTTCGGAAGCTGCAGCTTGTGCAAAATGCAGCGGCCAGATTGATAACTGGAACCAGTAGGTTCGAACATATAAGACCTACTCTGGCCCGCTTGCATTGGCTGCCTGTATGTTTCCGAGCCCGGTTCAAGGTGCTGGTTTTAACCTATAAAGCCTTACACGGCTTGGGACCACAATACCTGATGGAACGCCTTTCCCGACATGAACCTACCCGAACACTACGTTCAACATCTAAGGCCCTCCTCCGAGTGCCTCCTCCGAGGGAAGCTCGGAGGTCGGCAACAAGAGAGAGGGCCTTCTCTGTGGTGGCTCCCCAATTGTGGAACGATCTCCCTGTCGAGGCCCGCCTGGCGCCAACATTGTTATCTTTTCGGCGCCAGGTCAAGACTTTCCTCTTCTCTCAGGCATTTGGCAATATCTGAGGAGCCTGGGTCTGTTTTGTTTTGTTTTTGTAGGTTTTTTTTGTTTTTTTTTTGTTTGTTTTTTGTTTTTGTTTTTTTGAAGTGTTGAAGTGGTTTTTAAATGTACAGATTGTGTGTATGTTGTATGTTTTTGCTGTTTTAATTTTTGTATATTGTTTTTAATTGTTTTTAATCCTATGTAAACCGCCCAGAGAGCTTCGGCTATGGGGCGGTATACAAATGTAATAAATAAATAAATAAATAAAGCCAGTGACCAGAGATAAAACCTTTTTATGATTGCCTCATGAAAAGGTAGCATTTCATGTTTTGTGTTTGCATTTGGAGACAACTTGAACAATTGTTCCACTGGAATTAAAAATCCCTGATTAATTCTGGAAGCACACAAGATAATACAGGAAAATATTCTATATTAGAATAAGTTATAATTTACAATATCAATTATTATAGCTCATTTTATGCTAGCTGCTTTTATTTCCTGTTTGGATCGTAAAGTAGCAGATTGTGATCAAGTTTGTGGTCAGGTTTCAATCCTGCACAGGCTGCATTCACATCCCTAGATATTTACTCAAAAGTAAGACCCATTGAATTTCCTTGGTTCTTGAAAAGCAACATACTTGCTTTTAGATTTACCACTCTCAGTCCATGAGGTTCATCAGGTGAGGGTTTTATTGCATGCTCACTAGTGTCCACTTACAGATGTGTGCGCGTCCTTTAGACAATGTCGTCCACCTCCTGTGTGCCTTCTGCTCGTTTTTCCGTCGCAAAATAGACTCCCAAAATCCAACTTTTTATTTTAAATGGAATGTGCCGTGATTTCCTGCTGTGTGCAGGGAAAATTGTGCGATAAAACGCCCCCTGAATTGGCCACCTGATCTTTGTTTACTTCCTTTTTCCTGTCTGGGTAAAAGAGGAAGTAATGAGGGACAGAAGCAGGGTTGGAGAAGTGACAGTAAGGAAACACGATTTTCCACTGTGTGATAACACTCTAGGTGTGCTATGTATGCCTGCTCCATCTGTCCCTATAGTTCTCTGCAGTGCCCAGACATAGGAGGTCAGTAAATTAAATGCAGGGATAGAGGGTAGTGGTTGCTGTAGGACATGGACCTGCCAGGAATGGTGAGGTCAGGTTTCTGGCAGACCCAGCTAGGCAACTTTATAGCTTTTTAGTCCCTCCATTTGATAGCCTGCAGGAGCACTTGCCTCATAAAGCAAATGGCCACTTTGTTAGGCTGACCAGATAAAATCCAGGTCAGGGCTCATGTAACTTTAACAGTTGTAGAGAAAAGGGAATTTCAGCCAGTGTTATTTGTATTAGGGTGACCAGATTTTGGAACCCAAAATCCCGGTCCCCCCCCCGCCAACAACCCCCCCACCAAGCCACCCCCCAAAACAACCCCCCAAGCCACCCCCCCACCCAAAACAACCCCCCCACCAAGCCACGCACTCCCAAAAAACATCAGCCCGGACCTACCGGGGCGGGTTCTCTTCTGCTGCCTCCTCCACCGCCACCGCCCCCACCGCCGCCGGGTCCCCCGCCGACTCGTAAGGCCAGCGGCCGCACGGAAGAGGCAGGGGAGGGCCGAATCCGGAAGTGACGTAATCGGCCCTCCCCTGCCTCTTCCGCGCGGCCGCTGGCCTTACGAGCCGGCGGGGGACCCGGTGGCGGTGGCGCGGCGGCGGACCCAGCGGCGGCGGCGCGGCGGACCCGGCGGCGGCAGCAGCGGCGTGGCAGCGGACCCAGCGGCGGCGGTGGACCCGGCGGCGGCGGCGGACCTGGCCGCCCCAGCAAGTAAGTGCCCCGCGCCCCGCGCTTCTTACCCGCTTCCCTCCGGTGCTCGAATCTACTGAGAAACAGGCTTCACGGCCTGTCTCTCAGTATCGCGCCAGGTGATGACGTCATCACCCGGCGCGCTACTGAGGGACAGGCCGTGAAGCCTGTTTCTCAGTAGATTCAAGCACCGGAGGGAAGCGGACACCCCTGCGGGTAAGGAGCGTGAGGCGCGAGGGAAGGCACTTACCTGCTGGGGCGGCCCTTCCCGGGCGCCGCCACCGCCGCCGGGTCTACCGCCGCTCCTTGCTTGCTGCCACCGCCGCGTGAACCCCCGCCACCCCGGTTTGTCCCCCCCGCCCCCCGGTTGGGCCGGTTCGCCCCTGGATTCCCGGTTAGGACCGGGAAATCCTGAGCCATCTGGACAGCCTATTTGTATGCAATTAGTTCCTGGTGAAATTCCCTCTTCATCATAACACTTAAAGTTGCAGGGGCCCTGCCTTCTTTTGCATATGGTGACTCTGCTATAGTCCCTGCACTTTTAACTGTTGTGATGAAGAGGGAATATCAGCAGGAACTAATTGCATACAAATGACACTGGCTGAAATTCTCTTTTCTCTACAACTGTTAAAGTTACATGAGCCCTGACCTGGATTTTATCTGGTCAGCCTACACTTTGTTTGCCTTTAATAGTCTGCGGTCCAGACCTCTTCAGAAGGGGAAATAGTGTTAAGTCATAGATTAACCATATGAAAAGGACAGGGCTGCTTTAACAGTTGTATAGAAAAGGGAATTTCAGCAGATATCATTTGTATACATGCAGCACCTGGTCACTCTAATATAGACCAGATATAAAAGAAGACAGGGCTGCAGCTTTAATTGTTCACCAGGTGCTGCATGTATACAACTGCTGAAATTCCCTTTTCTATACAACTGTTAAAGATACAAGAGACCTGTCCTCCTTTCTATGTGGTCACTCTAATTATGTGGTTGGGGTCAGTCTAAATTAACTCCAAGGATCCCTTTCTCAATGCCTCTGATCACAAAGAGATTGAGGATTTCCCCAACTCTGTAACTCTTGAAGCTACTAGGCCTGTTGAAAATAGCTTTTAAAACATAAGCAGGAAAACAGTGAATATCCCTTTGACTTTTGAAACCAATGAAAACATGCCACACAAAAAGTCTTAAGATATGAATGGCTTATGTAAAAAAGTATCTGCAAAAGAACATCAGATAGAGAAGTGAAATGTGAAACATGCAATGGTTAGAAAGAAAATACATGTGTACAGCATGCAAAATCCATTACAGTTTAACTGTTCCTAAGGCATATTAGAAAAACAGCGTGACTAGGCTAAAACAAAATCGTAGGCTCAGAAGCACTTTGAAAGTTTTCAAGTTATACTTAAAATTTACATCCGGCCCAAACTAGGTAAATGAAGTGCTTGAAGCTTTCAACTTTATAGTAGTATGGTCCAAAGTCTTTTTTTAAAAAAGGAAGGGAGCAGTGTGTGTGTGTATGAAGGGAAAATTAAAAGGAAAGTTTCTGAAAACTAGGTTATCATGGATCCAGAGGAAGGTTGAAAGAGATCTCTCCTATAATCCAGGGTGTAGAACTCAGCAAAGTCCAGTTAGGGAAAATTAATCCATGTAAAGAAAATATTTTAAACTGAAAAGTGCTGTGAAGCCCAACCTTCACCAGTGACCAAAATCAAATAGGGGGTGAAAACTACACCAAGCTGCTCAGGAGCCAGGTGCCTGGGTCAGAGACACTGGACTTGGGAAAAGATAGCCCCAAATAGTCTCAAAGCCAAAGGAAAACATGTTCCAAAAGAGAAAAGAGGACTTTTCTTCTCTCAGAAGGGAGGCAAGAAGCATGCTGAGTCTGCTCCTCAGACTTCAGGCAGCAAAACTCTCTGCCCTCATGGAAAGACAGGCCTGCTTATAAACTAAAGTTTCATTCCCATTCAATTCCATAGCTTCCCTGGTCGCACTGAGGGGATTGCTTGTCCACGTACACAAACACACACACACACACACACAGAGGTCCCAGAAGTTGACAGCTGCTGCTGCTTTCACTCCAGATGACAGTTATTCCCTCCTCCCCTCCCCCTCAACATTCCAGATGCTGTGTGATGAGCTTCCATAGGCTTTTATTGGCAACAAAAAATATTTTAAAAATAAATAAATTGAATTTTTTAAAAAAGAAATTCCATTCCACCAAGTAGAGTAGGAAGGGAATATGGAAATGGTTAATGTGTTGCAGCCATCCTGGCCCCACCAGAGTTAGGCATAAATGGTTGCCAGTACTTTTTCAGAAACACTTTTGCATGACCATGGGGTTTTTTTCTTTTCTTTTTTCTGTTAACTGCCCTTTCTCCCCCAATCTTTAATCAATTTTCCTGAAATTTTCAGGTTATGTAAAATAGGCTTTTCTTTCTGGCATATGTACATTTCAGAAGGATTGGTGAAACCTTTTATTAAGATTAGAATGACCAACCTCTCCAATTCCTCTTTTCAATGGTGGAACCTGTGTTTTCCTTTCGAACCTTAACTAAGGATCCTTAATTTTTTTCAATTTGGAAAATTAGCATTTTTCCCGATCAAAAATGCACATTTTTTTGGATTTGGGAATCATGCCTGCAGTGGTCATATATAGGAGAGAATCAGTGAGGAAGCAAAAGCATCCTATTGTGTCCAGTTAAAGCGACCTCAAAGAGGAGATAAAGGGAACATTTCTATGGGCGATGAGGGGAGGGGACTGGAGAGGCCAGCTTATCCCATTTCCCGAGGCCTCTCCAGCCTCCTTCCCTCCCCTTCCACGATGCTAGAGCTAGAGGGATGAAACAGCCCTTCTAGCTGAAATGTGGAATGGGAGGCAAGGCAGAGGTAAGGTTTGCTTCCGCCTTACCTGATGCTCATTAGCCTCTGGTTTATTAAGAATGGATCCCATAGGATTATATTCTAAACTCAATATTGTCCAGTTGATATGCCTCCTAGAGTTTTCCACATCGAGTGGCCCTCACAGATAAAGTAATGAATGAGTAGGCAAGACCACACTGAGAGGCACCACTTCTGTGCACAGCTGAAGAACAAGTCACTTTGTTCACCAAAATGTATTTATAGGTTTAGGAACATGAGAAGCTGTCTGTTGTGTCTACGTCCAACTCCCTGCTTCAAAGGAATGATATCTCAGATTCCGACTCAGAACCTGGGGATGGAATGCAGGAAATGGAGGAGCAGGAAATAGAGGAGTTACTGCAAGACGAAGTAATAGAGCCCTTTCCCACGGCAGGGGGGGAAGTAAATCCTCAAGGCAATAACGACCTTAACCAGGGAGAGAGTACTTTCTCTTCTGAGACAAAGGAGTTTAGGAATGCAGTGACGAGGCGTAGGACAAAGAGGAGGGACTTCAAACTCAAAACCGCCCGCCGCTCAGAGAGGCTAGCAAACAGGGCACTACAGACTAATTTGTCCTAATGAAATGACTCTGTTCTCTTTTCTCTCTAAGTAAGCTCAACTGCATGCCTAGGGGCTACAAAGCCTTTTGATAACCTTGTTTTCCTTGTTTTGCTGGAGGAGGGAGAACGATCGTTTTTGTGCATAATAAAGGATTTGTATCTTTCCCTTCAAGAGGTCTGTTTATTGTTCGCACCCCTTTTGTTAGAACTTACAGAGTCACGACACTGTCTTATACTGAATCAGACCATGGGTTAATTTGGCCCAGCATTGTTGATGATGATGATGATGATGATGATGATGATGATGATTTCTTACCTACCTCTCCCTTCAGATTGAGGCGGGGAACAACATCAATACAAACAATATAAAATACATAAACTGATTAAGAGCATGTAAAATTAATACATTATTAAACTCAACATAGACTAGTCACTGCTCTCCAGGGTTTTTAGGTGGGATTATTTCCTAGCCCTACCTGGAGATGTCAGGTAGGGCTAGGATATTGAACCTGGGACTTGCAAAGCATGTGCTCTACTACAGAGCTATTGTCCCACAGATGTCACCAGTGGTAAGTGATATCTGTCAGCTTGGTTGTTTCGTAGTAGCTCGGGATGGGTGAGAATTGTTTTGATAAGAACTTTCCAGACTTCACACATTTCTCCATACACATGTTGGGAAGTAGGGATGAACAAATCTCTCAGTTTCAGTTTTCTCCCACATTTGAATGTTTTAGATCTCAAGTTTGTATCCCTGCATATTCACTCATATTTGTGGTGCTGAATTAGGGTTGCTACTTCTTTTTTCTGACAGGGTCCTGCTCTTTAACAGCCAGATGGCAAGATGACAGAACATGGTCCTCTCCATGCTGGGAATAGCTGCACCTGTTAAATTTGGCCAACATAAATAGTTGAAAATTTCATTTTAGTCAATTTTTTTGATATGGACTTACTGAAATTTACCTGTTTTTTCATTAATGAGATGGAAAATACTTGTGATTTTTTAAAAATGTGAAAACTTATGGATTTGTCTATCCCCAATGGTAGCTCTTATATTACTTCTTCCATATATTTGCATCTAGAATGCAATTCTGTGTAGGGCTGTTAGTGAAAAGAACAATTGATCATTAATAATATCCATCCTTTGTTTCCTCAGGAACATGCTCAAAGCCATCAGAAGAGAATGTTATCTTCCACACAAATAAATCAGTTTTCTTACCTGAGGACATACTTAACTATGAATGTAAAGATGGGTATGAAACCCTTAAAAAGACCTCAGGTGACCAGATAACATGCACAGAAAATAGATGGGTGCCAAATCCTGGATGTCAAGGTAAGTTAATAAAATACCATTGTTGGCAATACCACAGTTTTTCAAATCTGCATATTTTATTCTAGCAAGGGTGGTGTCCTTGGTGGTTTTGATTCAATTACACACACTGGTCACTAATTCTTAATCAACTTCCAGAGCAGATCTTTCAAATATACTAGAAGTAGTGCTTTGGGACAATTCAGTATGCCATACCAGGCATATCCTTAATTTTCTCCAAAATCTACTTCCAGTAATTTCTCATAATTGGAAATGACTGAAGGGTTGTCAAAGCTCATAAAGCCCACTGATACATATCCTTTTCTTCTCATCCATGTGGGAACAAATGATATTGCCAAGCGGAGCCACAAAGAAATCACATCAGACTTTGAAGCTCTGGGAAGGAAACTCAAGAACTTTGTGGCCCAGATAGTTTTGTCATCCATCCTCCCGGTTCTTAGAAGAGGGTTAGAAAGGGAAAGAAAAATACACTTGCTACGAAGGTGGTACCGACATGAGGGATTCGGATTCTGGGACCATGGGCTATGCTACTTGGAAGATGGACTGCTGACAAGGAACAGGTTACACCTCACAAGGACTGGGAAGAATGTGTCTGGCCAAAACATGAAGAGCTTCATCAGGAGGGCTTTAAACTGAATCCTACAGGGGAGGGAAACATTAAATTTGCGGCAACAATGGATGAAGGCTTATGCACCGTAACAGAAGGAACAGCTCCAATAATGCCCCCAAACAGTGTTCACAACAATGTAAGAAAGAAGCCAGACTACAAAGCACATGGGCTTCGATGTCTACAGTATATACTAATGCACAGAGTATGGGAAACAAACAGAATGAACTTGAACTCTTAATACATGAAGGCAAATACGACTTGATAGGTATAACTGAAACTTAGTGGGATAACTCCCATGACTGGAATATAGCAATTGGAGGATATAACTTGTTCAAAAAGAGCAGGAGAACTAGAAAGGGAGGCGGAGTTGCACTATATGTTAAAATACTTATCCCTGCACAGAAATACAAGACGATGAGCCTGGGAGCCCCATCGAGAGCATCTGGATTAAAATAAATGGGGCAAGGAATAAAAAGAACATGATAGACAGAGTCTACTACTGACCACCCAATCAAGGAGAAGATGAGGATGAAACTTCTGAAAAGCAAATTGCCAGTGTTTCAAGGAAATCCAATGTAGTAATAATGGGGGACTTCAAATGGTCAAGGAACACCTAATTCCTTTGAATGAATTCAAATCTCCAGGGCCTGATGAACTGCATCCTAGAGTAATAAAGGAGCTGGCAAAAGAACTCTAAAAACCACTATCTATTATCTTTGCAAAATCATGGAAGATGGGTGAAGTGCCGGACGACTGGAGGAGGGCTAATGTTGTCCCTATCTTCAAAAAGGAGGAACCTGGGAATTACAGACCAGTCAATCTGACATCCATCCCTGGGAAAATTATAAAGAAGTCAATCTGTAAGCACCTTGAAAATAATGCAGTGATTACTAGAAGCCAGCATGGATTTGTCAAGAACAAATCCTGTCAGACTAATCTGATCTCATTTTTTGGTTGGATAACCTCTCTTGTGGACTATGGGAATGCTGTGGACATAGTATATCTTGACATCAGCAACACTTTTGACAAAGTGCTCCATGACTTTCTGATTCACAAACTAGTGAAAAGTGGGCTAGATGGAACAACTATTAGGTGGATCCACAGTTGGCTACAGAGTCGGACTCAAAGAGTGCTTATCAATGGTACCTTTTCACACTGGGGGGAGATAATGAGCGGCACACCGCAGGGCTCAGTTCTGGGCCCAGTGCTCTTAAACATTTTTATTAATGATTTGGACGATGAGGTGAAGGGAATGCTTATCAAATTTGCAGATGACACTAAATTGGGTGGGATCGCTAATACCCTGGAAGACAGAAACAAACTTCAAAGTGATTTTGATAGACTGGAGCACTGGGATGAAAACAACAGAATGAAATTTAATAGGGATAAATGCCAAGTTCTTCACCTAGGAAAAAGAAACCAAATGCACAGTTACAAGATGGGGGATACTTGGCTCAGCAATACTACAAGCGAGAAGGTTCTTGGAATTGTTGTAGATCACAAGCTGAATATGAGCCAACACTGTGATGTGGCTGCAAAAAAAGCAAATGCTATTTTGGGCTGCATTAATAGAAGTATAGCTTCCAAATCGCACGAGGTACTGGTTCCCTTCTATTCGGCACTGGTTAGGCCCCATCTTGAGTATTGCATTCAGTTATGGGCATCACACTTCAAGAACGATGCAGACAAACTGGAGCGTGTTCAGAGGAGGGCAACGAGGATGATCAGGGGTCTGGAAACAAAGCCCTATGAGGAGAGACTGAAAGAATTGGGCATGTTTAGCCTGGAGAAGAGAAGATTGAGGGGAGACATGATAGCACTCTTCAAATACTTGAAAGGTTGTCACACAGAGGAGGGCCAGGATCTCTTCTCGATCAACCCAGAATGCAGGACACGGAACAATGGACTCAAGTTACAGGAAGCCAAATTCCGGCTGGACAATAGGAAAATCTCCCTGACTGTTACAGCAATGGAACCAATTACCTAAGGAGGTCATGGGCTCTCCCACACTAAAGGCTTTCAAGAGGCAGCTGGATAGCCATCTGTCAGGTATTCTTTCAGGTAAATTCCTGCATTGAGCAGGGAGTTGGACTCGGTGGCCTTATAGGCCCCTTCCAACTGGTCTGCATCTGAGGCCTCATCTATAATCATCAGTCAAATTCTATTATTCATTTCAGATGTGGTGGGTAAGATTCAAAACTAGATTTTAAGAATTTGAATATGTGAAACTAGATTTTGTAGTAATTTTCTTTCAGTTTATTTGTGTTAACAATTAAATTTGCATCTATTCATGTATTACATTTTTATACACCAAACTTCTCTGGGGGTTCACAATGTGATAAAACGTAATGTTAAACCTCTAACATACACAAATTTAAACAAGCAAAGGCCTTCAGAGACTTGAGGAAGGTTGGCTGGTCTGGTCTTCTGTTCATCCCACTCTCTCTGAGGAGATCTCTGGCTGATAAGGGCCCATTGCCTGATTCTATAGCTGTGGGCACCTAGTGCTGTGCCGAAAATTTCTCCCATGAGAATTTCAACCATTCTCATTCAATTTGATAGAAAAGAAATTGCTTTCAAAAAGAAATTCGAAGGAGAAGAAATTTTGGAGAAATTTTCATGGGTTTGGTTCAGTGTTCTTGTGCTTACCTTACTTATGAGATGGCTGAGGAGTGTGTGTGTTTGCACTGCCTTTCATTGTACAATCATCTCTCTGGCAGTTGGTAGCTTCCTTGGCTCCCTACACTTCCAACCCAGGGGTTTGGAAGTGTAGGGAGTTTTTTCCCCTCCCCTAAGTCCTTTTCAGCAGCCTGGGAAGACTATAGAGCAATGATGAAATGTGTAATAAAAAGAAAAATGCAGACAATACCTTCAGCCATCTTATAGTGATTAGTTAAGGTCAAAAACACCAACAACACACATTCAAAATAAATTATAAAATGCCCTGAAAATGAAGCAGAAAAATGGAAGCCCCTTTCATGGGGGAAAGAAAACATTGAGAAATTCCTGAGATTTATCTTTTCTTCCTTTTTGCCACATTTTCTTCACCATTATTTTTTTGTGATGGCTGCATTCCCTCCCCTCAATGCTCTGCAGTGATGCTAGGTATATGGGGCATTGTGGAAAAAGCAAAATGGGGGCCAATTGATGCAGTGCAAAAAAAAAAAAACCTTAGGAAAAAGAAAGAAGCTGTTCTACAACCCTTGCCAATGGTGATGCCTACCTGTGAGAAATTGTTGGAGAACTGCTCCTGGAGAAATTCAGTGAAATCACACCTCCAATTTCTCTACCCAAAAATAAGGTGGAGAATTTAGGGAGGCCACTTGTGAACAGCTCTACTGGCACCTATAGTTACTGGCTCCTCTAGCACTGAGGTGCTAAGTATTGTATTTGTGGCGGTGGGGGGCTGTCCTCTGAGCTTGGTAAAGCCACATGCTCTGGCCTGGATGATGCCACCCCCATCTCTGAGTCCTCCTCTGAGCCAGAGGGGGGATTGAAGAGAAAGAACGTGACTCATATTTTGTATCATCTAATCTGCATCATTTCATGTTGCTGTCCCAAACCATTTCAATACATTGCAGGTATCCTCTAGTCCTTGAGTGCCCCCCAAGACCAAAATCGGGCTGTGCTATGCCTTACCTAGACCCAGGGACCTACAGACGGGGCCTGTGAGGAACCTATAAGAGCTACCTTGCCCAGCTTAGAGAGCGCTGGCACCAGAAGGTGTAGGTGCGGGTGGCCTCTCATCAACAATGTGCATGCCTTAGGGCCCAGAAACAAACAGATTCCTCAGGAGTAAGAGGGCTCCTTTTGTCAACTTGGTGTTCTAGCTATAGGAATTTGATGAGAGTATGCAAGAGTGAGCAAAATCATACAAGCAGCACAATTTCTATTAGAAATTGCTAGTGTTGGTCTTCATTTGCCAAGAGGCAAATGAAGTGGTTAACATTATTGGACATACAGGGACATGTCAGAATTTTGTGTTGGAGATAGACATAATCAAATGTGATGGGGTACACTGAAATCAGACATAAAATGCTGACTTTTGAAGGTGTGAACATCTGACAAGTAGCACAAATATCCACCAGAATCCCATGGTTCAAGTCTAAACCAATTGCGATATTAGTAGTAGTAGTAGTATCATCATTATTATTATTATTATTATTATTATTATTATTATTATTATTATTTTAAAACTAGCAAACTCCAATGAGGTTGCATACCCTGATTTGTATCCTAAGTTAAATAAATTTAAATTTCCCAGAAAAAAAAAACCATTTCTGTTTCCTCCCCCTGCATCCCATCCCACATTTTACGCAGGGGTTCTTGACCCTCCGGAGAGTCTTTTCATGGGCTGCAGCAGGAGGGAGGAGGAGCCGGGAACCTTTCCTTCTCTGAACCTTATTAAGTTATAGTAGAATCCAGGATCTGAGCTGATATCAAAAGCTTTGGCAAATGTATCTCCTCATATTGCCCATCCCCATCCATTCATCATTTGAGCTACTATCCTCAAAACACCTCATAACTCAGAATTACAAGATTATGCACTTTCATCCATTCATGCTCTAGTAGCGCTTGCCATTGAGTTTAGGGGAAACTCTGTATTGCACTTTGGGAGGTGCTTGAAGTTCAGGAAGGCAGCAAATCAGGAGCTTTATTAAGTTCCAGAGGACTGGCATAGATGGCTGGTTGGTTGTATTCAACTGAGTAAGTAGAACATTTTTAAATCCCCACAGTCAGTTCAAGCAAACCCTTTTCTTGCCAGGGCTGAGTTCTGAATATGCTCGATTCCAGCATAAGTTCTGAACAGTGTGCAGTATGCAGTGGTGACTGCCCGCAAGTGGCTAGCCCTGGTGATTTTGTTGCGCAAGCAGCATCCACTGCTTGCACCACTGTGGTGGAGATTTAGCTCTTCTGGGGGCAACTCTCGTTTCTGGAATGGGGCAGGTTGGCAGAATTCACATAAGGGAGCTCCACTGACCTGCCCCATTCTAGAAATGAGCATTTCCATTTGTTTTGGGGGTTGCCCCAGAAGTGCTAAATCTCTGTTGTGCAAGTGGTGGGTGACTCTTGTGCAAGAGAATCGGTGGGCTGGCCACTCACAGACTAGAAGCGACATTGGGCTCCGCTCATAAACGAACAGCATTGGGTATTGTCCACTACTGGCTGACTGGTCCCTGTGACAACATGAACCAACTTCAGCCCCACCCTGGAGTAATTTTGCAACTCCTTTATAAACTATTGGGCAACACCCAAAAGTAAAAGGTTGAATGAACTTCCAAATAAATATACATGAAGGATTTCAAAAAGTAAAAAGGCTGACAAGCCTCCTGAACCTAAAAGAGAGGAGTAATACAGGTGGTTGAACCAGTGTTCAATTAGAGCATAAATCTCTAATTTAAAATGTGAAGTACTAGGAAGGTAGACGATGTATTTTTATACGACAACTGCCTTCATTTTAGTGGATCGCAACGTGTGCTGTCCTAGAATAATGTTTATAGTTTGCAAAGATTTTCTCAGCGGTTTAATTTTAGTCACCTTCTATGTGCTTAATATATTTAATATATTTTCTTCAATATTTCCTTTAGTAATACAATGTGAAGCTTTGTCTCTGGAAAATGGGGCCATTCTTCCAAGAAACGAACGATATTTCCCCAAAGATGTGGTGCGATTTTCCTGTAACCGACAATACCACAAAATTGGGCCTAGCTCCACCCAGTGTTATGACTTTGGATGGTCTCCGCAGTCTCCAACTTGCAAAGGTACACATCTTTTCACAGGCTGTTTAAGAGGTACCTGTTAATTAAAGGGCTGAGTCACACACACATAGAGGTTCCTCCATTGTAATCTTCTGTGTTCTAGTTGCTTATAAAAAGGACATCTGTTGAGCTAATAGCATGAAACTTGGCATCCACGATCTATCTCAAGGATGGGCAGCATGTGACACTCTGCCCCTGATTGCTTTTGTGGCTCCTGCCATGTTCCCCAGCTGCTGTGCAATGAGGAAGTAGTGGCAAAAAATTGCTGTGATCTTTCAGGGAAAGAAGGCGCATGGTGGGAACACATCTTGTTTCCAAGCTGAATCATGCTCCCAGAAGCCTCCAAGAGATTTTTACTTGTTTCCCATAAGATTTATTTATTTATTTATTTTGCCACTGCCGCTTTCTCTATGTACCATAATTTTGGCAACAGCACTGGAAAATATGATGGGGGTGAAGTGCAGCCCATATTGGGTTGTGGGGGGCAATATTGCCCCTGGACATTGCCCTACCCTGATGAGGTCTACAATTGTGCAAAATTCAAACCAAAACAATAAAAATTGCCACAGGTGCAGCGAGTTTTGAAATGCTGAAAAAACTGATGTCCTTTTTACTCCAGTATTTGGTATAACACGTCATATTTTTTTTTCAAATGTTGATGAAAACTAGTGGTGTCATTTATTTAGGCTTGTTGAGTAGCCATTTCTTTCACTGGTCGGTTGAATTTCTGCATAGTGGTTCAAAAGTTATTAAGGTTTTCCTGCCTCCTTAAACCTTATGGCAGCCACTCAACTCTTTGCAGAGTTATGTCCTACATGCTCAGTTTCATTTTGAAACTAGTAAGCTGCCAGAACTCCAGTGTTTTCAGAGGGATTCTGCGTCACAATAGGGAATCGAGTGGATTCTTTGTGCAATGCCTATTCCTTTAGTGATGGAATGTGACCTCCTGATGTCAGACAGAGGGAGGTGCCATAGCTCAGTGCTAGAGCACAGGCTTTGAATGCAAAAGTCTCCAGGATCAATCCACAACATCTCCAGGTAGGGCAAGAAAAAAGTCTGCCTGAAACCCTCAAGAGCCGCAGCAAATCAGTGTTGACAATACTTGGCTACGTGGACCAATGTTGTGATGTAGCATGAGGCAGCTCCCTTTGTGGTAATGTGTAGTTCCTATTACACATTACTATGCAGATCCTAGTGTGCATATGGGGGTAGGGTGACTTCCTTGCCCCTCCCAATGTAGTCCCAATGTGGATCATGGCTTCCACACCAATCATTTACATTACAAAAACCATCCATTTTTAATTTGAATTGCAGGCATAGGGCAAAGGATTAAAGTCCCCTATCCCCAACTCTAGGACCATCCACATTAGTTCCTGTGCACTGTTAAGTAAAAAGGGAAAAAAACTAGCAACATTTTTAAAGTAACATGTAGTTTGATTCTCAGGGAAAAATTTTTTGGAGGTAGATGTAATGCAAAGGGAGGGGGAAGCAGAAGGATCAAAGCACTCCATCTCCTGGCACTTTGGACCATGTGGCTTTGCCTGCCCCACGCCCTCCGCAGTAGTGAGGGCCCAGGGTAGGTGAAACCAGTCCCCAATGAAATTGCTGGCTAGCGAAGCTCTAGCCAGTGCTTTAGCTGGGGACTGGATGAGATCAGAGAGTGAGGTCCCATTCATGTAACATCAGTGGGTGTGCCCCCATACCACTTAATGTCATCCAGCCCACAGAGGGCTGGGTGGGTAGTCATCTGGCACCTCACCCCATTTATGTTCCCCACCCCTGGATTAAACATTCCTTAGTCCTGGGGAAGTGCACATTCATACTCAAGGATCAAGGAAGTGGGAGAACACTTCTGGTGCCAAGGCAGGTTGCTGCCAACGCTCGCCCGGCGATGCTCAGCAGAGGCTTGCACGGCCAGGCGAGCAAGGGGAAACAGCAGCAGCAAAGGGGTGAGCACCTACCGAGGTGGACACAGGGGAATTTGCCCACCCCTCATCATCCCTGCTAATCAGAAAATATCGCTGCTTCATCGCTGTGAATTCTGGTTTTCACCATATCACTGAAGATGGCCACATGGTAAGACATTCGTCTATATGGCACTATTGAGTGGTGAGTAAAAATTTCCCCTTCATAATTTCCCCAGATTTCTTTCCAGGTACAAAACTAAGTTACAAATGCAAACAACAAGGTGCTAGCCTTAACCAAAAACCACAAAATGAACAAAAAAGGAAGTTAAGGATGCTCATGTAAATAGAAATTTAATACTATTAGAATGTTAATGTCATTAAAGAACACTCTTACAACAAAGACTTATACGTCGAAACGAGTATGGCCAGATTCTAATGAGCACTGTTTTTATTCCATTACTCTATTTATATGTGCATAAGAGTGTTCTTTAATGATATTAACATTTTAATAGTATTAAATTTCTATTTACATGAGCATCCTTAACTTCCTTTTTTGTTCACAAAACTAACTTAAACTTCTCTTTACCATCTGCAATAATGATAGCGATAACTGTCTTACCGAGCATTTGAACTTGTCAGTTGAGACTCATTCATAATTCTCTACCAGCAGCCTAGTAATCATTTTCCCATGGCTTCTTCCACACCACTGTTGGTAATGTATGAAACCAAGATTGGGCTAATAATTCTCTAACTTCTAGAAAAAGTCAGCCCTTGTCAGCCACCACCCGACATTTCAAACGGAACTATGGTCAGTGACCCTGGTGAAGAATATCAACATGGTGAGATGGTGGAATATGAGTGCAATTTGAAATTTATAATGTCTGGATCAAAGAAGATTGTGTGCGTTGACGGGGAATGGACATCTTTACCATCTTGCACAGGTAAACCTTAACTGCAAGAAAAATGTGTTCAGAAGGGGAAATGATATGTGCAAATCTCAGCAATTTCCGCCGTTTGCAGGGGTGGTATTGTGCTGTAGACTGTGTAGACTGAATTCTATCCGGGGCTATTCCAAAGTATAAGTAGTACAGTAATATCTGCAGAGAATGTAAAGCAGAATGTTTGAAACAAGAGTACACAAGTTAACTTCCACACTATGAAGTAGAATCAGGCTGCCATTGGTGTTGCTTTACAGTTTAAATACTACATTTAAACTATCTCACTCAGCTGCTGAATATAGTTCATTAAATAATTCTGATGGGATTTTGCAGATAATTTTCAGATCAGCTTTCATTGGAAACAAAATGGACCAAAGCTTAGTTGAGATCCATTTGGGATTTGTGCTAAGTAGTGCTGACACAAATTGTTCTAAAATAGTAATTAAAGAATGCTCAGACTTCTCTATTGAAAATTTTGATGGTGAATGTTCTCAGAATAATATCTGCATGTGCAAATATTTACATCTGAAGACTGCTATTAAATGTCAGCAGACCTTTATCTGACTGTTGACATGCCATATCAATTAGTAACTGTTAAATGACTTTGAACAGTATTTTGTAAAATTTATACTGACTTAATTTTTAAACAAAACAGTTTAATTTTGATGGCAAGCGTTTGAATTTGAATGCTGACTATAGATGTCAAATTGTGACAATTTATTTTTCCCAAATTGTGAAACTTGAATATGTGCCAGACGTTGGTATTTTATGAAAATTCATTTCCACTCTAGTTCTAAGCTTTATGAGACTATGAAAAACAAAGCAAAATTAATTTGCCACTGCGTGCTATACAAGACAAGTGACAATCCAGATAACGTATGAGACCTAACCACTGTCAAAGCTTCTGATACTAGATGGTTGTTGCACTTTCTGGCCCACATCCACTTAAGGTTAACAGTCCTAAACTGACATTGGAGATGAAATTGGGAATGTAATATAAATGGTTAGGCTGCAGTCCTGTGCACTCTCATCTGGAAAGTAAGGCTTGTTGAACACAATGGGATTTACATAGAGGGAGTAAGGATGCATAGAATTGCTCTGTTTGTTATTTGTTTCTTAAATGTATATCCTGATTGCCTATTTGCTTGCTCAAGGCTCTGACCAAACTACAAAGCAAATACACTAAATCAGGACATCTTTATAAAAATAAATATATAAATTTCATGATGAATCCTAGTGCTCTGATCAACTGGCCCCAAAACTGACAAGTGATGCTTAGTACCTGTGACATAAGTTAGAAATGGAGAGTTGTCCTTGCCCACTGAGGATATTCGAGTTGTCACCCCAATAGAGAAATGGAGTCTGGCAGTATTGGTTATGCTGGGAAGTTGAGAGAGAAGTAGTGCAGTAAACATCAGTAGTTGATTGTTTAGTTTAGTTTATACATTCCTCAATACTAATCGTCCATTGCTATGATTGGGGCTAATAATAATAATTTTTTAAAAACTCTACAAAACAATTATACTAAATAAATACACAATAAAGTTAAAAATGGTACAAATCATAATTAGAAAAAAAATGGAGGTATGGCTGCTCCTGCAATAAATATTGAGTAGCTTCAGCTGGGATGAAAAACGGAGGGGTATTCTTGGCTTCTGTTTTATCTGGTAAATGGAAGGAGACTGAAGGGGATAAAATTGCAAAGCCACTTGGAAATGAAGGACAGGATGATTTAGAAGGAAATTAGGGATAAATATTTTCATTTCATATCCCTTTTGACTGTTTTCTGAAGTGGAAGAAAAAGTCTGTGGACCACCTCCCAATATTACAAATGGATATGCTCGCAGCAACTCTGACTCAGACAAATATTTTCATGGAGAAACTGTGAACTATGAATGTGAACAACATTTTGTCATTGTTGGGACTAATCCAGCCAAGTGTCTCTATGGAGAGTGGGAGTTACCTTCATGTGTTAGTAAGTTACAACACTACAAATAAATATAAATAAAATTGATACAGGAACATCTTGGATTGTGTTGATATTTGTTAGCGGCTGCAGTTTTAATGTTGAGAACAAGTGTGATCCAAAGTTTCAAGTTGCCTTGTTTCAAAGCATAGTTTGCATTTGTCATTTTGGACAACATAATAAGCTGTGTGATTAAGCACAAACAGAAGTGAAAGCTTGTGAGTGCCTCCTTCTGCCCATTCCGGATGAAGAGAGGGGAGGGGCATAGCATGTGAATCTGAGTCTTACCTAAGCTTGTTCACTTCATGCTAAACTCTAGTTCAGCATGACTTCCTAAACAGCCACTATGTAGCCTTGATCAAGTCAGTACTTCTCCACCTCAGTTTCTTTCTCCAAGATAGTAATAACAATAATCTGTCCTCTAAGATGGCTGCAAGGATTGATTGCAATTCAGTATGTAAATTTTTGGAAAATTAAATATGCCATGTGAATGAAAAACACCAGTGAGATTTTCAGATTAATTAATTCCTTTTCATTGTCAGTTGTTAACAAAGTATCTTACTTGAACAATATTTGAATTATTAGAGCATGCAAAAAAATGTCGGCGTCCATCGAATGCAACGTTGCCGAATTTTCCAAAACTTTGGTATGACAACAATGAAGTTGTAACCTACAGCTGTGATTCCAATAGTCACGAAACAAAATGTGCCAATGGAATATGGTTACCCAAGGCAGATTGCAAAGGTACAGTTTTGCATCCTGTATACAAGTTTTATGGTTCCTTAGCTAGAATGGTAAATATGGCCACCAGGAGGGAAAAGTGTGGCAGAACTATTCAGGAATGCCTTCTGCTTTGCTTCTGCAGGTGGAGTAAAGATCCTTCATCAAAACCTGCTATAGTTCCCTTTAAGAGCTCTGCATGCCTTAGCTGGTCTGCTGGTGAGATGTTGTACAGCAGTATCAGATGTACTCACTTCATGAGCAGAGTTAAGTTTTGCAGTGTGAAATAAAAAATGTGTTGGCCTAGGGATAGAAGCAGCTGCTGGTTCTTTCTCGGCACACAGCAGCCGACCGTTTGGGCTATGCTCAAGCAGCCTCAGAAATGGAGAGACAGAATGTGTCTTCTTCACATCACTCCAAGAGCTCCAACCCAGAGGTCAACCTAGCTGTGGTGCCCAGGACACAGATGTACACAACTTGGATTGGATGGCAGTTAGTTTTGCCTCCTTTTCTGCTATGGCCTAGGTAGCAAAGATCTGGATTGAATGGTTACATTCTTGTAAGGTTGCCAGCAAGAACTTGTGAGGTTGGTGTTCCCTACTTCCTTGGATACAGATGTGATCTCATGCTGAACATGAGATATGACAATCTGGAGTGGATCATATTAAAAGGAAGAGTAGAAAATAAATTCCAGCAGGAGCTCTTAACATGGTACGGAACAGACACCCTCACGCTGCATTGAGTTCTAAGGAAATTGGTAATGCAAAATGGGGATCTCATTGGCATGAATCTCTGACCTCTAAATGCATAATTTCCCGAGACAGCACTTTGGATCATGACCAATGCAATTAGTTAAGACTTTTGAAACCACTCAGGGGAAGGTGGAAAGATGTTCACTTTTAATAGTTGATTAATATTCTGCTCTTTGAAGGTCTTCCACATAATATTGCACCACTCCATTCTAATTGAAAGATATTTTTGTTAAAGAACTGTGCCCACTGCCACCTCACCTTCCGAATGCCATCAACATAGCTGAGCTGAGAAACTACGAGAATGGTGAAGAGATCATCTTCAGATGTAAGGACCATTTCCGTCTTCAAGGCCCAGAAACAATATCGTGTGAAGGTGGAAAGTGGCAAACACCTCCGAAGTGTATTGGTTAGTCCACTCTTCCCTTTATATATTTGCTTTCATTTTCAGAAACAAGAGACAAATATACATTACAATGTAAAAAAAATAGAATATTTTGAATGGAACCATTCAAAATTGCATATTGTTGTAGGGAGGGACAAATCAGGCAATTTACAATATGTGTCACTGTTGCATATTTTCAGAAATTCATAAATCCATTTTGTCCTATTTCTGTATTAATCTGCATAGTTTTTAAAACAAGTTCTGCACACAAAAATCACATTTAAATGCTTACTTTTAAATATATTTTCTCTCAAAATACATATTTCTGAACATATTGCTTCTCAAAAGATATATATTTTAAACTTATTTTAATATGTTTTTTGAGCCAAGAATAATATTGGAACATTTGGGAAGTGCAAAAGCTGGGTGAGTAAAGAACATATCAGATATTCAACTGATAAGAACAGATACTACACCTGATCTTAGCCAAAAGCCTGGGTGAATAACTAAGATTCCATTCTCACATTAGCCTGGGAAGTGTGAAGTGTTTCATTTCACATTGGAATCTAGAGCTTAGGATTGATAAACCTAATATTTACTATAATTATTACAAGAAATATTACTTATCAGCTCAATCCATCCAAAGTTAAGTACTTTCAACTACTACTGATTTCAGTGGCAGAGAATTGGGTCTCACCCTCATGGATGTGCAAATCAGCAAAACATGACCTGGGCTCACTAAGGTTATCCAGATTCCATCTCAAAGCTCGTTCCGACTCAAATCTGACGCTGTTATCGAAAGCATAAAGAAATATATTTGAGTGTCATCAGCATACTGATAGCACCCCGGCCCATACCTCCAGATGATCTCTCCCAGCGATTTCATATAAATGTTAAACAGCATTGGGGAAAGGATGGCACATTGTGGTACACCACATAACAGCTCCTTCTTTGAAGAGCAGCTATCCCCAAGCATCACCATCTGGAACCTGCCCGAGAGATAGGACTGGAACCACTGAAGCACAGTGCCCCCGATTCCCAATCCCCTCAGGCGTTTCAGAAGGATACCATGGTCGATAGTATCGAAAGCCACTGAGAGGTCCAGAAGTACCAACAGGGACACACTCCCCCTGTCAATACTCAGGCGTAGATCATCCGCTAAGGTGACCATAGCAGTCTCAACTCTGTATCCTGCTCTGAAGCCAGTTTGAAATGGGTCTAGAAAATCAGTGTCATCCAAAACTTCTTGGAGGTGGAAGGCAAACACCCTCTCAATCACCTTGCCCAAAACTGGAAGATTTGATACTGGTCTGTAGTTATTAAGGTCCGGGGGGGGGGCCTTTTTTAAAAGCAGCCGTACCACCTCTTCTTTTAAACATGATGGAAAGCTCCCCTCCCTGAGAGATGCATTAATAATATATTGCAATTGTGATCTAACTGCATCTCCTCCCTGGATGATCAGCCAAGAAGGACAGGGATCGAGAGGGCAAGTCATCCTCCTCACTTGTCCAAGCAGCTTGCTTGTTCCTTGGTACTCGCCAACTGAAACTGATCCAGTGTAATCCTACTCGTAGAGTCGCTGGACACTCCATTGTCAGCCTCTGCTATAATGAATAAGTCGACTCTTATCCGAGAGATTTTATCTGTGAAATTATAGTTAAAGGCATCACAGTGAACTACCGTAGGCTTTAAAGTCGGGTTCAGGGGGGAAGGTGTCTGCGTTAGACCCCTCACCACCCTGAACAGTTCTGCTGGATGCGAATTCGCAGACACAATGTGTGCAGAGAAGAAAGCTTTCTTCGCTGCACGTATTACCACCCCATAGGAACAAAGATGTTCTCTCTATTGTGTCTTGTCGGATATAAGTTGAGTTTTCCGCCTTCGGCACTCCAGTCGTTGTCCTTTCCACTTCAACTCCCTGAGAACTTCTGTATACCAGGATGCCCGGTTAAAAGCGGGTCAGAGATGATGTTTGGGGGCGATTGTGTCAATAGCCCTAGTTAGATCTTGATTCCATCTGTTAACCAGGACTTCTACAGGATCGTCGACGATACCAGCCATAGAACCCTCCAAGGCTTTCCAGAATCCAAGAGGATCCATCAGCCTTCAAGGGCGAACCATCTTAAAAGTTGATAATAATGGTTGAATGAGGAGGAGATAGTCTGTTTTGTACAGAAGATATTATGGCCAATGTTGGCCTGTATGTTAGGATTGCAGAGTTAGCTAAAGAATGCAAACTATCAGTGTAGACCTAAGCACACTTTAATGGGTATTAGCCTCTCTGAACTCGCTGGAACTTACTTCTGGGTAAACCCACTGAGGATTGTGCTACAATAGGCTCATCTTGTGCTCTGTTCCACATAGGAAACGTTGTGTGTCTAGGTACCAGTGTACTCTCCAACCCTCAGTGCATTCATTTACACATAAACAGACATCACAAAACCATTATAAGCCTCTAGCTTTCAGTCATCCACTGAAGTAAAATGACTCTGCAGTGGCTGCCTCTGGAACCTATCACCAATTGAACAAGGGGTAAACACTATGAAACACTATGAAACTGTTATTTCTGCTGTTTGATTTTATTCACTAAAAAACATGCTATATCACCTGTTTTCCAGATTTAAGTTGTGGATACCCTCCTACAATTGACCATGGTGAGGTAATGAACAGCACACAGAGGAAATATCTTCCTGGTGAAAGTGTACAGTATCGTTGCCGTGAAGGTTTTTCCATTGGTACACAAAATTCTGCAATATGTAAAAATATGGCGTGGTCCCAACCGCCATCTTGTACAGGTAAGAAAGTGCATTTCCATTCAAAGATGCTGGTAGGATGGGCGAAATCAGTGAACGCTTGTCCCGTTGCTGCTGTCACCAGCCCCTGCAAGCTGGGCCGCATGAGCCTCCGAGCACTTGGCAACCATCCGCCCTGTCTCGCTTCATTAATGGCAGCCACCATTAGCATGAAAGGGGGAAATGTGCAATTTCCAGAGGGTCTGAAAATCAGCCCCCCCCCATGCCAGTGGGGGCCTTAAAGGCTCTCTTAATGCAAGGTGTGATTTCCAGAGTATCCACAAATTGCGCATTTCCCCCTTCCATGCTAATGGCAGCTGCCATTGACGCAGCAGGGGGAAATGCACACTTTCCAGAGGCTCCGGATATCGCGTGTTTCCCCTCATTGCATTAATGGCAACCGCCATTAACACAACAAGCCAGAGGGGCCACGCCAAGTGCTTTTAAGCCTCGCAGGCACAAGGCGGAGGCTCATGGGTTGTGGTGGTGGGCACCAGCTGTGGCAGGGTGAGTACTCACCCATCCTTACCTGCGGGGCCTTGATCAAGAGCTTGATCAGAGTTCACCTTCCCTCATGACAGGGAGTAGCAAGAGAGCATAGAGTGTATTCTGGAGTGCTCTTTCAGTTTATGTGAGGAAATGGCCAAATCCAATGGTTTATAGTTGAAGTACTGCCTGAGTGAGTATGACCTCTGTGACATATTAGAGTACATTGTAAGCAACTTGATATGGAAGAATTCCCTAAGGCTAGAATGTGTGAAAACTACTAAACTAGGACCTGCCCAAATCCAAACATTTTCTCTAAGATTGCATATCACAGGCATGTTAGATAACTAAACCATTGGTTTTGTTTTGCAGAGTTGTCTACAATATGCACAAAATATATATATTTATTTTATTTTACTTATTACATCTTTATACTGCCTATCAGCTGAAGCTCTCTGGGCAGCGCACAATTAAAAACTGGGGAAAAAATAACAATATAAATTTAAACATTAAAAAGTCAAAAAGGCAGTATAAAACGAGCTACATTAAAAACCAGGGAAAGCCTGTGTAAACAGGTATGTCTTCAGGAAGCGACTGAAAGATGTAATGTTTTCTGCCTCCCAAACCACATGAGGGAGGGTTTTCAAGAGGGTGGGTGCCACTACAGAGAAGGCCTGCTGCCGGGGTTCTTCATGGCGGCGTTCCATTCATCTTGGAATGGCCAGTAGGGCCTCCTCTGAGGATCGTAGTCGTTCAGGTATATATAAGGGAAGGTGGTCTGCTAGGTATGGTGGTCCCAAGTTGTTTAGGGCTTTGTAGGATAACAGCATAACCTTGTATGTGGCTCGGTAGCTAACAGGCAGCCAGTGCAGTTCTTTTAATACAGGTTTTATATGAGCAGAGCTAGGTATCCCCGTGAGCACCCTAGCTGCTGCATTCTGCACTAGCTGCAGCTTCCGAACCACACACATGGGTAGCCCCACATAGAGCGCATTACAGTAGTCTAGTCATGAGGTTACCAGTGCATGAATGACCGTGGCAAGGCTATCCCTATCCAGGAATGGGCGTAGTTGGTGTACCAACTGAAATTGATAATGGGTGCTCCAGGCCACTAAGGTCACGTGGGCCTCCAGTGACAGAGATGGATCCAGGAGCACTCCCAAACTACGGACCTGCTCCTTCAGAGGGAGTGCAACCCCATCCAGAACAGGAAAACACCCCAATTCCCAGACCTGGGAACCACCAACCCACAAGGCCTCTGTCTTATCTGGATTCAGCTTCAGTTTGTTGGCCCTCATCCAAGCCACAACTGTATCCAGGCACTGGCTCAGAATGTGCACAGCCTCTCCCGATTCAGATGTTACAGAGAGATAGAGCTGGGTGACACCTTGCCCCAAATCTCCTGATGACTGCTCCCAATGGCTTCATATAGATATTGCATAACACTGGGGAAAGGATGGTGCCCTGAGGCACCCCATAGTTCAACTGCCAAGGGGCAGAAGTACATTTCCCCAATGCTATTTTCTGGAACTGACCCCACAAGTATTAGCTGAACCGCTGTAAAACAGTGCCGCCAACCCCCAACTCACAGAGACGTTCCATGAGAATACCATGGTCAACGGTATCAAAAGCCACTGAGAGATCAAGAAATAGTAACAGGGTCACACTCCCCATGTCCCTCTCCCAAAGAAGGTCATCCATCAGGGCGACCAAGGCCGATTCCATCCCAAAACCAGGCCTGAACCCAGACTGGAATGGATCCAGATAATCAGTTTCATCCTGAAACATTCTGAAACATTCTGAAACACTGTGGTTGATGCCCCTTCTCTTGTTGCACCTTCTGTTTGCCCTTCTGTCTCCTACTTTTTTTAAAAAAATACTTGGCATTAACAGGGAGCTTTGTGCAATATTTTGGTAGGAAAATCCCAGCAGAGATATAATGGCTTGTTTTGAAAGTTATGTTTTCATTTTTATATTTTCTCAGAAAAACAATGTGGAAAGCCCCCCAGACACACCAGTGTTGATGTTGCTGGAGGCATGAAAAGCCGCTATCCACCTGGGGCAACAGTACATTACAAGTGCCGACCAAATTTAACTGCTGAAGGACCACTGAATGTGACCTGCCAAAGAGGAGCATGGTCAAAATCTCCTACCTGTCGAGGTTTGTTACATGTTTTGCCTGAGTAACCATTCTTTTTATTTTATTTTATTTAAAACTTTTTTTATTTTTAAGACAATAATAAAACACAAATACAAACACTACAACATACAACATTAAACATTAAAATGGACTTCCGAATTTCTCCAACAAACAAAAATTTCTACATAGTGAGTGAATTACCCGACTTCCGTCAATTATTTTTCTTCCAATTTAATTACTGAATCCGCTTACAAATATATCCTTCCCTTCTCTCTCTTTTAAAAAGTCTATCAGAGGTTTCCATTCCTCAATAAACCCACTTGTTGTTTTATCTTTTATTATCGCTGTAAGTTTTGCCATTTCCGCCAATTCTGTAACTTTCATCAGCCATTCCTCCTCTGTTGATACTTTCTCATTCTTCCAATTCTGGGCATATATTAATCTTGCTGCCGTTGTCATGTATAAGAATAAAGTTCCAGAACCTTGTGTCAACTGTTCGTCTATTATCCCCAACAAACAATATTCTGGGCATAATTGTATTTTGGTCTTCAATACATTTTGCATCACCTTATGCATTTGTGTCCAATAGGATTTTGCTTTTTTACACGTCCACCATAAATGATAAAAAGTTCCTTCCTGCTCTTCACATTTCCAGCATCTTCCCGATGTCCCTTTATACATTTTTGCCAATTTTGATGGAGATATATGTCACAGTTTGTGATGCACTGCACTCTCTGAGCATGTACAGAGTGCAAGCACACAGCAGCGGAATGACAGCAGAACTCACTGGTAGCAGACAGATGTCCTGGTAGTCAGAAAACACTCAGACACAGCAGTGTTTTAAACTACTATACTAAGTTTTACTGTACAAATATATACAGAGAACAAAACATTCCTCTAATCTCTTTACACAGTATTAACCAGCACCAACCACAACTTCTACAACGTCTCATCTAGCATTTCCCACATCATCACCCACACTGTTTCTCCACATGCCGTACATTTATAGCGCTGTGGACCTATCACAGCGTCGGCTGCATATCTTCCCATGTGTTGCTATGCCTTCCAGCACACAGGGAAGAATACCAAATGACCTTGGTCTTTAGGTGCTTACCAGCTGCACTTGATTTGGCAACTGTACAGAGTACTTGAGATATCGAGTCATCTCATGTCTCTCTTTTTACTTAGTTGCAGAAAAAATACATTTGCTTTTACATTAAACCAAATAAAATCTATACATCATTTTATAAACATTTTCTTTCAATCTGTTACATAATGTAAATTTCAAACCTCTCAACCACATATTCTCCCACTGATCCATAGTAATATTATGTCCAAAATTTTGAGCCCATTTTATCATACAATCTTTTATCTGTTCATCTTCAGTCTCATACTTTAACAAAAGTTTATATGTCTTTGAAATAACATGATCATCATTTGTACATAAAACTTTCTCAAATTCAGATTTTGTACATTCAAAATCTCAAGTTTTTTTATCTTGAACCTTTCCATCATTTGTAAGTATGAGAACTACTGACACGCATTTCCTTCACTCAATAACTCCTCTCTTGATGTCATTTTGACATCCCCTTCTGTTACTTCTAAAATCTCACTATACTTCAACCATTTAGTCGTGCTTGCCAATTCTCTTCTGTAAAGAGCCTCCTGTGAGGAAATCCATAGTGGCATTTTCTGACACAGTCTGGGTTTATGTTTGCCCCCGGAAAATGTCAAAATCACACCAACATACATTTCCCCCCTAGAGTCAATTTATTCCTGTTTCAAAAGCATTGTCATATTTGTTTCATCAGCAGATGGCGCCATGACTGCAGCAAATAGATTTTTTCTTATCTAAATTCTTCATTTCCATGGCAACTATCTTCTGGCAGAAAGCCCAGACAGAGGCATGTTGACTGGGTCTAGCAATCTGTAATTTTCCATTCTCTGCTAGTTAGAAGCCTCTTTTTCTCCTCTCCTTAGAATGAAAACTTCCATCCAGCTTACAGAGATTTCCCTCTTCTAGAAATATTTATTTATTCACGTCCCTTATACAAAAAGTCTGTTTGCACTCACCAGGTATGTTGTTTGCTCTTTACCTTGTCATGTTGAAATCCCCCCGACTTCCGTTAATTTTTGTTGTTATATATCCAATCAATTTCGGGGAATGTATGATGAAAGATCTTTACCCTTTCTCAAGGTTACAGTGTGATTCATCAGTGATAGACATCGGGTCTCTTTATCTCCCCACTTCTCCTCCCGGCGAAGTGACCTCCGTCGAGTTTTGAAGCTCCGGAGATTATCAAGACAACTTACGACCTGCTCTAGCCAAAACCCCTTTGATCTGGGGTTGTTAAATCCATCCAGCAACCGCTTAGACGGTGAATAAATCACTCTGTTCTTCCCAGCCCAAAGGCTGGGAGGCTTCAACCTTCCACCATTACACCGGAAGTCCTGGGTAACCATTCTTAAGCTAATAAGTTCTGGAAACAGAGGAGTTCAATATCTGTGCTGAAGAACACAGATGAGCATCCTTGCTATGTTCCTTTCCATAGATATTTAGACTCAGAGAGAAATCTATTGTTTATGATTGTCATAGTCTCCCAGACTCCATCAGAAGACAAAGGGGAAGGGCAGCAAATCCAGAGTAAGGGACTAGCAGCAACGTAGGACAAGACTCCTTACTTTCAGGGGGCAGGCGAGACCCAACTGACGTCCCTCTAACAGAGACTGAAAGGGATCGCGATGCTTCCCAAACCCCAGGTGAGCGCAGGCTCATGATAGTGGGGGATCAGCGTCAGCAGGCTGCCAGAGCTCGGAAGCTACGGGGCTAATCAATGGGGCTAATTGCCAGCACCTGGTGTCAGGTTGTTAAAGGTTAAAAGATTCTGAGCAGCCCAGGGATGACGCTGGAAACCACGTGCAATCCCCAGTGTTTGGCCCATCTGGCTCTCCATGGGTTTGGAGCCCCTGGTGACCTGAGATATTTGGACTGCAGCATAACTTTGCCTGCATCTAGAAGCCCTACTCTGTGACTTCAGTACTGCATTATTTGACTCTGCTGGCATCCCAGCCAGCTAAGGAATCCCAGCTGCTGTTTCCCTGGCTCGGCCTCCACATTTGATAAGGACAGCCATAAATCTCCTTTCTTAGCTGGCAAACACTGACAACTATTCTGAAGCCTAAATAATTCTTCTGACAATCAATGATGTTTGAAGAAGATGTAGCTCAATGCCAAAGTGTAAGCGTGATTGGATGAATTGCTGGCGGCAGAAGGAGCAGCCACAACAATCTGCCTTCTTTATGTGTGTGGGTTGTGCTTGGTGGGGGAAAGGGAGCTGAACTGCTTTCCCCAAAAGCAGTGCAATTCCAAGACTTGAGGAAGAGGCTAAATCCTCCTCAGGGAATCCATGGAGAGTACCGATGTTGCCAAAACATGTAATTGTGTGGTCCAGAATGTGAATTTGCATAGCTCATAATGCTCAGAAGCAATACAAGGTGTCTTTATGGCAAGGTGAGATTCTGTCTTGCCTAAAAGAGGTATTGGTGAGATCTTTGTTTAATAATAATAATAAAATCATCATCATCATCTCTTCCCTGAATTTGACTGCACTTGACAATTTCCAGCCAGTCTCCAATATTCCATTCTTAAGCAAGGCGCTGGAATGTATGGTGGCTTCTCAAGCTCCAGCCTTATCTGGATGAAACAGATTATCTAGATCCATGTCAGGCTGGCTTTTGGTCTGGTTATGGGATAGAGACCACTTTCATCACCTTGGTAGATGGTCTTTGCCAGGAACTGGACATAGGGAGTGTGTCCCTGTTGGTTCTCTGTGGCTTTCAATACCATTTGCCAAGGTATTCTCCTGAGGCATCTGAGATGGGACTGGGAAGCACTGTCCTGTGGTGGCTCCAGTCCTTCTTGGAGGGGCAATTTCAGAAAGTGGTGCTAGGAGGTTCTTGGTCGACACTGTGGATGTTGGCTTGCAGTGCCCCTCAAAGTTCCATCTTGTCCCCAAGCTATTAAACGTGTGTCTTAAACCACTGAGATAGGGCATCCGTAGTTTTTGGGGGATCAGTGCCACTAGTATGCTGATGATACCCAACTATCATTTCCATCTAAATCCAAGGAATCTGTTCTAATTCAGTGTTTAATGTCAGTAATAGACTGGATGAGGGCGAACAACATTGAAGCATTTTATTTATTTTTATTTATTATTATTATTTATTTTATTCCATTTATATACTGCCCCATAGCCAAAGCTGTCTGGGCGGTTTACAAAAATTAAAAACACTGAACAATTAAAACACCAATATACAAAATTTAAAAGCATAAAGCATAAAAACAAGTTAAAATTACAATATCCTCCTGGGTCAAAGCACAACAACAACACAAAACCACAAAAAAACCTCATCATATGTTGTTAAATGCCTGCGAGAAGAGGAAAGTCTTGACCTGGCACCGAAAAGATAACAATGTTGGCGCCAGGCGAGCCTCGTCAGGGAGATCATTCCATAATTGGAGGGCCACCAATGAAAAGGCCCTTTCCCTTGTTGCCACCCTCCGTGCCTCCCTTGGAGTAGGCAACTGGAGGAGGACCTTCGACGTGGATCGTAGTGTACGGGTAGGTTCGTGTCAGGAGAGGCGTTCCATCAGGTATTGTGGTCCCAAGCCGTGTAAGGCTTTATAGGTTAAAAACAGCACCTTGAATTGAGCTCGGAAACGTATAGGCAGCCAGTGCAAGCGGGACAGAATAGATCTTATATGCTCGAACCTTCTGGTTCCTTTTATCACTCTGACCGCTGCATTTTGCACAAGCTGCAGCTTCTGAACCGTCTTCAAAGGCAGCCCCACGTAGAGTGCATTGCAGTAATCCAATTTAGAGATTACCAGAGCATAGACAACTGAAGCCAGGTTATCCCTGTCCAGATAGGGGCGTAGCTGGGCCACCAACCGAAGTTGGTAGAAGGCACTCCGTGCCACCGAGGCCACCTGAGCCTCAAGTGACAGAGATGGTTCTAGGAGAACCCCCAAGCTATGAACCCACTCCTTCAGGGGGAGTGCAACCCCATCCAGAACAGGTTGAACACCCTCCATCCGGTCAGCAGAACCACCCACTAACAATATCTCAGTCTTGTCTGGATTGAGTTTCAGTTTGTTAGCCCTCATCCAGTCCATTGTCGCAGCCAGGCACTGGTTCAGCACATCCACAGCCTCACCTGATGAAGATGAAAAGGAGAAATAGAGTTGTGTGTCATCAGCGTACTGGTGACAACGCACCCCAAAACTCCGGATGACCTCTCCCAACGGTTTCATGTAAATGTTGAACACCATGGGGGACAAGACTGACTCCTGAGGAACCCCATACTGGAGAATCCACGGGGCCGAGCAATGTCCCCCAAGCACCAACTTCTGGAGCCGCCCCGCCAAGTAGGAGCAGAACCACTGCAGTGCAGTGCCTCCCATTCCCAACTCAGCCAGTCGTCCCAGAAGGATACCATGGTCGATGGTATCGAAAGCCGCTGAAAGATCAAGGAGAATCAACAGAGTCACACTCCCCCTGTCTTTCTCCCGACATAGGTCATCATACAGGGCGACCAAGGCTGTTTCCATGCCAAAACCAGGCCTGAAGCCAGACTGAAATGGATCCAGATAATCAGTCTCATCCAAGAGTGTCTGGAGCTGGCTCGCAAGGACTCGCTTAAGGACCTTGCCCAGGAATGGAATATTTGCCACAGGTCTATAGTTATTAAGATTTTCGGGGTCTAGGGAAGATTTCTTCAGGAGTGGTCTCACTACCGCCTCCTTCAAGCGGCCTGGGACCACTCCCTCTCGTAGAGAGGCATTAATCACTTCCCTGGCCCAGCCGGCTGTTCCATCCCTGCTAGCTTTTATTAGCCAAGAGGGGCAAGGATCCAATACAGAGGTGGTTGCACGAACCTATCCAAGCACCTTGTCAACATCCTCAAGCTGTATCAACTGAAACTCATCCAAGAAAACAGGACAAGCCTGTGCTCTGGACACCTCACTAGATTTACCTGCTATAACACTGGAGTCTAAGTCCTGGCGGATGCCCAAAATTTTATTCTGGAAGTGCCTAGCAAATTCAGTACAGCGGACCTCAGATGGTTGTAGTGTTGAGGAGAGGAAGCAAAAGAGGGCAAACGCTGCGAGCGTTTGTATTAGCAATCAGTCTAGTAGCAATTTCAGGAGCTGAAGAAATACTCACACACTAAATCTTGTGTATAATACAGATTTGTTTATTCGTGGTCTAATATATACAGCAGCACAATAGTTTCTTTCTAGATATGTACAGTATTTTACACAGTTCTCTCTATGTCTAAAATACACCACGTCTGACACCCAACGTCTGACCTCTAACAATAGCCATTAAACTAAGGCTCACTTTTATACATTTTATTCATCAGCTCAACTCTGCTAAATCATTCTATCAGACACATTGCAGTAATTAGTTTGACCTTTCCAGTTTTGTACATAAAACACTCTCTCACTATCTTATTGCCTACAGCTGGCTTATCTGTCTTTCAGGCTTCTAAAACTTTCCACCAATCCACTTTGACTCTGGAATTTTTCCTCAACATGTAGCACATTCTTGGGGCTGGCATGTAATAGCCCCCGGACAACTCTGAAAAGCTCTGCTGGGTGGCAGATAGATGATTTGATGGTGACAGCAAAGTATTGCTTTTTTGCCGCCCTCACTGCCCCTGAATATACCTTACTATAGGCACTTACCAGTGTTTGATTGCATCCATCAGGAGTTCGTCTCCATCTGCCCTCAAGCCATCTCCAATTTTGTTTCATTGCTCTCAGCTCTGGGGTATACCATGGAGCCATATGAGCTCTACACAGGAGAGGGCGTTCAGGAGCAATCGTGTCAACCGCCCGGGTCATTTCTGCATTCCACAGATCAACCAGGGTTTCGACAGGAGAGCCAGTCCTATCAGCCAGAAAACTCCCCAGAGCCCTCTGGAAACCATCCGGATCCATTAGCCTCTGGGGGCGGACCATCTTAATAGGTCCCCCACCCTTGCAGAGGGGAAAAGCCGCTGTAAGTCTAAACCTCAGCAAGCAGTGATCTGACCATGACAAAGGGACTGATGTAAAGTCCCCTACTTTCAGATCACCATCTCCATGTCCAGTTACGAAAACCAGGTCTAGAGTATGCCCTGCTACATGCGTTGGGCTGATGGCATGTTGGGACAGTCCCATGATTGTCATGGAGACCATGAAATCCTGAGCTGCCCCGAATAAAGTGCCCTCAGCTTGAATGTTGACATCCCCCAGAACCAACAGTCTGGGGCATCTCAGCAGTACACCCGAGACCACCTCTGTCAGCTCACCTAGAAAGTCCGTTGAGCAACGGGGTGGGCGGTACACCAACAGAATCCCTAATCTGTCCCACTGACCCAACACAAGGTGCAAACACTCCAGACCCCAGTAGTCACATGGACAGGGAGCCTGCAGAGGGAGATGGAGTTCCTATAGATCACAGCAACCCCCCCTCCCCGGCCCTCAGGTTTACCCTGATGCTGAGCCAAGTATCCTGGTGGGCATAACTGGGAGAGGCTAACTCCTCCCTGCTCACCCACCCATGTCTCGGTTATATATGCCAGATCGGCTGCCTCATCCACAATTAAATAGTGGATGAGGGAGGTCTTACTATGTACCGATCTGGCATTTAAGAGCAGCATCCGGAGTCCCGAGGGCTGGCTGATAGGGCAACCAACAAAACTGTGGTTGCGAGGAGGACTGGAACATGGCACAGCCATTAACTGTCTGAGCTGAGTTCCCCTTACCTGGCACGTCCTCCTCACAACACCATATCTCCCTCTACCCGTCACTACACTGATTGGGGGCCCCTCAAATCCCCCCACTTGGCTCTGTATCCTCCCTCCCAGGCACATGGCTCAAGACCCAGAAAAAGCCAACCAGGAGAAAAAAATAGGGGAAAGGGGGGAGAAAAAAAAGAGCAGCAGCAAACAGGCAGGAGCAGCAGCAGACAGCTCTCCCTCTTCCCTGGGTGGGATGGTGGTGGTCCCCTCCTCCTGCAGGCACTGGCTCTCCCAGGACACCCCAACCAGCCAGCTTATGTATCCCTCTTCCAAGAGAGGGATTGGAGAATGCCAGCAGCAGCTGGGTGAGTAGCTGGGGGCCTGGTCCTGCAGGGCGTGGCAGTCCACTGAACAGCAGCAGTCCAACAAGGAGAGGGCGGTGGTGGCAACAAACAGCAGCAGCAGCAGCAGATAGCTCTCCCTCTTCCCTGGGTGGGGTGATGGTGGTCCCCTCCTCCTTTATTTTTTAAAATTTGCTAAAGGTCCAACAAAAGGAAAATTAAGAAAAATGTGGCTGCATAGACTTGAATATACTAATTTCATGCATACATATGGTGTGTGTGTGTGTGTGTGTGTGTTTGTATGTGTGTGTGCATACACCACCAGGTCAGATGTTGAATTCGTTGTGCAGTCTTCAACCCACTGCCTTATATGAAGTGATTGGAAGGATGAACAATGTTGTAATATCCGTCTTTTAGCTGTCAGAAAGGCATGAAGAATCCATTTGTGCTGACCGTGCATTCTCTTTTAGGAAATAGATTGATAATTTAAAGAGCATGTACATCAGTATATATTAAGGAGAGTTCTGATACAAAATTTATCGGGATCATTGACAAGACAGAGCTTCTCATAGTTAATTGAAAGGCAGGTCAGAGAGTGGAGATTCAACCTATACCATATAGGGTTATACTCCCGCTGAAGACTTAGGCTTGCACTTTGGGTATACTTCTTGATTTGGCTCTGAACTTAGATGCTCAGGTTTTGGCCGTGCCAAGCAGTCTGTTTGTACTGGCGTGGCTAGTGTGCCAACTATGCCTGTTCCTCGAGATGTCTGATCCGGCCACAGTTACGCATGCCTTAGTTACATTCTGTTTGGACTGCTGTAATGCACTCTACATGGGGCTGCCATTGAAAACTGTTAAGAAACTTCTGCTGGGCCAGAATGCTGGACCGAGGCTGGTTTCAGGGATCACATTACTCCCTTGTTACAACAGTTTCACTGGTTTCTGGTCTGTTTCCAAGCAAAGTACTAGTTATGACCTATAGAGCCTAATACAGTTGAGGCCAGGCTGACTGAAAGACTGTCTCCTCCTATATGAGCCTGCCACGGTTTAAAATTTTGTTTTGAAATTGGTTGGTGTTGCTTCTTTCTTTAATTGTTAGACTTTTTGTTCTTTTTCCAAGGTATATGTTTCTATTTTATGTTGAATTTTATATTTATTGTTGTTCCCCGTCTCGATCCAGAGGGAGAGGCGGGTTATAAATTATTATTATTATTATTATTATTATTATTATTATTATTATTATATTATGTTTTAATTCATATTTTATTTTTTAGTGCAAATTTTATTGTTAGCTATCTCAAATGCCATTCCTTGGGTATACAACATAAATAAATTAAATGAAGAAATAATAATAAATACAAAACAGACACTATTTCCTTCACAGTTTTTCAATAGCTCCAAATAAAAAACAAGTTCTTCATCATGGTCTCTATGCATCACACATATGGGCTCTGAGCCTATGCAGAGCCTCGCATTGGATACTTCCAATAGCTGAGGAAAAGTTTTTGGGTGGGAACCGAGCCCCCACTGCTACTGCACATGAGCTACTGGTTCCTGTCTGTTCTTCGTTGACCGCCATTGTGGCAGTACTCGCATGAAGGGACTTCTGTGATTTTGACAAATTTCTGAGGAAAATTCTTTATTCTTTATTCTCATTTTATCATTCTTATCCTTTTTGTTCCATTTTCTATTCGGTTTGATTTGGTTATTTTTGCGATCGTTGGTCGCATATTGCCCTATGGGCATATGGCTTTTTTTTTTAAAAAAAAATTATTTGCAGGGTCAATCAATCACTTTATTATCGGTCAACAGACCATATCACAAATTCAAATATACAGTTTTGTCAAAATTCACAGGACAGTACATGGAAATATCTTCATATAGCCATTTGAGTTGTATAACGAATGGCGAGATATGCAAACTTTGAGACTTGGGTGGTAACAAGCTTATCTTTGCCCAGGAGAAGAAGAATAGATAAGAGTTTCTTTGGAGCAATCAGGGAGATCCTGAATAATTGGTCGCAACAGATCATTCCTAATCCCATTATAGAAATTGCAACTGAGGAGCACCTGTACGATTGTATCAGTCTCAGAATTGGTACATGGACAGAGTCTATTTTCCACTGGTATTTTTTTATATCTCCCCTCCAACATTTTGGAGGGGAGAGCATCAAACCTGGCCAGGGTAAATGCTTTCCTATATTTTGGGATAAAGAGCCACTCTAGATATGGGCATATGGCTGTAAAGGCACCATTTAGAAAGTGTGCGGTATGGGAGTAAGCTTCCTCCCACAGATGGACACTCACATCGTGTGGTCTGTCTCGGTGAAGGACATATTGTTGAGGCGTGTCATCACTGTATGTCCTTCACTAAGCAGACCCGTAAAAAAATAGTGGATAGACTGTGAGCTGACCTGAGGGGAAAGGCATTAAGGGCAGCTGATGCACCACGGAAGATTGGAGAACCGTGCGATGATAAAATGGATGGTTCTTCCACCTCAGCAAAGAGACAGTCATCCCCACCGCACAAACTGAATCACCAGTCAAAACAGTAGTGCCTATGGACACTAGGCGGCTTGACTTACCATCCATGCCTGGCCATTCTCTGACACGGCCTATGGCTAAAAAGATATCCAAAAAAGCCCAGACCCCAAAAGAAGGATCATGTCTCTGGCTCTCCGGCACGATGCCCAAGTTGAGTGCTGACGCCACTGCCCCAAGTCTCAGGCTCCAGTACAGCATCCACATCGAGTGCTGATACCGCCGCCTCTGTTGGATTTGCCCATACCAAGACAAGCCTGTCAGTTCTATCTCAGAGAGTGAGATTAGAGACTTGACACCAACCAGGGCTGAGCCACAACAACTACCGATGGATAGAGAGGAGTGAGAAACTTTAGAGACACGTTGGCATATGTCTCCGCCATGTTCCCCAGTGCATTCCTGTAGTTCATCAGCAAGTGGCTACAGAGAAAGGTCACACTCGCCTCACTCCGACTTGGATAGGCGGTATGAGTGATCTCTTCCCCTAGACACCCATATGACTGGAGTGACTGGGAATACTTCAAGCCTTATGATTACCTCCCTCATTGTGGCTATCAATATTGACACCATCGGCCTGCTGAAGATTTCTTCATGCCTCTGCCACTGCCTCCAGTATTGAGGAGTTTGTCTGTACCAGGTCCACCGTAGACATTAGTAACGCCACCCTCCACAGGTTCATGTGTTCCTTGGAGCATGCGCCCTCCAGCACCACCATCAGGACCCGCACTGGCACCATTACCAGAACCACCGGGTCACTCAAATCCACCACAAGACACCCCTCTGCTGTCAAGAGCAGTATCAGTCTATCCGGAGGAGGATTACCAGTTGGACTCACTCTCCATCTCTTTGGTGACACCATCTACACCGTCTCCAGACATTGCGGTAGGCTCACAGGAGCCATCTTCTCCTTCGGACGACATGGACCATTTTTCAGAACACATATTAAGGATGGCTCAATCCTTGGGGTTAGAAATGCAACAACCAGTTGAAAAGCTCAAGGACCCCATCTTTGACTTTCTGCACACTGCCCACGATGCTACAGACAGTGAAGCAAGTCTCTTGAACGTCCATAGCCCCGACGTTCAAGAGACTTGAATCCCTGTACTGTATGCAAGACAAAAAGGCGGAATTCTTATTTCAGCACCCCAAACTTAACTTGATTGTGGTTGAGTCCTCGCGGGGCAAGTCGCAGAGGATCCGTTCAGCTCCTGTGGACAAGGAGGGTAGAAGACTAGATCTGATGGATCATAGGATCTACTCCTCTAATCGACCTGAAAGACGTGTATTTCCATGTGTCCATCCAGCAGTTGAGACAATAGTTTTTGTGGTTCATGATCGGCATTCTGCCATTCCAGTTCACGGTCTTACCGTTCGGCCTCACCACAGCTCCTGGGGTCTTCACCAAGTGCATGTCCATGGTGTGTGCCCACCTCAGGCAGAGGAATATAAGAGTTTACCCATATATTGACGACTGGCTCTTGGTGGCAAAGACAAAGCATCAATTTCAGGAGGCAGTGGATGTCACTCTGCAGCTGCTGGATAGGCTGGGTCATTGTGTCAACCTCAAGAAATCCTCTCTAATGCCTCAGAGAAGGCTAGACTTCATCAGGATTACTCTGGATACCAGAGAGGGAAGAGCCTTTCTTCCTGAAGACAGGGCACAGACCTTAATTCACTTAGCCAGGAATGTTTGATCTCTCGGTATGGCTCAGGCTTGTACCTTACAGAAGCTCTTAGGTCTTATGTCGGCTACGACAGTGGTTGTTCAGTTTGCATGCCTTCGCATGAGGGCACTTCAGAACTGGTTCCTGAGGTTATTCGATATGCAAAGGGATGCCCGCAGGACTCGTCTAACCTTACCAGCATCCGTGAGATTGTCCCTAGCATGGTGGTCAGTGGAGAAAAATCTAGTAGGAGGACTGACTTTCATTCCATCAATGCCATCCAAGCTAGTCACGATGGATGTGTTGCTGATGGGATGGGGAGCACACTGTGATTCCAGCCTCATCCAAAGACAATGGACATCAAAGGAGGTAATGGAACATATCCATCTCCTCGATCTGCTTGCAGTGGAAAAGCCCTAAGAGCTTTTTCGGAATTGATAATGGGTCACCATATCCAAGTTGCGATAGACAAAACGACTGTAGTGTTCTATTTGAACAAACAGGGGCACAAGGTCCCTTCCGTTGATTTTTCTGACACTATGCATCTGGAACTTAGTGCGTAGAGAGAGATATCTTCTTGACTGCCATTCACGTGGCAGGAGAGGACAACATCATTGCAGATGCCCTCAGCAGGTCATCGAATTCCTTCCACAAGTGGCAATTGGATGCAGACATGTGCTGGAGGATATTTCATCGATGGGGGATCCCATCCATTGATCTTTTTGCTACCAAGGACAATGGTGTCTGCAAAATGTTTTGCAACAGAGCTGATGGGTGAAGGATGTTGCTAGGTGATGCGTTCGCGAGGACCTGGACGGGAGATCTCATGTATCTCTTCCCACCCCTACCTCTACTTATCAAGTTGATAGCGAAGATAGAGGTCGACGAGATGGACTGCATACTCATAGCCCCCTGGTGGTCCCGACAGCCATGGTTTGCCCCTCTCCTTCAGTTGTCGAGACGGAATTACTTATGCCTTCCATCGATACCGATGCTGTTAGCCAAGGAGTGGGGCAGAGTGAGGCATCTAAACCTAAAGACTCTGAACTTAACGGCATGGAGAATACAGCCATGAGCTTACCTATGTGCAGCCGGCTGCATAGATGTGAGCAAACTCAAGACTTACCTGTGTCTCTGTGGTGCATACTAGAATCGGCTAGAAAGCCTACTACAAAAAATAATCCTATGATTACAAATGGAAAAAAATCCTTGCTTTTGCTGAGCATGACCAATTTGACCCTATAGAAGGTCCTGTAGCGAAAGTACTAGAGTACCTGCTCCATCTTCAAAATGAGGCTCTTAAATTTTCTTCTGTTAAAGCTACCTTGCAGCCATTTCTGCCGCCCGCCCCTTGCTAGAGAGCCTTTCGTTATTTTCTCACCCCTTAGTAAAAAAAATTCTCCAGGGTTTGAGGAACATAGCGCCACCAACGAAGACCTTGGTGCCTGCATGGAGTTTGTCGGTAGTCCTTCAGGCCCTTACCAGGAAATGTTTTTGAACCACTGGCTACAGTGGATCTTAGAGTTCTATCAATGAAAGTGGTGTTTTTAGTTGATGTAACATCAGCTAGATGCTCAAGTGAACGTAGAACGCTATGAGTAGACCCTCCTTATTTGATATTTCATAAGGAGAAGGTTGTCCTGAGACTCGATATAATCTTTTGACCCAAGGTTATATTGGACTTTCATGTCACCCAAGACATTGTTCTCCCAACATTTTTTCCAGCACCTCAGGCTCCACAAGAGTCAACACTGCGAATGCTCGATGTGAGGAGAGCCCTGGCCTTCTATAAGGCAACTCCGCAACTCTTTGTGTGTTACAGACAACCATGTAAGGGGCTACCAGTCTCTTCTTAGAGACTGGTGCACTTTTCATGCAGACTATTCAGTTGGCTTATTCCCTAGCAGGACTCCAGCTATCGGATTCAATTAAAGCTCATTTGACCGGACCAATGGCTACTACAGTAGCATTTGGAAGAGGGATTGCAATTGACGACCTTTGTAAAGTGGCAACGTGGTCAACCCTGTCAACATTTGTTCAGCATTACAGGCTGTTTGTTTGCCAGAGTAGTTCTATCCGAGATTCTGAGATGAGACACCGACCCACCTTCAGGTATGTAAGCTCAGTAGTCGCCTAGATGTGTGATGCATAGAGACCACAATGAAGTCAGGTTGCTCACTTGTAACTGAAGTTCTTCAAGTGGTCATCTATGCATTCACACAACCCACCACCATCCCCGCTGTGGTGTCGGAATTTTTAATCAAGCACAGGTTTGTAGTGGGAGATACTACCCATTAGGCTAGAAGGGCCACAATGTCGGTCTCCTTTGGAAATGATAGTTGGGCGGGAACCCCACTATTATGATTTGAGCCTTGTTTAGGGTGGTACTAAATAAACCCAAATTAAAATAATTCTGTTTCAGTTTTCCACAAGGCACAAAAAAGCCTAATTTTATTGTACCCATGCTCTTTTTTTTTTTTTTGTGCTGAGTTAAATTCAGACTTTGTTTATCTGTTTGCTGTTTTTATATTTTATATTCTCCCTATAAGCCATAACCCACCCTCTATCAGGCACAGTGCCAGTTTTCTGCCCCAATCCCTGGCAAAGGTATACAGGTGTATCTGCACCATGACCTTCTGGGGAAAGGGAGGCAAAACAAGAGGAAGTCCAACCACCCCTGTTCCTCTGTTCTAGATAGGGATGGATGAACTCTCCTGCATCTTGTTCATGTATGCAGGACTCCCCCAGGTTGCCCACCCCCAGCTTGTGTGCGAGGCAAGCTGCCAGACGGTCCGCAGGCACCCAGCGAAAGTTTGCATCTTTCTTTTGTCCACGAACCACAATTTGCAGAAAATTCATGGCAGGTGTCCAAGGGGCTGAGCTGTCGAAAACTCACAGACCTCCACCCCAAAATCAGATTCTTCTGGCACTCCTAGTTCTAGATAGCACACTTTAGCCAAATGGTGTTGAAACATGTTAATCTCTTTTTTTCCAGATAAAAGAAAATAGCCTTGTTCACTCTAACAGACATTGATGGTAGCCCCACTTCAGCACGAAGAAGAGCAGCTGGGGTGCTAGGAGGAATGATAGAATGCTTCTTTGAAATTTATTCTGTATAACCTCCAGATAGTCTATTTTATTTTACCCAGTCCCCAAATTTCTGAACAATACAGAATTTGGCTAAAATCTTCTGCTTCAATATTTTCAATGTTGAGTACACCAAGTGGCCTCCCTGAGTTTGAAAGAAGGAATAACAAGCTTTTCTCAATCTAGAAATAGCCAAGGCAGTAGCCTGTTTTTGTGCCTCCCAGGATAGATTCTCTGAGAAATGTATACCCAAATACTTGTATGATGGGCATTGTGTGACACAATGATTATCCAAGAACCATTTATATCTTTGGGGTCTTTTGCAAATACTTTGATTTTGGTGTATCGTAATTGATTTTAAGAAATTCAGCTTTATAATAAGTTCCCAGCCTTTTCAATACTTTACACATCCCTATCTGTAAAAGGGATAACAAGACCATATTATCTGCATATAAGAGAATGGAGGTCTTACGTAGTCCAACAGATGGGGGGAAGATTGAGAGGGAAGATAGATATTAATGTAGAAACTAACAAGCACTCCTGTCTTACTTTTCTAAGACTTGTGATCTTTTCAAGATAAGGTGCCCAGGGAGTTTCTGCACACCTGCATACTAGTATGGGTATAAAGCTCTTGAACTGGAATGAGAAGTCTCCTGTCAATGTTTGTGGCCTGCAGTTTATCCCATAGTCTAGTCCTGTTTACCAAATCAAATGCTGATGAAAGAGCAACAAAAGCGGCAAAGATTGCTTTTGAGGGTCCAGGGACCAACTCAGAAGTTAGAAGTCAACAGAATAAAACACTGATCTATTGTACTGTATCCATTCCTAAAACCAGCTTGTTCAGGATGGATTATATGATTAGTCTTTGCCAAATCTAATAATCTATTAGTAAGAATCTAGAATAAAGTTTAAAATAAATATCTAATCAACTAATAGGTCTATAGTTCCTGGGGTTTGTTTTATCATCTTTTTTGAAAATAGGAAACAAAATACCACTTTTCCATCCCTGTGTCGTCCAACCTGAAGAGTTAAGAAAGGAGAACAGTCTTGCTAGAATAAGAGCCCACCAATCTGAATTTGCTTTAAATAATTGTGGCAGTGTCATATCTTCACCTGGGGCTTTGCCACTGTTCAGATGAGAAATCAGTCTTTTGATTTCTTTTGCTGTTACAGGGGTCCATTCTGGGGCATCTTTCTCCTCTACATAAGACCTCTCTTCTAACTCATCAATGATAGCTTGAAAATTATCAGTCCACAGAATTGGTGAAAGTTGGGCTTCAGAGATAATTCATACTTTTCTGAGACCTGATGAAACCATTTCCCAAAACATGTGCTCTTTTTTCTGGAGACGAGCCAATCCCAGTTCATGCTATAGATATTTAGTAGGGATGTGCAGCGGATTGGATCGGATCCACAATCCGGATCCAATCCACCCAAAATTCAGATAAAAATGATCCGATCCAATCAGCCATCCAATCCTATCCAATCTGAAGGGACCCGATCCGGATCGGAAAAAACAGAATGCTTTTTCTCATAGTCTAGTATTGTGTTACAAAAATGCCTATAACTTTTTCATTTTTAAAGATAGAAGGATGAAATTTGGGCACTTTGTAGATGGGCTAGGGGTAGTTATCTGTGAGAAATTTCAGAAAGATTGGTGCAGGCATTTTGTGGCAATTAATGTTTTAATTACAAACCAGGAATGCCTATAACTTTTTCATTTTTAACGTTCCACACATAAAACTTTGCCACATTGCAGGTGGTATGTTGGGACTTGAAGCTATGCTTCTGAAATTTCTCCACATTAGACATACCACTTTGGTTCACATGTGTGATCAATTTCAGAAGCATAGATTCAAGTGTGTAGTGGCAAGATATTTTTGAAAAAGAGGAAAGAAATGCCTATAACTTTTTTATTTGAAAAGTTAGAAGTCTGAAAGTTGCTCACTTTGTAGATGGGTTAAGGGTAGTTATCTGTCAGAAATTTCAGAAAGATAGGTCCAGGCATTTGGTGGCTATGATTTTTTTAGATGAAAAGTTACAACAACACGGAGTTTTGACAGGTAAAAGAGGGAGGGGAGGCGGGTGCAATTGACAGCTCAAGCCTCTGTGGAAAAACTTCTGTAAGGTGAGGCAGACAAACACTCCTGAGGCTTAGCTAATGACACCACACCTTTTTTGCAACAGCTCTCCCCGCCATAGCTTAATTAATTTTGAACCTGTTCAGACAACATGCTAAACCATGGTTAGGCTTCTAACACTTTTGCAGCAAATGGTTAGTGAGTGTGTTTAAATTGTGGTTATGTAGCCACCGTGCTTAGGAATGGTTCGCACAATATGCTAAGCCATAATATTTAGTTCAAAATGCTTAACCACTGTGGCTTAGCATATCATGTGAACAGAGTCACTATGACTTAGCATGTCATGTGAACCATTCCTAACCATGGTGGCTGCATAACTATGGTTTAAACATGCTCGCTAACCATTTACTTCAAAAAGGTTAGCAGCCTAACTATGGCTAAGCATGTTGTCTGTACAGGCCCTTTATGAAGTGAGGTGACGAGGCTTTTTCTTGCTTTTTTTTTTTTTTAATGCAACACTTCTTTAAAAATCCAATGCCTGCTGGAAATGCCAAGAGGTACTCTGCATGCAGCATTCCCAGCATTTCCAGGAACATGACATCACATAGTTCTAACTCTCATTTTCGTATAATCTGCTGCCCTCAGCTATGTAGGAGAAGTTAAAAGAGGAAGGAGAAAAAGAAGCTAGCGGAGGGCAACAGTTCCAGTTTGGCCCATAAAACCAGATGCTATGCAAAATGCCAGTATTTCAGAGGGAGTTCATTCCACAGTTTCCCTTCCCTCTGCAAACTTTCTTTGCAAGCAATCTCCCAGCAGTGGGCATGTAAGAGTAGAAAGGTAGAGAGAGGGAAAAAGAGAGAGAGAGAGAGAGAGAGAGAGAGAGAGAGAGGGAGAACTGAGCAGACTGTAAAAGGAAAGATGGCAGTGTCTCCTATAGTTTAAACAGCTGGTATCTTCTACAACCCCAGTTGGTCTGCTAAGGGAGTGATTCCTATTGTCTCCTATCACTGGAAGAGTACTCAGCTCAGAAGGAGGAAGCAGGCATGTTTTAAGGCAGATGATGTCACTGGAGTAGTTCATAAGCTTTGGGGCACTGCTCAGAAGATTTAGGGCTTTTGATGTGCCCTTGGTAATACTGCCCATAGTGTCCTCCCAACAGAAGCAATTTTTCAAAAAATCCTAGAATGTTGGTAGAGCAGGATCATGCATGTGGTTCAATTAAAGGTAAAAACAGAATGAAATGGAAGCCATGTACATAAAGTTGAATATTGAACAGCTGAAAACTCTGAAAAAAGCAGTGATGCTGATAATGTGGATAACAGTTGTACACACACAGGCTCTTTTCTGAACTTTAGTTACGTGTACATAGAACAGAGGCAGTGTAAATAGACCAGAGGCAGAGATTCCCTTGCTCTGATCCTGCTCTATGCGATCCTTCTATGTGCATTAATATTTTGTCATCCTAGATTGAATGTGTAAAAAGCTCTAGCACTGTTATCTTTGTCCTTTGTAACAAATGAATAAAGAGAGATTATTTATTATGCAAGGCATAATAAAAGCATAATTTAGATGGGTTTTAAGTACTTTTAAAGAATTTAATTTAAAAAATCTAGGCTTATGCCTACAACTCCCAGCATGCCTTGGGTGGGAGGCCAGACTTACCAGCCTTCGGGGGCCATTGTGAGTGCACAGATGGGTGGCTGCTGCATTCCTTTCACACCCCCGACTCCTGAGGTCAGTCTCGAGTAGTCAACCCAATTCCACATAAAAGGAAACAACCCACATAAATGGGCTGCATCCATTTGTGGTGGCTTCTCCCACCCGGCATACATACTTTTAAAATCATAACTAGATACCACAGCATGACTTTGAGAGGCTGAACTCTGAACATGCTCAAAGGCATCCCTTCTTGATATTGCTGTTTTCTGAGAGTCTGGGGGAAATGCATGTGTGACCTTCACCTTTAAGAGGGAGGAAGGGGAAGCACTCTGTGCATGCCCAGAAATAGGTCCAATGAAGAGGGCAAGGGCCCAGCCCTGGCCCTTCTGTACAGGCTCCTGAAGACAAGAAGTGCAGGCCGAGACAGACCCAGCAGGATTTAGCCAGAGCTGGGCATGTCCACTGACAGCCACTTACCTCCCCTCCTTGGTGATGCTACTCCTTGATGCTCTATCGATGAGCAGCATCGACAACAAGAGGAGGGAAGCGCCTCTCAGAGGACTTGGGCACCTGCAGGATGCCGGAAGCATGCTGGGAGTTGTAGTACTGGCATGTAGAGCGGCTGATTTTAAATAAAGCATGGGTTAGTAAGCCAGGTCACTATGTGCAAGCCAGGTCACTATCTCTCAATCCTAACTCACTGTCTTTGTTCTCCTTCTACCTGACTTTCCCCAACTGCCACTTACCCAGCCCACCATTCCATTCTAGCCTCAGCTATATCAGTCATTCCTCCATTCACTCTTCTGTTTCAATGGTATAGTCAGGCTTTTACATAAAAATCATAAACTTTATTCAGTAATTCCTGCATCTTTCTTGGAGTGTTGTGGTTTAGTTATGACAAAAAAACAAACAAACTGCAGCATAAAAAATCTCATCAGGTTAAAAGGCATTGGATTTTTTTTTAAAAAAAAACCCACTTGGCACTGGAAAGCCATTAATGCAGTCACTAGGCTAGCCTGCCTGGGAAAAAGAAATCCATAAGCAGGGTGCCACAACTAATAAGGCCCATTCTCCAGTTGTCTCCTACCATAGCTCAGTTTGTTTTCAAAGACTAACACATTATTCAGGGACCTAGGCTTATGCCTACAGCTCCCAGAATGCCTTATGCAGAAGGGAAAACTTATCAGGCTTTGGCAGCCATTATCTGGTAGTGGCTCACCCTCCAGGGCCTGAAGGGAAAGCGCTTGGGGCCAGCTGCCTCTGTCACTGGGCCCCATCAAGAGCAGGAGGGGAGGAGTGTGCAGCTCTGGGCCCATTACCAACAGCAACCAAGCTAACAGTCAATCAGTCTGTGGGCCAGCTCCCTCATGGCCTATCTATGGGCACAGATTGAACAGTGCAGTGTGGACTGGCTCAGCCAGTCTTCACTTCCCATGAGTCTCAGTGGAAGGACTCCCATTGGGCAAGTCAGGCACTGCGGTGAAAGGCATGCCAGGAGTTTTATTATATTATATTTTAGCATCCTGGGAACCTGGGGCTTTGCAATATTTTAGCATCCTGAGAACCTGTTTCTTCCCTTTTTTTGTCCTGATTTGGATGCTCTCCCCCTTTTGGTTTTTAGGATCTACGATGAACTGCCAATGGAGTAGGATTTGTGTGTGTGTGTGTGTGTGAGAGGAGGTGGGGTGATTGCGAGGGTAGCAGCTGGGTGGGAAAGTTTAAACCTTCCCTACCTGCACACAGCAGTCTTAGCAAGGACCTGCTGCATGCTGGGTATTTAATGGCGTGTGTGATTTAGCACTAAGATTTCAAGCTGAGGGAACTGCCCATCCAAACCAATGAAGCTGGTTCTGAGGCAAATATACTTGTTGCACACAACCCAAATTGATGGATATTGCTTTGCGGGAAAGTGCATTTTCAGGATGTCTTTCCAATAACATTTTCTCTACTATTTCAGATGCAAGATGTCTTCCTCCACCTTCTGTTCCTAATAGTCAGATTTATGGCACAATAAAGCAGAGTTATTTGCCTTTTGAGAAAGTGAAGTATCGTTGCACCCATCTATACAGTCTTTCTGGACCTCCTGAAGCAATGTGTTTGAACAAACAATGGACAAACGTACCAAGATGCATAGGTATTTCATGTTCATATCTTTAAATATTTCACAGGATGTTATGCTGTGTTGTAGCACCCTAACCTAGATGCATTGTAGTCGAGATGCTCCCATATTGAGTTCACTGGTGGTGCCACTTCTGCACAGCTGTAAAACTGTTCAAACAGGAAAATGGTGTTTAAAGCAAAGTGGAACCACTGCCAGTGACTCCTGAATTGCTAAAACTGTAAGCTCCCCTCCCTCAAAAGTGCCCTTAGTGCCTTGAGCATTTCTCGACCCTGCTGCGTTTTCTGCCTTCCCCACCCCTTTCCCACATCCCCACATAAGTGTCAAAAATATTCTGAAAATAATTTTCAGCCTGGCCCTGGCAGTAAGCCAAAGGCTTCTAGGAAGTTCTGGGCAGAGGTTCCAGGCTTGAGGAGCAAAACAGGAGAATGGACAGAAGTGATGAAGGAAGGAGAAGACCTTCAGTTCTAAGCTTCTCTAGAGTCTATTGTTAAAAGTTAGACTCTATTAGGTGCTCTGCTATGTATTGATAGGACTTTTCAGAAACTGTCAAGAATAGGAAAAATTCTGATAGTGAACAGGTGAGCAAAATGTAGTCCTCCTGCCATGGGATCCCATCCATGCAAAAACTACTGCTATTGATTTAACTATTGGTCTATTTGAGCTACCAAGAAAGTGTTGAAGAAATACCATCCACACCTGAGAGACAATGGGAATGACGAGTTATTAATGGTTTGTTATCCATCAGTTACACATAGCTCATTAAACAAACAATTATTTTTGTTTATTTTAAAAGCAAGATTTTTCAAGTTGTTACATGCTTATTTTCCTATTGTATGAAGTTGAATATCCTTACAGAGATATGTCTGAGCACTTCAGTAATTGAAAGCACAACAGGTGTCATCTAACAGATAATTTCTCTAATTTAATGTATCACTATAGATAATGAAGGAAAATGTGATCGCCCACCTGGTATAGAAAATGGAGATATCCGGAACATTCCCAAACGAGAATATTTGCCAGACGAATGGGTGCGATATCAATGCCAAAGTTTCTACATAATGGAAGGATCTGATATCGTACGATGTGTCGATGGTCATTGGACAGACACACCAAGATGCATAGGTATGAGAAACAGCTATAATTCTTCACTTTTTATTCTATTTCGGATTTAATTTTTTTATTGTTTCTGAACACTAATAGACTTAAAAACAAACAAACATTACAAACATGAAAAATGAACAAAAACATACATTAAAATGGACTCCCAATTTTCTCCACCACAAAGATGTATAACTCTATTTTCTCCTGCACAAAAGCAATTAGCAAAAATCCCCACCCCCCGCTAAAACAAATTTGCATCAATTTTTCCTATTTCTTTTAAGTAGGACTTATCAGTTGAATTCACAGATAGACCACTCAGTTTATAAAAGATTTACACATAGATATTATCTTTTTTTTCATTATTAGCATAATTAATTTTTCCCCAGCTCCCTCCCCTCTCTCCCTGTTCCCATACCATCATCCAATCATCTTATTCTTTTAAGTATCATTGAGCTTATTCTATTGATATATATATATCTATATATATAGATATATATATAAGCTTCCACAATTTATCTCCAGCTAAACATCCCTTAAATCCAAACAAGAAAGATATTCCAGCTTCAATCCCTTCTTTTCCTTCTTTCTCTTTTTTTTCTCTTTTTCTTTTTGCGAATCTCTAGTCCATAATCAAATGTCCTTCTTCATTTATCCAGCTGAGTCATGAGGCATCATTATATGTCTTAGCCAGCCTCAAAAGGGAGTCTTTTTTAAGCTTTTCAGACATTTCTTTTGGTTTTCTCACCGAACTCCACTTACAATTCCTGCCCTTGACAGCAAGGCTCAAACCCTCTCGTTTATCCCATTGAAGAATCCTCTTCTGCTGCTTTGCTTTTTTCATATGACCCCATTCATAACTCTTCCTTTTGAACGCAAAGCCCCCCCCCACCTCTCGGGGCCTCTCGCCTGAGGATCCTCTGCTTCCCGCTTGCTGTCAGTGACACAAAAGCTTCCTTTTCACTCGATACTCCTTTACAGATCTCTTTCAAAGTAATCGTCTCCCCATCCTTCCCGTTGCCTTTAGTACCCGCAATGCCTTTGACGCCGTCAAAGCATAATTTAGATGAAGCCCTTATTTGTTTGCCCTTCTCCCCATTTAGACAGAAACTGTCAACAGCCCCCGACAGTTACCAATGCTGATATCATGGATGGTAGAGCACACATCTATCCGCCTGGCCACCAAGTGCATTATCAATGTCATGAAGGTTTTGAAATGCCTGGATCAGCCACTATAACATGTGAAAATAAGAAGTGGTCACAACCACCAAGGTGTGAAGGTAAGAATTTGTAATTTCAAAGATGTATTCCAGATCCTCTTGCTTAGTGCCAAAGGTAAGCCCAGAGAATACAAAGAGAGAGCAGGCAACTAGACCAATGCATAGCTCAAGCACAGTTGTAACTTCTGATTTGAAACTGGAGGCACACTTCAATATTTCATCCAAAAAGGTTGATTTTTAAAATTGTGATCATGAGAACTACCTTTATCTGCCCGGGGAGGGGGTCTTCCCCAGTGTTCCTGTCTCTGCATTGGGGGTGGCTGAATAATTGAATTGCACTTTTAGTTGAGATACCCACCTCCAGCACAGCCTGACTCCAAGGAGACAAGGTCAGAGCAATTCATATTGGCAGCCTCTTCTGTGTCTCTCTCTGTGTGTGTACTATTTTGGGTTTTAATCATTACATTAATTGATTTTCTTGAATGTGACAGCTGTTCACTTCCATGATGCTGGTGTGCCATCGGACACTTTTTAAGAATAACAAGTATAGACAATGGATTATGCAGGCTTACCTAGAAATCTATGAAATTACATAACATGTAATAATTGAGTATGTACACCCACTTTTCCCAACCTTGCATTCTCCAGATGTGTTGGACTACAACACCCATCTTTCTCAACCCCTGTTATCTGGCTGAGGATGATGGGAGTTGAAGTTCAAAGGGTGTCAAGTCAAGAAAGGCTGAAATACATTATTCTTTACCTTCTACAAGCCAAATTAGGCAATCTATTAAATGCATGACTGCAGGTGCAGTCATGGTAGCATGGCCAGTTACAAAATAGCAAAAACCTACATGCCAACAATAAATAAAAAATGGATCCTTGTAGAGTTGCATGATTTTTACATGGCATCTGCTCAAAACCATCAAATTAAACTTAAATGTTCGATGAAGGGCATTCTTTCACCAGCAGTGTTGAAGTAAGAGTCATCTTCCAGTCTAATCATATTCTTTTAAGTTGAATGGAGGGAGGGGCACCATTTTGTCTTTCACCCCTGTAGCAAAATGACTTGGTGCAGCCCTGCCTTTGCAGAAAGCAGTGGCCATTTTAGGTCCCTCAGAATGCATTGCCCAATGTTGTGCCACCATCTACTAAGGATGGTAGCCGAGCATCTCCTATACAGAAGCACCACTAGGGTTGACTAGCTCTAGTGATGGCAGGAAGGAGCAGGAGAGCCCTACAGGCAAGGGCACCACACTGTGGATGGCAGGTCTAAAAGGTTAGTGGAGCTGGTGGTTGTGTGACCTTTCTTTATTACAGTTCAGACCAATCCTTCCCTAATCCAGTCCATTGTATTCTGTGTCATTGTTTTTTTTATTATTGCTGCTGTTTGTGTCTGCCTTGAGTCTAATCTATATTGCTACCCTTCAGTCCCAGCCCTCTCAGTTCCTGCCCAAATAACATTTGATGCAATTTCACTAATATTTGTAGGTCTTTAAATATAGTATAGTATGTGTCTGCCTGTGTCTGTATTCTTTGCTGAGTGTATATCCCTACCTATAAAGCGGAAAGTATGTGTGTGCAATGTATGTCCAGAAATGTTTACCCACTTCCAGATGAGTTAGAAACTTGAAATTTGGTATGCTGATAGGTCTGGTTGCACAAAGTACCAGAAAAATATAAAAACACAAAATTTTGGGTTTTAAGTACTTTTAAAGAATTTAATTAAAAAAATCTAGGCTTATGCCTACAACTCCCAGCATGCCTTGGGTGGGAGGCCAGACTTACCAGCCTTCGGGGGCCATTGTGAGTGCACAGATGGGTGGCTGCTGCATTCCTTTCACACCCCCGACTCCTGAGGTCAGTCTCGAGTAGTCAACCCAATTCCACATAAAAGGAAACAACCCACATAAATGGGCTGCATCCATTTGTGGTGGCTTCTCCCACCCGGCATACATACTTTTAAAATCATAACTAGATACCACAGCATGACTTTGAGAGGCTGAACTCTGAACATGCTCAAAGGCATCCCTTCTTGATATTGCTGTTTTCTGAGAGTCTGGGGGAAATGCATGTGTGACCTTCACCTTTAAGAGGGAGGAAGGGGAAGCACTCTGTGCATGCCCAGAAATAGGTCCAATGAAGAGGGCAAGGGCCCAGCCCTGGCCCTTCTGTACAGGCTCCTGAAGACAAGAAGTGCAGGCCGAGACAGACCCAGCAGGATTTAGCCAGAGCTGGGCATGTCCACTGACAGCCACTTACCTCCCCTCCTTGGTGATGCTACTCCTTGATGCTCTATCGATGAGCAGCATCGACAACAAGAGGAGGGAAGCGCCTCTCAGAGGACTTGGGCACCTGCAGGATGCCGGAAGCATGCTGGGAGTTGTAGTACTGGCATGTAGAGCGGCTGATTTTAAATAAAGCATGGGTTAGTAAGCCAGGTCACTATGTGCAAGCCAGGTCACTATCTCTCAATCCTAACTCACTGTCTTTGTTCTCCTTCTACCTGACTTTCCCCAACTGCCACTTACCCAGCCCACCATTCCATTCTAGCCTCAGCTATATCAGTCATTCCTCCATTCACTCTTCTGTTTCAATGGTATAGTCAGGCTTTTACATAAAAATCATAAACTTTATTCAGTAATTCCTGCATCTTTCTTGGAGTGTTGTGGTTTAGTTATGACAAAAAAACAAACAAACTGCAGCATAAAAAATCTCATCAGGTTAAAAGGCATTGGATTTTTTTTTTAAAAAAAAACCCACTTGGCACTGGAAAGCCATTAATGCAGTCACTAGGCTAGCCTGCCTGGGAAAAAGAAATCCATAAGCAGGGTGCCACAACTAATAAGGCCCATTCTCCAGTTGTCTCCTACCATAGCTCAGTTTGTTTTCAAAGACTAACACATTATTCAGGGACCTAGGCTTATGCCTACAGCTCCCAGAATGCCTTATGCAGAAGGGAAAACTTATCAGGCTTTGGCAGCCATTATCTGGTAGTGGCTCGCCCTCCAGGGCCTGAAGGGAAAGCGCTTGGGGCCAGCTGCCTCTGTCACTGGGCCCCATCAAGAGCAGGAGGGGAGGAGTGTGCAGCTCTGGGCCCATTACCAACAGCAACCAAGCTAACAGTCAATCAGTCTGTGGGCCAGCTCCCTCATGGCCTATCTATGGGCACAGATTGAACAGTGCAGTGTGGACTGGCTCAGCCAGTCTTCACTTCCCATGAGTCTCAGTGGAAGGACTCCCATTGGGCAAGTCAGGCACTGCGGTGAAAGGCATGCCAGGAGTTTTATTATATTATATTTTAGCATCCTGGGAACCTGGGGCTTTGCAATATTTTAGCATCCTGAGAACCTGTTTCTTCCCTTTTTTTGTCCTGATTTGGATGCTCTCCCCCTTTTGGTTTTTAGGATCTACGATGAACTGCCAATGGAGTAGGATTTGTGTGTGTGTGTGTGTGTGTGAGAGGAGGTGGGGTGATTGCGAGGGTAGCAGCTGGGTGGGAAAGTTTAAACCTTCCCTACCTGCACACAGCAGTCTTAGCAAGGACCTGCTGCATGCTGGGTATTTAATGGCGTGTGTGATTTAGCACTAAGATTTCAAGCTGAGGGAACTGCCCATCCAAACCAATGAAGCTGGTTCTGAGGCAAATATACTTGTTGCACACAACCCAAATTGATGGATATTGCTTTGCGGGAAAGTGCATTTTCAGGATTTCTTTCCAATAACATTTTCTCTACTATTTCAGATGCAAGATGTCTTCCTCCACCTTCTGTTCCTAATAGTCAGATTTATGGCACAATAAAGCAGAGTTATTTGCCTTTTGAGAAAGTGAAGTATCGTTGCACCCATCTATACAGTCTTTCTGGACCTCCTGAAGCAATGTGTTTGAACAAACAATGGACAAACGTACCAAGATGCATAGGTATTTCATGTTCATATCTTTAAATATTTCACAGGATGTTATGCTGTGTTGTAGCACCCTAACCTAGATGCATTGTAGTCGAGATGCTCCCATATTGAGTTCACTGGTGGTGCCACTTCTGCACAGCTGTAAAACTGTTCAAACAGGAAAATGGTGTTTAAAGCAAAGTGGAACCACTGCCAGTGACTCCTGAATTGCTAAAACTGTAAGCTCCCCTCCCTCAAAAGTGCCCTTAGTGCCTTGAGCATTTCTCGACCCTGCTGCGTTTTCTGCCTTCCCCACCCCTTTCCCACATCCCCACATAAGTGTCAAAAATATTCTGAAAATAATTTTCAGCCTGGCCCTGGCAGTAAGCCAAAGGCTTCTAGGAAGTTCTGGGCAGAGGTTCCAGGCTTGAGGAGCAAAACAGGAGAATGGACAGAAGTGATGAAGGAAGGAGAAGACCTTCAGTTCTAAGCTTCTCTAGAGTCTATTGTTAAAAGTTAGACTCTATTAGGTGCTCTGCTATGTATTGATAGGACTTTTCAGAAACTGTCAAGAATAGGAAAAATTCCGATAGTGAACAGGTGAGCAAAATGTAGTCCTCCTGCCATGGGATCCCATCCATGCAAAAACTACTGCTATTGATTTAACTATTGGTCTATTTGAGCTACCAAGAAAGTGTTGAAGAAATACCATCCACACCTGAGAGACAATGGGAATGACGAGTTATTAATGGTTTGTTATCCATCAGTTACACATAGCTCATTAAACAAACAATTATTTTTGTTTATTTTAAAAGCAAGATTTTTCAAGTTGTTACATGCTTATTTTCCTATTGTATGAAGTTGAATATCCTTACAGAGATATGTCTGAGCACTTCAGTAATTGAAAGCACAACAGGTGTCATCTAACAGATAATTTCTCTAATTTAATGTATCACTATAGATAATGAAGGAAAATGTGATCGCCCACCTGGTATAGAAAATGGAGATATCCGGAACATTCCCAAACGAGAATATTTGCCAGACGAATGGGTGCGATATCAATGCCAAAGTTTCTACATAATGGAAGGATCTGATATCGTACGATGTGTCGATGGTCATTGGACAGACACACCAAGATGCATAGGTATGAGAAACAGCTATAATTCTTCACTTTTTATTCTATTTCGGATTTAATTTTTTTATTGTTTCTGAACACTAATAGACTTAAAAACAAACAAACATTACAAACGTGAAAAATGAACAAAAACATACATTAAAATGGACTCCCAATTTTCTCCACCACAAAGATGTATAACTCTATTTTCTCCTGCACAAAAGCAATTAGCAAAAATCCCCACCCCCCGCTAAAACAAATTTGCATCAATTTTTCCTATTTCTTTTAAGTAGGACTTATCAGTTGAATTCACAGATAGACCACTCAGTTTATAAAAGATTTACACATAGATATTATCTTTTTTTTCATTATTAGCATAATTAATTTTTCCCCAGCTCCCTCCCCTCTCTCCCTGTTCCCATACCATCATCCAATCATCTTATTCTTTTAAGTATCATTGAGCTTATTCTATTGATATATATATATCTATATAGATAGATAGATATATATAAGCTTCCACAATTTATCTCCAGCTAAACATCCCTTAAATCCAAACAAGAAAGATATTCCAGCTTCAATCCCTTCTTTTCCTTCTTTCTCTTTTTTTTCTCTTTTTCTTTTTGCGAATCTCTAGTCCATAATCAAATGTCCTTCTTCATTTATCCAGCTGAGTCATGAGGCATCATTATATGTCTTAGCCAGCCTCAAAAGGGAGTCTTTTTTAAGCTTTTCAGACATTTCTTTTGGTTTTCTCACCGAACTCCACTTACAATTCCTGCCCTTGACAGCAAGGCTCAAATCCTCTCGTCTATCCCATTGAAGAATCCTCTTCTGCTGCTTTGCTTTTTTCATATGACCCCATTCATAACTCTTCCTTTTGAACGCAAAGCCCCCCCCCACCTCTCGGGGCCTCTCGCCTGAGGATCCTCTGCTTCCCGCTTGCTGTCAGTGACACAAAAGCTTCCTTTTCACTCGATACTCCTTTACAGATCTCTTTCAAAGTAATCGTCTCCCCATCCTTCCCGTTGCCTTTAGTACCCGCAATGCCTTTGACGCCGTTGATCATTTGTATTGTAGTAATGTCCAAATTTTTTCCTTCTTGAATCTTTTCTCATTCTATTACTTTGGTTTCTTCCTTGATAGTTTTTCCCAGGATTAATTTCCTGTTTAGCTGCAATCTGATCCAGTTTGTTACAAATTTGTTGAGAAAACTTTAGCATTTGTATTTTTACTTGCTCTATTCTGGCCATTTTTCCAACAAGGTCATTTTTTCCCCTAGAATTTCCCATTACAAAGGCTGTTATATCTCTATGACCTTATAGCTCTATGGCCGCCTTAACTGGCACTCCTGTTGCTGTCAGAGCGGAAGAGGCAATTCTTTATCTCCAAACCTCAACTACACTTTCGTCTTGCAGACGGAGAGAAAAAATCCTTTTTAATTCATATGTAAATCCTTCATCCAAAGATATACATCTATAATTCCCTTCAAAGTTCTTGTTTAATCCTTTTATATTCTTTCTTACACGGAAAGTGAGATAACTCACCCAAATGATGATGCAGGAAGCTTTGTTTTTCTTTGTTTCGTGCTGGCTTAGTTGTTTATTCAGTTGGTTTTGTCGCAGTGAAAGTCCCCCATCATCCGTAACTGTCGTTAGTTAATTTCATTGATAAGCTTTCTTGGGGAATGGGTGTCGGCAGATCTTGTGCCCTATTCGGGTTACAGAGCGATTTGTGAGCGTTGGAAGCCTTGATCTCGACCCCTCCCCGCTGTCTCTCTGTCGAAGTTTTCACCTCGGCTTCTTTACCGCTTCAGAGGGTTAATGAGATAACTTACGGCATGATCCTTGCTTTCCCCTTTGATCTGGGGCAGTTAATTCCATCTGGCAGGCGCTCAGACGGTATCCAGATCGTTCTGTCCTGCTCAGCTAAAAGCCAGGCATGTTAATCTGCCATTAACTCACCGGAAGTCCCACTTTTTATTCTGTTGAAGAATACTGTATATCAATTTGATATTCATGTCATGATTGTTGTGTCAGTTGAGATTTTTTTTTACATGGTACTGGATTATTATAAACTATTAATTCCTAGGTTTTTTGGGAGCCAGAAGCTGCCCTACCATGAGGAAAAGTGAGGCATCTGCCACAAAAGGGATTATCCTGTGGCAAAATGAATGAGAGCTGTGTGTCAAAATGATGTACAGTTGTCATTCATCAAAATGAGTGAGAGCTGTGTAAGAGCTCTGGTTCTGAACAAATCCTTTCCCCCCTGCCAGATTACCTTTCCACTGAATGGTCATTCCATGGATTTGCTCCACCAGTAAGCAGCCACAGTGTTGCTGAATGTTATGTGGCGTCAGTCAGTTGTTCCATCAGTGAGATGAGTGCTGGAAGAAAGAACTCGTAGGTTCTCAATGTTCACATTCTGGCTATTATATAAAAAGAGATCTTTCTCAATTGTGTAATATGTGTATAAAAATTAATTGATTTTCAATTGAGATATGTGACCCCGTTCTGGAGCCCACATTCTCCTTACTGCTATATGACCTAAACCACAAATAAAGGGGCACCATCATCAGTGTTTCTTCTAATAGCAAACTCGAATGTTGATTTCCATCTATTTGGAAGCTAATTAGACATACCCAGAAATAAGAGAGCAGAAGTATATATCTGTAAATTAAAAGAATGTTTTAAAACGGGGTTGCCCAACATACACCTATGAAGTCCCAGGACTTTTTGAATATTGATTATAGTTGAACATTTGTGTACGTTTATGTATTTGTGTATGTGTTTGTGGAAAGAGAGAGACGGAAAAAAACTGACTAAAGTAGGAGGAGTGGGCAATTCACAGCCTGTAGGCCACGTGTACATCCCACCGCCCCCTCATGCCACCAAATGTGCTGCTGAAAATTGGTGAGGTGGCAAAAAAGCTGCATTTTCCTTTACAATAAGGTGCACATTGCCCATGTGCCTTGTTTTAAAAGAAAACAGCATCTTTTTTTCTGCCCTGTGCTGTCAAATTTCAGCAGCAAATTTGGTGGTGTGGCTGTAGAAATTTCCACAGTGCCAGAGGAGTAAAGCCCCATTGGCTTCTGTGTGGAAGGGGGAATTGGCCCCCAGACCACTCAAAATTACCCTGGGATGAATGGAACCTGAGTTGGGCAGACTGAATGAGTCTGTAAATTAAGTCTATGGCTGTGACATGGAATGTTAAGGTATCAGTTAAGAAGAGAGAAAAAGGGAAACAATGAGTAGAAAAGAGAAGATGTTGACCTGCTCAAATCTTGAACGGCTTTAGTCTATTGCATCATAAGCTTTCCATACTTAACTTATAAAGTCTTTTTGTCAAATCAACTCTTCAGGGTGAAATTAATCTCTAAAATAAATGACTTGTGCCTTCCTGCAGTTCCTTGTACAGCAACTGAAGAAGATATGAGAAATAACAATATAAGTCTGAAGTGGACAAATACTGAAAAACTGTATTCAGAATCTGGAGATAAAATGGAATTTATCTGTCGAAGGGGTTATCGGTACGATCCAGCCTCCCCTCCATTGAGAGCAACATGTATAGAAGGCAAACTGGAATATCCCAGATGTACGTATAGTGTTATTCAATTGCATGCATATGCTGAGATCCTTCTTAACCGTTAGGAAATTATGTGCATCAAAAAGAGGTATGACTGTCTTTGAGATTATATGGTCTGTGTCCATATCCAGCTGTGGCTAAAGCAGACTCAGTGCTAGAGCAAATTATGGGGGCAATCCCAAAGGAAGGCAACAGTAAAGCAAATGGTCAAGCACAAAGGTTTCAGTCCCGTCTGGGAGTAGTCAAGATCCAAGCAAAGGCCAAAGCACAGTTAAGCAGTCAAATACAATACATAGTCCAGAAGCAGAGTTCAGCAGGAGTCCAAAGGTCTGTAGCACCAAAAGTCACTCTCAAGGCAAGGTCCAGAAAACAAATTAGAAGACACTGCAGCTGATAGAACGACTTTGTCCCAGTACTGAATGCCTTCAGAGCCAGAGCTTCTTGAGTCCTACCCACAGCTCAGCTGCAGGGTGCTAAGGTCTTCTGCTAAATGTAGGGTTGCCATATTCTGGATCCACAAAACCAGAACAATTTTTTTGGGGGGAGGGGGGCTAGGATTTTAAAAAAATTGAGCAATATGTAAAGGTCAAGGGAAAGGAAGAAAGCTGTCTAAGCTTTAGTTATGTAACAGCGCAATCCTATGCGTGTCTACTCAGAAATAAATCCTATTGAGGTAAATAGGACTTATTCCCAGGTAAGTATGTATAGGATTGCAGCCTAAAGTATTTAATCACCTGCAAACAAATAATAGGCAAAGAACAATTTAAGCAATCAAACAGAAAAAAATGACACTAAATTACATTTCTCCACTAGTTCTCAAAAGCTAGAGGAGAATTCAATACGAGACTTACCCCCATCCTGACGTATTTACTATACTTGATCCAGGAAGCCAGCCAACTCCCTTATCTAAGAATGTCCGGGAAAAATGCCAGGCCTTACTTGTTTAAAGGGTTTTATTTGCAGTTTGAGAATCCAATTACAAATCGCCAGGGTCATGCCAATAGTTCCATCAGTCCAGTTGTCGCAGCCGAAGGTCAAACCAGGTTTCCAAATTCCAAGGTCCAAAGCAACAGTCAGCCGGGTGTTCAGTCCACGGGTTCTGATCCGAGATCACATAGGACGTCAAGAGCCAAAAACATCAGTTGTTCTCAACAAATCTTAGCTACTGCCTCCTTCCCCTTATATACTCCGTTTGAGCCTGTTCACAGCTGCATGCCATTCCTTCGTTATCTTACTTAAGGCTTGCGTCAGCTGTGCTCTGTTTTCTCAGTCTCATGCTTCGCTTTGTGGGCTTAGCTTTCTCCGCCTGTTTGAGCTGCCGCCTTTGCTGGGGAGTTACTGGACAAACTCCTTTAGGCCCCGAGTCTTCCTCATTAGAAACAGGGGGTGGGAGAGGGTGGCTTTCCTGGGGCTCTTCTGAGGACCCTCCCTGCTGTTCCTCCTCCTCCAGTAAGTCCTGGGGAATGGGTAAAGCTGCAGTTTCTGCCTCTTCTTCCTCCTCAGAGGAAGATTCTTCAGCCTGCCTCATGACACATCCCAATCACCCAAGTAGTTACCATAGGATATTAATATTAAAAGATATTGTTTAACCCCAAAGTAGCCATCTACTTCGTGTTCAAGTGGTGGCTCTAGCAGAATATGTACTGTTCGGTGCCACTAGATGAAGAGATCATAATGAATTGTAAATAATAGTAACAATAATAATGCTGATTTTCTTAGACATATTTAAAAGATAACACTCCCTCCCCTCCCCCACGGACCCCAAATTAAACTTAAGGCATGATCCAACCAAAGTTAAGCACTTTTACGGCTGCCTACCTACCTGGGAGTAAGACTCATTGAACACAGTGGGGCTTATGTTTGAGCAAATATGCATAGGGTTCTGCGATCTCATTGGTTTCAATGGAATGTTAAATGCCTGCTTTCCCCTGCACATTTACCTGGAAGCAAGCCCCACTGCAGACAATGGGACTTATTGCATGTCTACTCAGAAGTAAGTCCCAGTGAGTTCTGTGGAAATTACTTCTAATTAAACATGCATAAGTTTAGGTAGCTAAAAGTGTTTAATAGTAGCTGGATTGTGCCATTATGCATATGTTTTTTGTTTTTCTTTTTAAAATCCAGATGAAAATCTCCTTTACTGTATTTTATTCAGTTAAAATGAAAGTCTGCTTTTGTGCTTTGTTGCAAAGTAAAGTTTTTGCAACAACTGTAAATCCAGACATCTTAAATTGACTGCAATTTACTTCCAAGTAACAGATTTGAGGCTTACAACTCAAATCTAAGGAGGTGGGTTTTTGACCCCAGATTTTTTTCCGGAGGGAGTTTTCTTTCTCCCCTCCCTCCTTTCTTCTCCTTCCCCCCTTATCCCCCCACTCCCTCCCTCGCACACCCCACAAAACTATTTTCCTTCCCCCATAAACAGCCCAGGGCTCTGCCCGGTGCTTACCTCAAAGCTCTGGCTGCAACCAGCCAAGCTATCAAACTCCTTTGCAGTGCATGGGACTCTCATGCAACCTGAGGAAGAGAGCAAGCCCGCCTTTCCCTGCTGTTCTTCTTCTTCTACACAGAGTGACTCATCTGGGCCTGTGGAGCAGCAGCGGCATTCTGGAAAAGGCGGCAGATGGATCCGTCTTTTTCTCTGCTGCTGCAGCTCTGCTAAGCAGGCTCAAAGCACCATTTTGGGGGTCTGAATTACTCGGACTCTGAATCCGGGATTCTTTACCAATCGGCCGGGACATTTTGGAATTGATTGAAATCCAGGACAATCCCGGTTTTCCGGGACGTATGGCAACCCTAGCTAAATGTCCTACTCAGGAGGAGGTCCTTGCTGCCGAGGAGTCTTCCTTTGTAATCGAGAACTTCTTCTCAAAGATGACAATGCTCTCGGGGGCTAGGTGGTCGCTCAGCCTCCACCTCAGAGGTGGAACTTATCTCCTACAGGCGATAGACTAGTGGTGATCTCCAATGAGGGCCCAGGCTCCCCCAGATCTCCAGACATAGGTGGCTCTTTGGTGTTGTCTGTGCTGGAGGATTCTATCAGTATGGGACTTGAGCGCCACCTTGTGGTCTACGACACATCACTGGACCAGAACCATTAAGAAGCCTAGTTAAGCCTGAAGGCCTTGGTTTGCCTTACACCAAAGTGGTCTTATCATTTTCTCTCTGCATTGCCCTTTGGCTCAGGCCTGGGTTTTTTCCCCCTTGGGTTTATTGTTGTTGTCCTACTCCTGTGTGAGTATTGTTTATGGTCTCGCTTTCTACTTTGTTTTAAAAAAAGAAAGGAAGAAAGTGTGGCTTTGCCTCTCTGTCTGTGTTTTCCTGCTTTTTTCCAGCTCTTCTATAGCTGCTCTGGTAGGACCTGGTAAGGGGGGGGGGGGTGCGGCTTCTGACAGAGGCCCAGCCTTTTCCATCTCCTTGGCTTCTCGTCGTGCCTGCAGGCTCATTAGAGGGGAAGAGAATTTTTCCGAGGAGGAAGGCAGAGCTTCCATAAGGGACCTAAAACGTTTTTTCTGCCCATTCCGTCCTAAGGTTGTGTCTCAATTTTCATTGCCAACAAGAATTGGTCCTTCTGTCCTTCTCCCGTTCACCTATCAGAGAAAGCCTGCCACTCTTTAGATGTGCACAGGGTGGTAAAGTTGTAGATTTCTAGGACCGGCCTTTTAGACAAACTGACTCACTTTTTTGGTCCCTCCTCTCTAGGGAAGAAGGTTTCTTCCTCTACCTTGAGTAAATGGACAAAAGATTGTGTTATGCTGGCCTACTTCTCCTTGAAGCTTCCTCCCCGAAGAAGTGGCCTACTCTACTAGAGCAGTGGCCGCTTCAGCACCATTTTCTCTGAAATTTCTTTTGGAAATTTGCAGAGTGGCTACTTGGTCCACTCCTAATACCTTTCCCAGGCATTATAAGGTGGACCTATATGCTTCTGCTGAGGCATCATTTGGAAGGTGTGTGCTGCAGCATGTTCCTTCCTCAGCATTAAGCAGCCCTGTATTTTGAGTATTGCCTGCCCTGCACGGGTCAGCTTTTGTACATCCCCTACTGACAGAATCCTCAAGTACAGAGAATAGACCGTTTGGTCTCTTCCCTTAGTAAAAGGTATTTCTCTGTGCTTGATTGGATTCCATCAGAGCCACTCCCTACTTTTTGATGGGTTGATTTTTTACAGGGCTGCTCTCTTCAAGTATTCCCAGAAGATTTTTCATAGGGATATTTTTTTTTCTAAAGGTTGTTAAAATAATAATAATAATAATAATAATAATAATAATAATATATAATTTATAACCCGCCTCTCCCTACGGATCGAGGCGGGGAACACAATACACATACAAGCATGACAAAGTTAAAAAAAATTAAAACAAGAGAAACACATCATTAAAACATTTAAAATTCATCCGGCAAGGCCTGCCGGAAAAGAACAGTCTTCACAACTCTCTTGAATTCGTGAAGACTGTCAGTTTGTCTAACCTCCTCCAGCAACAATAGTTGTTGTTTTGTCCCTAACACACATGTGTTGTTTCCGCAGAGTTCTTCTCGTTCATGTTTTTGGCTTCTTCTGTATTTTGTCTGTTTTATCACTGCTTTGAGTTTACTTTGGTTTGTCATAATAGAACCTGGGCCTTCAGGCTTAACTAGGCTAGGGTGACCAGTTAAATCCAGGTCAGGGCTCATATAACTTTAACTGTTGTGGAGAAAAAGGAATTTCAGCCAGTGTCATTTGTCTTCATCACAACAGTTAAAGTTGCAGAGGGCCTGCCTTCTTTTGTATATGGTCACTCTAGTATAGTGCCTGCACCTTTAACTGTTGTGATGAAGAGGGACTTTCACCAGGAACTAATTGCATACAAATGACACTGGCTGAAATTCCCTTTTCTCTACAACTGTTAAAGTTACATGAGCCCTGACCTGGATTTTATCTGGTCAGCCTAAACTAGGCCTCTTATAGGTTCTGTTACAGTGATTTGCCTTAGATCACAAGGTAGCACTCAAGTCCCCATACTGACGGAATCCAGTCAAGCACAGAGAAATACCTTTTACTAATAGGTATTTACCACATGTTCTATTCTGGAAGCTGTAGCTCCTCCTCACATGAGGATTCCTCCAGCAGGACATAACAGTCAGAGTCATGGATATTTTCAGACCTGGCACCTACTTTAAACCCAAGCCTGAAACTTGGGACGCATTTTTCAATTTGTTGCCAGATATGCTCAGTTTCTTTGCCTCAAATCCCTATTCTCCGTGTTTTTCCTCTTCCTCCCTTTCTCCATCCCTTATTTTCTGCTAGTCACTCTTTTCTCTCCACTTTTCTCCTTTTTTAGAGTCATAATCAGAATGGGAAAAGAATAAAAATCATTATGGTGTTGCCAGTGAGGCCCAGATTCTGTCGTGGCACAGATCACCTATAGATTACAGACCACCAGTGTATCCTGGGGGGGGGGGGGGGGGGAATCTGTTTCCTTGTACAATCCTTAGGAAATATTCATCAGAGCCAATAAAAGTCCAGTGTTTTACATTCATCACATTGTGAGGCACTTACCCAAATATATCAACCAACAGCTACTCCACTAGCTCCAGTGAATTTATAATACCTAATGACTCTAGAGCAACTACCTGTAATTAAAGCAAATTATTTTGTTTGTGTTATAAAGAAGGTTGGCATCACTTTGTCCTCTTCAGCTTCCAATGAATAGACAAACACATTTAAGTCCCCTAGAGATCTCCTTCATTCTGAGGAATCTCAGCAGTTTTCTAAATATACAGCAACAATCTTTGGTGGCAACAGACCCACTCTCTACCAGCACTCAATTTTCGACTAGCGACTTTATTTTGTTAACTTTATTTTTAAAAACTCGTGATAAAACCCAGCTCTCATTGTCTTTGCTAATATGTTGCCAAACCAGACATTGTAGTAAGCTCTGATTTCTTGTTTTCAAAATATATTCTTTATTTATTCTTCAAAACTTATAGCAATAATGAGACCAAATCCTTTTCATCAGGAGAATACAGTCATTCTTTAGAGTTCTTGCAATCTCTGCTTTCTATTTTGAGTTAATATAACAACCCATACAATTGTGCCAACGTATGTTTCATTTCAGGATAAACCAAAGCTAGTTAGATTGTGTCTGTGCTTATCTTGAAAAGTAACTCTCATTTTCAGTAGTATTTCAGTATTGCTGTGAATGCATTCACATTCTTTGTAGCATTATCCACCTTGTTTGTATTCGTAGTCCATAGCTCCATTTTCCCTCACTACTGCTTAAAACTACTAACATGTGGTTTTGTCAATGGCATATCTGAATGGATGACACAGCAACGCATAGACTGAATCACAAGTTGCTAATCAGTTTCAACAGCTGAACATATATGCATATATATAGACATCCATCCATCCATCCATCCATCCATATGGTGCCATATATATATATATATATATATATGGCACCATCAATGTACATGGTGCTGTACATAGTAAAACAGCAATGCCCCGCCACATAGGCTTACATTCTGATAAAATCACAATAAAACAATAAAGGGAATGCACCAAACAGGCACAGGGGACAATAAAACTAACAGTAGCTCAGTCATAGAACACATGTGTGGCATGCAGAAGGTCCCAGGTTCAATCCCTTTCATCTCCAGGTAGGGCTAGGAAAGAATTCTGCCTGAAACCCTGGAGAACCACTGCTGCCAGTCAGTGTCAACAATATTTGGCTAGATTGGCCAAAGTTTTAACTCAGTAAAAGGCTGCTTATGTTCCTGTGAACAGAAATCCTTACTAATAATAGCATTGGGGGGGTTGGAAGTGGAGGGGAGATAAACACTGCTCACTTATACATTCTTAAGTATGCCTGTTCAGAACTAAGCCCCATTATGTTTAATGAGGCCTACCCCCAGGAAAGAGAGCATAGAGTTCCAGCACAGGTTACTTTTGCAGGGAGGTTTGCAGCCTGATCTTTTGCATGTTTATTCAGAAAAAAGTCCTGAGTAGTGAGTATGGTACTACAAGCTTAATACACTGCCCGCCCAATTCCAGTCTAATGAATTGAATACCCTTTCAGCTCAGTCCTATGCATGTTTTGTCATTTGTGGGTTTTTTCCATTTTGCATGAACTCTAGCTTCAGGAATGAGGGAGAGGCACTTAGTGCATGCTCAGAGGTTCTCCATAACTTAACCCTACTTTTGAAAACAGACTTGGCACAAATGAAGTTTTGGGGAAGAAAATGCGGTGGGCCTGTTCAGAAGACACCTGAAATCACGGAAGTGAAATTTGCCACCAATTGCTGCAGTGTGCATGAAAAGCAGCACGATAAAACCACCCACTGAATGGGCCACATGCTCCTTGTTTGCTTCCTCTTTCTTCCCCTGTGTGAAGAAAGAGGAAGTATCATGGGACAGAAGCAGCGGGGGAAGCAATGGTAAGGAAATACCATTTCCCCCTGTCCGATGACGCTCAAAGCGGCTATGGAGCACCCAAAAAGGACCAATGTAGCTTGGAAGCAAGCTCAATTTGGCTCTTTAGGCACTCCGTAGCCTTTACAAAGTACTAAAGGGGTTAAATTTAGCTTGCAAGGAATCTAAATTTAATACTTGTAGCACTCTGTAATGCTATGGAGTGATACAGCAATGATTTTCTCTCTTTTTGAAGAAAAGAAAAGAAAAGAAAAGAGGAGCACCCCAGAGTGACCTGGGGGGGGGGGTCAGAAAAAAGGCACCCAGACCACCTGTAGTTGCCCAGCCCTTATCTACTCTAAACTATAATAATAGTAATAATAATAATAATAATAGTAATAATAATAATAATAATAATAATTTCTTACCCACCTCTCCATTTGGATTGCGGCGGGGAACAGCAGTAAATATAAAATATGATAAAATACATAAAACTGATTAAAAATATGGCGCACATTATTAAAATAGCATTAAAGCATCCTAAAAACATTCTAAAATTCCACTGGATTTTCCTGCCGGAAGAGATTAGTCTTTATAGCTTTCTTAAATTCTAAACGACTGTTAAGTTCATGAGTCTCCTCCGGCAGGCCATTCCACAGTCTGGGAGCGGCAGGGATAATATTTCCAGGCAAGTGAGGGTAATGGCTTTAAAAGGTGCCTCTACTTACACTCTGGTATAGCTTTTAATGAAGAAACATTAACATAGAGTTATTAACTGGCTTCCAAGCACTACTGTCTCAGGTCACAGAGAATCATTTGATTAAACAAAATTCTACATTTGAAAACCGGTTCATTAACTCACAAAGCTAAACACTGGCTGAATTCGGACAACACGATGGTCAATGGTGGGGTAATAATCAACTTTACAGTTGTTCATCTAGGTGGTACTCCGCGCACAACATGGTAATAAATAATCAACCGTGGTGTGGATTAGGATCAGCACTGAGTTGACTATGGCAGCATTCGGACGAAATGATAATACAACTGACGATTGTTTTCCCCCACCCCCAGTTGCTTATTGTGTCGTCCAAATTCAGCCACTGTCAAAGCTAGTAAATTATACTGGTTCATATTCAAAGGTGTCCTTATGCCAGCGGAATGGACACTGCAAGCAGACCACTTTCCCTATGCCTTTGCAGCCCTCTAAATCTATTGGATTTAGCCCATAGGTCAATTATTGGCCTGAATTTGAAACAGAGTGGTTTATTGTTGATTTGTTTCTCTAGAGGTACTGGTACCTCTCAGAAAGTTTGTGTCACATGGCTAGTCCTTAACATTGACATCCATACAATTGAAGATGTCATTGTTTACTTGTAGATGACATTACTGAAGATATGAAAATTGTGTTGTGATATGCATGTAAATATCAGATATGTTTGTGTAATGAGTTTTTTTTTCCTGGGCATATACCAATACCAACGGTAAATGCAATCATTCACCAACAAAGGATGGAGATGGTGTTTGGACTTGTTCTACTATAGAAAGAAATGTTGACCTTGAGTTTTACTGTGCATGTTAAAATTATATCCTGAAATGTCTAGTATGACTGGTAGGCGTCAACATTCATAGAGTTTCTGGCTTTTTATTATTACAGTGATATTTTGAAAAGTAAACATGGTAGCAATTTTTCCTCAGTGACAGGATAATCTGCAACTCCTGGGTTACTTTAATAACATTAGACATGTAGCTTAACAAGCTGAGAGAGTGAAACCGTAGTATAATAGTCATCTACTACTGCTTCATATAATAAATGTGTTAAAGAGAAAAGATCATTACACAAAATCTACACATGTAACCTTATCTCTTCCTTGTTTACTTTGTATTTAACAGGCGTAAAATGAATGGGATTAAGCACGCAGAAGACATTTTTAACCAGCAGCAGATGATCTTCAATAAACATTGATCACGTATTTTTAATATTCTTAAATCAAGCTGGGTTTCTTTACAAATATATTTTTCATGGATGATATGCAGCTGTTCACAATGGCTTATGGATGTAAAATGGAAAACCTGTTTCATAGAAGCCACACCTCCAATGTTCGCTATTAGTAAATTTATAAAATGGTCCAGCCCACTTAGAATAAAATTCAGTTAAAAACATTACAAATCTGACATTGCAGAAAGAAACATCAGGGTTTGCATATACATTTCTCAGCCTAGACCTTTTAACTTTCAATCTGAACTTGCAGCCATAATTATACAGTGGCTGTGTCTAATTGCATTGGATTATTGTTATTTTTTGCCTGTACAGATTTTATGTTCATTGAAAAAATAAAATAAAAACACTTATTTGCAAAACTGAACTTCTTTACTGATAGGTAATTTTTTTTAACCCTGGGCAGAATGAAATGGGGTGTCCGCATTTCCTGGCTACAGGTGGTGATTTATGGATGTTGTTATCAAATACGGAGGCCGAGCCAGAGAAACTGCGGCTTGATTCATCAGTTAGCTGGGATGCTGGCAGAGTCAAATGACGCAGTCCTGGAGTCACTGAGCAGGGCTTCTGGATGCAGGCAGAGTTGTGGGTCACGGTTCCAGGAGTCTTGGTTCAGCAGGGAGTCCAGACTCACGGAAAGCTGGATGGGACAAACACTGGGGTATGTGCGTTGTTTCCAGCATCTTGCCTGGGCTACTCTGAGCCTTTTAACTCCTGCCACCAGCTGCTGGCAATTAGCCCTGTAGCTTCCGGGCTCCTGTAGCCTGCCGATGCTGTTCCCTTACTATCATGAGCTTGTGCTCAGCTAGGGCTGGAGGAGCCACATGATCCCTTCCATGATCGTCTGATTCTGTTAAAGGGGCTTCAGCCGGGTCTTGCCTGCCCTCTGAGAGCAAAGGGTCCTGTTCAACCTGGCAGCTAGTCCCTTCCCCAGGATCTGTTGGAGCTTGTTCTTCCCCTTCGTCCTATGATGATGAGGTCTCTGGGGGAGGCATGACATGGGGTGCTTTTGTCTGTGCTGATTCTCTTGTGTCTTGCTGATTCTGTTGTGAGTTTGGGATCCACTGCTTGCGCAACAGCCATTTAGTGCTTCCCAGAAGAAGGCTTAAAATGAACAGAAACTCTAGTTTCTCAATTGGTGGCGCTCCATTATGTGAGCCTGCCAACCTGCCCCATTCCAAAACCAGCCATTTTCACCCCAGGAGCACTAAATCTTCCTTCCGCAAGCTGTGGGTCCCACTTATGGATGGGAACTGGTGGAGTGTAAGCGAATCAGTGAAGGCATAGGCATTCCACTGGATCAGCCCTTTGCAATATCTTTTTAAAAGTTTAGACTGCAAACGTATATAATAACCAGGGAGTAAATCCCTTGAACACATTGGGGGTTGCTTCTGAGTTAACATGCTTAGGATCGCTTGGCATATTAACATCCACACACATCAATACATGGGGCTGCCTTTTGTGGTTAATTATGTTTGGGAGCAAAGAACTGTGTCTTATTGTCAGACCTTGTCCCAGTGGGGGGGGAAGCTATACCCTGTGACACCATTTCTGAATCAGAGAGGGACACTATGGAGCCAGGACCAGTTGTCGGAAGCCTGATGCTTGAGAATTCAGTGCTATCAGGCCTCCCACCTGGTTATGAGTCAGGAGAGGGTGAGACTCAGGACATGGATAAGGCTTGTCTTCCACAACTGGGAGACCTGACCTTGATGGAGGCCCTGCTTCTCAACCAGGGCCGTTCCCCTGTATTTAAACGGCAGCAACAGAGTTTGCTGGAAGCAATGTCTTTCCAACCCAGAAAGCGTCCTCATCTTGCTTTTTTGATGAAACAATGAACTTGTTTGCGCTTATTCTGTACGCTGGATGAAAGTCTGCTTGGGTGTTTTGCTGGGAAAGTCTTAAATTGATTCTGGTCAAGGAATTGCTGTAATCTGTTCTCCGCTGAAAATTATTAGGACTGTAAATGCTGCAAGATGGAATTACAGCAATAAAAGCTTTCCTGAAACTTGATCCTCAGTACTGGGATGTCAGGATTTGACATGTATGTTATTTAGTTCTAGCATTACAATCCTTCAGTTTCAAAACAATAAGGCAACTACATATCCCCATGTGTTCCCCAAAGCATGGAAATGGTAGGTTCTGGATATTGTTCAAAATGATGGCCTTGACTATCAGTGCATTCTTTTGGGGGATATGGCTTCCTGAGACTGGGCAACAGGGCATGAGAATGAGGCAGGGAAACATATTACACAGATTGAGGACAGACAAAGCAGTGAAATGACGGAAGTAGAGGAAAGGGGAAGGAAGTTAATGCAAGGCAAAAAAAGAGGGGGATAGAACTGGGGTGTGAGGAAAGGATTGGGCCGGGCGGGACACAAAGTGACAGGAATTAGAAATATGCAGAGCAAGCAGATATGGTGAATGAGGGCATCAGCCCATTAATGGTGAAAGAGTCTTCCACCCATGCCTAACTCCTGTGATAACGCAGTGCTACTTGGGCAGTTGCCAGCTCTTCTCCCTCCTGATTTGGACTCATCCTTGTGTTCAATAGCCTGCCTTGACAGAACAGTCCTTTGATGAAAAAAAGGGATGTTAACTTTAGAGCTAACATGGTTCTTTTTCAGCAAGACAATGAAACGGTTCTTCTTCTAACAAAATATGTAATATATCCCTAAGATCAGTGTGCCATGACACCCTCAGAACATTCTGCCTCCACATTGGGTCAGCTGACCTCACTGACCCACAAGCTTCAGCCTCTATATTCTCTAGGTAAAAGGAGAGATACCCAATATGCCCAATTGCTTCCATTTACCAAAATAGGAGAAGTATCCAGGAAATATGTTCCCTATCGGTAGCGCAGAAAGAGAAACACATAGCATTTTAAAACCAAACAAATTAGGATTTATTTAATACAAGAGGAGTGATATCTTATAATTAATCACTCAGTTCTTGGCCTTACCCTGCCTACTCTTCCCCTTCTAACTCCCAGTACCTAGAGGTAGCTTCATAAATCCGTAAAGTCCTATCTCCTATATAACCAACTCATTGGCTGCTCTTTCCTTTTATAAACTCAGTCTGTACACACACACACGAGCCCTTCCCATCTTTGAGCCTATCACTAATGTTTTAAAACAGTTTAAAATGGTTTATAACAGTTTTGAGAACTATTGGGGCCCAGGACACACTCCATATACAGTTTTCAAAACGTTTTCAAAGTGTTTTATCCTGCTTGTGTAGATAGGCTCTATTTCACTCACTCTCCACCATACAATTAACTCTAACTTACCTGGCTTTTATTTCACAAAGCCAACACATGGAAGCATCAATTCAAACTCAACATGGCCTATATTGTGATTTTGTCACAATATCTCCCCCCACCCCCATTTTCAAGCGGAGGACATTACTTGCCCACCAAGTACTGATCAACAGAGCTTGACTAGTGCAGGTGAATGTATTACGAGTCCGGTTCACGTAGTTAGTCCGAAATGTCAAAATGTCCATGTTGCAATCTTCTTTTCCACTATGAAAGCTGCTGCAAAAGAAAAACTCTCCTCCCACAAAACCCACCCCCAGAACAAACAAACAAACCCCAACAAACTTGCCACTCTCCCCCAGAGTCAGTGGAAGCAAACGTATTGGCCCATGCAACAGAATCCTTCTGGCCAATAGCCCTTCTGGTCAGGTACAACCTCTTAAGTGATGGGCCCGCTGGAGGCTTCTCTTCATCTGCGACGAGGTTGTCTTTTCCGGCAATATGGTGAATCTCTTCCTGGAACTCCTGTAGCTTCCATGACCAACACTGGATATGGTGGTTGTGATTCTTCATCGTTTGCAGCCACGTAAATGCTCGATGTTTATCGATCTCAAGCTGCAATCCTGCCCCTGCAGCATGTACTTCACATTTTCCAGGAGTTGGTGGTTGCAGACACTCTTTTGCGAGAAGACTGAGCCAAAGTAGGAATTGAGCATTTCTGCCTTGTCTTTGTCATCTGTTAGCATTATGCCATCTTCACTGAGTAGTTGAACCACCATTACTTTCCTCTGTCTTTTCCTATGCACATACCTGAAGGAAGTTCCTTTGTTGCTTTTAGCATCCCTTGCTAACCTCAGCTCATTCTTGGCTTTTGCCTTCCTGACTCCATTCCTGCACTTCTGTTTAAGGTGCTGGGGCCTGTGAGCTCACCAGATGACCCATGCTCAGCCTTCTCAGGTCCCGGTGATTTTCCCCTTATGGTCCCTTGTGACACTAGTCCTCTCAGGCACGGAGGGAAATGTGCCATTTCCCCACCAGAGGGAAATTGCTTTAGTCCTCCCTGCCCCACCAATGGGGGTCTTAAAGACATTCCTGACCCCCCCCACACACACACACTGTTTGAAAGGGCCTCTTCACGCTTGTGTTAAGAGTCCCTTTCTGGCCCCGATGGGTGTGGGGGAGGGTGTAAGTACACTTTCTGGGTCTCTGGAAAGTGTGCAGGTTCACCTGGCCATGCAATTACTGTGGCCAGAGGAGTCTGCACACTTTCTGGAGGCCCGGAAAGCACACTTTCCTGAACCTCTTCTCCCCCACCCCCATGCCCATTGGGGTAGAGAGGGAAAGTGCTCGTCCAAGGCCCCCAGAAAGTGCCCAATTCTCATGGCACACTAATGGCATGCAGAGGGGATTATGCACTTTCTGTAGGCCTTGGATGCACAGAACGCCAAGTGCTCGCCGGTTGGAAGAGGGCCGACTGGAAGAGGGCCAGCCAAGCAGCACTCTGCGAGTTCCCAGGGAGATTGCAATTCACTACTGCTGTGCTACCTGTCTGCACTCTTCTTTTGTAGCCTGCCCTTCCTTCCACTGCCTATATGTGTCCTTTTTTGTTTTCAGATCATCACTAAGCTTTTGTGAAGCCATGTTGGCTTTTCCTGTTGTCTTCTTCCTTTTTCCTTGTTGGCATTATTTGTAATTGTGCCTTTAAAATCTCCTTTTTTAGAAACGTCCGCCTATCTTGTTCTCCTTTTCTCATTAGGGTCACCTGCCATGGATCCTTACTTATCATAGTACTGAGTCTATTAAAATTAGCTTTGCTAAAATCCAGAGAATGCGTATGGCTACAATCAGCTTTTGCTGCCTTTAAAATAAAAGTACTCAGGTATGACATGGTCACTAACCCCCATGAGTTCTCGTAACTGCCACTTTATCCCCTTTGTCATTTTTTTCATATTTATTCTTTGGTCAGAATCAAGTCAAGGATAGCGGATCCTCTAGTTCCTTTCTCCACTTTCTGTAGGAGAAAGTTTAAGCAATGCATGTCAGGAATTTATTGGCGTGACCACATTTGGCAGAATTTGTCTCCCAGCAAATATCAGGGTAATTGAATCCCCCATTACTACTACATCACACCTCCTTGAAACACTGGCAATTCGCTTTTCAAAAGTTTCATCTTCATCTTCTCCTTGATTTGGTGGTTGGCAATAGACTCTGACTACCAAGTTCCTTTTGTTCCGAGACCCATTTATTTTAATCCAGATGCTCTCAATGGGGGTCCCAGGCTCATCCTCCCGCATTTCTGTGCAGGAATAAGTATTTTTAACATATAGTGCGACTCCGCCTACCTTTCTATTTCTTCTGTTCTTTTTGAACAAGTTATATCCTTCATTTGCTGTATTCCAGTCATGGGAGTCATCCCACCAAGTTTCAGTTTTACCTATGAAGTCGTAGTTGCCTTCATGTATTAAGAATTCAAGTTCTTTCTGTTAGTTTCCTGTACTCTGGGCATTAGTCTATAGATGCTGAAGACCATATGCTTTATAGTCTGGCTTCCTTCTGACATTATTGTGAAGACTATTATTGGGCACAATTACAGTTACTCTCTCTGTTATGGTGCATAAACCTTCATCCATTGTTGCCTCCAAGTTTACATCTCCCTCCCCTGTAGGATTCAGTTTAAAGCCCTCCAGATGAAGTTCTTCATGCTGTGGCCATCACATTCTTCCCAGTCCTTGTGAGGTGCAGCCCATCACTTGTCAGCAGTCCATCTTCCAAGAAGCGTAGCCCATGGTCCCAAAATCCAAATCTCTCAAGTCAACACCACCTCCGTAGCCAGTCGTTCACCCGGAGTATTTTTCTTTCCCTTTCTATTTCTTTTCTAAGAACTGGAAGGATGGATGAGAAAACTGTTTAGGTCCAAAGTTCTTAAGTTTCCTTCCCAAAGCTTCAAAGTCTGACATGATTTCTTTGTAGCTTCATTTGGCAGTATCATTTGTTCCCACATGGATGAGAAGATAAGAATATATGTCAGTGGGCTTTATGAGTTTCGGCAACCCTTCAGTCACATCTCTAATCTGTCTTCCAGGGAGACATACCTGGCGAGTCCATGGGTTGTCTTCATACTTGGGTTTCAGTCCCACACAGCAGGGAGTCTTCCACAATGGCTGAATTCGGACAACACAATAGTCAACTGGGTGGGGAAACAATTGTCAGTTGTATTGACTATCATGTCATCCGAATGCTGCCATAGTCAACTCAGCGCTTATCCTAATCCACACCACGGTTGATTATTTATTACCATGTTGTGTGGGGAGTACCCCTTAGGTGAACAACTGTAAAGTTGATTATTACCCCACCATTGACTATCGTGTTGTCCGAATTCAGCCAATGATTACTCTTCTCTTCTTGTTGTAGGCCTTGGTTTCATTACTTCTGCTTGACTGACCTTCTGCTTCTTGCTCGTTGTCATGCAGGGTCCCTGTAATTCTTCCCCTGCAGGCTGTCCACCAGTCTCATTCTCCAGTACCTGAAAGTGGTTCCATAGTTCTACTGGTTCCATTGGTGCAGAGTGACTCCTGGTTCTTCAGCTTCTAACTGTCACCCTTTTACAAGGAGTTTCCTCTACTTCACTTTTCCTCACTTCAACATTCTCCACTTCTGCTTCAACCTGCTGCTCTTCGACCTCCTGAGGTTCTCTTTGCTGTTGTTCTAAGCAGCAGTTCTGAGAACTCCTTGTCTTTTTATTCCTTGAAGGGTGGACAATTGCTGCTCAAGTCCTCTCACTTTTTCTTCCAACACTGTAACTGGCTTGCATTTGTTGCACTTATACACCATATTGATCTCAGGTAAGAAAACAAACATTACAGTGTCACCTAAGGGGGTGACCCAAAGCTGTCTCATCTAGGATGACCAGTCCCAGTCAGACCAGGGATCTCAAAAGATTTGGGATAATGAGACTGTCCACAAGAACTCTTCTAACCTTAAGCTGATTTATTGGTTCCACAAAGATTGCACATGGAAATTGCATTTAAATTCAAATCGGTACACACATGAAATGTATGATGTATCCAATCATACTTACCACTCACTGCAATGGGAGGCCAAACCCCAGTCAGTGAGATTTTGTTCTAGAGATGGTGGGGTCCCAAGGTGCACGTCTTTTATGATGACCTGGGAACTTTGACTGGGATTTTTGATATGCCTAGTTGATATACACTTTTCCAGTTACTGATTCATCCTGCAGATCCTTTCTGCTGTTGTCCTGCCCTTTATGTTGGCCCACAAGTCAGTCAGGGTCCAATCCTAGGGACTCACTTTTTGGGCGCTCCTGAACTCAGAGGCTTCCAAGATTCCTATGCCCTGCTGGTCTAAAGCTGGCAGGATGAGAAGAGCAGTGGAGGCAATGTTTACCTCCCTGTCTTCCCATCTTTGAATTTCTTTCTAATTTATTTTCAGCCCATCTAGTGAGGGCACTTTGGAAGGCAGGGCAGGAGGCTGGAGGAAGTTCAGGATAAATCATATCCTGGCCTCTCCAATTTCCTCTCTTCCCCACTCACCAGAACACCTCCTTTACCCTGTCTCTGTGGTCAATTTTCTAACTCTTCACCAGCTGCAAAAGGCAATAGATTGATTCTGCACCATCAGCAAGAGGGCAGGGTCTCTGAGGTTGGAGCACTGGCTATGTGTGAGCTACCCTGTGCTCCCTGGGACACTTGCCCAGGGGACCATAGGAGTGTTCTCTAATCCTCTTATTGCCGATGATGCAAGGCTCTTGGATGAATTGACCATGAGCTTGTTATTTCCACGAAATGTTGCAACTGTTATTCCACTGGATGTTGTAACTGCAAATTCCCAAGAAGTGATGAGTCACTCACAACATGATTGATAAATGTGCTGGGAAGTTGACCAAGATAGGCATATCTTCTTACTGGCATGGGGACAACAGCAGAGGCTGATGCTCATTTTGCAGAGTGAGGCAACTGCTTCAGGTGGAAGTGCTGGGGGAAGGAGGCAGCAGGCCCCCAGCCTTTCTTCTTGAGCTTCCCCCTCCCCAGCCATTCCCCTCTTTTGGAAAACATGTCTGCCATGTGTCTGTCCTGCACCTCTAAACTAGCCTGGTGCCCCCTGGGTGTTTTATCTGGTTACCAAGGTTGAAGTAAGATTCAATTGCCAATCTAGTCAATTGTCAATCTAGTATGTGGAATGGAGGGGGGGGGGTGCCATCTTGTTCTTTGCCTCAGTTTGCAAAAAGCCTTGGGCCAGCCCTGATGATGCTATCACACTGGTAAAGATGCAAATAAATGAAGTTCTAGCAGTGTGAACTGAAGATCATGTACTCTCTCCAGCTGAAGCCACTGAAATGTTCTAGCCTACTTTTGTTTTGACTCATAAAACCATACTTCTGCAGCTACCTTCCGGAAATTAGTTTCTTTGAAATAACCTTATATATTACAATGGGGTAGGGAATTTGTGGTCCCTGGGGCTAGATGTGGTCTGCATAGCTTCCCAATCCAGCCCCCCCCTTCTGCACCCACCCCCATGCAGCAATTGGGCTTTTTAAAAGCCTCCACGGAGGTCATTTTCAAATTGCTGCATGAGGGCATTTTGGGGGGGATCGGACGCTGCTGCTGGGGAGGTAGAGGCTAACTGGAGAGGGAGAAGCAGAGACAGATCTCCTTCTAAATCCTCCCCATGCACCATCACATCATTAAGGGGAATGGGGAGGGCATTGGGTAAATTGTTGGGAGAATGGCTGACTGGGAGCCTATCTACATTACTGCTTTAAAACGATTTATAACAGTTTTAAAACGGTTTAAAACTGTTGTAAACTGTTTTAAAGCAGTAGTGTAGATAGGCTCTGGGTGTTTTGGAGATTGTCAAGACCCTGAGGAGAGGGTTGTCGGAAAGCAAGCTGTTCTTCTTTGGCTTCTATTTTAATCTGAGCCAGCAAATATGTTTTGGTCCTAGTAAAGCTCACTTCTTCTTTGAGGCAAGCTTTATAAGCCCCTTAAGCTCATATCCAAGTCCAAGTTTCGTAAATACACTGGAGAGGAAATGGGGAAGGGACAGACCTACCTCTTTCCCTCTCTCCATGCATGGTCTCTACTCTCACCACAACCAGCCACTATGACTCTTAAGGAGAAGGGGAGAGGATTTTGGGGTTGGAGATTGCAGGCAGAGAAAGAGGCAGTGAACATGTTTTTTGAATGTCTGATTGACTTCGAAAATAAGAGGCTTCATTGCAAATTTGGGGAAGAAATCCCTTGGCTCATTTCTGAACCAATGTGATTGTGGAAAGGGGAGATGGTCCATTTTGCTGTTGATACAGAGATAGGACAGAATTAATGGCCCTTAGTGGGGCACCTACAGAACACTTTATGTTCAATTTTGATTGAGGAAATAGCCTGGACATGGAAAGAGTGAAATTCCCTCTGCCAAGGCACTCTGGAATTGCTGTTATCTGATGTGGAGCTTCTGGCGGCTGTTTTTAACCTTTGAAAAAGATGCTGGGAGATCCAATCACAGCTGTTTTGCACTACATGTAGTTTGGTCCACATGGTCTCGCTCAGGTGGAGGTGAGCATTTTTCTTTAAATCCTTTTGACCCATTCTGTTTCATGTGAAATGTAGCATCTGCACCTAGAGCTAGGAACACTCAAATGTAATGTAATCAATAGGATTCACAGAGCTCTCTGTGACTTATGACTTTAAAAAAGGAGTCTGCTTTCTTTCAAAGTGGAAGTATCAACTTTACTGCTGTCCCTTATCACTGGGTCTGTTTGCATGTCACAAAACGCCACCTTAGGTCAATTCATCCATGGGACTTGACATTGCATGCTAGACACCCATGGTTTTAGGGTTGTGAGTGGTTTATTAACCACTCTAACAACTCACCCTCGCTGGGTTCACATGACATGTCAAACCATGGCCTGCCTCCACTGTAGCTTCCATTTAAAAAATGGCAGCCAGCACGATGACAAGCTCCAAAGATAAAAAAACAACAACCCAACAGCAACAACATGGTGACTTCTTTTGACATGCAAACCAGGCACCCGTTTCTGGTTGTGTATTCAAAACTAGAGTTAGGAGCATTTAAACCAAATGGAATCAATAGGATTAACTGAACTCTCTATGCTATTATTAGTTGTGATAGGTTTCTTTTTTTAAAAGATTCTGCTTTCTGTCAAAGCCCAGTTATCAACTTTTCAACTTCATAATTGTGCCTTTTGCACAGTAAGTTGCTCTTAATGGCAGAAGAGCAGGCCAACAACGATTGCTAATGGGACAGATGTAAAACTGCATAGGCTGCTCCTGGCCGTTTAACAGAGATGTGATATTTAGAAACCAACAGCTAAAGCCTTAAAGTCATCAAAACATGCTTTATTACGCTACATCGAAGTGCAGCTAATCCACAGAGAAAAGGGCAGGTTAGCAACGGTGGTAGGCAGGGTATTTCTCTCTCTCTCTCTGCTTCTGAATGGTTGGCCACACCACACCAAATGCTGAACAATTGATTTTGCCCTTCTTGCCAACATTGCAACACAAAACCACAAACCTTTTGCAAACACTCCTCGTTGGGTTTTAAAGTTCCTGTTCCTCATTCTGCTAATTTTTCCTCCTGTCAGGTTGCCATATCAAACCGAAAAGCAGAAAAAGAGCTGTGACACTGGATTAGAGGAGAAACCAAGGCAGGAAAAACTTTGGAGTATGTAGGTAGTTGAAAGTTATGATTCTGTGATAAGGAGTAACTAAATTGCCTGAAGCACTATGAAGATCTGCCTGATCCTTGTCTCATTCCTTCAGTGGACGTGCTATACCTCCCAAAATGGTAAGTTGTGAAGGGAAAAGGAAACAGTTTAACAGAAGAAATGTTTACTACAGGGTTCATTAACAAAACTTCTATTTTCAGCAGGATGGTAGAGATAGGAATTCCTTTGAAGTTGCATTTTTCTCTATGAAGTTGTGGCTTTCTTGCAATTTGCAATTCTTTGAGGATTATTTTGGAGTTGGAATCAACATGGGCAATTTAGGGGATGTGAGATTTGTTATTGGAACTCTTCTTAGCCGTGTAAATGCACACAAAGATTTGAATATCTTTGCTTGAGTTCGCTAAGAACCGGATGTATTTCTGCATGAATAGTTTCAGTTATGACAATTATGTAAGGTATTATTCCATCCTCCCAATCTGGATTTGGGACTGAAAGACCCAGGAAAAATGTGGTTGCATGGAGGATGGGTTGTAAGCAAGCACAATTCGTGACATTGCACAACATCATGACTGATCACAGAATACGTCAGATAAGGCATTAGCCTTAGCTCCCAATTTCCTGGCTTTGTGGAGTTTGAACCAATATGAAATAGCCTTAGCTTCTGGTCTTCTGAACCAGCAATTTTTGTGATGACTGAATTTCCTTGGCTTTTGAAAAGCAAATATCTCCCCACATAATTGCTTTTAGATTTGCCACTCTCAGTGCTCTGTATGTGCTGTGTATGCCTGTTCCGTCTATCCCTATATTCCTCCAAGAGGCCCAGCCAAGGGAGTTCAATACGTTAAATATAGGAATCGAGGGTGAGATTCCATCAAGTTCAGCTGAGAGTGATTGATGTAGAATGTGGACCAGCAAGGAGTGATGAGGCTGAGTTTCTGGCAGACCCAGCCATGCAACTCTATGGCCTTTTGGGCCCTCCATTTGGTAGCCTGCAGGAGCACCTGCCTCATAAAGCAAATGGACACATGAAAAACTGTTATTATGGTCTGCCAGTTTATTTGTCTTTGGTAGTCTGGGCTCCACACGTCTTCAGAAGAGGGAATAGCGTTCTGTGGTTGAGGTCAGTCTAAATTATCTCCAGGGGTCCCTTACTCAGTGCTTCTGATCACAGAGAGATTGAGATTTTCCCTTTATTTTGGAACTCTTGAAGTTACTAGGCCTGTCAAAAATATATTTTAAAACTTAAGCAGGAAAACAGTGAATTTAACTTATTGAACCAAAGAAAACATGCCACACAAGAAGACTTAAGATATGAATGGTTTATCAAGAAAGGTAAATGCAAAAGAACATCAGATACAGAACCGGTTAAACATGCAATGAGTAGGAAGAAAATACATGTGTCCACCATGCAAAATAGACTACAGTTTACCTGTTGCTAACGCCTATTAAAAGCAACAATGTGAGTCTTCTCAAATAGGTCCAGGAGCAGTTTGAAATGTTACTTAGCTCTACTTAAACTTCCACCAGTCCAAACTAGTTAAATTAGTTGTTTGAAGCTTTCAACATTAGAGCCGTATGGTCCAAATTTTTAGAGAAAAGGAAGAAAGCAGGTGCAGTGAATTAAAAAGAAGCTATAGTTAGCTCTCCCAAGGAGAGATCTGAAGATTAGACTTTCGAGCACTCCGAGGAAGGCTAAAAGAAACCTCTTCTAAAATCCGGTGTGTAGAACTCAGCAAAGTCCAGGTAGGGGAATGTAATCCAAGTACAGGGTGAAAAATATTTTTTAAAATAAAAAGGGTTGTGGGGCCCAAGCTGCTAAAACAGAGGGCTAAAACTGCACCAAACTTCTAAGGAGCCAGGCACGTAGCTCAGAGAAACTGGCTTGGGGAAGACAGCCCAAAATAGTCTCAAAGGGAAAAATATGTTCAAAAAGAGAAAAGAGGCAAGAACCAGCCTAAGCCTGCTTCTCAAACTCCAGGCAGCTAAACTTTCATTCTAAGCCCTCTGTTCCAAGCACTGGAACCCCAAAAGAGACCTTAGTAACACAAACGGTTAAGGGGAAAGGAGGAAGCAGAAGAAAAAGGGGGATGATTGGGAGCACAGTCCAGTAATCAGAAGTGATAGGATCTAGTCATGCTGAGGGGATTGCTTCTCTGCATAATACAGACACACACATTCATACCGGACATCTACCACTGCTGCTGCTGCTTTTGCTACACATGACAGTTATTCCCACTTCTCCCACTCAATATTCAGAGTGCCACATTATAAACTGCCATTGACTTTCACTATAAAATAAAATATATTTTTTTAAAAAATAGATTTTTTTAAAAAAGAAATTCAATTCCACCACATATAATAAATAGAAAGAGAATAAGAAAGCATCAATCTTTACAATATGGAGCCTATAGTCTTCTTACAAATGATGGGCAAAAAAAGTTGCCAAGACATGTTTTCAGAAGAGGTGTGCATGGACCCAAAAAATCGGATCAGAATCGGAACTGGTGCCTCGGATCGGATGGGAGGCTTCCTGGTTCGGTTTGGACCCAATTCCGATCTGAAAATTAGACATCCGATTTTCGGATCGGACACCATTTTAGGTGTTCTCGCTATAGGCTTTCCCCCAATACAAGCCTCTGGTGAAAACATGGGGGTGGGTGAATGGGGACCTAACTCCCCCCTCCCTCCCCGTCCCTCCTCACCACTCATGCTCCTTACCTGCCGGGGCGCCCTCTTCCGTCCACTTCCATCCACTGTTCCATTCTACTGAGAAACAGGCTTCGCGGCCTAGTCCTCCGTAGAGCGCCAGGTGGCACTCTACGGAGACCTAGGCCGTGAAGCCTGTTTCTCAGTAGATTGGAACAGTAAACGGCAACGGACAGAAGTGGGCGCCCTGGCAGGTAAGTGGGGCCCAGTCCCTCCCCCCCACTCATGCTCCTTACCTGCTGGGGCTGTCTGCTGCCACCTGCTGGTCCCTTCTACTGAGAAACAGGCTTCGCGGCCTGCCTCTCAGTAGTGCGCCTGGTGATGACGTCACCCAGCGCGCTACTGAGAGGCAGGCCGCGAAGCCTGTTTCTCAGTAGAAGGGACCAGCGAACGGCAGCGGACGGCCCCGGCAGGAAGTGGGGACCTCCCTCCCCCTCTCCCCACTCACGTTTCTTGCCTGCCGGCATCCCGCGCTGCTGTCCGCTGCTTCCATACTACTGATAAGCAGGCCTTGTGGCCTGTACATCAGTAGTACGGAAGCAGTGGACGGCAGCATGGGATGCCAGCAGGGAACAGGGGACCTCCCCCTCCCCCCACTCGCACTCCCAACCTGCTGCCTCCTTGCTGCCGTCCACTGCCACCTGCTGCTTCAGTACTACTGCAAAACAGGCCTTGAGGCCTGTTCCACAGTAGACTAAGAACCATCACTCAATTGTGGAACAGGCTGCAAGGCCTGTTTCAAAGTAGTACGGAAGCAGTGGGCGGCAACGGACGGCAGCAAGGAGGGAGCAGGTAAGGAGCGTGAGTGGGGGGAGGGGGGAGGAGGTCTGAGGTCTGATCCTCCGATCTTTTCCGATCTGGATCAGGTCCTTTCGGATCGGATCGGATTAGATTGGACGATCCAGCTGCGGGGGATTGGAATCAGATAATTGTATCCGATTTTGCCTGGATCAGGTCCAGATCGTGTATTGGACCCAATCTGCTGCACACCCCTAGTTTTCAGGAATGTGTTTGGGTGACCAAGGTTTTTTTCCCCCTGTAAACCACCCTCAATCTTTAACCAATCTTCTTGAAATTTTCATGTTATGTAACATAGACATTTCTTTCTGGCACATGCAATTTTTAGGAAGATTAGTGAATCTCTTTCGATTTTATTAATGTTAGAACAACCCACTCCCTGATTTCCATTTAACATCATGGAACCCTTATTTTACGGATCACCTTATCTATTGGAACCATAACTGTGGGTCCAATAATCTGAGTGATTCCCATTCTCAGACTTGTAAGGCTGTTTGAAAAGGGGTGGATTTTTTTTTAGTTATTTTTATAAACTTTTGTCCCATTCTGAAACAAAAGATTCTCACAGTGACTATAGAAAGAGCTGTCAAAATGAATATTCAACAAACAAAAAAACCTTTCAGTTTAACATGTTGTGTTAAGGGCTATCCATGTTTATTCAAGGTCAAAATTTCCTTTAGCAGACATGTTATTTTGGCAACATGCCTATAATATATGCTTTTGTTAGTAGGGATGTGCATCATCTCGGATACGATATCCGATACCGATTAAAATGGGAGGGAATCGGACATCCTATTCATGATTCCGATACAGTCCCTTGGTGATCCGATATTTTCCAATCCAATATTTTGGTCTCCGATGTTAATCGGAAAAAATTGGAGCATCAGATGCCATTTTGAATTATTTCCCCCATAGCCTAGTATTGTGTTACAAAAATGCCTAAAACTTTTTTATTTGTAAAGGTAGAAGCATGAAACTTGGCCACATTGCAGATGGGTTTGAGATACTTAGGTGTGAGAAATTTCAGAAAGATTGGTGCAGGCATTTTGTGGCTATGAATTTTTTCCTAACTAAACAGGAATGCCTATAACTTTTTTATTTTTAAAGATCCGTGCATGAAACTTTGCCACATTGCAGATGATATGTTGCTACTCATGTGTGTGAAATTCCAGAACCATAGGTGCTTGCCTTGGGTGGTATTTATTTTTTAATGAGTAGTAGTGGGGAAAATATGGTTATGCCTTCAACTTTTTTAATTTTAAAGATCCAAACATGAAACTTTGCCACATTAGAGATGGCATATAGTTAGTGATGTGTGAGAAATTTCAGAAACATAAGTTCAAGCGTGTAGTGGCAATGTATTTTTGGAGAAATGAGGAGAGAAACACATTTAACTTTTTTATTTTTAAAGATAGAAGCATGAAACTTGCCCACATTGCAGATAGGTTTGAGGTACTTATGTGTGAGAAATTTCAGAAAGATAGGTCCAGGCATTTTGTGACTATGATTTTTTTACTTTAAAAGTTCCAAAAGTTCCAATACTTTGGGTTTGACTGCTGACAGAGGGGGGAGAAGGCAGGGGAGGGGTGCTGTTTGACAGCTGTCAAACCCACTGTTTTTGGAACTTTTGGAACTTTTAAAGTAAAAAAATCATAGCTACAAAATGCTTGGACCTATCTTTCTGAAATTTCTCTCACATAAGTACTTCAAACCCATCTGCAAAGTGGCCAAGTTTCATGCTTCTATCTTTAAAAATAAAAAAGTTATAGCCATTTTTGTAACACAATACTAGGCTATGGGGATAATAATTCAAAATGGTATCCGATTCAAAAATTGGACGTCCGATTTTTATATCGGAATCGGATCCAATACGATCCAATACGATGGACCTCCAATTTTTCCAATACAATACTTTACAAAATCTTAAGTTCCGATTCCGATTCTGATATGATTTTCTGCATCCATGCACATCCCTATTGTTAGTTCCATCTTCACCAATAACTTGGAGCTGGATTGTTGTCAGTGGCAGTCCTAAATCCCTGTTTATTGGTTTGCTGTAATAGACATACGGTGTCTATGCAACAAAAGCGAACATGTAATTGAAGCTGTCATTCCATGTTACAAGTACCCAACTGGCAACCTTGTCCGGGAATTTAGCGATCCCGGTTCACTTTCCACAGAGTAAGCGTGTTCCAGAAATCCTTGCAAGGAAAAAAATACTCAGACACCAGCAGTTCTCTCAGTAAAAAAGCTTTACTGAGATTCAATATGTCCTTCATTATATTTACAGCAGTTTTGGTCATCAATATAACACAGGTTACCAGGAAAATCCACATCACATAACATCATCACCATCAACCATCTAACACCAGCATCAATCATCTATGAGGCATGTACAGATATATATACACATTTGAATGGACAATGACTATGCACAAAATATAGAAAAAACTACAGGAGAAAAACCCCCACTATCTCTTTGACCTTTAAAAGCAGTAGACTGAAAAAACACTCCCCTGCTAATTGACAACCAGGTGCAATAATCAGTCCTCTGGACACTCTGCAACTGTCCAGTACATTTCTATTCATCTGTTGAGAAATTTTACCTCAACAAACCTATACCATCCAGATAGAATGATAGAGTTGGAAAGGACTTTGAAGGTCATCTAGTCCAACTCCTGGAATAGGTAAATCATTTCTGAGTATCCAATGCCCTGCTGAGCTGCTACCAGCAGGGTGGAAGGCGATTTTCACCTCCTTTTGGTATATTTTCCTCTAGTTCGGCCTCTGAGTTGTACTGGTGGGGGTGGGGGTAGGAGTGGAGAAACAGTAGGATTTTTTTTTATCCTGGCCTCTCTTCTCCCCTCCCTGCCTACTGAAATGCCCCTTTTTCACCGCCCTGAGGTCCTTTCAGGCCACTTTTGAAATCTTGGAAAGCAGGTGCCTTGATTCTTTCCTCAACAGTTGCCAAGAGGTTGGAGGAGAGATTGGATTTTGGTTTCTCCCTCCCAAAGTTTTCTATGGCTTTGGGAGGGGGATTCCAAAAAATCTTTGGTTCCTGGACCATAACATTGCTTCCTTAAAGCGCTTTTCATTTTAGTTATTTGAGGCTGCAAAGCTATGTCCATGTACCCAGGAGTAAGCCACATTAAATTAACTTGTACTTCTGTGTAGACATGGATAGGATAACACTGTAAGTGAAAAAATGGACAGGACAAAGACTAATGTTGTACTATTGGCAGCAGAACATCGTACATGGAGGTAGCATGATGTTGTCCACTCTAATTTTGGAGCAGCATTGTAGCAATCATTTGCTGTGTGAGGCCCCACCGTTTTATATGCACACCATGATGGATTGGTTGGTTTTTTAAAAATAAATATGTACTCCTAAATGACTCAACTGAACAATTTGTGGTATAGGTTTTCAGGTCAGAGACTATACTGTCTTTGGAAGGTTCTGAGCCACTGAATGCATTTTTTTTTTTTAGGAGCAGACGCATATTTCAGAACAGACAACTATTTTTGATGTTTTCCTGATCCATTTTTCGTACATTGTAATGGGATTCATTCCTCTCCAACCTCTGTGGCCCCTTCCTCAAGCAACCCCCGCCCCGTAAGGATGACATTATGATGAAGGTCGTAATGTCAAATGAGTATGGGCAATTGTTTACATACATTGGCTTAATAATAATGATAATAATAATAAATTTATTTCCTACCCCCTCTCCATTTGGATTAAGGCGGGGAACAGCAGTAAATATAAAATATAATTCATTACACAAAAAACCTACGGTTTACAAAAATAATGTTCAGGCACTACAGTTTTCAACCAAGCACCAAAAAACAGGGAAATTGGGAGTTAAGGCTCCCAAGCCTTAACGCCACATCCTCCCTAAGGAGGCAGAAAGTGCAAGTGAAATTCTCAGTCTCCCAAAGCAGATAAACCATGAGGATAGGATGGAGAATATGATATGCAGAGGTGACTGTGGGGTTGTGGAAAACTGATAACGAACAATTTAGGGCCAACAACTTCTCTTTTTTTGTTTAGAGCAGCCCTTCCCCAACCTGGTTCCCTCCAAAGGTGTTGGACTACAACTCGCATCATTGCAAGTCAGTACGTCCCATGGTCAGGAATGCTGGGACTTGTCATCTCAAAAATCTAGATATGCAATTTGTGGGAAATGATGATGAACAACTTAGGACCAGCTACTTCCCATTTCTTAGAGATTCTTATGTCAAGAGTTGCAACCCAACACATCTGACAGGCACCAGGTTGGAGAATGTTGTTCAAGAACAAGGGAGGGCAGAATGTAGATCTCCAGATGTTTTGGAATTCAACTTGTAAAAGCCCCTATCAGCATGGACAGTTATCAGGAATGCTGCGAGTTGATGTCCATAACATCAGGATAGATCTATTTTCTGCCCACATCTGTACTAAAGTATGATGTTTTCCAGCATTAAGATATGTGTTCAATCAAGGAACTACAAAAGAGCTGCATCACTTTAAATAAACTGTCTAAACCAAATGAAACAACAATGAATGAATCTTGAATACCTAATCTGGATAGCCCTTCAGACATCAACATTAGTTTTCAACACATGGCATAGGATGTCTGTTTCTTGAATATCAGATAAAGGATTTTTCTTACTTGTTCAGCAGTGTGAGATCAAAGGCAGAGCTACCACCTAATACTTTCATGCGTAAGTATTATTTTAAAATTAAGTATGAACTGATTTTTGTCTTCCCCATAACACATAACATGAGAGTTAAAGTGCAACACATCTGGGGAGCACCAAGCTGGAGAAGGTTGACTCCTATACATGTTTTCTCAGAAGCCAGTGCCACAGAATTCACTAGGGCTTACTCCCAAGAGGTATAAGATTGCAAACTAATCTCATCTGAAAGGTGTTCAAGACAGCCAAACTAAACCTCTCCTGCTCCTCTGTCACTTTGATGAAATGATGTATTGTGGAGGGATTGTGGGGAGTGAACAGTATATTTTGTATAAATACATTTTAAGAAAAAAAACATTGGTTCTTTGAAGGGCAGGATATTGACCAAAAGTTGGAAGTGCCTGGCACATGCTCTGGTTCTAGATCTGTAATGAATAGTGCCCCTTTTGTTATCAAGTGTGTGGCTATATGCGAGATGTGTTTGAGAGAAAAGTATTGGGCAGACCCTGTATTTGGTAAGGAAATGGAACAGCATTCCCCATCTTGTTGCCCTCCAGGTGTTTGAGATGACAAGTCCCAGCATTCCTGCCCATGGGACATACTGACTTGCAATGATGGGAGTTGTAGTCCAACACCTTTGGAGGGCACCAGGTTGGGGAAGGGCTGCTCTAAACAAAAAAAGAGAAGTAGGTGGCCCTAAGTTGTTCGTTATCAGTTTTCCACAACCCCACAGTCACCTCTGCATATCATATTCTCCATCCTGTCCTCATGGTTTATCTGCTTTGGGAGACTGAGACTTTCACTTGCACTTGCTGCCTCCTTAGGGAGGATGTGGCGTTAAGGCTTGGGAGCCTTAACTCCCAATTTCCCTGCTTTTTGGTGCTTGGTTGGAAAATGTGGAGCCTTAACGTTGTTTTTGTAAACCGTAGGTTTTTTGTTTAATGAATTTCATGGCTTTGTGTAACGGATGACTGGATATTATACAGTTCAACCAAGCCAGCATCAGGCAGGATGTTATACCATCTTGACATCCAATATAAAATGAAAGCTAGTGTTAAGTGTTGAACTCACTTTTAAAATAATAAATCAACCAAAATGCTTGCATCTCCCTCATTTTTAAAGATAAAGAGATGAAACCTGGCATTGTGGTAGCTTTTAAGTAGGGATATAGCTATGTCATGTTTGAAGCAGATCCATTCATGCCTTGATTTTTAGGATTTTTTTAAAGTTCAAACAGAAATCTCTTTGGGGTCCAGGACCTTGAGCAGTACAAGTTTAAAAAATGAAATTAAAAATAAAGAGATGAAACTTGGCACCATGGTAGCTCTGAAGTAGGGATTTAGCCATGCCAAGTTGGAAGCAGATCCGTACATCCCTTGATTTTTAGGAATTTTTAAAACTTCAATTTAATTTTTTTAATTAACTAAAATGCTTACAGTTGCATGGTAGCTCAAGTAGGGATTGAGCCATGCCAAGTTGGAAGCAGATCTGTTTATGCCTTGAGTTTTAGGATTTTTTAAAACTTCAAACACAATACTCTTTGGGGTCTAGGGCCTTGAGTAGTACATTAAAAAAAAGAAATTAAAGATGAAGAGATGAAACTTGGCACCATGGTACCTCTTAAGTAAGGCTTTAGCCATGCCAAGTTGGAAGCAGATTGGTTCATGCCTTGAATTTTAGGAAATTTTTTGAAGTCAAACTTTTTAAAAAAATATCCTAAAAATCAAGGCACAAACCAATCTGCTTCCAGCTTGGCATGGCTCAATTCTAGGGTGACCACTAGGGTGTGGCGTAGTGGCTAAAGTGTTGGACTGGGAGCTGGGAGATCCGGGTTCTACTCCCCACTTGGCCATGGAAACCCGTTGGGTGACTTTGGGCCAGTCGCAGACTCTCAGCCCAACCCACCTCACAGGGTTGCTGTTGTGAGGATAAAATGGAGAGGAGGAGGATTATGTATGCCGCCTTGGATTTCTTGGAGGAAAAAAGGTGGGATATAAATGCAATAATAAATAGAAATAAAAAACTGTCAGGATTTCCCCAGATTTCTCCTGGTTGTTGTTCTATCCTTGGTGTCAGGGGGGATTTTATGCAATAGTCTATAATGACCTGGAATTACACACTTTCCCCTTTAAGGCCACCATTAGCGTGCTTTCTGGAGGTGTGTCATTCTCTCCCACTGCTCCAATCAAGGCCTTAAAAGGGGAAAACATGTCATTCCCAGACATTATAGAAAAGGGCCTGATTGGAGCAGTGAGGTGTGGGTGAGAATGACATGCTTTCCCCTCCTCCGCTCCAATTGGGGACTTTTTTTTTATAATTTTTTAAATTTTATTTTTAATACAACATAAAACAACATAAAATACAATACATACCGCATACCCCCCGTGCTCCCCTCTCCCCAGGAGATCTTCAATTATACTTTATTCTTCTTTACAAAAGTATAAAGACTCTTTTGAAGGTATTTGCCCCTTCCCCGTTCTTAATACATATTCCAAAAATAGGCTCCATACATCTCCAAAATCATTCTTACTGGACATTTCCCTCTTTATTTTCATTTTACACGTTAGCTTGTCATTAAGTGCCATATCCCATATTTCTTTATACCATTCTTCTATAGTATATATCCCTTGCCCTTTCCAATTTTTAGCAATCATTATTATGACGGGAGCCAGGAGGTTGTTTATTAATTCTCTCTTATTTATATTCTCATTTCCTTTATCCCATATTGCTAGTAGAGCCAGCTTTGGGCTTAATTCCAATTTACTTCCAATTATTTCACTTATTTCTTTGAACACCCTTTCCCAAAATTTTTGTACATGTTTACAGCTCCACCACATATGAAAATAAGTTCCAACCTCCTGACATCCCCTCCAACAATTCTTGGACACTTTTTTATCTATCTGATGAAATCTTACCGGCGTTAAATACCATCTCCATACTGACTTATAATAATTCTCCTTAATTCTAATCGACAAAAGCTTTAACATTCTTGCATCCCACATCCTCCCCCAGTCTTGTTCATTAATTTGTTCCTTTAAATCATCTTCCCAAATAATTTTAAGCGAATCTCGATATTCAGCCTCCTCTGTCAGGATTTTATATATTTCGCTAGTCAGACCTTTTCTAGTTTTAATTACTTCCTTCTTTCCTCTTGATTCAATTAAATCTTCAAATCTTGTATTATTTCTACACTTCTTATTTATCTTTTTCCATTCCTGTGTCCATTTTTCCAATTGTAAGCATTTGAACCAAGCTATCTTTTGTCCTTTTACCAACTCTCTAATTTGCACCTTATCTGTCATTCTTTCCATCTAGTTCCTTAGCTTAATAATTTCCTGACCCTTCAAACTGCCTTCCAATTCTACTTTTAAATTCCTTGGGAAATTTTCCACAACTACCACTGGGGCGAGTGGAGAGTCTCCTGGTATTAACTTTCCTTTATCTTTCTCCCAGATCTCTAAAATATTTTTCAACAATGGGTTGTCCAGTCCCCTCAAATCTTTCTTTTGAATTTTATTGTTAAAAAAGATATTTTGCAATTTAAAATCTAGCTCCCCTGTTCGCGTTCCTAACCATTCTAAATCTTCCTCCCCTAATATACTATTTATAACATATCTTAACTGATTAGCACTATAATAATTCTTTATATTTGGAAGTCCCAAACCTCCTTTCTTTTGTGTCTTATACCATAACCCTTTGTTAATCCTAGCTCTCTTATCTCCGTTGCAATAAGCATTAATCATATTTTGCCAACTCTTTAACTCTACATCCGATATTTTGATCAATAGCATTCTAAACAAAAAATTAATCTTAGGTAATATCTTCATTTTTATTACCGCTATTCTACCAAACCAAGAATGTTTTAATTTTTTATATACCTTTAACTTTTCCCCTACCTGTTTTTTCAAACTTGCAAAATTAATTTCTTCTAACCTATCTAAATCTTTTGCAATATTAACTCCTAAATAACGTACTACATTTTTAAGCCTAAGACCTAACTTTACTTTACCTTCCTCCATCTCCTCTTTGTTATAATTAAATAACATCATTTCTGACTTCCCCCAATTAACTTGTAAACCAGTAATCTCCCCAAACTCTCTCAAATGCTCTTTAATCAGCGCCCCAACCTTCAGGGGATCTTCTAATATCAGTAATGTGTCATCCGCAAACATATTTATTTTAATCTTCTCCTTCCCTCCTATCCCCTTCAATCTTGAATCCTCCCTTATAACATTTGCCAAAATTTCTATCACTATCGCAAATAAGATCGGTGAAAGTGGGCAACCTTGTCTTGTTCCTCGGGCTAGTATAATCTGTTGCATTAACCCATCATTAACCATTATTTCTGCTTTATTACTTTTATACAGTTGATCCATCACTCCCATAAATTTAACTCCAAGCCCAAATGTTTTCAAAATTGTTTTAAGTGCTGGCCATTCCACACAATCAAAGGCTTTGAATATATCCAATGCTAATAAACCTGCTTTTAAATTCCTTTTTTAAATAATATTAATTATATTTAAGACTCTTCCAATTAAATTAGGCATTTGCCTTCCTGGGATAAATCCACATTGATCTTTTCTAATATATTTATGTATAAACGTACTCATCCTTTTTGCCATTATTGCTGTAAATATTTTTGAGTCTTGATTTATTAAGGATATTGGTCTATAAGATGCTGGATCAGTCAGATCCTTTCCTGGTTTCGGGATTAATATGATCAAGGAATGTTCCCATGAAGGGGGGGGGGTCTTTCCCCCTTCTATTATACTATTAAATAATTTTTTAAATCTTGGTATTAAGATTCCTCTAAAAACTTTATAATATTCTGACCCCAAACCATCCAATCCCGGAGATTTCCCTCCTTTTAATTTAGCAATAATTCCTTCTATTTCTTTCTCAGTAACTAATCCTTCCATATAATCCCTATCTTGCCCCTGTAATCTTATTTTCCAATTCCTCTCTACATATTCCAATACCTTTACCTGTGATCCCATATCTGATGTATATAATTCTCTATAAAACTCCTGAAATACATTTAATTTATCCTTCATTAAATTACAACTTTTTCCTGTCTTATCTCTAATTGTCCCTATCATGCTCTTAGCCATTTTTGACTGAGTGGACCTAGCCAGCATCTTCGAATTTTTATTACTATATTCAAAAAAATCTCTCCTTAAATATAGCAAATCCCTCTGGACTTGTTCTAACTCTTCTCTCTCTAATTCTTTTTTCTTAGCTTGGATTTGGGCAAATAGGCGTTTATCTTTTGTCTCTCTTAGCTTCTCCTCTAAGTCCCTTACCTCCTTTTCAATCTTTTATTTTGTGCTTCTTGTTGTTTTCTTAGGGTACACATTTCCCTGATACAGATCCCTCTAACTACAGCCTTCATAGTGTCCCATATTAACCCCTGCGAGTTTAAGTCCTTATCGTTAATTTCCCGTATTTCCTGCATTTCTTTTTTAATATTTTCCACTATATTTTTATTATTTAGTAGCCTTGTATCAATTTTCCATCTCTTAACTTGTTTATAATCCTTCTTCATTTTAATATCCAACGTCATTAATGCATGGTCTGTGACTTTAATTACCCCTATAGCACAATCTATAAGTTTAGACATCATATTCTTTGACACAAAAATATAATCAATCCTGGAATAACTCTTAAACCTTGGTGAGTAGAAAGTAAATTTCCTTTCTTCCCCTTTTAATACTCTCCAAACATCCGTTAATTCTTTTCTCTCCATTAATTTGCTTAGTCCCGTCCTCCCACCACTCTTAAGATCTCTTAATATATTATCCCTATCTTTCCCTTTGTCTAATACCATATTAAAGTCACCTGCCATCACAATATTCTTTTTACCCACTTCACCCACTGCATTAAAAACTTCATCAAAAAATTCCATTTGTTTTCCATTTGGAGCATATACATTAATTAATACATATTCCTCCTCCCCTACCATGCAAGAAATTATCAGAAACCTTCCTGCTTCATCCTTCTTCACCCTTTGTATAGTAATACCACATTTTTTTGAAATTATAATCGCTACACCTCTCACTTTAGAAGTGCCAAAACACTTTTCATACATGCCCACTTCCCTCATCCGGAGCTCATTTACACCCTCCTTTGTTTGATGAGTTTCCTACAAAAAAATTACATCGGCTTTCTCTTTTTTTAATAACATTTCTATTCTCTTCCTTTTTATAACAGTTCCTAGCCCTTTAACATTTAGAGTTGCAACCCTTAATTTATTATCCATCTCTCTCTTTCACCCACATCTCTATATTGGTCTCCCTCTGTGATACACATACCCCCCCTCCCTCACCCACCCACCCCACATTTACCCCCCATCTTCACCCCCCTCCTCACCAGGCTATCCTGGGCAATGGCCCCAATTATTCTTAGAACTCTTCAGGGGGGGGAGAAGCAACCCAACATTCCCGGAGCAGAAATCCAACCCTCCCCTCTCGTATAATCTTTTCTTATCCCTTTTACAATAATATTTCTTCATTGATGGATTCCACCAACAGCACCTTCCTCCTGTGGACGATCAGGACCACCTTTCCCTCCAGCACCTCCATCCTGCTTTGTATCTCCAGCAACCGTGGGATCCGCTAAGCCCAGCTTTTCCAGAAGCTCCATCCCTTGCTCACATGATGTTATTCTATATTGCTTCCCTTTCCACATAAATCTCAGAAAGACTGGGTATCCCCAACTGTATGTTATCAAACTCTTTCGCAAAGCCACTGTGCACAGTCTAACACTCTTCCGCCACTGCACCATTTGAGGGCATAAATCTTGATAAACCTCAATTGCTGTTGCTTGTATCATCAGCTGGGCTTGACGTCTTATTGCTTGCATCAACTTTTCTTTCTTATAAAAATTTGCAAATTTGACAATTATATCTCTTGGGAGCATCCCCTTCTTCTTATAACCCACTCTATGAATTCTCTCGATATCCGCCATCTCCCAAATTTCTTGAGGTTCAATTTCCTTAATCCATGCCAAAATGATGTCTCTTAAATCCTTAGGACTCTTTCCCTCTCTCTCTCCAAAAGATCTGATTCGAATATTCACTCTCTTGTCCCGATCTTCCAAAGCAATTAAATGCAAGTCCACCTCTTTCAAATAGTCCCCCTGTTTCTTGCTGTCTTCCTGCAGCTTCTTCATATTCTTCTCCATTCTCTCCATATTATCCACCACAGTTTGAAGGTCCACCATAAATTCCTGCCCCGCACGCTCAAGTCCTCTGGGAAGAATTTATTACAGTCAATAAGAACTAGACTGACAACCGTTACCCAGAGGACCTTCTCTTCTGCCGCTCCCAGATTGTGGAATGACCTGCCGGGAGAGATTCGCCAACTTACTAGTCTTCAGGAATTTAAAAGATCTATAAAGACTGATCTCTTCCGGCAGGCCTACCTAGATGAATTTTAAAGTGTTTTATTGGTGTTTTATTGGTGTTTTAATGATGTACTGGTTTTATCTGCTTTTAATCAGTTTTTGTATTTTGTGTTTGGTGTTGTTCCCCGCCTCGATCCGTTGGGAGAGGCGGGTGATAAATAAATATATTATTATTATTATTATTATTATTATTATTTCTTTGCATTAATCTTTCCTCCTGCTTCAATAAGCAGTCTCCATCACATTCTGAATTTTGCTCATTAAATCATCTGAGGACTCTGCTTGACTCTCTTTGGCCGGTTTTGGTACTGCACCTGCTGCTTTAGGAGCTGTGCCATATTTAGTATTTCCGGAATGGCCAGGGGATTTCCCTGCCTTGTCCGATTGCTGCTGCTGCTTGTCCGACATATTATCTGGCGTAGTTCCAGCAACTCTCACAAGACGCTGCCAGTTCTTATCAGAGGGGTGATCTCTCGATCTGCTCCAGGCGGGGGCACTGGATTTAACACCTTTTTGCTTTCTTTTCATAAAGCTTAACACATAAATCCGTACCTCTCGCCTGGACTCAAATCAACAATTGCACTTCAGCTTCTAACTCCTCCAACTGGAGGTTAAAAGTCACTTTTCCCACATAAATCAGTTCTGCCTCTCCCTCTGAGTTATCTTAACCTTGCAGCTTCCAATAAGTCCGTTAATTACCTTCAGTTGGCACTCTGTCAAGCTCCCGTCCTCCTTCTCCGAATTAGTTTCGTTTTCTCCTCTGCCGTTATAGCAGTTATCCAGCTGCTTTTCTCGCCACAGATGCAGTAAGACTTCTGGACCCAAAATCAAGTCATTAATCAAGAATCCATCACCTCCAAATTAGGGATTTTGTAAATATTCCATTGCTTCTTATGAGAGCAGGAAAGTTTCGATTCTACTCCATGTCCCGCTTGGCCACTCCCCCCCATTGGGGACTTTAAGGTGGCTCCAGAAAGTCATTTTCCTGCCCCCCCACAAAAGAAACCCAAACAGAGGTGTCCTCTTTTTGAGTTTCCCAAATATGGTCACCCCACTCAGTTCTTGCACAGGCTGCATTTCCATCCTTAGATATTTACTCAAAAGTAAGACCCATTGAATTTCCTTGGTTCTTGAAAAGCAACACACTTGCTTTTAGATTTGCCAGTCTCAGCATTCTGTGTGTGCTATGAATGCCTGCTCTATCTGTCCCTATAGTCTCCTGCAAGGTCCAGCCAGGGGAAGCCAGTAAATTAAACCCAGGGGTGGAGGGTGGGATTCCCTCAAGTTCATCTGACAGCAGGTGCTATAGAACATGGACCTACCAGGAGTGTTGAGGCTGGATTTCTGGCAGATCCAGCCAGGTAACTTTATGGCCTGTTAGTCCCTCCATTTGGTAGCCCGCAGAGCACCTGCCTCATAAGGCAAATGGTCACATGAGAACTGTTATTATGGCCTGCTACTTTGTTTGTCTTTAGTAGTCTGTGGTCCAGATCTCTTCAGAAGGGGGAATAGTGTTTTGTGGTTGGGGTCAGTCTAAATTATCTCCAGGGGTCCCTTACTCAGTGCCTCTGATAGCAAAGAGATTGAGGATTTCCCCCAACTCTGTTACTCTTGAAGTTACTAGGCCTGTTGAAAATAGATTTTATAACATAAGCATGAAAACAGTGAATACCCATTTTAACTTGTTAAACCAATGAAAACATGCCACACAAGAAGTTTTAAGATATGAATCGTTTATAAAGAAAAGTAAATGCAAAAGAACATCAGATACAGAAGTGAAATCTGAAACATTACTATTGGTAGTAGTAGTAGTAGTAGTAGTATCCTGCCTTTTGCCCAATGCTGGGCCTCAGGGCAGCCTTACAAAACTAAAACATATACAGCTAAAACCTATAAATAGAAATATACAAAAGTTAAAAATATAATTAAAAACTTTTCAATATTAAAGCTTTTAAAACATTTCAAATACATAACAATTTAAAAGTCAAAGGTATAGACAGAGGTCCAGATTATTTGCCAAAGGCCTGCTGGAACAAAAAAGGGGTTGTCTGCCTCCAAAAACACATCCAGGAGGGAGCCAGTCTAGACTGCAAGGATTAGAAAGAAAATGCATGTGTACACTATGCAAAATACACGACAGTTTAACTGTTTCTAAACCTTATTAGAAAAACAGGGTGACTAGGCCGAAACCAGTGTTGTAGGCCCAGAAGCACTTTGAAAGGTTTCAACATTGTACTTAAAACTTAACACCAGCCCAAACTAATTAAATGAAGTGTTTGAAGCTTTCAACTTTATAGCAGTGTGGACCAAACTCTTAGAAAAGAGGGAAGGAGCACATTGTTTGTGTTTGGGGTGGGGGGATTGAAAGGGATGTATAGCCACCTATTCCCAGGAGAGATCTGAAGATCAGGTTACCAGGGATCCAGAGGAACCACACTCTGCTTCACCAGTGAGCAAAAGAGCAAACTGGCCTTATGAAGATAGCCCAAATTACTCTCAGAGCCAAAGGAAATCATGTTCCAGAAGAGAAAAGAGGAACTCTTCTTCTTTACTCAAAAGGTCTGTGCTATAGAGGCAGTGGCCATTTCAACCACCCACCCCCAACATTTTAAGGCAGGAGGGAGGGGGGAGAGCGACGCTACTGAGCGTGCCTCACGCAATGAGGGAAGATAGCTTCTTCATTGACTTGAATGAGAGGTAAAAATAGTCCTTAAAAGTCAACCGAAGGAAATTTTTTAAAAACGAAAAGCTTTCCACCAACTACAGTGAAAGAGGAAGAAGACCCCACCACTGGATTAATTAATAAGGCTCTAGAAATTATTTAAATCGTGAGCACAAAACTCGCAAACCCAAAGTCATTTGACAAAAGCAGGGAGACAGGTCTGTGTTCCTTTTCTACCTTAAACTGCTCTCCTTCCCTCAATCTTTCACCAATCTTCTTGAACGTTTCAGGCAATGTAAAATCAACATTTCTTTCTGGCACCTGTAAATTTCAGAAAGATTGGTGAAACATTTTCGATTTTATGACTGTTAGAATGACCCCCCCCCTCAATTATCACTTTAACATGGCGGAATGTGTTTTTTACTGACGGCCCTTAACAATGGAGGCACAGCTGTGCCTCCATTAATCAAATACATAACAAATGGCAGAACCTTTTACGAAGTAGTTAATAACACAAAATAACATGCCAATATTAAGGAGAGTTACTCGGCCCTGACCTGAACTTATAAGTGACTTATATTTGACTACGTTTGCATATAGTTATATGATGCAGTTCAGTAACATATGAAACACAAATTTTAAATCCTTCACGTGCCATGAACTTAAAAAAAAAAAAAAGTAAGTGTCCCGCTCTCGCTCACTCTCCCTCACACACACAATCTTCACCCTCTCATCTCTTTTGCTCACTCTGCATTATGGGGTAATATCGATCCTGTTTAGACAACAAGCTAAGCCACAGTGGTTAAGCATTTTGAGCTCAATATTATGGCTTAACATGTCATGTGAACCACTTAGCATGTCATGTGAACCATTCCTAACTGTGGTGGCTACATAACCACAGTTTAACACACTCACTAACCATTTGCTGTAAAAGGGCTAGAGGCCTAACCATGGCTTATTGTGTTGTCTGAACAGGCCCATTAACTTATTGCATGAGTTTTTTGTTTCAGGATTACAAAACTAGCCAAAAGCTTTTGGGGCGATGTGGCTTATCCTGCACTGAGCAGGGAGATGGACTAGATTACTTTTAAGAACGTTGGGGGAAACTGTCCAGGAGTGGAGCTTGCCAAGCTTTCAGCTGCTCAACCCGCCGGACTTCAGCTTGCTTCCCCATGAGCTGGCCCGACTTGATCGTCAGCTTCCAGATTTTTCTTCTCCCCCCCCCCCCACTCCCACTACTGCCCCTTGCTACACTGTGCTCCCTGTCTCCCTGTTTTCCCCAGCCTGGACAGTCCCCACACATGGAAAGGAAAGGTGGTGGGGTCTCCAGGCTGAAGTTGGCCCCCGTAGGGAAAGAGGGAGGGTTCCGTGGTTGCAGCAATAGCAGCAGCAGCGATAGGGAGGAACGGAGGTTTGTGGTGTAAAATGCACAAATTGAAAATTACAAGTGAAATTTGCATAAATGTACAGTGGGGAGGAATCCCCAAAAAACTTCCTGGATTTTAGGACCAATATTGTGGAATGGTAGCTTCTGTTGCATGAGAGCTTTAGTTGCATAGACTTCATGTGTCTATTTCAGCAAACAGACAATGTGGGACTTTGGTCTGACACTGATAGCCAATCAGCTTCTTTCTGGAACATATTACGATTGGACTTTCTTCCCTCCATGTTATTGTTAAGGGACTTATCCAAATGAATAAATGATTGGCTTCCTCCCCCCACCTTTTTCCCTTTCTTGCTAAACAAATCCTAGTTCTTGTTTTATACATTTCTCACTGTTTTTTCTCCATATGCTTTCAGGGATCGGGGGGCTGGTGGGCTGGAGGCACCGTACCTTAGTTTGGGTTCAGCATCTTTTCCTGCATCCACTCTTGTATGTATGAGCCTGTATGCACAGTTTCCACCACCCCACAAAAATGCTGGTAGGGAAGATGGGCTTATATTTGGAGGCACCATTGGGTCTTGGGTTTGTACATATAGAGTAGTAGATGAGAAAGAAAAATGCTGATCCCAAACTAGTATGTGCTGCCTCCAGCCCACCAGGATACCTGTAGGGAATTATCTACACCATGTCCTATAGTGGTGTAGATTTCTGATGTATTTGTGGGTGTGTCTGTGAAATGAGGGGGTTAGGATTTAGCATAGATATGTTCCTCCTTCTTTCCACCCACACCCCATGGATGGAGCATGTCCAGTAGACCTGCCAGAGCTTTTCTGCAGAATGTGGAGGCACTTCTGCAGGTGGATCTTCAGTGGAGGCAATAGTTCTGTCCTTCCGGTGGCATTGGGAGCTTTCTGCTTCATTCAAATACCCTTCAGCTAATAAACCTGTGAGATTACGATTGCACCCCTAGTTGGTGCTATGCTTCTGTGAAAAGGATGGACAGATTATGTTGATGCTAAATATAATTGCAGTGTGTGAAGAACCACCGGACATCGAATATGGGGTAATTGTAAGTGATGAGAAGGCCGAGTATCTGGAAAGTGACAGAGTACAGTACAAGTGCAACCCAGGATATGTATTGGAAAGGTTTGAATGGATAATATGCAAAGGACAAAAGTGGACATCTCTGCCAAAGTGTTTAGGTAAGGGGTCATATTCTGTTTATTTTGAATAGTACAAATTTAAAATCAGAATGTGCAGTGCCCAACATGACCTCTGATAACATGTTTGTGTGCAAAGTTGTTCTATCCATGTGTGCTATGGATTGTTCTCTCACTAGATGGAGGTCTCTGTCAATCCAACAACCTGCTGGCAGGGCAGGGGGAGGACAGAAGCTTTTGGAGCCTCTTTGTCATTTTCACCTAGGGATGTCAAAAGAATCTGTTTTGGGGGTGGCGCTTGGTGTGTTTTTGCAAGCCCCCCCTCCTGATGCCAGCTCGTGGATCCCTGAGCTGGCTTGACTTGGCAAGCACTGAGTCGGGCAAGCCCGCAGTTTCCCACTTTGTGTGTGTGTTGAAATCCCAATTTGCGCAAATTGAGAGTTGCAGAAATCGTGATTTATGCAAATTTGCAGCTCGTAATTTTTATGGAAATTACCATTCGTGCAAAATTGCAGCCATAAATAGGGAAGGCTTAAAAGATCCTTTAGGCTTGCATTTTTACTTAAATTGTGCTATTTATGGCCCCGATATTGCGCAAATCATGATTTTCATAAATGTTCCCAGACACAAATTTGTGCTAATTGTAGCTCATGGACAAAAAGAAAAATAAGAAAGATACGAGCTGTCACCAGACATCTGCGGACTTGCTGGTGGCTGGCCCCACATGCACGCTGGGATCAGGCAACTGACTAGAGTCCAGCAAGCAGAACAAGAATAGGACTTGGGGAAGTTCACCCATTCCTAATATTCTTCTAGATGGGCTTCTCAGTCTGCCTAGCTGACCTGCCTTCCAGTGGATCACTCTATGTACTACCTGCATTTGTATTAATGGGTTTTCATAATTCACAATTTTGTACTAAGGAAAGTCACAGTTAAAACTGGATAATTCTCATCTTTTGATGGGCATCCCAAAGGCCATGGGATTGTTTGGATATTCGCCTGCATGATTGATACAATCCTATGACATTTCACCTCTGTTATTTTTACCCTTTCCTGTCTAGTTAACTATTTTTCTGTTTAAAGTCAGTTTTGAAGTCACTTCCAGTCAACATTAGATTTTGCGCTTGTTGCAGCAACTTCCTATCTCTCGAAAAATAAAATAAAATTTTGATAAAGTTAGTGTTCACATGGGAGGATGCTAGTCAGGGTAGAAACTGCTCTCCACATGCCCCCTTTCAGTTACCTTTTAATTTCTCATGAAAATGTAGCACCTATCCTCATCTTGATATCTCTTCACTTCAACCCCCTCCAGATAAGAAACTTTGGTCTAAATACAGGATCTTTAAAAATATTGAAGATTGGATTAAATATATGCTCCTTAAGAACTCGTATCTCAAACAGTAATTGCTTTTTGAGAAGAAAAACAGACAATTATAAAGTATTTTTGTCAAGTTTTTGTCAAGTTTTTTTCTTTCTTTCATGCAATCCTGCAGACCCTACAACAAAAGGACAGACACACTTCCTTCAGGGAAGATGACAAATTGCCTAGTTAGCTGAATTAATTGCAGTTACTGTTGATTTGTTAACCGAAGAATGAAAGATTCTCTAGGAGTAGCAAATGTGAAATTCCATTGATGATTCCTGCCTTGTGTTTTCCGCCTTTATTTAAGCACCCTGTGTTGTTGCAAAACAACAGCTAGAAGCAAAAAAGCTGCTTTTGTCGGGTGGCCGAAGACGTTCCCAAGTGATCCAAAGTAATCAAACTTTACAATTCCTGTGCAAGGAAGGATATGTGCTCACAGGTCCTTCAATCAGGAGGTGCGTTGATGGGCACATGGATTTGCCGTTGTGTATCTCTGGTAAGCATGCTGTTCAAATAGACAAGTTCCTCTCGGATTATTCAAGTTGTCAAAGGGCCTGTAACCAGCCACTATCCAGTCTGAAAGCTGGAGTTTCCTGGGTTCTACTCATCATTTGTTTACATTCGCTCTTAAAAGGGGTCCATGTGCTTGGGAAGCATAACTGCAGTCATGACCTTAATATCGTGTTTGTATTTGTTGGGTTCTCTATTATTGCAACTAGGCTGTAACTGGTTGCTTCCAATTTCAAATATTCCATAGGAGAGAGGGAAAATCAGGCCCATTGATCTATACACTAGATGTATAAGAAGTGAACGACCGCTAGTGCCCTATAGTCCTCTTGCCTACAGCATAGATCCAGTTAGCTATGCCACTTCATCTAGTTTGTTACATCACCCACCAGATCATGCTGCCTCCCAGCCAAATTGTAGTGCCACTTTTCTGAATCATGGGGGAGTACCTGAAGACTACATAAGCCTGACAGGGGAGAAGAGGAGAGGAAGAGGTGTGTGTGTATGTGTGTGTGTGTGTGTGTGTGAAGATAGAGAGTGAGAGAACAGGAGGCTGTCTTCATGGAGCCAGGTTGCAGCTGCTTTTAAGAAAACACTGCACTTTTCCTACTGCAGGGTGGCAGCAGCTAATCCTGATGTCAGAGGCAGTGTTGGCTGTTCAGAGAGAGAAGAAACTTGAGGTGGGATGTCAGCAAGCAGAAACACAAGTGAGGCTAACATTCTCACACATGGCCAAACAGCTGCCACCACCTCAAAAACAGCAACGCTCTCTCGTAGTGCTGCTGGAGAGCTCACGGCTGGGACTGGGGACAGCATGGGCTACCTTCAGAAATACGTGCACGTGAAGGAGCAGTGGCCCCTTCTTTGCTCACGCCAGCAGAGAGTGCGGGGATTCTGGATAGTGGCACCCACCCCCACTCTCTTCTTGGTATCCTGCAACCAATCCAGGTCACCATCCGCCACGGAACGCTCCCCAGATCAACCCTGGAGTGAGGTCACATGGCAGAAAAGCCGTTGTTGGGGTAAGTCCCTGACCTTTTAACAATGCAACTTTAGGGAAAAGCCCCACGGTGGCTGCAAATCAGCGGCTGTGTCATAGAACCGATGCAGAGCCAATTCACAGCCACTGCAGGGCTTTGAAGGCATTTAGACAGCCCCTAGGTGAGAGAGAGGGGGGAGATGGAAAGAGAGAGAGGGACGGAGAAACAGAAAGAGAGAGAGAAACAGGAGGACAGATAAGGGGAGAGAAAGGATATTGCTTTGGCCATGCCCAGTTTTGGCTCTGGCGACAACCGCCTCTGGCATGTCATCCCTGAAAAGTTACAGCTAAACAAATGTAGACCTCAGGCTGAAAAAGATTTCTCACTCCTATCCTCCTCCTTTATTCTTGGCCTTGGATTATTGTACTGCGGTATTATCTTATCTTCTTCCCAACTGTTTGCCTCTGGTAATTGAGATGCAGATTTCTTCAATACAACCTGTAAAAGCCATTTATTTTAATATGGGCTAGAACAGTAGGTATATACATGTTGTAAATAAATGCATAAAGTAAATAAATTGGAAAACATTATGAAAAGCAACCATATCTGCAAAGTTCATGTAAAAATTGAGCATGGTGCATATATAGTAATATAACAGAAGCCAATAAGGAAATGATCTAACAAAAGGCACATTAGAGTGTGCTTTAGCTATATAAAGTTATTTATGGGCTTAACTGCTCCATAGTGGCCTATTTATAGAGATTTGAGGATTAAACTGTTCCATGTTCATTTCTGATCCATGGCCATTATGTCATATTTAAGTTCCACTTGCCCTGTGACAGAAGTCCGGAAACATTTATATAGGATACCAATGTTTTGATGATATGGCCAAAGTCATCATTCTTATTATTTTCTTCTTTACTAGAAAGAGGGGAAAACTGCAGCCGTCCACCCACTATTCAGAATGGAGACATTATTACCTTATCTCAAAAGCAGTACACATCCGGTTCTTCAGTGGAATTCCAGTGCCAAAGATATTATGCCATGGAAGGACATAACACTTCTTTTTGTAACAATGGGAACTGGACAAATGTGCCTGTTTGCTTAGGTAAGGCCAAAGGTAGTGGTTACACATTATTTATTTTAAAACATTATTTGGATAAATTCATAGCTTTTTAAATTATAACTTCTATTAATTTTGCAGAGAGTTCTTTTTTACGTGTCATTTATTTTAGGACTGGTTCACATCACTTTTCTTCCCTGGCATTATTTGTATTCGCCTTTTTTCCTCCTTAAGGAACCCAAGGTGGCTTACATAATTCTCCTCCCCTCCAATTTATCCTTATAACAACAACTCTGTGACGTAGGTTGGGCTGGCCCGAAGTCACCAGTGAGCTTCCATGACTGAGTGGAGACTAGAATTCAGATCTCCCGACGCATAGTCCAACACTCTAGATACTACACTACACTGGCTCTCCAGTGGCAAAGCATATGAGAAATGTACATTCCGAGTTCATAATTTGTCTTTAATGCATGAGCTTTAGTTGGATTTAAGCTAGCCACTGTGAATACTTGACAAGCACTATATGCCTGCTAAATATGAGTATGTCCTCATGCAAGTTAAATACCTGGATTTAACAATCCTAAACGCTTATATTTGTTTCATACCACTTTTAGGACATCCCTCAAAGAATCATGGAAACTGCACTTTGCCAAGAAATTATGAATCATCTGTTGTTGTTGCTTATGTTTATATGGCACAATTTTAATTTCAACATCATTGAAATAACCCACAGAGTACTGAACTTATCAGTCAAATGGATTTCTTAACACATTTTGTATATTCCTGTTTTATATCTTTATACCCAAATGCGTAGTATGTCCAATAAAGCTGAAAAAGCAGAGAGGTTTGAAAATATTTCTTAAGTATAGGCATTTAATAATATTTTCTCCATCTCCATGAGCAAGATCAACAATACTAGTCTGCCCCCTCTAACACTTTAAATTAAAATAACCAACATAAAAACATTTTCAAATGGTAATATTGTCATATAGCAGTATATACGTTATCCCTTGGAGTAGGCATATTAGCAATATTGCTAAAGAGCTTCTATCTGTAATGATGAACAGTGATTTCTACACTTTTAATTGTGGCTTTTTAGTGTATATTATAGTTAAAATGAGAGCCTTTCCCTATAATTGACTGAATGGATCCAATCAGTAAAATATACTAGAAATGTCTCTATTTCAAATCCACTGAAATCAATTACATCATCTAAATTTAAACAAATTTAAATCCTACATTCTCATGAGTGATATGTTCAACCTTTCATATTATCTCACTTCTCCAGTAAGGTAATGTGGTGAATCTGGATGTTAGCTGCCTTGGGTAACTGAACCTTTTCTCTCTCTTATCACAGAGCCCTGTGCTGTCTCCTTGGCTGAAATGGAAAGCCAGAACATAGTGGTGAAAGGGAGGTCAGATAACAGTGGGTCACAGAATATGTACCTACAACGTGGCAATTCTGTTGAGCTTACCTGTAAACCCGGATACACCCCTGCAGCAAATCCTTCTCGATCTGCTTTTGTAATCCAGTGTGATGGAAAAATAATTGTGTATCCTGAATGCAGAGGTAACTCAAGATGGTATAATACTTAGGGTGACGATATGGACAGGAGGAAAGGACTTCTGTATCTTTAACAGTTGTATTGAAATGGGAATTTCAGCAGGTGTCATTTGTACGCATGCAGCATGTAGTGAAATTCCTTCTTCATCACAACAGTTAAAGCTGCAGGAGCCCTACTTAACATGACCAGATACAAAAGAGGGCAGGGCTCCTGCAGCTTTAAGTGTTGTGATGAAGAGGGAATTTCACCAAGTGCTGCATGCATAAAAATGACACCTGCTGAAATTCCCTTCCCAATAAAACTCTTAAAGATACAGAAGCCCTGTCCTCCTTTTCATATGGTCATCCTAATAATACTTTTTCTCCACTCCAACACAGGAAGAGATAGTCATCACTGAACAGGATCTCACTGGGAAATGTCATATGCCTCTTTATGCTTTTCTGTGGTTAAATGGCAATTACAATGACTTTGGGAACAGTAGTCTGAACTATGGGCAGAATCCAAAGATACCGCTGTACTCCTGCTCAATCTGTTCAAAAAGCACCCCTGTACATAAGCAGAAATGCTTGTTTTAAGTGTTTCTGCTCATTTCAAGATGATTTTAGAACTGCTAGTTCCCCTTTGTGCTAGCAGTGGGTCCTTCTGACACATGGGCAGTATTGGATACAGCCCAGTGCTGTGAAATTTCTTTTGTTTGTAATTAATTCTTGTAGTTTTACTAGTAGTAGTATCACCACTAATTAGTTTAATGAATAATTAAAATTGTGAATTATAAAAACATAACTTTAAGATGTTTATCAAATCTTCTACAGAATACAGGCAGTGAAAAGCCAACTGTATAGCGAAAATATATTAAAAAAACCAGTAGCACCATTTTTAAGAACAGAAGAACTCAATATCCTGGGAGAATACGATTTAAATAATTCATTACTTATTATAATACTGAAAACTTCAGATAAGTACCCATGGATAGCTCAAGCACAGTTGTAATTTCTGATTTGAAACTGGAGGCACACTTCAATATTTCATCCAAAAAGGTTGATTTTTAAAATTGTGATCATGAGAACTACCTTTATCTGCCCGGGGAGGGGGTCTTCCCCAGTGTTCCTGTCTCTGCATTGGGGGTGGCTGAATAATTGAATTGCACTTTTAGTTGAGATACCCACCTCCAGCACAGCCTGACTCCAAGGAGACAAGGTCAGAGCAATTCATATTGGCAGCCTCTTCTGTGTCTCTGTGTGTGTGTGTACTATTTTGGGATTTAATCATTACATTAATTGATTTTCTTGAATGTGACAGCTGTTCACTTCCATGATGCTGGAGTGCCATGGGACACTTTTTAAGAATTAATGGAGGCACAGTCGTGCCTCCATTGTTAAGGGCCGTCAGTAAAAAACACATTCCGCCATGTTAAAGTGATAATTGGGGGGGGGGGGTGTCATTCTAACAGCCATAAAATCGAAAATGTTTCACCAACCTTTCTGAAATTTACAGGTGCCAGAAAGACATGTTTGTTTTACATTACCTGAAAATTTCAAGAAGATTGGTGAAAGATTGAGGGAAGGAGAGCAGTTTAAGATAGAAAAGGAATACAAACCTGTCTCCCTGCTTTTGTAAAATCACTTCCGGGTTGAGACTTTTTGTGCTCACAATTTGCATAATTTCTAGAGCCTTATTAATTAATCCAGTGGTGGGGTCTTCTTCCTCCTTGACTGTAGTTGGTGGAAAGCTTTTCGTTTTTAAAAAATTCCCTTCGGTTGACTTTTAAGAACTATTTTAACCTCTCATTTAAGTCAATGAGGCGTCCATCTTCCCTCATAATGCGACACTGACACATGCTCAGTAGCGTCGCTCTCCCCCCTCCCTCCTGCCTTAGAATGTGGGGTGGGTGAGTGAAATGGCCGCTGCCTCTAGCACAGACCTTTTGAGTGAAGAAGAAGAAGAAGAAGAGTTTCTCTTTTCCCTTCTGGAACATGCATTCCTTTGACTCTGAAACAACCTCTGACATGAGCCTTTTTATCATTATAGCTATGCATTCAATCCTTTCTTATCTCTTCTGCCCCCCCTCCCGAACTGTAAAATCATGTATTTTCCACAGGCTACATAATAGTGATAGAGTCAGTCCTAAATAATAGCTAAGTTAAGAAATGTGCTACCAGGTGCATTGTTGACTGAATGTCCTTATTTATATTCCTTCATAGTGATTGTATGCCTCCCTCCACAAGTACAAAATGGCAATTTCCAGCCTAGTGAGAATCAGTACAGATATGAAGATGTAATCCAGCTGCGGTGTGATCGTGGGTATCAGGGCAGTGGGAAAGTTTCCAAATGCACTGAGAGTGGATGGATACCCCCTCCAAAGTGTATGCGTAAGTAGCGTTCTCTTTCTAGTATCCAAACACAACCAACTGAAAATGTGATCAGTTCTATAGTTCATGAATTAAATGGTTCGGATGAATGTGGAGCGAGGCATGTGACCTCAAGTATACTCCGATATATTACTGGGGAGGAATTCAGGGCTGTGCATTGGCCATGGGTTGTGGGATGGATTGGAAGCCCAACCCCCACCCCCCACCCCGTGCAGTACGCTGCCACTCTGGGTTTACACATGACAACCCGTGATGCAGCGTGCGTAATTAGAGAAACGCCATTCACGTGAGCAGCATGCATTTGGGTGGGGGAAACACCCCATACTGCACCGTTTCCCCCTGAGACTGTGCGAACCCAGTCTGTGGCTTGTTCTAGGGATCATTTGAGTGGCATGTCATTCGAACCCGGCAGAACCATTTCATTGTGGATTGCAGGAATTGGCCGGTGATCCACTGGGCGGCAAAACCCTTTGCCATACTTTGCAATCTCAACTGACCCCCCACCAGTGACAGACCTCCCCCCCCCACCCCACTGATGCCCAAGTGGCACTTTGGAGCAACTGCCTCCCTTCATTTTATTTTTTTTATTTTTTTTCAGTTCCAAACATTGCTCAAATGTGGTCGTAATTTTTAAATTAGTATTATTATTTTTGTTGGTCATTCACAAGTGCACAACTGTGCTCTCATGGCTGTCCAATATGTCTTGCATGGTCCATTTCTTTGTGTGCTTTAGTTGTCAGGGAAGTTATTAACCACAGCAATAAGTGCTCCAAAATGGAGGAGTGGGGAGAAGGGAGCTAAAATCTCCCCTTTCTGGAATAGCTGGAGACTCAGGTCCCCTCTATAAGGATTCACTTTTGTGCCCGGTTAGGTGATTATGCGCATAATCGCTGAAGCGCATTTACACCTAATACCTCTGCACGAGAGGCGGCGAGAGGCGGCGAAGGTAATTGACCGCACAACTGGTGGCCTTACTGGTTGTTTGAAATGCGCTTTAGAAGTAGTTAATGCGCATAAGCACTTGTTCACATAGTCAAAATGCACTTTAACGGCCGGAGCAAAATAAAACTCGCGATTTAACGCGCATTCGATAATGCGCATAATCGGAGAGATAACGCGCCTCTACGCCCGATTTGCGCTCCGTTCTTGTAGAGGTAAAATTTTTAAAGCGCCTTGAAAGAGCTTTAAACCTCTCTTGTAGAGGCAGCCTCAGAGAACTGTTGAAAAGGGGAAGGACACTGAGGAGTGTCAGTTCAACACTTTAAAGCAAGAGGATTGCATTGCTAAATGGAAGATATTGCCTCCCCCCCCCCATTTTTGGTGCACCTGTTTGCTGCTTTCTTCACTTTTTTGGTGCTTTTCAATCAACAACCCGGCAAGTGGCCCCTGGCAACAGTGCATAAATTAGCCTATACACAGTCTTGCCATATCAATTTCAGTGTATGTTACCTATTGCACTTTGGCACTCTCTTTGACAGCTGAATCATGCAAGGAAATTGACCAGGCAAGACTACACGTATCAGACAGCCTAAAACTGCTCTTGAGAATGGCCACTACTACTACTACATCAGAAATACAGTTGTGCAATTTTCAGGGTCCCTTATATATATAACCCCAATTGTGTATTTCTAAGGCTCTGAAAGGAACAAAAGAAAAAAATGGTGGTGAAAGAAAAGGGGGAGTGATGGGAGCAGGGAGGAGGAGACAAGATAAGTTCTGTCACAAAGGACACTGTGATACCAGCTAGAGGACTGAGGGGAAAGGTGGGGGAGAACAACCCATGGTGAGCCTGATCATCTGTTGGACACACTGTGGTTTGTTCTGTGAATAATGCACAGTGTGTGAGTTATTCAATAAATGGAAGTTCAATTGTCATAACTTCATAACATAAGTGCTAATGACAGTTACAAAAATATCCTAAAGATGTGCAGAAAAATTGCAGAACACATCATGTAGTCCATTGAAGATGCCCTCCTGCCCCCCCCCCATCCCGACATAATTGAACCATTTCTCTAAGGATGAATTTACTTAGGCATCGGTGGACAACTTTGATCATGTAGACTGTTCATCGCTTTCTGGAATACTGAGTAATCACGACACTGTTCAAACATTTTCCCAATTGAAACCTATGTTTGTATCATCAAAGCTGCCTGTATCATGCAGCTATTCAAAGCAGGCTCCATAGGTTGGTAGCAGAATGTTGATGCCAAAGAATAACACCATTTGTCTTGCCTCCTGGCCATTGGCAATTTACAAATAGAACTCCAGTTAGAGGATCATTAGCTTTGTCTCAAACAAAAAATAAACACAGAGAATAAAATAGAGTTTAGTGAAAGCAGCCTTCTGGTGGAGGAAGATGACATCCTTGTACCCACATCAGCTGGATGTTGTATATTACATTCACATGCCAATGTACCTGTAATGCCTGTCGGGATCCTACCAGTTCTTCTTCGTGGTCTCTGTGCATCACACATATGGGCTCTGCGCCTGCACGGGCCCTCGATCAGAATTTTTTTTTTCTATAACTGAGGCATTTGGGTGGGAACCCCTCCCCCATACTGAACTGGGCATGCTCCGGGAGTTCCCGCCCAGCCCTCAGTTCTCTTTCGTCCGCCATTGTGGCAACACCTCGTCAAGTTTGTTCCTGAGAGAACTTCATTTTGAGGCGTTTTCGTCTTCATTTATTTCTTTTATTTCTTTTCAAAAATTTTTGTGAACGGATGGCCCTTAAGGCTCCGTTCCGAAAGTGTACGACTTGTGGGAGCAAACTCCCTCCTTCAGATGGCCATTCGTTTTGCCTCATCTGTTTAGGAGAAGGCCACGTCGTGGAAACCTGTGCCCTTTGTCAGGGGTTCTCCAGGCAAACAAGGAGGCATAGGGCAGATTACCTCAAGCTCTCCTTTGGAGTAAAGCACTCTAGTCAGTGGATTCGCCGATGGCGACTCTATCCGAGACGGTATGTGGACCCGTACTATCCACCTCTCGACGCCTGTTGGTGCCTCCTTCAATGAAGAAGATTTCCAAAAAGAGACCACCCTGTCATACTGCTACAAATAACAACAACAACAGCAGCAACAACAACAACAACAACCAAACAAAAAACCCGTACCTTTTGGTTTAACATCTTGTGATAAGGGTTTCCCATACTCACTCAAGCTCCAAAATGTCAAAAAATTGCAGCTAAGGGCCATGCCCTTAACAGATGTGTTATTTAGGCAATGTGTATATGGTCTGGTATCCTATGCTGTGGCCAGTTCCATCTTGACCTCTACCTTGGAGGTGGATGGCTGTCAGTGGCAGAGAGCCACAGGATAATATTCAGGAAGTTTTTCCTTATACTTAATTGAAATCTAGGTAGCTAGATACTGGCCCTGACAGAATTCTGTGGTACCCCACTGGTTACTGCTCTCCAACTCGATGTAGAGCCACTAATGCTGATTCTCTGAGTGTGGTTAGCCAGCCAGTTATGGATCCACCTTACTATACTGCCATCCAAGCCAAACTTTAGCAGCTTGTCAATGAGAATGCCATGTGGAACCTTGTTGAAATCGAGATAGATTATGTCCAAGCATTCCCCTTGTCCACTAGAGTAGTTACCCTGACAAAGAAGGAGACAAGTTTTGTCTCACATGACCTATTTTTGACAAAGTCCTGCTGACTCTTAGCAATCACAGCATTGTCTTCAAAGTGTTTGAGACTGTGCTATCCTTTTTAAGAAGTCTCAGCTGGCTGCAATACTTTTGCCTTTAAGGTTTTCTTCCCATGGTATCTTCCTTACTATTTCTCCTAATTTATTAAAATTGCCCTTCCTAAAATCCATGGTTTGTGTTTGATCGGTTTTTAACAGACTATTTGTCAACATCACAAACACAACATGTGGTCTCTTGAATCCAAAGTTCCCACCACTTTAATATCTTCAATCAACTCTACTTTGTTAGTAAGAACCAAAGAATAGGCAGGATGAAGATAATGGAAGACAATAAAGTAGAATCTGATAAATACATACATACATACTGGGATTTCAGAAGAGCATGGTTTTATATCCCTTTCAGAGATGGATCACCAGCAATACACACGAGGAAGGCCTCGTGGGTAATTAAGAAGAATTTGCTCACAGTAAAGTGATAGGTAGTATCCCTCCAAAATGCACATCAGGTGGTGAGATATGGGAAGAGCGCAGGAGCGGTGCCCGTGGGCACACTCACCACTTCTTGGTCCTGTTGCCCACCTGCAAGCAGCGGGACCAAGAAGCAGCTGCTCCTTCAGGGCTCTCAAGCAGCTCCCGCCCACCCAGATTGCTCGTTTGGGCAGCTGGCAGGCTACGCCCACCGGCCGAGCCCACCACTCCTTGCTTCCGCCGCTGCGTGATGGGCGCGACCAGTGGGCATAGCTTGCCGGCTGCCCAAACCAGTAGTACGAGTGGACGGGAGAAGCCCAAGCGACCAGCGGCCTCTTGGTCCTGCTGGCCACCCTCACACTTTCCACCCACCTGGACTGCCCGCCTGGGCAGCCACCTGTGCACTGGCCTCCGTCCCCCTGCCTCCTGTTCATGCCGTTCATCTGAACAGGAGGCAGCAGGATGGAACAGGAGGCAGACGGCCACTCGCTGGCTTCCATGCCTCTCTCAGACGTCTCAAGAGACTTCCAGGATGAGGTCTCAGAGAGGCAGGGATGCTGGGTGGGGTAGAGGCATGGGCATGGGGTGGTGGGGCGCATCAGGCGGCAACCTGCCTTGGGCCAGACCTGCCAATTTGGGTGAGGGCTCCTCCAACTACATTAGGGGTGTTGTGAATAATCAAAAAGAGAGTTTGAAAAAGCAAACTTTTCACAAATAAGTGTTTCAGCCTATGAGCAGGACTCCGTTGACCTCCCAGTTCTGGCATTTCCTCAGCTGCCACCTGCACCCTCCTGTGCTCTTCCAACAACCCACCACGTCCACCTGAAGCACAGGAGGGGTGAAGCTGCATTAATGGAGGTGATGAAAAGTGCCAAAGCTCCTCAACAAAGTAACTTTTCCTGCTAACAAGCGTCACTCGGGTTCCAAGTCCCAGCATCCCTGGTGGGAAAGTCAAACCAATGGCTGTAACCGACATGAGTATTGCCATGTTCTTATCAAGGACACTGGGAGTCCCATCATCCTTCTTAGCAGAAAAGGCCAAAGTTCGCTTCACCGAGGATCTGGAGTACCTCCAGTGCAATGGCTCCCTGCTTATTTTGTGCCCCTTATGTGTGGTGGCCCCTGAGGGAGCAGAGGAAGGGTGAGGCAGTGGACCCTTCAGATATCCATGAGTGTTTTACACCTGTTCACTTGGAGTGCACAAGGAATATTTGCATGGAGACACTTGGGGCATATGCACAGGATCATGGCCTTTTCAGAGTGAGCAATAGGTTGCGTCATTAAAATATTGTGTAAGGATCTTTCAATAGACTTGCTGTTCAGATCACTCATTCTCACGCTGGTAGTGTACTGTGGACATTGCTAGTTTCCCTAACTACTGGCGATTTCCACCACCAACAGCATTGATCTGATCCTAATGACTCATAATCAGGAGCATGTCTACACAGGGCTTAATTCCATTGTGGCTGAGAACTTGCGCACCTTTGTTTAGACGACTCAGCTGCCAACGCACAGACTAGGCTGACCAGATAAAATCCAGGTCAGGGCTCATGTAACTTTACCAGTTGTAGAGAAAAGGGAATTTCAGCCAGTGTCATTTGTATGCAATTAGTTCCTGGTGAAATGCCCTCTTCATCACAACTGTAAAAGTTGCAGGGGCCCTGCCTTCTTTTGTATCTGGTCTCTCTAGAATAGTGCCTGCAACTTTAACTGTTGTGATGAAGAGGGAATTTCACCAGGGACTAATTGCATACAAATGACACTGGCTGAAATTCCCTTTTCTCTACAACTGTTAACGTTACGTGAGCCCTGACCTGGATTTTATCTGGTCAGCCTAGCGCAGACACACTGTGGTAACTATCCAGAAGCTGCGCATTTTCGCAGTGCCGTTTTACTGCGTATTTTAACTTTGCTCCACAGTCGCTATGGTTCTCTGTGCATGTGTCATTGGTGGGATTTAGGACAATGGGTAGGCTGACCATATGAAAAGGAGGACAGGACTCATGTAACTTTAACATTTGTAGAGAAAAGGCAATTTCAGCCCACGTCATTTGTATGCAATTTGTACCTGGTGAAATTCCCTCTTCATTGTAACAGTTAAAGCTGCAGGGGCCCTGCCCTCTTTTGTATCTGGTCACTCTAGTATAGTGCATGCAGCTTTAATTGTTGTAATGAAGAGGGGGATTTCACCAGGTACTAATTGCATACAAATGATGCTGGCTGAAATTCTCTTTTCTCTGCAACTGTTAAAGTTACATGAGCCCTGTCCTCCTTTTCATATGGTCAGTCTAACAATGGGTGTACTTTGGGCATTGACTGGCAGAAGGGGAAGCCGCATGAGTGTGGGGAAACCAGAGGTCTAACCCTGTCTTTCCGGAAGTAAGTCATTGCCTTCAATTGGCATTTGGAAGGTGCAACAGCAGAGGGGTCTGGAGAATTCCTTTGCCAGCCCTTTTTCATTAAACATGGACTCAGTCACTGCCTCTCACTTATTTATCAAGTGTTGGGTAATCATGCTTACTCTGAAGTAGGGATGGGCAAACTGAGCCCCGGGATGTGCTTTGTAAACTCCTCTCTCTCTTCTTTCCCTGCCCCCTGTCGGAGTGGCAACCAGAGCTAGGAGAGGAAAATTATTAGTAGTACTGCTGCTGCTCAGTCATTCACAATATTGGGCTTAGGGCCGCCCCTCCCACTGCAGGGAGAGAGAGGTGCAAGAGGTTGGATGTTTGCACGTCTACTAAGACTTAACTCCTCCATTTTGCTTTGTGAGCATGGTTGGGGCGAAGCCTGTTGATTCAAAGCTTCTCAGCTATGATGGAGCACAGCTGAGAGAGGTTGGGTGCCTGTTGATTCAATGCTGCATAGCTTCAAGGAGGCATCGTTTCACTGCTAAGGAGTTGAGCGGAAAAAAACAATACTTTTGGAGTCCCATCATTAGTTGCTGTTTCCTGCACATTAAGGCTCTGTAACGCGTGAATGTTTAGACAGCACCCAGCATAATTGCCCCAGATTAATTTTAATTTAATTTGCTCCATGGCATTTTTTTCCTAGGGCACCTGGTTGGGGAAGTAACTGACTGTTTCCCCACATAACACTGAGCACTGGGGGGTGGGGGTTGCAGAGGGAAATGAACCTGTTAATCTCAATGGGGCCCCATGTCCGATCACTCGCTGCTGCGATTTTTGGGCAGGAGGAAGAGGGTTAGTTTGTGGTTGGGACTAGAGGAGCTGAGGCAGCAGCAGCCCTGCTGCTGGCATAGAAAAACCGATCCATTGGCCTACTTCCATAGAAACTTCCCCATGCAGAGGAGCAAGGAGAGGGGTAGGAAGCAAGCTGTTTTCATTGGCAGAGCAGCATCAATGGGGCTAATGACCTCCACTTCTACTAGGGAGTCCTTCCACTCTAGCCCATAGTAAAGTGGTTTTGATGGAAGTCTGACCTTTGAAAAGGTTTACTCCACTTTTCTTGCTTCGTCTGCTGCTGATGGACCAAAGCTAATTTCATTAAAATCCAGATCATAGCCCAATGCGAATCTCATTCCATTCTCATGTAGACACACACACACCTTTACCGGTTGTAGGTAGGTTGCAATCCACACAAGGATTGTTGGCCAAAAGGAGTATAGAAACTATCAAAATTCACATTTATTGAATGCATTTCCCTATCCCTTATTTCCATCTCTGGCATGGCACTGCAAGTTGCCATTGTGTGATAAAGAAATATGGAAGAACGGAAGAGGTGGAGACAATCACAAGACCTTTTGGGGTCACCCTTTCCCTAACATCTGACACCCAGGGCACAGAGCAGTTAGTCATGATTGTTTTTTGCCCTTCCTCTTTTTCCCAAAACCCAGAGGAAATGGGAGCAGAACCAAAGGGTGCGCCCTGAGGAGGCTTCTACCCCAGACATCTGTCTCTTTCTATCTTTATATACAACTCAGGAGGAAAACTGTTCATGTTCCTCAGTGGCTACACAATGCAACCTCAATGAAAGAAGCACAGCCCCAAGGAAGATTAAGAAAAACAGTGGAATATCCTTAAAAAATAATAATAATTGTGGTTTGAATTTATTTCTCTCATCTTTTCCAAAACAGAGGGCTGTGACTATCCCCGTATAGAAAATGGAAAATTAGATGATGATTATGAAGCGAGGAGACTCAACAACATTCCAGTAACACTTGGACATTCAGTTCAGTTCAGCTGTGATCCTGGTTTTCTGACACAACGCTGGTATGAAGCGGAATGGGCTCAGTGTACCAGATCGGGCTGGCGTCCATACCCAAAATGCTTCAGTAAGTCAATGTTTTCCTTGCATTTTCTTCTCTTTTCAGGAATAGAAATTATCACACATAAATTAAATATGCCTCTTCCGTGCAATTTTAATCCAGTTTTGTGGAAAGATGCGGGCTGCTGCTCAGCATTCTATTTCCGGTTGTAAACTTAAAATGCATTTTTTTTAAAACAGTGAATGAGACAAATATTTGTTTCGAGACATGTATTTTATGGTACTCTTTGCGAGCCAGGATTGGTTCCTGCTCATTATCAGAGAGTATTCTACCGTTTCAAAACCTGCCCCTTTAAGGCCAGAGTTAAAGCTATTTTGTGTTGGTTCAAGCTCCACACAAAACAAGGGACTGAAAGCTGAGGCTGATGGCTTAACAGACATTCCCTGTGATCAGTTATGATGTAGTGAAGGGTGACCGTATGGAAAAGAGGACAGGGCTCCTGTATCTTTAACTGTTGTATAGAAACGGGAATTTCAGCTGGTGTCATTTTTATGCTTGCAGCACCTGGTGAAATTCCTTCTTCATCACAACAGTTAAAGCTATAGGAGGCCTGCCCTCTTTTGTATCTGGTATACTAGAGTGACAATGTCACAATTTTTGCTTGCTTAAAACAAAACCACCATACACTCAGTTATCTTTAGTCTTTCTGGCCCAAATTCTGATGGGGAGGATGGAATGCCACTTTAAAATCCATAAAGTAGTTTATTTTTAGAACTTGCTTTGACATGTTTCATTACTTGTTCCATCATCAATCCCAGTGGTGATTGGAAACACAGATACAAGAACCATAGTCCAAGTTATTAGCTGAAGTCCTACTCTCACTCTTATTGCATCAGAGGACATCTCCCTCCATCTCCCACTGTGTAACCCATCCTGCCAGCTACTAGTGTAAACAACAAATGGACATGGCTCAGCTCACAGGAGGATTCCTCTAGCAATACAGTCATGCTCAGAGTCTTCATAGAATAATACAGGACCAGGACAATGTACAATATCTTTATTGGTCCAAGGCCCTCTATCCCCCATCTGGATTTAGGCTCCCTTATTGGGTTCCAGAGCGAGGGAAAGAGAGAGAGAGTACAGTGAGACAAAGATGGTGAGAGGGATAGCTGTGGAATGGGGAAACAGTAAAAAGGAGGCTTAGATCATAGGTACAGAGAGATCTGCGAAACAGAGGAAGAGAGGAGGGTGTATGGACAATTGGCCTTTTCTTATTAGCCTTTAATGAAAGGTAATGTTGATGGGACGGCCCAACGATTGTTTCCCCCTGACTTCTTCCCTACAAGCTCCAAAGGTATGGGTTGGGCTCTGGCTGCCCATTGATTGGCAGAACGTTTCAGTTTTTCACAGAAAGATTCAGTCCCTGCCTCCTTGGTTCCTCCTCCAGCTCATGTTTCCCAGCCTCTCTTTTCTGCCTGCTGAAGGCAGACATTGTTTTTGGAGCTCACAAACTGTAAGAGGAGAAACGCAGAAGAAACTCCTGACAGGGAGTAAGGTAGCCTCCCTCCACCCACACCCCCAATTTAAGAGGTACTCGGCGCTGGGGTGGATTGTTTGGGTTGGTCCTCTACTCTCCCCCCAGGATTCTTCCATACTGGAGCTGCCCAAAAGGCCCATGATCCGTCCTTATCCCACCTGCATCCCCTAGTTCAGAGGAGACCCAGAGTTGGCGGCTCTTTTTCATGAGGAAAGGCTCTTCCCTATGCCTGGCAGAAGGGCTCTCTCTCTCCGACGTTGAAAGGACCAGCCCTGCCAGAGATTCAAGACCGTGCCCCCTACTAAAAGGGCCGGGTTTCTTGTCTTTCCACCGTGGAGCAGTTTGGAAGGGAGGGAGCAGACGCTCGTGCAAACCAGGCCAATATTCATGCATATTGGAGCTGCTTTGCACCTTCTGTCAAGGATGATTTCTTGGAAAAGCAATTCCATTTCTGGTATGTGGTGACACAACCACAGGGATGTGTAAAAGGCTTGGCAGATTCAGTCCCATGTTTAAATCGTGATATCCGCACTGAAAAAAACCAAGTTTAAATGGCGTTGGGAAAGTTCATAAGAGATCGAAAGTGCTTGAAATGAGTGATTACAGTAATGTTAATCTATTGTTCCTTTGTCAAAAAAAATCTTCAAATAATTTTTTTTTTTAAGTTTCGCATAATAGGACTGAAGGGAAACAAATACAAACAAATACAAAAGAGGTATTTTTCGGTCCCATTCAGAATATAGATAAAGTCTATATTGGCCTGGTTTGCACAAGCGTCCACTCCCTCCCTTCCAAACTGTTCCATGGTGCAAAGACAAGAAACCCGGCCCTCTTAGTAGAGGGACGGTCTTGAGGCTCTGGCAGGGCTGGTTCTTTCAACGTGGGAGAGAGAGAGAGAGAGAGAGCTCAGCCTCTTTCACCTGAGTTTTACCCCCCCCCCCCACCTCCTATGAAATGCCAAAAATGGAATAGTTAAAACTTTCTGGCCCAGCTATAAATAACCATAAGAAGTATGGTTTGCACCTGAACTGCAAATTGAACAGGCAGGCACAGAGGCCTTAATAAGAGCAGAAGAGCCATGCTGGATCAGGCCAAGCTGCCTGCTGAAATCCCCCAAGTAGGACCTGCATCCTCCCACTCGTGTTCTGCAGCAACTGGTATACAGAGACATGTGGCCTCTGATACTGGAAGTGGCATATAGCCATCAGGACTAGTAGCCATTGCCCCCAAACTAGCTGTCACATGGCTACCAGTGTTGTTATACATTGATGACTCTGTCTTTTTGTCACAATCAATATGGGGACTATATTGTTTATTGAAGTTCTTTACCCAGTTTTGTGACATTAATGATTAATGACCCGAAAACCAAAATCTTAGTGTTTTCAAAGCATAGAAAATTATATAGGTGGGCTATCAATAGAAATCCAGTAGAACAAGTATATTATAATAAATAACTTGGTATTTATTTCCCTCATATTTTAAAATGGAGCCTTCAAAGATCATCTACACTCTATTTATTTACTGCATTTTTATACCGCCCAATAGCCGAAGCTCTCTGGGTGGTTTACAAATATTGAAAGCATAAAAACCATTCAAATTATAAGACAACGACAGTGCAAAAACATAATTTAAAATACAGTATAAAACACAACCAGGATAAAAACCGAGCAGTCATGCAGAAATTGATAGGGATTTAAAATACGAATTTAAACAGCAAGGTTAAAAATCAAAATGAAGAACTGTTAAAACACTGTGAAAATAAAAAGGTCTTCACCTGGTATCTAAAGGAGTATGATGTAGATGCCAGGCAAATCTCTTTGGGGAGCTCATTCCACAGCCGGAGTGCTACAGCAGAGAAGGCCCACCTCCTAGTAGCCACCTGTCTCATTCCCTTGGCAGGGGCTCACGGAGAAGGACCCCTGTAGATGATCTTAGGGTCTGGGCAGGTACATATGGGAGGAGGCGTTCTTTCAGATAACCTGGCCCCAAACCATTTAGGGCTCTTGTTGGTACGAAATAGCCTAGCAGCTCTCCAAAGATTCTACTTTTCAAAGCGTGGTTGATTAATACATATGGCTTTACAGGTATTAAATGGAAAAATTATAACCCAGCTCTTACCTGAGGTAGCCATTTGGATACATGGTATAAATACTGAGGTTGAAGGATTTCAGTCAATCTGCATATGTAGATTTTATGCAAATCACATCTCTATTTTTTATGGTAAGGCATTTCTTCTTTTTTGGTAGTTCATAAGTGGCCACTCAAATCTGAGTCCTCATAAGAGTGAGGAAATGGTTGAAGTGTTGTTGTTCTGCACTGTATAGATGCTAATGGAACATCTGTGCTTGGTAGTTTTGCCCTATCTGGACATGTTGTTTCTCGGCTCTATCTTCGCCCTCTTCAGCCATCCTTCTCATCCAGTCACTATTTTGTTCCTGTCACCAAAATGAAAGTATGATAGTCATTTGTGTATGTCAGCTGCTGAATCACAGATGTTGTTTGCAAGTGTTTTTTTCCAGACAAAATTCCAGTTTTCAAATATTTTCTTTTTAATTTGCAAAAGTACATGCACAAAATTTTTGAACTGCGTCACTTAAAATACAGCATCTACAGCAAGGATCAGCTTATAATCACTATAATGTGCTTTCATGAATGCTATAACATAGCTACTCTTCTTGCCCTTAGAAATATGTCGAGATGATGTACAAGTGCCACATGGTCGGCTCCAACGTTCCTACTGGCCGAAAACCTACCTAGAAGGTCAAGAGAATTCATATTCATGTGAGAGGGAATACTCTCCTACAGATCCAGAAGCAAAGGCCAGGTGCACAAAAGATGGGTGGTCACCCAATCCACTTTGTGCCCCAGAAGGTAAGCTTTTTAGAATGTCCTCTTACCTGGCAATCTGCAGTTTGCGAAACTAGATGTTGCCTTCCCTATTTTGCAGGGTTTTCTTTTTTGGAGTGGGAGTGTCTCCCAGCTACAGGAGAGTTGAACAAGGTGTTTACATACAAGTGGAAACACATGACGATTTACAAGGAGGGGGTGCCAAGGAGGCCCCTGCAGCACCCATCACCTCCGTGACATCTCTTCACATGCAAACACAGTTACTAACATTCTGGAGGCAGGGGGCAGGGTTCACATGTATGCACATGTGTACACAAAACCATGCATAGGGGGTGGTTATAGCTGGGCTTGGGAGCAAGCAAAGCTCTCCATAACCTCCCTCTCCTTGCTATTCCTGTTGCTGCTACCGTTTGCTCAGAAAAGGAAGGTAGAGAGGAGTAGTGGGTTGCCCTTTCTCTCTGTGTTTGTCCCTCACTCCATTATGCTGGTTGACAACACTGTTCTTTGGAACAGTGAGATGCAGAGGGCCATCGGTTTGATTGCACCTGAGTGCCCTGTCTGGTGCTGTGGTGCCTGTGCTGCTCGCTGGTATACTGGGGAGCTGTGGTCAGTGAAACAGCCTAGATGAAGCGAAAATGACCGAGCACACTCTAGAGCACATAATCGTGCCTATTGCATGGCAGTGCAGGCAGCAAAGGAGGCTTACTTTGCTTCCTCTATTGCATCCTAAAGTAGTTGTCTAGCAAAGCATTTTCAAGTTGTCCAAGGGTTGTTAACACTCTCCCCCCAAATGGCAGCCTGGTCCTCTCAAGGACCCACTGCGATCTTTTTGCATCGCACTTGCAGGACAAAAGTGCTTGGCTCCCCAGCGAACATGATGTCGCTGTTAGTGCAGTTCCAGTAGAAGTGTCTGACACCACCATCTACCTGAGTTTGTGGGATCCGTTTCAGCTGCTGTGGCCTGATGATGCGGACAAGGTGTTTGCAGCAATGCAACCGACTGCAGGGTTGATTTCAGAGAGTAATTTTGATGACCATACCTCAGCTCCTTGGCAGCTCAGCTGTGGTGTACCGCAGGGTACAATCTTGTCCTCAGTGTTGCTTAATCTACATGAAGCCATTGGGTGCGGTCGTTAGGGGATGGGGAGCAAATTGCCATGAGTATGCTGATGATACGCAGCTGTATTTCCCTGTGACATCTGAATCAGGAGACACTGTGCAAGTCCTGGATCATACCTAAACTCAGTGATGGGCAGGATGAGAGCTAATAAACTGAAGCTGGATACTGGCATGATGGAAGCTCTGTGCGTGAGTGGTTCCCAAGTCCGAGAGATAGATTCATTGCCTGTTCTGGATGGGGTTGCACTCCCTCTGAAGAATCAGGTTTGTAGTTTGGGTGTATTCCTAGATCCATCATTGCTGCTGAAGGCCCAAGTGGCCATGATTGCTTGGAGTGCCTTCTACCAGCTTCATCTAACTCGCCAACTCTGGCCTCTCCTGGACAGGGATAGCTTGATCACAGTGGTACAGATGCTAACAACCTCAAGACTAGATTACTGCAATCCACTCTATGTGGGACTTTCCCTAAGGCTGCTCCAGAACTTGGAGCTAATTCAGAACACAGCAACTCGGCTGTTATCAGGGAACTGCTCCTTTTCAGCATGCAACGTCTTTGCTGAGGGAACTACACTGGCTACCTATTTGCTACCAGGCCAGGTTTAAGGTTCTAGTGCTAGTGCTAGTGTACAAAGCCCTAAAGAACTTGGGACCAGAATGCCTGATAAAGTGCCTTCTCCCTTACCAACCTTCCCGGTCACTGTGGTCATTAGACGGCATATTCCTGGTGGTTCCACATGGGCCCATAACCCAATTGGAGTCCACCTGGAGAAGGGCCTTCCAATTTCTTTGGAATTCTCTGCCCCTGGAGGTCAGGCAGGTGCCAACCTTGTGTCGCTTTCGATGCCTCCTGAAAATAGTTCTATTCCAGGAAACATTCCTTAATTGACCAGCCATGGTTTTATAGGCATTCTGTTTAAAAAACAAAAAGAGAAAAAGTTTTAATCTTTTTACCATTTTACCCTAATGCTCACTGTTCCGAAACATTTTAGATGTGGAGCAGTATACAAATGTTGTAGATAAATAAATGACAGAATAGTAAATTAAGAATAACAATCTTTTTTATAATAATTGTTTTAATTTTGTATCTTAACAAAGTTTTGTATCTTAAAAATGTCTTAGATCACATTTTATTATAATTTTATATTATAATGTTTGCAATGCTGCAGTTTTTGTATTTATTTCAATGAATTGTTGTGAACTGCCCAGAGAGCCTCGGCCATTGGGTGGCTTCGAAATGAAATATATAATAAAATAATAATAAATGATAAGGACAAGCTAAATGATGTAATATGGTTCCCGGCCAAAGCACTGGCTGCACCTCCTACAGCTTGCTACATGGCTGAAGAAATGGCTTCTCTGTGTGTAGGGTTTCCTGGCTGGAGACAGCCCTTGTGCACCCAAGACACTCCCCGCTCAGAACAGCATTCCTCCATTCAGTGCCTCAGTAAGTTGGGTTTGCCTGCCCCACATTTTCCCCCATTGGGGATGATATAGGGCAGCTCAAGTTGCTTTGACTAGGTGCCAGCTGGAGGAGTGTTATCCCGTCTGGAACCTTGGTTGGAGAGAGGGTTCACCTGTCCTCACTTTTTCCCCATTGGGGAGGGTATGGGGCTGATTTGGAGGGGGAGTGCTGAGCTAGGTGAATCCACACCATTAGCTCTAATCTGAAATATCAATGGGGATTACTGTCCCCACTGTGGGGTGGAGGAGGTGCCTCGCTCAAGGCCCCACTGGCCAGATAAGACAGCCCAGCAGGCCAAAGTTGGCCTGTGGATCAGAGGTTCCCCCTCCCTGCTCTAGCCTAGAGAATTCATACCACAAAAGAGTGTAGTTTTTAAGGACACTTTCTTCAAAAACAGGTAATTCTTTCTTAATTTTTGCAATAAAAAATCTTAGACACAAAATTAAAATAAACATATTATTGGCCAAATTCCACACTTTGTCTTACAGTTTGTGGTTCTTCGGGGGGAAACAATGAAAATGTTGTTTGATATTTGATCCTAAATAGAAACATAAATATTTATCAGTGACATGGGGAGGAAACATGCTTAACATTTTTTAAAGGGAACACAAAACTCTTGTCAAATTTGTGGAATGATTCTTAGGTTAATTTTTTTGGTTAAAAATCAGCTCTCATAAAGGCTGAGTTGCATAACTTCATCAGACAATATTTTTATTGATAAATTCATAAAATATTGTCTCTCTATTATAATGGGACTGGACTTCACAACTGGCTAGTAGAAACTAACACTTGTCTCCCTAGCCCATCCATAATTTGTTGACCCTTCTAATATCTTCCTTTTTTCCTATTAGAAATACCACATACGTGTGAAAACGTCCCTGTGCTTCATGGCTTCTTCTTTGAACTAAGGGAAAAGTTTTCTCTCAGTGAGAGAGTAAAATATCGCTGTCAGGGTGGCTTCACAACGTTAGAAGGACAAAACACAGGAGTGACACAGTGCCTTGCAAAAGGATGGGAGCCAGAGCCAAAGTGTGTCAGTAAGTAGCTGAATGAATAATGAATTTTATGGTATTCAAGGAGAGACATGAAGCTTTGATCCAGAATTTACTTTGGGCTTAGACCTGAGTCAAACTGCACAACCTCCAAGTTGGTCTGAGTTGAACCACGTTGTTTTCCGAAGTGCTAAATAAGGGCCTGAACCAAATCTTGTGGTCAGTGCACACCCCTTGTCTGTTACGATAACCATTTCTAACTTAGTCAGACTCTGGCTACACAGGTCCCAGCATTACCCATTTCTACTTTTTGGAGGAGAGGAGCTGGTTCGGTGAAATGGCATGGCAGTGTTCTTTTGGCTGGAAACATCTCTTGGAGAGCCTCAACTAAGAATGAAGTCATGACGTCGCTTCAAGACCAAGTTTCTTTTTGAAATAAAATGCTTGCAACTTAAATGTTTGCAAAGTTAACATTGTTGCTATGAATATAGCAACTCACAGAATTGACTGTTTCTTCAATACGCTGCACACAGAAAATGCCACAAAAAAGAATAGCAATAGACATCTGAAGTTAAACCAGAGCCTCCGTATAGATTGTCTTCTTTCCTGGGACACAATATGGTTCCGCTGGCTGATGCTGCCAGAAATTGACACATTCATTTGCAGTTTAGGGCTGCAATCAAGCTAGGAATAAACTTGGTTTATAAGCTCCAGGCCACAGGCCTTGTTTCTTCCTATCTGTCAAGCAGCCCAAAGCTCATTATGCAGAACAAAGGGAGACTGTTTGCCCATGTTCATTAGCAGTCCTTGATCATCTCTTTGGAACTGTAACTTGGGTGACCTTTTCACTTTCCAATTATTTATTTATTTATTTATTTTATTTCATTTCTAACCCACCTCTCCATCCAGATCGATGCGGAGAACAACAATAAATATAAATATAAAAACAATAAAATAGATAAACCATTAAAACAGATAAAAACAAATACATTATTAAAAACATCTTAAAACTGAACTGGGTAGGCCTGCCGGAAGAGAGCAGTCTTCATGGCTCTCTTAAATTCAAGAAGACTGCTAATTTGTCGAATCTCCTCCGGCAGGCCATTCCACAGTCTGAGAGCGGCAGAAGAGGAGGTCCTCTGGGTAACACTCACCAGCCTAGTTCTGGCTGACTGGAGTAAATTCTTCCCAGAGGACCTGAGTGTGCGGGGCAGATTATATGGGAGAAGGCGATCTCGCAGGTAACCTGGATCCAAACCATGTAGGGCTTTAAAGGTAATAACCAACACTTTATACTTTGCCTGGAATCTAATTGGTGTTATGTGGTCACCTGGCTGCCATATTATAATATTTCTTCATAAGGATGTCTAGTTTTGGCTAGTGAGCGACTTTGTTTGTTTGTTTGTTTTCATTCCAAGGCTGTTACTACCCCATTCTTTTTCTCATCTTGGTTCAGATAAAACTTTTCTTTAATTTGAAACTTGTTGTGTGACAAGCCCAAAGGGGGATGCTTTGCGCGCACACACACACACACACACTTGCCACTCTTAGAGCTTCTCTACATGTGTGATTTATTGCATGCTCATGATTGGCCACTAACAGAAGTTTGAGGGTCCTTTACGTGATGTCGTCAACCTCTAGGATGTCTTCAGTGCTTTTCTCCAGTAATCTCACTTTTTTAAAAAAATAATACTAATATGGTGATAATGCAGTAGTTAAAATTACTGTGTGATGTGTGTAAAGCTGGCATAGTGCTATAATGCCACCACTTGGTGGAAATATTTCATTGAACATATAACATTATTGAGAGAAGTTTTCAATTCAAAACCACATCGCTGCCACCGAAGGAGCCAGTGCCAGTTTCCCCCCTTAATGTTGAGACACCATTACACTGTGTGCTGTGTGCTGTGTCTACTTCTACTTCTCTTTTTTAGAGCATCTTCTCATGTTGAGAGTTGCAACTCAACACATCTGATGGGCACCAGGTTGGGGAAGGCTTTTCTAGACCAAGGGCAGGCAGAATGTAGATCTCCAGATGTTTTGGAGTTCAACTCATAAAAGCCCCTACCATCATGGGCAGTAATCAGGAATGCTGGGAGTTGATGTCCAAAACATCAGGATAGATCTATTTTCTGCCTACATCTGTTATAAAGCCAGTGACCAGAGATAAAACCTTTTTATGATTGCCTCATGAAAAGGTAGCATTTCATGTTTTGTGTTTGCATTTGGAGACAACTTGAACAATTGTTCCACTGGAATTAAAAATCCCTGATTAATTCTGGAAGCACACAAGATAATACAGGAAAATATTCTATATTAGAATAAGTTATAATTTACAATATCAATTATTATAGCTCATTTTATGCTAGCTGCTTTTATTTCCTGTTTGGATCGTAAAGTAGCAGATTGTGATCAAGTTTGTGGTCAGGTTTCAATCCTGCACAGGCTGCATTCACATCCCTAGATATTTACTCAAAAGTAAGACCCATTGAATTTCCTTGGTTCTTGAAAAGCAACATACTTGCTTTTAGATTTACCACTCTCAGTCCATGAGGTTCATCAGGTGAGGGTTTTATTGCATGCTCACTAGTGTCCACTTACAGATGTGTGCGCGTCCTTTAGACAATGTCGTCCACCTCCTGTGTGCCTTCTGCTCGTTTTTCCGTCGCAAAATAGACTCCCAAAATCCAACTTTTTATTTTAAATGGAATGTGCCGTGATTTCCTGCTGTGTGCAGGGAAAATTGTGCGATAAAACGCCCCCTGAATTGGCCACCTGATCTTTGTTTACTTCCTTTTTCCTGTCTGGGTAAAAGAGGAAGTAATGAGGGACAGAAGCAGGGTTGGAGAAGTGACAGTAAGGAAACACGATTTTCCACTGTGTGATAACACTCTAGGTGTGCTATGTATGCCTGCTCCATCTGTCCCTATAGTTCTCTGCAGTGCCCAGACATAGGAGGTCAGTAAATTAAATGCAGGGATAGAGGGTAGTGGTTGCTGTAGGACATGGACCTGCCAGGAATGGTGAGGTCAGGTTTCTGGCAGACCCAGCTAGGCAACTTTATAGCTTTTTAGTCCCTCCATTTGATAGCCTGCAGGAGCACTTGCCTCATAAAGCAAATGGCCACTTTGTTAGGCTGACCAGATAAAATCCAGGTCAGGGCTCATGTAACTTTAACAGTTGTAGAGAAAAGGGAATTTCAGCCAGTGTTATTTGTATTAGGGTGACCAGATTTTGGAACCCAAAATCCCGGTCCCCCCCCCGCCAACAACCCCCCCACCAAGCCACCCCCCAAAACAACCCCCCAAGCCACCCCCCCACCCAAAACAACCCCCCCACCAAGCCACGCACTCCCAAAAAACATCAGCCCGGACCTACCGGGGCGGGTTCTCTTCTGCTGCCTCCTCCACCGCCACCGCCCCCACCGCCGCCGGGTCCCCCGCCGACTCGTAAGGCCAGCGGCCGCACGGAAGAGGCAGGGGAGGGCCGAATCCGGAAGTGACGTAATCGGCCCTCCCCTGCCTCTTCCGCGCGGCCGCTGGCCTTACGAGCCGGCGGGGGACCCGGTGGCGGTGGCGCGGCGGCGGACCCAGCGGCGGCGGCGCGGCGGACCCGGCGGCGGCAGCAGCGGCGTGGCAGCGGACCCGGCGGCGGCGGTGGACCCGGCGGCGGCGGCGGACCTGGCCGCCCCAGCAAGTAAGTGCCCCGCGCCCCGCGCTTCTTACCCGCTTCCCTCCGGTGCTCGAATCTACTGAGAAACAGGCTTCACGGCCTGTCTCTCAGTATCGCGCCAGGTGATGACGTCATCACCCGGCGCGCTACTGAGGGACAGGCCGTGAAGCCTGTTTCTCAGTAGATTCAAGCACCGGAGGGAAGCGGACACCCCTGCGGGTAAGGAGCGTGAGGCGCGAGGGAAGGCACTTACCTGCTGGGGCGGCCCTTCCCGGGCGCCGCCACCGCCGCCGGGTCTACCGCCGCTCCTTGCTTGCTGCCACCGCCGCGTGAACCCCCGCCACCCCGGTTTGTCCCCCCCGCCCCCCGGTTGGGCCGGTTCGCCCCTGGATTCCCGGTTAGGACCGGGAAATCCTGAGCCATCTGGACAGCCTATTTGTATGCAATTAGTTCCTGGTGAAATTCCCTCTTCATCATAACACTTAAAGTTGCAGGGGCCCTGCCTTCTTTTGTATATGGTGACTCTGCTATAGTCCCTGCACCTTTAACTGTTGTGATGAAGAGGGAATATCAGCAGGAACTAATTGCATACAAATTAGGGATGTGCACTGACCCCCCGGATCGGATCGGATAGCGGATCGGAATCGGACCTGGGGGGTCGGATCGGATCGGATCGGATCGGAGGCTGGTCGGATCGGATCGGACCAGATGTCCGATCCGGATCGGACGCCATTTTGAATGCTTTTTCCCATAGCCAAGTATTGTTTTACAAAAACGCCTATAACTTTTTCATTTTTAAAGATAGAAGGATGAAACTTGGGCACATTGTAGACTGGTTAGGGGTAGTTGTCTGTGAGAAATTTCAGAAAGATTGGTGCATGCATTTTGTGGCAATTAATTTTTTAATAAATACCCAGGAATGCCTATAACTTTGTCATTTTTAAAGTTACACACATGAAACTTTGCCACATTGTAGGGGGTACCTTGGGACCTATGTGTGTGAAATTTCAGAAACGTAGGTGCTTGTCTTGTGTGGCAATTAATTTTTAGAAAAATGGGTAGTAGTGGGGTAAATACAGTTACGCCTCCCATTTTTTTATTTTTGAAGATACAAACAGGAAACTTGGGCACATTACAGGTACCACTTGCCTTGATATGTGTGTGAAATTTCAGAAACATTGGAGCTTTCCTTGTGTGGCAATTAATTTTTGAAACAATGAGGAAAGAAACACCTATAACTTTGTCATTTTTAAAGTTACACACATGAAACTTTGCCACATTGTAGGTGGTACCTTGGGACCCACGTGTGTGAAATTTCGGAAACGTAGGTGCTTGCCTTGTGTGGCAATTAATTTTTTAATAAATACCCAGGAATGCCTATAACTTTGTCATTTTTAAAGTTACACACATGAAACTTTGCCACATTGTAGGCGGTACCTTGGGACCTATGTGTGTGAAATTTCGGAAACGTAGGTGCTTGCCTTGTGTGGCAATTAATTTTAGAAAAATGGGTAGTGGTGGGGTAAATACAGTTACGCCTCCCACTTTTTTATTTTTGAAGATACAAACAGGAAACATGGGCACATTACAGGTACCACTTGGCTTGATATGTGTGTAAAATTTCAGACAGCTGGGTCCAGGCATGTGGTGGCAAGGTATTTTTGAAACAATGAGGAAAGAAACGCCTATAACTTTTTTATTTTAAAAGTTAGAAGTCTGAACATTGCTCACTTTGTAGATGGGTTAGGGGTAGATATGTGTCAGAAATTTCAGAATGATAGGTCCAGGCATTTGATGGCTATGGAATTTTTAAATTACATGTTTCAAAAAAATTTCTACAGAGGCCAGGTCTTCCCCTCCCGCTTCCCGCGAAGAAAAGGAAACACTCTCTCGTCTCGATCCCTTTGAAGTTGCTAGTAGTATCCATTACAGGGCTCGTGTTTCCTTTCCTCCTTTCACTTTTCAAGCAGAACGGCTGAGCCTAGCTGAGTTTTGCAGCCATGCGTGCAAGGAAGGATCACTCTGGTCTCGATCCCTTTGATCCTTGGTAGTATCCATTACAGGGCTCGTGTCTGCTTTCACTTTGTACTCAAGCAGACACGAGCCCTGTAATGGATACTACCAAGGATCAAAGGGATCGAGACGAGAGAGTGTTTCCTTTTCTTCGCGGGAAGCGGGAGGGGAAGACCTGGCCTCTGTAGAAATTTTTTTGAAACATGTAATTTAAAAATTCCATAGCCATCAAATGCCTGGACCTATAATTCTGAAATTTCTGACACATATCTACCCCTAACCCATCTACAAAGTGAGCAATGTTCAGACTTCTAACTTTTAAAATAAAAAAGTTATAGGCGTTTCTTTCCTCATTGTTTCAAAAATACCTTGCCACCACATGCCTGGACCCAGCTGTCTGAAATTTTACACACATATCAAGCCAAGTGGTACCTGTAATGTGCCCATGTTTCCTGTTTGTATCTTCAAAAATAAAAAAGTGGGAGGCGTAACTGTATTTACCCCACCACTACCCATTTTTCTAAAATTAATTGCCACACAAGGCAAGCACCTACGTTTCCGAAATTTCACACACATAGGTCCCAAGGTACCGCCTACAATGTGGCAAAGTTTCATGTGTGTAACTTTAAAAATGACAAAGTTATAGGCATTCCTGGGTATTTATTAAAAAATTAATTGCCACACAAGGCAAGCACCTACGTTTCCGAAATTTCACACACATGGGTCCCAAGGTACCACCTACAATGTGGCAAAGTTTCATGTGTGTAACTTTAAAAATGACAACGTTATAGGTGTTTCTTTCCTCATTGTTTCAAAAATTAATTGCCACACAAGGAAAGCTCCAATGTTTCTGAAATTTCACACACATATCAAGGCAAGTGGTACCTGTAATGTGCCCAAGTTTCCTGTTTGTATCTTCAAAAATAAAAAAATGGGAGGCGTAACTGTATTTACCCCACTACTACCCATTTTTCTAAAAATTAATTGCCACACAAGACAAGCACCTACGTTTCTGAAATTTCACACACATAGGTCCCAAGGTACCCCCTACAATGTGGCAAAGTTTCATGTGTGTAACTTTAAAAATGACAAAGTTATAGGCATTCCTGGGTATTTATTAAAAAATTAATTGCCACAAAATGCATGCACCAATCTTTCTGAAATTTCTCACAGATAACTACCCCTAACCAGTCTACAATGTGCCCAAGTTTCATCCTTCTATCTTTAAAAATGAAAAAGTTATAGGCGTTTTTGTAAAACAATACTTGGCTATGGGAAAAAGCATTCAAAATGGCGTCCGATCCGGATCGGACCTCATCGGATCGGATCGGATCGGATCGGAGGTTGTCCGGATCGGATCGGATCGGATCGGATTTTCCCGATTTTGGGTCGGATCGGATTCGGATCGTGGATCGGATCCGATCCGATGCACACCCCTAATACAAATGACACTGGCTGAAATTCTCTTTTCTCTACAACTGTTAAAGTTACATGAGCCCTGACCTGGATTTTATCTGGTCAGCCTACACTTTGTTTGCCTTTAATAGTCTGCGGTCCAGACCTCTTCAGAAGGGGAAATAGTGTTAAGTCATAGATTAACCATATGAAAAGGACAGGGCTGCTTTAACAGTTGTATAGAAAAGGGAATTTCAGCAGATATCATTTGTATACATGCAGCACCTGGTCACTCTAATATAGACCAGATATAAAAGAAGACAGGGCTGCAGCTTTAATTGTTCACCAGGTGCTGCATGTATACAACTGCTGAAATTCCCTTTTCTATACAACTGTTAAAGATACAAGAGACCTGTCCTCCTTTCTATGTGGTCACTCTAATTATGTGGTTGGGGTCAGTCTAAATTAACTCCAAGGATCCCTTTCTCAATGCCTCTGATCACAAAGAGATTGAGGATTTCCCCAACTCTGTAACTCTTGAAGCTACTAGGCCTGTTGAAAATAGCTTTTAAAACATAAGCAGGAAAACAGTGAATATCCCTTTGACTTTTGAAACCAATGAAAACATGCCACACAAAAAGTCTTAAGATATGAATGGCTTATGTAAAAAAGTATCTGCAAAAGAACATCAGATAGAGAAGTGAAATGTGAAACATGCAATGGTTAGAAAGAAAATACATGTGTACAGCATGCAAAATCCATTACAGTTTAACTGTTCCTAAGGCATATTAGAAAAACAGCGTGACTAGGCTAAAACAAAATCGTAGGCTCAGAAGCACTTTGAAAGTTTTCAAGTTATACTTAAAATTTACATCCGGCCCAAACTAGGTAAATGAAGTGCTTGAAGCTTTCAACTTTATAGTAGTATGGTCCAAAGTCTTTTTTTAAAAAAGGAAGGGAGCAGTGTGTGTGTGTATGAAGGGAAAATTAAAAGGAATGTTTCTGAAAACTAGGTTATCATGGATCCAGAGGAAGGTTGAAAGAGATCTCTCCTATAATCCAGGGTGTAGAACTCAGCAAAGTCCAGTTAGGGAAAATTAATCCATGTAAAGAAAATATTTTAAACTGAAAAGTGCTGTGAAGCCCAACCTTCACCAGTGACCAAAATCAAATAGGGGGTGAAAACTACACCAAGCTGCTCAGGAGCCAGGTGCCTGGGTCAGAGACACTGGACTTGGGAAAAGATAGCCCCAAATAGTCTCAAAGCCAAAGGAAAACATGTTCCAAAAGAGAAAAGAGGACTTTTCTTCTCTCAGAAGGGAGGCAAGAAGCATGCTGAGTCTGCTCCTCAGACTTCAGGCAGCAAAACTCTCTGCCCTCATGGAAAGACAGGCCTGCTTATAAACTAAAGTTTCATTCCCATTCAATTCCATAGCTTCCCTGGTCGCACTGAGGGGATTGCTTGTCCACGTACACAAACACACACACACACACACACACAGAGGTCCCAGAAGTTGACAGCTGCTGCTGCTTTCACTCCAGATGACAGTTATTCCCTCCTCCCCTCCCCCTCAACATTCCAGATGCTGTGTGATGAGCTTCCATAGGCTTTTATTGGCAACAAAAAATATTTTAAAAATAAATAAATTGAATTTTTTAAAAAAGAAATTCCATTCCACCAAGTAGAGTAGGAAGGGAATATGGAAATGGTTAATGTGTTGCAGCCATCCTGGCCCCACCAGAGTTAGGCATAAATGGTTGCCAGTACTTTTTCAGAAACACTTTTGCATGACCATGGGGTTTTTTTCTTTTCTTTTTTCTGTTAACTGCCCTTTCTCCCCCAATCTTTAATCAATTTTCCTGAAATTTTCAGGTTATGTAAAATAGGCTTTTCTTTCTGGCATATGTACATTTCAGAAGGATTGGTGAAACCTTTTATTAAGATTAGAATGACCAACCTCTCCAATTCCTCTTTTCAATGGTGGAACCTGTGTTTTCCTTTCGAACCTTAACTAAGGATCCTTAATTTTTTTCAATTTGGAAAATTAGCATTTTTCCCGATCAAAAATGCACATTTTTTTGGATTTGGGAATCATGCCTGCAGTGGTCATATATAGGAGAGAATCAGTGAGGAAGCAAAAGCATCCTATTGTGTCCAGTTAAAGCGACCTCAAAGAGGAGATAAAGGGAACATTTCTATGGGCGATGAGGGGAGGGGACTGGAGAGGCCAGCTTATCCCATTTCCCGAGGCCTCTCCAGCCTCCTTCCCTCCCCTTCCACGATGCTAGAGCTAGAGGGATGAAACAGCCCTTCTAGCTGAAATGTGGAATGGGAGGCAAGGCAGAGGTAAGGTTTGCTTCCGCCTTACCTGATGCTCATTAGCCTCTGGTTTATTAAGAATGGATCCCATAGGATTATATTCTAAACTCAATATTGTCCAGTTGATATGCCTCCTAGAGTTTTCCACATCGAGTGGCCCTCACAGATAAAGTAATGAATGAGTAGGCAAGACCACACTGAGAGGCACCACTTCTGTGCACAGCTGAAGAACAAGTCACTTTGTTCACCAAAATGTATTTATAGGTTTAGGAACATGAGAAGCTGTCTGTTGTGTCTACGTCCAACTCCCTGCTTCAAAGGAATGATATCTCAGATTCCGACTCAGAACCTGGGGATGGAATGCAGGAAATGGAGGAGCAGGAAATAGAGGAGTTACTGCAAGACGAAGTAATAGAGCCCTTTCCCACGGCAGGGGGGGAAGTAAATCCTCAAGGCAATAACGACCTTAACCAGGGAGAGAGTACTTTCTCTTCTGAGACAAAGGAGTTTAGGAATGCAGTGACGAGGCGTAGGACAAAGAGGAGGGACTTCAAACTCAAAACCGCCCGCCGCTCAGAGAGGCTAGCAAACAGGGCACTACAGACTAATTTGTCCTAATGAAATGACTCTGTTCTCTTTTCTCTCTAAGTAAGCTCAACTGCATGCCTAGGGGCTACAAAGCCTTTTGATAACCTTGTTTTCCTTGTTTTGCTGGAGGAGGGAGAACGATCGTTTTTGTGCATAATAAAGGATTTGTATCTTTCCCTTCAAGAGGTCTGTTTATTGTTCGCACCCCTTTTGTTAGAACTTACAGAGTCACGACACTGTCTTATACTGAATCAGACCATGGGTTAATTTGGCCCAGCATTGTTGATGATGATGATGATGATGATGATGATGATGATGATTTCTTACCTACCTCTCCCTTCAGATTGAGGCGGGGAACAACATCAATACAAACAATATAAAATACATAAACTGATTAAGAGCATGTAAAATTAATACATTATTAAACTCAACATAGACTAGTCACTGCTCTCCAGGGTTTTTATGTGGGATTATTTCCTAGCCCTACCTGGAGATGTCAGGTAGGGCTAGGATATTGAACCTGGGACTTGCAAAGCATGTGCTCTACTACAGAGCTATTGTCCCACAGATGTCACCAGTGGTAAGTGATATCTGTCAGCTTGGTTGTTTCGTAGTAGCTCGGGATGGGTGAGAATTGTTTTGATAAGAACTTTCCAGACTTCACACATTTCTCCATACACATGTTGGGAAGTAGGGATGAACAAATCTCTCAGTTTCAGTTTTCTCCCACATTTGAATGTTTTAGATCTCAAGTTTGTATCCCTGCATATTCACTCATATTTGTGGTGCTGAATTAGGGTTGCTACTTCTTTTTTCTGACAGGGTCCTGCTCTTTAACAGCCAGATGGCAAGATGACAGAACATGGTCCTCTCCATGCTGGGAATAGCTGCACCTGTTAAATTTGGCCAACATAAATAGTTGAAAATTTCATTTTAGTCAATTTTTTTGATATGGACTTACTGAAATTTACCTGTTTTTTCATTAATGAGATGGAAAATACTTGTGATTTTTTAAAAATGTGAAAACTTATGGATTTGTCTATCCCCAATGGTAGCTCTTATATTACTTCTTCCATATATTTGCATCTAGAATGCAATTCTGTGTAGGGCTGTTAGTGAAAAGAACAATTGATCATTAATAATATCCATCCTTTGTTTCCTCAGGAACATGCTCAAAGCCATCAGAAGAGAATGTTATCTTCCACACAAATAAATCAGTTTTCTTACCTGAGGACATACTTAACTATGAATGTAAAGATGGGTATGAAACCCTTAAAAAGACCTCAGGTGACCAGATAACATGCACAGAAAATAGATGGGTGCCAAATCCTGGATGTCAAGGTAAGTTAATAAAATACCATTGTTGGCAATACCACAGTTTTTCAAATCTGCATATTTTATTCTAGCAAGGGTGGTGTCCTTGGTGGTTTTGATTCAATTACACACACTGGTCACTAATTCTTAATCAACTTCCAGAGCAGATCTTTCAAATATACTAGAAGTAGTGCTTTGGGACAATTCAGTGTGCCATACCAGGCATATCCTTAATTTTCTCCAAAATCTACTTCCAGTAATTTCTCATAATTGGAAATGACTGAAGGGTTGTCAAAGCTCATAAAGCCCACTGATACATATCCTTTTCTTCTCATCCATGTGGGAACAAATGATATTGCCAAGCGGAGCCACAAAGAAATCACATCAGACTTTGAAGCTCTGGGAAGGAAACTCAAGAACTTTGTGGCCCAGATAGTTTTGTCATCCATCCTCCCGGTTCTTAGAAGAGGGTTAGAAAGGGAAAGAAAAATACACTTGCTACGAAGGTGGTACCGACATGAGGGATTCGGATTCTGGGACCATGGGCTATGCTACTTGGAAGATGGACTGCTGACAAGGAACAGGTTACACCTCACAAGGACTGGGAAGAATGTGTCTGGCCAAAACATGAAGAGCTTCATCAGGAGGGCTTTAAACTGAATCCTACAGGGGAGGGAAACATTAAATTTGCGGCAACAATGGATGAAGGCTTATGCACCGTAACAGAAGGAACAGCTCCAATAATGCCCCCAAACAGTGTTCACAACAATGTAAGAAAGAAGCCAGACTACAAAGCACATGGGCTTCGATGTCTACAGTATATACTAATGCACAGAGTATGGGAAACAAACAGAATGAACTTGAACTCTTAATACATGAAGGCAAATACGACTTGATAGGTATAACTGAAACTTAGTGGGATAACTCCCATGACTGGAATATAGCAATTGGAGGATATAACTTGTTCAAAAAGAGCAGGAGAACTAGAAAGGGAGGCGGAGTTGCACTATATGTTAAAATACTTATCCCTGCACAGAAATACAAGACGATGAGCCTGGGAGCCCCATCGAGAGCATCTGGATTAAAATAAATGGGGCAAGGAATAAAAAGAACATGATAGACAGAGTCTACTACTGACCACCCAATCAAGGAGAAGATGAGGATGAAACTTCTGAAAAGCAAATTGCCAGTGTTTCAAGGAAATCCAATGTAGTAATAATGGGGGACTTCAAATGGTCAAGGAACACCTAATTCCTTTGAATGAATTCAAATCTCCAGGGCCTGATGAACTGCATCCTAGAGTAATAAAGGAGCTGGCAAAAGAACTCTAAAAACCACTATCTATTATCTTTGCAAAATCATGGAAGATGGGTGAAGTGCCGGACGACTGGAGGAGGGCTAATGTTGTCCCTATCTTCAAAAAGGAGGAACCTGGGAATTACAGACCAGTCAATCTGACATCCATCCCTGGGAAAATTATAAAGAAGTCAATCTGTAAGCACCTTGAAAATAATGCAGTGATTACTAGAAGCCAGCATGGATTTGTCAAGAACAAATCCTGTCAGACTAATCTGATCTCATTTTTTGGTTGGATAACCTCTCTTGTGGACTATGGGAATGCTGTGGACATAGTATATCTTGACATCAGCAACACTTTTGACAAAGTGCTCCATGACTTTCTGATTCACAAACTAGTGAAAAGTGGGCTAGATGGAACAACTATTAGGTGGATCCACAGTTGGCTACAGAGTCGGACTCAAAGAGTGCTTATCAATGGTACCTTTTCACACTGGGGGGAGATAATGAGCGGCACACCGCAGGGCTCAGTTCTGGGCCCAGTGCTCTTAAACATTTTTATTAATGAATTGGACGATGAGGTGAAGGGAATGCTTATCAAATTTGCAGATGACACTAAATTGGGTGGGATCGCTAATACCCTGGAAGACAGAAACAAACTTCAAAGTGATTTTGATAGACTGGAGCACTGGGATGAAAACAACAGAATGAAATTTAATAGGGATAAATGCCAAGTTCTTCACCTAGGAAAAAGAAACCAAATGCACAGTTACAAGATGGGGGATACTTGGCTCAGCAATACTACAAGCGAGAAGGTTCTTGGAATTGTTGTAGATCACAAGCTGAATATGAGCCAACACTGTGATGTGGCTGCAAAAAAAGCAAATGCTATTTTGGGCTGCATTAATAGAAGTATAGCTTCCAAATCGCACGAGGTACTGGTTCCCTTCTATTCGGCACTGGTTAGGCCCCATCTTGAGTATTGCATTCAGTTATGGGCATCACACTTCAAGAACGATGCAGACAAACTGGAGCGTGTTCAGAGGAGGGCAACGAGGATGATCAGGGGTCTGGAAACAAAGCCCTATGAGGAGAGACTGAAAGAATTGGGCATGTTTAGCCTGGAGAAGAGAAGATTGAGGGGAGACATGATAGCACTCTTCAAATACTTGAAAGGTTGTCACACAGAGGAGGGCCAGGATCTCTTCTCGATCAACCCAGAATGCAGGACACGGAACAATGGACTCAAGTTACAGGAAGCCAAATTCCGGCTGGACAATAGGAAAATCTCCCTGACTGTTACAGCAATGGAACCAATTACCTAAGGAGGTCATGGGCTCTCCCACACTAAAGGCTTTCAAGAGGCAGCTGGATAGCCATCTGTCAGGTATTCTTTCAGGTAAATTCCTGCATTGAGCAGGGAGTTGGACTCGGTGGCCTTATAGGCCCCTTCCAACTGGTCTGCATCTGAGGCCTCATCTATAATCATCAGTCAAATTCTATTATTCATTTCAGATGTGGTGGGTAAGATTCAAAACTAGATTTTAAGAATTTGAATATGTGAAACTAGATTTTGTAGTAATTTTCTTTCAGTTTATTTGTGTTAACAATTAAATTTGCATCTATTCATGTATTACATTTTTATACACCAAACTTCTCTGGGGGTTCACAATGTGATAAAACGTAATGTTAAACCTCTAACATACACAAATTTAAACAAGCAAAGGCCTTCAGAGACTTGAGGAAGGTTGGCTGGTCTGGTCTTCTGTTCATCCCACTCTCTCTGAGGAGATCTCTGGCTGATAAGGGCCCATTGCCTGATTCTATAGCTGTGGGCACCTAGTGCTGTGCTGAAAATTTCTCCCATGAGAATTTCAACCATTCTCATTCAATTTGATAGAAAAGAAATTGCTTTCAAAAAGAAATTCGAAGGAGAAGAAATTTTGGAGAAATTTTCATGGGTTTGGTTCAGTGTTCTTGTGCTTACCTTACTTATGAGATGGCTGAGGAGTGTGTGTGTTTGCACTGCCTTTCATCGTACAATCATCTCTCTGGCAGTTGGTAGCTTCCTTGGCTCCCTACACTTCCAACCCAGGGGTTTGGAAGTGTAGGGAGTTTTTTTCCCTCCCCTAAGTCCTTTTCAGCAGCCTGGGAAGACTATAGAGCAATGGTGAAATGTGTAATAAAAAGAAAAATGCAGACAATACCTTCAGCCATCTTATAGTGATTAGGTAAGGTCAAAAACACCAACAACACACATTCAAAATAAATTATAAAATGCCCTGAAAATGAAGCAGAAAATGGAAGCCCCTTTCATGGGGGAAAGAAAACATTGAGAAATTCCTGAGATTTATCTTTTCTTCCTTTTTGCCACATTTTCTTCACCATTATTTTTTTGTGATGGCTGCATTCCCTCCCCTCAATGCTCTGCAGTGATGCTAGGTATATGGGGCATTGTGGAAAAAGCAAAATGGGGGCCAATTGATGCAGTGCAAAAAAAAAAAAACCTTAGGAAAAAGAAAGAAGCTGTTCTACAACCCTTGCCAATGGTGATGCCTACCTGTGAGAAATTGTTGGAGAACTGCTCCTGGAGAAATTCAGTGAAATCGCACCTCCAATTTCTCTACCCAAAAATAAGGTGGAGAATTTAGGGAGGCCACTTGTGAACAGCTCTACTGGCACCTATAGTTACTGGCTCCTCTAGCACTGAGGTGCTAAGTATTGTATTTGTGGCGGTGGGGGGCTGTCCTCTGAGCTTGGTAAAGCCACATGCTCTGGCCTGGATGATGCCACCTCCATCTCTGAGTCCTCCTCTGAGCCAGAGGGGGGATTGAAGAGAAAGAACGTGACTCATACTTTGTATCGTCTAATCTGCATCATTTCATGTTGCTGTCCCAAACCATTTCAATACATTGCAGGTATCCTCTAGTCCTTGAGTGCCCCCCAAGACCAAAATCGGGCTGTGCTATGCCTTACCTAGACCCAGGGACCTACAGACGGGGCCTGTGAGGAACCTATAAGAGCTACCTTGCCCAGCTTAGAGAGCGCTGGCACCAGAAGGTGTAGGTGCGGGTGGCCTCTCATCAACAATGTGCATGCCTTAGGGCCCAGAAACAAACAGATTCCTCAGGAGTAAGAGGGCTCCTTTTGTCCACTTGGTGTTCTAGCTATAGGAATTTGATGAGAGTATGCAAGAGTGAGCAAAATCATACAAGCAGCACAATTTCTATTAGAAATTGCTAGTGTTGGTCTTCATTTGCCAAGAGGCAAATGAAGTGGTTAACATTATTGGACATACAGGGACATGTCAGAATTTTGTGTTGGAGATAGACATAATCAAATGTGATGGGGTACACTGAAATCAGACATAAAATGCTGACTTTTGAAGGTGTGAACATCTGACAAGTAGCACAAATATCCACCAGAATCCCATGGTTCAAGTCTAAACCAATTGCGATATTAGTAGTATCATCATCATCATCATCATCATCATCATCATCATCATTATTATTATTATTTTAAAAGTAGCAAGCTCCAATGAGGTTACATACCCTGATCTGTATCCTAAGTTAAATAAATTTAAATTTCCCAGAAAAAAAACCCATTTCTGTTTCCTCCCCCTGCATCCCATCCCACATTTTACGCAGGGGTTCTTGACCCTCCGGAGAGTCTTTTCAGGGGCTGCAGCAGGAGGGAGGAGGAGCCGGGAACCTTTCCTTCTCTGAACCTTATTAAGTTATAGTAGAATCCAGGATCTGAGCTGATATCAAAAGCTTTGGCAAATGTATCTCCTCATATTGCCCATCCCCATCCATTCATCATTTGAGCTACTATCCTCAAAACACCTCATAACTCAGAATTACAAGATTATGCACTTTCATCCATTCATGCTCTAGTAACGCTTGCCATTGAGTTTAGGGGAAACTCTGTATTGCACTTTGGGAGGTGCTTGAAGTTCAGGAAGGCAGCAAATCAGGAGCTTTATTAAGTTCCAGAGGACTGGCATAGATGGCTGGTTGGTTGTATTCAACTGAGTAAGTAGAACATTTTAAAATCCCCACAGTCAGTTCAAGCAAACCCTTTTCTTGCCAGGGCTGAGTTCTGAATATGCTCGATTCCAGCATAAGTTCTGAACAGTGTGCAGTATGCAATGGTGACTGCCCGCAAGTGGCTAGCCCTGGTGATTTTGTTGCACAAGCAGCATCCACTGCTTGCACCACTGTGGTGCAGATTTAGCTCTTCTGGGGGCAACTCTCGTTTCTGGAATGGGGCAGGTTGGCAGAATTCACATAAGGGAGCTCCACTGACCTGACCCATTCTAGAAATGAGCATTTCCATTTGTTTTGGGGGTTGCCCCAGAAGTGCTAAATCTCTGTTGTGCAAGTGGTGGGTGACTCTTGGGCAAGAGAATCGGTGGGCTGGCCACTCACAGACTAGAAGCGACATTGGGCTCCGCTCATAAACGAACAGCATTGGGTATTGTCCACTACTGGCTGACTGGTCCCTGTGACAACATGAACCAACTTCAGCCCCACCCTGGAGTAATTTTGCAACTCCTTTATAAACTATTGGGCAACACCCAAAAGTAAAAGGTTGAATGAACTTCCAAATAAATATACATGAAGGATTTCAAAAAGTAAAAAGGCTGACAAGCCTCCTGAACCTAAAAGAGAGGAGTAATACAGGTGGTTGAATCAGTGTTCAATTAGAGCATAAATCTCTAATTTAAAATGTGAAGTACTAGGAAGGTAGACGATGTATTTTTATACGACAACTGCCTTCATTTTAGTGGATCGCAACGTGTGCTGTCCTAGAATAATGTTTATAGTTTGCAAAGATTTTCTCAGCGGTTTAATTTTAGTCACCTTCTATGTGCTTAATGTCTTTAATATATTTTCTTCAATATTTCCTTTAGTAATACAATGTGAAGCTTTGTCTCTGGAAAATGGGGCCATTCTTCCAAGAAACGAACGATATTTCCCCAAAGATGTGGTGCGATTTTCCTGTAACCAACAATACCACAAAATTGGGCCTAGCTCCACCCAGTGTTATGACTTTGGATGGTCTCCGCAGTCTCCAACTTGCAAAGGTACACATCTTTTCACAGGCTGTTTAAGAGGTACCTGTTAATTAAAGGGCTGAGTCACACACACATAGAGGTTCCTCCATTGTAATCTTCTGTGTTCTAGTTGCTTATAAAAAGGACATCTGTTGAGCTAATAGCATGAAACTTGGCATCCACGATCTATCTCAAGGATGGGCAGCATGTGACACTCTGCCCCTGATTGCTTTTGTGGCTCCTGCCATGTTCCCCAGCTGCTGTGCAATGAGGAAGTAGTGGCAAAAAATTGCTGTGATCTTTCAGGGAAAGAAGGCGCATGGTGGGAACACATCTTGTTTCCAAGCTGAATCATGCTCCCAGAAGCCTCCAAGAGATTTTTACTTGTTTCCCATAAGATTTATTTATTTATTTATTTTGCCACTGCCGCTTTCTCTATGTACCATAATTTTGGCAACAGCACTGGAAAATATGATGGGGGTGAAGTGCAGCCCATATTGGGTTGTGGGGGGCAATATTGCCCCTGGACATTGCCCTACCCTGATGAGGTCTACAATTGTGCAAAATTCAAACCAAAACAATAAAAATTGCCACAGGTGCAGCGAGTTTTGAAGTGCTGAAAAAACTGACGTCCTTTTTACTCCAGTATTTGGTATAACACGTCATATTTTTTTTCCAAATGTTGATGAAAACTAGTGATGTCATTTATTTAGGCTTGTTGAGTAGCCATTTCTTTCACTGGTCGGTTGAATTTCTGCATAGTGGTTCAAAAGTTATTAAGGTTTTCCTGCCTCCTTAAACCTTATGGCAGCCACTCAACTCTTTGCAGAGTTATGTCCTACATGCTCAGTTTCATTTTGAAACTAGTAAGCTGCCAGAACTCCAGTGTTTTCAGAGGGATTCTGCGTCACAATAGGGAATCGAGTGGATTCTTTGTGCAATGCCTATTCCTTTAGTGATGGAATGTGACCTCCTGATGTCAGACAGAGGGAGGTGTCATAGCTCAGTGCTAGAGCACAGGCTTTGAATGCAAAAGTCTCCAGGATCAATCCACAACATCTCCAGGTAGGGCGAGAAAAAAGTCTGCCTGAAACCCTGAAGAGCCGCAGCAAATCAGTGTTGACAGTACTTGGCTACGTGGACCAATGTTGTGATGTAGCATGAGGCAGCTCCCTTTGTGGTAATGTGTAGTTCCTATTACACATTACTATGCAGATCCTAGTGTGCATATGGGGGTAGGGTGACTTCCTTGCCCCTCCCAATGTAGTCCCAATGTGGATCATGGCTTCCACACCAATCATTTACATTACAAAAACCATCCATTTTTAATTTGAATTGCAGGCATAGGGCAAAGGATTAAAGTCCCCTATCCCCAACTCTAGAACCATCCACATTAGTTCCTGTGCACTGTTAAGGAAAAAGGAAAAAAAACTAGCAACATTTTTAAAGTAACATGTAGTTTGATTCTCAGGGAAATTTTTTTGGAGGTAGATGTAATGCAAAGGGAGGGGGAAGCAGAAGGATCAAAGCACTCCATCTCCTGGCACTTTGGACCATGTGGCTTTGCCTGCCCCACGCCCTCCGCAGTAGTGAGGGCCCAGGGTAGGTGAAACCAGTCCCCAATGAAATTGCTGGCTAGCGAAGCTCTAGCCAGTGCTTTAGCTGGGGACTGGATGAGATCAGAGAGTGAGGTCCCATTCATGTAACATCAGTGGGTGTGCCCCCATACCACTTAATATCATCCAGCCCACAGAGGGCTGGGTGGGTAGTCATCTGGCACCTCACCCCATTTATGTTCCCCACTCCTGGATTAAACATTCCTTAGCCCTGGGGAAGTGCACATTCATACTCAAGGATCAAGGAAGTGGGAGAACACTTCTGGTGCCAAGGCAGGTTGCTGCCAACGCTCGCCCGGCGATGCTCAGCAGAGGCTTGCACGGCCAGGCGAGCAAGGGGAAACAGCAGCAGCAGCAAAGGGGTGAGCACCTACCGAGGTGGGCACAGGGGAATTTGCCCACCCCTCATCATCCCTGCTAATCAGAAAATATCGCTGCTTCATTGCTGTGAATTCTGGTTTTCACCATATCACTGAAGATGGCCACATGGTAAGACATTCGTCTATATGGCACTATTGAGTGGTGAGTAAAAATTTCCCCTTCATAATTTCCCCAGATTTCTTTCCAGGTACAAAACTAAGTTACAAATGCAAAGAACAAGGTGCTAGCCTTAACCAAAAACCGCAAAATGAACAAAAAAGGAAGTTAAGGATGCTCATGTAAATAGAAATTTAATACTATTAGAATGTTAATGTCATTAAAGAACACTCTTACAACAAAGACTTATATGTCGAAACGAGTATGGCCAGAGTCTAATGAGCACTGTTTTTATTCCATTACTCTATTTATATGTGCATAAGAGTGTTCTTTAATGATATTAACGTTTGAATAGTATTAAATTTCTATTTACATGAGCATCCTTAACTTCCTTTTTTGTTCACAAAACTAACTTAAACTTCTCTTTACCATCTGCAATAATGATAGCGATAACTGTCTTACCGAGCATTTGAACTTGTCAGTTGAGACTCATTCATAATTCTCTACCAGCAGCCTAGTAATCATTTTCCCATGGCTTCTTCCACACCACTGTTGGTAATGTATGAAACCAAGATTGGGCTAATAATTCTCTAACTTCTAGAAAAAGTCAGCCCTTGTCAGCCACCACCCGACATTTCAAACGGAACTATGGTCAGTGACCCTGGTGAAGAATATCAACATGGTGAGATGGTGGAATATGAGTGCAATTTGAAATTTATAATGTCTGGATCAAAGAAGATTGTGTGCGTTGATGGGGAATGGACATCTTTACCATCTTGCACAGGTAAACCTTAACTGCAAGAAAAATGTGTTCAGAAGGGGAAATGATATGTGCAAATCTCAGCAATTTCCGCCGTTTGCAGGGGTGGTATTGTGCTGTAGACTGTGTAGACTGAATTCTATCCGGGGCTATTCCAAAGTATAAGTAGTACAGTAATATCTGCAGAGAATGTAAAGCAGAATGTTTGAAACAAGAGTACACAAGTTAACTTCCACACTATGAAGTAGAATCAGGCTGCCATTGGTGTTGCTTTACAGTTTAAATACTACATTTAAACTATCTCACTCAGCTGCTGAATATAGTTCATTAAATAATTCTGATGGGATTTTGCAGATAATTTTCAGATCAGCTTTCATTGGAAACAAAATGGACCAAAGCTTAGTTGAGATCCATTTGGGATTTGTGCTAAGTAGTGCTGACACAAATTGTTCTAAAATAGTAATTAAAGAATGCTCAGACTTCTCTATTGAAAATTTTGATGGTGAATGTTCTCAGAATAATATCTGCATGTGCAAATATTTACATCTGAAGACTGCTATTAAATGTCAGCAGACCTTTATCTGACTGTTGACATGCCATATCAATTAGTAACTGTTAAATGACTTTGAACAGTATTTTGTAAAATTTATACTGACTTAATTTTTAAACAAAACAGTTTAATTTTGATGGCAAGCGTTTGAATTTGAATGCTGACTATAGATGTCAAATTGTGACAATTTATTTTTCCCAAATTGTGAAACTTGAATATGTGCCAGACGTTGGTATTTTATGAAAATTCATTTCCACTCTAGTTCTAAGCTTTATGAGACTATGAAAAACAAAGCAAAATTAATTTGCCACTGCGTGCTATACAAGACAAGTGACAATCCAGATAACGTATGAGACCTAACCACTGTCAAAGCTTCTGATACTAGATGGTTGTTGCACTTTCTGGCCCACATCCACTTAAGGTTAACAGTCCTAAACTGACATTGGAGATGAAATTGGGAATGTAATATAAATGGTTAGGCTGCAGTCCTGTGCACTCTCATCTGGAAAGTAAGGCTTGTTGAACACAATGGGATTTACATAGAGGGAGTAAGGATGCATAGAATTGCTCTGTTTGTTATTTGTTTCTTAAATGTATATCCTGATTGCCTATTTGCTTGCTCAAGGCTCTGACCAAACTACAAAGCAAATACACTAAATCAGGACATCTTTATAAAAATAAATATATAAATTTCATGATGAATCCTAGTGCTCTGATCAACTGGCCCCAAAACTGACAAGTGATGCTTAGTACCTGCGACATAAGTTAGAAATGGAGAGTTGTCCTTGCCCACTGAGGATATTCGAGTTGTCACCCCAATAGAGAAATGGAGTCTGGCAGTATTGGTTATGCTGGGAAGTTGAGAGAGAAGTAGTGCAGTAAACATCAGTAGTTGATTGTTTAGTTTAGTTTATACATTCCTCAATACTAATCGTCCATTGCTATGATTGGGGCTAATAATAATAATTTTTTAAAAACTCTACAAAACAATTATACTAAATAAATACACAATAAAGTTAAAAATGGTACAAATCATAATTAGAAAAAAAATGGAGGTATGGCTGCTCCTGCAATAAATATTGAGTAGCTTCAGCTGGGATGAAAAACGGAGGGGTATTCTTGGCTTCTGTTTTATCTGGTAAATGGAAGGAGACTGAAGGGGATAAAATTGCAAAGCCACTTGGAAATGAAGGACAGGATGATTTAGAAGGAAATTAGGGATAAATATTTTCATTTCATATCCCTTTTGACTGTTTTCTGAAGTGGAAGAAAAAGTCTGTGGACCACCTCCCAATATTACAAATGGATATGCTCGCAGCAACTCTGACTCAGACAAATATTTTCATGGAGAAACTGTGAACTATGAATGTGAACAACATTTTGTCATTGTTGGGACTAATCCAGCCAAGTGTCTCTATGGAGAGTGGGAGTTACCTTCATGTGTTAGTAAGTTACAACACTACAAATAAATATAAATAAAATTGATACAGGAACATCTTGGATTGTGTTGATATTTGTTAGCGGCTGCAGTTTTAATGTTGAGAACAAGTGTGATCCAAAGTTTCAAGTTGCCTTGTTTCAAAGCATAGTTTGCATTTGTCATTTTGGACAACATAATAAGCTGTGTGATTAAGCACAAACAGAAGTGAAAGCTTGTGAGTGCCTCCTTCTGCCCATTCCGGATGAAGAGAGGGGAGGGGCATAGCATGTGAATCTGAGTCTTACCTAAGCTTGTTCACTTCATGCTAAACTCTAGTTCAGCATGACTTCCTAAACAGCCACTATGTAGCCTTGATCAAGTCAGTACTTCTCCACCTCAGTTTCTTTCTCCAAGATAGTAATAACAATAATCTGTCCTCTAAGATGGCTGCAAGGATTGATTGCAATTCAGTATGTAAATTTTTGGAAAATTAAATATGCCATGTGAATGAAAAACACCAGTGAGATTTTCAGATTAATTAATTCCTTTTCATTGTCAGTTGTTAACAAAGTATCTTACTTGAACAATATTTGAATTATTAGAGCATGCAAAAAAATGTCGGCGTCCATCGAATGCAACGTTGCCGAATTTTCCAAAACTTTGGTATGACAACAATGAAGTTGTAACCTACAGCTGTGATTCCAATAGTCACGAAACAAAATGTGCCAATGGAATATGGTTACCCAAGGCAGATTGCAAAGGTACAGTTTTGCATCCTGTATACAAGTTTTATGGTTCCTTAGCTAGAATGGTAAATATGGCCACCAGGAGGGAAAAGTGTGGCAGAACTATTCAGGAATGCCTTCTGCTTTGCTTCTGCAGGTGGAGTAAAGATCCTTCATCAAAACCTGCTATAGTTCCCTTTAAGAGCTCTGCATGCCTTAGCTGGTCTGCTGGTGAGATGTTGTACAGCAGTATCAGATGTACTCACTTCATGAGCAGAGTTAAGTTTTGCAGTGTGAAATAAAAAATGTGTTGGCCTAGGGATAGAAGCAGCTGCTGGTTCTTTCTCGGCACACAGCAGCCGACCGTTTGGGCTATGCTCAAGCAGCCTCAGAAATGGAGAGACAGAATGTGTCTTCTTCACATCACTCCGAGAGCTCCAACCCAGAGGTCAACCTAGCTGTGGTGCCCAGGACACAGATGTACACAACTTGGATTGGATGGCAGTTAGTTTTGCCTCCTTTTCTGCTATGGCCTAGGTAGCAAAGATCTGGATTGAATGGTTACATTCTTGTAAGGTTGCCAGCAAGAACTTGTGAGGTTGGTGTTCCCTACTTCCTTGGATACAGATGTGATCTCATGCTGAACATGAGATATGACAATCTGGAGTGGATCATATTAAAAGGAAGAGTAGAAAATAAATTCCAGCAGGAGCTCTTAACATGGTACGGAACAGACACCCTCACGCTGCATTGAGTTCTAAGGAAATTGGTAATGCAAAATGGGGATCTCATTGGCATGAATCTCTGACCTCTAAATGCATAATTTCCCGAGACAGCACTTTGGATCATGACCAATGCAATTAGTTAAGACTTTTGAAACCACTCAGGGGAAGGTGGAAAGATGTTCACTTTTAATAGTTGATTAATATTCTGCTCTTTGAAGGTCTTCCACATAATATTGCACCACTCCATTCTAATTGAAAGATATTTTTGTTAAAGAACTGTGCCCACTGCCACCTCACCTTCCGAATGCCATCAACATAGCTGAGCTGAGAAACTACGAGAATGGTGAAGAGATCATCTTCAGATGTAAGGACCATTTCCGTCTTCAAGGCCCAGAAACAATATCGTGTGAAGGTGGAAAGTGGCAAACACCTCCGAAGTGTATTGGTTAGTCCACTCTTCCCTTTATATATTTGCTTTCATTTTCAGAAACAAGAGACAAATATACATTACAATGTAAAAAAAATAGAATATTTTGAATGGAACCATTCAAAATTGCATATTGTTGTAGGGAGGGACAAATCAGGCAATTTACAATATGTGTCACTGTTGCATATTTTCAGAAATTCATAAATCCATTTTGTCCTATTTCTGTATTAATCTGCATAGTTTTTAAAACAAGTTCTGCACACAAAAATCACATTTAAATGCTTACTTTTAAATATATTTTCTCTCAAAATACATATTTCTGAACATATTGCTTCTCAAAAGATATATATTTTAAACTTATTTTAATATGTTTTTTGAGCCAAGAATAATATTGGAACATTTGGGAAGTGCAAAAGCTGGGTGAGTAAAGAACATATCAGATATTCAACTGATAAGAACAGATACTACACCTGATCTTAGCCAAAAGCCTGGGTGAATAACTAAGATTCCATTCTCACATTAGCCTGGGAAGTGTGAAGTGTTTCATTTCACATTGGAATCTAGAGCTTAGGATTGATAAACCTAATATTTACTATAATTATTACAAGAAATATTACTTATCAGCTCAATCCATCCAAAGTTAAGTACTTTCAACTACTACTGATTTCAGTGGCAGAGAATTGGGTCTCACCCTCATGGATGTGCAAATCAGCAAAACATGACCTGGGCTCACTAAGGTTATCCAGATTCCATCTCAAAGCTCGTTCCGACTCAAATCTGACGCTGTTATCGAAAGCATAAAGAAATATATTTGAGTGTCATCAGCATACTGATAGCACCCCGGCCCATACCTCCAGATGATCTCTCCCAGCGATTTCATATAAATGTTAAACAGCATTGGGGAAAGGATGGCACATTGTGGTACACCACATAACAGCTCCTTCTTTGAAGAGCAGCTATCCCCAAGCATCACCATCTGGAACCTGCCCGAGAGATAGGACTGGAACCACTGAAGCACAGTGCCCCCGATTCCCAATCCCCTCAGGCGTTTCAGAAGGATACCATGGTCGATAGTATCGAAAGCCACTGAGAGGTCCAGAAGTACCAACAGGGACACACTCCCCCTGTCAATACTCAGGCGTAGATCATCCGCTAAGGTGACCATAGCAGTCTCAACTCTGTATCCTGCTCTGAAGCCAGTTTGAAATGGGTCTAGAAAATCAGTGTCATCCAAAACTTCTTGGAGGTGGAAGGCAAACACCCTCTCAATCACCTTGCCCAAAACTGGAAGATTTGATACTGGTCTGTAGTTATTAAGGTCCGGGGGGGGGGGGGGCCTTTTTTAAAAGCAGCCGTACCACCTCTTCTTTTAAACATGATGGAAAGCTCCCCTCCCTGAGAGATGCATTAATAATATATTGCAATTGTGATCTAACTGCATCTCCTCCCTGGATGATCAGCCAAGAAGGACAGGGATCGAGAGGGCAAGTCATCCTCCTCACTTGTCCAAGCAGCTTGCTTGTTCCTTGGTACTCGCCAACTGAAACTGATCCAGTGTAATCCTACTCGTAGAGTCGCTGGACACTCCATTGTCAGCCTCTGCTATAATGAATAAGTCGACTCTTATCCGAGAGATTTTATCTGTGAAATTATAGTTAAAGGCATCACAGTGAACTACCGTAGGCTTTAAAGTCGGGTTCAGGGGGGAAGGTGTCTGCGTTAGACCCCTCACCACCCTGAACAGTTCTGCTGGATGCGAATTCGCAGACACAATGTGTGCAGAGAAGAAAGCTTTCTTCGCTGCACGTATTACCACCCCATAGGAACAAAGATGTTCTCTCTATTGTGTCTTGTCGGATATAAGTTGAGTTTTCCGCCTTCGGCACTCCAGTCGTTGTCCTTTCCACTTCAACTCCCTGAGAACTTCTGTATACCAGGATGCCCGGTTAAAAGCGGGTCAGAGATGATGTTTGGGGGCGATTGTGTCAATAGCCCTAGTTAGATCTTGATTCCATCTGTTAACCAGGACTTCTACAGGATCGTCGACGATACCAGCCATAGAACCCTCCAAGGCTTTCCAGAATCCAAGAGGATCCATCAGCCTTCAAGGGCGAACCATCTTAAAAGTTGATAATAATGGTTGAATGAGGAGGAGATAGTCTGTTTTGTACAGAAGATATTATGGCCAATGTTGGCCTGTATGTTAGGATTGCAGAGTTAGCTAAAGAATGCAAACTATCAGTGTAGACCTAAGCACACTTTAATGGGTATTAGCCTCTCTGAACTCGCTGGAACTTACTTCTGGGTAAACCCACTGAGGATTGTGCTACAATAGGCTCATCTTGTGCTCTGTTCCACATAGGAAACGTTGTGTGTCTAGGTACCAGTGTACTCTCCAACCCTCAGTGCATTCATTTACACATAAACAGACATCACAAAACCATTATAAGCCTCTAGCTTTCAGTCATCCACTGAAGTAAAATGACTCTGCAGTGGCTGCCTCTGGAACCTATCACCAATTGAACAAGGGGTAAACACTATGAAACACTATGAAACTGTTATTTCTGCTGTTTGATTTTATTCACTAAAAAACATGCTATATCACCTGTTTTCCAGATTTAAGTTGTGGATACCCTCCTACAATTGACCATGGTGAGGTAATGAACAGCACACAGAGGAAATATCTTCCTGGTGAAAGTGTGCAGTATCGTTGCCGTGAAGGTTTTTCCATTGGTACACAAAATTCTGCAATATGTAAAAATATGGCGTGGTCCCAACCGCCATCTTGTACAGGTAAGAAAGTGCATTTCCATTCAAAGATGCTGGTAGGATGGGCGAAATCAGTGAACGCTTGTCCCGTTGCTGCTGTCACCAGCCCCTGCAAGCTGGGCCGCATGAGCCTCCGAGCACTTGGCAACCATCCGCCCTGTCTCGCTTCATTAATGGCAGCCACCATTAGCATGAAAGGGGGAAATGTGCAATTTCCAGAGGGTCTGAAAATCAGCCCCCCCCCATGCCAGTGGGGGCCTTAAAGGCTCTCTTAATGCAAGGTGTGATTTCCAGAGTATCCACAAATTGCGCATTTCCCCCTTCCATGCTAATGGCAGCTGCCATTGACGCAGCAGGGGGAAATGCACACTTTCCAGAGGCTCCGGATATCGCGTGTTTCCCCTCATTGCATTAATGGCAACCGCCATTAACACAACAAGCCAGAGGGGCCACGCCAAGTGCTTTTAAGCCTCGCAGGCACAAGGCGGAGGCTCATGGGTTGTGGTGGTGGGCACCAGCTGTGGCAGGGTGAGTACTCACCCATCCTTACCTGCGGGGCCTTGATCAAGAGCTTGATCAGAGTTCACCTTCCCTCATGACAGGGAGTAGCAAGAGAGCATAGAGTGTATTCTGGAGTGCTCTTTCAGTTTATGTGAGGAAATGGCCAAATCCAATGGTTTATAGTTGAAGTACTGCCTGAGTGAGTATGACCTCTGTGACATATTAGAGTACATTGTAAGCAACTTGATATGGAAGAATTCCCTAAGGCTAGAATGTGTGAAAACTACTAAACTAGGACCTGCCCAAATCCAAACATTTTCTCTAAGATTGCATATCACAGGCATGTTAGATAACTAAACCATTGGTTTTGTTTTGCAGAGTTGTCTACAATATGCACAAAATATATATATTTATTTTATTTTACTTATTACATCTTTATACTGCCTATCAGCTGAAGCTCTCTGGGCAGCGCACAATTAAAAACTGGGGAAAAAATAACAATATAAATTTAAACATTAAAAAGTCAAAAAGGCAGTATAAAACGAGCTACATTAAAAACCAGGGAAAGCCTGTGTAAACAGGTATGTCTTCAGGAAGCGACTGAAAGATGTAATGTTTTCTGCCTCCCAAACCACATGAGGGAGGGTTTTCAAGAGGGTGGGTGCCACTACAGAGAAGGCCTGCTGCCGGGGTTCTTCATGGCGGCGTTCCATTCATCTTGGAATGGCCAGTAGGGCCTCCTCTGAGGATCGTAGTCGTTCAGGTATATATAAGGGAAGGTGGTCTGCTAGGTATGGTGGTCCCAAGTTGTTTAGGGCTTTGTAGGATAACAGCATAACCTTGTATGTGGCTCGGTAGCTAACAGGCAGCCAGTGCAGTTCTTTTAATACAGGTTTTATATGAGCAGAGCTAGGTATCCCCGTGAGCACCCTAGCTGCTGCATTCTGCACTAGCTGCAGCTTCCGAACCACACACATGGGTAGCCCCACATAGAGCGCATTACAGTAGTCTAGTCATGAGGTTACCAGTGCATGAATGACCGTGGCAAGGCTATCCCTATCCAGGAATGGGCGTAGTTGGTGTACCAACTGAAATTGATAATGGGTGCTCCAGGCCACTAAGGTCACGTGGGCCTCCAGTGACAGAGATGGATCCAGGAGCACTCCCAAACTACGGACCTGCTCCTTCAGAGGGAGTGCAACCCCATCCAGAACAGGAAAACACCCCAATTCCCAGACCTGGGAACCACCAACCCACAAGGCCTCTGTCTTATCTGGATTCAGCTTCAGTTTGTTGGCCCTCATCCAAGCCACAACTGTATCCAGGCACTGGCTCAGAATGTGCACAGCCTCTCCCGATTCAGATGTTACAGAGAGATAGAGCTGGGTGACACCTTGCCCCAAATCTCCTGATGACTGCTCCCAATGGCTTCATATAGATATTGCATAACACTGGGGAAAGGATGGTGCCCTGAGGCACCCCATAGTTCAACTGCCAAGGGGCAGAAGTACATTTCCCCAATGCTATTTTCTGGAACTGACCCCACAAGTATTAGCTGAACCGCTGTAAAACAGTGCCGCCAACCCCCAACTCACAGAGACGTTCCATGAGAATACCATGGTCAACGGTATCAAAAGCCACTGAGAGATCAAGAAATAGTAACAGGGTCACACTCCCCATGTCCCTCTCCCAAAGAAGGTCATCCATCAGGGCGACCAAGGCCGATTCCATCCCAAAACCAGGCCTGAACCCAGACTGGAATGGATCCAGATAATCAGTTTCATCCTGAAACATTCTGAAACATTCTGAAACACTGTGGTTGATGCCCCTTCTCTTGTTGCACCTTCTGTTTGCCCTTCTGTCTCCTACTTTTTTTAAAAAAAATACTTGGCATTAACAGGGAGCTTTGTGCAATATTTTGGTAGGAAAATCCCAGCAGAGATATAATGGCTTGTTTTGAAAGTTATGTTTTCATTTTTATATTTTCTCAGAAAAACAATGTGGAAAGCCCCCCAGACACACCAGTGTTGATGTTGCTGGAGGCATGAAAAGCCGCTATCCACCTGGGGCAACAGTACATTACAAGTGCCGACCAAATTTAACTGCTGAAGGACCACTGAATGTGACCTGCCAAAGAGGAGCATGGTCAAAATCTCCTACCTGTCGAGGTTTGTTACATGTTTTGCCTGAGTAACCATTCTTTTTATTTTATTTTATTTAAAACTTTTTTTATTTTTAAGACAATAATAAAACACAAATACAAACACTACAACATACAACATTAAACATTAAAATGGACTTCCGAATTTCTCCAACAAACAAAAATTTCTACATAGTGAGTGAATTACCCGACTTCCGTCAATTATTTTTCTTCCAATTTAATTACTGAATCCGCTTACAAATATATCCTTCCCTTCTCTCTCTTTTAAAAAGTCTATCAGAGGTTTCCATTCCTCAATAAACCCACTTGTTGTTTTATCTTTTATTATCGCTGTAAGTTTTGCCATTTCCGCCAATTCTGTAACTTTCATCAGCCATTCCTCCTCTGTTGATACTTTCTCATTCTTCCAATTCTGGGCATATATTAATCTTGCTGCCGTTGTCATGTATAAGAATAAAGTTCCAGAACCTTGTGTCAACTGTTCGTCTATTATCCCCAACAAACAATATTCTGGGCATAATTGTATTTTGGTCTTCAATACATTTTGCATCACCTTATGCATTTGTGTCCAATAGGATTTTGCTTTTTTACACGTCCACCATAAATGATAAAAAGTTCCTTCCTGCTCTTCACATTTCCAGCATCTTCCCGATGTCCCTTTATACATTTTTGCCAATTTTGATGGAGATATATGTCACAGTTTGTGATGCACTGCACTCTCTGAGCATGTACAGAGTGCAAGCACACAGCAGCGGAATGACAGCAGAACTCACTGGTAGCAGACAGATGTCCTGGTAGTCAGAAAACACTCAGACACAGCAGTGTTTTAAACTACTATACTAAGTTTTACTGTACAAATATATACAGAGAACAAAACATTCCTCTAATCTCTTTACACAGTATTAACCAGCACCAACCACAACTTCTACAACGTCTCATCTAGCATCTCCCACATCATCACCCACACTGTTTCTCCACATGCCGTACATTTATAGCGCTGTGGACCTATCACAGCGTCGGCTGCATATCTTCCCATGTGTTGCTATGCCTTCCAGCACACAGGGAAGAATACCAAATGACCTTGGTCTTTAGGTGCTTACCAGCTGCACTTGATTTGGCAACTGTACAGAGTACTTGAGATATCGAGTCATCTCATGTCTCTCTTTTTACTTAGTTGCAGAAAAAATACATTTGCTTTTACATTAAACCAAATAAAATCTATACATCATTTTATAAACATTTTCTTTCAATCTGTTACATAATGTAAATTTCAAACCTCTCAACCACATATTCTCCCACTGATCCATAGTAATATTATGTCCAAAATTTTGAGCCCATTTTATCATACAATCTTTTATCTGTTCATCTTCAGTCTCATACTTTAACAAAAGTTTATATGTCTTTGAAATAACATGATCATCATTTGTACATAAAACTTTCTCAAATTCAGATTTTGTACATTCAAAATCTCAAGTTTTTTTATCTTGAACCTTTCCATCATTTGTAAGTATGAGAACTACTGACACGCATTTCCTTCACTCAGTAACTCCTCTCTTGATGTCATTTTGACATCCCCTTCTGTTACTTCTAAAATCTCACTATACTTCAACCATTTAGTCGTGCTTGCCAATTCTCTTCTGTAAAGAGCCTCCTGTGAGGAAATCCATAGTGGCATTTTCTGACACAGTCTGGGTTTATGTTTGCCCCCGGAAAATGTCAAAATCACACCAACATACATTTCCCCCCTAGAGTCAATTTATTCCTGTTTCAAAAGCATTGTCATATTTGTTTCATCAGCAGATGGCGCCATGACTGCAGCAAATAGATTTTTTCTTATCTAAATTCTTCATTTCCATGGCAACTATCTTCTGGCAGAAAGCCCAGACAGAGGCATGTTGACTGGGTCTAGCAATCTGTAATTTTCCATTCTCTGCTAGTTAGAAGCCTCTTTTTCTCCTCTCCTTAGAATGAAAACTTCCATCCAGCTTACAGAGATTTCCCTCTTCTAGAAATATTTATTTATTCACGTCCCTTATACAAAAAGTCTGTTTGCACTCACCAGGTATGTTGTTTGCTCTTTACCTTGTCATGTTGAAATCCCCCCGACTTCCGTTAATTTTTGTTGTTATATATCCAATCAATTTCGGGGAATGTATGATGAAAGATCTTTACCCTTTCTCAAGGTTACAGTGTGATTCATCAGTGATAGACATCGGGTCTCTTTATCTCCCCACTTCTCCTCCCGGCGAAGTGACCTCCGTCGAGTTTTGAAGCTCCGGAGATTATCAAGACAACTTACGACCTGCTCTAGCCAAAACCCCTTTGATCTGGGGTTGTTAAATCCATCCAGCAACCGCTTAGACGGTGAATAAATCACTCTGTTCTTCCCAGCCCAAAGGCTGGGAGGCTTCAACCTTCCACCATTACACCGGAAGTCCTGGGTAACCATTCTTAAACTAATAAGTTCTGGAAACAGAGGAGTTCAATATCTGTGCTGAAGAACACAGATGGGCATCCTTGCTATGTTCCTTTCCATAGATATTTAGACTCAGAGAGAAATCTATTGTTTATGATTGTCATAGTCTCCCAGACTCCATCAGAAGACAAAGGGGAAGGGCAGCAAATCCAGGGTAAGGGACTAGCAGCAACGTAGGACAAGACTCCTTACTTTCAGGGGGCAGGCGAGACCCAACTGACGTCCCTCTAACAGAGACTGAAAGGGATCGCGATGCTTCCCAAACCCCAGGTGAGCGCAGGCTCATGATAGTGGGGGATCAGCGTGAGCAGGCTGCCAGAGCTCGGAAGCTACGGGGCTAATCAATGGGGCTAATTGCCAGCACCTGGTGTCAGGTTGTTAAAGGTTAAAAGATTCTGAGCAGCCCAGGGATGACGCTGGAAACCACGTGCAATCCCCAGTGTTTGGCCCATCTGGCTCTCCATGGGTTTGGAGCCCCTGGTGACCTGAGATATTTGGACTGCAGCATAACTTTGCCTGCATCTAGAAGCCCTACTCTGTGACTTCAGTACTGCATTATTTGACTCTGCTGGCATCCCAGCCAGCTAAGGAATCCCAGCTGCTGTTTCCCTGGCTCGGCCTCCACATTTGATAAGGACAGCCATAAATCTCCTTTCTTAGCTGGCAAACACTGACAACTATTCTGAAGCCTAAATAATTCTTCTGACAATCAATGATGTTTGAAGAAGATGTAGCTCAATGCCAAAGTGCCAGCGTGATTGGATGAATTGCTGGCGGCAGAAGGAGCAGCCACAACAATCTGCCTTCCTTATGTGTGTGGGTTGTGCTTGGTGGGGGAAAGGGAGCTGAACTGCTTTCCCCAAAAGCAGTGCAATTCCAAGACTTGAGGAAGAGGCTAAATCCTCCTCAGGGAATCCATGGAGAGTACCGATGTTGCCAAAACATGTAATTGTGTGGTCCAGAATGTGAATTTGCATAGCTCATAATGCTCAGAAGCAATACAAGGTGTCTTTATGGCAAGGTGAGATTCTGTCTTGCCTAAAAGAGGTATTGGTGAGATCTTTGTTTAATAATAATAATAAAATCATCATCATCATCATCTCTTCCCTGAATTTGACTGCACTTGACAATTTCCAGCCAGTCTCCAATATTCCATTCTTAAGCAAGGTGCTGGAATGTATGGTGGCTTCTCAAGCTCCAGCCTTATCTGGATGAAACAGATTATCTAGATCCATGTCAGGCTGGCTTTTGGTCTGGTTATGGGATAGAGACCACTTTCATCACCTTGGTAGATGGTCTTTGCCAGGAACTGGACATAGGGAGTGTGTCCCTGTTGGTTCTCTGTGGCTTTCAATACCATTTGCCAAGGTATTCTTCTGAGGCATCTGAGATGGGACTGGGAAGCGCTGTCCTGTGGTGGCTCCAGTCCTTCTTAGAGGGGCAATTTCAGAAAGTGGTGCTAGGAGGTTCTTGGTCGACACTGTGGATGTTGGCTTGCATTGCCCCTCAAAGTTCCATCTTGTCCCCAAGTTATTAAACGTGTGTCTTAAACCACTGAGATAGGGCGTCCGTAGTTTTTGGGGGTTCAGTGCCACTAGTATGCTGATGATACCCAACTATCATTTCCATCTAAATCCAAGGAATCTGTTCTAATTCAGTGTTTAATGTCAGTAATAGACTGGATGAGGGCGAACAACATTGAAGCATTTTATTTATTTTTATTTATTATTATTATTTATTTTATTCCATTTATATACTGCCCCATAGCCAAAGCTGTCTGGGCGGTTTACAAAAATTAAAAACATTGAACAATTAAAACACCAATATACAAAATTTAAAAGCATAAAGCATAAAAACAAGTTAAAATTACAATATCCTCCTGGGTCAAAGCACAACAACAACACAAAAACACAAAAAAACCTCATCATATGTTGTTAAATGCCTGGGAGAAGAGGAAAGTCTTGACCTGGCACCGAAAAGATAACAATGTTGGCGCCAGGCGAGCCTCGTCAGGGAGATCATTCCATAATTGGAGGGCCACCAATGAAAAGGCCCTTTCCCTTGTTGCTACCCTCCGTGCCTCCCTTGGAGTAGGCAACCGGAGGAGGACCTTCGACGTGGATCGTAGTGTACGGGTAGGTTCGTGTCGGGAGAGGCGTTCCATCAGGTATTGTGGTCCCAAGCCGTGTAAGGCTTTATAGGTTAAAAACAGCACCTTGAATTGAGCTCGGAAACGTATAGGCAGCCAGTGCAAGCGGGACAGAATAGATCTTATATGCTCGAACCTTCTGGTTCCTTTTATCACTCTGACCGCTGCATTTTGCACAAGCTGCAGCTTCTGAACCATCTTCAAAGGCAGCCCCACGTAGAGTGCATTGCAGTAATCCAATTTAGAGATTACCAGAGCATAGACAACTGAAGCCAGGTTATCCCTGTCCAGATAGGGGCGTAGCTGGGCCACCAACCGAAGTTGGTAGAAGGCACTCCGTGCCACCGAGGCCACCTGAGCCTCAAGTGACAGAGATGGTTCTAGGAGAACCCCCAAGCTATGAACCCACTCCTTCAGGGGGAGTGCAACCCCATCCAGAACAGGTTGAACACCCTCCATCCGGTCAGCAGAACCACCCACTAACAATATCTCAGTCTTGTCTGGATTGAGTTTCAGTTTGTTAGCCCTCATCCAGTCCATTGTCGCAGCCAGGCACTGGTTCAGCACATCCACAGCCTCACCTGATGAAGATGAAAAGGAGAAATAGAGTTGTGTGTCATCAGCGTACTGATGACAACGCACCCCAAAACTCCGGATGACCTCTCCCAACGGTTTCATGTAAATGTTGAACAGCATGGGGGACAAGACTGACTCCTGAGGAACCCCATACTGGAGAATCCACGGGGCCGAGCAATGTCCCCCAAGCACCAACTTCTGGAGCCGCCCCGCCAAGTAGGAGCAGAACCACTGCAGTGCAGTGCCTCCCATTCCCAACTCAGCCAGTCGTCCCAGAAGGATACCATGGTCGATGGTATCGAAAGCCGCTGAAAGATCAAGGAGAATCAACAGAGTCACACTCCCCCTGTCTTTCTCCCGACATAGGTCATCATACAGGGCGACCAAGGCTGTTTCCATGCCAAAACCAGGCCTGAAGCCAGAATGAAATGGATCCAGATAATCAGTCTCATCCAAGAGTGTCTGGAGCTGGCTCGCAAGGACTCGCTCAAGGACCTTGCCCAGGAATGGAATATTTGCCACAGGTCTATAGTTATTAAGATTTTCGGGGTCTAGGGAAGATTTCTTCAGGAGTGGTCTCACTACCGCCTCCTTCAAGCGGCCTGGGACCACTCCCTCTCGTAGAGAGGCATTAATCACTTCCCTGGCCCAGCCGGCTGTTCCATCCCTGCTAGCTTTTATTAGCCAAGAGGGGCAAGGATCCAATACAGAGGTGGTTGCACGAACCTATCCAAGCACCTTGTCAACATCCTCAAGCTGTATCAACTGAAACTCATCCAAGAAAACAGGACAAGCCTGTGCTCTGGACACCTCACTAGATTTACCTGCTATAACACTGGAGTCTAAGTCCTGGCGGATGCCCAAGATTTTATTCTGGAAGTGCCTAGCAAATTCAGTACAGCGGACCTCAGATGGTTGTAGTGTTGAGGAGAGGAAGCAAAAGAGGGCAAACGCTGCGAGCGTTTGTATTAGCAATCAGTCTAGTAGCAATTTCAGGAGCTGAAGAAATACTCACACACTAAATCTTGTGTATAATACAGATTTGTTTATTCGTGGTCTAATATATACAGCAGCACAATAGTTTCTTTCTAGATATGTACAGTATTTTACACAGTTCTCTCTATGTCTAAAATACACCACGTCTGACACCCAACATCTGACCTCTAACAATAGCCATTAAACTAAGGCTCACTTTTATACATTTTATTCATCAGCTCAGCTCTGCTAAATCATTCTATCAGACACATTGCAGTAATTAGTTTGACCTTTCCAGTTTTGTACATAAAACACTCTCTCACTATCTTATTGCCTACAGCTGGCTTATGTGTCTTTCAGGCTTCTAAAACTTTCCACCAATCCACTTTGACTCTGGAATTTTTCCTCAACATGTAGCACATTCTTGGGGCTGGCATGTAATAGCCCCCGGACAACTCTGAAAAGCTCTGCTGGGTGGCAGATAGATGATTTGATGGTGACAGCAAAGTATTGCTTTTTTGCCGCCCTCACTGCCCCTGAATATACCTTACTATAGGCACTTACCAGTGTTTGATTGCATCCATCAGGAGTTCGTCTCCATCTGCCCTCAAGCCATCTCCTATTTTGTTTCATTGCTCTCAGCTCTGGGGTATACCATGGAGCCATATGAGCTCTACACAGGAGAGGGCGTTCAGGAGCAATCGTGTCAACCGCCCGGGTCATTTCTGCATTCCACAGATCAACCAGGGTTTCGACAGGAGAGCCAGTCCTATCAGCCAGAAAACTCCCCAGAGCCCTCTGGAAACCATCCAGATCCATTAGCCTCTGGGGGCGGACCATCTTAATAGGTCCCCCACCCTTGCAGAGGGGAAAAGCCGCTGTAAGTCTAAACCTCAGCAAGCAGTGATCTGACCATGACAAAGGGACTGATGTAAAGTCCCCTACTTTCAGATCACCATCTCCATGTCCAGTTGCGAAAACCAGGTCTAGAGTATGCCCTGCTACATGCGTTGGGCCGATGGCATGTTGGGACAGTCCCATGATTGTCATGGAGACCATGAAATCCTGAGCTGCCCCGAATAAAGTGCCCTCAGCGTGAATGTTGACATCCCCCAGAACCAACAGTCTGGGGCATCTCAGCAGTACACCCAAGACCACCTCTGTCAGCTCACCTAGAAAGTCCGTTGAGCAACGGGGTGGGCGGTACACCAACAGAATCCCTAATCTGTCCCACTGACCCAACACAAGGTGCAAACACTCCAGACCCCAGTAGTCACATGGACAGGGAGCCTGCAGAGGGAGATGGAGTTCCTATAGATCACAGCAACCCCCCCTCCCCGGCCCTCAGGTTTACCCTGATGCTGAGCCAAGTATCCTGGTGGGCATAACTGGGAGAGGCTAACTCCTCCCTGCTCACCCACCCATGTCTCGGTTATACATGCCAGATCGGCTGCCTCATCCACAATTAAATAGTGGATGAGGGAGGTCTTACTATGTACCGATCTGGCATTTAGGAGCAGCATCCGGAGTCCCGAGGGCTGGCTGATAGGGCAACCAACAAAACTGTGGTTGCGAGGAGGACTGGAACATGGCACAGCCATTAACTGTCTGAGCTGAGTTCCCCTTACCTGGCACGTCCTCCTCACAACACCATATCTCCCTCTACCCGTCACTGATTGGGGGCCCCTCAAATCCCCCCACTTGGCTCTGTATCCTCCCTCCCAGGCACATGGCTCAAGACCCAGAAAAAGCCAACCAGGAGAAAAAAATAGGGGAAAGGGGGGAGAAAAAAAAGAGCAGCAGCAAACAGGCAGGAGCAGCAGCAGACAGCTCTCCCTCTTCCCTGGGTGGGATGGTGGTGGTCCCCTCCTCCTGCAGGCACTGGCTCTCCCAGGACACCCCAACCAGCCAGCTTATGTATCCCTCTTCCAAGAGAGGGATTGGAGAATGCCAGCAGCAGCTGGGTGAGTAGCTGGGGGCCTGGTCCTGCAGGGCGTGGCAGTCCACTGAACAGCAGCAGTCCAACAAGGAGAGGGCGGTGGTGGCAACAAACAGCAGCAGCAGCAGCAGATAGCTCTCCCTCTTCCCTGGGTGGGGTGATGGTGGTCCCCTCCTCCTTTATTTTTTAAAATTTGCTAAAGGTCCAACAAAAGGAAAATTAAGAAAAATGTGGCTGCATAGACTTGAATATACTAATTTCATGCATACATATGGTTGTGTGTGTGTGTGTGTGTGTGTGTGTGTTTGTATGTGTGTGTGCATACACCACCAGTTCAGATGTTGAATTCGTTGTGCAGTCTTCAACCCACTGCCTTATATGAAGTGATTGGAAGGATGAACAATGTTGTAATATCCGTCTTTTAGCTGTCAGAAAGGCATGAAGAATCCATTTGTGCTGACCGTGCATTCTCTTTTAGGAAATAGATTGATAATTTAAAGAGCATGTACATCAGTATATATTAAGGAGAGTTCTGATGCAAAATTTATCGGGATCATTGACAAGACAGAGCTTCTCATAGTTAATTGAAAGGCAGGTCAGAGAGTGGAGATTCAACCTATACCATATAGGGTTATACTCCCGCTGAAGACTTAGGCTTGCACTTTGGGTATACTTCTTGATTTGGCTCTGAACTTAGATGCTCAGGTTTTGGCCGTGCCAAGCAGTCTGTTTGTACTGGCGTGGCTAGTGTGCCAACTATGCCTGTTCCTCGAGATGTCTGATCCGGCCACAGTTACGCATGCCTTAGTTACATTCTGTTTGGACTGCTGTAATGCACTCTACATGGGGCTGCCATTGAAAACTGTTAAGAAACTTCTGCTGGGCCAGAATGCTGGACCGAGGCTGGTTTCAGGGATCACATTACTCCCTTGTTACAACAGTTTCACTGGTTTCTGGTCTGTTTCCAAGCAAAGTATTAGTTATGACCTATGGAGCCTAATACAGTTGAGGCCAGGCTGACTGAAAGACTGTCTCCTCCTATATGAGCCTGCCACGGTTTAAAATTTTGTTTTGAAATTGGTTGGTGTTGCTTCTTTCTTTAATTGTTAGACTTTTTGTTCTTTTTCCAAGGTATATGTTTCTATTTTATGTTGAATTTTATATTTATTGTTGTTCCCCGTCTCGATCCAGAGGGAGAGGCGGGTTATAAATTATTATTATTATTATTATTATTATTATTATTATATTATGTTTTAATTCATATTTTATTTTTTAGTGCAAATTTTATTGTTAGCTATCTCAAATGCCATTCCTTGGGTATACAACATAAATAAATTAAATGAAGAAATAATAATAAATACAAAACAGACACTATTTCCTTCACAGTTTTTCAATAGCTCCAAATAAAAAACAAGTTCTTCATCATGGTCTCTATGCATCACACATATGGGCTCTGAGCCTATGCAGAGCCTCGCATTGGATACTTCCAATAGCTGAGGAAAAGTTTTTGGGTGGGAACCGAGCCCCCACTGCTACTGCACATGAGCTACTGGTTCCTGTCTGTTCTTCGTTGACCGCCATTGTGGCAGTACTCGCATGAAGGGACTTCTGTGATTTTGACAAATTTCTGAGGAAAATTCTTTATTCTTTATTCTCATTTTATCATTCTTATCCTTTTTGTTCCATTTTCTATTCGGTTTGATTTGGTTATTTTTGCGATCGTTGGTCGCATATTGCCCTATGGGCATATGGCTTTTTTTTAAAAAAAAAAATTATTTGCAGGGTCAATCAATCACTTTATTATCGGTCAACAGACCATATCACAAATTCAAATATACAGTTTTGTCAAAATTCACAGGACAGTACATGGAAATATCTTCATATAGCCATTGTAGTTGTATAACGAATGGCGAGATATACAAACTTTGAGACTTGGGTGGTAACAAGCTTATCTTTGCCCAGGAGAAGAAGAATAGATAAGAGTTTCTTTGGAGCAATCAGGGAGATCCTGAATAATTGGTCGCAACAGATCATTCCTAATCCCATTATAGAAATTGCAACTGAGGAGCACCTGTACGATTGTATCAGTCTCAGAATTGGTACATGGACAGAGTCTATTTTCCACTGGTATTTTTTTATATCTCCCCTCCAACATTTTGGAGGGGAGAGCATCAAACCTGGCCAGGGTAAATGCTTTCCTATATTTTGGGATAAAGAGCCACTCTAGATATGGGCATATGGCTGTAAAGGCACCATTTAGAAAGTGTGCGGTATGGGAGTAAGCTTCCTCCCACAGATGGACACTCACATCGTGTGGTCTGTCTCGGTGAAGGACATATTGTTGAGGCGTGTCATCACTGTATGTCCTTCACTAAGCAGACCCGTAAAAAAATAGTGGATAGACTGTGAGCTGACCTGAGGGGAAAGGCATTAAGGGCAGCTGATGCACCACGGAAGATTGGAGAACCGTGCAATGATAAAATGGATGGTTCTTCCACCTCAGCAAAGAGACAGTCATCCCCACCGCACAAACTGAATCACCAGTCAAAACAGTAGTGCCTATGGACACTAGGCGGCTTGACTTACCATCCATGCCTGGCCATTCTCTGACACGGCCTATGGCTAAAAAGATATCCAAAAAAGCCCAGACCCCAAAAGAAGGATCATGTCTCTGGCTCTCCGGCACGATGCCCAAGTTGAGTGCTGACGCCACTGCCCCAAGTCTCAGGCTCCAGTACAGCATCCACATCGAGTGCTGATACCGCCGCCTCTGTTGGATTTGCCCATACAAGACAAGCCTGTCAGTTCTATCTCAGAGAGTGAGATTAGAGACTTGACACCAACCAGGGCTGAGCCACAACAACTACCGATGGATAGAGAGGAGTGAGAAACTTTAGAGACACGTTGGCATATGCCTCCACCATGTTCCCCAGTGCATTCCTGTAGTTCATCAGCAAGTGGCTACAGAGAAAGGTCACACTCGCCTCACTCCGACTTGGATAGGCGGTATGAGTGAACTCTTCCCCTAGACACCCATATGACTGGAGTGACTGGGAATACTTCAAGCCTTATGATTACCTCCCTCATTGTGGCTATCAATATTGACACCATCGGCCTGCTGAAGATTTCTTCATGCCTCTGCCACTGCCTCCAGTATTGAGGAGTTTGTCTGTACCAGGTCCACCGTAGACATTAGTAACGCCACCCTCCACAGGTTCATGTGTTCCTTGGAGCATGCGCCCTCCAGCACCACCATCAGGACCCGCACTGGCACCATTACCAGAACCACCGGGTCACTCAAATCCACCACAAGACACCCCTCTGCTGTCAAGAGCAGTATCAGTCTATCCGGAGGAGGATTACCAGTTGGACTCACTCTCCATCTCTTTGGTGACACCATCTACACCGTCTCCAGACATTGCGGTAGGCTCACAGGAGCCATCTTCTCCTTCGGACGACATGGACCATTTTTCAGAACACATATTAAGGATGGCTCAATCCTTGGGGTTAGAAATGCAACAACCAGTTGAAAAGCTCAAGGACCCCATCTTTGACTTTCTGCACACTGCCCACGATGCTACAGACAGTGAAGCAAGTCTCTTGAACGTCCATAGCCCCGACGTTCAAGAGACTTGAATCCCTGTACTGTATGCAAGACAAAAAGGCGGAATTCTTATTTCAGCACCCCAAACTTAACTTGATTGTGGTTGAGTCCTCGCGGGGCAAGTCGCAGAGGATCCGTTCAGCTCCTGTGGACAAGGAGGGTAGAAGACTAGATCTGATGGATCATAGGATCTACTCCTCTAATCGACCTGAAAGACGTGTATTTCCATGTGTCCATCCAGCAGTTGAGACAATAGTTTTTGTGGTTCATGATCGGCATTCTGCCATTCCAGTTCACGGTCTTACCGTTCGGCCTCACCACAGCTCCTGGGGTCTTCACCAAGTGCATGTCCATGGTGTGTGCCCACCTCAGGCAGAGGAATATAAGAGTTTACCCATATATTGACGACTGGCTCTTGGTGGCAAAGACAAAGCATCAATTTCAGGAGGCAGTGGATGTCACTCTGCAGCTGCTGGATAGGCTGGGTCATTGTGTCAACCTCAAGAAATCCTCTCTAATGCCTCAGAGAAGGCTAGACTTCATCAGGATTACTCTGGATACCAGAGAGGGAAGAGCCTTTCTTCCTGAAGACAGGGCACAGACCTTAATTCACTTAGCCAGGAATGTTTGATCTCTCGGTATGGCTCAGGCTTGTACCTTACAGAAGCTCTTAGGTCTTATGTCGGCTACGACAGTGGTTGTTCAGTTTGCATGCCTTCGCATGAGGGCACTTCAGAACTGGTTCCTGAGGTTATTCGATATGCAAAGGGATGCCCGCAGGACTCGTCTAACCTTACCAGCATCCGTGAGATTGTCCCTAGCATGGTGGTCAGTGGAGAAAAATCTAGTAGGAGGACTGACTTTCATTCCATCAATGCCATCCAAGCTAGTCACGATGGATGTGTTGCTGATGGGATGGGGAGCACACTGTGATTCCAGCCTCATCCAAAGACAATGGACATCAAAGGAGGTAATGGAACATATCCATCTCCTCGATCTGCTTGCAGTGGAAAAGCCCTAAGAGCTTTTTCGGAATTGATAATGGGTCACCATATCCAAGTTGCGATAGACAAAACGACTGTAGTGTTCTATTTGAACAAACAGGGGCACAAGGTCCCTTCCGTTGATTTTTCTGACACTATGCATCTGGAACTTAGTGCGTAGAGAGAGATATCTTCTTGACTGCCATTCACGTGGCAGGAGAGGACAACATCATTGCAGATGCCCTCAGCAGGTCATCGAATTCCTTCCACAAGTGGCAATTGGATGCAGACATGTGCTGGAGGATATTTCATCGATGGGGGATCCCATCCATTGATCTTTTTGCTACCAAGGACAATGGTGTCTGCAAAATGTTTTGCAACAGAGCTGATGGGTGAAGGATGTTGCTAGGTGATGCGTTCGCGAGGACCTGGACGGGAGATCTCATGTATCTCTTCCCACCCCTACCTCTACTTATCAAGTTGATAGCGAAGATAGAGGTCGACGAGATGGACTGCATACTCATAGCCCCCTGGTGGTCCCGACAGCCATGGTTTGCCCCTCTCCTTCAGTTGTCGAGACGGAATTACTTATGCCTTCCATCGATACCGATGCTGTTAGCCAAGGAGTGGGGCAGAGTGAGGCATCTAAACCTAAAGACTCTGAACTTAACGGCATGGAGAATACAGCCATGAGCTTACCTATGTGCAGCCGGCTGCATAGATGTGAGCAAACTCAAGACTTACCTGTGTCTCTGTGGTGCATACTAGAATCGGCTAGAAAGCCTACTACAAAAAATAATCCTATGATTACAAATGGAAAAAAATCCTTGCTTTTGCTGAGCATGACCAATTTGACCCTATAGAAGGTCCTGTAGCGAAAGTACTAGAGTACCTGCTCCATCTTCAAAATGAGGCTCTTAAATTTTCTTCTGTTAAAGCTACCTCGCAGCCATTTCTGCCGCCCGCCCCTTGCTAGAGAGCCTTTCGTTATTTTCTCACCCCTTAGTAAAAAAAATTCTCCAGGGTTTGAGGAACATAGCGCCACCAACGAAGACCTTGGTGCCTGCATGGAGTTTGTCGGTAGTCCTTCAGGCCCTTACCAGGAAATGTTTTTGAACCACTGGCTACAGTGGATCTTAGAGTTCTATCAATGAAAGTGGTGTTTTTAGTTGATGTAACATCAGCTAGATGCTCAAGTGAACGTAGAACGCTATGAGTAGACCCTCCTTATTTGATATTTCATAAGGAGAAGGTTGTCCTGAGACTCGATATAATCTTTTGACCCAAGGTTATATTGGACTTTCATGTCACCCAAGACATTGTTCTCCCAACATTTTTTCCAGCACCTCAGGCTCCACAAGAGTCAACACTGCGAATGCTCGATGTGAGGAGAGCCCTGGCCTTCTATAAGGCAACTCCGCAACTCTTTGTGTGTTACAGACAACCATGTAAGGGGCTACCAGTCTCTTCTTAGAGACTGGTGCACTTTTCATGCAGACTATTCAGTTGGCTTATTCCCTAGCAGGACTCCAGCTATCGGATTCAATTAAAGCTCATTTGACCGGACCAATGGCTACTACAGTAGCATTTGGAAGAGGGATTGCAATTGACGACCTTTGTAAAGTGGCAACGTGGTCAACCCTGTCAACATTTGTTCAGCATTACAGGCTGTTTGTTTGCCAGAGTAGTTCTATCCGAGATTCTGAGATGAGACACCGACCCACCTTCAGGTATGTAAGCTCAGTAGTCGCCTAGATGTGTGATGCATAGAGACCACAATGAAGTCAGGTTGCTCACTTGTAACTGAAGTTCTTCAAGTGGTCATCTATGCATTCACACAACCCACCACCATCCCCGCTGTGGTGTCGGAATTTTTAATCAAGCACAGGTTTGTAGTGGGAGATACTACCCATTAGGCTAGAAGGGCCACAATGTCGGTCTCCTTTGGAAATGATAGTTGGGCGGGAACCCCACTATTATGATTTGAGCCTTGTTTAGGGTGGTACTAAATAAACCCAAATTAAAATAATTCTGTTTCAGTTTTCCACAAGGCACAAAAAAGCCTAATTTTATTGTACCCGTGCTCTTTTTTTTTTTTTGTGCTGAGTTAAATTCAGACTTTGTTTATCTGTTTGCTGTTTTTATATTTTATATTCTCCCTATAAGCCATAACCCACCCTCTATCAGGCACAGTGCCAGTTTTCTGCCCCAATCCCTGGCAAAGGTATACAGGTGTATCTGCACCATGACCTTCTGGGGAAAGGGAGGCAAAACAAGAGGAAGTCCAACCACCCCTGTTCCTCTGTTCTAGATAGGGATGGATGAACTCTCCTGCATCTTGTTCATGTATGCAGGACTCCCCCAGGTTGCCCACCCCCAGCTTGTGTGCGAGGCAAGCTGCCAGACGGTCCGCAGGCACCCAGCGAAAGTTTGCATCTTTCTTTTGTCCACGAACCACAATTTGCAGAAAATTCATGGCAGGTGTCCAAGGGGCTGAGCTGTCGAAAACTCACAGACCTCCACCCCAAAATCAGATTCTTCTGGCACTCCTAGTTCTAGATAGCACACTTTAGCCAAATGGTGTTGAAACATGTTAATCTCTTTTTTTCCAGATAAAAGAAAATAGCCTTGTTCACTCTAACAGACATTGATGGTAGCCCCACTTCAGCACGAAGAAGAGCAGCTGGGGTGCTAGGAGGAATGATAGAATGCTTCTTTGAAATTTATTCTGTATAACCTCCAGATAGTCTATTTTATTTTACCCAGTCCCCAAATTTCTGAACAATACAGAATTTGGCTAAAATCTTCTGCTTCAATATTTTCAATGTTGAGTACACCAAGTGGCCTCCCTGAGTTTGAAAGAAGGAATAACAAGCTTTTCTCAATCTAGAAATAGCCAAGGCAATAGCCTGTTTTTGTGCCTCCCGGGATAGATTCTCTGAGAAATGTATACCCAAATACTTGTATGATGGGCATTGTGTGACACAATGATTATCCAAGAACCATTTATATCTTTGGGGTCTTTTGCAAATACTTTGATTTTGGTGTATCGTAATTGATTTTAAGAAATTCAGCTTTATAATAAGTTCCCAGCCTTTTCAATACTTTACACATCCCTATCTGTAAAAGGGATAACAAGACCATATTATCTGCATATAAGAGAATGGAGGTCTTACGTAGTCCAACAGATGGGGGGAAGATTGAGAGGGAAGATAGATATTAATGTAGAAACTAACAAGCACTCCTGTCTTACTTTTCTAAGACTTGTGATCTTTTCAAGATAAGGTGCCCAGGGAGTTTCTGCACACCTGCATACTAGTATGGGTATAAAGCTCTTGAACTGGAATGAGAAGTCTCCTGTCAATGTTTGTGGCCTGCAGTTTATCCCATAGTCTAGTCCTGTTTACCAAATCAAATACTGATGAAAGAGCAACAAAAGCGGCAAAGATTGCTTTTGAGGGTCCAGGGACTAACTCAGAAGTTAGAAGTCAACAGAATAAAACACTGATCTATTGTACTGTATCCATTCCTAAAACCAGCTTGTTCAGGATGGATTATATGATTAGTCTTTGCCAAATCTAATAATCTATTAGTAAGAATTTAGAATAAAGTTAGGGGTGTGCATCGGATCGGATCCGATCCACGATCCGAATCCGATCCGACCCAAAATCGGGAAAATCCGATCCGATCCGATCCGATCCGGACAACCTCCGATCCGATCCGATCCGATCCGATGAGGTCCGATCCGGATCGGACGCCATTTTGAATGCTTTTTCCCATAGCCAAGTATTGTTTTACAAAAACGCCTATAACTTTTTCATTTTTAAAGATAGAAGGATGAAACTTGGGCACATTGTAGACTGGTTAGGGGTAGTTATCTGTGAGAAATTTCAGAAAGATTGGTGCATGCATTTTGTGGCAATTAATTTTTTAATAAATACCCAGGAATGCCTATAACTTTGTCATTTTTAAAGTTACACACATGAAACTTTGCCACATTGTAGGGGGTACCTTGGGACCTATGTGTGTGAAATTTCAGAAACGTAGGTGCTTGTCTTGTGTGGCAATTAATTTTTAGAAAAATGGGTAGTAGTGGGGTAAATACAGTTACGCCTCCCATTTTTTTATTTTTGAAGATACAAACAGGAAACTTGGGCACATTACAGGTACCACTTGCCTTGATATGTGTGTGAAATTTCAGAAACATTGGAGCTTTCCTTGTGTGGCAATTAATTTTTGAAACAATGAGGAAAGAAACACCTATAACTTTGTCATTTTTAAAGTTACACACATGAAACTTTGCCACATTGTAGGTGGTACCTTGGGACCCATGTGTGTGAAATTTCGGAAACGTAGGTGCTTGCCTTGTGTGGCAATTAATTTTTTAATAAATACCCAGGAATGCCTATAACTTTGTCATTTTTAAAGTTACACACATGAAACTTTGCCACATTGTAGGCGGTACCTTGGGACCTATGTGTGTGAAATTTCGGAAACGTAGGTGCTTGCCTTGTGTGGCAATTAATTTTAGAAAAATGGGTAGTGGTGGGGTAAATACAGTTACGCCTCCCACTTTTTTATTTTTGAAGATACAAACAGGAAACATGGGCACATTACAGGTACCACTTGGCTTGATATGTGTGTAAAATTTCAGACAGCTGGGTCCAGGCATGTGGTGGCAAGGTATTTTTGAAACAATGAGGAAAGAAACGCCTATAACTTTTTTATTTTAAAAGTTAGAAGTCTGAACATTGCTCACTTTGTAGATGGGTTAGGGGTAGATATGTGTCAGAAATTTCAGAATTATAGGTCCAGGCATTTGATGGCTATGGAATTTTTAAATTACATGTTTCAAAAAAAATTCTTTTTTTTTTTTCTGATTAATATTTTTATTAATTTTTCCAACAAACACATACACAAATAAACAATAATATAACATACAATAACATAAAACCAATTCCCCCCTCAACTACCCCCCGTGGTCCCCCCCCTTCCGAGACCGTCTCATTATCCTTCATCCTCTTTCCAAAATTCAAAAAAAAAAATTTCTTCAGAGGCCAGGTCTTCCCCTCCCGCTTCCCGCGAAGAAAAGGAAACACTCTCTCGTCTCGATCCCTTTGATCCTTGCTAGTAGTATCCATTACAGGGCTCGTGTCTGCTTTCACTTTGTACTCAAGCAGACACGAGCCCTGTAATGGATACTACCAAGGATCAAAGGGATCGAGACCAGAGTGATCCTTCCTTGCACGCATGGCTGCAAAACTCAGCTAGGCTCAGCCGTTCTGCTTGAAAAGTGAAAGTAGGAAAGGAAACACGAGCCCTGTAATGGATACTACTAGCAAGGATCAAAGGGATCGAGACGAGAGAGTGTTTCCTTTTCTTCGCGGGAAGCGGGAGGGGAAGACCTGGCCTCTGTAGAAATTTTTTTGAAACATGTAATTTAAAAATTCCATAGCCATCAAATGCCTGGACCTATAATTCTGAAATTTCTGACACATATCTACCCCTAACCCATCTACAAAGTGAGCAATGTTCAGACTTCTAACTTTTAAAATAAAAAAGTTATAGGTGTTTCTTTCCTCATTGTTTCAAAAATACCTTGCCACCACATGCCTGGACCCAGCTGTCTGAAATTTTACACACATATCAAGCCAAGTGGTACCTGTAATGTGCCCATGTTTCCTGTTTGTATCTTCAAAAATAAAAAAGTGGGAGGCGTAACTGTATTTACCCCACCACTACCCATTTTTCTAAAATTAATTGCCACACAAGGCAAGCACCTACGTTTCCGAAATTTCACACACATAGGTCCCAAGGTACCGCCTACAATGTGGCAAAGTTTCATGTGTGTAACTTTAAAAATGACAAAGTTATAGGCATTCCTGGGTATTTATTAAAAAATTAATTGCCACACAAGGCAAGCACCTACGTTTCTGAAATTTCACACACATGGGTCCCAAGGTACCACCTACAATGTGGCAAAGTTTCATGTGTGTAACTTTAAAAATGACAAAGTTATAGGTGTTTCTTTCCTCATTGTTTCAAAAATTAATTGCCACACAAGGAAAGCTCCAATGTTTCTGAAATTTCACACACATATCAAGGCAAGTGGTACCTGTAATGTGCCCAAGTTTCCTGTTTGTATCTTCAAAAATAAAAAAATGGGAGGCGTAACTGTATTTACCCCACTACTACCCATTTTTCTAAAAATTAATTGCCACACAAGACAAGCACCTACGTTTCTGAAATTTCACACACATAGGTCCCAAGGTACTCCCTACAATGTGGCAAAGTTTCATGTGTGTAACTTTAAAAATGACAAAGTTATAGGCATTCCTGGGTATTTATTAAAAAATTAATTGCCACAAAATGCATGCACCAATCTTTCTGAAATTTCTCACAGATAACTACCCCTAACCAGTCTACAATGTGCCCAAGTTTCATCCTTGTATCTTTAAAAATGAAAAAGTTATAGGCGTTTTTGTAAAACAATACTTGGCTATGGGAAAAAGCATTCAAAATGGCGTCCGATCCGGATTGGACATCTGGTCCGATCCGATCCGACCAGCCTCCGATCCGATCCGATCCGATCCGACCCCCCAGGTCCGATTCCGATCCGCTATCCGATCCAATCCGGGGGGTCAGTGCACATCCCTAAATAAAGTTTAGAATAAATATCTAATCAACTAATAGGTCTATAGTTCCTGGGGTTTGTTTTATCATCTTTTTTGAAAATAGGAAACAAAATACCACTTTTCCATCCCTGTGTCGTCCAACCTGAAGAGTTAAGAAAGGAGAACAGTCTTGCTAGAATAAGAGCCCACCAATCTGAATTTGCTTTAAATAATTGTGGCGGTGTCATATCTTCACCTGGGGCTTTGCCACTGTTCAGATGAGAAATCAGTCTTTTGATTTCTTTTGCTGTTACAGGGGTCCATTCTGGGGCATCTTTCTCCTCTACATAAGGCCTCTCTTCTAACTCATCAATGATAGCTTGAAAATTATCAGTCCACATAATTGGTGAAAGTTGGGCTTCAGAGATAATTCATACTTCTCTGAGACCTGATGAAACCATTTCCCAAAACATGTGCTCTTTTTTCTGGAGACGAGCCAATCCCAGTTCATGCTATAGATATTTAATAGGGATGTGCAGCGGATTGGATCGGATCCACAATCCGGATCCAATCCGCCCAAACTTCAGATAAAAATGATCCGATCCAATCAGCCATCCAATCCTATCCAATCTGAAGGGACCCGATCCGGATCGGAAAAAAACGGAATGCTTTTTCTCATAGTCTAGTATTGTGTTACAAAAACGCCTATAACTTTTTCATTTTTAAAGATAGAAGGATGAAATTTGGGCACTTTGTAGATGGGCTAGGGCTAGTTATCTGTGAGAAATATCAGAAAGATTGGTGCAGGCATTTTGTGGCAATTAATTTTTTAATTACAAACCAGGAATGCCTATAACTTTTTCATTTTTAACGTTCCACACATAAAACTTTGCCACATTGCAGGTGGTATGTTGGGACTTGAAGCTATGCTTCTGAAATTTCTCCACATTAGACATACCACTTTGGTTCACATGTGTGATAAATTTCAGAAGCATAGATTCAAGCGTGTAGTGGCAAGATATTTTTGAAAAAGAGGAAAGAAATGCCTATAACTTTTTTATTTTAAAAGTTAGAAGTCTGAAAGTTGCTCACTTTGTAGATGGGTTAAGGGTAGTTATCTGTCAGAAATTTCAGAAAGATAGGTCCAGGCATTTGGTGGCTATGATTTTTTTAGATGAAAAGTTACAACAACACGGAGTTTTGACAGATAAAAGAGGGAGGGGAGGAGGGGGAGGGGGTGCAATTGACAGCTGAAGCCTCTGTGGAAAAACTTCTGTAAGGTGAGGCAGACAAACACTCCTGAGGCTTAGCTAATGACACCACACCTTTTTTGCAACAGTTCTCCCCGCCATAGCTTAATTAATTTCGAACCTGTTCAGACAACATGCTAAACCATGGTTAGGCTTCTAACACTTTTGCAGCAAATGGTTAGTGAGTGTGTTTAAATTGTGGTTATGTAGCCACCGTGCTTAGGAATGGTTTGCACAATATGCTAAGCCATAATATTTAGTTCAAAATGCTTAACCACTGTGGCTTAGCATATCATGTGAACCATGACTTAACGTGTCATGTGAACCATTCCTAACCATGGTGACTGCATAACTATGGTTTAAACATGCTCGCTAACCATTTACTTCAAAAAGGTTAGCAGCCTAACTATGGCTAAGCATGTTGTCTCTACAGGCCCTTTATGAAGTGAGGTGACGAGGCTTTTTCTTGCTTTTTTTTTTTTTAATGCAACACTTCTTTAAAAATCCAATGCCTGCTGGAAATGCCAAGAGGTACTCTGCATGCAGCATTCCCAGCATTTCCTGGAACATGACATCACATAGTTCTAACTCTCATTTTCGTATAATCTGCTGCCCTCAGCTATGTAGGAGAAGTTAAAAGAGGAAGGAGAAAAAGAAGCTAGCAGAGGGCAACAGTTCCAGTTTGGCCCATAAAACCAGATGCTATGCAAAATGCCAGTATTTCAGAGGGAGTTCATTCCACAGTTTCCCTTCCCTCTGCAAACTTTCTTTGCAAGCAATCTCCCAGCAGTGGGCATGTAAGAGTAGAAAGGTAGAGAGAGGGAAAAAGAGAGAGAGAGAGAGAGAGAGAGAGAGAGAGGGAGAGGGAGAACTGAGCAGACTGTAAAAGGAAAGATGGCAGTGTCTCCTATAGTTTAAACAGCTGGTATCTTCTACAACCCCAGTTGGTCTGCTAAGGGAGTGATTCCTATTGTCTCCTATCACTGGAAGAGTACTCAGCTCAGAAGGAGGAAGCAGGCATGTTTTAAGGCAGATGATGTCACTGGAGTAGTTCATAAGCTTTGGGGCACTGCTCAGAAGATTTAGGGCTTTTGATGTGCCCTTGGTAATACTGCCCATAGTGTCCTCCCAACAGAAGCAATTTTTCAAAAAATCCTAGAATGTTGGTAGAGCAGGATCATGCATGTGGTTCAATTAAAGGTAAAAACAGAATGAAATGGAAGCCATGTACATAAAGTTGAATATTGAACAGCTGAAAACTCTGAAAAAAGCAGTGACGCTGATAATGTGGATAACAGTTGTACACACACAGGCTCTTTTCTGAACTTTAGTTACGTGTACATAGAACAGAGGCAGTGTAAATAGACCAGAGGCAGAGATTCCCTTGCTCTGATCCTGCTCTATGCGATCCTTCTATGTGCATTAATATTTTGTCATCCTAGATTGAATGTGTAAAAAGCTCTAGCACTGTTATCTTTGTCCTTTGTAACAAATGAATAAAGAGAGATTATTTATTATGCAAGGCATAATAAAAGCATAATTTAGATGAAGCCCTTATTTGTTTGCCCTTCTCCCCATTTAGACAGAAACTGTCAACAGCCCCCGACAGTTACCAATGCTGATATCATGGATGGTAGAGCACACATCTATCCGCCTGGCCACCAAGTGCATTATCAATGTCATGAAGGTTTTGAAATGCCTGGATCAGCCACTATAACATGTGAAAATAAGAAGTGGTCACAACCACCAAGGTGTGAAGGTAAGAATTTGTAATTTCAAAGATGTATTCCAGATCCTCTTGCTTAGTGCCAAAGGTAAGCCCAGAGAATACAAAGAGAGAGCAGGCAACTAGACCAATGCATAGCTCAAGCACAGTTGTAATTTCTGATTTGAAACTGGAGGCACACTTCAATATTTCATCCAAAAAGGTTGATTTTTAAAATTGTGATCATGAGAACTACCTTTATCTGCCCGGGGAGGGGGTCTTCCCCAGTGTTCCTGTCTCTGCATTGGGGGTGGCTGAATAATTGAATTGCACTTTTAGTTGAGATACCCACCTCCAGCACAGCCTGACTCCAAGGAGACAAGGTCAGAGCAATTCATATTGGCAGCCTCTTCTGTGTCTCTCTCTGTGTGTGTACTATTTTGGGTTTTAATCATTACATTAATTGATTTTCTTGAATGTGACAGCTGTTCACTTCCATGATGCTGGTGTGCCATCGGACACTTTTTAAGAATAACAAGTATAGACAATGGATTATGCAGGCTTACCTAGAAATCTATGAAATTACATAACATGTAATAATTGAGTATGTACACCCACTTTTCCCAACCTTGCATTCTCCAGATGTGTTGGACTACAACACCCATCTTTCTCAACCCCTGTTGTCTGGCTGAGGATGATGGGAGTTGAAGTTCAAAGGGTGTCAAGTCAAGAAAGGCTGAAATACATTATTCTTTACCTTCTACAAGCCAAATTAGGCAATCTATTAAATGCATGACTGCAGGTGCAGTCATGGTAGCATGGCCAGTTACAAAATAGCAAAAACCTACATGCCAACAATAAATAAAAAATGGATCCCTGTAGAGTTGCATGACTTTTACATGGCATCTGCTCAAAATCATCAAATTAAACTTAAATGTTCGATGAAGGGCATTCTTTCATCAGCAGTGTTGAAGTAAGAGTCATCTTCCAGTCTAATCATATTCTTTTAAGTTGAATGGAGGGAGGAGCACCATTTTGTCTTTCACCCCTGTAGCAAAATGACTTGGTGCAGCCCTGCCTTTGCAGAAAGCAGTGGCCATTTTAGGTCCCTCAGAATGCATTGCCCAATGTTGTGCCACCATCTACTAAGGATGGTAGCCGAGCATCTCCTATACAGAAGCACCACTAGGGTTGACTAGCTCTAGTGATGGCAGGAAGGAGCAGGAGAGCCCTACAGGCAAGGGCACCACACTGTGGATGGCAGGTCTAAAAGGTTAGTGGAGCTGGTGGTTGTGTGACCTTTCTTTATTACAGTTCAGACCAATCCTTCCCTAATCCAGTCCATTGTATTCTGTGTCATTGTTTTTTTATTATTGCTGCTGTTTGTGTCTGCCTTGAGTCTAATCTATATTGCTACCCTTCAGTCCCAGCCCTCTCAGTTCCTGCCCAAATAACATTTGATGCAATTTCACTAATATTTGTAGGTCTTTAAATATAGTATAGTATGTGTCTGCCTGTGTCTGTATTCTTTGCTGAGTGTATATCCCTACCTATAAAGCGGAAAGTATGTGTGTGCAATGTATGTCCAGAAATGTTTACCCACTTCCAGATGAGTTAGAAACTTGAAATTTGGTATGCTGATAGGTCTGGTTGCACAAAGTACCAGAAAAATATAAAAACACAAAATTTTGGGTTTTAAGTACTTTTAAAGAATTTAATTTAAAAAATCTAGGCTTATGCCTACAACTCCCAGCATGCCTTGGGTGGGAGGCCAGACTTACCAGCCTTCGGGGGCCATTGTGAGTGCACAGATGGGTGGCTGCTGCATTCCTTTCACACCCCCGACTCCTGAGGTCAGTCTCGAGTAGTCAACCCAATTCCACATAAAAGGAAACAACCCACATAAATGGGCTGCATCCATTTGTGGTGGCTTCTCCCACCCGGCATACATACTTTTAAAATCATAACTAGATACCACAGCATGACTTTGAGAGGCTGAACTCTGAACATGCTCAAAGGCATCCCTTCTTGATATTGCTGTTTTCTGAGAGTCTGGGGGAAATGCATGTGTGACCTTCACCTTTAAGAGGGAGGAAGGGGAAGCACTCTGTGCATGCCCAGAAATAGGTCCAATGAAGAGGGCAAGGGCCCAGCCCTGGCCCTTCTGTACAGGCTCCTGAAGACAAGAAGTGCAGGCCGAGACAGACCCAGCAGGATTTAGCCAGAGCTGGGCATGTCCACTGACAGCCACTTACCTCCCCTCCTTGGTGATGCTACTCCTTGATGCTCTATCGATGAGCAGCATCGACAACAAGAGGAGGGAAGCGCCTCTCAGAGGACTTGGGCACCTGCAGGATGCCGGAAGCATGCTGGGAGTTGTAGTACTGGCATGTAGAGCGGCTGATTTTAAATAAAGCATGGGTTAGTAAGCCAGGTCACTATGTGCAAGCCAGGTCACTATCTCTCAATCCTAACTCACTGTCTTTGTTCTCCTTCTACCTGACTTTCCCCAACTGCCACTTACCCAGCCCACCATTCCATTCTAGCCTCAGCTATATCAGTCATTCCTCCATTCACTCTTCTGTTTCAATGGTATAGTCAGGCTTTTACATAAAAATCATAAACTTTATTCAGTAATTCCTGCATCTTTCTTGGAGTGTTGTGGTTTAGTTATGACAAAAAAACAAACAAACTGCAGCATAAAAAATCTCATCAGGTTAAAAGGCATTGGATTTTTTTTTTAAAAAAAAACCCACTTGGCACTGGAAAGCCATTAATGCAGTCACTAGGCTAGCCTGCCTGGGAAAAAGAAATCCATAAGCAGGGTGCCACAACTAATAAGGCCCATTCTCCAGTTGTCTCCTACCATAGCTCAGTTTGTTTTCAAAGACTAACACATTATTCAGGGACCTAGGCTTATGCCTACAGCTCCCAGAATGCCTTATGCAGAAGGGAAAACTTATCAGGCTTTGGCAGCCATTATCTGGTAGTGGCTCGCCCTCCAGGGCCTGAAGGGAAAGCGCTTGGGGCCAGCTGCCTCTGTCACTGGGCCCCATCAAGAGCAGGAGGGGAGGAGTGTGCAGCTCTGGGCCCATTACCAACAGCAACCAAGCTAACAGTCAATCAGTCTGTGGGCCAGCTCCCTCATGGCCTATCTATGGGCACAGATTGAACAGTGCAGTGTGGACTGGCTCAGCCAGTCTTCACTTCCCATGAGTCTCAGTGGAAGGACTCCCATTGGGCAAGTCAGGCACTGCGGTGAAAGGCATGCCAGGAGTTTTATTATATTATATTTTAGCATCCTGGGAACCTGGGGCTTTGCAATATTTTAGCATCCTGAGAACCTGTTTCTTCCCTTTTTTTGTCCTGATTTGGATGCTCTCCCCCTTTTGGTTTTTAGGATCTACGATGAACTGCCAATGGAGTAGGATTTGTGTGTGTGTGTGTGTGTGAGAGGAGGTGGGGTGATTGCGAGGGTAGCAGCTGGGTGGGAAAGTTTAAACCTTCCCTACCTGCACACAGCAGTCTTAGCAAGGACCTGCTGCATGCTGGGTATTTAATGGCGTGTGTGATTTAGCACTAAGATTTCAAGCTGAGGGAACTGCCCATCCAAACCAATGAAGCTGGTTCTGAGGCAAATATACTTGTTGCACACAACCCAAATTGATGGATATTGCTTTGCGGGAAAGTGCATTTTCAGGATTTCTTTCCAATAACATTTTCTCTACTATTTCAGATGCAAGATGTCTTCCTCCACCTTCTGTTCCTAATAGTCAGATTTATGGCACAATAAAGCAGAGTTATTTGCCTTTTGAGAAAGTGAAGTATCGTTGCACCCATCTATACAGTCTTTCTGGACCTCCTGAAGCAATGTGTTTGAACAAACAATGGACAAATGTACCAAGATGCATAGGTATTTCATGTTCATATCTTTAAATATTTCACAGGATGTTATGCTGTGTTGTAGCACCCTAACCTAGATGCATTGTAGTCGAGATGCTCCCATATTGAGTTCACTGGTGGTGCCACTTCTGCACAGCTGTAAAACTGTTCAAACAGGAAAATGGTGTTTAAAGCAAAGTGGAACCACTGCCAGTGACTCCTGAATTGCTAAAACTGTAAGCTCCCCTCCCTCAAAAGTGCCCTTAGTGCCTTGAGCATTTCTCGACCCTGCTGCGTTTTCTGCCTTCCCCACCCCTTTCCCACATCCCCACATAAGTGTCAAAAATATTCTGAAAATAATTTTCAGCCTGGCCCTGGCAGTAAGCCAAAGGCTTCTAGGAAGTTCTGGGCAGAGGTTCCAGGCTTGAGGAGCAAAACAGGAGAATGGACAGAAGTGATGAAGGAAGGAGAAGACCTTCAGTTCTAAGCTTCTCTAGAGTCTATTGTTAAAAGTTAGACTCTATTAGGTGCTCTGCTATGTATTGATAGGACTTTTCAGAAACTGTCAAGAATAGGAAAAATTCTGATAGTGAACAGGTGAGCAAAATGTAGTCCTCCTGCCATGGGATCCCATCCATGCAAAAACTACTGCTATTGATTTAACTATTGGTCTATTTGAGCTACCAAGAAAGTGTTGAAGAAATACCATCCACACCTGAGAGACAATGGGAATGACGAGTTATTAATGGTTTGTTATCCATCAGTTACACATAGCTCATTAAACAAACAATTATTTTTGTTTATTTTAAAAGCAAGATTTTTCAAGTTGTTACATGCTTATTTTCCTATTGTATGAAGTTGAATATCCTTACAGAGATATGTCTGAGCACTTCAGTAATTGAAAGCACAACAGGTGTCATCTAACAGATAATTTCTCTAATTTAATGTATCACTATAGATAATGAAGGAAAATGTGATCGCCCACCTGGTATAGAAAATGGAGATATCCGGAACATTCCCAAACGAGAATATTTGCCAGACGAATGGGTGCGATATCAATGCCAAAGTTTCTACATAATGGAAGGATCTGATATCGTACGATGTGTCGATGGTCATTGGACAGACACACCAAGATGCATAGGTATGAGAAACAGCTATAATTCTTCACTTTTTATTCTATTTCGGATTTAATTTTTTTATTGTTTCTGAACACTAATAGACTTAAAAACAAACAAACATTACAAACATGAAAAATGAACAAAAACATACATTAAAATGGACTCCCAATTTTCTCCACCACAAAGATGTATAACTCTATTTTCTCCTGCACAAAAGCAATTAGCAAAAATCCCCACCCCCCGCTAAAACAAATTTGCATCAATTTTTCCTATTTCTTTTAAGTAGGACTTATCAGTTGAATTCACAGATAGACCACTCAGTTTATAAAAGATTTACACATAGATATTATCTTTTTTTTCATTATTAGCATAATTAATTTTTCCCCAGCTCCCTCCCCTCTCTCCCTGTTCCCATACCATCATCCAATCATCTTATTCTTTTAAGTATCATTGAGCTTATTCTATTGATATATATATATCTATATATATAGATATATATATATAAGCTTCCACAATTTATCTCCAGCTAAACATCCCTTAAATCCAAACAAGAAAGATATTCCAGCTTCAATCCCTTCTTTTCCTTCTTTCTCTTTTTTTTCTCTTTTTCTTTTTGCGAATCTCTAGTCCATAATCAAATGTCCTTCTTCATTTATCCAGCTGAGTCATGAGGCATCATTATATGTCTTAGCCAGCCTCAAAAGGGAGTCTTTTTTAAGCTTTTCAGACATTTCTTTTGGTTTTCTCACCGAACTCCACTTACAATTCCTGCCCTTGACAGCAAGGCTCAAACCCTCTCGTCTATCCCATTGAAGAATCCTCTTCTGCTGCTTTGCTTTTTTCATATGACCCCATTCATAACTCTTCCTTTTGAACGCAAAGCCCCCCCCACCTCTCGGGGCCTCTCGCCTGAGGATCCTCTGCTTCCCGCTTGCTGTCAGTGACACAAAAGCTTCCTTTTCACTCGATACTCCTTTACAGATCTCTTTCAAAGTAATCGTCTCCCCATCCTTCCCGGTGCCTTTAGTACCCGCAATGCCTTTGACGCCGTTGATCATTTGTATTGTAGTAATGTCCAAATTTTTTCCTTCTTGAATCTTTTCTCATTCTATTACTTTGGTTTCTTCCTTGATAGTTTTTCCCAGGATTAATTTCCTGTTTAGCTGCAATCTGATCCAGTTTGTTACAAATTTGTTGAGAAAACTTTAGCATTTGTATTTTTACTTGCTCTATTCTGGCCATTTTTCCAACAAGGTCATTTTTTCCCCTAGAATTTCCCATTACAAAGGCTGTTATATCTCTATGACCTTATAGCTCTATGGCCGCCTTAACTGGCACTCCTGTTGCTGTCAGAGCGGAAGAGGCAATTCTTTATCTCCAAACCTCAACTACACTTTCGTCTTGCAGACGGAGAGAAAAAATCCTTTTTAATTCATATGTAAATCCTTCATCCAAAGATATACATCTATAATTCCCTTCAAAGTTCTTGTTTAATCCTTTTATATTCTTTCTTACACGGAAAGTGAGATAACTCACCCAAATGATGATGCAGGAAGCTTTGTTTTTCTTTGTTTCGTGCTGGCTTAGTTGTTTATTCAGTTGGTTTTGTCGCAGTGAAAGTCCCCCATCATCCGTAACTGTCGTTAGTTAATTTCATTGATAAGCTTTCTTGGGGAATGGGTGTCGGCAGATCTTGTGCCCTATTCGGGTTACAGAGCGATTTGTGAGCGTTGGAAGCCTTGATCTCGACCCCTCCCCGCTGTCTCTCTGTCGAAGTTTTCACCTCGGCTTCTTTACCGCTTCAGAGGGTTAATGAGATAACTTACGGCATGATCCTTGCTTTCCCCTTTGATCTGGGGCAGTTAATTCCATCTGGCAGGCGCTCAGACGGTATCCAGATCGTTCTGTCCTGCTCAGCTAAAAGCCAGGCATGTTAATCTGCCATTAACTCACCGGAAGTCCCACTTTTTATTCTGTTGAAGAATATTGTATATCAATTTGATATTCATGTCATGATTGTTGTGTCAGTTGAGATTTTTTTTTACATGGTACTGGATTATTATAAACTATTAATTCCTGGGTTTTTTGGGAGCCAGAAGCTGCCCTACCATGAGGAAAAGTGAGGCATCTGCCACAAAAGGGATTATCCTGTGGCAAAATGAATGAGAGCTGTGTGTCAAAATGATGTACAGTTGTCATTCATCAAAATGAGTGAGAGCTGTGTAAGAGCTCTGGTTCTGAACAAATCCTTTCCCCCCTGCCAGATTACCTTTCCACTGAATGGTCATTCCATGGATTTGCTCCACCAGTAAGCAGCCACAGTGTTGCTGAATGTTATGTGGCGTCAGTCAGTTGTTCCATCAGTGAGATGAGTGCTGGAAGAAAGAACTCGTAGGTTCTCAATGTTCACATTCTGGCTATTATATAAAAAGAGATCTTTCTCAATTGTGTAATATGTGTATAAAAATTAATTGATTTTCAATTGAGATATGTGACCCCGTTCTGGAGCCCACATTCTCCTTACTACTATATGACCTAAACCACAAATAAAGGGGCACCATCATCAGTGTTTCTTCTAATAGCAAACTCGAATGTTGATTTCCATCTATTTGGAAGCTAATTAGACATACCCAGAAATAAGAGAGCAGAAGTATATATCTGTAAATTAAAAGAATGTTTTAAAAACGGGGTTGCCCAACATACACCTATGAAGTCCCAGGACTTTTTGAATATTGATTATAGTTGAACATTTGTGTACGTTTATGTATTTGTGTATGTGTTTGTGGAAAGAGAGAGACGGAAAAAAACTGACTAAAGTAGGAGGAGTGGGCAATTCACAGCCTGTAGGCCACGTGTACATCCCACCGCCCCCTCATGCCACCAAATGTGCTGCTGAAAATTGGTGAGGTGGCAAAAAAGCTGCATTTTCCTTTACAATAAGGTGCACATTGCCCATGTGCCTTGTTTTAAAAGAAAACAGCATCTTTTTTTCTGCCCTGTGCTGTCAAATTTCAGCAGCAAATTTGGTGGTGTGGCTGTAGAAATTTCCACAGTGCCAGAGGAGTAAAGCCCCATTGGCTTCTGTGTGGAAGGGGGAATTGGCCCCCAGACCACTCAAAATTACCCTGGGATGAATGGAACCTGAGTTGGGCAGACTGAATGAGTCTGTAAATTAAGTCTATGGCTGTGACATGGAATGTTAAGGTATCAGTTAAGAAGAGAGAAAAAGGGAAACAATGAGTAGAAAAGAGAAGATGTTGACCTGCTCAAATCTTGAACGGCTTTAGTCTATTGCATCATAAGCTTTCCATACTTAACTTATAAAGTCTTTTTGTCAAATCAACTCTTCAGGGTGAAATTAATCTCTAAAATAAATGACTTGTGCCTTCCTGCAGTTCCTTGTACAGCAACTGAAGAAGATATGAGAAATAACAATATAAGGCTGAAGTGGACAAATACTGAAAAACTGTATTCAGAATCTGGAGATAAAATGGAATTTATCTGTCGAAGGGGTTATCGGTACGATCCAGCCTCCCCTCCATTGAGAGCAACATGTATAGAAGGCAAACTGGAATATCCCAGATGTACGTATAGTGTTATTCAATTGCATGCATATGCTGAGATCCTTCTTAACCGTTAGGAAATTATGTGCATCAAAAAGAGGTATGACTGTCTTTGAGATTATATGGTCTGTGTCCATATCCAGCTGTGGCTAAAGCAGACTCAGTGCTAGAGCAAATTATGGGGGCAATCCCAAAGGAAGGCAACAGTAAAGCAAATGGTCAAGCACAAAGGTTTCAGTCCCGTCTGGGAGTAGTCAAGATCCAAGCAAAGGCCAAAGCACAGTTAAGCAGTCAAATACAATACATAGTCCAGAAGCAGAGTTCAGCAGGAGTCCAAAGGTCTGTAGCACCAAAAGTCACTCTCAAGGCAAGGTCCAGAAAACAAATTAGAATACACTGCAGCTGATAGAACGACTTTGTCCCAGTACTGAATGCCTTCAGAGCCAGAGCTTCTTGAGTCCTACCCACAGCTCAGCTGCAGGGTGCTAAGGTCTTCTGCTAAATGTAGGGTTGCCATATTCTGGATCCACAAAACCAGAACAATTTTTTGGGGGGGAGGGGGGCTAGGATTTTTAAAAAATTGAGCAATATGTAAAGGTCAAGGGAAAGGAAGAAAGCTGTCTAAGCTTTAGTTATGTAACAGCGCAATCCTATGCGTGTCTACTCAGAAATAAATCCTATTGAGGTAAATAGGACTTATTCCCAGGTAAGTATGTATAGGATTGCAGCCTAAAGTATTTAAACACCTGCAAACAAATAGGCAAAGAACAATTTAAGCAATCAAACAGAAAAAAATGACACTAAATTACATTTCTCCACTAGTTCTCAAAAGCTAGAGGAGAATTCAATATGAGACTTACCCCCATCCTGACGTATTTACTATACTTGATCCAGGAAGCCAGCCAACTCCCTTATCTAAGAATGTCCGGGAAAAATGCCAGGCCTTACTTGTTTAAAGGGTTTTATTTGCAGTTTGAGAATCCAATTACAAATCGCCAGGGTCATGCCAATAGTTCCATCAGTCCAGTTGTCGCAGCCGAAGGTCAAACCAGGTTTCCAAATTCCAAGGTCCAAAGCAACAGTCAGCCGGGTGTTCAGTCCACGGGTTCTGATCCGAGATCACATAGGACGTCAAGAGCCAAAAACATCAGTTGTTCTCAACAAATCTTAGCTACTGCCTCCTTCCCCTTATATACTCCGTTTGAGCCTGTTCACAGCTGCATGCCATTCCTTCGTTATCTTACTTAAGGCTTGCGTCAGCTGTGCTCTGTTTTCTCAGTCTCATGCTTCACCTTGTGGGCTTAGCTTTCTCCGCCTGTTTGAGCTGCCGCCTTTGCTGGGGAGTTACTGGACAAACTCCTTTAGGCCCCGAGTCTTCCTCATTAGAAACAGGGGGTGGGAGAGGGTGGCTTTCCTGGGGCTCTTCTGAGGACCCTCCCTGCTGTTCCTCCTCCTCCAGTAAGTCCTGGGGAATGGGTAAAGCTGCAGTTTCTGCCTCTTCTTCCTCCTCAGAGGAAGATTCTTCAGCCTGCCTCATGACACATCCCAATCACCCAAGTAGTTACCATAGGATATTAATATTAAAAGATATTGTTTAACCCCAAAGTAGCCATCTACTTCGTGTTCAAGTGGTGGCTCTAGCAGAATATGTACTGTTCGGTGCCACTAGATGAAGAGATCATAATGAATTGTAAATAATAGTAACAATAATAATGCTGATTTTCTTAGACATATTTAAAAGATAACACTCCCTCCCCTCCCCCACGGACCCCAAATTAAACTTAAGGCATGATCCAACCAAAGTTAAGCACTTTTACGGCTGCCTACCTACCTGGGAGTAAGACTCATTGAACACAGTGGGGCTTATGTTTGAGCAAATATGCATAGGGTTCTGCGATCTCATTGGTTTCAATGGAATGTTAAATGCCTGCTTTCCCCTGCACATTTACCTGGAAGCAAGCCCCACTGCAGACAATGGGACTTATTGCATGTCTACTCAGAAGTAAGTCCCAGTGAGTTCTGTGGAAATTACTTCTAATTAAACATGCATAAGTTTAGGTAGCTAAAAGTGTTTAATAGTAGCTGGATTGTGCCATTATGCATATGTTTTTTGTTTTTCTTTTTAAAATCCAGATGAAAATCTCCTTTACTGTATTTTATTCAGTTAAAATGAAAGTCTGCTTTTGTGCTTTGTTGCAAAGTAAAGTTTTTGCAACAACTGTAAATCCAGACATCTTAAATTGACTGCAATTTACTTCCAAGTAACAGATTTGAGGCTTACAACTCAAATCTAAGGAGGTGGGTTTTTGACCCCAGATTTTTTTCCGGAGGGACTTTTCTTTCTCCCCTCCCTCCTTTCTTCTCCTTCCCCCCTTATCCCCCCACTCCCTCCCTCGCACACCCCACAAAACTATTTTCCTTCCCCCATAAACAGCCCAGGGCTCTGCCCGGAGCTTACCTCAAAGCTCTGGCTGCAACCAGCCAAGCTATCAAACTCCTTTGCAGTGCATGGGACTCTCATGCAACCTGAGGAAGAGAGCAAGCCCGCCTTTCCCTGCTGTTCTTCTTCTTCTACACAGAGTGACTCATCTGGGCCTGTGGAGCAGCAGCGGCATTCTGGAAAAGGCGGCAGATGGATCCGTCTTTTTCTCTGCTGCTGCAGCTCTGCTAAGCAGGCTCAAAGCACCATTTTGGGGGTCTGAATTACTCGGACTCTGAATCCGGGATTCTTTACCAATCGGCCGGGACATTTTGGAATTGATTGAAATCCAGGACAATCCCAGTTTTCCGGGACGTATGGCAACCCTAGCTAAATGTCTTACTCAGGAGGAGGTCCTTGCTGCCGAGGAGTCTTCCTTTGTAATTGAGAACTTCTTCTCAAAGATGACAATGCTCTCGGGGGCTAGGTGGTCGCTCAGCCTCCACCTCAGAGGTGGAACTTATCTCCTACAGGCGATAGACTAGTGGTGATCTCCAATGAGGGCCCAGGCTCCCCCAGATCTCCAGACATAGGTGGCTCTTTGGTGTTGTCTGTGCTGGAGGATTCTATCAGTATGGGACTTGAGCGCCACCTTGTGGTCTACGACACATCACTGGACCAGAACCATTAAGAAGCCTAGTTAAGCCTGAAGGCCTTGGTTTGCCTTACACCAAAGTGGTCTTATCATTTTCTCTCTGCATTGCCCTTTGGCTCAGGCCTGGGTTTTTTCCCCCTTGGGTTTATTGTTGTTGTCCTACTCCTGTGTGAGTATTGTTTATGGTCTCGCTTTCTACTTTGTTTTAAAAAAAGAAAGGAAGAAAGTGTGGCTTTGCCTCTCTGTCTGTGTTTTCCTGCTTTTTTCCAGCTCTTCTATAGCTGCTCTGGTAGGACCTGGTAAGGGGGGGGGGGGTGCGGCTTCTGACAGAGGCCCAGCCTTTTCCATCTCCTTGGCTTCTCGTCGTGCCTGCAGGCTCATTAGAGGGGAAGAGAATTTTTCCGAGGAGGAAGGCAGAGCTTCCATAAGGGACCTAAAACGTTTTTTCTGCCCATTCCGTCCTAAGGTTGTGTCTCAATTTTCATTGCCAACAAGAATTGGTCCTTCTGTCCTTCTCCCGTTCACCTATCAGAGAAAGCCTGCCACTCTTTAGATGTGCACAGGGTGGTAAAGTTGTAGATTTCTAGGACCGGCCTTTTAGACAAACTGACTCACTTTTTTGGTCCCTCCTCTCTAGGGAAGAAGGTTTCTTCCTCTACCTTGAGTAAATGGACAAAAGATTGTGTTATGCTGGCCTACTTCTCCTTGAAGCTTCCTCCCCGAAGAAGTGGCCTACTCTACTAGAGCAGTGGCCGCTTCAGCACCATTTTCTCTGAAATTTCTTTTGGAAATTTGCAGAGTGGCTACTTGGTCCACTCCTAATACCTTTCCCAGGCATTATAAGGTGGACCTATATGCTTCTGCTGAGGCATCATTTGGAAGGTGTGTGCTGCAGCATGTTCCTTCCTCAGCATTAGGCAGCCCTGTATTTTGAGTATTGCCTGCCCTGCACGGGTCAGCTTTTGTACATCCCCTACTGACAGAATCCTCAAGTACAGAGAATAGACCGTTTGGTCTCTTCCCTTAGTAAAAGGTATTTCTCTGTGCTTGATTGGATTCCATCAGAGCCACTCCCTACTTTTTGATGGGTTGATTTTTTACAGGGCTGCTCTCTTCAAGTATTCCCAGAAGATTTTTCATAGGGATATTTTTTTTTCTAAAGGTTGTTAAAATAATAATAATAATAATAATAATAATAATAATATATAATTTATAACCCGCCTCTCCCTACGGATCGAGGCGGGGAACACAATACACATACAAGCATGACAAAGTTAAAAAAAATTAAAACAAGAGAAACACATCATTAAAACATTTAAAATTCATCCGGCAAGGCCTGCCGGAAAAGAACAGTCTTCACAACTCTCTTGAATTCGTGAAGACTGTCAGTTTGTCTAACCTCCTCCAGCAACAATAGTTGTTGTTTTGTCCCTAACCCACATGTGTTGTTTCCGCAGAGTTCTTCTCGTTCATGTTTTTGGCTTCTTCTGTATTTTGTCTGTTTTATCACTGCTTTGAGTTTACTTTGGTCTGTCATAATAGAACCTGGGCCTTCAGGCTTAACTAGGCCAGGGTGACCAGTTAAATCCAGGTCAGGACTCATATAACTTTAACTGTTGTGGAGAAAAAGGAATTTCAGCCAGTGTCATTTGTCTTCATCACAACAGTTAAAGTTGCAGAGGGCCTGCCTTCTTTTGTATATGGTCACTCTAGTATAGTGCCTGCACCTTTAACTGTTGTGATGAAGAGGGACTTTCACCAGGAACTAATTGCATACAAATGACACTGGCTGAAATTCCCTTTTCTCTACAACTGTTAAAGTTACATGAGCCCTGACCTGGATTTTATCTGGTCAGCCTAAACTAGGCCTCTTATGGGTTCTGTTATAGTGATTTGCCTTAGATCACAAGGTAGCACTCAAGTCCCCATACTGACGGAATCCAGTCAAGCACAGAGAAATATCTTTTACTAATAGGTATTTACCACATGGTCTATTCTGGAAGCTGTAGCTCCTCCTCACATGAGGATTCCTCCAGCAGGACATAACAGTCAGAGTAATGGATATTTTCAGACCTGGCACCTACTTTAAACCCAAGCCTGAAACTTGGGATGCATTTTTTCAATTTGTTGCCAGATATGCTTAGTTTCTTTGCCTCAAATCCCTATTCTCCGTGTTTTTCCTCTTCCTCTTTTTCTCCATCCCTTATTTTCTGCTAGTCACTCTTTTCTCTCCACTTTTCTCCTTTTTTAGAGTCATAATCAGAATGGGAAAAGAATAAAAATCATTATGGTGTTGCCAGTGAGGCCCAGATTCTGTCGTGGCACAGATCACCTATAGATTACAGACCACCAGTGTATCCTGGGGGGGGGGAGGGGGGAATCTGTTTCCTTGTACAATCCTTAGGAAATATTAATCAGAGCCAATAAAAGTCCAGTGTTTTACATTCATCACATTGTGAGGCACTTACCCAAATATATCAACCAACAGCACATTTAAGTCCCCTAGAGATCTCCTTCATTCTGAGGAATCTCAGCAGTTTTCTAAATATACAGCAACAATCTTTCGTGGCAACAGACCCACTCTCTACCAGCACTCAATTTTTGACTAGTGGCTTTATTTTTTTTAACTTTATTTTTAAAAACTCGTGATAAAACCCAGCTCTCATTGTCTTTGCTAATATGTTGCCAAACCAGACATTGTAGTAAGCTCTGATTTCTTGTTTTCAAAATATATTCTTTATTTATTCTTCAAAACTTATAGCAATAATGAGACCAAATCCCTTTCATCAGGAGAATACAGTCATTCTTTAGAGTTCTTGCAATCTCTGCTTTCTATTTTGAGTTAATATAACAACCCATACAATTGTGCCAACGTATGTTTCATTTCAGGATAAACCAAAGCTAGTTAGATTGTGTCTGTGCTTATCTTGAAAAGTAACTCTCATTTTCAGTAGTATTTCAGTATTGCTGTGAATGCATTCACATTCTTTGTAGCATTATCCACCTTGTTTGTATTCATAGTCCATAGCTCCATTTTCCCTCACTACTGCTTAAAACTACTAACATGTGGTTTTGTCAATGGCATATCTGAATGGATGACACAGCAACGCATAGACTGAATCACAAGTTGCTAATCAGTTTCAACAGCTGAACATATATGCATATATATAGACATCCATCCATCCATCCATATGGTGCCATATATATATATATATATATATATATATGGCACCATCAATGTACATGGTGCTGTACATAGTAAAACAGCAATGCCCTGCCACATAGGCTTACATTCTGATAAAATCACAATAAAACAATAAAGGGAATGCACCAAACAGGCACAGGGGACAATAAAACTAACAGTAGCTCAGTCATAGAACACATGTTTGGCATGCAGAAGGTCCCAGGTTCAATCCCTTTCATCTCCAGGTAGGGCTAGGAAAGAATTCTGCCTGAAACCCTGGAGAACCACTGCTGCCAGTCAGTGTCAACAATATTTGGCTAGATTGGCCAAAGTTTTAACTCAGTAAAAGGCTGCTTATGTTCCTGTGAGCAGAAATCCTTACTAATAATAGCATTGGGGGGGTTGGAAGTGGAGGGGAGATAAACACTGCTCACTTATACATTCTTAAGTATGCCTGTTCAGAACTAAGCCCCATTATGTTTAATGAGGCCTACCCCCAGGAAAAAGAGCATAGAGTTCCAGCACAGGTTACTTTTGCGGGGAGGTTTGCAGCCTGATCTTCTGCATGTTTATTCAGAAAAAAGTCCTGAGTAGTGAGTATGGTACTACAGGCTTAATACACTGGCCGGCCAATTCCAGTCTAATGAATTGAATACCCTTTCAGCTCAGTCCTATGCATGTTTTGTCATTTGTGGGTTTTTTCCCACTTTGCATGAACTCTAGCTTCAGGAATGAGGGAGAGGCTAGGCTGACCATATGAAAAGGAGGACAGGGCTCATGTAGAGAAAAGGGAATTTCAGCCAGTGTCGTTTGTATGCAATTAGTTCCTAGTGAAATTCCCTCTTCATCACAACAGTTAAAGGTGCAGGCACTATACTAGAGTGACCATATACAAAAGAAGGCAGGGCCCCTGCAACTTTAACTGTTGTGATGAAGAGGGAATTTCACCAGGAACTAATTGCATACCAATGACACTGGCTGAAATTCCCTTTTCTCTACAACTGTTAAAGTTACATTAGCCCTGTCCTCCTTTTCGTATGGTCAGCCTAGGAGAGGCACTTAGTGCATGCTCAGAGGTTCTCCATAACTTAACCCTACTTTTGAAAACAGACTCACTGGCTGAATACTGGTGCAGTCTTGGCACAAATGAAGTTTTGGGGAGGAAAATACGGTGGGCCTGTTCAGAAGACACCTTAAACCATGGAAGTGAAATTTGCCACCATTTGCTGCAGTGTGCATGAAAAGCAGCACGATAAAACCGCCCACTGAATGGGCCACATGCTCCTTGTTTGCTTCCTCTTTCTTCCCCTGTGTGAAGAAAGAGGAAGTATCATGGGACAGAAGCAGCGGGGGAAGCAACGGTAAGGAAATACCATTTCCCCCTGTCCGATGATGCTCATAGCGGCTATGGAGCACCCAAAAAGGACAAATGTAGCTTGGAAGCAAGCTCAATTTGGCCCTATAGGCACTCTGTAGCCTTTACAAAGTACTAAAGGGGTTAAATTTAGCTTGCAAGCAATCTAAATTTAATACTTGTAGCACTCTGTAATGCTATGGAGTGATACAGCAATGATTTTCTCTCTTTTTGAAGAAAAGAAAAGAGGGGCACCCCAGAGTGACCTGGGGGGGGGTCAGAAAAAAGGCTCCCAGACCACCTGTAGATGCCCAGCCCTTATCTACTCTAAACTATAATAATAATAATAATAATAATAATAATAATAATAATAATAATAATTTCTTACCCACCTCTCCATTTGGATCGCGGCGGGGAACAGCAATAAATATAAAATATGATAAAATACATAAAACTGATTAAAAATATGGCGCACATTATTAAAATAGCAGTAAAGCATCCTAAAAACATTCTAAAATTCCACTGGATTTGCCTGCCGGAAGAGATTAGTCTTTATAGCTTTCTTAAATTCTAAACGACTGTTAAGTTCATGAGTCTCCTCCGGCAGGCCATTTCACAGTCTGGGAGCGGCAGGGATAATATTTCCAGGCAAGTGAGGGTAATGGCTTTAAAAGGTGCCTCTACTTACACTCTGGCATAGCTTGGAATGAAGAAACATTAACATAGAGTTATTAACTGGCTTCCAAGCACCACTGTCTCAGATCACAGAGAATCATTTGATTAAACAAAATTCTACATTTGAAAACCAGTTCATTAACTCACAAAGCTAAACACTGGCTGAATTCGGACAACACGATAGTCAATGGTGGGGTAATAATCAACTTTACAGTTGTTCATCTAGGTGGTATTCCGCGCACAACACGGTAATAAATAATCAACTGTGGTGTGGATTAGGATCAGCACTGAGTTGACTATGGCAGCATTCGGATGAAACGATAATACAACTGACGATTGTTTCCCCCCACCCCCAGTTGCTTATTGTGTCGTCCAAATTCAGCCACTGTCAAAGCTAGTAAATTATACTGGTTCATATTCAATGGTGTCCTTATGCCAGCGGAATGGACACTGCTAGCAGACCACTTTCCCTATACCTTTGCAGCCCTCTAAATCTATTGGATTTAGCCCATAGGTAAATTATTGGCCTGAATTTGAAACAGAGTGGTTTATTGTTGATTTGTTTCTCTAGAGGTATTGGTACCTGTCAGAAAGTTTGTGTCACATGGCTAGTCCTTAACATTGACATCCATACAATTGAAGATGTCATTGTTTACTTGTAGATGACATTACTGAAGATATGAAAATTGTGTTGCGATATGCCTGTAAATATCAGATATGTTTGTGTAATGAGTTTTTTTTTCCTGGGCATATACCAATACCAACGGTAAATGCAATCATTCACCAACAAAGGATGGAAATGGTGTTTGGACTTGTTCTACTATAGAAAGAAATGTTGACCTTGAGTTTTACTGTGCATGTTAAAATTATATCCTGAAATGTCTAGTATGACTGGTAGGCGTCAACATTCATAGAGCTTCTGACTTTTTATTATTACAGTGATATTTTGAAAAGTAAACATGGTAGCAATTTTCCTCAGTAACAAGCTGAGAGAGTGAAACCATAGTATAATAGTAATCTACTACTGCTTAATATCATAAATGTGTTAAAGAGAAAAGATCGTTACACAAACTCTAGATATGTAACCTTATTTCTTCCTTGTTTACTTTGTATTTAACAGGCATAAGATGAATGGAATTAAGTATGCAGAAGACATTTTTAACCAGCAGCAGATGATCTTCAATAAACATTGATCATGTATTTTTAATATTCTCAAATCAAGCTAATTTTTTTACAAATATATTTTTCATGGATGACACACAGCTGTTCACAGTGGATCATGGTTTTAAAATGGAAGTCACACCTCCAATGTTTGTCAGTGGTAAAGTTATAAAATGGCTATAAATATTAGGGATGTGCACTGACCCCCCGGATCGGATCGGATAGCGGATCGGAATCGGACCTGGGGGGTCGGATCGGATCGGATCGGATCGTGTGTCGGATCGGATCGGATCTGATTCCGATCCGCGGATCGGATTTTCCGATCCGGATCGGACGCCATTTTGAATGCTTTTTCCTATAGCAAATTATTGTTTTATAAAAACGCCTATAACTTTTTCATTTTTAAAGACAGAAGGATGAAACTTGGGCACATTGTACACTGGTTAGGGATAGGTATCTGTGAGAAATTTCAGAAAGATTGGTGCATGCAGTTTGTGGCAATTAATTTTTTAATAAATAACATGGAATGCCTATAACTCGGTCATTTTTAAAGTTACACACATGAAACTTTGCCACATTGTAGGTGGTACCTTGGGACCCACGTGTGTGAAATCCCAGAACCGTGGGTGCTTGCCTGGTGTGGCAATGAATTTTTGAAAAATGGGTAGTAGTGGGGTAAATGCAGTTATGCCTCCCATGTTTTTATTTTTAAAGATACAAACAGGACACTTCGGCACATTACAGGGAACACTTCCCTTGATATGTGTGTAAAATTTCAGACAGCTAGCTCCAGGCATGTGTTGGCAATGAATTGTTGAAAATTGGGTAGCAGTGGGGTAAAATACAGTTTTGCCTCCCATTTTTTTATTTTCAAAGATACAAACGGGAAACTTTGGCACATTGCAGGGAACACTGCACTTCAAATGTGTGTGAAATTTCCGGAAGCTAGGTGCAACATTTTAGTGGGAAACGAACGTTTATTCATGGCATTTCACATGGGATTTATGGGTTGGTTTTAAGAGCTACAAAGCTCTAACTCGCTCACATGGCACAGGACCTATGCCCGCTCAAACGCTGAAAATTTCACAAACTTTGGTGCAATACTTTAGTGGGAAAACAAAGGTTTATTCATGGCATTTCACATGGGATTTATGGGTTGGTTTTAAGAGCTACAAAGCTCTAACTCGCTCACATGGCACAGGACCTATGCCCGCTCAAACGCTGAAAATTTCACAAACTTTGGTGCAATGCTTTAGTGGGAAAACAAAGGTTAAACTTTATTATTTTAAACCTTCAGGAAGGGGACATTGCCTGCCTGGTGTGGATTGGTAATGAGGGAAGAAAGTTTCACTTATTCATTTGTAAAATGTAAAGTGATTGTAAATTGCTTTAGGGACCCATACATTTACATGACAAGACAGGTGTTGGTTGCAGGAATGCTACCAAATGCACTAGTAGCTAATCCCAGGTAATAGCTATTCAGATCCTAGCTAATAGCTATTATTCAGATCCTAGCCTGGGAAGGGATCTTGCAGGATAAGTGATTGTTCTTTTCTTGTGTAGTATGTAATTCTAAACCAGAAGGCTGCTTTGATGTAGAGCCAATCCACATGGTCTCTTGCAGCACCTAGTATTATTTATTTCTCCTTCCACAGCAGAATCTGGAAGGCGGGCAGGCAGGCTGGCATTTAATGGGCAAAGTCCAACAGCGGCGTTGGGGACTGGGTGACATTCTCCTTGAGGGCGAATGCCAAGTCCCATGGCTTGTGCGAGGAGGGCGGCTTGCTCTCTTTGCAGGAAGGATCTGGAAGGCGGCAGGCGGCATCAGCAACGGGCGGGCAGGCTGGCATTTAATGGGCAAAGTCCAACAGCGGCGTTGGGGACTGGGTGACATTCTCCTTGAGGGCGAATGCCAAGTCCCATGGCTTGTGCAAGGAGGGCGGCTTGCTCTCTTTGCAGGAAGGATCTGGAAGGCGGCAGGCGGCATTAGCAGCGGGCGGGCAGGCTGGCATCCAGGGCAAAGTCCAACAGCGGCGTTGGGGACTGGGTGACATTCTCCTTGAGGGCGAATGCCAAGTCCCATGGCTTGTGCAAGGAGGGCGGCTTGCTCTCTTTGCAGGAAGGATCTGGAAGGCGGCAGGCGGCATCAGCAGCGGGCGGGCAGGCTGGCATTTAATGGGCAAAGTCCAACAGCGGCGTTGGGGACTGGGTGACATTCTCCTTGAGGGCGAATGCCAAGTCCCATGGCTTGTGCGAGGAGGGCGGCTTGCTCTCTTTGCAGGAAGGATCTGGAAGGCGGCAGGCGGCATCAGCAGCGGGCGGGCAGGCTGGCATCCAGGGCAAAGTCCAACAGCGGCGTTGGGGACTGGGTGACATTCTCCTTGAGGGCGAATGCCAAGTCCCATGGCTTGTGCGAGGAGGGCGGCTTGCTCTCTTTGCAGGAAGGATCTGGAAGGCGGCAGGCGGCATCAGCAGCGGGCGGGCAGGCTGGCATGTAATGGGCAAAGTCTCTCCTTTCCCGGGCACTGTGGCAGTGAGAGTTCCATAGGCTGCAAAAGAAGAAGGGGGGGAAAAAAGAATGAATATTAGTTGACCACTTCAACACAACTAGCTCCCTTCCACCCAGGATTGCCCTTCCTGAGTGCCCACGCCCCAGCAGGCACACGGGGCTGCCTGCTCACTCGGAAGTTAGCAGACAGACAGCCAACCTTCAGTTAGGTGGAAGGTGCCCCCCCCCATTCACAGAACACTTACCGTAGTCCTCCTGAGGGCGTTGTTGATAAGATGCCACTTCCAGGCGGGCAGTGACGGGCAGGTGGGCAGTCTGCATTACCGTCTCTCCTGGGCACTGTGGCAAAGAGTTCCATAGGCTGCAAAAGAAGAAGGGGGGGGGGGAAGAATATGAGAAAAATGATACTTTTCCACCACTGGCTCCCTCCCACCCAAGACTGGCATGTGCCCGGTCCTGAGTGCCCACGCCCCAGCAGGCACACGGGGCTGCCTGCTTGCTTACTCGTGGGTAAGCTCTCTGACAGGCTCTTACCAGAGTCGTGCGGGCGACGTGAATCGATGGGCCACCTCCATGCGGCCGTGGCTGGGGCAGATGGGCAGTCTGGATTCACGGGTGCGCTTTGCGCAGTGGCGAAGAGTTCCATAGGCTGCAAAAGAAGGAGGGGGGGGGGGAAAGAATGAATATTAGTTGACCACTTTAACACAACCAGCTCCCTTCCACCCAGGATTGCCCTTCCTGAGTGCCCACGCCCCAGCAGGCACACGGGGCTGCCTGCTCACTCGGAAGTTAGCAGGCAGACAGCCAACCTTCAGTTAGGTGGAAGGTGCCCCCCCCCCATTCACAGAACACTTACCATAGTCCTGAGGGCGTTGAGGACTCGGTGAGATTCTCCTGGAGGACCCCTAGTCCCATGGCTTGTGCAAGGAAGGCGGCTGGCCCGCCTCGCAGGAACGATCTGGAAGGCGGCAGGTGGCATCAGCAGCGGGCGGGCAGGCTGGCATGTAATGGGCAAAGTCTCTCCTTTCCCGGGCACTGTGGCAGTGAGAGTGCCATAGGCTGCAAAAGAAGGAGGGGGGGGAAAAGAATGAATATTAGTTGACCACTTTAACACAACCAGCTCCCTTCCACCCAGGATTGCCCTTCCTGAGTGCCCACGCCAAAGCAGGCACACGGGGCTGCCTGCTCACTCAGAAGTTAGCAGGCAGACAGCCACCCTTCAGTTAGGTGGAAGGTGCCCCCCCATTCACAGAACACTTACCGTAGTCCTCCTGAGGGCGTTGTTGATAAGATGCCACTTCCAGGTGGGCAGTGACGGGCAGGTGGGCAGTCTGCATTACCGTCTCTCCTGGGCACTGTGGCAAAGAGTTCCATAGGCTGCAAAAGAATAAGGGGGGGGGGAAGAATATGAGAAAAATTATACTTTTCCACCACTGGCTCCCTCCCACCCAAGACTGGCATGTGCCCGGTCCTGAGTGCCCATGCCCCAGCAGGCACACGGGGCTGCCTGCTTGCTTACTCGTGGGTAAGCTCTCTGACAGGCTCTTACCAGAGTCGTGCGGGCGACGTGAATCGATGGGCCACCTCCATGCGGCCGTGGCTGGGGCAGATGGGCAGTCTGGATTCACGGGTGCGCTTTGCGCAGTGGCGAAGAGTTCCATAGGCTGCAAAAGAAGGAGGGGGGGGGAAAAGAATGAATATTAGTTGACCACTTTAACACAACCAGCTCCCTTCCACCCAGGATTGCCCTTCCTGAGTGCCCACGCCCCAGCAGGCACACGGGGCTGCCTGCTCACTCGGAAGTTAGCAGGCAGACAGCCAACCGTCAGTTAGGTGGAAGGTGCCCCCCCCCATTCACAGAACACTTACCATAGTCCTGAGGGCGTTGAGGACTCGGTGAGATTCTCCTGGAGGACCCCTAGTCCCATGGCTTGTGCAAGGAAGGCGGCTGGCCCGCCTCGCAGGAACGATCTGGAAGGCGGCAGGTGGCATCAGCAGCGGGCGGCCAGGCTGGCATGTAATGGGCAAAGTCTCTCCTTTCCCGGGCACTGTGGCAGTGAGAGTGCCATAGGCTGCAAAAGAAGGAGGGGGGGGGGAAAAGAATGAATATTAGTTGACCACTTTAACACAACCAGCTCCCTTCCACCCAGGATTGCCCTTCCTGAGTGCCCACGCCAAAGCAGGCACACGGGGCTGCCTGCTCACTCGGAAGTTAGCAGGCAGACAGCCAACCTTCAGTTAGGTGGAAGGTGCCCCCCCCATTCACAGAACACTTACCATAGTCCTGAGGGCGTTGAGGACTCGGTGAGATTCTCCTGGAGGACCCCTAGTCCCATGGCTTGTGCAAGGAAGGCGGCTGGCCCGCCTCGCAGGAACGATCTGGAAGGCGGCAGGCGGCATCAGCAGCGGGCGGGCAGGCTGGCATTTAATGGGCAAAGTCTCTCCTTTCCCGGGCACTGTGGCAGTGAGAGTTCCATAGGCTGCAAAAGAAGAGGAGGGGGATAATGAATATTACATGAATACTTTTATACTGCAAAAGAAGAAAGGAAAATAAATAAAGATTTGTATTAAATAATTAATACATGCAAGTCCTAGTAGTCTCCCACCGGCACACTTCTCTTGTTTGTGATGCAATTCTCTTTCTCCTGCTGCACCCCTCCCTTTCTAAATCACTCTTCTGAGCCCATTGTTAGAGGGATTGGCTATCCTTTTGTGTCTGGCAGGACACAGCTTACCGGATCATTAGAGAATCACCATTTCTTTTGTCCTTGGGTTATTCATTCACTCCTAATAGCACCCTACGTTAGGCTGACCAGATCAAATCCAGGTCAGGGTTCCTAACTTCAGCAGTTGTAGAGAAAAGGGAATTTCTGCCAGTGTCATTTGTATGGAATTAGTTCCTGCTGAGATTCCCTCTTCATCACAACAGTTAAAGGTGCAGGGGCCCTGCCTTCTTTTCTATATGGCCACTCTGCCTGCACTCTTACCTGAGTCGTAGGGGTGACGTGAATCGAGGGGCCACCTCCATGTGGCCGTGGCTGGGGCAGATGGGCAGTCTGGAATCACGGGTGCGCTTTGCGCAGTGGCGGAGAGTTCCATAGGCTGCAAAAGAAGGAGGGGGGGGAAAAGAATTAACATGAGATAAATCATACTTTTCCACCATTGGCTCCCTCTCACCCAGGACTGGCATCTGCCCGGTCCTGAGTGCCCACGCCCCAGTAGGCACACGGGGCTGCCTGCTTGCTTACTCGGAAGTAAGATCTCAGACTGCCCCACTTCTGGACACTCTCAGGTGTCCCTGCGTTGACTGCACACACTTACCTTATTCGTGCGGCCGCTGTGGATCGGAGGACTCCAGTGGCACATAGGCTCCTCCAGGCAAAGTCACATTGGCATAGGCTCCTCCAGGCAAAGTCACGTTGGCATAGGCTCCTCCAGGCAAAGTCACAGTGGCACATAGGCTCCTCCAGGCAAAGTCACAGTTTGGCACAGCTCCCTCCAGGCAAAGTCCCAGTGGCACAGGCTCCTCCAGGCAAAGTCACAGTGGCACAGGCTCCTCCAGGCAAAGTCACAGTTTGGCACAGCTCCCTCCAGGCAAAGTCCCAGTGGCACAGGCTCCTCCAGGCAAAGTCCCAGTGGCACATGCTCCTCCAGGCAAAGTCACATTGGCACAGGCTCCTCCAGGCAAAGTCACAGTTTGGCACAGCTCCCTCCAGGCAAAGTCCCAGTGGCAGAGGCAAAGTCCCAGTGGCAGAGGCAAAGTCCCACTGGCAGAGGCAAAGTCACAGCTGCATGGGCACCTCCAGGCAGGCAGGCGGGCAGAGGCAGAGGCAGAGGCGGGCATGATGCCAGGCGCTTGCACATTGCACAAGTAAGCAATAGAACCGTGAGACCAGCCCACGCATTCCGGCTACTTCACAATGGCGGCAACCTAGCAGGCGGGCAGGCAGGCAGGCAGGCAGGGGCAGAGGCAGAGGCGGGCATGATGCCAGGCGCTTGCGCATTGCACAAGTAAGCAATAGAACCGTGAGACCAGCCCACGCATTCCGGCTACTTCACAATGGCGGCAACCTAGCAGGCGGGCAGGCAGGCAGGCAGGCAGAGGCAGAGGCAGAGGCGGGCATGATGCCAGGCGCTTGCGCATTGCACAAGTAAGCAATAGAACCGTGAGACCAGCCCACGCATTCCGGCTACTTCACAATGGCGGCAACCTAGCAGGCGGGCAGGCAGGCAGGCAGGCAGGGGCAGAGGCAGAGGCGGGCATGATGCCAGGCGCTTGCGCATTGCACAAGTAAGCAATAGAACCGTGAGACCAGCCCACGCATTCCGGCTACTTCACAATGGCGGCAACCTAGCAGGCGGGCAGGCAGGCAGGCAGGCAGAGGCAGAGGCAGAGGCGGGCATGATGCCAGGCGCTTGCGCATTGCACAAGTAAGCAATAGAACCGTGAGACCAGCCCACGCATTCCGGCTACTTCACAATGGCGGCAACCTAGCAGGCGGGCAGGCAGGCAGGCAGGCAGGGGCAGAGGCAGAGGCGGGCATGATGCCAGGCGCTTGCGCATTGCACAAGTAAGCAATAGAACCGTGAGACCAGCCCACGCATTCCGGCTACTTCACAATGGCGGCAACCTAGCAGGCGGGCAGGCAGGCAGGCAGGCAGAGGCAGAGGCAGAGGCGGGCATGATGCCAGGCGCTTGCGCATTGCACAAGTAAGCAATAGAACCGTGAGACCAGCCCACGCATTCCGGCTACTTCACAATGGCGGCAACCTAGCAGGTGGGCAGGCAGGCGGGCAGGCAGGCAGGCAGGCAGGCAGAGGCAGAGGCAGAGGCGGGCATGATGCCAGGCGCTTGCGCATTGCACAAGTAAGCAATAGAACCGTGAGACCAGCCCACGCATTCCGGCTACTTCACAATGGCGGCAACCTAGCAGGTGGGCAGGCAGGCGGGCAGGCAGGCAGGCAGGCAGAGGCAGAGGCAGAGGCGGGCATGATGCCAGGCGCTTGCGCATTGCACAAGTAAGCAATAGAACCGTGAGACCAGCCCACGCATTCCGGCTACTTCACAATGGCGGCAACCTAGCAGGCGGGCAGGCAGGCAGGCAGGCAGGGGCAGAGGCAGAGGCGGGCATGATGCCAGGCGCTTGCGCATTGCACAAGTAAGCAATAGAACCGTGAGACCAGCCCACGCATTCCGGCTACTTCACAATGGCGGCAACCTAGCAGGCGGGCAGGCAGGCAGGCAGGCAGGGGCAGAGGCAGAGGCGGGCATGATGCCAGGCGCTTGCGCATTGCACAAGTAAGCAATAGAACCGTGAGACCAGCCCACGCATTCCGGCTACTTCACAATGGCGGCAACCTAGCAGGCGGGCAGGCAGGCAGGCAGGCAGAGGCAGAGGCAGAGGCGGGCATGATGCCAGGCGCTTGCGCATTGCACAAGTAAGCAATAGAACCGTGAGACCAGCCCACGCATTCCGGCTACTTCACAATGGCGGCAACCTAGCAGGCGGGCAGGCAGGCAGGCAGGCAGGGGCAGAGGCAGAGGCGGGCATGATGCCAGGCGCTTGCGCATTGCACAAGTAAGCAATAGAACCGTGAGACCAGCCCACGCATTCCGGCTACTTCACAATGGCGGCAACCTAGCAGGCGGGCAGGCAGGCAGAGGCAGAGGCAGAGGCGGGCATGATGCCAGGCGCTTGCGCATTGCACAAGTAAGCAATAGAACCATGAGACCAGCCCACGCATTCCGGCTACTTCACAATGGCGGCAACCTAGCAGGCGGGCAGGCAGGCAGGCAGGCAGGGGCAGAGGCAGAGGCGGGCATGATGCCAGGCGCTTGCGCATTGCACAAGTAAGCAATAGAACCGTGAGACCAGCCCACGCATTCCGGCTACTTCACAATGGCGGCAACCTAGCAGGCGGGCAGGCAGGCAGGCAGGCAGAGGCAGAGGCAGAGGCGGGCATGATGCCAGGCGCTTGCGCATTGCACAAGTAAGCAATAGAACCGTGAGACCAGCCCACGCATTCCGGCTACTTCACAATGGCGGCAACCTAGCAGGCGGGCAGGCAGGCAGGCAGGCAGAGGCAGAGGCAGAGGCGGGCATGATGCCAGGCGCTTGCGCATTGCACAAGTAAGCAATAGAACCGTGAGACCAGCCCACACATTCCGGCTACTTCACAATGGCGGCAACCTAGCAGGTGGGCAGGCGGGCAGGCAGTTTTTTAAATCATATAGCCAAAATAAACACAACACACAGTGACAGCCCTGCAAGGCTGCCACATAAGTCCATAAGACACAGTCAGAAACAGTGTGGGATGCTGCTTGTCATCCACTCAATGTAGGAGCCTGGAAGAGGAATCCTATCGCGTCCTTCGTTCATAGTCAGAGAGGTGCATGCGTTCCTTGGCGATAAAATTAAGCCTTCTTCTTATCCAAAGTTCTCATGAGCCTCTGACGTGGTCTTACAAGAAGAAACGCCCATGGAAGTGTGGGACCTTACAGAAGGCCTGGAGGGAGCCATCGGAGTCCAATTTCAGAGGCACACGTGCAAGCACATTGGTTCAAGTCAAACAACATAGAATGTGTGAGATGCTTGTGCATCCCCTCAATGTAAGAGGCTAGGAGAAGAAACTAGATCCCTTCGGGATCCATCGTTCAGAGTTGAGTTACTGAGCTGTAAACAACACAGCCAGTAAATTAAAGTAAAAAAAATTAATTAACCGAAAATAAGAATTAAAAAATCAAGGGCCTGCTGGTGCCTGCCCAAAGGTGTGGGATGGATGGGGGGTGCCTGCCAATTACTCCCCCGCGGGCATGAGGATGGGGTATCCCAGCAGGGGCAGATTGACCTTGAGGAAGACCAGCTGCTCCACAATCTCAGCGTCCAAGCGAGAGCGGTGGGGTGTGACCACGTCGCCCGCCATGGAAAACACCCGCTCGCTTGGAACGCTGGACGGTGGGCAGCTGATTCTGTCCATGGCCACCCGCGACAGATCAGGCCACATCTGGCGCTGAGATGACCAGTAGGCCAGGGGTTCGATGGAGCCGTCCTCCATCTGCTCCGCCAGGTAACGCTGCACTGCTGCTGCAGCGTCATCCTGGCGGCGGCTGGGTTGAGTGCCTCTATGCCCAACCGCAGCCTGCAAAGCCTTGTCCCAAAACCCCTGGCCTGTCCCCCTGCTGGGTGTGGTGGTGCTGGTGCCGCCGCTGCTGGTGGTGCTCAGCGGACTTAGCGCCTGGGCTTCGGTGGGCTCCTCCTCTGCCTGCCCAATCCTGGCATCCCGGGCCGCCCGAACGTCCGTCACCAGCATTTCCACCCAACCTGCCCGGGAAGTCTGCCCACATAACCCATCCTTGATGCGCGGGTCGCACATGGTGGCCAACATGTACTGCCTCTCGTTGTAGAGAGGCTGGACCCGGCGGGATAGGCTTTCCCTCAGCCTCGTCACCACTTCCCGCACCTCTGGCAGGAAGCGCCTGCCGGTGACGGCATCCCCGGCCTCCAGAAACTCGCCCATCTGATTCTGGAGATGCCTGGCCACGGGGAGCACCTGGCTGAGAAGGGCAGTGCTGCTGCTCAGGGTCTCGGTGGCCTCAAGGAACGGCTTGAGGACCACCAGAAGCTGGGACATGGCCTCCCACTGCTGCCTGGACAGTGGGGCCTGGATGCCAATGTCCCCGACCCTGAACATCTCGTGGACAACACGCTGTTGCTCCACCATACGCTCGAGCATGTGGTAGGTGGAGTTCCAACGTGTTGCCACGTCCTGCACTAGCCGGTGCTGCGGAAGTCCCAGCTCCTGCTGCTTCTCCCGCAGCAACCGACTGCCCTTCACGCTGTGGTGGAAATGCCCAGCCACCTTCCTGCAGCTCTCTAGGAGATTACGGATTTGGGGAGGGAGAGGGGCCTTGCTGCCTCCAAGGCCATCCCTGACGACCAGGTTGAAGACGTGCGCGATGCAGCGGATGCCCTCAAATCCGCCATCGCGCACCGCCTTCAGCATATTGGCTCCCCCGTCCGTGACCATGTAACCGCGGGTGTGCTGGTGCCCGCCCAGCCACCCTGCCACCATGCGGTTCATGGCCTCCGTAATCTCCTCCGCCGTGTGGGACTGGTCCATGACTGCGGTATGAAGGAGGGCCCAGCGGCAGCCCTCCTTCCCAGTCCCAGAAGTCCTGGGTGCTTCCTGCCCTGAGGCTCCCCACCAGTGAGCCGTCAGGGACAGGTAAGCGTGCACTCCTCCTTCGCTGGACCAGATGTCCGAAGTGAAGTGCACCTTCTGTGCCTCTGCCTGGCACAGACGACCCAGAACTAACTCCCTGCATGCCTGGTACAGGGAGGGCACCACACGCCTGCTCAGGGTGGTGCGACACGGCGGCTTGTAGTATGGAACCACAAGAGCCATCAGCCTCTTGAAGCCTGCGTTCTCGACGAGGCTGAATGGCTGGTCATCCAACGCCACCATCTCACCGATGCAATTGGTGATCTGGTTGGGCGCTGGAAAACGCCACCTTGTGGCTCCATACTTCCCCCACCCCATCTCTTCCATGGTGGCCTGGCGAAGCCTCTTGGGGATGGGAGGTCGAGAGCTGGCAGAAGTTGCAGGAGCCTTCTGCTTGCCCTTGCCGCTAGCACCAGTCTGCTGCGATGTGCCCGCCTCGGTCCCAAGCAAAACAGACTGGTGGTGCCTCTGCATGTGGCAGCTGAGGTTCGTGGTGGTGAAGTGGCCTGGCATTTTTCCCCTGCTCACTGACATCTTGCAGTGGCGACAGACAGCAAAGCGGGAATCCACTCCCACCTCAAAGTGGTCCCACACCTTGCTTGCCTGTCGCTTCTGGGGTGACACAGACGGCCTGCCGGCGCCTTCGCTCTGTGGTGTCACCTCAGGAGCAAGGGAATGAGTGGAAGAGAGGACGGATTGTGGAGAGTAAGTCTCTGGTGCTGCCTGCTCTTCCTCTTGCCCCACATCAGAGTCCTCCTTCTCACTCTGAACCTCGCTGACTTCCACAAGATCTGGGAAAAGATCAGTCAGCGGGTTCACAGGCTCACCCACCAAAGAAGGAGCTGGATATAGTGCTCCTTCTTCATGCCCACTGCTGCTCCCAGCACCTGCCTCATGTTGCTGAAAGAGTGCCCTGCAGGCACTACTTTGAGTTGCCTCTGCCTGCTTCTGCTGCCCCAGTGGAGAACGCCTCAGTTTAACTGGGGGTGTGGAAGTAGGCTGCCTGCTGCTGGTCCCAGCAGCAGCAGCAGCAGCGCCATGCCCAGAGCGGCCTCTCCCAAATGCTGCCTTGGGAGCACCCCCCCTTTGAGTGCCACGCTTCATTTTATTTTTATTATTATTTATTTTTGTGTAAGTGTGTGCTTTGCTGACTTTTTTTGTGTTTGTAGCAGCAGGCTACACAGCCCAGCAACACACACTCACTCACAAGCGCACACACACACACACACAGAGAGAAAGAGAGAGAGAGAGAGAGGATAGAAATATTTTTTTATTATTTTTTTGGGTTTTTTTCAGAAAGCGAAAGTAGAACAAACACACTCACTGCAAAGACAAACTGAACTCACAGACAAACAAACATGCTATCTAAGAAAGGAAAGGCAAGAGAGAAAGGAAAGCCAAGAGAGAGAACAAGAAAAGCTGAAGTAAAAGATCAGAAACTCCTCAAAACCACCTCCAAATGCAATCAAATCAATTCAATCAATACAGTCTCTCCAACACAGCTCCAAAACACTCCCTAATCTCCTCCACGTTCAACCCACAAAGAGCCAGAAGGGCAGGGCTGAGAGAATATATACTGGTGCCCTCCTCCAGCATTGCGATTGGAGGCTGAAGAAAGTCTTCACAGGATTGGGTGATTCAGTCATGTATTCTAAAGCACAATTGGTGGATCAAGCTGTCAAACACACACACACAAACACAGCCTCCCCCTCCCTTTCCTGAAGGTTTAAAATAATAAAGTTTAACCTTTGTTTTCCCACTAAAGCATTGCACCAAAGTTTGTGAAATTTTCAGCGTTTGAGCGGGCATAGGTCCTGTGCCATGTGAGCGAGTTAGAGCTTTGTAGCTCTTAAAACCAACCCATAAATCCCATGTGAAATGCCATGAATAAACCTTTGTTTTCCCACTAAAGCATTGCACCAAAGTTTGTGAAATTTTCAGCGTTTGAGCGGGCATAGGTCCTGTGCCATGTGAGCGAGTTAGAGCTTTGTAGCTCTTAAAACCAACCCATAAATCCCATGTGAAATGCCATGAATAAACCTTTGTTTTCCCACTAAAGTATTGCACCAAAGTTTGTGAAATTTTCAGCGTTTGAGCGGGCATAGGTCCTGTGCCATGTGAGCGAGTTAGAGCTTTGTAGCTCTTAAAACCAACCCATAAATCCCATGTGAAATGCCATGAATAAACGTTCGTTTCCCACTAAAATGTTGCACCTAGCTTCCGGAAATTTCACACACATTTGAAGTGCAGTGTTCCCTGCAATGTGCCAAAGTTTCCCGTTTGTATCTTTGAAAATAAAAAAATGGGAGGCAAAACTGTATTTTACCCCACTGCTACCCAATTTTCAACAATTCATTGCCAACACATGCCTGGAGCTAGCTGTCTGAAATTTTACACACATATCAAGGGAAGTGTTCCCTGTAATGTGCCGAAGTGTCCTGTTTGTATCTTTAAAAATAAAAACATGGGAGGCATAACTGCATTTACCCCACTACTACCCATTTTTCAAAAATTCATTGCCACACCAGGCAAGCACCCACGGTTCTGGGATTTCACACACGTGGGTCCCAAGGTACCACCTACAATGTGGCAAAGTTTCATGTGTGTAACTTTAAAAATGACCGAGTTATAGGCATTCCATGTTATTTATTAAAAAATTAATTGCCACAAACTGCATGCACCAATCTTTCTGAAATTTCTCACAGATACCTATCCCTAACCAGTGTACAATGTGCCCAAGTTTCATCCTTCTGTCTTTAAAAATGAAAAAGTTATAGGCGTTTTTATAAAACAATAATTTGCTATAGGAAAAAGCATTCAAAATGGCGTCCGATCCGGATCGGAAAATCCGATCCGCGGATCGGAATCGGATCCGATCCGATCCGACACACGATCCGATCCGATCCGATCCGACCCCCCAGGTCCGATTCCGATCCGCTATCCGATCCGATCCGGGGGGTCAGTGCACATCCCTAATATTTATAGCCATTTTATAACTTTACCACTGACAAACATTGGAGGTGTGACTTCCATTTTAAAACCATGATCCACTGTGAACAGCTGTGTGTCATCCATGAAAAATATATTTGTAAAAAAATTAGCTTGATTTGAGAATATTAAAAATACATGATCAATGTTTATTGAAGATCATCTGCTGCTGGTTAAAAATGTCTTCTGCATACTTAATTCCATTCATCTTATGCCTGTTAAATACAAAGTAAACAAGGAAGAAATAAGGTTACATATCTAGAGTTTGTGTAACGATCTTTTCTCTTTAACACATTTATGATATTAAGCAGTAGTAGATTACTATTATACTATGGTTTCACTCTCTCAGCTTGTTACTGAGGAAAATTGCTACCATGTTTACTTTTCAAAATATCACTGTAATAATAAAAAGTCAGAAGCTCTATGAATGTTGACGCCTACCAGTCATACTAGACATTTCAGGATATAATTTTAACATGCACAGTAAAACTCAAGGTCAACATTTCTTTCTATAGTAGAACAAGTCCAAACACCATTTCCATCCTTTGTTGGTGAATGATTGCATTTACCGTTGGTATTGGTATATGCCCAGGAAAAAAAAACTCATTACACAAACATATCTGATATTTACAGGCATATCGCAACACAATTTTCATATCTTCAGTAATGTCATCTACAAGTAAACAATGACATCTTCAATTGTATGGATGTCAATGTTAAGGACTAGCCATGTGACACAAACTTTCTGACAGGTACCAATACATCTAGAGAAACAAATCCGATCCGATGCACACCCCTAATAAATATAGATCCAGCCCACTTACAATAAAATTCAGTTAACATTACAAATCTGACATTGCAGAAAGAACCATCAGGTATGCAAGGGTTTCTCAGCCTAGACTTTTGAGCTTTCAGTCTGAACTTGCAGCCATAATTATACAGTGGCTGTGTATAATTGCATTGGATTATTGTTATTTTTTGCCTGTACAGATTTTATGTTCATTTAAAAAATAAAACAAAAACAATTATTTGCAAAAATGGAGCTTTGAGTAGAATCAAATGGGTCGCTTTTGTCACTGCCAATTTTCTAGTGCTGGTTCTGCTGTGAGTTCGGGACCCACTGCTTTTGCAACATTAATTTAGTGCTTCCCAGAAGAAGGCTTGAAATGAACAGAAGCTCTAGTTTCTCAATTGGTGGAGCTCCATTATGTGAGCCTGCCAACCTGTCCCATTCCAAAAACAGCCATTTTCACCCCAGAAGCACTAAATCTGCCTTCCACAAGCTGTGGGTCCCACTTATGGATGGGAACTGGTAGAGTGTAAGTGAATCAGTGAAGGCATAGGCACTCCACTGGATTCAGCCCTTTGCAATATCTTTTTAAAACTTTAGACTGCAAACATATATAATAACCGGGAAGTAAACCCCTTGAACACATTGGGGGCTGCTTCTGAGTTAACTGCTTAGCACTGTTCATATTTCATTTTCATTTTCTCATACAAGTGGTCTGAACTCTTGGCATATTAACATCCACACACATCAATATATATGGCTGCCATTTGTGGTAATTATGTTTGGGAGCAAAGTTCTGTGTCTTATTGTCAGACCTTGTCCCAGTCCGGGGGGAAGCTCTACCCTGTGACACCATTTCTGAATCAGAGGGGGATGCTATGGAGCCAGGCCCAGCTGTGGGAAGCCTGATGCTTGAGAATTTCCCTGTATTTATTTAAATGACAGCAACAGAGTTTGCTGGAAGCAATGTCTTTCTAACCTAGAAAGCTTCCTCATCTTGCTTTTTTGAGGTAACTATGAACTTGTTTGTGCTTATTCTGTATGCTGGACCCAAGTCTACTTGGGTGTTTTGCTGGGGAAGTCTTAAATTGAATTCTGGTCAATGAATTGCTGTAATCTGTTCCCCACTGATAATTATTTGGACAGGAAAAGCTGCAAGAAGGAATTACAGCAATAAAAGCTAGGGAAGTGCAGGGACCCCCCGGATAGGATCGGGACCTGGATCGGGACCTCCGAGGTTGTCCTGGATCGATTCAGACAAAATCGGATCCGATTCCGATCTGAACATCGGACATTCGATTTTCGAATTGGCCGCCATTTTTGGTGTTTTCACCATAGGCTTGCATTGGGGGAAAGAAAGCTTTCCCCCAATGCAAGTCTATGGGGAAAACATGGTGGTGGGTGAGTGGGGGCCTAACTCCCCCCTCCCTGTCCCTCTCCCCTCGCGCTCCTTACCTGCTCTCTACCAAGAACTAGGCCGCGAAGCCTGTTTCTCAGTAGATCGGAGAAGCGGAGGGAAGCGAACACCTCAGCAGGTAAGCCCCCTCCCCCTTCACGCTCCTTACCTGCCGGGGCCGTCTGCTGCCATCTGCTTCTCCCTTCTACTGAGAAACAGGCTTCGTGGCCTGCCTCTGAGTAGCGCGCTGGGAGCAGCAGATGGCCCCGGCAGGTAAGGAGTGTGAAGGGGGGAGGTCCGATCCTCCGATTTTATCCAAACCGGATCGGGTCCTCCCGGACCAGTTCGAATAAGATTGGACGATCCAGATGCCGGGATCGGAATAGGATAATTTTATCCAATTTTGGCTGGATTGGGTCCGGATCATGGATCAGACCCAATCCAGTGCACATCCCTAATAAAAGCTTTCCTGAAACTTGATCCTCAGTATTGGGACGTCAGGATTTGACTTGTACGTTATTTAGTTCTAGCATTACAATCCTTCCGTTTCAAAATAATAAGGCAACTACATATCCCCATGTTTTCCCTAAAGCATGGAAATGGTAGGTTCTGGATATTGTTCAAAATGAAGGCCTTGACTATCAATGCATTCTTTTTGGGGATATGGCTTCCTGAGACTGGGCAACAGGGCATGAGAATGAGGCAGGGAAACATATTACACAGATTGAGGACAGACAAAGAAGTGAAATGATGGAAGTAGAGGAAAGGGGAAAGAAAGAAGGTAATGCAAGGCAAAAAAGGGGAATACAACTTGGGTGTGAGGAAAAGAATGGGCCGGGTGGGACACAAAGTGACAGGAATTAGAAATATGCAGAGCAATCAGATATGGTGAATGAGGGCACCAGCCCATTAATGGCGGAAGAGTCTACCACCCATGCCCACCTCCTGTGATAACGCAGTGCTACTTGGGCAGCTGTCAGCTCTTCTCCCTCCTGATTTGGACTCCTCCTTGTGTTCAATAGCCTGCCTTTTCAGAATAGCGTCTTGATTAAAACCAGAACTTTAACCTTAGAAATGACATGATGCATTTTCAGCATGTCAATGAAATGGAGACAATCTAAATTACTAAAATGATAAATTTAAGGTGTGTTTGGTTAAGCATAATGACAATCAACATCAGTTTTGCCAAAATGAGGAGTACAAAGGGAGCACAAACATACACAAAGGAGATGGAAACAGACAATAAGAGATGCAAAAAGCATTTTGAGGAACATATCACTAACAATATCAATGCCGACAATAAAGAAACAGGAACCCAGCTAGGGAGGCAGTCAGACCGTTGGATAATAACAAATGTTAAAGAAGCACTAAGGGAGGATAAGGAGAAGCTGAAGGAGGGTGGGTAATGGAGGGTGGAAAATAATGAGATGAGACACAGAAAATGGAGTTAAACGGCCACTTTATTTAAGGATCTGCAAAGAGGATAAATCTATGTGGGCATCCTAATTATTTTGGGAGGGTCATTCACCACCTGTGAAGTGGTGCTTCCCAGTTCGCCACAACACAGGCTGCCCCTTGTGGGGTAGGGAAGCCCTCCGGTGTCACCTCCCTCGCGCCGTCTAGCTCCAAGTGGGTGAGGAAGGTTGGCCTCAAAGGTAACCCTTATCCCACCAGCTGAGGCTGTATAACTCACAGCTGGGGCCCCTCAGGCATTACCGATCACCGTAACAGTGCCTGTGAATGCTCACCGACCCTATCCCACTCCAGATGCCAGCACCTACCTGCCCCTGGAAGTGACAAAGCAATTGTTTTGTTCCCCCACCACCACCCATAAGACTTCATAACTTCTTTGAAACCCCTCTGCAGATCCAATAGGAATATATCATTACCAATATCCAATACATGTACGCCATCCAGTCTAAATAGCTCCCTCCGTGCAAGCACAATCACAGGATGTTGGATACTATAATCTCCATGCTTAATGAATTCTTTGTATATTTGGTTGTTCACTTTGCTTCGTACCCTTTCCATGGCCTGATGATTACTGCCCACTCTCCAATTAATCCATGGCAATAAGCAGGACCAAATGATCACTATGCCTGGCCAACACTGCCGAATTCTCTCAAAATTTGCTATCACTTGCAAGAGAAGGGCTCTGCCTTCAAGCAGACCCAACTCATTGCTGCCCAGCTATATGAGCAAAACCTGAGGGGGGACACTAACCAAACTCAGATGGAAAAAAGTAGGGAGTAGACGCTCCCAGCGCATGCCATGTCTGCCAAGCCATTGTATGCTGGCTTGCTGGCTCAATCTGAGCTGTGTCCCAAAGCTGGATCTGGAAGCCCTTTGTCTGGCCCAGAAGATCATGCTGTGCCCACAGATGATCACTCGCATCTGGGCATGGCCCACATTGGAATATAAAATTAAACATGGATATGTTAGTACGCAACACTAATATCTCCTTTATTTTGGCAGCTGTCTAAGGTAAGACCGAAATGCCTTAGACCTCCATCTGCCTACCATCTGGATCTGTTCTGAGGAAAAGCTGATAGATGCTGCTGTGGATGCCACAGCGATACGGAAAGAATGTATCCCAAATTGACAAGCATCCAAACCTAGAGCCTGCAGGGCATGCTTAGTAACTGACCAGAACTGAAATTTTGTTAATGACATAGTGTCTTGATGACAGAATAAAGGGCTACTACTGTCACCCCTCAATGTTAGAAAAGTATGCAATGCCTTAACTGGGCACAATTCATTCACTGATGCTGGATATAAAGTGATCGTTTTGCCTCTGCCCAGTTGGTCGGTTTTGGAAATTCTGAGGCGAAAACTGATCTGTTGCATAGAAACCTGGATATCGTTAAACTACAGTGCCCTGCCAGAGACATCACCCTTGGATGAGGTTACCAATTCGGAGATTCTGAAGGCACCAAAAAAGGCTGTCAGTGCAGCCGCATGAAAAAGGGCTCATAGGGAGAGTGGCAGAGGGATGGCCAAAGTGCCAACATCCCTGTCAAGATATCTGGAGATAGTGTCTGTCTCGTATCGGGCACCGGGGGATGCTCTGGTTCATCCTCGCAGAACTCTACGCACCCTAAAAACAGTTGAATTATCTTCCACCCTTTCATTTTTGCCAAAAATGAGAGGGTGACAAGTTTTCCCAAAATTGTGCTATTGGATAGACCCTTCCTATGGCAAACCACACAAAACTGCAGAAAATGCTCTACTGGGATGGGCCATAGCTGCTGCAATTGTGAAGTATTTTTAAAGGCAAGGAACTCCCTACCTGCCCTTTCGTAAGCGACTCTGATGCTATGGGCTAAGGATTGCCACATCGCATGTTCAACCTCAACCTGCCAGTCTCCCAGAGAGCTGTCGGCATGACCTCTGGTAGCGGCCTTGCCCATGGAGCCAGTTCCCAAAACCTTTGGACCTGGTGACACTATAAAGCGTCGGCTATTTCATTATGCAAACCAGGTACATGCCGAGCTGTAAATAAGATATTGAAGCGCAAACAGTGCAGAGTAAAGGCTCGCACCAATGACATCACCCTAGGGCTACGTGATGACAAAGAGTTAATCACCTGTACAGTGGCCTGGTTGTTGCACCAGAAATGTATCACTGAATTCAACATCTCTGCCTCCCAAAAATGCATGGCCATGAAGATTGGGAAAAAATCCAAAAAGGGAAGATCTTTACATATCCCAGAGGTGAGCCACTCTGCAGGCCACCTTTTGGCGCACCATTGGTATCTCCAAATGACTCCAAAACCCAGGGCTCTAACAACAAATCGTGTCTCCAAAAGGAAACAACATTGTATTCTTCAAGGAATTGAAGCCAAGTGGTGAGATCTTCTCTCATGTCCTGTGTTACACGCATTTGATGGTGTGGGCGACTCAGGCCCTCCATGGTGCTACATAAAGTTCTACCCAGGTCAATAACTCTGCACGCAAAATTAAGATGTCCTACAATGGATTGCAGCTGAAGAAGAGTCACTTTTTTGGACTGAAAGATTTCCTCTATTTTGTTCCGTAATGTCTCAAGCTTATCCAAGGGGAGTCTACAGCACTGCAGCTGTGAGTCCAGCTCAATGCCTAAAAAATTAATGACATGTGTAGGCCCTTCTGTTTTTTTCATGTGCCAGTGGAATGCCCAGCTCCTCTGCTACAGCCTGAAACTCACTCATAAGGTAAGCGCACTGCGTGGTATCTGCAGGACCCGACAACAGGACATCATCAATCATGTCTGTGCCCTCAATGCCCATTCAAGGAATGTGCTGAACTGCTCAAACATGGCACAGGAAATGGCACATCCCATAGGAAGCACTCTATCTATGTAAAATTTACCTTTGAAAGAAAAACCGAATAAATCAAAATCTGTGGGGTTGATTGGCAAAATGCGAAAAGTGGCTTTGATGTCACACTTGCCCATCAAGGCACCATGGCCATTTTTGCACACCATTGACATTGCAGCATCAAATGAGGTGAACTGGACAGGTGTTCTGGTCTAGAATCATTCATTGAATCACCTTTTGGGAAGGACAGGTTGTGTATAAGCCTATACTCCCCTGGTATTTTCTTGCCACATATAGGTCACTCGTGACAGTAACGGCACATTGCCCGGGTGCAGTTGCCCCACGTACTGTACTCCCAGCAAGGCAGGCGGTGTTGAACCCCCTGCCCCGCATTCCCTTTGGATGTGGAAGTGAGTTGGTGCTTGGCCAAAATGTGGCCACTGTCGGCTCTTTCTCCAAAGCCAGGTCTGGCAGACATCATAAACTGAAGCCAGAGAACATGATATTTGATGTCCCATCTGAGGGTGTGATCAAAGGCGGCCCTTCGGCGAAACGATTCATCATATGCCAGCCAGGCTCTGACCTCGTATTCCGTGTGCGCTCAATAAATCATATTGATGTATTTAGTCAAAATACACCCTCTCTCTGGGAATCATTGTTGCACTATATCCATATACATAAGAAAACCGGGCAACCAATTGGACCAAGTCCTGGCTACTTTCTTTCTACATAGCTTGTTAAATTCTTTTTCACTAGCTTTGTCCTTTTCCTTGTCCTCCGGTTCCCGGAAAAGCAAGAAAAACACACCAATATACTCTCCCCTCAATATCTTCTCTCTTGTTGCGGGTAGAAGGTGATACCCTAAAGGCACAGAAGTGCTGCCAGTTGGGATGGCCTCCCTCTCTGCCCTGGCGTAAGGATCCTTGATGGGCAGTGTCAACTGCAGTGGTCCCTGCAGGTCCCTGCCAGATGGATGCACATACAGTGGCTAGAGGGGACGACTGAGTTGCAAGGGTAGGTTGCTGTGGCTGAGCGGACTCATCTGCTGTGTTGACCGCTAGAGCTGCACTCCCACCAGTGGATAGGCTAACATGTTGCTGCTGTGTGCTGGATAACAGTGTCCCCTGCTAGAGAACAGCACCACCTGCTGTTGTCTCAACTATGTCTGTTTGAGCAGGAGCCCTGGCTGTTGGCATACCCAACATAGGTGCTGCCTGTGAGTTACCCCCCCCCCCCAGTGTGCCTACATGGGGCCATGTCAGCCCAGTGAACCATGGATACCCTCCCCAAGGAGGCATAGCTCCCATTGTAAATGTTTGTGCCTGTTGTGCTGTGATACTAGACTCACCCATGGCCAGAGGCTGAGTATGAACCACAGTTGGAAGCAACGTTGTTCTTGCATGTTTATCTGGGGACTCGAGTTGGCTCACGGTTGCAGAAGGCCCTGCACTGTTGCCTGGTAGGTTCCTTGGAGTCCCCGACTACATGACTGGAGCTGGTGTTACGCTGGAGGTTGCATCTGTAGCATCCAGCCTGGCAGAAATGGACAACAGAAGTTTATCCTGTGCTTGTTTGTGGGTTTCCCATGGAACCCCTCCCCCTTTCCCTGCTGAGGCGGTGGGGTGGGTGGCAGGATCCCTTTATCCTGCTCTACTGCTTGCAATTGTGCAAGGATTGCTGCAATTTGAGGGTTAACTTCATCTTCAGAAGAAGACTCCTGTCTTGGCCTAGTTCTTTTGGTGGGAGGGGGAGGGGCCTTCCCCTTCCCCTTCTTACCCCCCATTCCTTCCTTTGGTGGCATAATTATTTGCTATGACACCACAGATATCTACTTCAATTATTATTAATGTTGTATTATTATTATTAATAATAATGATAATTATATTAATAGTTATTTTGTCCCACACATTATCCTATGCTATAGGCCTATACAAGGCCTAAGGGATGGGTGGTGGTGGTCATCAATTGGCTTAATATTTATTTATTTATTTATTTATTTATTTATTTATTTATTTTTAAACTGGGCAGTCAGCCCAACCAGTATCTGAGTCACCATCCGCCTGTGATGAGGCCAGTGGCTGCTATCCAGCCAGGCGTAAGGGGGAGATAAGACTTGCCCAGGCTCCCCCTCACCCTCTGGTCATTGCAGGGGCCACCACCCAGCACCAGGGAGGACCAGCTGGCCCTCCCCTACATCCTGTATCCCTTTGGCCTAAGAGAGCCCCCGGCTACCACCGCCCACAGGAGGGTTCAGGTGGGCACGCAAAGTTCCTAGAAAAAGGCTGCCCATCCGCGTCTCTACTGCACGGGCACAGGACTAGCCACCTCGCTGCCGCTGCCGCTGCAGCAACCCCGACTGTGAGCGAAAGAAGAAAAGTGTGCCCCTGCCAAAGGGACACTGCTCTTGCTGCTCCTTGCAGCACGGCTGCAATGCTTAGAGCTCCACTGCTGCTGCGGCCTCCCTACCCACAGGCAGAGGAAGGAACAGAGAGCAGGTGCCGAACACAGGCTATTCCAGCCGGTCCCTGCATCGTCTGCCAGTCTGGAATATTCGTGTTGTTGAGCTGCTGCCGCCACCAAGGCTTCAAGGGTTCAAGGCTTCAAGGCTTCAAGGGCCAGCCGAACACCACCTCTCTCACTGCGTCCTCTTTGTCCTCGTGGAGCCGCAAAAACAAAAAACACGAAGAGGCAGCAGGAAGGGGTGAGCCAACATTTATGCTCCTTCTGTCCCCTCCCTGCTGCCAAGGTGCAACGCAAGCAGCCAATGGTTGCCATCCATGCCATCTCGTCCCCAAACCCGCAACGGCCTCCACGCGCCCAGGTAAGCTGGGTGCGTTGTGAAGGCATATTTATCAACTGTCTTCATTGCAGAAGATATAGGATAGATACCAATGCCTGGACTGGTGTTTTCAGGAAGGAAGTCTGAGGAACTGAGGCAAATAGTGGTGACAAAAGATGGACATCCTCAACCTTATTGACCAACTGAAAGTTAATAATCACCAGTCTCAGATGGTATCCAGTCTAGAGTTCTTAAAGAATTCACTTGTTCTCTAAGAACAGTTTTTCTAACAAAATAAGTAATATATGCCTAACATTAGTGTGCCCTGGCCTGCCCTCAGGTCTGTCTGCCTCCACTTTGGGTCAGCTGACCTCACTGACCCACAAGCTTCAGCCCCTATATTCTCTAGGTAAAAGATTCCTGACCATGGGAACATACTGACTTGCAATGATGGGAGTTGCAGTCCAACACCTTTGGAGGGCACCAGGTTGGGGAAGGGCTGCTCTAAACAAAAAAAGAGAATTAGGTGGCCCTAAGTTGTTCGTCATCAGTTTTCCACAACCCCACAGTCATCTCTGCATATCATATTCTCCATCCTGTCCTCATGGTTTATTTGCTTTGGGAGAATGAGAATCTCACTTGCACGTTCTGCTTCCTTAGGGAGGATGTGAGCCTTAACTCCCAGTTTCCCTGCTTTTTGGTGCTTGGTTGGATACAGTAAAGCCTTAACGTTGTTTTTGTAAACCGTAGGTTTTTTGTTTAATGAATGTATATATGTTTGCTTATGTTTTGCTATGTTTGTATGCCCCAAGTAACCCCAAAGGATGTTATAATGTAAATGACTTCTTGTGTGGCATGTTTTCATTGGTTTCACAAATTAAAAGGGGTATTCATTATTTCCTGCTTATGTTTTAAAATCTATTTTCAACAGGCCTGGTAACTTCAAGGGTTACAGAGTTGGGGGAAATTCTCAATCTCTTTGTGATCAGAGGCACTAAGTAATGGACTGCTGGAGATAATTTAGACTGACCCCAACCACATAACTCTATTGCCCCTTCTGAAAGAGGTCTGTACTACAGACTACTAAAGACAAACAAAGTGACAGACCATAATAACAGTGTTCATGTGTCCATACGCTTTATGAGGCAGGTGCTCCTACAGCCTACCTAACAGAGGGACTAACAGGCCATAAACTTGCTTAGCTGAGTCTGCCAGAAACCTGGCCTCACTACTCCTGGTAGGTCCATGTTCTACAACAACTGCTCTCAGTTGAACTTGATGGAATCCAACCCTCCATCCATGGGTTTAATTTACTGACCTCCCCTGGAAAATATAGGGACAGGAAAATATAGGGACAGACGGAGCAGGCATACATAGCACACATAGAGTGCTGAAACTGGCAAATCTAAAAGCAGGTATATTGCTTTTCAAGAATCAAGGAAATTCAACGGGTATTAATTTTGAGTAAATATCTAGGGATGGAAATGCAGCCTGTGCATGATTGAAACTTGACCAAACTTGATCACAATCTGCTACTTTAATATCCAAACAGGAAGAACGAGCATGTAGCATAAAATGAGCTATAATGATTAACATAGTAAACTGAAACCTATTCTAATATAGAATATTTTCCTGTATCATCTTCTGCACTTCCAGAATTAATCAGGGATTTTTAATTCCAGTAGAACAATTTTTCAAGTTGTCTCCAAATACAGACACAAAACATGAAATGCTTTTTTTTCATGAGGCAGTCATAAAAAGCTTTTATCTCTGGACACTGGCTATTGATAGGTCAAATGGGAAACATCAGATTACAAGTCAGAGAGCATAACTTCTGGGGCTCATTTATTAATTTGAAAAGTGAGTTCAACACATAACATTAGCTTTGATTTTATATTGGATGTCAAGGTACTGGTTTTAACCTATAAAGCCTTACACGGTTTTGAACCACGATACCTGATAGAATGCCTCTCCCAACATGAACCTACCATACACTCTTTTCAACACCTAAGGCCTTCCTCCAGGTGCCTACTCCAAGAGAAGCTTTGAGGATGGCAACAAGGGAGAGGGCCTTCTCAGTGGTGGCCCCCCAATTATGGAATGATCTCCCCAACGAGGCTCGCCTGGCATCAACTTTCCTCTTCTCCCAGGCATTTAACAACATATACTGAGTTTTTAATTGACCCCAGAGCTATATTTAGGCCTGCCTGAGAGTTCGCAGCTGTTTTAAATGTATACTGTTTTTATATGTTGACTGTTTTTATGCTTTTATGCTTTAAAATTTTGTATATCGATTTTTAATGTCCAAAGTTTTAATTTTTGTAAACCGCCCAGAGAGCTTCGGCTATGGGGCGGTATATAAATGTAATAAATAAGAATAAAAAAAACCATGGTGCAACTTCCTGACTGACACTGGCCTGGTTGTCAACTGTACAATGTCTGATCATCCATTACACAAAGCCATGAAATTCATTACATGAAAACCTATGGTTAATGTTAATGCTATAGAGTTTTCAACCAAGCAGCACAACGCAGGGAAACTGGGAGTTAAGGCTCCCAAGCCTTAATGCCACATCATCCCTAAGGAGGCAGAAAGTGCAAGTGAAATTTTCATTCCCCCAAAGCAGATAACCCATGAGGACACGGTGGAGAATATGATATGCAGAGGTGACTGTGGGGTTGTGGAAAACAGATGACAAACACCTTAGGGCCACCTACTTTTCTCTCTCTCTTCTTTTATAGAGCTGCTCTTCCCCAACTTGGAAGCTGGAATCCCTGGGTCCCAGGACAGACTGTCTCCAACCTTAAATCCAGGAATCTGAATTATCCTGCCCCCTCTGACTCTTTCTAGGGACCATAGGATTGCTCCTGAGATGTTTTGGATGACAACTCTCATAATTCCTAACCATTGGCCATGAAGTCTGAGGCTTATAGGAGTTGCAGTCCAAAACATCTGGAAGGCACCAGGTTGCCTACCCCAATGCTATTTTACAAATGCTATTTTGGGCTGCATTAATAGAAGTATAGCTTCCAAATCACGTGAGGTATTGGTTCTCCTCCATTCAGCACTGGTTAGGCTTCACCTTGAGTATTATGTCCAGTTCTGGGCACCACACTTCAAGAAGGTTGCAGACAAGCTGGAAGGGATTCATAGGAGGGCAATGAGGATGATCAGGGTTCTGGAAACAAAGCATGAGAAGAGATTGAAAGAACTGGGCATGTTTAGCCTGGAGAAGAGAAGATTAAGGGGAGACATGATAGCACTCTTCAAGTACTTGAAAGGTTGTCTCACAGAGGAGGTCCAGGATCTATTGGACATCGAATGGGATCAAGTTACAGGAAGCCAGATTCTGGCTGGACATCAGGAAAAACTTTCTGACTGTTAGACCAGTATGACAATGGAACCAATGACCTAGGGAGTTCGTGGGCTCTCCCACACTAGAGCCATCTGTCAGGTACTCTTTAAGGTGGATTCCTGCATTGAGCAGGGGTTGGACTCGATGGCCTTATAGGTCCCTTCAAACTCTACTATATTATTCTATGATTAAGTACATGAATGTCTTTGTTTGATTGTTTATAGATGAAACATTGTCATTGCAATTTAAACTAAAACCCAATGTTTTAATCCATTGGCTGGATTAACAGTTGTATACAACCTATAGAAAATATATTTGCAAAAGCGTCTTTGACTAGACTCATGATTGTAACTGAAATGAATGAAATGATTTATTGATATACAATATGAATACCAAAATGACAGCATGAACACCAATGAGAACATGAACATAAAGGAACCTCCATCAGTACAATGCAATGTGCATCAGAGAATAATCAAGGCAGAGCAATGTGCATCAGAGAACAACCATTTGAAAATGCATAACTGATAAAGCAACTGCTAACAAAGACATCTGATAAATATATTACCAGGCCCCATGTTGAGTCCTCCTAATATATCCTCCAGCCAATCTCATTTGAAACCATCCCGAGTTTCCTAGCTGTTTTAACAGCATTGCATTTTAGGATTAAATCCCAGAAAAAGTCATTGCTGTCAATTAAGTATAGTTGGCCAGCAGGTCCAAACTTCCTTCTTTGTTCTGGGAGAAACAGAAGAATGAGAGAATGGAAGCAAGGCAAGGCAAGGCAAGGCAAGGCAAGGCAAGGCAAGGCAAGGCAAGGCAAGGCAAGGCAAGGCAAGGCAAGGCAAGGCAAGGCAAGGATCAATCAAGACCAAGTCTCATTAGAACTGAAAGAAGAGAAAATGTGAAGGCAACAAAGCCCAAGTAAACTTCTAACTACTGGGAGATGGGACCAAACCTTTTTATTATTTTGAAACTGGCCCCAGAGATAGACACCAGAACCTTTCCTGTAGGAAGAGTAACCGATATCCCTCCAAATTGGCATCACACTGGTTATACAATTCACATTGGCTCATTTCATATCAGCATCTTTTCAAAGCACCCCATGTTCTGAAGGTCTTCTTGGCTGGATTAACAGCTGCATACAATCCACAGAAAGTATAGTTGCAAAAGCAGCTTGATTTGATGAGATCAAAAATATCCAATTAATGATGCCTGGAGACCGACTAAACATGTCTCTGAAATATGTCTTCTTTCCCTGTTTAATTACGACGTGCCTATTAAATACAAAGTCAAAAGTGAGAACAGAAAGTTCCATGCATTCATTTATTAAACGATTCCTTTTATTAATACCTCTTGATGGGCAACAAAATGCAGTGTTTAAATATATCCAAATATAATTTATTACGGTCATAGACCAGCAGATTAAAAGTAGCTACAAATACAGCAATTATTAAAAACCAATTAAAAATAACAACAAGAAAACAAGTCAATAAACAGCAAATTAAAATAGATAGAATTTCAACTATTATAAAAATGATCCAAAAGTCACGTATCTGAGACATAAAATATCCTAAACATAACAGTAATAGCGCCTCCACAAATTTTGCTATCCTCAATTCATCATCATTTTTCTACAGGTGATAGCAGATGCACTGAATCGTGCTACATTGTATGTGACCTGAGAATTCCGATCTGATAATAGATATTCTAAGTAAAATGCTTCAGATCTTCCTGGTTTTTTAAGAAGAATTGGGGTAATTAAATCTCTGCGGAGGTCACGATAAAAAGGACAATGGAGTAGTACGTGAGCTTCAGTTTCTACACTTCCCATATCACATGGGCATAACCGTTCTTGGACAGGGATTTTATTATATCTGCCTTCCAGAAGTGCGGAAGGCAGAACATTTAGTCTGGCTAGCGTGAAAGCTTTCCTATATTTGGGAATTGATAAGCTTAACATATAGTTTGGCATTATAAATGCTCCTACATAGTTCTAATAATTGGGATAGCGTGGAGTTAATCTCAGATGGTTTTGAAGGTCGATGTCTCTGATTCTCTGTGTGATGAGAGCCACTTGAGCCTTAGTGTATCCTAAGACCTGTATGACATCAACCGAGAAGCCCAAATGCTGCAATTTTGTCGACAGAGTCCTTTTCCATTTGGATTGAAATGGGTCAGTCAAAATCAGCGGGGCAAGACCCACAGGAGAAAAAGTTAGCTTTAACCAGAAATTCACCTTACATATAAGCATTCGCGCCTCCATCGTAATTTGTCCTACCTCTAGCCGTAGGATTGTATTAGGCACACAAGAGGGGACTCCTAGTATTGCTCTTAAAAATTTTGTTTGTGCAACCTCAAAAGGGGCATAGTCATCAATAATGCATATCTGACAGCCATACATCATCTGTGCAATTACTTTAGCAGTGAAAACTTGCATGGCTGCAGGAACTAGATATTACTTTGATTTGAGAGATAAGAACTAGATATGAGACTATAATCTGCCACTTTCAGGATCTGAGCAGGAAAGACAGACAATGATGCACAAAAGAGCTCAAAAGAGCCATCCTGTCTATTCAGGGACATTGTTAGTTTTGAACAGGTCCAGTCTTCTAAATAGTCATTTGTGTGGTTGCTTGTAACAAGTAAGTACTTTCAGGCTGGAAAAACTGTGTCAATTGCAGTGCAATTGTTCTTCCTTCCTTCCCTCCCCCTACCCTTACAGGGCCTAATATGCACAATTGACACAGTTAAACATATGTGAAAAGGTGAGCTTGTAAAAACCAAATGAAACATGTTGACTAGTAACTGTGGATCACTTATTTCAAGGACAATTAGGTTAGTTGAGATCATAGGTTGAGTGGGCCATGACCTATGGTAGGTCTAACTAGTGATGCCATCGTCATTATGCTTTACTTAGACTGTGGGCTACCATGGAGTTGAGTCAAATTCATCACGATGTTTGATTGACAATTTTTCCACCCTCTCTCCTCCCTCAGTCCTCCTGATGGTATCCCATCAGCCATTGCTGCGAAAAAAATCCTGCTGTCTCTCCTAGAGCGAGACTAGCTCCTTTCACTGTTCTTGCCAGGGAATTCTGTCCCCAGTGGGAAAAATCAACTCAACTCAATGGAAAACTCCACGGAGCCCACCACACAACACACAAAATAACGGTTCTGCAGGAACTCTCCTCTGCACAGCGTGGATATTCTGTGTGGAGTGTTTTCCCAAAAGAACTTTCCATTGTTGCGTGGAGTTTTCCTGCTAGACAACACATTTCTCAATGGTGGTGTAAAAACTCCACTGTGGAGTTCTAAAACCACTGTTGACTAAAGTGTTGTCTAAACTGAGCCATTGAGAGCCTTCTCCTCCACAAATTTATCCAATCCCTTTTTAAAGCCATCAAAAATAGTGGAATTATATGGAGCAATGCAATTATATGGAAGGAGAAAATTAAAAATGGGACTCATGTTTCAGTTTGGGTTTAATGTAGGTGCCAGGACTTAAAACTTGAGGATGATTGATAGAGATTTGTGGAATCACAAACTCAACCTACTTGCAACATGTGTATTCTTTCCTAAGGTTAAGAAAAAACACAACAACTGAATTGGCACATGTGGTGGTGGTGGTGGTGGTGGTGGTGATGATGATGATGATGATGATGATGATGATTGTAACATATGAATTGCAATTTACGTACCTGCAAACATCTTGGATAATCCAGCTCGCCTTCGATACAACGTTGTCTGAATGGAGGGGAGGATGGATCTGACTCAGAGCCGGATTTACAGATAAATTCCACTTCTTGTCCAGATCTTATATTTAATGTTTGGCTATTGGTCCATTTGAACTTGATATTGTTAGGATCCATATCTTCTTCAGTTACTGGACAGTCATGAATAGAGTCCTGTATAATCACAAAACCAACCTACGTTTAACATGTGCATGCTTCCCTAGGTTTAAGAAAAAACACCATAACCACTGAGTTTGGTGGATATTTGTGTGTGTGTGTGTGTGTGTGTGTGTGAATTACAATATACATACCGCTATACATTTTGGATATTCCAGCCTGCCTTCAATGCACTGTTGTCTGAAAGGAAGGGAGGATGGATCTGGATGAAAGCCAAATACACAGGTGAACTCCACCACCTCTCCAGAACGTGCGTATAGTTTTTTCCCATTGCTCCACCTCAACGTGATCTTGTTATACTTCATATCTTCTTCAGTTGCTGTACAAGGTTCTGCAGAAAGGCACAAGTCATTTCATCTGGCAGTGAAGAGTTCACATGACAGAAGTACCTCATCAGTTCGGTTTGAAAACCTTATGTAACAGCACACATGCCCCTTAAATAGACAGATGATCCAACTATTTTCGATAAATAAATAATGCAAAGACTAAGTTAACTTATATATTGTGTCCTCACCCACCACATTTTATTTCATTTATTACATTTCTGTACCACCCAAATAGCCAAAACTCACTGGGCAGTTTACAAAAAATGTTGGTCCATAGCCCAATGTGGTCTATTGCAACTTTCAGTAGCTTGTAAGGTCTCAGGCTGAGGTATTTAAAGAGCCCTGCTACCTGAGATCTTTTTCATTGGAGGTGCTAGAGACAGAATTCTGAACCTACTGCAAAGACTATAGCCCTTCCCCAAGTTCCAGCCCTCATGTTCCTGATTGATCATGGATTTTTCCAGGATGTGAATCAGGTACCTCTTGCATTACAAGTAACAGTGGTAAGTCCCTGAGCTGCACTTTAAATTATTTTGTTAACCATTGGGTTGGATGCTGTACAATAGGCTAAGGGCTGCATGGCATTTCTTGGATAAAAAGGAAATGTTAGTTCCCTTTCACCTGTGCTCAAATCTACAAAATAGAAAAAACACGTGTGTGGCTTCTAGAACACATGATATGTCTTAATATTCTTATTATACTATTTTTCATTCCCAATACAATGTGTAATAATAAATATATTATATATATATATATATATATATATATATATATATATAATATATATATGAATGAATGAATGAATGTTAACTAGGGATGACAAAGAAATCTGGAACAGGTTCAAATGAGTACAGGTTTCTATGGCTTTTTCACACAGATTCTGTGTACTTGTATGCTGGTTCTTTTGCTTTTGGGGGAGATTAGAGCAAATGCAGATTTGTGCAAGTGGAGGACATTTCTTGTACATCCTAAAGAATGTGATTCCATTAATGAATTGACAATGGGACAAAAAAAAAATCTGACAATCCACGAAACATTGACAGAACAGATTTAATCAAATCCCAAATCCCTAAGGTTGAATATCTATGGGCCCTTCTTCCTCCCTCAGAATGTTAAAATGCACTTTGTTGCTTTGCTTGAAGGATAATTTATCTATGTCATTCATGGAATGTTGACAATCAGTTCACCTGCTCAGAGAAAAGTGGAAAGTCGATTTAGCTTTGGTGGGAGGCTGGGTGGGATTTGGCTCAGGTCTTGTTCAACCCACATTTCGTTTTATGGGGTTTACACGGGTGGCAGTCCTCTGGATTCATGTCCATGGTCAGGCCTGTTTGAGTGCCATTACCAGCAGCCAAATTTGCTGCCAGAGGTGGACGCTCCACCTTGCCTAATTGGAAAACTATGATGGGCTTCTCTGAGATTTCTGCAAAAGTAGTTTGTAGTGATAAACCACTTTCAAGAACAGCCTTCCCCAACCTGGTTCCCTCCAGATGTTTTAGACTTCAACTTCCAGCAGTCCTGGCCAGAATGGCCAATAGTCAAGAATTCTGGGAGCTGTAGTCCACAATATCCAGAGGGCAACAGGTTGGATAAAGTTGCTCTAGAATCATCCCAATCTGGGTTATATCCAGATTGGCCATAACATGAATGAAGAAGCTCCTTCTGCACTTGGATCTCACAGACACTCCCTGCTAGAGGAAGGAGGTGGGGGGAGGTGATCTTCACTGATTCGCCCTTCTCTATGCAGCCCCCTTCAACACTTCTCTTTCTGCTCCAGAGGGTCCCTGAGCCATCTAGATTTTCAGGCAGCCCAAGGTGCTACAGGGGGAAGGATAAATCATGAAGATTGCTCCCCCACTATTCTTTTGTTTAGTGGCAGTGAGAGTCCAACCCATAAAACTCACACTTTTCTGTAGTTCTTGTAGCTTTCAAGAGTGAACAAATATAGATTTTCCCCATACCTAGGCATACTGGTGTTTCTGTCCAAATTCCATTGTCACAACGGACTACTGAAGGTCCTCTCATCACATAAAGGTTTGGGCATTTGTAGGTCACGGCTGCACCTGATACATAACTTTTCAAGGATGTCTCCAGAATGTCTCCATTTTCAACAAGAGGTGCACGACTACATTGTTGTCCATGATCTACAATGATAAATTAGACAGTACCCAGTATTATTGCAGACATAGGGGGCTGTTTTCAAGGTGTTGAGTTGGCACTGCATTCCCCCTAAACCCTTCAGTTTTGCTTACCTGGGTGGCATCGGGTAATCCCCATGCCAAAGAGGGAGCTCAGCATTTCCAGCGGTCATCCGAGCACTGGAGCTGCCACCTTGCCCTCTTCCTGGCTTCCGATGACCAGTTGCCATCTGCCAGGACTGCCCCCGGAGCAAGGGCAGAAGAGCCGGGATGATCCCGCTTCCACCAAAAAAGTCGGGGGAAGTCCCCAAATTATTTACTGCACAGCATCATGGAGAATCCTCGGGGTGGCTTTGAATCTGTGTCTGCATCATATAACTGACGCAGTGCCGTTTTGCAACCACCGCAGGGCTTTGAGCACATATAGACAGCCCCTAGGAAGATGGGTATAGGGATACATGAATCCCACTATTTCCTGTCTATGTAGCTTCACACGCTCTTACCCATGATTCTGTTCTAATTCCTCATTAATTTCCTCATTAATCAGATTAAAAATCCTCCAGCGTATGCATTTAAATATTTATTTGCTTTCTATCATATTTAAAAATGTATTCTCTCTCAAAATAGGTATGTAAATGTACCTTTTGATTACAGCTGCACACAAATGGCCTCTACTTGTGGGTAGAGAAACTGGGGGGAGAATTTCACCAAAAATCTCCATCAGAAGGAGAAATTCCCCGGGACTTTCTCATAGGCAGGGCTCATTGACGTGGTTGTAGCACAACTTCTTTCTTTTCCTAAAGGTTTTTCAGGTTGTTGGTGTGTGTATGTGTGTGTGTGTGTGTGTGTTTGCACTACCACAGCAGATGGCAGCAGCATCAACTGAATTGACAGGCTGGCCCCCATTTTATATCCACCACAGTACAGGTGTGAGGGAGGGCAGTGTTGTGTGTAGCTCCAGGGAAGAGGTGAAATTTTGCACTAATTCTGGAAATTTGACTACGGAATGCAAGGCAACCGACAATCCATGAAATGCAGATAGAATAGATTTTACAAAATCCATATTCCTCTAGAAGATATCTCCTTCTATATCTTCCACTGCCTTTGTATTGAATGATGAACATTTATTTATTAATATCCCATCATTCCGCCATCATGGCATACATAGGGTTTACTGGTAATCTCCCTTCCTGACAAGAGACTTCTTAACCTTAACAAGTTTGCTGTATTATACACATGTTACTCGATCCAGACTTCTCAGCACATACATAATGATCAAATGTTCTCTTACACTATATGCATCAGATGAAAACCCCAAGGTTTACAAAAGTATGAACAATATTTTTGAAAAAGAGACTTAAAGGGAGGGAAAAGAGTCCAACTAGGATCAAGAATGTTCAGCAGTTTGAAAAATAATGGAAACTGGGACCCTGGAATTGAGTATCTGGACAAAGGCATGTCTCCCAGAAGAGGGCATAAAATGCAGTGTCCTGAAGGAGGTGAGTATACACTGCAACATCTTATTGCAGGTCTCACTTTATCTGATTCTTCAAATTAAGTCAAGAGCCCTATGCATGCAGGAGAAAAGTGAAAGTGCTTACAGATGTGTGAATTGTACTATGGAAAAACACTCAAAGGTGTCTGCTCATTTACCAAGATTAACTGTAAAACATTCTGCCATTACAAGTTAGTCTATCTGTTAAGTGACCTAATAATTCTAGCAAAGCATCTGCTACTACATTAGAACTGACAGAATTCCAGAACTTAATGGGGGGAAATGCAACATTAAACTGATTCCTATTTCTGGGGTTCTAGTGAAGAACATAGGAACCTAAGAAGAGCCATGCTGGATCAGACCAAGGCCTCCTCCACACGAGACGTTTAATGAGCCTTGAAGGCTCATTAAAAAATTTACCTCCACAAGCACGGAGCGCAAAACGGGCGTACAGGCGCGTTATCTCCCCGATAATGTGCATTTTCGAACGCGCGTTAAATAGCGACTTTTATTTTGCTCCGGCCGTTAAAGCGCATTTTCGCGGTGTGAACAAGCGATTACGCGCATTAACTGCTTGTAAAGCGCTTTTTGGACATGAATTAATGCGCTTCGCCGCCTCTCGCCGCCTCCGGTGCAGAGGGATTAGGAGTAAAAGCGCCTCCGCGATAATGCGCATAATCGCGGAACCGGGCGCAAAAGCGCATCCTTGTGGAGGGGGCCCAAGACTCTGTTTACACAGTGGCCAACCAGCTGCCCACAGGAAACCCACAAGCAGGACATAACTGCAACAGCACCCTCCCACCCATGTTCCCCAGCAACAGGTGTACATAGGCATACTGTCTCTAATACGGGAGATAGTACTACAATTCTGCTGATGTCAACTCTTTTTTTTTTTAATGAAGAATTAAATGTCCATTTCCCCCAATAAAATATTGCCTGCTGCCTTCATAACTTACCATTTTGGGCAGAACAGAATGTCCATAGGAGAAATGAGATGATATAGATCAGTGAGCGCTTCATAGTGCTTCACGCAATGTATAGCTCCTCTACACCACAGAATCTCTGCAAAAATGTCCAGCTGCCTATATATTCTAGAAATTAACACTGCAGAGGTCTTTCTGCTTTTGTGGTTTGGTAAATCATTTCCTCTAACAGTTCCTTTTTCTTAAAGTTGTCATGGTGTTTGTTTGAATTCTTCTGGGGGAAAGAGGATTTCTCCGAATTTCCCCAATGAGAAAATAGATGCAAAAACTCATGTGAGCAGAGATTCTGGCAGTAGTTACTTAAATAGAAATCTGGACTTTGGTGCAGGATTGCCAAATAGTCAGGAAAACAACTTCTGCCTTTCTCTCACGCCATTAAAAGCAGCTATAATAAGCAGAAAGCAATTGGTGCAGCCTTGAAATGCGTATTATGGCTGCACATCAAGTTGCTGTTAAAGGCACAGCTACAATGGCTCATTGAAAAGTTGGTAACTTTACTATTGAGTAGAAAACAGAATGTTTTAAAATCATAGGATACACCATAATGCAGAGTTCAGCATGCAAAATAATATTGATTCTAATTGGCTGAAATCTGCTTTGAATGCCATTCTTTGGCAAAAAGCTGAGATATAAAGGAGGGAAAAGCTGTCTCTTATTTAGGGTTCTTAAAACAAAGTGACATTGCAAAGATCTCCAAAAGAATCTCTCCATAGTGGGAGAATGGGCATCAAATGGGCAAAAGCAGTTCTATGCACGTGTAAAGTGATGCATACTGGGGCAAAACATCCCAACTTCATATATACATGGATGGGATCTGATCTAGCGGTGACTAACCAAGAAAACGATCTTGGGCTTGTGATGATCTCCTAATGAAAATGTCAAACCAGTGTGTGGCTGCTGTGAAAAAGGCAAATTCCATGATTCCAAGGCTAATTAGGAAAGGAATCAAAAATAAATCTGCCAAGATCATACTCCCTTTATATAAATCTATAGTGTAACCTCATTTGGAATATTGTATAAAAAGGGCTATTGCACAGTTTGAAAAAGAGCAACTAAAATTATCCAAATGATCCAAAAATGAGCAATCCCCTATGAGGAAAGGTTACAAAATTTGGGATTGTTCAAGTTACAGAAAAAGTGAGTGAGGGGAGACATGATAGTGATGTATAAAATTATACATGGTGTGGGATAGTGGATAAGGAGATGTTCCAGAATTAATTCATTCTTGCAGTTGATTTATTCACCATGTGTTAAAATAAAATAAAATAAAATAAAGGCTTTTGCAATCCCTTTGTGATTTTTAACAATGTAATTCTACCATAGGTGTGCGCAGCACATTTCATTAGGGTATGCCCCCAGTGCTGAATAGAGGGGAACCAGTACCTCACGTGATTTGGAAGCTACACTTCTATTAATGCAGCCCAAAAAAGCATTTGCCTTTTTTGTGGCCACATCACACTGTTGTCTCATATTCAGCTTGTGATCTACAACAATTCCAAGATCCTTCTCACTTGTAGTACTGCTGAGCCAAGTATCCCCCATCTTGTAACTGTAAGGTCAATAGGGGTACAATTTTAAAGCTCCTCCCTAAATTAAGGTTGCATGCTCATGGAGGGTTTTCTTTTATTTCTTTTCGTTTGCTTTAAATTTGAAATGTTTACCAAAAAGATTCTTTCTATATATGTATTTTAACAGTTTCTAATGTTTTGGAGAAAGATGTACATTGCCCTCAATTCATTGAGGAATAGGTAGGATAAAAATAACAAAATGTCTCAAAGCAACTCAAAGATTAACAAATTTATTATAACATAAACTTTCATGGATTACAGTCCTCTTCATCAGATGATGTGGCCTTGTCTATGAAATCTTATACCATAACTAGGATTGTAATTTCACTAATAAGAACAACATTACATGGTCTATCCATTTTAAATTTGGGGAAATCCTCTTCAGTAGGTTTGGGAAAGAACAAAGAGTTTCAGATAGGACAGGAACACAAAGCAAAGCTCATACCTCAGATGAATACTTCAGATGAATTTGTTCATCTTTAAGATGCCATGGGACTCTGTTGTTTTTGCTGCAACAGACCAACAGGACTGGCCCTCAGGATTAAAAATAATAATAAATAGCCTCTGGGAGGTTTACAACTGATAAACTTGTGTACATGTCTACACTATTTGGAATTGAGGAAGAGAGAGGGAGAGGGAGAGAGAAGGCTGTGTATGTTATAATCTCTCGGACTTAAAACAACTACTCCCTGCTCCTGTCTTTTAGATTTAAGTGATTTGATGCCTGTCTCTATGTTATTACCTTGGAGCAAAATTGGTGGTACGTGTAAGTCTTACTGTTTTCACTCAGATATGGTGTATTCAGCCTGATAGCCTAATATTTCCCACTGGGAATCAGAGGGCTGAATGAGACAGTGGTCATTCAGTTATGGAGGAGCTGGACAGGCATGGTCCAAAAGCAGCAGCAGGCAGGTAGGGTTGGCAAGACATGGCTGGCACTCTTCCCCTTCCCTTGATCCTCTTACACACACCACGGAGTGATTATTGACTTACGAGGAGCTGGGCAGGCATGCTCCAAAAGCAGCAATAGCAGGCAGGCAGAATCGGGGATGGGGAGACAAGGCTCTGCTCCTTCCAGTGATTCTCTCTCCCTCAACACACACGCACGGGTCCAAGAAAGGTGAGCCAGCCACTTGAAGTGGGTACCACGTGCATGCATCTGGGAAAGGATCATGGGAAGGGGGTGAGGAAACACCCCCCTCTAATACTTTCGAGGGAAGCTCCCCTCCCTCACTCCCTTCGGCGACAGCGAGGGCGCGGGGCCCTTTCCAGAAAATAAAACAGTCGCTGCCGCTGCACCTACTTTATTTTCTGGAAAGCGCCCCTCGCCTTTGCTGTCGACGATGGGAGTGAGGGAGCTTCTTAAAGACAGCCAGCGAGCAGACAGGGAAAGAGCAGGCAGGGAACTGAAGGTGCTGCCATTGCCGCTGCACCCGCTTTATTTTCTTGAATGTGGTAGGTGCCATCGCCAGTGGGAGCAGTGATGGGGGAAAATGGAGCACCCTCAAGATATTAGGGTGTGCCTGTGCACACCAGGCACACCCTGTGTGCATGCCTGTGAATTCTACATGAGTAAGCCCCACTGAGTTGAATGGAACTTGCTCTTAGGTAAGTGGGTATAAAACTGCAGCTTAAGAAGCCTTTCTAGCCTTTTTGTGTCACTTGTGATTCCCCAAGGTGGTTAAACAAAGGATTGTAGGCTTATTGTATTCAATCTGCATATGGTTTGTTGGGTTGTAAACCTGACATCCAAAGTAAAGTTTACAACCAATGCTATAAGCCTTTATAGCATGTTTGATTTGACGCTTCTCCTTTTTGCACTGTGTTCTTGTATGCACCATGTAATATGTAATGAGAAACTGCTATTACACATGTCTTTCCTAACTTGGTTCTGATATATACTGCTTTAGTATAAAGCCTTACATGGCTTGGGACCACAATACCTGATGGAACACCTTTCCTGACATGAACCTACCTGAACGCTACGTTCAGCATCTAAGGCCCTACTCCGAGTGCCTCCTCCAAGGGAAGCTCGGAGGTCGGCAACAAGGGAGAGGGCCTTCTCTGTGGTGGCCCCTCAATTGTGGAACGATCTCCTCTTCTCTCAGGCATTTAGCAATATCTGAGGAGCCTGGGTTTGTTTTGTTTTTGGGTTTGTAGCTTTTGGGGTTGTTGCAGTGGTTTTAAATGTATATGGGTATTGTGGGTACGTTGTATGATTTTGTTGTTTTAATTTTTGTATATGTTTTAATTGTTTTAATCCTATGTAAACCGCCCAGAGAGTTTCAGCTATGGGGCGGTATATAAATGTAATAAAATAAATAAATAAATAAATAAATTTAGTTGGTTCTTTAAGTGTTTAGATTTGGCTTGTTTAAACTGGTTTATTCTTAAATTTGTTTAAAATTCTTTCCCAAAACTCTAAATGCCTTCCCCTTATGAGCAAAAGGGGAAGGAGGCAAACTGTCATCATTGGTCCCTCTTTAAATAGCTTATTTTTGCCAAATGTTATGCTGATAGGACATCACCAGCTCCAAGGGTTGGGAAAGAATCCAAGTCTGTGTGACAAATGCATGTGTGTGTGTGTGTGTGTAAATTAGCTGATTGGAACTCAAGATCATGATTGCTACAGAAATCACTTCACTTTTTAATTATTGGAGCCACAGTTGTAGCTCTGATAGATAAGGTGATCAGTAGAATGAATGTTCCGTAATGGTAAATGGAAATCAGAGGATGGGTCATTCTAATATTAGTAAAATTGAAAGGGTTTCACTTCATGAAATTTGCAAGTACCAGAAATAAATGTCAATTTTACATAACCTGAAAATTTCAGGAAGATTGCTGAAAGATTGAGGGACAAAGGGCAGTAAACAAAAAAAAAGGAAGAAAACTCCCACTAAGCCATGCAAAAGTGCTCCTGAAAACATGTGTTGGCAATCTTAAAGATTTATGTTTTCCTATTCCCTTTCTATTATTTATTATTTATTATTCATTATTATTATTTATTACATTTCTATACCATCCCAGAGCTGAAGCTCTCTGGGCGGTTTACAGAGACTAAAACATTAAATATTGAAAATTGATACACAGAATTTAAAAGCATAAAACCATAAAAACAGACAACATACAGAAACAATACAAATTTACAAACCACTTTGGACTCTCCGCCAGGCCTAAAGACAGATCCTGGGTCAATTTAAAAACTCAATATATGCTGTTAAATGCCTGGGAGAAAAGACTTGACCTGGCGCCGAAAAGATAACAATGTTGGCGCCAGGAGGGCCTCGTCGGGGAGTTCATTCCCTTGTTGCCGTCCTCCAAGTTTCCCTGAGAATAGGCACCTGGAGGAGGACCTTAGATGTTGAGGGTAGTGTATGGGTAGGTTTATGTTGGGAGAGGCATCCCATCAGGGATTGTGGTCCCAAGCTCTGTAGCTGGTGGGAATGATTTTTTTAAAAATTCAAGTTAGTTATTTTTAAAATGATTTTAATTTTATCATGAAACTTTATTGGAGTTCATAACACAGCTCTTGGAATGTTGACGGTGGTGGGGAAAGGGAATAACTGTCATGTGGATGAGAAGCAGAAACAACAGCCGCAGCAGCAGTGAGTTTCGGGTGTGGGTGTGGGTGTGTGTATGCGGAATGCAATCCCCTCAGTGTGACTGGACCCCACCACTTCTGTTAACTAGGCTGTGTTCCCATCCATTCCACTTCTTCCTTTTTGCTCCCCTTTCCCCTTAATCATTTGTATTACTGAGGTCCCCTTTGGGGGTTCAAGTGTTGGGAAGAGAGGGCTTAGAAGGAAGGTATGGAATGGAATGGAAGTGAAACTTTGATTCATAAGCAGACTTGTCTTTCCTTGAGGGCAGAAAGTTTTGCTGCCTGAATTCTGAGAAGCAGGCAGTCATGCTAAAAAGCACTGGTCATACTGTGGAAGAATGGACCAGTATGAGACCCTATCTACACTACTGCTTTAAAACGGTTTATAACCGTTTTAAACTGGTTAATAACCTTTATTGATCGGTTTAAAACTGTTATAACCGTTTTAAAGCAGTAGTGTAGATAGGCTCTGAGAAAAGGATTCAACATTTGTTATTGCCTGAAGCTAATAGCTCCACTAGACTACAGTTTCCCACGTACCCAGATAAGGTTTAGGGTAATATCAGCTGCCTAAAATAATGAGAAACTGTCCCTGCAGGTTTCTGCTCTCCAACTTACCAATCCAGAACCATTTTTTTTCCATATAGCAACTAAGGTAGGGTGACCATATTTTGAAAACCAAAAAGGAGGACAACATAGTTGGCCCTCTAGGGAATGTCCCCACTGACACGTCTGCCCCCAGGGGGCATGTCCAGCACCAAGGGGGGTGCCCACCTGAACATAGCCTTGGTCACATGTCTGATTTTACAGCACACAATTCAGACAGATCTGTTCTACATAACATCTTAATGTTAAAATCACTGAAATAACAAGTGAGACATCCAATGTATCTAAAATTAACTTCACTCACTCCTACTTGTAGCTTTTGCTATACTTTGTTGCTATACTCTGTGTGATACATTCCCCCCTTCTCTCAAATATCTTTTCTGATTGTATCCTCACTCTGCTGCAAGCTGCTGCTTAACAGGGCTTATTACTGGCCGGCTGGCTGGCTTTTTTATCATTTTATTTTAGTTTTAAAGTTCAATTTTGTTGTGAAACTTGCTAAAAATCAACAGATGAACAGATCTGCTTGAAACTTGGCATGGTTAAAGCCCTACATAGGAGCTATCAAAGTGCCAAGTTTCATCTCTTTATCTTTTAAAATTATGCTTTTTCAAAAAAAGAAATTAATTTTAAAGCCTCAAACTTTAAAAAAAATCCTACAAATCAACGGATGAACGGATCTGCTTCTAATTTGGCATGGCTAAAACCCTATCTAAGGGCTATCCTTTTGCCAAGTTTCATCTCTTTGTCTTTAAAAATGACAGAGCTGTAAGCATTTTTGTTAATTCCCATTGACTATCAAGTAGAGCTGCCCTTTCGGTAGGGGGAGGATGGGAAAAATCCGGATTTTTCTTCAAATTTCATAATTTCCCCCCCTCCTCGGATTTGTTACCAAAAATCCTGACATGTCCTGGTTTTTCCTGACATATGGTCACCCTAAACTAAGGAAAAGAGCCATTCAAAAAGCAGAAAATGGAAGGGTGCCAGGGAATTAAAGAAAGGAACAGCACCCTATGAAACGGCGAGACCCATGTATGTTTCAACCTGGCTTGCTTAACTTTTATCTTTTGCCTAACTGTGAACTTTGATTTTGGTTTGTTTTGAAAGCCTTCTTTTTTTGTACTCAGTCTGATTTTTGTCTCCTTTTTGGGAGAAGAGTTTTTCTCTTTTTGAGCATGTTTCCTGGCTTTGAGACTATTTTGGGCTATCTTTCTGCAAGCCAATTTCTTTGAGCCAGGTACTAACAGGAAGGACACCTAATGGCAATGTTTATCCCCTTTAAGTATTTGATTTATAGATGATCCCTAAGATTCTCCAATGCTTTCCTATGGCCATTTGGAATGAAGCAATGCATTTCAATGGCCGTTTGGTGTCCTTCCTTTTAGTACATCTCCAGGTACCTGCCGCCTGAGCAGCCTGGTGTAGTTTTCACCCTCTATTTTCTTTTGCTCGCTGGTGAACCTTGGGTTTCACAACATTTTTCATTTAAAAAATTTTTTTCATACTCTCTCTGGATTAATTTTTCCTACTTGGGCTTTACTGAGTTCTACAGCCTGAATTCTAGGAGGGGCCTCCTTCAATCTTCCTCTGGGTCCATGAAAGCCTGGTCTTGAGATCTCTGCTTCATTTTAAACCCCCTTCCACTGTTCCCTTACTTTTTTATATAAAAGTTTGGACCATACTGCTATAATGTTGAACACTTCAAGCACTGCATTTAACTAGTTTAGACTTGTGGAAGATTAAGTAGAGCCAAGTAATAATTTAAATTGCTTATGGGCCTACTAGCATTATTTTGGGCTTACTAATTTTGAACCTACTAACATTGTTTTCTTTTAATAGGCCTCAGCAACAGTTCAACTGTATTAAATTTTGCATAGCGTACACATGTATTTTTTTCTAAGCATTGCATGTTTTATATTTTTCCTCTATCTGATGTTCTTTTGCATTTACTTTTCTTTATAAACCATTCATATCTTAAGACTTCTTGTGTGGCATGTTTTCATTGATTTCACAAGTTAAAATGGTATTCACCATTTCCTGCTTATGTTTTAAGATCTATTTTCAACAGGCCTAGTAGTGTCAAGGGTTACAAAGTTGGGGGAAATCCTCAATCTCTTTGTGATTAGAGACATTGAATGAGGTACACATGGAGATAATTTAGACTGACCCCAACCCTAACATTATTTCCCCTTCTGAAGAGGTCTGGACCTTAGACTACTAAAGACAAACAACCTGGGAGACCATAATAATAGTTTTCTATGTGCCCATTTGCTTTATGAGGTAGGTGCTCCAGCAGGCTACCAAACATAGGGTCTAACGGGCCATACAGAGTTGCCTAGCCAGGTTTTCCAAAAACCCAGCCTTACCACTTCTTGCAAGTCCATATTCTACAGCAATCACTAGCGTGACCAGACGTTCAGATCCCCCCGGACATGTCCGGACATTGGGGGGCAAACCAGCATCTGGGGGGATTTCCCATTAATCCTCATTATGTCCGGAAGTTTGCCCGCGCAGAATAGGCCGATTTCGGGCTTCTGCCGCCTTTGCCGCCCTGGATCTGGGCTTCTCGGAGCTATTCGCCATTGACACAACTCACGAGGAGCCCAGATCCAGCGTGGAAGAGATAGCAGAGGCCCAAACACGGAAGAGCCCAAATCGGCCTCTCCCACCCAGCACTTACCCAGCCTCCTCATGGGTCATCGAAGTCTTGACGTCCAAAATAAAGGCCTGGATTTCCGAGAGGGAGGGGTGGGGAGTACTCTTTCATCCCCCCACCCCTCCTTCACAGCAATCTGGGCCTTTATTTTGGACGTCATTGCTGCGACCTCCAAAATAAAAGCCCGGATTGCCGAGAGGGAGGAGTGAGGTGAGCTCTTTCGCCCCATCCCCACCCCTTCCTCTCAGCAATCCGGGCCTTTATTTTGGCCTAGCCTGCTCCTGGAGCCGCTGCAGCCTGGCCCTGTGGAGCTCAGACTAGCCCTGGAGATGCAGTGGCCTGGTCTGGTGCTGGAGTCCCCAGCCTGGCCTTGGAGCTGTGGCCACACCGGCAGCAGAAATGGCTCAGCTTCAGAGAGGGTAAGTCATTTTTCTTCTTCTTTTCCTCACCTAGTCTTTGCATGAGGGTAAAAATTTAAGCCTCCAACTTCCTGGGTGTAAGTTCTATTGACCTTAATAGGACTTACTTCTGAGTAGACATATAGGGCTGCACTGTAATTGTTCTAGGTAAAACTAATTGGCTGTGTTTACATTTGTGCTGTGCCTGGTGGCTCAGATAAAAATGTATACACTTTTTAAAAAATGCTTGGTAATAAATTTAAACCTTTTTTTAGTTGAATAAATCATTCTGCCCTTTTACTGGTTATATATATTTATATGTTATCAAAACCTCACTCTAAGCGATTTTTTTGAGATACTGAAGGAAGCATGAGAAAATGTTAAAAAGCAGCCATCAGTTGCACAGAAAGGCCATCTTTTAACGTTTCTTGTTTATTACAGACACTGATTCAAATTTATTACCATGATTAATCAACTATATTAGTTGATTCATTTACTGATTAAGACTGTAATCCAGCACATGCTCAGTAACCATGAGTAAATCAGCTACAAGTCCAACTGGTCTTGTATTTTTGTCTGAATGTATTTCTTAATTGTAACCTTTAGGGGAGTCTTGAAAAGTGATGTTTTTTTAAAAAAATGAGGGAAATGCTGTAAAGTGTAGCCTGAAGATGCTATATGACTGCTAACTGTTGTCATATAGTTTGCATTTTTGAACTTACTTCAAGATTACTAGATGCCAATATAAAGTTAATGTTTTGTGTAAAACTAGGACGCTAAGTTTTTTGTTTTGTTTTTTTAAAAAGATGTTGTGCACTTTGCTATCTTTGTGTGTCCTTTAAATTATTTAGGCTGTGATCCTATGCTCAGTTACCTGGAAGTAAACTCAGTACAGTAAACTCAATTGAGTTTATTTTTGAGTAGGATTATGCTACGCTGTCTAGTCATAACTACAAAGTTAACCTGAATTAATCTGAACTTCACATTGACTATCCATTTAATATTGCTAGTATATTAAATGTCTGAGTTGTGGATTGTGGTGTAGTGCTCTCAACCCAGCCTACCTCACAGGGATGTTGTTTTGAGGATAAAATGGAGAAGAGGATTAGGATTATGTAGATTATGTACACTGCCTTGAGTTCCTTGCAGGAAAAATGGCAGGATATAAATGGGCTAAATTAAAAAAATGTAAACTCTGTAATCTTGTAACTTGTAGTCAGATGTGTTGATAGTGTTATAGTAACAGGGTTTGGTGGAAACTCACCACTGAGGCCATATTGTGGGTACTTACCACCAGTTCTCCCAATAGTAGTGTACACCTAAAAATCTGCAAAAGGCTATGCCTGGAGCAAGACCTTGAATAGAAATTGACTTGTGAAAATCTAGTTTATATTACTGTTTCAATGTTCTAAAGAGAGCCACTCTTTCTTGCTTAATATTAAATCACATTGCATAGGTCTAAAGAAAGATTGCTACAATGACCCAATCATTCCCTTACCTGAGAATAAGTCCCATTAAACTCAGTGAGGCTTGCTTCTGGTTAGGGCACAACCCTATGCATGCTGGCTGTGGAATGCTGGGAGTTGTAGGACTTTTTTTTCTGGCTAGAGGATTGCACTTTTTGCCTCCCTTTCTAATCTTTCTTTACCACATATTTCCCATTTTCTGTTTCATCTAGCATTGGTGTACCCCCTCCTAATCACAGTGTACTTTAGCTATTTTTTTTCTAATCCAGGATCTGTTTTCTTTAGAAAAATGGAAAATAACAGACTTTCTTTTCTATTGATCTTGTAAGGACAGCAGAAAGAACTACCATAAAGAAATTTGTACAGCAACTAAAATACATTTTAGTTTCAGATACATTGAATGTCTCACTTGTTTTTTATTTCAGTGATTTCAACATTAACATATTTTATAGAACAAGTTTGTCTTAATTGTGAGGTGTAGAATTAGACATGTGACCAAAGCCATGCCCCCTTGGGGCAGTCATGTCAAGATGGGCTTGCCTTGGGGGTTGAGTATGTTGGGGTGCTTAGAGTGACAAATTAAAAGTGAGTACTTTGGGGAGACATTTGCTTCTCAAAACCAAGGAAATTCAATCATTAAAAAAAACCACCTGCTAATTTAAAACACCCAAAACTAAGGCTGACTCAAGTTGGTCCAAACTCCACAAAGCCAGGAAACTGAAAGCTACGCCTGATGCCTTGTCTGATATGCCCTGTGATCAGTCATGATGTTGTGCAATGTCACAAATTGTGTTTGCTTACAACTTACTCTCCATGCACCCACACTTTTCCTAGTTCTTTCAGTCCCAAACCCAGATCAGGAGGATGGAGTGCCTGGGACCAGCAAACCTGCTCTGGCTCCACCCACTTTTGGATCTGGTCCCACCCACTGCTGGAATGTGGTAGTGGGGGAAAACCCACTCTAAACATCAATAGCAAAGGTATATGATTGTGTATTGCGTTCCTGTTCAGCTCTGTGATCTGAATTATTATAAACTTTAACAATTAATTGTGAAGTTGACCATTTATTTTCAGGTGTGCAATTATTTTTCTTCTAATCTAGGCAGTGGCAACTTTAATTTGAGACCATTCCAAATACGAGCAGATATTGAAACAGAGTGAACAAAATTTTATGCTCCATATTAATATATAGAAAATGCATAAGTAGACCTTTTCTGGTTGACCCAGAGCACGATATCACAGTTGGAATAGGCAGACTGATCCTGGAAGCTACTGACTAGGGAGTCCTTGCTGAAAACTCAGTGTCATTTTGCCCTGAATCAACAGGTGCTCCTCCTGTTAGATTATTCTTGCAGATCTTTCCCTTGGTCTCTTTTTTATAGATTTTTCTGTGAGAAGCCTTGCTATACTAAATTGTTTAATAGTATCATGCTAACTTCGCATTATTTTGTGATTACAATTTGTCCCATGGTATACAGTATGCATGACACTCACATAAATATCTTTGTCATCATTTGTATGAAAAGTGGAAGTGTCCCTGTAACATGGAACAATGGTCATTGCATCATTTTAATTACTCATTGAATGGAATGATAACATGGGGCAATGTTCCCCGGTTTCATTTTCTCCACATGCATGGCACATCTTGTAAATGCAAGCTAATTTAAAAATTTGATCAGGGCTGCATTATCAGAGAGAGGAAATGGAGCTGCAGTACCTCAGCCATGCTGTTCTGTTAACTGCAAGCATCAGCATATTATTTCACCCAAAGTCGTAAGAGTAATGGTGTCTTTCTTGCCAAGCCAGCACTTTAGTTAGTCAGTAATGTGTGTGTGCATGTGTGTATGTGTGACCAGGATGAGGGGGCGAATGAACAATGTTCAAGATTGCTACAGTTCTCTGAATGTCATCTCACCACTTTGTCTCATGTCCAATTCCTGTTTGTGTGCGCTCCTAGCTCTGCATAAATGGGGAAATCATGCAAATTGAGCATCTAGTGAGCATGAATTTTCCTAATTTGCACATTTTTTTCTCCAGACTGAAGACGGGCTTTCAGTCTGCAGGAGAAATCTGTATGAATTAAGAAATTTGTGCAGAACTGAATGGGGAAAGTTGCGCAAATAGAACACGAGTACATGGCTTGCGAATTGCAAATATTTTCGTCGGACACATGCTCACACTTAGGACTTTAAATAGGGCATGCTCACATGTTTTGCAAGCAAAAATGAAATTCTCATACATCGTCGTAAAACAAGACCACAGTGCTGTTCTCACCCACACCTATCTTCTGATTGAACTTCCCAGTCCACCTGCTATTTTCCCCATTGGGGAAAATATATGCTTATGTACATGGTATCAACCTATCTGTTTTCCCCTCTAGGTCAAATAGCATTTCTATTCCTATTTGATCATCTCTTGTTTTAACTCAAATTTCCCATTTCACATCTCATTTGACCAGGCAGTTGATTCAATAGTGGCTAACTCCATCTCAAATTCTGTGTAGATATTTCTCTGTGTTTCCTCCACACCCTGGCCTGGTTCGGACAACATGATAATCAACCGGGGGGGGGGGGGGGATCAATCGTCAGTTGTGTTGATTATCGTGTTGTGTGGAGTAGGGATGTGTATCATATCGTTCCGATGTCCGATAACGATCCGATATTGGCTTTATCGGACATTTGATTAACAATAATGATACGATAGAGATCCCTCTGATAATTATCTGATCCAATAAAAACCATCCGATAATCATCAGATTTTATTGGATGTTATCGGAGGGCCGTTTTCCGTATGGTGCCAAACAGAGCTAGAAGGTGGGGTGTGTTTGCTTGAGACTGTCAGATTAAGTGACCAATTGTGCAGCAAGGATTCTAGCAGGCTCCAATCACAATGTTGGAGGAAGGCTGAGGATAGCCCATCATAAAAACCCCACCCTTGGGTCTTCTAGCTCTGTTGGAAGTTAGGTGTTGAAAGAGAAGGGTGGATTTTGGAGGAGGTCTATGTTACTGGATTGATTTTGGTGGTGATTCCTTCTATTTTCTTGAATAATAATAATAATAATAATAATATATTTATTTATTACCTGCCTCTCCCTCCGGATCAAGGCGGGTAACAACATCAAACATAAAATACACAAAACTGATTAAAAGCACATAAAACCAATACATCATTAAAATACCAATAAAAACCAATAAAACACTTAAAATTCATCTGGGTAGGCCTGCCAGAAGAGATCAGTCTTTATAGCTCTTTTAAATTCTTGAAGACTGGTGAGTTGGTGGATCTCTCACAGCAGGTCATTCCACAATCTGGGAGCGGCAGAAGAGAAGGTCCTCTGGGTAACAGTTGTCAGCCTAGCCTTGGCTGACTGTAGTAAATTCTCCCCATCTTTCTGTTCCTCTCTGTGTCTCAGGTTCGTTCCTTGTGTGTTTGCTGCTTGTTGGTTTGATTGAAGGGTTAGGTTAGCGTGACTGCTGGGGGTACTGTGAGTGAGTGTGTTGTTATTCCCTTCCCTGTTTTATGGTTATAAAAAAACAAAAAACCAAATATATTCTGTGTGTGTGTGTGTGTGTGTGTTTGCTTGATTCACTGTGAGTGTGCTGGTGTGTCCTGTAGCCTGCTACACAGGATAACACTACACAATCTGTGGTCAAAGCAGCACACAAACTGTTTGCAAAGGATTGTTATTAATATAAATATTTTCGATCACTTTGCAAGCAGAATGAAACGCGGCTCTAAGGCACGTCTTGGGCAAGGTGGCTCTGCATCCAGGAAAGATGCTGTTGCTGCTGGGGGCAGTTCTGGGGTGGCTGTTTCTCCCCCAGTGAAAATCAAGCACACGTCTTCCTTTGTGCTTCAGAAGCAGGCAGAGGCACCAGCAGCGGCTACTGAAATGTCTGCCCGCAGGGCCCTCTTTGAAGAGCCACTTCCAGAGGCCAGTGGCAGCAGCAGCACTGGCCTTCCAGGAGTAGGAGTACCACCATCTCCTTCTTCAGTGGTTGAGGCAGGGAGCCCGCTCAGGGACCTTTTCCCTGAAATAGCAGAGGTCCACCCGGTTGAGGTTGAGGAGGAGCAGCAGGTAGCAGTGGCTCCCTCGCCACTATCCCAAACCTCTTCGAGGGCTTCTACCCCTGCTCCTGTCACACTCCAGAGTCCAGGCGCTGGTGGGCACTCTGGAGACATGCCAGGGGCTTTCCCGGAAGGCAACCTCCTATTGGTTACCATCTGCCCAGACCTTTTCTCCACCTCCTGATTGTGGAGACCAGACCATTGCACAGGATCTCCTCCTCCTCCTCTTTCTCCTCCTGTGGAGACAGCCATGCCAGTTGGGACTTTATCCAGCTTCACTTTCAGGGATGTTCCTCCTGCCTTTTCACAGATTCACATTAATATAGAAATAGGCTTTCCAGTGCTGGGCACACTTGGGCAGAGTACAGGGAACATGACTGGCACCAGAAACACCATTGCTGCGGCATTGGGATTAACCATCGTCACCCCGTAGCAGCAAAAGCACAGGGTTTGGGCTCATTCTGACAGCAACCTGCTTCCATATGGACAGCCCCCCTTTCTTCATCCTCTCAGTACAAAGACAGGAAAAATGGAAAGCGGCAGGTGATGACATCAGTGGCTGAGGCCACACCCACTGACATCAGCAGCATGGCCATACCCACTGATGTCATCTGGTCTGTGGAGGGCCCAATGGGGCAAAATAGGTTCCCCTCCACTGCCATATCGTATACCAGTAAAGGCAGGTATATCTTTGGCATTGGAATTCTACTGAAGAACCAGAAGTGTAGTGCTTTTGAGATAAAGTAATAATTTCTCCATTCTGAATAGTGGGTGGATGGCTACAGTTTCCCCCTCTTTCTAGTAAAGAATAAAGAAACAAGAATGATGGCTTTGTTTCTATCATTAAAGCTTTCTTGTTCTACATAAACATTTCTAGACTGATGTCATACAACAAATATGAAGCTCAAATGTGATATAAGGACCATTAGTCAGAAGTGAACATGGACATCTTAATCGTTACATCTATTAAACCAGGCCACTTTGAATTAGCTGAGCTCATAAATAGTTCTGTATGGCTAAAGGAGACTCAACTTTGACTTTTTATCAGATAATATCCTCATGTTATTATAAGGGGTTTGTGTATATATATATATATAATCATCAGCTACATAAAGAATGCAGATATGCTTGCTGTTTATTAATGTCTTCTACTTTAGATCTACTGTTCTAGCCCAGATTAATATAAATGACTTTTACAAGTTATGTTATTTTTATTTTTTACTAACATATATGTACTGCCTTATCTGCTAAAATTCATCAAGGTGTCTCTTCATCTATCACCAGATCACAGAGAAAAAAGGACATGCAGAGGTGGCTGAGAGGTGGGTCGCCAGGAGAGAGAGCCATTGCAGTGCTGTAGAACTGGAATGTAGAGCAGCCAGGTTTTGTTTTGTTTTTTAACCAGTCTTGCCTCCTGCCTCTCTAGCCTGGCAATACAACCTGTCTTTCTGGGTTCACACATAATGACAATCCATAAACTAACCGAGCATCTACAACCCATCTACATGTCATGGGTGCTATTCCTGGGTTGATTGTCGTTAACAACCCATAGTTAACCTATGCTCTGGGTTGTTGTGATGTGTGCAACTGAGGAAGAGACCTCTGGAAATACTCGCCTTCAAACTGGAACATGGAGGGATTACAGGCCCTTTGATTTTTTAAATCATCCTGGACACAGATTTTATCATTAACTGCATGTTTACCAGAGATACACAATGGCAAGTCCATGTGCCCATCAATACACTTCCTGACTGAAGGAGGAGTGAGCACATATCCATCTCTGCACAGGAATTCCAATGTATGGCCATTTTGAATGAACTGTGAACGTCTTCGACCACCAGACAAAAGCAGATGTTTTCCATCCAGCTGTTGTTTCGCGATACCACAAGGTGCTAAATGGAGTGGGAGGAGGCAGAAATCATCATGGGAGTGTCACATTTCCTTCCTTACACAGCTAACTAGCAAACAAAATTACCCATTGACAAAGTGTACCTGTCTTTTTGTTGTGGGTTCTTCAGGATTGCACTGAAGTTTTAACCAAACACTTGAGTGACGGAAAGTCTTATTTTAATTCTCAAAAAATAAAAAAATATACAAGATAAAGAATATAATATAACATATACAGAGACCAAAGTTCAATAGAAGTAGTGTTAATAAGCAAATGCACATTTAAAAAGCTTTTCTAAGTATCCAAATGGAGCAAGTCTTTAAACCAAAGTTTCTTACATAAATGCCGTTGTTTGTCCGATGAAGAAGAAAAGGCAAAAGAGGAACAGCTGTTCTTGTCCTGAAATCTCTCATGAATAGGAGTGCTTTCCCTCATATTTCTATGTTGAATCTTCATGAACTTGCAAGGGTCTTTGGAGAGCGGTTTCTTAATGATGAATGAGTTGCTTATAATGTTGACACCTCTCCTTCATGAGCAGTTTTAAACAATATGTCTCTTGTAAACAAGTCTTTTGAACTTAGGCCGTTTTTGAGGCCATTTCTGAGTCTCCTGACTAAAAGGGCCCTTTACATAAAAGGACAAGTTGCCATTTTCCACAACATGGTGGCTCACAAAAGTCCTACTGGGAACTCCGCATTCTGATTTTCAGTTTTTAATTTTAAAAATAAACAGAATGTGACTTCTTACCTAAGCACTTTGGTGGAGGTGACCACTGTCGTCCATTGCATGTTATCCATTCAGACCCTTCCAAGGCATACCCAGGATTGCACTTGTACTGCACTCTGTCACCTTCCCGATATTCAGCCTACTCATCACTTAGAATTATTCCAAATTCAATATCAGGTGGCTCTTCACACACTGCAATCACATGTAGCATTGGAATCAACTCCTCCCTTCCTTTTCAGAGAAGCACAATAAACAACTACAGGTGGAACTCTAAACTCAAATGCTCATCGGTGAGGGACGTTAGGATGAGGTGGAAGGCTTTAAACGTCACCAGTTGTGCACGTCTGCCACCTCTGCTGAAACAACATCCATGGAAGTGTCCCACGCATTGCGGAAAGGCTTCACCACTGGATCCCTGCAATGCCACAAGAAGCGCAGGTCCATTGCCTCCACTGAAAACATGCTGAATCCTAAACTCCCCTCATTTCATAGTGAGGACCACAGACATGGCAGAAATCTATACTACTACAGGACCAAGTCCTAAAGCTCCATCACACCTAATTCCCCCCCCCCCCCGGTTTGCCTCCGCGGTTTTTTTTTACCTCTGATGCATAAGTGTGGCAAGCTTATGATCCCTTTCACCTGAATAGCTGCTCTTTCACAACTTCACTCATTTGCTCTTCCACTCCATTCCATTCCACTCCACCCCTCCCCTTCTCTTTCTCCCTCCAGTTAGGTCCTGTCAGATGAGCACTTCAACCAGACCACCTTTCTGCCGGGCAAAAATGGAATGACCCTTTAGTCTGGCTCTTTGGAGGCATCGAGGGAGTACAATCCTATCTCTGCAGAGATTCAGGCATTGTATGATTTAAAAAAAAAAAACTGGGATGCAAGGTTTGGGTTTTATATTGAGGCTTGGAGCTGACTGCTGGGAGAGATCACTTTTCCCTGCCAGGACCTGATGCAATCCATTCAAGCCAACAGCAAGACTTCCGTCACAGCACATGCCCCCAATTCCTTTAAAACTTCATAGAAAAGGGTGCATTGAATGTGCTTAGGGAAAATAATCCAGACTTTAGGCATTCTAGGAAAAAACAGAAAAGGCTGGGGAAGAGGCGGGGTGTCAGCAGGACAGGCTGCAAATCTGCACACCAGGCATGGTGAGAGTGCATTAAATCGCTGGAGCGATGGAGCCCTTAGCCGCCGCCCCAACCTGGAGAGCCAACGTGGTGTAGTGGTTAGAGTGTTGGGCTGGGATTAGGGAGATTGGGGTTCTAGTCTCCATTCAGTCATGAAGCTCACTGGGTGACATTGTGCCAGTCATTGACTTTCAGCCTTACCTACCCCACAGGACTGTTATGAGAATAAAATGGAGAAGTGGAGAATTGTGTATGTTGCCTTGGGTTCCTTGAAAGAGAAGGATGACAACAACAACAACAACAACCTTTCCTCAGCACACCTCTTGCATGGACGCTGCCAGATTCACCAAGGCAGTGTTTCTTTTGGCCGCTTTTAAAGACATCACATGCCCTAAATAATTATGCCATGTAGTCACATAGTGTCATTGTGAGGGGATTTGAGGGCTTCAAAACAACAGCCAGCAAGAGAGTGGGGAGCCGTATCACTTCTGACACTTAGTTCAGTCTGCTTTTGCCCCATTCTGGCTCCCCTCTGAAAATTGCCAAAATAACTCCCTGAATTTTGCCACCTGTAACAGTGGTAGCAAATATGTGTTTGTGGTGAATGCAGTTGTTTGAGTAGTAAGGATCTCCTCATACCCCCAACTCACTGACAAACATCTCTTTGGCACACAAACATACAGGCTGAATTCGGACAACACGATAGTCAATGGTAGGGTAATAATCAACTTTACAGTTGTTCATCTAGGGGGTACTCCCCACACAACATGGCCATAAGTAATCAACTATGGTGTGGATTAGGATCAGCGCTGAGTTGACTATGGCAGCATTCGGATGACACTATAGTCAATACAACCGAAGATTGTTTCTCCCCCCCTCCCAGTTGCTTATTGTGTCATCCGAATTCAGCCAAAGAATCCTTATACACTGCCCTAGGTGTGATGTCCACTGCTGTATATGCCAAGTGAGCTCTGTACTGTGGCACAAATCCGACACTGGCATTACAAGGGAAGAGTAGCAGGGTGTATCAAGCACTCCCTTATCTGAAGGACAGAGGGAGGAAAGAAACCGCTCCCACATGTTCTCTCATTAAGACCACAATTTGGGTGGCTGCAACACTAATCTCTGTTCTGGAAAGATAGTGCTTTTAGGGGACATTTTCCCCAATTGTGACCCCTCTCTGGAACTGTTTTTCAGTTATTCTTTCTCCTGATGGGATTTTGTGGCACTTACACCCAGGGGTTGGTGGGGATGGAGAGAGCACTTAGTATGAGAATTCCTGTCTCAATAGGCTTTGCTCTTTTCTATTATTATCCATGGATATGTGACATTGGCTGAATTCGGACGACACAATAAGCAACTAAGGGGTGGGGAACAATCGTCAGTTATATTGACTATCGTGTCATCCGAATGCTGCCATAGTCAACTTAGTGCTGATCCTAATCCACACCACAGTTGATTATTTATTACCATGTTGTGTGGGGAGAACCCCCTAGATGAACAACTGTAAAGTTGATTATTACCCCACCATTGACTAATGTGTTGTCTGAATTCAGCCATTGTATTTTAAATAAATTGTTTTTATGGTATGTGTGTGTGCATATATATCAATTTTGACAGCTGCTTGCATAACCACTTTGGGAATATTTTGTTTCAGAATGGCATGAAAGTATAACAATAAACTAAAAAAACCTGGAGAAAATTTCTGAATGGCTTTTCTAACAAAATTGCTAATCTGGGCAATTTTAAGGGCCAATCCTCTGCACGTTTAGGCAGAGAAGAGTCCAAGACTCCTAATATTTCGAAGACAGCCATGCTGGCTGGCAAAGACTAGGAATTACAGGATTTTATCTGGGAATTACAGGGTTTTATCTGTACGTATTCAAAGTTGACGGATGAAGCGTTCCACTATCAACCAGTTAATCACGTTGATAGTGGAACAAATCTCCTCAATGGCTTGTGTTGATTCCAACTCTAAGATAATCCTCAAAGAATCTGCTACTACAAATTGGAAGAAAACCATGACTTTATAGAGAAAAATGTGGAATGGAATGAATTCCTGTCTCTAAAAGCCCCCTGAAAACAACTCTCTTTCTGTAATGGATACTGCAGCAAGCATTTCCCCTGGTAACATTTTCCCATTTCCCTTCGCAACTTACCACTTTGGAAAGTACAGCACTGCCATAGAAGGCATGGGACAAGGAAGGCCAGCCAACTCTTCATAGTACTTCCACAACGTATTCTCGTTTTATACCAAAGGACCTGCACTTTCAGCTCCGTAAATTCTCCAAAAGCCTTTCTCCTTTGGTTTCCCCTCTAATCCAGCGTCATCGTCTATTCGCTGCATTTTTTGATGGATGTGGCAACCGGACAAGAGGAAAAATTACTGGAACAAGGCACATGAACTTTGAAACCCAAAGAGGAGTATTTGCAAAAGGTTTCTGACTTTTCTGTTGCAGTTCTGGCAGCAATGGCAAACTTCGTAGTTCAGCAGCAATGGAAAAATCAGTGTAGTGTTGCCAAGTGGTCAGAAGAAGGAAAAAAATACCTTACTTACCAGGGCTGCTGGTATTTGAACCAGCCCCTTGAGCTATCCATTAGCAGTGGTTTGGTAGCAGGCAACAAAACATACTTTGATGACTTCAAAAGACTTAGTTGTTGATTTCTGCATGTCAAACTTCTGCTAAAGGGAGAAGAGCAGGCTAACCTGTTTTTTGTCTAGCCATTTAGTAAACTTACAAGCCTGCTCTTGTGCCATTACTGTGCTAAAGATACAGTGATGGGCTGGCTCAAAAGTGGATAACTCTGCTTTGATAGAAGGAACCTTTTCTTAAAATCACAGGTTACATTAGCATAGAGAGCTCAGTTTATCCTCTTGATTCCATTTGGTTTAAGTGCTCCTAACTCTAGTTATGGATACCGAAGACCTATGCAGGCATCCAGCTGCTTGTTTGTAGGGCTAAAGTGTGTAGATGGATATGCGTCAACATGGAAGCCCCACCCCCGGTGTCCCTATGCAACTGGAGCACAGTTAAACCTTCACCCTTTGAGCACAAAGGTCTGAAGTAGGCTCTGTAAACATATTCAGGTAGGGTGACCAGATAAAATCCAGGTCAGGGCTCATGTAACTTTAACTGTTGTGATAAAGAGGGAATATCACCAGGAACTAATTGCATACAAATGACACTAGCTGAAATTCCCTTTTCTCTACAACTGTTAAAGTTACATGAGCCCTGACCTGGATGTTATCTGGTCACCCTATGTTCAGGTGAATGTGCTTACAGAATTCCCACAATCACAAACTCTGCCTTATCAGGTTTTCCAATCATGGGAACCCTGTAAGGCTTTTTTATAGAGCCTTTTTCAGAGGGCCCCTGAAGTTCCTGAAATCCCTAAAATAAATGGGCAGAGCATGATTCTTTAGTGTGTTCTACTTTCAGAAGTAATTTCTGAACAGTATTTTGACTATGGCTGGGAACAAATGTTAGGATTTTGTTGAGAATACTGTTGTCCATGGTAGAGATGGGTGAGCTCACCCACGTCCAATTCCACAGATGCCCATCCAGCTCCTGCTGCCTTCACCCTTGCTCATTGGGCCGCCAGGGGATCATTTCAGAATTGGCCAGGCCTGACAAGTGCTTGGCAGCTATCTGCCTTTGCTCCAGAAATTACATATTTCCCTCCATTGCGTATATGGCAGCTGTAAAGGCCCTAATTATGCAAGAGTATAGGCATGAATACTCAGTTTCTGCCTTTACTCTTGCATAAATGATGCTTTCTCCAAAACTTTCATCATCCCAACAAAAGAGGCATAAGAACATCTTGCAGAACTGGCCTGCCTGGATAAAATCTACAGGAACAGGACCATGTATGCCACCTTAGGCTTCTTGGAGGAAAAGATAGAATACAAACATAACAAATGATAATACCTGACTCACATTGAATTTGATGCAATTTAAAACCTTTCTACAGGCTATGTAAACAGAGCCAGTCAGGGAACACATGGTTAGTGTGCTGATATCACATAGCCATGTAGCCATTTATTTATTTATTTAGGCTACCTTTAAGAGTACAACTTTAAGTATTGCCCTTTGTAGGTACCACTTGATATGCAACCAAATAGTCTTTGATATATTTAGGATATGAAACTGAATCCATGCACAATAGTGTGAGACTATCAGAAGATAGCTTCAGTCTCTTTGCATGAGTGTCAAAGACAAACCACGTGACATTATCATTTCCAACATGTACCAGTACCTCTTGACAACCAATATGTGCCCTAGTTTCTATCTCAAACCCATAATTTATTGGCACATTTACTAGCTTTGACAGTGTTTGGGTTTCTGAGGGAATTAATCATTTTTCGTTTTTATTTTTTATTGTACAACCTCGTTTAATCAAATGGGAGAGCAATCCTATGGTCCCTGGGCGAGCATCCCACAAACATCAGCTTTCATCAAAGGCTAATAAGAAAAAGGCCAATTGCCCATACACCATACTCTCTTTTTCTGTTTCACAGCCTCATAGATCTCTCTTCACTGTATCATCTAACCCTCCCTTTTGCTGTTTCTCCACTCCATAGCTGTCCCTACCTCCATCGTTCATCTTTGTACCCCACAGTGTTCTCTCTTCTCCCCCCCACTCTGAAACTCAATTTATTAAAGCAAGCCATACATGGAAAGCATTTATGAGAAAGTCACAGGATTCTGTTGTGTTGACCCATCCTTACTGTCATGTGCACAAGCTGTGCATTCAGCAGCCATTCAACGGGGGGGGGGGGGGTGCATACAGAAGTATACACTTAGGGCTCAGCCACCCGAATGAAAATCAGGAATTTCACTTCCATTGTGGATTTCTGCGCATGTACTGTACATGTGCAGGGCCTCTTCACACAGTTGCTGAAAATGCAGCTGACAGAGGGTGTGGCCAGCATGAGTTTGGCAAGGGGTGGAGCTACACAGTGGCTGAATTCGGACAACACAATAAGCAACTGGGGGGGAAACAATCGTCAGTTGTATTGACTATTGTGTTGTCCGAATGCTGCCATAGTCAACTCAGCACTGATCCTAATCCACACCACAATTGATTATTTATTACCATGTTGTGTGGGGAGTGCCCCCTAGATGAACAACTGTAAAGTTGATTATTACCCCACCATTGACTAACGTGTTGTTCGAATTCAGCCAATGTGAAACCACAAGCCCCTTATATATGCTTTCAACAAATGTTGGGTATTGAATAAATAAATTAATATACTTTCTCCTGCAGATTTCTATTCCCTCACCTTTTTACTGTATTTTTATTTTCTAAAGACTGGTCTTTATATTCAATTATCAAAAAGCCTGCTGGTTTAGAAGAGGAAAATTATGTTAAATTAAAGATGGAGGTTAAGAAAAAATTAGAGGTGTATAGAAAGATCAAACTTTCGTGGTTTGGAAGAATAGTGATTATTAAAATGAAGATTCTGCCTAAGGTAAATTTTCTTTTTAGAATGCTACCGGTTAAAGTATTGGAAATAGAACTGAAGAGTTGGCAAGTTATGATGAATAATTTCTGTAATGGAGATAAGAAAGCAAGAATAAATAAGGAGAAATTGTATAAATCTCAAAAACAAGGAGGTTTGGGTCTCCCTAATTTAAAGTAATATTATATAGCTAATAAATTAAGATATATAATAGATAGTATGGCAAGAATGCATGAACTAACTTGGTTAGAACTAGATACATTAGAGACAGAGGAGGGGAGCGGACATCCCCGGAAGGTAAGTGGGCCCCCCTCCCCCTGCTTACCTGCCCCTGTTGTCCACTTTCATCGGTGGGCGCCTGCTGGTGCCCACCGATGGAAGCGGACAGCCCCACCAGGGAAGCCCCCCCCCCCGCTGTCCTCTTCCATTGGTGGGCGCTCACACCAGTGGGCACCCACCGATCCTCCAATCCATTCCGATCTGGATCGGGTCCTTTCCGGATCAGATCAAATTGGATCGAATGATCCAGCGGGGTGATCGGAAATCGGATAACTGTATCCGATTTCCCCTGGATCGGATCCGGATCATGGATCGGACCCGATCCAGTGCACACCCCTAGTTTAAATGTATACAATTAGATCAATGGATGCAGAACTGGTTAGGGAAAAATAAAGGATGTAGAGCTTTTAAAAGATTCGAAAAGATAATTATAAAGAGAGTAGAAGGAGGGGAAAATAAGACAACAAAAGGTATGACAAGCGAACTCTATAAAATGTTAATAGAAGCTGAAGAAAAAAAAAGACCATCTTAAATCAATATGGGATTATGATATAACTAAACAAATAAGTAATCAAAGCTGGGAGAAGATATGGGATCTGCTTATTTTAAAAACTATGTCAGTACGGATAAAAGAGAATTATTACAAGTTAGTTTGGAGGTGGTATCTAACTCCAGTAAAATTAAACCAGAGTGATAAGAAGTACTCGAAGTTATACTGGAGAGGATGCCAGGAAATAGGTACCTATTTTCATATGTGGTGGACATGTGAAGATGTGCAAAATTTTTGGCAAAATATATTTAAGGAGATAAATGAAATAACTGGTTTAAATTTAGAGGTATGTCCCAAGATAGCCTTATTATCATTGTATAAAAAAGGCCAGGGGACTCAAAATGAAAGAGATTTAATTACAAACTTAAATACAGCAGCAAGATTATTGATAGCTAGGAAATGGAAAGTACAAGGTATTACCAAATGACAGAATGGTATAAAGAAGTATGGGATATCACAATTTATGATAAGTTAACTAGTAGTATAAAGGTTAAAAAGGGTTTAATGAAGAGAAATTATTTTGAAGATGTATGGGAAATATTTGTAGATTTTGTATTAAAAAAGGGAAAGGATGTACACCTTTGCAGGATGCATTACAGTTTTGGAGAAATGTATAATTAAATACTAGATAGACCCATTGGTGTGGGGGTGCATTTATTAGTTATTGTAAGTTGTTTTTTTTTTTATTGTTGTATGTATTAAAACCAATAAAAAATATTTTTTTAAAAAGCCTGCTGGTTTAAGACCAGAGTTAAGGCTGTCGTGGCCCAATAACAATGGAGACGCTTTCCAGGTTTCAAAGGCACCTTTATTTTGGTAGAAAGGATACGTTGCGACGGAGAGCCCACCTAAGCCAAAGCACAACTCTTTAGCCAAAGTGTGACTTTGCCTTGCCTTGTGCATGACAGCTGTTTTATTTAGCAAATCCTGGTCACGTAGCCATGAAACAACTGAACGTGTGCAGAGTATTCAACAGGAAATTCTAGTTTAACCACAATTGGCTGTCGGGGGCAATGGAAGAAAGAGGAAGTCTGATCTAAACCACAATCTTTCTGTTTGCATGATGGGTGGGGGTGGGGGTCGTCTTGTGATGCACACAGAGTTTTTTTAAAAAATTGCTTTCTTGACATTTTTGAATGCCCACTGTCTGACCTTCCTCAGGTTGGTCAAAACATGGCTTCCCTTATGTCAAGATGTTCGCTGGCCAGGACAAACCCTTCCTGGATCCGCATGTGAAAAGTGCAGGAATCTATATGTCCTTACCTCAAACAACTAGCCTGGCATTATGGGCAAGCCACTCTCGTAAGTAGGAGTCGGGTAAATCCGGCCCCTCTCATATATGACACTTAGGAGTGTGGGGAGACCACCCCACATCATCCCCACTCAAAGCCATAGAACTCTGAGTAGATGAGGCAGGATGTACTCCAAAGGCATACCATATGCTGACACGGGAGCCATAGAACTCATGACAAGGAGGAAATCCGGACATGCCAATCACCAGAAGGTGCCAGAGTGCTCACCATCCCTAGTCGGCTATATCAAATTCCCACCAACAAATTAACCTACTTATCCACCCACCTAATAACACTTCCAGTATAAAGTGTGCAAAAACCTCACCACATCAATGGGAAGGAAAAATTCCTCCTCAGCCCTCCCCACAAAGGGAGCGACTGGCTAAGTCCCATACTAGAAGGGGGGGAGGGAGTGTGGGAGCCGAAACAACCAGAGGCCGGATGGTGGGTGGGCCCAGCCTTTATAAGCTCAGCCCCACCCCTGCCTCACGTGGCCCATGGGTGCATACACGTGAGGCCTTTATTCCCCTCCTCCCCACTGCAAAGGCCAATTTTCCCGCTCAAGCCATGCTGGCTGAGTGGCTAATTGACTTCTTTCTCAGCTAGCAATACAGACTGCGGCTACCAGGAAACTGACTGTGTTCGAATGGGAGATATATAGGAATAATGAAGGGCTTGACATCCAATTTATATAAATGGGTAGTAGGTCCAGAAGCAGGTATAAGTGTCCCATTTTGGATGGTGTGGGAAACCGATCTTGGAATTCATATAGAGAAAACAAAATTGGAATGGATTGTGGGACAAGTGTCCATTCAAAACAATATCAATTAAAATAGGGAAGTCCCACAGTCCGCAAGGGCTCAAAAATGAGATCAGATTAGTCTGACAGAATTTGTACTTGACAAATCCATGCTGGCTTCTAGTCATCACTGCGTAGTTTTCAAGGTGTTTACAGATTGACTTCTTTATAATCTGCTCCAAAAATTTCCCAGGGATGGATGTCAGACTGACTAGTCTGTAGTTCCCAGGAACTAACACAAAAGTTAAGAATAGCACGAGGACAATTAAATGAAGACAAGTTTGAAAGGGTATGGAACAAATTCATTGAATTTGTAAATACATCAGAACATGTGAGAATGCCCCCATCAGCATATACAGGGCTATGGAGAGCATATATCTAAGTAAATGAGACTCCCTTTCCAACATGTATGAAAGCTGTAAATGAGAGATCTAGGGATTAAGAAGTGTGAGTAATGAGATAAGGTGTATTAAGCATGTTACCGATTAATCAATACTAAAAACCAAGCATAAATTAGAATTGGAATTGAATGTAAATGGATGACTTATTATTTGACTAATATAATCAGAACTAAAGAGAAATAAAATTATTTAATAAAAAAAAAAAGTCTAGCCAAATTACTTTGACATTTGAGGAAAAAATCCTACAGGCACCTCCCTTGCTCCCTGGCAGTAAAAATTACAGTTATGGTTTTGTAGATTGTTTATAAAGTTTTATATGTTTGTTTTACTATGTTTAGACATGTTTTAAATTCTTCTTTTCTGAATTCTTGTAACCATCTTGGCTGGTTCCAGAAAAGCAGTCTAGAAAAGCAATCAAATGAATACAAATCCTGTATTTGGGGATTTCAAAAGTACTTAATGACATTTTCTAAGGATACAAGAGACACTGTTGCTGATACAAGCCTGTAAGTGACTTTATACTAGGGATGTGCACTGGATCGGATGCGATCCACAATCCGAATCCAATCCAGAGGGAAATCGGATAAATTATCCGATTTCCGATCCGACAGCTGGATCGGCCGTTCCAATCCGAACCGATCCAAAAAGGTTCCGATCCGGTTCGGATGGATCGACGGATCAGCGGGCGCCCACTGGCGCCCACCGCCGCTTCCATTGGCGGGCGCCAGCGGGCACCCGCCGATGAAAGTGGACAGCGGGGGGGGCACGTGGAGGGGAGGAGGGGGCGCACGGAGCAGCACGCTTACCTTTCAGGGACGTCCGCTCCTGTCCAGCGGCGGCTGCTACTGCCAGCAGGCTTCGTGGCCAGGGTGGCGCGCCGGGTGATGGAAGCGGACGGCCCCGGGGGGGGTAGGAAGCGTGGGGGAGGGGGCTTACCTGCCAGGGCCGTCCACAGCGGATGGCCCCGGGGGGGAGGAAGTTAGGCCCCCCCTCACCCACCCGCCGCCATTTTTTCCTCATAGACTTGCATTGCAATGCAAGTCTTTGGGGGGGGGGGGGGAAATGGTGGCCGATCCAAAAATTTCCAATTTTTGGATCGGGATCGGACTTGATCCGGTCCGGGGGGCCTCCGATTTTGTCTGATCTGATCCATGACAAAATTGGAGGTCCCAATCCAGGTCCCGATCCGATCCGGGGGGTCCGTGCACACCCCTACTTTATACCTCAGTTTAAACTCTGTGCATGTGAAATGTGGAGCTTTCAAAATTACAACAGTACTAGTTCAAAATATGGCAGCTAGGTTGGTCACCGGTACACCTAGGAGTGACCATATTACATCAGCATTAAAATCACTCCACCGGCTACCAATTAGTTTCCGGGCGAAGTACAAAGTGTTGGTCATTACCTTTAAAGCCCTACATGGTTTGGGTCCAGGTTACCTGAGGGATCGCCTTCTCCCATACAATCCGCCCCGCACGCTCAGGTCCTCTGGGAAGAATTTACTACAGTCAACCAAAACTAGGCTGACAACTGTTATCCAGAGGACCTTCTCTTCCCCCACTCCCAGACTGTGGAACGACCTGCCAGGAGAGATCCACCAATTTACCAGTCTTCTAGAATTTAAGAGAGCTATAAAGACTGATCTGTTCCGGCAGGCCTACCCAGTCGAATTTTAAGAGTTTTATTGATTTTAATAATATATTAATTTTATGTGATTTAATTAGTTTTATGAATTTTATATTGATGTTGTTCCCCGCCTCGATCCGGAGGAAGAGGCGGGTAAGAAATAAATCTATTATTATTATTGGAATGGATTTTCATGGGTTAATCCTATAGTGATCACATGGTTCGTGCCCATGAAAGTAGGACTTCCACCCACCCCTTCCCCTCCTGGAACAAATTCAAATGTCTTTTATGGCACTGCTGTATTAGGTAAAGAGCACCTCTATGAAAGTATGAAGAGGCTCTTAAATGAAACATGCAGTCCAAAGGAGGGTGTTCAACCTGTTCTGATGGGGTTGCACTCCCCTTGAAGGAGCAGGTTCGTAGCTTGGGGGATCTCCTAGAACCATCTTTGTCACTTGAGGCGCAGGTGGCCTCAGTGGCACGGAGTGCCTTCTACCAACTTCGGTTGGTGGCCCAGCTACGTCCCTATCTGGACAGGGATAACCTGGCTTCAGTTGTCCATGCTCTAGTAACCTCCAAGTTAGATTACTGCAATGCACTCTACGTGGGCTGCCTTTGAAGGTGGTTCGGAAGCTGCAGCTTGTGCAAAATGCAGCGGCCAGATTGATAACCGGAACCAGTAGGTTCAAACATATAAGACCTACTCTGGCCTGCTTGCATTGGCTGCCTGTATGTTTCCGAGCCCGGTTCAAGGTGCTGGTTTTAACCTATAAAGCCTTACACGGCTTGGGACCACAATACCTGATGGAACGCCTTTCCTGACATGAACCTACCCGAACACTACGTTCAACATCTAAGGCCCTCCTCTGAGTGCCTCCTCCGAGGGAAGCTCGGAGGTCGGCAACAACAGAGAGGGCCTTCTCTGTGGTGGCCCCCCAATTGTGGAACGATCTCCCCGTCGAGGCCCGCTTGGCGCCAATATTGTTATCTTTTCGGCGCCAGGTCAAGACTTTCCTCTTCTCTCAGGCATTTGGCAATATCTGAGGAGCCTGGGTTTGTTTTGTTTTGTTTTGTTTTTGTAGCTTTTTTGAAGTGTTGTAGTAGTTTTTAAATGTACAGATTGTGTGGATGTTGTATGTTTTTGCTGTTTTAATTTTTGTATATTGTTTTTAATTGTTTTTAATCCTATGTAAACCGCCCAGAGAGCTTCAGCTATGGGGCGGTATACAAATGTAATAAATAAATAAATAAATAAATAAATTATCCAGACCCACCTACCCACCCAGAAGCTTGAGAGCAATCATGGAGGAGGCAGCAAGCATGCTGCGTATTGTGATATGAAAAAATGGATCTCAGTAGGTACCTGTAAAAGTTCAAGCAGCTCATTTGAACAAATACATTGTAATCACACCTACCTTTCTATTTTATGACAGAGGAAAATATAGCTCTTATCTCCTTTTCTCTATTTGACGAAATACGATGGCCTTTCTTCACAGTCAGAGGTCATGGGCTTTGGAGTGAACATTTTAACGTTCAACGTTCACAGCACAACGTTCCTTAATTGTATATATACGTATTCTTAGTAGTGGTGAAAATGAAGTGGTGAGCTTCAGTGGACGTTATTACAGACATTGAGGACTTGATTGTTTTATTTGTTTTAAATTGATATTGTGACCAGACATAAGGTAAGTTCTACAAAGTAAATCATGACTCACGTTTTTAGGAAACATTTGTCTAATGGGTGACAACAAAATCCTAGATTTCTGCATAATTTATCAGGCGACAGAGCACAATAACAATGTTGTAGTGCACCCTGACTTCCCTTTCCTCCCTTTCTGAAGCATAATTGCTATTTGTTGCAAGGGGAGCAAGGGGAGTGAGGGTGTAAATTGGACCAGGGCCTCCCCAGACCATCTATGGGCCACTGTCATGGTGCTGGTGGCAGCAGCAAAAAAAGGTGGTGGCTTGATGCCCAAATTTGGTGTCAAACCACCACAGAGCAGTAACTTAATCAAACTTACCTAGAGAACAAATAAATTTTGACCTATTTACTGCTATAGTGTGGAAAACAGATTGATTCTTTTGCTGCCATGCATTCTAGTGGCACAACTACCACACAGGCCATACCGGGTGGCAACGGGGGGACAGGATACGCAAGCCATGAAACATGTGTCACCCACCCTAGATTTACACTCTCCCTTCTCTGCCTTCCAACTCCATTTTTATTATGAGAAAAATTGAATTTCAAGAGGAACTAACTAGGCAGTCCTAGTCTTTTGTCCTTTGCTAGAAACAAAGTGTACGCAATGCATATTACAAAAATGTGGATTATGCAGTTTCATGGCAATTTACAGCTGTTTCCCATCTGAGTTTATCAATTCATACCACTGTGTACCATCACTCTGGTGTAAGATGCTGGAGATGTGCCACTTTGGTACATGTGCATAATTACACATGTGTATGCTATGATGTGCATTTTGCAAATAATGGCCCATATTTTCTTTAATGAACACAAAATCCTTGCAGCCACAAGTAATTCCATTGCAATTGTACAAAACCAGTATTATTTAGGGCAGGGCGGGGCAGGGCAGAAAGTAGATCTCCAAATGCTTTGGACATCAAGTCCCATCAACTGTTAGAAGTGAGTCAGTCCTATGTTTGTAGCCATTTTTAACTTCAGCCATAATAACGGTTGCAGATGTAGCTTCTCTAAGAAAGGTTTTCAATTTTGGTTGATGATCCATTGCAAGCAGCTGCATGTGCCAAGGAAAATATAATTTGAAGCAGCAGCAACTTTTGGTAATATTAGTGATAAGTGATCAATGATAGTTGAAAGAACATATGTGGGTTGAAAATGTCCGCTATATGCATCTTATACTTCCTATAAAATACAAAGTAAAGAATTAGAAGATAAGGTTACAAACATTGATTCTGCGTAACTATCTTCTTTGTAAATTCCTCTGATCTGCAACAGAATGCCGTCTGACTGCATCATGTTAAACTGGTTCAATACACAAACAATAGTTTGTGACTATTAGGGGTGTATATCTGCTTTGGATGCAGCCCAAATACAGAAGAAAGAAAACATAAGTCACAAATCAGCATATTCTACTCATCAGCTATTTTCCTTAGTCTTAGCTTTTTGTGTATACATGGGACTGGTGAATGCTCATTCTGTTTTACCTTTTTCATTTTTCTTTGCTGCCTGCCTTTCTATTAGAAGGCAGTAATACCAAGTAATTCCCATCAACCACCAAGTTACCATTAGCAAATTTAAAAATCGATTGTTTGAAAAAGGAGACCAGTAGTCATTGTTCTTTCAAGGTATTGAAAGAATCAGCAGACAATTTCTTTCCCTGACAGTGAGCAGCCAAACAACTAGTGTTTACACTAGTTAAAAAGAATAGCGTGGAGCATCTAGTGAAAACTGCAGGGTGGATGAAGCGCAGAGAAGATCCCCTCTGGACTCTGTCTGTCCTGCATTGGATAGTCATTGGAGGCTTATGATTATCCTGATAGGATTGTGCCCTTATAGTAGCAACCCCAAAATTTAAGATTTCAGGACAAGACCAAAAAATATGAAAGTTACCAGCATTTGAACTTTACTTGGGGGCCAATTTAACTAAGCTTATGTGGTGTCAAGTACCACCTGAATAGGAATTTATAAAAATTCTCCTTAAAGTTCACATATTATAGAGACTGGGGAATATATTTCCACATCCAATTCCATACCTCTTTTGCACCATTCCTTGCTTCCTAATCATATTCCAAAAGATCCAAGAGGGAAGTTGGTAGACGGCCGAATGACTCATAATTTGTTTCTGCAAGGGGCAAGAAATTCAGTTTGTACTGTATATTAAATACATTACTAATCCAGGGATTTGTTGTATTGACTTAAGTCCCTTCTCTTCTAAAACCAAATGGTATACTTAGGAATTGTAGTTAGATTCTGTTATTCTAACCTTGTGACTTTATCTATCATGAACCATGATTTAAATGAGTCCACATCCATTTAATGTAAAGAAAAACTATATCCCCTTTCTCAGTCAGCTGCTGCAGTGTTTTACCACAATTCTAGCCTTCTTACCAACCTACAAAAAATCCAGAACCATCTTTTTCCACTTAGTTATAACTTCTAGTGGGATACGGAAAAACAAAACAAAAAAGCACAAATGGGAACAAATATTCATTTCTGTAACTTAAATTCTCCCAATCTAGGAGGTTCTTATTTGTGCCCCACAATAAAAATGATAAAAAAGCACCCAACTGTTGTCATGTCAGTTTATTGACCTGCAGTTTATTGACCAAATCGGAGTCACCATTTATCATTAATTGCCCTAAGATCATCATGAAAACAGGAGATGACTGATAGCCAACATGAGGAATAAAAATGTCTGACCATTTTTTGGCCTTGAAAAAACCTAAACTAGTGTTGAAATGGAGGAAGAATCTATATTACTTCTGAAGAAGACTATGAGTTATGTATTTTTGGAAGGTGTGTTTTGATCATTCAGTCCTGTTTTATTGTAGTTTGGTGCTGCTTCTGAACATTTTTTACTTATATATAATAAACTGCACGCTTTATAGTGTTACATTACAACAGTTGATGATCTCTCCCCCTCCCCACTTTTTGGTTCTTCTGTGTGACCTATTTTATGATTTGTTTTAGTTCCTTGCAATAATTTGCTATAATTATAGATAAAAAAAAGTCTTCCACATTTTGAGTTAACCAGATTCTCAAGTATTGAATTCTGTTCCACCCTGTCAGTTACATTGCACTAGACGTACCCTCCAATTAAGCAACGGTGATTTAGCACTTCTTGGGAGCAACCCAAAACAAGCAGAAACTCTCATTTCTGGAAGGACGTTGGTTGGCGTTTCTCACATGAGTGAGCTCCGCCAACCAGCCTCTTTCCAGAAACTAGCATTTCTAGTTTTGAGATTCCCCTAAGAAGTGCTAGATCAGAAAGAGATTAAGCACCCCATTGGATTCTGCCAATTACTAGTTTATATTAAGTAGGTGTACCCTGTCATAGCACCCTTTTGGTTGGAAGTTTCCTTATGCACTCATTTTGTTTCAGAAAATTCATTGACTTTTCCAGAAAATCATGCACTGTTAAATTACAGCCCCACACTGTGGAAGTTAACAAGCAGCCAACAAAACTCAGTCTTGCAAGACCTCATGGTCACAAAGAGGGTTACACACCAATGTTTGGAGGATAAATATCCACCGTGCATCATTCACTGGACCATGGACCCTCTTGGTCTCTCCATATTTTATTATTATTATTATTATTATTATTATTATTTATAACCCGCCTCTCCCTCCGGATCGAGGCGGAGAACAACAATAAATATAAAACACATATTTTAACACGTATCCTATCGTCATCAATTCCTCTTGGACACTTACTCAGAGTTTTGGACTGAATATACCAATGTATGCACCTAAATATTTCTTGTCTTTGCTCTGACATTGTGAACTGGTCTTGTTTTCAATTATTTCCAGTTGTTTTTAAAAAAGTAAAAAATTGTTTTACAAGGTATGGCAGTGGTGTACTTCAGTTGGCAGAGAGGAGCTCCACTGGAGTGGGGAACTCCACTGCTGCTGTGACCCCCACTGTGCCTGCCAAGAGTTCCGCAACAGAAAACTTCCTTTGACCGTGTTCCCATTGGTAGTTGGGAATGTAAGGTACAAAATGAGCATTTAACCTATTTTGGTTTAACCTATTTAATCTATTTAAATTGATTATGATATCTATCGATCAATCAATCAATATATCTTATGCTGATTATGCTATATTGCTTTTATGCCTTATTAAGCCATTTATCTTACTTATGTTGTTCATGCTGTTTACATTTTGTATATAGTATAATTTTGGTAGATATGTTGTGTTGGGAAATATAAGGTGTGTTGTGGCAATAGGGTAGGCATTTCACGGATTAAATTGCTCATATTCATTCTGAACAGGATACCCAGAGGACATTCTGGCCTGGTCTGGTCTGGTCTGGTCTCATGGGATCAGGTTCCGTTGTTCAGAACATAAGAAAATATGAAGAGCCATGCTGGATCTGACTCAGCTGCTTTAAAGGAGGCATTCGTAAGACCACTTCTTAACAAAACCAGAAACTAAACAATAATTGGTTTTATCATAGGCCCTTTCCACACCAGGCTGTTTTCCTGGGATGGCCCCCAGCTGCTCCCTGTGAGTCCAAATGATGCACAGGGAGTCCTGGGGGTGGGGGGCACCTCAAAAATCCCAATTCTTTCATTGTCCCATGGAAGAGTGTGCCTGCCCATCCCGGGTGCAGCCACGTTTACTTGTGAGTAAGAGCAGCTGCAAACTGGGCACGGAGCCTCACTGTGCAGCTCTGTGCCCAGTAGGGGAGGGGATGGCACCAGTTTCGCCACCCCCAGGAGGGCAGAGCCAGGGAGGGGGGCTGCTTTCGCACGTGGGTTTTGTTTTTATACTCAACTTTTTGCTGGAGTGCAGGCGCACTCTTCCTTGGCTAAAAAAAAAAAATTGGCTGGCGCACCCGTGCCCGGGTCATCATACAATGGTCTGCATTAGGGTGACGATCCCAGAAGTACCGACTTCCAGGATCACCCTCTCTCCCTCCCTCTACACCTCTATGGTGTAGAAAGGGCCTTCAAAAGTTAGTCTTCAAACTAACTTTTTTTAAAAAAACCTTTTGTCTAAGGCCTCATCTACACCAAACAGGATATTGCACAACGAAAGCGGTATGAAGTCCATTACCCGGTCAGCCGGCACGATTTGAGTGGGAAAATGGGCATTTGCGGTGGGGAGGAGGGGAATAAAGGCCTCACATGTATGCATACGTGAGCCATGTGAGGGAGGGGCAGGACCGACCTATAAAGGCTGGACCCGCTCTCTGGTTCTTTCAGCAGAAGAGCTCCTGTGCAGCCTAGTCAGTTCCTTTGATGAGCAGCGTGCTTCGAGGCAGTGACTCTGATGGAGGGGATCAGCAGCGGCTCCGGAATTGGGATCCTCAAAGCGATGGTGATTCCTCCCCCGTGATTGCACCTGTGGTGGCAGCGGATCATGGCACGGGAAAGCAGTGCAGTGGTGCCTCGTTGTTGGGCTAGTAACCAAGTCATAAGCACACTCAAGTCCCAGCCCTCTGCTGATAATTCAAACGCAGCCTGGTGCAGCTGTTTGGGCATGAGGCTTTATCCCTGGTGCCGCTTAAGCTCCGGCCCTCCTCCATTATTAACTGTGGCCTAGCACAGCCTGTTTGTGCATGGGGCCTTATCTCCATAGGGCCAAAAAGCCTTTAACCCATCGAGGCATAAAGCCCAGCCCCTCCAGGGACTCAGCTTCCAGCTTGGGCGACACGCAATCCCCGGCCCTGTGGGCGGCCTTGCTTTTAAAAAGGGCTTTATTCCCATCGGAGCATAACCTTGGGTGGCCTTGCTCCTCCTTAATAAATGAATGACAGGCAGTATGGTGTAGTAGTTAGAATTGGGGACTTGCTCCTCTGGGTGGACTGAGGGTGCTATTTTATTTCAGGATGGGGCTGCCTCTTATCCAGTACCATTTTGATGGCAGCCAAGAAGCCCCTTCAGACATTGGGCCTATTGACACCCATTCAGAATTGGGCCGTCACTGCTTGTAAGATCCGAGATACTGCATTTGGTGAAGATGCCAAAAGAGATTTTGAATACGTAAAAAAACTGTAAATTTGCTACTTTGTATACCAAAATCAAAACAGACCATAAAAGGGCTACTTATTGTTGAGAATTAACCTTTTTCCCTGTTAGGCATGCTTTTACCCAGCTCAAATTTCAAATGATGCCCCCTGACTATCTGGCTGGAAGATTTTCTGATAGACCTGTAAAAGAGCGCTTTTGCATATGCAAATCAGGACATATTGAAGATCTGTACATTATATCTTATACTGTCCATTATATAATTCGCCCAGGGCTAAATTTATTCTCCCTTTCCAGACCACCTTAGAAGGCCAATCAGACGATTTTAATATTAGATTACTGTTGGCTGATGTGAATAAATTCATCAGCTATAGGATAGCTTTATTTGCACTAGCTGCAAGAAAGACAAGAGCGGCCTTTCTAAAACATACCTCTGTCAAATCCTAAGGGGGTTAAATAGAAATAATGTTTTAAATCCTGATCATTTTATTGTATTCCTGTTTTATTGTACCAAATGCTTTTTCTGTTTTATACTTGTGTGCTTTGCATTTGTATTGTGATGGCCATTGGCTACAAACAATAAAACTTGATTGATTGATTGATTGATTGATTGATTGCTGCAGCAGGGCTGGAACATGCCAAGATCAGGGCCATAGACGGATGGCAATCTTGAGCATGCATAAATGTACATTCTGTACGGGAGATGGGTGCGGTTAATGTAGATTCACTGTTGATAACTGTGTTCCTTGACAGGTTGGTGGAGGACACCACAGCCCGTGGGGATCCTTATCTGCGGACACAGCATGGCATGTTGGTACACAGTTGGGGCTCAGTCAGTATGCCTCCATCCAAACGGCAGGTCAGAGAAGAATGCACTGGGATGCTGCCTCCATCCAGGGATAGGCTGACCATCTGAAAAGGAGGACAGGGCTCATGTAACTTTAACAGTTGTAGAGAAAAGGGAATTTCAGCCAGTGTCATTTGTATGCAATTAGTTCCTGGTGAAATTCCCTCTTCATCACAACAGTTAAAGTTGCAGGGGCCCTGCTTTCTTTTGTATCTGGTCACTCTAGTATAGTGCCTGCAACTTTAACTGTTGTGATGAAGAGGGAATTTCACTAGGAACAAATTGCATACAAATGACACTGGCTGAAATTCCCTTTTCTCTACAACTGTTAAAGTTACATGAGCCCTGTCCTCCTTTTCATATGGTCAGCCTATCCAGGGAAATGGTCGGAAAGGAAGGCTCTAGGCATTGTTTTACGCTGAAGTGGTTCTTGGCCTCTGGGGCAATGATCATGGGCTCCTAAAAGTGAAGGCCCTACTTATGTAGGCTAGGGCAGACTTTGAAACAATATGGAGACATTGGCCGGAAACATGGATTGTATGGTCAAACATACTGCCTTGGCGCGAAGTAAGGGATCCCCATAGCTTAAACAGGGCCGTTAAGAAAGTGAACAGGCAGATTTGGCAGGCTCTACAGGGCTGACACAGTTGGGTCATTCCACACCTGGCCATTGTACCTTCTAAAGGGGATCAAGGGGAGACGGAGTTCACCCCTCTGATACAGGAACGATATTTTCCTGCAGGATCTGCATGTGGGTTTGCTGGAATTCTTCCAGAACTGGTGGGGGTAGGGCACCTAAGCTGAGGCTTGGCGCCCTCTGGTGGTGGGAGGTGTGGGAATTTGATATAGCAGACTAGGGACTGTGACCACTCTGGCACCTTTCGGTGATTGGCATGTCCGGAGTTCCTGCTCCTCATGAGTTTTATGGCTCCTGTGTCAGGATATGGTACACCTTTGGAGATCATCCTGCCTCATATATTCAGAGTTCTATAGCTTTGATGTAGGGATGATATGGGATGGTCTCCCCACACTCCTAAGTGTCGTATAAGAGAGGTTTACCCGACTCCTGACTTACAAGACTGGCTCGCTGATAATGTCAGGCTAGTTGCCTGAGGTAAGGACATATAGATTCCCGCACTTTTCACATGCGGATCCAAGAGGGGTTGAATAATACTTATTGTTAAATAAAGAGGCCCCAGTTTATCCCAAAGTCTGGTGTCCATGACTTTATTCCATGCTTCCTTCTCCACTCGCAAAGTGGTATATAAAAGGCAGGAGCCACACCAAGCAGGATATAGTGGTATGGAAGCAGTATATGGGATGTGTCAATGGGCCCCAAGAGTTGTCAGTGGCTCCTGCCTTTTATATACCACTTTCATAGTGCAATATCCTGCTTGGTGTAGATGAGGCCTAAGCAGCAGAAATATAACATCTAATTAATGCAACCATGTCATTTGACTAGTAACAGCATATATATCCCCACCCCAAATTTGAATCATTCTCCCATCACTGTATTTTCATCAACAATGGGCAGCATTTTATCACTAAGAGAAAAGCTAGCAAATAATGAGGTGGAAAAGCTAATATGTCCTACATGAGGTAGGCATGAAAATGGAGATGTTAAAGACATGAGTTGTTGTATGGATCTAAGAAGCTTAGGTACTTCATGAACTGAAGGGAAACCATAGAAGAATGGGCTTTTCAAATCTCAAAGTGGTTATAGTTAAAGGTTTGTTGAGTATTTAAATAACCCAAATCGAATTTGACAGAATAAAAAGCAGCTTAACCTGGGAGACATGATGGCAGATCTATGTGTCCATCAACACAGGTCCCTTTATTTAAACTTCTCGCTGTGGCATATCCTTCCCGGCACTGGAATTCCAGTGATCTGTTATGTTGAATCACAGTTGAATGGCTTTGGCCAGAAGAGTAAAGGATGTGGTTGGCATCCAGCTGTTCCTTTGTGATTATACAGGGTGCTAAAAGGGGAGAGAAAAGCGATAGGTATTAATTTATTACACTTAGGCTGAATTAGGACAACATATTAAGCAACGGGGGGGCAGAACCAATCATCAGTTGTGTTGCTTATTGTGTTGTGTGGAGGGTTACACACCACGCACACACAACTGACAGTACGCTATCCTGCCCAATTAAGCAATGGAGAGAAACAACGGGCTTGCACGTTGTTTAGCCAGAAGCCCCGTTGTTTAAAGTGTCATCGAAAACGAACCCCCCCTCTCTCTCCGTGGACTATTCCGTTTGGGAATAGCGTTCTGCTGGCCGGAGCAGCCAAATATCCCCCGCCGCTCTATACAGCCAGCAGAACTCCCGGTGCATGCTGGGATACAGCTGAGGGACTGAGGGAGGGGGTGGGAGCAGCTGTAGCAACCAAAATGTCCGCCGGAACTTTCTGCTGCACAACCATCGGTGTTGCAGCATGTTGTGTGGGGAGCACCGCCTGCCTTACTCCAGGTCAGTATGCTATTTACCCCTCCATTGCTTAATATGTCGCCTGAATTCAGCCTTAGTCTAGCCTCTTTTTATCCAGCAAGATTGCAGACAATCCAGTCTTAACCACATCAATGGGAGGAAATTAGTGCAACATCAAGGGGCTCATTGTGGATGAAGTAGAAGCATGATTACTCAGAAACATAATTTTTATTATTTAGAATATTAAATATAGAGCTGAAAAACAGATCGTTTATATGCCAGTGTTAATGATAGAAATAGTGTATGCCACAGATAACAAAAATCAATTCAGTCCAAAGTGGCAAGTACATGTCTGCTTCCTCATTCATGAGAAATGTACTAATTTCTAGGGGTGTGCATGGACCCCCCGGATTGGATCGGGACCCGGATCAGGACCTCCAATTTTGTCACGGATCGGATTGGACAAAATTGGAGCCCCCGCGGACCGGATCGGGTCTGATCCCGATCCAAAAATCGGAACTTCCGATCTTTGGATCGGCCGCCATTTCCCCCCCCCCCCATAGACTTGCATTGGGGGAAAGAAAGCTTTTCCCCAATGCAAGTCTATGAGGAAAAAATGGCGGCGGGTGGGTGAGGGGGGCCTAACTCCCTCCCCCCCGGGGCCGTCCGCTGTGGATGGCCCCGGCAGGTAAGCCCCTCCCCCGCACTCCTTACCCCCCCCGGGGCCATCCGCTTCCATCCGCTGGAAGCGGACGGCCCCGGGGGGGTACACACCCTGCTCCCTGCCCCCTGCCCCCTGCTTACCTTTCCTAGCCGTCCGCTCCCTTCCGCCGCTGGCCGCTACTGCGAACAGGCTTCGCGGCCTGCCCGTAGCTAGTGCACCAGGTGATCATCACCTGATCATCATCAGGTGATCATTACTTGATCCTCATCAGATGATCATCACCTGGCACACTACCTACGGGCAGGCTGTGAAGCCCGCTCGCAGTAGTGGCCAGCAACAGACGGGAGCGGATGGCCAGGAAAGGTAAGAGCGTTGCGCGCCCCCGCCCCCCCGCCCCCCTGCCCCCTGCTTACCCTTCCTAGCCGTCTGCTCCCGTCCGCCGCTGGCCGCTACTGCGAGAGGGCTTCGCGGCCTGATCCTGAGTAGTGTGCCAGGTGATGTCATCACCTGGTGTGCTACTTAGGAGCAGGCTGCGAAGCCTGCTCGCAGTAGCAGCCAGCAGCGGCCGGGAGCGGACAGCCAGGAAAGGTGAGCATGCCGCGCACACCCCTCCCCCCTGTCCCCTGCTTACCTTTCCTGGCCATCTGCTCCCATCTGCCGCCCCCTGCCCCCGTTGTCCGCTAACATCGGCGGGCGCCCACTGGCGCCCGCCGATGGAAACAGAGAGCCCCGCTAGGGAAGCCCCCCCGCTGTCTGCTTCCATCAGCGGGCGCCCAATGGCACCCACGAATGGAAGTGACGGTGGGCGCCAGTGGGCGCCCGCCGATCCGCTGATCCATCTGATCTGGATCGGAACCTTTCCGGATCGCATCGAATTGGATCGGATTGGATCGGCCGATCCAGCGGTGAAATCGGAAATCGGATAATTTATCCGATTTCCCCCTGGATCGGATTCGGATCATGGATCGGATCCAATCCAGTGCACATCCCTACTAATTTCCATTGAAGTTTTATTTATTAGAAGACATGTTTAATGCTCTCTCTCTCTTGCTCTCTCTATCGTGTTCAATCCATTGTATTTATTGTTTATTTGTGGGGGTTTATACACTGGCTTTAAGGGCTTTATTGTGAAGAGAGATTCCAAAATGTGAAGAGTCTGTCAGAATTATGAACCATTGACAAACTTAGCTGATGTTGGTTGCTCTTGATCTTACACTCTAGTGGGTTTTAAGGGCTTCTCCACACCAGGCTTTTTGTGCTGCTATTGGGGCTTCTGCTTCTGGATTCATTGAGGGATTAAGATTGGCTCCTTACATGGGTTGACTCGTGCCTCCCCCCACCCCGGAACTACTTTGTCTGCAAGTTCTCCATGTTACATTATACAGCCACTAGATGGTGCTGTAATATAGCAGAACTGCACAATTACACACAGCCATTAAAGCAGAGTAACATTTATTACCATGTTATCCCCATCTTTTTAAAATCAGGAAAAAGGCCAGAAAACGCAGGGGATGCCATGCCCTAGAGGTTGGTGATGTCATGTAAATGACCACAAACATCCATGAGTGACCAATTACAAGAGTGAAATAAAAACCTTGGGTAGAAATGTCCTCATTAAAATGAGCCTGTTTTGTACTCCCAGAAATAACTAGGATCACTTTGCTCTGCAAATAATCATCTTTGCCACAAGCTGATGCCACATTACAAATCAGTATCTTAACTGGAATTCACATGATGAAACTTCAAAGCCATATTATTTGTTGAGCAGCACAGTAAGGCTTGAATGTTTCATAAAACAGTGAGTCATTTGGCAACTGTACACAGTTGATGCTTGGTTCCTGGACTTTTCATATGCTACAAATTTTGAGGGGTGAAGAAACTTTTTAAAGTTACCCTAGGTATTATCCATTGTGGTTTTAAACATGCAGCAAGCAAACAAATCATGCCAGCGTCAGCTAAGGATAGCATGTCTCTTCTGAATGAATGCTTGGAGGTGGTAATGGGCTGGATGAGGAAAAACAAACTGAAGCTGAATCCAGACAAGACGGAGGTGCTTGCTGTCAAAGGCCGCAACCTGGGTTTGGAGGTGTGTCAATCAGTTCTGGATGGAGTTACACCCCCCCTGAAAGATTGTGTTCGCAGCTTGGGGGTGCTCCTGGATCCGTTCCTCCAAATGACAGCCCAGGTAGATGCAATGGCCAGGAGTGCCTACTATCAGCTTCGGCTGATACGCCAGCTGCCCCTTCCTAGAGTTGGAAGACCTAAAGATGGTAGTGCACGCTGGTAACTTCAAGGCTCGACTTCTGCAATGCGCTGTACATAGGGCTACCTCTGTGCCTAGTCTGGAAACTTCAACTAGTTCAAAATATGGCAGCCAGGTTGGTCACCAGTAAGCCTATGGGTGACCATATTACGCCAGCTTTAAAATCACTCCACTGCCTGCCAATTAGTTTCCGAGCGAAGTACAAAGTGTTGGTCATTACCTTTAAAGCCCTACATGGTTTGGGTCCAGGTTACCTGCGGGATCGCCTTCTCCCATACAATCCGCCCTGCATGCTCAGGTCCTCTGGGAAGAACTTACTACAGTCGGCCAAGACCAGGCTGACAACTGTTACCCAGAGGACCTTTTCTTCTGCCGCTCCCAGACTGTGGAATGACCTGCCGGACGAGACTCGTCAAATTAACAGTCTTTTAGAATTTAATACAGCTATAAAGACTGTTCTCTTCCGGCAGGCATATCCAGTGGAATTTTAGAATGTTTTTAGGATGTTTTTATGATGTTTTAATGCAGTTTTAATAATGTGTGCCATAATTTAATCAGTTTTATGTATTTTATCATATTGTTGTTCCCCGCCTCGATCCAAACAGAGAGGCGGGTAAGAAATAAATTATTATTATTATTATTATTATTATCATCATCATCATCATCATCATCATCTTACCCAAACACTTTGGTAGAGGTCCCCACTTTTGTCCATTGCATTTTACATCTTCAGATCCTTCCAAGACATATCCATGGTTGCACTTGTATTTTGCTCCACCACGTGAGTCATTCCCACCTCCGACTCCATAAGCTCTTTCAAGCCTTCCGAAATCAATGCTAGGTGGGCTGGCACATACTAGAATATGATTTTTCATCGATGTTATGAGCAATCAAAAAACAAACCTACAATTGTCTCAAATTTAATTCTGTTTCCAGGATTACTTTGTTGTTATTATTTGATAAATTACTTACTGTTTACATAGGTGTTGCCAATAGATTGTGTTATCATTTCTGGTTACTTATTCATGCACTTCTCTTGCTCCTGTTTTATTCCCTTTGCTAATTCTGCATGAAGACCCCTGAAGCTCTGCCTACTGTACACTGCTTCTTAGTATGTCAAAAAACTGATAATCCTGTTTCACCAGGGGCCAAATTCGGGAGAATGAATGAAATGAACAGGTTCATCACTAGTTTTTAGCACAGTACTTTCTGTATTAAGAACCATTTTGCATCCCCGATATAAGAAGCCTGTTGAATATGGGAAACAGCCAAAGACTAAACAATCATTGGTTTTCTTGGATTCTTCAAATTAACTTGTTTTAAATGGCCTTTGGTTCTGCTGCTGAAATATGACGGCTAGTTAATATAACCATCTTATTCAGCAAGTAACAGCAATCATGTGAATCTCCCCAAATCTGAAGCATTCATCTCTATCATGGTATGTTTGCCACAAATTGGCAGCATTTTATCAAAGGAAGAAAAACTAGCAAAGAGTAGGGTAGAAAGGATAATCCATCCCCCATGAGCAGGACATCTCTATAAGTATTTGTTAGTGTAACGCTTATTGCTAGAGATCGACCGGACCAATTTTGCTCATTGATTTTTATATTAGAGCCTGAGCAATTTAGACGTGCAGAATATTTTGAAAGTTAAAAACCATTCAAAGCTCAAGCTTTTAGAGCCAAACCGTATGTTCACTTGCTCTGCGACAAACAGTCTCCTATTGCTCTATAATCCCATGCTGGTTTATACATTCCGCGCCAAACAGCGCTAATCTCACATCATGCATTTTTGACCTCAAATTTAAAGAAATCCTTAATGATCTTTTGGAAAGCAGCACCTTCCCCCCCACACACACACTTTTTCAGGGTCCATTATGTACAAGACAGATTTTGCTCGTTTTTGTTTTGTTTTCATCTTTGAAAAGTAGGTGCCGGTTTTCTATATCAGGCTGATTAAGCTAATTGTTGTTTTGTTTTCTCCCACTGCTCCAGCCAGTTCATTTGGCTTTCATGCAGAACGAGCCAGAACTCTAAAGGAACTATCCAAGGTACTTAAATCTATCCCTCTCCACCATAGGTTCTGCACCTTGGACAGCTCCTGGATGGTTCTGACAGAAACCCAGAATGAAATCACACCTCCACCAAAATTGGAGTCTCCACTAGTGAACACATTTTTAACACCTCAATGTGGGATAGTCACCAGTTCATTGCATATTTAAATAACCCAAGAGGAATTTGTCAGAATCAAAAGCAAATTAACCTGGAAAACATGATGGTAGATCTATGTGCCCATCAACACAGGTCCTGACTGCAGAAGGGAAATGCGCATTGCTTTGCCTGCATATGAATTCCACTGTATTGTTATGTTGAACCATGTGTGAATGTCTTCTGTAGCCAGGCAAAAACAAGTGTTTGTCATCCAGCTGTTCCTTTGTGATCATGCAGGGTGCTAAAAGGAGAGAGAAAATGTTCAGGTACTGTTATCATACTTAAGATGCCCTCTTGATTAAGGCAGTGCAGCCTTAATCAAATCAGTAGGGGCAGGGGGGAATACAACTACTACTACTAATATATTTATTTCTTACCCGCCTCTCCCTTTGGATTATTTAAAACTTTAAAAGTGGAGCTAAAAAGTAGGTCATTATGACACTGTTAATGATACTTTTGATGGCATGTGGTTGGGGTGAGATACTATAACCTCCACCTTTTCCCCCTTCCTCTTTCATTTACAGTAACAGTATAAGCTGCCTTAATACCTTCTTTGAAGGGTACAGTATAAACCTTAATAAAAAGGCAAAGGATTGCTCCTTTAGGTAGAATCCATACTACTGCTTTAAATGGTTTATAACAGTAGTGACAACTGTTGGGGCCCAGGACACACTCCATATACAGTTTTCAAACCATTTTCAAAGTGTTATATCCTGTTTGGATATGTAAATCTGTAGATCTACATATCCAAGATCTGTAGATCTGACCTTAGTTAAGGTGAATTGTAAAAAAAAAAAAAAAAAGGCTCCACCATTGTAGCTTAATCAAAATTCTGTCCCATTTATTTATTTGTTTGTTTATTATATTTTAATCAACCCAATAACAAATGTTATTTCTTAAAAATAGGATAAGGAATTTAAGTGCTATAGAAGCAGATAAAAATATAAAATATGATACAACTATTTAAAAGAATAAAACACAATGCAATATGAAATGGGCACTTCTTGTTCAAATAACTAGAGACTAGGCATACATGACGTACCTAACAAAGTTGATAATTGTACAAAATTTCAAATAGATCCTGTCAAAATTGCCAAAGGTACAACAACTTGAACAGGTCTGAAATTTGATAGGAAATTTGGGTGGGTGGGTGGAATGCACAGGTGAATGAACAGGGCCTCAAATCACCTTTCTGAAAAACAGAATGCATGCCAAGGGCTCCAGTCCATGATCTTCCTTTCCACATGGTAGCTACATGAAACATCAGGATTGGGGCCCATGTGATGAGTTTGTGAAGGAAGAAGCAATGTGAGGGCCCCAATCTTTCCTTTCCTTTTCTATACAGTAGGAAAAGATGCGTAAATATCATGTATTGCACTCGGGGTACTCACACGTCACATTGAACATGTATTCAACCTCTAGGTACATTCATTAAGATGGCTGTGAGTGCCTAGTCATATTCAGTTGTTCTACTTACGTCGAGTGTCAATATGGTGTAGTGATTAGAGCTTTGGACTGAGATTTGGGAAATCTGTGCTTTTGTCCCCACTTGGCCATGCAGCTTACTCCATGACTTTGGGCCAGTCACTGACTCTCAGGCTAACCTACCTCACAGGGTTGTTACAAGAATAATTTTGAGAGGAGGTCAGTCTAAGCCAGCTTGAGTTCCTTGCAAGAGGAAAAAAGCAGGAAATGATGAGGATGAAAGCTCTCTACATCAGGGAGGGGAAGGGAGAATGAGTCTAATGGCTCCATTGTTGTTCTTGTTCCTGATGTTCTCTAAATATGGATGGTGATTGTGTGCAATGGACAATTATCCATGGAAACACTCTTTGAGATTTCAAAATGCTGATGTTTGACATAAGTCAAGCATGCCCACTACAGCTCTCCTGTCAACATTACAACTGTGGGGAGTGAGTCAAGAATGAGGTCATTCTGAGAGCTGAGGGAATCTTTGTGGCTGACAGATCCGTGATGAAGAGAGGGACCGATTATAAATGTTATTTTACAATGTCCAAACTGTGCTTGCTACTAACTTCATGCAGCAGCACTTTTCTTGGGTCTTTCAGGCCCAGGTACAGGAGTGGACGATGGAACGCCTGAGAAAAGCAAAGATCACCCACAATTCTCCTATCCTGTATTCATGAAGCATCTAAACCTTACTGTATTGCTAGACGAATCCTACCATGCATTCACCTGTTTATTGATCACATTTGCATATGGCAGGATGGGTTAAAACTGACTTCCCAAACCAGGGATGCTCCAGATGTGTTGGACTGCAACACAGTAAGGCTCAGATGTTTCATAAAACAGTGAGTCATTTGGCAACTGTACACAATTAATGCTTGGTCCCTGGACTTTTCATATGCTACAAATTCTGCAGGGTGAAGAAACCTTTTAAAGTTACCCTAGGTAGTATCCATTGTTGCTTTAAACATGCAACAAGCAAACAAATCATGCCATCTTACCCAAACACTTCGGTAGAGGTCCCCACTTTTGTCCACTGCACTTTACATCTTCAGATCCTTCCAAGACATATCCAGGGTCGCACTTGAATTTTGCTCTGCCATAAGAGTCATCCCCACCTCCAATTGCATGACCTTCTTCAAGCCTTCCGAAATCAATGCTAGGTGGGCTGGCACACACTAGAATATGATTTTTCATCAATGTTATGAGCAAACAAAAAACAAACCTATAATTGTTTCATATTTAATTCTGTTTCCAGGATTACTTTGTTGTTATTATTTGATAAATTGCTTACTGTTTACATAGGTGTTGCCAATAGATTGTGTTATCATTTCTGGTTACTTATTCTTACTCCTGTTTTATTTCCTTTGTTAATTCTGATTGAGGGCCCCTGTAACTCTGCCTATTGTACACTGCTTCTTAGTATGTAAAAAAACTGATAATCCTGTTTCACCAGGGGCCAAATTTGGGGGAATAAATGAAATGAACAGGTTCACCATGGCAACACTGCTTTCAGCACAGTACTTTCGACTTTATTAAGAATCATTTTGTATCCCCAGATATAAGAAGCCCGTTGAATATGGGAAACAGGCAAAGACTAAACAATCATTGGTTTCTCTGATTCTTCAGCTTAACCTTTTTTTGAAGGCCATTGGCTCAGCTGCAGAAATATGATAGCTAGTTAATATAACCATCTTATTCAGCAAGTAACAGCAATCATGTGAATCTCCCCAAATCTGAAGCATTCATCTCTATCATGGTACGTTTGCCACAAATTGGCAGCATTTTATCAAAGGAAGAAAAACTAGCAAAGAGTAGGGTAGAAAGGATAATCCATCCCCCATGAGCAGGACATCTCTATAAGTATTTGTTAGTGTAACGCTTATTGCTAGAGATCGACCGGACCGATTTTGCTCATTGATTTTTATACTAGAGCCTGAGCAATTTAGACGTGCAGAATATTTTGAAAGTTAAAAACCATTCAAAGCTCAAGCTTTTAGAGCCAAACCGTATGTTCATTTGCTCTGCGACAAACAGTCTCCTATTGCTCTATAATCCCATGCTGGTTTATACATTCCGCGCCAAACAGCGCTAATCTCACATCATGCATTTTTGACCTCAAATTTAAAGAAATCCTTAATGATCTTTTGGAAAGCAGCACCTTCCCCCCCACACACACACTTTTTCAGGGTCCATTATGTACAAGACAGATTTTGCTCGTTTTTGTTTTGTTTTCATCTTTGAAAAGTAGGTGCCGGTTTTCTATATCAGGCTGATTAAGCTAATTGTTGTTTTGTTTTCTCCCACTGCTCCAGCCAGTTCATTTGGCTTTCATGCAGAACGAGCCAGAACTCTAAAGAAACTATCCAAGGTACTTAAATCTATCCCTCTCCACCATAGGTTCTGCACCTTGGACAGCTCCTGGATGGTTCTGACAGAAACCCAGAATGAAATCACACCTCCACCAAAATTGGAGTCTCCACTAGTGAACACATTTTTAACACCTCAATGTGGGATAGTCACCAGTTCATTGCATATTTAAATAACCCAAGAGGAATTTGTCAGAATCAAAAGCAAATTAACCTGGAAAACATGATGGTAGATCTATGTGCCCATCAACACAGGTCCTGACTGCAGAAGGGAAATGCGCATTGCTTTGCCTGCATATGAATTCCACTGTATTGTTATGTTGAACCATGTGTGAATGTCTTCTGTAGCCAGGCAAAAACAAGCGTTTGTCATCCAGCTGTTCCTTTGTGATCATGCAGGGTGCTAAAAGGAGAGAGAAAATGTTCAGGTACTGTTATCATACTTAAGATGCCCTCTTGATTAAGGCAGTGCAGCCTTAATCAAATCAGTAGGGGCAGGGGGGAATACAACTACTACTACTAATATATTTATTTCTTACCCGCCTCTCCCTTTGGATCGAATCTAACTAAAAGAGCATAAAAAACCAATACAATATTAAAATAACAATCAGAACGTCTTAAAATTCTTAGGTTTAAAATTCATCTGGGTAGGCCTGCCGGAAGAGACTAGTCTTTATAGCTGTCTTAAACTCAGAGTGACTGTTAAGTTGACCTCAAGGAGTTTAATGTGGCTGAAGCACAGTCATCGTTACGCAAGCGTTAAATTAAAGTTTAATTATTTAAAACTTTAAAAGTGGAGCTAAAAAGTAGGTCATTATGACACTGTTGATGATACTTTTGATGGCATGTGGTTGGGGTGAGATACTATAACCTCCACCTTTTCCCCCTTCCTCTTTCATTTACAGTAATAGTATAAGCTGCCTTAATACCTTCTTTGAAGGGTACAGTATAAACCTTAATAAAATGGCAAAGGATTGCTCCTTTAGGTAGAATCCATACTACTGCTTTAAATGGTTTATAACAGTAGTGACAACTGTTGGGGCCCAAGACACACTCCATATACAGTTTTCAAACCATTTTCAAAGTGTCATATCCTGTTTGGATATGTAAATCTGTAGATCTACATATCCAAGATCTGTAGATCTGACCTTAGTTAAGGTGAATTGTAAAAAAAAAAAAAAAAAGGCTCCACCATTGTAGCTTAATCAAAATTCTGTCCCATTTATTTATTTGTTTGTTTATTATATTTTAATCAACCCAATAACAAATGTTATTTCTTAAAAATAGGATAAGGAATTTAAGTGCTATAGAAGCAGATAAAAATATAAAATATGATACAAAGACGAAAATGAGTAAGAGCTCATGGGGATGAAACTAAGCATTGTTACATAGGAATGTCATTTTAATTAGTTTCAATATTTAATGTGGAGCTGAGAAACAGGTAACTAATATGACAGTATTAATAATAATTTGTGGTTGGGGTGAGACACTCTAATGTCCTCCTCTTTCCCCTTTGTCTTTCAATTACAGTAGCAGTATAAACTGCCTTGATAATTTATTTGATGGTGGGTTGTGAATCTTAATAATTAACGTAATAAATAAGCCACTTCTCAAGAAAATATCTTGGACAATCATGTCTGCCATATCCCTTAGCAATTGCATCTCAGCCAACAGCGATTCCAGACACATGCTTGGTCTGTCACACTAGTTCAAAGGGTTGCAAGTTTGCCCCTTCTCTGCTTTCTTGCAAATAATCCCTTCAGTCTTCCCAATCCCCTTCCTGGCTAGCACAGCCAGTGGCACGCTGCCTACAATTCAACTGAATTAACTGAGATAGCACAGATACGGACGCTGCAGCAGGTAAGGACACATCGTTCAAGCTGATTCAAGCCTTCCTTCGCACAGCAATCCATCCCTGGTTGGTACAACAGCATCAGTAGAATGCAGGAATCCCATTCTTTTCTGACTATATAGCTCATTCAACCATGAACTCTGACTTAACATATACGGTAGTATGATTTAAAAAAAACACAACAGTCTCACACCCTGTATGGAGAGGCTTCAATTGTCATGCATATAGGAATATTCTCAGATGTCTAGTAACTGTAGGCATCTCCAGGCTCATACTTAGTCCCTATGCCTTTCATATGTTTAAAAGTGCTTTTAAATTTTGCACTGTAAAGCAACTTCTTAAGTTATGCTAGACATTATCCATTATACAAACAAACAAAATATGCTGACTTACCCAAACACTTTGGTAGAGGTCCCCACTTTTCATGGTAAGTGCACTTTACTTCTTCGGATCCTTCTAAGACATATCCAGGGAGGCACCCGACTATTCCTCTGCCATGTGTGTCTTCTCCACCTCCAACTGCTTCAGCATTTACAAGCCTTCCAAAATCAACTTCAGCTTCTTTGGTACATTCTACAATGTTATTTTTCATCAATATTCATCATCATCATTATCATCATCATCATAACCTTTATTGTTGGAAGCCAATGGCCATATCAACATTCAACAAAATCATACAATCATTAAAACCTCAACTCTATTAGCCCAAAGATTCATTAAAACAGGATGAATTCTTTATAAAATTATGGCCAAATAACCATCTTACCTCGACATTTCCTTTACACATAGACAGATTCTTCCTCCCCCAAAAACGCCTTCCTTAATTTCAGTGCTGCTATAGCAAACAACGCTACATTATAGCTTACAAATGTGATATCCCCAGCCCAATTGGGCGGGGGATGATATTTGCGGGTGGGAGGGCATGGAGTCGCGGGGGGATGCTCCTGATTGGAGCATCCGGGTGATGCCACTCGGCGGGGTGTGGACGAGCGGCTTAAATTGCCGCCTAACAGTCCAGCCCGCCCTCTTCGTTTGCCGCAGCTCCCTCCCTCCCCTCCCTGTAGACAGTATGGGCTAGCCGGTCGTCATTAGGAGGCCAAGTAGGAATTTTTTACTCTTACCCTAATTTGGTTAGGAGTTTTTTGCCTACTTCGTACTGTAAGACAGCAGGGGAGTATTAAATAGGTGGATTTGCATTAATTTGGTCACTTTAATTTGGCGGTAGGTGCGGGAATCCTTAGGGGCGTTTTCAACTGGTGAACATTCTCAGGAACCGTTGAGGTAAAGGCTAATACCTGACGCCCACATCTGGGAGCCCCACAGCACCAGATCATGGGAATAAGGTTTACCTTTGAGGCCAACTCTACTCACACGCTCGGAGCCCTGCGGCACGGGTGTTGTGACAAAGGAAGGCCTCCCAACCCCATATGGGGTAAGACCAAGGGGTAGCGAACGTGTGCTGCCACCTGGAGGTCAGAGAATGGTTCGCCCATTCCTAAGATTTGGCCTGGAAGAGGCCAAGAGAGGATGCCCGCATAGGTTTTACCCCTTTCTGCAGATCTTGAATAAAAGTGGCCCATTTTATACCCAACTTTCTTGTCTCGACTCTTTATTTTGCACCCTACACCTCGCAATTGTCCTTATCTGCCAGCAGCCAGTTGATCTTGAAATCCTCCGAATGGCCTTCCAGAGATCTCAGAAGAGGAGATATAAATTTGTTCCGCGGGGCTCTATAGAGCTTACATTTGTATGCAATTAGTTCCTGGTGATATTCCCTCTTCATCACAACAGTTAAAGGTGCAGGCACTATACTAGAGTGACCATATACAGAAGAAGGCAGGGCCCCTGCACCTTTAACTGTTGTGATGAAGAGGGAATTTCACCAGGAACTAATTGCATAGAAATGACACTGGCTGAAATTCCCTTTTCTCTACAACTGTTAAAGTTACATGAGCCCTGACCTGGATTTTATCTGGTCAGCTTAGGGTAGTGTATGACACCATCGTAGTGTAGTCCAGAGTTGTTATCCAGTTGGCTAGTGGTTTGGGCTGTTTCTGTATTTAGGGAAATTCAGTGGGTTGGGAATAGGAAGTATTCCATGAAAAGAAGGAAACATACCTTCATTTCCTTTATTAAATTTACTTCTCACCCCACTGCTTATAAGCCCCCCTCCCCACACACACCATATATTCTGAAAATCCCCATAGTGCCCAATGGATCTGACGAAGTGGGCTACAGTCCTCAAAAGCTCATGCCACAATAGATTTGTTAGTCTTTAAGGTGCCACAAGATCTTTGTTGCTTTTGCTACTAATAACATTTCTTTGAGTTGATGTTCATGCAGAAGATGAAGGCATATGAGAAGCAAGTGACCTCATCCCCCACAATCCCAGTGACTTGGATCGCAAGCAGATTCCCCTGGGAAACAGGCGTGCAGGGAAAGTCATCCCTGAGCAATCATTTCCCGTCAGAATCAACAGACTCTGCTGAGAAATGGGTGTGCAAGGATGATGTTCCCTGCAAACCAGTTTCCCGAGTCTTGAGATGTTTGGAGCCAAAGGTGGGCCATTGTAACAGCATGTTTGGGTGAACTCCAAGTTATGCAGAATGAGCATTGTTTCACATGTGTGAGGGAGAACCCAAAATAGCCCAATGATGACTCAAAACAAATGGAAAAGAAAAATGTCTTGAGTAGCTAACAGCCACTTTCCCAGGTTTGTTCTTTATATATATATATATATATATATATATATATATATAATCTTATTTTAATTACTTACCATTATCAGAAGTACAGCATTTCCATAGAAGCAATAGAGAAATATACCTCAGCCAGTTCATCTTTATATTTCAGGAAGTTTATAGTTGCTGTTTAGTACACTGTCTTCACTTTCAGCTGCTAATGGCTCTGGGGAGGTCAGCACTAGTACTAATACCTTCCTTACCCTCTGGTATCACCCCCAACCCTATGCTGTAGTTAATTATTAGCTACCATGTTTGAAGAGTGCTTTCTTTGATGGGTGTAAACCTGGGAGGTAGATAAAATGACTGAAATTGGGTTTTTCTGTTGAAACCAGTCTATTGGTTTTGTGGGACAATTCTGGCAACAAAATCCTGTCACATCAGCAAAACTCCATGGAAAAACAGCTGTATTTCTGATCACTATGTAGGCTGACCAGACAAAATCCAGGTCAGGGCTCCTGTAACTTTAACAGTTGTAGAGAAAAGGGAATTTCAGCCAGGGTCATTTGTATGCAATTAGTTCCTGGTGATATTCCCTCTTCATCACAACAGTTAAAGTTGCAGGCACTATATTAGAGTGACCATATACAAAAGAAGGCAGGGCCCTTGCAACTTTAACAGTTGTGATGAAGAGGGAATTTCACCAGGAACTAATTGCATACAAATGACACTGGCTGAAATTCCCTTTTCTCTACAACTGTTAAAGTTACAGGAGCCCTGACCTGGATTTTATCTGGTCACCCTAACTATGAGCCAAGTTTATCTTATGTCATGGCCATATCAGATACCACCCACCTAAGTGGGGCAAGAAACTAACAGTGCAATCCTATGTATTGCTACACAAACACAAGCCCCAACGAGTTCATTGAGACATATTGTCGGGTAACTGTGTACAGGCCTGAAGCCAAAACTATGAAAGAAGAGGAAAACAAGACTTAAAATGTAAGAAATATTACTGACTCTGTGAATCAAAAGAAATATTGAAAAAGCCCAACACCCCTACCCTACATTGGAAGTTCTTAGTGCCCTTATTTCTAACAAATTCAATGAGATGTACTCTGAGGTAAGTGTGTTTGTGACTGGATCTGAAATGATGAAGGAAGAGCAAAAAAAGACTTGAAATGTAAGGAATATTACTGGCTCTGACCAAACGAAATACTGAGTGAACATGGAAAGTGTCCAAACACCCCCACTCACACACACACACACACACACACACTACATTATAGGGCTTAGTATCCAATTTCCATTGCTTTTACATTTTGTGTTTACATTCTAAACTTATATCAGCCAGAGGTATTTGTAAATAATAAAGGAGGGGGTAGTTCAGAAACTATGAAAGCAGATATTTTTACATGGTGATGTCTTGTCCATTGAAAGAAAGTATGGCAGCCATGTAGAAACAGCTGACTTTCTTCCAATTTATGCCCCTGATATTCCTTTGAGGTATATGGGGCCAGTTCTGCGGCAATAATTTTTGGACAACAACAGCTTGGCTGGTACAGCTTATTTTATGAATTAAGCATCAGTAGGAAAATGAAGTCATCTGTCAATGAATGTTTAGTGAATCAGAAGCAATAGCTTCCATGACATTCAAGCAGATTTGTCCAGCTTTTGCCCAGAGATGGTAAATGTCTCTCTCTTTGAAAGCTCAGAAGGATTGAAAGTGGAGAGCTGCTCTACTTTTTCATTCTACTTCAGTGGTTCCTCTTCAGTTGTAGCAAGCATAAGGTGACCATATGGAAAGGAGGACAAGGCTCCTGTATCTTTAACAGTTGCTTAGAAAAGGGAATTTTAGCAGACGTCATTTCTATTAGGGGTGTGCATCGGATCCGATCCGATCCACGATCCGAATCCGATCCGCCCCAAAATCGGAAAAATCCGATCCGATCTGATCAGATCCAACCAACCCTCCGGTCCGATCCGATCAGCCAAGGTCCGATCCGGATCGGATCGGCGGATCGGACGCCATTTTGAATGCTTTTTCCCATAGCAAAGTATTGTTGTCTTACAAAAATGCCTCTAACTTTTTCATTTTTAAAGATAGAAGGATGAAACTTGGGCACATTGTAGACTGGTTAGGGATGGTTATCTGTGAGAAATTTCAGAAAGATTGGTGCATGCAGTTTGTGGCAATTAATTTTTTAATAAATAACCAGGAATGCCTATAACTTTGTCATTTTTAAAGTTACACACATGAAACTTTGCCACATTGTAGGTGGTACCTTGGGACCTATGTATGTGAAATTTCAGAAACGTAGGTGCTTGCCTGGTGTGGCAATGAATTTTTGAAAAATGGGTAGTAGTGGGGTAAATACAGTTATACCTCCCATTTTTTATTTTTAAAGATACAAACAGGACACTTGGGCACATGACAGGGAACACTTGGCTTGATATGTGTGTGAAATTTCAGAAACGTAGGTGCTTGCCTGGTGTGGCAATTAATTATTGAAACAATGAGGAAAGAAACACCTATAACTTTGTCATTTTTAAAGTTACACACATGAAACTTTGCCACATTGTAGGTAGTACATTGGGACCCATGTGTGTGAAATTTCAGAAACGTGGGTGCTTGCCTGGTGTGGCAATGAATTTTTGAAAAATGGGTAGTAGTGGGGTAAAATACAGTTATGCCTCCCATTTTTTTATTTTTAAAGATTCAAACAGGAAACTTGGGCACATTACAGGGAACACGTGGCTTGATATGTGTGTGAAATTTCAGAAATGTAGGTGCAATATTTTAGTGGGAAACGAAGGTTTATTCATGGCATTTCACATGGGATTTATTTGTTTGTTTTAAGAGCTACAAAGCTGTAACTCGCACACATGGCAGAGGACGTATGGGCCCTCATACGCTGAAAATTTCAGAAACTTTGGTGCAATACTTTAGTGGGAAACAAAGGTTAAACTTTATTATTTTAAACGTTTAGGAAGGGGGGAGGCTGTGTTTGTGTGTGTGTTTGACAGCTTGATCCACCAATTGTGCTTTAGAATACATGACTGAATCACCCAATCCTGTGAAGACTTTCTTCAGCCTCCAATTGCAATGCTGGAGGAGGGCACCCAGTATATATTCTCTCAGCCCTTCCCTTCTGGCTCTTTGTGGGTTGATCGAGGAGGAGATTGGAGTGTTTGTTTGGAGCTGTTGGAGAGACTGTATTGAATTTGGAGGTGTTTTGAGGAGTTTCTGATCTATTTTCTTCAGCTTTTCTTGTTCTCTCTCTGTAATTTTTCCCTCTTGCCTTTCCTTTCTCTATAGATAGCATGTTTGTTTGTCTGTTAGTTCAGTTTGTCTATAAAATATCTTTAATTCATCTTTGGAGTGAGTATGTATATTCTGCTTTTTTTTTCTGAAAAAAACCTAAAAAAAGAATAAAAAAATATTTCTATCCTCTCTCTCTCTCTCTCTCTCTCTCTGTGTGTGTGTGTGTGTGTGTGTGTGTGTGTGCTTGCTTGCTTGCGAGTGTGTGTTGCTGGGCTGTGTAGCCTGCTGCTACATAGCAATAAACACAAAAACAGTCAGCAAAGCACACACTTATAAAATAATAAAAATAAATAAAAATAAATAAAAATAAATAAAAATAAAAATAAAATGAAACGTGGCACTCAAAGAGGGGTGCTCCTAAGGCAGAATTTGGGAGAGGCCGTCTGGGCGTGGCGCTGCTGCTGCTGCTGGGACCAGCAGCAGGCAGCCTTCTTCCACACCCCCAGTTAAACTGAGGCATTCTCCACTGGGGCAGCAGAAGCAGGCAGAGGCAACTCAAAGTAGTGCCTGCAGGGCACTCTTTGAGCTATATGAGGCAGGTGCTGGGAGCAGCAGTGGGCGTGAAGAAGGACTATCGCTAGCTTAGGCTGACCAGATAAAATCCAGGTCAGGGCTCATGTAACTTTAACAGTCGTAGAGAAAAGGGAATTTCAGCCAGTGTCATTTGTATGCAATTAGTCCCTGGTGAAATTCCCTCTTCATCACAACAGTTAAAGTTGCAGGGGCCCTGCCTTCTTTTGTATATGGTCACTCTAGTATAGTGCTTGCAACTTTAACTGTTGTGATGAAGAGGGAATTTCACCAGGAACTAATTGCATACAAATGACACTGGCTGAAATTCCCTTTTCTCTACAACTGTTAAAGTTACATGAACCCTGACCTGGATTTTCATATGGTCAGCCTAGCTAGCTCCTTCTTCGGTGGGTGAGCCTGTGAACCCGCTGACTGAACTTTTCCCAGATCTTGTGGGAGTCAGCGAGGTTCAGAGTGAGAAGGAGGACTCTGATGTGGGGCAAGAGGAAGAGCAGGCAGCACCAGAGACTTACTCTCCACAATCCGTCCTCTCTTCCACTCATTCCCTTGCTCCTGAGGTGACACCACAGAGCGAAGGCGCCGGCAGGCCATCTGTGTCACCCCAGAAGCGACAGGCAAGCAAGGTGTGGGACCACTTTGAGGTGGGAGTGGATTCCCGCTTTGCTGTCTGTCGCCACTGCAAGATGTCGGTGAGCAGGGGAAAAATGCCAGGCCACTTCACCAACAACAACCTCAGCCACCACATGCAGAGGCACCACCAATCTGTTTTGCTTGGGACTGAGGCGGGCACCTCGCAGCAGACTGGTGCTAGCGGCAAGGGCAAGCAGAAGGCTCCTGCAACTTCTGCCAGCTCTCGACCTCCCATCCCCAAGAGGCTTCGCCAGGCCACCATAGAAGACATGGGGTGGGGGAAGTATGGAGCCACAAGGTGGCGTTTTCCAGCACCCAACCAGATCACCAATTGCATCAATGAGATGGTGGCGTTGGATGACCAGCCATTCAGCCTCGTCGAGAACGCAGGCTTCAAGAGGCTGATGGCTCTTGTGGTTCCATACTACAAGCTGCCGTGTCGCACCACCCTGAGCAGGCGTGTGGTGCCCTCCCTGTACCGGGCATGCAGGGAGTTAGTTCTGGGTTGTCTGTGCCAGGCAGAGGCACAGAAGGTGCACTTCACTTTGGACATCTGGTCCAGCGAAGGAGGAGTGCACGCTTACCTGTCCCTGACGGCTCACTGGTGGGGAGCCTCAGGGCAGGAAGCACCCAGGACTTCTGGGACTGGGAAGGAGGGCTGCCGCTGGGCCCTCCTTCATACCGCAGTCATGGACTAGTCCCACACGGCGAAGGAGATTACGGAGGCCATGAACCGCATGGTGGCAGGGTGGCTGGGCGGGCACCAGCACACCCGCGGTTACATGGTCACGGACTGGGGAGCCAACATGGTGAAGGCGGTGCGCAATGGCGGATTTGAAGGCATCTGCTGCATCGCGCACGTCTTCAACCTGGTCGTCAGGGATGGCCTTGGAGGCAGCAAGGCCCCTCTCCCTCCCCAAATCCGTAATCTCCTAGAGAGCTGCAGGAAGGTGGCTGGGCATTTCCACCACAGCGTGAAGGGCAGTCGGTTGCTGCAGGAGAAGCAGCAGGAGCTGGGACTTCCGCAGCACCGGCTAGTGCAGGACGTGGCAACACGTTGGAACTCCACCTACCACATGCTCGAGCGTATGGTGGAGCAACAGCGTGTTGTCCACGAGATGTTCAGGGTTGGGAACATTGGCATCCAGGCCCCACTGTCCAGGCAGCAGTGGGAGGCCATGTCCCAGCTTCTGGTGGTCCTCAAGCCGTTCCTTGAGGCCACCGAGACCCTGAGCAGCAGCACTGCCCTTCTCAGCCAGGTGATCCCCGTGGCCAAGCATCTCCAGAATCAGATGGACGAGTTTCTGGTGGCCGGGGATCCCATCACCGGCAGGCGCTTCCTGCCAGAGGTGCGGGAAGTGGTGACGAGGCTGAGGGAAGGCCTATCCCACCGGGTCCAGCCTCTCTACAACGAGAGGCAGTACATGTTGGCCACCATGTGCGACCCGCGCATCAAGGATGGGTTATGTGGACAGACTTCCCGGGCAGGTTGGGTGGAAATGCTGGTGGCGGACGTTCGGGCGGCCCGGGAAGCCAGGATTGGGCAGCAGAGGAGGAGCCCACCGAAGCCCAGGCGCTAAGTCCGCTGAGCACCACCAGCAGCGGCAGCAGCAGCACCACCACACCCAGCAGGGGGACAGACCAGGGGTTTTGGGCAAGGGCTTTGCAGGCTGCGGTTGGGCATAGAGGCACTCAACCCAGCCGCCGCCAGGATGATGCTGCAGCAGCAGTGCAGCGTTACCTGGCGGAGCAGATGGAGGACGGCTCCATCGAACCCCTGGCCTACTGGTCATCTCGGCGCCACATGTGGCCTGATCTGGCGCGGGTGGCCATGGACAGAATCAGCTGCCCACCGTCCATGGCGTTTTCCATGGCGGGCGACGTGGTCACACCCCACCGCTCTCGCTTGGACGCTGAGATTGTGGAGCAGCTGGTCTTCCTCAAGGTCAATCTGCCCCTGCTGGGATACCCCACCCTCATGCCCTCGGGGGAGTAATTGGCAGGCACCCCCATCCATCCCACACCTTTGGGCAGGCTCCGGCAGGCCCTTGATTTTTTAATTCTTATTTCTGGTTAATTAATTTTATTTTCTTTAATTTACTGGCTGTGTTGTTTACAGCTCAGTAACTCAACTCTGAACGATGGATCCCGAAGGGATCTAGTTTCTTCTCCTAGCCTCTTATATTGAGGGGATGCACAAGCATCTCACACATTCTATGTTGTTTGACTTGAACCAATGTGCTTGCACGTGTGCCTCTGAAATTGGACTCCGATGGCTCCCTCCAGGCCTTCTGTAAGGTCACACACTTCCATGGGCGTTTCTTCTTGTAAAAGACCACGTCAGAGGCTCATGAGAACTTTGGATAAGAAGAAGGCTTAATTTTATTGCCAAGGAACGCATGCACCTCTCTGACTATGAACGAAGGACGCGATAGGATTCCTCTTCCAGGCTCCTACATTGAGTGGATGACAAAGCAGCATCCCACACTGTTTCTGACTGTGTCTTTTGGACCTATGTGGCAGCCTTGCAGGGCTGTCACTGTGTGTTGCGTTTATTTTGGCTATATGATTGAAAAAAATGCCTGCCTGCCCGCCCACCTGCTAGGTTGCCGCCATTGTGAAGTAGCCGGAATGCGTGGGCCGGTCCCACGGTTCTATTGCTTACTTGTGCAATGTGCAAGCGCCTGGCATTATGCCCGCCTCTGCCTCTGCCTCTGCCTGCCTGGAGGTGCCCATGCAGCTGTGACTTTGCCTGTGCCACTGGGACTTTGCCTCTGCCACTGGGACTTTGCCTCTGCCACTGGGACTTTGCCTCTGCCACTGGGACTTTGCCTGGAGGGAGCTGTGCCACACTACTGCCTTTGTCTGGAGGGAGCTGTGCCAAACTGTGCCTTTGCCTGGAAGGGCACAACTGGACGTGGTTGTGCCCGATCCACAGCGGCCTCACAACTAAGGTAAGTGTGTGCAGTCACTGCAGGGACACCTGAGTGTCCAGAAGTGGGGCAGTCGCAGTTGGAAAGCTTACTTCCGAGTCAGCTTCCAGCTCTGTGTGTGTGACGGTTGGGCGTGGGCACTCAGGAACGGCCAAGAGGCCAGTCCTGGGTGGGAGGGAGCCAGTGGTGGTAAAGTATCATTTATCTCATATTCTTTTTTGTTCCCCTTCTTCTTTTGCAGCCTATGGAACTCCTCGCCACTGCATGCAGCAGACCCGTGAATCCAGACTGCCCATCTGCCCCAGACACGGCTGCCTGGAGGTGGCCCATCGATTCACGTCGCCTGCAAGACTCAGGTAAGAGTGCAGGCAGAGTGACCATATAGAAAAGAAGGCTGGGCCCCTGCACCTTTAACTGTTGTGATGAAGAGGGAATCTCAGCAGGAACTAATTGCATACAAAATGACACTGGCTGAAAAAATCCCCTTTTCTCTACAACTGTTAAAGTTAGGAGCCCTGACCTGGATTTGATCTGGTCAGCCTAAAGTAGGGTGCTATTAGGAGTAATAGGAGTGAATGAATAACCCAAGGACAAAACAAATGGTGATTCTCTAATGCTCCGGTAAGCTGTGTCCAGCCAGACACAAAAGGATAGCCAATCACTCTAACAATGGGCTCAAAAGAGTGATTTAGAAAGGGAGGGGTGAAGCAGGAGAAGGAGGATTGAGTCACAAACAAGAAAGGTGTGCCGGTGGGAGACTAGGCCTTGCATTTATTAATACAAATCTTTATTTTCCTTTTTTCTTTTGCAGTATAAAAGTATTAATCTAATATTCATTTTCCCCCTCCTCTTCTTTTGCAGCCTATGGAACTCTTTGCCATAGTGCCCAGGAGAGACGGGAATCCAGACTGTCCGCCTGGAAGTGGCCCTCTTATCAACAACGCCCTCAGGACTATGGTAAGTGTTCTGTGAATGGGGGGGCACCTTCAACCTAACTGAAGGGTGGCTGTCTGCCTGCTAACTTCCGAGTAAGCAGGCAGCCCCGTGTGCCTACTTGGGCATGTGCAATCGGGACTGGCTTCATGACAGTCTTAGGTGGGAAGGAGGTAGTGTAGTCTGATATTCATTCCTTATTGTCCCTTCTTCTTTTGCAGCCTATGGAACTCTCACTGCCACAGTGCCCGGGAAAGGAGAGACTTTGCCAATTAAATGCCTGCCTGCCTTCCAGCTGCTGTGCCTCCTTCTGTGTCTGCCTGGTGCTTGCACAACCGTCCTGCGATGCAGACCAGTTGAATGCCTGCCTGCCTGCCTGCCTTCCAGCTGCTGTGCCTCCTTCTGTGTCTGCCTGGTGCATGCACAACCGTCCTGCGATGCGGACCAGTCACTTGCCTCGCTTAAGCCTTGGGACGTGGGGTCCTCCCTCAAGGAGAGCCCCATTGAGTCTCCACCGTTGGACTTTGAATGTCTGCCTGCCTGCCTTCCAGCCTGCCTGCTGTTGCTGCCTTCCAGATTCTGCTGTGGAAGGAGAAATACTAGGGTGCTGCAAGAGACCATGTATTGCTTACTGGATTTGCTCTACATCAAAGCAGCCTTCTGGTTTTGAATTACATACTACATATGCGTTCATGTTGGCCAAAGAAAAGAAATATCACTTCTTTTTCCTGCAAGATCCCTTCCAGACTAGGATCTGAATATAGTAACCCTGAGCTAGTACTCTAAGTGCACTTGGCAGACTCCATCCAACCAACACCTCTCTTGTCATGTAAATGTATGGGTCCCTAAAGCCATTTACAATCAGTTTACAAATGAATAAGTGTTTCTTCCCTCATTGTCTTAAACATTCATTGCCACACCAGGCAGGCAAGCACCTACATTTTTTCTGAAATTTCACACACGTGGGTCCCAATGTACCACCTACAATGTGGCAAAGTTTCATGTGTGTAACTTTAAAAATGACAAAGTTATAGGTGTTTCTTCCCTCATTGTTTCAAAAATTAATTTGCCATACCAGGCAGGCAAGCACCTACATTTCTGAAATTTCACACACATATCAAGCCAAGTATTCCCTGTCATGTGCCCAAGTGTCCTGTTTGTATCTTTAAAAATAAAAAAATGGGAGGCATAACTGTATTTACCCCACTACTACCCATTTTTCAAAAATTCATTGCCACACCAGGCAAGCACCCACGTTTCTGAAATTTCACACACATGGGTCCCAATGTACTACCTACAATGTGGCAAAGTTTCATGTGTGTAACTTTAAAAATGACAAAGTTATAGGTGTTTCTTTCCTCATTGTTTCAATAATTAATTGCCACACCAGGCAAGCACCTACGTTTCTGAAATTTCACACACATATCAAGCCAAGTGTTCCCTGTCATGTGCCCAAGTGTCCTGTTTGTATCTTTAAAAATAAAAAATGGGAGGTATAACTGTATTTACCCCACTACTACCCATTTTTCAAAAATTCATTGCCACACCAGGCAAGCACCTACGTTTCTGAAATTTCACACACTTAGGTCCCAACGTACCACCTACAATTTGGCAAAGTTTCATGTGTGTAACTTTAAAAATGACAAAGTTATAGGCATTCCTGGTTATTTATTAAAAAATTAATTGCCACAAACTTCATGCACCAATCTTTCTGAAATTTCTCACAGATAACTATCCCTCACCAGTCTACAATATGCCCAAGTTTCATCCTTCTATCATAAAAAATGAAAAAGTTATAGGTGTTTTTGTAAAACAATACTTTGCTATGGGAAAAAGCATTCAAAATGGCGTCCAATCCGGATCGGGACATCCAATCCGCGGATCGGGATCGGGTCCGATCTGATCCGACCAGCCTCCGATCCGATCCAATCCAATCTGACCCCCCAGGTCCGATTCCGATCCGCTATCCGATCCGATCCGGGGGGTCAGTGCACATCCCCAATTTCTATGCAAGCAGCACCTGGTGAAATTCCCTCTTCATCACAACAGTTAAAGGTGGAGGAGCCCTGCCCTCTTTTGTATCTGGTCATGCTAGGTAGCGCTCCTTCAGCTTTAACTGTGGAAGTTCCTTTTTCTATTCAACTGTTAAAGATACATGAGCCCTGTCCTCCTTTCCATATGGTCACCCTAAGCAAGCAGAGCTGGCAAATGGGGAGGAAAGACAAAAGCAGCCCTGGGCTGATGAAGGGGAAGGTGCAGTTACTTTAGTATTTTTAAAGAAGCAGGAATCTGGCCAACTTCACTTTTTGCATAACTGCAGCCTACTTTTAAAGGGGAAAAGTCCAGATTTACTTAGGGCTGTCGTGTAACTTTGGTTGAGCTGACCTAGAGCGTCATCACACGTGGGGTTTGATGCACACCCGCCTCGACTTTGATCCACTTTTTCAGCACTGGACTCACATAACGTCATCCCCGTCCTGCTGTTCTTGTACCCTGAGCGAGTCCAGCGCTGAAAACGTGCATCAAAGTCGCGGCAGGTGTGCATGTGGGATGAAGCTCCTAGGCTTAATTGGGAAACTCCTTTAAGAAAAAAGTGTAACTGCAGGGGGCTCTGATGTAGATCTCACTGGAAATTGTCCCGCAAAGCTGCTATATTTGCCTCTACTCTGCTGCTATTGCTATTCACCAGATCACCAGATTCAAAGATGTGCCTCATCAACTTTCAGATAATGTCTAACAGATTTAGAGCAGTAGCAGAAATGCATCTTCTATCATTTCTTGAGATATAAAAATGACTTTGAGAAACCTGACCTTCTATGGTGATGTGATTTAATGTGAGCTTGTTTTTCAGTAATGCTTCTAGGCAATGATTTATCACCACAATCCATTACCTGTACAGCCAGCATGGCTTGGGCAGGAAAACAGCTGGTGTGGGTGGGGCGGAGGGGAATAAAGACTTCGCGTGTCCTATGCACGTGGGCCACGTGAGGCAAGGGTGGGGGCAGAGCCTATAAAAGGCTGGCCCCACCTTAATTCGGCCTCTCTGGCTTTCCAGCTGCAGAAGGTGCAGCATCGGAAAGAAAGGCTCAGTGGATCTGACAGCAGCGGCGGCGGCGGCGAAGGCTCGGTTTTGGTGGGGATGCGGTGCAGTGGTGCCCCGTTCCCAGGCCCGGGATCTGTTCCATATGCTACAACTCCCATCCATTCTCAGGATGCCCCCAGGTTAGGAGACCCAGGGAGCCACATTCAGAGCATAAGCTTTTGACAAAAGGGCTCCAGCCCAATTAGTTGATGATTGGCCCTTACTACTACCAATTACCCACATAGGGAAGGCATTCTTTATGATCTTTATCATAGAGCCTAGAATCAGGCCTGCATCCCTGTATGGAGCACTGGGAACAGAACTAAGTTAAGGATGTAAAGGCCAGCCATCTTTTAGGTCCATTCCTTATCCCTCTTTGCACTTCTAAGGCATTTCCATGGGTTTAGTCCTCAAGAATGCCCCCTCATCCTGGGATAGAAGCTTGGATAACGAGATTTGCCATTCCTGGAGCTCTTTCCTTTTGCAGTTATGATCAGGCTTCTGTCCAAATTCTTGTTAGTCTCTGTTCATCTTGGCCAGACAGCTGGCCACTGTTCATGCAGTTACCTCTAGGTCATCTAAGGAACCTCAGGAATGGGGCTGGTCAGGGTCATGAGTCCTGGTCATCCTCAATTAATCTCAATTTTGCCTGTCATATTCCTGGGCTGGATAATGAAGTTGGCGATACTTTGTCATGCAGCCAGAAGTCCAGTTGGCTCTTACAGCCGGCATTATTAGGATCCTATGCAGTGAGCTTTGGGATCTGAGCAGTCTGCCCTTCTACTTCACCCTCCAGGGCAAGGAACTTGGGTTTCTGTTTCATCACAGGAAGGGGCTGCTCTTTAACTGGTACCATTTATACAGTTGCCAAGAAGCCCCTTCAGACATCAGGATTATGGAATCTGGCTAAAGGTGCCATGGTTATGCTCACCACACTCTCAAGTGAGGATATATGCCCATTTGTATTTTGACCCTACTTTACCCTACGGGGAAAGAACATGGGATACTATTTTATCACAGCAAGGGGCTGCCCCTTATCTGGTACCATTTTGAGGGTAGCTGAGAAGCCCCTTCAGACATCAGGCCTATGGAATTATTCAATTTGTACACCCATTCAGAATTGGGCCATTGCTGCTTCATCGGGTCTGGGAGATGCCACGACCTGGGCCATAGAGAGATGGCAGTCTTGGGCATGCATAAGTGTATGTTCTGTAAGGAAGGTGGGTGCGGTTACTGTAGATTCAATGCTGATAATTGTGCTCCTTCACAGATTGGTGGAGGAGACCACAGCCCATGGGAATCCTAATCTGCAGACATGGCATGGCATCTGGGCCAGCTGTAGAGCGACACGAGCAACTGTTGCCATGCAGTGTGGGCTCGGTCAGTTGGCCTCCATCCAGTGGGGTGGAAGGCAAGGCATGCTGTGGTGGTGTCTCCTCCATAAAATAGTTTCTGCCCTTCCATAGGTATGGTGCCCACCTGGGGGGTTCCTGGAGCAGAACTCCCCAACTTTACAGAATAGGGTAGACATGGACATATCTGGATGGCCAGATATTTGTACTGTGTGATTAAACTTGCTCCTTCTATGCTAGAGGCATGAGGGAGAGGAAGCCCATAGCTTAAATAGGGCAATGACAAAAAAGTCAACAAGTACATTTTTATATCTTCCAGAGGGGAATTTTACTGGGGAGACGGAGTTCATTTCTCCAGTGCAGGGAACGATATTTTCCTGCAGGATCTGCATGTTGGTTTGTGGGATTTCATCCCTGATAGATGGGGATAGGGTGCTTAAGCTGAGGCTTGGCATCCTCCAGTGGTGGGACATGTGGGAATTTGCTATATCAGAATAGGTACAGTGAGCACTCTGGCAGCTTTTGGTGATCGGCATGTCCGGAGGTCTTGCTCCTCACGAGTTTTATGGCTTCTGTGTCAGAATATGGTATGCCTTTGGAAATCCTCCTGCCTCATCTACTTAGTTTTACGGCTCCGAGTGGGGCGATGTGGGGCGGTCTCCCCACACTTTCAAAGTGTCGCATAAGAGTGGAGCTGGGTTTACCCGGCTCCTGGTTTAGGAGAGTGGCTCGCCCATAAAGACAGGCAAGTGGCCTGAGGTAAGGACATAGATTCCTCCACTTTCACATGCAGATCCAGGGAGGGGTTGAATCTCCCTTATTGTTTAATAAAGAGGCCCTAGTTTATCCCCAGCTCTGGTGTCTGTGTCTGTATTCCATGCTTCCTTCTCCACTCGCAATAGCAGAACAGGTTTGAGAGTTACTACGGATCAAAATAATAGATGAGAGGGGATTTATTTTTATTTTTGTGATAGGAAAGCTAGTAGCGGGGAGATGGATAAGAAACCCTTTCCACAGCAAGTAGAACTTCCATTTCAGACTGCAGCCTCTCTAAAACTTCCTGGAAAAAAGTTTACTCTCTGTTCCTATAGCTTAAAAAAAAAAGGATGTGTGAGAGTTTCATTTCAGGTTGTAAGTCATCCAAGCTTGCTATGTTCACAATCTTGAAGGCTAATGGTAGCACAGTTTTCAAAAACTGTTTCAAAAAATGTGTAATCCGATTTTAAAAATTGGAATAATTTTTGATGCACATTTCGAAATACACATATTCTTTAAAAAGTCACATTTACATGCATTAGTTAATGGTAGATGTGTGTACCCTTTTTTATTCAAAGGGACCAAGAACCACAAATGAAAATGGTAGCAAACCAAACTAGAGATCCTGGAGTAAAACCTGAAATAAGATCAATTCTTCTGTTCATGGGATCGACAGACCATTGACAAGGAGAAATGCAACTTTGGCTGCCTTTACACGAGACGTTTAAAGCTCTTTGAAGTCTCATTAAAAATTTTACCTCTACAAGAGCAGAGCATAAATCGGGAGTTGAGGCGCTTTATCTCTCCGATTATGCGCATTATCGAATGCGCGTTAAATAGCGAGTTTTATTTTGCTCCGGCCGTTAAAGCGCATTTTGCCTACGTGAACAAGCGATTCTCCGCATTAACTACTTGTAAAGCGCATTTCAAACAACCGGTAAGGCCACCAGTTGTGCGCTCAATTACCTCTTGCTACAAGCATTTACGATAAAGCGCTTCAGCGATTATGCGCATAATCGGCTAACCAGGCATCAAACAGAATCCATCTAGAGGGGGTCAAGATTGCAGATTACATCATCTCCCTTTTTTCTCCTTGGAAGGGAATTTGGGCTGTCTGAATAGATTAACCCTATCCAAGGGGAGGCTGGTAGCTCCAATTTCCATGGGGCGGAGATTCCATTCTGGGTTTCAGTTACAACCAGCCAGAAGTCTAAAGGCACTATCCAAGGAGCTGGACCAATTTGGGGATAGGGTTCAGCACCTTGGAATAACTCCTTTAGACTTCTAGCTGGTTATAACTAAAACCCAGAATGGAATCTTCACCCCACCAGAATTAGAACCACCAGCCTCCCCTGCCCTATTCTACATGGATTCTTTCAGATGAGAAGCTTAATTTTGCAGGAACTCAAAGTCTACCCAAAATCCCCCATCCTACCTTCTTTGTTCTTGTCTGCAACCTATTCATTATCTGATCAACAGCTGTTTGGGTTGTATTTTATTTAGCTCTTTCTGGCTAACTGTGATCATTCAACATAAAAATGAGCCTGAAATTCAGTCTGAAACCTCCATACTACCTTCTTATTCACCATTTTTGCCCCTGTACACAGCCTGCTTGCTACCTGACTGGCACGGACTTTTATGCCCTGTTTAAACCTTTCTGTAGATTATATGAACGCCAGTCAGAGATCCCATAGTTAGTGTGTTGATATCACAAAACTACACGTAGTTAAATCATGGCTTTAGCTAAGCAGTGATGTACTGAAACTATTTCAGAAATATTGCCCTTACTCCAACTTGTAACAGTACTGCAAAAAAATTTGGTCCCCATTCATAACCCACCTTTTAAAAATCGGAAGATGCTTTGCACACTGGATGAAATATTCACAAACAGTCCAATGTTTCATTTACCTTCCGCCTTAAAAATTTTATTTCATTCATTCACTCATTCATACACACACACACACCGAAAAACTGGGAATAGATGTATTAGAAGAACTGGACAAGATATTAGCAGCTGTCTATGGGCTGCAGACAGATGTATTGATTTTGTTTGGTAGGCAGTTTTGATACCAAACCGAAGGAAGATCAAGTGATACTCTGGGAACTGAGGGTCATATTAAATTATGCAACTATGCAGATACCAAGAAAAAACAAAAATAGGCATATGAATGTGGTAGGGTGATATTTATTCAAATTTGAGATATTAATATCAATGGAAAAGTTGTCATTCTACTTGATACTATGTTTCCAGAGGACAGTTTACTGAGATTCTGATCTGGGGTGGCATTGTGATATATGAATTAATCTCTATTTCCTTTCTCTATATTATTGATATACCATCCTTCATTAACAAATTCCAGGGTGGTGTACAAAATTAGTTCAAGCAGCATGACATCAAAATACAAATCCACAATATCAACCAAAAGTCCTACTAAGCCAGGTATAAAGATCAGCCATTGCTTAATGAAACAAATGTGTTTTTAACAGGTGCTGAAAGACCATCCCCCATCATACTCCATGGGGGAGGCAACTCTAAACATAGGGCACCACATCCAAAACTCCCCTCCATTGTTAAATGTTCCTGTGCAGGTGATGGAATAATCAGAAGTGCCCTACCCCACATTCGGCTTGCCTGATAGGGGGGTGGGGGAGAATGAGGAGTTGCTTCTTCAAGCCCCGGCATTGGCAGGGCTTGGTGGTGCCACCAGCTGGATGAGGGGTTTACAGGGTGAGATTAGCCTTCAGGGGCCCTTCCCCCAGCCTCTTTGAAACACATTTCCCTCTCTCTCGCCTTGTATGCATTGTGTGGGGGTGGGGTTACTGGTCACTCTTTTGAGGGCCAAGCAGGAATTTGCCACATAGTCTGATCGGCTGTGCTGTGCGTCCTTTTGCCTGCTTCATGTTGTAAGAGGGGTGGGAGTATCATAGGTTGATTGGGGGGGTCAATTGGTCACATTCCCCTAGATAGGCTAGTTTGGGTGGGTGACATTTGTCTGGATAGAGATGGTGGTCATCCTGAGGCATCCTTGATGGTTACAGACACCTGTGGGTCTCCCACTGAGGATTTTGCTGCCCCAGTGGGGTGATAAGATTGCCTGTGGTGCCATCTACCCTTGCACACATAATGTTCCACGGCCTGAGAGGATGTGATGGGATATCCCCCTTTCTCCAAATGGGGAAATCCTGAGGGGTGTCAATTCTATAATTAACACCCAACAGGCAAAGAATGTTTCACCCGATTACATTGACCATCTGGTGCTGGCATAGTGGAGTACTGCCCAGGGATCCCCTTTTGCACATCAAATTTAATAAATGTGGCCTAATTTTCAACCCATACAATTGTGTCATCTCTTTATTTTCTCACCTCCTTCACTCGCAAGGCCTTGATCTGTAGATCTCACTCAACAGTCAGGCTGATACGGAACCCAGCCATTCAAAACTCTGGGGTAGAGAATAGAGACTGTCCATCAGTCAATTAAAATTATGTTGTAGAACCCTCAGAAATGGTACAAACCTAAGATCTGTAATAATGCAAAATATGTTATACAAGGGGACAAAGATATTAAATGATGCTGGCAAAAGCAGAGGAAGCACTTAAAAAAACATGCTTCCCTAGCATGTATGAATACTAAGCAGTCCAAATGATATACTGCAGAATGATCTAGGCATTGCACAAGAAAATAAACCTATCATAATCTTGTCAGTAGTTTGCTTGGGACTACAAGAAAGACATGGATAATCTTGATAAAATTACTGGAGAATTTCCTACCTGTGAAACTACTGAAAATAATTATCATTCTAAAAAACTTCAAAATTATCTGTTGATATAAAAAAAAAACCTTACTTTCATAATCACTACTATGTTGCCACTGCAACACAGAGAAACAATTATCAATTTAACAAAGAATATATATACATGAATTCAAATTCCAAACTGCTCCAGGAATTGCAGAAAGATGGGTTCATGTCAACACAGGTACCAGCCAATCAACGCTGTCTATAGTAGATTTCTGCTGCCAAGTTGCATACCCAGTTTATTCAGTGTTTGACACTGGAGAGGAAAGAGTAAGTTAGAACTGACTGCAGTTAGGGCATTTTGAAATCAACACAACCATCTACTCCTATCTATAAATATCATGTTTGTCTTCTTCCTGAGTCAACACAGCCTACTGTTGGTGAAATTTGCTATCTGATACGTTGTTTGCTGTTGTTATAAGGTAGACATTATTGTTGCATTCCATCTGGTAGAAATCAGTCTTTTTATCTGAAAGCAGGAATGTGACTGTCTGGGAATTACTTTGGACATGTAAGTAAAAAACAGTAACTATCGAGTATATACTCAGAATAACTTTTTTTATACAAATGGGCAAAACATTCAGTGTACAACAATACTATTTCATTAACTCACACTAGGTCTCGTTATCTACATATGTATTTTATTTATTTGTTTTACTTGTTATATTTTTAATCCACTGAGTAACAAGAGTTTTCTGGGCGGATTGAAAACAGTTAAAGGAATAAAATATAATAAAAAGGGGGGCAAAAATACAACACAAATATTGAAAAGGATAATATACAACACCAAATGACAAACAGCGCATGAATAAGTAAATATAAAGATATGTATGAACAGCCATAAAATCTAAAAATTCCATCTCTAAAATGCCTGAGAAAAAAATAAAAGTTCTTCACCTGGTGCCAAAAGAATAACTTGTAGGTGCCAGGCAAGCCTTCTTGAGAAGGCATCCTACAAAAGAGTTGCCATAACAAAGAAGGCCCTCTCTCTGATAGCCACCTACCTAACTGCCTTCAATGGGTGCACTAGATGACCTAAAGGCCTGAGCAGGTACACGTGGAAGGAGATGTTCTTTTAGATATCCGAGTCCCAAGCCATTTAGAGCTTTAAAGGTCAATGCCAACGCTTTGAATTGGGGTTCGAAACTGACTGGAAGCCAGTATTACTGACAAAGCACTGGCATCACATAAGCATACTGGCCAGTCCCGGTTAGTAACCTACAGCGATACTTTGAACTAACTGAAGTTTCTGAACCATCTTCAAAGGTTGTTAATGAAGTTTACTTATATGCCTGTTGAAATTCACTGGATTGCCATACCGGAAAACTGAATGTGTAAGACAACCTTCCCCAACCTGATGCCATCCAGATGGACTTCAAGACCCATCCAACCCAGCCAGCATGGCCAACGGTTAGGAATGCTGGAAGTTGTAGTCCAAAACATTTGAAAGGCACCAGGTTGGAAAAGGCTGGTGTAAGCTAAATCTGCATTTACATAACTCTTGTACACATCACAGCAACGTTCCACATCCTAGTGCCCTCTAGATGTTTGGGACTACACTTCCCATCATCCTCAGGCACCATGCATATTGCTGCCTGAGGTGGTGGGAATTGTAGTTCAAAACACTTAGAAGGCACCTAATTGGGGTTGGCTGCATTAGGGCTTGCTCCAAAAACTGATTTCAAACAAACATATATGAACGTCTCCGACCATCGGCTTGTGGACAACTGATGCTGTATCCCAGACCCCTATGACATAACTGTTCTGGGCTGCAGCAAACTGGCTTGTATGTGCTTGTTAGGTGTACCTTATTTCAGTACACATTCTTTCCACACTGGGGTCACTTCTATGGTGGCCAGCTGGGCTTCGCATTTCATGAAGAATGTACTGAGAACAGAAGGAGTCTGAGGCATTTCGTTCACAGGTCTGTCCATTTCTGGAGAATTGGTATGCAGTTAAGTTTCCAGTTCTGGTTCTCTTGTTGATCTTCTATCTTTAGATCGCTGGAATTGCAGAAGCCAGTGCAGGTGCTCACCTGAATGTGGTTCTGGACTGGTTGGAGGGCTGCCCAGTCAGGCTGCAGAATTACATTTAGGGCCAAGCCAGAGTGCCAGCTTCCAGTGGGTTGGACAGATGCAGCATGTGGTGGGAGCGCCCAATGCGTTTCGGCCTACGTAGTTTTTTAAGGTAGGCTGACCATATGAAAAAGAGGACAGGGCTCCTGTAACTTTAACAGTTGTAGAGAAAAGGCAATTTCAGCAGGTGTCATTTGTATGCAATTAGTTCCTGGTGAAATTCCCTCCTCATCACAACAGTTAAAGTTGCAGGGGGCCTACCTTCTTTTGTATATGGTCACTCTAGTATAGTGCCTGCAACTTTAATTATTGTGATGAAGAGGGAATTTCACCAGGAACTAATTGCATACAAATGACACTGGCTTAAATTCCCATTTCTCTACGACTGTTAAAGTTACATGAGCCCTGTCCTCCTTTTCAGATGGTCAGCCTATATTCACTCCTGATTAAAAGATCTCTAATGTTCCTGGTTCTTTTAAAGGGGACCAGGGGTTGTTCCTGGCACCCTGGGATGTGTTGGACAATGTGCCAGTGTCTCCTTATGCTTCCTTGTAGGTGATTTGTTATAAGGTCATAAGTTAGACTACAATTGATTTGTTCTGGGGCTGTTATATTGAAAAAAACCCTCAATTATATTTGAGCAAAGAGGAGGGGGAGAGAGGGGGGGAGAGAGAACAATTGCTTGCGCTGGCATCTTGGACTACTACAGAGGAATCTAGAGAGCAGCGAAGGAGCAGTGGCAATCGCTACAATTTAGTATCTGTGAGCCTATCTACACATGCAGGATAAAACACTTTGAAAACGCTTTGAAAACTGTATATGGAGTGTGTCCTGGGCCCCAACAGTTCTCAAAACTGTTATAAACCATTTTAAATCATTTTAAATCAGTAGTGTAGATAGTCTCTCTCTCTCTCTCTCTCTCTCTCACACACACACACACACACACACACACTGCTTTGCAGGCATGGTCTCTGAGTCAATTTGCCTCAATTTCCCTTTTCTGTGCATGACCTTGCTTACTGCTATGAATTCAAAAGACTGCTTTCCTGTGTTGCTGAATGAATTACCTGCTCCCCCACCCCAAGCCTACACCTTGCTGTCACGCACATCAGCTTCTATTTTCATGATGCTGGGGATTCAAAAGACTGCTCTGTGAATTAAACCCTCTCCCCTCAGCCCTGTGCTTTGCAGGCATGCATGACCTTAAAGTTAATGTACTCCAGTTCCAGCCATGGGTTGCTGGCAGCTGGGGAGTAAAAAGAAAAAAACTGCTTTTCTATATTTACAATATATTTTCTGTATTTTTATATTGCAGTGATAATAAACGGAATAACTAGGATTTCAGGCAGGGCTCTTTCCTAGCCCTACCTTGAAAAGCCAGGTATTGAACCTTGGACCTTCTGCATTCAAAGCATGTGCTCTACCACTAGCTATGGCCCCTCCCTTTAGGGTCTTTGCAAGAGGGGACCTATGATGACCCATGGCTCTGCCTATGGTACGCCCTTCACCCCACCAGCCCAAGAACTCTGTTTCTTTCTCAAAATAGTAATTAATTTTAATATGGAGTTTTAATTCTCTTATCCCATTTGCTGTTCACCACTCCAAAATCTTGGATGTGGAGCGGTATGCAAATATTGTAAGGAAATAACTAACTAAATAAATCATTGCAAACCTAATGATCCTGGATTCCTGCATTAAAAAAATCTTTCTCAATTCATTGTATGCATCAGCAAAGATGTGTATAGCTCATGACTGAAAGTTTCATGCGGGAAGAATCGGGTTTCCCCTGGGGTTCCTTATCCAGGGGAAAACACGTGCCCATTTCCCCATCTCCGCACCCCCAGGACTCCCTGTGCATCATCTGGACTCACAGGGAGCACCCAGGGGCACACCCACTAAAAATGGATGGTGTAGAAATGGCCTAAGACCGTTTGCTGCCTGAGTCGAAGAAATGCAGGTTGCTTACCTGTAACTGTAGTTCTTCGAGTGGTCATCTGTGCAGTCACACATATGGGCTCGCGCCAGTGCCGAGCCTCATTCGGGAAACTTCTATAGCTTAGATTTTAGGCGGGAACCCCTCCCCCCACCATCCTATTGCGCATGCTCGGGTTCCCGCTTCCCTCAGTTCTATGAGACCGATTTGCCTCGCGAACGAGATATGATATTGAAATGGAAATGTAAGAAAGTAGTTTGCATGCACAAAAATACACTCTCTTGACCAAACAGAGTACAGCAATGCCAAGAAGGCATGGTGGGTGGGTTGTGTGACTGCACAGATGACCACTCGAAGAAATTACAGTTACAGGTAAACAACCTGCATTTCTTCTTTGTGGTTTCTGTGCATCACACATATGGGTGATTAACCAGCAAACACTTACCGGAGGAGGGTAGGCTTGCTGGAACATTACTGAAGAATCGCAGAGAGCACAGCTCGACCAAAAGTACAGTCTTTCCTGGCTCTAACATCCAGCTTATAATGAGTGATAAAGGTGGAGGCCTTGGACCAAGTAGCTGCTCTACACAGGTCTGGAATAGCAACTCCACGATTTAAAGCAGTGGAGGTAGATAGTGCCCGAGTGGAATGTGCCTTCAGAGAGACTAGTGGCTCTTTCCCTGCTAGCTGGTAGGCTAATGAGATAGTTTGCACGATCCATCAAGCCAGTCTTTGAGACGAAACTGCTTGTCCTTTCTTCTTCCCCCCATAACATACAAACAGTTGTTTGGATTTACAAAAAAAATTTGACCTGGACTTGTAGAAAGCCAACGCTCGTCTTATGTCTAATGAATGGAGCTTGGCACTCAAAGGGTCCGAGGATGCTTGAAAAAAGGTAGGTAATACAATGTCTTGATTAACATGAAACTCAGACACAACTTTTGGAACAAAGGACGGACCAGGTCTTAAAACTACCTTATCTCAAAAAATTGAGACTAAGGTGGGTCAACTAGGAGAGCACAGAGTTCAGAAGCTCTTCTTGCAGAAGTAATAGCGACCAGGAACACAACTTTAAATGTTAACAGTCTAATGTCAATAGTTGCCAAGGGTTCAAATGGTTTAGCAGTCAAAGCTGTTAGCACAACAGAGAGACTCCACTGGGAGACAACTGAATGAATTGGAGGAAGAATGTTGCGCAGACCTCTCAGGAAACTTTTAGACAATGGGTGAGTAAAAACAGAGAATTTGCAGACCAAATCATGGTTAACGGAGATAGCTGCCAAATAAACCTTAGGCTTTTAGGCCAGCTTCATAAAGGGAATAAAGAAAAAGTAGAACATCACGAATAGGGCATGACCTAGGAGCAAACCCCTTGGTAGTGGCAAATTGAACAAATTTGTTCCACTTCCTCTCATAAGAGGCTCTAGTCGAAGGCTTTCTCGCCTCCTATAGAATAGCTTTGACAGAGTGAGGTATATCTAGGTCCTGCCATCTGGCCAGATTCTCCAACTGTAGCTGTTTTAGATCTGGATGGAGAACTAAGCCGTGGTTTCTAGAGATTAGATCTGGTAGGAGTGGCAGGCGCCACGTCACTCTGTTGGCCAGATTGAGGAGAGGGGTGAACCAAGCCTGTCGTGGCCACCAAGGAGCTATCAGTATGGCATTTGTCTGGTTCCAGGTCAGCTTTGTTACTACCCTGGCAATCAGAGGGAACAGAGGGAAAGCATATGCTAGTCCTGTCCCCCAAGTCAGACTGAACGCATCCCCTAGAGATGACTGACCTATCCCTGCTCTTGTGCAGAAAATGTCGCAGACTGCATTGCCCGGAGTGGCGAAGAGATCTATGACTGGTATGCCCCATCGAGTGAACAAACGGCGTAGGTCTACAGGAGACAGTTCCCACTCATAAGTGTCCTGAAAGTTGCAACTGAGGTTGTCTGCCTGGATATTGTCCATTCCTGCAATATGGATGGAGGAGAGACGGATATCGTTTTGAATCAACCAATAAAGGATGTCTAAGGTGAGTTGGAGAAGAAGAGGAGAGCGTGTGCCCCCTTTTTTGTTCAGGTATCAAGCAACCGTGGTGTTGTCTGACAAAATTTGAACATGATGCCCTTTGAGATATTTCTCAAAAGCATACAGGGCTTTCTTCACTGCCAGGAGCTCCAGCATGTTGATATGGCAGTTTCTTTCGAGAGGTGACCATTTTCCCTGAATCACCAGAGTGTCGCAGTGGGCTCCCCATCCCACCAAGGACGCATCTGTAGTGAGAAAATGCATGGGGCCTGGATCTACAAAGGGTAGACCTTGCACTAGGTTGTGAAGGTTTGTCCACCACCTGATAGCTGGACGTAAGGTTGTGGGTATGGCTAGTTTGACCTTTCTTGGGTTCATGGAAAGGTTGAAATTGTCCAGGAGGAACTGTTGCAGTGGTCTCATGCGCAGCCTCGCCCATCTGATCACATACACAGAGGCAGCCATGAGGCCTAGTAGTCTTTGTAAGAGGAAAGCAGAACTGTGCATTGAGTGCAGAATGCATAGTGCCAATTTCTGGACAGTCACAGCTCTGTCCTTTGGAAGAAATGCTTTCCCCAGGGGAGAATCTAGAAGGACTCCAATAAACTGAATGGTTTGGGTAGGCTGAAAAACCGATTTGTCCATGTTTATCTGCAGACCCAGATTTAGCAGAAGGGTTTTCACAATGCCCACATCCTTGACGGCCTGATGTTGAGAATGGGACACTATCAGCCAGTCGTCCAAATAAAGATATAGTTCTATGCCTTTTGTTCTTAGATAAGCACAAACTGCTCCCATGCATTTTGTAAAGACTCTGGGGGCTGTCTTGAGGCTGAACGGAAGAACTGAGAACTGGCAAACATTCAAACCGATGACGAATCTGAGGAACTTCTGATGAGAGGGATATATTGCAATGTGGAAATAACCATCCTTCAGGTCTATAAGGGTAAACCAATTATTTTTCCTTAGAAAAGGGAGGATCATAGCCAACGTAACCATACAGATTTTTTTTGTTAGAATGAATTTGTTGAGATTCCTAAGATCCATAATAGGGCAAAGGCCACTGTCTCTTTTTGGAACTGTGAAGTAACGGGAGTAAAACCCTGCTGGCAAATCTGAGAGAGGAGCAGCAGTAATAGCACCCTTTTGAAGTAGAGTAGTGACTTCCTGAAGTAATGTCTCTGACGGAGGAGTTACTTTTATGGCACCGGTGAGTGGGGGAGACCTGAATTCTATCAGGTAGCCGTGTTTTACAATGTTTAGGACCCATTTTTCTGATGTAATCATCATCCAAGACTGGTGAAACGGTGCTAGCAGGTTTCCAAATTTGAGATGTGGAGCGCGACAAAGAGGGATGGAGTCAAAGGCGCTGTTTTTGAGAGTTGTCCTGCCTGGTGCGTTGCTGATGAAAGCGATTAGACTGATATTGCTTTCTCTGTTGGTAAAGAGGTTGCGATGGTGGAGCCTGGTAGCGTTGTTGGCGATCCTGAAATTGTCGTGATGGATGCGGTTGCTGTCTGAACCACTTACGTGGGCGATAAGATTGTTGTGTGGTTGGGTTAAACCCCATCTTGCGCACAGTAATCTTAACCTTCTGGATAGTATCCATAGCAGTGAATGTGGACGCATGAAACAAACCTCCTCCATCAAATGGTAAATCCTCTATCCAGGATCTTGATTCCTGGCGAAGGTTAGAAGATCGAAGCCAGGCATGTCTTCGTAAAGCTACTGCTCCTATCATGGCCTTTGAGACACAGTCCGTTTGGTGTCTAGATGATGTAAGTTCTTGTTTAGACAAGCGGATAGCCTCAGTATGAAAAACATGTGCCAGTTCTCTTTGTTCATCTGGCAGGTATGTCATAAGTGAGGACATTTTGTCCCAAAGAAAATGTTGGTACCTTGCCATTAAAGCCTGATAATTAGCAACCTTCATCCCCAAAGCTGCGGAGGAGTAGATCCTATGACCAAACATGTCCAACTTTCTACCTTCTTTATCAGTAGGGGGCAGAATGGGTTTTAGTGGACTTGCCCTGAGCTGCCTCAACTATGACCAAGTTTGGTTTTGGGTGCACAAACAAAAAGGAGGCGTCCTTTTCTTGGACTTCATAAAGTGAATCCAAACATTTAGAAACTGGACCCATTATAGAAGGGTTCTTCCACGATTGCTGGGCAGTGTGCAGAAGTGTAGGAACATAAGGAATTGCCAATGGAGTGGAGGATTCCGTATACATAACATCAAAAAATGGGATCAACACATTTTTCCTCAGGTTGCTGGTGCTCTATGCCTAAGGATTGAGCCATGCGAAGCATCTGCTCTGTGAAATTCCCAAGCTCCTTGGATGGAGAGGCCCGTTCCGTAGTCCCAACGACATCATCCGGAGATGGTACCGATGGAGGGGCCATCGATAACGAGGATGAGTTCGAAGCGTAGTCTTCTACCGACTGAGGTGAGGTAAGTTGTTGTAAGGCATCCTGTCCCATCTGTACCGATGAAGCATGCGTACCACCTCCGGCTGATGAACAGTAGCGTGAGTGGGTTGCGGCGGTTGTGAGCACAACGTAGGCTGACGATCAGCTGTAGGGTGACACTCTTGCACATCATGGTACCGACGAGAGTCGCGTTCGAAGACCTGGTCCCAATGCCAATCACTATAGCGTGATGTATAGGACCTAGCAGAGCAGTCGAATATCTGTCCTAATCCCGGGACCGAAACCGAGATCAGGACCGATAGTAGTGACATCTGGAATCGCAACGACGACTCCTTGGAGATATATCTACTGAACGGGCAGGAGGCTGGTGAAGCGGTACGGCTGATGGAGTTGGAGAATCAAGAATTTCACCCTCCAATACCGATGCAGGAGGTGATCCCATCTGAAGACATTCAGCAGACTCCGTAACAGCAACTGAAGCAATTGGTATAAAAATGGAAGCCTCTGGAGTCTGTACGGGTCTTATTGGTACCGAGACAATTGATCCTGAAGGAGACGGTACTGACGGTGGTAGAGCGGCGGGTGCTGATACCGTAGCCGATTTTTGCACGTTTAGTCTTCGCCTTCTTTTTATGCTTGGAACCTTCTAGTGGGGTGACCGTAGCCTTTTTAATGTGTTTTTTAGGCTTCGTCACGGCTGAAGACTGACCCACTGGCTGGGGTCACATAGTGGAGAGGGTACCCCGATCACCAGAGTCTGCAGTTGGCTGAGGCATAGGAATCGATCTAGGCAGATTATCAACTGCCTCCAATGCTTTTTTCCAAAGTAAGCCCCATAGGCGGTCAGCCCAGTTTCTTCGAGCTTGCTGCGTAAAGCTCATACAATGATGGCAGGCCTCAACAATATGTGCCTCACCGAGACACAGGAGGAATAAGGAATGACCGTCCGTGAGGGTGAGTTTTGCCCTACATTTAGCGTAGTCCTTAAAAAGGGTGTTCTGCACCATAGGCCAAGTAAAATAAGAAAGGAAACCTCACTATATTAACTATGACTAGTAAGTATTAAACACTAAGAAAACAAATATCTAAGCTAATCAAAATATTATCTTTTAGAAGAGAAATATGAACAGAGTTCGGAACGAAGTCTCCCGTGAGGGAAACTGCACAGCGGTGGAAAAAGAACTGAGGTAAGCGGGAACCCAAGCATGCGGAATAGGACGGTGGGGGGAGGGGTTCCCGCCTAAAATCTAAGCTATAGAAGTTTCCCGAATGAGGCTCGGCGCTGGCGCAAGCCCATATGTGTGATGCACAGAGACCATGAAGAAGAATATGATGGTGCTCCCTGATTCCACAGCTAGAAGGTAATCTGGCTTCCGCTGATAGGCATACTACATGACTGTTCTCATGCCCCAGATGTTTTGGAGTCCAAAGCATCTGGAAGGCACTGATTTGGAGAAGGTTGCCATTTCAGAAGAGGATTTATCCCATCACTGGCTTAACCATCACCTCACCACCCATGTCTTTAGGTGAGGCTGTGGATGTGTTGAACCGGTGCTTGGCTGCGACAATGGACTGGATGAGAGCTAATAAACTGAAACTCAATCCAGACAAGACTGAGATGCTGTTAGTGGGGGGTTTCCTCTGACCGGATGGAGGGTGTTCAACCTGTTCTGGATGGGGTTGCACTCCCCTTGAAGGAGCGGGTTCGTAGCTTGGGGGTTCTCCTAGAACCATCTCTGTCACTTGAGGCTCAGGTGGCCTCAGTGGCACAGAGTGCCTTCTACCAACTTTGGTTGATGGCCCAGCTACGCCCCTATCTGGACAAGGATAAACTGGCTTCAGTTGTCTATGCTCTGGTAACCTCCAAGTTAGATTACTGCAATGCACTCTACGTGGGACTGCCTTTGAAAACGGTTCGGAAGCTGCAGCTTGTGCAAAATGCAGCGGCCAGATTGGTAACAGGGACCAGAAGGTTCGAAGATATAAGACCGATTCTGGCCCGCTTGCATTGGCTGCCTGTATGTTTCTGAGCCCGATTCAAGGTGCTGGTTTTAACCTATAAAGCCTTACACGGTTTGGGACCACAATACCTGATGGAACGCCTTTTCCGACATGAACCTACCCGTACACTACGCTCAACATCAAAGGTCCTCCTCCGGATGCCTACTCTGAGGGAAGCTCGGAGGACGGCAACAAGGGAGAGGGCCTTCTCTGTGGTGGCCCCTCAATTATGGAATGATCTCCCCGATGAGGCCCGCCTGGCACCAATGCTGTTTTCTTTTCGGCACCAGGTCAAAACTTTTCTCTTCTCCCAGGCATTTTAACAGCTCAAGTTGAGGTTTTGATTGACATTGTGGCTAGGCTTAACAGTTAAAATGTTTTAAAGTGTTTTAATGTCAGTTGATTTATGGTTATGGTTTTAAATTTTGTATATTGACTTTTTAGTGTTAAAAAGGGGAGGTATATAAGTGTATGGGGCGGTATATAAGTGTAATAAATCATCATCATCATCATATCACAGCTTGTAGTCGCTCCATAGGCAAACATGGCTGCCCACTGTTAAGTTTAGGTCCCCCTCTGTGTGACTGCCAGCGTTGCCACTGCTGTGAATAGTTCTGCTGCTGGGTTACCGCTGTGGTGTCATTGAGAAGTCCATTGCTGAGACAGAAAAGTCAGGTAGGTCTACCTTCCCTCTCTCCACTGGCTGATGCTCTTGTGTCTCAAGGGGATTTGTGCTGTTTCAGTCCTTTTGGTTGCCCTCTGTTGTCACCGCAGGCTTCTCTAGATGCTGGGGGTGCATCCAACATCACCACACTGATGTCCACCTCAACACATCATTTCCAGACAGTTACATCTGGCTGAACCAATTGGGACATGGAGTCACTTAGATGGCAAGACTGGTGTGGCTCCTGACAGACACAAAATTAGTGCTTTTACTATTTACATGTGTCCTCTCAGTAATCTTTACAGCAAACTGGAACTTAAGCAGTTAATTTTTCTATGCTGAAGTTAAGGGGTGCAAAGACTTTTTAAAAAGCTATTCCTCACTCCATCCTACCTCAAATGTATTCTGCTCACCCCAGTTCTGCTTCTTTGTTAATGTTTCAGCTGTGTTTCAAATCTATTTGCCTTAGCAATTTGGCCTTCCCTAAGCTCATCTGAAAATGTTACCCTTTCTTTCTATCTCTCCAACTTTTCCCAACCTCAAATGTGATGTCATTTTGTGCTCTCTCTTTCTCTGTTGAACACACACACACACACTTTAAATCCCATGTGGAAAAGCATTTCCTGATCCTTCCCTTCTCATGATTGTTTACAGAAGGGTCCTTCCCTTCTCATGGCTTTTTACAGGTTCTTTAAATGACATCATGACCCTCCAGTTTTGCTTCTCTATATCACCAACACCTTTGGCATGTTTTTTTTTTTAAAAAGGAGAGGGAATGTGGCATTTCATTATGAAAGCAAAAGAAACCATGGCTTCCTCTTGTGTTTTTGTGCTACTCCACTACACCACAGTGTCACCTAGAGGTTGTGAAGCAGAAAAGCAGGAAAGGAAATGCTTCTCATGTTGTGCTTGGAACTCAATTCTGTGACAAAACCAAAAGTAGATACAGCACATTAACAGCCTCATGTAGAAAAGCCCCTAATGAGTGAGTGAAGGGATGAGTATGAATGGAACAAGCCATTGGAAGAGACACAAAACTGACATGGTTCCCTGTTTCTTCCTGCCCTCTTCTTGAAGACATCTAGTATAAGCAACACATTAATCATTGGACTGTGCAGTCCCCTGCTCCACCTCATGTCAGGTGGCAGGGGCTATGGAAATGCATAGCGTGATGACATCTCTTCCTATGCCACATTATGCTAGCTTACCATTTGAGTGGGAGAATGCGACATGGAGCAGTCATGGTGGCAATTCCAGGTCTCTTGTAATGCCTAGCTCTGCCGTGCGTGTATGTGCCACCCCAACATGCCCCTGGACTCCCACTCTGCCAGCTGGATATCTACACCCATGGAGCTTTCTACAGGTAGATCAGGGGCCCCTGGTGACAGCCATAAGTTCTACCACACTAGCAAACCTTCCTCTCCGCAGATGGAACACACCCAACAGCCCCTCCGCCAGCCTTTGACCAGCTTTAGGATTTTTCTGCACTTAAAAAATAGTTTTGTAAAGGAATACTTTGATTCACAAAAACTGTAAAATATATGTAATAAAAGGGGGGGGGGAGAATTACCCACACAATGGCTATGTATTTTAGAATAATGTGTTTATTTTAGAAAAAATGTACCCTGACTCTCCACACAAGGCAGCTAACATATTTACAATATATATATATATATATATATATATATATATATATAAAAACCAATAAAATTACATAAGAATATATATATATACACATTATTTAAACGTCAGGTGCTAATAAGGTTTGCCCTGAGAGTCTTCTTTCTGTTTTGGATCAGCTGCAAGTGTTGGAGAAAAGAAAAGGCATATGTTAAACTATTTTTACCAGGGGTGGGAAACCTCTTTCAGCCTGAGAGACAAATTCGATTTCAGGGAAGCTCTTGTGGGGTGGGGGGATTCCAGTGGCAGGCAGGCCAAAGGCAAAAGGGATGAAGCCAAAATTACAAAAAGATATGAAGAGGTTGTAGTTTAAAGCTCTTACTGCCACTAACTAAGCATTACGGAAGGCATTTTAACCTTTTAGAATGGGGAACAAAACAGGGTGACCATATGAAAAGGAGGACAGGGCTTCTGTATCTTTGGATATCCTGATTCTTCTGAAATATCTCAGGATTTCCTACCATGTGCAGCCAAAGTTGCACTACAAAAGCACCCACTAGAGGGGGCTGTCCCATTCAATACCATGAGGAGGGAAGTTTTCAATTACACACCATGTAGTCACCCCTCTCCTCCCGTGTAATTTAGCTCATTACAATTACGCAAGACAAGCAGGAAGCAAAGTGCCGGTAAACACACAAGATTTCTCTTTAATCTAAAAAAGCCCTATGGAGTTAAGACTAACAGAAACAATAAATATATAATATGCCCTAGTTAAGGCAGAATGGGATAGGCTGCATCCATAATCTCAGATTTTTTTCCCTTGAGAAAATATGATATAAAAGTGAAGCTTACATGTTGAGGCACTTTACAAGGGGTGACCAGCCATTTTTCGTGCACATGGCTCTTGTTAGCTCATGTTCAGGATAATATCCCACATCACAATTAAATGATATGTTATCACCTTCTATGAAGGTATTCTTGTAGTCATAAATTACGTGACCATGCAGCAAGATTCTGGGGGGAATGCAGTGTTCTAAAAGCAAAATGAGTAAAGACATATAAATGGGGCTGAGATGACAAAGGAAATGTTTGCAGAATAAAATATTAGTAGAAAACAGGTAAATACATTTTAATATCCTGGTTTGGTAAGATCAATACATGACTGGGGAAATTGTGTCAATGTGTCCTTACGGATCTGGACCATTGCATGCACAGAAGACTGGGGGGGGAGGAGAAGTCAAATAAATGCTGCATTCAATTCTCAGAGGTGAACTTCTAAAATGAGGTGATGTAGCTTTGACCATGATGAATACATGTTTGGAGGGTAAGAGAACTGAGAGCTCCATCACACCAGTGATTTAGTGCACTCTCGCCATGCCGGGTGTGCGGATTTGCAGCACAGTACTCACATTACACCATGCCTGTCCTGTTGACACCTCACCTCTTCCCCAGCCTTTCCTAGAATGCTAAAAGTCTGGATTATTTTCCCTAAACACATTTAATGCACCCTAAGTCTCCATGTAGTTTTAAAGGAACTGGCGGGCTTGAATGGATTGCATCAGGTCCTGCCAGGGAAAAGCAATCTCTCCCAGCAGCTGGCTCCAAGCCTCAACATAAAATCCAAACCTTGTATCCCAGGCTCAAAAGAGTTTTTTAAAAAAAACATACAATGCCTGAGGCCCCCTCCACAAGAATGCGCCTTTGCGCCTGGTTCCGCGATTATGCGCATTATCGCGGAGGCGCATTTACTCACAATCCCTCTGCACGGGAGGCGGCGAGAAGCGGCGAAGCGCATTAAAAGATGCCCAAAAAGCGCTTTCCAGGTAGTTAATGCGCATAATCGCTTGTTCACACAGCGAAAATGCGCTTTAACGGCCGGAGCAAAATAAAAGTCGCTATTTAACGTGCGTTCGAAAATGCGCATTATCGGGGAGATAACGCGCCTGTACGCCCGTTTTGCGCTCCGCTCGTGTGTAGGTAAAATTTATAATGAGCCTTCAAGGCTCATTAAACGCCCCGTGTGGAGGAGGCCCGAATCTCTGCAGAGACAAGATTGTACTCCCTCGATGCCCCCAAAGAACCAAACTAAAGGGTCATTCCATTTTTGCCCGGCAGAAAGGCAGTCTGGTTGAAGCACTCATCTGCCAGGACCTGACTGGAGGGAGAAAGAGAAGGGGAGAGATGGAATGGAATGGAGTGGAGTGGAAGAGCTAATGAGCCAAGGAGCATAGGACTGAAGGAGCAGCTATTCAGGTGAAGCTTAATGCACTTCTGCCTCAGAGGTAAAAAAAAAAAAAAAAAACACAGAGGCAAACCAGGAGGGGGAATTAGGTGTGATGGAGGTCTGAATCCAGGCTCCTGCTCCCACTGCCATATAATCACTTGTTTCATGGAATGGATGCTCATATAGATATGAAGCTACTACTGCTGGATTCAGCTGCTACCCTCAGACACCATGTGGTGAAATCAACAGTGTATTAAAGTGACCCAAATTCAAATCACCTCTCAGCTGGCCTTGACCCTGTCAGGACCTGTTCACATGTAACAGTGGCAAATCATAAGTGAATTAAACCAGTTTGCCAAGGTACGTGCCAGACCCCTTTCTGCAGCCACTTTGAATATTCAACCTCCCCACAGGCTGATCAGAGGTTACTATGTGACATGCAAACCTGGATACTATTGGTTAGGCTGACCATACGAAAAGGAGGACAGGGCTCATGTAACTTTAACAGTTGTAGAGAAAAGGGAATTTCAGCCAGTGTCGTTTGTTTGCAATTGGTTCCTGGTGAAATTCCCTCTTCATCACAACAGTTAAAGCTGCAGGAGAAATACTAGAGTGACCATATACAAAAGAAGGCAGGGGCCCTGCAACTTTAACTGTTGTGATGAAAAGGGAATTTCACCAGGAACTAATTGCATACAAAATGACACTGGTTGAAATTCCCTTTTCTCTACAACAGTTAAAGTTACATGAGCCATGTCCTCCTTTTCATATGGTCAGCCTACTATTGGTTAACAACTAATTATAGGTTAACTGTGGGTTGCTAAACTCAAAATGAACTCATAGCGTCCACATTTGGGCAGAAACAATTTGTAATGATTTTAAGTAACACTAGAGTAACAATATGAAAAGGAGGACAGGGCTCCTGTATCTTTAACAGTTGTGATGAAAAGGGAATTTCAGCAGGTGTCATTTTAATGCATGCAGCACTTGGTGAAATTTCCTCTTCATCACAACAGTTAAAGCTGCAGGAGCCCTGCCCTCTTTTGTATCTGGTCATGCTAGGCAGAGCTCCTGCAGCTTTAACCGTTGTTTTTTATATATATATATAATTTTTATTAATTTCAACACAATAAACGTACACGTAATACACAATATAAAGCAAACTACAACCCTCAACTTCCCCCGTGCACCCCCCCGAGACCTTCTCATAATCATTCTTCCTCCTTCCAAAATTTTAACGATTCTTTTGAAGGCATTTGTCCCTTTCCCGATCTTAAAACATATTCCAAAAAGGGATTCCATATTTCTCCAAAATCACTCTTACTGGACATTCCCCTCTTTATTTTCATTTTACATGTCAACATATCATTCAAAGCCATATCCCAAATTTCTTTATACCAATCTTCTATTGTATAGCTTCGTTGCCCTTTCCAATTTTTAGCAATCATTATTCTAACAGGTGCCAGGAGGTTGTTTACCAATTCTCTATTAGTTATATGCTTATTCCCCCTATCCCATATTGCTAGTAGAGCTAACTTTGGGTTTAGTTCCAATTTACTTCCAATTATATCGCTTATTTCTTTAAAAACCCTTTCCCAAAATTTTTGTACTTGTTCACAGCTCCACCACATATGAAAATAGGTCCCAACCTGTTGTGATGAAGAGGGAATTTCACCAGGTACTGCATGCATACAAATGACACCTGCTGAAATTCCCTTCTCAATACAACTGTTAAAGATACAGGAGCCCTGTCCTCCTTTTCATATGGTCGCCCTAATTAATGCACAATTTGCAGCTGTTACATGCAAACTGTATCACTAATTTTCAGGGCTGTTTTGAGGTTTGAATGGGTAGCAGGAGAACATTTATGCCATCTCATGACAAGGATGAAAATAAAAATAAGTACATGCCATCATACTCAGCTAAATCTAAAGTTCTGATTCTCTATGGTGACAGACAGTGAAGACCAGGGTTTTAACCAATGTGCCCTTGGCCACCATCCTTGGCTCTTGCCAAGGTACCGTAACCCTCAAACTCTTTTCTTTTTAAATCAACACATTTTCTTACCGGCAACTAGTATTGCTGTGAAATAGTTTTCTGTTGGTGCCAAAAACTGTGGATCCAAAGGAGGTGTTTTTTTTTAGTGTGTTGGGTCTCAAAGCCCAGCTCTGCCTTGTGCTCAAGTCTTTTTGGATGGTTACTTGTCCTTTGCCATGCCTCCCATGGCAGCCATTGTGTGATGGTACCCAGGACCGTTTTTCAAAGTGCCAAATATGCCCAAGGCCCTAAGATGTTGCCTGCTTCTGCTCTAACTTCATGCTTTAACACTGAAAAGAACTGTTGTCCAGTATGCTTTTGATGCATTAATCTCAGCTTAATGTCCAAAGTAGATGGTTTGATTGCCTGCACGGCTAGTTTCCAGTTTGGAGGGCTTAATTTTATTGTTAATTCTGTGTTCCATTTGTCTCTTACAGGGTCTAGGATGGGGACTAAGGATTTTTGGATGGTACTATATAAGAATTGGCCGGTTGTGCATAGTTGGAGGGGGCTGTTGTGTTTAGTGCGTCAAGGCCAAATTTCTGCTACTCTGCTATGCTTGAGCTGACGATATTGTCATGCAGAATTGGGGGTAATTGGTATTCCTCTGGAAGTTTTCCATAAATCTCTCAGCAGCCTTTATTAAAGTGGCTGAAGCCTTCCTAACTCAATAACAGTGAAATCTGTAAAACCACAGTGGAAGCATACACTTACTGAAGCATTCTGGTTCTGGATCCCAGCCAAAATTGGTGCAACTAATTTTATACCAGTTCTGTTTGTTCTTTGGCAGGAAGCCATAGTTACATCTGAAGTGAATTGTTTCTCCCATTTTTTTTGGAAAATATACATCGCTGTAGTAGGTATTGGACCAAGATAATGTTCCGTTCTTTATATGGGGATAGTTACAGAGCTTTGCTTTGGAAGAAATAAGAGAGAAAGAGTTAAACCAAAAGAGCAGCATATGTCAACTCAGAGCCGATCTACACTCTAGCTTTGTAACATTTTATAAGGGTTATGAAACGTTGTATACTCACTTTAGCTATATACTTTAGCTATATACTCACTTTAGCTATATACAACGGTTTTTACTTTTAATAAATCGTTTTAAATAAAATAATGTGTCCCTCCTTACCGTTTGTGATTCGTGGGGGCAGTGCTTCGTTTACTGGAGCCCAAATGCTTAGCCGTTGATTGGTGGGGAAGAAAGAGGGGCTAAGGAGGAAGTGGGCGAGTGAACTACAGCGCCCACAATGCTTAGCCCTATATTCATTGAAAGCTAGGGAATAAAAGGGGAACTAAGGAGGAAGTGGGCGAGTGAACTACAGCGCCCACAATGCCTTGTCCTAAACTTATTGTAAAAACGAAACAGAAACAGACGGACAGAAGAGTGTGAGACTGCACACACCGCTTTGAAGACTGAAGACTGTTTCTCCTGTAATGTGAGTACTCCTTAATGTGGCCTAAGATGTTTTGGAACGCACCTATTTGTCTGTTCATCTGTGTATTTTTGCAATGTTGGCCTCACTTCCCAGCTACAGAATGGGATTCACCCATCCTAACTCTGTAAAGCGAAAACATATCCCACTGATTTCAACAGAACTAAAGTCCAAGTAAATAGATTTAGGATATAAACCATAGGGTTTGATCCAGACATTGCTCCCACTGGTGGAAGCATCCTATGACTGCACTTCTGCTCAGGGGGTGTTTCCATCAGTAGAAGGTAGTGGTGTGCACGGACCCCCCGGATCGGATCGGGACCCGGATCGGGACCTCCAATTTTGTCCCGGATCGGATCGGACAAACTCGGAGGCCCCCCGGACCGGATTGGGTCCAATCCCGATCCAAACATCGGACATCTGATATTTGGATCGGCTGCCATTTTTGTTTTCCCCTTAGACTTGCATTGGGGGAAAGAAAGCTTTCCCACAATGCAAGTCTATGAGGAAAAAATGGCAGCGGGTGGGTGAGGGAGGGCCTAACTCCCTCCTTTGACCCCTAATGAAAAGAATGCTACAGCATGCAAAGTACTTACGTATACACTTTGGATATGGTAACCAGCCATACTTTGTGCATTTAAAAGTGTTGCTATGGCTTTCAAGCATATATCCTGGATTACAAGCAACACGGATGATCTCCTCAAATTTGTACTCACTCCGGGCAGGAAGGAAGTCACCTTTCTCTATTTCTGGGGCAGTGCATATGACTTGCAAGGAGAAATAGAAAAGGAAACATAGTTGCCACAATTAATGTATCCCTCAATATGTCTGAACAGTTACAGTATCACGACTAGGAGTCTTGCAAAGCAAAGTGATTTTTATGGAGCGTAAGTTAGAGTTTCAACTAATCTACAGTGGCTGCAATCTAGGGGTGTGCACGGACCCCCTGGATCGGATCGGGACCCGGATCGGGACCTCCAATTTTGTCACGGATCGGTTCGGACAAAATCGGAGGCCCCCCGGACCGGATCGAGTCCGATCCCGATCCAAATATCGGAAATTTTTGGATCGGCCGCCATTTTTTTCCCCATAGACTTGCATTGCAATGCAAGTCTATGGGGAAAAAAATGGCGGCGGGTGGGTGAGGGGGGCCTAACTCCCTCCCTCCCCCCCGGGGCTGTCTGCTGTGGACGGCCCCGGCAGGTAAGCCCCCTCCCCCGCGCTCCCTACCCCCCCGGGGCCGTCTGCTTCCATCTGCTGTCGCCCGTGGGCGCCAGCAGATGGAAGCGGACAGCCCCGGGGGGGGGGTAAGCCCCCTCCCCCTGCTTACCTTCCTGGAACGTCCGCTCCCATCCGGCGCCAGCTGCTACTGCTCCCAGGCTTCACGGCCTGCTCCCGGGTGGCGGCCGGGTGATGTCATCACCCGGCGCGCCACCGTGGAGCAGGCCGCGAAGCCCGCTGGCAGTAGCCGCCGGCGCCGGACGGGAGCGGGCGTCCCGGAAAGGTAAGGGCCCCCCTCCTCCCCTTGGCGTGCCCCCTCCTCCCCTCCGCGCGCCCCCTCCTTACCTTTCCGGGACGCCCGCTCCCGTCCGGCGCCGGTGGCTACTGCCAGCAGGCTTTGCGGCCTGCTCTAGAGTGGCGCTCCGGGTGATGTCATCACCCGGCGCGCCACCCGGGAGCAGGCCGTGAAGCCCGGGAGCAGTAGCGGCTGGCGCTGGATGGAAGCGGACGTTCCAGAAAGGTAAGCGCGCCGCGCGCGCCCCCTTCCTCCCCTTCCTCCCCTCCCCCCACCTCCTGCTTACCTTCCCCACTAGGGAAGCCCCCCCTGCTGTCTACTTCCATCGGCGGGCGCCCGCTGGCGCCCACCAATGGAAGCGGTGGCGGGCGCCAGCGGGCACCCGCCAATCCGCCGATCCATCCGAACCGGATCGGAACCTTTTCGGTTCGGTTCGGATTGGATCAGCCGATCCAGCGGGGAGATCGGAAATCGGATAATTTATCCGATTTCCCCCTGGATCAGATTCAGATCGTGGATCGGAACCGATCCAATGCACATCCCTACTGCAATCCTGAACGAACTTAGGCCAAAACCACATCACACTAGTCATAGGGTGACCAGATAAAATCCAGGCCAGAGCTTATGTAACTTTAACAGTTGTAGAGAAAAGGGAATTTCAGCCAGTGTCATTGGTATGCAATTAATTCCTGGTGAAATTCCCTCTTCATCACAACTGTTAAAGTTGCAAGGGCCGTGCCTTCTTTTGTATAGGGTCACTCTAGTATAAGTGCATGCTGTTGTGATGAAGAGGGAATTTCACCAGGAACTATTTGCATACAAATGACTCTGGCTGAAATTCCCTTTTCTCTACAAAGTTACATGAGCCCTGACCTGGATTTTATCTGGTCACCCTAACTAGTGAAGAAAAATCAAGAGAATTAGCAGGGCCCCAGCTCTCAAGAGGAAATGCACAAGCAGCACACAAAGGGCATTCACACCTCACAGATAAGAGTAATAATATTAATAAAAAAACACTAGCCAGGAGAGCCAAATTGCTTCTCCCTCCCCCCACCCCATTCAGGCCTCACATTCTTGACCCATGCCACAAATCACAGACACAGGAGAGCTCATCCTCCTTCTTTGTGTAAACATTCAAATACTCCTGACAAGGCAATTTACTGCTTTCTGATCAACTTGTATTTACAAAGAGTCCCTGATAGCCCTTATCAAAGGACAAAGAATGATGTTGGCGCCTGTTATTGCTGTAGTAGATTGTTTATGTTAAATAGTTTCGTTGCAACTTTATTGAAATGTAATTTATCAAGGAAGAAAGGGGGAGGGAGGAAGAGGGAAGGCTTCAAAGAACTTTGAATGTACAAAATGTTGCGAAGTATCTATGGAGGCCAGAGAGCCCAGTCTTCAGTTCGGAGACTTGTCTCCCTCCTATGTATGTTATTCTGAATAAAGCATTTGTATTGGGACCCGCCTGCCTTGGACTTTTTAAAATCTCTGCTTCGGCCATTCCCGTGACAATTGAGATCTGTGACCAGATTTTCTGATATATATTTTTAATGAAATGCAGTTGTGTGGGGGAGGGAGGAGACACTGCCAGTTTGATTGAAGCAGCTGCAATATGAGAAAGAATGCTTAATCCTTTTTCTTTTGCTGTTTTCCTGATGCCCTCTGGGAGACTTTTTGTCCAATGGACCAAAAAATATCTTTCCTCGCCCCTGGGCAAAGAACAGCCTGGAAGGATAGTTATATACACCTCCCAGTGCATTGCTGCCCCAATCAAATTGTCACCCACCACAACCTTCCAGTGGCCAGATATAAAAGCAGACAGGGCTCCTGCACCTTTAATGATGGTGTAGAAGAGAGAATTTCAGCAGGTGTGGATTACCCACCCACGCTCTAGCCAAACCCTATCAAGGAAGTGCTTACATTCTACACTCAACATAGTTTTTTTATGCTGTAAAAATGTGATACAGGATGCATTTTAATGAAGTTTTGATAGTAGCTGATTAGTCCTAAAGCTTGAAGATTAAATTTTTTTAGAGAGCTAAACACAGTTTGACAGAACCATAATCTCTTGTAGTTTGCATACCCATCCTCCTATCACCTCTGTTCAACGATTCTGCAGAGGTTTTGAATTTGCATATTTGTGGGACTGGAGTTGACAGTAGGACAAAAGACATTTGTGCCAATGCAGCAGGCAATGCTTTCTCTATCATTAGGTATCACCTTCATCTCCCTTAAGAACACTCTCAAAAACTATTAGGGCCAAGCTGCAAGCTAATGTGGAGCATTGTCATCACATCATTTTGGTACCTGGGTCAGAGAAATTCCATGCTAGTGGTAGCAGCCTCCTTGAAGTGGTAGCATCGGTGCTGAGAGTTTCTGTGCCAGGCACTGGAATGACAATATCAGTGTGGCAGGGAGTAAGTCATGACACAAATGACCTTTCATCAGTGTCCATGTGATGTCGGTAGCATGTGCCAAATCTTTATAGTCCGTAAAGCTCTAACTTTACTGTTGGCATATCTGAAAAAGCTGAGATCCCCTCTGCTTATTATCACAAGTAATTTCAAGGAAAGATTAACACTCACCTTAGCCCAGTTTAAACTAAGTTTGCGTTTGCATTTGGGACGGCCAATTGGCCCTCTGTTGCACCAGAGCAGAAAAGCAGATGGAGGATGGTTTTCGGAAAGGACCTATCCTGCTTGATGACTCAGCTAGCTTGTTTCCACACCAAGGTCATATCAATGGCTGGGTTGAACAGCTGGCACAAGTGTAGTTTGTGACCAAACAAGCTGCCTGCATCACCAGGGCAGACCCTCCTCTGGCTATCAGTTAGCATTCGGGCCTGGTCTACATATGCAAGAAACTGAGGTGGGAATGAGTTCATAGTAGAATGGACTGCATCACTTCACTGTTTTCAATTTTGTTAAAAGAAAAAAAACTTCCCTGAAAATATTCTGAAATACAAATAATTATGCCATCCTTTCACATTCTGTGCTGATTTTTTTATTTGCAAAGTGTTTTTCATGGAAGGGGGCATAACAAATGTGATCAACTACCTGCATTCAGAAGTGGTACAGTCTATTTGACTACTTCAGCATTTTGCCACTTCATTTGGCTGAGTGTCTAGGCCAAGTTTCTGTTATACAAAATGAGACGACAGTGTTCTTGGGCTGTACCACTACACACTACAGGCGGGGTGCCTCACTTCTGAGTGCTCCCTATGGTTCAAAAGTTTTGTAAATGTAGAAAACAAGGAAATCAGGTTTAGCACAGATGTACTATTTGATGGGCCAATTTTAGGGTGACCAGATAAAATCCAGGTAAGGGCTCAAGTAACTTTAACAGTTGTAGAGAAAAGGGAATTTCAGCCAGTGTCATTATGCAATTAGTTCCTGGTGAAATTCCCTCTTCATCACAACTGTTAAAGTTGCAGGGGGCCTGCCTTATTTTATTTATGGTCACTCTAGTATAGTGCATGCATCTTTAACTGTTGTGATGAACAAGGAATATCACCAGGAACTAATTACATACAAATGACCCTGGCTGAAATTCCCTTTTCTCTACAACTGTTAAAGTTACATGAGCCCTGACCTGGATTTTATCTGGTCACCCTACCAATTTACCACATGCACAAAGCTTTTTTCATACGTTCAAAAATATGGACCCTGCCCCCCAAACACACCTGCACTCTGAATTGTTACAATTCAGAATTTTAATCAAACCTCTCATTCTGTGTAGCCTTAGATTACATGATGTTTAAAAAATGCTAAGGGGGGAAAGAGATGAACCCATCCCAGATAAAAGATATTTAAAAGAGAACCCTGCTAGATTTTTTTAAAGTATTGAAATACTCCTCTGTGACACTTAAATCTCACAGTTGATACAATTGGCATATTTGTTCTTACCTAAGGAACCTGGCACATCACTGTGCCCTTCCATTGCATAATATTGCTTAGGCTGACCATATGAAAAGGAGGACAGGGCTCATGTCACTTTAACAGTTGTAGAGAAAAGGCAATTTCAGCCGGAGTCATTTGTATACAATTCACACCTGATGAAATTCCTTCTTCATCACAACAGTTAAAGTTGCAGGGGCCCTGCCCTCTTTTGTATCTGGTCACTCTAGTATAGTGCCTGCAACTTTAATTGCTGTGATGAAGAGGGGATTTCAGCAGGTACTAATTGCATACAAATGATGCTGGCTGACATTCCCTTTTCTCTGCAACTGTTAAAGTTACATGAGCCCTGTCCTCTTTTTCATATGGTCAGCCTAGACAGTACTGATCCAGGTTTTGGAAGAGCTTTGAGCAAGACATCTCAATGGACCTCTTCCCTCAGTGAGTCTACCTTTACACCACCATTGTTGCAAACTGCTATTGCTCCTCATCAGCCCTGTAGCCAGGGTGGGGCAAATGGATGTACCCCTCCAAGCTGTGCTTTGCCCCTGCTAGAATTTTTATTTTATTTTTTTGTGGGAAATTGTCTTTGTAACTTGTGACATGACAATGACAGCCTCCGTTTAAAGAATGATGGCTTGCTTTAAGAATAGGACCAATTTAAGAGTAGGACCATCTGAAATATTCAGTGAATAAGGCAGGTCTCTGGAAGAGCCCCCAAAAGTTCACTCATTGAAGTTTTTCCCTGACTGAGGATGGATTTTTCATGAGCGCAATTACTTAAATGATCCTGGGGGGAAAACAGCCTGCCCCTTGAGCAACATAACCTTGGCTGCCTCTACAAGATAGGTTTAAAGCTCTTTCAAGGCGCTTAAATTTTTTTACCTCTACAAGAACGGAGCACAAATCAGGCGTAGAGGCGTGTTATCTCTCCGATTATGCGCATTATCAAATGCGCGTTAAATCGCGAGTTTTATTTTGCTCCGGCCGTTAAAGCGCATTTTGACTATGTGAACATGCGCTTATGCGCATTAACTACTTGTAAAGCGCATTTTGGTCATCCGTTAATGCGCTTCGCCGCCTCTCGTGCAGAGGTATTAGGTGTAAATGCACTTCAGCGATTATGCACATAATCACCTAACCGGGCGCAAAAGCGAATCCTTGTAGAGGGGACCCTTGAAGAGTTAAATATTAGAACTTTGTATTATGAGCCAGAATAAGACTCCACCCCTTGGACTCTCCATTGCTCTGCTTTTCAGTTTCAGTTTCATTCCCTACCCAGCTGGCAATAAATAAGCATATTTGTTTGGCTGCAGTAAGAAGCAGTTATTTATTCTGCAGTTATTATGGTAAGTAGAGTGGGACTGGATGCTTATTGCCAAAGGGTCAATTAAAGAGATGATTTAAGGTGATCTGGGGGGAAAATCTATCCTAAGTTACCCTTTACTCTGGCAAAGCGTTCACTATACTCACAATCATAGTGGCTATTTTTTCTTCCTTTTCTTGAGGGCTGGATGGCAAGGGATGAAGGCAGACCTAGATGAACAGAAACAGGGCTGTGCACACTATAGTTAACTGGCTAGCTGCCCTGTAACTCAGGCATAATTTCTGATTTTCCCAATGTGCAGCATAGCATCAGGGTTTTGGGGCAGAAAAATCAACCCAGCAACCAGTAAAACAAAACTAAATAAATCCAATAGCTTTTCACAATTAGTTTCCTTTATATAACGATCAGTTTAAAGGTTTTCCCTTGATCGTCCAAGAAGAAGGAAAATCAGGAACAAGACTAGAAGGAGGGGCCCTCAAGGAGGAGTTAACAAACACCCCCTGAAGTATTTATTTTCTTTCTGCCTTTCCCTAAACTTCTAGCATAGATAAGTTTGTTTTTTTCGATGGAATCAAAAACATGAGATAACTGAGATAAGCTATTTTGTTTGTTTTACACCTTCTGGTACCTTTTGCTCACTGTATTCTAAACATCTTTTTTTATCTGAAACAAAAAAAATATGCCAGCCATTTAATTCCTGGTCCTCATATTACATAGCCAGTTATATAAATTAACACACACTCTGCATTGAGGAATGGGGGGGGGGGGGGGTTGGCTGGCACTATGCAACTCCCTGACCCCAAAAATGCCCCCCTAGAAATGTGACTGCCCCACCTAATGAGGAAGGCTGGCTAGGGTGTCAGCAGCAGCATCGTCTGCTCCTCCTTCTCACCACCGCTATTGCCTGGGCCAGAGCAAGAAGAACAGGCAGCAGCCCTGGGCACAGAAACCAAGAGCAAGGTGAGAGTTGCACATCAGCAGTAAGGCCACCATTACATGTTATGCAGTCTTGTTTTACTGATTGCATGTAAGCTGCTCTGGGAGACTTTTTAGCTGAGGAGCAAGATAAAAAAATACTTTAAACAAACAGAGCAGCTGTTGAAAGTGGCAGCCCCAAGTCAAATTCTCCCCTTCCCAACCTTCTGCTTTACACTTCGGCACACCGCCTATTTTGTTTCTCCTAAATACACCAGGGGCGGATTGACACTGCTGCTTTAAAGCGCTTTATAACAGAAGTGACAACTGTTTTGGAGTGTGTCCTGGGCCCCAATAGTTGTCACTGCTGTTTTAAAGCGCTTTAAAGCGGTTTATAACAGTACTGACAACTGTTGGGGCCCAGGACACACTCCAAAACAGTTGTCACCACTGTTATAAAGCGCTTTAAAGCACTTTAAAACAGCAGTGTAGATCCTTCCCAGCACAATGATGGGCAGGGAAATGCAGGCATGGCATATGACAATACAATGAAACAAGCGCCACTTCATCCAATGCCACCAGGAAAATATGAGATGACCTAGACCAGGTAAGAGGAGCCTATGCTATAGTTCCTCCTCACACTTATGTATCAGGATTAGTGGAAGCTAACCTCCGCCTCTCTTGTCACCTCCCAGAACTTCCCCAAAACTGATGCCCCAGGAGTTGTGGGCCCTGCTGAGTGGTGTGAACTCATAGCCATTTTATAACCTCTAACAACAGAAAGGCTGGATCCTGAAAACAGTTGTGATTTCAGGTCTTCAATTAAAAGGCAAAAGGCAAAGGGCATTGGGAAACACTTTTAAACTGGAAGGTGTGGTGGCTTTGGGTCTTTTGCAGTGTTTACAATTAATGAGTAGGATAAATAAAGGCCCATTTTGTCTGGGACCTGGACAAAATTAGAGCCAAAATTTGAAGATATCAACAGACTAACACAAACACAGCGGGGGGAAATAATACTCTTTCAAGGTCATAATCCAGTTGTGAATTAACATTAACAGCACATTTACCAGAAGGCTCACATGATGGCAAATCTAAGTTCCCATCAACACACATTCTGACTGAAGGAGAAATAATGGTATATCCTTTAGTGCAGACAAATTCCATTGAATGGCCATGTCGAATCAGTTCTGAACGTCTTTGCCCACCATGCAAAAGCAGGTTTCTGTCATCCAGCTGTTGTTTTATGATACTGCATGGGGCTGAAAGAAAAGGGGGTGGGGGAAATGGGCTATTTTCAGGATTTTTTTTATAAAAAAAGTCATTTATTCTGCTAGATCTGGCTTCAGGCTATTTGTATTACTGTAGGGTGTCTTGCATCACCACTCACTACAAATGACAGTCTCTGACAATCTGTAACAGCAGCTTGCACAATTCCACTGTGTATTCAGCATATTAGCTCCGTAGCTACATTACTTTAGAAATATAGCCTACTTACCAAAACACTTTGGTGGAGGCGTCCATCCTTCTTCTTTGCACGTTGTCCAATCAGACCCTTCCAGGTCATAGCCAGGGTGGCATTTGTATTGTACTCTGTCGCTTATCAAATATTCGTCTTTTTTATTCTTTGCAATACCTCCAAAATCTATTTCTGGTTCCTCACACACTGAAATTATATTTAGCGTTACAATAGTTAATATTTATTTATTGACTTCCCTTTCAAAGCAGCACAACAAGTAAGGAAAGCTATACGTTCCTCAAGTTAAATGCAAGTCAGTGGCTGTTTTCATGCTAGCCCCTTTCTCTGGAATTGCCATACCCTGTCCATTCACTTGTTCAGGAATATCCAGAGGATGTAATTGTTAGCCCATTGCATCCTAGTCTTTTTGGTATTACCCTCTCTTGCTTTCTCAGAATTGATTTGTGGCATTTTTGGTATCAAAACACAAGTGCTGTGACAGCCTTTGCTGTGGACAGGAAATGTGCTATTTAGGCCTTTGAGTTATCCTTTGTCTTTAATTAAACACTTCCTGTTTGCAGGTTCAGCCATTTTATTGCTTCCTGATGAGAATGGGCAGGGGATCGATATATACTAAGAGCTACCTCATTTTCAGACTGCCTATCCCTACAGAAGAGGGAGGTATCCCCAAGCTTTGCAGAATTATGCATTTATTTATATATATATTTGTTTGGGGGAGGGGAACAGCCCAATAAGGACAGAGCATACTCAGTGGGCATGGAATGTTTTGGGGAGCATGGGAAAGTGCTAGTATGTAACTGTCCCATTTAAGGCCATGAGTTCTGATAATGATCTGAGATGTAGCATGGATTAGGTATCAGAGCTTGAGCAGGTATCAGGTTGGGTCTCTCAGTAAGCAAGGCAGAAGGGGATCAGCACTACAGCAAGTCCCAAGTGGGTCTGGAAGCCAAACAGGACTGTCTGTATGTTGTTCCAACAGAGCAAAACTAAGGCTTAAATAGGAAATTACCAGCCTTTAGACTGGTTTGCCCCGCCTCTACCATTACTGAGCCTTTGACCCTTCAAGAGGTCTGGCCTGTTTTAGCAGCCTCAAGCTGTGGCAATGTGGGGATGGTTGTGGCTTGCTAGTGTCTTCATGGCGCATGTCCTTGAAGTCTGAGGACAGAAGTGGTGCCTCCTCTGAACACAGGGGAGTTGTCCCCTAGGGTTCTTCTGGAGAACTGGGTCCTGGGGAGATGCCTTTCCATTGGTTAGTCTTCTTTTACCAGAGTTTCTTCTAAGGACAAGAGGTCAAAATAATGGCTTGGGGTACTGTTCCATGATGGGAGTGGAATGACTGAAAACCTCAACTGGAGTACTCTAGTTTTATTACAGGTCTCACTTGTTAGTAATGAATAGCCCATTAAACCCCAGCCTTTCTTAATTGCCCCATCAGTTTCTGTTCCCATAGGGTCGGTGAGTCTGGTGTTACTTGTTTCCTCCTGTCATTCTTTTTTTTCTGTCATTATTCCGCCATTCAAATTAAAAGAAGAAAGAGAAAAGGTTAATGATTTAATCCTTTTAAACCACTGTGCACTGATCAGGAAGCAATAAAGCAGGCTGAACATACAAGGAGAAAGATTTGAACATTGCCAGGGACCTTTGCTAAATGGGGCTTGGTTGTGAATACAGATTTTAGGTGGATTTTAGCCATGGGGAATAGCACTGCTGGATAATACAGCATTTTTCAGCCTTTCCCAATCTGATGCCCTCTAGATGTTTTGGACTTTGACTTACAGCAACTCCAGCCAACATGGCCAATTGTCAGGAATCCTTGGAGTTGTCATCCAAAACTTCTGGGAGGCACCGGATCATCCACAACATCTGGGAGGCACCGGGTTGTGGAAGGCTAGTATCTATGAACTACCTCCAGTTCAATTCTACTTCCCACTAATTCTGGAACATCAAAGCTGTAGCAGTGCTTCAAAAGCTCTTGTGTGGTAGCAACCACATATATCCTGTTTCCAAGCCTATTTTTCTTTAGAATTTTATTAGCTGTATCAATATTTGACAACAAATCATGTTAAAATGCTTCAATATTTCATTTATTTAGATGGATGGAGCTGAACTGCTATGGACTGGGTTGGATAAAATGCAAGTAAATTGTTTACTGTTTGTATTTGATGACGTTTTAATTTTAAGACTGTTGTTGCTACCACCGCTAGGGTGGTCAGGAGGACAGGGCTCCTTCTGCACCTTTCATAGCTGTGCAGGAAAGGGAATATCAGCAGGCATGGATAACCATTTTATAACAGCAACATGCAGTAACGTATAGGAAATCTGTGATGTTCTACTGTTTGTAGTTGTAAATATATTGCAAAGTTTATTGTTTGTGGCATGCATTTGTTTATATCTTTAAAAGGAAGTAAGAATAATAACAGGTAAAGTAAATAACTTGGCTGAAATGTACTTACTGTTTGTAGTTAAAGGTCTAGGTAAGTATGGAGTGCCTGGATTGGCTAGCTGTTTAGAGTGCCTGGATTGGTTGGTTGTGTAAGAGTGGGAGGAGCTAGAGAGTGAGTGGAGTGTATATATATATATGTGTCTGACAGAGAGAGCTAACAGGTTGATTGGGGGGAGATTTGAGGGGGATTTTTGAGAGAGATGTTGAAAGGGATTTGAGAGAATTGAGAATATTGAAAGAGAGTCTGAAGCAGGATTATTAGATGAGAAGAGTGTTTGATTGAGAGATTAAGATAAGATTTTAGAGCATAGTTTAAATAAGGAACAGTTTGTATAAGAGTATAAGAGTTCTGACAAGCACTAAGCATTGAAACCTTGTAACCGATACGCAATTGAACTGAAGTACCCATTAAGCTTGTTGACCTGCAATTTCTTATTAATAAATTCTTGTTAACTCCATCTCCTGGTGTGGTCTGTAGGTGTACCTGAGAAGTTACTGGTGGCAGCGGAACGAAGTTATCTAGAGGCCAGGTTGCTGGGCTGTGGTGCTGTGGGACCTAAATAGTAAAGGTGAGACAGGCAGCAGTAGCAAGTGGTTGAGGATAACCCCACAAAATCCAACTTCTGTGTGTGTGTGTGTGTGTGTATATATATATATATATAATCAGCAATGATATACAAAAATGATATAAAGGAACATTTCAGTACATGCAATATAACTTGTCATAAGCCCAACATCCTTCTTTAAGCAACGTAATAAAAAATCTTACAAAGCGGTCATATTGTAAGTGGAATAATTCATGATGATCAGAACTCTACAGCTTCTATAACAAATAGAGCTGCTATTTTCCCTGCATAAATTGCTTGTCTGTCATCTTTATAACTTACCATTTTGGGAAGTACAGCACATCCATAGAAGAAATGGAACAATACAGACCAGCCACCTCTTCATTGTGCTTCAGGCGGCTTAACAGTTGTTTTGTAGAACAAAGCCTCCACTTTCAGTTCTTAATTTTTCCCAAGGATTGACATTGTAAAGATCTTTTGTTGCCCCAATTATTTGTCCTGACCCTATGCCTATGTTTGGATTAGCATCTAGGAAGAGAATGCATTATTAGATTTAGAGATTTCAACTGTTAAACCCAATTGCTGTCAATTTTGTACTGCAATTCTGGTAGTACGAATTTAAAGCAAATTCCAGTTTTTCAAACAGAACCTCTGAATCATTAAATTCTGTGTGAAACATTTCTCAAAGTGGTTTAAGAAAAAGGGTCAGTTCATGATGGCAGGAACGGAAAATAGGCTTTGCATGTTCTGCATGATCAGGACCCATCTTAGTAAGGCTGTTTGTTGCTCAGTGGTAAAGCACATGCTTTGCAAAACGCCCCAGGTTCAATCCCTGACATTTCCAGACAGGGCTGGGAAAGGCTGGCATCTGAAAACCTTGGAGAACTGCTGACAGTCTGTGTAGACAAGACATTTCCTATGTGACACCCTCCAGATTTTTTTACTTCTAACTCCCATCAGCTCCAGTGTAGCAGAATATACATTGTAGTGGGTAGAATTGATAAGAATTTATTGTATCTTGTAGGTGTATGTATGCATTGTGAGGTGGCTATGAGTAATACAACTCGTTCTTGATTTTAAAGGAAGCAAAATCTGAGTGTAGCCATATGAGAATGGTAGTATGACCAGTTCCGAAACTAAAGCTGAGTTCATTGGTATCATAAAGGTTATAAAAGGCCAAGCTTAATGCAGCTCCACTAGTAGAGGCGTTCAGAGCACCGTCTGGTCCAGTTTTATTGGGTGAGTTTCAGTTACTGAGGCCTGAGGATGTGGACAAGGTGCTTGGCTAAGTCCGGTCGACCACTTGTGTGCTTGAACCTTGCCCGTCGTGGCTAATTACATCAAATAAGGATGGGACCGCCAGCTGGGTCCAGGAGGTTGTAAATGCCTCCTTGAGAGAGGGAGTGGTGCCGGCCTCGTTAAAAGAGGCGGTAATCAGACCACTCCTGAAAAAGCCTAACTTGGACCTGGAAGATGTGAACAACTATAGGCCAGTGGCGAACATTCCTTTCCTGGGTAAGGTGCTTGAGCGGGTGGTTGCAGGACAACTCCAGACACTCTTGAATGAAATGGATTATCTAGATCCATTTCAATCGTGTTTCAGGCCTGGTTTTGGAACAGAAACTGCCTTGATCGCCCTGTGGGATGACCTTTGCCGGGAGAGGGACAGGGGGAGTGCGACCCTGTTGGTTCTCTTGGACCTCTCAGCGGCTTTCGATACCATCGACCATGGTATCCTTCTGGATAGGTTGTCTGGGCTGGGAGTTGGAGGCACTGCGCTGCAGTGGTTCCGCTCCTACTTGGATGGCCGTTTTCAGAAGGTGGTGCTGGGGGATTATTGCTCTGTGCCATGGCATTTAAGCCATGGGGTTCCACAGGGCTCTATTTTATCCCCTATGCTATTTAACATATACATGAAGCCGCTGGGAGAGGTTATCCGGAGATATGGGCTGAGATGTCACCAATATGCGGATGACACCCAGCTCTACCTCTCCTTTTCAACAAACCCAGGTGAGGCAGTGGCTGTTCTGAATCAGTGCCTTGGCACGGTAATGGACTGGATGAGGGCTAACAAACTGAGACTCAATCCAGACAAGACGGAGGTACTGTTAGCGGGTGGTTCATCTGTCCGGCGAGGTGATGTTCACCCTGTTCTGGAGGGGGTTGCACTCCCCCTAAAGGATCGGGTCCGTAGTTTGGGGGTGCTCTTGGATCCAGAATTGTCACTTGAGGCACAGGTGAACTCGGTGGCAAAGAGCACCTTTTACCAGCTTAGGCTGATATACCAACTGCGCCCTTATCTGGACAGAGATAACCTAGCTACAGTTATCCATGCTCTCATAACCTCTCGTTTGGATTATTGCAGTGCGTTATACGTGGGGCTGCCTTTGAAAATGGTCCGGAAACTTCAGCTGGTACAAAACAGGGCAGCCAGATTGTTAACGGGGACTGGCCAACGAGACCATATTACGCCAGTCCTTTTCCAACTTCACTGGCTGCCGATCCAGGTCCGGGCCCAATTCAAAGTGCTGGTACTAACATTTAAAGCCCTAAACGGCTTGGGGCCAGGATATCTAAAGGAACGCCTCCTCCTATATGTACCTGCCCAGACCCTAAGATCATCTACAGGGGTCCTTCTCCGTGAGCCCCTGCCAAAGGAAGTGAGGCAGGTGGCCACTAGGAGGAGGGCTTTCTCCGCTGTGGCACCCCGGCTGTGGAATGAGCTCCCCAGAGAGGTTCGCCTGGCGCCTACTTTGTACTCTTTTCGTCGCCAGGTGAAGACCTTTTTATTCTCCCAGTATTTTAACAGTTAAATTAACTCAATTAAATTTGTATTTTAATCTGTATTAATTCCTGCTGCTGGTTTTATTCTGGTTTTATTCTGGTTGTGTTTTTAGATTGTATGTTATTTGTTGTTTTTGGATTGTGGCTTGTTTTATATTTTTAAAATGATTTTATGGTTTTAATTTTTGTGAACCGCCCAGAGAGCTTCGGCTATAGGGCGGTATAAAAATGCAATAAATAAAATAAATAAATAAATAAGGTTTCATCAGTTTGGGGAGAGATCCTGGGAGAACTAGAAACCTGCCATAAGTGTTTAGTCTGGCTTCGTCCACCATGCCTTCCATTTAGGTAAATATGAACCTTTGATATTGACTTTTAGTTAGAGAGGAACCTAGGTTTTATATATCAACAATATGCTTGCTACTATTCTTGGTGTACTTTTAGCTATTATAACTTGTGTGTATTTATGAATGTTTGTGATCTGCCTCATTTTGTTATTCTTTTAGATTGATTGAGCAATAAAAATGTATTTGTCACCAGCAAGCGTGAATGATGGCTAGGAAAGCTGTGAGTTGTAGTCCAAAACATCTGGAGAGCCCCAGGTTGGGGAAGGCTGGTGTAGACAATACTGAGCTAGGTGGACCAATGGTCTGACTTGATATAAGGCAGTTCATATGTTCATAACTCACTCCCCTCAGCCTGGCACAATCCTGGATGATATTGGTTAGACTAGATTCTCCAGTTTTAGCACAGATCCTATTGAAGAGTAAATACTGTTTGAACACACACACACACACACACACACACACCCTGGAACTGATATGGTCAAGGCGGCATTCTGTAGTTTAACACTGAGATCTTGACTTTTCCAGACTCATTAGGCTACATTTGCTTTTACATGAAATTAAAAGAGACAGAACATAATGATCACACATCTTTAAGATCTCATTTACCTTGGCCCTATGATTGATTGATTGATTGATTGATTGATTGATTAAAACATTTGTATCCCGCCCTGCCAGTGTGTTGTAGTGGCTAAAGTGTTGGACTGGGAGTTGGGTTCTAGTCCCCACTCGGCCATGGAAACCCACTGGGTGACTTTGGGCCAGTCACAGACTCTCAGCCCAACTTACATCACAGGGTGGTGGTTGTTGTTGTTGTGAGGATTAAATGGAGAGGAGGAGGATTACGTACTCTACCTTGGAGGAAAAAAAGGTGGGATATAAATATATCACTGGGATCTCAGGGCAGCATACAGATAAAATCAGAACAATGTAAACATAAATAATATACACAGCTAAAAATGCATTAAATCGTTAACAAATTAAAACCAGTAGAAAAAAATATTAAACCAATAAAAACAATTGGAGAGTCCAAGGATTGGAGATGCCAAGGGTCCCCCTATACATCCAAAACATGGCCTGTACCATTGAGCTATGGCTCTTCCCAACAATAAACAAACACAAAGACTGCAGATAGCACATCAAGAGTCAGTCTAAATTCAAGGGTTGTCAAGGGATCACAGCAAAGGGGTGGGGCTTTCTGGATTAGATGAGTAATGGTGCAGGACAATGACAGTGTCAGCATTAGTGACAAGATCCAATGTCAAGGGTAGGCATATCTGGGCAACTGCCAAGGGCCCACATCCCAGCAGGGACCCACTCAAAAGAACCATGTGGAATTTCTCCTTCTGACCATTACAACCTGATTGTACACCTTCCTCTCTCTCTGGCTGAGACAATGGTGATGGTGAGTAGGGGAGCAGAAGATGTCATCATCTCTGCCTGTTAAGCAAACAAGTGATAGCAATAATGACAAAGCAGATGAGGCCCACTGAGTGTGTCTTACCCAAGGGCCCTCAAAAACCTGGAGCTAGCACTGTCGATGACTCATTCTCAAGGCTGAAGCAAGTAACCCTTTTGCTTGGGCAAATGATCTCATTATGATCTCCACAGCAAAAACAGCTCCTTCAGAGGTAGCATGTTTGTTTACATACTACCCTATGAAATAGGAGAGCAAAGTAATGCCAACTTCAAAGCTGAGAAATCTGAGAGCCACCCACCAGTGAAGAATTCCCATGGTTCTCCAAACATGAATAAGCTGAAAATGTCCCTGGGAAAAATCCAAGGAGCAGGTGGTAAAAGAGTAATAGGAGTACAACATTCTGAAAGAAGATGGAGCACTCTTTGGTCATGTCATTATGATGGCACAGAAGCAGAACATTCAGTTGGCAAAGGCATGCTTCCATCCTCTGGGGTCTTTGCTTTATCACAGAAAATTGGTTGGGGTATGATTTTTTTTTCCTTACTGGCTACGTAGTCCTCTGCTTCTGCCTTCATATTTTGTGAATTTGGCAGAAGCAGTGAGAGCTACAAGATTTGGAGGTGCTTCCAGACAATACTCTTTGTGCTACCAGTCAAAAGACATTGGGAAGCTATTGTATCTTTCCCCCCTTAATGGATTTCCGATAGTAAGAAAACATATGGAAGCGGTGGAAAAACACAGGGATACAATTGGAAAAAGATGACATCTGGACCCTCTGTAAAATTCAATGGATGAGGCAAGGTGATAGCATAATAAAAGCCTCCTCTGGAGGGACCCATAATCTTTTCAAGCTCCTACTGTAGTCTTACACCTACCTCATCATTACAACCTTTGCCTAAAACAACAATCAAATATTTTGTTATGTTAAAGGAGATAGTCAAACAGACTGCTATTCACACTCTTCTAAAGACTTCACCCTCCCTTCCACCAGGTTGCTAAGCAACAGCTTGAGGGAGTAACTGTCAATAGGCCTGATGGAGACAGACCAGAGACTAGCAAAGGACATTTCATTGTGTGCCTGGTGTGGTGTGTATACATGATACTGAAGAGAAATGGTTTGTCAGAGAAAGTGGACAAATGAGCCCTGGATTCCTGAGTCCTGAGGCAGTCTGAACAAGAGAGGCATTGAAAGACAAACCTGCAAATCCAAGGCACATAGAACAGAACTAGGCATTAGGAGAAGGAACAGCCATCTATTCTCCCTAATTCCTAGTACTTTCTGCAAGAGATTAGCTTTGTGTTGTGTCCTGGGAGACTATAGAGATACTAATATAATGTTGGCAGTATTGTTTTGTTCAATGAGCCAGGAATCATCTAAAGTTTAGATTCTAAACCTTGCTTCATTTCTCAACGCTACAATCCGTTACAAATAAACTATATGTAATTTTGAGTTGTCAGCAAAGTATGTCCTTGTGTGCACTTCCATGTCCAGAGGAAGAAACCTCCACAGAGCTTTAAGCCTTAAAGGTTTAAGGGAAAGAGGAAAATCCAAGACGTCCAACTTAGGTAGACATCTTGAATTTCAGGCATATAGCAGTTAATGATGTCACGGCAATGTATATGTTTCTGACACAATCCATACGTACATAAATACATAATTCAGGTTTTGATGGATCTATCTTGTTTAGTGCTGAACGAAAAACATTCACCTGTACAAGACATATTATTTATGCAGAATAAGGGATGTCATTTCATAATTTCAAGATACATGAACAATGTATTCTCTTTGATTTCAGAAAGCATTATAGCCTGTTCTGTATGGATAGGGCCTGCCCTCTATGTTGTCATGCATGCCATTCACTCACCCCCACCTCACTGTCCTGCAGTTCAGACTTAGCTATACTGAGCAGCAATATCTGAACAGAACTTGTGTTTGCTTGAATGTGTGGAGATATTGGGGGATCAGGGACACATAGAAACAATTCTTCCTGAGCCCCAGTTTCTCCAAGGAACCACTTCCACCAACATCAGAGACCTGCTCCTCAACATTCACCCATGCATGGGGCCCAGAAAGGACCCAAGTGATTAGGCCCTGATGGCTGTCCCTTTATTAAGGATCTCCACTCCTCAGCCATGTGGAGTGAAGACTAGGAAGGCTAGTCAAGACCTGGAAGGATATAAGGTATGAGTCCATAACCTTTTTGGCCCTGAGGGCCCCGTGCAATATTGATTCAGGGCTGGAGGCTGCATATGCAGACAGGCCTGCATTTACAAGCACACATATACTCCTCCCCTCTCTCTCGCACACACATACACTGTCCCTCAAAACCCAGAAGGACACCCTCTGAGTGTTAGTTTCTGGAGTGTCTTCCTGGAAGCAGGCCGTCTCAGTGTTTATTCCTAGAGCATCCTCTGGGAGGCAGGCCCTCTGAGTGCTGATGCCTAGAGTGTCTTCAACAGTGGTGGCAGCAAATTGGGTGGTAATTCGGGCTGTGGGAGCCATTGGACCCATAAATAACACCTGAGGGAGGGTGCATGTGGCCTGCAGGTATTGACCTCTTGATATAAGGCAGCAGCTAAAGTTGCATTGGTTAGAACAAATTGCCTGCCCATGGTCCTGCAAGCCTAGTCTGTAGCTGTCCTTTGTGCTTCTTCAGAACTCCAGACTTGTATTGCTCAGCAAGTGAAGGTCTGTATGGAAACTGGGCTCATAGGGACATTGGGGAGAGGAATTAAGCGCCTCCCCACATTGCCCTTACACACTTTAACCTTAAATGCAAGCAGGCGAATTTCTGATTAGGGCCATGGTTACCATTATGAGTACGATATATGGTAGCCATATATTATTTGGCTATATGGTGACATAAAGGACACTTATTTTATTCATTTGTATTTTATTTTGAGGTGTTTCCATATTCATAAATTTGACATTTCATCACATGAAAAATGGGATGAGAATGGGAACAGGAACCAGAGGGGAGGATAGGTGCCAGATGCAGAGACTTGAGGAGGGTGGGGAGGTAGAACAGACAGGACATTACAGAAAGTATGCCTATTTAAAAAGCTGGGACAAAGCTTCACTCAGTATTCCAAGAGAGGCTGAGTGCTGGGGAAAGGGATAGCAGTACAGAAAAACTGAGCGGAAAGAGCTCAAAATCCAGGTGGCAGAACAAACCAGTGAGCTCATCTTGAAGGAACAACTGGTGATTGGTGCCCACAATTGTGGGAATAAAGGTCCAAGCAAAACAAGTATCTCAGAAAAACGTTTAGGTTCCATACAGGGAAGGGCAAGTCTTGTGGAAAGACGAAGACATTTTTGGAGCTTGGAAAATAGTAATTCAGGAGCCAAAGATGCAAAAATGGTATTGACAAATGCTGAATTTCATATATTGATTTAAACAAACCATCTGCAATCTTGTCTTCAGGGTTGTAGTAAATACATTTCAGTTGCCTTGATCTTCACATGTCAGTTAAGCGTATCTGTTAGAAAGTGAATTTCATTCAAGTTCCAGCAGCTGGCGGGGGGTGGGGGGACATGACTAAAATTGCAATACAGCCTATCAAACAATGTGTGGTTCTACAAATTCTTATAATAAGCAAGTAGCTTATGGGAAGAAATGAAAGTGTTCTATATGCATACACAGAAAGCTTTTCTAGAAACTCAGAGCAATGTCACTATGTAAAAACATTACAAAGCTTATTATTATAATTATTATTGTTGTTGTTGTTGTTATTATTACATAAACAAGCAATGTAAGTCAACTAATCATCAACAACAACAATAATATTAGGGAGAGAAGGCGGGTGGGATGTTTCTTAGTATAGGAACAGAAAGTAGACAGAGGCAGGCAGGCACTAAAATACTGCATTCGCAAGGGCAATTGAGTCCTTTTGCATGTCTCACACACTTAAGGCCTGGGCAGATGATTTAATGTCAGGAACAAGCTAAATGACGTTAAATGTGTCTTTCATCTAACATGCTTTGGAAATGCAAATTTAATCAGCTAGAGTGTGGCTGATAATTAATGGAATCAGAGCAGGAAATAAGGGGGAAATACCTCTTCTGAGATTGGTATTTGTTTTGCATGTAAATCCTTTTTAAAATGAGGATTGGATTATCGTAATCTCAAAGGAGTACAAAGTTCTGTCTGTGCCAGACTCAAACAGGCTTATCTGCCTGTGGAATTGTGACTTTAAGATCTTTTCAGCCATTTGGGCCAACAGATTTTGAATCAAAATAATATATACTGAATGCAAATATTTTAAGAATTGGGCAGAAATTGTCAGATGATGTTCTGGAAATATGGAACATAGTACTCCTCACTAACAAACAAGAATTCCTATTTTAAAATGTTAATATAAAACAACATTTGACAAGAGGAAAACCACTTATTAAATGACTTTAAATGCTTAGTACAAATGTAGAACACTTAGGGCAGAATCCAAAGGGTTGCTTACGCTCCTGCTGATTCCCCTTGCACCCCACCAAATCCATTGTGCAAGCAGCCCCCACCGCTTGTGTAATGATGAATTTGTGGTTCCAGGGCAGCCCAAAATGATCAGAAATGCACATTTTTGGGAAAAGGCAGGTTGGCAGTGCTCGCATAAGGGAGCTCCTCCAACATGCCTCCTTCCTGAAATGAGTATTTCTGCTCATTCAGGGGCTTCCTGTAGGAAGTGCTAGATCTCTGCTGCATAAATGGTGGTCCCACTTGAGCAACGGAATTGGTGGGACCCACTATTTGCAGAAAGTAATCGGCGGGGTTGTAAGCACCCCATTGGATTCTGCCCTTTGAGTTAAGAGGATACTTCATAAAGTGGATTGGAGTATTTTATAATTCCACTACAGGCAGGATTAGGATAGACAATAATTTATTAGAGCTAAGTTTTTCTACAAAAGCAAGGGTGCCCTTTATCACACATCTTGTTTATTTCAGCAACAGAACCCTTGGAGATCGCCATTAAGCAATAGGGAAACAATGAAAACGTTTAAAGCCTGAAAGAAAATAATTGGAAATCTCTCTTCATGCAGATGATATAGTCCAACAAACCCATCTATCTCTATAAGCAAGATCAGATTAGATCAGAGTGAAAAATAGAGTGAAGCGATACATAAAATGAAGTCTGAAATACTGGGATTTGTTCCAAATGCTCTGAGGCAAAACAGAGTGAGGGAATCTCAGAGCAATAAAATCCTGCTAAAAAGCATGCAGAAAGCTATAATTTGCCAGACCTCCTATACAAGCAAGAAATTTAAAGAGGTTGGAGGTATCAGATCCCCACTTGAGCGAGCACCAGAAATACTATTACTACTACTACTTATTGTTAGTATTATTATTATCAAGATCATCATTATAATTTAATAATAATAATAAATAATAATAATAATAATATATGTGGTATGAATTATCTGCAGCTGAATTAGGAAATACTTACTTCCTTATATACATCTTGGATATATCCATGGTCCCTTTACACATTGTTTTCTAAAAGGTGATGACAATGGATGCCTGTGATATCCCGCTTTACATTCAAACTCCATCCAGTAATCAGATGCTCTCAGGGATGTTGATTTCGTTATTGACTTCAGTCTTATATTGTTAGGCTCCATGTCAGGTTCATTTGCTCTACAGGTTTCTGAAGAAAAGCACAAATAATTCACCAATCGTAGATGAACCTGATGCTGGATAAATTCATTTTCAATGGTTATGGGCTTGGTGGCAAGGAACAGAACCCACAATAAGGCGATGCAATTCACAGTGGCAATTCATCCAGAGCAAAGAGCAAATTTAATCTCTGCTCATTGGTGTCACCAACTGTACCCATGTATTTACTTTCTCTTGTATAAGAGCAAATGATTGCCATTCAACAGGGAAGAATAAATCCCTGCCCTTAGTGACATTGTGCACTGAGGGCAAATCCTGACACCTGGTAGCCTAATCTCACTGACAAGAGTACTGCAAAAAAAAAAAAAAGGTGGCATGTTTATCCCACACACTTTCAGAACAAGAGTAGTCCAGAATAGAGATTGTACACTTACGAACACATCTGGGCACGCCTCTCCAATGACCATTTAAACACTTTGCAAGTGGGGTGCCTTCCATTTCAAACACTCTGTAGCACTGATATATCACAGATGCCCCTGATGGGAATTCTTGCCTTGAGCCGGCGATGAGCATTGCATTATCAATAGCAGGAGGAGGACCACAATTTCCTGGGATCTCTACAATGGAAATATTGAATGAGATGATGTATCGCAGAAGGCCCACTAGCAGCAAATGCCAGGTTGAAGATACCTATGGCACTGCACACCAGAAAAATGAAAGAACTGTAATGGGGAAATCATCTTGATTCTGAAAATGAAACCAAATGATGAAGGGCTTTTTCCTATTAACTTATTGGATTGTATGGTAGGCACATAATCAGTTAGTGTCCCACCAGCCCTCTCTTCCCAAACCCCTATCTTGTTATGAATCCTGCATTAAGTAATAACACATTTCTCAGGAAAAAGACCATTGCTCCTTAGTAGAGCATGTCAAAGGTCCCAGGTTCCATCTTCAGTATCTCCAATTAGCAGAATCGCGGGTAGCAGGGCTAGGAAAGACCTCTGCTTGATGATGCAAATAAATACAATGCAGGGCATTTGAATAGGGTTCCTGCTATTTTATTTTATTTTACTTTACCAAAAATTGGATACCAGCTTTGTGGGGTGGGGGTGGGGTGGGGTGGGGTGGGATTCAGACTGACATTGTAGTTCTGGAGGGTTTAAAATAAATAGAAAAACATGATTGCAATCGCAGGACGAATAAAGAGACGAGACAACTGCTTGGAATTTAAACATGGGCCACATTTTATTCAACAAGATCTGCAGACAGGGTAACACCTAAGCAGGCATCTACATCATGGCTTCATCCAGAGCCATCCCTGGGTCGGGTGAGCCATTCTATCCCATGTGGTGGCGCTTGCCATCTCGCCACCCCATGGGCTCTCCCTTTGGGTAGGGAGACCTCCCTGCATCACCACCCTCGTGCCACACGGCTCCGAGCAGGTGAGACAGGTTAGCCTCAGAGGTAAGCCTTAACCTCCCAGCTGGTGCCACACGGCTCCCAACCTTGGGCTTCAGACTCTACCCCTCACCAAAACGGTGCCTGAGAATGCTCACCGATATCCCTCCCCCTCTAGATGCCCACGCCTAACCGCCAGTGTCATGTGACCAATTAATAGATTAGCCTATTTATTACACCCTGCTTGCCTCACAGTATGGAGTAGGCGAAAAAACACGCAGCCTAAATCGGAATGTGTGCCAAAAATTCCTACTCGGCCTCCAAAGGGACGACCAGACGTGCCCATACTGCCAACAAGGGAGGGCGGGAGGGAGCCGCGATCCGAAGAGGAGGCCTCTGGGCCTGTAGCTCACCTTTATAGCTGCAGCCCCCATCCCCCTTTGTGGCACCATATGGAGCAGCCAACAGGCTGCCTCCACGCCTCGTCTCTTTGCCCGTGCCCGCAAACGCCACCCCCCCGCGCCCAGGCTTCGCCGGGCGCGGGCAGAGGCAACTCTGTTCAGATGTGAACCATTCCTAACCATGGTGGCTACATAACCACAGTTTAAACGTGCTCACTAACCATTTGCTGCAAAAGAGTTAGCAGCCAGACCACAGCTTAGTGTGTTATCTGAACAGGCCTGATGTGACAACCTGAGTTTGAGACTGTAGATCATACAATCTAAATACATAGTTCTTTGCTTACACAAGCCAGATGATGTCCAGAATGTATCTAAAGTATAAGGATTTGCGCCCTAACAGAATTTCATGCATGATTTTTGTGTTTTAGGGTGCTGCAGTTCAGCATCTTACCTGGATCAGTCAGTAGGTTCCTCAGGTCATGATAACTAACTTGTGCCTGCTGGCCTACTTGGACTGAAAGAGAAAGATGGAGAATGTGAAAAAGAGGGTAGAAAGCTGCAGTGTTACCTACTGGGGGGGACCAGGTTAATTTCACAGAAACGTCAGTAGTAATGTATTCACTTCTGCACTGGTAAGCCCTGGGAGTTGAACAACTGCATCACCTTCTCTTTGTCCTATGGAAAGTTAAAGTAATGGCTAGCTCATATCCTCATCCACTGAAAAAGGGAGTATGGTACACTTTTCAATGACAAATTAGCCTACTGTTTCTGAGGAGGGAGAGGAATGTAATCATATTCTATTCCAGAACCATCAAGAAAGAATTCAAAGCATCATAACAAAGCCTAGATCATATTTCAGTAGTTGCTTTTCCATTCTGTTAGAGCATAAACTTTTTCAATCAGTAACTCTGTCTTATTAATGCCTAAGATTTTAAAAATAGATTAGCTTATCATTTATTAACTTTTTAAAAAAGAACTATGCCAATTAATGTCTTCACCAAGAAAAAAAAATGCTAGGTCCATATGTTTCAGATCAGGTTTTGAGCTCACAACATTTTGGGGGTTGAGGTTTCAAAAATGAGAACAAACAACACATCCTTAAAATTAGGGAGAGTGGAACAACCAGGTTCCACTCCAAAACAGTTTGACACAGTGACACTGTCTGGGGCCATAGGATTGCTCCCACCATCTGGATCCAAGCCAATATTCTTTAAGCACACTTTCTATGAAGTTGCTCATTTATTTATTGCTATGGCTGTTTTTGAGCCATTGCTGCTGAACTCTTATTTTATTTATATTTTTGTTTTTAGATTTAGTTTAGATTTTTTTTTTAATGCTGTAAGGGGGTTGATTTAGGGTGGAAGTTTTTTTTAAAAAAAAACAACGTGTGGTAGAGTATATAAAATAAACTCTGTTCCATCCCTACTGAATGGAAGAGGGAACATTGCAAGGCAGGAACACAGGAGGCGCTTCCTCCTTCAGCAAGTGCTTGCGCCTGACTCATGGCCAGCCATTGCTCAGTCAGCAGTACAATTTCTTGCCTGCCACTCTTGAGGGATACTTTTGACCATGACCAAAGTCGTGGTTTGAGCTCTAGGAGTTTGTTGTGGTCCTGGCTTTGCCACTGCACCATCACCTTGGATTTGAACACAAAAGGGGTAGGGAGGATCACTAAATGGAATCCCTGTGTGCACCAGGTGAGAAGATGCCAACCTTGCCAGCCAGTTGGCATCTGGTGATCTAGAGAATGCAAGTCTTCAACTGGGAAAAGATGACAAAGTAATGGGTGAGTGAAAGCAAGCAATTCTAAGAATAGTAATAGACTGAAAGACATCAAAAGGGGAGAATAAAAACATTTGTCAGTGTATTCACAATCTTTATATACTGCTGAAGAGAGGCCGGGTAATCTTTAAGCATCTTAATAACAATTGGCCAGTGGACACTGTCTGTAACATAAATCTTAAAGCAGGGGTTGCTCATGAAGCTCTCCAGTCCCTGCCCCTTTCAAAACTTTATTTTTACTAAAACTTGAAAAACGTAAGGATGCCAGGTTCTCCTTTCCGTTCCTGAACCTGCCACTGATCAGCTGTTTGGGGGTCAGGAAGAGAAGGAAAAAATTGTTTCCTGGCTCTGTTCTATCTTTTTCCATCCTCAGACCTTTCCCCTTCATACCCCTTTCTAAACAACAACTGAAGACAACACTTATGCCCTAAGAGAAAGGCTTTTTTCTTGCACTAATAATTTTAATCAATTTTTATTATACGTGTTAACAAAATAAAACAAAACACAAAATGGAAGTGTACTACATACTTCAAAGGTCTCGGTTTCAAATATTACAATGTTCTAAATGAAAAAATACACCATTTTGGAAAGTACACTTGAATAACTTACCTTGCTGGAAAGTAGATGCCCATAGAAGGCACAGAATGATATGTCCGAACCAGCCCATGTCAGTATTCCAGGCTGTTGTCAATGTTCCTGCACTGTGCAGTTTGGGCTTTCAACCAATGACTCTAGGGACTGTCCTTGCAAAGTCTTTTACCTTCTCCTGTTCCAGCAAATTAATTATTTACTCCTAGCCGTACCGCAAAGTCCACCATGGTCCTTTCGTTGCTGCAAACAAAATGGATTATAAGGTAGTTCTATGAGAAAATAGCCTAGACACTAAACCTTAACAAAGATTCTCCAAACATTCGTGTGAATAAGGGGTGGAGAGGCATGTTCCTGAATAAATCAATTATGGAACTAGATTGACATCAGATTTTTAGCACCTAACACCATGCACTATACCAATGTGCCCAATCATCCACTTCTTTGGTACAAAACAGATTAAGGATGGGGGGGAATCAGGGGTGGGTCTGCTTCCTGCATACTACTTCATTCTAAATCACGTCTCCTTTAGAAGTTATTTATTTTATTACATTTGTATCCTGCCTTTTCCCCTCTTGCAAGGAACCCAAGGTGGCTTACATAGTCCTCCTCCTCTCCATTTTATTCTCACATCCACCATGTGAGGTTGTATTGGATCTGGTGGCACGTTCCTCAAGGTGCACAAAATGGTTACTGAAGAAAGTGATTGTTTCCCCCCCACACACATACAATAAAGTAAAAGCTGTCTTGTCTTGGATCTGCAAGCCCCAGGCAATTAAGCATGTTGCCAGAATCCAGGGAATTAAACAAATAATAAGGTAACTGGTACAAAGGAGAAGACGCAAGCAAGTTCAGAATGAATTCTGAGTAACTGGAATAAAAAAATGATGGTGCAGTTGACCTGGAGGGTATCCAAAGAGAAAATGTTGAATTAAAGCCTTATTACTTGGGCTAAAAAAGTCATGTGAGCATTGAACAGCTGTGAGACTGTATTATTTCAGGTCAAAAGTGAATTTAAAGTTTTTACTTAACTAATGAGCAAAAAATATTGTATGAAGTATACACATCAAAAAGCTTGATATACATATGTCTACAAAAATATAACTTAGGTTTAATTGGCAAATTTTGAGTAAAAGGTTATCTTCTCAAAGGTATAATTAAAAAATATTTTATCTAGATGGAAAGGTATATGTGTAAGCTTTATGTATGTACTAATTTTTAAAGAATTGTTAATAACAATGAAATAATTAAGACTGTGAGCTCTATGGAACAGTAGATAATATTAGTTATGAGGTAATTTCTACACACAAAAGATATAAATATATGCTAATTTTAGAATATAGGAGCTTCTTATTAAAAGCTCATCAGGCATGTGTACCTGTCAGCTGAAAAACCTATTCAGTATTAATATCTCCTTTTTAAGCTATTAAGATCTAAAGATATTTTAGCAAACCTTTGTTTGAAACAAAAAATGTTTTCATGTCAATTAATGTGTTATATTTTAATGTGATGCACAAGTATTTTTCTAATGAAAATGAAAAATGAATTCAAAAGATACCGCCTAATAGCTGAAGATCTCCAAGCGGTTCACAAAAATTAAAACCATTAAGTATAAAATTTAAACCACAATATAAAAACACAATATAAAAGTACAAGCAGAATAAAAGTGAGCAGCAAAGCAGAGATTTAAAATACAGCTTTTAAACAGCAAAGTTAAAAAAAACTAAGATGGTAAAATGTTAAAATGCTGGAAAAATAAAAAAGGTCTTCACCTGGCATTGAAAAGATTAAAACCATTAACAAAACAGTATAAAAACACAATATAAAAATACAATATAAAACACAACCAGAGTAAAAAACAGTGCAGCAATGCAGATTTAAAATACTAATTTAAAATACAGATTTAAAACAGCAGAGTTAAAAGACTATGATAATAAACTGTTAAAATATTGTGAAAATAAAATTTCACCTGGCATTGAAAGTAGTATAATGTAGGGTGACTATATTTTGGAAACTAGAAAGGAGGACAATATGGCCACCTTCAAGGAGGCGTGCCCACTCCAACATGCCCAGCCCCCAAGGTGGGCCCATCCTGACATGACCTGTTCTACATAATATGTTAATGTTAACATCACTGAAATAAAGAACAAGTGAGACATTCAGAATATCTGAAATCAACATGTATTTTTAGTTGTACAAATTTCTTTGTGGTACTTCTTTTTGCTGTCCTCATACAAGATCAATAGAAAAGAAAATATATTATTTTCCATTTTTCTAAAGAAAACAGGTTCTGGATTAGAAAATAATAGCTAAAGAACACTGTGGTAAGGAGGGGATACACCAGTGCTAGACTAAACAGAAAATGGGAAATATGCAGGTAAGAAAGATAAGTAAAGAAAGATTAGAAAGGAAGGCTAAAAGTGCAATCCTCTAGCCAGAAAAAAAAGACCTACAACTCCCAGCTTTCCACAGCCAGCATGCATAGGGTTGTGCCCTAACCAGAACCAAGCATAGGCGTGCGCACAGGTGGTTCACCTGGTGCCCAGGCACCACCTAATGAAAAGTCCGGGAAAGGTGCGGCATGGAGAGAAGGGTGGGAAGCAGGCCGTGCGTTGTCCGAAGCTATGGAAAGTGCACAGATGGCCTACACTATTAGCATGACTAATACGCTAATAGCGTAGGCCACCTGCGCACTTTCCGGAGCTTCGGACAATTTGTGGCCTCCTCTGTCCCCTCCCCCCCGCACCTTTCCCAGTATGAAAGGGTCTCTTAATGCTTGAATTAAGAGGCCCTTTCACACTGGGAAAGGTGGGAGGGGGTGGAGGAGGGGGCAGAGCAGGCCGCGCGTTCTCCAGAGCTCCAGAAAGCATGGAGATCACCTAACGCCATTAGCGTGGCTGGGAGGATTCTCCCAGCCACACTAATGGCGTTAGGTGATCTCCACGCTTCTAGAGAACACACAGAGTTTTGTGTTTTGGATGTTCAGACTCCACCTCTGCTTATTGCTCCTATTTCTGCTTACCCAGGTGCCCAAGTCTCTGAACTTCCTTGCCAGTTCTTTTATATATTACCTGCAAGTATTTTCATGTATATATCAAAATGTACAACATTATGATGTATAACATATGACCCCATGCCTTTTAAAGCTACTCAATGTTCCTACATAGCTTTTCAGACAAGGGAATAGCTTTGGATCATTTCACTTGCATGTGTTGTAGATCACAAGCTGAATATGAGGCAACAGTGTGATGTGGCTGCAAAAAAAGCTAATGCTATTTTGAGATGCATTAATAGAGTATAGCTTCCAAATCGCATGAGGTACTGGCTCCCCTTTATTTGGCACTGGTTAGGCCTCATCTTGAATATTGCCTCCAGTTCTGGGCACCACACTTCAAGAGGGATGCATACAACTTGGAGGCCTAAATCTAATTGCTACTCCTAACTAGAATAGACACAGTGAATCAATGGGAACTTGTTAAGTCCACACTTATCTAAGTTTCATTGCTTCAATGTGTTTGCTCCGGTGGGGACTAGCAATTGGACTGGTGATCTGATCTGTTTCTGTAATAGCCAGAAATGCAGAATGTGATACTGCTGGATCCAGAGTTCGGCCACCTGAAAATCTGAGTTTTTCTTTTAAAAAAGGATTCTAGCCTTTATGGCTGCAAAGATGTCATTGGAAGTGTGTCATAATGCCTGCTGAAATGTTAGCATTTGTATTCTTTGATGGTGATGTAACCCACTTTTGTTTTTGAGAGACATGTTTGTAAAAGAAACATGGGAAATGGTGATGTTGTAGTTCTGTCCCTTTCCCCCTTTTTCCAAGCTCTGATTGCATTTCACAACAGTAATGGTTTAGTTGTAGGATTCAGAGATGCTCGACGATATATTTTATTGACTTTTAGATTCTGGTTTACAGTTCAGTAAATCAGATGTGTGACCAAGGTCACACACCCTTGGGGACGGTTATGTCAGGATGGGCACACATACTTGGGGGCTGGACATGTTGGCGTGGGCACGCCTCCTTAAGGGTTGGCTATGATGTCCTCCTTTTTGGTTTCCAAAATATGGTCACCCTAGTTAAATGGAATTTACTCCCAAGTTTACCTTAAAAAATCCCTGGGGGCACCACCTAATGAAATGTGCTGCGCACGCTTATGGAACCAAGCCTCATTGAGTTTAATAGGACTTATTCCCAGATAACAGTTGAGACAGAAGAAAGAATGAATGCTTTGGTCACTGTAGCAAACTTTTCTCAGGCCTATTCAGATCGATTTAATATTAAGCAAGAAAGAGAGGTTCTCTTTAAAAAGTTGTAATACTTGAGATGTAATATAATCTAGAATTTCACAAGTCAATTTCTATTAAAGGCCTTGCCCCAGGCATAAACAGAACAGGAAATTTCTCCCAATCCCTTAGAAACACAACAGCAAAGCAGAGCAACTGGTTTGGGTACAGTGGTGACAATATATACATTTTTAAAAATTTTATTTAATTTTACAGTCTATATATATATATATATATATAATCATTAAACGAAAAACCTATGGTTTACAAAAACAGTGTTAAGGCTCTACAGTTTCCAACCAAGCACCAAAAAGCAGGGAAATTGGGATTTAAGGCTCACATGTGTTAACGCCACATCCTCCATAAGGAGGCAGAAAGTGCAAGTGAAATTCTCATTCTCCCAAAGCAGATAAACCATGAGGACAGGATGAATACGATATTCAGTGCAACTCTAATATTTACTCCATTGTTTGTAAACTTCAAATGGGAATTTTACACAATAGTAATTATAAAGGGATGCAAATTTCCATGCTTCAGGGAATGACATCTGATTCTTAGATTACATGTAAATCTGACAGTTTGAGGTAGAAAGAAATGGGGAACCGAAGTTCCATACAATCTTTTTTGTCCTTTGAGAAGTATTTAGCTAAAGGGAAAATGCTTATTATGTCCTCCCTCTCAGTATTTCTACTGATGTAGATCTGTAACAAGATATGTGTTCCAAATATAGGTTGGAAATCTATAAAATCTATATTCTTGGTTATTGTTTTGGGATCTTTTGCATACTTTTTTGTTTTTTAGAAAAATAAAATTGGCAACATAAAGCTATCATGCCTATCCTTCCACCAACACAAATATTGTGTATCATTTCTTCTTTAAAAGATAACAAGCAACAAGCATCAAATACATAAAGTCATGTAGATGACTATAAAATCCTCCCTCTTAACAAATCCAGTATAAAAAGACTTGTAATGCATGATTGCAACTGATGCTCATTTCAGACAAGAATTCTATTGTTTGGTTTGCGCTCTGTTCTTCTGGTTTCTGTTCTGTTCTTATGTAACAGATAGCTGGCTTCCAGGATTATTTTATTATTTGTAACTTAAATGGTGACCTTTCAACAGTTTACTCATTTCCTTCTCAGCCATTCAATAGTGAGCCCCTATTTTGACCAGTCAGCATGGCTTTTCTAGTGTTGGGCGTATATCAGTCTTGCCATTACCAACAAATTTAATATTAGCTCATAAGGATGTTCTGGCGATTTATATAATTCAAAAAGTGAAGTTTCTCAACTGTTGATCAAGAACAAAATTAGCATCTCTGACTGCAGGTGTGAGAGAACCTCTAGTACTAACTTGGATCTGTCTCAAGTCTCTATTAAAGAACTTTGACTTCTCTTTATCACAGGAGTGTAGGGCTTCAGATGCCAGACTCAATGCAGACCACCTAGGGGCCAAGTTCAGCCACCCAGGTTTCCCCAGATGGACATGGTCCCTCCCCTGGCCCCATTCCCTTGACCATCGATCATTTGATGGTTTCCTGGCTTTCATGCAGTTTTCCCCATTCTAAAGGGTTGAAATGCCTCTCCTAAAGCTGAGTAGTTGACAGGAAGAGCTGGTATTTTGGGATGTTTGGGCCTGCTTCTTTTGCCCACCCACCACTGGAATGCACATCCAAGAGCTTCTCTGAAAAGGAATTCAGCCCTCATTTCATTTCATCTATTACACAGAAGTTCAGCACCCCCTGTCACGGTTCCAGGTGTCACGCTGCCAGTAGAGGGATCTCTAGAGGAGGAGCTAGAACCTTCGGAGCCAGTTGGCCCCTCAGAAGTCCCTGGCACTACTCAGGATGATCTGGGACCCTGAGGGGTGATGCATTTGGATATGCCTCCTGGAGAGGCAGAGAGCTCAGCTTCTGAGGTGGAGAGAGATATTGCACAACTACCTAGCCTGCAAGAACGCCAGTGCCTTAAGATCCATGATAGGATGGTGGCCAAGCAAAGGAGTGCTCTTACTGAAGAGGACTACTCATGACTTGGCCTCACCTCATGAGGAAGACATCTGACAAGCCTCTAATATGCAGCCAAGCACTGGGTGGAGCTCTAGCTATGGTCCCCTCTACAAGGATTCGCTTTTGCGCCCGGTTAGGCGATTATGCGCATAATCGCTGAAGCGCATTTACACCTAATCCCTCTGCACGAGAGGCGGCGAGAGGCGGCGAAGCGCATTAACGGATGACCAAAATGCGCTTTACAAGTAGTTAATGCGCATAAGCGCATGTTCACATAGTCAAAATGCGCTTTAACGGCCGGAGCAAAATAAAACTCGCTATTTAACGCGCATTCGATAATGCGCATAATCGGAGAGATAACGCGCCTCTATGCCCGATTTGCGCTCCGTTCTTGTAGAGGTAAATTTTTTTAAGCGCCTTGAAAGAGCTTTAAACCTCTCTTGTAGAGGCAGCCTATATCAGCTCTCGCTTGTAACTTGAGAGCTGCTGGAAGCAATGTCTGAACTTCATCTCTAGCCTCTGTATCCTGTTTTCTTCCTGGCCTTGTTGTGTGTTTGGACCTCTGTGCTACTGACCCCTGGACTTTTACTTGACTTTGCTTTGGACTGTGTTTATATTTGATTGATCTCCTAGTTTTTGTCCCTGGCTGCCTCTCGGACTTCACTCTGGAAAACCCCCTGTGTATCCAGTAAAGCTCTGCTAAATTGACTCCCCTATTGAATACATCTTTATATTTTCTTAGCAAGAACCAGGGCTCAGTTTAGAACAGAACACCCCCTGCTTTATCCATATCAACGCATGTAAAGGAAAACTACTATGAATTTGCTCCATTGCTAATACGTTCTTTCTGTTTCTTTCAGACTTGCAAGTTGAGATCCATTATAATGTAACTGAACAACAGGCATTCCAATCCCTCCATTTCCCCATCTATAATCTTCTGCTGTTTGGTTCATTGGGGTTGTTTTTGCTGTTGCTGTTACCATAGATAAACAAGCTTTGCAATTCTCCTAGAATCTTATCTGGTATGACTGGTAACTGAAAGTTTAGTTGGGTAAGTTATTGATTTGGTCCACATTCATACTTTCCAAGGAAGAAAGAAAGAAAGAAAGAAAGAAAGAAAGAAAGAAAGAAAGAGAAAAGCCTCAGACCTACACCACATAGACCTTCATCAATGCACAACTGTAGTTAATACTTAATAGCAGAAAGATCTATTTTTAGGAGCACATCCCAAGGGTTTTCTTTGGATGAGAGATCCCCCAGCCACTGCTGATTGTATTAACAGTACAGAGAGAGATACCACAAGAAGTCCTATTGAGTGATGTGGGGGTCTTGCACAACATTCTTTTTTTGGGGGGGGCTGTTTCTCCAAACCAATCTCCCTTGTTCATGGTATGCCATTTGCACTAGCATTACCTACATTTGGACGTATCTTGGCTTGATACACCTACCCTTCATTCGTGCCTTCACTTAGTTACCATTAAAGATCATTCCGCGAACACCACACCTTACATGATATGCCATTTGTATTTTTTTCCCAGCCAAATAACAAAGTCGAAATAGTGGATTAGGACAATGCCATTGGGCTCAAGCAATCCTCCTAGAGTCTACACAGTTTGATGGATGATGCAATGTTGTTCTTTAAATTGGAGTGTCATATTGACTTGATGCAAGACAGACAACACAAATGTCGACAGGGCAAATATTTATTGAGCATCAAACACATAACGAACCATAACCTTGAGTCTGTGCTTGAGAGCTGATGTTGCATACAGGGTGAGCGCACAAGCTGTAAGTAAGGAAGCCCGTTTCAAATCTTAGCTTAGGCAAACTGCTACCTCTCACCTTCCCATCTACAATATGGGGATAATATAATATTGATTTTCATATAGGGTTGCTGCAAGGATTGAGAATGTATGTGAACTGCTTTGAAAAAGAGAAAATAAAAACAGATACTGTTATTGAAATGACTAATGCAATACAATATGACTGCTGATTCATGAGTTATACTCTATAACATTGCCCAACTATGACCAAGCATGATAGCCATCCTACATTTATCACATTGGATTCCACAATCTACAACTTTTTTTACATTGTATGTTTGTCCCTTTTTACCCCATAATTTGCATTAGCAATCTGACTTCAGACAAGCTCACACAAACAAGTTGACTACTAACTGTGACAACAAGCAGTAAACTGCATGTGTGAATGAACAGATGAAAGGCTACAGACTGAACTTTCTGACCACCTAACACAACCTCAGACATAATGATTGCAATTCAACGCAGAGTTAAGTGTGAGTTGGATTGTGATCAGAGTGTTTTAATGACATTGGTTCACGTATTCTGATATAAATGTTGAGTTATTGAGTAATGTACATGCATGTATGAACTGTCCCCAATTCTGATCATCACCCAGTTTGTGTTGCTTGGTCAAAGTTCCATGTGTGGTACAGTCATGTCTAATTATAACACAGCACTCGCCTTCTTATTTTCATATAATTTTCTCATATCTGGTCAGGACACCAATACTTTCCTAATCAATATGCATTACAGGGGTGGGGGTTCTCCACATGAATAAAGTTGAAGTTCTCAGGAACATAATGCCAACCAAGCTAGGGGCATATTCCATAAAACAAAAAACTTGTTTCTCCCTAGATAGGTGATCCTGGTGTTTTCCTTCCTATATTTCCTTGGGAACAAATGAAGGGGTTGCATGGAGCATCCATTGGCTCTCTCTTTCCTTTTTCCGCAAGATGGGTTTGCATGCATGTAACGACAACCCATCGATTAAACAACTGATGAGTCATTGTGCATGAGCAGGAGAGAGTGGGCTACCTCTTCTGGTTATACTCCACAATCTGCAATTAACTCCTTCATAGGATGTGGATCCAAACATGGACCATTGAGTTGTTTAGAGGATGAACAACATAGCAGTTAACAACAAGTCATGGGTTAGCCACTTGGACATCATGCTCCACAGCCTACAAAGGAGCTCATTGTGTGTTGTGCAGTAGAAGTGGCAGATGTGATGCAGACTTGTGCATGACAGACCATGGATTGTTGAACTGATGGGTTGTCATTACATGCGAACCAGGTTGTTACCAGGTTTATGTTTTTATTAGAGCCAGATGATGTTTGGCAGAAATCTGGGTCCACTCAATTTCTTTAAAAAATGGCAAGAGGGTAGCGTGCCTCAGAGGAGAGAAACAGGAAGTGGGGGAGAGGTGCTTAACCCTTCCTGCCACCCAAACTTCTCCCTTGGATGGTCCTCACTCTGACGCTTTTCTCCCAGCCATGACAAACTTGCATCTGGTTTGGGGTCTAAACACTATGTCCCAGTTCAGATAATCAGCAGGGGAAACAACACGGCGTCAGTTGCCTTAATAGCTCTGGCAGGGTGCGTGTGGAATTATATTGGTTAGTTTAAAGCAAATATGGTCAGCATTTTTGGATTGTGTTTTATACTAAGAATCTCATGCCTGAAATAAGAATAAGAGCTGTTACTCCAAACAGCAATGAAATACTAGCTGAGATAGTGGAAGGGGAAATTGTGGTATGGAATGCTGGAAAATTCAAAATCCTTAATACAGAAAACTTCCTTAAGAAAAGACATCTGGATCCTGCTCAACAGGTAATCGAAAAGTGCATATTTGTTGTGTTCTAAACTGACCGCCTTTAAAAATCTTATGTTAGCCTGGTAGTCCTTCCTGAAGGGGCAACAAGGATTGCAGCAATGGAAAGAGGGTCTATTCACAGTTTGTATTTTGCTCAGTGGATATCTAACATGTTTTAAATATGGATTTGAATTCTAAAGTGTGGACTGCAATGGTAAATAAACTTGTCTTTGCAAGACTGCATCTCTCTCTTTCTCTCTCACACACACACAGGACTAAGCCTCCCATTAGGCAGAGTGTGGCAGCTGTTTTGGGGGTGTCTTGAAAGGGCAGCAACTTGCTAGTTATCTAATTTACTGTTATTGCATGATTATTTTTTACTGCCTTGCTGAACCCATTACTGATAAGAAAAGTAAAAGGAGAATGAGGTGCAACTTCAGAAGCCTAGTATTTGAGGTAACAAAACGCAAGGGCTGTCATGTTAGGGTGCCCATCCGCCCGGATTTGTCCGGACATGTCAGGGAAATTGCAGGGAAATCCTGATCCGGGCGAAAATCCCATTTTCGGGGGGCAAATCCGGAAATTTAGCCCCCCCAAAAGCTTGTTTGGGGCACTTCCTGAAACAGGCCTTCCGAGGCCTGCTCTCTGCAGATCCGGGGTCCTTGTGCCTTGTTGCTGCCGACAAAGCACTAGGGTGAAGGATCTGCTGAGGGCTGGCCTCAGAAGGCCTGTTTCAGTCACTTTCGGAAGGGGCTGAAACGGGCATTCCGAGGGCCACCCATGGCAAATCCAGGGTCCTAGTGCACTGTTGCTATGGCGATGAGGCATTAGGAATCCAGATTTGCCATGGACAGGCCTCGGAAGGCCTGCTTCGGTGATTGGCCTGGCCTGGGCTTGGAGCCGCGGCCCGGCCTAGTGCAGCGGCCCACTAGGCGCGGCAGATGGGTAGCTGGACAGCAGCATGCAGGGCAAGAAGCTGGGGCTGGCTGGCTGGTGGCAGCATGGTGAAAGCGTGCAAGGTAAGAAACCCAGGCGAGCAGCTAGAGGACGCAAGCAGCGTGGGGAGAGGTGGTGCTAATTTTAATATGCATGATTAGTTTGTAGTGTAAATCCTACAGACAAACATAAGAGAATCTAAAAATTAAAGCTGCAATCCTGTACCCCCTTATCTGGAAGAAAGCCTCATTGTACTCAATGGGACTTCCTTCTGTGTAGACATGTGTAGGATTGTGCTTTAAATATATGTGAACACACTGAGGAAAAGGAAGGATTTTGTGGGGAAGAGAAGAAAAGATTAATTGTCAGTGTTGTTGATTAAGTTGCTTTACTTTGCCTGGATTATGCCCTACTTCAGAATGCAAACCATCATAAATTTTATCTGAGTCAGCATTTGACTACAAAATATATATATTGACAGGCTTGCTCTAAAGTCCCTGAAAGCACCATGAAAGTTCTAAGAATTATCAACAGGTTGATCCTCACAACTATGTAGAAATAAAAAATGTTGTGTTCAACCCCACCACAAGTGACACTGAGAGTGGTATATGAATTTCTCACAACTGTAAATTAAAGTATCATATTGATAATTTATCAGTGGGTGCATATGAAGTTTTTTTTCCTTATTTCAAGATAATATTTTTAAAGCCCAGAAATGAAAAGAGGAGTATATTATCACTCCATAGAGTTTGCTCTATCTGCAGAAGAGTGTGCTTATTGCTCCATTTCGTATGGCTCCCCGAAGTGCAAATAATATTATTTACCCAATCAATTCCTTTCCAATTTACATCTCTATTTTAACCCTTTCCATTTTCTGTGTTAAGCCGCTCATCTTGGCAGAAGCCATGTAAGTTCTACATAAAAACAAAAAGACAAGAGTAGCCCCCGCCAAATTGCGCTACAGGTAAACTGCAAGTATATGACTTCAGAATTAAATTGTGAGACTCCCACACTCTCACTCCATTTTCCACTGAAGTAGCTTATAATAAGCAGATGGAGACATTGCAATACCATGCATTGCAAGAGTGATGAACTTAAAAGCAGTCTTATACTTAATATCAATCTGGTTCATGTCCCAACTGAATATCAGGCAGTAACATTGCACCAGGTACAAAGAGCCTCAGGTCTAGGGACTCTTTCCCATTTACTCTCTTTTCCTGGCCTCTCTTAACTTTTTGATGTCCATTTATTTATTTAGTTAGTTATTTTATTACATTTAGCTCCTGCCTGTTTTCCTCCAAGGAGGCATACATCTCCATTTTATCTTCACAATAACAACCCTGCGAGGAAGGTTTGACTGAAAGTCTGTGACTGGCCCAAAGTCACCCAGTGAGCTTCTATGTATGTCACCTTGGGCTCCTTGGAGGAAAGACAGGATAGAAAAGTAATAAATAAATTATGTATATGAGCAAACATTACTTAAGTCAATGTTTTAAAAGAAGGAGAAAAACCTTGCTTGGTAGCAATTTTTTAAAAAAAAAATTAGAGAAAGATTATTTTTCTATGTAGAGTCCAACCACAAAGTAATTGCTGGTTAGCAGGCTATAAGGGTTGGCTCTACTGACATAGATCTCACAATACAGTTTTGGGGCTATTGTCTTATATTACACAACCATATATATATATATATATATATATATATATATTGCAAAAGCTTCTGAAAGTCCAGGCGGCTATAGTTGGCACCAAGTGCATCAAAACCTTATACAACTTGCCTCTCAAACCCCTTAGGACTGAAGAGTGACCATATGGAAAGGAGGACAGGGCTCCTGTGTCTTTAACAGTTGTATAGAAAAGTGAATTTCAGCTGGTGTCATTTGTATGCATGCAGCAAATGATGAAATTCCATCATCATCACAACAGTTAAAACTGCAGGAGCCCTCCTTTCTTTTGTATCTGGTCTCTTTTCTTGGTGGTTTTTCTCTATGAACATGACTGGCTTTGCCAAGTCATGCTGTCTTTTACTGTTCAGAAATTTCCTGACTTGAGCATGTTTTAAGAAGGACCACTTTCTGGATGTTGGTGTGGATGTGTTTTGGAAGGCCTAGTTTCTGAAGGTTTTCTGTAAAAAATATATATGATGTGATGCTAGTGACTGCTGTGACTAACGGAATAATTGTAACTTTTCCCTCCTACCACAGTTATTTAATTTTCATAGCCTGTGGTGTATATTCTTCTCTCTTTTCCTCTTCCTTTTCTGCAACATTTTTGTGATTAGGTATTGTTATGTCAATGAGTTAGTTGTGTTTTTCTTTTTTTGTTTATAAATGTTATGTCTAGTCGATTGCAAAGTATTTTTTCAGAATTGTTCTGTCCCAGCATAGCATAGCTTGGCTTGACTTGTTCGAATGTGTCTGGATTTCCTAGGCTCTGAAAGCATCTTTCTGGAGAGCTCCTGTTGGTTGCATGGTCCACGATGTCAGGTTCTGGTGAGTGCATAGTTCTCCTTGACAGGAAGGGCTTGCATTTGCTAGAGTAGATGTGAAGAGGCTGCAATCCTATATTCATTTATCTGGGAGTAAGCTTTATTGAAATCAATTAGACTTATTTCTGAGGTTTCTTTGGGCAGTTTCCCTTAGTCCCTGATTGGGATTTGTGTTCTCTGCAGTGTAAATTCAGGAGATATTTGGATAAAAGGAGGGAAAGATCCTTGTCTAGCATTGTGTTAACTGGCATCTGTTCTGGCCTTTCTTTGAATTGCTACTGACCATGGGCTTGTTTACATGGCTAATGAACCAGAAATATAATGACTCATTTTTAGATTAGTTTCTCACTGATAAACGAGAAGTTGAAACAAGCTAAGAGGTGCTAGTGAGAAGTGATTTCAACAAGCCTTTGGTCCAGTTTGTTCCAGGTGATGGGGAGTGTTAAATGTTAAGAAAGGTGAGACTATGGTCATCCAGTGAAGGAGTTGCAGTCAGAAAAGATATTTGAGAGAAAGGGAGACTGTATCGCACAGAGTATAGCAAAAGCTTTAAAGTACAGCAAAAGCTACAAAAATAGGAGTGAGTGAAGTTAATTTCAGATACATTGTTCTTTATTTCAGTGATTTTACCATTAAGATGTTATGTAGAACAGGTTTGTCTTAATTGTGTGCTGTGAAATCAGACATATAACCAACGCCATGTTTGGGTGGGCACACCCCCTTGGGGGCCAGCCATGTTGGTGGGCACGCCCCCTTGGGGCGGCCATGTTGTCCTCCTTTTTAGTTTCCAAAATATGGTCACCCTATGTCATGTGAACGCTGGCGCTAATCTTTATTACAGCAAGCAGATTTTGGGGATATTCACTTTAAAAACATCTCCAAATGACGTTCTAAGTTGAGGTCAGTACCAATCCCAGTAGTCTTGAGTGCCTAAGGAGCCTTGTGGCAGTAAACATCGAAGCCAACATTCACATTGGTAATCTGCTTGCCACATGGGGAGAGGCTGACGAACCATCCAGCCATCACTTCCCCAATTCCCTTTTACCTAAAAACAAAACAGGGAATGTTAACTCAAAGCTGAGACAAGTATAGACAACACCTCAAAAACTTGCCTTTGGGTACCTAGGTTATAATAAAGCAGCAGCATTACTCAGTGTGATGTCCACCCCTCCTTTTACCCAGGCTTTCCCCTATTATCACTTCATGCCAACTCAGCTGTACCCACTGACTTAGCTAACTTTTCCCCCAGCCACAATTAATGCCAAGTGCATTGAATTTATCACTGTTATTGTTACTTCTAATTTGGGAAGTGGGTGCTAGCTATTATGTGTTTATGTATGAGGTAGTGGAAACGAAGACCAAGCTGGCACATGGATTTAACTCAGAAAAATAAAACAAACATTATTTACAAAATGTTGTTAATAAGCCTAAGTCTGCCTCACTACCCTTCTAAATCCTCCCTTTCCCTCCCTCCATTGAACTCCAAACCCTATCTCCAAACTGTCAAAACAAGATAAACCTCCTGTGACATCACTCATTCACCCCTCACCCCAAATAGAACTAAAACAGCCATTCACTCACAAGCCCCATCCTGTCCACAGTTAACCCTTTCTTACCTCTGCATACATTTCCTAAGCCCTAGCCAGCTTAGTCAATGGTGTGGGATGGTGGGAGTTGTAGGGCAAAACATCTGAAGGATCACACATTGCCTACCCCTGGAATAGGCAGTACCACAGGTCCTGCTCACGGTCTGGATTCTGCCCATGTTGCAGAGTAACATACTATCAGAGCAGTGCGCTCACAATGAACTGATGGTGCCTCACCAGTGTTGAAGTTCGAAGTATACATGAAGATAATTTAGTAGCTTACCCTCGCATCTCAATACAGTGCGGATACAACAGTTGCCCATTCTGACACTGTACTCTAAAATCAGATGGTGAACTTGAAAGTGGTCTAAAATAGTATAGTTTGCATATAAACTCAACGAATTCTCCATGTAGAAAATAAGGTCGCTGGTCAAAACTCCATCTCAGATCCAAATTATTCTTCACCATCACTTCTTGTGATAAGGTGCAAGGCTCTTTAGAAAACAAATGCAGGATTAGTATTTTCTAACCATGCTATATAACTTAGTAGGACAATCGCATTAAAGACTTTTACTTTGGTTTCTGCCTTTTTCTTTTTTTTCTTTTTACTCAGATCATTAAATAGAAGACAATTTGGTCAATTACTTGCTAAAAATAATTATAGTATTAAATACTGTATTACAAAAATAAGATAGTAGCTGAAGTGCTGTACAATTATCTTTTCAAATTTGCATATTAATGTTGAAAGCATACATCAGATTAATTGGGTGCTTGGTTTCTAATTAATCTGAGGCATGCTTTCAGTACTAAGATGCATAATTAAACAAATTTGCAAATAATTAATTACCATGTGGCTTGACATGCTCATTGGGCTATTGCAGACCTTTATATGCAAGCCTCTCTACTGTGGTATTAAAAGTACCAACAATTTGGAAACTGACTTAGACCATGTCAGACTATTGGTCCAGCGAGCTCCATATTGCCTACACTGACAGGTAGCAGCTCCCTGGAGTTTCAGACGGGAGTCCTTCCCATCAGACGAGCGTTTTATTGCATGTTCATTACTGGGCACTCGTGGATTTTGTTTGGAGTGCTGTACCATGCACATCCCATCGCCTGCATATTGGTTGATTCAAAACAATTAGAATAAATAAATAAATAAATAAACACAGCTCTTTCCTCCTTCCATCACGCCTTTTATATTGGAAGAATGTCCTATACGACTGCCTTACCCCGGGTTTTATTGAGCAACACAAGACTGAGACAACTGACAATGAATCTAGTGAACAAAAATAATATCTTCTCGTTACTAAGCTTAAAAATTAGTGACATGGTTCAATACCTATGCAAATCGGTGGGGTAGTCCATTGTCCCTTTGAGCAGGACACTATTCTAGACCCTTGCAAAATATGATGTTCATGGCAACTGTATTCTACTGATGAACCATGGGCATAGTCTGTTGTCAACAATCCCGTAAGAACTCCATTTTCTATGGAAGGTGGAGAGCCGCAGTTTTCATTTGGGTCTAGAAAATGAGAAAAGTACGCATTAAAAAGAGGTGAGACAAAGTCACTCCAAGACAGTTATTTGCAGATAATGTCCTGTGACTAAGACTGAACAAAAATGGGGACAGGTGCATTATGCAAGAAATCTTCTGTCCTGTTTCGGATTTGGCCCTTGCTGCAGGTTTTCAAGCTATAGTTTCAGTATTTCAGAAGCCTTTAGCTGACATCAAAAATTGTTGCCGGTGGATTCAATTTTGGTTTTGTACTAACAAAAATTAGTAAGGAAAAAATATCAATTTTTATTTTATTAGAAATACACTAGTAATATACATCACAATATAATTTGCAGAAAATAATATTAAAATATTTCTTGCTAAAGATTCTTAGATATATTAATAGCCTAATAGGCTATATTAATAGCTTAATAGGACATAGAATTTTCCAAACTTTGTTAGACCTTTAATCCTAATAGCTTAAAAAGGAAAGATCCCATTTAATTCTGAATAGACTACTCAGCTGATAGGTACACAGACCTGATGAGCTTCTAATAGGAAGCTCCTGCATTCTAAAATCAACACATATTTATACCTTTTTGTGTAGAAATTATCTCATAGCTAATATTATCTACTGTCCCATGAATTAGGACTTACAGACCTAATTATCTATCTCGTTATTAAACATTCCTGAAAAATTAAAACATACAAAAACACCTTACACATATACCTTTTAGGCTAGAGACAATCAATTTTGAATCACACCTTTTAGAAGACAACTTCTCACTCAAAATGTGCTAATTAAACCTAAGCCTGTTTTTTTTCTAGACCTTTGTATATCAAGCATGTTGATGTGTATACCTTACATAATATTTTTTTCTTGTTAATTGGTAAGTGAAAACTTTTAAGTACACTTTTGACCTAGAATAATAAAGGCTCCCACCTGCTCATTACTCAAAAAGCCCTATGGTCCAAATGACAGGGCTTTAACTCAGCATTTTCTCTTTGGATACCATCCAGGTCATCTGAACAACTATTTTTATGCCAGTTACCCAGAATTCATTGTGAACCTAATTGTGTCATTGTTTGTGTTTAAGAGAAGCGGGTTAGCGTTTTCTTAACAGCCTTCCCAGCAACTCCAATAAAGCAAAAATAGTTCTTTCTTTAAAATCCAGGAAAGCCCCATACTAAGCCCCTGCTTTGATCATTGGGGGGGGATGCACTGCACAATTTCACTCATTCAGAATGAGAGCAAGAAGTACTGCCCTTACTCTAATTTGACTTTGCAATGTCATCAAATAGTCAAAGCTGGTTGACTGTGATTGCCCCAAAAGGAATCCCATTTCCTTAAAGAAAACCAAGATAGATAGTTACAGACTGAGGAAAGAAGCGGGTGTTAACAGTATGTGAAAAGAATAAGAAAGTGGAGCTTTTCAAAACTTTGCAACTGCACAAGACCCACCTTTCACTCTGAAATGCCCCCCCCCCCAAACCCGGTAAGCTTCAACAGCATGTCAAGGTTCAAGATGGTTGGCATATGATAGGTTATATATGATCAAATGTCTAACTAAAAATTAACCCTACATTGAAAAGAAATCCTCTCTCAATCTGCTCTGTAAGTAAAAATGAGAGGCAGCATGGTACAGTGGATAGAGCGTTGAGACTTAGCCTAGGGATATGTAGTTTGAAATACCTGTTCAGTCATGAAGTTTGCAGAGACACTTTGGGGAAGTCACTGTCCCTTTACCAACATATCTCCAGGGTCATTTTGAGAATAAACTGAGATAACCACTTTATATGCCTTCCTGAGTTCCTTGAAAGAACAATATGATCCAAATAGAATTCAAAAGAATCCTTTTTATATCATATTGCATGTAATATGGTGCAAATCTAGTTGTAGTTTGATATCAGCAGTATTTTCCTTATCAAATTGTATATATTCCTACATATACTGAGAAACTTACATCTGTGTCTAGCTAAGAGTAACTAGCTTCACAAAACTCATATTAAAAAGACACCATTGTTTTCCAAAGATTGCAAAGCTTCAAATAACTTAGACATTAACTGCACATATCCAGGCAATAACAGCAGTGTTTTCTTGACAGAGCATAGCAAGTTTAAATATGATTAATTTTGGTAAAACTCATCATTTGAAATACTATAATGCCCATTAAGGCCTCCACTGCAACACTATAATGAAACATAATGGTTGCACTTATACCCCATACATCTTTCAAAAGGCTCACATCAGTTTAACAGGGTTCCCAGGGAATCTCCCAGTTTATGGGATCAGACCTGTTTAGCTTCAACAACAGAATTGCATGATGGGCCTTCTAATGATTCTCTGGATCATAAATGCCGGCAGAACTCTAATAAAACTTCGGCAAGGAGGACAGTATTTTACCTTTTGAAATACACTTTGGATATTTCAGTTCTCCATTAGTGCACTGAACCAGGAACTGAGATTCTCTGATAGATGGTGGCAAAACATATCCTGGTTTGCATACAAATTCAATAACGTCACCATGTAAAAAATATAATAATTCTTCTTCCAGACGCCATTTCATTTCTATGTTGTGGTTGCTAACATTTTCTTCATCAATCAAACATGGTTCTGCAGGACAAAGTTCAGTAATGAAGAGACTAGAGAATTAGATACCCAATAATTTCCCAGCACAAACACCTAGCTGACCCAAAGTGTTGATATTGATCAGGGATAGGAGAGAATATCCTAAGATTACTGGTTTATTGTTCTCACAGTATCCTGTCCTAGATGCACTGAGACAGTCAAGCCCAATGGTGATCAACAGAAGTGTGGCAATCAGGATAAAGAGCACATCCTGCAAGGCTAGCACCGTAGACAGATGTCTTTAAAAATGGTCCATAGTTTTGATTGATTGATCATATTTCAGCTGCTCCATTCATAATGAGAAAATGCACTACGCTGCTTGACCGCTTGTTATTTCTCATAAAGCAGGATTAGATTGTCAGTTATGTGAGCCCGAACACACTTCAATCATGCATTCAATTTCAAAATTGTTTGGGGGGGAGGAATTCCTGAAGATCCACAGCAACTATGCTTTCAAAAAGTGATTAGGGTAAGCTGTTTTATAGGGTCATAATGCATAGTATTATCTGAAAACTAAATTTGCTGTGTAGGATAGTAAGGTACTATAATGACATATATGTGATTTGTCTTGATTTGTTTATGAATGGGACCAGACATCCAAGAATTCACCATTCTCGCAATTCCTGGGGAAATCCACACTGATGGAGTCTGCAGCCATTGCAAAGATCTTTCGGTCCTTGTGTATGCACACTCAAGAGGCATCTGTAGACGCTCAAGGACATGGTTATTCCAGATCCCACTGCCCACCTTGAATTTCCATGGCAATCTGTCACCAAAATTCTAGCAAAGCATTTTCTATGGAATTCTAAGCTTAGATATGTTCACCCCTAATTAAATCCACCCAGTACAAGGTGGAAAATGCCAAGAGTAAAAGGCTGCTTCTACAAGAGGCATTTAAAGCTCTTTCAAGGCGCATTAAAAAATTTACCTCTACAAGAACGGAGCGCAAATCGGACATAGAGGCGTGTTTTCTCTCCGATTATGCGCATTATCGAATGTGCGTTAAATAGCGAGTTTTATTTTGCTCCGGCCGTTAAAGCGCATTTTGACTATGTGAACAAGCGATTCTCCGCATGTCAACAGTTTAAATCGCGTTTCAGTCGTCCAGTAATGCGCTTCGCCGCCTCTCGTACAGAGGTATTAGGCGTAAATGCGCTTCTGCGAATATGCGCATAATTGCCTAACCAGGTGTAAAGGCGAATTCTTGTAGATGAGGACCCCGTGGGTAACTTGCGGTCCTCCTGATGTTTTGACCTACACGTCCCATTAGCCCTAGCCAGCATCACCAATGATGAGGGATGATGGGAGTTGTAGGCCAAAACATCTGAAAAGTCACAAATTGCCTACTTCTGACCTAGAGGTTTACCATTTGTACTAAGGTTATATCATTACCAGACCCATTCCACCATAGGGCCCTCCAGTTTCTGTATTATAATTTATGAAATTCGTTTGTTCTTCCCCAAGACTTACCTAAACAAATCGGTGGCTCTGTCCAGTGTCCCTGGACACAGTAAACTGCATTAGGTCCTTTCATCAGATGAAAGGAATGGCATCTGTATTGCACGAAGGAACCAGTTTTGTAGCTTGTCAAGAATGGCTTGACTGTAGTAGTAACCACACCATTTTTAACTACAGGCGGGGAACTGCAGTTCCTATCTGTTTCTAGGTTGTGATGAACATCTGTGCTTGCCACCCTGCCCACATCAGGGACAGGAGAAAGGACTGATGAAAACAGAACACAAAACAAAACAAAGCAAATTATTCTAGATTATTCCAGTACCCTCAACCTCAATTTTCTTTTGCATCTTTACAAGCCTCCTTTTCATTTTGCTGAACGCAAGATTGTATGCAGTCTTGGGAGATGGCTTGAAAAATTCAGAATTTCCACAATGAAGTCCGAGGATACAGATGATACTAGTCAACCCCCTCTTGTCTCCCTTCCTAGAAAAGGAACAATTCCCATGTTTAGGAACATGAGGGATTTGTTCTTTTCAAATTCTATATTATTATTATTATTATTATTATTATTTCTTTACTGCCCCATAACCAAAGCTCTCTGGGCAGTTTACAACAATTGATAAAAATACAAAATTCCACATAATAAAAACAGTCTACAAAATTTAATGTAGAAAAATTAAACAATGTAAGCAGCTAAAACAAATAAACAATGTTTTTCCTAATAGACCTGTTGTAAAAGAGTAGACAGATGCTTCATCATATACCACTAAATGACTGGGAGTAGAGGGTGGTCTTCATCTGGTGCTGAAAAGATGACAGTGTCAGCACCAGTGAGGAGCTCATTCCATAGTAAGGGAGCCACCACCGAAAAGGCCCTGTCCCTTGTTGCCACCTTCCAAGCCTCCCTTGGAGATGGCACTCAGAGGGGACGCCCAGATGTTGATTGTTGTGTTCAGGTATGTTTGAGTCGGGAGAGGCATTCCATCTGGTATTGTGGTCTCAAGCTACATGAAATGATCTGATCAGCATCTCCTGAACTAACATGCAGATCGGAACTTGACTACCCGTAATGTTTTGTACGTCTCTGAATGTTGCAACTCAGTTTTTGGCTGTTTAATATATCAAAATATGCATTTAAGTATGTAGGTTGGGAGAAGATGTATGTATTTATCTATGTATTAAAATGTGTCAAAACTCTAAGTGGTGATCTTCTAAATTTTAGCCTGTTTTGATCCAAGGTTTAGCAGGGTGGTGGTAATGATGCAACTAACCAGTGCATTTGGGAGGCGAAGTCCACTTGCCATTGTCACACCGGATTTCATTAGAGCCTCTGATCTGGAAAGGAGGCTCACACATCAAATGTAATATGTCTCCATGATGATATGTCCTTACATTGCTTTGCTCTTTGGCATTAGGAGGTTGGGGTGGAGGAGGACACTTGTTTCTTCTTTCTGGTAAAAAGAGGGAAGAAAGACACCCGATTTTTATTGGATTACATCCATCTTCATGATACAATCCTTTAGAAAGGCCAGTGCTACAGTAAATTTGGGCTCTGGGTAATAGCTTGGATCCAGAGGTGTCTTCTGCAAGTAGGAAACCACTTCCGTTTGCATAAGGCATTCCTGCAAAATTCCTCTGATTTCCTCTTTCCCCTGTGCCCTGTTCTCATGCCATTCCTGGAAGATCCATCGACCCTCAGAATCAGGGTTTTTTTTGGGGGGGGGGTGTGCAGAGTGCTGTAATGAGCATGGGGAGAAATCAGGACATCTTTGTTGCATAACCAGATTTGTGTACAATCTTCTGTGAATCCAATCCAATAATTTTGAAGGCTCTTACCAGATCATATTACGAGGGTAACTCCTACGCAATACGAAAAACTAAGCATGATGTGGGTGGGGGAAACCTCTCATAACTCAAATTATATCAGAGTAAAACAGCTTATAAAAGAGCATGCTTCATAATAGTAGCTGGTTTAATTTGTGCATGTTCCTTTTGTCTTCAAACAAACAAAATCAAACACCTCCCTACCTCTATCCACCCTCCACACAGAGATAAATTGAAAGAGGAGATCAAAACAGCACTCATGTAACTTCAAATAGCAAGACTTTTTTTAAAAAACCCAGCAGATTTCGGGGCGGGGGGAGGAATAGTTTAGTCTAGAAAACAAACAAACGTGATGCATACAAAAAGTAAGCATTTTAATTTTTCATCTTCAGTTGATGGCTTCATGTCACTTATTCTTCCCACATGGTTTTGTAACATATGCAAAAGAAAATTGCACAGTCTTTGGTTCTGGTGTTATGTGGGTCAGAGAGATTTAAAAAGGAAAGAGAGGTTGATGGGGAGGGTTTGGGATTGCTGAGGAGAACAGAGAAATCCCCCAGTCCCAACTTCATAAAGAGTGTAAAAGGCTTACCTTCACATACTGGTGGTTCTGGGTACCAGCCAAAGTAATAGCATTGAATTAACTCCGACCCTTTTAAGGAATAACCTTCCAAGCAGAAAAACTGGACCACATCTCCTTCATCGTAGTGTCCCTTCCTGGGATGGACACCTCCCTGTTCTACAGGACTGCTTAATGAGCATCCCAATTCTAAGAAGAAATACAATGCAAGAACAAAAACAAGCAAGTATCCCATTTTCCAGTTTTGAGAAAATGCCAGTGCTTCAACCAACACAAAAGCTGGCAAAGGCGAGGCAAGACCGTCATAAAAGAAGAATGTGTAAATCAACATACTAGTGCACTTTGGGATAAGGGACCAGTCTGGAGGATGACACTGTACTTCCTCCATTGTGTGGCCTCCTGCTGTAAGATATCCGCCTTCACATTCATATTTGAGCTTTTCATTCAGGTGGAACGCACGTTGGGCGGTATAATAATGGCCATGCAGCAGGTCCGGTGCTGAACACGTGTCTTAAAAACAAGAAGTGGCATTGGAAAGAGGGGAGGGGAGGAGGAAGAAGCGCAAACAGTGGCAAATGTAGAAAAAAGGCCATAGTCATGTCTTCGTTCCTTTGCTGTCCCTTTTCACTGAGCACTGAGGCCCTTAATTATCTGGAGGTAAAGCGAAGCAAACCATGGAAGTGGCAGCTGAGCATGCAGTCAAACAAGAAAGCTACTGTTGTAAACTGCCCAGAGAGTTCAGCTATAGGGCAGTATAGAAATAATAATAATAATAATAATAATAATAATAATAATAATAATGCACAGTAAGATCAGCTTGGATGTCACTCAAGCAACAAGTTGCCCTCAAAGTGAAGAGCCTGTCTTCAGTTTGAAGATTTTTAAGATCAGATGCAGCCCGATACGTCCCTTGTTGTCATCTGACAGGTGTTGAACAAGTAGCTCCAGTCCAGAGCTGGGCAAAATTTCCTTGTCTCCATCTTCACAGCACCGTTTGTCCCTAAAAACAAGGGTGTGCCCGGGGGAGCGGGGGTGAAGGGTAGAATATCACCAACTTTCAGGGGGTGGGTAAAAGTCACATCACTTTCAGGCGTGATGTGCTTACATTTAAAGGTCTTCTCTTTTCTTTTTTTCCAGCTTAAAAGAAAGGTCAAGCTACTGCACCAAGCAGTGGCTTGGGAAGCTACAGTCCCCTTTGATAAAAGGGCCAGAATAACTAATGATGGGAAGAAATTTCATTTGCCTTTTTAGGGGGAATGGACCTAATCCTTCAGACTGCACCCTTCTACAAAGTTTTGCAGTTCAATTCTCAGCTCAAAAATTCATAGAAAAATAATGTGTGTGTGTGTGTGTGTATGTATGTGTGTGTGTGTATATATATATACTCACAGATTAATACAGAAATTGGACAGAACAGAGACATACGAAACTCAACACAGAGACCAGAAATAGACCGATTTTTCCCTCCCTTAAGTATTGTCCCCCAGGGACATTTCTGGGGGGACCAAAGATCCACCTTATCAATCCTATATAGAACGTAGGACCAGAAAGGTATCACCTTTGGCAAAGCCACCAAAAGGGAACAAAAGCCCCACTTTCAGTGCCCCATTTCCAGCAGAGAAACTACAACCTTGATGTTGCACTTTCACTTTCTGGTGTGCAACATGGGTTCTACTGAAGTGCAGCAAAGAGCAGGGCAGGAGCTCCCTCTTCTGACACGCTAGCACAAGCAATAAGATGGCCTGCTAGAAGAGGTCCAGTCTGGTCGCCAGAATTTCAAGACTGAGGCCCCTTACAAACAAAACCGGCTCTCACTATTTTACAGGTTGCCCAGTTAATAAGCATACCTATGTTAATTGTTACCCCAAAATTACCCTCAAAATTAATCTGCATTTTAATTATACTCTATGTTAAACTCATCCAACAGTGCAATCTACTCAAGATGCTCCATTGAGTTAGGTGGAATGTACTTCCAGGTAAGTGCATACATGATTTTAGCCTAAAGTGCACCCTATATATCAGGAGTGCAAAACCCCTCCACTGCCAATGAATTTCCCTATCCCACTGATTTCCCTGCTGCCTGTACCTTCCACTCCCTTTGCCCAAGACACCCACACAAATCGATTTCTCCCCGTCGCTGTTAGCAGCAAGGATAGTCTGTATAAGGATGGCTGATGTGTTTGTGCATGCCACCCCCAGCCCCTGAGACAGCATACATGTGTCCCTCGGGCCTATAAAGGTTGTGCACCCCTGCTACACATGTTTACACAGAAGTAAGTCCTAATGCTGAAATATAGCTAGGATTAAGTCCCATTTCACGCAATTGAACTTACTTTTAAGTAGACCTGTATAGGATGGCGCCTTTACCCTCTTTTCCAATACAAATAGGTTGGTAAGTGTATGCCAAAGAGACTGAAAACAAGGCAACTGGGCTGACAGAAGTCAACCTCCCTGGCTCTTCCTCTCCATAGTAGCCCCCTGAAATTGCTTACACAGGGGGGTCCTGCTGAATGCTGTGGTCCAAGGTGATCCCTGAAAATCGAGCAGAGGCACCTTTCGCAATCAGAGCCCTTCCATCCACAGAAGGGAGATTCTGGATCCAGGTCGATACTTTTAGTGAACCTCTTCCTGGTGGCATTTGTATTAGAGCAAAGACAAAATTTGGATATGAAATTTCATGTTTTGAAATGCCCAGGTTTTCAACATTCTTGTTAGGAAACAGACATAAAACTCTTTCACAAGTTTGGTTGATATGCTTTCCAGCAATAATGGTTAATGACTGACTTGTTGGATTCAATAACATACACTTTTTCTAAAACCTGAAAATCAGTCATTGTGAAGGCAGCAAGATGTAAATGTCATTTCCTCCCCAAGAAAATCCAAGCATTCGGACATTACTCTAAGAATACGGTTTCCAGAAGTATTATTTTGAAGACATCTCCCCTCCCACACACTCAAATTCACTAGGAATACCCACAGAAATTATCTCTGCCAAACAATCACCAAATACATTCAAAGTGCCCCAGCATCAGGGAGAACATTGTCTTGAACAACTTGTTGGAGGCGGAGGGGTGCCTAAAGCCATACCAGTTGCTTCTGTACATCGTGCCAGAGCGGACCATCCATCTTGGAGACACTGTATTGTTTCATTCCTGCTGCCTTCAGGAGTCCGATAGCCGGAATCACAATTGTAGTGCAAATTCTCCCGTATTTTATAGGACAGTTTCATATCAAAGAATCCACCATGATCCAAGGGAGGTCTGGCACATTTCTCTAAACAATTAGGTGTGGATTGAATAAAAAGACGAGGGAAACGTTTCGTTATTCCTTTGTTAACACATCTACATGCTCACGAGAAAAGGCACATGGGAGACACCTCATCCAATTCTATGCCCCAAGGAGGCACTCTACACATTAATATGCATATAGCTTGATTAACCTGCAGTATCTAGGATGATTTGGTGCCACAAGCAGAGCGCATGGATTAACAAGATGCATCAAGCTAGATATAGGGCATTTCTACATGAGGCTTTTATCCCACACCTTTACCAAGCAGAAGTTCCTGCTTCTGGATTCTTTGCAGGATTGAAATTGGCTCCTTTACATGTACTTTTTTCCAGGAGCTTTCTTTCTTTCTCTGCCTTCTTCTACAACCACTAGATGGCAGTGTTGTATAGAGTGAAATTGCACAAATACCTGAGCTTCTCTTTCCGCCATTTCTAAATATCAGACTTTCGCCATTAGAGGGGGGAAAATGTGATAGCGGTTGCAAAGCATGGGCCAGGCCTTGGAAGATGACAACATCATGTAAAGGACCTGTAAACTACTGTGAGCGAGCAATCACAAGCACACAATAAAAAACTTTATGTAGAAAGGCTGATAGATGCAGGTAAGAGGCGGCTTAGAGGAACAGGTAATCAAGTGTAATGAAGCTATATAGAACAAATATAACTTTTTTTGACCTTTGTACACTTCTTCTTAGCTTTCATTTCTTTCCTGTGTGGTGATTTTATCTTAAAATTCCTTGGAGTCCTTCTTTGTAGTAATAAATATTATAGTTGGGCTCTCACTTCATAAATAAGTGATTCTTTGCAGATATGGAAGCTCCAGATTTGTTAGTGCCATTACAGCAACATGGAAAGTCTGCTTGCACTGGAGCGTCATGCATGCATCGAATCACATATAAAACCCTGTATGAGGTTGCATGTACTGCTTACTGGTGCCTGCAGAAATTATACTCAGTTTAGAAGCTTATTGAGTTTATATTTGTGGCTGGTCAATATAATCTCTCAAGTTGAAACTGGATCTAACTTTTGCAGTAATACCATATTTTTATGTTTTCTAGGTTGCTGGAAAGCAATTTTTTTAAAAAATGCCAGACTCACCTGCAAATTGCCTGCTGCACTATGTTAGCCATTAGTTTCAACTAGAGGCAATTTGTAAGATAAAAGAGCCCAGGGAGGGGAGGAATCATAAATACTGCTCTTCCCTCTTCTCCACCCTGCTGGGGCTCACATCAGCTGGGCTTTGGGATTCCTCAGAGGCTCTGACATTGGACCTCTCTGCAAACTGTAGGATTGCTCTACCCAGGTATCTTTTTGCCATCAAATGGAAGATCCACATTAACAGATTGCTTTACTATAACGTTTTTCATAGGCTAACAGATTTCAAGATGCAAAATGATGACACCAACTTACTGTAGCATTTGGGAGCAGGTGCCCAGCCAATCATTGTGCAGTTTATCCTTGCATCTTGACTCCCACTTTCTGTTGTGTAGCCAGCCAAACAGGAATACGAAAGCTTTTCGCCGTTCTTCATTGGAAAGTAATAGTCTCTAAAACTGTAGTAATATGGGGCAATTCTTCCATTTTCTATGTTGGGCAAGTCACAAAGCTTATCTAGAACAAATGTATTAATGTCCAGTGAGAGGTATTTATCCAGAATGCAAGCACTCTTTAAAAAACAACTCAAACTGAATTATTTTCAAGTATCTTAAATTGAAACAAGGCAGTAGCAAAGGGGAATATAACTTGAAGCTTGGTAGGCCAGCACCAGAAAATGGACCCTTTTCAATCACAGCATCGGTGCTTTGGACTACACTCCACGAAGAAGTCCATCTGATCCCATCAAATCTTTCATCATCTGTGGAAATGTGGCTATTTCAGAAGGCTTCTGGCAATAGGTTGCTGCCAATTCCTGGTCATGATTTATATATGGGCTTTTTCTGAAGTTGGATGTACCTAGATTTTCCAGTTGTATCAAATTATTTAGCTAGCAGAAGTCACATCAAAAGACTCTACTAAATACCTTCAGGAACCCATTTTTAAAAATACAGTAGTATATTGGAATAGTGTGAGCGGAAATATATGTATCTCATGTACCATTAAAATGTCGTGGGATGTTATCTTTTAGTCTGCATTATTATGTTTTTTAAAGCACAAATAGGGAGGGAAAATGTATTGACTTAATTTCATGTGTTCCTTCGTGGTTACTTTTTATTGGATAAGAATATATATTTTTAACACCCTGTGAACATTTATATGTACATGGGAATAGACTAAACATTTATGACTACCATTATTTACAGGACCATATGTGATTTAAAAAGGTCTAAGTAGTGGGAATAGAACCCCAAATTTACATTAATCTCTTTCCTTTAAACAACATGTGAGATAATTTCTGGGTAACCCAATTCCTACAACAATACAATCAACAGAAGTAGCATTTTTAAAGTATGCTTATTATTAGAATCAGATTTGAGCATCTAGTAATTACCTAGCTCAATGGTTTGCTAGAAAGCATCATCAGTTGCTTCACACAAATCTAGCTCTAATTAATTGCTGTGTCCAACTGCCAGCTTTGTGCTGCTCTCTAACACGTTTGATAAAGATCTGGCCTTGAAAATTCAACTTGATCTGGTACTACTACATCATTCACTTTAAAACAATTATTTATTATTATATCTCTAGATGGACATGGCAGGCTTTGCCAAGTCATGTTGTCTCTTACTTATTCAGGAATTTCCTGATTATTGAACCTGTTTTAAGTATGACTGCTTTCTGGATGTTGGTCTGGATGTATTTTGGTAGGCAAGTTTCTAAAGTTAAAAATAAAATTGATGTGATGCCAGTGACCGATGTGACTAATGGAATAATTGTAACCCTTTCCTGTTGCCATAGTTCTTTAACTTCCATAGTCAATGGTGTATTTTTTCTCTCTTTTCCTATTCCTTTTCTACAACATTTTTGTCATTCGGTATTGCTATATCAGTGAGGTAAATGATGATGATGATGATGATGATGATGATGATGATGATACAGTTCAACTTTCTGTAAATATAGAAATATCAAGTCTTTCTAATCCAAAATTACTCCAATACAAAAACAAAAGGATGCAATTTAGGGGAGAGGGAAACAATTTCTAATGCTTAAATAACCATTTTAGCAGATGTTGAATATTTCCCCATACTCAGCAAGGACAATTTTTGAAGCAATTTAATATTCAACAACCGAACTCTGACTGACATACATCGTACATGATTCAGCAATATATTCAAAGTATCAAATTCTAATCTAATGCCTGATGATTTGAGTAACTTGTATCCAATAACTTCAAACCTTTGGACACACAAATCGGTCTAGTACATTTCCAGCAACCAAATACATAGTTTGAAATATCCTATTTGTTCCTAGTTACATACAATCTGAACAAAAACTTAATTTGGCTTCTTTCAACCTTTAAATTAGATTACAGCAATGCACTCTACGTGGGGCTGCCTTTAAAGGTAGTTTGGAAGCTGCAGCTTGTGCAAAATGCAGCGGCCAGATTGATAACCGGAACCAGTATGTTCAAGCATATAAGACCTACTCTGGCCCGCTTGCATTGGCTGCCTGTATGTTTCCGAGCCCGATTCAAGGTGCTGGTTTTAACCTATAAAGCCTTACATGGCTTGGGACCATAATACCTGATGTAACGCCTTTCCCGACATGAACCTACCCGAACACTACGTTCAACATCTAAGGCCCTCCTCCGAGAGCCTCCTCCGAGGGAAGCTCGGAGATCGGCAACAAGAGAGAGGGCCTTCTCTGTGGTGGCCCCCCAATTGTGGAACGATCTCCCTGACGAGGTCCGCCTGGCGCCAACATTGTTATCTTTTCGGCGCCAGGTCAAGACTTTCCTCTTCTCTCAGGCATTTGGCAATATCTGAGGAGCCTGGGTTTGTTTTTTTGTTTTGTTTGTTTTTGTAGCTTTTTGAAGTGTTGTAGTGGTTTTAAATGTACAGATTGTGTGTATGTTGTATGTTTTTGCTGTTTTAATTTTTGTATATTGTTTTTAATTGTTTTTAATCCTATGTAAACCGCCCAGAGAGCTTCGACTATGGGGCGGTATACAAATGTATATAATAATAATAATAATAATAATAATAATAATAATAATAATGTAGTACATAAAAATACTTACTGAACTCAATAGACTTTTTACCATAACTTCTCTGTAACACATGTTCTCAAAGCTTTTCCCCAGAGCTCTTAAGTAGAGGACTTCTTCCTCCTCCTATTTCATCTAATTCCACCGTGTTGTACTTAAAAGCCAATGCTGAGATCTATCAAGGCTTTTCAATCCATCAACATCTAAAGCCTCAGGAGGGAGGGTCAGAAGGAGACAACCATAAGAGACTTCTTGGTGGTGCCCCCCCCCCCCACAACTATGGAATGATCTCCCCGATGAGATCTGCCTAGTGCCAATATTGTTCTTTTCAGCATCAGGTTAAGACCTTTCTCTTCTCATACTTCTGGCAGCATACAATGAGTTTTTCATCAGGTCTTGGATTTATGTTATAGTTTGTTTTAAATTGTTTTAGATATATTAAGGGAGGCATGGCAGTGCCTCCCTTGTTAAGGGCGGTCAGTAAAAAACACGTTCCACCATGTTAAAGTGATAATTGGTGAGGGGTCATTCTAACAGCCATAAAATCGAAAATGTTTCACCAATCTCTCTGAAATTTACAGGTGCCAGAAAGAAATGTTTGTTTTACATTACCTGAAAATTTCAAGAAGTTTGGTGAAAGACTGAGGGAAGGAGAGCAGTTTAAAGTAAAAAGATTAAAGAATCCCCTGAATCCGAAACTGAAAATTGAACTCAGGGCTTGCGACCATTTTTGCACAGCTGTCCTTACCTTCAGGGAGCCTTTTTCATTAATCCAATGGCACAGTCTACTTCCTCCCGTTGTAGTGTAGGTGGAACTGCTTTTCTTTTTTAAAAATTCGCTTAAGTGGATTTTATTAAAGCTGTGCCTCTTTAAGAAATCCAGTGGCCATTTTGATTATGGCACATGCTCAGTAGATTCTCCCCCCTCCCTCCTGCGTCAGCTACAATGGCTGCTTCCTCTAGCAAAGACAGTGCTGTAGTCTCTTCTCAGAAGTAAGTTCCATTGACTGAATGCAATGGTCTTATTCCCAGGTAAGTGTGTAGAAGATTGTAGCCTTAATTTTTTAAAAACAGTCTGGAACCTTAGAAGGCGGAGAGGGAGAGATGTGAGTGAGAATTCCCTCTCCTTTACAGCACTATAACTCTACAATTAACAACTTGCTTGCATGCTTTGCATGTGTGTATGTTCATTTGATTATGGCTGGTGATCATTAATTTTCATATCAATTCAATCCAAGGCATGTCTACTCAGAAGTTAGTTCCACTGAGTGCAATGAGTCTCATTCCCATTTCACTAGCTTGAAGGGGTGTGTGGATTTGGCTGTACTTCTCTTTGAGAGCTCTGTGTATTTAGGGACCAAGGCTTTTTGTAAGAGAAGAGGTTAAGCTCCACCCTCTTTTTCTTTTTTTAAAATTCCATGTATTTGATTTTTAAAGAACTTTTATTCCTTCATTGTTATTATAATTAATAATAATAAGTAGAAGTAGTAATACGTTTATTAATGTTACATTTATATCCTGCCTTTTTTCCTCTTTCCTCCTCCATTTTATCAGCACAACAACCCTGTAGGGTAGAAGAGTCAGTGACATTCTGAATTCTCTTAGCTTTTCTAATTTTTTTTTATCAGGTTGAACAAAACTATTGTGTATTGTTATCTCCAGTACCAACATCTTTGACAGGCTTAATATAGGATTCATTGACCACAGGCTATTTTTAGAGCAAAAAAATAAAAATAAAAATAAAAATCCAAACTTGGATAGATTAAAATTAAATTGAGCAATATTTCTAAACACCCACATGGCTATTCTTGGTACTGGGTCAGATGTAGTGATATAAGAGGATGTTTGGACTCCATTTAGTTGATCAGTTGCAAAGAAGCTTCTCTAGTAAGGAGGAAGGGGAAAGCCCTAGACTGATCATTCTTTCAAGTGCCATATCTCCCCACCACAAAAACCCATGAGGTAGGTTAGGCTAAGAGTCTATGACTGGCTCAAAACCATCTAGTGAGTTTCTTCTGCTGCTCACTTTCACAGAAATGTAAAACAAATGTTTGGTAATGTTTGGGTGTATGGCATGTGCTACTTTTACCCTCACAACAACCCTGTAAAATAGATTAGGCTGGAAATTTAGGCCTGGCCCACTATCTATGTCTGTGTGCCTGCCTCTTTCATATATACACACAGAAAGGCATCCTTAGGTTTGTTCTTTACTTACTACATACCATAAACTATGTCTGAATAGAGCTGTCACAAATGATGCAATACTCTCACTTTTTGCACTTCCTAATACATTTGTTTCCCAACTAACTTACTGCTAATACAGTCATGAATCTAAAACTAAAATATGTTATTTTTACCATAGTAAGATTAAAGAATCCACATACATCAAGTGCAAATCTGAGAACCTACTATTTTTCATATTAGTCTTCAAGAATTAGGATTCTTTTCCTAATTACGCCTTACACGGAGGTTGCCTTTTTCACAGCGGCCGGATCAACATTTTCATCAAGCTGTCCACCTCCCCTGCTCCAAACTCTTTCTTGGTCAGTCACCGCTAATTAGCTCAGATCCTGTTAGTGTATATGTGAAATTGTGATCCCCCAATGTGCATCACTTTACACTTGCTTACATTGAACAGCATTTGCCCTTTTCATGGCCATTCTCTCGGTATGCAGAGATCTTTATGGAGCTCCTCACATTCCTCCATTGTTTTAGCAAGACTAAATAATTTGGTATCACCACCAAACGTGGCTACGTCATTGCTCACTTCCACCCTCATTCTAATATTATGAGAAAGGGAGAAACTGCCTCCCTATCCACTTTCTTCACAACATGCAAATAGGAGTGAGCAGTGAGATGGCCAAATTTGCTGCTGACCTCAAAATATTTAGGGTTTTTAAAATGAAGTGAGATTACCAAGAGCTCCAAAAGAATCTCTCCATAGTGTGAAAATGGGCATCAAAATGGCAACAACAGTTCTACGTAAGCATTTGTAAACAGCAGTTCTACGTAAGCATGCACACTGGAGCAAAGCATCCCAACATCACATATACACTGATGGGATCTGAGCCTGCAGTGACTAAACAAGAAAAAAAACACAACTTGGGAATGTGGTTGACAGCTCAGTGAAAACGTCAACCCAGTGTGTGGCAGCTGTAAAGACAGCAAACTCCATGTTAGGCATTATAAGAAAAGTAATTGAGAATAAAACTGCCAGTCTCATACTGCCTTTATACAAATCTATGGAGTGACCACACTTAGAATACTGTGTACTGTTCTGGTTAACTATAGAATTTAGTATCACAAGATGTTGTGCTGGCCACCATTTTGGATGGCTTGTCCTCCTTTCCATGTGGTCACCCTATAACATGACACTATTCCCCCTTCTTTTTTTTATAATATTTTCTTTTTCAACATAATACAACATAAAACAACATAAAACACAATACATAACCCACATACCCCCCGTGCACCCCTCCCCCCCGGAGACCTTCAATTATTCATTATTCCTCTTTCCAAAATTGTAAAGACTCTTCTGAAGGTATTTGCCCCTTCCCCGTTCTTAATACATATTCCAAAAAGGGGCTCCATATTTCTCCAAAATCATTCTTACTGGACATTTCCCTCTTTATTTTCATTTTACACGTCAGCTTATCATTAAGTGCCATATCCCATATTTCTTTATACCATTCTTCTATAGTATAGAGCCCTTGCCCTTTCCAATTTTTAGCAATCATTATTCTGACAGGAGCCAGGAGGTTGTTTATCAGTTCTCTCTTACTTATATTCTCATTTCCTTTATCCCATATTGCTAGAAGAGCCAGCTTTGGGCTTAATTCCAGTTTACTTCCAATTATTTCACTTATTTCTTTGAACACCCTTTCCGAATTTTTTTGTACATATTCAGAGCTCCACCACATATGAAAATAAATTCCAACCTCCTGACATCCCCCATGACACTATTCCCCCTTCTGAAGAGGTCTGGACCTCAGACTACTAAAGACAAAGTGGCAGACCATAATAACTGTGTTCATATGCCCATTGCTTTATGAGGCTTCTGCAGGCTACCAAACAGAGAACTATCAGGCCATAAAGTTGCTTAAATGGGTCTGCCAGAAACCTGACCTCACCGTTCCTGTTAGGTCCATGTCCTACAGGAAATGCTCTCAGCTGAACTTGATAGAATCCCATCCTTCATCCCTTGGTTTAATTTACTGACCTCTCCTGGCTGGGCCTTGCAGGGAACAATAGGGTAGACAGAGCAGGCATACATAGCACACGCAGAGTGCTGAGAGTGGCAAATCTAAAAGCAAATACGTTGCTTTTAAAGAACCAAGGAAATTCAATGGGTCTTTTAAGTAAATATCTATGGATGGAAATGCAGCCCACACAGGCTTGAAACTTGACCACAAACATGATCACAATCTGCTACTTTAAGATGCAAACAGGAAGAAGCAGCATGTAGCATAAAATGAGCTAAAATAATTAATATAGTAAACTGTAACTTATTCTAATTTAGGATATTTTCCTGTATCATCTTGTGTGCTTCCAGAATAAATTGGGGAGTTTTTAGTCCAGTATAATTTTTTTTCAGGTTCTCTCCAAATACAGACATAAAACGTGAAATGCTTCTTTTCATGAGTCAGTCATAGAAAGCTTTTATTTCTGGACATTGGCTATTGAAAAATTCAAATGAGACCCCTCAGATTTCAAGTGAGAGAGCATAACTTCTGGGATTCATTTATTATTTTGAAAAGTGGGTGCAACACATATCACTAGCTTTGATTTTATATTGGATGTCAAAATGGTGTAACATCCTAGCGGATGCTGGCTACTTGTCAGCTGTATAATATCCAGTCATCCGTTACACAAAGCCATGAAATTCATTAAACAAAAAACCTACGGTTTACAAAAACAACGTTAAGGCTCCACAGTTTCCAACCAAGCACCAAAAAGCAGGGAAATTGGGAGTTAAGGCTCCCAAGCCTTAACGCCACATCCTCCCTAAGGAGGCAGAAAGTGCAAGTGAAATTCTCATTCTCCCAAAGCAGATAAACCATGAGGACAGATTGGAGAATATGATATGCAGAGGTGACTGGGGGGTTGTGGAAAACTGATCACGAACAACTTAGGGTCACCTACTTCTCTTTTTTTGTTTAGAGCAGCCCTTCCCCAACCTGGTGCCATCCAACGGTGTTGGACTACAACTCCCATCATTGCAAGTCAGTATGTCCCATGGTTAGGAATGCTGGGACTTGTCATCTCAAAAATCTAGATATGCAATTTGATATGCAGAGGTGACTGTGGGGTTGTGGGAAATGATGATGAACAACTTAGGACCAGTTACTTCTCATTTCTTAGAGCATCTCCTTATGTTGAGAGTTGCAACCCAACACATCTGACAGGCACCAGGTTGGCCAATGTTGTTCAAGAAGAAGGGAAGGCAGAATGTAGATCTCCAGATGTTTTAGAATTCAACTTGTAAAAACCCCTATCAGCATGGGCAGTTGTCAGGAATGCCGCGAGTTGATGTCCAAAACATCAGGATAGATCTATTTTCTGCCCACATCTGTACTAAAGTATGATGTTTTCCAGCATTGTAATCAATCAAGGAACTACAAAAGAGCTGCATCATTTTAAATAATAAACTGTATAAACCAAAGGAAACAACAATGAATGGATCTTGAATACATACGGTAATCCGGATAGCCCTTCAGACGTCAACATTAGTTTTCAACACATGGCATAGGATGTCTGTTTCTTGAATATCAGATAAAGGGTTTCTCTTACTTGTTCAGTAGTGTGAGATCAAAGGCAGAGCTACCACCTAATACTTTCATGTATCAGTATTATTTTAAAATTAAGTATGAAATGATTTTTGTCTTCTCCATAACACATGAGAGTTAAAGTGCAACACATCTGGAGAGCACCAAGCTGGAGAAGGTTGACTCCTATACTTGTCTTCTCAGAAGCCAGTGCCACTGAATTCACTAGGACTTACTCCCAAGAGGTATAGGATTGCAAACTAATCTCATCTGAAAGGTGTTCAAGACAGCCAAACTATACCTCTTCTGCTCCTCTGTCGCTTTGATGAGATGATGTATTGTGGAGGGATTGTGGGGAATGAACAGTATATTTTGTTTAAATACATTTTTAAGACAAAAAACATTGGTTCTTTGAAGGGCAGGATATTGATCAAAAGTTGGAAGTGCCTGGCACATGCTCTGGTTCTAGATCTGTAATGAATAGTTCCCCTTTTGTTATCAAGCGTGCTGCTATATGCGAGATGTGTTTGAGACCCTGTATTTGGTAAAGGTATGGAACAGCATTCCCCATCTTGTTGCCCTCCAGGTGTTTGAGATGACAAGTCCCAGCATTCCTAACCATGGGACATACTGACTTGCAATGATGGGAGTTGTAGTCCAACACCTTTGGAGGGCACCAGGTTGGGGAAGGGCTGCTCTAAACAAAAAAAGAGAAGTAGGTGGCCCTAAGTTGTTCGTGATCAGTTTTCCACAACCCCCCAGTCACCTCTGCATATCATATTCTCCATCCTGTCCTCACGGTTTATCTGCTTTGGGAGAATGAGAATTTCACTTGCACTTTCTGCCTCCTTAGGGAGGATGTGGCGTTAAGGCTTGGGAGCCTTAACTCCCAATTTCCCTGCTTTTTGGTGCTTGGTTGGAAACTGTGGAGCCTTAACGTTGTTTTTGTAAACCGTAGGTTTTTTGTTTAATGAATATTATCTGTGTGTGTGTGTGTGTGTATGTGTGCTATCTATTTTTTTATGTATACGGTTTTACACTCTGCATAATGCATTTTAACGGTTTCTGATTTTTGTAAACTACCCAGAGCTTTGGCTATGGGGCAGCGTAGTAATGTAATAAATAATAAACAGCTTGTAAATCCTTGCATAATCTTAATGCTAAAAATATGTCTATTCCCTTCAGCGTACAGGATCTTAACCCTAGACACCAGCATCAAAAGAACTATCTAAAGTGGGGTTCAGCTTGATTATTTTTTTCCACCTGGCAACTGCAAAATTGTCATGAGGTATTCGTTCATGCTTGCACATACATCATACTTCACTTGATGATTGGCAGCTACATAGGAATTGCATCCATGAATTGTGTTTGATGTGAATTGTAACACTATGATATAACCTGTGATAGCAGTTTCACATTTTCAAGTCAGTCATTACTTGATGCCAGTCCTAGATTGATCTATATGCAAATACATTTAATTTCAAACTAAAGCTGGTCATTCCATGGGTCATGTAATCCAGGAATTGGGTTTTTAAGCATCGTTGGTCAAAGATAGTTTTTCTACAGAATTACGTCCGTCTTCTTGGGAGACAGAAAGCATATGCCAGAAAACAAATGTTTGTCTTTAAGGTGCCACCAGACTCTCCATTCTAATGAATATAGAAGTGAATGGAATGTGGTTGAGGAAAATCACAGGCACAAGCATATATGAACATTCACATGCGTGAAAAATATGTACAAGCACACACCCACACTGGTGCAAGTTTGTATGGCTCACTAGCCAAAAATTAAGACTGACAATAAGGCACCCAGCAAAATCCCTGTTCTATATGAAATTCTAAACAATGAACTGTCACATACCACTGCAGTAGATATTTATTTTTAGCTGCAGAGCAATTTCCCAGCAGTATCACATCTGAGGAAATTGAATTCAGAGGTAAGTGACCTAGTGCCCTCCAAGGGTTTTGAGTGACCAGCTCCTATAATCCCTGACTATTGGCCATGCTGGCTGAGACTGACAGATGTCATTCTTTGAAGCCTCTAGAGGGCACCCAGTTGCCTACCCTGGAAGAGATCAGTATTGCCTTCTTGTTAAGTTTGTAAACTAACTGATCTATATGCATTGCAAACTTACCTTTCACCTACTTCCATGCCTGATTTAAAAACAAGCCCTTTCAACTTGGAGCGCAACACAGATTCACAAAAACTTAAGAAGTTTAAAGATTTCATAAATAAATTTGCTTTAAAAGAGATAGAAACAGACATCTCACTAACACTGAGCGAATCAAAATGTTAAAAAGAGAGAGGAAAAATATGCTTCGAGATAAGGAATCTTCATTAAAATTAGGGGTATTGCAGCTTTCAAATATGCCACCATTTTCTATTGAAGAAATATGTGATCAAAAGTTATTAGTCACCATTTGTCATTTGCAGCATGTCAATAGCTTGAAATTAACACTCACGCTTACCAATTTACAAAAGCTTGCCTGCCTTAGAAACCCTTTCAATGCTGCAGAAATTAAAGTATTCAAAAGCGAGAGGATCCTGTAATGCACTTAACCACGGACCCCTCCTTCCATAAAGCTACAAATTTTAGCATCTTGAATATACAAATCACTTAAGAGTCTTCAGGACATCTGTGAGTGTATCAAGTTTCAGTGGTGAATGGTGAATTGTCCTGTAAGTGCTAAGATATGGTTACTGTAACATTCATACTTGAAACAACCATCTGTGCAACTGAAGAGAAACACACTTTATAGAATATACTGATTTTTTAAACATAAAGAACAAAAAGGATTCAGTACTTTTACCTTCTGCAAGAAGTTCCCCTGATACAGCCAATATAAATGAAAAAATCCAGTTTATATATCCCATCCTGAGTGTTCCCTGATAGATTGGTATTGCCCTAGTTCTGCTGATTTACTCAATTCCTGAAGGAAATTGAGTTAATCATTTATACAGCAAGCCCCATACTTGGTGATAGTTTGTTTCGTTTCAACCTCTGAGTCTGTTCCGATAATCCAGCAGGTGCACTTCTCTCCCACAGATTAATCACTGCTCACAACAAGGTTTTTCTTTAGGGAGTATTTTGCTCATTTAGGTAAGCATTTAAAGAGCTGAAACAACTTCTTTCTTACATATACACAGTCTCTTATCCAAACCTTTCACGTGGTCCTTTTCTTTCATTTGGCAGCCGATAACAAAAATGGAAAAACGAAATACAAGCATTCCTCTGCTCTTTCCGCAGCACAATCTGCCTTGCCTGTCCCTTCCACCATAACCCTTTTCTTTTCTTATGCCTTAAGCTGGAACACCTGCTTTCAATTTCTATTTTCATTCTCTCCTTATCTTTATAGTTTAAAAAATAATACATACTTAATTACATTCCTTTCAATTACTAACAGTTTCCAGTATTAGAGTTTATTCCTTAAATAGGACTTTGTGTACTTACATCTGTGCTGCAATAAACAACCTTTCTGTAGAGAATAAGATTCCTGAATACCATTCCTAGTTCCATAAATTACAATCAAAGCAGATTTTAACTTCCATCCACTGTTAAGAATGCACTAAACAATTATAAAAATCCACCGTTAAGTAGCCCATAGCTGGAGATTTCAGCAGACTAGTTCAAGTGTACAAAAAGTGGCTCTCCACTGTTTAGTTGATTGAAATGGTGTCCTTTTTAATATTATTTTTAATGCTAGTGCTTGCAAAAATCACAGGTGACCAGAATAACTACTCACTTTATTTAACAATTAATCTGTCCAATATCAGCTGTCATTTCTTGAGAGCATCCTTCTCACAAAGTAACAGATACTTTCTAAAGCTCTTTTTATATGTGACTGTGATAATTACGCTTGCTTAGGACATATTTATCTGATAAATATACAAACCTGATTCCATGCCGAACAGTCCTTATGTTAGGTCATCAGTGGGCAACCTTTTTGCACACACACACATTTCTCCCACTCACTGTATCTCTCTCTCACAAACACACTTTTCCTCCTTCAATCCCATCCCATGATCTAAAAATACTACCCCCCCATAGTGCTAGTAAGCTTTTCCCTAAGCTTAATAGCACTGTTGGGAAAGGGGGATCGTCAACATAATCTTGCATGACATCCCTTCCCAAGGCAGGGAAGCTTTTCCTTTCCCTGCTCAGAGATAGGGTTGTTACGAGATCAGGATGGGGAATAATTTCTTCCTCCTGGTGGACTGACAAACCGTAGTCTGTCCAGCTACTTGGGGAGGTGGAGTCATTTTGCCAAGCTCTAGAGGAAAATAAAAATAAAAGTACTTTTGGACTTTCCTTCCCAAAACCCAGACATAGAGAGCTACCAAAACCCGTTTTTAAAAAATCATTAAACCCAAGCAGTAACTTTGTAACCATGCGGTCTTTCATGTGGGGAAGAGTTCTGTGAGAAATCCCTTTTTAAAACAACGCAGCCAAATACCCAAATATAAAACAGAGTTTATTTAAGAAAAGAAAAATAGTAAGAAAAAACAGGTGAGGCAACAATTACACACATACACAGAATTGCACAGAATTCCAAATTAAAATTAAAAGTCTAACTTATCTAGTCACATTACTTACTTGAGTATAGTCTTAGGGTCTTAAGCATATGCAGAGCTTATTGCAGAGAGGATGGTCTGAGAATCTGGCTTCCAGATAGGTGGTATATAGGAAGTTTCAAAAAGATAGAGGGGACCATTTTTATAGAGATCTCCGCTCAGTAAAAGCCAGCCCCTTAACAGTGACTAATGACTGATCTGTCCAATAATGTGATAGCCTCCATTTCTGATGTCAGTCGTCTAGCTAGAAAATCCAAAAATTACTTAGTGCCTGGACTAATCTTCATAATGACTGTACCTTATGTCTCAAAAGCTCAAGGTGGTTGGAATCAGCCTATTCAACAGAAGGGATTACGCTTTTGTTTGCATTTTGGAGGACAAAGAAGTGAGATACAGCTAGATAAAACCTGATATAGATGCCCAGTACTCCCTAGAGCATCTGGTTAGTTAATACCCTGCTGGGCAGCATAAACGTCTACACTTGTTAAATACAACAGCTATAAGATCCCAAATTTCCAAGTAGACCAAAATGAAAAATACAAGTCACATTAGTCAACAATGAATTCAGTCTTTTTTCACCATTTTATTGTATAAAATGGGCATTTACAAAACAACAACAACGGTAAACAGTTTGTTACTTACAAATCATATCCAAGTAATATTGGAGTCTTTATTAATACAAAAAATTGAGCCAATATGGAAATTGACCCTGAAGATCTTCAGTTGCAAGAAATTTCAAGTGTATCCATTACCATTTCAATGGCCTGCAGTGGATCAACAATCTCTTGTATGTTATCTTTCCTTAAAACCCAATCTGGTCTCTGCCTGTGGGATGAAAATAAATGCTATAAAAAAGAAAGAAAGCAGGACTTGTGAACATTTTTAAGCCAGAAGATAAGGGTTTAAGACTTCTTACCTTGAAACTAGTCTTGCTTTTGCAGGAGTTACTGGGACAAAGCAATGCCCATTTTTGTATGCGCCTAACTTCTGTTTGGCAAGTATTCTTTGGGCATCCATTTTATGTTTACGGGCTGTGAGTTTAAATAGGCTCTGAAGACGAGCAACTACTCGAGGACTGCTTCGGATCTCCTAAAAAGTAAGTCACAACTTTACCGTAAAAGAAAGTGCAATATTTGTTCAATGCTACCTGAAAGCAGTTACATTTTGGGGAATTACACATCCCTACTATACCTCATCTTCACCGTAATGCTTCTATTACCTGAGCAATTCGCAGTATGAGAAAAACCTCCACTCCAGCCAAATACATTCACAAGCAAGTCCAGCTCTTGGGTACAGTCTTTCTCTGACTCCTAAATCTCCTCCTGTTGTATTTCTGGCTGCTTTGACAGTTTATCTGTGTTGTTACTGCCTGCTTGTATAACCTTCTTCTGGCAAGATTTTAGTGCACCCTCCTGGCATAACTCAGCCACCTGCTCCCTATTCCTCAACTTCACCAGCCACGTATAGATTAACATATAGGCCATTAGCTATACACATTCCCCTCAGCTTTCTCAGTCCTTCTAAAACACCACACACCAACCAGCAGACCATCTCCATCCTTGTCTACCAGCTGACTAACTAAATTCCCAACTGTCAACTCCTTAACACTTATTTCCCAGTTGCTCTTTCCCGTCTAGCTAGAATCCCCAGCCAACAGAGTTGAATTTACCTGATCCAGGCCCCGTCCAACAATATTCAAAGCAATTGTGTCTCTTAACTATGGGAATGTTGAACTTATGAAGAGAATCCATGGTTTGTTGTTGGTGTGTGAATTCTTGGTTATTTAAACCATTACGTGTGATCCCAGGCTACAGGAGTGGCAGGCAAAAATGGTTTTAAAAAAAGCTGCTCTACATGCCACTACTGGAGTGCCACAAAATCATTTGGGATACAGTGAAGAAATGGGCTAAAGGGCCAAGAATCAAACCCAAGAATTGATCAAACAACCAGCCAGATTTGTATATTAACAGTTGCAGTATTAAATCTCTCCTGCCTATCCTTCACAGCCCTGACAATTTGAAAGAGGGAGATGTAAGCCTAGGGGAGGAGTAGAGAAAGAGAATTAAAGCTTACATAAGCTCTACTTGAATCCTTCGAAAGAACAGCAAATAGGCAGCATGTCTTGGTAAAAATGCTTCCACCTTTCTCTGAAATGTTGTCACCAGCTCTCTCTCTGTACATTTGAAGTAGGTCCAATAAAGTATCTACAGAATTATCCACTGTATAAACAGCTTGAGTAGTCCTTTCATACTTGAACAGAAGAAAACAGTTCATGTTAAGCACAACCTAAAGAATCTCAAACTTGAGTAAGACTGTTGCACTGTGCTTCAGATCAATAGAACACTTAGAGGGGACATACAGACCTGATTTGGGTGATGAAACAACCCAAGGTTGTTAACCATGGATGGTTTGTGAACATATGGGAGTCTCCTGCTCTTGTTTGGTGTTCCTGGTTGTTTCCTGCAATCTATGAACATGGAACTCTGGGTTGTTGTGGGAAAAACAACCCAGAGTTTTAACCCAAGGACAAACCATGGGTTCAAAGTCTCAGTTCTTTCTCCCAGGTTCACACATCACAGAGTTTCTGATTTGTTTAGCAAAGAAGAAGCAGGCAAGCGGTCAGGAGCCAGCACTCTTGCTTGCTCCTATATGAACCAAAACAACTCACAGTTAACAACCCATGGGTTGTTCAATCATCTGAACCACATCATAGATGTCTGTCACAGCAAAGCAACACCCTGTTCCATGAGTAGAAGGGAAAACAGACAAAATAATGTGCTCACTTTCCCCCCTTCTCTTTCCATGACCTTTTCTGCTGCCAAAAGGTGGATAAGTCCTTTTCACTGGCTGACTTCACCAATACCAGCCTTAAAAACCTCTTGGTCTCTGGTATGTACTTTAACAAAAAAAGAAAAGAGACCATGTTTCAAATAACAACTTTTAACATTTTACTGAAGAAAACCGTTAAGAGGAAGTTTTAAAATCTGAATACACACACACAGACACAAGCAATTGTTACCCTATTGTGTGTGAGTGCTACCCGTTCATATTTTTAACTTTTAAAAGAACCAGGGATAAAACTGTGTCACATCCAGGTCCCTTATCCAAACATCTTATTATCATAGGGTAGTTTTTTGTTCATTTCATCATATGAGTTTCTATTTTCTAAGTTAAAATGCTTTCTATCTCTTTCTCTGACCTTTGTTGAACTTTACAATCTCCTACTCTTTTGAGCACAAGCACCTCTTACATTCTTACTAAAATAACCTTTTGGCCGAAACTGACTAGCACACCCACACACAAATTAACTCTATAATATCCTTAAAAACACAATGCAAATGATTTGTACAATATAGATGCTTGGGTACAAATAAGCCTTGTCACTTTTATCTATTTTGTCAACAGTAAAGCATGAACATCATGCAGACTGCTTGTAATTGTAAAATAATTCCCAAATTCAAATTATCATCTGCATTCATTTTTAGTTGATAGTTCCAGGATTTTGAATAAATAAAACATTAAAATCAACATGCATGACGAAATCCTAGGATGCTATTTCACACTAACATGTACAAGTGCTGTGAGTGAATTTAATTGTAGCCTAGAAATTAAGAATATACACACATATAAAGTGAATATGTAGTTAAAACTGATGCCAAATTTGTGGAAAATAACTATAACAAATGGCAAGCTTACAATACTAAATCTCATTTTGGTATAGAACTGAACACTCTTGTACTCTTTTCCAGAGAGGTGAGTTGCAAAATCTGTCGCTGCTTCCCCCCCCCCCCAAATAGAAAAAAAATATTGATAAAATGCATTGTTTCATGAAATTGGTAACTTTTTCCCCTCTAAAATTTAAACCAACAATTTAAAGGCAGTATAAATTAATTAAACCATCATGTCTTAATGGGTTGTATCCCATGGTGTCCTGCCGCAATGGACACCTGCAGTGGATTGAATTCCCCCTCCTCCTGCGGTCTCCTGATTCTGCTCAGAGAGTTGGGGAGCACGTGGGGGGCTGCAGGTGATAGGATGGGGAAAGGCAACTGCTATTGCACCAGCAGAAATCTGCTTGCATAACATTGGATTTAACCCAAAGTTTGCAAGTACTCTAAAAAAATTTTTAAAAGTGAAGTAAAATCTTGAATAACATTTAAACCACAAAAAGGCTATAATGCTAGGGCTAACTTATGTAGGAGGCAGGGGCTACCTTACTGGGTTCTGAGTAAACATGTTTAGAATTGTGATGTAAATATGTTTTATTGGGTTTTTCTAAACAAGCATTCACTTGAAATACTTTTGGCTACTGGAAAACAAGATATATTTATAAAGCATATAAACTTTTGTTAAATATGAGCCAAAGATGCTACGTCTGATCCTAAAACAATTTAGGCCATTGGGGAAAAAATCTGAACACACATCACTGGCACTTTTCACAATAGAAGTGACCTCTTTCACACTAGTGCTTGCATTTTATATACATTCAAGTTGCTTTAAAAATAATGAAACATGTTGGAATGGGCTTCGGTCAAAGACTGAGGATTTCCCAATTTACAATGCAGCCCAACATTTCAATTTGCATCATTTAGCTGAAAGGGATGGAAATGATGTCCAGTTTTGAGAACCGCAGGCATTATAATTGTATAATACAAACTTATGAAAGTAGGTTGTTTTACAATAAAACTTGAAAGTAAATACCTTTGACAAATTAAGCAGAACTTGAACTGAGTATCTGATAACATCCATGCAAGGGACACTACGATTGCAACTCCGTATCAAAGTAAAAATAACGAACACTGCTTCAGTCTGGGCCATACTTTCACAACAAACAGGAGATAGTCTAGTTACAACCTCTGGAATAGAGAGATAAATGATGATTCAAAATAGCAATACTGTTGGAAAGGAAGTTAGATCCAGTGGCCAATTCTCACTGATATACAAACCCTATTCACTTGTTCCATCCCTCACACAGGGGAGAGAAGGAAAAGTTGTGTGCCCATTGCCTCGCACCACCACCCTTTAAGTAATAAGGCTGAAGGTCTGCAGTGGGGAAACGTGCTGTATTTGAGTAGGCTCCTCTCAGACAATTTAGAACACAATATTCTAATTTAGAAGCCATGGCACTAAAGTGTCAATAGACTCTCAATCCTTATGCGTTAAAGGTGTCCAAAATGCATGGATAAGCCACAATGAAGGGGGCAGGAGCAGTCAGTGCATCCACACTCTCCTCCCCACAAGGTTCTGATTGCATGACAAATAGAATAGGTGAACAGGCCTACTGCTGGGGATAGAGAAGTCTACCAGATGTTAGGTTACATATTTCTCAGTTCTTGAAGTGGGGTGGGATGAGATAGGATACCATCCCACTTATTTTGAGATGGAAATAATTGGACCACGCCATATTCTTTTTTACCTCCCACTTCAAACACTACTGCTTCTGAGATCAAAAGACTCATAATGGTGTTGATAACTGTTCTTTTAAACGCTTTACTTCTGTCCCTTTTACTTTGACTCCTTTGTATATGCAACAAAGTCTGGTAGTTTGTATATTGGTGTATGAGGAAATATTTTAAACAAGGAATTACTAACCCAGATCTTTTAAAGCTGCCAAAATGTAAGAAAAGTGTTTGTATTTGAGGAGGCGATCAATGGCAAGTGCAGTTCTGTTACACAGCTTCTTTTCTTCTTTGCTTTCTTTATTGGCAATCAACAAGCTATCTCGCAGAGCTCTAGTTTTTGGAGTATCAGTCTTCTTCCTCCATGAATATCCTCTCCACAATGCCTTATGAGGGAGGGACAAGAAGAAAAAGACTTTTAACATTCTGGAATGCAATGTAGTACAACTTTGTCCCTCTCGAAGTTACTTCTACACATTTTTCAGCTTATTCCAATCTAATGTTTTGTATTCAGTAACTTCTGGAAGTCATTCAAAGAGAAAAGGAAGGTAGACCAGACGGATGAAGTGGGTCACGGATGTAGTATTTCAATTAAGGATCCTTGAGTGATATGCTAGATTTTAGACGAAGTTCATAGGTTATTCCCCAAAAAGAAGTTAGGTTCTTTTTACATGTTCAATGAACACTTGGGGTAATAATAGAGTGACACTAAGGAAACCAGGAACAGGCTAGAGTGCAGGATGTAGAATGATGGGCTCAAGTTACAGGAAGCCAGATTCCGGCTGGACATCAGGAAAAACTTCCTGACAGTTAGAGCAGTATGACAATGGAACCAATTACCTAGGGAGGTCGTGGGCTCTCCCAATCTAGAGGCATTAAAGAGGCAGCCATCTGTCAGGGATGCCTTAAGGTGGATTCCTACATTGAGCAGAGGGTTGTTCTCCCAACTCTACTAGTCTATGATCCTCTTACTCTAAACCTCCAGGCATCTTCCAAAGGTCTGATCAGAGCTGATATATTGGCTCTATACGTATGACTGGACAACCAGTTCTTGCCAGGTCCACAATTTCATAACAAACACCTTCTTGCAGATGTTTAGCCTCCCCCCCCCCCAAATAAGTATTGATTTTTCTCACCTGCTTTTATGCTCATTTTTATCTGCTAATTTTTACTGGTTTCTAGAGTGTTAGGTTTAAGATTTTGTAGTGACTGCTACTTGTCTTGAGGTATTGACAATTAAGGCAAGATAAAAATTTAGGAATTCTTTTTTCAGACCTTCAGATAGAACATGGGGAGAGCAAGAGGGATCCTAATTCCACTCCTTCAGCAAATGAGTTCTCTGGGTTAGTCCAAAAGTGGAAGCAACAATGGAGCCTTCTACCCTCTTAGAATCCATAATCCTCTTCCTTCTGTGACAATCTCCCATTATCCCTAGGAACATAGGAAATGCCTTGCACTGTGTAAGATCATAGTCCATCTCGCTCAATACTGCCTATACTGACTAGCAGTTACTTTCCAGGTTTTCAGGCAGGAGTCGTTTCCAGCACTACCTTGAGATGACGAGGATTGAAACTAGATGTTTTACATTCAAAGCTTACCACTGACCTACAGACACTTCCCTTCATGCACCACAGCTCCATTTCTACCATGCAGGGAGCAACCACAAAATGTTAAATATTATTTATGACTTAATAAAGCACTATCATCTCTCTAGGATGCTTATTTACCTGACATTTAGTTATTCCATTGCTTAGGATCTTTTGGCTCAGGTTTTCCTGAACTCCACCTGCAGCTACATTTCTGCAACTCATCCATCTTCTCACCATTCTCTGTAATTTAATAATTTTCTCACGATATTGTACGTATCTTCTCCTCTGTAGTTTTGCTCGATACCATCGCTGTTTAAACAGATAGAGAGGAAAAGGCCTATTAATATTATTATTATTATTTTTTATTATTATTATTTACAATATCTATATACCTCTCAATTATCTAACACAGATTCCAGAACTGTGAACATAGGTATAAACAGTAAAAGAAAGATTTTTAAAAGCACATTAAAATTGTACAATTTTAAAACAAAAGAACCAGAAAAAAGTGGCTAGTCAGTTGAGGCAGGCTTCTTGAAACAGAGTTGTTTTCAGAAGGTGCTGGAAGCAGCCTAATGTTGGTGCCTGCCTAACCTCCAGGGGCAGAGAGTTCCACAGAGAAGGGGCCACTGCACTGAAGGCTCTTCTCCTGGTGGATTCCAATCGGGCTACCGGCCATGTGGAACCACCAGGAGTATGCCATGCCCTCCGATGACCTCAGTGATCAGGCAGGTTTGTAAAGGAGAAGGCGCTCTCTTGGGTATCCTGGGCCCAAGTTGTTTAGGGCTTTGTATACTAGTACCAAACCTTAAACCTGGCCCGGTAGCCAATAGGTAGCCAGTGCAATTATCTTGAAAAAGATGTCTAAAGTTTTTTTTAATAATTTGAACTGATGGCCTAAATCGGGGTGGGGAGAATTCAGGCTTGTGGGATCTACTTTGTTTTTACTCGAACCCCCAGATTCACCAACTGGAGCAAAAAACATACACTTAAAATTATAGAATTCTTAGCCCAGGGATTTGTTTTGAGTATCAGAATTGAATGGAGCTCATAATGTTTTCTACACAACAATCAATTCATGGTTACCCCCATGCTTTCTTTATTTCAGCACTTACAATGGAGGGTGGGAGTAGTGGACAACTGGAAATCAGAAATCCTTGCCTATCTACCACAAATCACCCAGAGAGCTACCAGTATATGTGCATCTACCTTCTGTCTACTCCTGGTCTAGTGGAATATTTTAAATTTCAAGACAAGCTTAAACAACATGAAGTACTACAAAGATTGAATATTTTTATGACCAAGACTAAATGCATTAAACAGAAAGGAATGCCTAAAATTGCATCTTTTATCCAAAATACTAACCTGAATATACAGAACGGAAGACTGCTGCAAGTGTGAACGTTTCAAGTGAAGATGAATTCTGTATGCCCTCTGAATTCTAGTAGCAGCAAGATGATGATATGCAGCAGCTATAAAATGAAGCAAAAGATTCTGCTGTCTGTCTTCCAAAACCTAAAGAAAATAAAAATAAACTAAATTAGTACTCAAACCAGAGAGAAAAGCCAACTTTGGGGTGTCCACTTTTCAGATTCCAATATATGAAAGTCAGCAAGATGTTGATGCTCATTGATTCACCCAACCGCTTATCTATTCAAAGATACTTCCCCAACCTCTACCTTTTAGCTTCAGCTAAAGTGTTGGTACTTCCTAGACTGCCATCTATGTACTCAGAATGATAGACAGCATTCTGAGCATCAAGGTTATATAATGCAGGTGGGGAAAATGTGGCCCTCCAGATATTCTTGTACTGCAACCCATAATTCACGCCACTGACGATGTGGGCTAGGGCTGACTGGAGTGCAACAAAAACTGGATAGCCACACATTCCCTACCAATGGCCATACAAATGGAGTCTGAGAAAGGAGGTATGGAATAAAGCTTGGGTTTAAACTGGTTCAGAATTCTGCTGCTAGGATTTTGACTACTTTACCTGGATGGACCCATATTACACCAATTCTAAAGGAATCGTTGTCGCTATTTTTTATGGTTGTATTATATTGGTTTTATAACTATGTACATTGCCCTCAGATTTCCTTTGGTGGCGAAGGAGTGGAATACATTATCAAATTAATAAAAACAAAAACCTCAGAATATAGATCGTTATTAAATATGAAGAATGGGTAATAAGTCTACACTTACTAGGCATTCTAGTGTTGGGATTTACAGGTTTTGTTTTTCTCAAAGAGTATCAAACATTCTAGTTCTATAAACCATCCTGAAAATAGTTATACTGAAGGCTAACACAAATATTTAGAAAATAATAAATTTGACTGGAATTTCTAATGACGTCTTAGGTCATATGTACGTTCAGCTGAATTTAATTAAATCAGGTGTTGATGCCCTTCGCTCTCCCACTAAAAGTCAGTTTTACAGGTAGTTACCCTTTTAAACCATTTTCCAGAAATGTATCTTCTATATGCAGATTGAATTACTACTACAGCAGTTTTGATTGCCAGGAATTTTTGCTGAGTTGTTTTTGCTGCCATAGTTGCTCTCCATTTCCGTTGAATTAGAATCGTAGCAGCTTTCATCTTCAAAAACCTACATGAAAAACGAATGTGAACATTGAATACCTGCAAACTGAACTTTCCTCATTTATCCTCCCCCAAAACGTAGTTAGAAAGGTTAGTATTTAAAGCTTGTGCAGCATGCATTACCATATCCTCTGTTGCTTAGCTCTTTGGTAACTCTGAATTACACAGGTAGCTTTCTCAATGGCTCTGTATTCTTTCATCGTTCTGCATCTGATGAACCATGCTTGTGGAAACTCGCTTGGACTCTGTGCTGTCAGCTGCCTTACTTTATAGCCCCTAAAAAAAGCCTAATGGAGAAATTTATGCAAAGCATTACTATTGTTTTGAATTGCACTCACGTCTATTGTTTTTTCATCACAAAAAAGCCCAGTATTTATAAATTGTTCAAAGAGACACAGTTCGCACTTAACTGCAGCAAATTGTGGATTAATTAATCAAAGATTTGTGACAATGTGTGCCACATGTTTTGCAGCCTTTCTGAATATCTGAAACCAGGCATTATAGATTAATCATGTGTTAAACAACTGACAGATAACATAAAATTAGTATTTATGTTATCTGTGGCTGGATAATTCACAATTAACTAATAGTGTCTGGGTTGGGATGTCATGGAGTAGGCCCGATCAGGGGCTGAATATTTAAAAAAATAGGGGGGGCTGCAGAACTCGCCTAGCGTATGCCGTTGCAAATTGTGGGTTATTAACCTCATAATTTGCCACCATTACATACAAACAGCCTTAGAGTCACAAGGTAAAGGAAACCACTTTCTATGTGTCACTGACCACTTGGAGTATTTCAAACATTGAAATTAGTCCCGTTATCATGAGTTACGTCTGCATATACATCAAGAATTCCTGATGTAGAAATTTAACACACCCCAAATAGACTTATACCCTAAAACCAACTGTTAAACATTTTGTAAAATGAAAATTGAAGGCCATGTGGTCTGTATTGTCCCTGAAATCAAAGCTGCCTAAAATGCAGAAAAACAGCAAATGCATACAGTGGGGAAAAATCAGCACTAATTTTCTTGTGCCTACCATATTACTGCTAGCAGTAATATGTAGACAGTTTCTGTTTTAGATTCCAGTCCACCATACACCACTGTAGATAAGCTTTTCTAGTGCAAAAGGAACCCACCACATGGTGGGAGCAAGCATATAAAAGGGCAAGAAAACCCAGTTTCTAGCTTAAAAAAATATCTGAAGCTTTGCAACATTCATTGTAAGAGCTTTTCAATTACCAGTGTTTTGCAAACATGATCCCTCAACCTAGAGTTAGCTGCTGGAAAAGTCAATCTTAGCATCAACCTTCATGCCAGTTTAAAGCAATACTCATGTTTACCAGTCAGAATTCCTTTCTATGACCAATTTAGAAAAAAATGTGACAAGATAGGAAGATCAAAGACATGGCTCCTATTTATATTTAATGATGGATCAGCCATCCAAAGAAAGCTCCATGGCAATCCCTGTTACTGCTGAAGACCAAACAAGATCAAATGATCCTCCCCACATCCCCACCCCTGTTATAAGATTCTTGCTGGAATCATGGCTAGAAATACTATTTTCTTCAACTAACAGCCCCAACCTTTGTTGATGCATAAAGAGATCTAACTACCATGTTTTGTGCCTTAGAGTGAAAGAAAGCAAAGTGATAAATAATTTAGCTACCAGCAATGGACAAATATCTCAAATAACTAAGAAATTTGATTAGTAAGAAAGCAACCCCTTCTTGCTCCATCAAATGGCTAAAAATGCCCTCCACCCCACCACCACTTTTGGCTTTCACTTCTGATTCAGTAGAAAAAATAGCACAAGATCCAGCCAAAACTATTTAAAAAAAATACAATTGCTTTCAATGGGAGCTATTTATATCCTTTGTTTTAGTATAAAAATTAACTTAATGCATATATGCTTTGTTTCTGATATTAAATAGAAAACTAGGAAGAGACACCAAGGCAGCCCAAAGAATACTTCTGAGAGACAGGATTTAAGAAGGAACCATCACATCAGCTTTCCCCAACTGGGTGCCCTCCAGATGTTTTGGACTACAACTCCCACTAGCCCCAGCTAATATGGCCAATGGTCAGGAATGCTCGGGGTTGTAATCCGATACATCTGGAAGGCATCAGGTTGGGAAAGCCAGCATTGACATAATCATTATAGTAGGCATCTAGTACTGTACTCCCAACCTTGCTTTTAACTCAAGAGTGGTTCTTGTGTACAAATATATAGTGCTGTATCAGTAACAATTAATTCTGTGGAAAGTAGTACTAAATACCTGGATTTTTATTACACTCCTTTTCATTTTGCAGAATCTTTGACGTTCAATGAAACCTCTGACAATAGCTTGCACAATGATGATACTCTTCAGAGTTTGCAAATAAGCTAGTCTCTGGTGTTTTACAGTCACATAAGAGCGAAAATGCTGTTGTATTACAAGTGCAGCTTCCCAGTATTGCTGGTACTGTTCATTGGCTTCATTTGCATGGTATTTACTATTTAACACAAGAGCTCCAGTTCTGAACTGAATACATTTTGTGTGATCCTCAGTCATAAAAAAGGAGTGAATTTTTCTTGCTGCATGCGCTTCCTTTCTCCTTTTGCATGCTATCGCTCCACGATAGGCAGATTGAATAATCAGCACAGCCCAGCATACCAACTTGTATTGTTTGCGCTGTAGATGCATGCGATAAAAAGACTGAACGACAGTGGCTGAGACATGCATGGCTTTCAGTTTTTTACGTGTTCTAATACCTCTGTAAGTGGCCTGAATCAGTATAGCAGATTTCCGAAATGTGAGATATGCATTTCGCTGTTGTTTCCTTTTTAGGTGAGATCGGTAGTAATTCTGTATGGTGACAGTAGCATCCCTCAGCCTCTGGTAAGAGAGCCTAGCCTTATGCATTCTAAATGATGCTTGAATTTCCCTTGCTGCTAAATGCATGCTCTCAACGTCTTTCCTTATTTTAAAACCTCTATAGAAAGACTGGACACAAACAACTGCTGCTCGAACAGAAATGTATTCCTGACGCTGTGTTCTTCCCAAAACCAATGCTCGGTACCGTCTCTGAAGGACTATAGTAGCTGCTTTGAAAGCAAGGTAACTTCTATGTTCTCTCTGCATTTTAAAGTTCCGCTGCAGCACAAGAGCAGCTTGGTGCCTTTTGAAACATCGCCTTGCCTTCATCCTGCAAAAAGCTTTCTGAATACAAATTGTGGCTGCCTTAACAGATGAATATTGTTGGACTGCAATTCTGCTCAGCTTGTTGGCTCTGACTCTTCTCTGGATAACTGTGGCTGCCCATTGCATTTTCAGGAAGGAACACTGTTGCCTGTGCTTTCGATAGTTACTTTGTATGATAGTTGCAGCATTATGTTGCTTTCTCAAGGTATGTCGTATTTTCATGCCTCTGTAAGCCGCCTGAAGAACTAAAGCAGACTGGCGCTGTTTTAAGTACAGTTCTCTCACGTGTTTAGCCTCTCGGTATGCTCTATAATGCTGCTGTATCGCAACAGAAGCAAGCTTCATAGCTCGGTATTGAGTATAAGCTATATGCATTCTAAAGGTGGCTTGGATAACTGTAGTAGCCCACTGTATTCGTTTCACAAATTTTCTGACTAGCTGACCTCTGAAGCTAGACTGCACCATGACAGTAGCTTTACGGAGGCAGAGATACTCTTCACGCTGCTGTTTTGAGAGCATCGTTGCTCGGTACATCTGCTGAATTGTCACAGCAGCAGTTTTGAGAGAAATGAAATGTTGCCTCTGAAGAAAAGTTCTAAATCTCCTTTGAATGATGGTCGCAGCCACATGCATCTTTTTCAAACGGAGCCTTGCTTTCATGCCTCGGAATGCAGACTGGATCCGGAGGGCAGAAATCTTCACCTGCCTGTATTTGTGCACCTGAGCACTTCGTATTTTGCAGCCACGGTACCACTGCTGAATGAGTTTTGCTGCTGCAATTGACTTTTGGAAAGATTTCCGTTGCCTGTACATTCGATAAAATGATTGAATAGAACTTACAGACTGGTGCAAAGTTTTTAGCTCCTGTCTAACTTTCATGCCTCTGTATGCAGCCTGAAGGATGAGAGAAGCATGTCTTAGCTCAAGGTATTTTTCCCATTCTTTTTTTCCTCTGCAAAAAGCTCTGTATCTTCTCTGAATTATAGTAGCTGACAGTTTCATTGTCTGATATTTAACATGCTGCTGTCTTGAGAGGGCTCTTGCTCGGTACTTCTGCTGAATGGTTACAGCAGCAGCTTTTAGAGAAATAAAATGTTGCCTCTGAAGAAAAGTTCTAAATCTCCTTTGAATGATGGTGGCAGCCGCATGCATCTTTTTCAAATGGAGCCTTGCCTTCATGCCTCGGAATGCAGACTGGATCCGGAGGGTAGAAATCTTCATCTGCCTATATTTGTGCACCTGAGCATTTCGTATTTTGCAGCCACGGTACCACTGCTGAATGAGTTTTGCCGCTGCAATTGACTTTTGGAAAGATTTCCGTTGCCTATACACTCGATAAAATGATTGAATAGAAGTTAAGGACTGATGCAAAGTTTTTAGCTTCTGTCTAACTTTCATGCTTCTATACGCAGCCTGAAGAATTAGGCAAGAATTCCTTAGCTCCAGATATTTTTTCCGTTCCTTTCTTCCTCTGCAAAAAGCTCTGTATCTTCTCTGAATTATAATAGCTGAACGTTTCATTGCCCAATATCTAACATTATCCTGATGCATCTTAAACATAGCTTGGATACTAACAGCTGCTTGGTGCATCTGTTGAATTTTTCGCTGTGCTCTCACACCCCTGTAAATTGCCTGCACTTTAACAGCTGCTTTCTTTAAAGCAAGGTATTCCTGCCTTTTGCTCCTGGCTAGGAGAGTAGCACGATACCATCTTTGAACTGTGACAACACCTCCTCTGAAATGTTTAAACTTTGTTTGATAGACATGCATCCTATAATAGGACTGTATGACCACAGCAGCCTGGTGTTGTCTTTGGATTTGCTTCCTTACAACACACCCTTTCCAAACTGCCTGGAGATGTATGATTCTATTGCAAATCACAACATACTCCTGCCGTTGTTTTCTACTTGAAACTTTGGCTCTATAATGCTGCTGAAGAGTTAGAACAGCATTTCTCACGATCCTGAATCTTTTAAGAGCTTTGTACCTCCTAAAGGTAGACTGTATAGTAATTGCAGCAGTATGCTGTTCTCGAATCCATTTCCTGACTTGCCAGCCACGCAAAGCTGCCTGCAAGGATATCACAGCTGCTTTGGACTTCAAACTGGCTTTGGAAGCTCTGTACCATTTCTGAATCACAAGAGAAGATTGGATCAATGCTTGATATTTCACTCTAGCCGTATAAGCCCTAAAGGCAGTCTGGATTTTAACAGCAGCTATCTGTTGACATTTAAGCATTTTGCGTAGTTTATAACCCCTGTAGGTTGCTTGTAAATGCACAGCTGCCTTTTTAACTTGCAGGAATTTCTTCCTCTGAGAGGTTTGCTCTCTGTACGCATGGTAATGTGTCTGAATGGTAGCAGCAGCTCCACACATTCTTAGAAAATGCTGCCTCTCTCTCTTCATTCTGTACCAAGCCTGAAGCACAATTGCAGCCTGAAACACAAGGGAGAGAAGAAACATGATTGTTATAATCTATTTCATTTACACTTTTAATACAAGAAAAAGATATTCTCTCTCTCTGTGTACACACACAGACACACACAAACACATGCTTGAAATTTTGAATTTTCTTTATAAAAAGATTCAGGATTCTTTAGTTGTTGTTTTACAGAGGTGTGGGCTAGAAGACATCCTAACAGCAAAACCTGCATTACTTGATCTTAAAATCTTATGATTCTGGTCAGAAATTACACATCTCAGCCTGTTGGAAAATCTAGTTATTTTAATGGAATGATTTCATATGCAGTCAATCGTACCTGGATGACTATAGGAGATGCTCCATCTTCTTCCTTCTTTGCCTTTTTTAATTTTTGAAGTTCCATCTGAGCCAAGTATCTTCGCCAGTGCTTCTGAATTACAACCGCTGCATTAAATCTTTCCTTCTTGGTCTGACAAAAGAGAAAAAACACAGCAGACTGAATGAAAATGAACAACTCTGTCTTCTTCCTGTAGAGTCAGTTCTGTTGACAATTTAGAGTAAATTGTAAGACAATAGAAAGAAATACCTGAGCAACTTTTGCTTTCAATCTGTGATTCCGCCAAGCAGATTGAATCAGCCGAGCTGCTCGAATCTCTTTAGAAAGTTCTAGAAGTCGTGAACACAGAAATGACACATAGGCGATAACTACCTAAAAGAGAGAGCAGAGAACACACAGAAACTTAGTAAGGCCTAATTGAACAAGACAACTGTGACTTTTAAGGTCATGATTGATTACCTTCTCATCAGGTATTGTATTAGACATGTCTGAATGGTGAATCATTGCTGGAACACCACCAAGATCAGAAACTGCATCATTAATCAGCTGGAAGTTTCTCTTCTCATTGTCAAGGAGAACTTTATAAAGCACTGAAGTAGTTATAGCTTTATATAAAGGAGAGAAAAAGGGGTTGAATTTATTACACCAGATACAATGAAAACAACCCTCTTCTGTCTTTCAATCACCATTTAATGAACTCACTTTGGTCAAAAGTTCCGTTCAGCAGATTCAGAGAAGCATCAGACTCAGAGGATGAATTCAGTGCAAGCGTACCACTTTTGGTGCATTCTACTGTTTGAGTAGTGCGTTGACATATAGCTTCCAAAGGAACATAACATGGATGATAATGATGAATCAAATAACATAATACTCTTCCATCTGAGAAGGATACTGTGAAATTTTCCACCTGGTTAAAAAAAAATCAGAACTATATAAATATTTACTGCCAGTGACATCTCATATTAGTGCTTATACCAGCATACCATGTGCTAAAAAGGGTAGTTCTAAGCTTTTATTGCTACTGAATTAATTCTGGTTTGGACCTACTCTTTAATGCATTCCGTTATACTAGCATTCCCCAACCCAATGCTCTCCAGATTTTGTGGACGTCAACTTTCATCAGCCCCAGCCAGCATGGCCAACGGTCAGGAAGGCTAGGACTTGTAGTCCAAAAGGTCTTGAGGGCACCAGATTGGGGAAGGCTGACTTATACTATTAGTTTTCCCCATTTCTTTCTTTCTTTTTTTAAAGCAAAATTAAAGGGGGAAAACCCACCACAAAGTAGTATTTAAAACCTGAAAATGGCTTACATTTAGTACCCCTTAATCTTTTACAGCCAAAATAATGTTGCGGTATTCTATTTTCTTTATTCTCTATGGAATATTATATAAGAACACTTGCTGGCAGAATACTGTTAAAATCAATGCACAAATTTTGTGCAAATGAAGTCAAGTTATGACTACCGTATCATATTTAATACAGAGAATCTTACAAACAGATGTTTTACACACACACAAACCCCCCTCCCCACACACACAATTATCCAAGGCAAATAAGAATTGAGAATACTACATTTTCGGGTATATGTCATCAGCAAAAATCTACAGAATCTACCATTTCTAACTGAACAGTCACTTACAGGACTATGAAGCCAGCTGTTTTATCTTGGGCCTTGCCAAACTAGTTTTGAATCATCAACAAGTTACTAGCTAAGCTATGTCCTTATTTGTACATTACAAAAGGACATGTTTCACCTCATAGGTTTCCTTTAAAGTTTAAAGTAAGTTGTTGGAAAGAAAAAAGGGAAAATATTAATCTTGTTAGGATCACCACCTACAAAGATACGAAACTATCCTAAAGAGAATCAGACTATTGGCCCATCTAGCTCAGTGTTGTTTGCACTGACTGGCAGCAAATGTAGTAATACACATCTTATCTAATGACCTGCCAGCAAAACTAGTTGCCAGACTATAAAGAAAAAATAGTCCAACAGTAACATAGTGCATTTGTTAAGAGTCACATGGGTCATTGCCTATTTACTTCATGGCCCCGGCATGCTACTGGGCCATTACGCTCAGTATATTCTACCATATCTTGCATTACTTAAAATAAATGTGTGTGTCCAGAGGCATCTTCTTCCACATAAAGATGCAACCCTAGCATCAAAGCTACTAAGAAATTAGGAAGGACTTTGACAAACACAGCCTATAAAACACCATGACCTCATCATAATCTTTTCATTAATTTAGTTTCATTTCCTAGAACAGTAACACACCAGAATCAAAACAAATGTGTGCACCCTGAAGTCTCAGCCATGTTGATTAAACTGGCATTTCTATTTATTAGTGAACCAAAGCTCTGGTCTATCGAAGGGATGGGCAACATGTTGCCCACAGGTCGCATGTGGCCCCCACTGCACCCGGATTTTAAAAAATGGCATTCCTAGCAACTAAGGAGGGCCCAAATAGCAAAATTTAGCTTGTCTGCAAGCTAAAGAAGGCCCCTTTGGCACTCTGCAGTGGCTATGCTCTGTCAAAAGGGTTAAATTTAGTATGCAAATAAGCTAAAGTTACCCAACGTAGGGTTCTGTAGAACCGTGGAGCAGTTTGCTGCTCAAAGATAGTAGCATACTGGCAATTTAAGGCCTTCTTTTTGGGAGGGGACGGGCCCCAGAAACTGCAGTAGGGCTGGGGGGGGGGGGGGGGGGACTGCCCCTGGACCTCCGGAAGTTGCTCACCTCCAATCTGCCAAATAAAACTTTCAGTGCTAATTAGCTATCAAACACAGAGGAGAAAACAGAGCACATTCATTTTAGAAGTTGTTTTGGGTGAAATATTTTTTTTACCTTGACACTGTACAATCTACAGACAGCATTCACCCAATCCATCAGTAGCTTCACATTTTCACTGTAGCTTTCAGATGAATAAAAGCTACTCCTCTCTTTTCTCGATTTGCTAGCAACGTAAGATTCCAAAGCAGCTGTCTTTACTTTTGCAGCATGCAAGTTGTTTAAGAAATCAATTTCTTCTTTTAACTGATCCACATCTAGAGAAACATTCACCTAAACAAGAACACACAAAAAGCTATATTTTTTCTTAACGCTTATCTTATACAGTTACTTTGACAACACTAAGATTATTTTCAGAAATTATGAAAAATCGGCCTTTGATATTTAAAGATGTTTAAATCAGATTATTGCTAAGCAAGTGGCAGCATCTGAAATTTCAAAACAAACTTAAATGACAATGGGGAAATGATGGGTTATATTATATCTATGATAGCTTTAGTTTTGTTGCTAGATTGTGAGAAAGACCTCAGATCCAAGACTGATGCTGACTAACAATGCAATCCTATATATATATATATATATATGTATTCAAAAATACATCTCATTGAATTCAAAGGGGCTTACTCCCAGGTGAGAATAGGATTCCATAGAATAGTGAATCCTACTGAGTTAATCAGATTTACTTTTGAGTAGACATGTGCAGAAGCTCCATAAAGCAAAACTACATTGTTTTACTTCAGTTGTTACAAGATCAAATCGCCACATTTAATTGCAATGGTCACAATTCAGCCCTACAGTATTTTTGGCTTTATATATGGACTGTATTTATGCAGCAACCGAAGAAGTATGCTAAAATTCCTAAGATACAATATTACAAGTCCTGGAATGCATACTACATATCCTCAATAGATATTGTAAATATTAACTATCCAAATTTTTATTATGCATACCTGAAAAGCGAACACTATTTTCCACAACAATGCAAATGTTTTCTCTCTGTGCCGATCCACGATATCCTTTGCGTCAATTGTTGCACCTATAAATCAAACTAGTTAATCATTAGCAACATCCACACATTTGTTTTATAAATATTTGTCTTGGGACTACTTTCCAAAACTTACCATGCTCATCTTTCAACTGAGTCCCATGGTCTTTCAGTACCTGAAGGGCAATTTTGACATTATGCATCTTCTGAAGTCTGCTTATTGCAGGAACTCTTAATCTTTTGGAAAGACTCCAGTTTGATGACAGAAGTTCCAATGCTCTCCTGAAAATACAAACACTCCATGTTAAAAGTAACCCATTTCTTCAGATAAAATCTTTCTGTAGCTTCAATATCAAAATTCAATAAAAACTTACACAAGTCGAATGCCACATTGCAAATCCACAGCTAGATTTGTTACAGCAAAGTCAAATTCATCAAGTGGCATCTGCACGTGATTAACTGGAAAGCCTAGGAAGCCAAGGTGGCGAGACAGATCACCTTCTCCACTAAGAAAGTCTCGGGAAAATGCCAGTAATAACTCTTTACTAGACTGGAGAAAAATAAATAAATAATTACATGCATACATATAGCAGGGTTACAATTTTGTGCAATTAGAAGGGCTTACTTCCAAGTAAAGGTGCATAGGATTGTGCTGTAAATTGAGCAAAAAAATCCTATCACCTCCTCAGTTTGCTTTAATCCAATCATGGGCATTCATCCCAAACATTAAGGCTGCTATAGTTACCACTTATTTCTCAAACTAAAACTTCAATAAAAACAGATTGCCACCTGCCTACTCATCAACTAACACACAAAATCAATTTGTATTTCATATCAAACATTTGTTTTATTTCATTCCACAGGAAATACACAAGCATCTTAAAATTAATATGCCAGTTCTTTCTTGTGGCTTGCAAATAAATCTAATTATGCACAAGACTAACATAATACAGGCTTAAATGAGAGTACCTTGAATTCTGCATTTCTGCAGAAGAGGCAAGGGTCATGATCAATAATCCTAGACAATTTGGCACGATCAAGAAAGCAAACCAGTAGCAGAAGTTTTTTCAGCGTAAATTTGGATAATGCTTCTTCATGACCTATAATACAGTATTAGATTTTATATAGATATGCATGTTTCAATTATAAATCAGATTATAACAGAGCAAAAAAGAGCAAGTACCATCTCGATAAAGATGAGGCACAGTTGGGTGTCTGTATTCAGCTGCAATATCTGGGTTCCACAACAAGCGATTGAGTATAAATATTGCCAAGCCCATCACATCACTGTTACTTTCCAAGGCAATAAGTTCACCATAGACTGTCTGTTACAGAATGACAGAAATATTTTTTAAATCCTCATAACGATACAATTCAGATATTCAATTTAGACAAAACATAAAAACAGTACCAATACAGTATGTACAATATCTGCCTTGACAGAGCCAATGAGAACATAGTTAAGGCTCAGGTTCCCAGATACTGCTTCAATCACTAAGCTGCTAGTAAATAATTCAATCCAATCCCCAAATGCAGCAAAGCAGTGCAAGACTGTTGTGGGGAGCATACCACTATGTTCTGCTCTACCATTCCATTTTCTCATTTTCTTTCCCCAACAGCTGCCAAAGATGTAATGATACGTATAGGCCCCTCAAACCACAATTTCTTTTCTTTGTGGCTCAAGGCTTCTTGCTGCTCACAAGATATAAAGTGATTTTGCAATCCATACTTATGTTAATCAATTTCTGAAAGCAGTCTTGAAATGGCTGTAGATCAACTTTGACCACACCTACTGCCATCCTCAAATGAACAACAGCTAAACATGTATGGAGCAGTAAACTGTTAGGCAGCGAAGATACTTGGTTACCACAACATGGTTAGTTAGCGTTAGACTAACAACCTCTGAAATGAAAAAATGGGTAAAATCCAACACAAGGCCTACTTAAAATAGATCCATTGAAATGAATGGACCTAAGTTAGTCATGACTAATGTAATTCCTCTTGATTTCAATTTGTCTACTCTAAAAACAAGCCTTAGGTTGCTTTTTACCAAATAAGTCTTGGCTTAACTCAGATGGAAGTAAGGAGAGATGGAAGTACTATTACAGACAAATCCCAATAATCAAAATGAATTTGTTTCTTACTTTAGGATTAACATGATATTTAAGTCACTTTCAAGACGATATCATGCGCATTAGGTTTTCATTTGTGTCATTACAAGATTATCTATTTAGCAATATTTGATGGGCTTTTTAGGCCTATAGGTTTTTAAGTATTGTAGTGGTTTGAAATGTATGTGTATATTGTATGTTTTTTGCAGTTTTAATATTCGTATATTGTTTTTAAGTGTTTTAATCTTATGTAAAGCGCCCAGAGAGCTTCGGCTATACGGCGGTATACAAATACAATAAATAATAATAATAATAAGAAGAAGAATATCATCTTTACTTGATATTTAAAGACAACAGCTAAGAAGATAGTGGCTCAATTCGGACAACACGATAGTCAATGGTGGGTTGACTAACCCTAACCCTAGGGGATACTCCCCACACAACATGGTAATAAATAATCAACTGTGGTGTGGATGAGGATCAGCGCTGAGTTGACTATGGCAGCATTCGGATGACACAACAGTCAAAACAACTGACGATTGTTTCCCCCACACCAGTTGTTTATTGTGTCGTCCGAATTGAGCCAATGTGTTAGAAAAATAAAGGAATGATTGGACACATATCAAAAGTAGGATCCCATTCATGTTACAAATAATCCAAAGTAGAATATTCCTATACAGATTCTTATCCCACTTTTCAACTGGCTGTACAATACTCAGAGTAGCTTACAATAACTTAAAATTACAGTATCATAAAATAAAAGAATTGTTAACTGAAGCAGCTTCTGTTCTCACCCATGAATATTGGATGAGCCTTAACAGCCCTAAAATGCATAGTGTGTGATTTGGCAGCCAATAGCTACTATCACCAAGCTTCATGTTCTGCATCAACGAGGCTCGTGCTCTGCACCAACCAGAGAACTTTCTGATCCTCATCATTTCCACTACCGTTCTGAGACTCTACAAGACAATATATTATTGGTAGAATACTTTACTCATCAAAGAAGTGCAGACTTACTTCCAGACTTATGCGCAGCCACAGTGGGTTGTAGGATAAAAGCCAGTTGAGTATTTTCTGTCGCTCTCCTGCAACAAAAGTACAATATGAAAGTATTGCTGGAAAATATGTTACATATCTATACGGAATCTGTGTATTGCTGATGATAGAACTAATGGGCAGACAGATTTCCCCACTTGATTGTATACAATTTAACACCACGGTTCAATTCTCTACATATAAATATCAAAACAGTTATGTTCTCACCGATATCCTTCCACAGATGCCTGTCCTTTCGAACCAGCAAGCGTTTTGCTTCGATCTCGACCTCCAGCCTTTTTATTGCTTTAACCATTTCACCAGAGGTAAACAAACGGCAAGCTGAGCGACGAAGTTTATTTAGCTTGCACCGAGCTGTATATGCTCTTAAGGATGCTTCCTCTTTGGTTGGTGCTTTAGGAACACTGGATTTATGGTAAGACTCTGTCCCCAAAATAAGAGACGCTGCATGGACTGATAGAGAGAAAACAATTGCACATGTTGATATCCTATATTGCTTCCCTCTACAAAGTGTGGTTCAGTTCTTTAACACTGAAAGAATTTTTGCTTAATAAAACTTGTTTAATATTAGCTGTCAAATTAAAGCAGCTCTGCACATATGAATGCAAGAAATGATTCAAATTAACTAATACGTCAAAATACGTTATTAACTTCATTTTATGGTTTCACATTATTTTGTCATATTACGGTTTTATTAACATACAATACTTTTATTGCCTCTGGATTTTGTAAACTGACTTGTAAGGAGTTATCCTGAAAGGCATGATAAATAATAATTGTTTATATCCTTTCCATTTCAAAAAGAGTGTTTTGTATTATCTTTTTTCCTTTCTCACTTTCATATTTCAAATTAAATACTGAACTCAGATGTAATGGTTTTCTACACATTGTTTTTGTATAATACGTAGAAACCGTGTTTCTAGGAAAAAGTCCACCATAAAGAATGGGTTACTTGTTCCTTTAAGTTGGGTTTAAATCTTGTCCATGGAAGGTTTTAAAAAATGCTAACTCTCCAAAGATTTAAGCATTCACTTACAAAGCCTTGTAAATCCTTAATCCCACCAAAGGAGTTTTCCTGCAACCATTCAAATGAGTAATGAAAAACAAAACTCTTTCTTGGTCATCTTAGCACAGATGTGTTGATTGGGAAAGAGTTTGTTTTCCATTATGCATTTGAATGATCAGAAGAAAACTCTTTTGGTGGGACTAGCCATATACAATGCATGAATGAAAATTCCCACGTTTTATCAAACTAACTAATAATAATAATATATACTTCTCTTTCCATCTAGCGGCTACTTGCAAAGAAATCACTCTGGAACTGTAATCTTTGATAATTTTAGATTTTGGGATACTCATTCTAACTTAAAATGTACACACAATACTGCTTATTGTCCATTTGTAATTGTTCTCCTTTTTAAAGAACTCTAAGTGCTAAAAAATAGGTCTTCAGACATTTTTAATATGTCATCATGGAGAAGTCCAGAGGGATTTCCCTGAGCAGGAAGTTCCAAATCCTAGGCAAGGCCAGGAAAAAAATATTCTCATGAAATCTAACTAGAGCAATTCTTGTATAAGTTATTATTATTATTTATTTTATTTCTAACCCGCCTCTCCATCCAGATCGAGGCAGGATACAACAATAAATATAAATACAAGAATCATAAAATAGATAAAACATTAAAACAAATAAAAACAAATACATTATTAAAAACATCTTAAAATTCAACTGGATAGGCCTGCCGGAAGAGATCAGTCTTCATTGCCCTCTTAAATTCAAGAAGATTTCTAATTTGTCGAATCTCCTCCAGCAGGCCATTCCACAGTCTGGGAGCAAGCAGAGGAGGAGGTCCTCTGGGTAACGCTTGTCAGCCTAGTTCTGGCTGATTGAAGTAAATTCTTCCCAGGGGACCTGAGTGTGTGAGGCGGATTATACAGGAGAAGGCGATCCTGCAGGTAACCTGGACCCAAACCATGTAGGGCTTGAAAGGTAATAACCAACACTTTATACTTCGCCCGGAAGCTAATTGGAAGCCAGTGGAGTGATTTTAAGACTGGTGTTATGTGGTCACCCCTAGATGTACCAGTTACCAACCTGGCTGCAAATTTCAAACTAGTTGAAGTTTCCGGACTAGGCACAAAGGTAGCCCTATGTATAGCGCATTGCAGAAGTCGAGCCTCGAAGTTACCAGTGCGTGCACTACCGTCTTTAGGTCTTCCAACTCTAGGAAGGGGCGCAGCTGGCGTATCAGCCAAAGCTGATAGTAGGCACTCCTGGCTGTCACATCTATCTGGGCTGTCATTTGGGAGCGACGGATCCAGGAGTACCCCCAAACTGCGAACAGTCTTTCGGGGGGGGGGGGTGTAACCCCATTCAGAACTGGTTGACACACCTCCAAGCCCAGGTTGGGGCCTTTGATAGCAAGCACCTCCATCTTGTCTGGATTCAGCTTCAGTTTGTTTTTCCTCATCCAGCCCATTACCGCCTCCAAGCATTCATTCAGAGGAGACACACTATCCTTAGCTGATGATGTTGTCGAAGACATAGAGAAATATATTTGGGTGTCATCAGCGTACTGATAGCACCCCGCCCCATGCCTCCGGATGATCTCTCCCAGCTGTTTCATATAAATGTTAAACAGCATTGGGGAAAGGATGGCACCTTGTGGTACGCCACACAGCAGCTCCTTCTTTGAAGAGCAGCTATCCCCAAGCATCACCATCTGGAACCTGCCTGAGAGATAGGACCAGAACCACTGAAGCACAGTGCCCCCGATTCCCAATCCTCCCAGGCGTTCCAGAAGGATACCATGGTCGATGGTATCGAAAGCGGCTGAGAAGTCCAGGAGTACCAACAGGGACACACTCCCCCTGTCAATACTCAGGCGTAGATCATCCACTAAGGCGACCATAACGGTCTCAACTCCGTATCCTGCCCTGAAGCCGGTTTAAAATGGGTCTAGAAAATCTGTATCATCCAAAACTGCTTGGAGTTAGAAGGCAACTGCCCTCTCAATCACCTTGCCCAAAAACGGAAGATTTGATACCGGCCTATAGTTATTAAGGTCCAGGGAGGGCTTTTTTAGAAGCGGCTGTACTACCACCTCTTTTAAACATGTTGGAAAACTCCCCTCCCTGAGAGATGCATTAATAATATGTTCTAGATGTGATCTAACTGCATCTCCTCCCTGGACGACCAGCCAAGAAGGACAGGGATCGAGAGGGCAAGTCGTCCTCCTCAGTTGTCCAAGCAGCTTGTCCACGTCCTCAGTACTCACTAACTGAAACTGATCCAGTTTAATTCTACTCGCGGGGTTACTGGACACTCCATTGTCAGTTTCTGCTATAATGATGGCGTCTAAGTTGGCTCTTATTCGAGAGATTTTAATCTGTGAAATCATTGAAGGCATCACAGCAAACTGCCAAAGGCTCTAAAATTGGGTTATGGGGGGAAGGTGCCTGAGTTAGACACCTCAATCATTCATTCTGAAATATTAAGAAGATTCTGTGGATTAGTTTTACCTTGTGAAGTGTCCATTTTCACGGTAAAGTCATCAGGAGTAAGTACAAAATTCAACCACCAAGTAAAACCTCGTTGCTGTTTCTCTTTCCAGAGCTCATCAAAAAACATGTTTTTGGCCACAAAAGGCATTGGATGCCTGGGAATATCTTTTAAAAGAATTGACAGTGACATTAATTTTCTCTATGAAGCATCTAGAACCCAGTCAAACGAGAGATACTTCAGTGCTCAATTGCAGAATGCAAAACCACCATTAGCAAGTACATTATCTGACAATGCACATTATGTCACTCCAGAGGAGTGCTTAGCAGAGTTCCACTTATGCTGACGGATGGGAGGCAATCTTTATTATTCCTTCCCATTACAGCTCCTAAAAAGCTGCTCTGGAGGGCTGGGGAATCTCCTGGCACAAAGTGCTGCAAGGGTAATGGGTAAATGGGTAAAGATAAACTCCATGCTCCCTTCCTCTGCTGGTTCCCAGTGTCTTCTATGAACAGGACCTTCTGTTCATGGAACAGCAAATCTGAATCCAACCTATTTAACTATTTTTATACCAAGCCTTTCTATACATTTTAGTATACTATGAATATAAAAGATACACAAGGTTGCTAATAAAAATAAATTCCACAATTAAAACGCAAAGCACCAATATAGAAGTCTTGCATACTATATCCTCCGCAGGCGGTGTTAAACCAGACTCGGCCCTCTGATTTTATCCTGCAATATGGCCAACTGTAATTTATTTTTGTCCTAATCCTTCATCTCCTGTCCCGCTTAATCTGCCCTGCCAACTTCTTTAGTTAGTGCACAACCCAATAGCTATGAGGATAGAGTCCATCAAGCTCTCTATTTCATATACGACATGTCTATACTCATAAAAACACATACTATTATACTAGCCATTGGCATCACTGCACCAGATCTGGCCTCCTGAAGAGTTTCAACTTGGCTGCCTCAATTGTTAACCCTTATTTCTCCTCTACATATTGTCAGAAATAACAGTGTGGGGGGAGGAGAAGCAGAGTACAAGTGTAAAGAGGAGAAGACTCCCTTGCTGTCTGTCCCACATCATTCAAGTACCAAGGGAGGGAAACAAAGTTATAGGCAGTGTAGGACAGATAGGAATAGTTAACAGGACTTGTCTGTGTATCACTTTGTGGGATAGGAGCGCATATGAGATCACTTTCTGGGGTAGGACAGCCACATGGGCCACTACTTATTCAACACACTCACCATATTCTGCCTTAAATTAATGTTTTAAATGCCCAAAGCAGGCAGCAGGCAGCCACTCAATGCACAGCATCAGAGAAGCAAACAAAGAAAATGGGCAGAACTGTGATAAACACAGCCTATCCAGCACAATGGTCTCATCACACTAATTATGTAGTGGGTCTTTGTGCAAGAACTGAACAGCATCAGCAGTTAAATTCCCTATGTCAGAATCACCAGTCTAGGCAGGGGAGTAGGGATAGGATTTAATTTGTAAGTGGCAATTTATTCACCTGCATATCAGGTTGGGGAGTCTGAGACTGGATTAAATTATGTAATTGTTATGAAATATTTTGTCATGCATAAAACGTGGAGATCAAATTTATCACAGCACACTATGTACCTTAAGATATGTCCTGAAAGAGAAGTAATCATTCTTTATCATTTATACATTTACCAGTCACGCAACTGAATAAAAAGCATATTAATCTCATGTTTTTACTTTTTGATACAATATAACATCAGAGAATAGCCACAGTCAGTCCTTTAACCCTGGTAAACCCTATCAAAAGTGTAGACACCTAAACTGGTACAAATTTGTTCTTGGAGAACACAAAGGATAAAGAATTTACTCTCACCTGTTTTTAAAGGTTTCACAAATGTCAGATGAGACTGTGCAACAGGAACTATGTTTTTCATTCTTCTAACAGTCTTTGGTTTTCGAGATAAGGTACCTGTTTGTTTGAAGAAGAAAACAACAGGAATATTGTCCAGATTAGACAAGACCTGAAAGACAGAGAAATCACGCAAGTAGGCCAAATTTTTGTAGCAATATTCTTTAACAAAAAAGGTCCATCATTCCAAGAGTATCTAAACCTGCAAACTCTTTCAAATAGTACCATACTAACTTGGCTTTAGCTCAGATGCTATAAAGGCACATTCCCTCTCCCCACAGCAATGTACCATGTATGTCTGTAGGAATGGTCTCCGGGCTGTGACACAAGAAGTAAGCCCAGTTTGAATTTATTTCCAGAAATTACTGTTCTTATCTAATGTGTCAAGCTTCTTTCTTCAGAAAGTCACAAATTTTGTTGCCGTCCCAGCCAATCATTATTTGTAGTCCCCACCAAATCTGGAGGTAGAAAGACTCCATTTCTCACAGTTTTGAAATTGTACAGGTCCCCTCACCACTTGCTCAACATCCAGTACAAACTGGGAATAGTATATTGAGCCTGACCCAGTGGAAGATTCCCCACCCCGCCCACTTCTGAATTCTCTGCAATTTGTGCTAACCATTCAGGGCAGGGTAGTTGCCACTGGCAAGATTTTTCTCCTTTTACCCTAGTCTGTACTCTTCAAGGTATACAAGAAAAATCAGCTTTCTGAAAGAAATGCACTGACTTCACTTCATCATGGCAACAAGAGTTTTTACTAATGAGTGGCATCAATGCTCTAAATAAATAAATTACACTCCATAATTCAAGTGCAGACACTTCTGCATTTCTCAGAATGACAAATGAAAGTGATGTACCAAGGGGCTACTAAACATGAGTGCCGTACCCACACACTCACACAGACTCCCACTGTGCTGCATAAGATGCAATTTATTGTAGGTATAACAAACCAATCTCTGCAATAGCAAAACAATTTCTTTAACATATACCAAAAATACTTTTTAAAAAAAAGATACATTACCAGGTCTCTTTTTCTGACTTTGCTTCCCTCTGTTCACAAATTTGGGAACTGATGTTTTGAAAGCGTTCTGATTTTCATTTTCTATAAAGGACATCAAGACTTTTTTTGTTTCAAAATTCTCTGCATATTCTTCACTTCCAGTAATAGTAGCTTCTAAATATTCTCCGCTTTTTCTTTTGCGACTATGTGAAGTTGATCCCAAACAAGCAGAAGCTGTTTTAACTTTGCAACATTTCTCTTCACATGAAAGGGGTTCTATAATTGGAAGTCTTGGCAACACTTCTTCATTTACACTTTCAGTAACAATATCCACACATTGCTGTATCACATTAGAAAGACATTTTCTAGATTTTGGTTTCAGCATCTCTATTCCTTTTTCCTTAGAGGAATCTGGCTTACTTTTGGTGACAGTGCTGGAAAGAATAGGTCTTTTTTTAGGCTGTTCTTTCTGTAAGCAGTCAGTTTGATCTTTGTCAGTTTTCCTGTAGCCACTAACTTTTTGTTCAAACTTCTCATATCGAGGTGTTGCAATTTTCCTATCATGTATATTGTTATGGGCTTTCTTTGAAAACTGGGGTTCCACAGAAAAAGTTACAACTTGCATCTTCTCTTTTGGAAAAATTGTTCTTGACATGCAAGATTCCACATTTGAAGAAATGGGCACACATTTGGGAACTTGTGAAGTTGGCTGAATAACGATTTGATTCTCTTTTAAAAACTGATCAGGTGAAAGAATTGGCACTGCTTGACCTGTAGGAAGTTCTTCAGTAAGTTCATAGCTATTGTTTACAAAAGAATTGGGACTTAAAATCCTCCTACGATTCAAAGGAATTTGCAGACTTTTCAGTTGTTCTGCAGTGCAAACTGAATTTGTATTGGAAGTTTGTGTTTCCACTGAATTAAAAGTATTACATGCCGTTTCCAATTTCATTTCCACAAGATAATCACACAGTGGCATAACACTGCAGGTTTCTTTTATATTCTTCAGTAATTCATCACACACTGCTGTACCAGAAACAGAATGTGTAGCTGATCTCCTCATTGATAGAGGAGTGTAAGCGACATGCTGGTTTTTTTGCAGGATGGGACTAATGGGAGAGAGAGAAATCTTATTTTCCAAGAGGATTAGGGAATCCTCATAAGATGAGATACTATCTCTATTCACTTCCAAATTTTCACAGGAGTGAAGAGGGCTTCTACCTCTATCTGTTTTTTCAGACATCTGAAAAGTTGCACTAACATTTTTAATGATGGGCAGTCTTTTCTTACATCGTGATTGTAGTGCAGGAGTTCTCTTCTTAATGGTATCCCAAAGACACTTCTGAAAATGACACCAATGCAGATAAACAGCTATAAATGTGCATATACTAAAAGCCCTGAACAGCTATGTAGTGCCTCCTTTCTTTCACCCTGTATACATGATAGAGCCTGCAGCATGCAACGGTTGCAGTATTTTTGCTACTAATGGGGGGGGGGGGGCATCAGTTTTGATGCAACCTTGCAAAGTTAACTGGAATAAAGGCAGCAAGTAGTTGGAATAAACCCAACAAATCCAGTACTCAGAATGCATACAGGCATATTTATTCACAGTGACTATTTTCAATATAGTCATGGTTGAAATCAAGGGGGGCATTGCAAGAATTTGGTAGGGACAGGGAATAGTAGACTTTAAAGAAGCCACGCAGCAAACAGTCCTACTACTTATGGAAGCTTTGCTTAAACCATACCAGTTTGGATCCTGCTGCTTCAAACACTTGGCTGCACAAGGCTATGGTTTCCCAGAAGAGATTTTCAATCTACTACAGACATTGTACATAACCGGCTGGACAACTTGCAAGCCAAAGCAGAAGACTATTTTTGCGGATAAGCAAAACAAGAAAGATTTAAACAGTTGCTTACCTTTTTCTTTAAGGGCTGCTCTGCAACGCCCAGCAAAACTGCTTGATGCTTAACAACATCATTCACGACGAAGGTTATGAGTTCCCGAATTCTGCCACTTTCCAGAGGCGTCCATGTTATTGAAATGAATATCCTCTCGCCAGGCTGCAAAGGAAACGCACGAAACGACAGCTTATTTGCTGCGACAGTCATCCGCCAAAGAAAACCTCCGTTTACAAGTACAACTCAGACCGATCTTCCTGCATTCCTCTGCATACTACAAGTGATGCCTGAACACTTAACCGCCAGATTTAACCTCCATATCAAAGAATACGTTCATCCTGTTCCTGTTTCAAACGGACAGACGCTCCAAAAACTTATCAGCGGCTCATAACAGTTACGGTAACTACAGAGTCAGTCCTGAACGTGGGCCAGTCCCGTCTTTTAATAACCATAAATAAATAAGAGACTCCAAAGCACCTGAAGGAGGAAACTGCCCTGCTCCGCGGTGAAGCCTTTCGAAGCGGGCGGAGGGCGGCAGACGGACACCCGCAGTGGCTCGGCGTTGGGGTTCTCCAGGGCCAGGCGGCGGACGCGCGAGGTGCCGACCCGGACGGCGCCGAAGCTGAGGAAGGGCGGCCGGGAGAAATGGCTGAGCGTCAAGGCGGCGTCGGGGCTCTCGTCAGCTAAGACGCCGCCGGCCTCGCAGTCTTCCCCGGCGGCCCAGCGGCGTCGCCTCCGCCCGGGAGAACTGAGCTCGCGAAGCCCGGCCGCTTCCACGTACTGCCTCCCTACTGCCATCGCCTTGTGAGGGGGAAGCCTCGACGCCAAGCCAGGTCTCCCCTTCGGCCCCGCGCAAAGCACCTCAGCCCTCCGCGCTTAACAAAAACAAACCAGACCCGCACCACACATCCCCTCCCCGCCAACCGCCACCCGGAATTCAAACCCAGCACCACCGCCAATCAGGACAGGAGTGCGGACAGACGCATAGCCAATCCCCGCGCAGAAGTCACCTTCCAATCGCCGAGAGGAAAGATTCGGCCAATCGTTCGAGCCGCTCCTTCCTTGGGCTCCCCGCCCTCTTCTAGCCGTTCCAAGCACCACCCACTAATGACGACCAAGCGTTTTATTTGAAACGCGCACCTGAGAGAGAGAGAAAAAATCGGCTGCGGGAGTTTGAATGCTGCGGAGGTCTTGCATCGGGGTGCGCGGAGGACTATGGATTTAGAGCGCAATCCCATGCATATTTAGACAGAAAGTCTTACAACTCCCAGTATCCTCCAGTTAGAAGTAGTGTGTTGACTAATTAGTCAGAGGCATCTTTTTTTAGATTAAATATTACAGACCCAGGTGGGCAATTATGCCCTCTCCAGATGTTTCCCCCTACAACTCCCATCATCTGGAGGGCCACAAATTCCTGCTAACACTGAGTGAGCTTTTAGAAACATAGGAGAAGCTGCCCTTAGACAGAGTCAGGCCTTTGGTCCATCTAGCCCAGTATCCTGACACTGACTGGCAGTTTCAGGCAGTTTTTTTCAACCGTACCTGGAGAAGCCAGAAATTGAACTAGGACCTTCTGTATGCAAGGCAGATGCTCTGTCACTGAGACACAGCCCCTCCCTATGATGCAGCCCTAGTTATTTTCACTTCAAAAAGGAAGTACTGGTGAAACTTCCCATTCAACCTTTCTTTTTGTAAAGAAAAAGACCAAAAACAAAAGAGGGGGGGGGCAGAAAAAAAGCTCTGCATCTGAAAGAATATTTTTGGAGATGGGGGGGAACTATCATTGAGTCGAAATCAAAAAACCTTGTATGTTTCAAAATGATGCAGAACAACCACCAGTCTCTTACCCCAGAAAGCACAGTTCCCAAGTCATTTCAGGTACTGTCATCACCAAGCCTCCTCTACCAGGTGTTGCTGAAGGGATCAAGCTGAGCTACACCAACTAAGAAGCAACAGAGGGAAGGGGCCCTGCCTCTGCTGTCCCAGTCTTCTCCAACCTGGGTCCTGCTCAGATGCTTTGGACTATGACCCGTCATCTCTAAGCACTGGCCATGCTGGCTGGGTTCTACAAGAATGCTATTCCAAAATTTTGGAGGGCACCAGGTTGGGGCAGGCTGAGAGCATGCGCAACACACTGGGCCTGTTCAGACTACACACTAAGCCATGGTTAGGCCGCTAACCCTTTTGCAGCAAATTGTTATGAGCGTGTTTAAGCCATGATTATGAAGCCACTAGGGTTAGGAGTGGTTCACACGTCATACTAAGCCATAATGTTTAGCTCAAAATGATTAACCACCCATGCTTAGCATTTTGTCTGAATAGGGTCGCTGTATTATCAGCCTACACAGAAAGTGCAGCAGGTTTAGGAAGGGAAACAACTCAGAACTACGGGAGTAAAAGCAAGCACCACCCCTATTCTGAAAACAGTAGCAAGTATGGAAAGAGAAACCTGCTTCCTGTCATCTTTAGCACCCAGGAAGCAAGCACTAGTGGTTACAAAATGCCTGGATGTTTGTATCCATGCAATGAATTAATTTGGCATTTGTAGAAGGTGCAAAATGCTTCACCTACATTCTCAGTAATATGCACCGCCCAGGTCAATTCTGTACTTTTGCAAGATTTGCAAGAAGCATCACAAGACTACAATCAAGGTTTGGTGTTTCTCAAATGTAAGTTTATAAAGTACTTAAAATGTGTAAGAAACAAGGGGTTGTACAAATGTTCCAGTTGATTTGAAACTCAGAAATATGCAGACAATTATTAGACCAATTCACTGCAGAGTCAAACCTGTTCAAACTCTTCTACAGCAGTAACAGCTACGGAAAACTTTACACTTTCTATACACATTCAACAAAGTCACACAAAAGACAGTTCAGGAAAAAAGGGAGTATCAGGTGGTGGCACAACAAAGCGTAGTGATGCCGAGAAAAAGACACTAAGTGCTATGGGGATATACAGAAACTGGGGTTCAGAGAAACCTGCGGAATGAGGGAAAATGGGTTTGTGGAATCAGAGTACAAAGGACACAGAGAAAAAGTCTCAGACCTGATCAATACAAATTGGAGGGTGGTAACCATTTGAAATGTGGACACCGGAAGGTTGCTCTCTGTGGGAAGCATCCTTAGTCAATCTCTGTATTGCACTAACTTCTCAACCCAATTTCTATACTACTCAGTCAAATCTGGTACTAGAGCTATTTCACATTTTCAATGGCTTTATACTTAAAGTTACAGATTTGTAGTGTCCCTCCTTTTCAGAATAAATTATTTCACTCTGTTCTGCTAATCCACATAGAAGCAATTTTCACCATAGCTAGGCACCTGCCCTCTGGCTTCAGTCACACGTAGTCTCCATATATTTGCATTTCAAATAGACATCACACCACTCTGTTCAGGTATCGATAGAGCATTGGTGACTGCCATGTATTCAAAGACCTGATCTGCTTTTCGAGCAACACTCTCCAATAGATTCAGTTAGGAGACAGATGGGCAAACCATGGCCTGTGAACTCATTAGAAAACCTTTTATTACATTGGGGCGCTAGAAAGATTAATGTGAACATGTTATGGTAAAAAATCTATAGATTCAAAGAAGTCAATGTTATTATTTTTAATTTCATGATCTCCAAGTCAAAAAATATATAAAACTTTTTTATGGGCCATGCCATGTTTTCACATTTGAAACCATTTCTGAATAAATATGCTGTACAGTAAGCACAAGTCCAGTTAGTTGTAGTTTAGCATCGAAAGTGTCAGCACAACACACACATTGTTAAGCACAAGCAATGGAAAAAGGAGCTTCCAGCTCATGTGGCCATCTCTACCGAACACACCAACACTGGAAGAGATGGTGCAATGGAGCTTATTTTCTAGAGAATCAACAGGATGCCAAAATAGATATAGGCCCAATCTACACCAAGCAGTATATAGTACTATGAAAGTGGTATATAAAAGGCAGGAGCCACACTGCTTTATTGTGGTATTGAAGTGCATGGACAACTGCTGGGGCCATAAACACATACCATAGACCACTTTCATAATGCTATATTCTGCTTGATGTGGTTCCTGCCTTTTATATACAGCTCTCATACATCTTTCATAGTGCAATATCCTGCCTGGTATAGATTTGGTTTTAGTACTGGGTTGGATCCAAATTTAGTTATACTAAGAGCAGAACTGTTGAAATTAATGGGGCTTAAGATAGCCATGACTAACTTAATTGAAATCAACTTTTCTATTCTTGCTACACACATAGATACACCTAACACACCCCAACCTCTCATATGAACTAAACCTGAAATAACCATAAACCCCAGATTTGTGTCTCTTTGGACTATTTTTCAATAAGTATGTTCAATTTGACAGGTATCTTTGGTGCATTTAGATAACAATTAAGGTTTTTAAACCCTCTTCAACTTTTTTGGATCCAATCTTAGTTTTCCTAATACTCAGTAAGGAATCATGTAGCAATGTCTGTTTAAGGATCATCTGAACGTAATGCACAATCAAGAATAGAGTCTGCCAAACATCAAGCTCGCTTTTGGTACCATCGTTTAGTTTTAAGAATGTATTATTTATCACATAAAATACTGCAATGAGGTATCAAGCACTACATTTATAGGGGACTGCAGAACCAAGTTGTACCTTTCCAAAGCCCCAAATATACTTTAGGTTCTTTCTACAACAAGCTAAAGAAAATAAGTGGAGGCCATATGTTGCACCAAGAATAGTTTTCTGCATCTCCAGATATTTCTCAACACTAGAAATGGTAACTAATTGATCAACATTTTTGAACAGTATCAGACATTAAAAATGCTGGTCACTGTCAAGATTTACAACTAAGTGCTTTCAATCCAGTAGTACAATCACAACCAAGTTTACACAGAAGTCACATTGATTTCAATAGAATATTACTTCTAAATAAATTTACCTAGGATTGGTTAGTTAAAACCTTCCACTTGGATCTTCCTTCTGAATACAACATTAAAGTACAGGAACCAATTCTTTCCAATAAAACAAAACATTGCTTTCTAAGGCATCTGGATGAACAAGTTTATATTACAACGTAAACAATATTGAACAAATCTTGAGTAGGCATTCATTCATTTATTGTATTTCTATACCGCTCCATAGCTGAAGCTCTCTGGGCAGTTCACAAAACTGCATAGAGCATGACAAAAGGGGTTTGTTAGAGGACATGTAATTTACTTGGGGTTTTGTAGTCAATATGATTGGGCAGGAGAGATGATTTACTGCTGAATTCATTACTTTCATTTTACCTTTGAATATCACCTTGCTTCATGAGCCCACATGTAGGAACAAGGCAAGTTAAGGTTCTTATCAAAAGAACGGATTTTGGAGGATTGCAAACAGTATTTTTTTAAAAAAATCCTCATTCCATCTTGATCTAATGGGCTGCTCATACACGGTACTTCCAAACAAAACTTTATTGCGCCATTGCCCTGCCTTATTCACAAAAATTTATGGGAGGGGGATATTACAGACGACACTGTCTTCTTCTAGCCCTTCCATGTTTTCCCACAGCTTCTTCAGTCTTTTCTAAATGCAGAAAATCCATTATGGAGAAAAGATGGAGTAGCTGCATCTGATTGGAGGCACAGAGAGCCCCCATGGTTACATGTTCCTTGCTCTTCTCACCACATGTAGATGCAAGTGTCCAAAGCAAGGGATCTCATCTTGAAATTAACACTGGATTTCCTGGTTTGGGTATTGACTTCTCCACTTCCCTCAGTTTACACTGAAATGAGCTACGGGATCCATAAAGCTTTTCCCAATCTCATGGTGGAGGTTAGCATTGTCAGAACAGCCTTTATATCGTTTTAATCTACATAGACTGATATGCTGCCATTAGTGGCATCCTACCTAAAGCTATCCATGTCAAAGACTATATGTACCCTTGTCTCTGGTAATGGCAGACCATTGGATTTGTGGATGGAAGTATAAAAGGTTGTTGAATCAACCCTTGATCCTCGAAAGTTTACTCCACATACATTAAACCAATCTTTACCCTACTCTGGATTTAAACTGGTTGTAGAGCAGATTGCCAAATTACTGTATATCACACATAAAACTAGCTAATATTAATGTTTCAATTTGAGGCTGCCTTTCTGCAGATTTTAATTATGACAAGTTATTGTCAAAGGTAATGACCTCAAATAAGACTCTCAAATATCTTAAATCCCCTCGACGAAAGAAAGCTAGATTAAGCAAGCAAGAAACCAAGTTGCTAAAGTTACTGATTTCCAGTGTGTCTCTCACATATTGACACACACACGTAGTCCTGCTATTGCTGACACCAACTGCAAAACTCAATTAACTTTAAATAAAGGTTGCAATCTGCTCCATTATTTTCTCAGATTCTGATGTTGAAATGCAAACAATTTTACAAATTAATGTGATATTCATTTGGGACGAAGCTAATCTGCAACATGAAGAGGGGCTGGTGTGGTTTTCAGTCCTAAATCTTTCCAGAACATTTTTTTATATGAAAGGAGATGTGCATGCATGGAAAATTAAAACACAAAACAGTGAAGTTATCCACAATTGAGCAGACATGTCATTAAGGTTTCTTGACTCTAGTACCTTTTGAAAGTCTTTTAAAACTATCAATACATTTTTAAAAAAACACATGATGAATAGACTTTGAATGCTAAACCACTGCATTAAAAAAAACCAATGCTTGTTTTCCTTGTGCTCAACAGCTTTCAAAAGACTGAGGAAGTCAAAGAAAACACAAGCAGGCATATTAGCCTTCTACTAGGTAAATCAATTAGTAAGATTAATGGAATGTGACATTCCGTTAGACAGGTTCATGAACGTTCATTACTTGAAATATTCTGTACAGAAGGAGCGGTATCAAGACCCAGTAGCGTCCCAAGATAAGACTGTTCTCTAGGATCCAATATTTGCTCAGGCCTGACTGGATGAACTATATTTGCAGGCTGCGGAGTGAGAGTATATTTTTCTAGAAATGCCAGATCTGTTGCTTGTTGATAGTCTGTTGGGGGCTGCGGAGGAAGAATATTATGAGGGGAGGATGTAACAGGGGTAGTATGCTGCGCAAGGTCAGACTGAGTTTCCCGCATTTGAACAGGTATCAGTGTTACCGGCACACACGTATCTGGGGATACATTCTGTAGCATTGCTTTGGTTTCTGCTTGATAAGCCTTGGTCTGTTCTATGAATGGTTTAGAGTCACTTTGAAAAGCCTTGTCGTCAGGCATGTATTGAGTTGGTAAAGAGATGATTTTCTCCTCCGATAGTGGGCTTAGTGATTCTTCCGCAGACTTTCCTCCATGCACGTGGTCAGTATGATATTTCAGCTTGTCCTTTCGTTTAAATGTTGCATTGCAGTATTGACAGTTAAAAGGGCGAGCATCTGAATGAATAACCATGTGTTTAGTTAAAGTCTTCTTAATCCTGAAGGACTGGTTGCAAATTTGACATTTGTACGGCTTCTCACCTGTGTTGAAAAGTCAGCATTAATAAAGTAAACTTGTAACCCGTTATACCAATAGTATATATTGTTCTTGTTTCATTGTTACATACAGAAACATTTTGTAAAGTAATTTCTACAGAACAAAGAATGCCTGGCATATTTTTGAGGAAAAAAACACAGAGAAGCCATTTTAAAGTTTACTGTCATCATTATCAATTATTATTATTATTAAAGCTTTAATACTCTGCAATGTGAACTATACGGAACTGATTTTTAAAGTTTTTTAAAAAAACAATGAGCTAGCTGATAATTATAGATAACCAAAATAGCCAGAAACTGACATCGAGAATTCTCAATTTTGTAAGAACCTGCTTTCTTAAACAAATATATAAATACAGCATTTCTGATTATATGATCCAGTTCTTCATAGATTGCACCACTTCCGACTACAGATAAGAGGGCTGCATGGACTAAATGCTTCCCTATACCAAGAATGCCCTGCATTTAAAAACTACCGTTATCGGGAAGAACTTGTCTTGATGAGGGGAAAGCCCCGGGATGGATCTGCAGTGGCAGCAGATCCATCCAGATGCAGCAGCCATTGTGGAGCCATCCCAGGACATTCCCCTGAAGTTCCAGTTTAAAACGGTCGGGGACTTACCCCGACGTTTTGCTGAGAGCAAGGCACCAATGCACATTTGCCATCTGTCACCTTGCTCTGGTCTTGCAGCTGAGGTGTGTCCCAGCCAATGGCGACCTCTGGTTGGTCATTGTCGGCTGGGACAGGAAGGAGGGGGCAGGCCGAACAGCCGCTGGAATGCCTCCGCGCACCCAACGTTGAACAAACAGGACTGATGGAACCCCGTTTGATCGCTCTCTGATTGGCTGAAGGTCCATCCCTTGCCCGGTGGAGATGTTCCTCCCATTGCCAGAGTGCAGGCCTTGAAGGTGCTGCTGGCACGGGGGAAATGAGCACCAAACAGAAACGGTTTCACTGAGCCCCGTTTTCCTGCAACACAGGCAGATCTTGCCCTGGTTGGTTGCCCCAGAGCTCCCTGCCAGCTCGAGAAGACACGGCATAGCGGTTCCCCACCCCACTGATACAACCCCCCGCCTCACTCCTTCACGTGGGGACAATGCAAAGGAGCACAAATATTGGAGTTTGAGGGTTCGCGGCATCAATGTGCTGTCATCAAGACTGTTTACACTAGAAAATTAGCCTCAGACGTGCTAGCTATCCACATGACAGAGATTTTGACATGAGTAATTGCACATTTGTGAACTTCCCCATCTGCAATCGAAACTCACTTTTAATATGCTAAGATATGCTATGTGACATAAAAATGTGACATTGCACCAACATTGCAGGAACATTATAATAACTATATGTGTCAAAGGTAGCCAAAAAGGAAGTAAAATCTGTTGTGATCACCGCTCTGTGCTCTTTCCTTCTATTATAAATCAGAACATGAAACATTACGAATATTCTGCTGATCTATAACTGTTCAAGACTCTTTACCTGAATGTGTCCTAAAATGCATTTCCAAACTTGATTTTCCTTTAAAAACCTTCTTACAGACTTCACACTGATGAAATGTTGCTTTGTACCTTAAAAAAACAAACCAAACAAAAAAACAGAAATGTGTTAGAAGATCAGCTGTCCATCCAGGAATATTTTCAATGCTTACATCAACAATGCTTACGCAAAACTATAAGTTTAACTTTTAAATTCTTCCTGCTTTTAATTTGTGCCCTTGGAGAAGGATGTAAATGTATTTGGTCACTGTTTTTGAGTCATTTCAGTCTCTTCTTCACAAAGTATGGAAAGGCAGACAAATTTACAGTTCGTCAAAAGGTTCAACTCTCTCTCCTGTTGCTTGAACAGATGCAAAGGTGTGCGTTTTTTTAATTGCACTACATGTATCCATTAGCTTACCAATGCAAGGATATCTGTTATCATCCAACAACTGTTTGTGAATGGCCACTATTAATAGGGTATCACTGAATTTATTCTCATTGTTTATAATTCCCTTTTCCCATCCCCCAAGTACTTGTATCTATATACCTGGCAACTTAGGATAACACTTCATGTATCCAATCAAATAGATTCTGGTCAACAAAAGCTTATGCCATGATAAATTTGTTAGTCTTTAAGGTGCCACAAGACTTTGTTTTCTAGCCTACTACAGTAGACTAATATTGATACCCATCTAGAAACTATATAGAAATTACTTCTTCTTTTTTTGGCAAAGATCTTTACAGTATGCTCCTAGGCAAGTTTATTCATATGTGTGCACACAATTGCAGCCCAAATCCCAAGGTATTTTGAACCAGACTATGTACAACACTAAAAAGCAAGAGTTAAAGCAACTTTACCCTGTGCACTTGCTACTGACACCTTGGGGTACAACTAACTGGTACTTATTTTGACTTTTTGTATTGTATTATTTCAAGAGTGTGTGTGTGTGATTGTACACTGCTTCAAGGGCTGTTTTTGTCAAAAAGCAGGATATTTGTTTTAGCTTCAAAAACAGAAACAAACTAGATGTGGCATGTGCAATCCAAGAACAGGATAGCCCACTTTTGTTTTTAAACGTCTGTGGAGTCCTTGCAGTTGCTTTGAAGATCAGGGAACTGGTGCCAAGGAAGAATGGGTTTTCCTCCAGCACAGTTTTGCTGATCTAAAATGCCCCCACCTGGACATCTGAAGCAGTATTTGAACAGGAGTACCCCAATTCAGACATCATGGGAAACTGTGTTTTAACAAACTACAGTATCTCCCTAAAAAGCCTGGTGTGCAATAGGAAGGTGAAGAGGAAGCAGGATAGCACAAGACTCCTTCCAAGTCTGATAAACCATGGCTTATCAGATTAAGATAATTTTACTTGATCCAGGCCATATTGTAAATAATAGCATGTCCAATCTTTGCTCAGAACAGAATTTCAGATTTAAAATAACACTTACTTTTGCCACACCTTTTCTCCTAGATGAACACTTTTATAATGAACAGTGAGGTGGTCTCGTCGGCCAAAACATTTCCCACACTCCTCACACTGATGGGCCTTTTCACCTAAGGAGAACCAACAACACAACCTGAATTAGTTCTAATATAAGAACTAAAGTTAAAATCATCAAGACAATGAAAATCAAAAGTCTGTCAGAAAGCTGCAAATAGTCATGTGGACTTTCATACTCTTATGGATAATTTGGACATAAAACTAAACTGTAGCTCAGCATGATGTGCACAAGCCACAGCCAGTCTCAGGGCAATGTGCTTTCCCCCTCCCCTTTGTCACTTGCCAGACGAGGAGATCAAAAGCTGGTTTCAAATTAACCAGAATTCCCAGTTATATGTGAATTTGGGCAATTCTAGGTTGGTTTGAATTTAAACCAACCAGATCAAGACATAGTCCTGGCTTGCTCACTAAAAATTAGTTTGAACTAGCCAGAGTTTCCCCAGTTCAGATGTAATGGGAAACTGTAGTTAGTTTAAAACCAAATGCTTCTGATCAACTTGTCTGGAATGTGAAAGAGAAAAGGATAGGGCCTGAACCTGACACTCACTGCAGCTCATGCACACAACACTAAACCCTGGTTTTGTATTATATCTGAACCAGTCCTTAGAGGAAGACATAGCTTAATTATGTTCTGTATTTTTCCCAGCACTTATTCCTAGAACAGGAACTGTTCTGCTTTGACCCAAATGGAAGATTCACTTTCAAGGCACCTCTTAGTTTTTCTTTTCCTGTTGCACTTACTATCTTTTGTTGATACAAGTTTTTTGTCCTATACTATAGTTTCACCTAATGGCTAGAGAACATTGATTAGAGAAGAAAAAGAACAAAAACCACAAGCAAACAAAATAACTGCCCGTTTCTGAAAAAGCTTTAAAACATTCTCATAAATGAAATTCCTACATGCAGTGGATGGCATCACGTCATCACAATTTCCATCCCTAAATAACAATCCACTTGTTTTAAGTGAACAACTATTGTAATGAGTGGTAACCTTGTGTCTGCACCCTTAAATAAAAATAATAATTTTGCTATATTTTCCTGTAATGTTATACATTATGGGGTGGATCCATGGTAGCATTTAGTGAAGTTTCACTCATGCTGGAGAAAGCGGAAAGGGAGGCAATATTCACAATTTCTCCTTCTCTCCGCAGCCCCCTGTGTCTCCTAAAAATCTGTTCTGGAGAGTTGGGGGGGCCCCCTGGAGCAGCATGAGACATGATGCCAGGGGCCATAAGGGGAAGGGGGAATTGGCAAAAACTGCCTCCATATTCCTTTCCTCTAGAAGTGGATGGAAGCAATTCTTCCATTCACAGAGTGGCCAAACTGGATCCAACTCTCTGGTTATACCTGCATGCACACACACACCATCTCTGGGTCTTAAAGTGTCCTCCTCCCTTTCAGCAGCCTAGTATTTTTTGCTACATACTTTTTAACTACATAACGATCACATGACTGCCTTAAAAAAACTATACAACATTCTGTATTCCAGGCGTCATTGCTGAGAAAGCCAACACCAATGCCACTGCCTACCTGAGTGTATCTTTTTGTGTTTTGTCAGATGGTCATGGCGAATAAATGTCTTTCCACATTCTTCACATTCGTACCTCTTGTCATCATGGTGGACTCGCAGATGAAGCCTGTAATTAATAAGCACACAAGGTTAGTCCTGGGCAGGGTCTGTTATGCTCAAGATTACACCCAGTCTGCCAGGTCACAAAACTTCGGATAGCAATCTCCACAATTAATACTGTGGCTTATCAGTGGCTCAGCATGCCATGGGATAAGACACTATATTGTTGCTCAAGTCCCATACTGATGGGAATCCTCAAGCACAGAGAATAAGAATCACCATGCTCATATTGATTTTCATACTGTTTATTAACAGTAGAGCTTAGCTTAACATAGGAAGTCCTTGGAATTTAGGAGGAGTGACTCATCCAATGTAGTTCCAAGCTGCATTCTTATACCCAATTATCTAGGAGTAAGCCCCACAGAATTCAGAGATACTGAGTTTTGAGTAGGCATGCACAGAACTGCATTATTAGTAGCTAATGTTTCCTAACTTCTGAAACTACATGTCACAGGGATGTTCTTAATTGCATTTAGTAGCTTCGTTTTATCATTGCTGTGAGCTGCCTTGAACTCTTTTAGATGAAAAGTGTGACAAAGATATTATAAATAACTTACACAGCATTGCTAACAGTAGCATAATAATATAGGCTTTGTTACCTGTATGAACTTCCATGACGAAAACTCTGCCCACAAATGCTACACAGATGAGGCTTCTCTCCACTGTGGATTCTTAAGTGCTCTTTCAAAGTTGTTCTGGAAGAAAGAGATTGAACTATTAGGAAGAATGTTTTCTAGCCCTTTCAATGTGCTATATAGTTCTATTAGCTGATATGCCCGGCATTGCTCAGGTCCGTGAATAATGTTTATAATATTTATTTGCTAAATAATAAATTTCTCTGCTACTTATTCATCTTTAGGTTGGTTGGGATTTTTTTTTAGTTTGGTTGAATTAGCAAATTGTCTTGTTAGAATCAATGGGAAATTGTGTTAATAAGAACTGTATTTTAAATTAGAGCTTCGTGATAAACCACATTTTTTTTGTTTTACCTCAAATGCCTACACCTCCCATGATGCTTTTGCCAGAGCAGCTGTCTAAACTTCAAAAACAATCAGGACACACAACACCCTTTCTACCAGCTAAAAAATATGCAAACCTAAAAATATGTTTTCAAAATATACCCAGCATTGTCCAGATATCCAAATAACATATAGTAGGGAAGCAGATCTCAGTGGACGCAGGGAACTGTTGTATGCATATGCTCAGAAGTTATTATTATGAAAAAAGGAAAGCAGCCAGAACACAAGCCAGTGCTAGGCCTGTGAGTTAACTTTTAAACAAATTAAATTCATTTCTTTTTTTCCTCTCTCACCCTCATGACAACCGTGCAAGGTAGGGCAGTCCTAGACCTGTGAGGTAACTTTAAAACAAATTAAATTACTTTCTTCCCCACCCCCCTCTCACCCTCAACGCATGGCCAGGGCCGCCTTGAAGCTGTCACCATGATTTTCCTTATCCCCCACAGAAAACAAAAACTACAACTCCTGGCATACCTTTTGCTGGGGTGCCCAACTTGCCCAATGGGAGTCCTGCTGCTGAAGCTCATGGGAAGTGAAGTCTGGCTGAGGCAGTCCACACTACACTGAAGATGCTGCCTGGCTGACACATGGGTAGCTTAGCCGTTGCCGTCGGTGGCAGGCCCAGAGTTGTGATCTCTGGCCTTCTGCTGCCGATAGTGCCTAGTAACCAAGGCAGCCAGCCCAGGCACTCTCCCTTCAGGCCCAGGATGGCGAGTTACTTCCAGATGATGGCTGCCAAAGCCCGATGAATCTTCCCTCCTGCCCAAGGCATGCTGGGAGTTGTAGGCGCAAGCCTAGCTCTCTGAATAACGTTAATCTTTGAATACATCTGAGGTGTCGTAGAAGAGTGGGCCTTCTTAGTTGTAGCACCCTGCTTAAGGATTTCTTTTCCCCAGTGGGGCTGGCCTGGTGACTGCATTAATGGCTTTAAAGTGCCAAGTGATAGATAGATAGATAGATAGATAGATAGATAGATAGATAGATATTTCCAGGGTCTTTTAACTTGATGAGATTTTTTATGCTGCGAGATTTGTCCTGTTATAACTAAACCTCAACATTCCAAGACCGATGCAAGAATTATTGGATAAAGTTTATGATTTTTATGTAAAAGACTGAATTTACTATTGAAACAGAAGAGTGAATGGAGGAATGACTGATAGCTGAGGCTAGAATGGAATGGTGGGGACGGGGTGAGTGACAGTTGGGGAAAGTTAGTTAGAAGGTGAACAAAGACAGTTAGCGAGAGGTCAGGAAAGCGAGGGCTGAGTTAGGACTGAGAGATAGTGACCTAGTTTGCTAACCCCTACTTTATTTAAAATCAGCCACTCAACATACCAGTACTACACCTCCCAGCATGCCTTTGGCAGCCTGCAGGTGCCCACATCCTCTGAGACATCCTCTGAGACATCCTCTTGTTGCCGATGCTGCTCCCCGATAGTGCGTGAAGGAGTAGCATCACCAAGGAGGGGATGTAAGCAGCTGTCAGTGGACATGCCCAGCTTCATCCAATCCTGCTGTGATTGCCTCGTCCTGCACTTCTCACCCACCAAGTGCTCCATCTGGAGCCTGTACTGAAGGACCGGGGCTGGGCCAGGCACTTCCCCCACCTTGTCGGGTCTGTTTCTGGGCATGCACAGAGTGCCTCCCCTTCCTCCCTCCTTCTTAAGGGCAAAAGTTGTGTGCTTGCTTCCCCCAGATTCTGAGAAAACAGCGATATCAGGGTGAAGTGCCTTTGAGCATATTTGGCTCCTCCAAGCCACGCTGCTGTATCTAGTTATGATTTTAAAATCACGCAGAGGGAAGGAGGATGCACCGCAAATGGATGCAGCCCATTTATGTGGGTTGTTTCCTTTTATATGGAATTGGGGTGACTGTTCGAGATCAACCTTTGGAGTCAGGTTGTGAAAGACATGCAGCAGCCATCCACCTGTGTACTCACAATGGCCGCCAAAGGCCAGTAAGTCTGGCCTCCTGCCCAAGGCATGCTAGGAGTTGTAGGCATAAACCTAGGGGTTTTTTTAATTCTTTAAAAATACTTAAAACCCCAAAATTTGTGTTTTTAGATTTTTCTGGTATGTTGTACAGCCAGACCTATCACTGTGTCAAGTTTCTAACTCATCTGGAAGTGGGTAAACATCTCCGAACATACGTGATGCACACATACTTTCCACTGTATAGGTAGCGATTAGAACCATATGGCCAAAGCCTAATGTAGGAGGGAGGAGGAAGAATTAAATCTAGGCTATTCCTCAAACAGATCACTGGAAAAGCAAATCCTTTACCCCTCTGGACTATCACAAGGCTGGGACTTGGCAAGCATATCCTGCCTTCCCAAGCATTTGCAGGGGCAAGGCCTGGACATGGCCTGTTGTGGTCACCAGCAAAACTCAGCCTATCACGCTAGTTTTTAAGTTTACAATTATCTGTATGCAATAGGTGCCTTGAGCAATATTTAGCAAAAAGGAGGAATACAAATTGACCCACCCCCAAATAATTTATAAAAGCAATTCCCAAATAGCACTGATTTTCCCCTTTGCATTCCTTCACAGATTATGTTTTGCAGTGCCCCTTCACTGAAACAATGCCCTCAGGTGTAGTGTCTTCTCCATAGAATCAAATTAGAGGGACTTGCAGCAAAATGTTGCAGTGTGGAGTGCTCCTGTTCCTGGGGTTGGGTGTTTTTTGTTTGTTTTTTTGTACTCCTGCAAACCTTGGGTTTCCCCAAGCTTTCTGATACCTCTCCTCTTGTGCATGGATGGTGCCATTTTGGCTACACAAGAACAGGCACTGGGAGAGAGTTCACTGTTGATATGATCCCTGACTTTCAGTTATGCAAGGGAAACTAAAGACCATGACTAGACAGATGCTAAGTCTGTTCCCTTCCCTGATTATGGCTATTGTGAATCAAAACTCTGATCTATATAGCCGTATCCTAGGTTTCTTGATCCGCTTTATACTAATAGAAATCTCATTCATAGAGTGCCTATTCTTATGTAGCCAGAATAGCACAAGAGGGGGGTATCATTAGGCTTGGAAGGAACCCCAAGGTTTGCAGATGTACAAATAAAACTGTAAGGGGATGAATCCAAAAACAGCCCAATGAGGTCTAACCATACTTAAAAGGCACAGGATGTTGACTGTGTGGGGGTGAGGCAGGTGGTGGGGTGGAGAATTCGTGAAGAGGGCGCAGTTGGCTGCCTGGCACTCTCAATAGGAGTGCTCCACACTACATTTTCTTGCAGGGCTTTTTACTATATAGTTTATAGCAAATAATTCTACAAGAATTCTACATAATTCATAATAAATAACTTCTCATATTTAAGAACTGCTTCTGGTGACATTCTGTGTGACATAATCCTACTAGCAGCAAATAATTTACAAGAAATCACTAGGGAATGTAGAGATGCAATATTCAGTATTGCAATTAGGGGTGACCAGTGCAGTTTTAGGTTAGGTTGCTTTGTGAAAGATTCTAATTCTGGCACCTTGAATAAGCTCGACGACTGAAATACTACATCAACCACCTTGTATTTATTATACAAGCTTTCAGAAGATATTGCACATATAAACAATTACTATTTACATTGGGTAGTAGCCAATAGAGGTCAGCTTTGCTGGACTCCAGGCCAGGCACACATAGCCCCGCCAACTCAGGTCTGCATGCGGCCCCCAGCATGTGCTGTTCCAATATCGAGCTTCCAGGGGCAAGCCCCGACATGCGCGAAACCACACTTTTCCTGAAGGGGTGTAACCCGCCCCTTCCGGAAATGCATGTCTTCATGCATGTTGGGTCTTGTCCCTGCAACTGTGATAATGAGGCCATATGCAGACTTGGGTTGCCGGGGCTGTGCATGTGAGGACTGGGGCCTGGCCACACATGAATTGCTCCTATTGGATACAACCCAGTGTATGTATTTGCTTTAGTGTACTTTACCACCTACCGTTCTCTAACCGATTTTCCACAAATAAAGCAAGTCCATTTTCTCTTTCCTCCATGAGTACATTCAATATGGCGCTTCAGATTTCCAGTGTCATTAAACTGACGACCACAAATATCACATGGAAAAGGTCCTGAGAAGGGACAGGAATACAAATTACTATTTAATTTAATTTTTTTTGTAATTTGAGCAAGAGGATTTTGTCATAACCAAGTACATTATTTTCAAGCACAGGATTATGTAGCTGAAAGCAAAAAAACTCATTTTTACAGCCCACTTTAAAACTGGCACACATAAGTCAAAACTTCCATCTCTGTATTCAGTTTGGTAAGCACTGCCCTCTGCTGGTAATTTTGTTTCACTTTCTAAAATCCTAGTGGACGAGGCACAATCTGTTTGCCCAACTGCACATGACGCTGGAGATCACCTGACATTTTTCTTTTTGCCTTAAAAGCAGCTACAGTGTCTATGTGTACATGCAAGGATGAGCACTAAATTGGATCCAGTCCTGTGTGTTCAGGGGCTAACCCTTTCCCTCTGTGCCATTTCCTAAACAAACATGTATTAAAGAAAACATATTTTACATTTAACATCAGAATGAGATTTCCATACCTAGATGGAACTTTTCTTGATGCTTCAGTCTCGCAAAACGGGATTTAAAGTGCTCTTCACAATAGGTACACTTGAAAGGCTTATCCTGGGTGTGAAGGATCATGTGTTCTTCTAGATGAGGCCTTCGTGTGAAAGGTTTATTGCAAATCTAAAGTGACAGAACAGTCAACCAACCATTAACTATAAACAACCACTGGAATGTGCTACTTGCGCAGCCTTGAGCTTCTTGAAGGAACCCAGGAGATCAATGAAAGAAACATAAATATTTAGCAGTACTAATGCTTAGATATTAAGCAGCTTTACCAGGTAAAGCTAATGCTCAATCTATAAGAATGTTATCTTTCTAGAACTGCCCTGTACCAGGTGCTATAAGATTACTGTTTTCTCAATCATTCCCATAGTTTCAAGTTTTGCAACATCTTCAGAGTAAAGGGAGAATTATTGAGTATTACTACCTGGTACTATTCTTCCCCATGAACTTACTCTGGTTATGCTACTGACCAGCAACACCACACATCAACAGTTCATGAAGTTATTTTAATTTTAAAATAATTAAACTACAGAGCTGAATTCAGGTACACCATGCAAGGCATACCCACAAGTGCATATAACAAAGTGTACAGCTGCCTCTTTTGGATTTAGTGTTATGATTTGTGAACTTCTGTATCACTTACCCCACACACCATAATAAAATTTTCTAAAGAAATCCCAATCGAAACCGCAAAGTAAAAAATAAAAGCTACAATATCATTCACATATTGCTCACAGAGCATCTGAAAAGGGAAGAGAATCCAAGAGCATGGAGAAAAGCTGTCACCCATGCTCAGGGATTTCCAAGGCCCCTTCCCCATTGCATCTCAATGTGCCCCGTTATTACACATTCCAGAATTTCAGGGAACCCTTTGGAGCAGCTTCCAATGAAATATGAGAAGTTGCAATTGAAAAGGAAAATCCAGAGAGCTCCGCTGCATACACACTCAGCTCTCTGGATCCAAGGCACAGTATTCAAAAATTATCAACCCAAAGTGTCAATTTTCTCCCAGTGAAATCAAGCTGTACTTACATCACATTTCCAGCCTTCACTCTTTTTCTTCTTGATGGAGTGAAACTCCTGTACATTTTCAGAATGGAATCTAAAAGAGGGGGGGGGGGGGCAGAATTCAGTGAGAAACTATTTCTTGAGTAAATAGAAAACATATCACCAATTTAAGCTCTGGTATTGCTTACTGTTCTATGGTCTATCACTACACACAGCAAACACTTCTTGATTTATATTTCTATTTGTATATTTTTCAGATAGCATATGTTAAAACTGCAGCAGTGTGTTCCAAATTTACAGCATCAGCACATTGGTCAAATATTCTCAGGTGTCGTCCTTCCTTCCTTCAAACCAGGGATAAGGAACAATTTGGCCTTCCAGATGCTGTTGGACTGCAACTCCCATCAGCCATAGCCAGCATAGCAAACTGTGAGGGCTGATAAGAGCTGCAGTGCAACAACAAATGGAGGGCCACACATTCCCCATCCGTGCTTTAAACAGTATTTTGCCCCATTTTCTTAAACCATCCTGTACTATTGTATGTGAAGCTTCCTCACTTTGTGTATTATCATACGGGGTAGGGGGTGGGTTGGAGTGGGATATGACAAAAGGCAAGTGTATTAATCGGTTCAAGGTGTCTAAGCACTCTCAGTCACTTGATAAAAATGTGCATCGCTGCTCAATACTTTACATCAGTCTCCTCCAACCCCCAGGTGTATTGGAATGAAGCTCCCATCATTTCAGCATATCATTGTTTATGGATAATTTTCTGTCTCAATACATTTTGTATTGCTTCATACCAAAAAGCAATCACATTCTCACTCTATAACCACAGTAAAACAAGTTGCATTGATACTTGCCTCTTTACATGCTTCATCAAAGTCTTTTTGGTGGCATGCAGTTTGTTACAGTACGGACATTTGTGTTCCTTTTTATGAAATTCAATCTCATTGTTGTGATTCTTTCTATGTACGGTTAAGTTGGATTTGGTTGAATACCGTTGGTGACAGATATCACATTCAAAAGGTTTCTCACCAGTGTGCACACGAGCATGGCTCTCAAATTTCCCTACAAAAGAAATCACTTGCATTAAATGCTTAAATAACCAACTGCCAAACAGTACTGTTAACATGCAGTATTAACACACATAAAATATAGGGTTTGTTACACTTCTGAGAACTTTCCCAGACATAGCAGTTTGCAGGCATTACACAACAAAGTAAAATTATATCCTACCAGTTTTATGATTAGTGATTTAGAGATTGCCCAAATGCTAACATACATGTGTCTAAACATCTAATAACAACATTCTCTCGTTTTCAAAGATGGCACAGGCTTTTCCAGAGCCACAAGAGCAAGCATTCTCTGGATAATATAACTATGAGATGTTTTTCAAATATTGTTTTCACATGACTTTCAAATGAAGGTCTTCAAGAAGTAATATGATATAGCCCTAATTTATTTACCTAAAAAACAGACGTATTAGAACTTCTGTACAAAGGCTCTTGAACATCCAAGGTTCTAATTTTTTGTTACTACTTACGAAGGTAAGACACACACATTGCTCCATATCTCTAACATTCCCATATGTTGTAACATTCATCTCTATATAGGACTTTCATTTCCACATTGTGGCATAAGCCTTCCTTTTAAAGGTGTAATTCTCAGGAGAGGCACAATTATCTCTTTGAATCCCCCAAAATAGCCCAGAAGCAAAGCACAACTCAGTCTGCTTTCCAAGTAAAATTCTAAACTTTTATATTATGTTTTATCATGTTATACGTTATGGTTTTTACTGTTCTGAACTGCCCAGCTTTGGGGCAGTATAGAAATGTAATAAATAAATAAAACTATAAAAAAGGAAAGAAAATTTTATTCCCTTTTACCTGCTCGATCAAAGGTTTTATCACACTTAGGACACTGCAGACATTTTTTGCTACTATTCTGAATAATGACCGGAATATACGTGGAAATATTGCCTTCAGAAATATGGGCTGCCAGGTCATCAGTCTCATGGCTATCTTCATCACGTTCTTTTTCGCTTTGCTCTTCAGACTCAGTATCATCTTCCAAAGTGTCCTCTTCTTGCCTGTCTTCCTCAGTTTTATATTCACTTCCGCTGTCTTCAGATTCGTTGCTAAACTCATTGTTTTCTTTACCAGGAGTGGCTTTATCTAAATTGTTATCAGACACATCACCACTTTCATTGTCACTCTGATCAAACTTAGCTGGACATTTGCGATTTCGCGTTGATCTTCTGGTAGAGGTATCTGGCCTCTCAACCATTTTTAGCCCATGTTCTTTTTCCCTTGCAGAAGATTTGTGCGCTCTAGACAAATGATTTTCTAAGGATTTCTTGTAACAGAAATTGCGACTGCAAAAAGTGCATTGGTGATTGCTTGCTACTTTAGGAGATAGTTCAGTGAATGTTTCTACCTGTGATGTGTTCCCAGTTCTCTCTTCAGATTGAGAACTGGAAACATGTTCACTGTTTAGCAGTTTAACTGCATCAATAATATCTAAAAATTTGGCTGCCTCTAAAACTAAAGGGATTTCATTGTTATACACAAACAGCTCTGATGTGTAGAGAAACTCAAGTAGAAGACAGAAAACTGAATGGGTTACATGATCCAAGATAACAACATCTGTACTTGGATTTTTGCTCAAATAAGCATGAAAATAACTACTCCCAACAGCAACTACTACTTTGTGGGCCCTGAACTCTTTCCCATCAACAATTATGAGCAGGTCGCAAAATGATGATTGCTTCTGTCGATCATCATTTAAGTACTTGAGTAGATTTTTGTTGTATTGCAGGGAATGTAAAAGCTTTCTTTGATCTGGTGATGAAGGAACTTCTTTGGAACGTGCAAGATGGTCTGCAGCACCTACTCCTACAGAATCAACAACAGCTTCCTGCACAGAGTCTGCTACAGGAATCTTATCAGGGGATTTTCGCCCGTGACCAAGAAGTGTTTTGTCATCTAGATTTGCAGTGAGTTTTCTCCTTTTCTTCATTGCAGTTGTGCCACTTTACATTCGGGAACTTCATATGCAAGCCAGATCATTTCAAATGGGCAGTTGTTTCTGTAATATTTGAAGTTATGACCTGCAAATACATAAGTAAATTTTCTGCTTGAAACCTACCGCATGTAACAAAAAAACAAGAATTGAGCTACCTGCCAACAGTTAATGTGGTTTTCACATATACATAGTTATTATATTACTCGAAACAGGTACCCTAGAGACTATAATACAAATTTTCTTTCTGTCTGAAGTATTCTCCAATCAAGCAAATATCCAGAAATAGATTTATATATGCAGCCTACTGAATGCTGTTAACAAGAGCTATAATAAGGTATTTTATTTCTTTGCATGAAAGAGAGTAAGAGAACTTTGTACACATGTGCAGGTATTTTGCAGTTTTAATTCCATACCTAAATCACAGAGTATAGAAGGAGAGTACATGCATAAGGACAGCATATGGATAGACATATGTTAGATTTGCTAACTAGCAAACAAGAGTGAGTTTACTGCAAGTGTGTCTCAGATTTAACACCCTTTGCTAGTATGAATGCAAATGGTAATTTTAATTTTTCTGCCACATTCCAGAGTATAACTAAGCAAAAATACATACAGAGGGTTAAATCCAACACCATATTAGCAGAGATCCACTAGCACGACCAGACTCTCCCCCTCTCTCTTACCCTCTAGAGCAAAAATCTGCTCTAAAGGGTTTCTCAGCCCTCTGGAGATTTTGAGGGAGTGGGTGGGAGGGTAGCTGCAGGGGGAACTGCCAAACTCCGCCCCCCCATTTGGATACAACCTATACATTCAAGCTTTTTGCTATAGAACCACACTCTCCCTGTCCCAAAGAATGATCACTGTAATTATCCTATGCCCTAAACAGTAAACATGCCCCCAAACCAGGAGGATGTAGCTCAATTGAAATGTCCACTGGGAATAATAATTTCCTTATTCAGTGTTGCATGAAAACAGTGTCTCAGGTCAGTGGAGCACGCACCCAGACTACAGCTCCCCGCTGCCCACCCTCCACTTATGAGCTAACACTGCACCTGCAGACAAGACATGTCTTTCACAAGACACCAAGTGAGTGCAAGTCTGCACAGGTAAACTCTTCTTGCTCACCAAGCATCGTGTTTAAGACCTGGGCTCCAAGAGGAAGAGATGAGAATTAAGTGGTAAAAGGCCTTGGTGATGGAAGGAGCAGTCCCTGCATCCTCTCACTCACTTGCACCCTTCTTCTGAGTGGCATGGTGTTGGGGATTGGCCCCAACAAGCCCAATCCTCCACCCCACCCAATGAAAGAGAGAGTGAGAGTGAGCAAGCAGAAGTGGCAGCTGCTCCTCAAAGGAGCAACGACACCAGCCAGCGAGAGAGCAGATGTGTAGACATAGGGTGAGTGAGTAGTCTATCACCTCTTTTTTCTCCTTCACTCTGCTAAGCCCAATCCTTCCTGCTGCATCACCTAAAGACATAAACTGTGCAAGCAGAGCCATCAGAGACAGTAGCAATCATCACCTGCCCAATGCTTACTTCTGAGAAAGGTTGAGTAATCATACGGAGGTGGTGTCTATTTCTGCAAGGAGCTGCTGCTGCCTCTTTTCCTGGCACAGGAGGGAGGATTTGATTCAATGGGCAGAATTCCCACCATTCTGCTGCCCAAAAGGAGAATTCAGGTTAGCAGTTGAGGTGGCTGCTCCTTTCCAAGACTAACCCTGTATGCTGCACCACCCCGTGAAGGAGGCAGCTGTTCACATTCTCTCTCTAGGGAATATCAGGGGACCAATCAACCCTGCCACAGTACCCAGAGAAGGTGAGCAAGACAGAGGAGATAGGAGCAGCTACTGCCTTTTCCTGCTTCCAGGTTGCCTAGCCAGCCTCCACAAGCATGCAACTCAAGAGAGAGGATGAGCGAGAGGAAGCAGCAGTAGCTCTTTGCAAGAGCAAATGCTGCCTCCACACAACTGCACAACTTTTTCCCCCTCTCGGCAGGAAGGATTGGGCAAGTCACAGTTGCTGCTCCCTCTGATAGCTCTCCTGCCTTCTCCCTTTGGAATGCACTATCTTCTTGCATATCCTAGCCATTCCTTTTTGAGCAGTAAGAATTGGGCTTAGCCGTCCAGAGGAAGGGAGAAAGTGAACAAAGGCGGCTGGTCCTTGGAAGAGCAGCCACTACTTTTGCCTGCTCCTTCGCCCTCTCTCACTTATGGAGAACTGGCCTCGTTGGGTCCAGTTCCCACGCTATGCCACTCAGAGGGAGAGCTCGGGTGAGGGAGTGAGAGGATGAGGTGGCCACTCTTTCAGTCACGAGCCCTCTATGCTCCACTGCCCAGAGGCAGCACTGTAGGCCCAATCCTCCCTGCCATGGTGCCCAGAGAGGATGAGCAAAAGAAGGAGTAGAGCCAGTTGCTGCCTTCTCTTGTGGGAACACTTCCTTGCTTCCCCACCTCAGAACTCAGGGGAGGGGTCACGCTTGGGGGGTTTCCAGGGGGCTTCCTGGCTAGGGAGTCCCCTCCCACTCTCTCTTCCAGCCTCTGCTGCAGGACAGGGAAAGGGAGGAGATCGCTTCTCCTCAGCTGCTTTTCTTTCAGATACAACAGAGACCGTATCAAACATCCCTTTTCAACTACATGCTTAATGTCACATGTGATTGGGGCCTCAAGACTCGCGCGTGTTCAACACGTCTCTGAAGTTGCCACGTTCACACGTGCATAAAAATGTGACCCTCCGGGCCCACGTTTGGAGAGGAGGACGAGAACCACGACGCAGCCCAATTGCCAGCAAGGGGGCCCCCTGAGCCAACCCCCACTTTGGCTCAACCCCTCTTCTCCCCACGCCGCGGGTAGGCAAGACCAGGGCCGCGACCCTCGGAAACCCCCCTGAATAAGCACAGCCTGGAAAGGGGGAGGAGCCTCTTGGCCTGTTACTCCCCCCCCCCCAGCCGAGGGAGGGGAGCGAACAACGGCCGCCTCAATGTCTAACTGCGCGCGGAAGAAACACACACCTGCCTGCCCACTCGCCGCCGCCGCCGCCGTTAAAAAGACGGGCCTCAAAACTCGGCCAAAAGATCCCCACAACATGCCCCGCCCATCCGCACACCTCTTTTCTCGCCATCACTTCCGGGTTCCGGTGAAAGGGTTCCGTCAGACGCAGCCTCGGTTTGGGAGGGAGCGCGGCGTGTTTACCCTTTTCAGGCACGCGCACGTGTATGGAAAGGGGGCGGGGCGAACGGGAAGAGCGAGTGACAGGCGGGCGAGGAGGAGGAGGAGGAGGAGTCTCAGTCTCACAGGCTCCGTGCTGCTAGCCCCACACGTCCGGTTCCCAATGGACGTTGCGGGGCTATCAAACGAAACAGGAAAAGGGGGCCGTAGAGATTTGTGGGTAGAGCGCCTGCCGCGTTTTCCGTCTAAGAGGTACATAAAATAAAGCAGAACCAAGCTCTCCACGCTACCATCGCTTGAGGCTGTGGTGTGACTCCTCCGTACGCCAGGCAAGAGGAGTTGAAATATTAGGCAGGGCCCAGTGGGAGGCTGGTGGCTTCTGTTTCAGTAGGGCAGGAGATTAGGGATGTGAATGTGCTGCAAAAGTTATTATTTGGAATGACAGGTCTGGGTGAGTACGGAATGAGTGGCAAGTGAGTGCTGATTGATTAGTTGTTTGGAGTGCCTGGATTGGTAGAGTGTGGGAGAGTGGGAGGAGCTGGGGAGCGAATGGAGTATGTGTCAGAGAGAGGGAGAGCTGACGGGGGTTGTTTGGGGATGGAATTGAGGAGGGGAGTTGATTGTGGGAGAATGAATATCTATATTGTGAGAGGAAACACTTCAGCTTTAGGAACATTTTGAAACATATAGCATTATACTTGAAACCGCTACACAAATGAACTAAAGAAACCAATAAGCTTACTGTGCACGCAATATATTTGATGTTAATAAAACTTGTTAATTTCATCCCAACTGGTGTGGTCATTAAAGAGTACCTGAGGAAAGTACTGGTGGCAGCGGGAACATAGATGCTTTTCTGAGGTCAGGTTGCTTGGGCTGTGGCGCCTAATAGTAAAGGCTGGTCAAGGGCAGCAGCAGCAAGAGGCTAGGATAAGGTATCACAGGGGCACCTGGGCTGTCCTTCTGGCTGGCCCAGGAAACCCAGTCCTCCATACTGCACTCTTCAATTTCAGCGTGGAAATGGCCTCAGCCATCTATACTTTTGGTAGCTGGCTACCAGAGAAAGGGCCACCTTGCTGGTGGCACCTAAATTGTGGGATTCCGTTTGGAATCATGTTTGCTAACCATTTTCATTAATATCTTTTAAGAATCTGGCAAAATCTATCCTGTTTGCTGGAGATTTTAGTGGCATTTATGGGTTGGGTTCTTCCCCCTGAAATTAATTTCGATCTTCCCAGATGCTTTTATTCTTGTGTTTATCAGCAGCTTTTAGTGTGTTTTTGAAAAGAGCTTGGATCATTTGTTTCTATATTCCCAGATGTTGGCTATCTTGGGATGGGGGAGAGGGATGTTAACTGGGGACGGCACTTCCTTTCCCCCCATCCTTTTACATTCCTTGGAGAAGGGTCCTGTGAATGCAGTGGGACAGGAGGGACCTGGGGGGAGGTGTTTGTGCACTGGACAACAATATCAAGTGAGGATTTGCACCTGTGAATAGGCAATCACTTCCAAAGGTCTTTAAAAACCATTTGTACTTAGAAACCCACTGATAGTGCAAAGCCCTTTAACACATTTGAAGCTAGTGCCAACCAACTGTCTTCGGGATCTGGCTGTTCAGCACAGGATTACTGTGTATTTAAAATCCTGTAAAGGCACAGAACTGGACCACACAGCTGGGTTATGGGCCCACTGGGAGGTGCAATTTGTCAGTATATCAAAATAGACCTGTGGTTCTATTAATTGCCATTTCACTATAACACAAAGAGCCAATACCTATGCATCATGTAGGATGGCTTCTAACAGACCCAATTATAATAATAAGCCCAAGCATGTTCAGTTAGAGAAAAAAAGTAAGAAAGAAAAGATATGATGTTTTAGATTTTAGAACATTTAATGGAAATTGTTTGTTTTTAGTATTTTATATTTTGTATGTTTCAATAATTTGGTGTAAGTTGCCTTGGGTCCTTTTTAAGCAAAAGATGACTTAGAAATTCAATAAATAATAAGATGGCATTCAGATTATCATTGTTGAGTGAATTACTTCTTTTTTAAGGCAAGAACTTTATATACGACTCCAATTTGACCTCAATTGTCAAAATGTCTCTACATTTTGGTATTTCTCTAGAACCCAATTAAGGCCTGCAAGTTTCCTTTCATTGATATCTACAATACAGTGCATAGCCAATATGAATTTGAGGAAGGGTAGGCAATGTAAGCCCCACAAATTGGATACAGCTGGATTCCAGTTTTTGCACCATCATATATCTTCCTGGATAGCCTCAGGCAAGTCACCATCTCTCAGCCTAATCTGCCTCACAGGCCTGTTGTGAAAATATGGCGACCAACTTTTAACTGGCCATGCTTCTGTGCCGTTGACGGCAGACTCACATGGAGAACTTAAGCTGGTGCAATGTTTCCAATCACTTTATCTCCCTGCCTAGAAGATTTCACCTCCAGTGGAGACTGGTGGCTCCGATTGTAATGGGTTGTGTGAATCCATTCTGGGTTTCAGACAGAACCAGCAAAAACTCTAAAGCAGCTATCCAAGATGCTGAACTACCACCCCAAAAGAGGTTCAGCGCCTCAGATAGATCCTTTAGAGTTCTGACTGAAACCCAGAATGGATTCACACACCCCACCAAAATCAGAGCCACCACTTCCAGTGCTCGCCTCCTAATTTACTGTCTTTAATAATAATAAATTATTTATTTATAACCTGCTTCTCCCTCTGGATTGAGGTGGGGAACAACAACAAATATAAAATACAAGAACCACAAAATAGATTAAATATTAAAACAAATAAAAACTAATACATCATTAAAAACATCTTAAAATTCAACTGGGTAGGTCTGCTGGAAGAGATCAGTCTTCACGGCTCTCTTAATTCATGAAAACTGCAAATTTGTTGAATCTTCTCCGGCAGGCCATTCCACAGTCTGGGAGCGGCAGAAGAGAAGGTCCTCTGGGTAACACTCGTCAGCCTAGTTTTGGCTGATTGGAGTAAGTTCTTCCCAGAGGACCAGAGTGTGTGGGGCGGATTATACGGGAGAAGGCAATCCCGCAGGCTTTAAAGGTAATAACCAACACTTTATACTTCGCCTGGAAACTGATTGGCAGCCAATGAAGTGATTTTAAAATTGGTGTAATGTGGTCACCCCTAGGTGTACCGGTGACCAACCTAGCTGCAATATTTTGAACTAGTTGCAGTTTCCGGACTAGGCACAAAGGGAGCCCTATGTACAGCGCATTGCAGAAGTCAAGCCTCGAAGTTACCAGTGTGTGTGCACTATGGTCTTTAGGTCTTCCAACTCTAGGAAGGGGCGCAGCTGGCGTATCAGCCGAAGCTGATAGTAGGCACTCTTGGCTGTCACATCTATCTGGGCTGTCATTTGGAACGACGGATCCAGGAGTATCCCCAAGCTGCGAACAAAGTGTTTCAGGGGGAGTGTAACCCCATCCAGAACTGGTTGACACACCTCCAAACCCAGGTTGTGGCCTTTGACAGCAAGCACCTCCATCTAGTCTGGATTCAGCTTCAGTTTGTTTTTCCTCATCCAGCCCATTACCGCCTCCAAGCATTCATTCAGAGGAGACACACTATCTTTAGCTGACGATGTTGTCGAAGGCATAGAGAAATATATTTGGGTGTCATCAGCGTATTGATAGCACCCCGCCCCATGTCTCCGGATGATCTCCCCCAGTGGTTTCATATAAATGTTAAACAGCATTGGGGAAAGGGTGGCACCTTGTGGTATGCCACATAGCAGCTCCTTCTTTGAAGAGCAGCTATCCCCAAGCATCACCAACTGGAACCTGCCTGAGAGATAGGATCGGAACCACTGAAGCACAGTGCCCCCCAATTCCCAATCCCCCAGGCGCTCCAGAAGGATACCATGGTTGATGGTATCGAAAGCCACTGAGAGGTGGAGAAGTACCAACAGGGACACACTCCCCCTGTCAATACTCAGGCGTAGATCATCCACTAATGTCCCCTCTACAAGGATTCGCTTTTGCGCCTGGTTAGGCGATTATGCGCATAATCGCAGAAGCGCATTTACGCCTAATCCCTCTGCATGAGAGGCGGAGAGAGGCGGCGAAGCACATTAACAGATGTCCAAAATGCGCTTTACAAGTAGTTAATGTGCATAAGCGCTTATTCACACAGTCAAAATGCGCTTTAACGGCCGGAGTAAAATAAAACTCGCTATTTAACGCTCATTCAATAATGCGCATAATTGGAGAGATAACGCACCTCTACGCCCGATTTGCGCTCCGTTCTTGTAGAGGTAATTTTTTTAATGTGCCTTGAAAGAGCTTTAAATGCCTCTTGTAGAGGCACCCTAAGGCGACCAAAGCGATCTCAACTCCGTATCTTGCCCTGAAGCCGGTTTGAAATGGCTCTAGAAAATTAGTGTTATCCAAAACTGCTTGGAGTTGGAAGGCAAACACCCTCTCAATCACCTTGCCCAAAAATGGAAGATTTGATACTGGCCTGTAGTTATTAAGGTCCAGGGGGTCCAGGGAGGGCTTTTTTAGAAGCGGCCGTACCACCGCTTCTTTTAAACATGATGGAAAACTCCCCTCCCTGAGAGAAGCATTAATAATATAGTTTAATTGTGATCTAACTGCATCTCCTCCCTGGGCAACCAGCCAAAAAGGACAGGGATCGAGAGGGCAAGTCATCTTCCTCACTTGTCCAAGCAGCTTGTCCACATCCTTGGTACTCACCAACTGAAACTGATCCAGTGTAATCCTACCCACGGAGTCGCTGGACACTCCATTGTCAGCCTCTGCTATAATGACGGCATGTAAGTCGGCTTAACTTTCACCCTAAAGTTAAAACTATCATAGGAGCAGAGCCAATGAAGAGCTGAGACGTCTGTGAGAAAATTAAATGGGGGGGGGGGGGGACCAGTGGTGTGGGTTTTCTGGGAATTTTTGAATCAGATTTTTCCAATGCCCTAATTTGATAGGTATCTCATTTAGCAAGTCTATTTAATTTTTACAATTAGTGAACAAAATCAAAAAGTATGCCATATTAAGTTTATGTGCTATATAATGTATTGTTGCTATTAAAGGCACAGGAGCAGGGGTTAGAAAAAAAGATGGCAACCCTACTGCACAGGGCCATTTGTAACTTGAACCATGGTGAAACAGGTCCTTTAAGCAGAAAATAAAGGGAGGATTCATATTTCTGCTTCCAATGTCTTCCTGTGTGTCGTCAAAATGTAAAAATTGGTGAGGGGTATCACTTTGACTTCCAGCGTGAATAAGCTTTAAGTGTGAGGTCAGTTCTACCCCTTGCCCAAATAAGGTAAATCCAAATTTCTGATGCTCACCGCTGACATTTAAAAATAAATCCACATTTCTGGTGTTTCCATTCTATTGTCCAGTGCTCAGTATATGGATTTATGATACAAAGCATTCCATCCCTTTAACAAAAGGTTTTAGTGGGGGGCGGGGGGGAGGGAAGGAAGAAAGAAAGAAAGAAAGAAAGACCTGCAGGCATTCTGATTTCAAAGTCAGACTGATTAACAGGATGACTATAATTTACATTCTTTGAACCTACATTTATTTGCAATTTGAACATCCTTTAATGCTTTACTACAAATAAGAAATTTTAGAATGCTAAGTGATCCATTACCATGATGGGATTTGTGATGATAATTCTTTCACCTCTGGTTCCTTCATATTAATAAAAACATTTCCCTGGCAAAATTAAAGTTCACATTAAGGCTTATTTTGCTGATTCTCTGTGCAATTGTTCCTAATGATTTTTCAGCCAACGCAGCTAGAATATCTCTAATCTACATCAGACTAGTGTGCTGGCTTTAATATTAATAGAGGAAGGCTGTTGAATATTGTTGTTCTGGTATGCGCAGTACTGATTTCCCTAGGCTGCGTCTTAAATACACTTACTGGGGAGCAAGCCCCATGCAACTTAATGGGCTTTACTTACAAAGTATACATTCAGCGGAATTAAATGGTAAAGATTTTCCTTGACTGTGCCATTTGCCATGCTGGGTGGAACTGACAGGAGTTACAGTCTAACACATCTGGAGGGCACCAGGTTGGGAAGGGCTAGATTGCAGTGTGGGGAAACCCAGGTTCAAATCCCTACTCAGCCATCACATCCACTGGGTGACCATAAATCCATCACTATCTCTCAGCTTAACAGGGCCAGCCCTACTATTCAGCAAAGCAAGGCATCTGCCTGACACAAATGATTCTGGGTGTCATGAAAGGGCAGCAAATGTTTAATTATTTAATTTATTGTTGTTGTGTTTTTACTGTTAGTGATAGGAAGAGGTCTTTCTGGAATTTTCTGCTTCAGGTGCCAAAACAACTTGAATGCCTTGGATATGACCAGGCCGTGAGGCCGGGCATATGCCACTCATCCTCAGGCAGCAGGATGTCTTGGCCCTGTACTACAGCTTAATTTACCTGACAGGGCTGTTGTGAGGAGAAAATGGGGCGAACTATGTGTGAAGCTTTTTTTAGGTCCTTGAAAGAAAGGTGGATATAAACATTAAAATAAAAAACAAAGAAAACACTTCCACAGAAAAGCTCCATGCAGACAGGAAAGTGATATGAGAACCAGTGATTAGAGTGTTGGACTGGGGCTCAGGAGATCCAGGTTTTAGTCCCCGCTCAGCCATGAAGCTCACTGGGTGACTTTAGGACAATCACTGACTCTTAGCCTAACCTACCTTATAGGGTTGTTGTGAGGATAAAATGGAGAGGAGGAAGACCATGTAGGCCAGCTTGGGTTCCTTGCCAGAGAAAAACATGTGGGATATTAATGTAATAATAAAAAAATAAAATGCAACGGAGAAGGGTTCAGTACAGACTCCTGGGAGTTTACTATCAAAATTTAGGTGTTTGACAATGAGGGAAACAAGGGAGATGGGAGGAAAGGGTTACATAGCGTGAATAAATGCAATTACTGGCAACTTGAGCGTCTTTTTCATTTGGGGATGAATAGTAAGGAGTTAAAGCAGCCCTATTCAGCATAGCCAATAGTCAGGGATGATGAGAGTTGCAACCCTACAACATCTGGATGTTATTCCCTGGCTAAGAGAATAACCTCGATGGAAAAAGTAGTATTTGAGCACAGATTTGCCTTTGAGAATGTTGCTTTCCAAAGAAGGAGTTTGAAGCATAAGGGAAAGCAAGAGAATGGGTGGTATGTCCTATGCACACTTACTTGGGAGTAAGTCTCATTGAACTAAATGGGTCCTTCTCAACCATGAAAACCCAGCTTAGATTTTTCTCTAAGAGATCATTCAAATGTGCAAACAGGTGGGCAAATGGTAATGGGGTGGTTTTGGTTCAAATTAGGCTGGACTCCATTACGTCCATTGAAAAGCCACAGGATGGCTTTTGGTTCACCTGGAAAGAAATGGGATGGCATCACACCTCATTTCCAGCACTGCCCCATCATGAAAATTTCAGGTTTGGTTATAGGATATAAGGATATAGATTTTAGCTGCGAGGTACTATTGTTTCTGCTTTTAAAGACTGCATGCGTACATGGGAGTAGATTCCATTGAACTCAATAAGGTTTACTTCTAACTAGACATGTTTGTGCAAAAACAGGCCCTGGTTTGTTTTCTTTCTTTCTTTCTTTCTTTCTTTCTTTCTTTCTTTCTTACATTTGTATACCGCCCCATAGCCGAAGCTCTCTGGGCGATTTACATAGGATTAAAAACAATTAAAAACAATATACAAAAATTAAAACAGCAAAAACATACAACATACACACAATCTGTATATTTAAAAACCACTACAACACTTCAAAAAGCTACAAAAACAAAACAAAACAAATCCAGGCTCCTCAGATATTGCCAAATGCCTGAGAGAAAAGGAAAGTCTTGACCTGGCGCCGAAAAGATAACAATGTTGGTGCCAGGCGGGCCTCGTCGGGGAGATCGTTCCACAATTGGGGGGCCACCACAGAGAAGGCCCTCTCTCTCTTGTTGCCGACCTCCGAGCTTCCCTCGGAGGAGGCACTTGGAGGAGGGCCTTAGATGTTGAATGTAGTGTTCGGGTAGGTTCATGTCAGGAAAGGCGTTCCATCAGGTATTGTGGTCCCAAGCCTTGTAAGGCTTTATAGGTTAAAACCAGCACCTTGAACCGGGCTCGGAAATGTACAGGCAGCCAATGCAAGCGGGCCAGAGCAGGTCTTATATGTTCGAACCTACTGGTTCCGGTTATCAATCTGGCCGCTGCATTTTGCACAAGCTGCAGCTTCCGAACCACCTTCAAAGGCAGCCCCACGTAGAGTGCATTGCAGTAATCTAACTTGGAGGTTACCAGAGCATGGACAACTGAAACCAGGTTATCCCTGTCCAGATAGGGACGTAGCTGGGCCACCAACCGAAGTTGGTAGAAGGCACTCCGTGCCACTGAGGCCACCTGCGCCTCAAATGACAAAGATGGTTCTAGGAGAACCCCCAAGCTACGAACTCACTCCTTCAAGGGGAGTGCAACCCCATCCAGAACAGGTTGAACACCCTCCATCCAGTCAGCGGAACCACCCACTAACAGCGTCTCAGTCTTGTCTGGATTGAGTTTCAGTTTATTAGCCCTCATCCAGTCCATTGTCGCAGCCAGGCACTGGTTCAGCACATCCACAGCCTCACCTGATGAAGATGAAAAGGAGAAATAGAGCTGCGTGTCATCAGCGTACTGATGACAATGCACTCCAAAACTCCGGATGACTGCACTCAACGGTTTCATGTAGATGTTGAACAGCATGGGGGACAAAACTGACCCCTGCGGAACCCCATACTGGAGAATCCATGGGGCCGAGCAATGTTCCCAAGCACCACCTTCTGGAGCCGACCCCCCAAGTAGGAGCGGAACCACTGTAATGCAGTGCCTCCCACTCCCAACTCAGCCAGTCATCCCAGAAGGATACCATGGTCGATGGTATCGAAAGCTGCTGAGAGATCAAGGAGAATCAACAGAGTCACACTCCCCCTGTCTTTCTCCCGACATAGGTCATCATACAGGGCGACCAAGGCTGTTTCCGCACCAAAACCAGGCCTGAAACCCAACTGAAATGGATCCAGATAATCAGTCTCATCCAAGAGTGCCTGGAGCTGGCTCGCAACCACCCACTCCAGGACCTTGCCCAGGAATGGAACATTTGCTACTGGCCTGTAGTTATTAAGATTTTCAGGGTCCAGGGAAGATTTCTTTAGGAGTGGTCTCACTGCCACCTCTTTTGGTTTAAAAAAACCTTTAACCTTTAGTGAGCTGAATTTAAATAATCCAAAGGTACAAATTTATAAAATGCTAATGTTTTAAAAAGAAAACATCCAATAGTGTAAAAAATTTAAAAGAAGACAAAAATGAATTCAATAATGTGGGCAGTTCCTAAACCCTCTGTAGCTCTGTGCAATAGTTACCACCTTAGATGGAGTACAATTTGAGATTTGGCCTTGCCTTTCTCTATTTATTATGATAAAACTTCACATGGTAACCGTTGTCAAGTCATCAAAAGTTGCATCTGAAAGGGGCAGTCTTTTATTATAGCATCCCAAATACTTTCATTTTGTACCTGCTTTAATTTAGGCTTCTTAAATGTATGGCTTATCTTATAGCCTTCAAAAATATTTGGGAGTTCATACTGTAATACTGATAGCGAATGGTGTGGTTTAGTGGAATCAGGCTCTTCCTTAATTATATGCATTCCAATAGTCTACTGCTAATATTAGTTGTCATTTATATCCCACCCTTCTTCCATGTAGCTCAAGGTGATGTATTCAGTAGCGTTATCCCATTTTATCCTCACAACGGTCCTATGGTAGGGGTAAAGCTGAGAGTAATTGGTCCACGGTATGATGACTTCCACGTCAGAGGGCATGGTGGCTTCCAGCTCTTCCATTCTTTATTCCTTACGTTGTGAATAAAAACAACAGAGGCTAAATGATATTTTAAGATTCACATATAAAAATGCTCTGAGGCATATTTTGACACACAGGATCTTAGTAGGCTTGTCTGGTGGGGCAGTTTATAAAATAGAGGGGGAAGTACATTAATCCAGGTGTGTGAGAGCTGGGATGAAGGCACTGCATTCATCACACCTTAGGCTAGTATTCTGTTGACCTGGCTTCTGCATCTACAATGGGCCTGGAAGCCCCAAATACTCCATAATCCAATTCAATGTAACGGGCTACCTACTCTGTTCCAGTGGACCACACAACCTGGAATGGCCTTTCTAGCACCAAGAGGAGAGCATATAGCAATAGGATTTAGATGGGTGGTGGGTCACTCAGCACAAAGGGTGTGGAGCAGCACCCAGTCAAAACCAAGCCCAGCCTTTTTCAACCAAGCCAACATGGTCAATGGGATCCTGGGAGCTGTAGAGCTCCATCACACCAGCGATTTATCACACCCTCGCCATGCCTGGTATATGGAGTCACATGACACCATCTCCGTCCTGCACTCATCTCCCCTCTTTTCCTCCCTTTTCCATTTTATTTTGGAATGGGGAAAGTCTGTTTTTTCCCCTCCATGCACAATAGAGCCGCTTCTCCCACCCATGTATAGCTGTCCTTGCACTATATTGGACCATCTCGCTTTTTGTTGGGGCCATGTGTGTCGAAGGGCGGTCTTGCTGACAAAAGAGGAGAGTGGGCGGTTCTCCGCTCAACTGTTCAATTGTGAAGGGCCCCCAAAACCCCAGGTAAGCAGGGGACCCCATGGAGAAGGGAGCGTGCCTGGGATTCAGTCCCATTCAAGTCTATGGTTCTTACTCCTGAGTAGGCATGTCTAGGTTTCCTGACCAGGACAATGTCGGCTTTCCCTTGCTGTTCCAACATTGACCACGAATTTCTCCAAAAACTAATTGCAATACTTTCTCATCGCTTATATTGTTTAATATGATCTTAGGAAAAAGCATAGTGTGTTGTTCTACCATCAGGCTGCTGTATTATTGTATTTGCGGAGAAATTTAAAAATTACAAATTAACTGCAGGAGGAAGGAGAACCTAGGGGGCGGGGCAGGAGATTTCGCCGGCATAGTAGCGATACAGGTGGAAAGATACATGAGCTGAAATAGTGCAACAACGCACAGACATGAAAGTGCCCAGCGCTCGACTCACTAAGGAAATGGAGGGGGAAACCGTGGACGCAAACTGGGAGGGGGAAGTAGGTGTGATGGAGTCCGTAGTCTACTGGTGGGCACCAGATTGGGGAAGGCTGATCTAGACACAGGTTTGCAACCTCCGTGAGAACTGTCCACATGACAGTCATGGCTAGTCAGACTCAGTAGTTGGCCTTCCATAAAATGGATGTTGTGTTGTATAACAGGTTGAAGCCTGAAATCATCTAAATAGAGAACTTGGTTCCAATATAGGGCTTACGTAGAAATCCAAATTTTATTTCCATGATGCTAATGTCAATACCGCTCAAAGTAGTTAATAAAAATGAGTCATTCAATAGTTGAGAACATATTTCAAAGTCAGGTTGCAGCCTGACAATAGCATAAGATAAATGCCCTCATGTTGCCATAGTTACTTGGATAAGTAGCCTATACTACGAATCTCTCCAATGGTCAGGAGGGGCATTTTCTGAAAACTGACTATGATAATTTACCCAACTGGCTAATTATTAGGGATGTGCACTGGATTGGATCCGATCCACGATCCGAGTCCGGTCCAGTGGGAAATCGGATAAATTATCCGATTTCCGATCCGACAGCTGGATCGGCTGATCCAGTCCGAACCGATCCAAAAAGGCTCTGAACCGGTTCGGCGGATCGGCAGATCGGCGGGCGCCCGCTGGCGCCCACCGCCGCTTCCATTGGCGGGCACCAGTGGGCGCCCGCCGATGAAAGTGGACAGCGGGGGGGGGGCGCGGAGGGGAGGAGGGGGGGGCGCTTACCTTTGAGGGACATCCGCTCCCGTCTGGCACCGGCGGCTACTACCAGTGGGCTCTGTGGCCTGCTCCAGGGTGGTGCGTCGGGTGATGACGTCACCCGGCGCGCTACTCTAGAGCAGGCCGCGGAGCCCGCTGGTAGTAGCCGCTGGCGCTGGATGGGAGCGGACGGCCTGGAAAGGTAAGCAGGGGGCGCGCGGAGGGGAGGAGGGGAGGAGGGGGCGCACGGAGGGGAGGAGGGGGGCCCTTACCTTTCCGGGACGCCCACTCCCGTCCGGCGCCGGCGGCTACTACCAGCGGGCTCCGCGGCCTGCTCCAGGGTGGCGCGCCGGGTGATAACCCGGCGCACTACTCTAGAGCAGGCCGCAAAACCCGCTGGCAGTAGCCACCGGCGCTGGACAGGAGCGGGCGTCCCTAAAAGGTAAGCAGTGGCAGGGGGGAGGGGGCTTACCCCCCCCGGAGCCATCCGCTTCTATCCGCGGGCACCCGCGGGCGCCCGCGGATGGAAGCGGACGGCCCCAGGGGGGTAGGGAGCGCGGGGGAGGGGGCTAACCTGCCAGGGCCGTCCACAGCAGATGGCCCCGGGGGGGAGGGAGGGAGTTAAGCCCCCCTCACCCACCCGCCACCATTTTTTTCCCCATAGACTTGCATATTTTTTCCCCATAGACTTTCCCCATAGACTTTCCCCAATGCAAGTCTATGGGGAAAAAATGGCGGCCGATCCAAAAATTTCCGATTTTTGGATCGGGATCGGACTCGATCCAGTCCGGGGGGCCTCCGATTTTGTCTGATCCAATCCGTGACAAAATTGGAGGTCCCGATCCGGGTCCCAATCCGATCCGGGGGGTCCGTGCACACCCCTACTAATTATTCATATAATTTGGTGCAAAATTTTAGTCTGGATTATTAATTTCTAATCCTGCTGAAAGAGAATACTGTATGAGAAAGGACTTTCTTTTTCTTTTTTTTTAAGAATAGCCCATTTCATTATCCTAACATTCAAGTCTGCCTTCGCTTTTGCAAGAGTTGAGTGTCAAGGTCAGTGTAATTTGCACTCTCTGATCTATTCTCAGCATGCAGATGTTAGATTCTGTAAATTTGCTTCTGATTACTTCATGTTCAAAAAATTGTATAGACTAGAGTGACCTTAATTAGCTCTTATCTATGGAACACATTCCAAATGATCTTTTGAAAAGGTCTCCACTTCCATCTTAGCAACTTATTTATTTATTTATTTATTTATTTTATTCCATTTATATACCACCCCATAGCCAAAGCTCTCTGGGTGGTTTACAAAAATTAAAAACATTGAACATTAAAAACACCGATATACAAAATTTAAAACCATAAAGCATAAAAACAAGTTAAAATTACAATATCCTTCTGGGTCAAAGCACAACAACAACACAAAAACACAAACCCCTCATCATATGCTGTTAAATGCCTGGAAGAAGAGGAAAGTCTTGACCTGGCGCCGAAAAGGTATTAATGTTGGCTCCAGGAGAGCCTTGTCGGGGAGATCATTCCAGAATTGGGGGGCCACCACTGAAAAGTTTCTCTCCCTTGTTGCCACCCTCCGTGCTTCCCTCGGAGTAGGCAACCGGAGGAGGACCTTAGATGTAGATCGTAGTGTACGGGTAGGTTCGTGTCGGAGAGGCACAAAGAGTTAGTGCTCTTCCAAAAAAATGGGGAGCAGAAAGTAAACTGGCTACATCATCTGGTAACAAACTTTAAATGTAAAATATCGATCACTGATCAGAATAGCACAGACAGTGCTTTTGACTTCACAATATAGAACTTTTCAACAACTCCTGATTACATGACATCAGTGAGACAACCAATGAGTAGTGTGCTATCAAGTGATCAGCTTTGTTAAGGGGCATTGCAGCAGCAAGTTCTGCCTAATCATCATATTTGGAGTCAGGAAGTAGGTATCCCTCATTTCAGTTAGGCTAGCGATTGGTTGGGATACAGGGCGTAATATCCAATTGTGTCCCAATGCTAGCACTAATGATGTTGCACTAGCACTTGCTGGGGCAATGGGAAGAAGTGGCAACTTGCCACCAACATTTGGGTAAGATGGAGCCAGCTGAATTTGATGGATTCCACCAGGCAAGCGGGATGGCTAGTCTTTCAACCCCAACGCCCGGTGGAGTCAGTGAGCTGTTGTGTTGTTGGAAACTGCTATCTTGTGGTCCCAAATTAGGAGTTCAGGATGGCTCCACCCCATATTGGCTCCACCCCAAGTGATGCTGCCTCTGCACTTCTTAGATGGGAGATGTTGAGAGGTCCTGCTGCACCCTCTTTGCAGTAGCATTGAAATTTTTTAAAAAACAAACACCTGCTTTAGGTTGATCAACTGCCAAGACTTCCCCAGATTTGTCCTGGTTTTCGTTACATCCTGGGTGTCAGGGGGGATTTTCTGTAATTTTCTACAATGTCCTGGAATTACATGCTTTCCCCGTTAAGGTTGTCAGGACTGATGGCAGAACCAGTGCTTAGTTTCTTTGTACCTACAATTGTCATCCAAATTGCAAAGCTGGGGAGAAGCTGGGATCACTCTGTAGCTGAAAAAAAACCCAGGAAATTCTCTCTTTATTTTATATGTTTAACCTAGGCACATAAAATGTGTAGTGTGTGTGTGTTAGGGTGCCATGTTTCCTCATTTACAGAGGAACAGCCAAAGGACCACGTAAAAGGCTGTACTGTCCAAGGGGCTTATACATTTTCTAAGCCCCGCAGTGGCCGCGCAATGGCGCTGGGTCAGTTATACGATGCAGCCACCAATTCGCAGCCACTGTGGGGCTTTTTGGCGAAGCTGCGCAGTAAAAAAAGTTGGGAACTTACCCCGACTTATTTCTTCCAAGCGAGATCACCAGGGCCCTTCTGCCTGGTGAACTTGCTCCGGGTCAAGCTGGGGGTGGATGGTGAGGCCTGATTGGTTGCCGGAAGCTGAGCAGAGGGCAGGGTTATGTTAATTAATTTCTCTGATGCTGCATTAATTTACCCCAATTTATATCCAAGACTGCACATTTGTGGAGGGAGCATTTATCCTTTACTTTGCTAATGCACAGCTGTGCATCTCCAGTTTATAAAAATAGAGATTTGCTGCATTCCCTGACCATTTTCTCTAATGGGGCAAAATTGGGGTGTGGTGTTCTGATAGGGAGAGCACCCCCCATTTCACCTCATTCCAGCAAACTGCCAGGGAACGCAGCAGATCTCTACTTTTATAAACTGGAAATGAATAGCTGTGCATCAGCAAAGTAAAGGATAAAAGCTCCCTCCTCAAATGTGCAGATCCTCCCTTCAGATCCTGCCCTGGATAACTTGGGATTTTTGCTTCTTCTCAGAACAGTGGGCATAAGGTGGGGAGCTGTTACTCTCACACACACACCACTCGGAAGTATGTTTTTCCTGGCACTGAAAATCTGGGTTTTAGGGACAGCTAGCTCTGCTATATCACACTGATGGAGCAGAGCTGATTTCATCATACTGCGGAGAATAAGAGTGATGCGCTGTCCTCCCAATTCTGGTTTTAAAGAGAAAGAACCATAAGAACTTTTGATCATCAACAGTTAGCACCTGGGACAGTATCCAGTTGTGTCCTTCCATCTACGGCCAGCCCTGCCCATTCCAGTCCATGTGCAGAAGGCCACAGTGGGCCCAGTCTGCAAATAACCCTTACCACTTGTGTAACATGGTATTGCGTTTCGAGGGGCAAGTCCTGAAATGAGTGGAAACACTCGTTTCTAAAGGGGCCGGGTTCCAACAACCTCCCTCCTTCCAGAAACGTGCCACCCACTGGTTTACAAGCTGGGAGGGGGGGAGATGCAGGACACTGATATGGCCTATCTCACTCAGCTGGGAGACATTACCTTGATGGAGGCCTCTACTTCTCAACTAGAAACACCTTCCTTGGGAACAGAGCAGCAGGAGGAGAAGGTCTCTGCAGAAAAAGGCATTTTGGATGTCTTCCTTAGACCAACAGCAACTAAAGCAGGCAGAGGCATTCTGTGAAATGTAGCAACCATCTAAGAGCCAGGCTTCCTTGCTAGGATACTGGTCTTTAGTGTCCAATCACCTGTATTTAAACCAGAGCAACCAAGTAGACTTTATTGGAAGTAATGATTTGATCACCTGAAAAGCTTCCTGCTTTCACTGGAACTCTGGATCTGTGTGGTTTTATTTTGCGAACTATACCCAGGGCTGCTTGGCTGTCTGCTTGTGATGCTAAAGAGCTGCTTCTGCTCAAGGAATTTAGGTTGTGAACTGTTCATTGTGGGTCTTCATTGGGTTTATAGAGGCTGGAATTACTGCAATAAAAGGGTTTACTGTGTCTTGTGCCTCATTTCTGGGAAGTCAGGATTTGACAGTGAGCACAATACTTTTTTGATAAGAGTATTGTAGGCACTCTCACAAAATGGCAGCCACCATGGCTTGTCTCTTCATAAAATAGCTACCGTGGTGGACATGGCTGGTCACAAAATGCTCATCTACCAGAGGGCAAACTAGTGAGAGTAAAAGACAAGTAAGTTGCCCAAGAAACTAAGTACAAAGCAGAGGTGGAGACTAGGGGTGTGGATCGGATCGGATCCGATCCACGATCCGAATCCGATCCGCCCCAAAATCGGGAAAATCCGATCCGATCCGATCCGATCAACCTCTGATCCGATCCGATCCGACGAGGTCCGATCCGGATCGGACGCCATTTTGAATGCTTTTTCCCATAGCCAAGTATTGTTTTACAAAAACGCCTATAACTTTTTCATTTTTAAAGATAGAAGGATGAAACTTGGGCACATTATACACTGGTTAGGGACAGTTATCTGTGAGAAAGATTGGTGCATGCGTTTTGTGGCAATTAATTTTTTAATAAATACCCAGGAATGCCTATAACTTTGTCATTTTTAAAGTTACACACATGAAACTTTGCCACATTGTAGGTGGTACCTTGGGACCTATGTGTGTGAAATTTCAGAAACATAGGTGCTTGCCTTGTGTGGCAATTAATTTTTTAATAAATACCCAGGAATGCCTATAACTTTGTCATTTGTAAAGTTACACACATGAAACTTACACATTCTGAAACTCAATTTCAGAATGATAGGTCCAGGCATGTGGTGGTTACGAATTTTTTAGATTAAAAGTTATAAACGTTTTTCCACAGAGGCTGGGGCTGTCAATTGCACCCTCCCGCCTCCCGGGAAGAAGAAGGAAACACTTTCTCTCATCTCTTTGATCGTTGCACGCTTGGCTGCAACTGAGCTAGTATCCATTACAAAAGGAGAAACAAAGTAGCACTTGGCTCGTGTCTGCTTTGATACTTTCACTCAAGCAGAACTGCTGAGCCTAGGATCACTCTCTCTCTCGCTAGGATCGTTACAGGAGAAATTTTCTACAGTCTTCAAAGTGGTGTGTGCAGACACCTTGCCACCACATGCCTGGACCTATCATTCTGAAATTTTACACACATATCAAGTGAAGTGTTCCCTGTAATGTGCCCATGTTTCCTGTTTGTATCTTTAAAAATAAAAAAATGGGAGGCGTAAATGTATTTACCCCACTACTACCCATTTTTCTAAAATTAATTGCCATACAAGGCAAGCACCTACGTTTTTGAAATTTTACACACATAGGTCCCAAGGTACCACCTACAATGTGGCAAAGTTTCATGTATGCAACTTTAAAAATGACAAAGTTATAGGCATTCCTGGGTATTTATTAAAAAATTAATTGCCACAAAACGCATGCACCAATCTTTCTGAAATTTCTCACAGATAACTATCCCTAACCAGTCTACAATGTGCCCAAGTTTCCTGTTTGTATCTTCAAAAATAAAAAAGTGGGAGGCATAACTGTATTTCTCAATGGGAAAGTGCTTTCCAATGATTTCCTATGGGCAAGTGCTTTCCAATGATTTCCTATGGGCAAGTACTGTCCAATGATTCCCTATGGGAAAGTACTGTCCAATGAATCCCTATGGGCAAGTGCTGTCCAATGAATCCCTCATTGTTTCAAAAATTAATTGCCACACAAGGCAAGCACCTATGTTTCTGAAATTTCACACACATAGGTCCCAAGGTACCACCTACAATGTGGCAAAGTTTCATGTGTGTAACTTTAAAAATGACAAAGTTATAGGTGTTTCTTTCCTCATTGTTTCAAAAATTAATTGCCACACAAGGAAAGCTCCAATGTTTCTGAATTTTCACACACATATCAAGGCAAGTGGTACCTGTAATGTGCCCAAGTTTCCTGTTTGTATCTTCAAAAATAAAAAAATGGGAGGCGTAAATGTATTTACCCCACTACTACCCATTTTTCTAAAAATTAATTGCCACACAAGACAAGCACCTACGTTTCTGAAATTTCACACACATAGGTCCCAAGGTACCACCTACAATGGCAAAGTTTCATGTGTGTAACTTTAAAAATGACAAAGTTATAGGCATTCCTGGTTATTTAATAAAAAATTAATTGCCACAAAACGCATGCACCAATCTTTCTGAAATTTCTCACAGATAACTGTCCCTAACCAGTGTATAATGTGCCCAAGTTTCATCCTTCTATCTTTAAAAATGAAGAAGTTATAGGCGTTTTTGTAAAACAATACTTGGCTATGGGAAAAAGCATTCAAAATGGCGTCCGATCCGGATCAGACATCCGGTCCGATCCAATCCGACCATCCTCCGATCCGATCCGATCCGACCCCCCAGGTCCGATTCCGATCCGCTATCCGATCCGATCCGGGGGGTCAGTGCACATCCCTAGTGGAGACTAAGGGGCTGTCTTGACAATTGCACATTGGTGCCATGAGCCCTCAAAACCCTGCGCTTGAGTGTGGGGCTTGCACCCGTCAAGAGGAGGAGCTGCTGCTATCCCTTGCACCACCACCCCATGCACCGCTGTGTTGGGTATCAGATGCTTCGTAGACAATTCACAGGGCTGGCCCTGTGAATTGTGGACTGAAGACTTGGCAATTTGTCATGAGAAAATGTATCTCTGCTTCTCTGGTATGTGCTTATCTCAAATGGTAGGCCGAAGGCCTTGAACGTTCTCTGGGAATTAAACTATGCTTTGCAAAGGTGGGGGCTATCTTCCTCACACTGTGGCATCATCAGAAGAGGTTGAACCGTGCCGCCCTGTTGGCATGTGAGTTTAGATTACAGGCCTGAAGCCCTGTCTATCAAAGTAGCTTGGAATTGTCCAGCCTCCACACTATATTGCCTTTGTCCTGAGAGTAATTCCATTGCTAGGAATTATCTCGTCTATGCTCTTGCTGCTCTGCTGCTGCTGTGAGTTACTATCTGATGTAGAATTGTGTGATGCACTCTGTACATGTTCTATTGCTGTGTGGACTTGTTACTTCTAAAGAACTCTGCCATGAAAAGTGCACTGTGGCTTTTCATAGATTTGGACTTGAGAGTACTGTTCTGGATTCGTGTTCTATAGCTTGCTGTCTCCCTCCATGGAGCCAAAGTTACGGGCAGAGGGAGGCAGAAGCTGATCGTTGCTGTTCTGAAACTCGTGTGTGTGTGAGACCTGTGAGAGGACCTTCCTCAGAGCTAAAGCTACGTGAATTGGGAAGGCTCCCTAGGTCGAAGAGGTTCATTCCCTGGCTTCTGGCTTCCGTGGTCAGCTCAGCGTTCCCTGACAGGCTGAGTGAAGATTTAGTTGCCAGTTGACCGATATACTACTGTTAGGAGGCCTAATCCTAGAGTCTCTCTATGTTCCAGAGGATTCCAGTGCAGCGTGGCCGCTCCTGCCCTCTAAGGACTAGAGTTAATCTCTAAATGTCAGTCCCTGAGTGAGTGCTGTTCTCATTAAGCCGTTCTACCTGAAAGCTGTGTGGTCCGTCTTCAGCTTCAAGTGTGTGTTTGCAGAAATGAAACCGTTATGCTTTGAATTCCGTGTGATTACAATAAAAGAAATCTCACTGTTATTGTTGTGTATCAGTGTACCTAAAGTCGTGAGCAAGAACTTTAGAGAGTTAGCCAGAGTCACGACAGTATAATTCCTAGCCAAAGACAAAGCCAAGACCTGCTGTGTCCAGAAATCTCCCGCTGGAGTTCTCCCTCAAATTCAAAAAGACCTGCAGGTGATTCTCTTCAACACCGAGACTGTGTAAATTCTTCAAAAGAGTAAGTAGATCTCCCTGTTCCTTGGATTTTACAAACCTTTGCCTGCATTCCTGCAAGAAAATTTATGACCTGCCTGAAAGATTCACCCCCCCCCTCCACCGCATCGTTTTTGCTAATTGAGATCTATCTGCGAATTGTACTTTCGTTTTCCTCGCCAATACAAGCCGCTTCAAAAAGGAGAAGAGAGGGGGGGAGTAAAGATAAAAAAAAAAAAAAACCCACCTGTCATCAGCTTTCGTTTTTCAGAAAATTTAGAACTCTTTTTTTTTCTCTCATCCTTGCTAAAGACACTGTTCATTTGATTTGAAACTTAGAATTTTGCTGTTACTGCCTTGTCATTTCTACAATAGTTTTGTTCTGTATTATATACCACATGTTTTGCTCTGATTCTGCCTTTTTAATGTTTCTTACCATGTACAAAATATTTTTAAAATGTCATTGTTGATTTTTAGAGCTTAAATCAAAATGTTCTGTGTAGAAAGTTTTTTCTCCCTGCTTGGAGGCTTTTCTCTTTTCCCTTGACTGTCTCCGTTGCGCGCCGGAGAGAGTTGGGGGGAGGGGTATAGGTTTTCCAAGTTGGGAGGACATTTTGGGGAGGGGAAGATGTTGGGTATCAGATGCTTCGTAGACAATTCACAGGGCTGGCCCTGTGAATTGTGGACTGAAGACTTGGCAATTTGTCATGAGAAAATGTATCTCTGCTTCTCTGGTATGTGCTTATCTCAAATGGTAGGCCGAAGGCCTTGAACGTTCTCTGGGAATTAAACTATGCTTTGCAAAGGTGGGGGCTATCTTCCTCACACTGTGGCGTCATCAGAAGAGGTTGAACCGTGCCGCCCTGTTGGCACGTGAGTTTAGATTACAGGCCTGAAGCCCTGTCTATCAAAGTAGCTTGGAATTGTCCAGCCTCCACACTATATTGCCTTTGTCCTGAGAGTAATTCCGTTGCTAGGAATTATCTCGTCTATGCTCTTGCTGCTCTGCTGCTGCTGTGAGTTACTATCTGATGTAGAATTGTGTGATGCACTCTGTACATGTTCTATTGCTGTGTGGACTTGTTACTTCTAAAGAACTCTGCCATGAAAAGTGCACTGTGGCTTTTCATAGATTTGGACTTGAGAGTACTGTTCTGGATTCGTGTTCTATAGCTTGCTGTCTCCCTCCATGGAGCCAAAGTTACGGGCAGAGGGAGGCAGAAGCTGATCGTTGCTGTTCTGAAACTCGTGTGTGTGTGAGACCTGTGAGAGGACCTTCCTCAGAGCTAAAGCTACGTGAATTGGGAAGGCTCCCTAGGTCGAAGAGGTTCATTCCCTGGCTTCTGGCTTCCGTGGTCAGCTCAGCGTTCCCTGACAGGCTGAGTGAAGATTTAGTTGCCAGTTGACCGATATACTACTGTTAGGAGGCCTAATCCTAGAGTCTCTCTATGTTCCAGAGGATTCCAGTGCAGCGTGGCCGCTCCTGCCCTCTAAAGACTAGAGTTAATCTCTAAATGTCAGTCCCTGAGTGAGTGCTGTTCTAATTAAGCCGTTCTACCTGAAAGCTGTGTGGTCCGTCTTCAGCTTCAAGTGTGTGTTTGCAGAAATGAAACCGTTATGCTTTGAATTCCGTGTGATTACAATAAAAGAAATCTCACTGTTATTGTTGTGTATCAGTGTACCTAAAGTCGTGAGCAAGAACTTTAGAGAGTTAGCCAGAGTCACGACACGCTGCGTCACTGCGCATTGCTGCACAAATGCTGCTGCACATCCGCACGTCCCTCCATTTTTTTTACCTTACCTTTTCCCCCAATGGGCATTTCCTTCTCCCTACACCAGAGGAAGAGCAGAGGCATTCCAGTGTCCATTCGGCTCACTGGCCCTCCCCCTCCCCCTGTCTAGGCAGATTGCAACCAATCACAAGTCGCCATCGGCCCTGCCACACCTCTGCCATGACTCTGGAGCAGCGACAGACAGCAGATGCACCGTCATTGCCTCGCTCCAGAGAAACAAAATCAGGATAAGTCCCTGACTTTTTTTATTTCGGAGCTTCTGGAGAAAGCCCTGGGATGGCTGTGCCCCACTGCAGAGCCATCCCGGGGCTTTCCCCACATATAGACATCCCCTAAGGTCTAAAACACAAACCCACTCTGAACTCAAATAAAGATGGTGCTGGAGGGCAGTTTTTTGCTTTGCTACATGGCAACCTCCAAATAAAAAAATCCTAAGAAATAAAATTTAAATTGGGAGGGGTAGAGAGCCTGGTAGGTCTGCGGGTATAATGGTGCCCATGGGCATCACATTGGAATGGTCAGTGCTAATGGGTCATTCTAAGAATGAAAACATGCAGGTAATAGGCCACAGGATCAGTCTTCACTCCAAAGTGCCACAACCACTGTTTTCTCCACACTGTTTTTAACCTCTGCATTGACAACTAGGAAGCAGCATCTTTCAAGATGCCAGATTTTTCCCAGGGGCTGCCAGTTGATGAACCCTAATCTAAAAGGTAAGATATTCACGATCTGTTTAACATGGAAAATGTAGGAGGCTTTTGCTAAAAAATATGATTCCCTTCTTTCTGAAAACCTCCTGCAACCTTGGCAACCGGGGAGGATGATCAGTACAGACAGCGACTAAATGATTAGGCAGTTCATTAGTAGGAAGGTGGGGAATACTAATGGCAAGATTTTCATCTATAGCAATGACAGCTGACCTGGTATCCATCTCTGACAGTGGAATCACTTCCCAGTGGTATTAACCACACACCATAAAGGGAAAAAACATGTTTTTGTGCAAGAACACATCAAAGGTAAGGATAACCAAATCACATACTATATTGAGTTGTGTAGCTCCCATGGGATTCCTGCAGTACCTTGCTGGTATGCATAAAAGATATCCAAGGGTGTTTTGCATGTTAAAACACAAACAGCCCCAATTCCCATCTGGAATTCAGCAGTTCTTTTAACTGGTCCAGTGAAGTCTCAGGATGAATACGGCAGCGTGTGAACATAAATAAACCTGAAAAAGGGCAGTGTTGATACATGTTAGTATTGCTGCCTGATATGCTGTTTGATGAAGCTACAGCAATAAAGGCAATAGGAAAAATCTTTGTGGAATAACACTACAATTCTAAACATGACTATTCAGGAGTAAGCCCCATTGAATTTAACACACTACTCCCAGGTAGTTGCGTATAAGAATGCAGCCAAACATATTTTGGACAGTGAAAAGTTCTACAGTTCTAGTGGGTAAGAGTAAGGAGCACATAGCCAGCCACTGTCCCATTGACATTGGTGGAGAATAAGATAGGATGAAAGGCCATGCAAATAGTCATTATATCCTATATGCTGTCCCAGAGCAAATATATGTGCCAGAGGAGTGAAGAAGCAGCCCAAATATTTTTTAAAATTATTTTATGGGAGCTATCTTGGGGATCCAGATCAAAAGGCAAGCTAGAAATCAAAGATTGGTGTAGGGGGGCACATTTGTTTCTCAACAAATCTAGAATGGAGTTCTGCTCTCCCATATATAGTGGGAAATTATATATATATACAAAAATATAACAACATTCTAATATAAATATTTCTCAGTTAAAATTAAAACAATTGATTAGCAGTTCAAAAATGTTCATCAATCCATCACATACATAGGTTGTACACAACAACTGGTAAATTGGTTTTTTATTAGTGTATATTTATTTGATTCTTTGAGTATGGCATATTATCTTAGATATCTCTAAGCTTGTGTATTTTTGCTTTCCATGTTGAATTCAAACGTCATGTTAATTTTGTTTTAGTAAGAGTTGTAGTGGTTATCCATCTATCTATCTATCTTCCCACTGAAGAGGACCAGATTGGTTGAAACCTGTTTGGGATATTGGCATTGCGTATTTGTACAGAACTGGTTGGAAATTAATTTTGTGACTATGTACAGCATATGTATGTGATGTATTGATTGGCATTTTTGGACTACTAATCAATGGTTTTAATTTTAAGTGAGATATTAGCATTTATATTAATTTTTTTGTTAGGTATATACATATATTTTTTTAAACCAAATCCGTTTTTGTGGTCGAAACTGGTTAAGGACAGAACCATTTATTGCTGTTTGTCATATATAGCAGATACAGACACTGTAACAGTTTGCTGTAGACAGACTAGTAAAATGGACACCAAATGGTGGGAAGACATATAGAAATGTGCCATTATGATGAGCAGATTGCAAGTTTATGTTTCCTCACAGCTGACCAACACTCAAGGGAATGTATGCCTACTTCTCCAGATCTCAGGCTCAGGAAGCAGCTACATTAGAGCCCATTTCATGTGTAAGGCACTGCTGTTTTTTCAAAACTCAGTTGTTGCTTTTGGGGTTCACACTAACGAATCTAGTGTATTAACCCCTACTATTTCAATTTGTTTTAGGGTCACCATATGACAGAAAAAAACAGGATTTGGCAGGATCTTTGGTAATAAATCCGGGAAGGGGGAGGGGGATATAAAATCTGAAGAAAAATCTGGATTTTTATAGTCAATGGTAATTAATAGAAACTAACAAAAATGCTTACAGTTCTGTAACATTTAAAGATTAAAAAGATGAAACTTGGCACCATTATATATCTCCAGTAGGGCTTTAACAACGCCAAGTTTGAAGCATATCTGTTTATCCGTTGATTTTTAATAATTTTTAAAGTTTGAGGTTTTAATTTTTTTTTTAAATGACATTTTTAATGGTAAAGAGATGAAACTTGGCACTTAGTTAGCACTTCAGTACAGCTTTAGCCATGCCAAGTTTGAAGCAGATCAGTTCATCCGTTGATTTTTAGGATTTTTTTAAAATTGAGTTTTGAAAATTAATTTTTTTAGAAAACATCATTTTTAAAGATGAAGAGATTAAACTTGGCACCGTGATAGCTCTTGAGTAGGGCTTCAGCTATTCCAAGTTTCAAGCAGATCTGTTCATCCATTGATTTTTAATAATTTTTAAATTTTGAAGATTTAAAATTATTTTTTTTAAAAAAACAAGCCCGCAGGAGCCATATCCACAAACTCAGACTGTCAAACCTCCTCTTTGGGGTCTTGCACCTTGAGCAGTCTCAGCCCTTGCCATCAAAGGGATCTCAAGTTTTTAGCTAAGAAGTGCTGGGCAAGCAGGGCACCTTTCCTGTTGCAGATTTGGTGAGCAGTTGGGCAACTGGAGCTCAGCAGAGTGGAGGCGTCCACAGATCAAAATGTGGGAAAGGAGAGGTCAGTCAAAGCAGCCCACAGGGTAAAACAGAATGGGCCAGAAGCCTTTTTCTCAAAGATCCACAACATGGGTGATGAAGGGTCATCCTTAGAGAAAAACACTCACAACCAACAGTAAGGTGCCAGTCGAGAGAGAAGTTCTCAACTTTGCGGATGCCTTGTTGCTGCGGATGTTGGAACCTGGCATGTCATTGCTTTGCTGTGCTACCCCTTCTCTTCCGCTTCCCTTTGTTCACTTGTGAGCTAGGCTCTGTCTTCACTGCTCACATGCAATGTAGAACATTTGAAGTGCATGTCAGAAAAAAGTAGACAGATTTGCGGCTTTGGCTGGCTGGCATATCTCTTAAAGACAGAGTTAGACTGAAGACACAGCTCAGAGATGGCTGTAGCTGAGCCCTGAGAGGCTGGAATGCCGCACGAGCCTTTCAAGAGTGTCTCAGAGTCAAATGTTGGTGCAGGCATTGGCTGGCTGGTGGCTTTGGCTGGCATCAGTTTCAGACAGAGCCACAACTCAGAGATGGCTGTAGCTTATTCCTGAAGGCTGGCATGCTACACAGAGGCTTTTAAGAGCGTCTCAGAATTCAGTGTTGGTGCAGGCAGAGGTGGCTAGCAGCAGAGTTTTTAAAAAACAAGATTCACTGGATGTGATCAAGCTGTAAGCTGGCACCCTACCCCCAGCAATAGGGTACAAGTGCACAAGTTCGCTGGACCGTTGGGAGACTTTGGCACAGAGAGAGAGAGAGAGAGAGAGAGAGAGAGAGAGATTGTTTGAGGCTCGAGAGGTTGACTGGATGGCATAAGGCAGAGAGAGGCAACCCAAGATATTTGAAGGATTTGTCTTAATTGTGTGCTTAAAATCAGACATGTGACCAAGGCTATGTTCAGGTGGGCACACGCCCTTGGTGCTGGACACTCCCCCTGGGGGCGGATATGTTGGTGGGCATGCCCCCCATGGAGGCCAACCATGTTGTCCTCCTTTTTGGTTTCCAAAATATGGTCACCCTAATTTGCTTCAATATGTTTGTTTTTTAGTAAGCGAATTGCATGTGCACTTTCAATGCTGTGCAGAAATGTCTGTTTTAAAGTAAATTATGTCACATCCCCAGAAAATGTCTAGAGTGGGAGAAGCCTCTGACAATGAGGGACACTTGGAAGAGACAAATGTCTAATTCCCACTGAAAATGAACAGGATTTTGGTATCTGTCCTCTTCCATGTCAGAAATGGTAAAGTTTAGCAGTGGCTGGGTCAAAAAATCAGCAACAAAATAAAAAAGCTCTTCCTCCCACTGTGTCAAAGGGAAGATAGAAGCTGAGATAATCAGGCATTTCAAAGTCAGAAAATAGCAATTCCATCAGAAAAAAAAATACATATTTGACAGTAAGAGCAAAAAAAATTCAGGAGCAATTAGATGGACTCTCAGAGCGGGAAATAGATATAGAACTGTAATCACTGTGAAAGGAGCAATCAGAGTTACAAGAGACCTGAAGCTGCAACTTGCAGTGTGAAGACATTGACCTGAGGAAGCTGAACACATGAGAAGTGGAACAGTGAGCAAATTGCATGATTTCAAAAGCCTATCAAGTCCAAATTACATCTAGAGCCTATATTCTCTTCATGCAAGTGGTATTGCTTAAATATCCTCCTAGGGTGTCTTCTTTCCTACCACTACGAAATAATAAAACAGCCAGAATGATAAATGTTATTAGACTGGCTTAGATGAGTATACTTAGTATACTAATTATATAGTATAGACTTAGTATAGATTAGTATACTTAGATTAGTATACAAATGTATTTGGAAAACTTAAGAACAGAGCCCTGTTGGATCAGACCAAAAGCCTAACTAGTTCAGCATCCTGTTTACCACAGTGGCCAAGCAGGTGCCTATCAGAAGCCAACAAGCAGGACATGAGTGCAAAGACCCCCTGCCATTTCTGCTCCCCAGTAACTGGCATACCGAGAGACATAGGGTGAATTCAGATGACACTTTAGGCAACGGAGGGGGAAATAGTGTACTGACCGTGTGTTATGTGGGCGCCGCTGCTGCGGCACCCGCCACACGACATGTTGCCCCTCCCCCCATTGCCTAGCTAAAAGTACCGGCGTCCTCCTGGGCTGCTGCATATCCTCCCTCCCACCTTCCTCAGTCCTCCGGCCGTATCCCAGCATGCACCTCAAGTTCTGCAGGCTGTATCAGAGCAGCCAGGGATTTTTGGCTGCTCCGTCTGGTGAACTCTATGACCAAACGGAATAGTACACGGACAGGGGGTGTGTGTTCCTTCCACACAACACTTTAAACAACGGAATTCGGGATAAACAACATGCAAGCCCATTGTTTTTCTCCGTTGTTTAAGTGCCCAAAATAGCATACTGTCAGTTGTGTGTGTGTTGTGTGTTGCCCTCCACACAACACAATAAGCAACACAACTGACTATTGTTCCCCACTCCTCCCCATTGATTATCATGTCATCCAAACCAGGCCAGCAACCAATCATTTACCACTCAACTGGTGGCTGACTACGTAAACCACCATTGGTTATCATGTTGTCTGAACCCAGCAAATGGTGGCCGAGGAAATAACCAATGGTACCCTCCACACAACACGATAACTCTGTACAGCGTTGGTGATTTGCATTGGCTATTCCAGCCAAATAACCAACCATTGCTTAAAAAAACTCCCTCCACACAACAAGATAACCCATGATGGGTTAAATAACCAATCGTCGACTATTTAAACCACCATTGGTTATTGTGTTGTCCAAACCCAGTCACAGTTAGCTTATTTATATGCCACATTTCCCCAAAGTTACATTGTGATTGAAGTGGTTCACAGAATAAAATACAACAGGCACAACAATATACCATTGACATTTTAATAATCATAATTCATTTTAAAACATATCAAAAGTTTTAATGCACATTGAGCATACCAATAGGGCAGTTAAGAGCATCCAATACAGTCATGTCAATGTTATGTCCACATTAAGCAATTCAGCAATTATTATTAGTTGTCCAACTGAAAGGCCCATTTTTGTCCAGATAAGCCCATACACACACACACACACACACACACGGATAAGTTTCCTCTGAAGTCTTTAAGGGACTGTGTCAAAAGCTTCTAGCTAATATGTCCAAGTATATAATGTCTACCGAATCACCTTTATCCACATGCATTGTCAAATATTCCTTTGGGGGCAAGGTGTGTATGTCACCGGCGCGGCGCAGGTGGGGGGGCGGCGTGACGCGAGTGGGGCGGGCGGCCTGCGCGGGGTGGGCGGCGGCGCGAGGCACTTACCTGCTGGGGCGTCCGCTTCCCTCCGGTGCTCGGAATCTACTGAGAAACAGGCTTCGCGGCCTGTCCCTCAGTAGCGCGCCGGGTGATGACATCATCACCCGGCGCGGTACTGAGAGACAGGCCAGGAAGCCTGTTTCTCAGTAGATTCCGAGCACCGGAGGGAAGCGGACGCCCCAGCCGGTAAGGAGCGTGGGGTGGGCGGGCGGCGCGGCGCGGGGCCGGGCGGCGCGGGGTCGGGCGGCGCGGGGTCGGGTGGCGTGGCGTGGGTGGGGGAGTGGCGCGGAGTGGTGCGGCGCGGCGCGGGTGGGGGGCCGGCGCGGGGCGGGCGGTGGCACGAGGCATGTGGCCGGGGGGACGGCGCGGGGTGGGGCGGCACGGGCGCGCGGTGAGGGGGTTGTTTTGGGTGGGTGGGTGGGGGTGGCGGGGGGGGGGGGGGTCCGGGATTTTGATCCTCAAAATCTGGTCACCCTAATCAATCACTCGTTTAGAGAAGCCGATTGTCTGAGGGACCATAGAACACTGGGGATTTTCACCTCCAAGGCCACAGAGAGTTACAACCTTGGTGGTGAAAATCCCTGCTCAGAATTTCACCCCTCCCAGCCACTACAGAAAGCTCCATAACAGCTCCTCTTCTGAGGCTGGTGTCACAACCTCCGACAAAGAGCAGGACATGCCTGTGGGCAGGGATGGGAGGGAGAAGGAGAGGCCAGAATACACTGTATCCTGTAATCTATCTACCCCCACCCTGGTCCTGCCCTTGGCAGTGTTACTCCACTAGACAGGCTCAAAGGCCCGTCTAGTGAAAAAAAATGAAAAAGGAGGATGGAGAGGTGAAAATCACTTCCATTACTCCTCCTGCCCTGCTGGGAACTCTCTTCCTGAAAAAAGGTGGAGGTTTCTGCCCTACATCTTCTGCAGTGAAGACAGAAGCAAAGAATTCCTTCAGTTTCTCTGCAATCTCCTTATCTTCCTTTAGCATAGGTTTAATTCCCTTGTCATCCAACAGTCTCCCTAGTCAGTTTCCAGGGATACATTCAGAAGTAAAATGTCAAAATAACAATTAAAATGCCAAATAAAACATTTAAAAAATCCACAAATGTACTATGTAAAAGAATCCGCAGAAAACTAGACATTACTGGGGGTTGGCAGAGAAGTGCTTCACAGTCTGTGTCCATTTGCAGGAATTTACATGTGAAGAGGCATCTATCCTGTCCTGGTCAGATATAGTTAACTTCCATAGGCCTTGAGAAGAATTCTGAAATGACAAACCCAGAAACTCACACAATTTTTTTTAAAGGCAGTTTCTAAAATATCCCAAAAAGGCAAAACAGGGGCAGCATTTCACTAGAGGCAGATGTCAGAAAATCGAGCTACTGGAAGCATATAATTCCCTCTTTCTGTTGTTCAGTCTATGAGTGCCAATGCATATGTAGCCAAATTGGCAGTACACACACACACACAAGAGGGAGGTGTCAGCAGGCTTGGTGGAACCCCAAGGTTTGCAGAAGTCCAAAATATCGTTTTGGGGGGAAATCTGGGGTGTGTGGAACCTCAAAACAGCCCAGTAAAGACTGACATCCTATCTACACTACTGCTTTAAAACGGTTTAAAACAGTTTTGAGAACTGTTGGGGCCCAGGACACACTCCATATACAGTTTTCAAAACATTTTCAAAGTGTTTTATCCTGCCTGTGTAGATAGGCTCTGATGTGTTCAGTGAGCATGGAATTGTAATCTCCCATTGGAGGGGGGTGGACAGAAAACATGGTGGCAGAGGGCATGGAATGGAGTGTCCTGGAAGATGCTATGGCTGATGGACTGGAAGAGTGAACAGAAGGACTCCACATTGCAACATTTTGTTACAGGTCTCACTTGTACAATACAAATACATGAATCTAAACGAAGGATTTTAATTGATACTAAGGGCTCCAGGAGACAAAAAAGGACCACAATATGGGTGACGCTTGCACACGCTTTAATGTCCCTCGCTCTATAGTGGGATGCAAAACAGCATTAGTTAAATATACACAAAGGACTACATAGAGTTCGTCCTGGCTTCTGCAGTTGAAACAGCATTGCTTCATTTGCTCAGTCCTTTTTGTAAAGGTCCATTGCTCATATGTACAAAATCGTATTATCTGGGGGTTTGTAATATAATATTGGGGACAGGGAATTGAGATGTAATGAAGTTTTGCAGTGAAGAAGAAAAGGCAAGCTTTGTAGGGGAAATGTTCCAGGGTGCAGCCTGAGGGTGCCATGTCTCTCCAGTAGCACGATTCCTCACAAACCAAGGGAGAATAATGACTCCAGTCCACTTAGTGGAGAAATCTGTACCAGGTTTGAGTCATCACCCGCTGCTGCTGCTGCTGCTGCTGCTGGAGTAAATTCTTACCAAGCACAAATGCCTTTTAAATCGAACTCTGCAGGTCGGCGTTGTGCGTGCTGGCAAGGGACAGAGGCAGAAATGGCATGCACCGGACCCTGTGCCTTGACTGTCGTCCTGCGCTCAGGGCAGGAGTAGAAAGCAATAAACATCAGGCCCTGGGCAACTGGCAACTTTAAGAAGAATGCTCTGTCAGGATGAATAACATGGCTCAGTCAAGAACTAGTTCTCTCCTCGTCTTCTACCTCAGTTTCTTGCTGCTCATCCATTTGAAAAGTAAGCATTAACTCTCTCGCTCTTTCTTCCATCCTTTTGTAAGTCCAGTCTCGAGGTAAAGAGATAAATGTTTCTAGCAGAGGTCTCCGAAGACAACCTTGTCAAACAAAAGGTCAAAAGGGGAGTTCCTAAGTTATAGAAAACCATTCAACAGATGGCGATGACGCTGTAGCATTTCAGGATGCTCAGTAAGACAGGATGCATTTTTTTTAATGATTATTCAAAGGATGACACTTCTGGAAGACTCCTGTACATCATTGTTAAACTTTGTTATTATTTTATTCATTCATTCATTTATTCATTCATTCATTCAAAAGATGTTTAAACTCAATATTTAAAATGTTAAATAGGCCAAAAAAACACAACAACACCTTATTTTGCCTTCTATTGCAACTTAGTAATTTGTTTATCATATCTGTTTTTGTCAGGTGTTACTCTTAAAGCTATCATTAAAATATATATATAGTAAGAGCCTTAAAGCCATTTCATTAAAACCTTTGTTTTGGGTTGGGGTAAGTGGGGAGAGAAAATTCCAAGAAAGGCTTCTACAAATGTAATTTTACCTTTGTAAATAGGACCTTCGTTAGGAGGAGAAAGTGCATGAATGCTGTTTTTTGTTTTTAAAGAAAACCCTTTGAGCAAACTCCCACTTCATAGGGAAGTATGGGAAAGGCTTTCAAAGTGGGTTTCTTTCATCTTTTTGTCAGAAGGATGACAGTAGATGTAGTACATAAAATTTAAAGGGGGCTCAGCTGGCAAAGTTGATGTGTGTTTATGACGGGAAGGACCTATTGAACAGGTTTTGAAACCGTGTGTGTGTGTGTCTGAAGAGGCTGTGTGATTTGTGCCTGGTGAAGCTGATTCTTAATCAGACAAGCTTACAGCAGCTGCCATTAAACAAGAAGACTTGGCATTAGTGTAAAAAGCCATGTAATCTGGGTCACCGTCTGTTGCTGAATCCGTCAGATTGTTGTTACTCACATAGTTTTATAGTCTGGTGTAAAGTAGATGCTGAGAGCTGTTAGCATGAAATAGAGAGATAAATCAATAGAAGACAAACTTTAGACATAGGATGTGGGTGTATGGGTAACTTTTTGGACTACATTGCTAACTTCGAATTGACTTCTGTGCTAACTTCTGTGCTTGTTAGCATACTGCATTTCACATGCTTACATGTACTGCGTCCTCTCTCTCATACTGGCTTGCTTGAATGCACACACAAGGTGTAAGCAGTATTAGATCCTGCACAGGAGTAGAATTATACTATCGTACACTGGGATCCCAAGATGGAACAGGTGCATGCAGGAGAGAACCGCATACATGGGCTGAAGAGACAAGCCAGTTCTAAAAGTGAGCAAAGGCTTGTGTCTTCAGTAGAGGGAACTGCTGCCCTTGAAAAGAGAAACATTCCACTATAGGTGTGATTCTGTGCAGAATCTTTGATTTTTGCTATAATCTAAATATTGTCTAACTTCATCTTCTGCTGTAAAGCTGGACAATTCACTCATCAACAACCAGCCCCCAAAACGTCCAAGTGTATATAAACCAAGCTATTGTATTGCACAAGTGCTCTGCTGAAAGATACTTATGCAGTAAATCACCCTGTACCCACCTTTTGCAGCAGAAAGGGAAATGAAGAGGGAGGTTCTGCTAGTGGCTGTCTGCAGCAAGTTTCTCTGGAGCATATTGTTTGGGAAAGCATCTGCCAAGATATACCCATGAACTGGACCAGATCATTTTCTCTGAAAGCATTACCCAGTTGACAAAGCCAACTGTGATGGGACCAAAAAAACCCAATAGGGTATAACATAATGCAGAGGTGCACAATCTCTGGCCCATGGGCCAAATAGGGTTCCAATCTGGTCCTCTGAGAACCCCTAGATGGCCACTATGCTGTCCTGTGGCCCTACCCCTTCCCCCTGGCTGCCAGTCTTTGGTGGTTTCCCAGTGTTTGTGCATTTTTTTCTTCCATTCTAAAAGGTTGAAATACCTCTTCTAAAGCTTAGTTCCTGTCTGTCAGAGTTATAAGTTACAATATTTGGTATTCTGGCCCCACCCTGTTTTTCCTTCACCCTCACAATGCAGCCCCTGAGAGTTTCTCCAAATCTAAATTTGGATCTGGGGCTGAAAGAGGTTCAGGATCCCTGCTACAGTGGGCCTCTTGGAAGGTTTGATGTGGACTGGAGGCTTCAGGCTTTCTGCTCTAGCCTTTGAGTCTAGGAAATGATGCGTGCTAGATGTTTTCAAGTATGAAACTTTCTTCTGTCATGAGTCCTGCTCAGTTTGAGCAAAAATATAGCTACATACAAAAGGGAACAACGGGTTAAATCCAGACTGAATTACTTTGCATTTAGTTCCCATTGAAAAGCATTGAGACTTAAGTCATGACTAACTTGTCCCATTGATTTCTATGGGTAGTATTCCATTGTGCCCGTGCATTTGCAGGACCCACCACTCATGCAGTGGGGCTTTGGTGCTTCTAAAAATAACCGGAAATAAGTGGAAATGCTTGTTTCTGCAATGGAACAAGTCAGCAGAGCTTGCAAAAGGGAGCTCCGCTGACCCGTCCCAGTCCAAAAATGAGTGTTTCCAGGGTTATTTTTTAGAAGTACCAAAGCCCCATTGTGTAAGTGGTGGGTCTCACATGCACAACAGAACCAGCAGAAGCAAAGCAACCCCATTGGTTACTGCCCTATAATCCCTAAATTCAACTTATTTGCTGCACTCTTAGAGTGCAATCCTATGCGTGTTGACTCAGAAGTAAGTCCCCTTTAATTCAATAAGACTTACTCCCTGGTAAGTGTACATGGAATTGCAGCCCCATGTATAATCCCAAACTGCGCAATCCTCTACATGTCTACTTAGAAGTAAGCCCTACTGCATTCAGTGGGATTTCCTCCCAGGTAAATGTGCATAGAACTGCAAAGAATCCTTAATCAGGATCGAACCCCTTATGCTTGCCAGCATTCTATATGACTTTCCAGCTTCCCACTTAGAAAACCGAGACAAGAGATGACCCCTGGAAAGACTTAACATGAAACAAGCTTCAGAAATAGCAGCAGGCAGACAAGTGTATTTTATTTATCTATTGCTCATAAGGTATCTTGCCTTTTAACAACATCAACAAAAAAGGGTGCTCAAGAGAGTTCAAAGGCTGCAAAAGAAATACAGGATTAAAACCAAATGTTAACCCATAATAACAAATTCTAGAAGAGAAGCCATGTTGGCAGCAAAGTTAACACAGAGACTTGTAGCACCTTAAAGGCTAACAAATATATTATGACCTAAGCTTTCTCTGACAAAAGTCTCTTTCATCAGATGTATTTAAGCCCTTTCCAACGGTAGAACGCTTTCCAAATAAGAGAAGTTCTTTGAATGGTCAGCTATTAGTGTTTCATGGAAATAGGTCCCCACTACAAGAATTCGGTTTGACGCCCAGTTGGCCGATTATGCACATCTTCTCGCAATCCCTATACACGGGAGGCGGTGAAGCGCATTACTGGGTGTATGAAACGCGCTTTAAAGGTGTTACATGCGGAGAATCGCTTGCTTACATGGTCATAAGGCGCTTTAACTCCCGCGGTAAATTAAAACTCGCTATTTAACGCACATCGATAATGCGCATAATCGGACAGAAAAAGCGCTTCAACCCCCAATTTGCGCTCCATTCATGTGGAGGTAAAATCAGTAATGCGCTTTGAAAGAGCTTTAAATTGCTCTTGTAGAGGCACCCTAAATGTTGCATTAGGTAATAACGATCTCGCTCTCAACGTTTAGAGCAGAATGTTTGTTACTGTGCCATTTGGCTTGATAGAAAGTTCCATGTAATCTAAAAGGTGTGCATACTCTTCTATCCATCAACCACTAAAGGATGACCTGTCCTAAACGAGAAGTCTTTACAATGATTTCCAAAGTGTAATAAGGCACAGAAGATACTGGAGCTCATACAAGAAAGACAATCATCAACCTTATCTTTTCCTATCCTTAACCAGGGGAAACCCCACCTTCTTATCCCTATGCTTCTCAAAACAGAGATCCTCCCTTTTTTCCTCGTAAAGAATAATTTCACACTCATTCTTCACTTACCAACCTTTAACTCCATTGCTTTCTCTGTCCCTCTCATTCTAAGACTGGAAAAATAAACACTTTCTCCCCATCCTTATATACCGCATATGGACCAAACCGCAAAATTCAGCAACCACATGCAGGGACCTGTTTTTATTGTATTGAAAGAGATTTTTCTTCAGCCGAAAAGGCTTCCAGTCTGAGATCAATAAAGCAATAGCCAGCCCCTGCCTGCATGCTTACGCTCTAAGAGACATTACATGAAAGGGAAAAGGGATGCCGAGGGGAGAAGGAAAAATCAAACTCAGGCACCAGTTCTTAATGTGAAATAGAGGTTCATGTAATGACCAGCTGGAATGGGAAGAATTCAGAGAGAGGCCAAACCCAGTGGTGCTGGTCTCCTGGCAGACCTGGGGTGCCTCTACAAGAGTGATTTAAAGCTCTTTCAAGGCGCATTGCAAAATTTACCTCTACAAGAGTGGAGCGCAAATCAGGGGCCCAGGCACGTTTTCTCTCCGATTATTCGCATTTTTGAATGCACGTTAATTAGCGAGTTTTAATTTACGGCGGGAGTAAAAGCACCTTATGTCCGTGGAAACAACTTTCTGAGGAGGCACATTAACGATCAGGGGGTTGGACTGTGGTCGTGATGTCATGCATAGAACTGCCCCTTCACTGGGAAAACCTCCCACTTTTTGGTTTAGTTTCCTTTCCTCTCTCCTCCTGGCAACTTCCTCCTTGTACTCCGTCTCTCTGAATGGAAGCTCCAAGAAGAGGTGACCCAACGTGAACCAAAAATAAAGTTTCTTTGAAGTACCCTGATGAAATATTTTTAACATGGAGACACGGGGCCAGATGGAGGTGGTTTTATGAGAAGTAAAGGGGGTAGGAAGGATGTGCGCGTAATTAGCCATCAGCAGACATAACTTCTGCTGTGTGTGTGTGTGTGTGTGTGTGTGTATGTTTTACAATTGTTGAGCTCGCTGGGAAGTGGAGGGGGAAGGAACGAAGCAGCATCCCCCTGTCTGTTTTGGTGTGTGTGTGCTCGAGGCACATTCCCATTTACTCCTGAGGAGGTCATGGCAATCGGGCGAAGGAGGGGGGAAGACAGGTAGCCGAACATGTTAATCAGCTCATTCCTTTCAGGTAACCTAGGAAACCAAAGGTGGGAGATTCTGGTGGGCGGGGAGAATAAAGGGAGGGAACCCGTTTGGGGAGTTTCTCTGGGACAAAGCGCATTACTTTCAGCAACATTTGCATGCGATTTTCAGCATGTCAAAAACTTTAAAATGCCTTTCATACAGCCCATAATGCGCTTCAACGCCTCCCATGTATAGGGATTAGGCGTAAAAGCGCTTCAGAGATTATGCGCATAATCGGGGAACCGGGCATCAAACCGAAATCTTGTAGAGGGGGGCTAAGTGGAATAGCTCTGCTTCTCATCTCCCTTTGCTGCAGTGTGATGGAATGGCTGCTGCCTGGTGACATTTGAGGGAGGATACTGATGGAGCTAGTATTATTGAAGGATGGAATGAGGGCTGGTGGGGGGGTGAGAAAAAAGACAAAAGCAGCCTCATTAAGGGCAGGACTTTGGGGCAGAAGTTGAGGGCTCCACTCATAAGAATGAGCAGGGACACATTACCATCTCAACTGGCCCCTTCTGTAAGGCCATCAAGCCCAGAGGTGGTACAATTCATAATCAGTTTTTCCATGTGACCTGGCATGTTGATAGACAGGTATTCCCTTTCTCCTCCCTCTCTCTCCATCTCTTACAATACTTCAATGAAATACAACGGTGGTGCTGCTTTTGGTGTGACATGCCTTAGATCAGAGTGGGATCTACTAGCTGAAGGCCAGGGCATAGTATTGCCAAGTTTTCAACTGGCTATGGAAGCCACGTCTTCAACGTAACTGATGAGTATCCATTAGCAAGCAACAATGGTTTTCTCCATGCTGTGAAAAACCTTCTCCGGCTAATATCTCCAGAGCAAGCACACAAGTAGGCTAGGCTCTTAGGATCAGGTGGCACCCCTACCAGTACACCAGATGATAGTGCCTTGAGTGTCACTGGGAATCATCATTCTTTGTGTGGGAAAGCATTCACAACTTGAAGAAATGTACTCGGGTCCAAATGTTACTTCTGGGCACAGATGCGAAGATGTAAAAAAAAAAAAAGCTAATTTGAACATATTTTCAGTGGTTTCATCTCCCATGCAGGACAACCCAAATAATGTATAACATTTATTTATAATGAAAGCCATACATATTTTTTATTTTATTTTTTGGGAACTTGGTTTTCCTCTTCCTCCTCCTCCTCCTCCTCCTCCTCCTCCTCCTCCTCCTCCTCCTCCAAGGGACTTTTCATTCTCTAGTGGACAATTTCTATCACTTTACAAATGTCTAATTAATGTCTAATTATTGGGGGAGGATAAAAAGCTCTGCATACAAAGAGATACGTGGTTTTTGCTCTGGCTGACAAACACCCCTTGCTCATGAGGGAGACGGAGAGCACTAGCAGCTTTCCTGCAATGGCAGGCAGGCAGGCACCATTGTTTGGCTGATGAGCTCCTGAGAGTTCGGGTGCTTCAGCTGACCCTCATTAGCCGAACGTAGAATGAAGTGCCAGCTAGGAAGATATTCAGTGGCCCTGGCCTGTTTCTGTCAGGAAGCTGGTTGGCTTTATAAAAAACAAAAGCCCTCAGCTCAAATTGTCACAGCCCGGTGTCCTTAGATAGCTTCTGAATTCAGGAGAGAGAGACAGAGAGAGAGACAGAGAGAGAGAGAGAGAGAGAGAGAGATCCCATATTTCCCATATAAAAACAACCCCAGATAATGAGCACAGATATTTCAGCTCTTTGTGTTCCCTTCCGTTAATACCTCCCCTCATGGTTACATTCGAATAACATTTTGGCTCTGTCCTCTTGTTTGGGCCCAATTGGTGATAGCGTTTCAGCACCCTGCTAATGTACAATTTGGCCCCTTGCAAATGGAGCTAGTCCAAGAGCTTCTTCACATGAATGAAATATGACACGCTCTTCATTGGCCACTCATGGAAGTTCGCGAGTCCTTTTGACGACATCGTTAACCTCCTGCATGTCTCCCGCACTTTCCCCCAGTAATTCCATTTTTTTAAAAAAACAGGCTATCCCAATTCTGTTGAAATATCTTGGGATTTCCTACTGTGGTCAACCCTCTCCGCCTGTGTAATGCAGCCCATTACAATTGCATAAGAGAAGCAGGAAGCAAAGCTCCACTAAGGAAATGCGAATTCCCCTTGATCTAACTGGGACTTTTGCAAAATTACATCTAAGTGGTTCACTCATGGCATTGGTTTGGATTCCTGAAAGAAGGAGTGACGGTTAAGAGTCACAACTGCTATCCTTATATCCTTTTACCTCTAAAACAGTGATGCTTTCCAGATGTTGTTGGACACCCAACTCTCATCAACCACAGACAACATAGCCAATGGCCAGAGATGATGGACCTCATAATTCAAAAACTTCCAGAGGGCCCCAGGTCCCTCACCCTTGCTCTAAAGTGTCATTCCCTCTTTGTGTGTGGAAAATTACTTATTTCAAGTTGAGAGTGAACAGCGAAGAGTATAGTTGACATCACAATAGTGTGTGTGTGTGTGTGCGCGCACGCATGCGCATATGTGCATATGTGTCTGTGTGTATAAATGCCACTCAACAGCTTTGGAAATGTCTTCAGCTTTCAGCCCAATTCAAATCCCCTTCTCTTCTTCTTTAAGCACTTGCCCCAGCTTACTATAGTCTCTCACGGACTCCTGTGTTTGCACAGAAAGCCATCCCGAGATCGTTTACACAATCCAAATATTCACACATCTGATCCAATCCAATGCATTTTCACTATTCCTCCAAAAAGTTCAGGGTGGCATAACATAGGAAAATTAATAGCCTTAAATTTGTACAACAATCACAATCCTACCCCCTTGAACAGCTGTCCAAAGGGGATAATGATAGGGTAGAAGTGTTTCACACTAGAGGAGCATAGGATGCTGCCCTTTACTGAGTCAGACCATTGGCCCATCTAGCCCAGTATTGTTGACACTGACTGACAGTGGTTTTCCAGGGTTTCAGCCAGGAGTTGGTTTCACTTCCATGAAACCAATAAAGCTAGATGGGGCAGGAGGGTGCATGGACTATCCAGCTGGAAAAGGCCGCCCCCTGCCCTGCATTCCCGCGCTTTCCCATCAACAACAACAAAAGACAGCCTCTCTCTCCAGTAGCCGATTGAAGCTTTTTTGCAACACCAACTGGATAACTCAGAGCAAAGGTAAAAGTCGCCATAAATTGGCACTTTGAAAACGCACAGTTTTGGGGGGGGGTGTGTGGAGGAATCCTGATGTAGCTGTGAGTTGGCGGCTGCATCATTTAAACGACGCAGCACCACTACGAATCCGTGATGGGTTTAATAGAGCATATAGACACTCCCTAGGACTTCCTTCCATGGGGTTTTCCAGTGCTGCTGCCTGCTGAATGCCTGAAAGCCAAGAGGCATTTTTGGTTTGGTTTGTTGTTGTTAAAGTGCCTTTGTTGTTGTTAGAAGTGCTTTTAACAACAGCAAACCAAAACCAAAAATGCCTCTCTCTGCTTTTAGGCACTTAGCAGGCAGCAGCCCTGGAAAGCCCCTAGGGAGGGAGTCCTGATTAAGTCTTCTAGGAGGCTTTCCAGAACACTCAAGCAACCAGAGTGGCTACAAGGACAGCATGGGATAAAAAATGTTAAAATAAAAACTGCACACACCACCCACTGTAAGGTAAGTGCAGAAGCCCTGCACACTGAGAAATCTATCCAAAATTCTTACCCCTCCCCACAATTTTTGAGTGCAATTGCTTTTCGCCCTATCCCACAATGAATGGCCGAAAATAAATAGATCGAAAAATCTATATTAGCAGAGTGCTAATATAAATGTAGTAATCAAGTGAATATGTAAATAATCATATGTACTAATAGTAGACCTAACACACTGAGTGCTTTTATAACCAATGCAACACCAAAAGTTTTCAGAAGTACAAAAACACTTTAGGAAAAAAAAACCCTAGGGGGTTTTAACAGGCATGGAAGCTGACTGATTACCAAGGAGGAGGGATGGTATATCATATCCAGGAAAAAACATAGCTGGCTGGAACCTAGAACAGGTGCACTGTATGCTGTAACATGTTCTTGCAGACCCTAGTTGTATCTCTCCAATTTTTGAAAAACAGATGAACTAAGAGCAGCCGATCTTTCCAGCATCTGTTGACATTCCTCCAGCACACCTTAACTCTTGGGCAGTATCCGATGGGGGGCATTGCACAAGCGGGACCACTGCAGAATTGGGACCCACCACTTGCGCCACAAAGCTTTAACGCTTCCTATAGGAAGCCCTGAAACAAGCGGAAACGCTCATTTATGGACAGGACAGGACAAAGTTATGCGAGCTCTGCTGACCTGTTCCCCTCCAGAAACTAGAGTTTGTGCTCGTTTCGGGTTGCCCCTGGAAGTGTTAAATCTCCATTGCGCAAGCAGTGGGTCTTGCTTGTGGAATGGAATAGGTGGGGGTGCAGCACCCTGTTGGACACTGCCCTTGAACACACGAACAAATTAGAAGCTGGTATGAAATAGAGCTGTTCTTCCCTCAAAGACATCACCCCCATTAACCCACTGTGTTTATGATGTGGGGTTTGGCTGATACTTTCATCTCAAAGAATGGCATTAGAGGAGCTTTCCTCTGCTGACATTCAGATTCTATGCACTCATCATTATTAATGGTCCTGAACATTTCCCCACTCTCTGTGCATTTAAAACTCTGTCTGTTAGAATATAAGGGCTACCTGTTTGCTAGCATTTCATGTGTCTGCTTCAATTTCATGGAACATGTAGGCAGACAGGGTTCTTCTGGTGCTGGAGACCAAGAGGGAGCCGCTGACAGTCCTTAGTTTGAATTTTAAAAGGAATGTTCCCACATGCATTCAGTTTCATCAAGGACAAGGAGAAAAGGTTTTCTGCTGCTTTTATCATTTCCCATTTGCGCCATTACTCGAAGTAGGATGAGGTGCAGCCCCAGAGATTGGATATTGTTAAGATAATTTGAGTTCTGCTAGAGGATTGATGATGGAGGTTTCAGTTGGGGCACTTGGTGCATACTATATATACAGAGATGAGAGAGAGAAATATACAATAAAAAGACTAAGAGCCTATCTACACTACTGCTTTAAAACGGTTTATAACAGTTTTAAACTGGTTAATATTAACCAGTTTAAAACTGTTATAAACCGTTTTAAAGCAGTAGTGTAGATAGGCTCTAAGTTGGATATGAAATAGGAAACATAAATTCTATCTGGGTATTCGGCTCATGTGATAAATATTCACATGGAGAAAGAGAGTGCTTCCTCCCTCCCCCCCACTCCAAGGTCCTATCAGCTCCTTCTTTCCATCTACATGTGTGGTTAATAGGGGCCAGGGGGAGGGGCCAGCAGCTTTAATTGGCTTAGAGCTTCTCTGCACTGAGGCTTTTTATCCCGCAGCTTTACCACGGCTTCTGCTTCCATATTCTTTCCAGGATTAAGTTCGTCCCTTTTCACACACTTCTGCTTTTTTTTTTCCACCCGGGGATTCCTTTATCTGCCAGCTCTATATGTTTCATTATACAGCCACTAGATGACACAGTGTTATAGTGTCACTTCCTCTTTTCATGGAGAAATTCAATTCACTATATTTAAAAAGCTCATTATCTGCAATCTTAAAAAAAACAGGACAAAGGTCAGAAAGCATGGGAGAGACCCTGGAGCTTGACAAAGTCACGTAAAAGACCCACAAACATCTATGATTAACCAATCCTGATTGCAGGTTAAAAGCCCCAGGTGGAAAAGCCCTTAACCAGTAAAACAATCAAAGAAAGGGTTATTTGATTAATCTAAGAGGCCACATTTTAATTGTTGAGAGCAAAGTTTAATCATGGAGCTATTAAGAGGATACATGTTTTAGGTTTTGTGGCTCTTTCATTTCCGTGTTTTAGTTTATTGGACAAATAGTATATTAAAGATGACCTCTTCTTCTCATAATGATTGGAAGCATATTCTCTCACATTTCAGTATTTTAAAAAAGCATAGATACTGAGGATTTGCTGATACACATATGTAATTATATTTGATCAACCAGTTATTTGGTTAAAGTGATGAATCAACCAAAATCATATAATTGTTCAACAGCTCTAAATATATATTTACAGCTATTCATTTATAGCATTTTATCCCATGCTTCATTTAAAAAAAACACCTTCCAGAGCAGCTTGCAAAGATAAGAATAAACCTGCAGGCTTACAATCTAAAAGATACAACATAAAAGGAAAGGTGATTGATCGGAAAGAGGAACAAAGCAAATTCCCATCCTTTCCTATTTGCACTGCTGCATGTATGGGAGTTTTCTGCCACCATCCTCCCTACCTCTTGGCACCTGCCCTGTACACATTTGGATTAAACTCTCAAGAGGGCTTATGTTAGGGATCAACTGGATCAGACCCTCAACAATTATTGTGTTTGTGATACCATATATATATATATATATATATATGCGTGCGTGCATGTGTGTGTTCAATCATAATGGATTGCTCAGATGCACGCAAGTGGCTATATAACTGTGCTTTATTTTAGAATGGATGAGCTGCTGTTGCAGCACACACTTCACAGTTGTTCGTTTATTTCCAACAGCAAATTCACACAGAATGTCATTGGTTCAGACATCCAGGAAACTGACTCGCCCACTGTGTCTTCAGCCTTGGGTGTCTTTTCTTCTCTGGTTGTGAATTAGCTTGAAGTGAAAAATGTTATTCTGTGTCCTCACGGGTGACTGCTTTCTTCCTGCAATCTACCGTTCATCAACTGTATTTTCAGAGGTTACTGCAGGCATACATTATGCATTTACAATAAGTTTGGCTTCTGGAAAATCAACCTACAGATGCGCGCACACACACACACACACACACACACACACATCTGAGGAACAATTAGGAGAAATGACACAAAACTGGCAACAAGGAAATAACATATCCTTGTTCTAGCCAAACCTATTACTGTGACAGTAGCAATATAGTTTGGATCCCAGGCTGTTGAGCAGAAGAGCTTCTCTTGCTCTTCTGGGAGTTGTGAAATAAGGACACAGGAAAGTGACAAATAAATATGTGGCTCATTTGATCAGTTTTTGTTGATTTAGATGTATGCAAAGTCTGAAGTTATACAAAAGCCTTCATCGGCCAGCATGGAGTAGAGATAAAATAAACTTTGGGATAAGATTCTTAAGTAAATTCTTCTACTAGTATGTGCTTACAAAAATTACAGTTGATATTCTCCTAATTCTACCACCCCCTGCAAGCTGATGTATATAGTTTATTACCAACGTTCATCCATTAGACAATATTTTTGGATCCCTTAAAAATAAAGTATCGGTTAAAAAAAATAATCAAAGCTGGATCAACACTGGTGTAGAAGGCACTTTGCATGGACTCCTCTCACATAGAGCGTCATCAGACTGGGGGGGGGGGATCCCTGTTCCCTACTGTTGCTTCTCTGCCCCCACTCCTGTCCCATGATACTTCCTCTTTCTAACCAGAGAAGAAAGGGGAAGTAAACAAAGATCACGTGGCCCTTTTAGGGGGCATTTATATCGCACCGCTTTTACTGCACACAGCAGGAAATGGCGGTACATTCCATTTTTTTAAAAAAAGAAGACAGATTAAAAGGGATGGCAAACAGATTTTGTGACGGAAAACAGGCAAGAAGGAGCGGGAGGCACACAGAAGGTGGACATTGTGGTCTAAAGGCTGCGTGAACATCCGCAAGTGGGCAGTAGTGAGCATGCAATAAAATGCTCATCTGATGATGATCATAACCATGGAAGTTTGACATGACCAAGTGACATAGGGAAAAGCCACACTACCTTTGCTCTCACTGCCCCAAATGTAAAAAATGGAAGATGCGGTAACAATCCTATGTATGTTTATTCAGTATTCAGTGGGGCTTACCCCCAGGTAAGTGTGCACAGAATTGCAGTCTGAGCCACATGTTACAGACTGTGACTCAAGTCCCAACTAGTAGATTTGTGATGCTTTGCATATTGCTGCCGCTGCTGCTGTTGTTAATATAGCACTATCAGTGCGCATGGTGCTGTACAACGTAACTTAAGGATGGGGCAGATCCCTGCCTTGAGGAGTTTATGATTTAAATTTAAAGCAGACCAATGGAGAGTGGCAAAGATAACTAGAGAAGAAAGTTAGCAAATGCAGAGACACATAAGCCCCTTTCAGTTGCAAATAACATGGTCTGAGCATGGAAAGGTACACGGGGTTTGTGCCCACTGAGCTGTCCTGGCTGTCCACACACGGGGTGGGGTGGGGTGGGGATATCTGTAAAGATGAGCCTTCTGTGCAAGCGTAAACTCCCCCTGTGATTTGGACCCCTGTGTGTGGACAGTAGAGCCAGCAGTGATCTCAATAGTGGGAGCGGGCCAACAAGTATGGCCCCTTTCTCTCCCTCCATGCGACTGTTATTTGCATGGTCTGATTTGGCTTCATTTCAATTCGGGATGGTAAACAACCCCCATAACCAGCTTGCCACAAAGGTGGTTTGATCTGGGTAGGAGGGCAAAGACAGGCTCTTAAAGACATGCTTGTTCAATCAGGGCCTACTTAAACTTCATACATTATCATGGCAGTATATTAACCTAGGCTGGCCATATGAAAAGGAGGACAGGGCACCTGTATCTTTAACAGTTTCACAGAAAAGGGAATTTCAGCAGGTGTCATTTGTATATATACAGAATCTGGTGAAATTCCCTCTTCATCACAAAGTTAAAGGTGCAGAAGGTCTGCCCTCTTTTGTACATGGTCAAGAGACAGGGCTCCTGCAGCTTTAACTATTGTGATGAAGAGGAAATTTCACCAGGTTATGTATGCATACAAACAACACCTGCTGAAATTCCCTGTTCTTTGCAACTGTTAAAGATACAGGAGCCCTGTCCTCCTTTTCATATGGTCACCCTAATTAACCATACCCCACAAGACCCTGGCTACATGTTAGTTGTGCAATATTAGGGTTCAGTAAGGAGAGATAAAGAAAATCCATATGTTGTGAAAGGCAAGATTCACAGCACTATTCATAGGCCTGAGTGGTTCACTCAATTTGAAGGGGTATTGTGGATGGGAGCTGAAACAGAGAGAAAGAAAGCCTACGATGGGACCAGCAAAGGTGGCTTCCTGTGATTTCCCCCAGTATTTCTTTCCCCTTTCTTTTAATGTTAACCTAGGTTAGTAGCACAGGGATTCCATCACAAAGCAAAGTCAGGAAAACACAATAGTAGACAGTAGGAGCTGGTAAAAACATTATATCCAACACCAGCTAGGGAAACACTGAGGGCTTTTATCACTAAAGCCTGCTGAGCCCCACTCAGGGCTCAGCTGCAGTACATTAGAACTCTCTGGTGGGAGTCCTAACCATGAGGAGTCACTTTCTCCTAAGGAGTCCTTATTTGCAAGCAAGCACTCCTTCTCACTGGAGCCCTACTGGCCTGTTGCTTGAATGAAGACACTCCTGGGAAGTTGCTCAGCCTCTGCTTCAGAGTCCCCTCCCTGGATGGATTGACCAGCAGCCATCTCCCCCAAGGGCCCAGGCTCCTCCTGTCTGGTAACAGTGACTGATCTGTGGTGGCCTCAGTTTCTGAGAACTCTAGGAGGATTCCTTCAGTGGGGGCATGACACTGGGAATGACACTACCGTGCATGCTAATATTGTTTTCAGGGCAGTGGCACTCTGGGGTAAAAGTATGGCTAATATCTGTAGCTCATGATAAACAGAGATATAGTTGCTTCTAGTATACAGACGGAGGGTTGTTCCCTCTCTAAATAATATATTGAAACTATGGCACGTTAGTATGGCTGTTCTGATCATGGTTGATAGACGGGACCAGTAGTGTCTTGCCAGTGTCAGCTCAGACCCCAGTGAAGGCTATGTACCCCCTATCACCTCAGGTCACACGCTGACCTGGTTTGCATGATGACTAGCCACCATGGTGGGGCACAATTTAACTAGGGCTGTGCACAAATCTGGATCCAGCTCCAGACTCTGGAGTGGATCAGGCCGATCTGGACCTCCCAGTTCCTATTCCGAACCGGGTCGGGGGAGGTCCAGATCGTTCCAGACTGGATCAGGCCCGTTCCGGATTGATTCCGATTGATCTGGAGATCCAGGCTCATTGGCCTTCCAGGTCCCTGGGTGCCAGCTGCACAGCTGGCACCCAGGGATCTGGAAGGCTGGCGGTGAGTCTTCCCCGCACTCTCCCTCTTCTCCCCATTCACCCGGCGCACTGGCGCTCTAATGGGAAACCAAGCCATGAAGCCTGCTTCTCAGTACAGCGGACGCCAGAGGACAGCGGCAGACAGCAGCGCAGACTGTGGTGGGTTAGTGGGAACCCTCCTCCCTCTCCCCAGCGGCAGACGGCAGTGCGGGTGGGGAGAGGGGGGAGGGCGGTGAGTCCTTTTCCCCATAGACTTGTCTATGGGGAAAAGGGAGGGTCTCTGGATCTTGATCCGGAGACCCAAATTTGGTTCCGGATCCAGTTCTGAACTAGATTGGGGGAGGTCCAGATCAGGCCAGAGTGGATCAGCCCGATCTGGATCACCCGGATCCAGATCCAGTTAGGGGGAGGGCTGCACAGCCCTAAATTTAACTATCTGCCTGGGTGCTGCTTGTTTGTCTGAAGCAGCAGGACTTCTTGGAGGGAGAAACAACCTTCAAATAATTCATGGCCTGTTGCTGGACTGTTTGAAGTTGTTTTCCCCTCTAAAAAGCCATGTTCCCAGCTTTGGATGACACAACAAGCAGCACCAAAGCAGGAAATTAGGGAAATGATGGCCATCATGTGTCGGTGATTAAATCAAGCCATGGTGGCTTGTTTAACCCTCAGTAACTGTGTGAACTGGCCCACTGTGTGTCCAGGGTCAGCAGTCAAAATTAGTAATCTAGCCAAAGCAGTCACACAATATAGGTAGTACAGTCACAGTGTGGTTCACATTCAGCCAGCCCCTGGGTTGAATCCATATTTAAGCTGGATCAACTGCATTGATGGAAGTGGGTTTTCCTTCCCACAGCAGCTCCTCCAGCCCCCTGAAAATGCTATGCAGAGAGTCAGGAGACACTGCTGAATGGGGTAACCTGTGGTGTGGGAGGGGTGGGGAGTTCCTCTAAAATTGGGCAGAGGGACCTTCTGCAAGCAGAGACCTTCCGTCTCTTGGATGGTGAATCTTGGATCTGACCCTCTATATTTATTTGGAAGTAAGGTCCCATTGATTGCAAAGGGACCCAGGAGAATGTGTTAGGGATTGCACCCTTCGTCATTCCTTGCACGCAGAGAAGCCCACACATTTTAGCCGTTTCCAAGGTTTCCCCAAAAGTCAGGGTCAGCGGCCAAGCCTTCAGCGCTCCACTTCTGCCTCATTCCAGCTCTTACATGCTTCAGTTCTGCTAATCCTTTCTAATCAGTTCTGCTTCTTAGGTGAGCTCTTTTTCGAAGTAAACATTTTCCCGGCTAAGGTTTGGGGCTCACATGCTCAGGGCTTTGATTGCCATTCTATTTTGCAAAGCTCATTTTTCACTCCGTGCTCCTGGTGATGAATTTTATTTCCAGTTGCCTGGCTAGACTTTCAAATGACATTTCACTTATCATACTTAATTAAAACAAGGAGCAGGGCAAAAGTGAAGCATGGCTTATCAAAGGTTCTGGCTGGCTACCTTGCTCCTACTACCTTGGTACTGAACTCAGTATTCTTTTATCCAGAAACAAGAAAACTAGAGAGCAGATGAGCTTGACAAGGGCTAAGAAACAGTTAATTGAAATAAGCTGTTGATGTCTCATTTGTTTTGGGTTTGACAGCAATTCTCCTTATTCAAACCTTGAGCCTTGGATGTTAGTAGTGAGTAGATTTTCCCACCTTCTCCCCTCATGTCCCCCTTTGCCCTCATTGAAACATTTATTACAAGAATTGTAAATTCTCAAACACAGTAAGCATTGGTACAGTTCAGCACAAAGTCATCCATCCCACATACCTCTCCTAGAGAAAGGGCTCAATTAGCCCAAGAGCCAAAACCAGCACTGTCGAGTAGCTGCTGGGGCCCCACTACCCATCAGGCCTACTACCACCTGCCGTGGGCCAACTCAGCAGGTGACTATGAGCTAACATTTTAGCCTTCCCATAATGCCCTGGAATGCCTGATGTTATGTCACTCCCAGAACATTATGGGGAATTTAAATATAAGCTCCCTGAAGAAGTATTCCGTTAAACTTCCCACCATGCCCCAGAGCAATGCTACATGGGGCACTCTGGGGGCATTGTATGAGATTTAAAATGGCAGCTTGTAGCTACTTACTGTTGCCATTTTGTAAGCCTGCTGCTAGAGGTGCCCTGATATAGGAGGGGGCTCACAGGAGGCACATACTGAGTGACCCCTCAAAAACTGTTTCTGAGCTCTATGGTAGGGCATATACTTTTCATTCAGAAGGTCCTAGACTCAAGCCCGTTGAAAACATATCTAGGGAACAGGGCTGGGAAACTGCTGCCAGATGGACTAAACAGTATTGAACTAGATATACCATGGCCTGAATCAGTATAAGATAGTTTCATATGATTCTTTTGCATGTGTGAATTAGCTTCAATGTTTCCAGATTATCAGTTTGGAGTCCTATGTGGGATCTACACTACTGCTTTATTATGGTTTATAACATTACCAACAACTGTTCTGGCACAGGACACATTCCATATGTCTGCCTCCCATGCATCTTCCTCTCCTTCTTGCCTTCTTTCCATCACAAAATAGACCCCTTTAAATCCGATTTTTTTAAAAAATGGAATGTGCTGCCATTTCCTGCTGTGTGCAGGAAAAGTGGTGCAATAAAAAAGGCCACTGAATGGGCCACATGGTCATTGCTTACTTCCTCTTTCTTCCCGTGTGAAGAAAGAGGAAGCATCATAGGACAGAAGCGGGGAGGAAAGCGACGGTAAGGAAACACGATTTCCCCCCGTCTGCTGATGCTCCTTGTTGCGAAGTCTTGGATTTTGTTCAGAACTCTCATGGGAGGAGATAAGTATTACACTCCTCCTCCTCCTCCTCTTGCTGCTGCGTTGTCTCTTCAATCTTTCACACTAGTAGCACCATAGACTATTTCATCAGGATGTACCAAGGAGAAGGAAGTGTCAGGGAGGAACACAACTGCTGTGTTTCCTAGCACTTTCTGTTCTTCCCTTAGGCAGCAATATCTCTAAGGGTCAGATCACATCAGATGATATCTGTTCCCTGGATCCAGCCTACACGCTTTGTGGGGAGAGAGAATATGTTTTTTCCTTCCCTGCCCCCTCCTCAAACCACCTGCCCCACCTCTAACATAACTGAATATCCATGGAAGTCACATTCAAGTAGAGTATAGACTTGGAAAAGTCATGTGGGCCATCCCTGTCTTTTATATGGGATATTGATTGTGCAAAATGGGTCTCTGTTCATTGTGGGGTGACCATATGTCAGGAAAAACCAGGACATGTCAGGATTTTTGGTAACAAATCTGGGGGGGGGGGGGGGGGAATTATGAAATTGGAAGAAAATCCGGATTTTTCCCAACCTCCCCACCCACCCACCCAGGGCAGCTCTACTTTATAGTCAATGGGAAATAACAAAAATGCTTACAGCTCTGTCATTTTTAAAGATAAAGAGATGAAACTTGGCAATGTGATAGCCCTTAGGTAGGGCTTCAGTCATGCCAAATTTGAAGTAGATCCGTTCATCCATTGATTTTTAGGAATTTTGTAAAGTTTAAGGTTTAATTTTTTTTTAAAAAAAACACAACCCATCATTTTTAAAGATAAAGAGATGAAACTTGGCATCATGATAGCTTGTAAATAGGGATTTAGCTGTGCTAAGTTTGAAGGAAATCTGTTCATCTGTTGATTTTTAGAAAGTTTCTAAACAAATTGAACTTTAAAAGCCAGCCAACCGGTCGGCAGTAATCCCTGTTAAGCAGCAGCTTGCAGCGGAGTGAGGATACAATCAGAAAAGATACTGGAGGTAAGGGGAGAATGTATCACACAGAGTATAGCAACAAAGTATAGCAAAAGCTACAAAAGTAGGAGTAAGTGAAGTTAATTTCAGATACATTGGATGTCTCACTTGTTATTTCAGTGATTTTAACATTAAGATGGTATGTAGAGCAGATTTGTCTTAATTGTGTGCTGTAAAATCAGACATGTGACCAAGGCCATATTCCGGTGGGCGCCCCTCCCCCTGGTGCTAGACAAGCCCCCTGGGGGTGGACATGTTGCTGGGGACTCCCCCTTGGGGGCCAACCATGTTGTCCTCCTTTTTGGTTTCCAAACTATAGTCACCCTAACTAAATAGGACACAAACTGCTATGTAAGCTTTCAAGGTTCCAGGTGAAGCAAGATGGTAAACAATGTTAAAGGGGTGTGTGGAGGAAAACTAACGAAGTGCAGACTCCATGGCTTGAGCGTCAGCCATACCCCCTCCTTTTTGTTTGTTTGCTGTCTTTGTTTACCACACATTAAAAGGCTTCCACACACAGGCTTCCCCTACACGGACGTCCATGTTCACACAGGGGCTTCAGGTGATGCCACTAGAATGGCCCTGCTGCTCTTTCTACCCCTCTTCATGCAAACTCCTCTTTTTGCAGATAAGAGAGGCTTTTAAACTTTGTATACTGTATTTGAATATTCCTAATCTTTGCAAACTAACCAGAGAGCTTCAGCTCTGTGGCAATATAGTAATGATATTAATAATAATAATAATTATTATTAATAATAATAAATGTGCCCCATTCTTGTGGATAACACAAATCTGTAACCCTTTGAGATTCATCCGGTATGAGATCTTGACCTATTTCGGCACATTGTTAAAATATTTTTATTTACCGGCAATTAATGTTATGGGAGCTTATTTGAGTTGTGCTCCATTTTTCTGTAGTGGTGGGGAAAAAAATCTGTTCTAATGATTGCAATGATTTTGTTCCTGCTGATGTTTTAAATTGTATTTTTCAAATTCAGAATTGCTGTGCACCACTTCTTGGAGTTTTATGACGAATTCATTATAAATTGCACATTTTTAATATGCATAAATACAAAATTTTATACAGTTAATCAAGGAAATAGAAGTTTGCTTTGTAATAACATTGAGGAATGGCAAAGTTCTGGGATTGTAAATTACCCACATGTACAATGCAATCCTAAACCTGTGTCCAAGAATAGATCCCATTGTGTTAAATGGGACTTACTCCCTAGTGTCAAAACTTGTTAAGCTGCTCCTTGTATAAAGATATTAGGAATCATTTCCTGGGAGAGCTTTTGAGAACAAGAGCGGGTTGGCCCACTGCTGACATTATCTGTGATCTGTTAGCAGATCATAGTAAAGCAATTACAATCAAGGTCACAACGTTTGCTGCAGCAGCTCAAAAAATCCGCCAAAATTTCCTAAAGAAATCAGGTGTAGATTGCAGAGGGGACCACCTGCTATAACTTTCTGTGATTTGATAATAGGGTTTGCATCATTTTTTTAACAGTATAAACCTCAGCCTTTTCTCTCAGTTCTGGCTCCCTTATATGTATTCTCTCCCTATGAGTTTGTAAGTATTTTGGTTGTCACAGAGATCTTTTGTTTTATTGTTGCAGTTGTAACGGCCTTTGTGCCAGAGACAAATAAAATGTTTCATATCATACTCCCTAGTGAGTATGTTTAGGACTGCAGCCTTAGTTTATGCTACAATAGGGTGACCAGATGGCTCGGGGTTTCCCGGTCCTAACCGGGAAACCTGGGGTGAACCGGCCCAACCGGGGGGCGGTGGGGGCAAACCGGGGTGGCAGGGGGTCACGCGGCGGTGGCAGCAAGTGAGGAGCGGCGGTAGACCCGGTGGCGGTGGCGGCGGAGGAGCCCAGGAAGCGGCCGCCCCAGCAGGTAAGTGCCCTCCCTCGCGCCTCATGCTCCTTACCCGCAGGGGCGTCCGCTTCCCTCCGGTGCTCGAATCTACTGAGAAACAGGCTTCGCGGCCTGTCCCTCAGTAGCGCGCCGGGTGATGATGTCATCACCTGGCGCGATACTGAGAGACAGGCCGTGAAGCCTGTTTCTCAGTAGATTCAAGCACCGGAGGGAAGCGGACGCCCCTGCGGGTAAGGGGCGCGGGGCACTTACCTGCTGGGGCGGCCGGGTCTGCCACCGCCGGGTCCTCCACCACCGCTGCTGGGCTCGTGAGGCCAGAGGCCGCGCGGAAGGGACGGGAGAGGGCCGGATCCAGAAGTGACGTAATCGGCCCTCCCCCGCCTCTTCCGCGCGGCCTCTGGCTTCGTCGGGGCTAGTCGCGATGGCGATGACCCCCGAGGAGCCCGGACGCCTGTGCGGTAGAGGCGGGGGAGCTCCCCCGCCTCTTCCGCACAGGCATCCAGGCTCCTCGGGGGTCGTCGCCATCGCGACTAGTCCCGACGAGGCCAGAGGCCGCGCGGAAGAGGCGGGGGAGGTCTGATTATGTCACTTCCGGATCCGGCCCTCCCCTGCCTGTTCCGCGCGGCCGCTGGCCTTACGAGCCCAGCGGCAGGGGACCCAGCGGCAGCGGAGGAAGACCCAGCGGTGGTGGCGGGGGACCTGGGGGGGGCGGCGGACCCGGCGGGGGCAGCAGCGGAAGAGAACCCGGTAGGTCCGGGCTGATGTTTTTTGGGGGTGGGTGGCTTGGTGGGGGGGTTGTTTTGGGTGGGGGGGTGGCTTGGGGTGTTTGTTTTGGGGGGGTGGCTTGGTGGGGGGGTTGTTTTGGGTGGCGGAGCGGGGGACTGGGATTTTGGGTTCTAAAATCTGGTCACCCTATGCTACAAAAATTTAGCAGATTAACAGCGCAATCTTATACATGAAAGTAAGCCCCATTAAGTTCAGTGGGAATTACTCCCAGGTAGGTGTGTCTAGGATTGCAGCCGAAATGACAAACTGTCTAGGTGAATGGATGTACAGGTGCAATGGAGCAAATCTGTGGTTAAAATCCAATCAATCATGAGATGATAAGAGCACATGTGGAGAGTTCTGGTGTGTCATGAAATGGATGGTCGTTTCTCTCCAAATTTGTTAGCCCACTTGGGTCCTGAGGGCTTGGGTATGTGGCAGTGGCCCAGAAAAGGGACAATGAGAATCTTCTGTCCAGATTAGCTGTGTGAAAGAATACTACCCCATAGACCAATGTTTCCTAAACTACAGATAGCAGAGGCACAAATGTTTTGTTTTGTTTTTTAAATTAACGTTGGAAGCACCCTTCACTCTTAGTTCCAAAGAAGGTTTACTTTAAGTGTATAATAAGATTAAGAATTACTTTCACTCCAGAGGATGTTTCTGCAGGAATGTCTTTTCCTAGATATGCCTTCTGGTCAGAATGAGACAGTGAGCTTTGCAGATATGTAACGAGGAACTTTCTTTATGAATGGGTCCTTTAAGACTGTAGGCATGTTGTATTCGTTTCTCCTGGAACACTAACACTCATGACACACAGTTAGGGTCTGTGGCTTTATGGATAAGAAGCCCTGAACATCCAGTTTAAAAATCCACCCCAGGCTTTCCTTTTGCTTGTTGCAGGTGAAGCAGGCTAGCAAATGAAGTTTACACCAGTATCGTGTAGTCAGAGTCTTCCTCTAATCTATTAATCTATTTAAAGCCATTCATTAGCTACCTGGGATTTTCACTGCTAACCCTAGGTAAATCCCAGATTATGTATCCTGGCAGATGTTTCTTGGAAACTAATCTCACCACTCTGTATGTACAAGGAGTGCTTTTCATGCAGTGTTTGCCCAGGGGATGCCACAATAAAAGTTTAGCAAATGACAGACTGGGAACATACGTCCCCCAGCAGTAGTTGTTTGATACAGAACAAAGGGGAAGTGCAACAAAATGTTGTGTATCCTCCACCTGCCAAAAGCAGGGCTCCAGCCACCCTCCAATTGCAACCCCTTAACCGCCTGTATATTCTGAGAGCTCACATGGGGGGTGTGGGGCATTTTTCTTTTCTTTTCCCTCCCTTTTAATTGTAAAATTAAACTAATTAAAATAAATTTCTTTTAATTTCTTTTAATTACTTTAATTTTATGTTAAGGGTTGTATGCATCCTAACTAAGCAAACCTGTATGTGTGTTGTGTGTGTATCTGACAAAGAACTTGCAGGGTAGGTCCTAGAAGAGCAGCCAACATTTATTCATCTCTCAGTAGGCTTCAGAGCAAAGTTCTTCACCTCTTCTGTAACACCCTCCCCATTATTATATAGTAACTAGCAAACTGCTACATTTCCACATTGCCAAAAATGAGGAAGTTCATCACCCCAAAACAAAAAGGAAGCCGACATAGAATAGCATAAATGTGCATATGATGTTGTATATGTGTACATGCACATTTAGAAAAGATGACTATAATTTTAAGATGAAACACAATACATCTCACCATAGTGGGGAAAATGCTGTCCACTGGGTAACCTGTGTTCCTGCTCAGGCTGTTGTCCAGTTCTCATGGGTTGATGGGCAACTTCAAGGCCTTTGCTCTTCATTCATATGATTCTTTATCTTTAAACTGGTCTTGAACTGGACAGCCCATCCAATGGAGGACACCTTCAAATATAAGACTATCTTTTGCCAAAATAGAGGACTGGTCGCCTTAAAGCTGAACTCAATTTTTGACCAAGTGAGGGGTTTTACCAAGAGCAAATGAGGCTAAGGCTGACCCACACATGCCAGTTTATATAAAAATTGTAGAAATAAATCAGATGACAGTAAGTGAAGTGTCCACATGAAGGGACTCAAGGTGGTCAACAATAGTTCAGCAAGTGGGGGGGTGCTTTGAAGTGGAGGGCTCCTAGCGCTACCAGTCAGAAGGCACTGTGCAGCTATTCCATCTTTTCTTTCATAATGGATTTTCTGTAGTAAGGAAAAAGATGGAAGAAGCAGTGGAAAGACACATAAGAGTTACGAGTGGAAGATAACATTTCTATTGAGGGTTAGATTCTCTGCAGCCTTTCCCTTCTGCAAGGTTGGGGAGCCTATTAAAATGGTCTGCCCCCAGAGACTATGGGGGATTTTCCTGCTGGTATGGCTGGTGCTCCTGTCGAAGCCCAGGTTGCTCTGTGGAATGTAGAGATGACTCGAGCGCCCAAGCACCCGCTACCTCTGAGCAGAGGCCGGCCAGCTCCTTGGTATACACCTGAGCTGAGGGCAATGAAGCAAGAGAGGAGACAGCTTGAACGCAGGTGGAGGAAAACTTGTGCTGAGTCTGATCAAACAGGTGTTAGCGCTCATTATTGAGCCTCCTCTGTGGCAGAGAGGGTAGCAAAGAGACAATTCCTGTCCACCAACATTGTGTCTCCTCAGTGTTGTCCAGCAGAGCTTTTCTGGGTGGTTTGTGGCCTTCTACACTCTGGACCAGGGAGAGGGACTGTCGAACCGTCGGTAGCACACTGCGCCGAGTTTGCCTGGCACTTTGAAGATAAAGTCACTCAGATTCATCATGAATTGGATATGACGTTTCATGCAGTTCCATTGAATCCCCTCTGTAGTTCCATGAATGAGGCAGAGGGACAGCGTGATAAAAGCATTGTCTGGAAGCATCATGAATTCACCAGTTTTAAAAAAAATCATGAAATACAAAACTACCAACTCAAAACAACAGAAATAGTAAACTGTACAAAAGCATCTGTACAAGGTTTCCCTCAAGGGTCTTATGGGAAACACTCCTGCATCAAGTGACTTCTTGAGCTATGCTTCAAAGCCGTTAACTCCTCAGGGGTACAGTGGAGCGCCACACAAGCAGGGCCAGCCTCAGTCACTTTGAACTTTGGATCCCACAAAAAGCGAAAGCAGCCATGTTGGTTGAAAATAAAAAAAAAGAAGTTCCCACAGAAAAAGGAAATTGCTAGGGCACACTATTGTGTTGCGAAAGGGGTTGAAATGTGCCTTGAAAATTAAGCTAATGTTGTATCTACACCACTATGACATTGGAGCAAGGGGGGCCCTTGCAACGTTGATAATGTCCTTTCTCTTTCAGTATAGGAGCAATCCCAGGAGAGGGAGTTAGGGATGCACTGAGACTCCTTGAGGAGGCCTTCACTACACCTGACTGGTGTTGAGGAATCCCGGAAGTATTGCTATTGTCCAAAACTCATGGTCCCATCCCCAAGCCTGGCTGTCTGGACAAAGAAGGGGTCGGAATGCTGTAATGCAATATTAACTTGGCTATTTCCAATAGCAGGGGGGATGCCTGATCATTATATATATATATATATATATATATATATATATATATTATATACACACACACACACACAGAGAGAAAGAGAGAGAGAGAGAGAGAGAGAGAGAGAGAGAGAGAGGTGGGCCACTTTAAGCCAGAAAAGAAAATCTGTTCTCCAGGCATCAGACTTTGGGAAACACTGCTCTATAGGATGAGAGAAGATGGCAAGTTTTAAGAACAGAGCTTCATAGACAAAACTTGTGGCACTGGTACATTGCAGCTGGCTTTCAAGATGTTCTGGTGCTGCTCTCTTCATGTATACAGTTCCTCCACTCCAGGAGAGACAAGGAAGTGTTCTTCCAAGTGAGTGCCTTTGAACACACACACACACACACACACACACACACCCCATGCTGTTGTTAGCCATACAGGAGCAAGTCCATGGCTGTTCTGCAGAGAAACTTGTGAGGCTGTCTCTCTATTTACTGTAATCTGTCCATTATCAGTGCTGGTGCTAAAAACTAATGCTGATATGCTCGTAAGATGTGGCCAGCAGGGACTATACACAAACGAAACAGTAGCGAATGAAAACGATCCCTTACAGTGTGTCATTCCTATATAGCAGTATGGCATTAGTGTGGTGATTGAAGAATAATTAAAACAAAAATCAATTTCATGATCAATCTCTGACTCCAGAAAACTCTTTTTATCTCTAAGCGCCTTCTAAAGAACGTTTCGACATTTCCTGTTTTACAGTTGCTTCTATTATTAGTAATAGGCAGTGGCAAAAGAGTTTTTGTGTTGTTTTGTTCTTTTTGTTGTGCCATAGTCTTTTCTGATTTAAGTGCCTTGGGGGGGGATATTTGTTCTTTCTTACATAAATTAGAGCAGCTTCTTCGTTTTGTTGCCATTGCTGTTGTTTTTGTTGGTTTCCATGGCAATCATCTTCATTCAAGGCAATAAGCCATGCACACAGTTTCCATGACAACATACTAGGATGCTTCGAAAACAGGCCTCGAGTAAATAAATTCCATATTTAGTGTCTTGGCGTTTTTATGGCCATACCCATAGAGCATAACCCAAGGGGTTGTTCATTTACATTTTGGATCCAACCTGTCATTAGCCTTTTTTAAAAAAAACATAAGCATTTCTTTTAGTTTTCCCCAGTCAGCTTCTGCCCTTTGTGTTTTCTTTTGTTTTATCCCTCCTTGTGGGTTTCAGGTCTTCATCCTTGTCTCAGTGAGATGGACTTTTCTTTGGGACAGAAATTTAAAACGTCTTCCCCATGGTTAAGATGTTCAATGACACTTTCACAGCCTCACGCAAACATATACGAACAACTTTTACGAAGTGCAAACACATGGGACTTTGTATGAAAATTAGTACTTGACTAATGAGGAAAGCTTCCTTGAAAGGAGCACTAATTGAGGAAGGATATGGGATGTAGACATCTCAAGCTATTCACAGTACATTCAGGTATAAACCACGTAGAAGCAGTTGGTATAGACATACTGGCAGTGATTGGGCAGAATTAGGGGTCTGATCACACGGTGGCCTCCTACCAGATTGCTGAAGTGTCCCACATTTTTCCTTCCTTCCTTCCTTCCTTCCTTCCTTCCTTCCTTCCTTCCTTCCCTCCCCCCCACCCAAGCATGTAATGTGATTTCCCATCTGCACCCAGATGCAGAGCAGTTTATACCTACCTTTTGACCCTCCCCTCCCTTCACCGCTTCCCCACCCTTCACTACCATCTGATCAAACCCTAGTTCTCTTCAATGCAGAACTATGCCTGTTTCGTTAAAGAAATCCGGCCAAGTCATGCGAAACCGTAAAATTTGTGTCGGGGTGCCTATCTAACTTTCTCTCAGGGTAGGGTTCAGGACTCCCAGCAGTCAGGTTCAGGGCCAGCTGGCTGTCAATCAGAGGGACTAGAGGTGAGTAGCACGATCTTGGATGGACTCAGGTCAAGGGCCAAAGGAAGCAGTCAAAGAGACCGGAAAGGTCAGAAATGAAACTCAAGGCGTACAAGAGGTAAAATCCCAAAGGTAGCGACTGAATGGCCAGAGGCAGGTGACATCATGTGTTCAGGCAAGCAGTGGGTCAGATTTCAAAAGGCAGCAATACAGGGAAAGGGAAGAGGCAATTGACCTGGCAAGGTTTTCTCTAGTGAGATAAGTTGTTTAGATAAGTTGTTTAGATAAGTTGATGAACACATTCTGAACCTAGGGCTTTACAGGGCCTGGTGGGTTGAGATTGGCTCTTGGGGTCAGCTGATGAGTTCTTAACCCTTCAAGCCCAGAGCTCAGTCTGCAAGGCTTGTGGTTGATAGAGAGCATTGGTGCTTCAGAAGGTAAGGTGCCGGAGCTTGGCTCCTTGGCACCCTGGTTCAGCACATGCACACACAAACATAGGAGGAACATAGGAAGTTGCCTTATCCTGGGTCAGACCCTTGTTCCATCTAACCTAGTATTGTCCACACTGGCTAGCTGTAGCACTCCAGGGTTTTAGCCAGGAATTTGCCCAGCCCTACCTGGAGATGTCAAGGATCGAACCTGGAACCTTCTGCATGCAAAGTAGGTGCTCTACCACTGAGTTATGGCCCTTCCCCTTACTTTCCAGTGGATTCTCCTCTTGAGAAGCAGCAAGGTGTAAAATCATAAAGGAAAACAAATATGTAGACTGATACGAAGAGAAATAGAGCAGCATTTCCCAGCATGAGAGCCTGACCTAAAGTGAGTTGCAGGATGGGATGGGCTGTGGAAGGGGACAGGGTTGAAAAATGTTTCAGCAGCTGCTCAGGTTCCTTCATTCACATAGTTGGGAGTCATAGAGTTTGACTTTTATATTTTGGAGGGGGTATTTGGCTGAGAGTGAGGAAAGGACATAGATATAACCCGCTTTTTATGCATATGTTTGAGGTATGGGGCTTAAGCCTCTTCCTCTCAGCCATAGCAAAAACATGCTAAGAACATATGATTATGGGAGTGGTGAATCTAGAGATGGAAGGAAATGGATCTGTACAAATCTAGTCTTGAGGAATTGTTTCTATAGTGGATGTGGTCATCCAATGTTATCTAAACAATAAATATGTGCTCTAAACAATATTACCCTAAAGCAGGGCTGGGGAACCTGTTCCTCCAGATGTTGTTGGACTACAGCTCACATCAGGTCTGACCAGGTCTCATTATGCAGGCTCATGTGCTAATGTAAGGCAACAGTGCCAGAGGAGCAGCAAATGATACACCTGATACGCCAGCTGCGCCCCTTCCTAGAGTTGGAAGACCTAAAGACGGTAGTGCACACGCTGGTAACTTCGAGACTCAACTTCTGCAATGCGCTGTACATAGGGCTACCTCTGTGCCTAGTCCGGAAACTTCAACTAGTTCAAAATATGGCAACCAGGTTGGTCACTGGTACACCTAGGGGTGACCATATCACACCAGCTTTGAAATCTCTCCACTGGCTGCCAGTTAGTTTCTGGGCGAAGTACAAAGTGTTGGTCATTACCTTTAAAGCCCTACATGGTTTGGGTCCAGGTTACCTGCGGGATCACCTTCTCCCATACAATCCGCCCCGCACGCTTAGATCCTCTGGGAAGAATTTATTACAGTCAACAAAAACTAGACTGACAACTGTTACCCAGAGGACCTTCTCTTTTGCCGCTCCCAGATTATGGAATGACCTGCCGGGAGAGATCCGTCAACTCACCAGTCTTCAGGAATTTAAAAGATCTATAAAGACTGAGCTCTTCCGGCAGGCCTACTCAGATGAATTTTAAGTGTTTTATTGGTGTTTTATTGGTATTTTAATGATATACTGGTTTTATGTATTTTTAATCAGTTTTGTGTGTTTTATGATGATGTTGTTCCCCACCTCGATCTGGAGGGAGAGGCGGGTAATAAATAAATAAATATATTATTATTATTATTATTATTATTATTATTATTATATTGTACCGCACCGCTCCCACCCCCACCCAAGACAGGAGGCCCCCTTCTGCTGCTGCTGCCTCCTCCTCCAATGGGTGCCCCAGAGAGCCCCACCAGCCACTGCTATAGCACAGCACTTGCCACAGCATGAGAGCAGCCAGCAGAGCTGTCCAAAGCACCCATTGACTGGCTGCTGCTCTCAGCAAGAGCCGGGCAACTTAGGACGACCATATGAAAAAGGAGGACTGGGCTCCTGTATCTTTAACAGTTGTATAGAAAAGAGAATTTCAGCAGGTGTCATTTGTATGCGTGCAGCACCTGGGAAATTCCCTCTTCATCATAACAGTTAAAGCTGCAGGAGCTTTATTAGGGTGACTAGATACAAAAGAGGGCAGGGCTCCTGCAGCTTTAACTGTATGCTGCGTGCATACAAAATGACACCTGCTGAAATTCTTTTTTCAGTACAACTGTTAAAGATACAGGAACCCTGTCCTCCTTTTCATATGGTCACCCTAGCACAGCTGGAAGAAACAGTTTTGCAAGACCCCATAGGAGTTCAGCTGGGTCTTGTGCATTCCCATGGAAGTCGAGCCAGGGCTGGGGCTACAGGGACCTGTAATCCAACAACATCTGGAAGGCCACACATTCCTCAGCCCTGCAATTTAAACCTGGCAGCCGTTTAAAATAGGGTCACTGCCACTTTTTTTTCTAGGAGCTATGGAAGGTGAGCAACATACTGATTCAGACCATCTATTCAGACAGTAGGAGATGTGTGGTCCCCATTTCAGCGACCAAGTCACCGGGCTAGCAGGATCAGCCTTAGGCTAGCAGGATCATTGGTGGGAAAATATTACTTTCACACCTGAACAGTGACAGGAGCTCAGGACCCCTACAACCAGAAGGATAACACTTAAAATGTGCCTGCTGTTGTTCATGGCAATAACAGAGGGAAGTGCCCCAAGAGCCAGAGGAGAAGAATACTTATGAGGAAGGACCATTAGAATGTAGTGGTTCTGAAGTTCTGGGTTATACATGCAAGCTGAGTGAGGGAGAACACATCTGCAGTGAAGTGCTGCAGATGTCAAGGCTTGTGGAATGGCTAGGAATTAGTAGTTTGTGACCCAGTTAGATGCACCTGAGCAACCAGTTCCTCAGACTGAGGAAGCAGGGCAGAGTCAGCAGCTTTACAGAACCAGATGAAACCCTATTGGCCCCTTGTATCACCTGACTCCTGCTACACCATGACTGCCTGGCCGCTGCCTCTACATTATTGCTAGTAAAAAGAAGCAGAGCAGGCTAGCTGTTCTCTCTTCTGACAAGCTGCCAGGGTGATCCCAAAAGTACGTCACTTGGGTTACCATTCTGCAAAGAATGTTTGGTACCTTTCAGGTTGCTGCTCTCTACCAGTCTATGTTTCTTTGTCCTCTGGCATGTTTAATCCTTTACCTGCCAACCTCTGCGAGCCAAGCGTAGCATCTTTCTCTCTCTCTCTTCATGCTGGAGTTGTCTGGGAAAAATGCATTCTCGTCTCTTTGGCTCTTCTTAAGATTGTGTGCCTGTGTTCTCATTCTTTTTGGCACTTCCTCTAGTGCCGTCACATAGCATCCGAAAACTCGAGATAACATGCACAGCCTTCTGGGGTTCTATTTGCCGGGGAGTTGTTGGCAGATTTATGGGCTGTCTTTTTTGCTATCTGTCACAGCCCATTCCAAACAAGTTGAGACATGCCTAGGTGTACCATAGCAAAGAACTGTCCGATACCATGCTGAGCACCTGGGGCAATGAATACACTTCTAGTGGAATCAGTAATTTCAAAATCCGACTTAGGGCCAAAGGATTTGAAGATATTTCATTGGCAGTGTGACTTGAACATTGCTGAGTTATAATCTCAGTGACAGGTTTGGTTTCTTTAAATAACCGGTGAACACTAGGGCTATCAGGGTACAACTCAGAGCTGTGGCCTTGAGGAAAAGACTTGGCTGATACTTGGGAATTGGTTGTAGAAGCACATTTTTCTGTAGCCCAACCTAGTTTACAAAATGTGCCAAAAGTGAGATGACGTCATGCTAGGATTATGCAGTACATGGTTAGACACAATAAGGGTGTTTCCAGATCTCAGTTTTCTTCAGTAATGGTAGTGTTTCTGCAGCCCACACTCTGACATAATTGGGCACCCCAATTAGAAAACAACAGTTTCACAACACAGAAGTACAACGAGTGGAAAAACCACAAGGATCTGAAAATATCAATGAGGAGGTAATTGTATACATGTGTCCCTAAATTATGAGATACAACATTTTATAATAACCCAGTGATAATCCTTTGGTTACAATTTGTATGTTTATATCAGTGGATTATTATAAAATGATGTATTTTGTAATTTAGGATGCATACGTACAAGTATTATTATTATTTATTACATTTCTATACCTCCCCTTAGCCGAAGCTCTCTGGGCGGTTTACATAAGATTAAAACAATTAAAAATTATATACAAAATTTAAAACCATAAAAACATGCAGCATATACAAAAACATACATCTAAAAATAACTATAAACAACTTTAAGCTGTTATGTTCTCATGGATATTTTCAGATTCTTATGGCTGTTCTACTACCGTATTTCCTCGATTCTAAGATGCACTTTCCCCCCATATTTATGTCTGTAAAAATGGAGTGTGTCTTAGAATCGATAGCGTCTAAGAATCGCCGGATTTCTCTAGCGCTGGAATGGGGTTGAAGATACACCCCTCCACCCCCCCACCCCCAGCACCTTCACAAGGGGGCTCTGCATGCCCCCCCAAGTGACTTGGTCTTCCACACTTGCCTCTATCACCACCACTCCGCGCCATTGGCACCAACCTCCTTGGCCTCCAGCGCTGCCCAGGGTCCTCGCCGCCAGTGCCACCATGGTCCGCGCCGCCAACGCCACCCCGGTCCGTGCCACCCTGGTCCGCCAGCGCCGCGGAGGCCACTGCCAGTGAGGAATTGCTGCTGCGGCAGCAAGGAATGGCCTTCCCCGCTCACCTCCATCACCGCCCAGTCCTCACCGCCAGCGCCGCTTGCAGCGGCCTCTCCAGCCTGGAAACGTGGCGTTACTTCAAAGTAGGCCATGATCCCACGAGATCTCTCCATGTAACTCCTCTCCAGTCCCCCCATTTTGCCATCCCAAGAGCAGTGGGAGGAGGAGAACTCCCAGGCTCTCTCTCAATTTTGGCGGGGCTGTGAATCTACTCTGGGTTCCAGTCAGAACCAGCCAGAACTCTAAAGGAGCTATCCAAGATGCTGAACCCTGCCTACAAAATAGGTTCAACACCTTTCATAGTTCCTTTAGAGTCCTGGATGGTTCTGACCGAAACCCAGCATGGGTTTGCAGCCATGCCGAAACCGGAATCACCAGCCTCCACTGGCCTCTCTCCCTCTCTCTCCCTCCTTCTCTGCCTCCACAGGCACTGGCTGAGGCTGACTTGAGTGACCACAGGCTCAGCCAGTCCTCGTCTCATGCACGCTCTTTGCTCGCCCACCTTCACCTCCTCCCCGCACGGCCGCTCTCCCACCCTGTGCCGCGCGTCCAGCCGCAGGGCAAAGCATTTCTTGAATAGAAATTTTCACGAGTCAGGGGCTGGCTGGCTGACTGGTTTACTTACGAGGCAACCCAGGGCTGTGATTGTGTGTGTTTTCTTCTTTTGCTTGCTTGCTTTTTTTTTTTTTTTTTTAAATGTGTCTCAATTGTTCCGGGCACTTCCTGCCAGTGAGGCCGGCTGGGATGCTGAGGTCAGAGAGGCCGGGCTCTCGCGTCAGGTGGCCTACTTTGTAATAACGCCGCGTTTCCAGGCTGGGGAGGCTGTTGCAAGTGGCGCTGGTGGCGAGGACTGGGGCGGCGATGGAGGTGAGTGGGGAAGGCCATTTTTTGCTGCCGCGGCAGCAGCTCCTCGCTGGCAGCGGCCTCCCCAACACTGGCGCTGGTGGACTGGGGCAGCGAGGACCGGGGCGGTGCTGGTGGCGAGGATCGGGGCAGCAAGGACCGGGGTGGCACTGGCGGCGAGGATTGGGGTGGCGCTGGAGGTGAGTGGGGAAGGGAGGAGGGGGACTCATGCCAGGCCCAGCCCAGTCCAACAGGTTCCTGGGTGGCAGATCGAGGGGGGGCATGCACAGCCCTACCGTATTTCTTCGATTCTAAGATGCACTGATCCCCAATATTACGTGTTTGAAAATGGGGTGCATCTTAGAATCAACGCAATGCTTTTTTCCTGACGGTGGCCCTAAAATTAAGGTGCGTCTTAGAATCGATGGCATCTTAGATTCAGTGAAATATGGTAGTCCAAATATGCTGGCAGGATTGACGCAGAAAGAATGGCAGTCACTGTCATATGTTGAAGCCGGGTACCGTCCAAGGTAGGGAGGTACAGCAAGGCATCTGGATCAAGAGGATGAAGCAAGACCTGCAGATTGCAATGTCAGCCAAAGTCAGAGTCCAGAGAAAGCAGACAAGTCAGGTAGGTATGAAAGGGAAACGGGACTAGCAAGATGAAGAAAATTAAGGAGAGGCTTGAAAGGCCAGGAAGTGCAGGAATAACAAGAGGTAATCTATAAACAGCTTGTTACACTGCTGAGGCAGGAACCAAGCCTGATGGGAAGAGGTGGAGCCAAGGATAGAGCTGATAAGGCCACGTGGGCCCAGGAAAGCCAGTGAGCCATCCAGAAGAGCAGTGGTTGGGTTCCAGCTCAGATCCCAGAAGAGCAAGATTTTAGTTCTCCCCACACCGTCCTCCACCACTGGTCCTGTCACTGCCATGCAAGATCAGCTCCAAACCTTGTGATACCAGAACTATCACTATTTTAAATACTTCCCAATATACTTCCCTGTTTGCAGCTGCTGTTGCTAGGAAAGATGACATCTGAAAGCACCCAACGAGCGCACCTGAATAAAGTTTTTCATAGAGACCCAATGTACTGTCTGGCCTCACCCCGTCCTCGAATGTCATACATGTGCTACACCAACCAGTATTGAGCCTTTGGCTCTATCAGTATGGTAGACAGGAAAGCCGACCCAGTCTAGTCCATCTTCTCTAAATCACCCAAGAAACAATGTTAGTGAATGGTTCTACTGCACTTCCTAGGCAACCTTCCCCAAATGTCAGCTTGGGCACCAAAATGACGATCCTCAGCAGAGGAATTTTTCATGCAAGGACACCCCACCCACCTCTGCAAAACACCCATGAACTGTCTTCGTTTTCTCATATAACTCTGAAATGTAGACTGTGGGCACAATCCAGGAAAACCTAAGAACACTTTAAGCCATTATAATGAGACCTAGGAAATGTGTCCCATGTCCTCATTTGGAGTCACTAGTTTAAGAAATCAATAATGTAATGTATGGATCAGCAGCTGTCTGTAGGCTCAATCCCATCCCCTGAAGTGTGGTTCTGGACTCTCAGCTGCCACCCTTTCTCTCATTTCTTGAAATAAGTCCGGGAAGAGAGAGTTGGAAAATGAGCACACGAACAAAGGGAGGACATTTCTTCTCACTAGCACATCCTGGGGTGGCCCTACCATTAGGCATAGTGAGGCAGTTGCCTCAGGTGGCAGATGCTGGTGGGTGGCAACAAGGTGTTGGAGGACAGAAATGTGTGTTTGACATGGCTGGCCTATTAAATTGGCCTGCTGCCCTCAGATGCAGTAGAGGACTGCCATTTTGTCCATGGAACGGAACAAAAGCACCATCTCGTCCTTTGCCTGAGGCAACAAAATGCATATGAACATATTAAACATTTTTATATTGGGCTAGATCGCTGATCCATCTAGCCCAGTACTCCCTTCTGTGCCTGGCAGTGGCTTTCCAAAGTCTCTGAAAGGGAGGTCTTTCCCAAATACTGGAGATCCTTTATCTGGAGACTCCAGGTTTAAATCTGAGGCCTTCTGCGCGCAAACTGCGTATTCTACCACTGAGCAATGCCCCCTCCTAGCCTTGGTTTCTCCTTAGGTTGGAATTTTTCAGTAGGAAGAAAGATACACAGACTGGAGCACAGTGGCAATATTCAAAGATCCAGAGCATGCCATGATAAAAAAAAGAACACCTTTGGAATTCAACTTTATAAAAGTTGATTAGCTCCCCCCAAAAGTCACTGCAGTCTCCTTCGGTTATTGTCATGAGGCAGTATCTCATCTTAGTCCTACTTAGAGTAGACCCATTGAAATGAATGGGATTTGAGTTAGTCATGATGAATTTAAGGCCATTCATTTTGATGGGTCTGCTCTAAACTGGACTAAAATTGGATGCTACCCACGGAATAGAAATGCCATGTTAAATTGCACTTCTCTAAACAGAGGTTAGACGCCTTACCTGGTAAGTACTGAGGGAGCATATAGGGGGTTAACTTGCCGGAAATGAAAATCTTAATCTTCAGATTGTGATCTTAATTGTGTTAACTGCAAAAGAAAATAAATGTTTATGAACAACTGAAGCTGCCTTATACTGAATCAGGCCATTAGCACATGTAGCCCGATGTTTTCAATGTTGACTGGCGGTGACTTCCAGCATTCCAGGAAGAGACCCTTCCGAGCCCTGCTTAGATCTTTTCAATTAGACATGTGAGAAACTGGCCCTGGAACATTTAACATGTGAAGCATGCATCATACCACTAAGCTATGAGCCCTCTCCAGTGGCATTCTACAACACGGGCTGAAAAAGTTGCCCGTAAGTTAACTATCTCACATGCAGAAAAATGCAACAGTATTGTAATTACTTTCTGAACATTTCCTGCAGTTAGATTTCTTAGGGTGCAATCCTATGTATGTTTAGGGGGGAAAAGTCCTAAAATTTCCAGCATTACCAGGCTAGCACGGGTTGCACCTTAGCTGTCTAACCTAAGTAGGCAAGTTCAAGAATTGGGGGCTATTTGGTGTTCAGTGAGAATATTGTTGCGCTAACCTGTGCATTATTTGAATTCTGCTGCAGTTGGATTTGGTCCATCTAGGAGTGACCATATTACGCCAGCTTTAAAATCGCTCCACTGGCTGCCAATTAGTTTCCGGGCGAAGTATAAAGTGTTGGTCATTACCTTCAAAGCCCTACATGGTTTGGGTCCAGGTTACCTGCGGGATCGCCTTCTCCTGTACAATCCGCCCCGCACGCTCAGGTCCTCTGGGAAGAACTTACTGCGGTCGGCCAAGACTAGGCTGACAACTGTTACCCAGAGGACCTTCTCTTCTGCCGCTCCCAGACTGTGGAATGACCTGCCGGAGGAGACTCGTCAACTTAACAGTCTTTTAGAATTTAAGAAAGTTATAAAGACTGTTCTCTTCCGGCAGGCATATCCAGTGTAATTTTTAGACTGTTTTTAGGATGTTTTAGGATGTTTTAATGCAGCTTTAATAATATTTGTCATGTTTTTAATTAGTTTTATGTATTTTATCATGTTGTTGTTCCCTGCCTCGATCCAGACGGAGAGGTGGGTAAGAAATAAATCGTTATTATTATTATTATTATTATTATTATTATTATTATATCTTTGATTTCCAAATCATCAGTGTTTAAGAAAGTACATAAGAATATACCGCCTGGAGTATTTTAAACATATAAACAAACACTGCCTGCTTCTCACTTATTTTTCTCATTTTCAGTTTCTTGGGTGTTCCTTCAATTTAGATTGGAGTGTTTCAGTACAAAGATTTGTGCTGCCTTTTCCTCTTGGCTTCCATTGTAGTAATTTTTCTATAATGGCAAATGCTGATCCCATCAAACAGCTCAACTTACTTTATAAAAACACAAAACACAGAGACACAACCACAGATTTCTGTAATATCTATTTAATACTGATGTTAACCAGTAGATGGCAATCTTTACTGTGAACAAACATCTCCTTGAGAAAATGCTTCTTCACTAAGACGCTAATATATTCCATTTTCTGATGATGCGGAATGGGGAGGGGAGGGGAATCCTCTTGCCAAGCATCTCAGTTACATCAAAAGGCCTTAACGATGGGGTAAAATGTTTGGCAGTAATTCCTCAAGTAATTAGATTAATGCCACGATGCCTTTTAAAGAGACTCGGAGAATTACTTCATGTGTCAGTCACTTGAAATCCAAAGTGATCAGCAGTTTATTTTAATTTTTTTAGATGTTAAATATTAATTTTTTTAAGAATCTCTGTCAAAGCAGGTCACTGCTAAGTGATCTTAATTGGTTGAGAATGGAAGAGAACTTGTGTTGGTTCTTATTCTGCATTCGAAGCTGCCAAGACCCACTCACAAGATCACTGCAGGTTTCAACCTCCCCCCCCCCACTGCTCTCGCACCCTTTACATTCCCTTCTGACAGTGTTAATTGGGACAATATTCTTGTTCGAGGAACAGATGTTTGTAGCTCAAGCATGAGGAAGCTCATGTGCCTGTACTCAGCATGGGTTACTCACATTGCAGGTCATAGCACACAGGCAAGCCAGCTCCCGTGGAATCAGATACTTGCTTTCCTGTGCAGAAAGGTCAGAAGTTGGGAAGCCGTCTCAGTTTCTTTTTCCATTCCTATACATAACAGTTCAGCCAGTGTAGAGAAGAAAGTTATGCGCACTTCCAGAAAGCCAATTTGTTTGTTTGTTTATTTCACTCTGGAAGACCAGCTCTTTAATACATAGGGTACAACTTGATGAGGGGCTTGCCCCGGGGTGGATCCGCAGTGGTGGCTGGTCATCTATATAACGCAGCCACTATTGTGAATCCATCCAGAGGCAAATCTTGGAACCTCCGCTTTAAATAAGTTGGCTACTTACCGCGACGTTACCCAGTCAGCGAGGTGCAGATGTGCATTTCTCGTCTGTCCCCTTCCCCTGGCATTGCACCGAGGCGTGTCCCGGCCAATGCCTAACCGTGAGTGATCACCCAACTGGGACAAGGGGAGGGGCGGGCCAGCAAGCTCCGCTGGACTGCCTCCGTGGACCATTGCTTTTTTTTTTTAAGTAAAGTTTAAAAAATTAAGTTTAAAAAAAATTAAAGAACTGAGAGAGAGGGGAAGTGGGGAAGGGGTGGCCCAGTGCACCAAATGGCCGCTGGGCTGCCTCCATGGCACTGCACATCTGAAGAAAAAGGTTAAAAAATGGAGGAGGCACCGCCGCTGCACAGACAGTGCTTGTACAGCGGTGTACGAGCGCAGCAGCGGCTCCTTTCAGGAAACCTCACACTTGCGTCCCTTGCCATGTGAATAGCCGGAAGGAATGCAAATACGGGGGATTGAGGGCTCCCGGCACCAATGCGCCACTGTGAAGACACGGCCATGGTGATGTATTTCAGACTAGGTTGCATGTGCATCTCTTGATTGCTCCATTACTTGATAGCTGAGCAGCTGATTGTGTGAACTGATGCCACTGAAAACCATTAGCTTTGAGGAGCCATTGGTCAACATGACAATGAAGTTCGTGGTGGTTCATGCCCACATGCAAGCGATTGCTTGCAGAGTGGCTTTAGCACATGGGTTTCTGTTCTAGTAGTATTTGTAGCCATATATTTGGAATGATTTTTTTTCCAGAAGTGCTATCTTCCCCCAAATTTCCAGGACCAAGTGGGCTAAAAGCAACCTAGGCCAAAACTACCATCCATCTTACAACACCTCACCAGCCCTTTCCGCTTCTGCGCTTTTCATCTCATTATTTATTATGGCTGAGGAAGAAGATACCGTGCTGTAGGGAAGAGATGACCTTCTCTTCAGGCATTTGATTAGCTTCATGGCGGAAAACTCTCCTTTAAATATCTACCAGTTTTCAGCTTTCTAGCTAGCCTGAAGGACGGTAACCATCTTGAGGACATTTCAAGCCCTTTGATGTCTGGTGCAACTCAAGATCCCTCGCATTTATCATATATACAACACACTCTCCTAGGTGAGGATGGAAGGGAACAGTTTTGCAGTTTAAATGAGGCCAAAGGAAGAGAAGAGTCTCAGCTTTGCAGTTGGATTGCAAATACCAGTCTTGTGAGCTGCAAAGCTCACCTTGTTGCTTTGGGGTGGGGACTAGTGCTTTTTCCTATTGTTGTGTGCCTACCTGCCTGCTGCCCTACACTTAACTTGTGAATTTCTTAATAAATAGATATTAAAACAACACCTCCATTTTCGTCTTTCTTTCCTTAAAAACAAACTGGCTCCATAAAAGCTGCCTTAAAATGGCCTTGTGCTCGACAAAGCTGAGGACTGACTGTATGGCAGCAGGTTACTGCCACCATAAGAAAACCCTACACTTTTGCTGCCAAACGGGTCACCATCTACCCGGCAACGCATCTGCTGTGGCTTCAGAGCAAGGATAAACGCTGATGAGCTGTACTAGCCTCACTCTGGAGAAAAAGAGCCGGGATAAGTCCCTGACTTTTTTGCTTCGCAGCTTCGTGGGAAAGCCCCACGAAGCTGTGAGGTGGCTGCTGCATCATGTAATTAATGCAGCGCCACCACGCAGCCACCCCTGGGATTTCGTTGTGTTCCCCGTGGAAGCATGAAACAGTACTATTCACATTTAGTCTAATATCAGTATGCTAAATATTGTACAGAACTCAGATGTAAGCTCCATGATCTCTGCCCACTGATCTTGCAAAGTAGAGTTTATGAAGACAAGTGTGTTGCATCACAAAGGGAGGGAAATGTAGATGGAAATAAATGAATATATGGGGGTAGGAATGAATCTCAATGAATTCTTGTGTCAGCTGCAAAAGTGCAGCTTTTTCTCTTATAGTGACTCTGTAGAGCTGCCAACCTCAAAAGTTTGAAAAAGATTGAGCCTGACCCATCCAAATTGAATAATTTAAATTAAAATGGCAAGAGCCTTTGTGATTAATCCAGCATTTTCTGCCCTTCCATAGGCCCCATTGTATGTGGGTCTTTGTTGTTTCCCTGTTTAATAGCAAACACAGAGGTTTGAGCACCTGTCCATTTGGAAGTGCAACAGGACCACCCGAAAACAAGATGGTGGTTTCTACATGCTCTGAGGACTCCCTAGGTGTGCGCAAGTATATGCTGTATTAAGCCCTGAACAGGAGCAGTGCAATGTTTCGTTGCAGTTCTCAGCTGTAATTGCATATTTTGGATGTCCCGAGAGATACCCTTTAATCTGTGTCTTTCCTTTTTAGAATCACTCTGCGTGAAAGATGGTCCCAGGTGCCTGTCAGACTCTTGCCAAAAGGACTCTAACTGTGGTGGCGGCACTGCCAAGGGCGGTAGTTGCCGCTGCCTGGACTCGTCGGCTGACCACTCGGCAGAAGACTGTGCTGAAAAAGCCGACGATCCCTGCGCCTCCAGCCCTTGTCTTCATAATGCTACCTGTTCAAGCTCTGCAGGGAACCTCAGCTTTACTTGCGACTGCCCTACAGGGTACACTGGAACTACCTGTGAAAATGCCACCAGCGGGTGTGACTTGCATTCCTGCAGGCACGGAGGCACTTGCCGGGAGCGGCCTGGTGGCCTCGCCTGCCTCTGTACAGGAGGATACACGGGTACACAATGTGAAACTGACATTGACGAATGCCTTTCCAACCCCTGCCTCAACGGAGCAGTGTGCAGAGACAGGGGCAATGGGTATTCTTGCTACTGTGTCCCAGGCTACCAAGGAAAGCACTGTGACCTGGAAGTGAACGAATGTGTTTCGGAGCCTTGCCTGAATGGTGCCACATGCTTGAACATGATAGGGAAGTACGACTGCCTTTGCCCTCTTGAGTACACAGGTAAGAGAACTCAGAAAAAGGTAGACATTTATTCCTCCGGATACAAGCAGCTTGCATTTGTGGGGAAGGGCCAAAACTCAGTGGTAGAGCACCTGCTGTGCATGCGGAAGGCCCCAGGATCAATCCCCAGCATCACCAGGTGGATCTGGATATATGCAGCCCGTATCGCTACCAGTCAGTGTCGCCAATACTAGGCTGCCTATATAGGGCAACTGCCTATGTTCCTAGATTCACATCCCTGGATGTTCCTGGAAATCCCCCCCTTCTGTGCCGATTCAAGTGTGTGAATAGGCAATGGTGGAATGTCCAGAGCCCAACATTCCACCTTGTATTTTGTTTCCGTGAATTTTGAAATCAAAGGGGCTGGAGTGGGGGTGAATGTATGCTATGTGCACCCATATCAAGTCCTGCTTCAGCACACCTGTGGTTTTTTCTTGTGCCTTTCCATGCTTTTGGAGACATCCAGTGAATCATCAGCCCTCTCCACACCACTTCAGATCACCTGCTGGATTTAACCCACAGGCAATTTTGCAGACAGGAAAGGGCCTCTGAACATTTGCTGCTCAGGTTTTGCCGGGGGCTTTGGAATAACTGAGTAGGCTTGGCCCTGACATTTTGCTCTTTGCAACCCTGCATGAAAGAGCAGCCCAACCCAACCATGGGAAATACAAACACAAGGATTTTAGTGGCCTTTATTTAACATGTATTTGTTGCCAGGATGGGCACAGCCCAACATAAACCCAGAACAGAAAAAAAATCCCTTGCTTTGCCAGGCTGACTGGAAGATTATGGAAGTGGATGGGAGGGCAACAGGGTGGGGGAAGGCTGGTCTAGAGATCTGCAAGAAGTGGATCCAGATGCCAGGAGTTTCCATCTGTCCCCCCCCCCCCCCAAGAGGGTTAGCCACCTTCTCACATTAAAGTTGAAAAAGGGCAAGGGGCTCTTTAACCCTCTTATCTCTCTCATTCTTTCTCTTTGGGTCTGTTCACACAACCCGCTAACCCACACTCAGTGTTGGGTGAGGGTTATTTGTTGAACTGTGGGTTAGGGTGTAGTCTGAACCCAGGACATTTTCTACAGCGTGCCCTGTTAACCATGCAGTGTGGCTTGTTAACTACCTTGAACAACCCAACAACAAGCCATGGGTTCTCAAGGTGGCTTGTTTGAGTACTGAGTGTGTGTTAACGTGTTGTGCAAAACCAGTCTTTGTGTCTTGGCTTGCACTCAGCAGCAAGTGGGTGAAGCACCGAAGGCACCCTCTGCCCAGTGGGCACCTTTGTTCCAGTTCAACGTGTGTGTGTGTGTGTGTGAAAGAAAAAGAGAAAGACTGGTTTTACACAACACGTTAACACACACTCAGTAGTTGAGTGTAGGCTGTTGTTGAACTGTGGATTGTTTGTTGAACTGTGGGTTAGTGTGTTGTCTGAATCCAGACACACACACATGTTGAACTGGAACAAAGGCACCTTGGGCAGAGCCCCACCTTAGGTGCTCCACCTACCTGTTGCTGAGTGCAAGCCAAGACACAAACAGAACTGATCGGCTGAGATTTCTAAGGGGAATACTTTGCCAAAGCCTCTGATACTAAAGAGGCCTTTCCCATTGTCTAGGGCAGACAGCAAAATTGTCAGAGAGCAGTTATGTTCCCTATACGCTTGCTACATGCAGCAAATCCTGCCTTTGCTGATCAGTTGACATGTGCCCAAACAATGCCTCCAAATGGCCTTGAAAGCCTCTGTATCAAGTAGTTCTGTTTGGTGCACCAGCTGAGCTTCAGCATTCTCCTTCAGACTGCCTTTCCATTCATCCGCAATCCATTCCTTTCTTTACTATTGATAGGGTTTGTTAAACAAGCCATGCACCTTGTTAGAATCGGTCTCTTTCCCATTTGAAGCTCTTCTGTATCTTCCACCACTGTCTTCTTTACCTGGCTCTTCATGCCCAGTTAGCTTTTCTATCGATCTTCCTGACCTACAGTATTGTATACAACTTTCCTTCTTTCATTAGCAACCGCCAGGTTCATTCTGCTTTTTCCGCTCAGCTGTGCTACCTACTGTTCCCACATAATGTAACCATTGGTTTCACCTTCCCCTCATTTTCCGGTATCACCCTCTGGATGCAGCCCCTTTATGTTCCTGACTACACAGCAAAGCCCTCTGACCATTTAATCATGAGACTGTGAGAGGAGTTGAAAACACCTACAAGTATCATTTTAAACGGTGCATCAGTCTTTCAAGGAATCAAACGTTTTGTAAGAGGAATTCCAAACAGCCTTAAAAGCGAATTAGCATTTATCCAAACAGGGCTGTTAGGTCCAGTGCTTCATCTCTCTCTCTCTCAGTCTCTCTCTCTCTCTCTCTCTCACACACACACACACACACACACACACACACACACACGAGGGAGAGGGAGAGGGAGAGAGAGAGAGAGAGAGAGAGACCACCTACCATATTACCTCAGAAAACTCTGTAGACCTTCAGAACACAATAAATACTTATGTGCATTTTTAAATCTCTTCTGGCCTTTGTCTTTCCTGTCATAGAAGGAGTAGAAGCAACTAATTATTATGTTATAGACTTGGCATTTGAATTGCACATGGAATACACTAACAAAATCCCAAGAAGAAGAAAAAAGCACAGCTGGAGGTCAGCGCAGTATGTTCTTCATAATCCCATTTCACACCAAGGCTTTCACAGGCATGTGAAATCTCCCCATGAAATTTCCTGGAATACTCTTTAATATCAGACATCATTTTAATCGCTTGTTCCTGGAGAGGGAGAAGGCATGTTCTTGCAAGTTGCAAGTAAATTCCATTAAAATCAATGGGACTGACTTCTAAGTAAATGACCACTGTCTAGGACACAGTTAGGTAGACTCAAACCCTTGGAAATCAATAGGCTTAAATTAATATGTTTTGATGGTGAATTGTGGTCAGTTTGTTTCAGAACAGAGTGCTAGGCTATTTCCTTGAAAAGTCTTGTTCTATTTCATAATGTGACAGAAACTACTCAGCTCTCTTTGGGAGATAGAAAAGTTTTAAATATTATTATAAAGGCTAAACATACAGCTTTTCATGAACAATGTGCAAGCTATGTGCTTCCCTTTCCTCGATATGTTTTCCGCGCTCCTTGTGAAAATATTTGCTTTTTTTTCAAATTTGCTTTCACTTGTCCTCACACAGCCTTATTGACATTGTCACACAAATCTGATTGGCAGTGTAGTATTGTGATGTCATCATCCCATCCACTATGTAATCCCTAATGGGATGGGATCACACTTGTCATTAATCTGGGAAGGAAGGATCAGCATCCAAGGAGCAAAATGGCAGTGAAACAGCAATCAGGAAAAACCATAGGGCTAAAAAGGTTTTTAAAAATCACCATCTCAGTGTTTCCCTGAAGAAGTTTCCATTGCACATGATTGCTAGTTTCAACCTGAAAATAAAAAAGTGGATACTATTTGGTGCAGTACTATCTAAAAATACCCCCCCCCCCCAAAACTAAACAAACTAGGCTTACTGGGCAATTTCTAATGAGGCAAGGAGACAAATAGCAAACACTATACGGTATAAAAGCCATTATGATGGTTGCAAGAATTTTCAGAGATTGGAAATTAAAAATAGAGACTTAAACCATCTTCCTCCCTCTCCTGAAAAAATAGAATCTCATGGAGTGCAGGGGTTTATCAAAAGGCAAAAGCAGATCTTTGCTGTTGACTGACATAAGCTTCATTTGGAAGCCTACCTTCAGTTAAGATCCATCATGCACACACCAAATGTTATTTCAGGCAAGAAGTGTGTTGCCTTCCTGCCACCCTGCTGCTACCAGTATGTGTCTCAGCCCAGGCCAAGGGATGAGAGAAACTACAGAACAACAGGAAAGGCAGAGAGGAGAACGAAGGAAAAGCCTATTAAAGGCCAGCATGGCTGCTCTGAAATGATCACATTCAGCCTAGACCTCCTGTTGTACACAGGAAGCAGCATTTGTAACATGTCCTGTTAGCCAAGCCCAAGGCTGTAGCTGAAGCACAGGAACAGACTCCTTGATGGGCAACGGGACATGCTCCCCCTTCAACAATGTGACAGAGAACAACCTTAAAGTGGGGAAGCCAGGAAGGGTAGAAATAAAAGATTTAGACAGGACTGAATTGCCCAGCAGGGCTGGTGACCTCACCATGAAGAGACACTTGGCACTGCATTTAAGAAAGGGCATCATTTCCCTGCCTCCTAACTCTTTCTTTCTTTGTTATTTTGACTTCTTGTTCACTTTTCACCGATCATTTGACTTTGACAATGATTGTTTTGACGATCGCTTATCATTACACAGATGAAAAAAGGGACACCCGTGTGTGTTTGTAACCTCTGTTCTTACACCAAGAAGCACTGCTTGAGCTCCCCTACTTCAGTGACAAAGTGATAAAGGCTTTAACCTTTTTAAAACTCGGCAGTAGCCTGCCCTGCACTGATTTCTGAAGGGTGTGTATTCATAACATGTTCCTTTGTAAAAACTAAAGAATATTTAAGCAGGACTGCAATTCCCATAATTCCCAGCCGGCATGGCTTGGGTATTATGGGAGTTGCCCCCTAGATGTGTTGGACTGTGCCAGGTTGGAGAAGCCTGGGCTATTTAATCTTACAATGGATCTGGCTGTTAGATATCTCATGGAACTTGCAACTCGTGCAGAATCATGTAATGTCTGGATACATGGTCATAGGGCAGGGAGAGCATGGAATACAAATAGAGCATTGGCCAATGCTGTGTCCATGTGCGTGCATTTTCATGCACTGAAGTCAACAAGCATCTTCCTCCACTTCTAGCACTTTCGTAAGCATAGTTACTTAGAAGAAAATCCCACTGTTACTGACCAAGCTGACTCCCAGTAAGGTGTGCATAAGATTGCAACTTTAAGAGATTTAATTTCTACAAACCCAGGAAGAGAACTGAACCCTGGAAAAACTCTGTTGTATGCAAATATACACTTACAAACTTCTAAAAAGTTTGAACATCTCCAAAAGGCAAAATAGTTTTGCGTTTCACGAGAAACAGAAACCAGAAAATAGGGGCTGTCCCCAGTAAATAGGGATTCGTGACCTCCTATCTCATTGGGGATTCCTTATGTTTTACTGGGATTTGATTAGTCCTGATAATTGCCAAACAACTGAAATAGCTGGTCATCATGCAAAATATGGCTGTACCATATTGGTTATCACTGTCATTTGATGGCATCTGGACTCTCTCTCTCTCTCTCTCTCTCTCTTTTATTTCAACTACAGCCCAAGTCAAAATAAGCTATTCAAAAGGTCAGTGGCTATCAATGGGAATGTCAAATGAATACATGTCACTGCAGTGCACAAGGAACTCTGTGCAAACATCTACCCCAGACGTTTAATTAATGCCCTTTCATATGTTACCAGTGTCGTGTGCTTGCTGCCACAAAGCCACTACCTTGTGTGGTTGATAGTTGAAATCAAACCGTCCCATCATATGCGTAGGTAATATCATATGGCTACAAGGTAAATACTAGCATGGGATTCAGTCTACCCACATGGCTTAAATATTAATACCCAGCCACCTTGAACACGATTTGGTGGGAAAGCACGACACACATTTAACAAATAACTAACTAAATGATCAGTGCAACATTGGAGTCAACCAGGGATGAGCCAGTGGTATTTGGGGCCAGGGGACAGCAGCTACACTGAGAGCTTCTCTACATTTTTTAAAAAAAATTCTCACTGCCTTACCACTTTCTGCTTCCACTTTCTTTCTGGGATTGCAATTGGCTCAATTACAAGGGTGTCCACGTGGTTGAATTGAATATTTCCTCTCTCTGTGTGCTCAATTCACTTCCACTGAGACACTGCCATCTAGCAGCAGAATTGTTGCACAACGCTGAGTTTACACACTGGGAGATCTCACTTTTTCCGGATAGTACCACATTATCTGTTGTTCTTTTAAAAGTGGGATTTCCAGAGGATAGTGCAGGAGATGTCCTTGTCATTGACGACAACATGTATTGGACCTGAAAACTTCTGTGAGGGGCCAATCAGGAGTCTATGAATTGATCCCAAGTGAACCTGGGGCTTGGGCTTGTGTTGAATCTCTTTCAGCCCAAGAGCCAAATTTAATTTCAGAGGAGCTGCATTCCAGTGGTGGGCGGGGCTAAAGCAAAGTGAGTTGGGCCTAAAGTACAACAACAACAACAACAATAATAATAATATCCCAGCATATTTTAGCTTAAATCTCTTACTGACTGTAACTAAACCTTAGGAGAGGTATTTCAACTTGTTAAATTGGGAGGGGGACACGAAAAAGCAGGGAAAACTCCAATCGGCAATTGGGGGAAAGGGGTGGAGCCAGAGGACGGGGGCATGGGCTTCTGGGGAGCCCCAGAGGGCTGGATTGGGACTCTACGCAAGCTCTGGGCCTAAGGTTCAACACTTTTGCACTACTAAGACCTTCAGTTCCTTGGTGTTTCCAGTTTCCCTTAACTTTGCAGTTGTCTATACAACTGCACCTGTCCCACCCCATCTCTGTTTCGCAGAAGGTCCCAACCCCACCTTCACCATTTTCCCACTTAACAACCACAAGACCCACCTAAGGCAGATGGCAGGTGGCAGGTTCCTGTAAAGAAAATGCCCATGAGAATCTTCTCCAGGTTTACCTTTCCCAGATTCTGGAGGTGAGACACATTTAAAGTTTGTTATCTCTCTCCCTCAGTCCCACTCACTTCTTTGTTTGGGGGAGGGGAGGAGCCCAGGGAAGAGGGCATGGCCAGCTGGAGAACCAGGGTTGGGGAGCAGATTGGGACCCCATGTGAGCTGGATTTGGTCCAAGGTTCAAAGGTAATCCAGGAGTCGTTGTGAATGCTGAATTGGCAGAAGTATGAGGGTTTAAAAGTTGAGGCAACAGAGAAAGAAAGTGAGGCATAAAATATAAACCCAAAGAGACTACATATGTTGACATATTGGCTTGAGAACAGCTTCCAGCCTCAATGAGTAAAATAATAAGGGTAATAATTCCATAAAGGGGTGGTTTGCTGTTCCTGCAGTAGTAAAATATTGGATTTTAAAGCCTGCTTAACCGCGTGATTTATCAGAGGCTCTTTTGGAGGGAGGGGGGCATTGCTGTTGTTCTGGTTGTTGTTTTGGTTTTCCACACTTCACTGTGAGACGTGTTAAATGCACAAGCCAGAGGGATTCTTGGACGAAACCCCCAAGGTGTCCCCGCTGGAAATAAAAATCCTCATTTACTCTGTCAGAGGGAGCCTGCCTATTGCTATTATCCCAGCCTGACACCATGAATCACAGTGGGAAATCATCCAGCCTCATCTCATTTCCCTGAGATGTTAAAAAGCTTATAACTTTTGATGTGTATGCCGAGGACTTGCAATAAATCGACAGCGGTAATGCTAACCAAATGCTCTCGTTACCGGCTTTCGGGTTGCTACTTGCTCCGCGGGCTCTCTGGGTTGCTTTATGTGCCTGGTATGCTGTATGCTTTCTTTCTCCCCTCAAAGAGCTGGGAAATGTCTCACATAATTCTCACACAAATGAAAGAGGTTAGTGTGTGCCTGAATAATGGAAGGATAGAACATTTAAAGCAGTTGGGGGGGAGGGGGGCGGTGGGAGAGGAATATGCATTTTTATTATGATAATGCACTGCACATGTGTCCTTTGTTTGTGCTGCATGTGTTGGGCAGCTGTGAAATAATGGGGTGCAACTGGAGCTGAATAGGCGTCGATCAAACAACAGCGTTTCGCCATTACGTTAATCCTCCTTAACCCAAAGAGAGCAAAGAATTTGGGAAGCTTGTCCGGACAGTGGCTTCTCATGCCCCTGTCTTGGTGCCACAAAGCATAGCTAAAACATGCCCAGAAGAAAAGCTGTGACTGCCACACTGAGCATGGGAAATGAACCCTGTAGATCATCTCCATGTGGAGACCAGGCTAAACTAAACCAAGCCAGGCTGACATATCTGTCACATCTGGATGGTGAGATCTGGGAGTGTGGCCTTTATTATAAATCCTTTTCCTGGTCCTAGTTAGCATTCCAGAAATATTTATTTATTTATTTATTTATACGACTTATATATTGCTTGATATGAGATCTCTAAGCAGTTTACTTAAATATATATATGTAAAATATATTATTAAAACCAATATGAAAACAGTATAAAATAACACATTAAAATGTTACAAGAACAGTCAAACAGAGTAGTGTGGTTACAAGTTAGGGAAAGCCTGAGTAAACAGGTGCATCTTCAAGAGGGGTCTGAAGCCCACCACTGTTTCTACTTCATGAGAGAGCGTTCCAGAGGGTGGGTGCCACAACTGAGAAGGCCCACTTCCATGCTATCACTTGATGACACAGTGACCTGGTTTGTGCAATCACCACAGCCCACCGTGACTTCTTTAAGCCAGGTAGGTTGTAGCACTCATGGATACCAGGTTGACAATTCAAGACCTCCCGTAGCTTCTTGTGTTGTCTGAACGCAGCAAGTATGGCTTTGTTAACCACCCCATAACCCTTCAACAGGCCATGGATTCTGGGTTGTTTGTTAACAGCCACAATCGGTTCGGATATATCAAGACAATGAGAATAATTAGGGAAATGAGCCGGTCTGCACAGGAGTGGTTAATAAACCACTTGTGGCTTATTAACCACCTTCTTGTCATGCAAACTAGGGCACTGCTTGTTGTGAGATGACCAATAGGGCCTCTTCGGAAGATCTCCATGGTCGATTCAGGAAGACAGTCAGTTAGATATCTTGGCCCCTAATTGTTTAGGGCTTTAAATGTCAGCAACAAAACCTTCAACATGGCTCAGTAGCTAATAGGCATCCAATACCCTGAATCATGGCAGGCTAAGTTTTATATATAAAGACAGCAGGAACTCTAGGAAGAAGGACTAAAGTTTAGCTAGCTAGATATGATTATAAGCTGAGTTATTTAACTTTCTAGTTCACCTTTTAAACATTGAGCCTTGGTATCTACTACTCCTAAGGTGACTGATAAAGCCTCTTGGACCCAATTAAAGCCAGCTGCTCAGGACAACTTTGCTGGATCACAATCAGTACTTTTATTCGAATAATTACAGCTACAGCTTACCCTATCCTCAAGAGTTCGTGTGGGTAAACAAATGTTTTCAAATTATGTTCATCTTCTCACAATGACCCCTGTGAGGTAGGCTATTATTTTATTTACAGATGGGCAACTAAGCCCAAAAGATATCTATTTGCCCAAGGCTATGGAGTGACATGATGCCCAGTTGGGGACCAGAGCCATTTTCCTTCATTGCCACCATTCAAATTTCAAGTGAAAATCATCTGAATCATCCATCCACTTGCTGGACAACATTGCTTCTCAAACTATAGATACCATTTTTGTTTAATTCAGAATACTTGTCTTCAAAAGAAGACATTGGATGATTTACTAAACTGGAGTTTTCTGTTTTAATTTTGAGGAATATGAACGAAGGATTTGTTTCCTAGAATCAGTTTTATTTATGACAAGGCATTGTATGCAGGTGCCAGCACAAATTATATATATATATATATATATATATATATATATATTCTTCCTCCTCCTCCTCTGCCATGTCTCTTGCATGTTTTTGCAAGCTGATTGCAGCTGTAGAGACCAGGGGGAAATCCCTCCCATACACAATCCATCATATTGGCTAGACGTTTTATAGATGGAAAGGGCCTTTTGCTCAGTTACCGAAGGCAGGTTACTTGATTTGACAGACCAATGGCCTGATCCCACATAGCAAATCCTGTGGTTTCATGTTAATCATCAGGCTGTTTTTTGGCCCGTAGTTTTGAATCTGGCTATGCTGTGACTCTGATAACACACTGCATTTATTTTTGTCCCTGTGTTTTCAAATGTTCACAGAGAGCTGCTGTTAACAAGGCCTGACAGATTTACGGTCACTAGACATAGTTTGGCAAATGCACACTTTGTGGGGGGTTTTGTGGGGGGGGGGGTTACAATTATGATGAAATCGTAGAGCAAAACCCACTGAGCTTTGCTTGATGCTTCTCGATGTAATGTTTGTTAACTTTTAATCTTAAAGCAGGTTCACAGAGTGGCCCAGCATGTAGGTCCAACTCACAGTGGGATTTAGGAACAGTTTTCAGGTTTAAGTATATCCCCAGTGCATAGAATATGATACGTATGTCAAGTGTTATCCATCCATCACAAAAAAGGGATGGACTGATTATGTGGGAGGAATGCACACACTTATAGTTATGTGCACAGCACATTCTCTGTGTGTGGGGAAGGCAGATGCATAGGGGGCTAGATGCGTGAGCCCAACAGTTGTTCCTGTGTCTCCAGCATGTACAACATACACATTGTGTGAACCAATGCTTATGGTGATTCACGTATACTATTCATAGTTCACAACATGGAGTGCTGGAGATGTGTGCCATGCAAAGAAAATACTCCTCAGCGTACACCACAATTCAAATGAAAGAATGACTACATCCTTTGGGCTAGGCGGCATGGTTGGCAAATCTTAAATGTTTATGTTACGGTCACTCGACTCCTCTCTACCATGTGTCAGTGTAGCTCAAGTTGACTAGCCATAATTTGCACAGCGACCAAGGAAAAGAATGATAAGACCGCATTGACACTGTCGGTGGGAGTTATTGGCTAGCTGTACCAGTGAAACCTAAGGTGAGGATACAAAATAGGCAGAATCACCTGGTATACAGAAACACCTTCTGCAAAAATATATCTCAACACCTTGAATCAGGACTGGTGGGGCAGCAGCTTTCATCAGTTGCCACTTAACTACGGCCTCTTCCATTCTCCCCACTCCATGCCATGCAGAAACATACACCAAGGTGTGGGACCTTCATTCTCCAAGTCAACAGTGTATTTTCACCTATTCATCCCCATTTGTTAGGGCTGACCCTGGCTAATGTTAGGGCCGGCCCTGTCTCCTGGGTAACTTTATAGACTTCAAGAACATAGGAAGTTGCCTTAAACTGAGTCAAGCCATTGGTCCATCAAGCTCAGTGTTGTCTGCCACAACAGCCTCCTCCAATTGGATGCCCCTCACTTGTTTTGGACCACAACACCCATCAGACAGCATGGCAAAGCAGGTGAAGCTTCTTGCTATTACAGGATTATGTTGGCTTCCTAGCTGCGGCTGATGAGAATTGAAGTCCAAAACATCTGGAGGGCACCAGATGGGAGAAGGTGAGTTTTACAGTGACTGTCAGCAGCTCTCCAGGCAGGGGTCTCTCCATGCCCTACCTGGGTATGCAGAGGATCAAACTTGAGAGCTTTTGCATGCAAAGCATGTACTCTACCACTGAGCTGGAGATACCCAGGCTCTAATTTTCCTAGAGTATCCTTCTCTAACCTGGTGCTCTTTAGGTGTTTTGGACTACAGCTCTCAGGATTCTGGCCATTGGCTGTGCTGGCAGGGGCTGATGGGAGTTGAAATCCAAAACACCTGCTGATCCCCAGGTCAGGGAAGGCAACCCTAGAGTTACTGCCAATTTGCGGCCCCTTCAAATGAGAGAGAGAGAGAGAGAGAGAGAGAGAGAGAGAGAGAAAGTAATAGCTATTTTTGCTATTTTTGGGTAGTGAAAGCTGCTCAAAGAAGCCACTATAACTGTGCAGCATACAAGAACAATTCTAAACACGAGGGGGAGCGGTGTAGTCACTGGGGAGGGGAATACAGGGCTCTTGAACTTGAAAATAAAATTCCCAACGTGAAGCAGGGCCTGATGAATCTTTCAAACAGAACCAGAGCAACACAGCCATCGCTAAGCAGCAGCTGTTCTCTAGTAATTGCCACACGCACAGTAAATCGAGGTGAGCTTGGTGGCGAGATGCCAGTGGGTAGCCAGGACCATCTTCCCCTGTTATGTTTGCACCAGCTGAGCTGCGCAGGTACTAGAGCAAGCACGAGAGATTTACCTAACAACCCCAGCACAGCCAAGGTCACAGCAAAGGGCACAGCACATCAGGGAAGCGAACACAGCACAAGAAGGATTCATCCCACCAGCATCTCAAACTGCGTGCCGTGCAGCAGGCAATTTCAGGGGGTGAGTAATAGCCGACATCCAGGTAGCGGAATCTTACTTCAGCAGTTCTACACAGGCAACTGCCTTACGCCGACTCAGACTTTTGGTCCGTCTAGCTCACCACACTGAACAGCTTCAGCTCTTACTGAAGCTTCAGCAGCTCATCCCAAAGCTTCGGTACATGGAATGGAGGAGTATCATCTTGTCCTTCTCATCAGGCAGCAAAATGTCTGCACTTGGCCCTGCTGGAGAGCTGCTGCCACTCATTGTAGTCAATAGTAAGCTAGATAGACCAAGTGTCCGAGTCAGAGTAAGGCAGCTTTTGAAGTTCCTAATATTTAGTTAGCTTATAGAAAATAATGCAAGTATTCTAGGGCGTCTTTGCTCTTCCACCTTCACCAGATAATTGAAATTACAATGTCCTCTATGGATCAGCTACAGAATCCTTTCTGCAGGGTAGCTTGGTAACCATGCAGTGTGGTTTATTAACCACCCTGAGCAACACAACAACAAACCATGGATTCTCAGGGTGGCTTGTTTGAGAAAAATAAGCCCCACTGCATGGTGAACAGGGTTCGAACAATACGCTAACCCACGGTTCAACAGACAACCCATTGTTCAACAGCAACCTGCACTTAATCACCGAGTGTGGGCTTGCGTGTTATGCAAACCCAGTCTATGAGAGGATTTACCAATTCAGACCATTCTAAATGTGGCACCCATCTGGTATTCTAATCGTAAATATGTTTTGGTATAAGCCCCACTGATTTCTATTGGACTTGCCTCCCCGTAACGGTGTTTCAGGCCGCAGCTTCTGTAATAGCAGTTTTGAAAAGGGGGGGGGGAATCCTGATCAAGAGTTGCAAGGCAATGCAGTAGCAATGCAGCTTCCACGATGGATTTTTTTTTAGTCCCCAGTGGCTGCTCAGCACCTAGATTCCTGCACTCCTGGTTTTGAAAGAATTTTTTGCAACAATAATAATGGTAATATCTGAGAACGAGAATATTTTTGTATCTTGCAAGAAGCACACAAATAAATGAAAATGTGTTTCCAAAAGAGACACTTCAGATGTGCCTTCAAACTTCATACTGTACTTCACTTTCTCTACAGGCATCAACTGTGAGCTGGAAGTTGATGAATGTTTGTCACAGCCTTGTCTGAATGGTGGAACCTGTCATGACCATCTTGGGGGTTACAACTGTTCCTGTCCAGTTGGCTTCTTTGGTGACCTCTGTGCCATCAACATTGATGAGTGCGCAAGTCAACCCTGCCACAATGGGGGACAGTGTATAGATGATATCAACAGGTATGTATGTACTCTCAATGTTGTGGGGGGGTGGGGGGTGGGAACCACCTGCTTAAAACAGATGGAAAAGCACTTGTTACCTTTAGACTAATAGTCTGGAATCACGTCTGGGTTAAGTGAGTTGAAATTGCAAACATCTTGATTTTGTTTTCCAGTTGGACTTTTGATCATTGATTCAAGCTAGAATTTGGGGTATACTTAGAAATACCCCTGAAACCTAATCTAACTCCTGAAAGCCAAAGCCGAGAAATTCAAATTTTCCTTTAAAATAGGATCCTTCCACTTATGTTCCGAGAAGGTGTTTTGGGGGTGGCTCAAATATTTATGTTAGAGCTGTAGGAACATCCTTTCGGCATTCAGAACTGGGGATAATGTAGGCTGACCATATGAAAAGGAGGACAGGGCTCATGTAGCTTTAACAGTTGTAGAGAAAAGGGAATTTCAGCCAGTGTCATTTGTATGCAATTAGTTCCTGGTGAAATTCCCTCTACCTCACAACAGTTAAAGTTGCAGGGGCCCTGCCTTCTTTTGTATATGGTCACTCTAGTATAGTGCCTGCAACTTTAACTGTTGTGATGAAGAGGGAATTTCACCAGGAGCTAATTGCATACAAATGACACTGGCTGAAATTCCCTTTTCTCTACAACTGTTAAAGTTACATGAGCCCTGTCCTCCTTTTCATATGGTCAGCCTAGATAATGAACACCCTTGAGATGGGATGGCAGACTATACTTCCTACCTGTGTGTGTTTGTTAGAATGTCTAAAGAGACCCCAGTGCATACAGTTGTACATGCATAGGGAGAAAGCAGAGCCTACGATGCAAACACACATTCATTATTCCCGATTTTGAACACCTAAGCGGGCTAGGTTAGCCTTGGATGTTATATCACATACAGAAAATGGGAAGAGTGACTCAACCTTCACATTCTCTGTATTTTTGTCTTTAATGCTCAAAGTTAACATTTTACATTATTTTCTCCTCCTCCTTCTCCACCACCCAACCACACCCACACTTGCATTTTGCTCCTGCAGTTTGCACTGGGGTGATGCCACCTATCTGCCTTGTCAAAGCAAGCAGTTGAGAAGTCTTGCTGTTGAGAAGTCAGCAATATCATTTACACTAGAGATGGCTGACTGCAGCACCAGCTCAAGATGTTTTGGAGCCTGAGGCAGAGCAGTGAATAGCCACCTCTCCCCAAGTCAAGGTGCAGATTATCCAAAGCCAGCCAAGTTATTTCAGCACATGAGATAGGAAATCCTGCAACGGCCTCTGTCCTTCCCTGGAAGTAAAAATAGAGCAATAATAAATCAAATAACTAGCCATTTACATCCGTTTAATGGCACCCCAAATCAGCAGCCTGAGGCTATTTGCTGGCTGTTGGTCTATGAATGGCATCTGGTCCCTACCAAAATTTCTTCTACACTGGACCTTGCACCACATTGGACTTCTATGTTCCAGTCTCCTTGAATAGAAAATTAGGGATGGCCACTGGCAGGCAAAGAAGAGCCCCACCAGCTTCTTCAGCCTGGACGAGGGTGGCAGATCCTCCCTGGCCAGATTGCTAAAACCAGATGATTGTTTCATCACCTGGGAGATTGTGGCACCCATACAGCTTAACCTGAGAGAATCCTGACTCACAGGCTAAAGAAGCTATCCATCCATGATTCGCAACCCAATCCTAAACATTTGCATTTAGAAGTAAATCCCATGGATTTCTGGCAAATCAAGTGAGTTTAGGACTGCAGTGTTAGGCTCAAGCTACACTGGGGTGGCAAAAATCGCCCAAATAAGATAAAATGCCTACCAAAAAAGAGGATGAAAATGGAGACAGATTTGCAGAAAATGGTGTATGCTAATGTGTATGTATCAGTACAACTTTGGAGATACTATAATTGAAATAGTAATACAAGATAGTGGTGAAGACTGTGACTAGGGCTAGATCTACACTACTGCTTTATAGCCATATTGAAATGCACTGCTACCTGTTGGGGCACATTACACATTCCATATACCACTTTCATAGAGTTATTTCCTGATTTTTATTCCACATTACTCAAAATACTGCAACAAATGTCACTTTGTGTCCTGCGAACTATAAATGTGCAAGAGGGAAATAGAGTTACCATGATGGGATCGTAATGGTTTGACATGTAGATCTGGCCCTAGTGACCTGTGTGCCAGCTCAGTTTGCTGTCTAGGTACTGCTAAGTTTTGATGGGCAAATGCAAGACCCCTGCTGTGTTCTTTCTTATGTTTATTTATCTTCAGACTGGATTTGGAGTGAACACCCCTTCAGTTAGAGGACTGTCCTCTTTAAAGTAGGACAGATGGCTGCCCTAAACTACACAATAGCTGAGCAGATCTTTTGGAGACCACCCCTCAAGCCACTTCTAGTGGAAGCAATTAAGCACGTGATCCACTTTCTTCTTCCCACATGCCACCACAAGATTTTTCAGGTTTGCAAGGTGGAACGTGTATTTGAAAAGGGGAACAGCCAATCTGAGGTGACTATTTGAGCCAGGACAATAGCAGTTGCGGTAAAAGTTAAGCACACTATCCTTCCCATCTTCCCTTTTGTTTCAAAATTCTGAATGTTCCTTTTGGGGGAAAGCTATTTTGGTTCCAAAAGAGCTGTTTTGCACATTCATTTGCAGTTCGGGCTGCCGTTTCTGAATCAGAAAAGATGTATTCCCAATATTTAGAAAATCTCTTTATGATCTTGGTACAACATTAAAATGAAATCTAAAATCCATGGTCAGACAATGCCTTTATTGCCTGAAAAAGCTTAACGTTGATGTGGTGTGTTTTTTTAAAGAAACCCACATGCCTGCTGAAGACGTCCATTTGTTAAATAAGGATTGGGTTGGCGAGGTTTATGTAACAGATACTTCAACACACTCTAAAGGGCTGGCGATTTTAATTCACAAATGACTTTCTTTTTCCCCTGCAACAGCTGATTATTGATCCTGATGGTTGCTATTTAATTTTGGTTGGGAAACACATAAATAAAATCAGTGCTATGATCAATTTATATGGGCCAAATATGGACTCTCCTGATATGTTTCATGAATGTTGCAGCAAATTAGTTAATATGATCTTTGACTGAGAAATACGCTTCAGATATATATGGTTGAACTTGGTTTGATTTATGTTTGGAGAATATTGCCCCTTGATGATAGGGAGTACACCTTTATTTCACCAGTATATCATAACTGTTTTTGATTAGATTATTTCTTAGCTTCTACTTATTTACTGCAGCAAATAAGGCTTGCAACATTGGATGCTGAGAAGGCCTTCTATAAAATTCACTGGAAGTTTATGCTTGCCACATTGAGTAATTTTGGTTTTCCAATGGAATTTTTAAAGTGGGTTAGAATTTTATATTCGACCCCAAGAGCAAGAGTCATGACCAATGGTTGGTTGTCGGATTTTTTCCTGCTTGGGCGAAGTACTAGGTACTAGTACTAGGTACTTGGGCAAGGATGCCCTCTCTCCCCACTGATATTTGATTTAGGCTTGGAACCCCTGGCTTGTGCAATTAGACAGATTTGTAGTATTAATGGGTTTGTGCATGCTGACTTAGAATTTAAAATTATTCTTTATGCTGATGGTCTTTTATTGTTTATTTCTAAACTCCAGGCATCTATTCCTGCTTTGATGGCTCTGATAAATACCTTCGGTGATCTGTCCAGTTACTCAATTAACTGGTCAAAGTCTGAATTGATGCCGATTGGAGATAGCATATCTTCTAGTGTGTTGGCTAATGGACAATTTTGACGGTGTCCTGACTTTATTACTTATCTGGGAATGCTTATTCCCAGAGATATATCCCAATTGATTAAAATAAATTTGAATAAGTTAATTGAGGAGATTGTACATGATACAGATAGATGGGCACCATTAAAATTGAGTTTGTGGAGTAAAGTCAACACACTTAAGATTAATATTGTACCTCGAATTCTCTATGTTATACGTGGGATTCCCTTACTTGTACCTGGCAAACATTTTCAACAACTCAATGCTTTGTCTCATATTTTTTTCTGGGGTTCTTCCCCACCTCAGATATCTTTGAAACACATGCAACTTCAGATTAAAGAAGGCAGGTTTGGATTTCCAGACCTTGCTTTGTATCATCTGGCCTATCTATTGACTTGTACTAAGTTTTGGTCTTCTCCAGTTTGCTTAGGTATGTTACCTGGTCAGTTTTGGAATTCTCATGGTTAGAACCGCTTCCCAAATGGATGGCACTCAGTTCTCGACATGTTAGATTAAATAATCCTCCCCCTACAATCTTGGCTGCTAGAGAGGTATGGTGTATAGTATCACGTCAATTGCAGTTTGACCCATTTTCTCACACAAAATTGACTTTATGGGGAAATCCAGATTTTAAAATTGGGAAAAATGTTATTGCGGAGGACATGGATGGATAAGGAAATTTTTACTTTGCATCAATTAATAGGTTCAGATGATGAGTTTTTGCCATTTTCTGATTTGCGTGTTAAATATAAGTTACCTGCCACGGCTGAATGGCAATACTTACAATTGCAACACGTGCTGAAATCTAGGTTTGGGCCGGCTGCTTTTATGGCCTCAGAGGCTCCATTACTGTTAGAAAAACTTATAGTAGCTGAGCAGACACGTTAATCCACAACCCATAGTAGAAAATAAATACGATAGTCATAGTTTAAGACAGGATTGGAATCTAGAATTGGAGTGTCCTATTTTGCCCAACCCATGGACTGTTGCCTTAGAGACTGTATCTGAAGTTTCTATGGATGTTAGGCTACGTCTTATTCAGCAAAAAATCCTGTTTCGGGTCTATTGGACCTCACAATGCCTTTTCAACAAGGGTCTATATAATTTACATAATTGTTGGAGATGTAACACACCTAATGCTTCTTTAATTCATATGTTTTGGCAATGCTCAGTAGTCTCCTCCTTTTGGGAGGAGGTTAAAATAAGGATAAATCTTGTCCTGAATCAATCTTTAATATGGAAGGATGTGCATGCCCTTTTAAACTACCTGCCGGTTTCTTGGAAACTAACACAGGGTCAGCGCAAATGGATTTCCAGAGCTCCTTATGACAGCTAAAAGACTCATACTATCATATTGGAAGGATAAATACTCACCTCCCATAATGCAACAGTTTGAGGTCTTAATAACCTTATCAACATTTGAAAGGGATGATATACAGGTGCAACTTGTAAATGGATAAATATATGGCTAAACGGTCTGATTTTTTTTTTGAAACCTATGTATAATTCTCTCTCTCTTTTTTTAACATTCGATGGAAAACGATGATATTGCTGTATATGTAATCTGGTTTTTCTCCCCCCATGATTTCTTTTTGTTTGTATTGCTTTGTTTCTTTGATATTCACAATAAAAAGTGGGGGGGGGGGAGATTTCAAAAGGCAAAATACCTTTATTAAAACCACACAAATATGCACAACGTTGTGGGCAATGTTTTGAGAATGTCAGGGCTCTCCGTCAGATGTGGTGTTACAAAAAACAGGGATGAGGGAGAGAATAGGAAAGGGGAAAGAGACTGGCTCAATTCGGACGACACGATAGTCAATGGTGGGTTGACTAACCCTAACCCTAGGGGGCACTTCCCAAACAACATGGTAATAAATAATCAACTGTGGTGTGGATGAGGATCAGCGCTGAGTTGACTATGGCAGCATTCGGACGACACGATAGTCAAAACAACTGGCGATTGTTTCCCCCACACCAGTTGTTTATTGTGTCGTCTGAATTGAGCCACAGACTTGCTGTTGAAGTAATGAAGGCTGCAGTTTTTTAGATGGAGTAGAGAAAGAAGTGCAGATTTAAATGGATAAGACTCCCCTGGAAGTCATGCAGGTTTGAAGTTACACCTAAGACGGCTGGGGCAAACAAACAAGTACTGGCTGTTCCCTTCACTTTTGAAAGCATAAAATCAGGTTGTTACTCAGATTTGTCGCCAACCTTATGTGAAACACACAGGTTCCTTGGTAGGCAAAGGACCAAAGGAGGAGAACCTAACCCTAATGTCAAGTTTTCCGTGTGGAGGGAATCACAACATGCTAATCCATATTCAGTGGTTGAGTGTATATAATTGTTGAACCATGAGTTGTTGAACTGTGGGTTAATGTGTTGTCTGAACGCAGTGTGCTTTCTGCAAAGTGGCTTGTTAACCACGCAGTGTGGCTTGTTAACCACCCTGAACGACCCAGCAACAAACCATGGGTTCTCAAAGTGACTTGTTTGAGAAAAGTAAGCCACACTGTGTTCTTAAAAAGCTACCCTGTGGAAAACACACTGGCTCAATTCGGACAACACAATAAACAATTGGTGTGGGGGAAACAATTGTCAGTTGTTTTGACTATTGTGTCATCCGAATGCTGCCGTAGTCAACTCAGCGCTGATCCTCATCCACACCACAGTTGATTATTTATTACCATGTTGTGTGGGGAGTATACCCTAGTCGAACAACTGTAAAGTTGATTATTACCCCACCATTGAGTATCGTGTCGTCCGAATTGAGCCACTGTGTTCAGACAACATAGTAACCCATGGTACAACAACAACCCACAGTTCAACAACAGCCCACACTCAACCACTGAGTGTGGGTTAGCAAGTTGTGTGAACCCAGCCAACATTTTTGTATGGAGAAGCATTTAATCATGTGGGACCCTGCCTGTGCATCTGAACTGGTGCAGCTCAAAGTCCCAGACACACAATTTACCACCTTAGTGAGTGGATATGGATACTTCTCCAGAAATCTGCAATTTCTGAACATGATGCTTGATGTTTAAAAACGGAAACCTTTTTAGATTGAAACAAGTGGCACCAGCTGCAATGAAATAGGCAGGATCTACACGCCGTCCTCAATGCGCCCTCCCTGCGCCACAAGCTGCTTCGGAGCGCTTCACCCCGCCTAGTATGGCTCAAGCCTCGGAGGCTCTGCCCACACCAGCACCGCCGCGGCCACTGCCCTTTCATCCAAGCCAGTCCTGGGGAGGGAGGAGGGAGGGGGGGAGGGTGTAAACAAAAGCCAGTGATTGGGAGAGGGATTTCCAATTGCTAGCTTTTGTTTACAACCCTCCCTCCTCCCTCCCTGGGACCGGCAGGGATGAAAGGGTGGTGGCGGCAGCGCGAGCGCGAGCAGAGCCTCCGAGGCTTGAGCCACACTAGACGAAGTGCAGTGCTCCAAAGCAGCTTGTGGCACAGGGAGGGCGCATCGAGGACGATGTGTAGATCTGGCCTAGTGTGGAGTCTCCTGATCTGGGTTCCAAGCACTTCTTCCATTTCCACCCCAAGCCCATTTCATCTCCCCACCCCATGAACAGCTAGTTAGCATTTTGTGGCCACCAAGCATGCTCAGTCCTTATTGGGCTGTTTTGGGGGTTTCCCCTCAGAATTCCTTTTCTAAAGATTTTTTTTTGTACTTCTGCAAACTTTGAGCTTCCCTAAACCTGCTGATGCCTCCCTATTGTGGGTGGGTGGTACTGTTTTGGCTACATAAACAATGGCACTCACAACCTCTACATCAGAAGTAGAAGGAGTGATGGCTTTGATAGTTCAGCCATTTGAAAAAGCAGAGCTTGCAATTTAAACCTTCCAAATGCAGACCATTGAATTTTACTATCTCAAGAGAACAGACGTCACACTGAGATAGAATTCCCTATTCTGCTTGAATTGAACAATAGCTGTTATTTATACCACTGTGCAGAGTACACCAATAAAACTGTCCACTGAAATAATTGTCCTGATAACAGGCTCAGGTTTTCTGCTCTCATGCGATAAAGTGAAATGCAAATTTTTGAAGCACCATTAGCACTATGAGTGTCATTTTGCAGAGGCCACCCTGCGGACAGTTTTGTGTCAAACTGGTTCCTTAAACTAGATCAATGGGGCGTAATGATATTTGACAGTAGGTGGGTGAAAATGCAGGGGCATGCAGCTAAACATGAATTGTGAAAATAGAAAATTGAAATCTGAATCTGCCGATTTCAAATTTGAGAGATTTGTCAAAGTTGGAACATAATTTCATGTCAGCTCTAGATATTTCAGAAAAAGGGGTTTGCCTTCTAAGCAATGCATTGCATAAGCTTTTTCCTTTCAAAAACACCTGCAGTGCATATATATTGTTTCTTATTTGATATCCCCACTCACCTTGGAGAAGGGCAATGGCCGAGAAGTAGAGCGCATGCTTTGCATGCTAATGGTCTCAACTTTGATCCCCAGCACCTCCAGGTAGGGCTGACAAAGATTTCTGCCTGAAACCCTGAAGATCCTGAGCTTTTCTACATGAGGCTGTTAACCATTGTATCTACGGTTTCATGGCAGAATTGAGATCCCAGCTCTACACAAAGAGCTTATCCTTTCCTGCTTTTCCACTACTTGACCTCTAGGTGGTGATGTGCTATAGCAGAATAGCACAAAAACACAAGTAGTTATTTTACTTTCAAAAATAATACTCTATTTTCCCTGCTCTAACAACCCTGGAGGTTTTTGAAATGCGTTGGAGAAGAATATTTAATATAAGCGGGATAGAAAGGAAACTAAAAAGAAATCTTGGATGGGAAATCAATGCAGAAATAGTCAATAGTAGTGGAAAGAGATAAAAGCTATTTTCACACATTCAGTACCTATGGATAATAAATGTATGTGTTTGTGTGGAGGAGGAACCTGTAGCCCTAGGCCCATATTGGCCTCTGCAAGTGATGAGGCCAGACTTCTAGCAAGAACAATCTGCCCCTTCTCCAGCAGACTCCTGGCTGGGTAGGAAGAGACAGAAAGATAGAGAGAGAATGGCACGATTTGCATGTAACAAGAAACCACTATGGGTAAATTTCCCCGCGGGCCTTTTTGTTGTGGCACCGGCTGCCATATTGAATATTCAGAGCATGGATGGGTGCGCCGTAGCTTCTTGCTACATGCGAACCCTGTGAAGGTGGGTTGTTGGGATGGTTGACAAGCCACCCACAACCCTAAAACATCCCATGAGTTGTACGTGGCTTGTCAACCTCACTGGGTTCACATATAACAAGAAGCCATGGCACACACCCATGGTGGGGGGCAGGGACTTGTATTGCCAACCTGATGCCCATGAGTTGCAGTCATTGTGTGAACCAAGTCAGAGAGAGGAGGGATTACAGAGAGTGAGAAACAGGGTGTGCCCATCACTGGCTTCGGTTACGCCCACTGCCAGCACGCAGCCCTTGAAAGATTACCCTCAAGAGAATGTGGTCCCCACTCCTTCATTAGACCATATCTAGAGGGCCCCTGCACACACAGCTGTACATATGTTGTAATGCATTACCTTGGTTGGGGTGGAGTCTTCCCAGCGACGCGTTCATCATCCATGGATACGAAACACCCCAAGGGGGAAGGCCCGATGCAAAGTGGGGAGAAGAGACTGCCACATATGAAAGGCCCCTTTCTAAGAAATGGGGGACTAATTCAAACTATCCCTTAAAGAAAAAGCAAGACGAAAGCCTGGATGACGCAAATTAAATTAAAGCAAATTAAAAGGAAAAATGGGTAGAAAGCAAATGTGTTTCTTCTGCAAAGCTTTTCACAGGACAAAGAAAAGTGCACAGCTGTCTAAGACCAATCTGTGGGTTGAAATGTAAGGAAGATGCATTTTTATTGTCTATTGCAATGCAGGTATAGCTGCAACTGTACAGACAGCGGATATATGGGCCTACACTGTGAAACGTTAATTCCTTTCTGCTGGTCACACCCGTGCCATAACAATGCTACCTGTGAGGATATAGGAGAGAGTTACATATGCCACTGCTGGCCAGGTAAGCTCTGTATTTTCTCACAAGCACCCATCTCTGTAACAGTTGTGTGTGATATGTGTAAAAAAAAATAATAATGTTTTTTTTAAAAAAATGTGCTACAGCAGCCTAAATTCTGTACCAAAACATGCTGGATATTTGACCTTTATAAATTATGCAAATGAAACCATTTTCTAATGTTGACTTAGTATGCATTATTTATTCTATTTCTGCTAATCACGGAGAGAAGGAATGAGCTATGCAGGGCCCTGATTCTCCTTCCCTGACCACTTGAAGTCCTACTTAATCCTGCTGTAGACACAACAAAAGGCATTGCCCACATGCTTTAAAACTCATTGTCACAGCAATAAGGGCTAGAAACTTGTTTTTTTTTTTAAAGAAAAGAAGCAGCAGCAGCTAAAATTCTCGAAATGGCAAATTTCACAATGGCTACCAAATGCAGTGGCTTATTTGCCCTTGGCATAGAATCGCTGACTATTGTCCTGCCCTCATGTCCTCTGCTGAGAGAAAAGGGAACAATAATGCGCCTATAGGATGGGCAGTGGCTTTAGATTGCCCTCTTTTTTGACTATAGGCTGGCAGATTGTGACTAACCAGCAAGCTACCAGTTGAGTCCATGTGTCTGCCTGGTTGAAACTGCGTGGTTCATATCCAAGGTGCCAAGACCACGAAACTTAGACATCTGGAACTTAGCATGCATACTAAGGAGAATCTAGGGGCATGCACCCTGAGATTATTCTGTTTTTAAAACGTATGAATTAATTGTAATTAATTTTGAGGTGTCCATTTGGTTGGAGCCTGCAGTACCACCTTCAGACACTAGCATCAGACTTTCCTAACTGGCGCATAGCTTTGTAGTCTATACAGTTTGAAGCCAGGAGAGATTAATAGGCTATGGGGCAGAGTTATACACCTCCTCCCTGCTTTGGGTAGCCCCCCTCCTACAGGGGGATGGAATGGACAGGCTCCTCCCTTAAGGGGCTATAGGGAGCACCTGGCAGGGTCTTTGCCTAGGTATGCCAACAGATGTGGCTCCATTCAGACAGAGAGGGCACATTGACCATGTTCAAATAACACATTAAGCCACGGTGGTTAAGCACTTTGAGCTAAACATTATGGCTTAGTGTGTTGTGTGAACCATTCCTAACCAGGGTGGCTTCATAACCACACTTTAAACATGCTCACTATTTGCTGCAAAAGGGTTAGTGGCCTAACCATGGCTTAGCGTGCTGTCTGAACAGGTTCATTGTCTCCAACTCTCTTCAAGCTGCATAGGTTTGCTTGAAAGCTCTGCTGTACTCGTGTGAAAACTATTCCAACCCATGCACAGCCAGGTCCATTCCTTAGTAATATATATATATATATATATATATATATATATTCTGCAGTACTAGCTTTGGAGGAAAATTGGGTTGTTTTCAAAGTGAACGTTGCAAGTCCAAACCTGAAACAATAGTGATCATGAAGTTGCAACATCTTCTCGTATTCTCAATCCCACAGGCTATACAGGGACTCACTGTGAAATCGACATGGATGAGTGTAGCAGTAATCCGTGCCTCCATGGGAGTGAGTGTGTGGAATTATCATGGTCAAACTGGTATGGACGGATTCCAGAGCTCCCCTCGGAATTCAGCTACCATAGAGCATCAGGTTACGTTTGCAACTGTCCTTCCGGATTCACAGGTAAGACAGCCTCCAGATCTGTAGACGTGATATAATTAAGTGTCACAGTCCAAAGGGTCCCCCTGGTGGACATATACTGCAATATAGACTAAAGGCTCATAAGCAAGAGTTTCGTGCATTGCTATCACTTGCACGTAGGGAAACCATGGTAGGCTGTATATACAATGTCACATGCAAAGATAGCCATACTTTTCTGCGCATATACATGATATTCAAATTGTAGCTTCTCCCACGAGCCCTCCTCATCACCTGTAATGGTGTATACTCCATTTCCTGAAGAAGAGATACTTGTGTAGGGTATTTGTGTGGGAAACAATTGCACGTTGATCGGTCGCAATAATGTGGGGTTTTCAGAAACGTTTGCATTGGAAAATACTGGAGAGCAATCCTAACCTCCACTGAAGGCTGGCTAAGGGAGTTTGGGATGGCATAGAAGACCCCCTCTGATGACCTTCAGTGGCAAGTCCATGCCAGAGGTTCCCAGTATGCCCATGGTCCACAAGTGTAAGGGTACTGTGGGCGATGTTTCCTCTAGCAATAGAGCCCTACCTGGGGTATTCTAGAGATGTGGCAGCCTTTGGATCCAAAATCTCTCATTTTCCCGACATGTTCCCGCACTGGGCTACCAATTTCTGTCAGCCCCAGGCTAGCGGATGTATATGCCTTCTCATTGCTTTCAATGGGACAGAAATATTTAAAAGTAAAGATCCACCAGAAATAAATGCAAAGATTCCTCACTCCACCCCACTCAGGTTAGCTGTGCTGGAAATGATTTTTACTTGAATAATTATGAATATTTAAAACATGACAATTCAATAGCATGTACGCCCCTTGCATTGCTTATGTTTTAAGAAAAAGGATATAAAGGGGTTGGTGAAAGACATTTCACTAGATAATTCCTATAGTATAATGTTCTCTGTAGTCTGTTCTACTCACAGATCTTGCTCAGATTTCTTCTCTTAGTAAAAGGATTTGAATTAGCCTATGCATCCGTTCAGGAAAGATATTCTTTCTCATAGGTTTGATTAGCACTATGCAAGCACACGGCATCATCTGTGGAATGAAAAAACAGATAACAGTGACAAGCCGCATGTGTACATCAAATATATAAGGAAGATATAACATCCATACTTACTCTTTTACTAAACTGTTCCTTGCCTCTAGGCATGCCTGGTGGTGTACACTGTAATCTGAATTAACAGAAAGGGCCATAGCTCATTACAAGTAGAGCACCTGTTTTGCATGCAGAAGGTCCCAGGCTCAATCCCCAGAATCTTCAGGATGGGCTGGAAAAAAAACCTCCTATCTGAAACCCTGGAGAGCAGCTGCCAGTCCATGTCAACAATACTGAGCTAAATAGATCAATGGTCTGATTTGGGCTGCCTCTACAAGAGAGGTTTAAAGCTCTTTCAAGGCTGATTAAAATTTTTACCTCTACAAGAGAGGAGCGCAAATTGGGGGCTGAGGCGCTTTAAACCTCCGATTATGCGCATTATCGAATGCGCGTTAAACCACGAGTTTTAATTTGCGGCGGAAGTTAAAGTGCCTTACTGCCGTGTAAACATGCGATTCTCCACATGTCAGCAAGTTTAAAGCGCGTTTCGGTCGTCTGTAATGCGCTTCGCTGCCTCTCGTACAGAGGTATTAGGAGTAAATGCGCTTCTGCGAATATGCACATAATAGGGCAGCCAGGCACCAAAGCGAATCCTTCTAGAGGGGGTCTCTGTTATAAGGCAGTTTCTGATGTTCTAAGAGAATTATCCATAGAGAGGCAAATATGTGGCAGATTATTCCTAAGGTAAGTCTTATGCTAGGTCAGTCATTTTCAAAGTTTCTGCCTTCAGGAAAGCTTTTCCACATCAACTCGTCTGCAAAGGAATTCCCATTCATCTTCCTCGGAATCCCTGTGCTTTGCAACAGAGGAATGTAAACTCAGCTAAGGTCCCCTCTACAAGAATTCAGTTTGACGCCTGGTTATCCGATTATGTGCATCTTCTCGGAATTGCATTTACGGAGGTTAAGCGCATAACTGGTTGCCTTACCGGTTGTATGAAATGCGCTTTAGAGGTGTCTAATGCAGAGAATCGCTTGTTTACATGGTCATAAGGCGCTTTAACTGTCACGGTAAATTAAAACTTATTATTTAATGTGCATTCGATAATGCGCATAATCGAACAGAAAAAGCACCTCAACTCCCGATTTGTGCACCGCTCTTGTAGAGATAAAAAATTTAATGCACCCTGAAAGAGCTTTAAATCGCTCTTGTAGAGGCACCCTAAGGCAAGAGGTTGGCATGGCATGTTGAGTTTCTCTCTTGCTCCGCATGAACCAAAAGCACACCCTCTAATACATCCAACAGACTTTTCAGGAGTGGGCAAAATGTCTTAGATCTTGTCTGCTCTTGCCAATCCTCTCACTGAAACCCCCCCTGAGAAGTTTCTAAGTCCCGATTCTCCCAGGCAAGGCCAGCTGTAGATTTGAGAGGCTCTTGACAATGTGCCCTCTCCTATATTGGTGGGCTCCCTGCCATGTACTTATCTGGTGGCAGCAATGTGCATCTATCAGCCGCCATTTTAAATTTCCCACAACACTACCGACATAGCATCACTCTGGCACATTGTGAAAAATTAGATTGACACCTATCACCAGCTGCTTAGCATAGGAGGGAGGGGCACAAAGCAAATGTTAGAACCAGGGGGTCCTCCTGTGGCACTTTTGTCCCCACTATCTAAGGGTGCTGGGTGTTGATGCTGGGCCTGCTCCCAGTACAGTTTGAGAACCACTGCTCTAGGTTAGTGGCAGTGGTTGCCCTCAAGATGTTTTGGACTTCAGCTCCCATGAGCACTAGCTAGTATGGCTAGCGATCAGGAATACTGTGAGTTGTGATCCAAATAATCTGGAGGGGATTGGGAAGGATGTTCTAGGAGCCAGTGTGGTGTAGTGGCTAAAGTGTTGGAGTCAGGAGATCTGGATTCTAGTCCCCACTCGGTCATGGAAACCCACTGGGTGACTTTGGGCCATTCACAGACTCTCAGCCCAACCTACCTCATAGGGTAGTTGTTGTGAGGATGAAATGGAGAGGAGGAGGATTATGTATGCTGCCTTGGGCTCCTTGGAGGAAAAAAGGTGGAATATAAATGCAATAATTAATAAATAAATAAACTTCTGGTGGATACAAGCATTAGAATTCTGTGGCTTCTTATGGGTCTAATTTACTAAACACAGTAAGATATTTTGACTATATCAGCTGCTTTCGTTTGTTTTGTTTTTTAGCAGCAATGTGTATTTGTGTAATGGCACATGAGACAAGTGCCCCCCCTTCATTTGAAGTTCATCTTTTCAAAAACAATATTTCTGACAAGGAATGTAATCAAATTCCTCCTCAATTGATGACTAAGTCAAAAAGCAATGACACTAAAAGCCACAGTGACAACAGACCAACAAAACTCTGTAGTGATGATGGTAATAATAATACGTTCCAGTTGCAGGGAGATATATGGGCTCCTATTAATGTCACACCAACAACAAATTAATGAAGCCCAAGGCTGATTGGAGATTGCTACAATTCATTTGACAGTTAACTGAGTGAATGGGTCTATGGGTCTACATGATAGTCAGCTTTCACTTCCAGCAATGACAGAGCATTCTTGAGTTTATTTCCTAACAATCCTCCCTGGGTCAGTGGCTGGGGACACACATACTATTTATTCAATGGACTGGTCAACCTATATGATACTTCTGAAGGTCAGTTGCCCTTCTAGACTGATCCACAGCATACAAAAATGGGCAGAGCATTGGTATGGTTGATGAATTGTGACTGAGTTGCGAGCCCACTGAGTAGTGTTTGAGTTTTGAGCCAGCTGCATCATAAATTAGTTGAATAATAATAATAATAATAATAATTATTATTATTATTATTATTATTATTATTTCTTACCCGCCTCTCCCTCCAAATCGAGGCAGGAAACAACATCAATATAAACAATATAAAATACATAAACTAATATAAAATACATAAACTTCATTATGACCATGATTCATTATGACCATGATTCAGCTCAGCTCTTCATGTCCAAGGCACGAATCTAATTATACCAATGTAGTCCTGTGAATTAGTCTCTCTAGAGGATTATTGTAGGATTATTGTATTGAAAACTGAGCACCTGGGCCAAAACCCCTGGTCTTGTGGTAGTAAGGCCTTTTGAAAGTGGACCTAATCAAAGCCTTAGTAACTGGCATGCTATCATGGGGGGGGGGGGGGGGGGTAATTGACCTATAGAAGGATCATGCGATTCAGTTGGTAACCACCCAGAGAACTCTGGCTATTGGGCTGTATGTATAAATAAATAAATAAATAAATAAATAAATAAATAAATAAATAAATTGGCCTATAAGAGCCTCATGTAAACAACCCATAAGGGCTGACCTGCAGCTGCTTTGCATAAGGAGGAAGATGCTGGATTAGGATTCCATTCTGAGGCCTTTTGCTGCCTGGCTATGAAGTAAGGAGGTGAGGCTTTTAGGCAAAGGGATCTCTTGGATAAGCATCACATTGATCTTAAATGAATTAACCTTTCATGCTACAGGGAGGAAAAATGTCAGAACCGGTTATATTGTTCACAATTCAGGCACTCGTTGCCTGAAGGTGCCATTTGGAGTGGACTGTTCATACGGAAGGACTGTGCCAGCTGCATCTCTTCCACCACCACTATTTATCTTGGCATCCTGAATCCCCAAAAGGGATCCCTCGGCATCTTTAGTCCTTTCCCGCTATGTTGAGCCAATGTGAAGGAGGGTAATGTCATGGCACTTGAGTCATATGTGAATTAATTTCTTGGCTAGAGAAGGGGGGGTGATATTATCTCCTTGAGATGGCAAGCTGAGCAACAGGCAAGCTGAGAACAGAGAGAGGACAGGGCTATACAAATCAGGCAGTAAGGATCGCTTGTCCAGCTGAAAATTAGCTCCCTAGGCAGCCTGATCTGAACTCATTGAAAATGAGAAAGCAGAGGGATCCAGCGGAGCTAGTCCAATAGTTTGCAAGCTGTGTGCCATGGATAAACTCCTGGTGTGTCATGAGAAATTAATCAGTCAAAGGCTCCCATGAGCCCAAATGATCCACAGTGGAGGCTCCTCATCATCCTGGCCCCAGCTTTGAGCTGAGAGTCAGAGGAAGATGATCTGACCAAGCCCAGGCCTGTTGAATCACCAGCTAACAAACTTGACTGGGTTCATGATATTGAACCTGAAACTGGTGTTGGGACCCGTGGAACCCAAGCCCGGTCTGTCACAGATGCTTTCCATCCAAGCCCAATTCACCAGAGAAATTAAGCATTTCCCACTCCGCCACATTTGCCCAGTGGCACAGGAAGCACACCAGGCGGGAGAAAACAGAAAGGAGCAGAAGTGCTCGCCTTCAGGCCAGGGTGTTAGTCCTTTAAGGATTCACACTCTTCACACAGGGGATGGAGTTTAGGCGAGGTAAACTGGATGGAGGAACTCATAACACCACACCAATGGTCTTTTTTGGAGAATGTTGCTCAATTGGAGCTTTCCATGGTGCTGAAACCACTGATCTGCCTTGTTTCATGGGCACATGCTCCAGACAAGTCTGAACATTCATTGACCTCTTTCAAACGACATAACAACCCACTGTGGGTTGTCACCCTTGTTTGTTTCAGAATGGCTTGTTGTGTTGTTCATACTCAGCATGATGGCCTATGTGTGGGTTGTTAACCACATACAAACCACCCTAAAGAACCATGGCTTGTTGGGATGTTCAGAGCGGCTTGTTTTCAGGGTGGCTTGTCGTGACGTGCGAACCTGGCATTGTGGGTTCCCATGCTTTGTTTGGAAAGGCTACAGAGGTGCCTAGCAAAAGTAGTGAAAAATCCAACCACTCCTCACAGTGTGCAATGCCCCTTTTCCTCCTTATTTGACAGTGACTGGCTTTATTCCCTTGTGAGCTGAGTTAGCACAGCTATGTGAGTATGCATGATTGTCTTACTTCTGAGTAAAATCCATGCAGCCCCATGGCTATTCAGTAAGGGGGATTTCAACTTCCTCCCCTCTTGTTCCCCCTGGGAGGGGATTTCAGAGTGAAAATAGAAGGGGGGAAACTTAAATCCCCTCTCCCGTACGCATGCACTTACCCAGAGGTCAATCATGCATACATACATAGAGGAACGTCCCTAGTTGCAAGGTGCAGCCAAGGATACTTTTTTTAAGTGTTAAAGAAAATGAATGAATGAATGAAACTCTCAGCCACCTTGTCCTAAGAAGTAAGATGAGCCCCCCCTTTCCACCCTGAAGACATGGCATGTATATGTCAATGCAGGTGTTTTGTAAGGCAAGAAGGTGGAGGAGACTGTCATCACATTAGTATAGAGGAGTTGTGCCACAAAGATCCCTGGGATGTGTGCTGGGAGTGGACAGGAGGACAAAGGGGGAAACAAACCATGACACGCTGGTGAGTGTCTGATCATCTGTCTTAGCAAGCGATTAAGCAACCCACCTTGGCTTGCTTTCAGCGCGACTGATCATGATGTGCGACCCAAGCCCATTGTACCACTGCATGATGCATGGTTCTGACCTTGTGCTGCCCCCTCTGACATCATTATAGTGGGATTACAGGAAGTTAGCAGGAACCTGCAGTACAGAACTGCTTTTTTACTCCTTCCTGAGAAAATTCTGTGCTGAGTCCACGCTCAGACATGAAGTTCACTGGATCATTCTGTCTCATTCCTGCCTACCTCCCAGGGCTGTTGTACAATAAGGAACAATTATTTTGGACAATGGAGGTCTCAAGATCATGAAAAAGAAAACCAGATTTCCCAAGGACACATCTCTATCTTAGGCACAAGAAGTATCTGGGGAAGGGACAAAGTGATTCAGTGTTTCCTGCTGCCATCTCCTTTCATCCACAGAAGCTACCCGAGTCTCCGGAGGTTCATGCTGGAGGGGAACCCGACAGAGTGATACTGATGGCTGGTGGTGAACGTTGCTTCCTGCAGCCTAGCAGTCTGACAGCCATAGGCATTCTCAGTATCAATTCTGTATCAGCTGCCTGATTTAGCGCGGGGGGGGGGGGGGGAGCAGGGGAATAAAAACAGCCAAGCTCCTAAGTCCTCCAGGGATCCTGAAGGCAAATCGCAGAACAAGAAGCAGCCAGCGTTTTGTCTCCTTTTCTCATGCAAAATCTTGAAATGCAAATGTCCCTTTTCTCACCCAAGTTTTCCTATCCGCCCTGTCTCTGTTGCAGACCAACACTGAATTCGTTGACAAAATGGGGCCAGCCTTCTCAGCTGCACCACCCTCATTTCAAGCAGTCTGCTATTACCCATTTAGCCAAGTAGTTCAGCCCCAAAGGATGGTTACATAGCGGTTCGGGGTGCTGCTTGGTTTTTCATACTTGACTACTCGGTGCTTGATGACTAACACTCAGCTGAAGACGTGCGCTGAGTTTCACTGTTGAAAAGCATGAGAAAGTGATATGGCAGTTCCATTGGAGGCATTCACACATGTAAGTCACTGCTTGCAGTCAACAAGTGGGGAATGTGCATGTGTGAACCAGCCCGAGGAGGCAACTGGAGGAAAACAATGCTAAAAATGGATGTGGTACAGGTTCTGATGAAACCTAAGGAATATTCTCCTAAATGGCTTTCCTGAAGTGAAGTTAAAGAGAAGGTATGTTTGCCATTGGACAGGCTGAACATTTGTCCATGGCATCATCCAATGGGAGAACCACATGATCAGCTTATGGGAACACTGGGTAACTATCAAAGGTACAGGAGCCAGGAACAGATTGGTCCATAGCAGAGAAAACAAAGGCAGCAGGGTCTTCTTCCACAACCAGTCCTTTTCCTTCTACTAGTCACATCACCCCATCTGCTGCACAGCTGGATCCTAGCCAACTGGGTGTTGGCTAGGACTCAAGGAGGAGAGGAAACCCTCAATATTAGGGGGTTAGGCTTGCCAGCTGTTTGCTTTGTTCTGTAAGATGCATACAAAAAGAAACCATCCAACATGCTACACAATGTAGGAAATTGCTATATACCAAGTCAGACTGTTGGTCCAGCTAGCTCAATATTGCCTCACTATTTGCTGTGCTTTAGCAAATTTGCGCAAATCCCCTCAAAAACTAAAAAGAAAATAATGTTAAATTTGCACAATATGTGTGGGGGAAGATGTTATTGCCTAGGGAGGTGACGAAGTAGAGAAGTCAATTGATGTAACAGAGAGGGGAGGAGTGGCTGGCATGGTTTTTCTCCACTCTTGCCAGGCAGCTCTATCACTGTTTAAAACAATCCACACTGAAATGTGCCACCCTTACAACAACCCACTCTAAACACCCCTACTATAAGCCGTGAGTTCTCAGGGCGGCTTGTTTGTGAAAAAAGAACCCATGACAAAAAGTCATGCTGGATTCAGACATCACGGTAAACCATCCTGAAACCGCCCACCGTGGCTTAGCATAACGTGTGAACCAGGTCATTATCTTCAACGAGAGGCCATACTCGCTTTCCATTTAGAGAATCAGCTCATCTGCTGTTCTCCAAAGTCTTGAGAGCTATGCAAGCCTAAGGTCCTCCTTCGAGTGCCTACTCCAAGGGAAGCTTGGAGGTCGGCAACAAGGGAGAGGGCCTTCTCTGTGGTGGCCTCCCAATTGTGGAACAATCTCCCCAATGAGGCCCACCTGGCACCAACATTGTTATCTTTTCGGAGCCAGGTCAAGACTTTCCTCTTCTCTCAGGCTTTTAGCAATATCTGATAAGCCTAGGTTTGTTTTGTGTTTAGGCTTATAGCTTTTTTAAAGTTATTATAGTGATTTTAAATGTATGTGTAGATTGTATGTTTTTGCTGTTTTAATTTTTGTATATCATTTTAATTGTTTTAATCTTATGTAAACCACCCAGAGAGCTTTGGCTATGGGGCGGTATACAAATGTAACAAAATAAATAAATAAATAAAATAAAGGGGAGTGGTGGATCCTGCCCATACAAGCTAGTTACTAAAAATACAAACAATGGCCAATTTAGTTGAAGCCTTGATAAAAGTCTTAACTAGAAAATGCCAGTCAGGCAGACAGTAAAATGGATGACAGCCTTCTCTGGGGAACACTATGCCACTGGTGCCACCACAGAAAAGGCACTATTCTATGTTTTAGCTGATCTTACTTCACATTTAGATAAGACCAGAGTAGATTCACACTGTCTAATCAAAGATGGCAAGAAAGTTTGTGTGAGAGAAGCAACTCCCTAAGGTTATGCTGGGCCTAAGTTATATTTTGAATGCTTTAAAGACAATGATCTGAACTATAGGGTTGAGAGTGTAATCCTATACCCACTTACCTGGGAATAAATACATACTATAAACACTTACCTGGGCCTTTTCTGCTGTGGCACCCTGGCTATAAAATGAGCTCCCTAGAGAGGTTTGCCTGGCACCTATGTTGTACTCTTTCCAGTGCCAGGTGAAGACCTTTTTATTTTCCTAGCATTTTACCATCCAAGTCTTTTAACTCTGCTGTATAAAATCTGTATTTTAAATCTGAATTTTAAATCTCTGCATTACTACTTGGTTTTAAGCTTCTATATTATATTTTATGCTGTATCTTATGGTTTTAATTTTTGTGAACCACCCAGACAGCTTTGCTATTGTGTGGTATAGAAATGAAATAAATGAAAAAATAATAAATAATACATAGAACTCAGTAGGGCTTACATCTGAGTAAACATGTATAGGATTCCACTGTAACAGAGCATCACAGGAAACCCTCAGGACCAGCAAATACGTGCTGACTGCATTTTTGAAAGAAATCTTGGGAAAAAATGGAGGGAGAGAGAGAGACAATTAGCACTTTAAAGCATTTTCCCCTTTCAGAAATTCTCTGATCTTGAAAGAGCATTTGGACAAGCTCAAAATAGATCTTAAGATTTTCCTTTTTGCCATCATTTTTAAAATCTTTCTTTAATCCATCACATTCCTACTATGAAAAGCTGTTCACCCTGTCATCAACTCCATAGACTCTAATTTTAAGCCACACACACACACACCACATACCCTTCTGCTGTTGACTTTAATGGGGTTTGTTTAATTTGGGGGAAATTCTGACAAAGTATTCTCTTTGAATCATGTACATGTAGCACTTAACCTCAGTCAGGAGAGGGGATTGCTTATAACAGAAATCTTTGCATGTATCTTTACAAAACAGCTCATTTTACTAAATAATGGCTTTTCTTTTCATCCCCTGGCTATTCTGACATGCCAGGATGTAAAGCATTCAGGCATTCAAAAATTGTAAGCATGGAGCGGACACAGGTGCAAGTCATACCTCCTCTAGCCCCAACCTCCCGATTTTGACTGGGAATGCCTGAAGAGAGACAGTACAAATGAACATGGTTACAGTGCTCTGCCCAATCCAGAAACCTGCACAAACAGGATTCGCTATCACTCAGGGATTGTCATGTCATGTGAGCCAAGCGAGCATGGATTATGTGAAGGTTAAACAACCCTCGTATAACCCATGGTCAGTTTTATGGTTATATGGAGGTTGTTTATCCCTCACATAACCCACACTCACCGGGTTCGCACCACACAACACTCAAATGATGGTTGCTTATTCAACCTGGAACCTACAGATTCCATGGCTCATTGGGTTAAATAACTACAAAGACCACAGCATGTTGGCCAAACCCAATCAGTGAGTGTCTGTATGGAGATCCACATCTGCTGCATACACAGAACTCCCCTATTGGATCAACAGGAATATATTTTGAGTCAGTTTTGTTACACAACCCTATGCTTCTCTTGCATCCAAACTTAGTTTGTTGAAGTTGCTCCATTTACAATTGTTTAGAAATTAGCACCCCCACAATACTGAGCTTCAGGACAGCTGTTCCTAGAGTTATTTTGATGCTATCCTTCAAGGAAGCTCCAGTTCCTGAATAGCTTTCGTTAAGTCAGACGTAAAGTGGTACAAATGTTCTTCATTATCTATTATTAATTGCATAATTCATAAGGCCAATTCAATTTTCTGCTGTGAGGAATGGAGAAAACATTTGTTTTCACTTCTCTTTTCATTATCAAGAGTTATGTTGAAGGAGTGTCCTTTTTGCTTTACAAATGACTTCTTTCTTTTTTTACATGAGGTTCTTTTTTTTTTTTTACATGAGCTTTTTCCTTCTTATTATTTTTACATGAACCTTTCTTCTTTTTTTTACATGAGTGCCCTCATCATACTATAGTTATATATTTAAGTCAGTAATGTTGAGGTCTGCCCAGATATAGGACACAAATTCATCAGGAAGTTTTCCTCCACAGCTCCAATGAAAGAAGTATTTTGGCAGGGAGGTTTGTGCGATCTTGCATGGGTCCCATTCAGTTCAATAGGATTGACATTAATATCCCATTTTGTTGTTTTGACAAATACTTGCAGATCCACTAACCATACTGGCCTTAAATATTTTGGCAACCTATAGAATTATTAAATGATAAAACATATATACTCACAGTTGTTTCCATGAAATGAATTGTGAAGCATCAGTCACCTGGGCTAGATCTACAGTACTACTTTATAGTGATATTGAAGTGCACTGATAACTTTTGGGGCACAATCCACATTCCATATACAGCTTTCATAGTGTTTCTCCAAAATAGAGCAACAAATGTCATTATGACCTACAAGGTATAAATGTGCAACAGGGATATCACATTACCTGATGGGATCGTAATGATTTGACACATGGTATAGATCTGGCCCTGGACTTACAGGGCTAAATTCAATGATACATGAGTGGAACTCCACTCACACAAGAGGGCTGGATCCAGAATCTGTCTCCCATGAAAGGAAGGGCTCTGCAAGTGGGAGGTCCTCTACCCAGTTTTGGGAGATTCTCCCTCCCCCAGGACACCGCAACTGACCCCAGCTCACCCACACCTCATGCCACAGAGATCCCTGAATCTTTGTGCCACATTTTATGGGGCTTGAGGGACTGCTGCTGAAAGGAGGGAGTGGGGGAAGTTCACTTCCATCAGTGCAATTGATCCAGCATAAATCTAGATCCAACTGGAGGTGTTTACTTTCCCTTCTGTTCCTCTCCCATGTAACCGTCTGTGCATCCCCCTCCAAAGAATCTGTGTGTCCATTAATCCTCTGGAGCAGATCTGGGGTGGCAATGGAGGGCAGCAGAGAATTGTATGACCAGCAGTTCTGCTGGTGCAAAGACGATGAGCTCCTTCAGACAGGGGGAGGGGGAAGGAATCACGTTCCCTTACCAGGGCTTGCTTCCTGCATCTCTCCCGCTTCTACAATGAGCTGTAATTACATGAGGAAGAGAGCAGCGACCATGTGGCTTGTACAGCCTTAATACAGTTTCATGGGACAGCGCCCTCACGTGGGTGTTTTATAGCGCAACATCTCTTGCACTCAAGAAATATCGATAAATACCGACATTTTTCAGAAGAGTCGGATTTTCTGAGCCAATGGGAAAATGGAGTGGGAGACACGCAGGAGGATCACTACATCATAAAAATGACCCGTGAACATCCGTAAGTGGCCAGTCATGAGCAACTTCTTTAAACAAGCCATAAAATGATTGTTTAAAGAAGCTCAGTGTTGGATACAACCCATAGCCAGTTTTTGACTTGTACCCCTGTGTATTCCCATTGAGATACCACCTGTCGATTTCAGCAATACCTGAAACAGACAAGTAGAAGCCCTGCAATGATGTATCTGTTTGCCAGGTGTGTCAGGAAGAGTTGAATGCTCCCCACCCCAATAAAATACTCCATGCTCATAGAAAGCTAGCATTCCACCGTTGCCATTGGAGTAGAAAGCAGGTGGATGGTAGGGAGACAGGGACATCCTTCTCCAGCTCAGATTTTAAGGCTCACATTTGAGCTGTGTGTTTTGAGCCACCAAATGTCATATTTCTGAGCCTAGTGTATTTAAAAATATAAATAAAATATTACTGAAATATTTGGTAATATGCAATTCCTGCAATAGAATTATACTTGCTTTGTCTTGTATGAGTTTACCAAATATCTTCTTTATTTTAACTCCTTCATTTAAACCTTCTACTTTCACAGTAATTTTCTTTATATTTTTATATTTTAGATCTTTATTATGTTGATAGAAAAAAGAGATACAATTAAACATAGAGAAATGAAATTATAGAGGTAAACCTGCTAGTTTTATTTTGTTTAAAACAAACAAACAAATGTAAAGCTAACATGTAGTTTAACGCTATGTTCTAAACTGTTTAGGGCTTCAAAGGTCATTACCAAGTTTTACTCACAGGATACCAGAATATGGCATCTAATTCTGCAATCATTCCTCCCTTATCAATGTTAAAGTTAGGGGCTGAGACTCAAGGCTTATCTACAGCATAAGTTTATATTAGCCTTATGCCAATGAAACTGTTATGGCTTTCAACAAAAAATGCTGGGGTTTATAGTTTGGGGAGAATTCTCATGAGTCTTATTATTATTTAAACAGTTTAGGTTTATAGCATAGATATGCACTCAGGATTTCATTTCTAAAATTTAGCACTGGTAAGTTTGAAATTATTTAACCTATCAGATTAGGGTCCTCTTTTTCAAAGGACAGTACTCTATTATTATTTATTTTCATTTCTATACCGCCCCGTCGCTGAAGCTCTCTGGGTGGTTTACAGCAATTGATAAAAATACAAAACACAACATAATAAAAATAGTCTAACGAGTTTAACATAGAAAAATTGAAACAATATAAACAGCTAAAAACAGATTAAACAATGTCCCCCCTCAATAGACCTGTTCTAAAACAGCAGACATAGATGCCTCATAATATACTGTTAAATGCCTAGGAGCAGAGAGGGTGGTCTTTACCTGGCATGGAAAATATGACAGTGTCGGCACTAGGTGGACCTCAGTGGGGAGTTCATTTCATTGTGTATTTGAAGAGCTGCCAGAGGACTGTCCTCTATTTTGAGTATAGACCTCTAATTGAAGGGCTGTCCAATCCAAGTCCAGTTTAAAGATAAAGAACCATCCAACAGAAGAACTGGGCCTTGAAATTGCCCATCAACAGCATCTGGACAGCAGTCTGAGCAAAGGCACACAGGTCACCTAGTCACTGACTTTCACACAATGGTGAGATGTACTGTATTTCTATTTCGGTTATAATAATTATTTTTAAATTTGCATTTAAACATACAAATTAGCATGTGTACATTTTATGCAAAACAGTCGCCTCTTTTATCCTCTTTCTTGGTGATGCGTTTCCTCCTTTTTGGCCACTCTAACCAGATTCAGAAGTTTCTTTGTTTATGTGGGCTATCAACACAATACTCAATACACAAAACTGAACTGGAAATGATAAATACCTCAATCCTAAATGTGATTTTCAGGAAATAGAGTTCCATTAAACTCAATGAAACTTTCTTCTATGTAAATAGATTTAGAATAAGAATGAAAATATAATGTATTGGTTTGATACATTGAGGAATCTGGTAGAAAAGCAGTTTCAAGTTTGGTTTCATTTACTAAAACAGTCCATTTTCAGAAGGTCAGCTTCCTAAAATATTCAAGCCAAGCACTCACTACAGGTCTTCTATGAGCTGTTCAGTGGAAAATTGGTTTGTCGGGCAATGTACATTTTGGTGACATTTTCCCCAGGCTCGTAAAACAAAGAAAGAAATTCAGTCCGTTTGCCACTATTTTTTTTAACAAGACAATTCGACAAGTATATAAAAAAAGGTAGTGGTCACTTCCTGATTAGCTCGATGCCCAGTGTAATGCACAGTCCCAGGGAAACAGATATGGAATTTGCCTATTCTATGCATTCTCCTTTATGTTTGTTAAAGTAACATAGATTAGGAACCAGCCTGCTGCCACTTACATAAGGTTTCCATGATGCCTGTGGCACAGATGATGTCACCTTAAAGAAACAACAGTGCTGTAGCCATTACTATTAGGATGCTCAGAAATGTCTGTAACAATTACAAACATGGTTTTCAAATGGATTTCAGACTTGTATGGATGGTGTGAAAAATGTGTTCTCGCCCCTTTGAACTCTTGGATTTCTAGACTGCGCAAAATGGTTCATGTTTTCCTTTAAAAATAATTGCACCTGGATGGAAGAACAGCATGCCAGGCCCTGGCCTGGCATATAAATTGAACGGGCTGACTTAACAGGCTGGCCTGGCCCTGAGGTAGAATTCAGTGCTCCCGTACAAGAGGAGTGAGTCTGCTTCCAGAATGTGACCTCTCAAGTTAAGGGGTCACCATAGGTGGGAAGCACAGAGGAATCACCATACAGCAATTTGGGGGTGGAGAGAGTGACAGGACTGGCTCATACTGACAGTTGCCAAACTGTCCAGTCTGTGATACAGAAACAATGACATTCTCTACAGGGAATCCAAGCCTAGTCTGCAAAGGTCATAGTGGGTCTTTCCTCACATTGGTGGAAAACAAGGAAAAGGCTGGAGATAGGTTAAACACCCCGAGGACTCTTTCACGTGGACTCTTAATTATACTAGCACAGCCAAGGGCCATTTGAACTCTCCACATAATGCTCTCAGCTGCAAAAATGGTATTTGGCTTCATCTCACAAGCACCAATACATAAACATATTTCCATTCCTACCATATTCCTTGCAATCATTGGCCGAGTTCAGACTATCGGTGGGGAAAAGAAACCATGGTAACTTCCCCCTTCCTCACCATGTGGCATGCCTGCCTTTTCCTAACCGCTTCTCAACCCATAGCTTTTAAAGCCACCCCCACCACAGACCTTGCTAGGTTTGGACAACATGGCAACCCACACCACTGCAAGGGTAATTAGGGAAATGGGGGCGCAAGCGGCATGGGGAAAAAGAGCCACAGTGGCTTCATTTCCTTAGCTGATCATCTGAACTCAGCAACTGTTTGCTATGATTCAATGAGGTCCTCTCATTATCCCCCATGAATTCACCTTGAGAAGAGGTTAAGCACAGACAATATCTATTCTCTAACTTGAATGATTAAGTCCATTCTTCCCCAACCTGATGCCTTCCAGATGTGTTGGATTACAACTCCCAGAATCCCCCAGACAACATGGAAGTTGCAGTCCAACACATCTGGAAAACACCTTGTAACCATCTTGTGTACCTTTGAAAACAAAGGCACTCAAAGCAGGGCCCCATCCGATGTCTGAACTATACGGGGAGGTTCATACAGGAGCAGGCATCCCCTTAAATGTAATAAAATTAAATAAATAAATAAATATTAATAAATTAAGTATTATGAACTCTGATGTAACACTTTTTCTCCATGGAGAACTTCCTATGGAAGCATATATGTAAAAAATGTTACATCAGAACACAAAATCTATGTGCGGCAGCATGCAGGAGTTATATTCCCGTGTGGAGAAGTGAAAGTTTGCAAATCCACAGGTCGAGATTCGCTCAATCCCAAGGGTTGGATCACATATGTGTGTACATACCTTGATTTCTCTGCACTTGATTACTGAATACAGTCGGTGACTAGCAGCTGGACGTGTGAATGGAGTCCATTGAAAAGTGTTGCAGGGTCAGATGTTAGGGAAGTTCTCTCTGTGGTGCTAGGTCTGAGATGGGCCATAGATGTGCGCAACCCCGTCACATGTTGCAGGCGCCTGGTGACAAATATGTATGATGAACCAAGCTATAGCTTTCCTGCAGAGTCAAGAATTAAGGCTCACGGTTGTCCCTGCACTACAGGAGTTCCTTGCATTAGTCTGGCTAATTATTGTAGATGAGCCTCATGAATAAGTTGACAAACAGCAGTTCTAAAGCCTGTTGTGATGCAAACCGCCAAAATAAGGTGTGTTGACAAATACTGGAGAATGTACATTTTAGCTGGCGTGTCACATAAACTTTTTTACCTGAATGATCCCCTATAGCATCTCAGCTCCTAATTGCATCCTGTTTGCAGGTAAGCAAGAACGTGAATGATAATGCATATTTATACTGACTCATCAGCACTGTGGGAAACAGATGCTGAGCTGATTATAAGAACATGCTACCTGGTTTTCATTTTAGAGAATTTTCAGGATGCTTTCAGGTATGGTGGAAAATTGAAAAGGGAAGAAGGCTAAACTTTGGCTGCCCATAAAGACTGTGCTATAGCTAAGAAGAGGCAGTGCTCCTATAAATTATCCCACCATAGAAGGGAGGTGTTCTTTGGTTACCCACTAAGTTTTAACGATTTTTTCTTATGGCTATTTTGTGCTTTGCCTGACATGTGTTGTTATGGTACATTGCAAAAAACCATTACAATATATATGTAGATAGCTTATGAATAGCTAGACTCATCCAGATATTCACTGGATGAACTGTGTTGACAGAAGTGGATTGCTCTAACCCTTCCTTCCCATGACAGCCCCTCCAGCTTCCTGAAAATACTACACAGAGAGTCAGGAGAACTGCTGAAGGGGGTGAGCTATGGTTTGGAGAAGCAGAGGGACCTTCACAAGTAGTGCCTTCCTCTTGCAGAAGGCTGATCCTGGATCCAACCCACAATTAACTGCCAGATATGGAACAGAGATACACTGAAGATAAGGTGGCCAGGTGCAAAAGTGAACAGGGCTCCTGTTCAGCAGGTATGGATTGCATGACAAGCTGAAATCCCTACTTCTGCACAACAATAAAAAGGTGCAGGAGCCCTGTCCTCTCTTGCATATGGCTGCCCTAGCTCAAACATGCCAGGAAAAGTAACATGGGAAGTAGAGCTCAGATGAGTGGAAATTTTATATGCTTGAATCTATACTTTTTCAGCATGGTTCAGGATTTGTGTGAAATTTGCTCAGTCAAACCTACAGTAGCTCTGGGCCCATTCTATTAAAAGAGCACAAGAGAATTCTAAGCATGCCCACTTGAAGCAAACCAGCAGAGGTCCAACATATATTAATTAATCTCAGCAAGGCGTCACACTAGGTTACCACTACATTTGAGCTTGATTGGGAGGGTCCCAATAGATTAAACATCTAAGAATTTAGATGGGAAAATTTTGCAGTGAAAATGCCTAAGGACAGCGTTCACATTTCTCCAGTTAATCTTTTAGAAAATAATGTTATAAGAACATAGGAAGCTGCCTTATGCTGAGCCACAGGATTGGCCATCTAGCCCAGTATTGTTAACACTGTGGATTGTGGCATGTGCCAGGGTGTCCCAGGAGGCTTTTGAATGTTCCAGCCAACAAGCCATGGTTTCTGTGAGGGTTGTTTAACCTTCACACCACACATCCCTGCTGGGTTCAGATGACATGACAAGCCACAATTGTGGCTTGAATATTCAAAATGGCCATCTGCCCATGGCTTAAATAAGCAACTGTGGCTTATTTGATCATGCAACTGAGCCCATTGATTGACAGTGGCTCTCCAGAGTTTCAGCAGGATTCTTTCCTAACCCTACCTGGAGGTGCCAGGGATTGAACTTGGAACCTTCTCCACACAAAGCAGATGCTCTTTCAGGCCTAGCATCCGTTCAGTAGCAATGGTTTATGTTTCCTGCAGGCCTATCAAACAACAAGGCACACTGGCAATCCCTCCAGTCCTTCCCGCTTCACACCAACTTTTAAAAATACAAATATATATATATATGAATACGGCATAAACAGATGCTAGACATAAGCACTGCCCTAGTTTGGATATTGGTTCATTACGGATATATGCCACACAGTCCTTCCTTCTTCAACATTACTCTTAACACTGTTTCAACTAGCCAAGTCCTATTAAAACTATCATTTTCTACCTTGCTGGCTCTTAGACTGCATTATAACATGGTCTGACAACGAGGCTATGCAAACGCAGCCACTTTTACATATTATAGAGATGCGCCTGCATTTTAACAACACAGGAAATTCTCACAAACCACTGAACTGTTTTTCCCAGCTGCTATCTCCCTGGGCAAGAGTTAAATGCAAGAGCAGTTTCACACTAGACAGCACAATGGATATACATGCCCATCTCAATTAGACTGAACAAGAAACAGCCAGCAAGCGACAAGATACACAATCCCTTTCACTGGAGATTGGATGTTGCCCAAGCCTTCCATGTAATTATATTCAACTAAAAAGCAAACATGCTTTAAAAGCCTTTAAGTGTTTTCAGGAGTGAAAATGATTTTGCTTACTAATTCCACTGCAAGATCTTCTTTAATCCAGTATGCCCAACCACTTGGAAGTCAATGAACGTTGACCTCGGACAATCCTCTTAAAGCAAGTGAAGGGCACTGATTGCCCTTCCATTCAAAAACAACGTATTCATTTATTTATTTCATTTCTATACCACTCAATACCCGAAGCTCTCTGGGCGGCTCACAGAAATTAACTTTGTGCCTAACTTTGTATAAGTGTAAAGATTAAGGAATGCAGGATCAGATCATTGTTTGTCATTTAGCATTGGCTATTCACAAAATACGGGAATTACACATCTTTTTTAAAAGTTATGCTATGATTAATGTTAAACCTTTTTTAAAAAAACATTATGCCATGATAATTATATCACACATTCAAACAATAGCAGGAAAGAAACCCAGCCGGTATATATTTATTTTCCATTGATGTTTGCCCAACTAACTCCTTTGGAACAAAAGGCCCAGTCTAGATTACATGGGCTGTCCCTATCTTCACGCTCATTCCACATTTTTTTTTCTATTGTGAAGTACTGTTCCTTTAAATATTACCCTATTTTTTAGTTTACTTCCTGTTTGACTCCTAATTCAATAAAAAATGAAACTTATGGGCTACTGAGACTTATATGGGAATTGTTTTTGTTGTCTCTACATGAATGAGTTATTGCACACTCATGGTTGACCACTCATAGGGGTGGGTCTTTACATATGGGTCCTTTACATGATGCTGTCAACCTCCAGAACCCCTCTCATACTTTCCAAGGATTTCAATGACTTAATTTGAAACAGAAATCAACTCCTAACAAAAAGGCCCATTTTCCATTTAAGCATGAAAATAGGAAATCCCATGATAATCAATAATCATAGAATTATAGAATCATAGAATGGTAGAGTTGGAAGGGGGCTACAAAGCCACAGTCCAATCCCCTGCTCAGTGCAGGAATCCACCTTAAAACATGCCTGACAGATGGTTGTCCAGCTGCCTCTTGAATGCCTCTAGATTGGGAGAGCCCACGACCTCTCTAGGTAATTGGTTCTATCATTGTACAGGATTTTTTTCCTGATGTTCAACTGGAATCTGGCGTCCTGTAACTTGAGCCAATTATTCCATGTCCTGAACTCTGGGATGATCAAGAAGACATTCTGGCCCTCCTCTGTGTGACAACCTTTCAAGTATTTGAAGAGTGCTATCATGTCTCCCCTCAATCTTCTCTTCTCCAGGCTAAACATGCCCAGTTCTTTCAGTCTCTCCTCATAGGGCTTTGTTTCCAGAGCCCTGATCATCCTCATTGCCCTCCTCTGAACCCCGTCCAGCTTGTCTGCATCCTTCTTGAAGTGTGATGTCCAGAACTGGACACAATTCTCAAGATGAAGCCTAACCAGCGCTGAATAGTGGGTAACTAGTACCTTGCACGATTTGGAAGCTATATTTCTATTAATGCAGCCCAAAATAGCATTTGCTTTTTTTGCAGCCACATCACACTGTTGGCTCATATTCAGCTTGTGATCTACAACCATTCCAAGCTCCTTCTTGCTAGTAGTATTGCTCAGCAAGTATCCTCCATCTTGTAACTGAGGCAGGCCACAGCACCATCTTGTGGCTGTATAAATGAAACTTATACACCTTGCGGATAAAGGGAGGAAAAGGGAGTGGGTTAGGGAACTGCATAGAAAGGGAGCACGTTGTGATCATGCGATGAAAACAGAAGCAGAAAGTTGCAGGATTTTCCCTGGTATAGAAATGCTTTGGGGGTGGAGAGAACTTCTTCCCATGTCTATGGTAGTGACAAATGATATACATTCCACATCAATTGAGCTTATTCCTAGGCATGTCTGCATAGCATTTCAGCCTAATGCTGCATTTTCCCCACACTTACTTAGGAGTACATCCTCATTGAACTTAGTGGGATCTACTTCTGAGTAAACATGTACAAAATCAGGCTGTAAGGCTGCACCTCTATGCAAAATGTGGCCAAACCTGTACAGCTGAAATAATATACGTGAAGTATTTTGAACAGCCAAAACCTTTCTAAATATTGTCGTTGATGCTGACGGCTCTTCTGTCCTACCACTTCAAGTAGATGTCGTTCTTTTTCTCATCAAGGGAATGAACCCTGCTCTTCTGGGATTCAAGCCTGCCTGGAAGTTGATTGCTGGGATCTAGTAATCGAATCTCTAATCCTAAATGTGATTTCATGAACTATACTTAATGGTGAGGGAATTACATTTTAGCACATGCCTCAGTACCAAGTCTGAGTCCTGATAGGGTAAGAAATCAGGACCTAGGCTAAAAAAATCCAAAGCTGTGTGGATAGAGCCTTAAATTCAAAAGAATCCCTTTACTTAACCATCATCCTAAGAACAAAGTTCCAGAACCTTTGGGTTCTCTGTAGGGTTTGCAGCCAAAACATTCAAACTGACCGTACAGCTGTCCTTTTAACAGCAATTTGATCTGCAACAGTTAGCAGAGGAGAATATTTACTTACATGCCCTGAAATGATTCAGCTACTGATTTTGACATATCAATCGGATTTGGAGCAGGCCTCAGGCTGCACACTCCCTTTCCCGCCCTTCACACCCTCCCACCCACCAGAAGGTAACAAGTGAACCCGGAGACCCCAGTGCAGCACCTCCCTGACCTGGAAACAGAACCCATTTGAACATCTTCAAATGGTCGGTCATTGTTACCCACCACAGCATTCTCCCTCAATCTAAGGCAGGTTGCACTGCTGATATGTACCACTGTGTCATGTGTGGTGTCTTAGAGGGCCAGGTGTCCTCTTTTACAGAGGACAATCCTCCATTTGAAGGGATGCCAGAGGATTGTTCTCTGTTTGAAGGTCTGTCTTTAAAGGGCTACCCTATCCAATGCCAGATTAAATATTAGAACCATTAGAGACAGAGAGTGCAGCACCTGGACAGCAGATGTAACAGACAAGCAGTCAATCTGGTCACAGTCTTCCACACTATGGTGAGATGTACTATATTTCTATTGAAATTATAATTATTTCAGAATTTGCACATATACATAGAAATGAGCATATGTAAATATTATGTAAATTGCTGTCCTTTTTTGGTGATGGCTTTTTATGCAGTTCATAAGTGACCGCTCTAGTGGTTGTTTAAGGGCTTTTTTTAATAAAAGGAAGAAAAAGTGGGGAGGAACATGCCACATAAGATTTGAGCATATATCACTTGAATTTAAAGAGGCCCCACTGTATCGAGGGTTTGGCTTAATAGACAAGTTGCAGGCCTGAAAAGGCTGAGGAGAACTGTACTGGAGAATTGTGACCAGATTGACTGTTGTAGGTTCTGCGTGTGGTGGTGAACAAATCAGTTGATCTGTTGGCTACAAACAGGGAGAAGTCACTTACTGTGAATAATGTGGCCATTACTGGCAGTCAGGCAGACAGGACAAGAGGTGCCTAATCTTGACTAACAAAATCACAAGATGGACCAGTCAGACGAGTATATGTAGAATCTAGCAGTCCTTAGAACACACAGGAAAAGAAAAGTGTGGTGTCCTTCAATTCACCAATGAAGTGAATTAGGGGGATGGAGTGGGAGGGGGTTGAGAATTCCCTGCCAACTCTTATTGCAAGCAATGGATTTATGCCCTGGAGCATGAGGGTTAATTACCATTATTTTATCCTGGCTGGTTTCACTTTCTTGCTCACCCTCTTCTCTCTCTCTCTCTCTCTCTCTCTCCTGAAGGTGCATTTCCTCCTTTCAGCAAGGAGCAATTATCACTTGACAATTAGCAGCACAGATGTGGCAAAATTTGAATTTTCATGATTATTCAATAAGATTTGGTGTGATGCCTCAGGATGAACAAGCCTTCTGAATATACTGAGCCTTAAAGAATAATGCATCTCATTATATTAAAAAGAAAGGTATGACAGGCAGTAGTAAAATGGGAATCAAACGTTCAAACCTTACAGTGCAATCCTATACATGACTACTCTGAAATAAGGTCCATCAACTTCAGTGGAGCTTACTCCGAGGTAAGTAGGTATAGGATTGCAACCTTACTTACCTTTCTTCTCCAAATGATAGTTTTAAAATGAGTGAATTAAGAACTATGTAGCCATTCACCACAAGAACAGTCTCAAGGGGCTGATTGTGACCACGCCACAGTGTAATAATTGGGAGTATCTAAGGTTGCAACTAGGGATGTGTATTGTATCGTTAAAATCTACGATAACGATACGCTCTTTATCGTGCATACGATTAATGATAATGATACGATAGGGAAGCCTACGATAATTATCTGAGATGATAAAAAATCCTACGATATTTATCGTATTTTATCGTTTTATCAGAAGTCTCTTTCTCTTTTGTCACCACATGGATGGAGCTAGAAAGTGGGGTGTGCTTGATGAGACAGTGACCAATCATGCAGCAAGGATTCCAGCAGGCTCCAATCACAATGTTGGAGGAGGGCTAAGGATATCCCACATAAAACCCCCACACTTGGTGTTCCAGCTCTGTTGGGAGTTAGGCATTGAGGGGAGAAGGGTGGATTTTGTTGGAGCTCTGTCCTGGCTCCTGGGTCTTATAGTTACTTGGTGGCAAATTGTTAGAGATTCATTGTAGTCTTGCATCTTTGTGTCTCAGGTTCATTTGGCTGTGCATTGCTTGTGTGTTTGAGTTATAGTTTTTAATTTTTTATACGTTTTCTGGTTGGTTTGATTGAAGGGTTAGTGAGGTACTGTGACTGAGGGAGTGTGTTTTGTCCTCTTCCCTGTAACATACATACATACATACATATATATATATATATATATATATATATATCCCTCCCTCCCTCCCTCCCTCCCTCTCTCTCTCTCTCTCTCTCTCTGGGTGTGTGTGTTTGCTTGATTGACTGTGGTGTGCTGGTGTAACCTGTAGCCTGCTACACAGGATAACACTACACAATCTCTGGTCAAAACAGCACACAAACTGTTTGCAAAGGATTGTTATTAATATAAATAATAATTTCATTTTCAATCACTTTGTACCAGTATGAAATGCAGCTCTAAGGCGCGCCTTGGGCAAGGTGGCTCTGGCTCTAGGACAGATGCAGTTGCTGCTGGGGGCAGTTCTGGGGTGGCTGTCTCTCCCTCTCACACTTTTTAAATTTCTTTTTGAAAGACACTGCTCCAGCCAATGTTTCCAGTCTGGAGGGACTGCTTTAGTGAGGGGCTGCAAAGCAAAAGCAAGCATCCCTCTCACACATTTTATTTCTTTTTGTAACACACTGCTTCAGCCAATGTTTCCAGTCTGGAGGGACTGCTATAGGGAGCCTTGAGTTGAGAGATTCCAGTATTATTATTTTTTGTCACTATGGCCCTGGGTCGTGGAGTCCATTACTGAGGGACTGCAGAAGCATCCCCCTCACGCATTTCCTTTTCTTTCTTTCTTTCTTTCTTTCTTTCTTTCTTTTTTTTGAGTCTTTGGTCCAGGCAAAGTGCCTGCCTACCTCTACCCTGAACGTGACTTATATTAATTTGGCAAAGTGCCTACCTCTACCCTGAATGTGACTTATATTAATTTGGCAAAGTGCTTACCTCTACCCTGAATGTGACTTATATTAAGTTGGCAAAGTGCCTACCTCTACCCTGAGCATGACTTATATTAATTTGGCAAAGTGCCTACCTGTACCTTGAACGTGACTTATATTAATTTGGCAAAGTGCTTACCTCTACCCTGAACGTGACTTGTATTAATTTGGCAAAGTGCCTATCTCTACCCTAAACATGACTTATATTAATTTGGCAAAGTGCCTACCCCGAATGTGAGTTTTATTTGCCACTGCTCCAGCCAATGTGTGCAGCTCTGGCATGAAGAAATGCCCACCTGCCTGCACGGGTATGGCGGGCAGACTGGGTCATTTTAAATTTTCAAGCACGATGAGGTCAAGGCGGTGCGTGAGGGTTGTTTTGATGAGATTCTCCAGTTTTCCTCGCTACTTGGGGTATCTCCTGGCCCAATGAGGCTCTGCCTGCTAAGGCTGGCTCTACAATCAATGTAACACCCGTGCTATGCCCCTACCCCCCAGTCCTTTTAATTTGTAAACATGCGTGGCCTAATCAATGAGACAAGGCAGCAGCAGTTCACCATCTTCTCATTTTACTTTTATGACTGCATATGGAAGGCACTGCCTAGGTTTATCCACAGGTTTGGAAAGTTCATTGTATTCATAAAAGTATACCAAAGTCACGTGACTTTTATTTGGCAAAGTGCCTAGCTACCTCTACCCCAAACATGACTTTTTATTTATTTGGCAAAGTGCCTACTTCTACCCTGAACGTGACTTTTATTTGGCGAAGTGCCTAGCTACCTCTACACCGAACATGACTTTTTATTTATTTGGCAAAGTGCCTACTTCTACCCCAAATGTGACTTTTATTTGGCAAAGTGCCTATCCCAAACGTGAGTTTTATTTGTCACTGTTCCAGCCAATGTGTGCAGCTCTGGCATGAAGAAATGCCCACCTGCCTGCTACGGCTGGCTGAAACAACTGTAACGCCTGTGCTACTCCCCTACCTCCCAATCCTTTTATTATTTCATTTGTACTTAAACATGCATGGCCTAATCTAGAGACAAGGCAGCAGTTCTACTGCAGCGGAATACATCCACTCACTGTGCCATGCACACATAGGTGCTAGTGGGATCCTGCTGGTTGGTGCACCGCAGGGGCATCTCCTGGACCAATGAGGCCCTGCCTGCTAAGGCTGGCTCTAAAATCAATGTAACGCCCGTGCTATTCCCCTACCCCCCAATCCTTTTAATTTGCAGACATGCATGGCCTAATCAATGAGACAAGGCAGCAGCAGTTCACCATCTTCTGATTAACACATTTTACTTTTATGACTGCATATGGAAGGCACTGCCTAGGTTTATCCACGGGTTTTGAAAGTGCATTGTATTCATAAAAATATACCTATAAGTCTCAGGAGCAGCAGCAGCAGCATGGAGTGCATTACCGGAAACAGTGCATGTTGTTGAGAATAACGCCTGCAGCTGTGCATCTGAAATTGGGAACAGATGAGTCCCCTCAAGGCCATCTGTGAGATGCCCATGAGTACTGAATGACAACGTCTCTTGAAAAAGGACCACATTTCAGTCACCTGAAATAGTGTGTTTGAAAGTTTATTCCGAGTAATTCTTGCACTGATTGTTCTAAAATTTGGCACACAAGACTAGCAACGCTCAGTCTGCACTGTGACCAAGTTTCAAACCCGTAACTTGGAAGATTAAGAAGTTTTAGGCCTTTCTCTGACTCAAAACCAACTCTCTAGAGCAAAATGGAGAAACAATATAATATCTGATTTCCGATAATTATCGGAAATATGATACGATACGATATGGTTCACCCACGATATAATCAGAGACGATAAAGTTTTTGGTCCGAAATTCCGATAATGATACGATGTGATATTTTTGGGTGTGCACATCCCTAGTTGCAACCCTATGCTTGGTTTCCTGGAAGTAAGCCTCTCTGAAAAGAGTGAGATTTACTTCTAAGTAAATATGCATAGGAATGCATTGTCAGTCAATCAGCCTGGTTCACATGAAGCTGGTGGCTTGTTTAAACCGCAGGGATTTTGCACTAATGATTTTGCATTAGTGCAAGTGTGAAGTAGTGCTAGTAGGCATTAGCACAAGTGGACCAGAATTCTTGTACATTCCATATATATATATATATATATATTCTAATGAGCAAACAATGGAAAGAAAGACAGCTGACAATCTGCAAAATACAGACCAAATGGATTTAATAAAATCCATACATCCCTACTATCTTGTCAACGATCATTCTAGAGGGCAAAGAAGGCCGTTCCTGTTCCCAAACTTGGTCTGAAGCCCAGTTGAAATGGATCCGGAAAATCTGTTTTATCCTGAACCTGGCTTGCAACCACCCACTATCTGTTTGTTTCCAGACCCAATTCATTGTGCTGTTTTGTATCTTTAAACACTAAATATCTTGCGACCTGGGTGCTGCTTTGACGATGCTGGTTTGGCCCCACTTTCTGAAAGACGTGCTTTTGCTGCTGCAGGGAGGCACAGGGTAATCCCGACGCAGGAGGCAGTGCAGGCTTTCCAGTGGCCATTCAGCACCAGGCCCGCCCCCTCATCCTTGCCTGGCTTCTGGCAACCAATGGGAGGTCGCCTTCTGCCCAGGAATGCCCCCTCTGTGGTGCTGGAGCTGGAGCGATGACAGATGGCATAGGAGAGCACCTCAGCAACTTAAAGAACAACAGACAAGTTGCTTCATTAGTAGTTCACTTTTCGGCACAACATCATTCCTAAGCAGACCTAAAGTTTTGGGCACTGGAGAAGCTTACTACACTTGATAACCAACTGTTCTTAAGGAAGGAAATAGAATGGATTCTGAAGTTAAAAACTCTGAATTAGGAGTGTGCATCGGATCGGATCCGATCCACGATCCGAATCCGATCCGACCCAAAATCGGGAAAATCCGATCCGATCCGATCTGATCCGACCAACCTCCGATCCGATCCGATCCGATCCGACGAGGTCCGATCCGGATCGGACGCCATTTTGAATGCTTTTTCCCATAGCCAAGTATTGTTTTACAAAAACGCCTATAACTTTTTCATTTTTAAAGATAGAAGGATGAAACTTGGGCACATTATACACTGTTTAGGGATAGTTATCTGTGAGAAATTTCAGAAAGATTGGTGCATGCATTTTGTGGCAATTAATTTTTTAATAAATACCCAGGAATGCCTATAACTTTGTCATTTTTAAAGTTACACACATGAAACTTTGCCACATTGTAGATGGTACCTTGGGACCTATGTGTGTGAAATTTCAGAAGCGTAGGTGCTTGTCTTGTGTGGCAATTAATTTTTAGAAAAATGGGTAGTAGTGGGGTAAATACATTTACGCCTCCCATTTTTTTATTTTTGAAGATACAAACAGGAAACTTGGGCACATTACAGGTAGCACTTGCCTTGATATGTGTGTGAAATTTCAGAAACATTGGAGCTTGCCTTGTGTGGCAATTAATTTTTGAAACAATGAGGAAAGAAACACCTATAACTTTGTCATTTTTAAAGTTACACACATGAAACTTTGCCACATTGTAGGTGGTACCTTGGGACCTATGTGTGTGAAATTTCAAAAACATAGGTGCTTGCCTTGTGTGGCAATTAATTTTTTAATAAATACCCAGGAATGCCTATAACTTTGTCATTTTTAAAGTTACATACATGAAACTTTGCCACATTGTAGGTGGTACCTTGGGACCTATGTGTGTAAAATTTCAAAAACGTAGGTGCTTGCCTTGTGTGGCAATTAATTTTAGAAAAATGGGTAGTAGTGGGGTAAATACATTTACGCCTCCCATTTTTTTATTTTTGAAGATACAAACAGGAAACATGGGCACATTACAGGTACCACTTGGCTTGATATGTGTGTGAAATTTCAGAAACATTGGAGCTTGCCTTGTGTGGCAATTAATTTTTTAAACAATGAGGAAAGAAACACCTATAACTTTTTTATTTTAAAAGTTAGAAGTCTGAACATTGCTCACTTTGTAGATGGGTTAGGGGTAGATATGTGTCAGAAATTTCAGAATGATAGGTCCAGGCATTTGATGGCTATGGAATTTTTAAATTAAATGTTTCAAAAAGTTTTCCACAGAGGCCCGGTCTTCCCCTCCCGCTTCCCACGAAGAAAAGGAAACACTCTCTCGTCTCGATCCCTTTGATCCTTGCTACTAGTATCCATTACAGGGCTCGTGTTTCCTTTCCTACTTTCACTTTTTACTCAAGCAGAACGGCTGAGCCTAGCTGAGTTTTGCAGCCATGCGTGCAAGGAAGGATCACTCTGGTCTCGATCCCTTTGATCCTTGCTAGTATCCATTACAGGGCTCGTGTCTGCTTTCCTCTCTCGATCTCTTTGATCCTTTGTTCCTCCCCTTCTCCTCCCCCTCGCCGGCGTTGTGTGTGCGCCCCGCCGGTGACCTCGCGTGCGGGCCGGTTCCTGGGCAGCAGAGGCTCTGCCTGGCTGCTGTGAGGCTCCTGAAGGGCTTGCCTAATGCGGGCTGTTGTGCTCCGCTGGGCCGCGGGGGTAGGTTGATGATGAAGAGGATGATGGGGAGGGCGTTCAATGCGCCGCCACAGCTCCCTGAGGGGCGGCCTGAATGGCCCCTCCGCTCCAGACACCCGGCCTCGGCAGCCAGGATACGCTGCCAAGCCTGCCGCCGCCGCCGCCCGCGCGCACACACACCACCCGTCCATTATCATTTGGGCAGCCCTAATTAAGGAGCGCTCAAGAAATGGCGAAACCCTCTCTCCTTTTTTCTTAATTCCTTGCAGCTCCCACGATTTAACCCTTTCCTATCAGCTACAATTAATTAATAGTAGGATGACCAGTACCAGGAGACTGGTGTGTACAAATGTTTTTGTTTTTTTTAGGCTTGAGATCATAAAGAGGCAAATATTCTACCTACAGTATTGGAAGCAGTATGTTGGGAAACAAGATGCTTTTTTTTAGGCTTGAGATCATAAAGAGGCAAATATTCTACCTACAGTATTGGAAGCAGTATGTTGGGAAACAAGATGCTTTTTTTTTAGGCTTGAGATCATAAAGAGGCAAATATTCTACCTACAGTATTGGAAGCAGTATGTTGGGAAACAAGGGTGACCATATGACAGTTAAAGCTGCAGGAGCTATACTAGAGTGACCAGATACAAAAGAGAGCAGAGCTCCTGCAATTTTACCTTTTGTGATGAAGAGGGAATTTCACCAGGTGCCGCATGGATACAAATGACACCTGCTGAAATTCCCTTTTCTATTCCACTGTTAAAGCCCTGTATTCCTTTTCATATGGTCATCCTACTAATTACATTTTTTTAAAAAGTAATAATACCCCCGCGGCCCAGCGGAGCACAACAGCCCGCATTAGGCAAGCCCTTCAGGAGCCTCACAGCAGCCAGGCAGACCAAAAGGGAATTTCAGCAGGTGTCATTTGTATCCATGCGGCACCTGGTGAAATTCCCTCTTCATCACAAAAGTTAAAATTGCAGGAGCTCTGCTCTCTTTTGTATCTGGTCACTCTAGTATAGCTCCTGCAGCTTTAACTGTCATATGGTCACCCTTGTTTCCCAACATACTGCTTCCAATACTGTAGGTAGAATATTTGCCTCTTTATGATCTCAAGCCTAAAAAAAAGCATCTTGTTTCCCAACATACTGCTTCCAATACTGTAGGTAGAATATTTGCCTCTTTATGATCTCAAGCCTAAAAAAACAAAAACATTTGTACACACCAGTCTCCTGGTACTGGTCATCCTACTATTAATTAATTGTAGCTGATAGGAAAGGGTTAAATCGTGGGAGCTGCAAGGAATTAAGAAAAAAGGAGAGGGGGTTTCGCCATTTCTTGAGCGCTCCTTAATTAGGGCTGCCCAAATGATAATGGACGGGTGGTGTGTGTGCGCGCGCGCGCGGGCGGCGGCGGCGGCGGCAGGCTTGGCAGCGTATCCTGGCTGCTGAGGCCGGGTGTCTGGAGCGGAGGGGCCATTCAGGCCGCCCCTCAGGGAGCTGTGGCGGCGCATTGAACGCCCTCCCCATCATCCTCTTCATCATCAACCTACCCCCGCGGCCCAGCGGAGCACAACAGCCCGCATTAGGCAAGCCCTTCAGGAGCCTCACAGCAGCCAGGCAGAGCCTCTGCTGCCCAGGAACCGGCCCGCACGCGAGGTCACCGGCGGGGCGCACACACAACGCCGGCGAGGGGGAGGAGAAGGGGAGGAACAAAGGATCAAAGAGATCGAGAGAGGAAAGCAGACACGAGCCCTGTAATGGATACTAGCAAGGATCAAAGGGATCGAGACCAGAGTGATCCTTCCTTGCACGCATGGCTGCAAAACTCAGCTAGGCTCAGCCGTTCTGCTTGAGTAAAAAGTGAAAGTAGGAAAGGAAACACGAGCCCTGTAATGGATACTAGTAGCAAGGATCAAAGGGATCGAGACGAGAGAGTGTTTCCTTTTCTTCGTGGGAAGCGGGAGGGGAAGACCGGACCTCTGTGGAAAACTTTTTGAAACATTTAATTTAAAAATTCCATAGCCATCAAATGCCTGGACCTATCATTCTGAAATTTCTGACACATATCTACCCCTAACCCATCTACAAAGTGAGCAATGTTCAGACTTCTAACTTTTAAAATAAAAAAGTTATAGGTGTTTCTTTCCTCATTGTTTAAAAAATTAATTGCCACACAAGGCAAGCTCCAATGTTTCTGAAATTTCACTCACATATCAAGGCAAGTGGTACCTGTAATGTGCCCAGGTTTCCTGTTTGTATCTTCAAAAATAAAAAAATGGGAGGCGTAAATGTATTTACCCCACTACTACCCATTTTTCTAAAATTAATTGCCACACAAGGCAAGCACCTACGTTTTTGAAATTTTACACACATAGGTCCCAAGGTACCACCTACAATGTGGCAAAGTTTCATGTATGTAACTTTAAAAATGACAAAGTTATAGGCATTCCTGGGTATTTATTAAAAAATTAATTGCCACACAAGGCAAGCACCTATGTTTTTGAAATTTCACACACATGGGTCCCAAGGTACCACCTACAATGTGGCAAAGTTTCATGTGTGTAACTTTAAAAATGACAAAGTTATAGGTGTTTCTTTCCTCATTGTTTCAAAAATTAATTGCCACACAAGGCAAGCTCCAATGTTTCTGAAATTTCACACACATATCAAGGCAAGTGCTACCTGTAATGTGCCCAAGTTTCCTGTTTGTATCTTCAAAAATAAAAAAATGGGAGGTGTAACTGTATTTACCCCACTACTACCCATTTTTCTAAAATTAATTGCCATACAAGGCAAGCACCTACGTTTTTGAAATTTTACACACATAGGTCCCAAGGTACCCCCTACAATGTGGCAAAGTTTCATGTGTGTAACTTTAAAAATGACAAAGTTATAGGCATTCCTGGGTATTTATTAAAAAATTAATTGCCACAAAATGCATGCACCAATCTTTCTGAAATTTCTCACAGATAACTATCCCTGAACAGTGTATAATGTGCCCAAGTTTCATCCTTCTATCTTTAAAAATGAAAAAGTTATAGGCGTTTTTGTAAAACAATACTTGGCTATGGGAAAAAGCATTCAAAATGGCGTCCGATCCGGATCGGACATCTGGTCCGATCCGATCCGACCAGCCTCTGATCCGATCCGATCCGACCCCCCAGGTCCGATTCCGATCCGCTATCCGATCCGATCCGGGGGGTCAGTGCACATCCCTACTCTGAATCCCAGTGGCTTGAATGAAGAAATCGAATTTTTGCCACTCCTGTAACTCAGCAATTACTTGCAGATACTCCTGCACAATAGCAGTAGTGATAGCATTAGTGACCTATTATGAGACCTTGCACTTATCACTGCTACATGAAAGCACCTGGCAGAGTCCAAAAATATGGGAGGGGCGGAATGTTAGGAGTATTTCTGCAGACATCCCTTATCAAGCAAGAATCTGTATTTTATACTTCTGTTAAAAATGATTTTATATGATTTGTATAAGCTTTTATTATTATGCAACGTGTACAGGCCCCAGAGCCTTCATAAAGTAATACTATTTTAAAAGAAACTTACATATGGGCATAGGCCTTGGTGGCAATGTGCCTAATTAACCTCAATACATATATATCTATAAACTATATCTATGGTATGTATTATCCCCAAAATGTAATTTAATGCATTTTTCATATTACAGGCTCCTGAGGAAGGCCTTTAAAAGAAAACAGGCCAAAACACATTGGGCTTTGAAATAAAGTATTTTAAGCATCCTAAGAACCTGTTTCTGCCCTTTTTTCTGTCCTGACTCGGATGCTCTCCTCCTTTTTTTTTTTTTTCCATGTGATGAAGATTGGGCAGAAGTATGTGGATCTGAGATTTCAGAATGGAAATAGGCTTAACCTCAGAATTAGTAGGAAAAAAGCATGAGTTCTTGATTTTTGGCCAAGCAGAGTACTGTCAATAGTGCCTTGCTCCCAAGTTTTCTGGCACACAAGGAGGACTAAAGGCACAATCCTATACACAGTTAGACACAAAAATGTCCTATAACTCCCAGCATGCCCCCATTTTCTGGAAGGTGCCAGATTAGGGAATAAGAGTTCTGATTCAGCGATCTCCAGGACAATGCACATGACCATGAAAACAAACCCCAGTGGCCCACAGGAAAAGTTCAGTCCCAGCTCAGAAACATACTTGAGCCAAAATATCCTGTTCACATGAAGGATGGGTGAAGGCCATTCTACTGCCTGAATGATCATGCATGACATTAGCATTCACCTGTCACAATCACCTGTATGTGCAAGAAACCCACATTCCTCTTTAAAGATAACATGGGTGGGAGAAATCACATGATTCAGCACTCATTCATGTAGAGTGCGGCTACATCACACATTGGCTCAATTCGGATGACACGATAGTCAATTGTGGGTTGACTAACCCTAACCCTAGGGGGCACTCCCCACACAACATGGTAATAAATAATCAACTGTGGTGTGGATAAGGATCAACGCTGAGTTGACTATGGCAGCATTCGGATGACACAATAGTCAAAACAATTGACGATTGTTTCCCCCACACCAGTTGTTTATTGTGTCGTCCGAATTGAGCCATTGCCTTATGAACATGGTGGCAGTGGGTACACCTAGCCATTCCAGCACAGGAATAAGAACTTTAAGCTGGGTTAGCAACAGAACTGGACTTGTGTTCACATTAGTAATATGAGTGTGCGTGTTACACTATACAGTCAACCAGTGTAGTATTTTAATTTGGATAACATGTCACCAGAATGGATATGGTAAAAGAACTATCAGCCACCTCAGTCATAAACACATTTACCCAGGAAGTACATCATCATTAAATTCTATCAGAAATTACTTCCGGGACAGCATGTTTGGGATCAAACCCGAAGTATATAATGGAAAACCATTGCGTAAGCACCATAATGAGTCTTACGCTAAGCCCTGCTTGATCTGGCTTGGCAGAGAAGACTCTACCAAGACACCTTGGCAAACAAACCACATTTGTAATCCAGGTGGATTCACATCTTCCTCTTCAAAACACAGATATTTATCTCAAGGAACATGCAAATATAAGGACCACATCTGCTGTGGGAAAAATGGTTGCATCTAGGATAAAGGCTTGGGCTCTTTTAATGGCAACGGTCACAGGTATTTTTATTCTCAGACCTAGTTGTCAGAATGTGAATATCAGCTTGCTTCTAGTGTAATATAGTTAGAATATATTTTGAACAGAGGTGGAAGAAAAAGAATGTTAATATATTTTTTAAATAAACCAGCAGCCAAAATGACAAGCTTGTGCAGTTAAAGGCAATGGTCATGGGTAATTATTTTATTTCCAAATTCTGTCTCAACTCAGACTTAGCTGTTAGAACCTTATAACCTAAACATCAACTTCCGTCTGGTGAAATATAATTAGAATATATTTGTAAACTGTGGAAAGACATTAATGTTAATACCTTTTTTAAAATTTATTCTCTCTCTCTCTCTCTTGGTAAATCAAGCTTGCTCTCGATAACAGCTTCCAGTAATAGCTTTACTATTTAGTGAAGTCAGAAACAAATGGCAATGATTCAACCTGAGTAACTGCTTTGAATGTAAATCCGTCTCTGCGAAACTATTCGCCACTATATTTAAGACAGCTTAATGTACTTTTCATCTACACCACTTAGGTGGGAAAAGAGCAGCTGGGAAATACCAAAACATAAAACTGAGCACATGAAGGATATTAGCAAAGGGAAATGGAGTTTGCAAATAGAAGGACAATAGAGTATGCCTCATCTTATTTTAACATAAAATCCATTACAATGGACAAAAGAACTGCTGAATGCTGTAGAGAGAGTGGAACCATCTGACATGCATTTAATCAGAAACTTTTGTTCACTGTAAACATCAATAAAAGTTGAAGTAGTTTGATTCCCCCCTCCCATCCCCCACAAGAAAATGCAGAACATTTGGTTTAGCAGATGCCTGCAATGGCTGAAAACAATTAATGCTTTAGAAAACCTTCCTTTTCCACACCTAACTTTTGACACATCTCACACGCATTGCTGGTATGCAAATAATTTGCAGCCCCCTGCAATATGGGCCACTGTGAGTGGCTAAATTGCACCTGCAGTTCTATAAATGTCTCTTGATCCTCTTAACATGAGTAACAGGCGGCCTTGCTTTGGACAAGGCCACTAATAAACAAAATTAGCCAGTATTTACTAGAAGAGTTAGTAATGCTACCCATGAGAACCTATGCTATGAATACATTGATTCCTCAATCAAAATAAGAACTTTTAGCTTGCAGGTACCTGAAAATGAAATTTTTTAAAAAATATGCACATGCTCCAATGGCTTCTATGAATTTCCTACTTTCTGCTCCATGACACTGATAAATCATTGTCAATACTTTGATCCTATATTGACATGGAGGGAGGGGTGCCTTTAAAAAAAATGAACTCTCATCTTATAGTCAATTTTTTTAAAAATCTAATAAAATAGAGCTGTCATTCTTCAGCCTTCAGACCCTCCAGCCAAGTTTCTAGAAGTTAAATATGTGAGTGGGCAGCAGATGTATATTGACTGCAGTGTACATACATGTAAATTGTTACATGCACATGGAACATTAAGGGGCCAGGCAGTGCATGGCCCCCCGTTTCATGTATTGCAAATGGTGAGGTTCATTTTGCAGCAGAACGGTTTATTTTTCTAGAATATACTTAACCAAAAGAAGAAACCTTTTCTTTGCTTTCAAACCAGTTCAGGACAGGCAAGTGCAGAATAAACGAATACAACATATGTCAGGGAAGTAGTTTTCAGCCTAGAGTTGTTGTCTCTTGCTCCAGTTATGTACCTTTCAATCTCCCGGCGTAGTGGGCAAGAAGGCTGCCTCAGTATCCCTGTTCTCACTATCTGTCCTACTCCCTTACCTCCTAGGCAGCATACAGGTGCATGTAAGTGTGAAAAGGATGATTTCAAGATCTATTTAAATCAGCCTTCCCCAACCTGGAGCCGTCCAGGTGTTTTGGACTACAACCTCCAGCATTTCTGACCATTGGCAGATGTGAGTTGAACTCCAAAACATTTGGATGGCACCATGTTGGTGAAGGCTGGTTTAAATAGACCTTGAAGCACCTTGGACAGTTCCTTTGGAGTTCTGCAAAGTGATTTGAGAGTTCAGACTGGTTCCGACTGAAACCCAGAGCGGATTCACTTGCCCCATTGATATCGGAGCCACCAGCCTCCATTGTAGCTCAGTACTGTCCACACTGAGAGGCAGTGGCTTTTCAAGGGTTCAGTCCTTAGGCCTTATCAGGATCTGCCAGGTTCTGTACCTGGGTCCTTCTGCATACAAACCGTCTGGTCTATCCCTGAGCTCACTGTTAAAGGGATAATAAATACTTCTGTGAAGGGATTGTACCAGAGAGTTAGTTGGCCACAAGGCCTGTTTCAAACCAGTTCTGGGTTGACAATGCAGAAAGACAGATGTACAGAGGATATGGGTTAGAGTGAGACTGATTCAAATCCAAGACATAAAGCTCTGGCATTTTCTCCAATTGTTCTTGAGTTAATATAGTGTTTGTTCTTTATTGGACTACTCTTGATACTGATTGTAGTTTGATGGTGACTTGTTTTTATTTTTAAAGCATTTCTAGACATGCAGGCTGTTCAGAAGCAGCAAACAAACCTGATTGTTCCTTCATATTAACTTTGCATTAACAAATGTCTTTCACCATGGCATATTTTGTCTCTTCTCCTAATTGCAAAGTGTGTCACTTAATTTAAAAGGTGGAAATGTATTGGATTTACAAACAAATGCGTCCCTGGAACTCCGATATATTTTTAAACACATCATGTTAATATATATATTTTTAACATAGTGGGTGCCACTCATGGTTGCCTTGCAAGTCATTTGCACCTGTGGGAAATGATTACAAGTGGATAAAATAATATTTCCTTCCTGACTTGGAAACACTTTGCAGCTGTTTTGCGCTGCTAACCTCAGGGGTAAGTGACTAGACAAGATGCAAGAAGATGGTAAATCAGCCCTTGGATACAACTGCTTTGCAAACTACAGTCAAAGATCATCAGTGATTCACACACATTATGAACAGGTTTTCCAAAGTGACCTGCTGGAGAAGCATTAAGGCCCAGTTTAAACATGACCAAGAAGTCTAAAACGTCTTACCTGTATGGCATTTCATGTGGCTAACTTCATATTTAAAAGGGCCCTTGAACACTATACATGTAGTGTTGGCATTATACTGTGTCTGCAGATCCCTCTTGTGCTAACATGTGCCTAAACACCACCAACCTGATTTAAATGTAATAGTGAGAACATTGACAATGTTTTCTTTGCATGTTGTACAACAGGGGTCCCCAACCTTTTTGGGTCAGTGGGCACATTTGGAATTTTGAGAGAGTGTTGTGGGGCACTCTCACAAAATGGCTTCCTGGGAGGTTGCCCATTCATAACATGGCTGCCATAGAGGGCATGAGCAGTCACAAAACACTCATCTCCCAGAAGTCAAACTGGAGAAATTAAAAGAAAAGCCCAACAACCTAAGTCCAAGGCAGATGTGAGTCTAAGCTCCCAAAGACAAAGACACTCAACCATCTAACTGAGTGGATCAAGATCCTAGTGTGAGTGTATAATCCAACCTTCTGTTTACAACACACACAAGGGGCCTGTTCAGACAACATGTTGAGCCATGGTTAAGTTACTATCCGTTTTGCAGCAAATGGTTAGTGAGCATTTTTAAACCATGTTTATGTAGCCCCCAGGTTAGAAATGATTCATACAACATGCTAAGTCATGGTTCACATGACACACTAAGCCATAATGCTTTTTAGCTCAAAATGCTTACCCACCTTGGCTTAGCATGTTGTCTGAATAGGGTCAGTAACTGTTGTGTGAGCAAGCATTGTTAATAAAGTAATCACTGTCTGTGCTTACTGCATTTCATTCTCTGACCGCATTCTTTACCACCACCACCCAGCCATATGTGTGTATATGCCTGCCAACTTAAGATAGCACTTCATGCATCTGATGTAGCAGACTCCAGTCCATGAAAGCTTATGTCATAACCAATTTCTTGTTCTTTAAGGTGCCAAAAGACTACTTTTGCTGCAACAGACTAACATGGCCACCTCTCTGGAATATATTTTGTGCTACACAATTAATTTTATCCAGTGCTTAGATTTTTGAGAGGTACATTGAACCTTATCTGGTCTATATGAATAATATCTTCATTCTGCCCCTCCCCCTGGTTTCTTGCAGGCCTTCACTGTGAAGAAGACATCAATGAATGTCACATGAACCCTTGCCAAAATGGAGGGACTTGTGAGAATTTCCTTGGAAATTATACCTGCCACTGCCCAGCTGGAGAGGAGGATGGAATATTTTATGGCGGCTGGAACTGTACAGAAGTCCTTCTCGGTTGCATCCAACATAAATGCCAAAATGGGGGCTTGTGTATTCCCCACTTAAGAAATCAACAACACAGATTTAGCTGCATATGTTCAGCTGGATATACTGGAGTACACTGTGAAACAATGACCACGTTGTCTTTTCAGGGAAATGGGTTCCTTCAGGTTAACAGTATCACAGCCCCTACCCAGGACTTTTTCTATAACATAAACCTTAGATTTCTGACTGTTCAACCAACAACTTTTATATTTTACCGAGGGGACAAAGACACATTTGTGAAGTTGGAGTTACTGAATGGCTACTTACATTTATCCATGCAAGTCAATAACCAATCAAAGGCCTTTTTGCATATAGCACATAATATCAGTGATGGGGAATGGCATTCAGTGGAGGTAACCATAGCAAGAGCTGTTACTCTTAAGTTAGTCGACAGCTCTTGTGCAGAATCATGTCTCAGTAAAACTGCTGCCACAATAGATAATGATCAACCATTGTTTGCTTTTCAAAGCACATTTTTTGGTGGTTTGCCAATGGGGAACAGGAGTGGTGACTTTCTTCTTAACATCTATACTATGCTTTCTGCACCTTCATTTGTAGGCTGCCTTCAAGACATTGAAATAGACTTGAACATTTTTATTCCAGAGAACGTGTCATCTGACTCATCTTTAAATGTCAAGGCAGGCTGCATTAAAAAGGATTGGTGCGAACAATACCCTTGTCAAAACAAGGGGCGCTGCATCAACTTGTGGCTGAGCTATCAGTGCGATTGCTACAGGCCCTATGCTGGGCCAACCTGTGCTACAGGTAAGGTCAACCTTCAACCCCAGAGCCTTAATTACCACCCAAGCACATAGTTGACTGCAGAATGCCACACTCCAACTGTGCCACCATCCATAATCAGCTCAGATGGTACAACATATCCACAGCATTATTGTTATCTTTGTATAAACACTAGGCATGCCTATACAAAGATAGTGCTGATAGTACTGAATGTGTGTTACTGCTATCTTTGTTGTTGATGGATTTGCCAGTAGTGAGTCAACCTATTTTCCTGTGCTAGACAAAAATTAACGCAGCTGGATTGTGTTTCTTCTTCAAGGGGTTTTCTGCTTGCTGTTGCTAATTCTACAGCCCATTGGGTTGGGCCAGCCCTGTTGCTGCGGCCATCATAAGTGATGGCAATCCACCCCAAATTGGCCTGAGATCCACCCGTAGACTCAATTAACATCCTGCCCACTCCTGCTGTAGAAAATAAGCACACACACACCTATACAGAGGGGGGAGGGTATCTCAGATACATGAGCTCTGCAAATGAAAACAAAAATACAAGGGTAACTTGAAGGTTCACCAATTATTAGTCCACATGTTGAAAAATCAAATTCTGGTATTTTAATTCAAAGCACATTTTGGACTGAAACTCATGGCTTGTTGCTCGAATTCAAACTCCAAAAAGGCATCGTACAACTGAAATCAATCCATCATTTTGGAACCATGAAACTGAAATCAATTCATCAATCATCCAGTATTTGGAAATTCACTTAAATTTGCTCCCAGTTTTAAATTTCCCAGTTTCATACTCTTTTTCTGTACACAGTCAAACCTATGAGTATGTGTATCTTTCAGAACTCATTCCAGCATTATCCATTTGTTTCCAGTGAATATGCCCTGGAACAGAATGGGGATGTTTATGTATGTAGCCCTGCTGAAGTGCCTTCCATGTCATCACCTGTACGGGGCATACATGAACTAATGTGTGGCCCGTGGTAGCCAGCTGGCAGGGTGACATATAGAACAGAAGAGGGACTAGAATATACAGATGCTAAGCAAGTGAGGCTTTACTATGAGTATCAAGGAAGGTGCTTGCCTCATTATACCACAAGTCATCGAGTGTCATCAGACAGGGGGAAATCACATTTCCTTACCATCGCTTTCCTCCCACAGGGGAAGAAAGAGGAAGTAAACAATGACCACATGGCCCATTCAGTGGCCATTTTTATTGTGCTGCTTTTCCTGCACACAGTGGGAAATGGTGGCACATTCCGTTTTTTAAAAAATATTGGATTTAAGGGGCTCTATTTTGTGATGGAAAGAAGGCAAGAAGGAGCAGGAGAGGCGTGGGAGGCAGATGTCGTCGTCAAAAGGACCCGCGAACAATCCGTAAGTGGGGAGTAACGAGCGTGCAATAAAACGCTCATCTGATGACGCTCATCGTGTGCTTACAAGTAGTTGATGCGGAAATAGTGACTGCTAACTGCACCATGACTTCAGTGTTTTCTTGTCTTCTCTCTAGAAAATTCATCTTCAAGCCATGTAGAAATATCATACTTCATGCTATCCAGTGGAGGGATATGTGTGTGATAGCTTTTTTCAGGTTTGAATTCAAATCAATATTCCAATATTCATTCCTGTCCTGACCCTCTACTCCCTTGTCGATTGTTTGTGGAAGTCTTCTGTCTCTTTAGCATCTGTTAGATATGCACCTAGATCTGAGATGAGGAGGATGGTGATTGTTTCAATGGCTTACTAAAGCAGGGAAAAGCAGTAATTATGGAATTTCTAGGAGAAAGGGGATTTGAAGTTTTCTTTCCCAAGTAAAGTTTTGCAAGTTCCCCAAACACAGTCTGCTGCTTCCCTCTAATCTTTCAGAAAATACCTTTCCCACTTCACCAAGAAAGCAGTGTAGGAAGAGAAAAGGAGTAGACAGACAGTCTCACAGACTTGTGGAAGCTTATCATATAAGAGACAGTGGATGGTTGCAGTAAGAGGGCAAACCAGATGGTCAGCCCAAATCAGGAAAAATCACACAAATAGTTTCCTAGGTAGAAAAGCATTCATGCAATTTTCATTCATGAGAAAGACCATTGCTGCTACTCTAACATATGCAAGGGGTCACAGTATCTTGTCTTTTCTACCAAGCTCATCAAAATATCCTCTTTTAATGTTATCGTTATTCTATTTATATTTGTTATCATTTAGATTTCTTTAGAGAGATGTTATTTATGGACCATATCAATTTATTTGGTTAGATAAAGGACCTAACAGCTTTATTTATTTATTTATTTATTTATTTTATTCCATTTATATACCGCCCCATAGCCGAAGCTCTCTGGGCGGTTTACAAAAATTAAAAAACGTTTAAAACGTTGAACATTAAAAACACCGATTTCATGACAGTGGCCAAAGTTAACTCTTCATAACTGATAGGAGCCAGTTCTTAAATTCATACCTTAGTTCTCCATCATCCAGACTGCACCAAGGAACCAGCTAAAATTATCCTGGGCCCTGCAGTTGCTGGATGGCATTAATAAAAATGGAAAGAAAAGGCAAGGTTCCTATGAAACGAAGTTGTAGTGACTCATTCCTCTACATCAGGATTTGGGAACATTTATTTCAGCCCAAGGGCATAGTCCTTTGCAGCTAATATGTCTGGGACCATATGCCAATGGTAGGTGGGGCCAAAGTACATTCTGTCTCTTCATACACACACACATCACACACACATTTGTTCATTAATTCATACACACACTTCAAGCATCCCTCTCCCTCTGCCCAAGATCCACAAACACTTAAAACAGGCCTTCCTCCACTGGTCATTTAAATATAGCTCTCATCAGTGGAAAATCCAGACTCACAAATAACGTACACTCAACACCAAAGAGGAAAATGAGTTCCCTGGAATAAAGTGTGTGTGTGTGTGTGTGTGTGTGTGTGTGTGTGTGTGAAGGTTGGGTAATAAATATGAAAGGCACCATTACAAACGCTTGGTGAAATCCAAAGCACTGTTGCAGATTTTAAATGGCACAGTTGCACTGAATTTAGAGGAGCTATGTGGATTTACCTCAGCTGATATCTGGTCAAAGTGGGCTTACTGGAAACATTTATTCAGAAAGCTTCAGCTTCAAAATGCATTTCAATATTTTAAAAATACTATATAATTTCATACAACCTTTCACAGTGTGCACCTACCTTTTTAAAAAATATATATCTTGCTATTGCAAAATGACATTGCCGGAGCCGTAATTGTAGCAGACGGCTTTGAAGTTCAACAGTAATTTATCCAAAGGTTTGAAAACTTTGGAAAAGAGGACTACATCTGGTAAATATGTTTGCCTCTTTATATGAAGCAAAATTAAAACCATCCAGCTCCAAGAGGGGCTTATGATTCCATTAGGGCTGTTGTGAATGATTAGAAAGTATTTGAGACATTTTCCCCCCTCCTGACCACAATATTCTTCTCCGTTCACAGTATCCTACTATTTTGTTTCAATAACATGCAGCGGGAGAGAGAGAAAGAGAGAGAGAGAGAGAGAGAGAGAAATGCACCATTTCCAGATTTGTCCAGTAATCACCATTTTTCAAGCATTTGTTTGGGTGTGTGAACTCCTGCAAGTGTTCAGCTTAATGTCTGAAAGACCTTATGTTCCCAGGCACTGTCTACACAATCAGAGACTCGAGAATAGGCCAGCATCTCTGATCAGGTGGACGGATAGGTTGACAATTCTCTCTCTCTCTCTCTGGGTTTTAAAGATAATGGAAGTGCTGTGTACTTTGTGGTACGGAAATCCTTACATCTTTCCTAAAGAAAAGTTGATAAACATTTAATCAGTGCGGAGAAGCATTAGCACGACACATACACAAAGTAACAAGCAAGCAACAGAAGTTGATTTATTTTCGTCAGCATCCATATGTAATGGCTCAAGAGGTTAATATTGACCAAGGTTGTGCTAAATGCCCATCAAACCACAGATCAGATCCAATATTTCTTTTGAAGCAGAGTAATTGAAAACTGCATGTGTGCCGTGCTACCTTTTTGAAGGTTAACCGTGCTTCCTTTGCCTCTCTTTGTAATGTTGCGACTCTTCCTGCTACTTGCTGGCTTTGCCGCATTGTATGCTTTCTCTCTTCAACATGAAAAATGTCTTTCAAGTGCTCCCTTAATAGAGAGAAAGAAGACGTTAAAAAAAACCTTTTCATGCTTAAAAACACCCATTTCAACACGGGGGGGGGGGGGGTGCCGGGTCAGGGAAGATTTATGCACGTGTGCTATGTTTTTAACAAGCATGTAAAGAAATCTAAGAGAATCTCATTCACAAAATTAAAACATTTTTCACATGTTCTTCATGAAATTGTCCATTCAGAAATAAGTCAAGGATTTATTTTGCCCTACTAAATAAGTGGAGACAGATATGAGGCCTGTAACAGTTAGAAGGAGGGTTTCCACAATGAATACCACTGTTTTCATGGGTCCTATAATCCTTTCATTAAAATAAAATGCTGCAGGCAAAACCAAAAAAAAATGCCCTATGCAAGTCTTAGTCACAACGTTTGAGGGTTGTTGTTTTTTTTTACTATGAAAGGAAACTCTGTTTATGGAGTTTGTGAAGAGCTGTGCTTTCTTTTCTATTCTTTTTTGTGTTTTTGAATCTGTAATACTCTTGATGCTTTTGGTAAATGAAACAGTCGCACATTAAAGATTTTAGTTCAGATTAGGCAATTATGACTGTTGAATTATGACATTTCATCTATTAACCTTGTGGTGTAGAAACTAGGGTGACCAGATAAAATCCAGGTCAGGGCTCATGTAACTTTAACAGTTGTAGAGAAAAGGGAATTTCAGCCAGTGTCATTTGTATGCAATTAGTTCCTGGTGAAATTCCTTCTTCATCACAGCAGTTAAAGTTGCAGGGGCCTTGCCTTCTTTTGTATATGGCCACTCTAGTATAGTGCCTGCACTTTTAACGGTTGTGATAAAGAAGGAATATCACCAGGAACTAATTGCATACAAATGACACTGGCTGAAATTCCCTTTTCTCTACAACTGTTAAAGGTACATGAGCCCTGACCTGGATTTTATCTGGTCAGCCTAGTAGAAACAGCCTGAGACATTGTTGTGCCTGAAACGGAGCACCAGACAGCGATCCATCAATCCCCCGCCATGCCAGGGCCAACTTTTTAACTTTTCAAACTGTTCTGGCATCATTCAGGCATCAGTTCCTCCTTTCATTTGCCACGCCCCACAGCCTAAATTCTGCTGCTTGAAATTGCCTGCTTCACTTGACTGCCTTGAAGGGCTAGCCTTGCATGGGACCCACTTTCCTGTGATCGTGTCCTGTTCCCCCCCCCAAAAATATATATATTTTTGGGAATATTTTTAATCAGGTGCTGTGAACAGATTAAAGCATTGCCGCTGCTGTGTTGGGCTTGTTTCCATGTGATCTAGCCCCATGCCACACCAGTAACATTTGTCGAGAGGCAGGTCACAGGCTCTGGGTGAATGATGGCTATATGCTTCCTCCAGTATCAGGCCCCGTCTACAAGAAATCGATTTGATGCCTGGTTATCAGATTATGCGCATCTTCTCGCAATCACTTTTACGGCAAATCACTATACGCAGGAGGCTGTTAAGCACATAACAGGTTGCCTTACTGGTTGTATGAAACGCGCTTTAGAGGTGTTTAATGCGGAGAATTGCTTGTTTACATGGTCATAAGGCGCTTTAACGGCCACGTTAAATTAAAATTCGCTATTTAACGTGCATTCGATAATGCACATAATCGCGTAGAAAAAGCACCTCGACCCCCGATTTGTGCTCCACTCTTGTAGAGGTCAAATTTTTAATGCGCCTTGAAAGAGCTTTAAATCGCTCTTGTAGAGGCACCCTCAGAGGCAGTATGCCTTGGTATACCACTTCCTGGGAAACACAGGCAGGAGGGTGTTGTCTCACTCCCTGCTTGTAGTTTTCCTGTGGGCAGCTGGTGGGCAACTGTGTGAACAGAATGCAGGACTAGATGGATCTTGATCTGACCCAGCATGGCTATTCTTATGTTCTTATGATGTGCCCCTTTTCCGCATCGGTGTTGCTGGGCCTCTGAGAAAAACAATGATCGCTTGAGAAAGAGCCACATATTTCATCTGACTCACACACTAGGAGTGATCCCTGGAAGTTAACAAGCCCACTAATTCTTTTGAGCCTGCACTCAATGTTAGCAGTGTAGTCATTAGAACACCCATTTTAGGATTTAAGGTCCTGTGGCGCTTTAAAAGACTAACAGATTTATCCTGGCATTGCCTTTTGTTGACTATAGCCCAATCCATAAGTTGCATGGAGTTTATGGAGGGCTTCATGCTGATAGACAATACATGAAATTTCCACAAAAGCATTTGCCAGAATAAATGTGTTACTCTAGAAGGTGCCACAGTACTCTGTTGCATTTGCTGCAGTAGATTAACATGGCTACTCTCTGGAAATGTCTTACCGTTAGAAGAGAAAGAGCACAGAGACGCTTTAAGATGGACCATTTTCTTTTACTTGACGTATTTTGGATTTTCGGGGGTTGGGGGATGGACATATATATATACACACTAACTTTTGTGCCACACTCCATTTCAGATCATGAAAACATCAGCTAAAGGGTTAAGCAGTCTTAATATCTGGATATTAAAATCTTCATTTACATCACATCTGTAAAATGGGCATAGCCAGAGAGAAATCTTGCAGCAGAAGCTGCCAGGGCAAATCCAAACTGAAGAAACCCTTTTTAGAGCATTTTGGACTTGAAATCCTTCAACGTTGATGGCATAATACCCTAAATAGAAACAAGAGGCAAATATTATCTAGAAGTAAACACAGCAGAATGATAGAAAGGAAACCATATTGCTGCCTGTTGCCCTGCAGCTAAAAGAACCTGTTTTATGGATGGATTAATAAGAATGCAATGTAGTCTAGAGTGTAGGAATCGACTCAGAGAAAATCTCTCTTTTGTTTCCTTTCAAAGGCTCCTCAGCAGCATCCCCCGGTTCAGTCAACACCAACTCATCCATTCTTGCTTGACAGGAGTCAGACTGAGCTAGAACAAAATTGGGGAGGGTGTGTGTGGAAACTTACCTGGATTATTTTCTTAATCAAATGGCAGTGTTTTCTACATTGTGACACACCTCAACTGCTGGATGGATGGGACTGAGGTGTGCCCACCTCTATGTACTTCTATGGGACTTCGCATTCTGTGCTCACACAAGGGCAGAAAGAGGTCAGCCATGAGGGACATTAGAGATTTCAGCATCTGAGCTTCGTGTCATTTCATTCTGTCTCAGAATCATACTGTTAGGTATTACTAAAAGCTCTTCTAGGCAGGATCTATACTACTTCATTTAAACAGTATATTACAGTAGTGATAACTGTTGAGGCCCAGGACACACTCCATATACAGTTTTCAAACTGTTTTCAAAGTATCATATCACGTTTTGTGTAAATCTGCCCCAAATTCAAGGGCTCCTGCATGATGAATATCTATCCACTATCCCCAAATAGGTCAATACCAACATTCTACAACAAGGTGGTTGCCCAGCAATTATCTACTTTTGGCTTATGGAAGAGGGATCAGTTGCTATCCTGATGCTGGGATTTACTGGAGTGAGCTGCCTGGGATATGTGTGCTCATTCTTCAGAGCTCCCTTCAGACATAGGTGTGACTCGGAACATGTAACATTCAGATTCCACCCATTCTCCCCATGTTCTGCCCCTTTCCCTCACAATTCCACCTGGCACTGTGCACTACCCCGTCAGATGCTTCCAGACTTCTGTCCCTGTGATTGGTGGGTGGTATGAAGCCCCTGGATTCGCTAGGCCTGGAGCCTAACCTTCTGCCATTGCCTGATCAACAGTATAGAATCTTCTACTCATATTTTAGGTTACAGCTCCTGGCACCAGCAACTGACTTCAGGGAGCATGGGCTGGAGAACACTCATAGAGATTTAGTTACAAAAGTGTGGGTATAACTTGGACAGTGAGCAAAGGTATATGTTGCAGGGGAAGGCAGACAGTGCCCTCACTCTCTATCCAATCTAACTTAGAAGAAAATGCCTTCCAAACTCCTCTTTGTCCACCAACAGATCCTGAGCATGAGCAAAATTAACCAAATCATCCATAAAATTTGGGATGTAACACCAAAGTCAATATTTTGTCTGGCTTTTCCTCATGTCTCGAACATGGGTTGTCAGAAGAAGTCAGAACTTCAGACAGAATGTTGGTAGATCCTTGATGTCCAGAGATTGGAAACAAGGAATTGAATGGGGGGATTCCATCACCATTGCCAAACTCCCTGCTTTGAACTGGTGCCAGTTACACCTTTTTTTAAAATCTCAGATATTTATCGACTTACGTTTTGATCTTTAAGAGACTATAGTTGCAATTCTGGATTCACGATGCATCTTATGAGTGGTATGAAGTGTTGAAGTATGCCAATGAACATCAGATGATCATCTATCTCCACAAAACATACAGATCCCAATAAAATAAGCCCAACTGGGAACTACAACAAAATATTGCAGTGTGGAATGTTCTTGATCAGTGTTCCAGCCAACCTCTCTTCAAGTATGCTCCATCCCGTCACGATCACCCTGGTTTTCTAGTTCCCCCCTGCAGATGCTCAGCATTTTGTGGCCACAGAGCAGTCTCATTTGCCTGTTGATTGGGGGGGGGGGTTCCCCAAAATATGTTTTATACTTCTGAAAACCTTGGAATCTCCCTGAGCATACTGAGACTTTCCTCTCGTTTTCCAGTGGCCCCATTTGGGCATTCACCAGTTGAGCTCAATATTAGAAGGTGTTGTGATAGTAGGGTTAACAACAAACAAGAGGCAGTGGTTGACAATATTTTACAAGAACACAGGTGAATGCACACAACCACCTGAATAAACAATAGGACCAGCAATACTAAGTTTAACAATATTTATATTTGTGTATTAGTGCAGTTTATACCAACTTCAAATATTTCAAGCTTACTATATTATGAATCAATTTTTTTTACAACTCATACTTCAGAATGCCACACAAAATTGACTAGCTCCACAATTCAAACACCATAGTATACTAGTCACAAATACAGTACACAAATAATATTTCAATGATATTTCAATGAATCTGTAATATTTTGTTCCATTCATGTATAATTCATGTATATACACAAATGGAACATAATATTACAGATGCATTGAAATATCATTGAAATATTATTTCATATATACAAATATAAATATTGTTAAACTTAGTATTGCTGGTCCTATTGTTTCTTCAGGTGGTTGCATGCATTCACCTGTGTTCTTGTGTGATAGTAGGGTTGCCAACCAGTCAGTATTTTACTGAACTGACCAGTAAAACTGATCTCTCAGAGGGACAGTATTGGAGTCTGAAAAAACAGAAAGCTTCATATTTTGCCAGACTCCACTCATTCTGCTCTGGGTCATCCCTTTTTCGTCTTTGTTCCATCTTTGCTCTACCCTGCCCTGCCAGATAATTCCAGACTACTATCACTCCAAATCCACCTGATTCCATAACCCTGGCTCTGCCTCAGGCCACACAGAAGAGGGGATTATATTTCAACTGACTTTATCGACCATACATACCATTCAGTTCAGTAATTCACTGTATTGAAATGGGCAGAAAAGCTAAGTGTTGTTGTACCTTTGACAGTGTAATCAAGTGTTTAGTTTTGGCATTACTCATCTTTTTGGGGATATGAACATTCTTCGATGAGTACTTCCATTTTAAAGATGTATCATTTTCTCTCTTTCTTTTTGTCATGTGAAATCAAGAATACGTTCCAGGAAGATTTGGACATGAGGCATCTGTAGGGTATGCTGCTTTTCCATTAGAGAGAAATGTCCATGAAAGCACAACAATATCAATGTTTGTCCGAACACGCAAACCTTCTGGCTTATTATTTTCTCTGAAAAATAGCACATCCCTATTTCTTAAGGTCTGGTTGGAAGGTGGGAAGCTTGTGATGTCCAGTCCAAGCTCCAGCAAACTCTTAGGAATGCAGAGTGTGAACGATGGAAATTTCTATTTAATCTCTTTAAAAATGGAGCCAAATAAGACAGAGTTATTCCAATCATCACAAAACCTGGGCTATATTTCTACACCCATCCAAAAAATTCAGAGTGGAGATATTATCTACATTGGTGGATTGCCAGATGACCAAGAAACCAATGTCAGTGGTGGGTATTTCAAAGGCTGCATCCAAGATTTAAGGCTGAGCAACCAACCACTGGAATTCTTCCCTGTCGCTACTTCCTTGGGTCCTGTCATCAGCAAGAGAACGCTCATCAACATAGCCCCAGGCTGCACTGGAGACAACCTCTGCAAGGTAAAGATGCTGTTTCTCAAAGTGCCGTTTCCATGTTTGCAACCAGGAATTCTCTTTTGAACTAACAGCCCTCCAAAACCAGCATGTGACAGTAAGAATATCTTAACGCGATATCCGAAACAGGCAGGTAAGATCAGATTTTGCCAAGCAGCCTTTGCAATTTGCGGGCGCCAATACCTCAAAACATCTGGGGGGCTGGAACCTCAGCTCTTAAACAGCAAGGTAATGACAACCAGTGAGCAGACCTGCTATTCATTAAGGGCAACTTGAACTCACTGTAGTTTTCAAACCCAAATATTCCCAGAATTATTATAAAACCAGACTTTCAGAGCAGGCTAATCAAATGGCATGTTATGCACATCAGATCTGGCAACAAGGTCTATAAAATGTTAAATAATAGAGGAATGTTATATTATTACACAAATAAAAAAGGCAGACGCAGTGTAGATTGGATCTACCAGAAATCACACGGTCCTCATTTAATAGAGTATAAAAATAAAGGATTTATAAAGAAATGCCATCTCTGAATAAGTGAATATATGTGAATATAAATATATGTATGTAGGTTTATGGAAATATGAAATATGATACTAGGTTAGAAAGTCATTTTGTGATATATATTTTCTTTATGAACAACACAGCTAACTGCTTTTTGCTCACCTTTGTCTCCCATCTCTCCTGTTTAGTCCAATCCCTGCTGGAATGGTGGTGTTTGCTATTCAGTCTGGGATGACTTCACTTGCACTTGTCCACCAAATACAGCCGGGAAAGCTTGTGAGGAAGTGAAATGGTGTGAACTCAGTCTTTGCCCCCATGAAGCCCAATGCCTACTGGTGCAGCAGGGATTTGAATGCAAGTATTTCTCCCCCTCCGCACAACTCTTTCAGGTTAAATAGGGGCATTTCAGTTCTTATGATCTGGGTATCTGTTTACTGCATTTTAACATTGAGACGATAATGCTGATCTCTGCCACCAAACGTAATTAAATGGGTAAAAAGGATCACATACATTATGATCAATGGCATGTGTTAACATTACAGGAAAGAAAAACTTAAGTATTTGCTATTGTTAAGCAGTACCACCACTACCAGACAGATGACCATTTTAAGAGTGACTGAGTGAGTGTGAGAATGCTAACGCTGCACAAAAATGTTTAAACACTCATAAATCAGTTCAACTTCATTTTTTTTAACTTGGTCTGAGTTATGGCTATGGTTGGTATGTATTGTCTAGTGTCAGTGACACCAATACACTTTGTAGTAATTGTAGTTTTTGCTGTGGCTCAGTGGCAGAACACATGTGTTGCATGCAGAAGGTTCAATCCCTGGCATTTCCACATAGAGCTGGGAAGGAATCCTGCCTGAACCCCTGGAGAGCTGCTACTCACTGTTGACAATTCTGGACTAGATGAACCAATGGCCTAATTCAGGATAAGGCAGCTCCCTAGGTTCCTATGCTCTACAAGCAACATTATCATCTTTTCTGAGTCTCAGAAAGTAACAGTACTAGTCTGTCTTGCATTGTTAAGATTCCATAGAGGATACTGGATAAAAATCCAGCCCTAGGGAGCTCTAGAATGTACTTCAGAGGGTAGTGGATTCCATCTCATGGCCCAGGTGCAAAGATAGTCATGCGAAACAACTGGGAAAACAACAACTAGTAACCACACTAGTCTCAAAAACTTCCCTCTATAATTCTGTCTACACAATTGTATAGAAATCTTTATTCCCATTAGCATTGTAGGATAGAAGGAAAGGTACATTTCTGTGCATATCACGTGGGACCGATGCCTATATTTCATCCCAGAGCGTCATCAGAAGGGGGGAAATCACATTTCCTTACTGTCGTTTTCCTCCCCGCTTCTGTCCTACGATACTTCCTCTTTCTTCACAATGGGGAAGAAAGAGGAAATAAACAATGACCACGTGGCCCATTCAGTGGCTGTTAGTATCACACTGCTTTTCCTGCACACAGCAGGAAATGATGGCACATTCTGTGTTTTTTTTAAAAAAAAATGGATTTAAGGGGGTCTATTTTGTAATGGAAAGAAGGCGTCATCATCAAAAAGACCCTCAAACATCCATAAGTGGGGGGTAACGAGCATGCGATAAAACACTCATCTGATTATGCTCTTATCCTCATCTCTCTGTGTTGGTTGCTGTCCAGGGCAGTGTGGACAGACTTCACACTTGTGGCATCTACAGTGGTGGTGGTGGTGGTGGTGGTGATGGTTTAGAATCAAAAGACCCACCAGCCAAAGCTGAAAAAGACATACACTTAACACTGAAGAATTCTGAGCCCAGGAATTTGTTTTAACTGCCAGAACTGAATGCATCTCATAGTCCTTCCACACAAAATTCCACTCCCGGTTAATCTCTCAGGTGCTCTTCATTTCAGCAGTATAATATGGGGTGGGAAGGGGAGGTCATTTTGTTTCTGCTATTGTTAAAGAATTGGGAGTTGAAAATCTTTGTCAACTTACTCCAATCCCCCCAGATCTACCTGTAGATCTCCATCTACCCTCTGTCCAGCTGTGATCTAAGAGAAATAGGTGTGCAAGTGTGCAAGTGTGTGTGTGTGTGGAGAGAGAGAGGGAGGAGTAATACTGTGAAGAAACTGTTTCATGAATTTGTGTTTTCATCAAGGACAAGATATTATTCATGCCATTAAGGTCATGAATATGCATGTGCCATTAAGATGAAGAAAGAAAAAATAAGCCAGGCAAGCAGATCAGTTGTAATTATCAGGATGTCACCCTCTTACTTTTCAGTTATTCATTGTATCTAGTTAAGGAGGTTATAAAACCAGCCACAGTTTTTCTCTTCACTACTGTGACCCACATTTTCCAATGCAATGAGATAAGAAGGTTAATCCCACAGACTGTCCTTAAATGTCCCTCCCGCTACGCTCCCGTCCCCTCCTTTCTGGAAAGGCATTCTAAAGGATATACCTTTAAATGCTAATCAACTCCAGGTTCCTTAAAGGGAAACATGGGACAAAATTTTAAGCCCTGTAATCACACTGACTGTTAGAAAGTCAGAGCGCTTAGCCTGGCAATAAATAGTTCACTTAACTGCCAATATGTCAGGTGACTTAACAACTGAATGGCTGTGGTCACTCCCTCAAGAAAATGGATGTGCTCACATATTCTGCCACAAAAGCATTTAGCTATCAATGCAGCTAGTGTTAGGGAGCATGGAAGAGCTAAAGCTTCTTAGTAGAGACAGGAGCTAATCTGCATGCAAAGTATTTGAAGGAGCATCTTAAAATGACCCTGGGGTGGGGTGGGGTGGGATGGGGTGGAGATCGATCAATCAAGGGTACCCTCAACATTTGTAGCATGCCAATGCCTCTTCTCAGTGGGGGCAGGATCCTTGCTATCGAACTCCCTACCTAAGTGTTCTGTCTGCCCAACTCCCTTTTATTTGTGAGGTAGGCTGCAAATTATTTTCTTAAACTCAGGAAGACTTTAGGATGTTGAGGTTGAGCTATAGTTTTAATTGGCTTCTGTCTTTTGGGGGGGTGCATGAAATTACACAAAGCGCTTGTGTGTGACTATATCTCCCTTTGTACTTTTATTAATTAAAGGTGCAAGGAGGGAGAGGAGCTTACCAAGTATGCACTGTGTGGGTAGGGATAGGCTGACCATCTGAAAAGGAGGACAGGGCTCATATAACTTTAACAGTTGTAGAGAAAAGGGAATTTCAGCAGGTGTCATTTGTATGCCTGCAGCACCTGGTGAAATTCCCTCTTCATCACAACTGTTAAAGTTGCAGGCACTATACTAGAGTGACCATATCCAAAAGAAGGCAGGGCCCCTGCAACTTTAACTGTTGTGATGAAGAGGGAATTTCACCAGGAACTAATTGCATACAAATGACACTGGCTGAAATTCCCTTTTCTCTACAATTGTTAAAGTTATATGAGCCTTGTCCTCCTTTTCAGATGGTCAGCCTAGGTAGGGAAGGCTTATATCTTTGTGAATAAAATCCCCACCACCTTGTAGCTAGAATGCACAGGCTGAAAGATTCCTATTGGAAGTTCTAGCTGGGGGTAAAAGAGAGCTCCCCCAAGATGTCAGGCAACAGTCATTTTCCACTTGAGCTCCTTTATTTTAAATTGGAGATGTGAAGGATTAAATCTCACACCTTCTGCATGAAAAAGCATGTGCTCTACTACTGAACTATGCCCTCTCCCTTATTTATGTATTTGTGTGTGTGCGCTCACGCGTTGCACCGTCAAGCACACGCCAGTAAATACCATGCTGAAACCCAAGCAAAATGCAGCTTGCATTTCAAAGACAATAAAACCACTCTTACATGCCGAATGCCTTTTCCCATCTCTGCCCAGGTGTCGCCAATGCCATCTTTAGCGGCCGAAGCAGCGCAATCTTTTACAGAAGCAATGGGAAGATCAGGAGAGACCTCACCCACATAGCCTTCGGCTTTCGGACTCGAGACTCGGATGTGATGCTGCTTTATGCAGAGAAGGAGCCCGAGTTCATCGCCATCAGCATCCAGGGTAGCAAATTAATGCTCCAGCTGCAAAGTGGCAACAGCTTCTATACGCTGAGCTTATCTAGCTCAGGGCCGGTGAATGATGGGAAGTGGCACCAGGTGAGCTTCGCAATGATGGAGCCCTTATCTCAGTCGTCAAGGTGGCACATGGATATAGATGATGCCGAAGACGGCGCGACAAGTACTGTTGCCACAGGAAACCTCAATTTCCTGAGAGAGGAGACAGACATCTATCTGGCTGACAAAGCTTTCGACAACCTCGATGGGCTAAGAGGGTGCATGAGCACAGTACAAATCAGCGGCATCCACCTCTCCTACTTTGACAGCGCTGATGGCTATACTAACAAACCGCAAGACGAGCAGTTCCTCAAGGTATCTGCCAATCCCGTTGTCACCGGCTGCCTGGAGTCGGATGCCTGCAGCCCACGGCCTTGCCTGCACAGCGGGACATGTGAAGACTTCTACACTGACTATCGTTGCACCTGCGCTAAGGGATGGACCGGAAGCACCTGTGAAATCGACATGAATGAATGCGCATCAAACCCTTGCGTGCACGGAAACTGCAGTGACAGAATTGCATTGTACAAGTGTATATGCGATCCTGGATACACGGGGGTGAGGTGTGAAGAAGACATTGATGACTGCCTTGGTCATCTCTGCGCGAATGGGGCCACCTGTATAGATGAGATTAACAGTTATTCCTGCCTATGTGCAGGGAATTTCACCGGAAGGTATTGCAGGTACTGTAATGAAGCCTGATGAAGAAATTCATCCGCCACGAGTATCATTCACTTCTGAGCTCTTAAATGAGGCAGTGGTTAAATCCTCAACAAACCCTTGATTAGAAATTGCAAAGCTCAGAGTTGCGATTTGAGGAAATCAGGTAATGTTGTGGGCATCTATCCTACACATCCTCATTCGCCGTTCTTAATTACTTATATGTGGTCAACATTGTACATTGTGCATTGCACAATTATACAACAAAGCGAAACAAAGCAAACAGGGCCGGCCCTACTATTAGGCAGGGTGAGCAGATGCATCAGCCTACAGATGCTATGGGGCAGGGAGCGGACAGAGCTATGTGTGCCATGTGGCCCAGCCTGCTGCCTTCAAGTCCAGTGGAGGATGCTCTCCCACCATGAGCACTGTAAAAAGATCCAATTGCTTTCATATGTGGAATGGGGGGAAAGTGCCATCATGTCCTTTGCCTCAGCTAGCAAAAATGTGTGCCTCCAAGAAGATTACAATCTAAATTTCAACAGTGAGGGAAACAATTTCAACCAAGGGGAGAGACTGGCTCAATTCGGACGACACAATAAACAACTGGTGTGGGGGAAACAATAGTCAATTGTTTTGACTATTGTGTCATCTGAATGCTGCCATAGTCAACTCAGCGCTGATCCTCATCCACACCACAGTTGATTATTTATTACCATGTTGTGTGGGGAGTGCCCCCTAGGGTTAGCGTGAGGGTTAGGGTTAGTCAACCCACCATTGACTATCGTGTCGTCCGAATTGAGCCAATGTCTAGAGAACCAAGCAACAGAGAAACCTGAGGAATGGGGGAGATATTAATAGAAGCAAATGCAGTTATGCACAGTTACATTTTGTTTCATTTTGGGATAAGGATTAAAAGATTAAGCCATTTATTTTTTATTGGGCCCAGAACATAAGTAAAGGCACCAATCGATACCATTAATAAATCTAGCTTTCTTGGCCATCCATTCATAGTATCAAAGGAAAATGGAGACAGTCCATTACAAAAATTTGTTGCAGATAAGAGGCAAACTAAATGTTATGCGCAAAAGCTCATGACAAAGCCCTGACAGCCGCATTTTGTAAAGAGAAACAGCTTCAGGAGAGGGACTTTTTGAAAATAGAAGCAGTGGATGGGAGGGATGCTTAACCTTTCTCTGGTCTGTTCTCCCCACAGGGAGACAGAAAACTGCTAGTGGGCAGTGTGATTTGGAGGAAATGGTTAAGTAACACAGTATCGTTTTTGACTCAAAATAATCTCCTTCCAAAGATTCCACTAAAAACAAAACATTGTGGCTTTGTTATATGTGTTTATGCCTGCTGTGCATCTAATGGCCTTTTAAAAAGCATTCCAAATGTACAATTCTGGCTGCTGAAGAACAGAACCTGGATTTTTGAGGATTCTCTGATTTCCCTTTCATTCAATTACCGGTACCACTGTGTTTACCGTACCTTGCATGTGTGTATGCAATTGCACAAATTATGTCTGTGACTGGAACAATTTTTAAAAATAATAATGCTGCTGGCTGAGTGCTTGCACCTGTCTTCAAGACTACTACTGCATGTCTGCTGTTCAGTCATGTCTTGCCTGTCTGCAGGCAAAACTACTAAACCCTCCAATATTCTGTTCCAATCAGATTTTAGTTCTATCTATCTATCTATCTATTGCATTTATATCCCACCTTCAAGGAACTCAAGGTGGGGAACATAATCCTCCTCCTTTCCATTTTTATCCTCACAACAAACAACTATGCTGTGAGGTAGGTTGGGCTGACAGTGGCTCAATTTGGACGACACAATAGTCAATGGTGGGGTAATAATCAACTTTACAGTTGTTCAACTAGGGGGTACTCCCCACACAACATGATAATAAATAATCAACTGTGGTGTGGATTAGGATCAGTGCTGAGTTGACTATGGCAGCATTTGGATGACACAATAGTAAACACAACTGACGATTGTTTCCCCCACACCAGTTGTTTATTGTGTCGTCCGAATTGAGCCAGTCTGTGACTGGCCCCAAATCACCCAGTAAGCAGCCATGGCTGAGTGGGGAGTAGGACCTGGATCTTCCAACTCCCAACAACATTCTAACCATTACTTATATGTAACATATATAATCAATGACATATCCCATATGTATAATTGTGACCCACTCCAGCTTGGGGATACTGGGGGTTGGGGGGGGGGGTTCATAACAGAGCATCTTGGCACTGTGTTCTCTCTGTGAGGACAGAACAAGAGGGGCAAAGGGATCTTGGGAGGAGTGAGGAACTAGTGGATGAGTAAAGGATGATGATGATGATGATGATGATGATGATGATGATGATGATTTCTTACCTGCCTCTCCTTCTGGATCGAGGAAGAATAGGGAAGATAGGGAAGAAACAACATGAGTAAAGGATAGGGGAGGATAGGGAAGAAACATCAGGGAAAAGTGAGGATTTAGACATGCAAGGAACTGGGAAAGTGTGTGTGTGTGTGTGTGTGTGTACGTGTGTGTGTGAAATTGTGTATAAATATATACATCATTACAATAAAAATAACTCCAATACAAGAATTTTTTTTTAAAAAAAGCCTCCTAAACAAGAGCATAAAAAGAATACAGCAGAAGAAACCAGGGGCGAATCTACACTGCTGCTTTAAAGCACTTTATAACAGTGGTGACAACTGTTTGGAGTGTGTCCTGGGCCCCAGCAGTTGTCACTGCTACTTTAAAGTGCTTTAAAGTGCTTTATAACAGTAGTGACAACTGTTGAAGCCCAGGACACACTCCAAAACAGTTGTCACCACTGTTATAAAGCTAGGGTGACCAGATAAAATCCAGGTCAGGGCTCGTGTAACTTTAATAGTTGTAGAGAAAAGGGAATTTCAGCCCGTGTCATTTGTATGCAATTAGTTCCGGGTGAAATCCCCTCATCATCACAACAGTTAAAGTTGCAGGGGCCCTGCCTTCTTTTGTATATGGTCACTGGCTGAAATTTCCTTTTCTCTACAACTGTTAAAGTTACATGAGCCCTGACCTGGATTTTATCTGGTCAATCTAATAAAGCGCTTTAAAGCACTTTAAAACAGCAGTGTAGATTCTGCCTAAAAAAAACCAAGACACAATGGCCCCCTGTGGACAAATAGTCTTCAGCCATTTCTGAAAGGATACAGAAGAGGCTGAAAGAACTTCTCTTGGAAGAGAGTTTCAGAGTCTTGGGGCTGGCTCCTAGCCTCTCCATGAGATGATCCCTCATAGAACAGGCCCTCCCAAGAAGAACTTCAGTGCTGGAGCGTGTGTGTGTGTGTGTGTGTAGGTGCAGCTCATTCAGGAGATGACATTCCCTGAGATAATAAGGAACCAGGCCATTTAGGGTACTGTGTCAGAGAACTATCAGAATTATGAACGTTGTAGACCTAAATACACTATTCATTCTGAGGTTATATGTGGCAAATATTAAATATAGAGAGAACCAGGCTTCCCCTTCTCTCTACCCCCCATTTCTCTGTGGGTGGGTGTTTAGACACTATTAGAAATGAAACATCCATTCATCAGCATAGTCTGTCTATATATAGTGCAATCTCTTAGCACCTAATAAAGTGGTGCTTTATTTTACAATCCTGGCCTCATTTACATGGAAGTAAACACTGAAAGAGTCAGGCCTGATTCAAAAGTCACTTTCATGACATAGATGCTGCTTATGAGTGGCGCTTTCTCATGTCACTCCAGAAAAGCCACACAGGTGACCGGATGATGCAGTTACCTCCATCATCCTGATAAGTGGGAAGTAGCCATAGGGAATACCCATCTTATCATTAGGATCTCCAAGGTGGCTCTTGTTTGTACATGTGGTACCAGAACACTTGGAAACAGCCTCACACTGCCAATATATGACATTTGCGCTGGCCCTTGCTTTCAAGTTCGTCTGTTGAGGATGGCGGTGTTACCAAAACAATCCCCATACAAGTCCAAAAGAAGCCCAAATATGATATAAATGGTTGGGAGTAGGCTTTAGATCAGGCTTTTAAAAGGTGAAAACTAACAAGCCTTGAAAAATAATCAGGAAAAGCGATGTTACAGACTTACCCCTGTTGTTTCATTTTAGACGCATACGGCTACCTTCAACGGTGTGCGGGAACGGGAACCGAAATCTGACCTGTTACAACTATGGCAACTGTACGGAGCTGCAAGGGCACTTAGAATGCATGTGTCTCCCAGGCTTTACGGGACAGCGGTGAGAGCCTTTGGCATTTCAGCTCAGATGCCCTTGTGCAGGGTTGTATGAGATGAAACTGGCAACAGTACTCCATTTTTCCCATTCATCTTTTATTGTAAATTTAACAAAACAGAACAGAAAACAAATTGTGAAAAGAAAAAATGGGGGTGGGTGGAAACCCAGAGAAATACATGCATGGAAATATGAATATTCCATTAAGTATAACCTTCTTTTAAAAATGACGGCAGGGGAAGAGATTATGCATAAGTTTCAAGAAAAGCAGACCAAATATCCACATATTTATCCACTCGAGAGTGGCGCCTTTATGCCACCCGTTCAAATGTTGATAGTGTTGTTAGGTCCTCAGTCCATTGCATCATGGGAGGTGAAGATTTATCCTTCCAACATTATAATATCAGTCTTTTGGCTGTCATAAGGGCTTGGGAAATCCATTTGCACTGACCATACATTAATTTCTATGAAACTGGTAAATAGTTCAGGAGGACATGCACATCATTCAATATTAAAGACTGTTCCAATATGAAGTCTATCCATATTATGACCTCCTCCCAAACAGAGGCGACTATTGGGCATTGCCAAAACATATGAATAAAATAAGCATTCAGTGCGTTCCATCTCCAACAATTATCCGAATTAGACAAGCCCATATTAAAAAGGCATTGTGGAGTCCAATAAACCCAAAACAAGATTTTTGCTGAATACGGCATGACAAGTGTTTGGTTCAAATAGAATTGTGAGGTTCCATTTACCAGTGTGCAGTTTTTCTGTTAATTCATTTGCAAAAGCTCGAGCAGCTCATGAGTCCATCTTCTGGAATGAAATGAAAGAAAAACAGGAAAAGCTGGCCTGCAAATAGTGTGTCCAAAGGAAGGTTGTAACCTAGGTATGAGTAGCCATTTTTCTTGGTAGAAAGGCAGGGTGCAAATCAAATACATGCATACATACATACATAGGTTCCACTCTAAAATTCAGGGGGTGGGGGTATTATTTTGTTTTAGTTTTTTTTATGGGAATGGAGGGATGTTCAGCGTCATGGAAAAGATTTCCCCAATGTCAAAGTGGTACAGTCCCAGGAAGGCTGTACCACATGACTGCATGTGAAAATCAGCACTGAGTCATATTACAGAAAGTCATGAGCTCCCAGCAATGCACAGGTTGAGCTCCTTTATATAATGGCTTCCTATTCATTTCAGCTGCCCCCTCCACTGACGTGAACAGGGAGCCCTTTGTGCATCATCAGAGCCCCCAAGCCCTGCGTCATTGGAGTCATGGCGACATTCCCATAGGTCCTGCAAATGCCATCTCTGACCAGAGCCAGTAATTGGTTGTCCACCACTACCCACCACCTTCAGTCCTGCAAATACCATCTATGAGCTGGATCAGTAACAAGAGGATGTATCCAACAATCTACTCCGGGAGCTGAACAGGATGAATGATTTCTAGAAACTTTGATAGAAACATCCATCTGTATGTGAGAGAATAATTAGTTCAAGATAATAATTATTTCAAGTATGAATATTCCATCAGTAGAGATGGAAATTACATGAGTGCCCAGAGGCCAATGTCTTGCAAACATACAGCCTGCGAGTCCATCTAACTTTCTTCCAACACTTTTTTTTCCTAAAATGAAGAGCATCATCGGATGAGCGTTTTATCCCACGGTCGTGGCAGGCCACTTACGAATCTTCGTGGGTCATTTTGATGATGCAATGATCCTGCCGCGTGTCTCCCGCTTCATTTCCCTGTTTTCGCGTCTTAAAATAAGCCACACAAAACCTGACTTTTTTTTAAGAAGTCGGGATTTCCTGCCACGTGCAGCAAAGTTCCGCTATAAAGGGCGCTGTTCCCATTGTTCTGTAGGGGCCACATGGTCTCTGCGCACTCCTTTGTGTAATTTGAGCTCGTCCCCGATGAGGGAGTGAAGCGATGCGCAGAGCAACGGTATGTGACGGTAGGGAAACCTGATTTCTCCCCATCTAATTATCCTTGAAAAGCAACCTCGGGGATGATTGAGGCCGTTATCACATGTGCGGTTTGATCCACACCCACCTCGACTTTGCTCCACTTCTTCAGCGCTGGACTCGCATGATGTCATCCCCGTTGTGCTGTTCTGTCGCCCTGAGGTCTCCGTTTTTAGTTTCTGTTTTGATGTATCCCTGAACGGGCAAAGTCCGAAAGGCACAGGCAGGTATCGCAGGTACTGCAGCAATACCGAGCATGTGTAAATCAAAATGCGAGAGTCGCATAGGAAACGGAGGGGGAACCCGCAGAAGCAAACCAGGGGGAAAACATAGGTGTGATAAAGCTCTAACTCTTTCCCCATGGCAACGTGTGTGTGCGTGTGCGAAAAATCCTCACATGCTCACCCGTTCCACAGAGAAAATATATGGGTACTATAGGAAGAAAAAAAGGTGTGATGGGGGGAGGCAATTTTGAATAGAAAAAAATGGCCTGTAAGAAAAGGGTCACGCTTGCCTCCCCCACCACTCCTATGATCCTGATAGCAGCCTACTGTAAGACCCGCTGTTCAGTATTTTAAAAAAAGTGGAGAGAAAATTACACACAACTGTACATACTGTCTGGTTTGGTTGTAATCCTACCTCTGTGCCTGTCTTCTCCATTTAATCTTTACTGTATCCTGTTTTAGGGGGGGGGGGTCCATGCAGTTTGGTGAAAATTAGGGATGACATTAAACATTCCTGTGCACAGAGGATTGGGCAGTCACTGCTGTGTTGCAATATACAGCCCAAACAGTCAGGGAAAGGCCTCCCACCAGTCCATGTAAATTCAGTGGGAAGCACTACCTTTGTGAGATTATTTCATGCACTTTCCACTGCTCTGAGGTCTATGGCAGGAAGAAGAAAAACCATTCTCCAAAGCAACCTGATTACTGTAACTTTGAGAATGAAAGCTCCTCTTATTTTCAACTCATTAGCTGAGTTTCACAATTCCCTGAATTGGCTGATGGTGACTGTGTACCCATCATCTCTCCTTTGAACATGCTAAATGGAACAGATGTTCCAAATGTTGTTCTCCTCCTCATCCCAGATCAAGAGCATTTATTGTAGATTGTGAGATTATGTATAACTTAAACCATGTTTCAAATTTGGGAGATTTTCATCATCTCGGTCAGTTTTCCCCAACTCAGTATCCTCCAGATATGCTGGACAACATTCATCAACTGTCCCAGGCTTTGTCCATGCTGGCTGGGGGTTATGGGACTTGTCATCCAATACATCTGGAGGGCACCAGGTTGAGGCAGGGTGGTCTAGATAAAGAGTGTTCATGTTTTCTTTCTTATTGGAACCCTTTTGACAGCCATCACACTGAGGGACTCCTCTAGGTCTGCCCTAGCATTGTAGAAGATCTTGGAGCATTTCCTACCATGCACACTTCATTCATGTGGGGTAGTAGCAAGGCCTGTTGCATCTTACCAGTGCTCTGTGTGAACTGAGAGTCTGACCCAGCAGACACCCAATAATCTCTTGTGTCTGCATTGTTGGGAGTAATTTTATTTATGCTTTTTTAAAAAAAAAAACTGAATTCAAAATATAGCTAAAGCCTGAGATCTGTACACTGCCCATTGATTTTAAGTACTGCGTAAGAGGTTATGTAATATTAGTATATGCTTTTAAATTAGTAGTAGTTGGGTCTGTTCGTGTAAGTATCCAGCAATTTGTGATAAGAAGGTGCCACTTTGTTCACGTTTACTTTAGGCCTATATAAGTCATTTAAGATAGGGACCCCCCCCCCCCCAAAATCAATTAGTATTCAATATGGCTGCCATCTTTCAAAACAGCAGGCTCTATCTTAAAAATGGCGTAGGGTCTTTTACAATGTATTTTACAATGTATTTTACAATGGTACTATTTAAAAGTCGGTATTTTAATAAATTTGCTTTTAAAAATGTAAAAAAAAGTGAAATAAATTATTTATGTTTATTTTAAAATTCATTCACTAATCAAACATTTAACTGCCCCATCCAATGTTTAAAACAGTCTTTTCAAAGCTGGGAGCTATCTATAACGCCAACCAGTGGAGGCTGGTGGCTCCAACTTAGGCAGGGCTGTGAATCCATTCTGGGTTTCCGTCGGTGCCAGCCAGAACTCTAAAGGAGCTATCCAAAGTGTTGGACCTGATCCCCAAACTAGACTCAGCACCTTGGGTAGCTCCTTTAGAGTTCCAGCTGGTTTTGACTGATACCTGGAATGGATTCACAGCTCCACTGAACTCCGAGCCACAAGCCTCCACTGATCCCAACCAGCAACATGACGCATTCTATTAGTTTTGGCAGCATATGAAGCAGTATCTGTGCCGTTTGCCAGTCTCTCTCCTAAGACTCCAGTTTTCTCTTTTTAAGAAAATAGTAATCAATAAAAGCAAATGGTAACACTGCGGTTGCTGTAACCCTGCTTCACCCCATCCCCTAGTTGAAGATCCATGTTCTAAACCAGGGCTAGGAAACCTGCAGCCCTCAACCTCATTTCAAAAGCCCTCTCATGGCTTTTATTGTCAGAGCTCTGGCAAGTGTGACCTCTCCTTCTCTGGTAGCTAGAGTGACCATATGGAAAGGAGGACAAGGCTCCTGTATCTTTGAGCTCCATCACACCAGCGATTTAGTGCACTCTTGCCATGCCTGATATGCGGATTTGCAGCCCGGTACTCACATCACACTGTGCCTGCCCTGCTGACACCCCGCCTCTTCCTCAGCTTTTCCACGAATGCTAAAAGTCTGGATTATTTCCCCTAAGCGCATTCAATGCGCCCTAAGTCTCCATATAGTTTTAAAGGAACTGGGGGCTTGAATGGATTGCACCAGGTCCTGGCAGGGAAAAGCAATCTCTCCCAGCAGCCGGCTCCAAGCCTCAATATAAAACCCAAACCTTGCATCCCAGGCTCAAAAGCCTTTTTTAAAATCATACAATGCCTGAATCTCTACAGAGATAGGATTGTACTCCCTCAATTCCCCCAAAGAGCCAGACTAAAGGGTCGTTCCATTTTTTTCCCAGCAGAAAGGTAGTCTGATTGAAGTACTCATCTGACAGGACCTAACTGGAGGGGGAAAGAGAAGGGGAGGGGTGGAGTGGAGTGGAGTGGAAGAGCTAATGAACGAAGGAACAAAAGAGCAGCAATTCAGGTGAAAGGGATCATAAACTTGATGTGCTTCTGCCTCAGAGGTTAAAAACAAACAAACGTGGAGGCAAACCAGGGGGGAAATTAGCACCTGGTGAAATTCCCTCTTCCTCACAACAGTGGAGTGACCAGATACACAAGAGGGAAGGGCTCATGCAGCTTTCACTGACAGAATGTGGCCCTCAACAGGAAAAAAAGGTTGCCCACCCCTGTTGTAAAGCATGCCAGAGAACCACTCAGAGCTGAAAGCCCTGTGGTCTCCCCCTTTTCCATTTATGTTGGAGGGATTGGTCCGAGTCCTCATCTACTTTTTCCATCTTGCAGATGTGAGGTGGATATCAATGAATGCTACTCTGATCCATGCCTCAACGGGGGCCTCTGCCAGAACCAGCTCAACAAATTCTACTGCATCTGTGACGTCAACTTTGCAGGTGACCGCTGCGAAATAGACGTAAGCGACCTCTCCTTCTTTGTCTCTCTCTTGTTGTGGCAGAACCTCTTTCAGCTTCTCTCCTACCTCATTCTGCGCATGGATGATGACCCAGCCGTGGAGTGGGGTGAACAGGATGATTACTAGTCATCGGTGGTGAGGGCGTCATCGTTTTAAGCCCTTCAAAGCACAACAGAAAATGCCTTGGCCCAAAAAAAGTAAAGCTAAGTTAGGAATCAGAACAGTAACAACAAACACAATCACACTTTGAACCCATTTCCCAATCATTTTGAACATGTGTAAAATACGCCACTGTATATTATTTGGTGCACATCGCTAATGTCCATTGTACATGATTCTGATGTCAAGCGCAGAGACTACGAATTAGATGCATGTTTCTTGAGCTTTCCAAGTGAGAGGAGAAAGCAAAACATCCCCAAAGCAGATGTGCAAGGTCTCAGTTCTCATCCATTTCTACATTCCTTCTGCTCTGGGTTTGCTCCCTAGTTTGATTTTTATGCCATCCTTTCTATTAAGATGATGAGATGCAGAGACAGCCAGGGCACCTATACCTTTAAAAGGACACAGCCTTTTTCTCCTGATATCGCAGAACAGCCTTCCAACTTCTTAAATGCTGGTTTTACATGCATGCACACACACACACACACACACATCACTCCTTTGTGTGTGTGTGTTCCTCAACTATATCATCAGGTGCACACAGGTGTGCGTCCTGACCTGCCAGGAGCCCTGCGCTATGCTGACCATGCTCCCAACCAATATCTGAGCATTCTCAGGAGTGATGTGGTTGAGAAGAAAGATCCCTTCCAACTCTACTATTCTATGATCCTATTATGACATACAAATCATAACTTAGCTATTTTTCTGACACCGATTTATTATTATTATTATTATTATTATTATTATTATTTATTACACTTATATACCGCCCCATAGCCGAAGCTCTCTGGGCGGTTTACAAAAATTAAAAAGATTGAGCATTAAAAAGACAATATACAAAATTTAAAACCATAAACATAAAACAGCTGTCATTAAAACACTTTAAAACATTTTAACTGTTAAGCCTGGCTTCAGTGGAGCTCCATAGCTCCCAAGCTGTATTTACTGGGGTGCCAGAAGAAATAAATCAATAAAACAATTAGAGGCTCAGTGGGAGCTCAAAGCATCCACCCACTGAGAAGGCCACCCCAATGCTTTCTGCCTAAGATAAAGGACAGGATGGCACCCACCCACCCCGTTCCACATAGCCAACAGGACTGGCTGTTCAATTTGACTGACAACAGGACAGCATCCTCTGCTGCAGTGGTGTAGTGGAGACAGGGCTCACAGGGATGTAGCACCAACACTTTTTTATTAGTAGGGATGCTGACATCATCTGCCACCCTCTCAGACTTCCTCAAAGTAATCCTCAAAGTAGCTGCTGGAAATGAATTTTCTCAGTAACAACATGTTGTTCCCTGTTGCAATGAAAAGTATTTTTTTGGGGGGGGCTTGGTCTTGAACGGGCAGTTAAGACCCCTTAGCTTTACAAAAGACATGGCCCTGGTGGAGATGAAAAGTGCTAGAACTGCTTTATTTGACATGGATCAAACGAGCTGCCTGGATTTTTGGCCTCTCCTTGGAGGTGTGGCAATGGGGACTGTTATGATGAAAACCTGCACTTTACAATTTACCATCACCCCACTGACTGCACCTGAGGACAGCAGGCCTGCATAGGGAGAACAGCCTTGCCTGCTAACACCTTGCCAACGCTCCTCAACCGCCATTATCCACTGCCTGAGGCAGCTGCCTCATTCGCCTAATGTTAGGGCCAGCCCACTGCTGCATCACTGCAGGAATCATAGAATCATAGACTAGTCGAATTGGAAAGGGCGTATAAGGCCATCGAGTCCAACCCCCTGCCCAATGCAGGGATCTACCTTAAAGCATCCCTGACAGATGGTTGTCCAGCTGCCTTTTGAAGGCCTCTAATGTGGGAGAGCCCACCGCCTCCCTAGGTCATTGGTTCCATTGTCGTACTGCTCTAACAGTCAGGAAGTTTTTCCTGATGTCCAGCCGGAATCTGGTTTCCTGTAACTTGAGCCCATTATTCCATGTCCTGCATTCTGGGTTGATCGAGAAGTGATCAGCTCACTCACCTGGCATTTTCAGTGCTGTGGGGTGGGCAATCTTACTATGTCTCTACATGAGGGGTGTGTGTCTGACTGGGACCTTCATGATAATTAGAATAAAGGCAAAACTAGAGCTATCCCATATGCCCTTTACGCTTCTGCACTAGCAAAAAGCAGGAACACTGTTTTATGCAAAACCAGTGGGTGAGATCCTGTGAGGGCAAGTCCTTCTCATTTCTGAAATACTCCCAAAGTAACCCCATTGAGCTGTGGGAATGAAATGTATCTCCCGTTTTAATTCAGACATGTTCCTGAAAGTGTGGTACTGTGAAAATGTATTTCTTTATTACATTGATATCGCTCCCTTTTTCCTCTTGCAAGGAACCCAAAGAGGCCTACATGGTCCTCCTCCTCCTCCCCATTTTATCCTCAGGTGCAGTGGTGCTGTCAGGGTCAGACTCTGATGCAGAGGTCCAAGTGTCCCATTTCACAGGATGAGCATGAAGGCTCCCAAATGCATCTGGTCTAGCTTAACCAACTCGAGCATTAAGGCTAAAGAAATTACTGAACTCCATTAGACCATTACCTCCAGATTCTAAATTACTTAATTCCATCACTGCTCATATGAAAGTCCCAGGGCCTGCCCTACAATTAGGCGACTGGGGCAACCACATCAAGGGGCAGGTGCTGGGGGCAATGGTGGCATCCCCCCCAACTGTTCTTCTTGAGTTTCCTGGCCATTCCACTTCACTTGGAGGATAGAGCTGTGTGTGCCACAGAGCTGGTCCTGCACCCCCTGAACTAGGCTGCTGCCCTCAGGTGTAGCAGACAATGCTATCCTTTTGCCAATGTTGACATAAGATTCAGCTGTCAGTCCATACAGGTTCTGTACATGGAACAGAAGGGGGCACCATCTTGTCCTCCACCATGGGAAGCAAAATGTCTTGGGCTGGCCATGGAATGTTAGGCTGGCCATCTGAAAAGGAGGACAGGGCTCATGTAACTTTAACAGTTGTAGAGAAAAGGGAATTTCAGCCGGCGTCATTTGTATGCAATTCGTACCTGGTGAAATCCCCTCTTCATCACAACAGTTAAAGCTGCAGGGGCCTTGCTCTCTTGTGTATCTGGTCACTCTAATATAGTGCCTGCAACTTCAATTGTTGCAATGAAGATGGGATTTCACCAGGTATGAATTGCATACAAATGACACTGGCTGAAATTCCCTTTTCTCTGCAACTGTTAAAGTTACAAGAGCCCTGTCCTCCTTTTCATATGGTCAGCCTATGGCATGTCCCACTGCGTTCAATGAGGCCTACTCCTTAGTAAGTGCTTTTAGGATGGCAGCCCACTGGGGAAACAGTGGTCCAGCTTGTTGTTAGTACTGGAGCAAAAATCACCCCAGCTTTGTCTTTATGCTAATTAACAATTTAATTAAGTCATATACCCCTCTTCCCTTTGCCCCAAACCACGAGGACAAACACACCACTACCCCAGGGTCTGACAGATTCTTTCAAACACACAATCCGGTAAAACATGCATTCTCTCAGCCCCTACTGATGATATGAGGACAATACCAGGCTACCTTAGAGGATTGTTCTCTTACTGTCATAGCAGAAAAATGCCATTGTTAATACGTTACAGAAAAGGTCAGATCTGAGTGCCATAGATAAGATTATGTTTGGATCTGAAAGAAAACACTCAGATGAGAGCTAAGCAGTACCGATAAGGAATCTATAAAAATAAGGTATATGTTAGGTCGGTACAAGGAGCCACGGAACCTAGAAGAGAACCGTATAGCTCTCAAGGGTATTTCCTTGCATACGATGCTTCTATTTCATGCAATGAAAAATAGATCAAACACAACAACACAGAGGGCCTAGTGTTTCCTTCCCCTCAAAATATCCATTCAGAACTAGGAACCCAATATTGAAGAGCAATTGTACGCGCGTGAAGCATCTTACAAGATCACTGATGTGTACCAAAAAGGAGAAATGTTATTGCATTGTATACATGCGGCTAATGCCATTGTCTTACTGCGATCATGTAGAATGTCTCTTTCCTCTGCCATCTTGCCGTCAAGAGCATCCTCTCCCTTCAGAGATTCGTCTTTATCCCCTTCTTTGTACATGCATCTTCTTCAGCTACGTTGTGCATGTGTATGCGTGGACTTCACTTTCCTGTCTTTGTACATGCAATAAACCTTCTGCCTTTGTCATGTTACAGCTGCCTCTCTCATCTCTGTGCATTCGTGCTGATGCCCGTGTGTTCTCATTTGCTTTAAGTGTGCCATGATTTATAAATATTTTACACACTTCAGAAATAGATGCTGCCTCGAAAGCTGAAGCTCAGTCCTTCCGCACTGCGTTCCACCCAAGCCCTGAGGTGTGTGATTGCTTAAACATCTCCTGGGACTGGTGTCTTCCACTAAAGAAAGTATCAGCTACCCTCCCTGAGGACAGAAAGCCTTCATTTCCAATTCCAGAATACATTTGGTGTCTGCTATTTTGATTTCACCAAATGTCATCAGGGCAAAATAATAATAAATAAATAAATCATGTGGGATTCCTTTGCTTAAATTTAAATTCCTTTTTCTTTCCCCTCTCCCCCCTCCCCCCCCCCCCGCTGATGCTGAAAGAAGAGTACATAAGCAAAATATATCCCTGCCTCAATTACATTTCTGAGTCAGCAACAAGAGCAGAAGAGTCACAGGTACATGCTTGTGCCAAATGAGAAAACAATTCAATCATCCCCAACCAGGGCCATCTAAGTCCTACGATGGATGCATGGCATTCTTGTAGGTGCTGCACACCAATGGAGGGGGAGGCCAGGCAGATGGTACTTTACCCAGCCCCCCCCCTCAAATCTAGAGCCAGCTCTATACTCCTAGGTAGATAATCCCTGCATAGACTTCAGAGGTCCTGCACAAGCAAGGAATTGCTGAGATTAGGGTACATGCATTCAAAAACCCACACACATGCTTCTTCACTGCATGGACCGTAACAATGCACGGACATCAAGAAGTGAGGCTAGCAGAGCTGTTCCCCAATAATTACTCCCCAATGATTGTATGAGCACCCCTTCATGCAATTCACATGAGAAGGGGGCTTATAACCCAGCCTCAGTTCTCCTCACCCAAATTCTGAACATCTGAGCCATCATTTGTCTAACTCTTTGACTGCTGATGTAAGCTAAACATGCATGAACAGTATTTGGTGAAATCTCAGGACCCAGAGGCAGGCTAAGCAGGACTTTAAAAAACAACATCACTCATTTCGGTTTAAGCTTACCCAAATCTACTAACAAATCAACACCATTGAACAAAGACAAAGAAAACTGTATTTCCATTTCTCATGTTACTGTCAGGCTCTACGGTTATCATTCCTGTTCTGCTGCCGAAGTTTACTGATGGCACCAAAGTATTCAGGATGGGAGTACCCAAATCAAGTGTGGGCTGCTCCAAAAAGGAAAGCAATCACTCCGAATTGGGTGGGAAGAGGCAACCAAATAGCAAATGAATTTGGATTGTAGCTGGAGGTTAGGAGCGACTGTGCAAATATCCTGTGGAGGAGTGTGGCACCCACCCAATTGAGAGAGGTGATATTCTACAAGTCCCCATTCCCACCATGCACTACCAATCATAATCTAATTGGTTTTCTAAACATTGGTATGGGCTGCCCCTTCAAGTCGGTGTTCATGCAAACAAAGGAGCAAAACAAGCCTGCTCTGGAAGTGTGGCATAGAGAAACGATCCATGGCACAGATTAAAAGTGTTCTGGGTACCCTTCCTCCTTGCTCTTTTCTAATAGGCCCGGGGCAAGAGCCCAAATTACATGATACCTTTGCAAGGTTTGCCAGTTTGTATTCTTTCATCCTTGTTTTTGGCATGCTGACAAACAGCACCATCCAGATGGCTATTCACATACGCATCACCACCGCCATCATTATAGAAATCACGAACGGTCACCACAGAAATCAACATGAATTCAGAACGTCTTTAAAAAGAAAAGAAAAAACCCTATAGCGCCAGAGTTGGGGATTGTCACTGAATTTGCCTTTCGGAGATTGCTTAATATATTCATTAACCGCAAGTGTTAGTTATGTGAACACAGGCTAATGACACTAAAATTACGATAATAAATGCCTGTTGCCTCGTGAATAATTCATTTCGCATTTGCATAGTCATCCTTATGCAGTTATTCCTGAGTGATTATCATACTGACTAAAAAGGTGTCAAGGGCTGAATAGCTACGTTTCCTTTTGTGTGCTCCTCCTCTCCCTCCCTCCTCTTTCATTCTTGATCCTACAGGTATCTGGCATCCCTGAACCTTCCCCATTGAAACAATAACAACACAACTCCCATTACGATGGTGTGAAAAATAAAGCAAATGAAAAAGGGTTTTCTCTGGCCCTAGCTCAACAACGCACCGCTAACTTCTTGAGGGATTTAAAAAACAACTGCAGCTGGGCTGTGGTATCCATTTCTAGACTATGGGGTGGACACCTCTTTGGTTATATGAACCTGTCTGCAACTTGTTTGCTCTAGTCCTGGGGCAGTATTTTAGATTTCACCAGAGAAGTGGGGAGGGGAGATGCTGGCTCCCCCAGCATTGGAGTAGTGAAGTCTGCATGGGGGCAGGGCTCTGAGTCCACCGAGTCTGCTAATGCCACCTCCTCTAGGCTGACCATCTGAAAAGGAGGACAGGGCTCCTGTAACTTTAACAGTTGTAGAGAAAAGGGAATTTCAGCCAGTGTCATTTGTATGCAATTAGTCCCTGGTGAAATTCCCTGGACAGGTGCCTCTACAAGAGAGGTTTAATGCTCTTTGAAGTCTCATTAAAAATTTTACCTCTACACCAGCGGAGCGCAAATGGGGCGTAGAGGCACGTTATCTCCCCGATTGTGCGCATTATCAAATGCACGTCAAATAGCGAGTTTTTTTTGCTCCGTCCATTAAAGCACATTTTGATGGGAAGCTGCTGCCGCCGCCGCCGCTCCTCGCGAGTTGCGGCGGGCTCGAGCTGCCGAACTGTCCCTTCCACTCGCCGGAGCAGCATGAGGAGAGGGCTGCTGCTCTGGCGAGCGGAAGGGACAGTTCGGCAGCTCGAGCCCGCCACGACTCGCGAGGAGTGGCGGCGGCGGCGGCAGCAGCTTCCCATCCCCTCTCGAGTGGTATTGCCGTTTGCATCTCCTCCTCCACCGCCTCAGCCCCCAGTCACCAGCCCGTTTCCTTCCAGTCACGAAAGCAGCCACATTTCCAAGGCAGCCAAAGGTGCCTGGCAGCATCCAGTAGCTCTCACGCACCCCTCTCTCTCCACTGTCCTCCGGCTCCTGCTGAGGGGATCAGGCTGTCAAAAGGCGCTTGCGGGGAAGGAGTCGCAGGCGGGCGGGCGGGCGCCCAGAGACGAAGCAGCCGTGCCCGCCCGCCCGCCCGCCCGCCTGCGACTCCTTCCCTGCAAGAGGGGCGCCTCCTGCTTGGCACCCGCGGCGGGGGGCCCGGCGGGAGGAGGAGGAGGAAGAAGAGGGGGTAAAGGAAGGCGAGGAGGAGGAGGAGCGCTCGCCTGCTGCCCACAGCCTACCAGCCAGCCAGCTGGGGAGCGGCGGGGAGGGAAGGGGAGGGGAGGGAAGCGCCTTTTGTCGCCGCCTCTCATGCAGAGGTATTAGGCGTAAATGCGCTTCAGCGATAGTGCGCATAATCGCCTAACCGGGCGCAAAAGCGAATCCTTGTGGAGGGGACCTTCATCACAACAGTTAAAGTTGCAGGCACTATACTAGAGTGGCCATATACAAAAGAAGGCAGGGCCCTTGCAACTTTAACTGTTGTGATGAAGAGGGAATTTCACCAGGAACTAATTGCATACAAATGACACTGGCTGAAATTCCCCTTTCTCTACAACTGTTAAAGTTACATGAGCCCTGACCTCCTTTTCATATGGTCAGCCTAACCTCCTCTGTCCTGGAAATTCTTGGAGTAGCAGACACTGACTTAATGAGAGCATAACAAAAAACAATGTGCAAACACTTGGGCAAAACACTAGCAGAGCATTCAACAGAGTGCAGCCAGAAACTCCAAATGCAGATGACCCATCACATCCAAAGCCCTGCTGGGCTCATGCTAGTACAGTGGAAGGGAGGGAAGTTTGTTTTTTCACTTCCTGTTTTGTTCTTTCTTTCAGACTATTTCTGCCAGCTCCAGAGCAGGCATAATTTTTTCCCATGTTGGGGGCTGGGATGACTTTGGATCCTGTGCATCTAAAGCTCCCCCTGATCTGCCTCCATGCCCCCAATTCAACCTCCTTTTTATCTTTCCTAATGTCTTTGACATTGGCAAGATAAGGGCTGCAGACATTTCCACCAAAGCTAGGAGTTGTTTTCCAAGATCTTACATCCCCCTTGGAGGGGGAGATCTCAGTGATCCTACCCCCAGACACCCTCCCAGAGACCTTAGGATTGTAAACTTCTATGTATTATTATTATTATTATTATTATTATTATTATTATTATTATTATTATTATCTTCCTTGCTTGTGGTAGTTTTTCTAGACAGACGTGACGAGCTTTGCCAACTCGTGTCCTGGGCCCCAACAGTTGTCATTACTGTTATAAAGCGCTTTAAAGCATTTTAAAACAGCAGTGTAGATCCTGCCTAAGATAATAATTGTGACCTTTCCCTGTTGCCATAGTTCTTTGACTTCCATGGCTAATGGTGTATATTTTTCTCTATTATTATTATTATTATTATTATTATTATTATTGTTGTATTATTGTTAGGCATTCAAAATATTGGCACAGTGATGAAGCAATCAATCAAAAAGCTATTAGTAGCATAAGGCAGCAACATAGACCAGTAAGCTTCCCTTGATTCCGCCCTTCCCACCCCCCAAGTAAATCTCTCAGTTCCTCAGATCGGTCTTGACTTTCCTGCACAGACCTAGTTCAGAACACCTTCAGTGTGCAGTTCTAACGGCAAAGATCCAGAATATTTGTTGTTTTAAATATTGCAAAAGAGAAACTCCAAGGCGACACACCCAGCATCACATGCAATGTGGGCGCAAGTTACATTTTTTGAAATTTCGTTTAGTTTAATGTGTCATTTGGGCAGCTGGAGTCCCTCTTACATAGGCTGTTGTTTGTATTTGTGCAGAACCAAATGTTGCCTTGTGTGAAACAAAATCCACAAGGGGACAGCCAAAGGAAGCATGAAGCGGATGCAGAACCTCCCTTGCTTCTACTGAGAGAGAAAAAATGAAAGCACAGAATCCTAGTTAAAAAGGAAGAGGGCTCCATTGGTTTGGAGGCAATTGCAGATAATGAGATGGATGGGAACAGATCATTTCAATGACTTGGAATATTTTAGCTCAAATCCAATCCCTGAGGTTCACTCCCCTCCCCCACCACCTTTACTCAACATTCCCACTGGAATATGAAGCGGAGGCACTATCAGGAGAAGCCGAAAGGGATCTTCTAAGCTTTATTTACATTAGAAAGGATTATTCACTGAGGAATGCAAGCTGCACATGGGGGGAAAATGTATACAGCACAGTCCTTCTATAAGACCAAGTTTTCTGAATCTATGAACCTGATCTCGGGTTAAAGAACAACTCCAGTTCACATATTGGTCAGACGCAATGACCACTATAAGTACATCTTGCAAAGAAATTAAACATATAATCCTTCTTTGCATTCGAAGGAAGCAAGTACTGAGGAAGAGATTTCAATTGCCATTAAAATACCCATAGTGATGGGAAGAAAACTAGTGCTTTGTAAATAGCCTTTGACACTTGAAGGTTTGCCAAGTCCACAAAGAGGAAATTGGTTAAATTCTTTGTTGTTGTTTTTAAAAGTGTTTTAATTGCTTTGTTTTTATACAGTGTTTTAATTAAGTTTTGGTTTCCAAACCAGATCTTATTGTTAGCTGCCTTGAGCACCACTTCTTTGGTAGAAAGGCGGGATACAAAGAAAAGCAAAGGAACTCTCCCTGCTTTATGAAGCATAGGAGCGCTCTGAACATCCAATGCTCTGCCAGCAAAAGCTCGGCAGAGCCAAAGGAGTGTTGGAGGCGATCTTTGCCTCTAGTGGAGTCGCAGGGAAGAGGGCAGGAACAGGGAGGCTTCAGGATCCTGCATATTCCCAGTGCCTTCCCTCTCCGCCCCCTTTGCCAGGGAAGTTTCTGAGCTGCAGTTCTATTAAGGCACAATCCTATGCAAGTTTGGACAGGAAAAAAAGTCCTACAACTCCCAGCATTCCGCAGACAGCTATACTGGGAGCTGCAAAGCTGCTTCTTCCTTTTTGTCTAAACATGCTTAGAATTATGCCCTTAACAAATCTTAAGTGTGGGCTTTGTTACACAGAGAAGGTGAAACAATGTGTAATGGGAGTAAGTGAAGAGGCTGTGAATGTCAGGCATGCCGCCATGAAAACCCCTCCACTTCCAACAGCCAGGCACACACTAGCTCCGCTTCAACCATCTGGGAAGCCCCTGTGGGCCAGGTAGGGGCCCAGGTTGGCCAGGTATAGTTCAACACCCCTGTTCAATAGTATCTCATAAAGCATGCCCATACAACACCACTGCTATAACTGAACAATTGTCAGATCTGCGAGGCTCAGATTTCTGCCTCTAGTTTTGAATCAGATTCAGGCTAAATGATCCAGCCAGTGATAACAAGTTTGTCAACATCAACAAGGAGAATAAAAGATTCCTATAAAAACAGAATTTCCATGTTTCCTCAAAGCCAGACTGAGTCGCGTTTGCTCTCCTATCCCTCAGGCCCATATCAGCCTTCTTCCAAGGAGCGACTCACAGGAATGATATACACAGATACTTGCTAACAAAAGTCACAATTATCTGCTTCTCAGAAAGCAGCAACATAGTAGGGAGTCGTGTGTTATGCGCAAGGCCAACAGGCCACCGGCTTTTCACTATGCTTAGAGTTGGAAGCAGACGATGGCTGCAATGTGAGTGTTGCACCCACACGGAATAGCTGTTGACTTGATATCTTGCTGTCTGACAGCATGAAACATCAGAAGAGCTATTTTGCTAATCATGGATTCTTGCTAATAGTAGGTAGCAGATCAGGATTGTTTTGCAGAATCTTGGCATCAAGTGGAAAGGGCAGTTTTCTGAGCTATTTTGAGAAATGTCTTGTAGTGTGTGTGTGTGTGTGTGTGTGTGCGTGTGCGTGCGTGCCCGCTTCCACTTATCCAAGAACCAATGAATTGGAAAGACTGAGAAGGGAAATGTGTGTTGTATATTGATTGCCCAAAAATATGACATTTGTCTCTGCTAGTGACACATTGATCAAATGGCTTTGGGGAAACTACTTGGGGTGCGTACTTAAAAGCTACTAATGCCTATGTTTGTAAGTATTTAGCTTTGTCATCCATCTATCCTATTTCCATGATATGGGCCTGGTTCAGACATATATATTATGGCTTAGTAAGTTGACATACGCACAAGCCATGTGCCCTTATACTCCATCCTTCCTCACCACACAGAATTAATTAACCATAGTTTCCCGTTAATGTCCAAAATGGGAAACTATGATTAGCAGAATTGGAATACATCAGGGCCACAACTACACTAAGCAGGATGTAACACTTTGAAAGCAGTTTGAAAATGGCATATGGAATGTGTCATGGGCCTCATAGATGTCCATGCACTTTAATACTGTTATAAAGCAGTAGTGTAGATGCTGCCTAGGATCTTAAACCAACTTCAAACTGTGGTTTAAGATCCAGGTTTAATCTAATCCTGGTAAACTGCAGTTTCCCAGTTTGGATGTTACAGGGAACAGTTAATTCATCCAGGAAATATTGAAGCATGGCACATCGAGAAGGTAAGAGAGAAGGGGCAGTACAAAGACAGAGCGCACAAGAAAAGGCTAGTACATATCTCTTGCTTAATCAATCAAAATATATACATCCGACGTGGACCATAGAATTAGTTTTGCATGTTTTATAAATTTACAGTAAGAGAGAAATTACCTGCCATGGAGGTTTCACCAACTACATTTGCAGGAGGCTGGAGGAGCTGTCGTGGGAAAGTGGGGTAGAGGGGAGTTGATCCAACTCAAATCTGGCCCAACCCCATAACATTTCATCCAGTAGGTTCACATTGATAAAGCCCCACCCTAAGTCAGCATCAAAAATCTCTCCTGAATAGACAAGAATGAATATATTTCTTGACGGACAAAAGAGATTTTAGAGTTTTTCTATATGAAGCTGTTAATCTGCTGTATCTCCTTTCGGCTTTGTCATAGAATTGAGATCTGAGCTCTACACAAAGAGCTTTCCTTTCCTGCTTTTCCACTACATCACCTCTAAGTGGCACTGTGCTATAGGAGAATAACTCAAATACACAAGCAGTTCTTTTACTTTCAGAAATAATACCCCATTTCCCCATCTTTTTTTATAAAAAACCGTGAAAATACTCTTAAAAAAACAGAAGTAAAACTGGAGAATCACAAGGTATTATTTCTTGAAAGAAGAATAACTGGGTTTGGCCTGTATACTCATCCAACTTTTACTTTCAGTAAACAGATTTTTGAATCCCAATGAAAATGAAAGTCTAAATTGTTAAACCACGTCACATACATTATCTCAATAATCTTTCTAACCACCCTATAAAGTAGATTCATTAAACAAAAAACCTACGGTTTACAAAAACAATGTTAAGGCTTTACAGATTCCAACCAAGCACCAAAAAGCAGGGAAATTGGGAGTTAAGGCTCACAAGCCTTAACGCCACATCCTCCCTAAGGAGGCAGAAAGTGCAAGTGAAATTCTCATTCTCCCAAAGCAGATAAACCATGAGGACAGGGTGGAGAATATGATATGCAGAGGTGACTGTGGGGTTGTGGAAAACTGATCACGAACAACTTAGGGCCACCTACTTCTCTTTTTTGTTTAAAGCAGCCCTTCCCCAACCTGGTGCCCTCCAAAGGTGTTGGACTGCAACTCCCATCATTGCAAGTCAGTATGTCCCATGGTCAGGAATGCTGGGACTTGTCATCTCAAAAATCTAGATATGCAATTTGATCTGCATAGGTGACTGTGGGGTTGTGGAAAATGATGATGAACAACTTAGGACCAGCTACTTCTCATTTCTTAGAGCATCTCCTTATGTTGAGAGTTGCAACCCAACACATCTGACAGGCACCAGGTTGGGGAATGTTGTTCAAGAACAAGGGAAGGCAGAAAGTAGACCTCCAGATGTTTTGGAATTCAACTTGTAAAAGCCCCTATCAGCATGGGCAGTTATCAGGAATGCCGCGAGTTGATGTCCACATCATCAGGATAGATCTATTTTCTGCCCACATCTGTACTAAAGTATGATGTTTTCCAGCATTAAGATATGTGATCAATCAAGGAACTACAAAAGAGCTGCATCACTTTAAATAAACTGTCAAAACCAAAGGAAACAACAATGAATGAATCTTGAATACCTAATCCAGATAGCCCTTCAGACATCAACATTAGTTTTCAACACATGGCATAGGATGTCTGTTTCTGGAATATCAGATAAAGGATTTCTCTTACTTGTTCAGCAGTGTGAGATCAAAGACAGAGCTACCACCTAATACTTTCATGCGTAAGTATTATTTTAAAATTAAGTATGAATTGATTTTTGTCTTCCCCATAACACATAACATGGCAGTTACAGTGCAACGCATCTGGAGACCACCAGGCTGGAGAAGGTTGACTCCTATACATGTCTTCTCAGAAGCCAGTGCCACTGAATTCACTAGGGCTTACTCCCAAGAGGTATAGGATTGCAAACTAATCTCATCTGAAAGGTGTTCAAGACAGCCAAACTAAACCTCTTCTGCTCCACTGTTGCTTTGATGAGATGATGTATTGTGCAGGGATTGTGGGGAGTAAACAGTATATTTTTTATAAATACATTTAAAGAAAAAAACATGTATTTATAAATACATTTAAAGAAAAAAAAGGCAGGATATTGATCAAAAGTTGGAAGTGCCTGGAACATGCTCTGGTTCTAGATATGTAATGAATAGTTACCCTTTTGTTATCAAGAGTGCTGCTATATGCGAGATTTGTGTGAGAGAAACGTATTGGGCAGACCCTGTATTTGGTAAGGAAATGGAACAGCATTCCCCATCCTGCTGCCCTCCAGGTGTTTGAGATGACAAGTCCCAGCATTCTTGACCATGGGACATACTGACTTGCAATGATGGGAGTTGTAGTCCAACACCTTTGGAGAGCACCAGGTTGGGGAAGGGCTGCTCTAAACAAAAAAAGAGAAGTAGGTGGCCCTAAGTTGTTCGTGATCAATTTTCCACAACCCCACAGTCACCTCTGCATATCATATTCTCCACCCTGTCCTCATGGTTTATCTGCTTTGGGAGAATGAGAATTTCACTTGCACTTTCTGCCTCCTTAGGGAGGATGTGGCGTTAAGGCTTGTGAGCCTTAACTCCCAATTTCCCTGCTTTTTGGTGCTTGGTTGGAATCTGTAGAGCCTTAACATTGTTTTTGTAAACGGTAGGTTTTTTGTTTAATGAATTTAATGACTTTGTGTAACGGATGACTGGATATTATACAGTTGACAACCAAGCCAGCATCAGCCAGAATGTTATACCATCTTGACATCCAATATAAAATCAAAGCTAGTGTTATGTGTCGAACTCACTTTTAACATTAATAAATCAACCAAAATGCTTGCATCTCCCTCCTTTTTAAAGATAAAGAGATGAAACCTGGCATCATGGTAGCTCTTAATTAGGGATATAGCTATGCCAAGTATGAAGCAGATCCGTTCATGCCTTGATTTTTAGGAATGTTTTAAAGTTCAAACAAAAATCTCTTTGGGGTCCAGGACCTTGAGCAGTACAAGTTTAAAAAATGAAATTAAAGATAAAGAGATGAAACTTGGCACCATGGTAGCTCTGAAGCAGGGATTTAGCCATGCCAAGTTGGAAGCAGATCCGTTCATCCCTTGATTTTTAGAAATGTTTAAAACGTCAATTAAATTTTTAAATTAACTAAAATGCTTACAATTCCATCATTTTTAAAGATAAAAGGATGAAACTTGACAGCATGGTAGCTCTTAAGTAGGGATTGAGCCATGCCAAGTTGGAAGCAGATCTGTTTATGCCTTGAGTTTTAGGATTTTTTAAAACTTCAAACCCAATACTCCTGTTTGGGGTCTAGGGCCTTGAGCAGTACATTAAAAAAAAAGAAAGTAAAGATGAAGAGATGAAACTTGGCACCATGGTACCTCTTAAGTAAGTCTTTAGCCATGCCAAGTTGAAAGCAGATTGGTTCATGCCTTGAATTTTAGAAAAAAAATTAAAGTCAAACTTTTTAAAAAAATATCCTAAAAATCAAGGCATGAACCGATCTGCTTCCAACTTGGCATGGCTCAATTTTAGGGTGACCACTAGGGTGTGGCCTAGTGGCTAAAGTGTTGGACTGGGAGCTGGGAGATCTGGGTTCTACTCCCCACTTAGCCATGAAAACCCATTGGGTGACTTTGGGCCAGTTGCAGACTCTCAGCCCAACCCATCTCACAGGGTTGCTATTGTGAGGATAAAATGGAGAGGAGGAGGATTATGTATGCCGCCTTGGGTTTCTTGGCGGAAAAAAGGTGGGATATAAATGCAATAATAAATAATAATAAACTGTCAGGATTTCCCCAGATTTCTCCTGGTTTTTGTTCTATCCTCAGTGTCAGGGGGGATTTTATGCAATAGTCTATAATGACCTGGAATTACACACTTTCCCTTTTAAGGCCACCATTAGCGTGGCAGGGGGGAATGACATGCTTTCTGGAGGTGTGTAATTCTCTCCCACTGCTCCAATCAAGGCCTTAAAAGGGAAAAACGTGTCATTCCCAGGCATTATAGAAAAGGGCCTAATTGGAGCAGTGGGGTGGAGTGAGAATGACATGCTTTCCCCTCCTCCGCTCCAATTGGGGACTTTAAGGTGGCCCCAGAAAGCCATTTTCCTGCCCCCCCCACTAGGTGTCCTGTTTTTTGGTTTCCCAAATATGGTCACCCTACTCAGTTCTTGCACAGGTTGCATATCCATCCCTAGATATTTACTCAAAAGTAAGACCCATTGAATTTCCTTGGTTCTTGAAAAGCAACACACTTGCTTTTAGATTTGCCAGTCTCAGCATTCTATGTGTGCTATGAATGCCTGCTCTGTCTGTCCCTATAGTTTCCTGCAAGGTCCAGCCAGGGGAAGCCAGTAAATTAAACCCAGGGGTGGAGGGTGGGATTCCCTCAGGTTCATCTGACAGCAGGTGCTATAGAACATGGACCTTCCAGGAGTGTTGAGGCTGGATTTCTGGCAGACCTAGCCAGGCAACTTTATGTCCTGTTAGTCCCTCCATTTGGTAGCCCGCAGAGCACCTGCCTCATAAGGCAAATAGCCACATGAGAACTATTATTATGGCCTGCTACTTTGTTTGTCTTTAGTAGTCTGTGGTCCAGATCTCTTCAGAAGGGGGAATAGTGTTTTGTGGTTGGGGTCAGTCTAAATTATCTCCAGGGGTCCCTTACGCAGTGCCTCTGATAGCAAAGAGATTGAGGATTTTCCCCAACTCTGTTACTCTTGAAGTTACTAGGCCTGTTGAAAATAGATTTTAGAACAAAAGCATGAAAACAGTGAATACCCCTTTTAACTTGTTAAACCAATGAAAACATGCCACACAAGAAGTCTTAAGATATGAATGGTTTATAAAGAAAAGTAAATGCAAAAGAACATCAGATGCAGAAGTGAAATCTGAAACATTACTAGTAGTAGTAGTAGTATCCTGCCTTTTGCCCAATGCTGGGCCTCAGGGCAGCCTTACAAAACTAAAACATATACAGCTAAAACCTATAAATAGGAATATACTAGGCTGACCATCTGAAAAGGAGGACAGGGCTCATGTAACTTTAACAGTTGTAGAGAAAAGGGGATTTCAGCCAGTGTCATTTGTACGCAATTAGTTCCTGGTGAAATTCCCTCTTCATCACAACAGTTAAAGTTGCAGGGGCCCTGCCTTCTTTTGTATATGGTCACTCTAGTATAGTGCCTGCAACTTTAACTGTCGTGATGAAGAGGGAATTTCACCAGGGACTAATTGCATACAAATGACACTGGCTGAAATTCCCTTTTCTCTACAACTGTTAAAGTTACATGAGCCCTGTCTTCCTTTTCAGATGGTCAGCTTAAATATACAAAAGTTAAAAATATAATTAAATACTTTTCAATATTAAAGTATTTAAAACATTTTAAATACATAACAATTTAAAAGTCAAAGGTATAGACAGAGGTCCAGATTATTTGCCAAAGGCCTGCTGGAACAAAAAAGGGTTTGTCTGCATCCAAAAACATATCAAGGAGGGAGCCAGTGTAGACTGCAAGGATTAGAAAGAAAATCCATGTGTGTACACTATGCAAAATAAACGACAGCTCAACTGTTTCTAAACCTTATTAGAAAAACAGGGTGACTACGCCGAAACCAGTGTTGTAGGTCCAGAAGCACTTTGAAAGGTTTCAATATTGTACTTAAAACTTAACACCGTCCCAAACTAATTAAATGAAGTGTTTGAAGCTTTCAACTTATAGCAGTATGGACCAAACTCTTAGAAAAGAGGGAAGGAGCACTGTGTGTGAGTGGGGTGGGGGAAATTAAAAGAAAGGTATAGCTACCTATTCCCAGGAGAGATCTGAAGATCAGCTTACCATGGATCCAGAGGAACCACACCCTGCTTCACCAGGGAGCAAAAGAACAAACTGGCTTTATGAAGATAGCCCAAAATACTTTCAGAGCCAAAGGAATGCATGTTCCAGAAGAGAAAAGAGAAACTCTTCTTCTTCACTCAAAAGGTCTGTGCTAGAGGCAGCGGCCATTTCACTCAGCCACCCCACATTCTAAGGCAGGAGGGAGGGGGGAGAGCGACGCTACTGAGCGTGTGTCAGTGTCGCGTTATGAGGGAAGATGGCCGCCTCATTGACTTGAATGAGAGGTTAAAATAGTCCTTAAAAGTCAACCGAAGGGAATTTTTAAAAAACGAAAAGCTTGCCATCAACTACAGTCAAGGAGGAAGAAGACCCCACCACTGGATTACTTAATAAGGCTCTAGAAATTATGCAAATTGTGAGCACAAAAAGTAGCAACCCGGAAGTAAATTTTACAAAAGCAGGGAGACAGGTTTGTATTCCTTTTCTAACTTAAATTGCTCTCCTTCCCTCAATCTTTCACCAATCTTCTTGAAATTTTGCAGGTAATGTAAAACAAACATTTCTTTCTGGCACCTGTAAATTTCAGAAAGGTTGATGAAACGTTTTCGATTTTATGGCTGTTAGAATGACCCCCCCAATTATCACTTTAACATGGCGCAATGTGTTTTTTACTGACGGCCCTTAACAATGGAGGCACGGCTGTGCCTCCATTAATAAGTAGTATATTGACCCCATGTTTAGCCTCCAGAGGGAGGGGAGCTAAGAAGACAGTGGCGTCCTGAAAGCCGTGAAGTGAGTTCATAGGTGGTTGAGGTGATATTTGAGCCGGTAACCTCCTGGTTCGTAGTTCACAGCTTTAACCGCGATGCTACATCAGCTTATCTACAATTCTGTCTAGGGATACTCAAAAGTCCAGGCTAATTTGTGACATCTGTAAAATGGACATCCTGGTAGTGTTAAAGAATAACAGTGGAAGCTGATGACTCCAATGTCAGTGGGACAGTGAATCCACTCTGGCTTTCAGTCAGAGCTATCCAGCACCTTGGATAGCTCCTTTACAGTCCTGACTGAAACCCAAAGCAGATTTATCGCCCCATAACATCAGAGCCACCAGCCTTCATTGCAGAACAATATGATTATTATATTTATTACACTGATATGATCCAACCTTCTCCAAGAACTCAAGCTAGGGGTGCCATTAAGGTTAGACTCTGGGGCAGAGGTCTAGGGCTCCACACAACAGAATAAGCAGGAGGGGCTCCCAAAGGCAGGAAGGCTGAATTACCACATGTTGAAGTATGTGAGCTAATACACATTACCATTTAAAGAGCAAGGGGTGTAAGAAGACCCCCCTCCCATGGTGGTGGTGGTGGTACCTACCTACCACCACCACCACCATCATTTCATCTTCACAGCCCTGTGAGCAACATTAGCCAGAGGTGTAGCGGTAGGCTCCAAGTTACTGAGTGAGCTCCATGGCTGAGTGGGCAGTTTTGTGTAGGGCACATCACTGATTTCATCATTAAAAAAATGAGAACAAAGTATCTAGTGAACAGAAACCCTGCCTGTGTGGCACTACGCCTCCATAAAACAGTCCTTTCTGTGATACAAGTGGGTGAAACACCATGGCGAAAGGTCCCTCAGAAATATTGGATAGACACTTTATTTATTTCGATCACATCAGTATTGGGGCCGTCCTCCAAGGAGATCAGGGCCAAATACAACAAGCCTGTCAAGCAGGGGATTGCTAAGAAAGAGTGAATTGCCCAAGCGTATTCAATGAGCACCATGGCTGAGTGAGAGTATAAACCCAGGTCACACTGATGCAGGTCTGAAAATAAGCCCATCTCTATATGACATCGCTTTGGCAGCTCTTTATCCAAAAGCCCGCATTTGCGCTCCTTCAGAGTAGTACACACTAAAAGGAAAGCCAATGTGGGCTTTGGAACAACACAGGGCACAGCAATCCCTAGCACCCCATTGCTGCACCCCCCTTCTTCACCTGGACAATTTCGCCAGCACAGAGGCAAACCGCCATCCCCACCTGTCCTACAGCACCTGCACTGGGGTTGAGCAGGTTCCTCAATTATTCCCCCCTCCCATTTGTCTTTAACCATGCAATTTCGCAGGTATAGGGGGGCGTGGAGACGAACCACCATCTCTCCACTGTCCCGGTGAGCCCATGACCCTCATTAGTATCTTTAAAATGTACAGCTGTTTATTTTTAAAGACGTTTTCAAGCTCGGCGGAGGCAAACCAGTGGCCATTTGGCTCGCTGGCCCGCCCCATGTCCCTGCCCAGCCAATGCGACCAATCAGGGATCGGCATCAACTGGGGCACTCCCCCAATGCAGCTCTGACTCAATGGGATAGATGGCAGATGCCGTTGTCACCTCGTAGCAAGCCAGAAAAGTCGCAGTAAGTCCACGATGTTTTAAATACGAAGCTTTGGGGGGTTGCCCCTAGATGGCTCTGGGATGACGGCTGCGTCATCTGTCCAAAATGCCATCACTGCACATTTACTGTGGGGCAAACAAGCCATCTAGAGGCAGCCTAAGAGTGCATGGAATCCCCACCCCAAGCTAAAATTCTAACTAAAATGAAAACAAAAAACTAAAAGTAAACTTATTTTGGTTTCCTTTGTTTTTGCTTGGCGGAGGAACCTCCACATTGTTTAGCAAAATGTTTAGGGATGCATGGGACCCCCTGCAGAATTTGCATAAGACTAATCCAAGCTTTTTAGGCCTCCTTCCAAATTCACCAGATGTTTTGTTGGGAGCCAAGAGGAACCCTCACATTCACTTCCCAAATTGTTTTAGGTGAAGGTTTGGGTGCAACTCTGTCCAGTACTCAGTCCATTTCTGAGGTAGCTGTACCCAGGGCTAATGGCAGGGCCGGTCCAGTGAAGGTTGAAAACATGCAGTGACAAATCAGGCTATTCTAGATCTATATTTCCATGCTATAAAGTGATATCAAGCATTTAGGCCTGATCCAAAGCCCTCTGAATGCCTCCTGTAATTTGAGGAGTATTTGGCTTGAGCCCATATTGTTTACCATCTGGCGCCTCGGCAGTGCTGCAGTCTTAGAAGACTGGATAGTTCAACAGTTATCATGCGCCCTGTTGTGAACACCAAGCCCCTATTGGTGAACAATTACTCACATAATTGGTGGCTGCAGCTGAAATGAGTTCTACAAGCCATGGGAGGAAGTTACCATCTGGCTGCTTGTGCTGCACCATAGGAAGAGGAAGAGGCACAAGGAGATATGCACATTGTGCTTGTATTGTCCTACATCTTCCTTCGAGAAGCTCAGAGCAGCGCCTAAGCAGTTTCTCATCCAGACACTGATGGGAGGCCATTTTAGCTTCAGGTAACTAATAGCATCATGATGGAGGGCCCATAGCTCTGCGGTAGCACATATGCAGGTTCTGTCGCCAGCAGATCTAGTTAAAGATGACTCAGGCTGGGAAAGGCCTCTGCCCCAAACCTTAGAAAACTGTTGCCAGTTACACCAGACCAGCCTTCCCCAACTGGGCGCCTTCCAGATGTTTTGGTCCTCAACTCCCATCAGTTCCAGTACGTATGGCTAATGGGCAGGAATGCTGGATGTTGTGGTTCATTACATCTGGAGGGCACCACATTGGATGGAAAGCAGGGCCAGACAGTACTGGAGTAGATGAGCCAATAGTCTGATGGAGCCCACCTGGCCTCCTCCAGATGTTTTGGACAACAGTTCCCCTCATTTCTTTCCATTGACCATGCTGACTGGGAGTTGTATACAAATAGTCTGGACATTTATTTTCATGTTATTTACATCCTGCATTTAGCATCAGTTCTCAAAAGCAGCGTACAGTTCTAAGCTATAACAACAATACAATGCACTAAAGTATATCAAATCAAGATACAGCAGCCATGCAACTTGGTCTATTAAAAAAAAAAAACCTTCTGGCATAAAATGGTTTTCAACAAGTGCCTAAAAATAGGAGAGGGGTTTTGTTGGATATCTCTTGGGAGAGAGTTCCACAGCTGCAGTGCCACCCCTGAGAAGGCCCTGTCCCTGCTACTCACCAATTGGAGTAGGGACCACTCTGCCAATGTAAAGGATTGGGCAGGCTCATATGGGTGAAAATGACCTTGTCCTAAGCTATGTAGGGCTTAATACCAGTACTTTCAACTGAGCCAGGAAACAAATTGGCAAACAGTAGCTTTGGTATAGGATTGGTGTGATATGTTCTAACCTCCTTGATCCTATAGCATTGTTTTGGCTGACATTTATACCTGAAAATGCTGTACATGGGGCTGACTTTTGTGTTTGAAATGTCTATAAAGTCAGATGCATGTACAGCACATTACAACAGTCCAGGTTTAATGTAACTATAGCATGTGAAACGGAGGACAGATATGTTTTATCCAGGTAGGGTCACAGCTGGCAAATTAGATGATGCTTGCAAAAGATGCTCCCAGCCATCGATATCATCTGAGCATTCAGACACAATGTCAGGTCCAAAACCACCCCCAAACTGTACTTGATTCTTCAGTGGGAGTGGAACGCCAGCTAGGGTAGGACAAATGTTTATTTGACTGACACCAACATCTCTTTGATTAGCAAGTCTATTTTGTTTCAAAAATATATGGCTCAGCGCTTCACTTTCCAGTTCAAGGATCAGCTCATGTTCATCTGCTACATTTCTGGATGCTGTCATGGGCATGAATGTGATTAGTAGATCCTGCTGCCCCGGGTCAGACAAACCAACCAATGCCCTACACCACCACCACCGCAAAATAAACACCTCGTTTCTTAGATAATTAATTTACATTAATTGCTTAGTTATCAATTTTCCAAGCAACAGTTGATCCTGGTGGGACTACACCGATAAACCTTCCGGCAGTTTTAAAGTCAGTCCACAGCTAACAAGGCAACCTGCTTAGTAGACCATGGCATTGCCCTAAGAGCCAGGCAGCTGGTATGGTAGCACCTGGCCGCTGCTGTTTTACAACTAACTAGAGCACCCAAGTGCAATGGGAAAAATATCTCTGTGAGAAAGAATCAGAGAATGAATGGTTATAAAGGATGACTCTGGCAAGCCATGCATAATCTCTTTTTAAATAAAAGGGCCATACTGTGTAAACCGGCTAGCAGCATGGCATGTAATCCCAGAAGGGTCAGGCTGGCTAAGAGACTCAGTGATTGAGGAAGGAGACTCACCGTTTGGACTTCCTAGCGTCTAAACTGGCCAACCAGACTGCATTTTACTGGAATGACTGTTAAAACCATGTCCTGTCAGGTAACCAGAATTTTCAAGCCCCTGAAAAATTGCTAGGTATGTATGGCTCAAAAACAGAGCCGTAAGATTAGCAGGAACTGGCTTATACAGGCACATTGTGCCAGTGCTTTGTGATCTGCATTGGGTGCCAGTCCAGTTCCAGACCAGGACTGGTATTAACCTTCAAAGGCTTAAACACAGCAGAGGCTGGTGGCTCTGATTTTGGTGGAGCTTTAAATCCATTCTGGGTTTCAGTCAGAAAAAGCTAGAACTCTGAAGGAGCTATCCAAGATGCTGAACCCCAAAATAGGATCAGCACCTTGGTTAGCTCCTTTAGAGTTCTGCCTGGTTCTGACTGTAACCCAGAATGGATTCACAGTCCCACTGAGATCAAAACCATCAGCTTCCACTGCTTAAAGGTCTTTGTGTAAGGCTACCTGAATGGTAATCTCATTCCATTCATACCAGCCCGGACTCTAAGATCATTTTGATAGGGCCTCCTCCTCTGCGTATCCACATGAGGTGGGGTGCAGGGGTATTAAGGAGAGGGCCTTTTCAGTGGTGTCATGTCAATGGTGAAGTGCTGTCCCCAAAGAGGCCCACCTGGCACCTATGTTGTAATCTTTTCGGTGCCAAATGAAGACCTTTTTATTCCCCAGGCTTTTTAGTCCTTTTGTTTTTTTTAAAAAAAACTGAGTTAATGTTTTTTAGATCTCGCACAGCTGCCGGTTTTTATTCTGTCATGAGAAGGTTTCAAATTCATCTTACTTCAGGAATCAAGAAGTGGTCCCTTATCCCAGGCAAAATGCAGCCATGTATCATGGCCTGCCATGCATTCAACACTTCTCTTTTAAAAAGTAATCTTTGGATTAGGATTTCATTGTTGTTATTATCCTATTGCTTCAGTTTTAAAGAAGCTGATTCCACTTCTCTGATGATATTTCAAAGTATTTGTTTAGTAAAAGCAATCATGATTATTTCTAATTTCCAAGAGTATAAATTCTACATTTGGTCTTTGTTTTGGAGTGGCTTTGCCTTCCTTCAGTGAGGCTGTAGGTAAAGAAGAATTGTTCCTGTAACAAACATCTTTGCATCACATATTTCAAGGATATTTGCAGCTTAATGATTTGCACACAGAAGGACCCAGGCTCAATCCACTTAAGGATATCTAAGTAGCAGGTGATGAGAAAGTACTCTGCCTGAGATCCTGAAGAACCTCACTCAGTCACAACAGACAAGACTAAGCTAGATAAATCAACAGTCTGACATAGTATAAGGCAGCTTCCTATATTTTAGTCAAATTAATTAAGTTCTTTGAAACACAGTGTACTCACACACACTATCCTGCTCAGCCTGGGTCAGACTCAGCATTAGGGTAAGAAAACAGGCAAATCCAATGGCAAGTCGATAAAAGGTCAAGCACAAATGTATCACTCCAGGTGGAAAGCTCCAAGAGAAGGGTGTGACATGTGGCCAAGAGAAGAAGTCCAATAGAAACACAGTCTAAAGAGCAGAGTCAAATGGGTTCAGAGGTCAGCAGCACAGAGGATCAGTCACAAAGCAAGAGCAGTGACACAAAGCACTAGAACTGATCATAAGATGTCATTTCTAGCAGCTTTCACCTTTCAACTGAGAGGTGATATAGCCAGAGCTTCCAGAGCCTCACCCAGGGCTCAGCTGCTGTCCATCCGAGGCCCTCTGGCAAAAGTCCTACTTGTGAGGAGAGCCTTGCTCATGAGGAGGCCTTTACTCTTGAGGAGCACTATTTCTCATAGGCGTCATACTGGCCTATCCCTTGAGACAATGACATTCTTGGGGGTTTCTCTGCCCAGTCTGAGAAGCAGGAGTTCCCCTCCTCTGGTGGGGATGTACCCATAGCCATCTCACCTGAGGGCCCAGGCTCTCCAAAATCTCCTGGGCTGTTCCTCAGTGTTGTCTGTCTCTGAAAGCTGTAGCTTCTCCACTAAGGAAGATTCCTCCAGCAGAGGAATGGCCTCGGTGCTTAACTCGACCAAGCAGGGGTCTGGTTTCCCAGAAGACAAGAAACAGAGTAGCACCTTGAAGAGTTCTGAGTGATGCTGGGGCTGAAAGCCAGACAAGCTTGCCTGTATGTTGCCCCAACAAGCAGCAGATTATGATTGAGCCTTAAGTATGGTTTTGGCTTCCTTCCATTAGCCCTACCTCCTTATTCATGGAGGCTGTTTCAGCAGCTTCAGACTATGACAACATTGAAATGGCTGCAACATGGTGGCCACATTCATAGCTAGATTCCTCAGAATCTGAGGACAGGAATGAGGCCTTCTCTGAACAAAGGGGAGCAGGTCCTTGGGGCTTTCCTGGAGAACATACATCCAAAGGAAGTAGGAACCTCATGACACCCTCTGTCTACTCCATTAATTCAGGAGCCATGTCCTCTGAGAATGACAGGCCAGGGTCCTGGACACCATGGTGGAATGGCATGTGCCATTGTTTCTAAACTTAGGTAGACTGTTACCTAAAGGAGGTTAGATTGCTGTAGAAAAATAATTAACTTGTTTTCTAATTATAATCATAGTTCATTTCATTATCTCAGGGCAATTAGAAAGACAGAGGGAAATCACAATCCCTGCTGATCATGAATTCCCTAAAGCGATACCTTGAGAAAAGTTTACATTTCTTCTATTTTACATGGATTTAAAATAAAATTATTATTATTATTATTAGGGATGTGCACTGGATCGGACCCGATCCACGATCCGAGTCCGGTCCAGTGGGAAATCGGATAAATTATCCGATTTCCGATCCCGCAGCTGGATCGGCCGATCCAATCCGAACCGGTCCGAAAAGGCTCCGAACCGGTTCGGCGGATCGGCGGGCGCCCACTGGCGCCCACCGCCGCTTCCATTGGCGGGCGCCAGTGGGCGCTCGCCGATGAAAGTGGACAGCGGGGGGGGGAGGAGGGGGGCGCTTACCTTCTCGGCCCGTCCGCTCCCGTCCGGCACTAGCAGCTACTACCAGCGGGCTCCGCGGCCTGCTCCAGGGTGGCGCGCCGGGTGATGTCATCACCCGGCGCGCTACTCTAGAGCAGGCCGTGGAGCCCGCTGGTAGTAGCCGCCGGCGCCGGACGGGAGCGGACGGGCCGAGAAGGTAAGCAGGGGGTGCGTGGAGGGGAGGAGGGGGTGCGCGGAGGGGGGAGGGGGGCCCTTACCTTCCCGGCCCGGCCGCTCCCGTCCGGCGCCGGCGACTACTACTACCAGCAGGCTCCGCGGCCTGCTCTAGGGTGGCGCGCCGGGTGATGTCATCACCCGGCGCGCTACTCTAGAGCAGGCCGCGGAGCCCGCTGGTAGTAGCCGCTGGCGCCGGACGGGAGCGGACGGGCCGAGAAGGTAAGCAGTGGCGGGGAAGGAGGCTTACCCCCCCCAGAGCCGTCCGCTTCTATCCGCTGGCGCCCGCGGGCACCAGCGGATGGAAGCGGACGGCCCCAGGGGGGGTAGGGAGCGCGGGGGAGGGGGCTTACCTGCCGGGGCCGTCCACAGCGGATGGCCCTGGGGGGGAGGGAGTTAGGCCCCCCCTCACCCACCCGCTGCCATTTTTTCCTCATAGACTTGCATTGCAATGCAAGTCTATGGGGAAAAAAATGGCGGCCGATCCAAAAATGTACGATTTTTGGGTCGGGATCGGACTCGATCCGGTCCGGGGGGCCTCCGATTTTGTCCGAACCGGTCCGTGACAAAATTGGAGGTCCCGATCCAGGTCCCGATCCGATCCGGGGGGTCCGTGCACACCCCTAATTATTATTATTATTATTAATAATAATAACAACCAAAACACCCTTCAAGGACTGTTTAATGTTTCTTCTGTGATGCTGCCATCTATAGATGTCATTCATATAGATGTTAAGCCCAAATAATGCTGAGATTTTACTCAAAGCATATATGGAAGAATCAATGCCACAAAGTTCATTTCACATAGGTAGTCAAGTTCAGTTTCTTAATCTTCAGGAAGTGGTGATAGCTGATTTTGTTTTTTGAGAGTTTGACCTTTTGGGTTCTTTTGTTTGTTTTTAAACATTTGGGATTTGAAAGCTCTGCCCCAAGCACATGTTCCAACTCTGATGGTTCAAATGTCACTAGTAATACAAATCAAAAAACCCAAAGCAAAATCTGGTCTGATGATCAAAACCCTCCCAGGGTGATGCTGTCCACAATGGCCATGTTTTCCCATGGCACTTCTTGTCATTTCTGTGGTTTCTGATAGGACTAGAGTTAGAGCATATTAAAATAGTTCCTGTCTCTTAAAATTCTAGTTTCCACCACAGCTAATTGGAGGAGAGAGATGTTTGGGAAACGTTTTTAATTTTACTGGTTTTATCGGTGACAATGCCATGAACATTTCACAGTGTTGTTATATAAATTGTGGGTTAAAAATATATAATAGATCCATCCATCCTGTATCTGTTTACACACACTCACTCACACACTCACACACTCACACACTCACACACTCACACACTCACACACACATGATTATGCTTACATTAGACAAAACATGGAAGTCATTTGCCATTTATGGGAAATGTATATGGGGCTGGCCATTCCATTGAAATGAAAGGGTAAACTCATATCCACATGAACCTCTGGTTGGGAGAAATATTTGAAGTTATTTCTTTCATTAATCATATATAGTAACCACTTTCAAATTCCAAATGGCCTTATCACAAATATTATCCTGGGGCTGAGCATGCCTTAAAGTTCATGTTAATAAAAATTAATATCTGTAACCAAAACTTTAGGAGTGGAGCATTTTTCTTTCTTTCTTAATATGTGATCTTGTAATTTGGAAAATATGACTTTTTCATTGTACAAAGCATTCTGACTATATGTCCTCCAAACAGCCGGAATAATTTTTTGTACAGTAAAAATTCCACGGCAGATATATTGAGCTGTAGACCATACCTTTCAAACACTGACAATGCAGACTTTTTTTGGTGGGTGTACGTTTAAATATACACTGTTTGTGTAAGATAGTTTCCTTCCATGGTAACTCCTGTGTATGTTCCTTTCCTCCTTTGATGCCAATCACATTGTACGTTCTTTCCATCCTTCCAGTTGACAACTGACCGGGCCTCCAATATATTCACCTCCATTGGTTCCGTAACGCTGGCCTTGTTACTGATCTTCCTACTGGCAGGCACAGTTTCCGTAGTGACTGCCAACAAGCGTGCGACCCAAGGGACTTACAGCCCCAGCCGCCAAGAGAAAGAGGGATCCAGAGTTGAAATGTGGGACATAGTGCAACCTCCACCCATGGAAAGGCTGATATAGCAAGAATCATTGCCATACCACTTGCCTGGAAACATCCAGCAGGAATGGTAGTTCTGGATACCGTGGAAAGATCTATCCTTATACCCATGATGACAGCTCCCATGTAACTCTGAAACCTTGGCCAATCTCCAAAGCACCATGCACAGTGCTCCATATGTGCATGGCGGCTCTTCAACCTTTCCTTTCCACTCTGCATTTCCTGAAATTCAGAGAAAGCCCCCCCCAACAAGAACTGTGGGGTGTGTCTGTGATTTTCCCTTTCAACAGAATGGAAACACTTTGTGGTCCTGCACAGACGTGTTTGGATCTCATTTCTAAAAAGCATTGATGGCCGAAGTGAATGGGTGCCAATTCTCACTTTCTGGAAATTCTTATTTATTGCACTGGAAATTGTAGCTTTAGTATAATCAACTGTAGACTATTAAGACTTACGTGACTCCTTGGATAGGTGTTAAGTGCCTACATTTAAAGTACAACTGAAGCCACAGCTTTTTTGGATTCTAATTTTTTGCTTTTGGCTGCCATTGCAGTGTTCACCACCATTACAGAAGACAAGGCAGAACACTCACATAAGTCTATGTGAACTGTCTGCCATTCAATCATTGCCGTGCATCTCAAGATATTTTTAGAAGTAGACATCTTTCTCAACAGCACATTGACTTTAATTCTGTAATCAGGGACTAAATTAATATTATTGGGGAAAGAACTTCATGCAGCAAAATAAAGATTTCAAATTGTCAACCCTCTTCTGTTTGGAGTGTTCATTTCACCTTTTGTTCCATCATATTGTCCTGGAGTGGGGTAGGCTACTTTGGGGGGGCTCAGGGGGGGGAGACTTTTGCTGACTCCTGCCCACATATGGACCACACTCCTGTCACTGCTGTACCACCAAATGTGCAGTGGTGGGACCAAAAAAATGGTGCTTTGCCATCGAATGTTGATGTCCAAAGTTTGGCAGAAAACCACTGAGTTTTTTGCCACAGCAAATTTTGGCAATGTGCCATCATGGGGCAGTAGGGGCCATATGTCGACCCCTGTCCTAGAGGATGTTTTAGATTGCAATCCTAGGCACATTTAGAAGGCAGTAAATCCCACTGAACTTAGTGGGCCTTTGGTTTGAGTAGACATGCATAGAATTGTGCTGTTTCCTGGAATATAACTTGGCAATGGTTTTATTATTATTATTCTTTTAATTATATAGTCCTTTTCTTATAAAATTCAGAGCAGTGAACAGTAAAAGATAAAAGCTTACCATGCACCGTGTCATTGCACAATGAGCAATCGGTTACAATGTCATGGGTATTGTCACCTTGGGGGCTGTAAAGTTTAATGCCTCAGGGGACATTTTCTTAGTTTGACTCCAGACTTCCCAAGTATGACTAATGAACCAGTGATGGTTAGTGAGTTTCTTCAACACAAAAATCGAAAGGAAGGAAAACTGGAATTCAAGAGAGCAGTGTGGATGAATCATGGTTGGAACATACAGAATATTGTCCCACTCCATTCCCACAGGAAGGCAGACCCACAAGTACTTGGGAGGAGGCAATGGTGTCTTACTTCTAGTCACCCAGTCAACTCTCTTCTCCCCACCCCCACCCCCACCCCCGCTCTTTATCCAGGATTTGAAGGCATGTCCAAAGTTTTCCATACTTAGTTGTGTTAGACCTAGCTGTGTCTATTTCCAGTCTAGCTGCTTTTGTCCAGCAAGTGAAGCCTGTGGCCTGTTTGTCCAGCACCTCAAATGTAATTGAAACAGCTGTACATTTTCAGGTACAAATCAGCTCAACAGCAAATTAAGCACTGAAAGCTTTCAGAAATAGGGGGGTAATAAACTTTCTCCCTGGAGTCAAATAGGTTTCGACGGGAGTTACTTCCAAAATACTAGGGCAATGCCTGAGAAAAGATATACAGCTCACTCCTAGTTCTACTAGATGTCACCTGTCGTGATGCAAGGATTTGGAGCAGAGACTCTCTTAGTCATCTTAATCAATGGGAGGGAGGTTGTATGGGGGGGATATCCTTCCCTGAGGTTCAAAAACTAGCATGAAATTAACAGCGTCCTCTGAGTTCTGCAAGAACACAGAACTTAAGCTAAGAGTAGTTTCCGTTCCAGACAACACACAACTTTGGCATTTGCTACAAATGTATTTAATACACCTAGGTAGACCATTTTCGATAGGGTAAGCTGGTGAGAGGAAGATCCTCTAACTCTCATTTCTAAATCAAAAGGACAGAGAGCCAAACTACACATTACGCTGACTATTTAGCGAATAGCTAAAGGGAAGCGTTTAATTTACTTTAATGTAAGCGCATGCAGCCCTAATTTGGTTCGGGACCATTGCTCCAAATCCCCCCCCCCTCCAGGGGGAGGGAATGTAAAAAGGGGGGAAAAGCTTCCATTGATGGTGATGCAGACTTTTTTTTTCTCTTTTGTTTCAAGGATTTCGGGGGGGGGGGGAATGGTTGGGGGAAGGTTTAATCTTCCCCTCCCAGTGTGCAGTAGTCCTGATCTAAAATTGGGACTACATCCGCTTATGCTAGAGTAAGTTAAAAGCCAGCCTTCAGCTACATGCTTCACAATCAGTGTAATGAGTAATTTGGCTCAAATAGTCCCTTCTAGCCGGAACAACATAATGAACACAAACTGTGTGCTAACAGCAACATAGAAAATATTGTAGCAAGCAAGGCCAGCCCAAGTTATTCCGCTGTCTGAGGCAAACAACAAGGGTTTGATCTAACGGTGTCCTTCCGCGGGCACGTGTGGGCCCTACCACTGGCAGCCACGATGTAGTGCTTCTGGGGTCAAGTATCTAGATGAGTGGAAATGCTCGTTTCTGGGAGGGACAGGTCATGGCCATTTCAGACACAAGGTTTAGGGTAGTATTTGGCCCCAGAAACACTTGACCAGCATCCTCTTCCACTGTACTTGAGGGCACTGTGACAACATGATATTTTATGTTATTATTTATATTTGTACATGTTTACGTGTTTGGTTCAGGGTTGGATTTGCTGTGGCCAATTCTTTTCTTTTTCAGGAAATGGCAAGTAAGTGGGAGGGGGGAGTTGGAAGAGTGAGCTCTGTGGATGGTGTCGTCTGATTGGTTGGTTGGTTGATTTGAATGGAGAGAGAGAGAACGGGGGGGGGGGTGAGGAGACCGTTAGAGAGTTAGAGGTGGTTAAAGAATTAGAGGCAGTTAGGGAGTTAGGGAAGGTTGGAGTTGTGTGGGGTTTAGTAGAGGCTTGTGTCAGGATAGGATTAAGAAAGCGGGGCTATAGGATTGGGAGGTGGTTCACGTTCCCTGGGAGGTGGGGGGAGGTAGACGTATTTGTACAACTTAAAATAAACTGAAAGTGTCTTTTAAAATCTTTTACTTTATGAATAAAGTACATTCTTGTTTTGTGATATCAACCACGTCTGCTCAGTCATATGTGTTACTGCATTTGGTAAATAAACACTAACACTCTCACACAAATAATAAATTAAAAGGTTTGTTGTTCCCTCATTCTTTTTGAGTATAAAGAATAGCATGGTGGCAGCGAAGGTTTAGGTAGACACCATAGAGGCCGGTGACGTCACAGGCACCATGCCAGCTTATGGGCACAGAGCAGGCCAGGTGGAATACACAACTCTATTGTCCACCACCTCTCCCTGCTTCTCCAGAAGTTGCTGCCTGAGGCAGCTGCCTCACTCTGTCTAATGATAGGGGCCGTCTTTAGTAGTAGTAGCCAGAGAAGGTTCAAAAGCTGGGCCTCATATGCACACAGAGTTTCACATTTGAACCTTTGAATTGTCAGCTGGAGCTCTTGGGACTCCTGTTGTATTTCTGGATGGGCAAAAGAATGGAGGCCACAAATATCATGTTAGGTACATTCCAATTCTCTAGACCAATTCAGTGAAAAGGGAGCTTGACTAGCTAGGCATTATAGGACATCAACTGGGAGATATTATAGGACAGGAGAAGCTAATTCAAGAAAGTGACGTTATTCTGGGCAACTAGGACCCCCTCTACAAGAATTCGGTTTGACGCCTGGTTCTCCGATTATGCGCATCTTCTCGGAAGCGCTTTATGGTAAATGACTGTACGCAGGAGGTAATTGAGCGCACAACTGGTGGCCTTACCGGTTGTTTGAAATGCGCTTTAGAAGTAGTTAATGCGGAGAATCGCTTGTTCACATAGTCAAAATACACTTTAACAGCCGCAGCAAAATAAAACTCGCTATTTAACGCGCATTCAATAATGCGCATAATCAGATATATAACGCGCCTCAACTCCCGATTTGAGCTCCGCTCATGTAGAGGTAAAAATTTTAATGAGACTTGAAAGAGCTTTAAACCTCTCGTGTAGAGGCAGCCTAGGATACCTGGCATCCCCTTCAGGTCAAGGTGAGGAACTCAGAGTAGGGGGAATCAAAGGAAAAGCAGAGTAATCAGCAGCACTAACCTTTCCCATTTCTGCCTACCAAACAACACAGTTCACTGAGTGATGTGTTTTTTTCATGCCCCAGTGAAGCAAGTGCAGCCTTCAGCCTACTGACACATGTCAAGATGGAGCAGCACCATGTCATAGTTCTAAGAAATGCATCTGGTTGATGTTTACTGAGAGCAGTTTTAGTTACACAGGTTAATTTGAGAGATGAAAAGAAAGGGAGGACACCCCTTGTCCTGAAATAAAAGTGTACTGTCTAGCCTAACCTTCTTCCTTGATGCATGTTGCAGCAAAATACAAGCTTTGTAGACACTAAAAAAAAAAAGCACAAGAAAATTTTAGAATGAAAACTAACAAATCTGTTCTAGAATCCCTAATTCTTGACTTGAGTTTTCTTACTTCAATGGAAGAGAGAGAGACCTGTTTCCTTTTTAACAGATTTCCTGACCATCAACAACAACAATCATGAATGAAAGAAGAATGGATTGGGTTAAGGGCTGGTTCAAAAATGCATGTTCACCACTGGCAGCAACATCAAGCTATGACTTGCACGTATGAATTGGCCATCACAGATCTAACAGAACAGACAAAACTTCCATATTTTCTCAGTGCTTTTCAGTGATGTCAATTGACCATGCCTATACTTGTGTGGCACAGTATTTATCTGGGTCTGTGTGGCAAATGAAAGTAACAAACCAGACATGCAGACTTAGATGGGTTATTAAATGGCCACAGCTTTACTAAATTTTGCCTGAATAGGATTGGCGGAGGCATGGGGTGTGAATCCTATTATTGGACAGCCTGTCTGCCATTCCACCTCTTGGCCCGCCTGCCAGGACCATTGTGGTAGATGACAGGGTCAGGGTCCACCACGGCACAGTCCACTGTGGATCCCTTCCTCCCATCTGAGATGTGATGCAGGTACGCAGCCATTGACCTGGCCTGGTCTTAATGCCACATCCTCAAGAGCCCTTAAGAAGATCCCCACTGAGGGGGAGCGGGAGCCCAAACCTGTTACCCCTTCCAAATTGATCCAGCCCAATGCCTATCATGCCCAGATAGTTCTGCTATAAAACAACCTAGACTATGCAACTGTACATGATCCCCTAATCGCATCGCTCAACTTATTTACAAGGAAAATAACATTGCAATGCGGAAGCCAAAATTTTTGCCCTCCCATTAGCCAGTTGGGGAGCAGGTAAAAATGCATTCCCAGTTCCGTTAACCAGCAACTAGCTTCTGTCCATTGCAAGATCTATTGCTACCAGGAGTGGGTGAGTAGGGAAGTTAGTGACAGCAATGGCAGTGCGCTCCTGAGGCCCCTCTTTTCAAAGGCTTGTGGCAGATGAGAGAGAAGCCTGCTTGGAAAAGCTTTCATCCAGGCCCTACCCCCACTGAGTCAATCAAGGCTCCGATTGGGTGGCACTATTTCTTCCCAGTCCGGCACCAGCACACCCACAACCTGTGGCTCCCTGGTAAGCAGGGAAACTCGGCTTCCCCAAATATGTTTTCTTGCAAGTCCTTTTTATTTCTGTGGGATTAACTTTGAAACAAATATGCTTAGGATTGCACCCCCAGTGCGGTTAAAGGCAGACTTCATCTGAATGCTTCAGGCTGCAGTTTGACTTGGCTCCACCACTGTTGTTTTTCATTAATGGTTTTATTAGACTGTAATTTTCATTCCCGTCTTCAGCTTGTTTGGCAACCATACACCGGTAATTCATCCAATATTGTCAAATGGCAGCAAGACTGATGGCTCCAAAATTGTGACTCTAAATCATCCTTTTGATCATAATAAACCTACCTGAGCCTTCATCTGGTTTTTATGCTCTTGATGGTAAGATTCAAAGTCCAGCCTTTTCTTTCCCTCAGTATTGTATGCGACCTTTCAAATGTCGCCTGTAGTTTCACCAAAAGTGCAATATCCATTGGCATGTATTGCTATAAAACAGAGATTACCAGAAGTGTGGGTCTAAACCCTCTTCTATCTCTGTCACACCTGTGCTGAGTCTTTCTTTCTTTCTTTCTTTCTTTCCTTCCTTCCTTCCTTCCTTCCTTCCTTCCTTCCTTCATCTTTCTGTTTTTGCCTTGCTATACAAAGGCAAAAAACACTGTCAGCCACCAAGTAGGAACTGCACAAAAATTGCAAAGGAGTTGCACCTCCACCACTCTGAGTTCTATGCAAAACTGAATTTGGTGCAAATGCTGAATTCCACTTCAGGGGAACCTGCTGTGGATTTGGGGTGGGGGGTGGGGTTCATCCATCCGAATTTAACACAATGTCCGTCTGTGTCCAGATTTCTTCACAAATAGGCCACAGAGAGCAGTGGAGGCTGGTGGCTCCTATGCCAATGGGAGAATGAATCCACTCCAGTTTCAGTCGGAACCAGTCAGAACTCCAAATGAGCTATTCAAAGTGCTGAAGCCTACCTCTAAAAATAGTTCCATAGAATCATAGAATAGTAGCGTTGGAAGGGGCCTATAAGGCCATCGAGTCCAAACCCCTGCTCAATGTTTCAGCACCTTGGATAGATCCTTTTGAGTTCTCACTGGTTCTAACTGAATACCCAGAGTGGATTCGCAGCCCCACTGGCATAAGAGCCACCAGCCTGCACTGGTAGAGTGCATGGACTCTACATGTAGAAGGTCCCCAGTTGAATCCTTGGCATCTCCATTTAAATTCCAGGTGATGGCAGGTGACGTGGAAGTCCTCTGTCTGAGACCCAGAGGGACTGCTTGCCAAGTCAGAGCAAGCAACACTGGGCTAGATAGAAAAATAGCACAACTCAGCATTAAGCCGATTCATATGTTCATATTCAGCACAGCCAGTGATATGAAAGGAGGGTATGGACTATGCCTCTGTGGAAACAGAAAAGGTGGTGTCCTTGGTATGTAAAGCACAACCTTCACTTAGGGCTTCTGCCGCTATCTGTGCATGTGTGGCACGTTGACTCTGGCCAATGGGGATGGTAGTTCTCAGAGCACATGCACAGCCATAGAAGCACTCAGGGCCCATTGGTCTCCAGGTCACTTTGCAAGGGCCTGATCCAGGCCATGCAGAGGCTGCCTTTTCAGAAGCCTCTCAAGCACAACTAACATTTCTCTTCCCACCATGACTCACTCCAACCACCAGTCCATGCTTTCAAGCTACTTCTACATTCCTGACTTGTTAGAACAACAAAACTGTTTGCCTGAGTTTTAAAAACATATATACTCTGAGCATGCACAATTTTTCATTTCACATAAGTCATAGCGCCATCACGACTACAGGGACAAAATGGCGTTTGCTTCGGCTGCCCCCCCGGCCTCATCACCTGCGGCTCTCTGGGTAGTCAAGGGGCGGGGGACTGAGATGTGTAGCCCTGGCCCCATGGCCTGCCCTAGCTGCACCACTGGCTGAGGGTTCTAAGATCAACAGATGAGGAAAACATTGCTGAGATGGAGCAGCAGGAACAGCAGCAAGGGCAATGAAATGGCACAGATAAGCACTGGAATGATGTGTTCTTTCAGCACCTTGGGTTCCAGCACACTGGGTAGTTTCAGCATCTTGGGTTCAGCAGCATGGGTTTTGGAGTTGATCGATGCATTCCCTTCAGCGAGAATACTGAAATTAGGGAACATTCAGCACACCACTAGTTGAATTGCAGTCGGAAATGCTAAATCATGTTTTCTGAAGAGAACTAAAACAGGGTGGTTTAGACAAGGACAGGTCGGTTGACCTTAAAAGGGAAAAAAAATGAACACGAGACAAGCACATTAAAAAGGGAGCGGGGAGAAAAACCTATGGCCGAGAACTCAAGGGTCCAAAAGTCAAAGAACTAAAAAGGGGGTTCTAACTAATTAGGCTGAAATGTCAACATTGTTCAAAGTATCCATACTGTGTCAGTGCTAATCCTGACCCTGCGGCTTGAATATGCCAGGGGATATGGAGCAAGCACTGACTCGAGAAGTCAAATACAAATATTTTGAAATGACATTTTAATTTACAGCGAGTGGTTTTAGCTTTTCCCCCTCTGGGATAAAGGGAAGCATGTCATTTACACTTGGAACAGATCAACATGTCAGGTGTTTTATCTGTATTATTTAATGAAACATGTAAAATTCTTTTACCTGCTTCATTGCTGCTCAACAGGTTCTGATGAAGTCCTGAGTTATTAATAAGCATGCAAAAAAGATTAGCAAGGAATAATAACAATAATAATAATAATAATAATAATACCCACATAGTTCTGTTGACTCAACAAAGACAACCACCCTTACATGCCTGTATATCAGCTTTTCGTATCTTAAATATGTAGAGGCAAGCTTTTTTTGTTTTTTCAGTGGCTGCTTTTTATGTAGCATCCTAGCAGATAAAACTGTGGATCAAACTGTACATGATACAAGAGGTTTATGATTCAGTGTTATTGATGTTGTTAATATTAATATCATTGCTACACCACCCAATAGTTGAAGCTCTCTCGGCGATTCACAACAATTCATAAAAATTACAAACCACGAATACCACAAATACAAATAGAAATGTCATCATCATCATCATCATCATCACCACCACCACCACACAAAGCAGTTCGCAATACAACAGCAGCAATATGAAGACAAGAATACATATCAGTACATCAACTGCAATAATGGCTGTGTTCAGACAACACAATAGTGAATTGTCCTTTAATAGTCAACTTCACAGTTGATTATTGAGGGGGTACTTCCCACACAACATGATTATAATCAACCATGGTGTGTATTAAGACCAGCGTTGAGTTGACTATTAGTCAATGGTGTGTTTGATTGACACATCCCCCATCTCTCCTCCCCCCAGTCTTCCCACTGGTATCCCATCATCTATTGGGAGTTCTGCTGGCTGAACTAGAGCGGCAGCCGCTGCTTTTGTCACTCTTGCCAAGGGCCTCTGTCATTGTCGAAAATAACCAAAAAGTCCCAATAGATGACACAATAACCCACCATTGACTATTTAACCCATCGTTGACTATTTAACCCACCGTTGGTGATCATATCATCTGAACCCAGTCAATATGTCATTGCAATAACAATCCCTCACTGTTTTACTTTAAAACAGGCTCTGAATTTTATTGGAGGAGACTTTTCCCAATCTGATACACCCCACCCCAAACCTATCATTAGCCCTGGGGTGGGGTGGGGTGGGCAGATACTGTACCTATACTATGCCCCCCTTTGGGACTAATGGTGATTTAGATTCGAGATACATTGTGGAGCAAGAGTTAAACACTGCCTCTCCCAGCATCCCCCGAGCCTGTTTTCAAGAAAAAGAAAAGGGGAAATCAGAGGCTGGGAGCCTATCTACATTACTGCTTTAAAATGGTTTATAACCATTTTAAACTGGTTAATAACGGTAATTAACCGGTTTAAAATGGTTATAAACTGTTTTAAAGCAGTAGTGTAGATAGGCTCTGGATCTCTCATATGGTTTGGAGTGATCATGGACCCTTGTGGGATTTGGCAGTGGGTGGGAGAAAACAGATAGCAGGGCCAGCAGAAACAGAAAGTGTGGCTTGGCCCTTGGAAAATCACTGTCAAGCTATACAATACTGGTATAGACAGATCAGTGATCAGACGCAATATAAGGCAATTTCATATGTTCAAAAGACATTTGTTTTGTAGGCTTTCTGTGCTCAGGGCCTTTATAGACAATGTTCAAAACAAAACAAAACACAAGCAATACACACTATTCCGTTGTTCCAGATCTAGACAAATTCTCTGACAATGTTATTTCTGTTTTAGGGCAGCCACGGTTTTCTCAGCATTCAAGAGTGTGATGATTTATCACCGGGGAAATGCTGATCTTCCTTCAACAAGCAATGACATGATTCTGTAATCTTTTAGTTTAAAATGTCTGTGGTTATTCTGTTTCTGTTTCTTTCTCTCTCTTTTTCTTTTTGAAGAAAAAGAAAAGTTGTTTGCAGTCTGTATACTGTTTTACTTTGCCAGAGGAACACTAATATGACAATGCAATTAAACGAACAAACAAACAAGGCTTCCTTTCCTCTTCCACCCCTCATCAATGCCTGTCAGCAGGAAGGAAAGTAATACTCTACAGAGCTGATTCTCTGGCTGAATATATGTGTGGAGTCCATTGGAAGTGAACAGAACATCAGTTATTGAAACTAGGGGTGTGCATCGGATCGGATCCGATCCACGATCCGAATCCGATCCGCCCCAAAATCGGGAAAATCTGATCCGATCCGATCCGATCCGATCAACCTCCGATCCGATCCGATCCGACGAGGTCCGATCCGGATCGGACGCCATTTTGAATGCTTTTTCCCATAGCCAAGTATTGTTTTACAAAAACGCCTATAACTTTTTCATTTTTAAAGATAGAAGGATGAAACTTGGGCACATTATACACTGATTAGGGATAGTTATCTGTGCGAAATTTCAGAAAGATTGGTGCATGCGTTTTGTGGCAATTAATTGTTTAATAAATACCCAGAAATGCCTATAACTTTGTCATTTTTAAAGTTACAAACATGAAACTTTGCCACATTGTAGGTGGTACCTTGGGACCTATCTGTGAGAAATTTCAGAAACTTAGGTGCTTGCCTTGTGTGGCAATTAATTTTAGAAAAATGGGTAGTAGTGGGGTAAATACATTTACGCCTCCCATTTTTTTATTTTTGAAGATACAAACAGGAAACTTGGGCACATTACAGGTACCACTTGCCTTGATATATGTGTGAAATTTCAGAAACATTGGAGCTTGCCTTGTGTGGCAATTAATTTTTGAAACAATGAGGAAAGAAACACCTATAACTTTGTCATTTTTAAAGTTACACACATGAAACTTTGCCACATTGTAGGTGGTACCTTGGGACCTATGTGTGTGAAATTTCAGAAACATAGGTGCTTGCCTTGTGTGGCAATTAATTTTTTAATAAATACCCAGGAATGCCTATAACTTTGTCATTTGTAAAGTTACACACATGAAACTTTGCCACATTGTAGGCGGTACCTTGGGACCTATGTGTGTAAAATTTCAGAAACGTAGGTGCTTGTATTGTGTGGCAATTAATTTTTGAAACAATGAGGGATTCATTGGACAGCACTTGCCCATAGGGATTCATTGGACAGTACTTGCCCATAGGGATTCATTGGACAGTACTTTCCTATAGGAAATCATTGGAAAGCACTTGCCCATAGAAAATCATTGGAAAGCACTTGCCCATTGAGAAATACAGTTATGCCTCCCACTTTTTTATTTTTGAAGATACAAACAGGAAACTTGGGCACATTGTAGACTGGTTAGGGATAGTTATCTGTGAGAAATTTCAGAAAGATTGGTGCATGCGTTTTGTGGCAATAAATTTTTTAATAAATACCCAGGAATGCCTATAACTTTGTCATTTTTAAAGTTACATACATGAAACTTTGCCACATTGTAGGTGGTACCTTGGGACCTATGTGTGTAAAATTTCAAAAACGTAGGTGCTTGCCTTGTATGGCAATTAATTTTAGAAAAATGGGTAGTAGTGGGGTAAATACATTTACGCCTCCCATTTTTTTATTTTTAAAGATACAAACAGGAAACATGGGCACATTACAGGGAACACTTCACTTGATATGTGTGTAAAATTTCAGAATGATAGGTCCAGGCATTTGGTGGCTACGAATTTTTTAGATTAAAAGTTATTAACCTTTTTTACACAGAGGCTGGGGCTGTCAATTGCACCCTCCCGCCTCCCGGGAAGAAGAAGGAAACACTTTCTCTCATCTCTTTGATCCTTGCACACTTGGCTGCAACTGAGGTAGTATCCATTACAAAAGGCGAAACAAAGTAGCACTTGGCTCGTGTCTGCTTTGATTGATACTTTCCCTTTTTACTTAAGCAGAACGGCTGAGCCTAGGATCACTCTCTCTCGCTAGGATCGTTACGGGAGAAATTTTCTACAGTCTTCAAAGTGGTGTGTGCAGACACCTTGCCACCAAATGCCTGGACCTATCATTCTGAAATTTTACACACATATCAAGTGAAGTGTTCCCTGTAATGTCCAATGAATCCCTATGGGCAAGTGCTGTCCAATGAATCCCTCATTGTTTCAAAAATTAATTGCCACACAATACAAGCACCTACGTTTCTGAAATTTTACACACATAGGTCCCAAGGTACCACCTACAATGTGGCAAAGTTTCATGTGTGTAACTTTACAAATGACAAAGTTATAGGCATTCCTGGGTATTTATTAAAAAATTAATTGCCACACAAGGCAAGCACCTATGTTTCTGAAATTTCACACACATAGGTCCCAAGGTACCACCTACAATGTGGCAAAGTTTCATGTGTGTAACTTTAAAAATGACAAAGTTATAGGTGTTTCTTTCCTCATTGTTTCAAAAATTAATTGCCACACAAGGCAAGCTCCAATGTTTCTGAAATTTCACACACATATCAAGGCAAGTGGTACCTGTAATGTGCCCAAGTTTCCTGTTTGTATCTTCAAAAATAAAAAAATGGGAGGCGTAAATGTATTTACCCCACTACTACCCATTTTTCTAAAATTAATTGCCACACAAGGCAAGCACCTAAGTTTCTGAAATTTCTCACAGATAGGTCCCAAGGTACCACCTACAATGTGGCAAAGTTTCATGTTTGTAACTTTAAAAATGACAAAGTTATAGGCATTTCTGGGTATTTATTAAACAATTAATTGCCACAAAACGCATGCACCAATCTTTCTGAAATTTCTCACAGATAGGTCCCAAGGTACCACCTACAATGTGGCAAAGTTTCATGTGTGTAACTTTAAAAATGACAAAGTTATAGGTGTTTCTTTCCTCATTGTTTCAAAAATTAATTGCCACACAAGGCAAGCTCCAATGTTTCTGAAATTTCACACACATATCAAGGCAAGTGGTACCTGTAATGTGCCCAAGTTTCCTGTTTGTATCTTCAAAAATAAAAAAATGGGAGGCGTAAATGTATTTACCCCACTACTACCCATTTTTCTAAAATTAATTGCCACACAAGGCAAGCACCTAAGTTTCTGAAATTTCTCACAGATAGGTCCCAAGGTACCACCTACAATGTGGCAAAGTTTCATGTTTGTAACTTTAAAAATGACAAAGTTATAGGCATTTCTGGGTATTTATTAAACAATTAATTGCCACAAAACGCATGCACCAATCTTTCTGAAATTTCTCACAGATAACTATCCCTAACCAGTGTATAATGTGCCCAAGTTTCATCCTTCTATCTTTAAAAATGAAAAAGTTATAGGCGTTTTTGTAAAACAATACTTGGCTATGGGAAAAAGCATTCAAAATGGCGTCCGATCCGGATCGGACATCCGGTCCGATCCGATCCGACCATCCTCCGATCCGATCTGATCCGATCCGACCCCCCAGGTCTGATTCCGATCTGCTATCCGATCCGATCCGGGAGGTCAGTGCACATCCCTAATTGAAACTCCATTGGATTTTCAGAGGCTCATTAAAGCTGGGGTGGCCCTCAAGATGTTGTGAGCCTCAAAGGCCCTACAGCTTGGTTGGAATCCACCCAGAGTAGAGCCTTCAGTGTGGTGGCTCCCTCTCTGTGGAACTCCCTGCCTCTGAATGTCAGGCAGCCACCAACACGTATTTGTTTTGGGTGCCTGCTGACCACATTTGTATTCCACCAGGTCTTCTCCGATTGAACAACCACCTTTTTTTAATTACTACTCTATTTTAAACAACAGCTTAATATTGTGCTTTTATTCCTTTTATCTTTTATTGTTCACCACTCCGGAATCTGTTTAGATGTGGAGTGCTATCTAAATATTGTAAATAAATAAGAAATAACTAAATTTCCATCAGCCCCGGCCAGCCAGACCAGTGGTCTGGAATGATGGGAGTTGTAGTCCAACATTTGAAATGTCAGAAGTTCTCCACTCTTTGATTAAGGGTAGCACCCAGGAAGTAGCATCCTTTCACACTTCCACCAATCATGCCTCCCTTTCAGCATAGAGTGGGACCATCTTCCCTGCAGAGAATTGCAAATGCATGAGCAAAACTGCAGTTAGATGTGCACTAATTCAGACACACCACAATGGCCTCCTCTGGAAAACCCATGACAATCCTGAAGCCAACCGGCATCCTGGGAAGCAGCTGGCTTTTGGAATGCCACCACAAAGAGCCTATCTACACAGTACCTTGGAACGTTTTAAATAGTCTTTTAAAACGTTCCAAATAGGTGTGTTCCAAAATGTCTTAGGCCACATTAAGGAGTACTCACGTTACAGGAGAAAAATTCTTCAATCTTCAAAGCGGTGGGTGCAGTCTCACACCCTTCTGCCCGTCTCTTTCTGTTTCATTTTTACAATGAGTTTAGGGCAAGGCATTGTGGGTGCTGTAGTTCACTCGCCCACTTCCGCCTTAGTTTCCGTTTCATTCCCTAGCTTTCAATGAGTATAGGGCTAAGCATTGTGGGTGTTGTAGTTCACTCGCCCACTTCCTCCTTAGCCCCTTTCTTCCCCGCCAATCAACTGCTAAGCATTGGGGCGCTGGTAAACGAAGCACTGCCCCCACAAATCACAAACGGTAAGGAAGGACACATTATTTCACTTAAAACGATTTATTAAAAGTAAAAACCATTGTGTATAGCTGAATTGAGTTTTAAAAAAACCTTGGGTATACAACGTTCAAGGGAGTGCATCATGTGGCCCAAAGAGTTTTCGTGACCCTTATAAAACGTTATAAAGCTAGTGTGTAGATCAGCTCAAAGACTCAAAAGCCGATGTATATTACTGACTGGGAGGCAGGAGGATGCTGGCACTGTTTTTTCATAGCTACCTAGATGTCTTGCTTCCAGAGGACTAGCCGCCTGCATTAGTCTTTTGACATGCAGCAAAATGAATACTGCGTCTTATGGCCCCTTAAAGACAACCAGGTTCATTGTGGCATGTTTTGTAGACTAGAGCCCATTTTATTTATTACGTACGTATTGGTATTTAATCTATTTTCTTCAGCAGATACACAAAATGTTATTCTGTGAGACAAGGGTGGGCAAGGGCAACATGTGCCCCCCCCGGCCTTTTTTGTGCACCCCCTTCTGCTGTGCGCCACCAACTGTGCCACTGTAACCCAGTGGAGCAGCAGTGAGGGCATATAGCCTCCTTTTCAATGTCAAAAGTGGCAGTTTGCCACTGAAATTCAGCAGTGTGACAGCACCCGCAAAAAGGGGCTTTTTTGAAATAAAATGCCCCCCTTCCCACTCAACCTAACCACCAGCATTGCTGAATTTTTGCATCAAACTGCTGCTTTTGGCTTTTAAAAGGCTATTTTACCTCACTGTTGCTGCCATGCCACGAAATTTTGGTGATGTGGTGGGGATAGGGGGCAGCCTTCCAGAGGGCCTAGAGGGTTAGCGTGGCCCCACAACCGCTAGAAACTGCCCATGTGCCCAATAAAGACCCCCAAAACGAATATTCAGTACTGTTGTTCCACACAGCTCCCTTCCCTGAGGAGCAAGATGTTCCAGGGGGTGCTGCACTGATCCAGGTTTGATTGACTTTGGAAGGGGGTCACTGGAGGTTTATTGGCACTTCATCATATTTATTTATTTATTTACAAACTAGCAAATGAACCCAGCTTCCACAGTTAGGGAAGAGCCATTTGTTTGATACAACAAAGCCTTGTACACCTGTCAGAGTAGTATCGTTTTCATATGACTTTCCATCCAATCTCTGTTTTTGTTTATGATTGCTATTAATCTTATAGTGCTTCTTGTATGGTTAAAAATTTGCTCCCTGCAGTGCTGAATCATCATGCCAAGTTTGGTTGAAATTGATCAATTGTATGTGTGAACAAGTCCTTTCATGTGATGTTGTTCATTCACAAACAATTGAATGCGCTCAGGTGATGTAATGGCTAGAGAGTCGGCCTAGGACTTGAGAGATCCATGTTCAAATCCCTGCCCCAGCCATCAACTTGCACTTGTGAATGAGCCATCGCAGATCCAACGGCACAGGCAGAGCTTTCATATCACTGCATGTCGACCTCACAAAATACAATACCTTTCTGTTCACGTGTTCAGCTGAAATCCATTGAATGCTGAGCAATCAAGGGTTCTTCATGCATGTGCGAATCAGCTCAAAAGCCATCTGTAAGCTCGGAAGCCCAGGAGGTAGTTTGGATAATAAATAGGACTGTAGAAATTAGCACAGACTCAAAACACCATGCCTGTATTTTAAAGGCACAAAACCTGTTCTTGCTGATGGATTTCATGTAGGATCTGTAACGAGACTGACAATCTCCAGGGTTTTAAAGCTTTTTCAAAAGCTGCTGCCAGCCCCCTTCGACTGATGAAAAACCACAAAGGGTCTCCCTGCCTTAGCTGCATACCAGCAAACCCACATCATAACTGGAGGCATTGCTAAGGCTTTTTTTGTTGTTGTTGTTACTTGTCATATTCAATCAAAATCCAGATCCCTGAATCTGATATCGTTACTTTTCCTGTTATGATCATCACAACGATAAAAGCACGGGGAGTCCCGGATGGAAAATGGAATTCTCTCTTCATTCTTTTGGGAGCTAGGCAAGAAAACTTCACAGCTGCAGAATTCTGGATTGCTTATGAGGCACACACCATGTGAGAAATAGCCACAAACAGTTGTGACATTTACTATTTCTTTTCCAAAACTATGGAAAAAAGCATTTTCCATTAGATTTTTTTTTTTAAAAAAAAATCCCACCACAATTCATGTACTCAGTCATTTTTAGCTCAAACTACCAGCCAAAGTAAAGCACTTCAAATTGAAGTCCAAAGGGATTGCAATGGGAGGGTTCAGCATGCCGTTGAATATAACAGAATAGAATCATAGAACAGTAGAGTTGGAAGGGGCCTGTAAGGCCATCAAGTCCAACCCCTTGCTCAGTGCAGGAATCCTCCTTAAAGCATCCCTGACAGATTTAAATCTATCTGATTTAAATCAGTGCACTTGAACCTCTGGCCCAGGGGGTTCCTCAGATAGATTTTATTCTGGTTGTATTGTTATACTGTTGTTTTAAGTTTGTGTATTTTATGTTGAGGTACACTGTACTTTGAGGTTTTAATTTTTGTGCCCAGAAAGCTTCAGCTGTTGGGTGGTATAGAAATGTTACAAATAAATAAATAAATAAATAAATAAATAAATAAATAAATAAAATGCCTCCTCCTGCTAGCTCCACCCCCTTTCCCCAGCCGTTTAGTGGTTTCATGGCTTTGATGTAGTTTTGTAGTAAAGGCAGGAGTGGGGTGGAGATAGATCTAGATAATCCGAGGTCTGAGGGTGCAGTCCCCAAATGGTTGACACTCGACCCAGGGCTTTTTAAAAGGAATTTTCATGGGGGGGGGGGGTGTGAACTCAACAAGACACTGTAAAATCATGCGGAAGGCCATTTTTACCCTTCATTTTAAATAAACACAGAAAACATATACTTTAATAGTAAATGATGGCAATTTAAAGAAACTTGGCATTTAAAAGCTAATTAAAAATGGCCAGAACTCCAAAAGAATTTTATTTACAAAATCACGCTAAGCATAAATCTCTGGAACAGGGCTGATGTTGTCTTGTTTCTGGTTAAAAAAAAAAAAAAGGACAACAGCAGGCCAGGGATCATAATCGACTGTACCAGTCCCATTCAGAGCTATGTTTAGCTGTGCATTGGCTGTCTGTGGGCCTGCTCAGACAACACACTAAGCCATGATGAGGCCATTAATCCTTTTGCAGCAAATGGTTAGTGAGCGTGTTTAAACCATGGTTATGTATGGTTAAGAATGGTTCACATGACATGCTAAGCTATCATGTTTCGCTCAAAATGCTCAACCACTGTGGCTTAGCATGTCATCTGAACAGGGGCTGTGTTCTTATGCTTGTTCATGCGTCATTCGTTATAAGATTATGCAGGGACACGATTCCTTTCATTTTGCATTGAGTGTGGTAAAAAGAGTTTTGATTGCTGCCAGACGTTTTTGCACCGTGCCAGAAGTTATGTGCAACAGCTGTCAAAGATGCATAGACAATGACCATTCTAAATCACTATGTCGGAGATGGGGCACTTGCCACTGTTCACATGCCTCATCTGCAAATACACCATCGTTCTGTCACACAATACCAATCCTGCCTTTGCAAACTGTGGGAATGACTGCACTGACAAGCAGATCCTTGATAGCAGACAGTAAGGTGCCCTGTACAATATGAAGGCATTCTGCTAAAAAGAAGGGGGGGAGAGAGAGAGAGAGAGAGAGAAAATGTTGTATGGTTTCCACACAAATTGCACATGCATTTCGGCTGTTGGTTATTGCCTTCCAAATCTTCAGCTCTGGAACAGTAACAATGATGGACTCTGCAACAAGGTCTGATAGGTGAACACCATGTCAAAAAGTCATAGAGTCATAGAATAGTAGAGTTGGAAGGGGCTTATAAGGCCTATAACCTTCTCAATGCAGGAAACCACATCAAAGTGTGCCTGACAGATGGCTGTCCAGCTGCATCTTGAATGCCTCTAGTGTGGCAGAGCCACACTAACTAATTGGTTCCACTGTTGTGCTGCTCTAACAGTCAGCAGGTTTTTCCTGATGTTCAGCCAGAATCTGGCTTCTTGTAACTTGAGCCCATTATTCCATGTCCTGAATTCTGGGATGATCGAGAAGAGATCCTGGTCCTCCTCTGTGTGACAATCTTTCAAGTACTTGAAGAGTGCTATCATGTCTCCCCTCAATCTTCTCTTCTCCAGGCTAAACATGCCCAGTTCTTTCAGTCTCTTCTCATAGGGCTTTGTTTCCAGACCCCTGATCAACCTTGTTGCCCTCCTCTGACCTCCCTCCAGCTTGTCTGTATCTTTCTTGAAGTGTGGTGTCCAGAACTGTGTCGGTCACTTAGTCTCTTGTGTGTCGGTTATGTAGAAGTTTCCAGAGACCAGAGTTTTTTCCTGTGTTTACTGATTCTCCATCTGGAGTAATTCCTGTCAGTATCTTCACATTAGAACCATATATTTTCAGGGCTTCATTCACTTCTTCAAGCAAACCTTTTGCTCCATTCTGCTCTGGCAAATACATTAGTAGAAAAAGAGTTCTCATTCCATTTGGCATTGCAATTCTACAACTAATACATTTGTGATCTTCTATTTGTTTGCTGACACTGCCATTAATCTGAAGATGGAACACCAAACATTCATCAAACATTTCCCCAATTATTTTTAGTTCTATGGCATTGATAGACTCCAACATTTCTGTGTGATAAACAGGATCCCTATAGACTGGGTTCGCATGATCACCGCAGCCCACCACTGTGGGTTGCAGCATGGGCAAGCAGCCTTTTGAAATATGCAACCCTATGCCCCCATACTATGCAGGAGCTCCCTGGCTTCCAACCTATTCTGGGGAGCTGGGATGTGGTGCTGCACTAGCTGACTTTCGGTAAAGAATGGAGGGAGTGCTAAAACTTTATCAGATCTCTGATACACAGCAGGTGGGGATTATATTGGGACAATTGGAGGGTGCAGCCCAGAAGGAAGCAAGGGCTTGGACCCCAGAACAAAAGGCAACAATTTTTACGAGTGATGCATGCTCCTCTTATCTTTTCCAACCATTGTGCATCTCTTGACTGAACCAGAAGGGAGATGCAGAGGCACCTGTCCACCTCCTCCCAAGATATGGGAGCAATTTGTCTTCTGCATGCCAATTCAGTGGCACAGTGGTGCATTTTGAAGTGGAGGCGTTCATCATGACAGTCCCCATAGCTACATCCCCAGAGTGCCCCCAAAATGCAAGTGGCTATGGTGATCTACATCAACTAACCATATCTAGGAGTTTTCATCTCTAAGGAGCAGGTCTTTTGTAAAGTTAATGGATCTCAATTGCCCACTCATGGCCAAGCCACCCCCGAATACTTGGCATTATGGGAATAATAGCTTACAACAATATATTGTTGTTGGGAAAAAACATCCTCCCCCTCCCCAGATACTGTGAGGGTTGCAGTTAAGCTCAGGGGGAACAGAGAAGCGGAAGGCATGGTGGTGGTGGCCAATGGTCCCTTCTAATCAAAATGTCCTGGCGCTTCCACTCTGTGAGCCCTGCCTCCACTACAATACCAGCTGCCATTATTATATTTGCACTGTGAGCAATGGATTTGTAACTTAACAATGCTGACAGTAGTTGCTCTATAACAGAGGTGGGAAGAAAGTAGATCTCCGGATGTTTTGGACTTCTCTTCTCAACATTCCTGACCAGTGACTGAGTTGGCAGGGGTTTCTGAGAATTGAAGTACCAAATATCTAGAGATCTATGTTCTGCCCACCCTGCTCTAGAACATCTGGATGGTCAAATTGCAAAATGGGAAAGGTCTTGGGGGGCATCCATCTGTGGGCGGGGCTAAATGTGATTCCATAGGTCTACTCAGAAGTAAACAGGATTGAATCACTCAGCAGCCAGTTGGGGAAACCCTAAGGGGAAGCATCCAGCCAGAGGTTCCCTGTCCCTGCTCTAGAACTCCTTTCTTCCAGAGGTTTACCAGTTCCCAAAGATAGGATTGCTAATGCTTCATATTGAGATAGTAGTTTAGTATGTTCAATGGGCTTCACATACATTTTCTCAGTAGGACTTATAACAGCCTTATAAGGTAGGCCATCACTATTATCCCCCAATATTGCTGGTAGATGTCTTCCTGCCTCACAGCTCAGTCTCTTAGCCATTCACATTACAAAATGTTTCAAAACACTGAAAGAAAATGGTGGCATGCCAGCATTTGAAGATCAAGGCTTCAAGAGCGAGGGGGATTTTAAAATGAGTTGGGACATCGTATTATATTTGAACTTTCGATCCCTTTGTGACTATTCCTATGCAGCCTCACATTTAAAGGGATATGTCAGATTATACATTTGAACAAATAAAATGTGCCAAGGTAAGTTGTTGTGCACAATGAGAAAAACGAAGAGGAAAGGCCTGCAGAAGGCTGACAATATCACTGTGATTCTGTCAGGAATAACTCAAAGGGATTTCCATCTTTGTAGCATCCTGGTTTTTGTGCGTGAGTTGGATGTGTGACAAGGTTGCTTGCTGTTGTCGCTGTCAGGCTTGAGCGATGACTAAGTAGATGTGATTGTCTCTCCCTCTCTCTCCGCCAAAAGAATGACTGATGATCAAAACTACCAATGTCAATCTGGCAGCCAGGATGCTGTTGTTTATAGTGGGCAGCTAGCTACACCTGTCAGTTACTTCCAATGAAGAGTTGTTGGGATTTTGTGCCAGTCAGATCATGTGCTCTGCCCACTTCATATCAAACACCATTAGTAGATTGTATTTTTCAGGCCGGGCAGCCAACCTCCTTAAACTAGGCTGCATCCACTAAGATGCAGTGCCCGTGCCTGTAAGTGATGGATTTAACTTTCAACTCCTCAGAATCTCATGTTCTAGAATATCCACTGGAATGTATTTCTTTGGGGTTCAAGAACACACAGAATGTGATTGCCCAGCCGCGGTGCCCCAGGGCCAGACAGTGAAAAATAGGGCAGTGAAAAAACACTTCCATGCTCAGCTAGGCCAGTGTTTTTGTAGAAAACTTTCACTTCGTATTCCCTATTTGCCAAATTGGTGTGACGTAGAGGCTGGCAAACCTCGCTCCAACTGCTGAACCAGAACCAAGACAAAAAAGCAATGGTGCCAATAGGACTTGATGGCAGCTCCTCAGTTGGGTTAGGACATCAGCCCACCATTCTGTCCTTTGCCAAGCTAGTTGATGAGCAAGGATCTAGTGAAGGCTGCAGGTGTGCTACAATGTCTTGGGAGCACAGAAAAGCCATACAGTGTTATACTGGATGCAGCATCCAGCTTCTTGAAAACCATCTCAGTGTTGTTTTAATGCAAGTTTCTAGACATTATGGTTGTCAAGATATGGTTGAAAGTGTTTTGGCAATGCCTACTGAAATCTAAGAACAGACTGAAGGCTGAATATAATTTCCAGGGCTTTGATTCAGGCATCAGAGACCTGCATAGCTTGTTGCTCAGCTTCAATTCAAAGCAAGAATAAATCAAGAAAAATAGTAAACATTGCAGATTTCTGCAAACTTCAGACTCTATTTGCATAATCTGTGTGTTGCGGGGCTCAGCTTTTTTGGCACAATTTTTAGATTGCCTAGGCAAAGATTTTTTTTTTTTTTTTTTTTTAGTGAGGCACACATACAACTTAAATGCTTTTCCAGGGTGCTTCTAGATGAGGCTTTGATCGTGTTACCTCAAACACTTAAATGTACTGGGCATTCAGACAACTTTTATTTTCCATTTGTAACCCTCCCATGTTTTCCTACTGCTTCTTCCAACTTTTTTCTTACAGAAAAAAATCCATTAAGATGGGGGCGGGAGGAATACATGCACAATGTATTTTGATTGGTAGCACTGTCTGGAAGCCCCCCCCCCCCCGATGATTGATTTTTTGAGGACTGACATCAGATTTCATCAGTCTCACATGGTCCTTTTGCAGATCCAAACACCTGGCAGATGCATTGCGAGAGAATCAATTTGTCCCTCACCCCATCCCCGAGGGTACTTTCAACTCGAGGAAACCACATTTTCCCAGTTGGGCACACATATAGATGGTGCCTGTGACATCATTGGTGACTAGGGATACACCTACTAGGGGTGTGCACTGGATCGGGTCCGATCCACGATCCAGATCCGATCCAGGGGAAATCGGATACAATTATCCGATTTCCGATCTCACCACTGGATCGTTTGATCCAATCCGATCTGATCCGGAAAGGTCCCGATCCAGATTGGATGGATCGGAGGATCGACGGGCGCCCGCCGATGGAAGCGGACAACGGGGGCAGGGGGCTTACCTTCTGGGGATGTCCGCTCCCATCACCTGGCGTGCTACTCAGGAGCAGGCTGCGAAGCCTGCTCATAGTAGCGGCCAGCGGTGGATGGGAGCGGTCACGGAAGCAGGAGGAAGGGGGGAAGGGGGCCCACGGCCTGCTTACCTTCCGTGGCCGTCCGCTGCTGGTTGCTACTGTGAGCAGGCTTCGCGGCCTGCCCCTAGGTAGCGTGCCAGGTGATGACATCACCTGGCACGCTACTCAGGAGCAGGCCGCGAAGCCTGCTCGCAGTATCGGCCAGCAGTGGACGGGAGCGGATGGCCACGGAAGGTAAGCAGGGGGGGTAAGGAGCACGGGGGAGGGGGCTTACCTGCCGGGGCCATCCACAGCGGACGGCCCTGGGGGGGGAGGAGGGAGTTAGGCCCCCCTCACCCACCCGCCACCATTTTTTCCTCATAGACCTGCATTGGAGGAAATCGGATGTCCGATTTTTGGATCAGGATCGGACCCGATCCGGGGGTCTGTTTTGTCCAATCCGGGACAAAATTGGAGGTCCCAATCCGGGTCCCGATCCGATGGTCCGTGCACACCCCTAACACCTACCCCCCGTATTTTGTTCTGAACTCCTTTCATTACTCAACTACTCCTCACTACTTCAAGCCTTTTTTAAATTTAAAAAGTGATCCCTGGAGAACACTAACAACAAGGCTTCTGTGACACATTGCTCTTGCAACAAGATGCCTGGGCGAATAAGACTATGAATTCAAAAGACCGCAAGGGCAATGTTTTCCTCCTGGTAGTTAGGGCCATTGGCTTCTGCATCTTCCTCTATATAGGAGTTCCATGGGTATTCTCTCCAGTGTAGATTACTGCATAGCTTTGGGGCAAAACACAGTCCCAAACCAACAATAAATCCAAAGAGTAAAACCCAGTATTACTGCAACATTTCTGAGTTCGGCTATTTTTTTTATTATTTTATATTACACAGTGGGGCACTTTACGGCAAAGTGGAGTTCATCAAATACTTTGTACTGACATTAGCCCCCCCAAAAAAGTTGACTTAAAGTGCATATAAGAAGTGCTACTGTCAGGAGGTCAAGTCCCAGCCTTAAAACTCTAGGGCAGCAGTCTCCAACACTTTCAGACCCAGGACACATCCTTAACACCATTCTGCAAAGTGAAACTGATTTAAAAAAAAAAGAAAAAAATGAATTTATTTACTGAAGAAATCTAATAGAAATAGGAAGATGCATTATGCCAAGTCAGACCCTTGATCCATCTAGCCCAGTATTGTCAGCACTGACTGGCAGCGGGTCTCCAGAATTTTACGACCCTATCTGGAGATGCTAGGGATTAAGCCTGGGACCTTTCCCTTTCTTCTTCCCCTTCCTCCACGTTTTTGAGAGCAAGGTGGACAGGTCCCAGTACCTTAATAGCTGTACAAGAGGGGATTTTGGCAGATTCAGCTTGCCAGGAGCAAGGATGAGAGAGGTAGAACCTACTGAATTTCCACCTTCACAGCTTTTAACAGTATGGGCTCTATCCTCTTTTGTTTCGATATCTCCCCCACCCACTTTTCCATCTCTTTTTGCTACATTATTAAAATGGTGCTGGCATGACCAGTGCAACTCTGGGTGTGGCTCCGCTGTGGCTCCTAAGCCCCAGCTGAAGACCTGCCTGGGCTCCAGTAGACAACCTTGTATCGTTTCAGCTAAAGTGAGCGGCAGTACAGATCAAAGCCCTAAATTTGGTGGCAGTTTTGATTGGCCGGGGGGGGGGGGGGGGAGAGATCCATAGCTGGCTTTATTTATAACACAGTTTTGAATCATTTAAATAGTTCTGCCTTGCTAGAAGAGATCAAGAAACACATTTCAATGCACACCACCCTGAACTGCATTGTTTATCGTACAATATCCATGCCACAGTTCTATAAAGGATTTCTCTAAAACTGAGTAAAAGGCAGCAATCAAAATGTCTGGAGATTAAGTTCTGATATTGGGTGGTTTCTTAAATGTAGAAACATTTTTGTTCCTCTCTTCTCCAAGACAAAAGTTCAAAAATATGAGATTTCCACTGCATCAGTGAAATAGCTTCACAGGTAACAAATGTGTACAGAACAGCAAATTTGCCACAATGCTTGTTTGCAAGTTGCATCCAGAACTAGATTAATTACACAGTGCTTCAGTTAACTCATTCAAGTATGTTAATTTAAAATTGCTCTTGACAGACACTTGGCAGTAAGAAGAAAATGTACATCAAATACATGAATATAAAAATTAACAATTTACAGACGATTTGAACGGTCTTAGCTATATCTATTGATCTGAGCAATCATTTATGACAATTAGGGATGCCACATGTTGGATTATGAAACTTTACATAAGCACCATAAGTTGCCACCTACCATCAACTGTATGGAACAGACATTTGCTCTTGGTTTGCTCAAAGAACACAGAGAAAATGAGCGTCAGAAATTCCAGGTGAATTAAACAGAAATTCCATCCCATTGTGTACTTATAAAGTACTATGTGGAATACAGACATTATTAGCTGTGAGTTTCTGTTGTCTATTAATTGGTGAAGCTTATGTTTATCATTATAGTACAATAATGCGGCGTCCCTCGTCATTTTCAGTCAATAGAAATACCATTTGTCTACTGACAACGCACAGCACTTTTATCCACTAGACAACTGTAATTAAATGCTTCATGCAACTCTATACAATCCTGAAACAAAACAGAAAACAGCCCAGATAATAAATCTCAAAGACCTACTGGGAAAGCAGATGTTTATAATTGTCAAAATAAAACACTTAAACATACACACACACACACACACACACACATACATGCAAGCAAAAAAATAAAATAAAAATATTGCACAAAATCCAAAGCCTTTTGTTGAAATCCCTCACATCCTAGTACCTCCCCTATTATATCTGAGATGTAGCAGGAGAGGTGTGAGAGGAGGGAGTTTACAAAAAAGTCAAAGATTCAACTTGGAAATTTACATTTGTTTCTGCCGCCTCAGCATCCCATTTGCTTCCTTGCTTCTTCCTCAGTCCGTCCATTCAAGTTAATACTGATTTTAGAATCAAAATGAGAAGAGTACTCTCATATTCACATAGTTATTTATGGATGACAATAGGGTAGAAATTCAGGTTTGCACTCAGTCTCTCCCAACAACTCTGTTAGAATATTCTCCCACCTGGCCAAATATTACAAAGGCCTTCTCTGGTCAAAAACTATTTCCGATTCATTGTGGATTGGTTAGATGGTCTACTGCATAGCTGTTCCAGGACTTTAAAAAATTCTACTGCCTAGCATTTGAAACCCTAGGGGGCCGTGATGTAAGTGAACTCCTTATTTGAAGATGGATTCCTCACACAGAAGGTGCCTACCATAAGGCAAGGTGGGAGAATCACCTCAGCAGCAGATGTCAGGTCCCATTAAAGTTGGTGGGAAAACGATAGTCAGGTTTGGACCATAAAGGCACAAGCCACCAGGACCTTCTCCACAAGCTCTATTGACATGAATGGGAGCTTCGCAACAGTATAACATGCTAGTGGCCTGTGCCCCCATGTGAGTGCAGTGATGTGCAGTGGATACTTCCCCAGATACTATTCCAGTGCTTTATTCTTTCACAGGAAAATTCCAGTTTCACTAGTGACAAGGAATACATGCCAATTGCCAATACGCTACTAGGAAAGCCTGGCAGTTTCAAAACTGCAGTTGAGTGGATGCCAGCATATCATGCCCAGTTCTTTGGGTTGCTAGAATTTATTAGCGTGTCATAAAACAGTTTTTGTTTGATTTCACTTAAATTTAAACAATAGAAGGGAAGTACACACTCCTGTCATTGGTTTTTTTTTAACCAGTGTTCTAATAATAATAAAAAATTCTACAGAAAATAGCATTTAAATCACATCAAGTGTGCTTTACATTTCCCTCTGAAATATTTCATATGTGTTCTGCTTGATCTAATTTGTCTAATATATTTTTTGTGATGTAATGGGGCAAAAGTTGACACAGGGTACTTTGTTGTTTACTGGATACAAGTAAAATAAGCATGCATACAAACATTTTCTACACAAATTCACATTGGAAAAATGTCTAGAAAATGTTTTAATTCAAAATTTTCTGGAAAACTCACATCACTGCATGTTGAGGGGGTGGCGAATTTGGATTTTCCACCATAGGCAGCAAACATCTTAGGCTTAATTAAGATGTTTATACAAAACAGCTACATTCACCCGGTTTCCACATTTAACCCAGGAATTGCTTTAGCTGAAAGGAAGTTGCAAACACACTGCCTCCTGCACGCTCATCACTTCCACTTTCAATCAACAATCCAGTTAACCAAACAACAAACAATGGCTGATAGTTGGGCTAACTCTAGTTTGCTTAACCCCTAAACAACCTTGAGTTCCTGGGTTTAGACCTCACAAAACAGCACCATTCATGGCTTGTTGATTCAAAGTGGAAGTGATGAGCATGCAAAAGGAATTGTTGTTACTGTCTCCTTGAAGTGAAAAAGAAAGAGGCCTAACAGACTTGAAGCATTCAAAGCAAACCCAAGGCCAGTTAAAGCCCAAAGATCGTCCTCAGATCTAATTTCTTTAAAAATTTGGGGTGCTTTTCTCTCCTCCCATACACCAGATTAAGGAGTATCTTACTAATTATAGCAATGGTCTTAAGAGCTGAGAGATGCTTGTTGTGGACTACCAATGTGGCTTTAAAAACTTTTTCTTTTCTTTTGATGAGTTGGAAGTTAAAGGCAACTGGTGGCCTATTTGGGAGTTAATGTCTGGTTCCTGGTCTCTTTCCCCCTTGCCACAAATTAGAGGCAAAAGGTATCTCTCCTGTACCCTCTCCCCCTGGCACGACACTCTATCAGAGAAGGCAGACGGCATTCTTAAGAATTTCATCTCCAGCCTTGCCATATTAGGAGCAAAGATATCTGAAGTATAGCCTCATGCTAAAAGAACTATTGTTCTAATTTTGTAGTTAAACAGGATTCTAGATTATCTCTGGTGAAACTGACACTAAATTTAATAGTTGACTACAGAAATGGATACACATTTCCACTCAAATGGCGTCAACTTGCCAAGTAGCTAAATACTATTTTTCATTCCCTGCACAATACAAGCTATTTAAAAGCCTACTTTTAGACATAAACATACATCTAATGTAGGGACAGAAAGTAAAAAAAAAAGTGTTCCGCTTGCTCTAATATGTCTAATATAACTTAGCCACAATCAACCAGGAAGTTCTCCTGTGAAAGCCTCACCAAAACAAATTCATTTTAATAGGCATGTGCTAGAGAATCTCCTGGTAGATTGTATCCTTTCTCTGTTCTAACTATGAAAATTAATATTTTCAAAGGTACTCAGCAGTGCAGGCTGTGCATTCAATCAATTGGAAAACTACTGTTGACATCTTTGGGAGCAGAGTTAGCCAGTGCTGACAGTTTTTGATAACTCAACTCTTAGCAATCAAAAAGCAGCACTATCACTCTTTGAAATTCTAGGGAACAAAGTTTCATTTTAAAAAAGCCTTCTTCCACTATTTACTATTCATGAAAGTGGGCATCACTTCAGGAGTTTAATTTCTTTGCATAACATTAAAAGTGACCAACACAGCATTCTAGCTCATTCTCCATGCATAGATGTACAGGTGGACACATTAAGACCTTCTGCTAGTTTAAACAGCTTTCATTTTTTAAACCTGGCAAAGACCCTTTCATGACACTGGAAAGGAGATGGCGCAGCTTATTATCAACTAGCTGCAAAAGCAACTGTGAGCTGAAGTTGTTTACTTCTGCTGAACAGCTTTCTTCATTCTTGGAGCATATATTTAGAGGTTGGCAAGGAAAGCCCTTGCTGGGTGGATCTCCTTTCAGGCCACACTGCACGAGATCCTACATGCCATCAAAGCTTTTTAGTTTGGGGATTCATGACAAGGGGCCGAATAATTTCCTTTACCACACATCTGTGCAAAACCATTATGGGTATTCAATAACATATAGAAATATGGAGTATTTAATCTACAAAAGGTAAAGATGAATACCTTAATTCAAGCTCCTGTGTGATTTGGCAGAATATTAGTTGAACTAAATGAAATGTCTTTAATGGTCTTAAAGAAGTTGGCTAAATTTCAATGAAATGATCCAGTATTTTGTACAAGAAGAAAGGAATCTGCTGATCCAAAGCATTTATAATTACTGGGATTCCTGAGATTATTTTTTTTATCTGAAACCTGTGGTCATCATATAAAAAATGTGATTTTAAAAATCCTTAATGACAACAAAGTGAGTAAAAGCCAATAATGAATCTGGGCTTGAACAATTTGTTTTCCTATGTCACTACAGTAATAATCAACATGCTACTAATGTGGCCTATGGGGAGATCAGAGTTGCTGATGGCTAAAGGTCTGAGAAACTGTTACTCTGATCCTTTTGGCAAGCTGAATCTCCTTGTTGTCAGTAAGAAACATAGCTGGCAACTAAACAGGGCAAACACATAAGGCACAACTATTGGCCTTCTAAAAGTCATTTTTGTCAGACATTGATAAAGACAGTGTGGGTTTTACAATCCTGGCAAACCTACAAGTTTTGTGCAGACACAAAATAAAACTGCATTTCAAAGGTTCATCAACATTATTCAAGACTGCTCAAATTACTGTAAGAATTACTTAAAATGAGAGCTGACACTAGCGTGGCAACCCTAAGCACATCCACTGACAATGTTAGTTATGAAGAACCTGCATGTTTTCCATGACTAACCAGGCATCTCTTAGCTTTCCCACCTCCTACTTCCTATCCCTTTCTTGGGTGTAACTAAGAACTATCCATGCAGGATTTTGCCACTCTCATTTATTAAAAGAAACCCTTTATGATTACAATGGGAAGTTTCTATCTTCCTTAAGGATTTCCTTCTCATAGGTTAGAATGGAAAGTCCCTGTATGCATGGAGCTCTGGAACATGCATCTCACCTGCACTTGTACATAGATATATGAATGTATAATGTTCACCTAGAAACTACTCCCTTTACTCAAGCGATTCAGATCATTTATACTGCAGTGATTTTATGATATGAAAGGACAACCCATCCTAGACATGGTGGGGAATGAGTAGCACAGCAGAAGGGAAGAAGGACCTTTCATATGGGCAGATAGGTCCTGAAAAAAGGACACTGCTGTAGGTTTCCACACTAAATTGTTATTTATATAGCACTTAGAAGTCTACTAGCTACTTTAAAAACATGTGCGAACCACTTGCAATGGCTTTCAAAATGTTTGATTTACTGACAGGTTTGAATGGTCCTTGGGATGGTGATGATATATGCACCAAAGGTTTGCTATTAAAATAAGAATTTTCAGAAGGCAACTTTCAAATGTTGTCATTTATGAGTATTGTCATGCATCCTGTAACAGGATAGTCCTGAGTTAAAGGATGGTAGGAAGACTGTATTGGATAAATCTTTTTAAAGGTTATGCTTAAAAACTGGAAGTTATATGTGGCTCGTTTGATTCCTTTGCTTATAAATGGAAAGAGATTTTCAGACTTATGCTGTGAGACTAATGTATTTGTTTTTCAGCTGTAGATCCCACTTTTGTCTAAAAAAAGACGTTAATCAAGCAGCACACCTAACAAAGATCCAGTTACCCCAAAAGGTTAAATAGGCATGAACCCAGTAGAGCAGATCAGTTTTAATACAGAAATATTAAAGCATTAAGGTCCCATCCCAATAAAAATCAATTTGTTCAGTTCAAAACCTTTTCCTTCAAGAAAACTGAAGATGGGGAATGTTGGCAGTGAATGAGATCTTTAAAAAGTTGTAAACTTCACACTGTATTTTAGTACTTCAAAAAAGATTTTTTAAAAATAGTACCATTTTTCAGGGTCTGGAAGACATGGCCAGGTTGCCTGCTTGGTTAAAAAGAAAACTTATTTCAGGATAAGTTCAGCCAAACCTTTGACAATTCATTTATGTGATAATAAATTCATCATGAGAGCTTTCCTCTCACTGGTGGATATTGCTTGGCTATGTGAAAACAGTTATCCCCATGGATGACAATATAGGATGGAGACTCTCATCTGACCAGGCTCTCCTGGGACAACTGAATTCACTATATAAAATATGGTTTTGTGAGTAACTGCCAGGAGTCAGAGGAGTTCCTGTAGTTTGGAAATGGTCCACATTTCCCTTTGTTCAAGCACTTCACTGCTATGAAATAATGGTGTCTCTTTTCCAAATATTAGAAATTCATCTTTTAGGAAAATTAAATCTGTTCCTATAACTTTAAGGCAATTAGATCATGGATTAACAGTATTTATAAGTTTCAGGGGAAACAACATACTGTACTTATTTACTTGGTGCTCAGCAACGTAAAAGACTTTGCCTACTTGTGAAGATATGATTCTTTATGCACAGTAAAAACTAGCAAGTGCCACATACCAGCTGTAGCTTAAACATGGAGTTAAACTAGTACCTAGATTCTAGAATGCATTAGCTGAACAGAGCAAGCTCTCTTATACCAAGTCAGCGTATCTAACTCACTAATGTCTACACTGACTGGCAGCAGCTCTCCAGGTTTCAGACAGGGATCTTTCCCAGATCTACCTGGAGACATCTGGGACTGAATCTGGCACCTTCTGCATGCAAAGCATGTGCTCTAAACACTGAGCTATGGCCCCATCCCCAATCCAGGCCCATATTGTGAATTTAAATGCAGCAATGTAATTCAAGAACAGATATGTTAAAAAAAATAAAAGGGAGAAAATGCACATATGAGGCAAACCACAGCTAAACTAAAGATTTGTCATTTCCTTTGTGATCTTTTGGTTCTTGTTGTGATATGGAATCCTGAGTTGTCTTCCTTTAGTCTTTGTCAGGAGTGCAACTTCTCTCCTCAAAAAAATCTTATGCCTTATTCCCACTGCTACTGGAAAACCTATCCCCTGAAATGTTTAAACCATGGTTGAAAGCAGAAGTCATTTTACATAATGATACCACTTCATGAAGAAGCCCACCCTCTTCTAGGAGTTCATTTCCTTTTCTAGTTTCTCTCTCCCAAGGAACTAAAGAGGATGGATTTTGGCCCAGGTGTAGGGATGTCTCATCTTCTGAGGTACTGCTTAGTGTTTTGTTCCATTTAGTCTTCTTTACTTCAAAAGCTCCTGGAGAACACAACTGCATAGTTCGTTGAGATGAGTTTGGAGATTGTGTGTGAGTTTTAAGGAACCCCACATTGTCAGCACTAGAGGTATGGGTGGGACTTTCTTTACTTAACACAAAGAGAGATTCTCTGTGGCCACTAGAAGGGCCATGTTTTCTTGGTGATGGAGGGAGCTGCTTCCCACGGAGAATGCTGTCATCTTGCCCAAGATTCCAGTTGGCTGGGTCAGAAGTCTGACTGCTGCAAAGCAGAGCAAGATTGCTCTCACTTGGCGTGTTGGATTTATTCTGAAATTAAAAAAAAAGAAAGAAAAAAGAATGTATATCACAAGAGGCCATTTTGCATGGGCTTTTCTAAAAGAGCCACTTGCATTGTTTTTACAGAAAAGTGGAATATAAATGTAGAACTAAATATTAACCATTGGTTGAGTAGACTACCTGTTCTTCATTGAATTAAGGAATTACATTCCAATTTTAAGGAAAAGCGATCAGTGCTTCTCAACACGTTTTACAGCTGAAACACACTTTTGTTTATGTTAAAATTTAGCAGAATTTTAATGCAGTGCAAGGGGGAATCCTCCAGATGCTGGAAGTGCCCTTTCTTGAGCCAAACCCCACTCATAGGATATTAGGATCCAAACCAATGAGGGATTTTTGGTCTTTGATTTGTCTCTAAACTTGGGGGAACTGATTATGTAAACAATGATAAGGTCAATATCTCGATTTTTGTTTGTATTTAAATTTAGAGGTACACTTCAGTCTTATACCTGGCAACGTTGCCAAATGAGGTACAGGTTCAGATCAAACAACACATTTCTCAACGGTGGTTTTAGAACTCCAATGTGGAGTTTTTACACCACCATTGAGAAATGTGTTGTCTAGAGGGAAAACTCCACCCCATGGTGGAGGTTTTTTTGAGAAAACACTCTATACTGAACCTCCACATTGTGCAGAGGAGAGTTCCTGCACAACAGTTGTGTTGATTGTTGTGTGGAGGGCTCCGTGGAGTTTCTTGTTGAATTGAGTGGACTTTTCCCACTGGCTGCAGAGTTCTCTGACTAGAGCGGCGAAAGGAGCGAGAGGAGAGCCAGCTGGGATTGTGTTTTTTGGGGTTTTTTTTTTGGCAGCAATGGCTGATGGGTTATCATTGGGAGGACTGGGGGAGAAGAGAGGGCAGAGGAACTGCCAATTAAACACATTGACTTTTACTCAACTCCATGGGAGACCACATTCACACAATGATGGAACTGGAACATGTTGTGTGGTGAGTACCACCTACAAACTCAACCCTTAAGTGGAGTTTTCACACTGCGTAGAGAAACGTGTTATACGAACTGAGCCACAGTGGCTGGCTACTAAGAACATAAGAAGAGCCATGCTGGATCAGACCAAAGATCTATCTAGTCCAGCATTCTGTTCACATAGTGGCCAACCAGCTGCCCATGGAAAACCCACAAGCAGGGCATGAGTGCAACAGCACCTCTCTGACAATGTTCCCCAGCAACTGGTGAACATATTAGGGCTGTGCACGGACCCCCTGATCCGATCTGGGAGATCCGGATCGGGCCCGATCCAACCTGTGTCTGGTCTGGCCCTTTGTGATCCGCCTAGGATCTGTATCCGGATCTGCTCCGGGTCCAGGCAGAGCCCTCCCTCCCACTCTCCCCACTCCCTCCCTCCCTCCCTCCAATCGCCCTGCTAACCAGCAGCCTCCTCCGCGGCATCCTGCCTCCTCGACGTTACCCACTGCGACCAGGAAATGCGGCGGCCGATATCGAGGAGGCAGGACGCCGTGGAGGAAGCTGAAGGTAAGGAGGGTGATTGGGGGAGGGAGAGAGTGGGAGGGAGGGCTCTGCGCAGACCCAGATCGGATCCGGATTGTGAATCTGATCCGGGCCCAGATCAGGCTGATCCGATCCAGTTTTGGGATCCGGATCCATGCACAGCCCTAGTACATATGCATGCTACCTCTGATACTGGAGGTAGCACATAGCCATTAGGACTGGTAACCATTGATAGCCTTCTCCTCCAGAAATTTATCCAAACCCATCCAAATTAGTGGCCAACACTACATTTTGTGGCAGTGAATTCCATAGTTTAACTGGGTCCCAACTTTATGAGAAAGGGAGAAAGGGTGTTTTCTGCAGTGGAGACCTGGAACACTTTCCCAGAGATGGTGACTACACTGTTTTCTTTCACAGCCAGGTGAAGATCTTTTATTTTCCCAGCTTTTTCAGTCTTCACCTTTCAGTAATTTTATATTCTTTGCATTAATGTTTTCATCTGTGCTTGGTTTTATGCTGCTGCTGGTTTTAAACATGTTTCTGTTTTAAAATTTGTACTGTTTAATTATTATTATTTTTACTGTAAACTGCCCAGAGAATCTTGGTTATAACAATGTAAATAAATAAAATTCTTATAATGAAATCTCAGCAAAAATGTGCTGCTGTCCTTGAGTAAATAACACAGTGGTCCCTAAGTTTGGAGTGATTTTCTTGTGTAAATTACAGCAGCAGAATTTTGCTTTAGTGTTGGCCTCATTGTCTATTTCCATTTGTAAACAACTCCTAGCTACCAAAATATATTGCTGATGGCAATTTATTTGCAAGATGTCTTTAACTCCAACTGGTGGGATTCAGCATATGTGAAGTTTTGACTGATGACTAATGATCTCCCATCTTTAATTTAATTTCTGTCTCCCCCGCCCTCCCGCCTCATAGTCAACGGAATATGAGTTTGAACTCATATTCTGTTGACTATTAATAACAGAGTTCCGTGGATAAATTGCATTCAAGTCTGAGTAACTATGAGAAGAGAAATCAACACCTATTACTTTAAAATACTTTAATATGCTTCTCACATGAAAGGTGTTCCATATGCCTCAGCACTTTTATTTCCAGTATTATGTGTTCTGTTCTACTGGTGGCTCTCTATATTAGACAGGAATACCGGGTACTCACAGAAGAATTATGATATACCTGGGACCATAAAACATCCTTGGATGGATCCATATTTAGCCTTATTTAGAACAGATCCAATAAAATCAATGGAACTTAAGTTACTCATGACTAACCTAAGTCCCATGGATTTCAATGAGTATACTAAGTGTGACTCAATCTGGATGCAGTCCCCTGTCATCCACACAGCTACTATCACCAAAGACAGGAAGGGGTTACGATAACTAACCTTTGTCTTGTAATCAATATCATCCATTGATCGAAAGAAGTCCAGGCTCTTAGCTCCGGAGAGCTTCCCTTGATCAGAACTATGTGTACTCAAACTATCCAAAATCTCTCCTAGCAAGTCCATTTCTCCAGATGGAACAGATGTTTTGGCCATTTCCCCAGAGTCATCGCTGTCATACAAATAACACGATGTTTCTTCACTGTCTTCAGATGACAATCTAAAGGAAAATAGAAAGCTTTAACATCATCATACTTAAGGATCACAACAATGAAACCAAAAAAGTAAACACGACTTTTATAAGATAAATATTATAAATATCAATTCTGTCAAAATAAATCATACAAAAAAGTTTCTGTAAACATCAAATATTTGACCTTGCCACATACCCTTTTGATATTTACTTAAAGTCCCACTTCCCCACCCCAATGTTATCAGATTATTTGTGTTCACACTGGAGTGACGCTCATATTGTGGATTTGTCCACACTAGTGAGTTACAGCAAGTTTCTTTTCTGTCCCTGAAAGTAATGCCCCTTCTTGTCCTTTGCTTAGGATGGAAGGCTAGGAAATGGTTTATTGCTGTAGGCAGAAACAAAAAAAATGTACACATATAACGCATTGTGACAATGCCTTGATGCATATACTTTGTGTGTGAAAGTCTCACTTCAGAAAAGGATAGACCCAGAATCGGCTCTTTTAAAACTTGGGTGTTTGCTAATACTGCTTGGTGGTGCTGTCAAAGCCCTGAGAGCAGGAACAGTTTTAATTTGATTTAGCCTTTCATCATGGTTTCCTTATGATGGAAATTTCCCCAGACCAACATCTCTGATGTATCTTATAGAACATGGCATCATGTTTCCTTTACAAAAGGGTTTTAGAGTAATGTTTCCTAAGTGTCTGATAGCCAAAGCAACAGCTTTTAAAATTTAAAAACTGGAAGCACATTTCACTGTTACAGATGAAAGCTGTTTTGAGTGAGTGCAAGGAAGAATTATCCACTCTCAGAAGAGCCCACTTCCTTCATTTCTTCCTGAATCTCTGATTTGACTTTGCAACTGGTAAGGGGAAATCGTCCAGCAGTGATTCATGCAGAGACACAATGGACACTCTTCCCATAAGAGTGGATAACTAAGCTACAACTCTGCATTGGGAGCAAATGGGAGTACAATTCTATACATGTCTACCCAGAAGTAAGGCACACGGAGTTCAGCAGCAGTTACTTGCATCCGGAATGATTTAATTATCTTCTCAGCAAAGAAAGGGACCAACACAGGTCAGGAATTCATGTAGCATGACTCCATTAGGGATGGGTCACAGGGATGGGCAGAAGGTAGATATCTAGATGTTTTGGACTTCAACTTCCAGAAACCCCTGCCAACATGGCCAATGGCCAGAAATTCTTAAAATTGGAGTCCAAACAACTGGCAATCTACTTTCTGCCCATCCCTGCCTGCCCTGAGCAATAGTTCTGAACAGGGCAACCTTTGCGGCCAGCCCACAGAGGTGGCATCTGGCCTATTTGCAGATGCATGTAGCATCAGAATACTGATGCAGAAGGAGCAGGGCTTAGGCTCTATAAGTCTGTCCTACTCCCTAATTCATGCACTTTCGATTTTGTTACCATCCACCCGCCCACCCTAGTTAGGATGTAGTGCAAGCTCTGCTAGTGGCCTGAAGGGGCCTAATAGGAAGGTTTTATCTGAAAGTCTAACTGGCTCGTGGCTTTGGATATTTTTGGTCTACTCTATACTATCTGCTAGGTGGGTGGGTGGGTGGGAGGCAACTGGCTGACAGAAGTGTAGGTCCAATAAATAGGTCAACTGGTCACAACAGATGGGCAGGGAAAGTGTAAGAGAGCAGTTGTGGGCACCCAGAGATGCCTTTAAGGCAAAAAGTGGGGTCCTGGTACCTGCTACATAGGGCCTTGGAACATGGGGCAAAGAAGGACCCCCTTTTGGGGCTCAAGTGGGTGGCACACCTAGAGACTGAGGACTTAGGGAGCAGTTTCTCAGGAGGGCACCCCTCAAACCTTTAAGGTATATGGCTCAACTGCCTCTGCCCTGGACTGGATACGTAAACCTTGAAGAGATCAGAAATCCTGCACCAATTTTCACCATTGCAGGTTAAGTTCAAATTAAATTGTAGTTGTTGTTATTATTATTATTATTAATTACATTTATATACCGCCCCATAACCAAAACTCTCTGGGCGGTTTACAAAATTTTAAAAGACTGAACATTAAAAAGTCAATATACAACATTTAAAACCAAAATACATAAAAACGGTTGATATTTAAAACATTTAAAAACTTTTATGCCTGGCCAAAAATTCAGTTAAAAACCTCAACTTAAGCTGTTAAAATGCCTGGGAGAAACGTTTTGACCTGGCACCGAAAGGGCAACAGTGTTGGTGTCAGATGGGCCTCATCGGGGAGATCATTCCATAATTGGGGGGCCAAGCTTCCCTCAGAGTAGGCATCCAGAGGAGGACCTTAGATGTTGAGAGTAGTGTACGGAGAGGTGTTCCGTCAGGTACTGTGATCCCAAGCCATGTAAGGCTTTATAGATTAAAACCAGCACCTTGAATCGGGCTCGGAAACGTACCGGCAGCCAATGCAAGCGGGCCAGAATTGGTCTTATATGTTTGTACCTTCTGGTCCCTGTTACCAATCCGGCCGCTGCATTTTGCACAAGCTGCAGCTTCTGAACTTTCTTCAAAGGCAGCCCCACATAGAGCGCATTGCAGTAATCTAATTTGGAGGTTACCAGAGCATAGACAACTGAAGCCAGGTTATCCAGGTTAATTAACATGATTGTGGCCCTAGTTCACCTAACTTATTTTGTGTCATCTCATTGCAGGGGGAAAGGGTGCAATTTGGAATTCCCTGCTAGCGGAAGCACGGGGGGAGAGGGCAAGGGATGAGTGAGTCAATTTAGCATAGACTAGCAGTCAACTCAACACTGATCCTAATCCACACCAGTTGATTATTATGTTGTGTGGGGGTACTCCTTAGATAAACAACTGGTGAGTTGATTATCACCAACCGTTGACTATTGTGTTGTCCGAATGCAGCCAATGTTGTTTCATCCACACACACCAATTCACCTTACAGTCTCTCAACCACTTCTCTCTATCTCCAATTCCCTGCAACTGAATCAGAGCTTCTAATTCTTTGCTTCCCCACTTTTGTAGATTTGCTAATTTTACTGCTAAATCTGTTATTTCCCACTTTCCATTAGCATTTTATTCCACTTTTTCCATAAATCAAAATACCAATCAGGATTCTTCCATCCTTCATTCCCTTCAGTATAATGCCTATAACTCTCTACATTATGTCAATTTCCCTGAACCATATTTCCCTCGCACCTGGGTGATTTCAGAGTTCTCTCCACTGAGAAAACCAAACAGTTTCATAAATTCGTCTTGGATTTACAATTCCTCTAAAGAAAAGTTGAACACTGCTTGGATTATATCAGGTTGCTTAGTAAATTTACTTACTTGCTTCCTCTGTCCATTTCATCACCTGCGTCCTCATCCAAGGCAGAATCATGATTCCGTGTACTGGTATGAAGATTCCCAAACTGTGTCTGCAAAGGAAAAGTTACTCTTTATGGTTTGTTGCCAAACGTCTTGCAGCCTGGCAAGGGATCCTGACAGCATAATTCATAAGGAAGACTGTCTAGTGGTTCCAATCAAAGTGTCCACAGAATCTGTTGTAATCATATGTGAGGTACGCAAATGGATTCATCCTTTATCCAAAGCTTTTAAGAGCAGATGGAGACTAAGGACAGACTGATTCACATGACAACTTTTCTCCTACCATGAGAGCCAACGGACAAAACACAGTTGGTCTCTGATCTGGGCTGAAATAATAATAATAATAATTATTATTATTATTATTATTATTATTTATAACTCGCCTCTCCCTACGGATCGAGGCGGGGAACACAATACACATACAAGAATAACAAAGTTAAAAAATTAAAACAAGAGAAACACATCATTAAAACATTTAAAATTCATCCGGATAGGCCTGCCGGAAAAGAACAGTCTTCATGACTCTCTTGAATTCGTGAAGACTGTCAGTTTGTCTAACCTCCTCCGGCAGACCATTCCATAGTCTGGGAGCCATGGAAGAGAAGGTCCTCTGGGTAACACTCACCAGCCTAGTTCTGGCTGGCTTATGTTCTTCCCAGAGGACCTAAGAGTGCGGGGCGGATTGTACGGGAGAAGGCAATCCCGTAGGTAGCCTGGGCCCAAACCATGTAGGGCTTTAAAGGTAATAACCAACACTTTATACTTCGCCCGGAAACTGACCGGCAGCCAGTGAAGTGATTTTAAAACTGGTGTAATGTGGTCACCCCTAGGTGTACCGGTGACCAACCTGGCTGCCATATTTTGAACAAGTTGAAGTTTCTGGACTAGGCACAAAGGTAGCCCTATGTACAGCGCATTGCAGAAGTCGAGCCTCAAAGTTACCAGTGCATGCACTACCGTCTTTAGGTCTTCCAACTCTAGGAAGGGGCGCAGCTGGCGTATCAGCCGAAGCTGATAGTAGGCACTCCTGGCCGTCGCATCAATCTGAGCTGTTATCTGGAGCGACGGATCCAGGAGTACCCCCAAGCTGCAAACACAGTCTTTCAGGGGGGGTGTAACCCCATCCAGAACTGGTTGACACACCTCCAAACCCAGGTTGGGGCCTTTGACAGCAAGCACCTCCGTCTTGTCTGGGTTCAGCTTCAGTTTGTTTTTCCTCATCCAGCCCATTACCGCCTCCAAGCATTCGTTCAGAGGAGACACACTATCCTTAGCTGACGATGTTGTAGAAGGCATAGAGAAATATATTTGGGTGTCATCAGCATATTGATAGCACCCCGCCCCATGCCTCCGGATGATCTCTCCCAGCGGTTTCATGTAAATGTTAAACAGCATTGGGGAAAGGATGGCACCTTGCGGTACACCACATAGCAACTCCTTTTTTGAAGAGCAGCTATCCCCAAGCATCATCATCTGGAGCCTGCCCAAGAGATAGGATCGGAATCACAGCTCAAGCATTGACATATTCTGAATATAATAGTGAGTCACTTTTCTAAGAGATATTATAATAAATGATTTATATTAAAACCAACACAGAAATAAAACAAAACCATAACTAAAAGCACATCAAAATATAGTAACGGCAGTCTAAAATGCAACAGAAGTCTCTCGTCAAATAGCATGGAAAACAATGATCAGCAATAAAAACAAAGACAACGTTATTTAAGAAATCGCCTTCAACAAATTAAGACACAGCTAGTGATAAATTAAGCTCCTGGAAATGCCTTCCAAAATAAGAAGGGCTTCACGTGGCAAAACATGGTGATGGTAGTGATGGCGGGGACACTCCGTAGACCATTTAAGGAAAGGACACCTGCAAAGTGAGCCCCACCACAGTGGAGCCCTACCCTGACCATCAGCAGACTGAGAGCCGATCTACACGCTAGGTTTTTAACGTTTTATAAGGGTTATGAAAACTCTTTGGGCCACATGACGCACTCCCTATAACATTGTATATCTGAGGTTTTTTAAAACTCACTTCAGTTATATACAACGGTTTCACTTTTAATAAATCGTTGTAAGTAAAATAATATGTCCTTCCTTACCGTTTGTGATTCATGGGGGCAGTGCTTCGTTTACCGGTGCCCAAATGCTCAGCAGTTGATTGGTGGGGAAGAAAGCGGGGCTAAGGAGGAAGTGGGCTAGTGAACTACAACACCCACAATTCTTAGCCCTATACTCGCTAGGGAATAACAGAGGAACAAAGGAGGAAGTGGGTGACTGAACTACAACGCCCACAATGCCTTGCTCTAAACTCATTGTAAAAACAAAAGAGAAAGAGACAGGGCAGAAGAGTGTGTGACTGCACACACCGCTTTAAAGACTGAAGAATTTTTCTCCTGTAACGTCAGTACTCAGTAATGTGGCCTAAGACGTTTTAGAATGCACCTATTTGGAACGTTTTAAAAGGCTATTTAAAACGTTCCAAGGGACTGTGTAGATAGGCTCTGAATAAAAGAAATGGAAACCGTGAACTGGGAAGCAGCAGAGAATGGACGGTTATAGGGAACCACATATCCCTCAGCTAAGATGCTCTCAAGCAAGTGACTAATTACCAGAGGTGATGGAGTGACTATTCGAAACAGAGAGTGGGGTCAAAAGTGTGAGCTCCTCAGCTCATTTCAAGTCTGGGGCCCTTCAAAATGAGCCAAACTTGAAATGTACTCACAATTCATGCAACCCTCACCCGCATGGCCAGTCCCTTATTTTGGGGGAGGGGGAGGTGGTGCCAACCAGCAGCATGGCAGTAGATCAACCTTGCCCTCTGCCTTGCGTTAATCTTGGGGAGGAACTGGAATAGAGGTGGGGAGGCATGTCGAAAGGGAGGAACTGGGCTGCACAGGTTGAACACTTGAGAAATCCAATGTGTTTTAAGGGTTTGATTTGAACAAAATCAGCCAAACTGATTTTTGAGCTGAGCAAGGTCGCATATTAAAAACTGAAATTTGATAATGGTGTCTCAGAAGATGTGCTTTGGAATGGTGGATATGAAAAAGATCACAGTGCACTTTAACATTCAAAGTGGAGGATAAGGCTATTAAGGCTATTAATCGTGATGGCTATATGCCACCCCCACTATCAGAGGCAGTATGCCTTTGTATACCTGTTGCTGGGAACCACAGATGGGTGCTATTTGACTTGTGTCCTACTTGCGAGTTTCCCACAGGTAGCTGATTGGCCACTTGAGAACAGAATGCTGGACTACATGGACCCTTGGTCTGATCCAGCATGGCTCTTCCTATGTTCTTAAAAGTGCCCCTATAGGACTGCAGGCAGGGCATGGATGGAGGTAGGGTAGGACTGTGACCAGTCATATAGGAGGAGAAGGGGCTAACGGAGAATATCTAAAAGGACAATGAGAAACTTTGGCATGGTGGCCAGTCCAACAAGCTCAGAGATATCACAACGATTTGCTCCAAAGGGAGTTTCCCTGAGCTGAATGCCCTGCGGGGTAGCTCAGCAACTACGGTTCCTTCAACAATCAAGGAATCTTTTAGGGGCTCTTGCTGACTTCCTTCCAGTGTCCAGGACTTAGCTTAAAAATATACAACTTTTAAAGGGGAGAACTGAAAGCACATGGAAAATGGAGGCAGTTTTCAATAATGAAAGTGAAAATGAAAGTAAGATAACTTTTGTGGCTAAGCTAAGGCCAAGAGTGAGATGTGTGTGGAACAGACAATTTGTGTCATTCATCATCAGAAATATAACAGGCTGTATGCAATAGGTGTCTGGCAGATAATTTGCAGCACAACTTTAAAAAAATGATTACTTTCTTAGAAAATGGTAAGAAACACCAGTGTAAAAAAGAAAAAGAAACCCTTAATAAATTCAAAAAGGAGAGCAGTAAATATTTTTCAAAGCTCTACTAGATGAAGCAACATAGAACGCACACCTGCAAAAACTGTCAAAGTCATTTAGGATAACTTTCCTTTACTGATATCCCCTGCTGTTTGCAGTTATTTAAGCTTTTAATTTCTGTATTTTCTGCATTTTCAAATGTGCACAGTTTTCTCTGCCATTTTTGGAAAAGGGGGGGGGGGAAAGCAGCAGACTTCTGTTTCCTTCCTGATCAGTCCTCTAATAATAACCAGACCTCTTCCATTTGCTAAAAGAGGGAAAATGTAGCATTTATTTCAAATTCTAGGAAAGTGTATAAAACTCTTACTATGGAGGACATTTGCACAAAGTAAGAAACAAACATACATTTCCAATGTCCATACCTTTTATTTATAAAATCAATTATATAAAAGCATATTTTTAAAAATCTCTGTGTTGGAAAAACAGCCATTTTTTTGCTTGTTCAGCTTAACCAGTATGGGTGTTCTCCATTTTTATGAAGCTCCCTTCATAGAAACCATATAAAAACATTCAGACTATGTTTATGTTATGTTGGAACAGCAAGGGCAAGCGGGGTGGGGTGGGGATCTCTATGGCTGCCCCACAATTGTGGAGCTCCTTGCAGCCAGGTGCCCATCAAAGCCTGAGGCTGTATAATTTCTCAAAGAGGTGTAAAACTTTCCTCTTTGGGCTGCCATTGAATGGCTAACATTAACTTCAATTCAATTTGCGGTTTTCATTTTAGGTTTTTATTGTTTCCAATACTACCCACCCTGACCCCTTGAAAAAGGGATGGGATAGAAACTGAACTAACCAAATAAATGAATAAAAAGATGTGCAAGACCCAAAGGTGTCATTTCTGTAACTGTGTAAACCAGAGGGACCCAGGTCCAAATGCAGTTTCTCTGGTGTGCCCAAATAATGTATCCACTGCCAAAGAAGAAGACAGTCATGACTGTCACATTTTACACTGATGCTTATATTTGGTATTCAGGTATATATACCTATTACTATAGTGAGTAAAAGGTAAGAACAGGACTGTAGAAACCACTAGGTGTTGCTGGTGGTATCTGTATCATAAAACAGTTGTGTTTTATGATACAGATTGCTGGTATATTCTAAGGGAACAAGTAGCAATGCTCCTTTTGAGCTGTAAAAATGAATCTGGCAAAATGAAGATAAATAATTTGAATTTGAACTATATCTTTTATAACTGAAGTCACAAAAAACTGACATTAGCTGCCTTGATCAGGCAGTAAAAACGTCCTACAATTCTCATCATTCCCCAGCTAGAAAATGAGTATATAGAAAGTATCTCTGAATAGTGTAAATTTAAAAATAATAAGAGGTGCGTAACAGATGAAATGAAATCTTTTATAAGATATATTAAATATTATGTCAACAATGAAATTTATGTTATTCATGAAAAAAAACCGTGGGGGGGGGGCAGAAAAAAAATGGAAATTTTCAGTTTTTTTTTTTTAATGCCGTATTAGCACTTTTTACAGATTGGAAGTCACTTTGTTTCTTTAGGAACATAAAATGTAATTATTACAAATTGAATTTACTTTTTTAATTTTTTACCTTTGGTAACAAATGGCGCTACAAGCTCCTGAACTGTAAGGAACACCTGAACTGTAAGGAACCTCTTTGGTTTTGCCAGTTTATGAGGAGCAGGCAAAAAACAATTTAAAAAAACATAAGAAACCATCAACATTAGTAACAAAGAAAATGATGTAGGTCTCCACTAGTCCTTCACAATGTCAAGCAGATATACCCATTCCCATAAAAAGTTTTTAGAAATCATCTGGAGAAGTAAATATATGAACACCTTGTCTTAAACATTTTATTCGGTATGCTAAAATATAACATTCCACAATCCATTTCCCCCCCCCCCCATTTTTCAGGAAAACCCCCCCCAAAAAGCTTCGGGGGGGGGGGGACCCGGAAAAAACATTCTTTTCCTGAATTTTTACAGGCCTTCACATCTCTAATTAAACATTGCTAGCATAGTTGTTCGGGTAATCACAGCGAACTATTTCCCCCATTGTCTATATGAGAAAGTGAGCCTGAATATAGTGATACAGAAGTCCTCTTGTGGTAGATCAGTTCAAACTTGACTCAATCAGCTGATCCACACTGCTTTGCTCCAATGAATTAAAAGTTATATTTACATGAGTCTTTTACCCACTGAAGTAGATTGGCAATATCTTTAGGATAGACAAAAGAAACACCTTTTCACCAACACCAAATTTTTGAGGAATTTTTTCCCCACACCATCAGTGAAAGTCACTTGCTGAGACGGCTTTAGAAGGGAATTACAGTGCAATCCTATACACATCTACTCAGATGTAAACCCACTGAGTTCAATGGGACTGACTTCCACGTAGGTGGATATACTATTGCTGCCTCAGATAACGAACAACCACATTAAATGTTAAAATGGAAATTGTATGTTCAAAGTCATTGTATATCAGATCATAGAAGTCAAACTACAGGGTTGCCCTCGGACCCTGGTGGTGGGTTTTTCAGAGCATCTGGCTGGCCATGGTTAGAAACAGAAAGTTGGATTTTTGTCTGATCCAGCAGGGATCTTCTAATGTTCAGTCATGGGTGTTCAGAATAAAGGTAAACACACTACAAGTCTGGTTAAATTCTTAAATCCAGATTTACAGATCTACTTGAGCCAATCTGGAGATAAAAGGGTTGGTAAGAACTGAGCAAGAGGTGTTTGTAGTATTTGTGAGTGTTTTCAAATCGACCATTTCCAAGCAAGGTCTTGAAGTTGTGTCAAGTCCAGGAAGTCTTGGATGACACTGATTATTTAGATCCATTTTGGCCTGGGTTTGGGACAGAAACTCCTCGGTTGCCTTGGTGTGAATGACTCAAGCCAGGGATGAGAAGGGGGAGTGTGGTTCTCCAAGAACTCTTAAGCCAGTTTCAGCACAATTGACCATGGTATCTTTTTCTACCATCTAATCCCAGGGAAGCAGCTGAAATCCTGGACAGGTGTCTAGGGACAGTATTGGGATGGATGAAGGCTAACAAGCTGAAGCTTAATTTAGGTAAGACAAAAATATTGTGTGTTGGTATATCTTCCAATCTGGATGGAGGTTTAGATCCAACTCTGGATGAAGTAAGGTCCAGATAGTGCTCCTGGATTTGATGCTGTCTATGGAGGCCCATGTGGCATTAGATGCCAAGAATGCCAGGCAACTCCCTGGGAGGGTGTGCTAGGAGCTAATGGATTTGTTTGGATCTCTCCCTCTGATGGTGGAGAGAGAGGTCTGTTTTCAGTGGGGGAGCTCCAACTTTGAATGCCCAGAACTAGGCCCTGTAGAAACCTCTAGAGTTCTTACCTCTCCAACACCAGTAGAGGGAGAAGGGTACATTTTGAGGAATCATCTGTGGGCAGGGTGGGAAAGCCTTCTCATAGTTCCGTAGCAGGCCATAACTCAAGAGCCAATGGAGTATAGTGGTTAGAGTGTTAGACTGGGACTGTGGAGATCAGGGTTGAAGTCCCTATTCGACATGAAGCTCACTGGGAGACATTGGGCCAGTCACTAACTTACCTCACAGGGTTGTTGTGAGGTTAAAATGGAGAAGAGGATGATTGTGTATGCTGCCTTGGGTTCCTTACAAGAAAAGGCAGGATATAAATGTAACAAATGAATAAAAAAAATACCTTCCTTCCCACGAAAGAAAGAAAGAACACCTGGAAACGAATGGGCTGCAAAGAATTAAGGTTTGGAATGCAGCATTCACTATCTATATCTTCCCACCCTGCCTTCTGCCCTGCCAGTGTGAGCCTGGGCAGGACTGTGGATTCTTCACAGGCTCCGACGTTGGAGCAACCCACTGCAGGTAGTTCAACTGCTCTGCCTGAATCTTGTATACTGCATTGTGAGGGCAGTGCCCTATGAAAGGCAAATTAAAAATCCTTAAAATAAATGATAACCCATTTTAGTTATGTGGAAAGGAGAAATTTCACATCGAGCCTGTTAGACAATTTTTTTAAAAAAAAGTGTTCAGGAAATGCATTGTTTGCATCCATTCTTGCACTTGGGTTTTCACAGTGGAAAGCCCACGTAGATTTTTCACTTGGGATCTTCCACTTGGAAGATCCAGAGGCCAGGATTCAATGAGGACACTGCCAGGCTTGTGTTCCTCATAACAGCACCTCCTCCCCCATGTCATATGATGTAGCTATGAACAACTGAGGTCGGGTGCAGGGGAGAAGATGACTTTATGTGGAAGTTCAGTGATGGAAAGCCTAGGATGGGATAAGCATCTAAAGATTAGGTCCAAAGAGAAACTGAGGTTGATATAAAGGACAAATACTGTGTTTCTAAATGGGCTGTAAAGAATTATGGTTTGGCATGCAGCATTCACTATATAATAAAAGGAAAGGCATTTGCACCACCAGAGGGCAGTCTCGTAATTTCTTGCAGTCTGGGCTTTTCATTTTTAATTAGATGATATTCCGAGTGTTTTGCAATATAGATGGATCATAACTGACATGCAAAGACAAAGATCCTCTCTTAAACCCAAAACTACCATTACCGAGTGTATGAAAAATGTAGATTATGCTCTCTTTTGTCCAAAATATTTTGCTAATTGACTGAATTTACCATTTTCAATAGGAAATCTTTTCTTAAAGATGAAGCACACTACCGAAACCGTAGATTCAACACTGTTCATTGTTACTCTAGATGACATCTGTCACATACAATATTTTATTCACATTACTTAAATCGCTAGATAGAGCTTAATGCTGCCCCAGCATTGTGCAGAATTTCCAGCAGGGGAGTAAGAAGGTGGAAAAGATATGAGTACTGTGTGCATGAACCACAACATGATTCCAAAGCTTTCAGCTGAATTTGATTCCAACTGAAAATATACAGGTATTCTCTTCTTTCTGTTTCTGAAATAATTTTGTTCAAGTTTGCTTTGAATGTGTCGCATGCAATCTTCCGTTCCCTGCATGGATGTTCATCACACTAGGACTGAGTTTTATTTGCTCAGTTCATTCTACCCTATCCCCTTCCTTACTGACAGGACAGGGGGACAGTGAGCTACAGAGTATGCCATTTCTCTGGTGGTTGTGTGTGACTTGGGGGAGGATGGGGGAGAGTACAGAATAGAAGGGAGGTTCCTGATGTATGGGGACACCCTGCTTTCTGAAAGCAATCAACATGTCAGCATGCAGAAGACTTGCCATGTGTGAAACAACAGCCACAATGAACGCGCACACACACAACTTGAATAGCATGTATTCCTTTTAAAGAAATTACAGTTTTTGATATGATAACTTCTTATTCCAAGATCAAACATGAAAACATCCATTTGGCCACATTATTTTTCCCCTTCATACAGCAACATGCAAATAAACACTGAGGCACATTTCAAAGGGCTTCATTAATTATAGTCTAGAGATGATTTTGCTGATGGCATTTCAAATGCTAAATCCTTCAGGAAAGGATGCAGCAGAAATCCTAGCTAACAAAACTCAAACAGTTTTGTTGCTGGTATAAGGTTCCAGAAACAAAGTACATTGTATTTAAAATGCAACATCTTTATGAAAAGCAATTCATTTGCTCTTTTGATACATCATATTTCACGTAGTGCTGACAAGGTGGGATTCCTGAAAAACCAACACTTCGTACCCAAATGTCCTATATATTTTTTATTGCAGCTACAAGTTACTGCATGCCTCAAGGTACAAACCTTATATATATTTCATTGGAGACAAGGAAGCATTGCTAACTTATTAATTATAAAGTGTGTTCATAGTTGCATTACACAAGATTCTGCCAAATGTGCGAGAATGCTTTATGAGCCAGGGACTATTTAAATCATGGAATGCTTTACATTAAATGGGCTATGGGCCACCTCATCAACTGAGATAATGCTTCTGAAGAGGAATACCAGGGAAATCATATTCATGATAGCAAGCAGATCTGCCAAGATATTTGCCTTTGTTCTGCCTGAAATCCCTATTTTGAAGTAATAGTGTGGAGACAGAATAGAGGGTTGTTGTTTTTACCCATTTTGCTGAAAAGCAACATATATGGGCACTAAACATAAAGACCCCCAAAGCATAACCTGTAGAAAGCCTTTAACGGTCTGAAGGTGGCTTATAGTGTGTGTGTGTGTGTGTACGTGTTGAAAGAAAGAAAGAACATGCAAATAGTGCAAAATTTTAAATGATGAAAAATATAATCTGCTTTCATTTTCCTTTTTAGAAGTAACTAACCTGAAATTTATTGTAGTGTTACATTTAATCTTACACAGAGGGGAGAGGAATTATTAGTTAGCCATGAAGGCTTGAAAGAGTTAACAGCAAAATACATGCCAAGGCTTTAATAAGGCTTAACAATAAAAAGCTTCAGCCCTCCACTTTCACTAGATTTTGTTGTGGTGGTTTTTCCCTTGCTTAGGGCAATCCATCTGTTAATTTTGACTCGCAATGCAGTTGATCTCTCTCTCCGTCTCCCCCACCCTCCTCTGCACACCCATACCCAAACCGCCCAGAATAGCTACGAGGGGGCTGACACATGTCTTACAGAAATAGAACGATTCTTTTTAGAACATCTTAGGCAAAGATCAATCGTGCATTTCTTATTTGTATTCTGCTTTGGGGTCCCCGCCTCACCACTTGCAGGAGCACATTTAATACACAAACAACGGAGAAGCTAATACGTTAAAACAGTTTGTGATAAAAAAAAAATGATTTACCTTCTATCTTGCATGGAGGCAGATATATAAATATCCGTTATAATTCATTAATTTTTAAAAGCCTACTGTTGATTTGACAGTGAGGGGGGGAGGGGAAGCAGTCTATGCTGGCTGTGATAGAGATTAGTAAATATTCATTGTTAACAACAGATCTGCACTGTGACCAATGCCGATATTCTCACCGGGCCAAACTGGCCTTGTTTTCAATAAAAGCAGAGAAGTAGCCTTTCCCTTGAGCCCTGTTAGACTGACGCTGCAGTTGGAACTGTCATCTTCATACAAAAGCAAAGGGGCTGGGTTTCACAAACGCAAAGCCTAATTGGGAGATCTTCATGGCTGTACCCTTGACATTTATTTAAACCTCATCAAAAAAACAGGAAATAACCGAACTAATTAGCGGACTGACTACTATTTGTTGGGGTAGAAAGCATATTCATATTCTACTCTTGAAAATGACAATGATACTAATGACGATGTCAGAAACAGCAGCATTAAAGTACACGATCTTCAAGAATGAAGATGACTTTGGTTTTATATACTATTTTATAATGCCATCTCTTTCAAAAAGCCTGGCCCCAAATTATTGGTATCTTTGTAATAAATTCACAAATTTGCAACTGGCTAGTTTGATATTTGTTTCTCTGGAGACAAATACCTTAAAACCCATGCCAGAGCTAGGATTGAACAGAAAAAGATATTAATTATTTTAGGGCTCATTTTTATTTCAATCCTCACATTGCTTATCTTGTGTAACCTTGGAAAATGTAATTTGTAGGTGTATATTTTGCACGAAAGTTCTTAAAAGGTTACTGAACAGAAATCAAGATTAGGATTAATTAATTAGAAATTGGATAAAATGATGTTCACACTCAGACATGTTTACTTACCTAGCTAAAGATTTCTAAGCTTCATCTATCAGTAGAGAACAGTACCAAGGAACTCACACTAGACAATGATATTTGGGATCTAGTAGCAAATTTCATTCTTTTAACAATTCATTTCCAATGTCCTTAGCCAGTCATTAAAATTTGGGTGATTTAATTACTCAGTTTATGCATAGGATGTAGTACATACTGTACTCAAACCTTGTCCAAAATATGTAAAATATATAATAAATTAAGTGTTCTGCCAGCACACAGCTCTCAGTAACGATGCCACATATATTTATAATTTATTAAGACTGGCTCCATTACTGAACAATTAATGTGGAAAAGCAGGTAGAACTAACTGGAAAATAAATCAGTAGATTTCTAATTTTCATGGGTGTAAACATAGATCTGTGTGCACAATCTAAATTAATGCTACAAACTGTCTGTCTTCTCAATTAAAAGACAGCTATATATTTAAAACAAAGTTATTATACATCTCGCAGTACCAGTTTATAGAACATAGCGAACGTGTGGTAGAAGATGACATGCTAGTTGTCACAATGCTTGAAAGTGTGAACTATACATCTGCAGTTCACGTTTTTTTCACATGCAGTATTTGCTTTCTCAGTTGTCAATATATTAAATATTTACAGAACTAGGTTTCTGAAAAACGTGATACACTGTGTGTCTATGTAACGTACACCGAGAGAGCTACAGATGCAGAAGTTTACCACCATGGCTTGAAAAAATATAGTTAAAACTAACTGTAGCCTACTTGCTTAATTAAAATACAAATATGCCTACATTACTGCTGATGGCCTTTGGACTTAGTCAGGGGTGACAGAAGGTATATCTGAATATACTGGTAGATGTCAGGGTGATTAACAGTAGATTGGCCAGGATTTCTGACTCCCAATTTTTTTAACAATAGCTGAAACAAACCGACTCTCCCTCTCCCTAAATTATACTTCATGAAATTAGGAAAGCTTGAGGGGGTAACCTCCATTTTTGTGTGAAAGGACTGGGAGCTCCTTTCAATCCTGGTACTCAAACCAAATTCTTGGTTTAATTCTTTAATTCTAAATGTATGTCTTTTGCATCAAAAAGACATATACTTTTGGTGGTGGTTCTCAATGTTCTATTAAAAACAAAACAAAGATGAAGTAGATCCTGCAAGCCTGAAGTCTGCCGCCCCTGGACTAAGGGATTTGACAGTAAGCCCAGAAATACCACTCACACAACTGAATCTCATCCTATACTCTGCACATATGAATGCTGGCAATCCCGTAGGAATTTTTTGAATGTCCTAAAACTCAGGAGATATACCAGTGAATGTCAACAGTCATCTCAATGTATTTGTCAGCATTAATGGTGTATATGTCCAAAAAGTGTAGAATATCTATTTTTTCAACATCGATAAAATTAAACGGTGATTGTCAGCATTCATATATGAATGATGGAATTCACCAAATATTGGAAATTCACTGTAATGTTACATAAAATATCTCTAACAGCCACATTCACCAAACGATAGAAGTCATTATATAAATTATGATATCAATGAATATAAATGAATATACATGTAAGTGGATCTCAGAGATCAAGCCATTAGTGTTCTGGGCTGGTATTATTCCACCTGTTACAGAAGGCAAGCAGTGTTAAAAAAAACAATGTAGCTCAGTCTCATAAAGCACTGTGCTTGCAGCATTGGACAGCCAGAAATGTATAGACTTTAAACATGGTTTGCAATGTTTGCTTTGTGACTGTATATCAAATTGTGCCATCAACAAAATATAATTAATTTAAAAAAACGATATGATGAACTAGCTTAAGTAACTGATTATTACTAATTGCAATTATTGAGAAGTAAACCCTCTCCATCTTGAACTGGACTAGAACAACTATTTCTGTGCTTTTACAATGAATTCTGCTTGGACTTTTTCTGAGTGTGTTCTGAATATCAGAAAGGCCTGTCCCATTCTAAATGCTTACCTCCCAGCCCTCTACGATCACCAACCTCCCCTATAGCCAGTTTCCCGTCATAAGGGACCCCCTTCTCTTTTCCTTAAGCCTACTTTCCAACAGCCATGAATTGGGTGGGGGGGGGACAAAGGGGGGGCTATTTCTCTGTGCCTTAATTTGGGCTAAACTCTTACATTGGGGCTAATACCTTACACTGGGGCCAAATCCTTACCAACTGGAAGGGTTCATTGTAAAGATCTTGGGGAACTGTAGTTTCCCAGGACTCCTGGGTGCATATTAAGGGAGGAATCTCAAAATGGCTATACTTATTTATGAGCTGTGCCAAATTTTAAGGGAATTTTTCACAGATGATTGAAAAATGGTTAGTTCCAAACCACTTTCCCAGTTCCAAAACATGGTAGCATAACTAACCGTATCAGGATAATGAAAGCCCCTCTATGTTATCTAATGCCTACGCAAAATGAACTTCCTGATATGGCTCTATTTAAGATAGTAAAATTACAGTCTAGGAAGAAAAATAGTTTGGAAATCAATAAATATATAAATTATTAATGTATTTTCATTTATCCTTTCTCCACAATATTTGTATTTATCCTAAAATCTGGACTTTTTATGCTTTGGTAGCTAATGAGCAGAGAGCAGCATGAATCTAAAACATGTACATGGCTTATAATTCTGCAAATTTAACCTTCTTTTATTAGTAATAATTGTGTGCAAGTAACTGTAACATGGAAGTTAGTTAACACTCAGCAATGACATGAATATGAATAATATTCACATGTAGATTTTTCAATGGAGTCCTTTGATCTATTTTTAAAACTATAAAATCAATGAGATACGTGGGGATGATATGGACTAGCTACCTCTGTGCCTAGTCTGGAAACTTCAACTAGTTCAAAATATGGCAGCCAGGTTGGTCACCGGTACACCTATGGGTGACCATATTACGCCAACTTTAAAATCGCTCCACTAGCTGCCAATTAGTTTCCAAGCGAAGTATAAAGTGTTGGTCATTACCTTTAAAGCCCTACATGGTTTGGGTCCAGGTTACCTGCGAGATCGCCTTCTCCCATACAATCCGCCCCACACGCTCAGGTCCTCTGGGAAGAACTTACTACAGTCAGCCACGACTAGGCTGACAACTGTTACCCAGAGGACCTTCTCTTCTGCCGCTCCCAGACTGTGGAATGGCCTGCTGAAGGAGACTCGTCAACTTAACAGTCTTTTAGAATTTAAGAAAGCCATAAAGACTGTTCTCTTCCGGCAAGCATATCCAGTGGAATTTTAGAATGTTTTTAGGATGTTTTAATGCAGTTTTAATAATGTGTGTCATGTTTTAATCAGTTTTATGTATTTTATCATATTGTTGTTCCCCACCTCAATCCAAACGGAGAGGCGGGTAAGAAATAATAATAATAATAATAATAATAATAATATTATTAAAAGCCACACCAATCCAGATTTTCTATTTTGTGCTCTCTTAAAGTAAATGTTAACACAGAGAAGCCATTGTTTCCTTTCTCAATCAACGCATGGCACACATACTTTACACAGGGAGGGACTGTAGCTTAGTGGCAGGCTTCACTTTTTAGATGCAGAAAGTCTCACTTTCAATTCCTGGCATCTCTCGTTAAAAAGGACTCAGATAGATGAGGTAGGAAAGACCTTCTGCCTGAGACGCTGGAGAGCATTTCTGCCAGTCAAAGCAGACAATATTGAGCTAGGTAAAGGGTGCACAACCTACATGGGTTGCCCTCCCCCCACCAAGGCCTTTATTGTGGCCCTTGCAGTTGCCCGGACTCTCTGGTGCCAAATTCTTCCCTGCCAATTTTCTTGTCACTTGTCCTTTCTCCCCTCACCCCCAGAGTTCCTTATACAGATGGCTCTTTCCCCTTCTGTGCTAGCAGTGAGGGAAAAGAAAACATCTATATCAAGATTGGCTGGGGGAGAGGGTGGAAAGCACACTCTTCACCCCCTCCTCCAGATATCTTGATACATACTGCTCTTTTGCTGGGTGGAGGAATGCCCCTTCTGGGCCATTCCTACCTCTATAGTCACTGTGAAGGATCATCTCTTGCCACTGCGCTATCCCTCCCTTCACTTCCACTACCACCATTAATTTACACACACACACACACACACACACTCCTTCAATATAACTTTTTTCTCTGAGGTAGCTGGTCATTAGGCATGAGACAAACAGGTCAGAGGTACAGGTATAATAACCAAAGATAAAGGAAAGTTTATTTAAAAAGAAACACAGCAAGAAAATGTATTATTTATGACTGTTACTTTAGGAAAAGTTTTCTGTGTTATTGCTTTTAAAAATAGGACTTTTCTGTTGTTACTGTTATCACCAACCAGGTGTTAGAACCCCCAGTTCCTAACCCTAACCAAACGTAAGCACCTTTAAGGCTGTTCAGCAGGCATCCCCTGAAGTCTTCAGTTTGGTCCAGCAGCCGCTCTGTCTTCAGATCATTGCCACCATCTGACACCTCATTTATTTCTGAAAGCTGCTTGAGGAGTCTTCTTCACCTCCTTGAAGATGTCCTTCAGCCTCTACCTCGTGCTCTCAGGTCTCAGATTGAATTCCTGGTCTTGTGACTGCTCCCTGGTTGAAGTCTTTGACAGGCTCCCCACCTCTCCTGAAGGCACCTCCTGATGACTCTTCCTGATGGACTCTTTGCACATAACAGCAGGCCACCATGGGTGAATTTCCCTGCAGTACTTCCCGTTTTAAAAATTTAAGCCCCAACAGAGGTGCACCACAGCTTGTCGTTACATGTGAACTTGGAGAAGATGTGTTGTTGGGGTGGTTTACAAGCCACTCATAACCCGTTACTTGTTCTGGACCCCACTACCTCGCTGGGTTCACACATAATGACAACCTCTGGTGCACCCCCAACACAGCTTCAATTTTCAAAATGGTGGCCAGTACTGCAGCAATAAGCCCCACAAGGAAATTCACCCACAGTGGCTTTTTATTATGTGCAAAGCGGCTCTTTCTGACAGATTCTCAACAGGCAAAGTCCGCTAGACGCATCTCAAAAGATATTTGCTCCAGTCAGGATCCTCCAGCTAAACAATTTTTGTGTGGCCAATATTGTATCATGCCATCTCTTCCAAACCCAGGACCAATAAGCATCTTCAGAATGTTTAGCTATCATCATCATCAACTTTATTGCGGCCGACAGGCCAGAAAAACAGATAAACAGTCAGTAGTATTTATACAGTATATTCACGGGTACGTTAAATCTGAACATCTTATATAACTACTTGAGCTCTGCAGACCAGTATATTATGGACAAATTTGGCTACTTGGGTTGTAATATATTTGTCTTTGCCCTGAAATAAAAAGACTACTATTTCGCGAGGGTTCTTATCAGTTAAATCTTTAATTAGGGGGCCAATTAAGGTGATCCTATCATCTCTATAGAAGATGCACTTAATCAACATGTGTTCGACCGACTCTACCTCTAAATTATTACACGGACAGAGTCTCTCTTCGATAGGGGTTTTCTTAAATCTTCCTACCAGTAAGTTAGAAGGGAGGGCATTAAATCTTGCTAGAGAGAAGGCTCTTCTAAATTTGGGCACTGTTAACCATCTCAAATAGTTCATTCCATCTTTGCCATCCTCTCTCAATAGCTCTAAAGAGTGTGGGGAACATGGGCCGCGGGCCTTACCCTTCAGCTCCTGAAGATCTATATCTTTCAGTCTTTGGCTCACAAGACTCTTAGCTACTCTGATGTCCGAATTAAGTAAAACAAAAGGAGGAAGCCCTATCAAGTGGATCTTCTGGGCTATCTCTTTCACCCATTGGGAGACATAAGTGTCCAAGAGAACCTGGGACACTAAAGAATTTGGGGAAAGGCCATGATAGAGTTTAAGCCAGAATTGTATTGAATGGGTCCATGCCAAAGAGCTCAAAGAGGAAAGACCTGCTTCCAAATTAAGAACCGCCCCCGCTACACACCTAGGAGTTCCAAATAAGAGTCTTAGATAGGATGTCTGAATATCTTCTATCGAACGTTTGTTGAGAGGGAACCAGATTGGTGCGCCAAATAAAAATTGGGCAACTAATTTTGCTCTGAATGCTCTAATAGCCGATGGTAAAAATCTACCTCCCTTTTGATAGAAAAAGCGACATAACGCTCCCAGAGTCTGTTCAGCTTTTCCTTTAATAAAGGATAAGTGCTTTTGCCAACCCAAATTCTCCTGAAACCAGATCCCTAAGTACTTAATGGCATCAACCTGGTCGACTTTCTGCCCATCCATTCTCCAAGGGAATCTAACTTTTTTCTTCGCAAAAACCATGATTTTGGTTTTTTGGTAATTAATTGACAGTTTGTTAACATTACAATATTCTGCAAAGCTATCTAGCAGTCTATTAAGGCCTAGGCGTGTTTGGGATATCAGAACCGCATCATCAGCATATAAGAGTAAGTTAACCCTAGAGTGACCTATTTTGGGCGGATGTGATTGAATTATGGAAAGCCAAGAGGGAAGATCTGCAAGATATAGATTGAAGAGGGTTGGAGCCAGCACACAGCCCTGCCTAACCCCTTGTGAAAGGGTGAATTCATCTGTAACCTGTCCCTGGGATCCACAGCGTACTTGGCCTGAGGTATTAGAATACAGAGATTTTATCAGAAATAGGAGCCTGCCATCAATCTCAAGTTTCTCTAACTTCAGCCAAAGGCGTGCTCGGGATACCGAGTCGAATGCAGCCTTAAGATCAATAAAGGCGCAAAAGAGTTTCCCGCTAGACGCATCTCAAAAGATATTTGCTCCAGTCAGGATCCTCCAGCTAAACAATTTTTGTGTGGCCAATATTGTATCATGCCATCTCTTCCAAACCCAGGACCAATAAGCATCTTCAGAATGTTTAGCTATTTTCTGACCATATCGTACCAATTTCAACCCAACCTTCCTATATATAAGGCAGAAACCTGACCTCATTCCTTTGTCAATGGTAATAGTAACTCCACCAGCACACCATGTTTACAATCTGTCAGTCCTAAGACAAATAAAATACCTGCATTTTTCCTTCCACTGTAAACCTATTCAGTCCTTCAGTCATTGAAACAAAATGTAACAGTTAAATTTTTACCTGAACTTTACTTCAGCTTCTGCAAGCAGCAGGGAAAGAGTGATATGTATCAAGATCGCTGGGAACTGTGCATATGTGTATGTGCGTGCATGCATGTGCGTGTCTAGATGTACGTGTAGAGGTGTCTGCACAGCCCCAATCATTTGTGGCACTCAGGGCCAAAAAGGTTGTACATTCCTGGGTTGGGTGAATCAGTGGCTCAACTCTGTATCAGGCAACTCTTTTTGATGAAAAATATCCCTTTCAAAAGTTGCTATGTGAAATAAATTGCATTTCTTCAATATCTGCAAACAGGAAGAATATTCTTAAATGTGTAAGAATAGTTTAATGTTTAGCAATGATCATGAAATTACAGCGTCGCCTTACCTGCGCAAGCCGTTTTTTTTCTGTGTTCAGTCTCTGTGCATTGTGTGATGTGTAGATTGGAGTATATTGCACAATACCCAAGCTACAAGTTCCATACTCATCTTCTGTTTCCTAGAGAACAAATTTAAGATTGAAAAATGTTTGTGCATATATGTATATATGCATATATTTATATCTACACACACACTTCTGCTGAAAGTGACGGGAAAAGTATTTCAAAAATTCTGCCACCAAATAAAATTTAAACTTTGCAGTAAGGTGTAATAGCTGCCAACTAACTTTTAAATAAGATGAAGCTTTCAAGAACAAGAGTTACAACCTAATTCATGTACTTAGCCTTGACATTTGAAGGAGGATGGGAGGAAGCAATAATATTAAAGCTGCAAATGAATATTGCAGGTGAACAAATAAAAAAACTAAACTGAATTTAAAAAAAAACAGTGCTGTGATGAGATTCCTCCAATACTTTTAAACTGCTGTTTCTGAAAGTTAAAGAGGTTTAAGCATGCTAAAATACTGCCACCATTTGCAGATCCCATGAAACCTAAACAGACAACTACACCTTCTGAATTACATTTCTCTGGTAAAACTTGCTTGCCTTAAATTCTCAGCTTGAAGCAAAGGCTTCAATTGTGATATCAAAGCAATCAGTTTTATGAAAACATACATCCTGTTAACGTATCTTTGAAGACCTCTGTTTTTTCCATGATAAATATGCAAACAATAAAGAGATTATTCAAGTGGATGCATAGAATGACAGATAGTTGCCAGAGGGCTCGTTATAAAAAATGTATTGTCGAACAAAGGGCTAAGCATATTTCAAAAGTCATTAAAAACACAAATCTTGTGGGATTTGTAAGGTATGTGCTTCAAACCAAAGCAGAAACAAGGTAAGAAAGTACAAATTCTGTTACATACCTTGTGTTTCAACTTACTCTTCACCTCTTTTATTCCCTGTTTTGCATGATTTTTTGCCTAAGAAAAAAAGAAGAAAAAGGACTAACTGGATTTGCAAAACAATGGTTTGAAGAGTGCACTATATGAGGTGAAATTTAATTAAAAATCAAACCTCTCACATTATGTGGTATAACGAAGGGAAATTACTTCCTTTGTTAATTTCACACATGATCGCTAATAAGGTTTGAGCGCATTAAGAGTTGGTGCTTGGCTTATGCATATCTGTGTTACAAAAAATACACTAATTAAATTGGCATTTCCTTAATATTTCTTTTATGTGAAATGGTACTTTTGGAGAAACAAAGACTTAGTTCAGCCACATGTTGAATAAGGAGAAGGTTAGGGCAGCCTTCTCCAACCTGGTGCCTTCTAGAAGTGTTGGCTGGAGGATTGTGGGAGTGCAGTCCAACATTGGAGGGTATTGGGTTTTTTTTAGGTTTACTCTTTGTCGCACTAAAATAATCAGTCAAATTTCATTCCACTTCATGACATCAGCCTGCACAAAAGTCAGACTTACGGCTTCCCTTAATTTAGAGATGAAGTAACCATTCTAGAGGCCAAGTTTTCCAGGTGTAATGTAAGTTTTCTTAAAGAAAACATTAAGTTTAAAGAGAAGCAAGAGGCCCAATTTGGATTCAGTTTAGGTGGTGGAATTCTTCAAGCAGCTACAATGATTACCACCGACTAGCTGTTGGGAAAGATAGATGACCCACTGAATTGTAACAGGGACTGCGTCTCACAGTTCCAAGGACCCAGGGAAAGAAATGGCTACAGACTATGCCCCCCCATTAAGCATGCATTCATTCTCCAAGTCTTTCCATTCACCATACAATTGGACACGGAGTAAACGGAATGTGCATCCATTTGACTTTAGTTGATCTATGCATACAGCATTTATTTCAAAAGTTACACACTTCAAAATGTCCAAGGGCTCAGTGAAAGTAATGCAGTGCAGATAAGCAACATCCATGCTCCGATATGCTTTTGGATGCATGTCCAAGTGAGAAGATTGCCCATCTGTACTGCACTGCCTTACACGGTTTGGGACCACAATACCTGATGGAACGCCTTTCCCGACATGAACCTACCCGTACACTACGCTCAACATCAAAGGTCCTCCTCTGGGTGCCTACTCCGAGGAAAGCTCAGAGGACGGCAACAAGGGAGAGGGCCTTCTCTGTGGTGCCCCCCCCAATTATGGAATGATCTCCCCGATGAGGCCCGCCTGGCGCCAACACTGTTATCTTTTTGGTGCCAGGTCAAAACTTTTCTTTTCTCCCAGGCATTTTAACAGCTTAAGTTGAGGTTTTAACTGACTTTGTGGCCAGGCTTAACAGTTTAAAATGTTTTAAATGTCAGCTGTTTTATGTTTATGGTTTTAAATTTTGTATATTGTCTTTTTAATGTTCAATCTTTTAATTTTTGTAAACCGCCCAGAGGCGGTATATAAATGTAATAAATAATAATAATAATAATAATAATAATAAGACAGTATAAACTTTGGTGCATGTGCACATTCCATTTTAAACAATGCAGTGCAGACAGTCCTTCCAAACTGGAATGTGTGTTCCTATAGAAAGCATTAAAATTTCCACAGGACTACACATGCAAAATATTGTCTAATACACAGATTTTGATTATGCCCAGTGTTTTAGGTCAGTCAGAGAGGTTTACGATGGGTAGAGGGAAGCCCTGCACAGCTGCCAGGGTTACAGCACCTTGGCTGGTCCCATCACTGATGCATATCCTTGTTTCCCTTTAGCACCTGGTGGAGAGCTGCCATTTTAACTTCCTACAGTGCTGCAGAGTGGTGCCATGTCAAGGTATTGCGGGAGATTAAGATGGCCACTGCTCTCATGGGCACCAGTTAAGCACCCACCAATGTAGGGAAGGGGCCAGAGAGGACTTTGCCAAGGGCCCGTCAAACCTGAACCCAACAATGGGTAGAGGAATAGGCATATCCAGAGCTGGTGCAGAAAGGATTATAACTGGACAATCTGTGGTAGAAAAATTTAGTGTGGAAAAAGAGAAGAAGAATATTCCACCAACGTGTTAATGAACATTAGGTAAATTATGAATGAGCACACGAATATGTGAATACCTTTAATGTATTTACCTGGATTATTTTTCTTCATAAATTCAGTGTGATTTTGAACTAATGTACAATTACAAATTCTCTTTTAAAAATGAGATTAAGGAACTGGCTTATTTATTGATAACTGGAACCTCAAAGGAAGGCTGTGATTTGGAAGAACAGTTTTCAGTCAAGGAAGTCTCTCTCTCTCTCTCTCTCTCTCTCTCTCTCCACCCTCCTGCGTTTGGCACTTAGGGCTGCTTCAGACATGACATTTCCCCAACACGAAGATAATCTCCATGTAGAGAGGGAGGGAGCACAAAATTTGTACAGTGATGTTCAGCTTCACAACACCTGCCAACTGCTGTGACAACTTGCAACATGACTCCTTGCAGCAAGCAATTTTGGGGATGGGGATATCTTGATGTCAACAAATAGTCTACCCAAGCAGTGTGCAGATGGAATTCTTAAGTCACTAATTCCATCAGAGCAGCTTTCCCCAAGCTGGTGCCTGACAGATGTTTTGGACTTCAATTCCCATCAGCCCTAGCCAGCATAGCCAACAGTCAGGAAGCCTGGAAATTGTAATCAAAAATGTCTGGAGGGCACCACATTCAAGTAGGCTACAATTGACTCTCACTGAAGTAAAACACCAAGGTGCCACTAAGACCATAAGCGATTATGCTCAGCAGCACCCATGTTTGCAACCATCTGATTTGTTTTACATGTTGAATTAAATTTAGCTTTTCTACTAGGTGTGAGTGCCAAAGGTACAAATAGCTTTGCTTGAAAAAAAGGGAGTGATAGTTGATTTTAAAAAAACCCTGTTATTATGAGGTACAAATAAATAGTCACAATAAATGCTCTGATAATACACTTCCTTCTTTTTACAATTTAATCTTCAATATATCCAACAACTGTGTCTGCAAACTCTTCTCTGAGCCAGTGATTTATAGCCCCATCTTAGGAGGGAGAGAGGCAGCCTCTTCAAAGTCAAGCAACCAGGCAGTCCTTATCTGGAATAGCCACAGTGATAAAGTTGGAATTCACTGTAGTGCTGAGAAGAAGGTAAGATATTACTAAGTGGCTAAGGGGCTAAAGGCAGAATCCTACTTATGTTTAGACAGAAAAAAAAGTCCTACAACTTCCAGCATTCCCCAGCTAGCCTTCGGATTCTGCCCTAAGGAAGTATCCATCTGAAAGTTAATAATGGGTATACAGTGCTTAGGCAAAGAGGAAGATCTGTGCTGGGGAAGTTACTTTAAGAAGCAAGAAGGATGGTACAGGAGATTTGAAACAGGAAACCAGTAGTGATGGTGAGAAGGGAAGAGGAACAGGCTGGAATCTTAGACCAGAAAGATGAGTAGAAGTTGCTGAGATTCCCTGCTGTGCCACTATGGAAACAGGCTGCTTTGGGTGGTGTTTGTATGGAATGAGTCTCCACTCTGTACCTAGCAAAATGGCATTCAGCTTGGATAGATGGAAGAGTGGAAAGTGCATGTAAACAGATCATGCTATGAAATATAGGGATGGGTGGAACCCTAAATTACTCCTCCTTCTGCTTGTGGCCTGCTCTATTATTCCCTTCCTGAGGAAGGAGCTGTGTTGGATCCCCCAATGTGGTATTAATGGAAAAACACTATCTACATCCTGGGGTGGAGTGGATCTTGGCAAGAAGAACAGGAGAAATGCAGGAATTAAGGCCCTTGTCTGCCAGCCTCAATTCCTAGAAACAATCATGGCTGTTCTGAAAATGATTATGTAAAATAATGTTTTATAGTATCTTGGATCAAAATAGAACACGCTATTGCTTCTGCAATTGTAAAATTGAAACAGGAGAGGGACAGATCTTACATATCGGTACGCTGTTTTCATAGCTGGGCTGGCTTTGTTCATTGCCGTGTTGATCAATGCTCCACCTTTCTGAAATATACAATATATAAATATTCTGAAACATACAAATCATAAGTTGATCATGTTCTCCTAGCATGTGTAAAATGTTAAGGTTCTGCAAGAAAAACGACACCCTTGGTTAACTTAAGATGCAACTCCCAGTGCCGCCCCCATTATATGGCACTTTGAAGATTTCTACAGCTGCGTTTTGTCTTCTTTGTCTGCTACCACCCATAGGTCATAGTATGTCATTTCTATGGCTGACACATTTATCAATGCACTCTAATGTAATCATATAGGGCACAATCCACCAGGAAGTTCTTCTTCATATGCTCTGATTACATAAATGGATGTTGCGTAAGAGAGCTTTGCACAAAGGTTCATTGTACATATATTTTTATATCTATTGTACACATTCCTAGAAGTTTTCCTGTAAGTTACTACACAACAATATTATCACATTGTGGTAATGGATGGAAACTACTGACACATTTTGTACTGCAGGAATACCAGAATACATAATACTAGCATTCTTTCATACCTTTACAGTATACATCCACTGGTGATATGATCTTGAATTTCCTAAAATGTCAATTAAAGGGAAACAGAAACGTTAGGAATTCTTTAAAATCTTCATAAAACCAAGCACAAATTTCTTAAAAATTTACACATAATCTTAACTTTCTATTGAATTTAAAAGACTTGAATTTTATGCACTGAACGTCAGCATGATGTGTTCTTCATTTATAAGGTTTCTTCTGCTTTATTTCCAATAGTACTATAGGGTGTATTCCTATCTTTGAGGAAACCTATCCCTGATAGAAAGATAATTTTAAAAGGTTACAAGTATTTGTTGTACAATCTTATTTTGAAAATTCCTTTAAGAGAGTTATTGAAGAGGACTGATAAATATATTGAAATAATGTTTTATTCATGAGGTTTGAAAGTGGGTGTAGGAGTATTAGATGACAGATTTCTTTTCTGCCTTCTACAATAGCTACTACCTTTGTAGGTGAGGCAAATGAGGCAAATGGGAGAACTACAAATGTATATATGTTCACTGGGTACTATTACTCTATTAAATTGCTCACAGTGGTCAAGTTAAAATTTGATTGCATGAAAGAGGTAGCTTTGTGTCTGAAGGCATTTAGCAGAACAAGTAAGATTTATGGATTTAGTGTTTAGATAATATTGGGATTGAACTTATTGTTCATTTTAAGGCCATGGTAGTTCCTACAATGTAAACCTCTAAGCTGATAACTAAGGCTTGAAATGAGAACACAAAGCTTTCCCAAGGAACACATGGCTTTACAATAGTTTCAAAAGTCTCTTAAACACAATAATAAAACTAACATGTAGAGCTAGGATAAAATTCTGTTCACTTTGCACCTGATGGGGTAACGCCAAAACACTAAGACTCACCTTACATCAATCACTTCTATGGGTGGAACCACAAACAGTAGATCCATGTCTAATTTCTAGTGAAAAAAATGGGCAGGGACTGTAGTACAGTGATAGACTACATGTTTTGCATGTGGAAGGTCCCAAATGCAACCCCTCGTGTCTCCAGTTAAAAGGATTCAGGTGAGAAAGAGCCCTGTCTTGGGAGCTTGGAAAGCTGCTTTCAGTCAGAAAAGACAATATTGGGCTAAATGGACAAAGTCTGACCTGGTATAAGGCCAAAACACAAAGAAACAAAAAAAAAATTCCCCTGCCTTCTGCTTTAGAAGTGTTTCCTGACAACACATGTTTGAGGACAATGATCTGCCTTTGTCATATATAATTCTACCTACTGGATAACTGTTAAACATGCTCCAGAAATTCCAGGGCTATCATTTATTTCTGGCAGCATAGTGTTAAAAGCTGAGAATGTCCTATTTTGTTCAGCTAAAAGTAGTTGCAATAAAATGTACATAGGATTGTGACTTAAAACAAACAGCAGGTCATGAAAAATATGTAAGCAAGTGAACTTTTTGTTTTGCTACCCAAATTTAAAAGCATATTGATATTTAAATTAACATACATAATTTTAAATACCAAAATAGGGAGGTGTATACCCTCAACCTGCCATGCAACATTTATTATTTGTCCTCTGAACCCAATGTTAAAAATCTTTATAGCCAATGTTTCTATGGCTCTGTAGCATCAGACTCCATTGCAATTAACGAAAGGGCAAAAAATAAGATGCAGTTTTTATTTAAAAAACAACAACAGTGTCCCCTTTTCTCTTTCAGAAAGAATTTGTGTGATGGGCCTGTTATCAAGGGGATTTTTACTACAGACCTGCACCCACACACAAACAATCCAAGAGTGCAGAAAACAATTTTACTCTTAAAATCAAAATGCAGATTTTTGAATCGGGATCAAATGATGCCTTCACCATTACCAGCCTTGCTATTGAGGATGAGCAAGTTCACTCTTAGACTATCACCATTACCTTCCTCGATACATGGTCTGCAAACATACCAGACCCTACTCCACATACCAGTTATACACTCTGGAGTTAAAATACAAAGCACAAAAGCTTCTTCAGCCACTACAGTTTAGATAAGTTTGATTGATAGACTAAGAATTTGGAGATTACATGGTCCTCTACATAGAAGTGAGTCCAATGGAAGCAATGACTTTACCAATTTTGTATTTCAGTAACATTACATTTGTTTTGTATATCTTATAGTTGTTTAGTGAAATAATAAGAACTCTCTACAGCAATGATGGGGAAAGTGTGGACCTGCAGATATAGGCTCAGTTCGGACAACATGATAACCAACGGTGGTTTAAATAGTCAGCCGTTAGTTGAATATTCAACAGTTGGGTTTTGTGTTGTCTACTGGGCAAAACTACCCCACGGTTGACTATTTCCCCAAAATAACCAACAGAGAAACAGAACACTCTGCAGAGTTGACTACCTGCACAATTATTGGTTACTGTGTTGTCTGTCAGGCTCAGTGGACTATTTTGCAGGTTTGAGTGGACTATCTCAGCTGGGTACAGAGTCCCCTGGCAAGAGCGACCAAAGCGGTGGCTGCCACTCTACTCCAGCCAGCAGAACTTGCAATGGCTGCTGGGATAGCATTAGGAGGACTGAGAAAGGAGGGAGGCCAGGGAGAGGGGCTGGGGCTGTGTCAGTCAAATGCTAGGTTGACTATTAGTCCACTCAACGCCAGCCCCAACCACTCCACAGTTGTGTATGAACATGTGTGGGGACTACCCCCTCTATAATCAACCATGGAGTTGACTATTAACCCACCATTGAATGCAGCCACAGTTGGACCATAACTTCACTCCCTAACTATTGGTATGCTGGCTAGGTCTGATGGCAGCAGCAGTCCAACGTTACCCGGAGGACCACACATTCCCCTCCCCTGCTCTACAGGGTTAGCACCAAGTTGAAAACCAACTTAAAAAAAAACATTGTCATCTTTCACTGTTTCCATCAATGCAGCATGAATGAAAGCCCATAAAGTAGTATGGAAGTAAACCTATACCTCCACTGAAGCCTCCTGCAGAGATTTCATCTTCAAACACATCTGAGAACCCTTTTCCTGCATTTAGCTTTGCAAGACGACCGTCAATAAACTGCAAAAAAAAAGGGGGGGAATCGAAGCAATGACGTATCGTCAAGGATTCACATTTTAAAAATTCTAATTTATTAACTGTGCTGCAGAAGGTGCCAGAGTTACAGCCCCTGTTTAGTCATATTCATTGTCTGTTGGTCCAGCTCGTTCTCTTTTTCTTCTATTTCTTGATGGCTGTGAAGGGCTGGATGCTGAAACACAAACTGAAGCTTAATCCAAATAATATGAGGGAGTTTCTCTACCAGGAATTGGGGACGGGGTGATCCTGTTTTGGATAGGATCACACACTGCTTGAAAAAGCAGGGGAATTGTTTTGAAGCAAAGGATTTTAGGGCAGTAAAAACAACAACAACTCTCATTAGATCCTAGAATTTATTTATCAACTTCACATTTTAAAAGCATGGTGCCAAAAGTATAAAGGGGGCACTTTTTGCATATGATATTGGCAGAAAGATAAATGGATGCAAATACTGGAAAAGAAAGGTAATGCCCCATCAAAAAGGATAGCACATCATACCTTGAGATCTTAAAAAACTGAGTAAAATCAGAGATAAGGAAAATTAAATGTTAGTAAGTTTGAAGAAAAATTAGAACCTTTCAGTTTTTTTGGGAATTCAAAACACCTTGTAATGGGTCACGTCTTCCTCCTTCTACGATATAGGTTTTGCTTTTCGTATCTTGTTTTGTGCTATTTTGTGTTTGTATTTTTCTATTAGTTCGTTTGTTTTGTTCCTGTCTTATAAATTAAAGATTGGTTTAAATCCTCTCCCTTTCTTCTTTCTCTTCCTTAAATGTATGCTTATCATATTATCTTACATAATATTTGTAAATATTATTGTTTATTATATATTTAAATTTCCGATGCTTCTAATGGTGGACATGGATTTATTTGGCATTATATTGTATTTTGTATGCTTAATAATAGCAATTAAAAATAAAAAAATAAAATAAAGTGCAGTTTAGCAGTCTGGGGATATCCATAATTCAGTGGTGCTTTTAGAGGAGGTGGTAACTAGAAGTGCCTTTTAAATCCTATTCCAGTTGCTGCATCAGCTGCATCTCCTGGAGAAGTCAGACCTGGCCACAGCTTTCTTTGCCTTAGCACTCCAGGCTTGACAATTACAATACGCTTTATGTGAGACAGTGGCTCAGTTTGGACAACATGTTAGTCAATGAAGTGTGAATACTCCACTCAACGGTTGAGTTTTTAGGGGGTACTTCCCACACAACATGTTCTAATGGTGGACTACTGTGGAGTTGAGTAAATCCATCACGATGTTTGATTGACAGTTCCTCCGCCTTCTCTCCTCCCCCGGTCCTCCAGATGGTATCCCATCAGCCATTGCTGGGGAAAAAAACCCAATCCTGGCGGCTCTCCTAGAGTGGCACTCACTCCTTTCACTGCTCTTGCCAGAGAACGCTATACCCAGTGAGTAAACGCAACGCAACGGAGAACTCCACAGAGCCCACCACACAACATGAAACACAGTTGTTGTGCAGGAACTCTCCTCTGCACAGTGTGGAAATTCTGCATGGAGTGTTTTTTTAAAAAAACAAACAAACACCTCCACCGTTGCGTGAAGTTTTCATGCCAGACAACACGTGGTGTAACAGTGTAACAACTCCACTGTGGAATTCTAAAATCACCGTTGACTAATGTGTTGTCCGAACAGAGCCAGCATCTGAAAAACTTTGACTAATTCAAGTGGTGGCACAGGGTTGCTGGTTAAGAATGCCTACTTGATGCATGCCACTCCATTGTTTTTGGTCCATACTGGTTTCCTATCTATTTCCGGGTTTAATTCAAATTGCTGCCCAAGTTGTTATCTGTAAAGACTAAGACTATAATCCTATACCCTGAAATGAGGCCTAGAAATATTTCAAATTAATTAATTAATTAATTCACACTGAAATCCATGAGACTTACTTCTGAGTAGACATGTATAACATTGCAATATAAATGGCTTAGGATATGCCTACTTGAAGGACCTTCTCCTATATATTAATGCCATCACCAAGAAGACTCTGTTTCTGATAGACTCCCAGACAACTCCAGGTGGTCAGGACACTTGGAGCAGGACCTCAGATGTTCAACAGAGTACATGAGGACATAATTTGTGACATTGCACAACATCATTACTGATAATGGGACATGCTAGTTATTTTCCAATTTCCTGGCTTTATGGACCTTGAACCAACATTAGATAGCTTTAATTCTGTTCCTAAACCGGCAAGTTTTTTGATAATAGAATTTCCCTAGATTTTAAAAAGGGAAATTATTATTACAGTGTCCTGAAAAGAAAAAAGCACAAACTAAAAAGGGAGTGATTTCCTCAGCCTTCAATATTTCCTCACTCTTCTCTCAGTTGAGAGTTTTCTGCTACCCCTCTCCCACTGTCAGGAACACTGTTAGTGTTCCAGGAACAATGGAATACTTCTGAAAACGTTGGGAGTACTGGTAGGATTTTAGTTTCAGAAAGAAACTGAGCATGCCCAATATAACTTTGTCAGCAATTGCTGCCGTAGGCATTCATAGGGCAGAAAAACCGTAATAACGTTTTAACCATAGCTCAGAACTTCACCAAACCAATAAAAGGCACATCTCCTCGACAAACCTGACTAAGGTACAAAGTTTTCACCAAAATTAGAAAGAACTGTATGATATGATGAGCTGCAGCTTAGAGTAAAAGGTACAAAGCCTTTTTAACTTGCTGTACCTGTAGCGATTTTTATCAGATTGCTTTGAAATTTTGCACAACTGTATACCACATCAGGTAGATCATAGATGCTAGATTTCACATTATTAAATATATGCCATTTTTATAATCTATAGAAATTCCAGGGTTATAATAGCAGAACATTTTTTTTTTTTTGCAACTCAACTTAACTGAAGGGGCACTTCTGTGCCCCTTTAATAACACAATATCAAACGATTGGCATACAAAAATGTAGGAACCATTTTAAACAATCAACAATAAAATTGCAGGATCCATTAAAAAGCCTTATCATATGCTGCCTGGGAGTAGAGAATTTTCTTAACCTGGCACTAAAAAGATATCAGTCAGTCGATTGAAAAATATTTACCTCAACTTATATTTTTATTGTTTTTGCAGTTGTGTGCTTCGTGCATTACACCAAATGTTTAGTCTGTCAACTGCTGCCTCTGTTTTTGTATAACTAAAAAGATAACAATATAGATGCCAGGTGGACCTCCCTAGTGAGGGCATTCCGCCATTGGAGGGCCAACACCAAGATGGCCTTCACCCTTGTTGCCATTCTCCAAACTGCCTTTGAAGGATGGCCTGAGATGCTGATTGTAGTAGCATATGAGTAGGTTCATACCATGACAGGTGCTCCATCAGGTATTACGGTCCCGATCCATGTAATATTAATACATGTTGTAATATTAATTTTCTTAGTGTTGCTGGCTTTTGCTTGTTATTTTCTGCCTGTTTTCATATTATATTGCTTTGCTCTGTTTCTACTTTTATTTTTGATATAGTTTGTAACTGATTCTTTGTCTGATTGGTTTGATAGTTGCCAACAATTTACAAAGAAAAGCAGGACATAAAATAATAATAATAATAATAATAATAATAATAATAGAAAAAAGGAAAAGAAAAACATAATTCCTGCCTGCCCACACCCATAGAGTAATATGACTACAACCTAATTATAGTGAACTGAAAATGACAAATGCAATTACAAATCTACAGTATTATTTTACATGTAATTTCATTGTGAGAGTGTGATTCATATTTCTCTGTCTGAATAAAATTCCTAAAATCAAGATTATTCTGGGTTATATCTTTGGATTGCTGTTTTGTGATGTGAGAAAGAAACATGCTGTCACATTCTACATTTAATAGTATTGTTCTATTTAATACTGGATAGGAAAAGCCGTTGCTTTGTAAACTGCATCTAACAGGAATTATGGGCCATCTAAAAAAGGAAGACCACAATCCGCCACACTATTATTGCTTTTGAATCGATTTATACAATCTCTGCCATTAACTCAAATATTATTCTATAGACACAAGCAGTGATTGTAAATATAATGGCAACATCAACATATTTGAACGTAGGAACCTACTTTTAACAAAGTAGCAGCAACAGAGAACATGACAGTGACTTGGGCCTTCACTTTTCACCCCTCCTGTGAAGGGTGCTTTTTTACAAAGCAAAAAATCTCTCACATCTCTCTGTGGAGAAATGTGAGAATTCTACACACATCTGGAATGCACATATGGGGAAAATGTGCAAATTCCCTCTTTGTATGTGTTACACAAGAAATGAAAAGAGGGTAGTAAGTCCCATTTGCACATATTCCATAGGAGCGAATTTGCAAAATCTGATTCTTTTTCAGGAAATCTCCATAGTCTCTTAACGTTGCCATGAATTCACTCCATATGTACTGTACAGCTCAATGCTTGAGCATTTACACTAAAGAATATTCTGTTTGGTGAGGTAACAGAACTTTGCTCCAATTACTGACATTTTACAGCATAACTCAAGGAAGAGTTAACTCACACCTAGGGCCACAGAACTTGGCCTTTCATAGCACTTTACTTTCATAGTATTCTTCCTCCATATTCAGTTGTGTATATGTGGACTGTCACCTGCCCAGAATTAAATCTTAACCACAAACATTTCGTTTGTCACTGACCTTTGTAAAGCTTATCCTTTAGGCACATCTACAGGCTCACTTCAGACATTGGAGGATTGGGAATGTGCATTCTTTATTGCCTCCCACACAGATTCTGTTTCCTGATTTATCCAACTATAATTTGTTGTAATGTTAAAATCAGGCAAACTGCGGCTAATGCTAGCCTGGTTTGCTATCCCATTTCAAACCATGTTTTTAAAATCTCCGTTTGGAGACAATTGTAGTTAGCACTAATTATAGCTTCTCCAATCTGAATCTCATGGCAAGCTATGGTTAGTGCAAGCTAGGAAAGAGAAGAAGAAATTATTATGTGAGCCCTAACTCCCAACTCTATAAACTATGAATGACTCTGAATTGAGCTGTAAAGAATTTTGAGCCTGCTTATATATGCATGGCCTGAAAGCGGAACTTAGCAACAATGCCAAGTACGTCAGATTTAGAATGTCCATAATGGGGAACAACTTAATACAGCTCCCAAAAGAAACTACAACGTTCTGTTAAAAGCTTCAATTTGCCTTAAAGGATTAATAAAACCACACAGTTTCCCCCATCGTCCAAAAGCACTGACATTTTTAGAATGCTTTCAAACAGTAATCTATTTTTGTCAGGGTTAGGTAGCCCAAGTATGAGATAAACAGAGAAAGCATTTGACTGATTGCACATTTTCCAACATGAATTTCTACTAAATCGCTGTTAAGTGAAACAGTACATAGGAGCCAATAGAAATTAATTATTTGGCTGACTGTCATACACTATCACAGATTATCCAAACAGACCTGTCAGTGACAATCTGATGCTTGTCAATGGATAGACTGATGACATGAAACAAACTGTTCCATGAATACAATTCCGCCCCCCCCAAAAAACAGATAAACGCAGATGCAGCAGTAGCAGCAAAGCACACACTATCACTGATGATTATTTCCTTTTCTTCTCAGCTAACATTCCCCTCCCACCAACTCCACTTAAGCTGGCTTTTTTCCAAATGGGTTTGGTTCATGGTCAGACCGCGGTATGGGATCACTGGATTATTTCACAACAAGAATGAGATAAAGCACCTTTAGCTACCACTGTGCGGAAAACATTCTTTGAACCACAAGACATTATCTTTCTGGGGAAAGCTAAGAATTCATTCCTTGTTACAAAACCAAACACATGATTTATGAACAGTCTCATCATTAGGTAAAAGTATACAGAGCAAAAACTGAGCACTTAAGCTTTAGTTGGTGGGGCTTACTTTATTTCCCCCCTAATTTTGCACAGAAGAGAGTGTTAATACAAACGGGAATTGTACAGAAATCAATAGAGGTTACGTGGTAGCAGTGCTTGGTGGAATGAGTTGGATTTCACCTAAAAGAATGGACAAGAAAACAGTCATGGACAACTGGTGACTTGTGAGATGGATGTGGCCTCCCCCCCAAAAAAAGTATTCACGCCTGGCCTCAGCAGGTCTGTTCGCTAGTCACCAAATATAATAATCCCACCTGAGGCCTCTGATATTCAACCATTGTGTAGGTGGTGTACATGGACCTCACCAATGTTGCCGAGTATTGTGGAAATGGAAATACTGGCTATTATCAGTGATATAGCATCAGGCCAAAGGAGTGAATGATAAACGATGGCGTACTATCAGTGTAGTAGTTAACCCTGTTGTGGTTACAAGCGTATGTCCTTGCTCTGTAGCCAGCTCACATATGCAGTGTCCCCTCCGCCTTCTCCCAATCAGATAGCCTCTCCCATGATTCCCACTTCTAAGTAGGTGGACATTATAGAGGATTAAAGGACACTGAAGGGGAGTGCACAAGTGAACACCCCACTGTGGAGCCTTCAATCTTGTCCAAAGCCTTCTGTGTTCTATTACAACATTGGTGCAATATAATGTGATATATACAGCCTTCATAATCTAATCTAATCTAATCAATAGGTTTACTTTCCCAAAGAGCCAGAGTTAACACATGGGTGCATGGGTGTTCCATAACTACAGTAACAAAAGCCAGTTTCTACAGCCTTAGAGCCGATAAGCAGATTTATTTCCTGTTTTAAAAAGAACGCTGGGCATTGGACTCATAGCAAAGTTTTAAATGCAGCCCTCTTGTGACTCAAATAACCTTGAAAGAAGCCCCATTACAAACAAGAGCTCTTGGATAAAAGGCAGCTGGATGGAGGATAAGGAGGAGGAATTATATCAAAACTAAACTGAAGAGGCAATACATTGCGTATAAATATGAAATAGTTTTAAAACATCTTTCTTTTCCCTTTGGATGATAATATTATAATTGTTTCTATCCAATTAGGAGGTGCACATATTTCACTTATATTGCCATAAATCTCTAGCTCAGCCATTAAATCTCAGAGACAGAAACTTGCCTTCTTTTTTATAATGAAAGTTGCCTACTATCCTGTGAATTTAACTTATCTATCATGGTAGCATAACTTCAAAGAGAACTAGCAGATTAAGCACAGCCTCCCCATCTAAGATACTGCTTTAATCAGAGATGTGTTTTTCATTGTGTCCTGTGGCTTGGGTTGCAGTGTTTATCCAACGTTACAAACAGCTTTAGGATTGATCTCTTGGCTATATTTATATTATTTCTTCTCCACATCTAAGTTACTTCAGGTCAGCCATTTAAGGATCACTTTCCTTCAGACAAGAGAGGAACAAGACTTGTGGCACTTTAAAAAATATTTATGTATACACAAAAAGAAATGGGATGGCATGTGGCAAGAATTGGAAGGCAGAATTGGAGCTTTTAAATTAACCAGCATTCCTCATTACATCTGAACTGGGGGAACTCTGGTTAATTATGATTTGAGAACAAGCCAGGATCATAAGCCACAATTTGATCCTAGCTTGTTTGACAAACCATAGTTTAAACTAATCAGAGTTCCCCTGGGTCTGGATGTAACAAAGAACTCTCATTTAACAGCAAAAGCTTCCAGCCTCCTCCTTGCAGAAGAGGGGGGAAGAGCATGAGCCCAAAGGTTGTGTCTCCTTGTCCATGCAATGCTTAACTATGGCTGAGAATTACCTTAGAAAGGGTAATTGAAAATATTTCTGATCAGTCTGACTCTTCAGGATGGACTTTTAAAGTCAATCCTGCATGAAGACATGCATTGCACTACTACCTTAGTGATTTGCTCTTCCGTGCAGTATCTCCTAAATTATGTCAAGATGAATACATCACCTCATGTTAGCAAAACGTTAAATGCTTGGATCAATTGTCCAAGAGAACTAATATAGCTGGACTTCAGTCACTATGGAGTGGATCCAGATTAACACCTATGGAAGGCAGCAGGCAGAAGCTAACTTTTTGACTCCCTACTGAGTGGACTGTGGGATGGCAGGGGGGAGAGAATAGAAAATTGAAGAAAATCAGGTGGAGGGATCAGCTCCCCCTTCCTCCACTGCATCATGCACCACAGCTCTCTCCACTTAGCAGGGTCATAGGAGACTCATGGGAGAGGAGAGGGCAGGAAAGTCAGCTTCTGCCTCTCCCCTTCCACAGGCAGTAATCTGAATCCAACTCTATATTTTATTTTTAACAATAATTTCGCTGAAGTATTCACTGGACAAGATGGAAGCTGAATAATCTCTATTACTTCAAATAGGTAGAATTGGAAAGAACATATTGATGACTACGGGATGAAGATACAAATATATTATCGCTTTCCTTGGATTACTCAAGTCAACACTTCAGATATGAGTACAGAGAACATATTTCATAAATTGCATCCATTTCTCTATCCTTGAATATGCATATAAAATGTATATTAGAAAGAAACTAGAACAAGAATCCACTCACTCTGTAGTACCTGTTTAAAAAGTTGAAGATTCACTGCAGTTTCCAGAAACTGTTTTATAGCACTGGAACGATGCTTGATAAAACTTTCTTCACAGAAACTGATGGGCTCTCCCTAAATTAAGACAGAGAGATTAGAAAGGTAGTTCTTTGTGAACATTCAAATCCAGTTCTGTGTAATACCTCTTTTTGCCAATAATTTTGTGCATACCAGAATTGTGATGTTCACACACACAATCAATATCCTTCAAGCCGTGTGGGCATCTGCTGACTCCAAACCAATGCACGAAGTAAAAGTAACAAAAACATGAAGTGCATGTGCTGGGAATCTTAACTTACATTTTACGCTGAGAAAAAAAGTCCTAGGACTCTTATCTATATCTGTATAATACTGCTACATTTTAACTTAAAGGAAAATCAAAAATCTCAACGGGATTGTAGCATGGTCCCTAAGCTACTGCAATGTTTTTCTTATTTAATCATTTTCTGATCGTGTGTACAATGTTCTGGGGTCAAACAGGAGGTCTAACAACATTATATACTTAACTAAACATATAAGATACATTAGAAAAAATTAAACTATAACATTCCTTGTGGTTTTTAGTAAGTTCCTCTGTCAATTTTAATTTTAAAAATCTCTGTCTTCTGAAAGCCAAGAGGGTTGTTAAAGGCACTAATTTATTTGGTCTATGGGGGAAAGCTTTGAAACATACAAAAGCAAGATGAATGGTCATAGGATTTGCTCTCTATGATCCATGATATCTCTTGTAAGACCATTGGCTACATTAAGCAACTGGGGGGGGGGGGAACAATCGTCAGTTGTGTTGCTTATTGTGTTGTGTGGAGGGTAACACGCCGCTCACAAACCCTTGACGGTATACTATTCCACCCAAATAAGCAACTGAGAGAAACAACTGGCTTGCAAGTTGTTGAGCTCAAAGCCAGTTGTTTAAAGTGTTGTGTGGAGGGGTGAGTGTGTTAATGCATGTGGTGAGTGGGTTAAAACATAAGCCCATAGAGGCAGGCGGCAAGAGCGACCAAAGCGGCGGCTGCCACTCTGCTACAACTGGTGCAACTTGCAGAGGCTGCTGGGATAGAACTGGGAGGACTGAGGGAGGAGGGAGGGTGGGGAGAGGGGCCGGGGCTGTGTCAGTCAAATGCTGGGTTGACGCCAGCCCCAACCACCCATAGTTGTGTAGGAATATGTTGTGTGGGGAGTACCACAAAATAACCAACTGTGAGTTGGCTACTCAACCCACCATTGACTAATGTGTTGTCCGAATGCAGCCCTTGACTTTCCTATGATTCTAGAATATAGTATAGCGAGCTCCCCTCCCCTAATAATCAAAATCCAAATTATTCAAATCATATAAATTCATTATAGCCATCCCATAATGTCCCATGTCTGCTTAATTGATAGAGGGAAAAGCTATCAATGACTACTTGTCATGATGGCTGTATATTAACTCCAGCATCACTATGCCTCTCAAAACCAGTTGCCTGGGAATGTGAGTTGGAAGACACTATTGCATTCCTGTCCTACTTTTGGACTTCCTTTTGGGAATGTTGTTGTCCACTGTGGGAATAGAATACTCAACTAGATAGGTCTTCCAAACGGATTGTACTTATGTTCTTATGTTTAATTAAAACATAATTTAATTATGTTTAATACAATTGGTTTCCCATTGAAATCAATCAGATTAAAAATGCTTTAAATTTGGGTGGGTCGCGCTCATGGTCTTAACTGATACAATAGAGGATAACCAAGCATTAAGAATGGAAACAAACTATTACAAGGAGCTCCAAAACTACTTCTCTGACTTTCTGACAACAGACATCACAATTATTTTCATTTCTGTGTTGCTAGAACAAATTGGGTACAAACTTCCAGGAACGTATACCTCCACCAGTCTATATGAAACAAGATGAGCAAGATAAGCTGATTTGCTTTCAATTGGGTAGCACAAGAGAATTTTCCAGTGGAATTCTTAAAATATTAAAAGATGCTTAGAATTCTTAAAACATTAAAAGACTAGTCATTCTGTTTAGTTATTTTTATGTATTTATTTCACCTAAAACATTGATATTCCATCACTCCTATGATCAAAGCAACAATACTTAAAAACAATACACATCAAATTCTTTTTTAAAAAACAGAATAAAACACATGAGCATACAAGACTTCAAGTGTTTTCCTGAAGGATGCGTCACACAATAACCCCTTCTGAAAGACACCAGAGATGTACTTCCTCTGGGGAGCTGTTCTCAATAGCTTTGGGGCCATCACTGTAAAGCCCTGCTTTTTACAGAGGCTCATTTGACTTCCCACAGCAACTTGAAACACAGCATCAGATTCACCTCTTTTTGAAACCTCTAACAAAAGAAATGTCAGTATTTCCCTCCAGCGTCATTCTTGATATTTGCACATAATTATACTTTTGAAGACATGCATAATTTTAAAGGTGTTTCTTTGCCCAACATCAAGTCCAAAATAAATTTTAAAAAGAGCTGTGATTTGTGGTAAAATCTGTATGGCCAAGCTTTAGAACTAAGTGCAAAGGTGGAACTAACTGGCCTGGCTTTAGAACTAATTGCAAAGGTAATTAGTGTTAGCTTTACAGGTTTATCCTTTATGATTTGGACAATGCTTTATAACACTCTTATGAATGCAAAGCTCCCATCTCTCTGGTATGCATATTGGAATCTATTGATTGCTTTATAGAAGATTAATGTAAAACAAAAATTCAGAATGAGCAATTATTATGAGGAGCAAAATATCAAGTGCAGCTCAAAACATCTTGGGCCTTTTTCTACCCTGATCTAGAATAAATCTGCTTTACACTTGGTTATGGACTGTTGGTTTTCTGCATCATGTTGCTGGAGTGTGAACCTCATGTTGGATTATAATTCATGTAAAATATGAGAATCAGATGTGAGAAAAGTTTATAGCTACAATAATCCACATGTATTGAATGTCCAAAATAGGTTAAGAGCCATGTTAGGAAATGGAGTCAGGGGGAGGATCAAAGGTACCCCCTTACATGAATTCTTACCATAAACGGAAAAGAAAGGTGTTTCAAACTTAAGCTTCAGGCTACTTTGTCACAATTTTTACTTATGCCCATGATCAGTTTTCACTCCCATTAATTCTAGCATCCTTAGATGCTATTTTATACACATCTCGCTACAGTTCCAATTTATACTGTGGTTGCTCCACTTCTACAGATTATGGAAATGGAACTTCAATGCATTGCTTATATGTGGGATCTCCAAAAGCAGCTTTAACATATATCTTTAAAAGATGTCACACTGAACCACTTCCATGTTGCTGGGTTTGTTTGTTTTTAAAGACCTTCTTTCCCTCTTCTTGGGCCTTCACAAACATCTCCTTTATCTCTCTGTAAGCCTCAGTTATGTACAATGCATGGCTAAACAATGCAATCCTATACGTTAACATCAGATTCATTCTCTGAATGCCAAACCTTATGTAACCAAAACACCCAAGTCTTAAAAAATCTTGAGGGGGAAAAAATGAAGGGGAAATCCCCCTGCCCCACAAAAGCATAAATGCTTCTTCATGGTCTCTGGTGAGAACAAATAGAGGAAGCATCTTTATAGTCATACATAATTCACCAGCATTTTTGCCCATGGTAGTTCACTACCTATCTGCACTGCATGGAAACGAAGCAACGCCACTGTGAGTCTCTTCTAGATTGCGTCATTCCAACTCCTCAAAGGACCATTTCCTTACTCCTGGATCCATGTGCTAAAAACTGAAGTAGAAGAACCTCATTCAGGTGTACCCTACAGCACAATTCTAGGAGTGTCTGGAAAGGACTGTTGACATTTCATCACTTTGAATTTAAAAGAGAGCAAATACGGCTAGTGCAATTCCCTAAACTTAGTCTCACGTAATATATTTCAGCCACAGAACCTTACTTTGTTTGTTGTAATGCTTAGGCTAGAGTGTAGCCTTTAGAAGAATGCTGTGCTGATATGCAGTAGATGCATGCTCTAATGGTCCTTTTAGTATTGATTTACAACATACTTGCAAAGTATGTTCGATCAAGGCCTAGTAGGAATTCTCTGATGAAGAGTAAACTACTAATATGTGGACATCCCACCCCCCAAAATGCCAAACAAGCTATCTGTCCTCTTTAACAACAGTTGCTATAGAATTCCACCTATCCACAACTCCTTTTTCACAGGCTGCTGGGCACAGCAGGACTCATTCCATTTAAGCTACGTTCACATTTTAACCAAGCTGCTTAATATAATTGTAAATAAGTCTGATGCACCAATTCAGATGGAATAATCATCTTGAGCATAAGATGGTAAGCTAAACCTGTACAATTATATTAAAAGCAAAAGCAAATCTGATCTAGTAGAGGAGATAGCCTTGTTTCCAAAAGCTATTATGAATCAGAGTTATTTCCACTGAAAATATGGCATTTGCTTGGTAATAAATTTATTTATTTCTCCCATCATCACACACATTTTTTTTCCAAACTAAAAACTGATTTAGGAGTTTTAATGGTAAAGGGGCACAATCCTATGCATGCTTAGACAGAAAAAAATCTGACAATTCCCAGCATGCCCCAGCCAACATGCAACTGTTCTTTGAGTATGGGTTATATGGGATGGATTTAGAAAATGAGTTGGAATGTGGTAGCTACTTAAAAGCCACAGAACAGTGAAACAGCAAATGCTTTGCACACAAAATAGCCTAGGTTCAAATCCCATCATATCTAAGTCCAGGACTGGGGAAGACCTTTGACTAAAATCCTGAGAAGTTTCTGCCTTTTAGAGCAGACAGGGAAGGGAATGATGTAAAGAGGTGCCCCCCCCCCCAAATCTCCTGGTAGGGGAAAACAGTTGGAGGGTACATAATCCTTTCCATTTTTAGTTTGTCTTGCTCTGGTTTAATGGTCTATTCCAAAACATATCAAGTCAATGAAAGTCATGCTGTCTAAGACAAAACAAGTGGACAAGAAACAATAGCAAAAGCATGGCCACATTTATTATGAACAAAACGTTTTCAAGAAAATTATCGCAGAAAAAAACTACTTGCTAATTTGGGAGAAAAAAAACCATTACGCATGATAAATGTGTAATTCATGATAAAGCATGAAGAAAAAAAATACTGCAATACTCTAAACAAATTACCTTTCTTAAAAACATGTATCATTAAAAGATTATAAAGACTATAAACAGTTACCTTGATTTATACTGCACTTTAAAAAGTCTGGCACCATTTCAGAAAGCTAGCCAAGAAAAAGATAACGCCAAGCAAAAGATACTGATGCTTCTGCGAGAAGGGAGAAAACCACCCACCACTTAACTTAAAAAACTCACAAAGAGATTTGTTTAAATAATATTGAGACTCAGCAATTGCAGTTCGAAAAATCAGAAACTGAAAGTTAAAAAACTGACTGTCACTTGTTCTTCACCATTCAACATCCTGCTATATTCATCTCCATGTTGATAATGCATTGAAAGGATAGTGCAAGAATCGGTAACCTAAATCTTCAGGGAAGCAGAATTGGATTTGTCTTAAGCAGATTTTATAGGGTGAACATATGAAAAGGAGGGCAGGGCTCTTGCAGCTTTAACTGTTGTGATGAAGAGGGAATTTCACCAGGTGCTGCATGCATACAAATAACACCTGCTGAAATTCCCCTTTTCTATGCAATTGTTGAAGATACAGAAATCCTGTCCTCCTTTCCATATGGTCACCCCATCTTTGAAGCTCTTAGAGACCTTCCAGAGTCGAACTCAAAACACAAAAGAGAAAACAGCCTTTGGTGGGCAGGGGAGAGGCTACACAGTAAAATGACATGAAAGCTCTGGGATCTTTGTTGAATTTTGCAGTCCATTGGCAAATCAAGGGTTTTTCCTGTTGTTGGCATAAACAGTGTTCACTGTACTTTGCCTTCCATAATCAACAATGAAACTTGGCTGCACATACATTGCTCTGGAGGACATACAGAGAGTTTTCTAACAGTAGTGAGATGGATAGTATTCTGCCTTTAGGACATTAAAAACATTTGCAGGCATAAGAATCAAGAGAAAATTAATATTTAAGTTGCATAAGAGATAGCTTACAGGTTTGTATCTTAGTGCATCTCTGTAGGACCCAAACAATGCCGCCTGTGCTCTAAGGAAGGCCCTGGCTACTCCATCGCCGGTAGCTGTGGACTGCTTCTTCAGTTTATTTTTCAAGGCCGAGACCTGTGTGACAGAGAGGAACAGTTAAATTAACACCTCAGAAATTGGTACAGGGAGGTATGAACCCAATCAGCAGGCAAACCATGGTGTCTGCAGGTCAGCCAAAAATCATCCTCTTCCTTGATAGCTTATCTTTTTAACTGCAAAGAACACCTGCTGGTCTGTTAATTGAAATGAAAGCAGGGGATGATAGTAAAGTGCTAATGCAAATTGGTTTATGCTCTCTTTTTTTTCCCAAGGCCTATTGACATAAATAAGCTTTAATTATTTTACAGTAAACGGCTTGTGAGCCACTTTTCCTGCAGATTTCTCGCCACCATCATAACAAGTACCTACTTGTCTAAGATGAAACCAACTGAGTATCTTACATTTGTGTTACAAAAGCGTAGTTTCGAGGCACACTTGAAACTCAGCTTACAATTTAGGGCAGTTCTATGTATTCACAGAGCTACTGCTGGCCAAATTCACCACCATATGAGGTCTTCCTGTTCCTGGAAAAGACTCAAGAATATCTTACCACCAGCCTGGATTGGCTCTACTAGACGGTGGCCATTATGCCTTTATTGTTGTTGTGTTTAATTCTGTATAATCTCCATCTATTTTTAACACAATGTTGGGGCAGTTGACAATTGTGCTGGGTTAAACTCATGTATCCAAGGTTATACGTTGTGAGATACAACATGTATACAGGCCTTTAAAATGTCAATTAATTAACATATTCAAAAGGAATATCTTAATGCAGCTGAGAAGATAGAAAATGGGGCAACCAAAATGACCAAAGGGTTGAAGGACATTTCCTATGAGATAGGCTAACGGATTTGCGATTTGGAATTTTCAGTTTTAGGAAAAATAAAGAGGCAAAAAATGAAGAAAGTGATTAAGATTTATAAAATCCCTAGTGAACAGATCAGGCTTTATAAGGGTGGGAATAGCCCTTGCATTGATATATTGGATATTTCAAGCAAACTTACATAGCTTTCAGAGTTTGACACACTGTGCTCACCCCATCGGAGTGAAGCCACAGAGAGGTTGCCTGGTCAGGTGTTACTCTGGAATTCACGGTCTGCATGACAACCATGCACCTGTCACAAATTATATCTGGCCCAACACACGTAGAGGGACACACTTTGGATGTGATTTTCTATTCAGACACAGGAGATGGGGAACACAGTGATGACTCAGATCATACCTGATTCAGCATGATCTTATGACCACTTGTAATCCCTGCAGGGGTGGGGACCAATTGTGATGGTCCTTCCCCACCCCAGAAACTGATGAATCCTGATGGATTTCTGAGGTCTCTGGGGGAGTTTCTTGCAGATGTAGCCTGATGATGCCCTGATCTTGCTCTAGGATAGGGATGTGAGCCAGGCTATCAATATGATCACTCCTCAATGTCCTCAACCCAACTGCAGAGCCATGTCAGCTCCAGCAATGAAATGCAAGCAATGAAATGGTTGGGTTGATGACTAAAGCACAAGTGGTGGAACACTCATGACAAGTATGACCAAACACAACTGAGATACCATTAAGGGGTTTATTCTGAGCCAATGATGGTACTTCTCTGCCACTAATGTGCCTGCAGAGTGCTGAACAACAGAGCTTTTTCAAGTTGTGTGTAGCCTTTTGCATGTAGGCTTTAGAGGTCTACTGACAGAACCCTCAAAGACTTAGAGTGACCAAATTGTATTATAGTTTGCAAATAAAATTGCTCATATTCATACAAACTTTGTTGCCATAATTTTGTCAGACTCAGAGATGGAATCAACCAAGACACTATCTTGGCAGGTTATTCTGGATATGTTTCAGCATGTGCAACTTGAGGATGTGGACAAGCCGCTCAGAACATTGAGAGCTACACCCATTCTCTGGAGCCTTGCCCCTTCCTGGATATTAAGAGCTGCCAGACTGAGCTTATAGTCTGGACTTCAGAAGTGGTCAATGCTTCATTGTGGGAAAGCGTTGTTCCTACTGCCCTTAAAAGGGTGGTGGTGAGACCCGTACTGAAAAAGCCAAATTTGGATCCAATGGTCTTGGACAACTATTGCTCAGTGTCCAATATCTCATTCTTAAGTAAGGTTCTGGTAGGAATGGCAGCATCTCAAATCCAGGAAGTTTTGGAGGATGCTCATTATTTGTATACATTCTAACCAGAATTTCAAGCCAGATACAGGATGGGGACAGCTCTGGTCACCCTGGGAAGGGGTGGAGGAAGTGTGGCCATGCTAGTTCTCATGGACCTCAGTGGCATTTGATACCAATGATCATTACATCCTTCTGGGTTGTCTGGACATGTTGGGACTAGCGGACACAGTTTTATGGTGGCTCCGATCTTCTCTGGTTGGGAGAATTAAGTCAGTAATGCTAGAGAACTTCCACCTCATCGCCTTTTGGGGCATCATAAGGTTCCATTTTGTCCTCTCTGCTTTATAAATGGAAGAAGTCATCCAGAGATTTGGGTTTGTGTCATCAGTATGCAAAGGCAATGAAGTTCTACGTCTGGTCTACATCCTATTAAAAGCCCAGTGTTGGTGTGGAACATCTGAAAAGTTGCAACGTACTTTTGGGATGGGTGAAGGTGAATGAATTGAAACTTAACCTAGATGAGACAGAGGTACTGTGGGTGGAGTAATTAACTAACCTGGATGGGAATGTTTAACCAGTTCTGGATAGGATTGCGCTCCCTCTAAAGGACCAAGTTCACAATTTGGAGTGTTCAATGCTATCTGTGGAATCACAGGATATGCCAGTTGTGACTCTTTCTAGGGACAGTGGATCTTGCTCAGATATGTATGGGCTGGTCACATACTGTTATGATTTCTACATGGGGCTGCTTTTGAAGATGCTTCAGAAGATTCAGCTAGTGAAAAGATGGCTGCCTGGATTCTTGTGGGAGCAAGGTATTCAGAATGTGTCATTTCAATATTATATCAGTTATGCTGGCTGCCTATTCGCTTCTAGACCCAATTGCTGGTTTTGACCTTTAAAGCAAAATAATTTGGGACCAAGTTACTTGATGGACCATTTGCACACGTATGAGCTTCCCCAGACCTTTGACTGTCTACAGAGGCCCTGCTTACAGGCTCACCAATAGGTACAAACAGGCTGGCATGGGCACAAGACAGGGCCTTCTCAGTGGTAGCACACCATTTATGGAACTCCCTCCCCAGAGAGACGTTTGGTCCCCCTTTTTTCCTTCTTTTAGGCATTTCTGTTTCAACTTGCTTTTTGTTTGGGGTTGGTTTAATTATAGTTCTTGTTTAATTTTAGAGAATAATTTGACTGGCTGTTGGGCTCATATTATAATGTGTCTTATGCAGCTCTTTCACTTTTTAGGTTTTACAGATAATTTTAAATTGTTTGTGGGTTTAGTAGTTGCATGTTGCTTATTGTATTATTTTTATATATATTTTTCTTATTGTGAACTGCTTTAAGAGAACACTTTAGTTCTGAAAAGTAGCATCTACTTCTCTTAAATGAATTAATAAAACAATAATGGCCACTAACATAGATGTTTGTTTTTTTAAAAAAGAATTAGACAAATTTATGAAGGTCATATTGAATAAAAGCTATTAGTCATTATAGTGAAATGTAGCCTCCATGCTCAAAGGAATTATATAATGTCATATGCTGGGGACAAATGGGAGAAGACTATTCTGCCAGAGACAACTGGATGAGTGATGTTTGAAAAAGAATGCTGGAATACATAAACGTTTGATCTGGGCAATTTTTCAAGCTTTTTATGAGCCCATGAAATATTTGTTTCTTAGCTCAATACTGGAACATATTTAGGATTATCATATTAAAGATTAATAATAATAATAATATATTTATTTATAACTCGCCTCTCCCTCCGGATCGAGGCAGGGAACAACAATAAATATAAAACACAAGGACCACAAAATAGATGAAATATTAAAACAAATAAAAACTAATACATCATTAAAAATTCAACTGGGTAGGCCTGCCAGAAGAGATCAGTCTTCACGGCTCTCTTAAATTCATAAAGACTGCTAATTTGTCGAATCTCCTCTGGCAGGCCATTCCACAGTCTGGGAGCGGCAGAAGAGAAGGTCCTCTGGGTAACACTCGTCAGCCTAGTTCTGGCTGATTGGAGTAAGTTCTTCCCAGAAGACCTAAGTGTGCAGGGCGGTTAATATTTCATCTATATCCATTTTTAGGGATAAGGCACCAACTGGATCATAGAATCAATGGCTGTATTACTGCCTAATTTTCTTGATTGGAGCTAATTTGTTTCATATAGTAACCGCCACCCGCTGCCCATCTCTCACTATACAAATCAAATAATATACAGCAACAACAAATTACACTGGACAGCTAAAAATCCAACATAAAAGAAGAACTAAAATGGGCAAATAAAAAGGTGTTCACTTGGAGCCAAAGAGAAGCTAAAGATGATGCTAGGCAAACGTCTTCAGTTAGGGAGTTCCACAAGCACAGTGGCATAACTGAGAAGGCTGTTTCTGGTCACTACCTAATTTGCTTCAAATGGCTGAGGAGTCTGGAGAGGACATGGAGCAAGGTCTCTGCGGCCGATCTTATCAGGTTCATTCAGGAGCAAGCCTGAAGGCTTTAAATTGTGCTCAGAAACAGACTGGTGGCTCTAAAACCAATACAAGAGGCTCCATATGACTAGTCCTAGTTAACAATCATGCAACTCCATTTTGCATTAATTCCAAGCAGTATTCAAAGGCAGCCCTGCATACAGTGCATTGCAATAGTCAGAGTAAGAGGTTATCAGTGCATAGATACACACGGTCAGGCTCTCTCTGTTTCAGGAAGGCTCACAGCTGGCATACCAGCATCTGTTGGTCAAAGGCGTTTCGAACTACAGGGGCTGCTTGGACCTCTAAGGATACGGTTCGATTTAATAGCACCCCCAATATTGTACAAGGTTGTTTCTCTACTCCCCATGCTCTCTCCATTATTCTCATAGTCAATAAAGGACACTGGAGGGGGTGGGGGTTGTCAACAAGTCCATACGTTACCATTTAGCTTGCATGGACTGGATTAATGAAGCATACATATCAGAGAACCCCAAATCCCCCTGCATGGACATGCTTTACAACATAACTGAGCATGGCACCCTGCTGGATTATAGGAATTCTGTGCAAGTCAGTGCCCAGGTGGGTTCACATCAGAACTATTCAAATCAAGCATGTTTAACTGACTGCTATAAGTCCACCATTGCCCCAATGCACTGCTGATTTTTTTTATGTGGGAGGGCTACTCAGATGCCTATGTGCAGTTCACAGGGGCTGTAGTATTAATTTAAATGGAACTTTCTGTTAAAAGTCTTAAATGTTATGAAAAACTGAAATAAGTTTTTTCTAAAGAAATACATGAAAGATCTGCATGAGCATACCTTTGCACAAATTTATCATCCCATTTACACACTGGAGTTCATATAGGATTCTGAATCAAGAGCACCTGGATGAAAACCAGAGATATTGTGGAATAATTGCAGAAATTATACTGGCAATTTTCAGGATATCCACAACATTCACGCTTTCACAGAAGAACAATATTAGCATTAAAACCACATTAGCAATTCTTAGTTTTCTAAAGTCAAGTGCATAGGTTGTAAAAACTGCAGTGTGCAAAACATGCAAAATGTTTGATTACAGCCACTGTATTTACGCATCTAAGAAGATGACAGTGCATTACCAAAACAGATGTCAATCTTAAAACACACACACAGCCGATGCAGGAATGAATATCCCTTTGTTTCTTCATGCAAGCAGCCATTGCTATCCTTGTGAATGATGATTGTAATTGAAGCGTCAATCTAATTAACAACTAAACTCTGAATAATGCTAATGAGAACTGAACATGGCATCAGAGAAAAGACCAGCTCTACAGGTGATAAACCTTCACAGTAGTGACATTTTCCAGTGTAAAGTCACAGTTACTGTGATCTGATCAAAGAGAGAGACCCCCATTGGGTCCAATTATAACCATAGTTTTGGAAAAAGAATTATTGAGTTATGATGTTCATAATCTATGCAGAAAGGCCTTTACAGTATAGGTCTTCTCCCTATAGCTGTGATCTTTTCAATTTATATCCACGCTCCATAGATCCAGATAAAAGTTTAGAGTCTGATTCATTTAGTCCATGGAGAGCCTACACCAATGTTCACTTAAGCTATATATATATATATATATATATATACACACACACACACATACATATATACATACACACATACACAACAAAAGAAAATGCAATTTGCAGTTTTAAAAAGCAACAGAGTTCAAGGTTGCAAAGTAACTGTTATACTGAACTTTAAAACAGAGAGAGAGAGAGAGAGAGAGAGAGAAGTACACATTACCATATACAATCTTTGAAAAAGCCAGGTTCAAAAACAGCAGCAGTTATAGCTAAGTAAGTGGAAATTTGTGAAATGTGAAACAACATGCCTGTGCTTCTAATCTGGGCAGTTACAGTTTATATGTAAAAACAAATGTAATATAGGCAGCCCTGTTATGCATTTTTTGAGCTACAGATCTTATCAGGCTACAAATTAACAGCATTATCCGTTTCTCTGCTTTCTCCACCCCACCCCCATCTCTGCAAACAACTTTATACAGGGTTGATACCCATACACCAGAAGGGTGTAGAAGTATTTCATCCAGTGCGGGATTATTCACTCAGACTGACAAGATACATGCCTGACCCACGCTAACTGTAACATGGTGTCAACTGTACTTATCATAATTTCTCACTGTCTTCCTCGCATTAGGATCAGGGGGAAGATGATTGCTGGGACTCCATTACTCAAAGTTGATCTTAGCATCCTGATAATAAACAGCAATCAACATTTGGATTCAAATGTATAGAATGAGCATATTGCAATGCACTGAACCACCCAAAGGGAAAATGCACACAGTGCTAGAAATTTGCCACATCTGAGGTTGTAGTAAGAGGTTGGGAGCGTGAAACACAAGGCTGCAAACTAGAAGACGTGGTAATGTACAGAACAGCTGAAATTAACCTCCCCATCCAAACTGACAGAAGGGTATGTTCAGTTTTGTAATGACACCCATGGACTGGCCTTTTCAGGGGGGCATAATTAACATGAAGAAAGAGGGAGTGGCTTAATGGGGGCAGGCTCCGCCAGCAGCCTATACACGTACATTAGAATATCTGTAGAGAGCCCTTCACATCTATAGCAGGATACATGGAGACTGTCTATAAACATTCTAATGAATGCAGTGGGAAGGGGCAGAGAATCGCACTACAATGTTGCTCTCCCTATGCAGTTTGGGTACTGATAATAATGCAAGAAAAGTGATCAGGAAAGAGTCTTATTTTCTGGGGGAGAGGGGAACACATACAATAATGGGATGGGCATTCAAGTGTACAACACAATGGACAGTCCACTGTTTTTAAAATGAATTTAAAATGAATTCTAAATGAAAATCAATCATTTTGTAAATTTAGTTTGTTAGCAGCACTCTAAACATTACATTATGGGAGCACTAAAAACCCATTCTAATTTGGATTTTAAATAGAGGAGGTTTAAATATAAGACATTTTTAAAAGTATTCATTTTTTGAGTAATTCAAGAAACATTCAGAAAACACACTGAAAACTTGAACAGTAATAGACTCACAACCAGAGGTAGGGGGAGCAACTAAATTAAGGATTTAAGGATTTAACCTTGGCTTAATCTCTTGGTAGCCTCCATCTCTTTTATGGCCAATGACTGGGATATGGCATTTTCAGCTAAAAGCCAAATTTTCTAAGTTTTGTTTGAAATAAATACCATAAAATGTCCTACAGCATCACACATGTTGGAATCTGAAAGACTTGACTGTGCGCTGCATGCACTATCACTGCAGTTCACTCTATGTAGGGCTGCCTTTGAAGAATACTCAGAAACTGTAAATGCTCCAGAATGCAGGAGCTGGGCTGAGAAGCAACAGCCTTGGCCTAAGAGAGCATATCACCCCAATCCTTAAGGAATGACACTAGTTATCCATTACTTTACAGGTTCAATTCTTTTTGACTTTTAAAAGTCTTGAATATTCTTGAGACCTAGATAGCTGAAAGAGCATCTCTTCCGATATGTGCCCCGCTCCAAGTGCTTTGAGGACATCTAGAAAGACTCTGCTGTAGGACCCCATGCCATCTGAAACTCAGCAAGTAGTTACCATAGGCTGACCATATGAAAAGGAGGACAGGGCCCCTGTATCTTTAACAGTTGTACTGAAAAGGGAATTTCAGCAGGTGTCATTGTTATGCATGCAGCACCTGGTGAAATTCCCTCTTCATCACAACAGTTAAAGCTGCAGAAATGACCAGATGCAAAAGAGGGCAAGGCCAGTTCCACACCAAGCAGGATATGACACATTGAAAATGGTTTGAAAAATGTATGTGGAGTGTGTCCTGGGCCCCAACAGTTGTCACTACTGTTATAAACTGTTTTAAAGCAGTAGTGTCGATCCTGCCCAGGGCTCCTGCAGCTTTAACTGTTGTGATGAAGAGGGAATTTCACCAGGTGATGCCTGTATCACAGTGACACCTGCTGAAATTTCTTTCTCTTTACAACTGTTAAAGATAAAGGAACCCTGTCCTCCTTTTCATATGGTCACCCTAAACAGTTACCAGAACCAAAACCTTTAAACTGTAGCACTTTCCCTATCACTCCAATTCACTTCAAGCTTTTAGACAAAGAAGGTCTGCATATTCCTTTTTAGGTTTACAATGACACAAAAGGCTCCCCTCTACAGATTGTACTGCAACATGTGAAAGGTAATGATCATGGCAATGGAGGTGGGGGGAGGACGTAGGGTGACCAGACGCCCGGATTTGTCCGGACATATCCGGGAAATGGGGTGCAAATCCGCATCCGGGCGGAAAAACCGTTTTGGGGGGCCAAATCCGGAAATTTAGCCCCCCAAAACGGTGACCAGATGGCCCTGGGGCGAGCTGGGCCAACCGCGGGGCGGCGGGGGCAAACCGGGGCAGCGGGGGGTCACGCGGCGGTGGCGGGAGGCTGGCGGCGCGAGGCACCTACCAGCTGGGGCGTCCGTTTCCCTCCGGTGCTCGGAATCTACTGAGAAACAGGCTTCGCGGCCTATCCCTCAGTAGCGCGCCGGGTGATGACGTCATCACTCGGCGCACTGCTGAGAGACAGGCCAAGAAGCCTGTTTCTCAGTAGATTCCAAGCATGGAGGGAAACGGACGCCCCAGCAGCAGCAGGTAAGGAGCGCGTGGGGGGTAGGGGGGCGGCGCGGGTGCTCGCGGTGGGTGGGGGGCGGCGGTGCGGGTGCTCACGGTGGGGGGGCGGTGCGGGTGCTCGCGGCGAGGGGGCGACGCGGGTGCTCGCGGCGGGGGGGGGCGGTGCAGGTGCTCACGGCGGATGGGGGGGCCGTGCGGGTGCTCGCGGCGGGTGGGGGGGCCGCGCGGGTGCGCGTGGCGGGTGGGGGGGAGGCACGGGGGTGCGGAGCGGGGGGGCGGCGCGGGGGTGCACGGCGGGGGGGGCGGCGCGGGGGCGCGGGGCACTTACCTGCTGGGGCTTCCCACCGGTGCTCGGAATCTACTGAGAAACAGGCTTCGCGGCCTATCCCTCAGTAGCGCGCCGGGTGATGACGTCATCACTCGGCGCACTGCTGAGAGACAGGCCAAGAAACCTGTTTCTCAGTAGATTCCAAGCACGGAGGGAAACGGACGCCCCAGCAGCAGCAGGTAAGGAGCGCGTGGGGGGTGGGGGGGGCGGCGCGGGTGCTCGCTGTGGGTGGGGGGCGGCGGGGCGGGTGCTCATGGCGGGGGGGCGGGGCGGGTGCTCGCGGCGGGGGGGGCGGCGCGGGTGCTCGCGGCGGGGGGGGCGGTGCTGGTGCTCGCGGCGGGTGGGGGGGAGGCGCGGGGGCGCGGGGCGGGTGGGGGTGCCGTGCGGGGGCTCGCGGCGGGGGGGCGGCGCGGGGGCTCGCGGCGGGGCGGGCGGTGCAGGTGGTGCAGGTGCTCGCGGCGGGTGGGGGGGCCGCGCGGGTGCGTGCGGCGGGTGGGGGGGCCGCGCGGGTGCGCGCGGCGGGTGTGGAAGAGGCGCGGGGGCGCGGGGCGGGTGGGGGTGCCATGCGGGGGCGCGGGGCGGGGGGGCGGCACGGAGGCGCACGGCGGGGGGGGCGGCGCAGGGGCGCGGGGCACCTGCTGGGGCTTCCTTAGGGTGACCAAGGAGGACAGGGCTCCTGTAACTTTTAACAGTTGTGTAGAGAAGGAAATTTCAGCTGGTGTCCTTTGTATGCATGCAGCACCTGGTGAAATTCCCTCTTCATCACTGTAGTTAAAGCTGCAGGAGCCCTGCCCGCTTTTGTACCTGGTCACTCTAGTATAGCTCCTGCAGCTTTAACTACAGTGATGAAGAGGGAATTTCACCAGGTGCTGCATGCATACAAAGGACACCAGCTGAAATTCCCTTCTCTACGCAACTGTTAAAGATACAAGAGCCCTGTCTTCCTTTTCATATGGTCACCCTACCATATACAAAAGAAGGCAGGCCCCCTGCAACTTTGTGATGAAGAGGGAATTTCACCAGGAACTAATTGCATACAAATGACACTGGCTGAAATTCCCTTTTCTCTACAACTGTTAAAGTTACAGGAGCCCTGTCCTCCTTTTCAGATGGTCAGCCTACCCTAGGTAGGTGGGCGCGGGGTGAGTACAGTGCAGGTGGGGCAAGTGGGTTGTGGGGTGGGATGAGGCAGTTGTGGGGTGTGCGGTTGTGGGGTGTGCAGTTGTGGGGTGGGCATGGGGCGAGGCTAGCGGGTGCGCGGGGGTGGAGTGCGGGGTGGGCAGGCAAACTGCAGGTGAGGCAGGTGGAGTGGTTGTGGGGTGCACAGCTGCTGGTTGCGGGGTGGGTGGGGCGGGCATAGGGTGCGGCGGGCAAGTGTGCAGGTCATGCGAGATGGGCGGGCGTGGGGTTGACGAGGCGGAAGCGGGGTGGACGGGTGCTGGGCCAGTGCAGGGTGGCACGGCCTGGCACGGCGCGCAAGTTGGCATGGCGTGCGGGCAGCACAGCTTGGCACAGTGCAGCCTGACCCAGTGCAGCCTGACCCAGTGTGACCCATGGGGCGGCGCAGTGGGGGAGCATCCTCACCCGGTGTCCTGGGGCATTCCTGGCCGGGTGTGGGGCAGTCTGGCCTGGCCTGGAGTATGACACGCTGGACTTCAAGCCCATGGGGTGGCCTGGCCCAGTCGGGAGTGCAGGCGTCTTAGCCTGGCCTGGCACTCGGGGCTGGGGCTGCCTGGATGTGATTTCATTTATCGTTGGGTGCTGCTACTGTTTAGTGAACTTTTCTTTAATATTTTTGATATATTTTGATGAATTAATTGGGGTGGTGCATGTGTGTGTGTTTTAAAATTATTATTAGGTTTGCCATGGGTGAGTATGCTGGTGTGTGTGGATATTTATTGTATTTTCAGTCTTGGTGAGTGTGTGTATTTGTTCTGTTGGTTGTTTTTTGCCTTGGTGCTTGTCTGGATTTTTATTATTTTTCCTTGGGTGGGTATGTGGGTGAGTGTTGTATTTTTAATATTATTTTATTGCAACGGGTGTGTGCATGTTTTTGTTTTATTTTGCATTGTGTGGGTGGTTTATTATTAATATTGTCATTATTATTTTGCCTTTGGAGAGTGTGGGGGTGGATTTTTATCCCCTCTTCCAGTTAAGTGTGTGTGTGGAGGTTGTTGTTGTTTAAATTGCTTTCAGGAGGATGTGGAGTTTTCCCCCACTTTGGGCAAGTGTGCAGGGGTATGTAAATTTTAATTTTTATTGCCTTTAGTGAGCATGAGGTGTGCGTGGATGCTGCTACTGCTGATCTTTCCTGGGGTGTGTATGTCTGCCTTCTTTAGTATCTGGTCATGCTAGGATGGGCTCCTGCAGCTTTAACTGTTGTAATGTAGAGGGAATATCACCAGATGCTGCATGCATACAAATGATACTTGCTGAAATTCCCTTTTCAATACAGCTATTAAAGATACAGGATCCCTGTCCTCCTTTCCATAATCACTCTAACTAATGGAATAATTGTAACTTTTTTCCTGTTACCATAGTTCTTTAACTTACATAGCCAGTGGTGTATAGTTTTCTCTTTCCCTCTTCCTTTAATGCAACGTTTGTGTCATTATGTAGTGCTATGTCAATGAAGTAGTGTGTTTTTCATTTTTGTTTATGACTGTTATGTCTGGTTGATAGCAAAGTGTTGCCTTGTCCCAGAATTGTTCTGTCCCAGCAAGATAATATATGAGTGCATAGTGTGGCTTGTCTTGTCTTGTTTGACTGTGTCTGGGACTCCTAGGCTCTGAAAGCATCGTTCTGAGAGCATCTGCTGGTTGCATGATCCACGAGGCCGGGTTCTGGTGAGTGCACAGTTTTCCTTGACAGGAGGGGCTTGCACTTGCTATATTAAGGTGAACAAATGTGAAGAAGCTGCAATCCCATATGTATCTGGGAGTACGGTTTATTGAAGTCAACAGGACTTATTCCTGAGTTGTCATAGGATAGCATTGTATGATAGGACATAGGGAGATGATAGCTTCTGAGTTATCTGCTACTCAGTTTTCTTTGGGTAAAGTATTAAACTCTCTGATTGGGATTTCTGTTCTCTGCACACTGAGGCAGTGTAAATTCAGGAGACATTTGGATAAAAGGAGGGAAAGATCTTTGTCTAGCATTGTGATAATGGGCATCTGTTCTGGCCTTTCTTTGTACCTCTACTGACCATGGGCTTGTTTACATGGCTAATGAACCAGATATATAATGACACATTTTTAGATTAGTTTCTCACTGATAAACCAGAAGTTGAAACAAGTTAAGAGATGCTAGTGAGAAATAACTGCTACAAGCCTTTTGTCCATTTTGTTCCATGACTGTTTGTAGGGTAATAGTATTTTATACTCTTTCTGAATGCTACATTACTCATTTATTGTACTAGATTTTCCTGTACTAGATTTTTCTGCACTTGTCAACTGCTTCATTTGTTTAGTGCTGAATCTGTGAGTATGGATATGAGAAAGGTGATGAGGAAAGAGTGTTAAATGTTAGGAAAGGTGAGACTACGGTCATCCAGTGAAGGATTTGCAGTCAGAAAAGATATGTGAGGGAAAAGGAGACTGTATCACACAAAGTATAGCAAAAGCTTTAAAGTACAGCAAAAGCTACAAAAGTAGGAGTGAAGTTAATTTCAGATACACTGAATGTCTCAGTGATTTTAACATGAAGATGTTATGCAGAACAGGTTTGTCTTAATTGTGTGCTGTGAAATCAGACATGTGACGAAGGCCATCTTTGGGTGGGCACGTCCCTTTGGGGGCTGGCCATGTTGGTGGTCACGCCCCCTTGGAGGCCGGCCATGTTGGTGGGCACGCCCCCTTGGAGGCTGGCCATGTTGGTGGGCACGCCCCCTTGGGGCGGCCATGTTGTCCTCCTTTTTGGTTTCCAAAATATGGTCACCCTAGGGAGGAGGACTAGTGTGCTTGTAGTTGTCATCCCCCCCCACCCCCCGCCTTGGGTGTTCATGATACTCTAAGGTATAAGAACACCTTAGAGCTGGAGTTTTGTAGTTTTTAAAGAAGCAACCTGCTTCTACCTGCTAGATTACTGTAATGTGTTTTATATGGGGTTGTTTTTAAAGACTATTTGAAAATTTTAACCGGTACAGAATGCAGCTGCTCAAATGTTTGTTGGGAGCAGGCATTCAGAGCTCACAGCACCAATATTGTACTAGTACCACCTGCTGCCTTTTTATTTGCACGCTCAATTTAAAGTGCTGATGATGATCTTTAAAGCCCTAAATGGTGTGACCAGAGCAGTATCCAACATCACTCAAGCAGCACTCTGCTCACACAATGGGACTTCCTCCTCCCTTCTGCAACCCCTGCCCCATTGCTCTCCCAAAACCTGATCCAGAGAAGATTTTGAGTGTGCATGGATCGCTCCACTGGGGAGGAGAATCAAGCAGATTCATCACCAAAAGGACTTCGTTGGATTCCACTTAAGGTTTATTTGAAGGACCGCCTATACCCATACAAACCTATCTGAGCCTTAAGGTCAGCATTAAAGACCCTGCTTGCAGACCCACCATCAAGGTTCATCAGATGGCAGACATTAGAGACAGGGCATTTTGATGGTGGCTCTACACTTTTGAAACCCTATTCCAAAATTGCTACATAACCCTAACTCTTTCTTACTTTTAAAAAATGGACCTTAAAAAAAAACAATCGGTTTCAGTTTGTATATGGTTAAGTTTGTTGTGAGATTGGCTTAAAAAACTATTTTAAACTGCTGCTGTTTTAATTTTGTAATTTAATTGCTTTACTTGCATGTATTTTTAAAACTGCATTACGGCTCTTTAAATCATGCTTTGTAAGCTGCCTTGGGATGGCTTTTCCCCAAAAGGGGAATACTTTAAATACATCTTTTAATAAATACTTTAAATAAACAAATGAATAAATAAAATTCAATGTAGTTTATTAGAAATGACCACTTCCAGCCATATAATTTAATGAACTGTTTAAGAAGGGAAGAAGACTCCTGAACAAACGTAGCAATCATGGAATAAGAGGAGAGGCCTTTAACTGGTTAAAGAACAGAAAGCAGAGAGTAGGAATAAATGGTAAATTCTCCTGATGGAGGGAAGTAAATAGTGGGATCCCACAGGGATATGTAGTGGGATCAATTATTTTCAACTTGTTCATAAACGATCTGGAATTAGGAGTGAGCAGTGAAGTGGACAAGTTTGTAGATGGCACCAAATTATTTAAGGTAGAGCTGGAAAAAGTGCAGAAAAGGGCAACTAAAAGGATCAACGGGCTGGAGCATCTCCCCTATGAGGGAAGGTTACAACAGCTGGGATTGTTTAGCCTGGGAAAAAAGGAGGCTATGGGGAGGCATAATAGAGGTGTACAAAATTATGCATGGTGTGGAGAATGTGGCATTTTCTCTCTTCTCTCAAAATACTAGAACCCGGGGTCATCCCATGAAGCTGATGGTGGGAGATTCAGGACAAATAAAAGGAAGTACTTCTTCACACAGCATGTAGTTAAATTATGGAATTCACTACCACAAGATGTAGTGATGGCCATCAATTTGGATGGCTTTAGAAGGGGGTTGGATAAATTCCTGGAGGAGAAGGCAATCAATGCCTACTAACCCTGATGGTTATGTGCTACCTCAGTATCCAAGGCAAGCCTGTGTGCGCCAGTTGCTGGGGAATATGGATGGGAGGGTGCTGTTGCACCATGTCCTGCTTTGTTGGTCCCTGGTCGACAGTGGTTGGCCACTAAGAGCTGGACTAAGACCCTTGGTCTGATCCATAATGGAACTTCTTTTGTTCTTATGTTCTTAAGAGAGTGAGCATGGGTTCCAAATAGTTCATATACAAATAATATATTATAAATATATATTACATATTGTAGTCATTAGCTCTTCTGGCATGAGCTCTCCATTGAATTTTTCCTCTGCATATTTCTATACTGAACATTTGTCATTGTACTTCACCCCATTCCTCTCCTTGAAGGCAAAAGGGAGATAGACTAGCAATAGAAGACTCAAAAACTACATTTGCATAACATTAAACACAAGATGCAGCATTTTCATATGAAAGAGGAGACTAATAAATTAATAGGCATGGGAAATGAAAAGGAGTTGGAAAAGAAAGAAAATGGAATAGGGGGAGAAGTAACGAACACTGAATTAAAGGCTCAATAGGATGTTTACCAGAGGTTATAGGATATATCTAGCTTAATTTGCTCTCAAGTAATAAAATTATCTCAGACAAATAAAATATGGCATGGTAGCGGGTTAAATATGGGTAGAGTTTCAGCCTGTTAAAAATCTTCTATCTTTATGTCCATGCAATTTCATTCCATACAATTCATTTTGGCATACCAATACACGTAAATGGGTTAGCAATTTATACACATTAACAACATAGACTCTGTGAACAACGATTCTGAGAGAAATTGCAACTTCAGACTAATTTTATAAAATGATGTTTTGGTCAGACAAAAAGGAGTACGGGATACAGTGCTGGTTTCTTGTCACATAACCACAAGGAAACAGCAAGGATACTTTTATGTTGTCATTGTCAAATGACACAGCATTGACATGAAAGAATAGCAGGAAACTTTCAAGTTAATTTCCCCGTTTCAATGACATTGCACATTTTAAGACTATGGGCATTTGTTTCTTAACATACAGGAAGCAGTCAATCCTAATGACCGTAGGACACTTCACTCTGCACTCCTGTATCAAGGAGCAACTGTCTTCAAGCACTATAGTCCATGTTCAATGAAAGGATATCCAACCTGAAACATCTGTGAGAAGTCTGGACACGCAAAATATATTATAATCTAGGAAAAGCATTTTTAGGCAAACAATGTGGTCCTTGTGACCTGTGGATGTTAGGATTGTGTGTTCCTTATGGGATCACATTCTTCCAAAAAGTAACAGGGGTCTTTTGGGGCCCTGTCCCGCTCCCAGAGTCCTAGGTGGCAGCAGTAATAAGAAGTGCCTTTTATCATCTTAATCTGATAAGCTGGATCCAACCGCTCCTAAATAACTGAGATCTAGCCCAGGCAACCTCTGGTAACCTCTAGAATGGGTTTATTGCAATGTGCTCTACATGGGGCTGCCTTTGATGACCATTTGGAAGCTTCAGCTGGTGTGCAATTGTACAGCCCAGTTACTGCCATAAGCTCCCATGAGCTGGGCATGGAAAATACATTACATCTATTCTGGTGCAACTATACTGGTTATATATTAGCTTCTATGTCCAATTCAAACTATTGGTTATTACCTTTAAGCCTTTAGATGCCGCAGGCATAAAGTACATTAGGCATCAGTTAATCTCATATGAACCTCCCTATCTTTAACATTGTGCCTCATGTGAAGGTCTGCCCTATCTCGTGTGTGTGTGTGTGTGTGTATAGCAATCCCAGTTCTTCTATTGTTGGTCCTTATGTAGCCAAAACAGAACCATCCATACAGACGTTACAGAGAGAACCCAGGGGGTTGTAGAGTAAAACAAATCGTTAGGAAAGGGTATCCTAAGGTGGGCCATGAAATGCTGATGGAATGTTTCAGAGGCCCCTCTGCCGGAAAACTAGTGGTGTTTGTGCATGTGATAATGGAATGTAGTGGCTAGAATCCTGAACAAAAGGCATTCCACACTACAACATGTTGTTACAAATCCCACTTGTGTAGGCTAGATCTACACTACTGCTTTAAAGTGGTATTGAAGTGTACTGATAACTGTTGGGGCACAGGACACATTCCTGATATTGCTTTCATAGTGTCATTACCTGCTTTTTATTCCACATTCGTAATGATTTGCACAAGGTCAGATCTCAGCATTAGGTGGCCCTGTTGTATTAACTGACCTTATCATATTTTATCATGATTTTACATTGTGAACCGATTTGGGATTTATTTATTACGATGGAAAGCAGGATAGAAATGTTCTAAAATAAATAAATAAATAAATAAATAAATAAATAAATAAAATGGGTCCACCCATTAACAAAATAGAGTGTACACTGTATATCTGAGAGAACCTGATGCATGCATAAGTACATGTCTACAAAAATTAGGCACTGGGTATTTTTTTTAAGGTTCCAGGTAATATACATGGGTGTCAAGGCCTCTGGTCCATTCTCCTTCAGCTGCCCTTGACAATTCAATGGGTTTGTGGTAGACACATGGCTTTTTTAAACCTCCGTTTGGAAAGTCAAGCAAGTGTATATGATCAGTTAGGGAGGAGATAACTGTCTTTCCGGCAAGGTATACCTCAGTTGCAACTTCATCATTACTAGCCAGATTCCGTCGAATCCAGAGAGAGGCCAGAAGGAAGAAATGTTCCCATTCTGATACCTTCCCTTCTTCCTCGAATAATGCCAACAGCAGACCCATCCATAAGGTGAAACCTAGGTAAGACACACATGCTGGATTGTTGTTGTTGTTGTTGTTGCAGATCTCACAGATCTTACCTCTGTTTATGAAATGGGTTCTGTTAGACTGCAGAGTCTCCCCAAGAAAGTGCACCAAACAACTCTGTTGGCTTCTTTTCATTGTTAAGTTAGACATTTCTGTTCATTAAAGCTTTATGAAGATTTTTATTTAATGTTGCTGTTTGTATTGTCTTTTTAGGCTATACTGTTATGATGACATGTTGTTATTATTATTATCATCTCTTTTCTCGCCCATGGCGGTTTTTCTAGACGCCCTTTGCCAGGTCATGCTGCCTTTACTGATTCAGGAATTTATTTATTTATTGCATTTCTATACTGCCCAATAGCTGAAGCTCTCTGGGCAGTTCACAAAAATTAAAACTATGAAGTACAATTCAAAGTATAAAACAAACAACCGTATTATTATTATTATTATTATTATTATTATTATTATTATTATATCTCTTTCTCGCTCATGGCAGTTTTTCTAGACGGACATGACGGGCTTTGCCAAGTCATGCTGCCTTTTACAGATTCAGGAATTTCCTGACAAATGTTTAAAGTATGACTGCTTTCTGGATGTTGGTGTGGATGTATTTTGGTAGGTCCAGTTTCTGAAGGTTTTCTGTATAATTTTTTGATGTGATGCCAGTGACTGATGTGACTAACGGGATAATTGTGTCCTTTTTACTGTTGCCATAGTTCTTTAACTTCCATGGCCAGTGGTATATATTTTTCTCTCTTTTCTTCTTCCTTTTCTACAACACTTTTGTCATTAGGTATTGCTATGTCAAGGAGGTACGTTCCCCCCCCTTTTTTTTGTCTATAACGGTTACATCTGGTCAATTGCAAGGTATTGTGTCTTGTCTGTATGAATTGTTTTGTCCCAGCATATTTTATGACCTGCATTTTCCAATATTGTTTTGGGTAAGTATGTATAGTATGGTGAATGTTGTTTGCTGAAGTTGAATTTAAAAGCCAGTTGTTGGTGAATTATTTTTGCAGCTATATTGTGTCTGTCTGTATAGTCCATTCCTGCCAGAATTTTACAACCTCCTGTTATGTGGTCTATTGTTTCTTGGAATTGATGGCATTTCCTGCATAGGTCTGCTGTTACATGGTTATCTTTTATGATGTATTTTTAGTAGTTCTTGGTGGCTATTACTTGATCCTGTATAGCTGCTATGATGATGATGGCGATCATGATGACGACGATGATGATGCACTGTAAATTCCTAATATCCTATATGCCATTATGGCCAATTTTTTAAAATTGGGAATGAGGCTCATACATGCTGTTATTAATAAATAAATGTAAAGAGATCTCACTATAGGACAAATTTGGAGGTCAGTGCTGAACAATGTGGTCCCAAATGTACACTGACTAATATGGTTTTGCATGAGTAGTGCCTTTCACATATAGATTATCTGGCTCTGGTTCCAAGTTTAATTGATTTGCAACCTCAAAACATCAATAAAGGTATGCTACAAAGGTCACTTAGAATGGAATGTACTGATGAGTGTATTAAACTCAATGTAATGAACCATGGCTTGGATCTAATGAACTGTGTGTGGAAGGAGAAAATGTCCTATTGCTGTTCTATGAACTCTTCTATAAACTGGCAGGAGACATCTCGCAGTACAGTGCCTTAATGTATCAGATGTGTTTCAGTACGAGAAACACAATGAATAAAAAGACACAGGAGTGTAGCATGCACACTACTGGCCATTAAAAGCCCTTGAGAAAGAGCTTGTGCATAGTCTTCTGTAAGTGCTTGTGAAAACAGAAGTATGTCTCTGGATTTGGGATCACTTTTTCATGTAGTACTCTTCTGCTAAGTTGGAAACAGCCCTTCTGTGAATGGAAATGCTTTCTGCTAGCAGAAGGCACCTTTGAATCCAAGGTCATCACAATACGCTCGTACATTATACTCTCTCTCTCTAGGCAGATATCTTGGCACAAAAACCTCAGGATCAAGCATAAGATTGCTATAGTCTTCCCACTGAACCCAATGCAAGTTTCCCTTACTGATTTCTCCTATATTTTAAGATTTCAACCTAACTGACATACAAGAACAAACAAAACAGATTACATTATTGTATCAAAAATAAACCTCTGTTCCTAATGAAGTTGCTGTTTATTTAGGGGAGGGAGTTATATCTCTAAAGAGTAAGGCAAATCCACAGTGAAATGATGAACTGCAAAAACCAAGTATTCTTGGCAGAAGACAGGAATAGGGCTTTTTCCTCCCGAAAGAGAAACAAAGGATTCCTGAAAAGCCTTACATTGATTTATTTTTTCCAATTTTGAATACCTTAGGAGTAGCGGAACTGCTACTGGCATGGTAGTATTACTAACAGTCAATAAATCTAAAATATTATGTGTGAATATTGGAATGAAGCCATTAAGAAGATTACAGCACACAACACAGCAGAGGGTCCACATGAAAAAAGGACAGGTAATTCAGGACAACTGTGACCGCTGACCTTTGAACAGTCAAGACCACTGGTCAATCTGACAAACTAATAGAGTTCACATGCATAGAAAGTAATCTAGCCTGTAAGTATAATTTAAATGCTTTGGTGAATGATTTTAAAAGGCCCATTAAGTCTCAGGTAATTTATTAAACAGTTGATTAGACACAATGCCAAACAGTAATGTTTTTTCGATTTCAACTGATAACTTTTCTTTAAAATGAAAAGTCATTCAAAATAAGTGAGACATTACAATATTAAACAACTATGGACTTGGCTGTTAAACCACTGTAAAGATAACGGTAGATTTAAACTTCATGTAAATATATAAAAACGTACGCCTTTCTGGTTATACAAAGTTTTGTCATCCAAGAGACCAAAGAGCAGCTCTAATTTTTAAGAATATCAATGTTTGGGAGGTCCTTTTGGATTAATTTTAAGATTTTGGCTGTAAATCTAAAGCTTCGTTTAATGTGTTCATTTTTCAACAGTCCTGACTGCTACTCTATTTTAGCCATTTAAATATAAAGTTCACTCTGAGACATTATGTAGATATAAAACGTAATCTTATGTTATATGCACACACATTCACATATTTACATCTACTGTATATTAAAGAATTATGTAAACACTTATATTAATTGGTATCAACTTTTCAGTCTTATTTTTACTCAATACAACATAGTGCCAACAATATTGTTTGGAATATACTGTCAACACTGATACAAGTACATGGATACTTAACTTAGTTTTTAATGATATAATGTTTGCCCCTTGTTGGTTTATAAACTAAAAACTGTTTAGGGGCTCTACTCGCAGCCTATGTTAGTATGTGTTTTTAATTAACAAATTAGCTCCACAAGAAAAGCTTTCATGCAAAAGTTAGAATGAAAGCAATCAGGACATTCAAATATCAAGTAACAGAACAAACCTTGTTTTAGGAGAGAGGGGGGAGAGGGAGGTGGCTTACAGGCATGCATGTAGTTGCAGTCACTAATAAAAAAAATGAAGTGTGTTTTCACTAAATATTTGCTCCAATTCACTGATGTTTCCTTTTCATGCACAAGAGTCTGATGCATCACTAAAGTGAACCAGGGCCTTCAGCATAGGCCACTGTATTTAAACCCATCTTAATAAGATCATTAAAACGTCACAGAGATTTTACACTGAATTTAAATTCGGAAACCTATGCAATTGTTTTTTTTAATTAGAAAAATGGAATATAGTAATGCAGGACTTGTACTTAGTTACTACTAGTGTCAGCCACGAATGTGGGCCTCTTCACACATCGTGTGTGTAAAATGCCCCCTTATGAAGGTTGTTTCCTTACATGGGAAGTGCATTGTGCTGCACAATTTGTCCAAGTAAGATATAACCCCCAACAGGCGGCAACCTACAAAACTGTAAAATCCACATGACAAGCTTCTGATTAGTCCATCACTTGGTATAAACTTACACAAATCCTCAGGTCAGTTATGCGTCGTGTGCATAGGGTGGGCTATGGACACATTATAAAACCCTTCACAAAGGGAAATCCCCATTGTGTACACAGAGCATTGTGCTATTCACAAAAGAGAATTGAGAAGACCCTGCATGTTCAGAACTCTGCATGTGCTTTGAAATGATTGGATTGTATCTCCAGGGTATAATTAGTTCATTTAAATGTTGGTGATTTACATGTCGTATGTCTAAATGACTATATCCCCGTTATGCAAAGTCAACATATACATTCTGATCAATGAATGAATGACTAACTTTTTGAGCACATTAGAATAGATTTAAATTTGTTCCAATAAGTAGGCATTTGGATAAGATGGCTTATATACATCTAAAAATAAACAAACAAATTAAGCAGCAGAATCAGCTGTGAAAGAATGCCATTTTTTGCTGCTTCTTTTTTCTCCCAAAGCAAAGAAATAAATGCATTAATCTGGTTATTTAATTTGCTTCTGGTCAAGCTTAATTACTTCAAAAAGTGTGTAACAATATAACATATATCTTAATACAAGGAGTTAAATGCATTCAGAGTAAACTGTCATGAAAGCAATAAGGATTCACTGTTGTCATGTAGCCTAAATGTGTGGGTTGTTTTTTTTTAAAGAGACTATAAAATATAGCATTCATTTCAGGGAAAATGGAATATTGTTTCACTCTCATTCTGGAACATTTACTAACATCTGTAAATGCAACAACAGCTTCGTCTGAATTCTGACTCACAAATGCACAAAATACTTATAAGGTAAAAAACGCTTTTTTTCAAAAACCATGTTGTAGAATAACAAGAGGAAGTGAAATGCTATTTTTGAGTGCCTATTTAACATGAAATGTGGAATATGTTCCATTATAAGCAGTGAGGGGGGTGGGGAAATCTCTATAAGATCAAAGTCCAGGAGGAACTGGCACTTAATTTATCTTCCTTTACAGACAAAAGACAGTTTTCGTCATTTTCAAAAGGATCCAATGTCTTTTATGACAAACCGGGTTTGCAGTTTAATTTACAAATAGAATTATAAGTAAGTAGTCTTTGCTCTGCCAAAGCAAATGACAAACAGAGTAGGGTTTTAAATTCATGCAGTCCTCAGCAGGATAGAAGAGATTAAAATAAAACTGAAATAATTTAGAGAAAACAAATAAATGTTTCAGAAAGTTGAAGGAGATCAAAGTGTGCATTTTCTGACCCCAACTGTACAAGCATTTCTTATTATATTGACCAGTGTCATCAGATCATTAATTAAAAGGAGATGTGCTGGCAGGTGGCAGGGAACCAGAAGCCGATAATTGGCCCCCTTCTTCTTTTTGCCTTCAAAAACTCCTCTCTTTTTTTTTCTTTGCAAGATATGCCACTAGGCAGACAGAAATGCCTACTTTGTAATATAATGATTAAGATGAGATGAAGAGACTCTTGCGTTTAAAGCAGCTATGCCTAATGAATGCAGCTAGCTTTATAATTATGATCCCCTCTTTTTTTACAATAAGAAGTATGATACTCTACTCAACATGTCCTCAACTGTCAAAAACAAGTAAAAAAACAACAACACCCGTAAATAGGAACCCTACAGCTGGTGGCATGGTGTTTGGCGGGGGATGGGGTGTTCTTTGCATTTCAAGCTAGTAAAAGGCAGGCAAAACGCGGTAGTTGAAGCAGCTAAGAGGATAAGACCAATGAATAAAACCTTTTGGGCTCACCACTTCACTTGGCAGGTTGCTCAGGTCATTAAAAGGAGTTTCCAAAGTGTTCGTGTCAACATTTAGCATCACCACATCCTCCAGTGATTTACTTTTCACTCTCTGTACAAAGAGATAAAACCAGGTGCAACCATTTTAACGCATTGTTTGCTTGTATTAACATGGTAAAATACTATGGTTAACCATGGATTCAGTGAGGTAGGACATGAAAAATAAGGCAATATTCTCATGGTCAGCCTCTTGTACTAAGGACCATCAGAACGCCATTTACTTTTGGAATTCACCACGATAGGATGATGGCTACTAGCTTGGATAACTTTAAATGGGGTTAGACAAATTGAGGGAGGATGGGGCAATCAACAGCTATACACAACTAGGAAGTCTCTCTAGTGCCATCTAAGAGCACTTTCCACACGCTCTGCTGCACTGTTAAAGGAGGTGGCCAATCAAATATAGGTACACTGGGGTAGGGTTTGGCGCAACCTATGTCCGTATTTTCTCTTGACCATTTTCTTTCACTCACTAGCTCCTGTTTAGTCTCCCAAGAGTCTGAGCTTCTCAAACCAACCAGAAGCGCATTTGACAGAAGCAAGTACTCCTAACAAGTTTGTTTTTCTTTCCATTTCTCTCCCCTTCATATTGGGGGCCTAGAGGCTGCTAAATAGCATACAGCCAAAAGAGCTAAGCAGAGTAATCAGCTCCCCACATTGCCATGCTAACTTCTGCCCATGGTGAAGAGCCAAAGAATGAAGGGAAGAATGAACTGAGGTGTATTTAGGACAGCTTCTGGAGCTCACTTGAAATAAACTCCAACTCTATTGCAGTTACTAAAGATGCATAGGCGTGTGCAGCACATTTCATTAGGGTGTGCACCCAGGAATTTTTTTTACAGGTGAACATTTATTGAATACTCAGTCATAAAGGACATTATTTTTATTCATTTATTTATTAAACACTGTAGACTCTGTGTTCCACTTGCCTGACCACAGGAGGGCCATTGCAGGTGTATGTAGGTGGGAGGGGGAGAATGAGGAAACTCCTCAAGCCCCTGGCCGGAGGAAGGGGTTAAGAGGCGATATTAGCCTTTGGGGCCCTTCCTCCTGGCCTCTTTGAAGCGTGGCGCACAGTTGAGGGCAGTGGAGTAGCCAGGGGACAGCCGGACGACCGTGCCTGCTGCATCTGGATCCCCCTCTGGATCCCTACTCAGTGGCTCACCAATTCGGCACTTATTGCTCGAGACATTAGAGTGTGCCTGGGCACACCCAGCACACCCCTTGCACACACCTATGAGAAGATGTGAAGCCTCCCATTCCATATACCAACCACACAGAATACAAATGAAACTGCAAGCTGTTCAAAGGCCTGGGATTGCCGGCATTCCTATCAGCACAAACCCTACTCCTGTCCTTCTTACCCAAAGTACTGCAATGCCAGGGTGACATTTTGCCCTGAAGGCATATTTACTATTTCACTTTGAATACTTTTTGGGAAGAAGGAAGAAGTGGTAAGAGAACAAGCCATTTCCCCCCCGACATGTATGTACCAAATGCAAACCAAATGCATAACCCAATGCAAAGAGAAACCTAACTTACCTCAATTAAACTGAAGTGAACTCCAATCAAGTATGGCATTGGTGCACTGAAAGAAAGAAATATAATAAATACTTAAAGGTAAATGACTAGCATCTCCACCTTCTACGTATGCCGTAAGTACTTATGGTATTATAGAAGTGGCTAAGAGTATGTGCCGCAAGGTGGAAATCCCCACTTCAAAATCCAGTTGTTAAGATCCTAGCGGTAATATAGACAGAATACTGGCCTACCTTACAGGGTGAGCTGCCATATATTAAATACTTTGAATGCTCTAATGTGCTAGCTATAGTAAGTGGATGGTCCGGTCCCGCTACATTTTTTGTGTGATGAGAATTCAATGTCTACTGACCCAGTTTTCCCATTAATCCTAGTTGCATGGATTAGAACATTCAAGGGACTAACTGTATCATTCCTATGTGTTTATTTATTATTTACAACATTTGTATACCACTCCACATCTAAACAGTTTCCGGAGTGGTGAACAATGAGAGATAAAATGATACAAAGATTTTTTAAAACATGATATTATCATTATTCTTTTAAATTAAAACATGGCTGTTCAGCTAAGGAAGGCTTTGTGGAAAATAGCTGTTTTCAGGAGGGACCAAAACAAACAACGTTGGCACCTGCCTGACCTACAAAGTTCCATAGGAAGGGGGCACCACACTGAAGGCTGTTTTTCAGGTGGACTCTAGTTGCACCATATGCCCATGTGGAACCACTAGGAGAATGCCCTCTGATGACCCTAGTAACCGGGCAAGCTGGTATGGGAGAACACGCTCTCTCAGGTATCCTGATCCCAAGTTGTTTAGGGTTTTGTACACTAGTACCAAAACCTTAAACCTGGCCTGGTAGTGAATAGGAAGCAAGTGCAGTTCCTTCAGCAAAGAATTTGCATGCTGAAGAGGGACAACTCTCGATAATAGCTGTGTTGCTGCGTTCTGCACTAGCTCCAACTTTCAGAGAAGCCTTAAGGGTAGCCCCACACAGAGAACATTGCAGTAATCCAGTTTTGAGGTTACTAGCACCTGCACCACTATGGCCAAGCTGTCCCTGCCCAGCAGAGGCCACAGCTGGCAAACCAGCCGCAGCTGGTAAAAGACATATATATATAGTTACTCCTCCATCTTTGTAGTTTTGGCACTTGTTTAGATGGATATCTAGTAACCCAACTCTTTTTCTCTAAAGTATCAGTAAGTGTTCAAAGATTGTGATAAGGCTAGAGCAGCCTTCTCCAGATTGGGGAAGCTAATCTAAAGCATACTATACAAAGTTGTTGTTTAATAGAAATTATAGCACATCTCATCTTAGCATTAGTAATTGTTACTGCAATTACTAATTATCATTACTATCTGCTGGGGAAATATAATGATTGGGCCTGAAATACATTTTGTTTACCATTAGGGAGGATATTCGCTTCCTTCTTTTTTAATATTCTGTCAAGACAGGCTGTTATAAAATCAGTGCAATAATCCTCCAAATTTAAGGAAGAGAAATCTAAGGAAAGTTGAGGTAGATCATCATAGGTCTTTTGCAGAATCGATCAATAAGATAGCAACACAGGATTGGTCTATTCAATTCATTTGTGTATTCATAGAATTGGCCTAGTAAACTACATCTAATTATAGGGTTCAGCAGTTTTGGGTTAATACTAAAACAATTTGTGAGAACCGGAGAAGTGAAAGAAAAATAGCTTTCAGATGACTTTAAAAAAAGGTATAACAAATATGTCTTTCTTTCACCGCATCTCTTATCTTTGCACCCATTACTGTGTATAAGAATCCTTAGTTCATCTGGTGTCCTTGTACTATACCCCTCCAAAACCCAGCAGCTGATGGGGAGGGGACAACAGATCCAGGAGCAGCATGTAAAAACTAAGGTACAAGGAACTGTAAACCTGATAGGTCAATGTTCACTAAAGATCATGGCAATTCATTTGCAGCATTTGGCATTCACCCTGAGGCATCGCTTTTTTAAAAACAAAATCCAATGAAATATCTATCAGCTGGTTCACACATGCAGGCCTATCAGTTGGTTTCTCTAAAGTTTATGGACATCAAGCTGAATGTGTGAACTGATTCAATTGAAAGGCATTAATATTTGATCTACGATGGTCCATTCACAGTACAAGTCATCACTTGGAGTTGCTGTCACCATCATCATCAATCTTAAGAATATGCCAAAAAACAGATTTATGTTTGTTTTATTTATTTTTATTTATACTCTACCGTTGAGTAGATTGGCTTCTAAAAGCTGCTTAAAAGGTAACACATTGTGAGGAGAATGAACTGTAATGTTAGAATGTTCTAAGTAACACTAAGGTCGCTTGTGTGCCTACACCAGTGGTTTGGGTCATTCCAAAGTCAACAGCGCTTCAAACATAAAATTAGCTTTTCCAAAGAAATCTCTGAGCAAAATGTACCAACAACATTCTGTATATTACAGTACCAAATATGTGTCTACAAAAGCGAAACACTAATAAGACTATTAATATTCCTCCAAACAGTTTACAGCTGCTGGTTCATTATGTGTCATCCTGGTATGGAGTAGTTTATATAGTTCAAGAAACAAAGACCATAATCCTGCTCTCTATACAAAGAAAGTAAGATGAGACATACTGTACTAAGTTACGACATAGTATTCCACTAGACCAGGGATGGGGAACCTTTTTAGGTCCAAGAGCTGAATTCCAAAGGTCTCAAGGGCTGCATTCCAACTGCGGATTGGGCCAAAGACAAAGCGGGTATGGCCAAAAACAGAGTGAGTGGCACCTTCCAAACGCTCCACACACTGGCTACTCACACAAAGGACATTCAGACTTCATTGAAAGGAATGGAAGGACTTGAACATGACAGTCCACATGTGGTATGACAGTCCACATGTGGTAAGAGAGGGGAGTAGTTATGCTGGCACACAGACTGGTTCATCCTAGGCCCCTTATTAGGTCAGGACATCCTACATACAAAAGGGAATTTCATTGAGAACTTCCCCGCATGGAGGACAGGATTGTGGCCAAATAGACTAACATTAATGAAACAGCCATTTATTAAGGTTACTTTGGTAATCAGAGTTGCCATTTTGAGTAATCCTGTCAATTCATAATATTTTTTCCTACCAATATAATAAAGCTAGAAGGGATTAATAAAAGTGGTATTGAATATACATAAGAAAATTCTTCTTTACCAATATTACAATGTCTGTTCAAAATGAATGCTTTCCCAAATAGATCATAGCCTAAAACAAGGCTATGCCTTGTTAAATTACTTGGTTACATCTGGTTCCTTTACTCAGTAGTGGAAGTCTAATTTCATATAACTGAGGGCTCAAAATGGTGGTTTCTCTTATTGTTTTTAGGACTGCTATGTTGTATGAATAATTTGACCACAATCTCCCTCTTGATTAGTGGTGGATTGAACTGAAACAGAAAAAGGCAGAAAACCTTAAAGCAGAGATTGAAGGAACATAAAATAGTTACATATATAGATGCTGCTGTCTTCTTTTTATCTCTGTACATCTTTATGCAAAGAAAAAGGTTTCACTGATAAATTTTGGGAAATAAAGAGAAAACAGTGCCATAAATGGCACCCAGATCTGATCAATGGAAAGAAAGAAGAGGTTGTGAGCTGACATAAATTAAATAAGATGAATAAGGTTGGGTTAGAATATGGTTGTGATTTACAAACAACACATTTTCACACATGTATATTTGGTGTAGTCTTTGCAATGTACTGACAGCTTGTTTTACTTATACTCCAAGTCTAGCAAAACATAAAATGATACATTCTAAGCTACAGAATTTCAGCATTTTCAGTTCCAAAAACCTTACAGCATATGGCAAAAGCATTCTGGCCAGAGTATGTCAGATCCAGTATATGGCATTCAGCCTCTATCTGAGGCTTGATAATGCTAATTTTTTTTCTTCACCAGCCCCCTGCGTGATGCAAATGCAGCCCAAAAATGATTCACAGACCCTACACATTTAAAGCTTTCTGTTCCTCTATTGGTTATCTAACACAGCTTCTTCAGCATCCCTTTTAAGGCTTTCTCCCTTATAGAAGAATACTCTTTTCTGCATTCATCAATTTTAAACAGCAGTAGGATGGTCAAAGTGATTTGAAAACTAAGTTGGTAGCTTTCCCCAATATATTGTTTATATTCTTTTAAAAAATAAAGTTCCCATCTCATGCAGCCTGCCCTGCATTTTCCCAAACAGGTGCCCATTTTGATGATATTGATTATCTGTCATAGCATAGTCTTTTGTGCTCAGATGCACGTGGCCAGCAAAATACAAGGGTCACAGGAGGGATTCAACAAGGGAATGACTTGCAACATAGGGAATGTGTGCTGGGACCAATTTATGTCCCTCATTCATGACATGCATCGTAGGCACAGATGACCTAACACCAGGTTCACCTGAGACACACTGATACAGTATCACGAGCCAGCATGGGGCTGTTGGTTAAAGCAGACAGAACTAAACTGCAAAAAGGCTTTTCTACACTCTAGATAATTCTGGCAGCAAAACTTTCTTTCATACCACCTTAGCACTCACTCCTTTTTAGTAAATGCGACAGGGAGGGCATAGGCAGTATCCAACACTGCCGGCCCAGTGCCACTTCCATTCTGTGACCTCTGCCAGCCAGCCCCGTTCCAGAAACAGGCATTTCCACTCATTTCAGCTTGCCCCTGGAAGCGCTAAATTTCTGCTGTGCAAGTGATAGGCACCGCTTGCTCCACAGAATCGGTGAGGCTGGTCACTCAGAGGATGTCACCACTGGCTCCTGCCTAGTGTATCACCTATAACTTCCTGAGTGACATATCGCTACAGAGGTATTACACCTCACATAGTACCAAAATGTTTGGGAGTCATGTAACAACAGTTCCTCCTCCTCCTCCTCCTCCTCTTCTTCTTCTTCTTCTTCTTCTTCTTCTTGTAGCGGCATATTCCTACCTTTAGAATTTTAATAGAGGAGTTTGGTTGGGGGGGGGGGGGGTGCCACTTTGTCTACTTGCAGGACCAGCTACAATTTGCATGATTATCTGCTTGTTTGGTTTAAAAGAGATTTCACTGTTGAATTGGAGCTACGGTCAGGGGCTTAAAATGTTATAGTCAATGGGCCAGTGATTACAGTGTTTGAATCCCAGCTCAGCTGCTTTCGTGCAGGATGCCACTAGGCACATCAGGCTCAGTTCCCATCGAAAAACTGGGAATTGTAATAGGTACCATATAGATAAAAACAGAGCTAAAAGCTGTGCAAAGGATTTTGCATTTTATAATGTTTCATAAATTACTTCAACGGCTGTTGCTAATACTGCCATTGGTATTAGTAATAATGGGCACTGACACAGAGCTGTATAGGTCAGAATGAGTCTGCTGGGTTCTTGGAAATTATAGTCATTCATAACCGAGACTTAAGGGGCAGGACTCCGAGCTCTCCTGAGGAGAAGTCTGCTCGTGGGACACTCCTACTGAAGAAAGGGAGTGTGTGATTTTTGCTAATTTCGCCTTCCCCCTCCAGAACAGTGTGGAAAGCCATGTAGTGGGAATCGGCTAAACCTCTCTACTTCTCTTCTTCCAGTGGGAGCCCCTGCAGGAGCTCTTCCATTCAGGGAAGGGCACTCTGTATCTAACCCAATACATTACTTTTTGAATGCCCAAATTAGAGTATTGTGTTGAATTTTTAGCTAAAAAAAATAGAAATACAGATTTTCATTTTAAGAAAAACAACAACAACCATGATTCAAACAGTTTATCCCCCCCTTCATGCTTCAAATGAAAATGGATACTGGAAGAAAACTGGAGGTTCTGATAAGTAGATTATGCCAACAGAGAAAATGAACTGGAAGCCAGATACTTAATGGAAGAATGAAAATAATCACTACAATTAAGACAAGTGTATATATACCTTCTCTTTTGCTAATCACTAATGCATGTTATTACTGAAAGATGTTTTTAATCTACAGCATCATTTCCTAAAATAATTACTATTTTATACAGAGCATGGTAATTAACTGGAAAATAATTAAAGTTTTCCCATGAAAAGAACCTTGTCTATGTGTTAGTGTAGAAAGAGGAACATCTCGTAAGAAGTCATTTTACAGCTCTTAAGTGGAATTGTCTAATCCTGTTAGAATGCTAATAGAGCTTCTAAAAAACATATGCTTCATCACGCCATGTACCACGCTCTTGTACAGTGCTATCCCAAATAAAGGTAGTTAGGCAAGAAATTATACTGACTGGTCAGTGCAATTGCCACTTTGTTGTATAAATCAATCAATGTCCAAATGTAACTGTATATGTAAAAAGGCAGTCAGACCACCCAGACGTTTGGACAGGGCTAGAAAAGACCCTGGAGATTTTTTTAAAATCCTGAATTTTCTCTCTATATTTTAGACAATAAAAATTAATGAAATTATGTATTTCATCCTTGGGGACTGAGGTGGGGAGTCTTCTTTTTTAGCTTAGCCACCATGTTAGTTTGGGAGTAGTTGTTCCCTGCCCTGGACTTAAATGAAAAAATCCTAAAAGCATAATTTCCTTCTTTCACAGGTCTTCTCAGTGTTTTACTTACAAGCCATCCACATCCACATGACAAAACTGTCAACATTCTTGAATGTCATGTTGAGATGGTAGTTGCAGCGTAATTAAACACAAAATATGCCAGATAAGCTTTAAAATACACATAATTAAACGTTTGTATGTAAAACCCCAAATAACCTTTATATACTACACTGATAATGACAAAAAGACTGGAATCCAATGGCTCATCGTGTGTACAGGGGCCTCCTGACTATCTTCTGAGTAAAGAAACATTGTGAACACACAATGTAGAGTTTCCAAGTGTATGTGGAACATTTTCTTTCATATACTACAGAAAAGGAAGTCTCTGAACATGTGTAACTTTGGACTGTGTCTACCAGCACGGTTGATGTCTTAGTCCTGCATCGGTACGCTTAATAGTATGCTTCATTTTAAGCTTGTGGCTATGACTTTCATTATATATCTATGACAAATACAGAATCTTTTTCAGTTTGGGCCTACACCATTAGCCCTGGGTTTAGCCAACAATTTGTGAATCACCCTAAGAAGCTCCTGAAATTAAACAACTATATGTTAGCTTGCTCAATTATCATATTAGAAAATAATAAAATATATTTGCTGTCTTACCAGCAGTAGTCCAGCAGATGTGGAGGGAGCACCGGGATGTATATATGTTGCCAGTACATTGGATATAGCAGCGCAGCTGACCCATGAATACAAGCAGTTAACTGTAAGTCAAAACAGACAGAATTGATAACAAATTAACTACTATAACAAAGAATGGAAACCATTTTAATCAATAACAATAGCAGAGATGTATATACCCAGTTGAATTTTAAGATGTTTTTAATGATGTATTAGTTTTTATTTGTTTTACTATTTAATCTATTTTATGGTTCTTGTGTTTTATATTTGTTGTTGTTCCCCGCCTCGATCCGGAGGAAGAGGCGGGTTATTAATAATAATAATAATAATAATAATAATAATAATAATAATAGTATATCTGGATAAAATACTACCTGTATATAACTCAACAAAAAAGCAACATCACAATAATTTGCCACCTTCTCATAAGTGCAAATAGTTGTATCTTCAATTCACATTTGTGAGCCCTCCCCAAAACATTTAGTTGTCTTTAAACATGGCTCCATATGCACAAGACTGCCACTGAAAATAACAAAGAAAATTGCTTATGCTGTCCTCATGCTGCCCTTGTGCAATTGAACCACTGCACAAGAGCAGCATGATGTACTTAAACATACAATTCAGGTTGTGTTCATAGCAGAGAGTGGTTTTGTGTGTTTTTAAAAATCATATTGTTTGGCAGCTACCATCACTCAACTTTATAAACTTCTTCAGGTTAAAAAAGTACCTGGAGGGATCAATGCAGAATTAAAAAGAAATGATCAAATATTCCTATTCATTTTACAGAAATGCAACCTGCTATTGTAGACCAGAATCTAGAGATCATTACTTGAAAATGAAATGCAATATCTGCACTAGACTAAGAAGAAAAAAGCCCATTCAAAACCCACCTTTGTGTAGAAGTATTGCAAATGAGAAGAATTAAAGACCAAAACAAAAAGTAGGCATATTGAATTCTTTCTATTTCATCTCACAGTGGGATGAAAATCCACTGGGATATTTGAAGGACAATCCTGTACATGTTTACTCTGTGCTTTCTCCTATGGAAGCATGCACAGGCCTAAATCCACTGAGAGGCAGCCCTTCCACGAGGCCCTTTCTACCGCAACCACTGGAAATGCTCCTGCTTGGTTGTGCGTGATTAATTCCATGTATGTATTAAGGGCAGAAGGGGATATGAAGTTTCACATGTGAAATCTTCCATATCATGGAATTTGTTTTGATGAATGTTTTTCAACATGGAGGTTAATTGGATTTGGCGGAAAAGATTCTGATATGTATGGGGCTGCAGACATTGGGATATGATAAGGCAGCTTCCATTTTCATAAAAAACAAATTCAATCTTTTCCACCTAAGCCTTCCTAAAGAAATTGATTGTGTCGGCAAGACACAAACAACGAGAAAGTAAAAATAATAATAATGTATCTTTTGATCTTGACTAACACAAACACATAGAATTTCTTGAGGTTCACTAGGTAGAACATACTGATAACGTACTTGGGTTCCTTAGGTAGAACGTGCCCTCATTAAGAGACACACAAACCGAATCTGGGAGCTTATATTTCCTATAAAAACTGTTTATGATTTCTATAGCCATCGACTTCAGACTTTAAAGAACCATGGAAATAAATTATCTTAGTAACCCCTCTCTGTATAAAAGTAGGTTCTGCAGCATTCTTCCCTCTCCACAAAATCCTTTACAGATGGTCCAGTAAACCAAGATAGTTTGGCTTTATGATTTTGTACTTGCCAAGCCACTGGACATTTAAGATGGAGCAACAGTATGGATGCTGGGCTGGTGGCTCATTCTCACATCTAGCCAGTTTTTCAAATGAAAAAGAGATTGGAAAGTATACTTAAACGGCTAGCAGAGAGAACTGCTCCATGTGGAGCCAGCACAGTGTAGTTGTGTATTAAAGACATCATGAACACAAAATCGTGGTATGAAAGTTGCAAATGCAGCTCTCAAAGCCTTCCTTCTAAGCCTTAAAGAAACCATAGCCCTTTAAGGCTAAAAGACAGAAAGAACCGGCAGCTGCAGCTCTAGACCTGCTGGTTGTCTTAAGTTAGGACAGCCACCTAGCTGGAAGGAAGATAGCTGATAGTGGTGATGGCAATTGTAGGGCTTGTTCGCACAGTCACAGAGGAGGAAATAAGCCACGGTGGCTTATTTTCCCCTCCGTGATTGTGCAAACCCAGTCACAGAAATGCATCCTGCACACGCATATTGTTAATAGTTCTATTTGAACTATGAGAAAGATTAACATGAATTTCGTTTCTTTGGACAAGTCCTTCCCATTGTTAAGGGAGCCAGTTAAAACTGTCAGAAATATTTCGTATGAACTAGGTCATGCTTCCCAGCAGATATAGCATGGACACAACAGTATTAACAAAAACCACAACACTGCTTTCTTATTTTTAACCTCTACCTATCTACAATACATTTCCTGATGGAAAACTACAACAACAACAACAACAATAATAATTTATTTATTTCTTACCCGCCTCTCCCTCTGGATTGAGGCGGGGAACAACATAAAAAACAAATGATATAAAATACATAAAACTGATTAAAGACATATAATAACTAATACATTGTTAAAATACCAATAAAACGCTTAAAATTCGACTGGGTAGGCCTGCCGGAAGAGATCAGTCTTTATCGAGTTCTTAAATTCTGGAAGACTGTTAAGTTGGTGAATCTCTCCCGGCAGGCCATTCCATAGTCTGGGAGCGGCAGAAGAGAAGGTCCTCTGACCAACAGTTGTCAGCCTAGTTTTGGCTGACGGTAGTAAATTCTTCCCAGAGGACCTGAGCATGCAGGGTAGTAAATTCTTCCCTCAGGTAACCTGGACCCAAACCATGTAGGGCTTTAAAGGTAATGACCAATACTTTGTACTTTGCCCAGAAACTAATGGGCAGCCAGTGGAGTGATTTTAAAGCTGGTGTAATATGGTCACTCCTAGGTGTACCGGTGACCAACCTGGCTGCACTATTTTGAACTAGTTGAAGTTTCCGGACTTGGCACAGAGGTAACCCCATGTACAGCACATTGCAGAAGTCGAGTCTCAAAGTTACCAGCGCATACACTACCATCTTTAGGTCTTTCAACTCTAGGAATGGGCATAGCTGGCATATCAGCCAAAGCTGATAGTAGGCACTCCTGGCCGTCGCATCTATCTGAGCTGTCATTTGGAGCAACGGATCCAGGAGCACCCCCAAGCTGTACCCCCAAGCTGTGAACACAGCCTTTCAGGGGGAGTGTAATCCCATCCAGAACCGGTTGACACACCTCCAAACCCAGGTTGAGGCCTCCGTCTTGTATGGATTCAGTTTCAGTTTGTTTTTCCTCATCCAGCCCATTACCGCCTCCAAGCATTCATTCAGAGGAGACACACTATCCTTAGCTGACGCTGTTGTCAAAGGCAGAGAGAAATATATTTGGGTGTCATCAGCGTACTGATAGCACACAGCCCCATGCCTCCGGATGATCTCTCCCAGCGGTTTCATGTAGATGTTAAACAGCATTGGGGATAGGATGGCACTTTGTGGTATGCCATTCAACAGCTGCTTCTTTTAGGAGCAACTATCCCCAAGTATCACCATCTGGAACCTGCCCGAGAGGTAGGACCGGAACCACTGGAGCACAGTGCCTCTGATTCCCAATCCCCTCAGGTGTTCCAGAAGTATACCATGGTCAACGGTATCAAAAGCCACTGAAAGATCCAGAAGTACCAGCAGGGACACACTCCCCCTGACAATACTCAAGCGTAGATCATCCACTAAGGTGACCATAGCAGTCTCAACTCCGTATCTTGCCCTGCAGCCAGTTCGAAATGGGTCTAGAAAATCTGTATCATCCAAAACTGCTTGGAGTTGGAAGACAACTGCCCTCTTGATCACCTTGCCCGGAAGATTTTATACTGGACTGTAGTTATTTATGTCCAGGGGGTCCATGGAGGGCTTTTTTAGAAGCAGCTGTACCACCGCTTCTTTTAAATATGATGGAAAACTCCCCTTCCTGAGAGATGCATTAATATTTAGTTGTAGTTGTAGTCTAATTGCATCTCCTCCCTGGGCGAACAGCCAAGAAGGACTATACTTGGAATATACATCTGATGCTGAGAGCTTAGAAACTCCAATGTGTGGCTGTCATCAAACATGTAATATATTTTCAGTTTACATTGGGATCAATCATTCTGCCTAAGGGGGGCCTTTTAGAGACATCACAGAGCATGAGCGCACTGCTGTGCAGGTCTCCCTATCACTACATTAAAGGACCACACAGAAGAAATCCAAAGATGGTTCCATCCCAAAATTGGGACAATGTTGATGGAGGAAAGAACCATTTTGTGGATTCCTTCCATGTGGTCCAGGGCTTTTAATATTTTGCCAGTGGCATAGGAAGGGGACATGTTTTGGCACCTCCTACACTGCTGGTCTTCCAAAAGTAAAGAACACAAGCATTTGAGGATGACTGAGGGGCGTGTATAGGACATGGTAGTCCAGTAAAATAAAAGTAAAAGGAGCACCTGCTAGATCCACAAGGTTGGATCATAATAAAGAAAAATAACCAGTGAAGAACAATGCTTGATTCTCCTATGATTCCTACTACTATCATCCCCAAGAAAAGGGTGGGGCACCAGCCACCTGGAGTGCATTGCTTGGGAGTGGTCAGGGAAGCTCAAATGCCTCTGGCAGCTGTTCATACCTCATGCTTTAAGAGGATTTTGCTTAGAGAAAGATCTGAATAGATTCAGTAAAACTAGGATATCTCCAAGAGCTATGTTTGCATTTCAGAATTATCCTACCATCTGCGTTATAAATTTCCATCATAAATAAGTGGAGGGGGAAAGAAAATACTTCTTTTTTTAAAAAAACAAAAAAAACAAAACCATAAGCAGGAGAAAAGCAAGAGAATACAGTTTTGTGCAGTACTGTATGCTCTTCACTCAGATTAATCTAACAGGATTAAATATGGAAAAGAAGAGGGTCTGAAAGCTCCTGAGGGATATCATTAGGGCAAATTGCCAAAGAATGAAACATGAGCCAGTCAGGAGAGGCTGGAAGATGCAGTAATGCCAAGGGACTTAAATGTTCGACAGTTGGAGCTTCAGTAATGTGTGAACTACGGGTTACTGTATCAAGAGACTCTGTTCACTGACACATAGAATGTCACTATTGACCACCGAACTGGCCAAGCTTGACAGCTATACTACAGGCAGCCAAAGATGTCATAATTCCACAGTTAAGCTGCCTGTTTCTGATTAATTTTTTCCTCTACCTCTATGCCAAACAGCTGCAGTTTTACAGAGTTGCATTTCTTCCCCCTTTGTTACTTAAGATAACTGCCATTTTAATTACTGTTTTCTTGCTAGAGTGATAATTTAATGTTTAGGCAAATGAATAGCTTGTCATCCTCTGTAATGTTTATTCTGCTGGATGCATTTCCAATTATTTTCCTACATAATTTCTCTAATACTCATGATGTGCTATCATCATTAAGTCCTGTGTTTTCAGGTTTGTTTGTTTTTTTAACATACAACCAAACCAAGAAATAAAATATTAAAACTTTTACCTCTTCTGATCCAGGGGACCATGCACACTGTATAAACTTCATACCCGCCATTTCCCTAACAGCTGCTAAAAACAAGGCTGCTGCACAGAGCATGAATGGATTAAGCCGGGGAGGGGGGTAACCTCAGGCATGGGGGCAAAACTGAGCCCTTCTGGAGTCCCAATCTGGCCTGCTAGGATTCTCCAGAGTTCCATGCCCCCTTCTCCTAGCCCCACCCCCTTTTCTCCAACCACCATCATTTGATGATTTCCTGGATTTTGTGTAGTTTTTTTCCCCATTCCCCAAATAAATTCCTCTTCTAAGGCATAGTTACTGGCAGTAAGAACTTTAAGCTACAATATGCTAGCATTTCTGGAATTTAGGCCCCATTCCTTTTACTTTTGATCCCATCCACCACTGGAATGTGGCTTGAGAGCTCTGAAATTGAATTTGGCCCTTGAGCTGAAAGAGGTTCCCCTCCTCTGGGTTCTGGGGATCCACATGCATAGAGATGTAAAATTTCTGGAAATTTTGGGCCATGGAGGGAAAAACATGTTTTTTTTTTCAGAGGGGGGAGGTCTGAAAAAATGGAAATTTTGTAAAAAATTGAAAAATAAGCACTACTTATTTTTTAGTGCTCTTTACATGCCTAAAATCATTTTGTTGCTTTAAGACAGCCTTCCTCAACCTAGTGCCCTCCATATATTTTGAATTTCAGCTCCCATCAGACTTAGGCAGCATGGTCAATGGTCAGGAATGCTGGGTATTGCAGTCCAAAAAAGTGGAGAGCACCAGGTTGAGGGGGGCTGGTTTAGGAACATAAAGCACCCTTTCTGTTTCTAAAGTTATTTTATGTAGAACTTAGTTTGCTCATAAAATTATCATTATATTTTAAAATGTTTAAAAGTAAACTCGTTTAGTGAATCTGTAATTATCGTCTGAATAAATTAGAACTACATTATATGACTTCTACAGCATCAGAAACACAGGACTCTAAAGACCAAAACCCAAATTGTAATAAAGAATGAAAAAACTAACTATGCTGGGAATCTTATAGAGAGAATTTTAAAAAAACATTTCCCCCATGGCTTCGTTATTTCTAAACATTTTACAACTTTAGACTTTCTATAAAAGTGTTCTCATTACATAGTTTTTAGGGTTGGATGCTAGTTTTCCCACCTTGGGCAATAGCCTGTTGCATCATCACTATCCAAACACAAAAATCCATTTCCATGCATAAATTCCTATCACTGGATCACATGATTGCATTTTAGACTGCAGATCAAACTGCCTGAATGTTGCCACCTCTCTAGGACTTTCAATACATAGACAAACTGGAACAATTGAAGATTAACAAGCTTCTATTGGTAAAAAGGGGAAATTCAGACTCATCTTTCATTGAACACATTTATAGATGGAAATTTTCATGTGTAAAGGAACAGAAGCATCCTCCATTTTTGTATTTAGACTAATTTTAGGATATTATGGGATGTGTGAACCTGTGCTAAGTTTAAGCCAAAAGGTTAATAGTTTAGAGGTCAAATGTTTAGTCTGAAATTATTTATTTATTTATTTATTATTTAGTCAGAATGTAGAAGTCAGGAGGTTTGCTCAACAAGTGTTAACAAATCAGAATCCGGCCTGTACCATTTCAGACTGCAGGTGCTCCTTCATGCAAAATAATTCACTCCATTCAGAAAACTATCATGTCAAGGGGACGCCTTGGCTAGACCTGCACTCTGACATGCTAATTTTCTGTGAGGAGTTATTTTTTAAAAACTTTTATTTCGGGGGGGGGGGATGAAAGAACAAGCAATCATATGAGCCCCCATCTGCAGTTTGAACTAGTACAGTCCAGATTCAGATGTACAACCTTAGGAAGAACTACGCCTCAGGTTTGAGGAACAGAGGAGCAAAACACCCAAAGAAAAGAAACATGAAAGCTGCTATGGTTTGAAAATACTTGAGACTTAGTGGGTGTCATCAGTATGCTGATGACACCCAAATATATTTCTCTATGCCTTCGACAACATCGTCAGCTAAGGATAGTGTGTCTCCTCTGAATGAATGCTTGGAGGCGGTAATGGGCTGGATGAGGAAAAACAAACTGAAGCTGAATCCAAACAAGACGGAGGTGCTTGCTGTCAAAGGCCGCAACCTGGGTTTGGAGGTGTGTCAACCGGTTCTGGATGGGGTTACACTCCCCCCGAAAGACTGTGTTCGCAGCTTGGGGGTGCTCCTGGATCCGTCGCTCCAAATGACAGCCCAGATAGATGCGACGGCCAGGAGTGCCTACTATCAGCTTCGGCTGATACGCCAGCTGCGCCCCTTCCTAGAGTTGGAAGACCTAAAGATGGTAGTGCACGCGCTGGTAACTTCGAGGCTCGACTTCTGCAATGCGCTGTACATAGGGCTACCTTTGTGCCTAGTCCGGAAACTTCAACTAGTTCAAAATATGGCAGCCAGGTTGGTCACCGGTACATCTAGGAGTGACCATATTACGCCAGCTTTAAAATCGCTCCACTGGCTGCCAATTAGTTTCCGGGCAAAGTATAAAGTGTTGGTCATTACCTTTAAAGCCCTACATGGTTTGGGTCCAGGTTACCTGCGGGATCGCCTTCTCCCGTACAATCCGCCCTGCACGCTCAGGTCCTCTGGGAAGAACTTACTGCGGTCGGCCAAGACTAGGCTGACAACTGTTACCCAGAGGACCTTCTCTTCTGCCGCTCCCAGACTGTGGAATGACCTGCCGGAGGAGACTCGTCAACTTAACAGTCTTTTAGAATTTAAGAAAGCTATAAAGACTGTTCTCTTCCGGCAGGCATATCCAGTGTAATTTTTAGAATGTTTTTAGGATGTTTTAGGATGTTTTAATGCAGTTTTAATAATATTTGTCATGTTTTAATTAGTTTTATGTATTTTATCATGTTGTTGTTCCCCGCCTCGATCTAGACGGAGAGGCGGGTAAGAAATAAATCGTTATTATTATTATTATTATTATTATTAATGATTTATATAAAAAAAGCAAAAGAAAATAATTGACAGATCATTGTACAAAATTCTGGATTTAAAATAACCCTGGTTTTTTCAGTATGTGCAAATTAGACATCTTGTACAGTATTTTACATGGCAATTTAGTATGAATAGGAGGGCCTGGATGATTTTGAAAACTGTTAATCCACCTTAAATCAACTAAGAGTCTTCTGTCAAAGGGATATAATTTATTGATATCAAATGAACTGGAAGTGGAAAAGATTTCGTAGGCTTAAGGTTAGATAGAATTGTAACTGTAATGAGGAGATATCACTGGAAAGAGGAAGAACATACTACAGAATTAACTATAGCACTCTAACTCAACCAATTTAAGTGAAAATCATTGCAAAGTTTTATACAAATGGTATCTTACCCCAGACAGATCAAATGTAACAAGAATATTTCAAGAACGTGGATGGTGTTTTCCATCCAATGTGAATGACATGGATAAAGTGGTATGATTGAAATAGCATTAAGGATCATTGATATGCAGTAGTGGCTGTTATAAGAAACATATTCTTCACGATAACACTAAAACTAATTAGATATAAAGTTTGAAAAGAGTTTAATGAAAAATGGTCAACCTACTAGTGGCAGCAAGCATTTAAGGGACCAATAAATGGGAAACTGATGGAAGACCAAATATAGCAGAGTGGTTGAAGAATATTTGTAATATTTTATTAATGGTACCTTTTACACATCTATTGAAAAGGAAGGTATAAATAAAATTAAAACTTACTATGAAAACTGAAATTCATCTATTTTTAGAATACAGTTTAAAACATAATATCCCAATGATGATATTAGATTTCTAGGTATGGAACTGTAAATTGAGGTAATTTATACTGCATTATTGAAGAAAGTGTTAAAGCAGTATTAGGTTGTTTCCTAACCTTAAATGTTTTGATTTATTAGAATGTTATCTATATTAATTTCTTTTGTCATCTACATATAATTTTACTTTTTCTTTTAAAACAATGTTTTTTTAAAAAAAACACTACAATTATTGCTATAGGTTTTGTAATTTGCACTACTGAACATTGCTGCTGAATTTTGTTTTGGTTCTCCCTATTATTCTGTGGTCCAGTATTTGCAATATTAATACCATTTCCAAATTAGTGGTCCATTTATGTAACTGCAATGTTTTTTTTAAATAGGTCCTTCTGACAGGAAGAAAGTAAAAGTAATCATGTACATATGGTTCTAACAAGCTATAAATAAAATAGAAAAAAGGCAATGCATCAGAACCGATCTTCTGTAACTGCCATGTCATATGGAACGATACTTCAGTGTGTAGGAACTTGGTGGCATTGGAGAGAATCCAGATTCCAAAAGGCCTGGCTTCATTTATAAGGAGGACTAGTGAAGATCACCTGTACCAAGCAATGGCTTTCTCTAAATGTGCCAAAGAGCAGGACTCAGTCTGCAGGAAAATCACTAAGCCACTGCTCATTGCAGTGATTTACAAACACACATAAAGAACATTTAGATAATTCTTCACTTTCTTCAGTACATGATTCTGAAGTTTCTTCAAGGCTTAGGAGAGTATGTGATGCTATATCTCTTTTGTGAATCCAAACTCACAACGTTTAGGTAATCCATAAAATTAGTTTTAAAAAATCTCCTTAAAAATAGTTGATGCTGTCAGACACCACCACAAATTTCTATCTATCCTACTTACCAATGCTCCAGATTCCTAGACATAGTTTGAGTCTCTTTCTGCTTTCTGACTACCCAACTGCTCACACTCCACTTCCCTTGTAAGCAGTGTGATGATTCTGAACCTGTTTCTTCCATGCTTGTCTTTATTAGTTCCATATTTTTCAAAGGTTGAGAAATCCACATCCCACTTCATTACTGGTTATTGCGAGTTCCTCTTGCACTACAGTCTGGAATTCGGGGCCAGGCATGTATGGCTATCAGATGCTACTAAGGAATGCTTCATAGGCAGAACTCACATGCTGACAGAAGGTCTTCTCATGGTGGAAGGACAGGAAGGCACACCTTTTCCATCATGCACATAACAAAATGGTGATGCTCTTCTTTTTTTGAGGGGGGAAATTACTTGAATTGAGTCTCCATTAATTGAGTTCATATACGGGCTTCCAGGCATATGAACTCAGTTAATTCTATCACACATTCCTGCATCTACTTCTGCAACAGAAAGAGCATCCACAGATGAATCAGATCCAGGGGTCATGCTTGGAGATAACTTAAGAGGATCAAAGCACATTGAAAGGCAGCAAATATGTTTTCTCCTCACAATGGATTCATAGATTAGACAGCTGATACATGTATAGGATCCATGTATCAGTGGTGGGGAATTATTTGTACTGTACTACATATACAATATATACAGAACTTATATACACATACAATAATGGAAGGAGCCATAGCTCAGTGTGACAGAACACGTGCTTTGCATGCAGAAGGTCCCTGGTTCGATCTCTGGCTTCTCCAGGTAGGGCAAGGAAAGAATCCTAACCGAAAACCTGGACAGCTGCTGCCAGTCAGGGTCGCCAATACTGGGCTAGAAGGACCAATGGTCTGACTCAGTTTAAGCAGATTCCTATGTTCCTATATACATTAATGAATGGAAATCATCTCTGTACGACTGGAACCTGCCACAAAATGTTGCACTGTGGCCCCTGTACAAGGTTCCAGCCACCATGCCCTCTTCCAGGATACTCCACTCTATCGCCGACCCCACAGTTTTTTCATATTTTACCCCTCCAACAGCCAGCTAGCAATTAGTAGCTATTGAACATGTTTAGTCATCATTGGGTTGTGTTTGTGTTTCACCCTCCCTTAGGGTTGTTTTTCCCTCCTAAAGATCTTTTTGTACTTCTTTGTACTTATTAAATTGCTGAGATGCCTATGCAACTTCATGAAGTAAATTGCTTGGTACAATACACCCTGCGCCCCATGTCCATCACTCATCTAAAATGTACAAGTTCTATTTCTGTCCGTGGACCCAAAAAATATATAACCAATCCTTTTAAAAACCAGGAACTGACATGCCCAATGAACTTAGCTAAAACAGAGGAACAACTGTTGAATAAATCCCATTTGTTAACATGCCGGGACTGGGCTGAGATCTGCTATGTGATAAAAGAAGAAGAGGAGGAGGAGGAGGAGAAGCAGCAGCAGCTAAAAACAAGTATGGCTAGAAACAAATACCTGCTTGATATCAGATAGAAAAATGGTACTGAGAGAAACAGACCTTTGGGAACCAATCTTAGCACAAAGCACAAGGGCTGCCATTGTTGATATTATTATAGTTGTCAAAAGCATTTGATGTCATCATTCAATATATTCTACAATGTTGTCAGGTTTTGACTGAGAATGCTTTTGTCTGATTCCACACTAACCTAACAAGACATTATACTGCATTCTAATTCTAGAGATTGACTAGTTTGATGGTGTATACACAGTAGCTTGCCACTAAGAGAGTTTCACCAAGTGTGAGATGCAAACCTAAAGGGACACCTGAGGAGGAGTGGAATACCAAGCCCCTCGCAGAGATGAAGCAATGTATGGAAAGGTGACATGAGGGGCCAAGATTTTGTTGATGTAGATTCTACATCACCCTTTTCTCAGCAGAATTGGGCTCCTGCCAGCCCAAAAAAGATCTGATAGGCAGGCAGGCACAAACCCGATTTTGATGTTTATACAGGGCACACCTAGAGGGGGAGAATGGGATGGCAGGGCACCTGCAAAGGTCTGGGGGCTGCACGTGGCACATGAGCTACATGTTGCTCACCCCTGGTATAGAAGCTAGGCAAGTACAGTAGAAGAAGCACAAAGGACTTGCCCAAATATCTAATTCTCCAATAAGATTTTAAATTGAGGGTGCAGAAATTTAGAAGGAGTAAAGTCTGGGGGGGGGGACTGATTTAATCTATTATCAATAACACCATGAGATTTTAGGTTGGGGGTGCATGAAATAATGTTTGGGGGTAGAAAGTTCCTGATTTCATAATCATTAAGAAACACTGATTTAAACTAATAACACTTAATATATAGTGTAAGATTACATTTTCATTGATTGTGCAATCATTGGGCATCAATATTAACAGAAAGCTCTAGCAAATTTGAGTTAAAAAGGCAGCATTATGAATAAAGTTTTAGTCCTTAGTGTGACTGCCAGCCAGGCTTACCTCCAACATAAGTGCTAATAATGTTATTATGTCTGAACAAACAAAGCAAGCTTTTACAATTTTGCAAAGCAACAAACAGTTCTTCTGCTCCAGTACAAGAAAACGTTCACACTTTTGCTTAATTCAAGAAACATTCCTAAAGTTGCTTAAATTAAAGCAATTGTTTCTGCCTAATTCCTGAAAATTGTCAATACACCTTTGGTTGATTCATGAAACTTACTTAAAAGATTATAATAATCCTTTCTAATTCACGGTTTATTACTGAAATGATCAGCGGAGTGACTTAACTCCCTAACTGGGCAATAATGTTGCTAGTTTCATGATGAAACAAGGGTATACTTACTGAATCTGTTCAGCAACTTCACAGATATATAAATCTGTATATAAATATCTACAATAGGTATAATTAAATCCTCAAATCATCTGTTTTGACATTAATACTACTTACTGGTTTTGAATATCTAGTATCTGAATAAATTAGTACTGATACGCTCTTTTCAATTTTGCTCCCTGATAACTAAACAGATTTATGCCCTCAGATTCTTATCAAAACAATTGTTCACATTATTTTCTTTATTCCAGGACTGTCTTTCTGGTTAATTTAGTAAGCTGATTGGTCAATCTTGCATGATATTTAATAAAACCCTGGCTATTTTAAGACATCTGTTTTGTTACTTAATCCATCTGTTCTCCAACTACATTCCCCTCTTAATTTATCGTTCATTTTCCCACTTCTTTAACAGCACTTTATTTTTGGACAAAGGGACTGCCTGCAACATGAATTTTAACTCTTTTACAGGTAGAATGAGAAATTGTTCTTCCTGCCCTAGGAAGATGATGTTTCCAACCACAGCTCAGCTAAAAGCAAACTGAAAACATAAAAAACCGGATGACTTATCAAAGAGAACAGAAATGAGGATGACACCTAACCATTAGCATGGGAGCTGGCACAAACAACTACCAGGCGCAATAATCACTTTAGATCCCATAGATTTCCATCGGAGAACTGATCACATGCAGAACTGCAGGGAGTGGCTGGGTGGGAGATATTGTTCTCTTTATAAAACCACTTTTTCTCTTTATAAAAAAGCATGTCCACTTAAAAGTTCAGTGGGTCTAACTTACTAGAAAATGTGCACAGAATTGCAGTCCAAATTTGATAAACAATTTCCAGTTTTAAGTATTTTTATTACATAAAATCAAATTAATTCAAAATTCAACTATTGAACAGATGAACTATTAATACAAAATTAATATAATTTATGTCAATAATGTTTATTCTGCTGTCTTATTGAGTCTGTATCTCTTTCAATGTTTATATCTTATTGTATTTTACTATTGCTGTTAGCCACCTTGAAAGATTTGCCGATATGGAATTCTGAATAAAGCAAACAATAATTATTAAAAATGTAATCACATTTTCAAAATTTGTATTAGTATAATACCTTTATTAGGTCAACCAGAAGATTATGGTATTACAGTAATACAGAGTTTGGATTTTTGCTTATGGACAACACAGCTACTTTTGCTGTTTACATTCTCTGTTAGATGTGAATCACACATTCTTCCTAATGCTTGTCTTCTTTCATGTTCTTTCAATATTTTCATTTTTCTGCTTCTATGTGATCACCTTTCCCTGTCTATACATGTCTATAAAGGCATATATTGTTGTGTAATAGTTTCATATTAAGTACATTCTTATATGCATCCAATGTTTAACGTTTTTAGCCTGTTTATGGATTTACTCATTTTTAAAACTTTTACTGCATATTAAGTACTGCACTGTTTGGAAAGCAACAGGATCATCATCATCATCTTTAAAATTTACACACGCATTCAAGCTCACTCTTGCATTTTTCTTTTGTGCATTTAATTCCTATTTTTTCAGGGGTCATTCACACACAGTATTTTTTCAGATTCCAAATACATATCAGATATGATACCAACTTAATTTGAACTCTTCCATATCGATATCTACTATATTATAAATAAACTCAACATATGGAAGAACATCTAATTTAATAGAATCTATTAAAAATTGTTTCCCTCTTTCAAGGACTAGTGATAAGTCACTATGGCACGCAAACAATCCGATGAAGGGAAACAGATAAGGATAAAAGTTTAAAACCTTTACTAACTAAAACTAAAGATAAAGATGCAAGGCATCCCAGTTATATTAAAATACAAAAATACAAAACTGAGTAACTCCTTTACACAATTCCCACAAGATGAAATACACTTACTAATACCTTAATAAAAGTCCCTGTGAATAAATATGTAACACAACGAATCTTAATGTCTTGAGTGAAGGCATGGAACAGACTTTTACACATACCCAATAGTTGGAGAGCAAAATACTGGAGAGAACAGTGACATAGCAATCAGAGAAGTGGGTTGAGTTGAGAGATTGTGTCTTGGGGTTGCATATGTGTGTAAGTATAACCCCCAGGACAAAAGCTCTCTGCTCACCACTCACTCACGCTGTGTGTGTGTGTGTACATGCGCACATCTGCATGTGCACACAGACATAATGAGGTAGAGAGAGTTCCAGAAATATTAACTAAGCATTTTGGGAATTGTAATTCACTCCATCTCTAAAAATACACGCATGGCAAAGAGAGTGCAGAAGTTCATTGAGCGAAACTAAGATTTACAGAATGAACAGTACCCAGAAGCAAGCATCACCTGTATCATGAACCAAAGCACTGCTCTCCTGCTCAGTCTGTACTTTGTGATCTTATGCTAAGGGAATAAGCTGGACACCTGCCCAGATCTTCCAGCACTGCTGCTTTCTGGTCTCTCCGACACAAAACCTACAAACTCTGTTTATACAGCTCCAAGATTCATGCCAAACTAAAACAGTTGTGAGCGAATAGTTCAGTAGAGAAAAGGGAAAATGGGCCAAGTTAACATTTCTATGCATAACATGTCTAACTTCCATTTGATAGAAATGTAAGTAGCAACTGTGATGCAGGTAAGAGGATACAGAATCGGGCACAAAATTCTAAATCTTCTATTCTGGAAATGTAAGATGTGCATTTGGTGGAACAACTTTGGGGGCTCATGACTATATAAAGTTATCAACTTTTTTTTAACGCATGTATGTCAATCTCTCATCTAACTTTGTGATATGGAAATGACGCATGCATATGGCAGTTCTTGAATGTCTATTTTTTTAAGTGTTCTTCTGTTCCTTCATCTCCTCTGCAACAACACTTTTAACCCATTTCCCTCTTCTATACCTTTAAACATTCTGCCCACTCCCCCTGTTCCATAAAGGAACAAGTCTGTGTTCACGCATACACATGCATACACACACACACAGGATGCACAGCCATGCGTCCTTAGTTAACGTTCGAAAGGAAAAAATAGGTCCCGCCACTGATATATATATAAAGTCCTGATTATGCTAAGGTCTTGCATGCCTTAGTTACATCACGTTTAGACTATTGTAATGCACTCTACATGGGAAGCCTTCAAAAACTGTTCAGAAACTTCAGCTGGTCCAGAATGCTGCAGCCAGACATTGACCAGGGCCTGTTACAGGGAGCACATGACTACTTTGTTACAACAGCTTCAATGGCTACCAGGCTATTTCTTGGCAGAATTCAAAGTGCTGGGTATGACCTAGAAAGCCCTATAGGGCTTGAGACCCGGCTACGTGAAAGCCCACCTTCTCCTACACAAATTTGAATGGGTCTTAAGATCTTCAGTAGAGGCCCTTCTTTCGAGACTGCTGCCATCAGAGAAATGTCTGGTAGCGATGCAAAAGAGGGCCACAGCTCCCAGGCTGTGGAACTGCTTAGGGAGGATAGGTTTGCTTCCTTTTTACTCTCCTGCCAGCAGGCAAATGCCGTTTTATTCAAAGAGACCTTCAGTATATAAGCAAGTCTGTTGGGTTGGATATTGTTTTTATTACGTTATTGTTGTGTTTTAATGCATTTATTTTATTAATTTTCATTTATAATTGCTAGCCATTTTTCACAGTAGAAATCAAATGAATAAATAAATGTGGGCGTACATTACTTCTAAGGTGATGGTGCAGGGGGGAGCATCTTCTGCATGTTCTTCAGCTGTCTACAGTAGCAGTTTACAGCTTTCCTCTATATAGTATACACTTCTAAAATATTCCACAGTATATGCAATCCTCTGAAGAATGCTTATTGATCTGAGACGCAAGGTGAACTCTCAACACACCCACACCAACATCCTGTTTACCAACAGTTAGACTTAAAGGTTACTATGATGTAATTCATCTTGCTGGAACAGAAACTCCCGGAAAGGGAAAATATACAGCAGGAAGAAGCCAAAATAAATAAAAATAAATTTAAAAAATAATAAAATAGAGTAATGCAGCTGAAATGGCCTGTTGACCATAAAATGTTGCATGCAGAGTTCAGATCAGGCAGAGTCATTAAAATACAAGAAACTTCCCCCAAAATGTGTGATCTGAAATCAAATGGAATATGGATCCAGAGCCAGGCAATAAGCCTAGCCTGGAACATTTTTTTTTTTAGACTTTCACTCCAATTAACAAAGAATAAAAACTGACATCAGCAAATGGTTATTAATGAGAACAAAAAAGTAGTGAGCCCACTCTGTATTGGTGCAGGAGTATGCAAAAGTACACAAGCTAATTACTTTATTGATAATCTCCTCTCACAGTGGTTTCCGGGCCATCCTCACGTGTACTTTCTGGCTATTCCATGGAGGGTGTAAAGTACAACCCAGGACATCTGCACATACAGCCACAGTAACTTTGCAGTGTTTTCTGCAATTTTTCAAGCCACCACACTTATAGGAAGGTGGATCCCTGTATTTGTGAACAAGCTGGTTCAAATGTTAAATTCTCCAGAGGATGCAATCCAGAGAAGCCAAAGATAGGGATTACTAGATTGGTAGCCTTGCTGCCCCTGGCTGTAAGCAAAGTGCCTCTGTGAGCTTTTGTTCTGTGTATATGACAATAGAGCATGTGATAAGGGGAAAGGTTCCTTTTGTCTGCTTTCACTCAGTTATTAGCAATTTATTTCAGCTAGTTTTCAGGTGAGAAACTAGAAGTATGACAAAATAAATACACTGGCAACTACAAAGGATAAACTGCTGCAGAGAGCAATGCCACACATTCCAAAAGGGAAAGCGTGTGTTTTTAAAAGCAACAGAAGGAAACCATCTGTTTAAAGTCTAAATATTTAATTTATGCTCATTTTTAAGAACTAAAAATGTAGCAAAAACTAAGGTAGCAACCATCAACAAAGCAAATGCCATCTTTAAAAGGCATCAAGGAAAGTAAAGTAAAAACACATACACATTTCAAATTTGCACAGCTCATAAGAGTCAAAATATCCTTTAAGGCATTCAGAACAGATTTTATTAAAATGATGAGACTGAAGTTAAGCCAAGCAGTGAACAGGTTTATTTGAGAAAGTGAAATATCCCTCTGATTACCTATTAAGAAATTACTGTGTTAAATTCTTAGTTACACCCATTAAAATTAATGTGAAAAGTTAGCAATGACTTAAAGTCCACAGATTTCGAGGAGAACTGAAAACAGCTAACTTAGTCTGGATCAAACCCAATAATTCAAAACTATGTAACTAAATAACCTTGTAATCTCTTTTGTGTTTGTTTTCATTGAAACAAAATGTCTGAAGACCCAAATATTCTAATCAAATCATCTAGTTCTAGTACTTTTTTTTTTAAAAAAAGTTGAAGCTGTTGCCTGACCCACTGGGAATAAAAGTGTAAGCTTTTCAGGAGTGAGTGCCACCTCAAACCCTCTTTGGCCCATTATCTCCACTGCACAAAACACAAACTTCATTCTTTTTTTAAGAAAGTAAGTTTTGTTTTATTTGTACGTTGGCAAGTAAATGGCACTTGAATGCATTCATATAGTCAGCACTCTGCCAGAATAGTGGTTTGACTCAAACTAGGATTGGGTTACATGCTTTCGCATGGACTCCTCTCTTAGAGGAGTCTCCGAGGTAGGTGTTTTTCAGCTTGTACCCTGTCTAGATATCAGTGAAACTAATAATCGTTGGTAAGTATTGAGGTGAAATAGTAGCCAGTCAGTCAAATTTTTATTAAGGTATTGTTTCTATTTATTTATTTATTTATTGCATTTTTATACCGCCCAATAGCCAAAGCTCTCTGGGCGGTTCACAAAAATTAAAACCATGAAATTATTTTAAGAAAAATAAAACAAACAACAATCTAAAAACACAAAATAACATACAATATAGAAAACACAACCAGGACAAAACCAAGCAGCAGAGATTAATACAGATTAAAATACAAATTTAAAACAGCAAGGGCTAAAATTGGGTTAATTTAGCTGTTAAAATGCTGGGAGAATAAAAAGGTCTTCACCTGGCAACAAAAGGAGTGCAAAGTAGGCACCAGGCGGACCTCTCTAGGGAGCTCATTCCACAGCCGGGGTGCCACAGAACAGAAAGCCCTCCTCCTGGTGGCCACCTGCCTCACTTCCTTCGGCAGGGCTCACGGAGAAGGACCCCTGTAGATGATCTTAGGGTCTGGGCAGGTACATATGGGATGAGCTGTTCTTTCAGATAACCTGGCCCCAAGCTGTTTAGGGCTTTGAGTGTTAGTACCAGCACTTTGAATTGGGCCCGGACTTGGAATGGCAGCCAGTGAAGCTGGAAAAGGACTGGAGTGATGTGGTCTTGTACATTTATCAAGAATGTACAGCTGAAAAGGAATATGTATGTGTGTGTGTGTGTGTGCTTAAAATAAAATTTAAAAACTATGAGGCCAATTCTCTGAGGATTGGCTACACTGAGAAGATTGTGGTTTTATATATGCACAACATGTATTATTGTTTATTTGTAAGCAAGCGGCCTTGGGGGGCTACAAACCTGCAAGGTGCTGTATAAATTCCTGAAATACGCCATGAATAGGAAATCTCCGACACACGGGCCAATTTGGTCCACCAGGCCAGCCTATCATCAGGACAAGCAGGGAGAGAATACCTGCTGTATTTCCAGTCACTGAATAGAGATAAGAGTGGGGATTTCCCTGCTTTCCACCCTGCTCCTAATTGGGAGCAGAAGAACCACACTAATGATCAGAGATAACAACAGGACAAATTTGCCTATGGGATGGAGGTACCTCATCCCTGGTGCATAAAAGGAAAGGGCCATGACTCAGGGGTAGAGCACCTGCTTTGCATGCAGATGGTTCCAGTTCAATCCCCAGCATCTCCAGGTAGGGCAGGAAAAGCTCCTGCCTGAAACCCTGGGGAGCCACTGCCAGTCAGTGATGACAATACTGGGCTAGATGGACCAATGGCCTGACTCAGTACAAGGCAGCTTCCTATGTTCCTATAAGATTGCACCTTCAGTTGTTATTCAGTGAATTTTTGAATTTGAACACTGTTAGTAGTCTGAAAATCAACTTTGCAGCTCTTCACAACTATTGAAAATAAACACTGTTTTATTACAAAAAGAGGGTTTTATGACCCTTGTTTGTAAGCAAGCAGATTCATGGCTATTCGAGTAGAGAAACTCTACCAGTACCCATGATCTGCAAATATGCGATTTCCAATTGGGAAGAGGCTTGTTTGTTGGGCACATGCAAAAGGCTTTCTCCTGTGCTGCTCTCAAATGTGGTCCCTCAAGAACTATAATTGCCCCCACTCTCTTGACCTTTACAAAGGGTGCCAAGATGCAACTCTTCAATTTAGTTTTAAAAATATGTAGTTATTAAGGTTTTAATGCTTTTCCTGTTTTTATGTTATTCTTTTTATTCTTTTAGGTTTTATTGTTTTAAATTGTTGTACTCTGCCTTGTGAAGGGACAGATGGGGATCATCCAGCCCCCTACCCAATTATAGTTCCCCTGCTCTACATGCTTACCAGGAAGAAACCGACATAGAATTCAATGGGGCTTACTTCTGAACGGACATGGAAAAGATTGCATTGCATTGTGCATTGTGTTCCTTTAGCATTTATTTATTTAAAATAGGCTCCTATTTTGTACTAATGGCCTACTAGCACTGCCTAGAAGTCCTTGAAGACTTTGAAAGTTTTGCTTAATAGCAGGTGAATCTTTGAGAAACTTTTAAAGGAGAGAAATAAGAAAGGGGAAAATTCCTGGACAGGAAGCTCTGCTTTGCGATGTTATAAACATACTGCTTACCAATCGGACAGAACTGTAAACTTCTTTGTGAGCAGAATCTGGCATGTGACCAAACTTCCTTTCCACTCTCCTTTTGTCCTGTGTCTTAGAGTCTAAGCCTGCACGGCAGGGGAACTGGTTGATTTTTACATATTGTACAGCACCTAGTACATTTCAACTCTCTTAGTAGCTATTAATAGAGACAAATTTAACACAAAATCTTTTGTTCCAGCATGCAAAGTTCCTTCACAATGCTTCATACATCGTGGGCTCCAATCCAGAGGCTGCCAAAAGCCTCTTCTGAGAATGAGTTGGGAGAGAAGCATGACGAAGGATAATGCAATTATGGCAAATGAGGGGCAGGGCTGCATGTAGTGAGATATAACACTTCCACACACCATTGCAACATGTCCCTGACACGCTGGAGACATTCCATGCAACTAGGCAGGTTCCCAGGCAAGTGTTCTGCTCTATCATGCAGTGCCCCATTCATACGAGACCTATCATGTATCAAGTATATTACATTGGTTCATAACCATGTCTTACTGTTGGACTATGGAACATTTTAAATGAGTTAAAATTTAAAATTAGAATTGTTTTTAAATACTGAGTTAGAGTAAATGTAATCCTGGTTCTTTTGCATCAATAAAATGGGCAATTTGTGGAAGACGGGCTTCACGCAGCTTCTGTGGGCTGTTATAACATGGTCCCTGCATATATTCATCTCTTTTCCTAATGTATGACCTTGTAGTACGTATTTCTACCTAATCAGACCACTCTGGCAAAGAACTCTCTCGGAACCAGAGTTGGACAGATTTAGACGAGACCAGAAAACCTATTTGTTCAAGTTGGAGCCATAGGTGTTGGTGTATGGAGTGAAGAACAATCTGTTTGTTCTTGGCATTTAAATTGTTTGGTTGTTTTAATTGATTAGTTACTACACTTGATCTTAGCCAAAAGGCCGAGAAGCGAATTAGTTGTGAATTAGTTTAAATTACCGTATTTCTTCGATTCTAGGACGCCATCAATTGTAAGACGCACCTTAATTTCAGTACCAACAACAGAAAAAAAGCTTTGATTCTAAGAAGCTAAAAAAAACCTAAAATATATAGAAAATTCAAAAACTGCGATTCTAAGACGCCATCGATTCTAAGACGCACCCCATTTTTAGAGACGTATATATGGGGGGGGAAGTGCATCTTAGAATCGAAGAAATACGGTAGTAGCTTATCTAATGTGTATTTATTGATTTTTATTTATATTGTGTTTTGTGAGTTTTGGATAATTGGAATGCACTCTGGTACAGAGTGCAATAGAAAATTGTTGTTGTTGTTATCCCCACATAAGAAGATTGAATAACTAAATAACTAAATGAGGAGTTAGTCAATGCATGGAGAGGGGAATCAGACCCTCTGGATCTATTCCCAAACTCTACACCAGAGGTGGAGAACCTTTTTTCTGCTGAGAATTGCATTCCCTCAGGGGTAATCTTTCAGGGGCCACATGATGGCAGTGGGTGGCACCAAAGTTAGCTGTGGGCAAGGGCACTTCTCTCTCTTCTGACAACCTTTTCTCAATCTGCCTAGTAAGGTGGTAGGGAGGGAGAAGTGATCTCTTGCAGAGGGCTGCCTGCAATTCTAGGGCTACAGGTTGCTCACCCCCACTCTACATCAGCCCTGCGCTCAAGAACCATTCAATATGTGATCAGGAATCGAACCAATAGGCACAGTCCCAGCCCCCTCAAACGTGTTGATTAGCGCCACATTTCATAATCTGCACAGGGCTCTATTCCACTGGCATGACACAAACTGAACTGGGCTTTGAAATACAATGTGTTTGTCTGGGATGGGGAGGGGGGGGCACCAAGCATTTCCAGGCCACCACAGAAATGCAAGATGGCCCAGTGTGTGAAAGAAAAGTCAGTCAGCCCAGCTTCTGAGTATTCACTTGAGTTTTTAAAGCATGAGTCAGCATTTTGCTGAAAGGGTTGAAGATACAAGTCAGCCTTTAACTTACATCACTAAAAGCGAGGGGGGTTATAATCAGCATCATGGTATTTTACGTGTCACTGGGACATGATACTACTTTAGGGGACTGGATTTGGGGAGACACTCATGAATCTCTTCTTAGAGCCAGCTGGAAGATGAGCATGACAAAGGATAATGCAATTATGGCAAACAGAGTGTACTTTGCGTTCCCTAGCATCTGGTCAGTTGCTCTGCTGCCTTCAAGTGTTCTGAAGGTCCCTTGACAACTATAAATAAAATACTAAGTCTTTTAGGGGAAGGGGAATTGATAGGAAGAAATATATATTATTTGCAGACATGGACTAGTTAAGAATTATGAAGCATCATAATTTAGTCCAACAAAAGACATTATCATAATTGATTCATTGCAGCTGGGTGGCGTTCTTTCTTTATGGAAATAATAAAAAAAGTCATTTTACTAACTGGGGTTCCTCTAAGATATTCTTGAAATTGTTCTAGCCTCCCCATCCATCCCACTTCTCTCTCTCTCTCTTTCTCTTTGCATAAATGATGGGTGGGGTAGGGTGGAGACAATCCTTCTCCTCTGTAAGAGTGCTCTTAGATTATGCGGTTGGAACTTGTAACTACCACACTTAGAAACTTATCAGTCCAGCATTAGCTTAAAACATTTTTAAAAAGGAGGGGAGGAGAGATAACACTTCGACATCTGCATTAAAGTATGGTATCCTTTCCACCTGCCTCTATAGTAGAGGCCACAAAACAGACACACACACTACTTAACATATTACTGACAGAATGATGAGAAAGCTCCTGTCAGGCATGGGCCAGCCGGGTGTTGGAGACAAAATGCACAGCCCCAGCTGACTAGTTAGAGAAAGTCTGGAGAGGTACAATTATAGAGGCATATGACAAGCCTTCATGCTTGACTGACTTGAGAACCGATGACATGGCATTAAACAGCAATCCTTCCTACCCAGCGGTCACAAAACAGCAATAAGTCAACTGATGCACTGTTGTAAAATCATGATTTATTCCTTTGCTTTGAATACACAAGACTACAGCATGATGTTCTGGTAGACTACCACGGCAGGTTCACTTGGGGCCCAAACATCCAGGGCCTGCCTATTGCAGGCATAAAATCAATGTTCTAGCATTGCCTGCCTGAAAAAGCTTTCCACACTAGTTTAATAATGAATACAATGACTGAATTTTAAAAAAGCAGCATTAAAGATATTATATCCCCACCACTTTAACATTTATTGTTGTGCATGTAGAATGTATTATACATACATATGTACACATAGAAAGATGTAGAATAAAAAGAATTTCAAGTCAAGAAAAATGTGTATGAACTACAATTTACAGAATGAAATGCAACCATGTATTAATTTATGTTTAAAAATGCAGATATGATAATAACTGCAAAGTTGATCAATAGTGGAATTCATTCTATCTTTTTGTCCCCAGGAAAAACATGCTGTTTACTACTACCGCCGCCGCCACCCCAAAACACTTCTCTTTTTCATTTACATAAATATTAGGATTAGTTCTTTATTTTGATTACACCACAGGATAAAATTTAGTGGCATAGCAATGGTAGATCTAAAGAATGGTGGTTTAGAGATTCAAGCAATTTTGCATCCCCCACAAAAAAAGAATAAAGAGAGCTTGAGAGGGACATTGAATTATGTGTTTTGATATCGGTGCTCCTGCCCTTAGATAGTGAACCGAAACAGAGCTGATAACTTGGAGGTGACATCACAACTCAGTCTGCATGAACTGTCATAAACACTTGGTATTAAGTTAACCTCAAAAGATAAAGGACAACTCCCTTAACAATAGAATGTATTTGATAATGCTATTTTCAAAAGCAAAAGGCTCCTAAAAAAAGGAAAACTCTAAGGTAGAAGTTACTTGTTCACTGGAAAAATATAGTCAAAATTTGCTTTATTTTATGCAGCTGCTAACCCTAAAAATAACATATTATTCAAATGAATATCTAACACTCAAAGCCTTAGCTATTAATAAGAAATATAAAACATAACTAGAAGCATAGTATCTTTCAAAATGATTAGACCAATTTAGCTGGCATTCCTGTTCAGCCTAACCATAGAGCCATTAAGGTTTTCTGTATGAGAACATAGGCTGACCATTTGAAAAGGAGGACAGGGCTCATGTAACTTTAACAGTTGTAGAGAAAAGGGAATTTCAGCCAGTGTCATTTGTATGCCATTAGTTCCTGGTGATATTCCCTCTTCATTATAACAGTTAAAGTTACAGACACTATACTAGAGTGACCATATACACAAGAAGGCAGGGCCCCTGCAACTTTAACTGTTGTGATGAAGAGGGAATATCACCAGGAACTAATTGCATACAAATGACACTGGCTGAAATCCCCTTTTCACTACAACTGTTAAAGTTACATGAGCCCTGTCCTCCTTTTCATATGGTCAGCCTATGAGAACGCCAACGACAATGATCCACTTGGACAATCATATCTTGGCTTAATAACCCAAGAAATGAACAAGTATTTTGTTTTCAAACTAGCCCCTTTCTTCCTCCTTTCCTGGTGCAAACACACTAGGAAGTCTCTAATTAACCATAATTTCCTGTTTTTCCTGAACCAGGAAACTATATTTACTAGCTTCAGAAAAAGCCAGAATCCTAGACCACCTTCAGATCATGGGTTAGGAGCCCAGCTTGTTCCAAATGAGATAATCATAATTCCTTGATTCAGATGAAATAGGAAACTATTGTTAATAAGAGACTTCAATATTTGATTGCCCGAGCCAGAAATAGAGGCACAAATAAGATCCGTGTATAGGCTCATTCATATGTTGGCTTATTAAACAAATATTTGATCATCCCAGGGCTGTATTAAACTCATTTAAGAAATTGCCCCAGTTCAAATGTGTTTGCATCATTGGCCTGGTTTGCACTATGGGTTCAAGGAGAGACAAGCCAGAGCTCCAGGTTTGGATGCAATGCTAAACAAGCCAGGGACGGATCATTGTTTAGCCACTTCCATGTGCAGTGGGGATGACCAAGCAGCTTGCACCAGCATTCACAACAACCCTCATTTTTTAAAAAAATGTAGTGTGGTGACATGCAATAATGACCTGCTAGAACTGCAGAGTTACACAAACAATGTTTACAGTTTGCGTAGGAGGGTGAAAAATTAGGATATAATCCAATTAACAGTTTTGTCATGTAAGTGGCAACTGTAAAGAGCTACCAGTTTTGACATAAACAGACATGGTACATAATAACGATCCATCTAGCTCAGTATTTCCTACTCTGATTTTCATGATCTCAGACACAGGACAAAGATTTTATTTATTTCTTTTAAGTGAAGACATCTGGGGTTGAATCTCCTAAATGCGTGAGCTCTACCACTGTGCTATGACTCCTCCCATTTGGAAAACAGCAACAGTGCTGGATGCCAAAATTTCCCAAAGTAAAAACCCATTACACTATCTCTAAAAAAATCCAGTAACACCAACTCCAACTCCAACTAGGTGTGTGATTTGAATCCAAAACTGTTAAGAGCACGTTCAGAAACGGCCACAGTGGCCTTTCTTGCCCTACCTGGGTTCCCTTTAATGAACACACCACAAAACAAATTTCAAGACTCCAAGGATGCCTACATTTATGCAAAATCAGATGGTGGATTTATTCTACTGAAAATGAGATTGCCATGCTCTGTACTAGCTCTCCTTAACCCCATTTTAATATGCACTGCAGACAGATGGAATCAAGTTCCAGTACAGTAGACTGCAGGTGCATTACAACTGCTCCACACTGTCATTCCTGGCTAAAAAGGAACTATTGGTTTCATTAAACTTCAAGCGAGTTAAGCCAAAGACTAAATGGTGCAGACATACCTCTCCATGAAAAACGTAGTTACAAACGGCAGAGGAGTAGCCATGTCTATCTATTGCAGCAAAACAGCAGTATGTTTTGTAGCACTTTAAAGACTAATAGGTTTATTGTGGTATCTGATGGAGTGGGCTCTAATCCACAGAAATGTATGCCACAATAAATCTGTTAGCCTTTAAAGGATCACAAGACTCTTTGTTGTTTTTCCATGTAAAGAACGAACTACAACTACTTTCAACAAATGAATATGGAGCTTCTTTTTACCTCTGCCAGTATATTTTCTTGAAACTAAGAATGCCATTTAATCAACGCTCTCTCATACCTGCACAACAAAACCTTAGGACAACTCACATTTCAAATTTTTTAGCCAATTTTAATGAGACCTAAGTATTGGCAAAGGCTTCATGGTCAGTTGACGGACTGCACTGTTGACAGTTGATGATTCCATGCAGGATTTTATTTGTTCCAGTTTTTAAAGTCCTGCTCCAGTTATTAAGGTAGACCCAACAGTAATTCTGCACAGAATTAAGCTGCTATATGGAGTTTACTACTTAAATTCCACTTAAAGTTGCATGAGTGCAGGTTTGTAGCTCTTAGTGTACACCCAAATTGGGGAAAAAACACCGCAAACCCATTTGCTGCATCTCTTGCAATAAGGAACTTTCCTTAACACACATTTGCTTTTACAACATAAAGAAGTGGGTTTTGAAAAACAAAGGTTTGGTTCTCTTAACTCTTTGAGTAAAATTGGCACAATATATTTTTTTAAAAACCACAAAAAAAACCCTATGCTGTGTGGTATAAGACGGCTCTGAACAGGTGGGTGGGGAAGGCATCCCATAGGCCATTAAGAAGTTCATGAACCATTAAGCATAATTTAGCTTTCCAAAGCTTTGGTGCTAAAGAACAACTCCAATAGAAGCTTAAAGTCCGACATCCACTTACACTTGATTCCCAACAGGCAAATGTTTGCCAAGTTAGGTGAATGAGGAGAAAGGGTATTTCAACACCCTCATAGAAGTTTCTTTGGATTCTACTTTCCCTGCTAAATGACTTCATTTAAAACAAACATGCTTAGTTTTTCTAAGAAGAAGGGTAACTTATTCACTGACAAAGTCTGAAGATTTACATTCCACAAACGAAGCCAAAGAGGTTGTTTGAATGCTTTCATTTTGTAATGCCACCAAAGGGGTTTTAAAAATCTATAAAAATTATAATTCTTTCCGCAAATGGATGCTTATTTAAAGTAAGCTTATTTACATTTTCAATTATTTTCACCTATCTATATTACTTTCTGTCCATGAACATGATCATAGAGTAGGTTGTTCTACTTGATTAAAGGCAGGTATTAAACTGCCTGATATTAGCCTGGAAAGTATGTTGATCAAAAGATTTGGGAGTGTCTTGAGTTATATATTTCTCTACTTGAGTTTAATAGACAACTATAGACATTGTATATACGTATACAATGATGCCCATTGGCTTGAAAGCAATGCTACTTACAAGTTAACAGAGAGGAAAATAGCCTTCTAAATTACACCACATGGAAAAAGCTAAAACAAAAAGGACTGTCAAAAGATTCAGGCATTGTTATAGTGGCTAAACACAGCACTCTTTTTCTCCGTACCATCTGCAATGACATAAGAAAGCCATTTCAGCATAGGAGAAGCATAAAACCTGTAATAAAAAGGGCTATTTGGAATAGTAAGTTATTATCAACCTGAAGAGCTGCTCCAAAATCAGAGCTATTACAGCATATGCTCCCAAAACACTACTCTGCAACCAAGATGAATTTACCTATTACCAGGTTTAGGATAGCAGCTATTATCATGGCCCCTTGATTTCTTTCAAGTAGCTCCATTGGAATAAGCCACAAGTGAATAATAAAGATCTTATAATAGCCCTTAAGAATTCTTTATAGGGTAGAAGGCACAGAAATGAACTCTAGAGAGTTAGAGAACTCTCATCCCTGGATAACAAAAAATAATTAACCTGACTTAATGTATCTGAGTAGGCTTTATATGAATCAAGACTTTTGTGCTTCGAGAGTCAGATTAAAACCGTATCTTTAAAAAAAAAGTATGTAGATATTGTCTCATAAGTACATACAGAACATATTTAAATCTGCAGAGGTCTGCAGGCCTTTTTTGTAAAGATGCTCAATATATTCTACTTGAAAGGAGACGTGTGAAGTACTCACAGTGCTTAGTTTGCTGGAGGTAATAATGATGCGTCTCTCATGCAACATGCTGGCATAAAGTTGCAGCATGTTGTTCACATCCACAGCAACAAAATATTCAGTAAGATTTCTCTGTTTAATAAAGAATAAGGTCTGTTAACACATTAATAGTGGTAATTGAGTGGTGCATAAACTTATAACTATCTATTTCTTCCCAGCGGAAGGGGGAGAGGGAAATGATCTCGTTAAAGAAATATGTCTGCACAATAAGAAACTTTAACTGAAATTCATCACCTCGTTATCATTTGCAAGACTGAAACATTAATTGTGTTTCAGGATATTTTGTGTAAGGCTTGCCCTCCTTCACCAGTTTTCATTGAGTTTAGCTTATTAAACATAACCACTTATTAAAAATATCGACTTGCATGCACATACACACATCTTTGTCTCACTGAATTATTGCATCCATTGCAGGCAATGGGTTATTTTTAATTGCATAAATGCATGTACATTCATATTTGCAAACTCCCCAACACCATGTATTTTAAACTTAATCTGTAGAGCCTGGGTGCAGAACCTCTGGCCTGGGGGCCAAATCCAGCTCTCTGGAGTGACCCCTTTCCCCCAAGCATCTGGTGGTTTCCCAGCTTTTGTACAGTTTTTCTTCCCGTTCTAAAAGATTAAAATGCCTCCCCTAAAACTTAGTTACTGGAAGTAAGAGCTTTAAGAAAAAAATATGCTGGTGTTGTTTTGATTTTTTGTTGGGGGGGGGTGTTCTTTCCTTTTTGCCCTTTACCATACCCCTTTGTTTTTGGCCCCATCTATTACTGGAATGTGCCCTCCCCCGGTCAACACCCCTGCTCTGGAATGTTATGGAATATGTAGATAAATGCATGTAGAATAAAGTCATTGGAGAGGGAACTGGATCATTTAATTTTCAGGTCCCATCCATCCTTATATGTTCTGTGGATTCTAGCTAAATAGCTTATTCTTAAGCCAATATAGATATCATAAACACCCTCAATACTTACACTTTCAGGTACTGTGGGTAATCCAGTTATATCAGGAGTAATGAAATATGAATGCTGATCAAGGAAGAAAAACAAAACAAAATTATTGCCCCAGAACAGGAAACCAGTATTAAAAATTGGTATATATGTAGGGTGACCACATTTGGGAAACCAAAAAAGAGGACCCTCAGGGGGGTGGGGGGTGTCATTCACCCCCACTGCTTTAAAGGACCCAATTGGAGCGGAGGAGGGGAAAGTGTGTCATTCCCGCCCTCCACTGCTCCAATCGGATCCTTTTCTATAATGTCCAAGAATGACATACTTTCCCCTGTAAGGTCCTGATTGGAGCAGTGGGAGGGAAATAACCCACCTCCAGAAAGCTCGTCATTCCCTCCAACCACGCTAATGTGGCCTTAAAGGGGAAAGCTTGTCTTTCCAGGACATTATAGAAAATTACAGAAAATCCCCCCTGACACCCAGGATAGAACAAAAACCAGGACAAATCCGGGGAAATCCTGACAGTTGGTCACCCTATTATATGTAAACCTTTGGTTTTTGCTGCAATTGGACATATTATTAGTAAAATAATCAGGGGCACCAAATAATTTGATTGAACAGACCACATGCTGAATACCCATTTTTTAAAAAAATCATTTTTTTACTATAATCATGCTATCTTGCTGATTCCAAGATTTAAAAACAACAACATACATTTAGACTATCATCAATGTGAAAGAGTACAAGGCAATGCTCTTTGAACAGTAAAGTTAAAGAAGAAAAGTCATCATAAGAACAGCTTGAAAGAGATCAGAAGAAAAGGACAATATCTTCAGCTTCTTTTGCAGCCATTACTGTCCCTGACTAATCAGGGACCATCCTACTCAGGAACTAGTTTTATGCAAGATCCACTCTGAGAATGGGATGGAGAGAACTGACCCCAATATTCATAAAGATGGTCACCAACATAACCTATACTAACAGCCGCCATTCCCTTCTTATATCTCTCTTGTCCCTATGTTGGCAGCTTAGAGGCCTAACTATAGTTTCCTCTTAAGAATCTGGAAACTACAGGAAATCTAGGCAGTAGGTTGAGATGGTTTCTTCCTTTTTCTTAATCACCAGTTGTCATTTATCTTCAACAGATTACCTGCTCTGCTTCTGGTGATGTGGGACATGAAGAAGAATGGTCAAAACTCCATTCCAAATTAAAAATAATCTTGTTTGTTCTGCAGCTGTATTTTCAGTTGAACCACTACTGGAGGTACATTCACTGCACAATCCTATAATGTCTGCTTAGAGATCCCACCGGGTTAATGAGGTCTATCCTCAAGTAAGGGGGTATAGAACTGCAGCTTCAGGGCAGTGGCCTACAGGGGCGCTATGCTCCCACTGATTGTGTTGCGCCAGAGAGACTGACCACTTGCACAACTGAGAGTTAGCAGTTCTAAAAGTAAACCCCAAAACAAGCGGAAATGTTCATTTCAGAATCGGAACAAGTCAACGGAGCTCCCATCTGTGAGCTCCGCTCACCAACCCAGTTTCAGAAATGAGAAATTCCAGGATTATTTTTAGAGTCACTAAATCCTGGTTGTGCTAACGGGTGGTCCTCCTGGTGCATGGAAACAATAGGATGTCCTCAGTCTACAAATAAAACTCGGGGCCTATGGGAGGTCACACAATAGAGACCTCCTTCTTGTGCATGAGTTCTGCACTTTTTCTGCACTAAGAAAAAACAGTGGTGATTCATTTATAGCTAGTAAGGTGTTGATGCAGGTGTTTATTATCTATCCAGTTATAACCCTTATCATACACATTTGGAAAGTAAAACATTTTGCACATTCAGAATTAGTTAATCGTTAAATAAAACACAAGCAATAGCTGGGAAAAAATAGCCCATAGATACTGTACTCTATATATGTATATGTAGAGAATGACAAAATTAATGGAACCAAGAAAGATATAACACCCAAGATATTATGTAACCAAGAAGCCAAGAACACATCCCAAATTTTTGAAAATATTTTCTGTTTATACTGTTCTTAGTTCAAAATTGTGTGTCTAGCTATTTGAGAAAAGGGGGAGGGGGAAACCCAACAGCTCAAAACCCTCAAATTTCTTTTAAAAATCCAGCATGTTACTGTTTCGAGGTTTTATTCTTCTTCAGGAATATTTACAAATACAAACCCAAACTTATACCTGTATTACTAACAATAAAAATGTCTATTAGATTATCTTCTAATATAAGCTTTGGCAAGCTTATATCACAGTACTTTTAGATTTCATGTCACCACTCAGTTTACACCCTGGGGGTGGGTGTTGTGCCCTGGATTATTTCCTATCACCACCACCTTTCTCACTTTTTGGTGTGCAGCCCTTGTTCTTCAGTTTGGTGGCTAATTATTCTGGAAAATATTTTAAGAGAAGTAGATTCGGTTGCTGAGAAGCAAAATATTCAACCTCTTCTGAGCAATTATGATGAAAACAGCACTATCAGTGAAAATGTGATGGTAAGGCATTGCTCACGTGACGCCAACAGTGCCATGTGTAAATATATTCAGCGAAAATAATACTTTTTTTATTCCTATTCTACAAAGAGGTTTTCTCAGAAATACATAAACAAATGAAATAGATAAAATGTAGTCTACCCTTTCTGTGTGTGTTTTTAATAAAAAGGCTGCAAGAATAAACTATTGTCACTCTATTAAATATTAAGAGGATCTTTAGTGCACAATTTACACTTATAGTTCCAAATCTGGTTTAGTCTAAACAGAAAATATATTCAAGAAGATTGCATCCTTCAGACCAGAGTCACAATATAATAATTTCTCAGGGGACATTTACGAATCACTTGCAATCAACAGAGATATAATTTGGCAGGCAATTATTTCTTTCAAGTGAGGCTGTGAGTGGCCAGAGCATTTTAAACTCACCGCTATTAAACATGGTTGGTTTTTCAAAACTTGCTGGCTTGCAAAAAACACCTCATTGTTCTTTTTCCAATATGAGAAAAAAAATTGAACAAATTCAGTTTTGGAAACCAAAGGTCTAGATTTAACTTGTGAAATAGCTCTTTTCTGAAACAATTAGTCTCCATTCTCTTTGACATTTTCCATTTTCAAAAACAAAGATCAACAGCTCTATTGATTTACCTTTTTGTTTTCAGACAAACGATATAGAATTTTTAATTTTTTTCAGCAGAAACAACAATGGGAATACCAAAGAAGGGGAAAACATTAGAACTACAGATGGAATAGCAAAGGACTGGGTTTATATTAAAGTAGTTGGGCATAAATTAAGGGAAATTTTTGGTATCCTTTCATGATATGGAGGATAGCATGTCAAAACAAAGTTCCACCTAATAGGCTGGACCGGTGTGGTGATGGTAGTGTTGCTTAAAGTTTAAACAACCACTGATGCTACTCCAGAACCGAAGGAAATGATTTTCCAAGCTACCTTTAACACTAGCAGCTAGTTACAGTGTGATATCCCTTGAGTGTTGCTTGAACCTTTGAATTAAAAAATGTCCATATTTTTGCATGTAATCTTCCATGAGTTCAGCATAATGTAAATCCTGAGTTCCATCCACAACAGCTGAATTCCACATCATGAATACTGTCTTTCCCCCTTACTGCTGGGTGGAAATCTTCTAAATGAACATCCAACTTTGGTTCCATGTTATTTCTGGTTCATCTGGCCAACTGGTTAGCTACAATAAGTTCCATTGTTAGAACACTTTATGTAAAATTGGCATTGATGTGCAAGCCTGAAAGAGAACACAGCTTGACACCCAGATCCCCAGACGACTATGTGGCAGAGGCAATCAGAAGGAGACAATGTTTTTACTACAGCACCAAACTAATTTATTCTACACACTGACTGAGTGCTGTCAAACATGGCATTCCAGACTGCTAGATTTTCAAGCACTTTTCAGAACCCAATTATGTAACATCTGTTAAAACTGTGCAGATAATAAGTTTATCTGACGAATTTCTGCATTCATGAACAATCAATAAAGCAAGTGTCCTACCTATAAGGTTGGACCAAGTAAAAATTGGTGGTTTGCAGCTACTGCTCACTAATTTCATGTGCCACATGTTTTTTGTGTATGATTCTTCCCCACCCCCACCCCCCAAAAATAGAGGCCATGAAAGCCCCCTTTGTGTTACGGATTCTGAGGGAGATGTGCAAGGGAAACAACAAAAATATTTAAAAATGAGGGTCTAAACTTTGATCACAGCCATCACACATATGGTGTCAGAGTACACCTTGCAGGAACAGACAAGAGGTTTCCAAGATTTTTTTTTTAAAAAAAACTGGATGATGAAACAAGAAGCTCCAAAGAAATATTAGATCACTATCATCTCACCTGGCTTGATGTCAAAAGCTAGACTTCAGTCTTGAAGCCAGAATTGGAAGTCATATTCAGGTAGCACCTAACGGCTGTAGCCATGACTCACTCTACCAAATGGGCTTTAATTACTCAGAAACATCTTTTACTCTGAGCATGATCCCCTCAAAGGAAAAAATTGAAGCTCCCTTGACTCATGACCCTGAGTTAGGCAAGTCTCTTAGCATGCTTATCTATTCCGCTTGAAATTCAAGGCTTTCTCGAACAATGGGTAATCACAGTCACCTGGATTAATCAACACACACAAATAATTGTTCAGAAAAAAGATGCAATTGTCTGCTGTAGACAATCCCTTAGTTATCACATCAATGTTCCTTTGTGCAAAACTGTATTTAAGTTGTGCCTTAGGTCCTTGAAAATCAGTGGTCATTTCTGTAGTACAACAGCTGAAGCCTCTGTCGCTCCTCTACGAGCTATCTGCATATGATCTTCAAATCAGACTGAGGCTGGTACCTGAGAAACATGCAACAATAAGCCTAGTCTCTAGACTAGCAAACACACACACACACACACACACACACACAGAGTGTTGAAACACAAGCAGATTGTCAAATTGGGCTGCAATAGTAGCATAGGTGTGCACTCTTTAAGAAAGAGAAGAAACTTACATGAATATGGATTTCAAAAGCATCAAAGAGGAGCTTGTAATTCCCTTAGTTAAGTTCCCGCCCCTTCTTAGACAGATCTGCCTCTCACTTTGAGAGCCATGAGAACATAATATGACTACTTAACCAAGCTCACTGACTGTTGCAGAGTTGGTACAAAGAACCAAATTTCTGTTGCTGCTATTTGACTTAGCTATTTGACTATTACAGATATTGCTGTAATAAAGACAATACCTACCAAATTTAAGCTGATAGGAGTGTTCGCCTCAGGTACAGGATGGCTATACCAGTTTTCTAATACTTCATTCAAGTCCTCTTCCTGTACAAAATAAGATTTTTTAAAATGTGTTCAATAGCTACTAACATCAATCACATTCAATACGATCTAGCAGCTCAAATAGGCAAACAGTTACTTTCTTCTCCTATTCTCTATTGCACACATGGAGAATCCCATGATTTATTGAAGAAAATGGGGCAAACACACTATGTCCAGTCTTTCAAGTGTGAATCAGAGCTCTGTAAATCATGACCATTAGGATTTAGCAAAATATCTTCACAGATTAATATGCAAATAAGCGCATTTTATAAAGTGGCAATAAATACATGAAACTAATACAAGCAAACTCTACTTCTAAATTCAGCTACTCACTGGTGTCTTGCAAGTTGTCACCTCGTCTTAGAATAATATTACATGTCATCATTTTTTTCCCTGACAATACTTAAAACCCCCAGTATGTTACGTTTTCCTAGTTTGTATGCCAAAACAATGAAGTTTAAAACAGGTTTCATTAATGCAAAATTTAATAAACTAGGTCCATATACATAACTTGTGACATGGCATCACAATTTAATTCTAATATTGAGAACTGTACATCTGTCTGTACAAAGATAAAATATCCAGTCAGGATGAAATGTTACTAACAGCTGATAACACAAGATAAAAATCCACATATAATCAGTAACTCCACAGAGGCTAATTCTAAGATATACTAAGATCCATTCATTCAAAACAAGCTGGTCTAACAGCTCTATGGGAAACTGGGAAATTAACCCTTACTCATACCAACTTAATATGAACGCAAAAGAGATATTACATTTTATGTCTTGGAAGCATACTAAAGATACCATGGGGAATGTTTTTTATGTTGTAGACAGAAAGACACAGCTTTATTTTAGTTACTTCTTCACAATATGATGAATATTTATATTTTTTAATCTTACATACACAATACGATACTTTGAAAATAATTGTGAAATACAGTGTTCTGTAGGATGACGTCTGAAGTTTTTATTGATGGGACAGAATTGGGTGTGCACAGTGTAAGAGAGATAAAGAAAAATAACCCACAGAAGGTATATTGAAGGGACCATACAAGAGGGAGAGGCAACTTCACTTCCTGTAGGATGAATGGGGATGAGGCCTATACTCATCTACTCCTCTTTTCTGATGGCTTTGCAATAGCAGCAGCAGCAACAGCATCCAAGGTGACAAAAATTCTACAGGGTAAGAGAAATGCCTTCCCTTCAACAGGATTCATGTGAGCTGTCAACACTATCACCATGATCTCTGTGGAGCAAAATAAGGAAAATACTATATTCCACCACCACCCCTCGCCAACACATGGCAGTGTTACAGTCAACATGGACACTTGAGAGGAAGAGACATTTCATTCTTCAGTCACATTTCTTCTCCAGGTGTGAGCAAGTTACACAACTCTGAGAACAGATTTTATGAGTGAAAAATATGCCCTGATGTTCTGTGTTGCTAAATAAATCTTAATTTAGCTTCTTCTGTGTTTTGCCTCCAGACTATCCTGACCCATACAATTTTTCTCCCTTTTGGAAAGATGTTCTTGATCTAGCACATCTAACCACCCAGATGTATCCAGGGTGGATATGAGTAACTGAGGCAAGGTCTATTCCTTGCAGTACTGTGTCCAGATTATCTGTTAAAAATTACCCTTGAGTTTTGTATCAGTGTGAAATCCAGTTAGCCTGCCCCCCCCCCCCAATTAATGTTGTGGGTAATCCAAAACAACCTCTAGAATTATGACAATGATGTATGTTTGGTAGGTGTTTTGGTGAAGGACTGTGGGCTGTGCAGGATTGGAGCGCACTGAAAAAAGTGTATGGATGTCAACTCTTCCGTATCAATAAAAAGAGCAGTGCATCACAGAACATATTTTCTTATATGCCAGAAACCTAAAGCAAAAACATGTTAACTTTTCTCCTGTGTGAAGCTTTATAAGTTCAAATGCACATCCATATCGCCTTGCAAAGTGCTAACTACATAGAAGCCCTCCCACGAGTGTGATTTACACATGTTTATTACAAGAGCCAATTCATATGCGACATTCTTCCACCATGGGAGTGCACTGGAATGTTGAACATGAAAAAGAAATTTGGCAAACACAGCATCAGAACTGAAAACCCACATTGATCGTCCAGGAAATCTAGAAACCCACATGGATTTGCTATTCTAATGTAACATCCGCACACGTATCCCTACACAGATATCAAACCAAAGTACTCCCAAGAAGGAAAGTAGTTCCATTGGAACTAGTTTTCAGCATTTGAATGAAAGATCAGTAATTCTTATTTTTCTGGTGATTAAGACATGGGGAGGGGAGACAACAAACCAATAGACACTTAAAATTTTGATTCAAATTGATATGAATAATTGAGGGTGACCCTGGCAGGAGAGTTCAACAGATTCAATGGGTCATTTAGACCATTCCCCACTCTAAAGGTATTTCATACCTAGTGCTTTCTTTCCAATGTAAATTAGTCATGACCAGACTCTCTGTTAAATACTCCAAGGAGAGAGTTTCAACAATCTTACTAGGTGGCTGGTTCCACTACAAACACTATATGAGGAATGACTCAACACTACTGCACATACTTCTGGACAAGAATTTGAAGGTATTTTGCAGAAACGGTGAAGCTGTCGAGAATTACAGTGACCACTCTCATGACTACTGTAGAAATAGAGTGAGCATTCTTGGCTCTTTATTCTATCAACTCAGAAGAGAAACATTATATCCAAAATATTCTTAATCCATTGGTAAACCTGTCCATAGAACAATGGCTGATTAAAGAAATCCCAGACTTAAACATAAGAAAACTGAAGCATTTGCAAGCCAGAATTAATGTTGGGCTAACTTCACCTGTCTGGACAGGGATAACCTGGTTTCAGTTGTCCATGCTCTGGTAACCTCCAAGTTAGATTACTGCAATGCACTCCAAGTGGGGCTGCCTTTGAAGACGGTTTGAAAGCTGCAGCTTGTGCAAAATGCAGCGGCCAGATTGATCATTGGGACCAGAAGGTTCGAGCATATAAGACCTACTCTGGCCCGCTTGCATTGGCTGCCTGTATGTTTCTGAGCCCGATTCAAGGTGCTGGTTTTAACCTATAAAGCCTTACACAGCTTGGGACCACAATACCTGACGGAACACCTTTCCCGACGTGAACCTACCCAAACACTACGTTCACCATCTAAGGTCCTCCTCCGAGTGCTTACTCCGAGGGAAGCTCGGAGGTCGGCAACAAGGGAGAGGGCCTTCTCTGTGGTGACCCCCCCCAATTGTGGAACGATCTCCCCAACGAGGCCCGCCTGGCGCCAACATCATTATCTTTTCGGTGCCAGGTCAAGATTTTTCTCTGCTGTCAGGCATTTAGCAATAGCTGATGAGCCTGGGTTTGTTTTGTTTTTAGGCTTATAGTTTTTTAAAGTATTTATAGTGGTTTTAAATGTATGTGTATATTGTGTGTATATTGTATGTTTTTGCTGTTTTAATTTTTGTATATTGCTTTTAATTGTTTTAATCTTATGTAAACCGCCCAGAGAGTTTCAGCTATGGGGCAGTTTACAAATGTAATAAAATAAATAAATAAATAAACTTACATGTGGTAGGTAAGAAGGAGAAAAAATAATAAATACAGGAGTAGAGGCCATCAGTGCATAACCCAGAAGACTGAAAAGAGAGCAGACCATCGACATGCTCAGTTACAGAAGATGTTCATTTGAGGGAGGAGGAGGAGTAACCTGCAGCTGTGTGATTTGGATATAAGTCCACTCTATCCGTGAGTCTGCCCTTTCCCACCCTGAAATGGATGCCTACCTGGAGGCTAAGGGTATCTGGAAGGGATGGAGAAGGCTACACCATTTTTTCCCAGCTGAAAATCAAGTATGACCACACACAAGCCTCCCAAAGAAAGGGAAAAGACTACAGTACTCTTAAGTTCAGTTAAGATGTTATGTGTTAAGGAACTGTACTGCAGCGCGTGTCATTTTTTTAACAGTTCAATGATTAGCATTTCTCCTAAACAAAAGTATATTTAATGAAGAGTAATAGAAATATCAATAAAGTTACCTGTTCTTTAGCCAAATAATCTGCCAGTGTATTTAAAAGTTTGTAGTACACCTCAAACCATGGTAAGTAGCTGAAAACAGAAAAAGAACATAAAAAATTACTTCGTTGCATTGCATTTTTTGACGAGTCAAACTATTTATTTATTTATTTATAGTTTGATAAGAAAGGTTTAGCTCTGAGCACTTCACAAGAAAAAATGACTGACATGGTCCTGAAAACATTTAATACATCGGGAAAAGAATCGTGGGTAGCCAAGCTGGATAAACCTCTGTCTGAGACTCGCTACCAGTCGGTATAGACACTAAGCTATGAAGACCACTGATCTGGCTAGAGTATCACACTCCCCAATGCCCACAAGCATGAGAAATAAACAGAGTTTAGTCACAGCCTGGGCTTGTTCTGATATAGGCCAAAAACTGAAGTGGGATTAGACTGAGTATATGCAGGTTGCTTACCTGTAACCGTAGTTCTTCGACTGGTCATCTGTGCAGTCACACATATGGGCTCGCGCCGGCGCCGAGCCCCGCTTCGGGAAACTTCTAGAGCTAGCTTAGAGATTTTTGGCGGGAACCCCTCCCCCACCATCCTACTGAGCATGCTCGGCAGGTCCCACCTACCTCAGTCCCCTGAGACTGCATCGGCCTCGCGACCAAGGTACATTCAAGCAAGCCCAGGAACCAGTTGGCCTACACAACAGCGTAGCCAAGAGGGGATGGTGGGTGGGTTGTGTGACTGCACAGATGACCACTCAAAGAACTACAGTTACAGGTAAGCAACCTGCATTTCTTCTTCGTGGTCTCTGTGCATCACACATAAGGGCGAATAACAAGCAGACTTACCGGAGGTGGGTAGCACGCTGTTGCCAAGAGGTTACTGACATATGGACGTAAGGACAGCTCTTCCGAAGGAAGCGTCTTTGGCTGCCTGGACGTCAAGCCTGTAGTGCTTGATGAAGGTAGAGGCATGTGACCACGTGGCAGCCCTGCAAAGGTCAGGGATGGAAGCACCATGGATAAGAGCAGTGGACGTTGCTTGTCCTCTCGTGGAGTGAGCCGAAAAGGAGGACGGTGGTTGTTTGCCAAGGATTTGGTAGGCAAGAATAATGGTATCAACAATCCAGTGTGACAGGCGTTGAGGGGATACTGCCATGCCTTTTGATTTGCCCCCATAACAAATAAAGAGTTGACGAGATTTGCGATAGCACTCGGTCCTGGATTTGTAAAAGGCGAGAGCCCGTCTAACATCTAGAGTGTGCAGAGCAGTGCTGAGGGGGTCGGAAGGGGAGCTAAAGAACGAGGGGAGAACAATGTCTTGAGTAAGGTGAAACGTTGAATTAACCTTAGGGACAAAGTTTGGTCCAGGATGCAGTACAACTTTCTTTGGAAAAAACTGCGTATATGGCAGGTCTATGAGCAAGGCCACCAACTCCGAGGCACGTCATGCTGACGTAATCGCCACCAGGAAGATTGTCTTAAACGTCAACAGTCGGAGATCAATAGTTGCTAATGGTTCGAACGGCTTAGAAGTTAAAGCTGTAAGTACTACAGATAAACTCCACTGGGGGACCAACGGTCGTACAGCTGGGAACATATTTCGCAAACCCTTGACGAAAGCCTTAGATGATGGATGGGTGAAAACAGAGAATCCGTCCACAAGATCATGATTGACAGAGATTGCTGCCAAATAAACGCGGATTGAAGACTGTTTCAAGCCTGCTAAGTGAAGAGAGTGGAGGAACTTGATAACACCCAGGATTGTGTCTGAGCGACAGTCGAAGTTATTGTCCATTGCAAACCTTTTGAAATGGCCCCACTTGCGGGCATATGACAGTCTAGTGGCCGGTTTCTTTGCTGCCTCCAAAATGGCTCGTATAGCCGGTGAGAGTGCTAGATCTTGCCATCGGACAGAATTCTCCAGGCCGTGAGCCTCAACGAGGCGAGGTCTGGGTGTAGGATCTTGCCTTTGCTCCTGGAGAGAAAGTCTGGAGTGTTGGGAAGTCGCCAAACCTGGTGTCTCGCTAGACGGAGAAGGGGAGTGAACCACGGCTGGCAAGGCCACCAGGGGGCTATCAGTATAGCGTTTATGGAGTAACGATGCGCTCTGGCCACTACTGTGCCCAAGAGGGGGAAGGGGGGAAACATGTAAAGGAAACCTTCGGCCCAGTTCCACTGGAAGGCGTCCCCGAGGGACATGGGCCCTATGCCTGCATGGGAACAAAAGGACATGGTGACCTTGCAATAGTCGTTGAAATGCATGAAGAGCCCTCTTGACTGCCAATAATTCTAACATATTTATGTGCAGACGTCTTTCTGAACTTGACGATCTGCCCTGGACACTGAGGTCGCCGAGGTGAGCACCCAACCCTGCCAGTGAGGCATCCAATGTTACTATCCGTGACGGGCCCGAGTTGTGAAATGGCATGCCCTGTGTCAGGTTGCGCCGATCTGTCCACCAGGTGAGGGAAGGATGGACATCGTCCGATATGGTGAGTATGACCTTGTGAGGGTCCTGTTCTGGTAAGTAGCTTTTGAGGAGAAGCTGCTGTAGGGGGCGCATGTGAAGATGGGCCCAACGGACAACAAAGACTGTCGCTGCCATGAGGCCTAAAAGGCGTAAGACCATATGGGCTGATGCATGTGTCAGAGCTTTGAGATGAGCAGTCTGTTCTTGTATCACGTCCCTTCTGTCGACAGGAAGGAAGGCTCGGCCTTGTACCGAATCCAGGAGGACACCTATGAATTGTATATTTTGTGTTGGATGAAAAACTGACTTTGCCATGTTTATCTCTAGGCCGAGACTCGAGAGGAGTGACGATACCGTGCTGACGTCCCTGGCGGCTTGGCGGTGTGATGGAGAGACAATTAACCAATCGTCCAGGTAAGGGTACAGCTCGATACCCATGGAGCGAAGGTGTGCGCAAACTGCCGCCATGCATTTTGTAAACACTCTTGGTGCAGTCTTGAGTCCGAATGGGAGCACCGAAAATTCGTAGATCTGGTTGTCGACCACAAACCGGAGGTACTTGCGATGAGATGGGTGTATGGTTATATGGAAGTAGGCATCTTTGAGGTCGATGAGGGTAAACCATCGGTTTCTTTTGAGTAATGGTAGGATGAGTGCCAAGGTAACCATCCAAAACTTTTTTGGAGCGATGAATTTGTTCAGATGCCTGAGATCCAAAATAGGGCGAAGGCCCCCGTCCTTCTTCGGGACCGTGAAGTAATGTGAGTAAAACCCCATCTTGAGGTGAGAAGTGGGGACTACTGTTATAGCGCCCTTCTCCAAGAGGGTTGTTATTGCTTGGAGCAGCACGCTCGAAGATGGGGTGTTCTTCACGATACCGAGAGGAGGAGGGACTTGGAACTCTATGTAGTAGCCGCGGGCAATGATGTTGAGGACCCAGCGGTCGTTGGTTATGTACTTCCAATTTTGTAGAAATGGCCTTAATTTGTTGGGGCATGGCGTCGGTGTGAGAAATGGCCTTAATTTGTTGGGGCATGGCATTGGTGTTAGAGTCGGATAGGGCAAGTCAAAGACGACGTTTAGAGCTTGGTTCCTGCCTGACACAAAGTTTATTGAACCGAGTTGTCAGTTTTCGGGATTGGTACTGTTGCACCGCTTGAGTGGAGTAATGCTGACCACGGTCCTGTTGCTGTCTGGAGTGATATGGGACAGGACGGTACCACTTACGAGGTCGAAATGAAGTTTGCTGCTGTTGGGGCAGGAATCCCATTTTCCGAGCTGTCATTTTGGCTTTATGGATATTGTCCATAGCCGTGTCTGTAGTTGAATTAAATAGACCTTCCCCATCAAATGGGAGGTCCTCAATTCTTGCCTTAGTCTCTTGCTGAAGGGAGGAAGAACGCAGCCAAGCATGGCGTCGCAATGCTACTGCACCAACCATCACTTTAGCTGCACAGTCAGTCTGGTGGCGCGAGGTAGTCAGCTCCTGTTTCGATAGCCTAATCGCCTCCGACTGGAAGACCCGTGCAAGATCACGTTGGTCATCCGGCAGATAATCTGTCAAAGCTGAGATCTTTTCCCAAAGGAACAGTTGGTACCTGGCCATCATGGCCTGGTAATTCACCACTTTAATGCCCAACGCGGCGGAGGAGTAAATCCGGCGTCCAAAGGCGTCCAACTTGCGAACCTCCTTGTCAGTTGGGGCCGAATAAGTCCGTGTGGACTTGCCCTGAGACGCTTCCACCACAACTGAGTTTGGCTTGGGATGAAGAAATAAGAAGGGTGCATCCACCTCCTTCACCTTGTACAAGGCGTCCAGTCTCTTGGAGGTTGGGCCCATAGTAGCCAGATTTGTCCACGATTGGCGGACGGTCTTCAAGAGCGTAGGTACCATCGGGAGCGTGAGCTGTGGGGATGGCTCGACATACATCACATCGAAAATTCGATCCTCAATATCCTCATGGGGTTGCTGGTGCTCGATCCTGAGCGATTGCGCCATCCGCAGCATTTGGTCGGAGGAGCTCCCTAACGCCATTGATGGAGAAGCTCTTTCGGTGGTGCCCACACCTTCAGATGGGGAGGGCATTGATGGTGCCGGCGATGGCAATGATGAGGTGTCTGATGTGTAGTCCTCAGCCGAGGATTCCTGGTCCGCATGTTGGTGCGGCTGTGATGGAACAGTTTGCAACACAGGCCCCTGCTGTGGGAGACGTGCTGAGGAAGTGGAGGTTGCACCTCTAGGGGCAGTAGCCAGTCTGCGGCCCGTGTAAGGGTGAAAGCGGTACCGCTCACGGTGTCGGTGCGGCTGCTCCGGTCTGTAAGACCTATCGGAGTAGACATCCCAGTTCCTAGAATGTGATCGCGACCGGGATCTAGAGCGCACGGTGTCGATCCGTGATGTGTACGATGCCGGAGAGGCTGGGTGAGATATCCAGTGCTCCTGCGGCGCGGGGGAGCGAGCATCCGAACCCTGGTGTTCCTGGTCCTCCATCGGTACCGTGTCCATTAGATCAATGTCCGACAAGTAGTCGATCGGTATCGGGGACTGAGGAGACGGTATCGGTAGCGGAGATGGTAACAACGGTATTGGAGGCAATGAGGAAGACCAGGCCACCATAGTGTCAGGGTGACATCTACCTTGTGGCTCCGACATTACTGATACCGGAGAGATTGTAATGGTGGATAAAGCCTTCGGTGTCGACAAGCCAGAGGATGGTTGGCGCCGATCGGTCGATGCCTGTCGTGCAGTCGATGCCGGTAGTTTGGTTTTCTGTGGTTGATGATCAGTCGGAGTCGAGCTCTTCGATGCCGAAGATTTGGTCTTTGCCTTTCTCTTGTCACTCGGCGCCGGTACGGTCGATGTCGAGGCGACAGATTTCGATGCCGTTTCCGGTGTCGATGTTGATGTCGAAGTCGCGGCTGCTGTCGGAGCCGACGACTTTCCAGGCTGGGTCGATACCGGCGGTTTTTTATATGGTTTAGCTGACTTGTCCCGTCTCTTGGCCCCATGTTTCTTTGGCTCACGGGTTGAAGACAACGGCGACGAAGGTTGCTGGCTTATGACGCCAGAGTCCTGAGCTGCAGCCCTTGCTGGGGGCGAGCCTGGTGGTGCTGAGTCTGAGTGACTTACAGGCTGATGCCTGCACTCCTCAGAAGGCGGCAGAGCAATCTCCATGGCTGGACGGGGCTTGTCTACTGCCGACAGGGCCTTGCTCCACAAAATGCTGCGTAGGCGATCGGCCCGGTTCCGACGTGTCTGGCGCGAAAAACTCACGCAATGTGAACATGAGTCTACCAAGTGAGATTCGCCCAGACAAATCAAACACAGCGAATGACCATCTGTGAGAGTTAATTTAGCCCGACACTTCGAGCAATGCTTTAAAAGCGCTGACTGCGCCATAAGCAGAAGAAAAACCTCACTAACTTTTTCTAAGAAATAATTTTTTTTATAACAAACAAACAAACAAACAAACAAACAATACTAACAACTATCTAAGCTAACTAATCGCTAAACTCTAATTCTTTCACAGATACGATACGATTTAAGAAGAGGAAGTCTCCCGCGAGGCGATCAGCGAAGCGGTCAAAGAAGAACTGAGGTAGGCGGGACCTGCCGAGCATGCTCAGTAGGATGGTGGGGGAGGGGTTCCCGCCAAAAATCTCTAAGCTAGCTATAGAAGTTTCCCGAAGCGGGGCTCGGTGCCGGCGCGAGCCCATATGTGTGATGCACAGAGACCACGAAGAAGAACTCCTCCTCCTAGGGCTTGGCACATGCCTGCCTTCCCTGAAATGAACAACACTTCTTCACCCTTCTAGACACGAAGATGCTAAAATGACTTTTTGATTATTTCACAGAGCAGCATCATTGTTTTGCATTTTCAAAAGAAACATTTGTTGTATTTCCATATTCGTTTAAAATGCTTGGTGAGAAGAGAGAAACAAGTGAATCTGTTCTTTGGATCAGGTTTTCTTATTAAAATGTTTATGTCCCCCATACCTCAGAGGTTTGAAATATATTTTGTTAAGCTATTAAACTGATAAAAGCTGATAAAAGCATATGAAATTGACATGGTGTTAGCAGTTTTTATAGTAGGTTCCCAAAAATGGGGGGGGGGGGGGGGAGAGAGAAAAATCAGACACCAGATGTAAATTTAAGAGCATTTAATCCCCTACTAAGGGCTCCATTACACCAGTGTTTTATCGCACTCTTGTCATGCCTGGTTTGCGGTTTTGCAGTGTGGCACTCAGATGACATCATGCCTGTCCTGCAGACACCCTGCCTCTTCCCCTCCCTTTTTTGTGTTTTCCTAGCGTGGGGAAAGTCTGGATTATTTCCCCCAAATGGAATTAAAGCGCTCTTCAGCCCCCGTGTAGTGCCAATGTCTCGCTATTTCCTTTGTTGGGGGAGTGTACTTTAAAGGGAGAGCTTGCTGACGAAAGAGGAGGGCAGGGCGGTTCTCCTCCTCCAAATGGCTTGTGCTGAGCAAGTCTAACATACTTTTGCTGTTCCAACCCTACCCTCCTTGCCCACAGCTTCCTCATTTTTAAAGGTAAAGACACGAAACTTGGGGTCATAAGAGCTCTTAAGTATGGCTTTAGGCATGCCAAGTTTGAATCTGATCAGTTCATTCCTTGATTTTTTAGGAATTTTTAATTTCCCCCCACCTCAAATAATTCCTTCCCGTTAACACACACACACTGCCGATTCTGCACAGGAGTTGGTTAAGGCAGAATTGGAGGTGTGTAGGGGTGTGTGTGTGTGTGTGTGTGTGTGTGTGTTCAATGGGGCTTGTTTATTGCCGGGGCTTGAGTCCCTTACTCAAGAGTAACTCCCATTGATTTCAACTGCATTTACATCAGAGTCATACTAAACTCCAATGCATGCTTACCTTTGAGTAAACCCCATTGAACAGAGAGAGGCTTACTTCTGAGTAAACATGTATAGAAATGACTTAATAGTGTGGTCACTCAAAAGCTTTTTTTAAAGTCTAAAATAGCAAACGGGAAAGAGGTGCTCTGCAACTATATGCGTAGTTCTGAGGTGTTACTTCTGTTTACTCAGGAGTAAGTCTCTCTCTGTTCAATGGGGTTTACTCAAAGTTGAAATATGCAGGTTGCTTACCTGTAACTGTAGTTCTTCGAGTGGTCATCTGTGCATCACACATATGGGCTCTGCGCCGGCGCCGAGCCCCAATCGGGAAACTTCCTAGCTAGCTTAGTGCTATTTTTGGCGGGAACCCCTCCCCCACCATCCACTGCGCATGCTCCGGGTCCCGCCTTACCTCAGTTCTCTGAGACCGCGTATGGCCTCGCACTAAGGTAATACATAGGAAGCATATGCGCCCTAAACCTCTTGCACACACACTAGCGTAGCATAGAGGGGATGGTGGGTGGGTTGTGTGAATGCACAGATGACCACTCAAAGAACTACAGTTATAGGTAAGCAACCTGCATTTCTTCTTCGTGGTCTCTGTGCATCACACATATGGGCGAGTAATTAGCCACACTTACCGGAGGAGGGTATGCACGCTGGTGGATCACTGACAAATAGAAGACAGGACTGCCCGGCCAAACGAAGCGTCCCGTGCTGCTCTCACGTCCAACCTGTAGTGTTTCACAAAGGTTGAAGCGTTCGACCATGTTGCTGCTCTGCAAATATCTGGAACCGCTGCTCCATGGAGCAGAGCCGTCGATGTGGCTTGTCCCCTGGTTGAATGCGCTGTGAACGAAACAGGGGGCTGCTTGCCCAGAACTTGGTAAGCTAAAACGATAGTGTCAACGATCCAACGGGAGAGACGTTGAGGGGAAACTGCCGACCCTTTCATCCTACCCCCGTAACATACAAACAATCTATCGGATTTACGGATTGATTCTGTCCTTTTCTTATAAAACGCTAACGTACGCCTTACATCCAACGCGTGCAATGCTGTACAAAGCGGGTCCGTAGACGCCTTGAAAAACGTAGGAAGAACGATATCCTGGTTAATGTGAAACATTGAAGAAACTTTGGGTACAAACGAAGGCCCAGGACGCAACACAACCTTGTCCTTAAAAAACTGGGTATAGGGAGGCTCCACCATTAGTGCCGCTAATTCTGAGGCACGTCTAGCAGATGTTATAGCTACTAAAAATACTGCTTTAAAAGTTAGTAGCCGGAGGTCAATCGTAGCTAAAGGCTCAAACGGCTTTGTCGTTAAAGCAGTTAATACAACTGATAAGCTCCATTGAGGAACAATCTGGCGCAACGGTGGAAACATGTTTCGTAAGCCTTTCATAAAAGTCTTTGCCACTGGGTGTGTAAACACCGTGAAGCCATTTATCTTAGTGTGTTGTCCTGAAATGGCCGCTAAATACACTTTGATGGAGGCGGGTTTTAAGCCTACTGTATGAAGATAGTACAAAAAGTCGATGATCCCCGTTATGGGGCCATCGCGAGGAGGGAATTTCTTTTCCTCAGCAAATCGCAGGAAACGGTTCCATTTTCTAGCGTAAGAAGCTCTAGTAGACGGTTTGGTAGAGGCTTCAAAAATGGAACGCAGAGCCAGTGACATCTTTAGAGATTGCCACCTGGTTTGATCCTCCATGCTGTTAGGTGTAGAGACTGGAGGTTGGGGTGCAGGACAGCTCCCGCATACCTGGACAGGAGGTTCGGTATCCTGGGCAGGCGCCACCATTGTTGATGTGACAGGCGGGCGAGAGTGGTGAACCAGTGTTGCCTCGGCCACCATGGGGTAACCATTATCGCGTCCAACTTGCATCTGTCGGCCTTTGCCACCGCCCTCGCAATAAGCGGGAAAGGTGGGAACATATAAAGGAAGCCGTTGGACCAGTCCCATTGGAATGCATCTCCTAGCGATGCAGGTCCAATCCCCGCTCGAGAACAGTAGTCTTGGCAAACGGTGTTTGCAGAAGTAGCAAACAAGTCTATCGTTGGCGTGCCCCATCTCGTAAAAAGGCGAACCAGGACATCCGGTGATAATTCCCATTCGTGGGTATCGGTGAATTCTCTGCTGAGCGCGTCTGCCTCCGCATTGTCTGCACCCGCAATGTGAAGGGCAGACAGATAGATGTCCCTGCGAACAGCCCAATGCAGAATGTCTAATGCCATACTGAGAATGCGCGGAGATCGCGTTCCGCCCTCTTTGTTTATGTACCACACCACGGTGGTGTTGTCTGACATTATGCGAACGTGATGACCTTGAATGTGCGGTAAGAATGCACGGAGGGCTCTTTTCACTGCTAGAAACTCTAGGAGGTTGATATGGAGCCGAGACTCTGACGGCGACCATTTTTCCTGAATTTTTAGGCCGTTGAAATGCGCTCCCCACCCTTCCAGAGATGCATCCGTTGTGACGATTCGGGTGGGTTCTGTCTGGTGAAAGGGCATGCCGTGTGATAGATGCGCCATGGTCGCCCACCAACGGAGAGAGGGAAGAACGGATGGCGGAATCGTAAGTATTATGTTTCTTGGATTTAGGTACGGACGGTAACGTCTGAGGAGGACCTGCTGTAACGGGCGCATGTAGAGACGAGCCCAGCGGACAACGAACACCGCAGAGGCCATGAAGCCCAATAGGCGTAGCACTGTATACGCTGTCACACGTGATCGTCGTTGGAGCCGCGATGCGAGAGATGCGATGGCTTGTCTGCGCGCCACTGGTAGGAATGCTCGCCCTACGGTGGAGTCTAAGATCACCCCTATAAATTGGATCCTCTGTGCCGGTTGAAAAATGGACTTTTCTCTGTTTATTTGCAGGCCCAGGCTGGTGAGACAGGAGGTGACGAGGTGGACATCGGAGAGAGCTCGCGACTGAGAAGAGGACACGATCAGCCAATCGTCGAGGTAAGGGTATAGTTCGATGTTCTGTGCCCTTAGATGGGCACATACCACCGCCATGCATTTGGTGAAGACCCTTGGTGCCGTTCGCAGGCCAAAGGGTAGAACCGAAAATTGATAGGCTTTGTTCCCTATCAGGAATCTCAAATATTTTTGATGAGCAGGGTGTATGGGAATGTGAAAATAAGCGTCCTTGAGGTCCACCAGTGTGAACCAACGATTTCGTCTGAGGAGCGGTAGTACTTGCGCCAATGTGATCATGCGAAATTTTTTTGGTTTGATGAATTTGTTCAAGTGTCTGAGGTCCATTATGGGCCGCAGCCCTCCGTCCCTTTTCGGAACCGTGAAGTAGCGCGAGTAAAAACCCGCTTTTAAAAGACGCGATGGGACGCGCAAGATGGCATTTTTTTCTAACAGGGTTAATGTCTCCTGTAGAAGCGTGATCGATGATTGGGTGTACTTCACTGTGCCGAGGGGAGGGAAGGTGTGAAATTCTATGCGGTACCCTTCGGATATCGTGGCGAGCACCCATCTGTCGCTCGTTATGGACGCCCAGCGCTGTATAAACGGTTGTAGTCTGTTTGTCCGAGATTTGGGGAGGACAATAGGAACGGAGTCAAAGACGCCGTTTTGACGTCTGGTCCTGCCTGCGCGCTTTGGAGTATCTGGGCGCTGCCTTTCTGGATTGGAAGGAAGATTGTGGCTGTTGCGCCTGGAAACGCTGAGTGCGCTCTTGCTGACGTCGTGGCTGATATTGAAAAGGACGGTACCAACGCCGCTGGCGAGTCTGTTGCTGAGGTTGCTGCCCTGTTGCGCCCACTTTTCTCGCTGTCATCTTAGCTTTATGGATGACATCCATAGCCGTATCGGTGGTTGCATGAAATAACCCCTCCCCGTCGAACGGGAGGTCCTCAATGCGAGTCTTGGTTTCAGTAGGCAATGTGGAGGTGCGTAACCATGCATGGCGACGTAGGGCTACCGCCCCAACCAGTGCTTTTGCTGAGCAGTCTGTTTGGTGACTAGCCGTCGTAAGTTGTTGTCTCGACAGCCTAGTAGCTTCAGTCTGGAAAACACGGGCTAACTCCCGCTGATCGTCTGGGAGATAATCTGTCAGCGTAGAAATCTTCTCCCAGAGAAAGAGCTGGTACCTTGCCATGGTTGCCTGATAGTTTGCTATCTTGAATCCCAACGTCGCTGATGAATAAACGCGACGCCCAAACGCATCCAACTTCCTTCCTTCTTTGTCTATTGGCGTTGAATGACTCCTGCCTGGACGCCCTTGAGATGACTCAACGACAATGGAGTTTGGCCGTGGATGACAGCATAGGTATGGCGCGTCCCCGTCCTTAACTTTATATAGCGTCTCCAGTCTCTTAGATGTCATGGCTGCTGTGGCTGGGTTTTCCCATGGACCTTTGAAAGTTTTAAGGAGTGTGGGTACCAAGGGCAAAGTTAGCTGAGGCGCTGGTTCCGAGTACATGACATCGTAAATTTTATCCTCTAAGTCATCCTGTGGTTGGTGAATATCCAGACCAAGAGACTGAGCCATTCTCTGCATCTGGTCGGAAAATGAGCCAAGTTCTAAAGATGGCGAAGGTCTATCTGTGGACCCAACATCTTCAGGTGGTGACGGCATTGATGGAGCTAGAGAGCGTACTGAGGAGGTGTCAGAAGCGTAGCCATCCCCCGATGTAGGGGAGAGAGGCCTCCGGCTTACTGTCGCAGAAGCGTGCTTGTGCGCCACCGATGGTCGTTGTGCCTGACTGGCTGCACGACGTTCCTTGATCCGTGATGGTGAGCGTCCAATCCTTCGTCCCGTATAGGGATCAAACAGGTAGCGTGGTTCACCACGGTGCCCAGACCTACTACGAGACCTGTCAGAATAAGAATCCCAACGACGAGACTGTGAATGTGACCGCGATCGGGATCGAGACCGATAGCTCGCCGTCCGAGATGCCCTCGACATCGGCGACGGTACCGGCAATGTCTGCTGCGCCGCGTCTACCTCTAAATTGGCGTCGGTATCGATGCCCATTGAAACATCCGATTGGATGACGTCGACGAGCTCCACATCCGAGGAGCACCCCTCCAGGCTCAATGATGGCAAAACTGGTCGCGGAGGCAACGACGTCGCTCTATGGGCTAACGAAGTGGAACGCTGGGATAGGATCGGCGACGACGCTGGACGAGACGGTGTCGGGGTCGACTGTTTCCTGGCCGGTACCGAAGGCTGGCATACTGGAATCGGTGGGGTCGATGTCGACAGTCTCGGTGTCGATGGAGTTTTTTGTTTTGTCGACGTCGAGAGCCGCTTCGGCACCGAAGGCGGATCCAACTTCGATGTCGACGGGCGCTTCGGGGTCGACACTCGTTGTTCTCCCGACGCCGAAGGATGTCTCGAAGTCGACGGTTCCTTCGATGTCGATGGCCGCCTAGAGACCGATAGAGCGTGTTTCGCCGGCGCCACTGCTTTGCTCGGCTTCGTGACCGACGATTTCGATGCCGAGGCGAGCTTCATTGAAGATTTCGATTTGGTGACCTTAGACTTAGTCTTGCCCGACTTCTTGGTCGGTACCGTTGGCTTTTCAATGGGGTCCTCCACCATTAGCTGTAACGGGTCCTCTGCTGCTTCCCCGTGAGGGAATGAGCGAGGTGATGCCGGATTTGAGCGATTTACAGGCGTCTGCCCACGCTCTCCGGAGGCCCTCCGCCCGGCATCCGAGTCCATAGACAGTGGCGATTGGTCTCTTTGGCGACGTTTTTGAGGCGGTCGGTCAACGGCAGACAAAGCCTTGCTCCACAGCAAACTACGGAGCCTATCGGCTCTATTACGCCGGGTCTGGCGTGAAAAAGTCATACAGTGGGGGCAAGAGTCGACTACATGCCCTTCCCCCAAACACACGAGGCATAATGAATGGCCATCCGTGAGGGTCAATTTTGCGCTGCATCGGGAGCAGTGCTTGAACAGCGCCGATTGCGCCATAATTTCCTAGGCCAAAGGCCTCACAAACTAACCTAACTATATAAATTCCTTTTTTTTTTTTTTTTTTCAAAAAAGCTATATAAATGTAACTTATCAACTAAACTAACACTAAGCTAACAACTATTTTCTCTGACTTTCAGAATACGAACGAGTCTTCAAGAAGAAGTCTCCCGCGAGGCTATCAGCTAAGCGGTCGAAGAAGAACTGAGGTAAGGCGGGACCCGGAGCATGCGCAGTGGATGGTGGGGGAGGGGTTCCCGCCAAAAATAGCACTAAGCTAGCTAGGAAGTTTCCCGATTGGGGCTCGGCGCTGGCGCAGAGCCCATATGTGTGATGCACAGAGACCACGAAGAAGAACAATGGGATTTACTCAAGTAAGGAAATCAAGCCCCAGCAATAAACAAGCTCCATTGAACACACGCACACCACTCTCCAATTCTGCCTTAATCCACTCCTGCACAGAATCAAAGGTGTGTGAGTGTGTGTGTTAACGGGAAGGAATGATTTGAGGAGGGGGGGGAATTTAAAATTCCTTTAAAAATCAAGGGATTAAACAATCTGATTCAAACTTGGCATGCCTAAAGCCCTACTTAAGATCGCTCACGGTCCCAAGTTTCATCTCTTTACCTTTAAAAATGAGGGAGCTGTAAGCATTTTGGTTAATTTCCATAGGACCTCCAATGAGCATGGGGGGAAGGCTGCCATATCGATCACAATGCCCATCAACAAGAACCAATGAACTGAGGGGAAGGGGAAAGAGAAAGGGTGGGGGGCAGGTGAAATAGCAGCGGGAGAATTCACTGGTATAGCGACGATCGTGAAAGGGAGGAGCGCTTGCCGTGCTTATGAAATGGAGGTAAAAAACACGGAGGCAAACCAGCGGGGAAAATAGGTGTGATGGAACGCTAAAAGGAGAAAGCGCTAAGAAGAGACATGCAACCATTTAGATCTAACAGAAGAGATACAAATGTGTCTTATCAATTTGAAAACTTACTCTAAAAATCAATTATTCTTTAAGACCAATTTGAAAATCTACTCTAAACCAGCAGTGTCTAAATCTTTAGATACTTAGGAGAAGGGTGTGTGTTTTCTGGATTACAACTGGAGGCACACTATACGATGACAGATAGATAGATGATAGATAGATAGATAGATAGATAGATAGATAGATAGATAGATAGATAGATGAGAGAGAGAGACAGAGAGAGATGATAGATAGATAGAGAGATGAGAGAGATGATATAGACAGATAGATAGATAGATAGATGATAGATGGATGGATGGATAGATAGATGATAGATAGATAGATAGATAGATAGATGATAGATAGATAGATAAATAGATAGATAGATCTTGATGAGAAACAACGAGATCAAAAACAATGGGCAAGCACCCTTCCTGCTACTTCATTGCCTCTTCCCCCCCCCCCCCCCACCTCCCCTATGCCTAGTCAGGCAAAGATTCAGGAACAGGACCTTGTGTTCTGAGCAATGCACATTCTTGTGGGATTTTCCATTCCCTATCAACCTGATGCATTCTCACACCCTGCTTCAGGATAATGTCACTATTCACATAGAGGTGGAGGAAGGGAGAACCAACGCTGTGTTGGACCTCTCTTCTCCGACAGACAAAAGAGTGGTGGGTTTATTCATCGCTGTGGTTTGATTATTCAAACCACATTTAGCACTGCTTATAACATTTTAGCATGCTCCATGGCATCACTGCACTGTATTGTAAGAATGTTTGCAGCTAAGTGTCGTGGACTGATTTAGGATACTGCGTTGCACAGTAACATACAAGAAGTACAAATAAGCTTAGCTTTCATTATTTAAAATGTAGGTGTTCTGGAGAAAATGATCCCCCATCCCCCTCCCCCCAAAAAAGGTTGTCCTGAATTGCAGAAACGGAATTTTGCAATTTCCTCCCCCCCTTCTCATTTGCTACAAAATCCTTAAAAGACAATACATAGTGTTTGTTTTGAAAGGAGCTTGTTGCAGCCCATTTCTCTTCCTGGTTTATTGTGTTCTTTAAAAAAACACATATAACTTCAATGGTTCCAGAAGTCCATAAAACTTGGATGCAAAAGGACAAACTTCATAGAATATCAAGCACAAGCACACACACACCAGAAAGTATGAATAATAAAATAGTCTAGATAACTGAATGCTCAAATCTCAAATACTAGAATGATTTTCCTTTCACAGCTGGAAGGCTTCAACGACAGTTACCCTTAACCTAGAACTGTTAAATCCACAAAAATGCTAGATGTGGATAATTTAGAGCTTGCTACTAAAAATAAAAAGAACAAATTGAACCGCAAGTTAGTATTCACAAAGGAATATACCTATAGCCACCATTAAAATGAATCCTTCAACACCAAAATCCAGACATTTGAACCAACATAACCACATGTAAGAACAATGTATATGATGTCACTGTTTATGACAAAGTGCTGTCATAGCAGTTGGTGTTTAGATACTCACTAAGCATTCATTATTTCTCATAATGCAGAACTAGGAAGGGCAATTGCATATCCCCCCATTACTTGTTCACAGAATAAACCACTATTATGAGTAACAATATCTGTCCCCTCAGAAACATTGTTGGTTATGTCTATGCCCCTTCCTTATCCCATAACGTAACTGGCTTGTATCCTCACTACATAAATGGAATTCTGCTTAAAGAATGGGATTTTCTTTTCTCCCCTTTCTGCTGCAGCTGTCCTACATCGCCTAAAAACCTGGTCCTGAAGATTGGCAACCCTTCAGAATCGTGTGGGATGGGGTGTGGGGATGGGAGGGTAAAGCTAGAAGTGGGAATTCAGGGATTCCCCTTTGCATGTGTGGAAGTGCCTTCTGCTCATTTGAGCTATGTTGGATCCTAGCCATTTTTTTTTACTGCACGGCAGAGTGCTGTAGAGAAATACAGCATTTCTATGACTGCACGTGAAACTTTAGTATGTTAATTATATATATGGATCCAAACTTAAGGTGAGACTGTCAGCACCAAATCCTAGCAATTTCCTAACCCTAAATTAATATTCTTCTAAACTTGAAAATTATTGTAGGAGATATGTTTTCCTCTGAACCCAAATTGAAGAACTATCTAACTAAACTTGACATTTGCCACAACTGAGGCAGCTATATGATTAAGCTATACAGTAACAATGGGGGGAAAGCCAATTAGGATTTGAGCACTTTTATGCTAGGCACTGTACGAAGTGAGATAAATCCTTATGCTAGCTAGCAAGAATCACATAAAAGCTGAATTACAAAACTGGCTTAAATCAGTATGTCCTAATTTTAGTGGTTCACAGAGTGCTTCAACAAATTTCCTGCCTGCCATGTAAAGCACAAAATCTGTAAAATAACATCTGCAAAATCAATCACGGATGTGGAAGTGTTATGCTTTTAAAATGCATTAGATCCTACCTAAAACGTGGCCCTTACCTGTCATATAAACAATGGCACCAGATATTTCATTGCTAATTAAAAACTTACTTAGCATATTCTTTTAATCCAAGGAGCCACAAGGCAGGTGCTCAGGCTTTCATTCAAAGTCATTCTTCAGCTTTGTTGCACTAAGCAGACTTCCACCTCGCTTGCGCTTCCACTACAGTTCTGATAAAGCTTTTATATTCACAAGTCAAAGGTTAAATAAAGGAAAGGAAATGTTTTCTGTCAAACATTCAGGTAACCACTAACAGTCCTGAACTATCAGCAGGAATCTAACTTCTAGTAATCAAATAAAACTAAGGAAACCGCCTTTCCGTAGCTAAATGTCTAATGTCTAGGGGCTACTTTCTGTCTGGAAAATTGACACAAAATGTGTAAAATTGAAACATTCTGCTTCTGAGGGATTTGTTTAAAGGAAGGGGGGGGGGACTTCAAGCCCAGTCTGAGATGAAGAACTACAAAGGCTTCCCAAATAAACCTGTCTACCTTATTAGAACATGTCATTTAGAAATCCAGGTGACAATTTTACAGTCATAAAATTTCATTAATCAGATCTAAGGCTGAAAATTTTAATGATGCTGTCAGCATTTCTCTGGATGCATAAGGTCAGCTAGAGATACAGACAATAGTATAACAAAATGAATCCCAGTAAAATTATTGTCATGCATTCTATTAAAATTATTTAGGGATATTAATACCTGGCCTTCTGATATGAGGTAATATTCTCCAAATTTGCATAGTCATTAGTGCGAAAAAACACATTTAAGAATCATGGTGTGTAAATAGTACACAAAAAGTATATTTTAAAAAGACTTGAGATGTCTTTTTCAGATCCAATCCTGAAAGATATATGAAATAAAAGGCTTTGTGGAAGCCTTGGTAACAGCAGGAACCTAGACTATGAGCTCCATGGAAGAGAAAGGCGCTTGTGAACTGCCATGCTGTAAAGCAAAGCCTACAGCAGCTTTCACCAACCTGGTCTGCTCTAGATGTTTTGGATATCTGTTTTGTGTCATCAGCCACAATCAGTATGGCCGATGGTCAGGAATGCCGTCCAAAGCATCCAGAGTAAGTTCTAGCAAACTTTAGTGCCGTTTCTTGCTTATGTTGCCAATTTTCTATTCATTTGCAATATTTTCTAGCTTTTATAACTAGAATGAGAGACAGCAAAACCTCTTCCTCCCCAAAACTGTGTAAATCCTGATGTGTGTGTGTGTGTGTATAAATTAATTCATTAAAAAGTATGTATGCCCTTCAACAAGTTCCTAGGGCAGAATATTAACTTTATATTAATAAAAAGCATTCCTGGTAAGTGTCAGGATCATAGATAAGTGACAATGTGATAGTTTTCTGCATTATTTTCCCTTTTAATATATTCCCTCATTTGTCTGAGAGACCCATGCTAGTACAGGAACATGTTTAGCTATTATAATTGCTGTTCCACTTAGTTTGAGGTTCGCAGTGTTACAAATTTATCACACAATTCATCCTTCCAGCGATTTTTCTACTGTAGTTTTTTTTATGCGTTTTGCACGTGAAAATTATATCTGGATTCTCTCTAAATAGCAATTGAGTCTCCCTGTGCTTTTATGGGCTGTTCAGCCCTTTGACATTACATGAAAAAATGTAAGTGACAATGGACTTGCAGACTCACTGGACAGTGGCTTGCAGAAGGACCAGCATGCCCCATATCATGAGGGGTCTGTATGCAACCATTTGTTGGAGCCATATGGATTTGATGATGCCCCACCAGTGCACTATTCATGTAGCTAGTTTGTTTCTTTTCAATGTCAATACATATGACAACTGAAAAACAACTGACAGCATAGAACAAAATCCAAAAATGATAATCCAATTTAGATGGCTTTAATAAATCACTTTCATTGCCTACTAGGCATGATGGCTACATGCCACCTTCCATATCAGAAGTAGCATGCCTCTGATTACTAACTGCTGGAGAATAACAGTGGGAGGGTGCTATATCCTCATTTCCTGCTTGTGAGCTTCCAATGGGCATTTCTAAGTAACAGAATGTTGGACTAGATGGGACTCTTTTTATGTTCTTATAATAATCTAAATAGAGTCAAGGTGGACTTGCTCCTCCCCAGTTTTCCTCCCTCCCCCAAAAGTCCGATAGCCTTCCATGGCAAATGAGCATGCTCAGACATCCCTTTTTTCCCCTTCAAAGAGTTTGTCGTACCCTAGGCCTACTGATACCTCACTCTTATGTGTAAGTTGTGCTGTTTTGGCTACATAAGCAATGGTACTAAGAGCCTTAAAAGTGCAAACAGCTGCAAAGATGGAAGGTTTAAGCAGAAGACTTGGGATCACTCTTGAATCTGATGTTGCTCTTAGGCATTAAAGAGATGGCCATGGGGAACAGTATATTCCTTCGGCTTCAGCTGATTTGTCAACTGTGTGTTCTTTTGGATGCTAGAGTTTTGATCACACTGTTTGTAAGAATTGCACAGTGTTTCAGTGCCTTGTATGGTAGCATTACAGATTAAAACGTAAATAAAGATGCACAGTATGGCTATCTGAATGTATTCACCCAAGACTCAGTTTGCTGTCGTCTGCCATTACGCATTGCTTACAAATTATATTCAATTTGCTTTTAAAGACCTTTCCCTCAGTACAATCTTCACCCCTTTGGAACTATCCATAATGCAGTTAAGGACATAATATTTGATTATTATTTTTTAAATGAGAAGGCAGACCTATAGCCCTGAAATATATTTCTTACACTTATACTACATTTCCCCTCCCCCACCACCCTCAAGAGTAAAAGGTGAATGTGTTCCCAAGCTAGACATACAGTTTTGGAGTGGTTGGGTGGGGGTGGGGTGGAATAGCTGGCCTGGTAAGCATTTAGTATTGCATTGTAAATTTGAAATTGTCACAATGGAAAAAAAATAATGGCAGGTTTCTTATTAAAGCTTGCTGAAAAATTATAGCTTGCCACTTTGAGCAGTTACTTCTGCAAAGTAACAGACCTAAAGTGTTCAATTAAAGTCGGCAAATATTGTGCCATTAGAATATAAAAAGAATCAACCCTGTTGAATCCGCCTAAAGGTTCATCAAGTCTAGTATTCTGTTTCCAACAGTGAGAAGCCAGATACTTAAAAGGTGACAAACAGAAAATGAAATCAACAGCCATATTGTTTGTTACCAGCACCTTGCATTTAGAGAGACACTACATGGAGATTCTACTTAGCAGCTAACAGACATTTGATAGAACACTTACGGTACAATCCTATGCATGTTTAGAAGGAAAATATCCTATCACTCCCACCATGGCTGAGAATTTTAGGACTTATTTTTAAATCTCAGTATGCATAGGCTTGTTCCTTTATTATATTTTACCTGTGGCCCTAGATTAATGTAACTGATAAAGCTCTCATTATAATCCAATCAAAGAAAGTTAGACATGTCCAAATGGTAAATATCAACCACTGAGGTTGCACAACTGAACACTAAACTAGACATATGGGAATATTTGCTAGGGGGTAGGGCAGAAAGACCACTGACATTATATAGAACATTATGTAATAATCTCTTGTCTGTACTGTGCTACCCATGCTGGTCCTGCAAGTTCCTCAGCTCACTACTCGCTCTAACTGCATTCAGCAACCTGGAGGCTGGCACAATTATCCATAGGTGCACTGACTCAGGACATCTGAACATACTCTCTATCTGGAAGCTACACACACCAAAATAGGCTCCCAGTGGATTGCCCACCTGGCCACATGAGGCCCTGCATGGGGCACTGCAGGGTCCGTGAACGCCCCACAGCTGCCCGCGTCCCCTGAAACCCTCTTCCCTCCACTCATCGCCGAGAGCTGGCAGCTCTCAGGAAACACGGGCAGCTGTGGGACACCCGCAGACCTTGTCGCGACCCATGCAGGATCTCACGCATCCAGGTGGGCGATCCACCAGAATCAGCAGCAGTGAGGCCACAAACCCCCCATTGCTCCCAAAGCCCGTTAAGTCTGTCTTCCCTGCCACGGCATGGAGTTGTAGGCGTTTCGACACTGGACCCAAGGGCTGTGCAGCAGCTGGCAGCCACTCTGTTAAATGGCTGCCAAAGTCTCGAACTTCCAAGGCCAAATCCAGATCTTGCACAGCTCTATTTTCCAGCTTTTGTGCAATGTTTCCCTTTTTTAGAAGGTTGAACTGCCTTTCCTCAAGCTTAGTTACTGCCAGTAAGAGCTTTAAGCTTAAATATTCTGGCATATTTTGTTGTTTTACCTCACTACTTTTGCCTTCGGCCCCACCCACCAATGGAATGTGCCCTCCCCCAAGAGCTACTCTGAAATGGAATTTGGCCCTCAGGCTGAAAGAGGTTCTGCACCCCAGCTTTAAGATAGCCTTCCCCAAACCAGTGTCCTCTGGTTGTTTTGGGCTAGAAGTCCCAGCATTCCTAACCATTGGCCAAACTGGACGGCAGTGATGGGAACCCGAAACATCTGGAAGGCACCAGGTTGGGGAAGGTTGCTTTAAGGCATAATTATTGGAGATAGAAGAATCTGGAAGTAATACTTCACAACGCAGAGCCTGCAAGTAATAGACTGAAACTAGGATTATGTCAATGGCCTCCTGCCACTAACTATGCAAGACTGGGCACCAAATGGAGTGTGACCTAGGCGGACCATCTAGAGCTTCTGCAGACCCCACTGTGCATGCAGCTTTGACATCCCTAAAATCGCCAACTCTAAGAAATAGTCACTATTCCATTTATTTATTTATTTATTTATATTTCTATACCACGCATTAGCTGAAGCTTTCTGAGTGGTTCACAACAATTAGGAGTAATAATTAATGAAGTAAATCTAGCTGTAGGATCAAATTGGAGTAACTTGTTGCTGACAAGAATATTGATTTGATTTGGAAAAAAATGTTACTACTATTAGCCTTCTTAAAGCTATCATGCTATAATTAAAGAAAGTGATTATAATCTAAAGAGAGAATGGGCAATACCACCATGCACAATTACAAGGTATTTCCCCATACAATAACTATCCCTGTATGACCTTTGCTGGTCCCTAGTACATCTGTCTTGACCCTACTTTTGGCTAGTTGCCCAGGATATGCTTTCACAGGATGCTTTGTCTCCTATTTCATACTTCATCTTTCTAAGTCTCCCACATCTATTCCTCTCTTCTCAGTACACTGGTTGGCATGCCACTGGCTTCCTTCGCCAATGCTTGCGAGTACATCATCACTGCTAGTTCAAGGTCCCCTCCACAAGAATTCGCTTTTGCGCCCAGTTAGGCGATTGGGCGCACTATCCCTGAAGCGCCTTTACGCCTAATACCTCTGCACGAGAGGCGGCGCTCCCCTCCCCTTCCCTCTGGCAGGCTGTGTCAAGTGTTGGAGAAAAGTGTCCCGTAACGGGAGGCGGCTGCCGAGTTGGGTCCCAGAGGGCGGCGGAGCTGCGAGAGTTCCAGGGAGAGCTGAGCCGCCGCCTCCTCAAGCCAAGCCGGGCGAGGCTGTGGCGGCAGCGGCAGCGGCAGCAGCAGCAGCAGCAGCAGCGCCTCTCTCCCGCTCGCCCTGCGCTTTCTTCCCAGCTAGCTGCCTCCTGGCGTCTCTGCCGCCTTCGCCGAGGAGAGCGGTCGCTTGCCGAGCGAGCGAGAGGAGCGGATGTGCCGGACGGGCACGAGCCGGCGGGGCTGAGCTTCCCCCGAGGGCGGCACCGACTGCCCTCCAATGTGGCCGGAGCCCCCTGCAGGGAACTTCGAGGCTGGCTCCGGAGGCTGGGATCGGGCTGCGCGACGCTTCTCACCTCGCCGGCTTCATCATGTTCCCGGCAGCCAGGCGCTAGCTCCCTCCGCCGGAGCCCCGGGGTTGCTGAAGTCAGGTCGGGGCATGGAGTGATCGGAAAGGGGGTGAGGAAGGAAATCTGCTCTCCCCCTTCTCGCCTCGCCAGCTTCAAATCATGCCCCGGGGTTGCTGAAGTTCAGGTTGCAGCCGGGGGAGGGCTTTTGACAGCGGCGGCAGCAGTCAAAATGCGCTTTAATGGGCGGAGCAAAATAAAAGTCGCTAATTAACGCGCATTCGATAATGCGCACAATCGGGGAGATAACGCGCCTCTACGCCCCTTTTGCGCTCCACTGGTGTGGAGGTAAAATTTATAATGAGCCTTCAAAGAGCATTAAACATCTCGTGTGGAGGCAGCCCAAGTCTCCATTCCCTCTGCTGCTCATATGAGGCAGGTAGCTCAAACATTTATTTTCAGCTGCTTTTATAGACAACCAGACTCTCCTTTAAAGTGGCAAAATGTTTCTTTCATTTGGCTTCTAATTAAGCAGTTTATTGTGGTCATGCTGTTTATGCTTTAATATCTATTTTAGAGCAAACTGATGACAAGGTAACATTCACTGTGAAAATCCACAGTTGTAATAACATTTTTAATCACCTTGGCCTGTGGTGTTTTGTTGTTAATAGCAATTCTGTTTACCATTAAGTGTTCGTTTAATTCTAGAACAGTTGAACCGTACTAGCAAATGAGTCACTTACAGTTCCATGCTCATAAAAATCCCCTACTGCTTCAGTTAGTACACAATTATTGTTGAATGGCAACATTCAACCCACTAAGGGGGATCTAGACATGATCTCTCAATAGCCTGGTGCAGATGCAACACAGGCCCAATACAGATGACCAACTCACCAAGTGGTAAGGTTTTCCCTCACAGATTTGCTCAGTCATCTGAACTAACAAGAGTATTGAGATATTTTCCTGCCACAAATTCATAGAATCATGGATTCTAATGGCTGGGGGGTCTTACTAAGTGGTAAGGCTTCTCCACATTAACCATTTGGTAGGTTAGTCAGCTGCATTAGCAATCTGTGGCAGGTGAAAATGATTGAACTAAAGTGTCTCATGGCTAGAGTTGTCTTTTCAGGAACAGCTTAATTTTCCTTCTTTTTCTTCATGGTTCTCAGATGTTAAATTTAAGGTGTCTATTCCAAGAGATGTCTCTGTATTTTGAAAAATAAATAAATATTTGCTGTTATCTGAATTACTTTTTTAATATACATGTTTAATGGATTTGAAGAGAATTTGTTTATTTTACACAAGAAGCCATAGTCATTTACAATTCTGTGTGCATTGTATGTTGAGGGAACTGAGTAGCATTAGGATGTAATGTTCAACCATAGTTCAGCAACACCAGACAAACCTAGCTCCCTCCCCACACCCTGGGCTCATGCCCTCTCTCCTCCCACAATGTAGCTACGAAGGGTAGATTGGAAGCTTCCACTTATGTTTTAGATTAATTGCAGTTAAGTGTACTGTCTGAATCCTAAAGTGTGGATAATCTAAACTAAGGTTACTGAAGGCAAGGTTCATAAATTAAGGTTCAAAACACTTTCGCACAACCAACATGGTTCTAGAAAGTAGATAGGCTTTCCCACCAAAATTAGAAAAAACAGCAGATTTCCCATAATCAATTATAGTACCAGTGATTACCTTTGTGGTGATCCCTGGGTAAATTAGGGGAAATTCTTCACAATATCATGTACACATAGGCAGGAAGACACATTAGGTCAGAGCTGCCAAAAAGTCATTTAACAAAATGAAAGGACAGAACAGGTATAACGGGTGCCACTCAGGGTGTAGGGATTCAGTTACCTATGCCAGACAGAACATTTCCAGTGCTGCCTTGTATAGATCACATAAGAGCTATACTTTATGGGCATGAAAGGAGATAATGTGGAGAAGAAGAAAAAAAGAAAACAATTCTCAATATTAAGCCCTAGAGGGCACTTTCTCCCATTAGGAACCAGCCTCAGGAATGACCTGTTCTTTCCCCTGCTCATCATCTCCTAGGAGTAAACTCCATCCTCCTGCCTTTACATAGATAAGAAAAATGTCAATACCTCATTAGCCACAGTTAACATTAACTAAGATTATTTTAATAAGGATTTGAAACTGTGATTTAATCCTGGTTAAAACTGAACCTTGCTTATTATGAGAGGTAAATCTGCTCCCAAGAGAGGAGGACGTAGGACAAGGAGTGTATGCTCTCAGTTCTGCATCCTGCAATGAACAGGAATCAGTACTACATCTGTATGAGCCCACAGTACAACTTCTGTTGTGGGCCTACTATTGTGCATTAGCACAGTATTAAAACAATACAGTTCTAGTATTTCACTGGGTTGTGTTGGAGCCAGAATTACATCTGCACCAGTTTATTAAGAAAATATATCTAAATACTCCACAATAAATAACAACCATGTCTTTATTGTACAACATGTCAGAAGATCCTTAGTGAGACAAACATCACTACTGATCTTCTTACATCTACAATGCTAAACAATGGCATGAACTGGGCTAGGAAAAACACAAGGCAAGAATCTGTTCCCAAGTGACAATCACAGTAGATCAGTTGCTGCATTCAGATGGGTTGCCCCTGCATGGACAAGTGGGGACAGCGTAGGCAGGGCCGCTGTGCCGGCTCCACACGTAGGACTAGATCAGATCTTTTAAGAATCGTCTGAACCAGCCCAATGCTGCACTCTTTCTGAAGACTTTTTATTAAAACAGTACTATGTGAAACCATTACCTTGGCTCCAAGTGCTACAACACAAATACATGTTAAATTTACGGTGACTCAAGACAGGTACATAGTAAGGGTATAATGCAAAGAGACCTTGTGACTAAGGTTAGGATGAAAATTTCACGCATACATTAAGATACACTTTGTTATGATGCAACTTTTCCTTTCTTTTCCTTAGGGTCAGTAAGGAGACGAATTTCTACTAATTAGCACCAGAACCTCACTTCATTATCATAGGACAATTTCATTTGCAGCTCTTGTGTCAATTTTTCTCCTTTAAAAAAAAGTTATACAAGTACTTGCATAACCTGCCGAGCCAGGCAAACTATGGAGCATTTGCAAAACACCTCATTAAAGCATTTTCCCTTATGGAAAAAAAAACATTTATAACTGTCAAAAAATTGCTGTTATGATGGCAGCAGACTAGTACACATTCATCAAAGTTTTTCAGTTACAAAGGAAGCCTATAATTTTAAGTCAATAATTACCAATAATTATCAAAGAAAGAGAGGCTGGATAGGATAAGGCCAATATAAGTTTATTAAATATAGCTACTTACCTTAAAATGCATAGGCATACTTTGCCTCCTGAAGTTAATCGGCAAAATCCAAATCTTTGTTTGCTTTCAATGTCAGTAAGCACAAAGGTAAAGTGCTGTCCAACCTGGGTCACCCTGGAAATAAACAAAATATTTTAGATGGGGTGTAGAAAGTAAGGTGGAAATATGCTTTAAACTCATTTATGTACATTTACATTAACTGGGGAAACAGGTAAAGGTTTGTGGCATTTTTTCATAAAATGCAGAAAAAAATCTGTCATAGATCTAATAAAATTAAGAAAGATGAAGATTATAAATAGTCATGGGGAAGGAGAACCTTATCAATATGATTCATCCTGGAACTGCACTCTGATTACTAAGGGTTAATTACCAAACAAGTGCCTTATGTCTCCATAGCCCAATTAGCAATGTGTAGTCTTATTTTCCTTCATAGGAAACTGCCTTATATTGAATCGATACCAACACTCCAGGTGCAAAGACCTAAACAACGCTGCAGTAGACCAGTAAATGGCCTTTTTTTTTTTTTTGCAAAATAAGTAATATTGGATGGCAGAATTAAAATGAGTAATTACTCAGAACAGTCATATCTATAATAGACAATCGAGAAGTTTTCAAACTCAACAATATCAGTAAGTGTCTGACAATAAATCACAGCAAAAAGTTATTATCTGGCAGTCTACAAAAAGGATATAATTGCAGCATAAAAAGAAAGATATAATTGTAATTTACTACGGACCCCCGATGAAATTCTGTTTTGACAATGGGAAGTTTTCCTCAGGTATTCAGGTAGACATAACTCATAACAGTTTATAACTCAAAACAATTTTCAAAGACTGATAATGTTGGACGGCAATTTAACATTCCTGAATGACTGAATTATCAGCAGTCTGCTGGTTGGTAAAGACAAGATAGCCTATTAAATTCATGGGATAATAGTGCCTCTGTTTTTTCCAGCTCACCCTAAGCCTAACCCTTTTCCAGCTCAGACTAATGACTGCTGTGTCTGTGACCAATCTTAGGAGCTTTTTAGGGTTGTGTTTGAAAACCCATTGATTGTGCATTATTGATATGACTATTCTGAGTAATAATTCAATTTAACTGTAACATCCAAGATTACATATTTTGCACACACACACAAAAAAGCCACTTACTGGTCCAGTGCACCTCGAATATTTGTTCTGAACTTGTTATCCTGGATTGGACCATTAGACCATCAGTATTGTCTATAATGACTGACAGCAGCTCTCCAGCATTTCAAACAGAGATCTTTTCTGGTCTTACCTGAAGGTTCCAAAGATTGAACATGGAACCTTTTGCATGCAAAGCATGCAGTCTAACACTGAGCTAGAACATAGAAACACAGGCCTGCGAATTTAGAGGTTGAGTGACAGAAATAATTCTTAAGTCTTCACTGCTTACAGCAAGAACAGACAATTTAAGATTTATTAAGAAAATACTCAGATATTATTACACTAGCCATTTTCCACATATATTGCTCTTGTCAGTAAAGAACCAGGAGCCACCTCATCTATTTCTTGCATCCCTTGAAGTGAGCAACTCAAGGCTGCAGAGAGAAGGCTGGAATATTTATATTATTTTTCCAGGTTATAGAATACCTATACCCACCCAGGTAGCTTATCAGTTCCTCCTGGTTGGCTATAAATGCTCTTTCTGTTTGGTCTCATCCATTTGAATGTCCAAATGCTTTTGAAGTACCTGCATACTTCACCTTAAATTTATCTGCTAATCTTATCCTATCAGTCCTCCTTGCAATTTCTGCCAGCACAATTCAATTCCAAATTCTGCTCTCATCCCACTGGGATTCAGTCCTGAACCTTGGATTTTTTTTGCTGGCTATACCTCTTTTCTAACAGCCCCCCTACCCTTTCCACCTAAGATGTATATGTTACATAGAATTTAAAAAATGTTTAGCATGGAATTCCAACATATTACATAAGCACCACAATCCTGATTCTACCATTAAACAGCATTTTAAAATCAAGGTACTTCATGGCCCTCATCATATTCATCCTTGCAACTAGGAACCTAGGAAGATGCTTTATATCACGTCAGACTACAATTGCTATACAGTGCTCATATTTAGATTCCACCTTTCTTTCAGTGAGCTCAAGGAAGCACACATGGTTCTCTCCCTTGCATTTTATGCTCACAACAACCATGTGACATAGCCTTTGGCCAGTTGCTACGTCCTGGCCTAACCTAACAACTGATCTTCAGTGGAAATTCGAGCCCAAGTCTCCCCAGTCATAGTCCAACATTCTAAGAACAACACTCTCTGGCTCTCAATGCTTTGTAAGTGTGTGATTTAAAGAACAAATGGAGATATTTGAAAAGATCTGAAAGAGTGATACTTTTAAAAAGTAACATGTTACATGCTGGGTTGGAGTTGTAATATAACTGAGTATTATTCCTGGCCATATTATCAGCATTGTTGGAGGCAGCTACTGAGCCACTGTTGTTATTTCCAACACCCAGATGTTTTAGAGAGGCAGTCATAAACACTTAAGGAGATAATAGGATACTGTCTTTGCCCCCCACATACATCAAATTACTATCATACATGTAGCCGGACATTTGAGGAAAAATAAGGCGAAGGAACAAAAGTGCCTGCAGCTATGTTCAAAAGAACAAGAAAATATTTTTTATGTTATAAACAAGAGTAAACTGATTAAACTATTAGCAACAATAGAAAAACTAATGACAGGGGAAATGCCATTAAGTGAGGATAACAGTGGGTTGGTTCCAGATTTAGTCATACTCAGGAGAAGTTCCACTGAAATCAATGAGACATAAGTCAGTCCATAACTATTTTAAGTCCCACTGATTTTGATGGGGCTACTCTTAAGCACAACTAAATCACTGGAACCAAAACAATGATATTTTTCTAAGAATGAATAAGCAATATGAAAGGATTCCAACCAGCAGATCCTGCGGAAATTTACCCAAGACCTGATGTAGTTAGTTAGTGATTCTAAGATATACCCTGCCATTACTTTTGAGAACTCATGGTGAACTGGTCATGTTTCAGGACTGGTTAATTTACTATACTTTGCTATTAATGAGTGGCTAGAAGTAAGCCATCAGTCTTCTGACTGGTATTTTCATAGCTTCCTCCAACCAGCTGTTTCTACTCGCATTTCCTTCCACTCCTGGGGAGAAGAGACCCCCAGTCATTACATCCTCTCCCTCAGCAGGAACAGCTTATCAGGATAAAGGAAGTGCTGCTGACTAGGCTCTGTCCTCCCTTTGTCATACCTGATACAACAATAATCTGTCTACTTTGGGAAGATTAACCACACCAGAAATAATAAGGAAAAGAAAAAACTAGGTTCAATTATTCCCCTTTCCTTGCTAAGGAAGTTCAAGGAATCATGAGGAGCAAGTGAGAACTTCAAGCTTCTCCAGCCTTCCATAACTGCAGGGGCAGCCGGTGGGAGGAAGCCCTCAGAATTACACTCTGTTAAGTGGGGCGGGGGGGCTTATATGTTGACACTCATTAAGGGTGAAATATGTGAATTAGACTGCACAATACCTGAGAAGAGCAGATGTAGTATACTGTTTTCTTTAAAAGGGGAGGGAGAGGATTCAGAGATGCTTGCATCTGAAAGAATATGCAGTGGTTTCTAGAAATCATGGCTTTCTTTAGAACAAACTAATAGTGTTAATATAATAATATTGTTTAAGAAAGTAAGAGCCATGCTGGATCAGACCAAAAGCCTATCTATTCCACCATTCTGTTCATCAGCTGCCTGTGAGAAACCCACAAGTAGGCCATGAATGAAACAGCATACTCCCACCCATGTTCCCCCAGCAATGTACATAGGCATATTGCCTCTGATACTGGATGCAGCATATAGTCATCAGGAGCAGTAGCCACTGATAGCGTTTTCCTCCATGAATTTGTCTACTCCCCTTTTAAAACATCCCAACCGGTAGTGAATTCCATAGTTTTACTATGCACTGTGTGAAGAAGTCCTTTCTTATATCTGTCCTGAATCAGCTTCATGAGATGACCCTGAGTTCTAGTATGAGACAGGGAGAAAAATGTCTCCCTATCCCCTTTCTCCGCACCATGCATAATTTTATACACCTTTATCATGTCTGCCCTTAGTGATGGAGAATATAGAAATACTTGTATTTATATTTAAAATCTTGTAATTACCTTTAGTGAAAAACATGCAGTTTACTCCAAAGGGAAACAAATAAATAAGGGAAATGGGTTTAAAAATCTTCTCAACTTTGTAGAATATAAACTGTTATCTCTGCCACCAGTCTTAGTACACATTTAATGGAATACTAATTAAGCAGTTTTATTTGTATTGCAAATTCAAAATTGTTCATCAAAAAATGTCTCCATAATTTGACTGAATGAGCCAGAGGATAATCATCATCAACATCATTCTAATATTCTAGCTCATACTGCTTCCCCGTTTTTCTTTCTTTATACGCAATGCGAGTTTTTATATGATCTTGGTAGAAATAATAAATCACTGAACGTTGAGGAACATATATAAACATCAATCGATCTTACAGACTGCAAAGGGCTCATTCAAGGTCATTGTAATATATTATATGGATAAAGTTTTAAATACATCTTTAAACAACAGGGAATGCTCTTCTTACACTGAAATAGATAGGGAGTATTTGTATTGCTACGTTCATTATCAAGACATAATGTAAAGCTTTCTTTAAGAGCAGATTAAGTATTACCTCTCTTTCGGTATAAAAATTCACATTATCAGCATTGAATATAAGTGGTTTGCCCTTGGAGGAAGAATGCATTTTCCTGTAGATTTATATGAGTCCATGTAATCGTTTAGGAATGTAGAGTCATTCATATGACAGAAAGTTCTTTAACAAAAGTTATGAGTTGTTTATCCACCCCAGTACTGATGATTTATTATGTTTTGTTTAGCATATTGCCATACAATGTAACTGCACAATGCAGTGCATAGAAAATCAGTATAGTTAATGCTTGCATAGTTTAAGGGATGAGCAAGACAGAAGTTTATAAAGTGAAGAAAGTAAATAGAGACATGTTTTTCTCACACGCAAAATAGCACTATACCGTGAACCAAGGAAACTGACTGGCAATGGATTTAGAATATACAAAGAAGTATATTTCTTAATACAGTGAAGACTATTACATTAGGAAATGTACTAACCAATAGTACATTTAAAACTTTTTTTAAAATGCAATAGGTTATGAAAGACTTTTTGAAGAGACTGCTCCATGTAACCTTCATATTCAAAACATCTCTGAATACAGGATTCTGTTCGCAAACAACAGGGTTAACCAAGCTATCACCTCCTTCCATACTTATAAGGTTCCCAAGAAACATCTGCTACTGTTGGAGGAAGAATGTTCAACTAGATGTATCCTTCACATGATCTACAAAAGGCAGGCCTGTTATTATGGTTATATTTTAAAGCCATTATACTTGAGTGGAAAGTACAGTGGCACTGTAATATGTGGTAACACCACAAAGACTTTACTAGTGGGTTTCATTTTGATTTTACTAGTGAAAGGAACAAATATTAGTTGCATGCATTATATCAGCCTTTCCCAAGGTGCCCTCAAGATGTTTTGGAGTTCAGCTCCATCAGCCCCAGACAATATGGCAAATGCACAGAGGAATTCAGGGAAATGTAGTCCAACACATATGGAGGGCACCAGGTTGGGGAAGGCTGCCTGAGATTTTTGTATATGGTAAGGGTAAGGTGCAAGTACCTCACTCCTCATTTTTGGGTGGCAACTATTTTTCTATTTATTGAGCAAACACAATAAAATGAATTCCCTACATTTTAAACCTTTATTCTTAGTTATTTTATTTATTTATTATTACACGAATATACAATCCTTTTTCCTCTTGCAAAGAATCCAAGTCAGCTTGCATAGCCCTCCTTCTCTACATTTTATTTCTACAAGAACCCTATAAACCAAGTTAGGCTGAGACTCAGTGATTTGCCCAAAGTCACCCAGTGAGCTTCATAGCTGGGAACCCAGATCTTCCAAGTCCCACCCCTACACTCTTAACTACTACACCATATTGGTTATGAAACATTAACTTCTTCAAATGTTCACTGGAAACAACCCTCTTCCTTGGAGCAGATGTATTTTGGCTCTTCTATCTGGAGCTATTTTCCATGGGTGAGGCTGCAGATCCCAACTTGGGTTAGAATTAAAAGGTTCCACAGCCTTGGGTTAGAAATAAAAAGTACCAAAGAATATCCAAAAAGCCAGAATTATACCTAGAGCTTTCATGTCTCCTGTTGTTTCTATTATTTAAATAGGGAAGTTTGAAACCTAAAACACAGTGTTTCTCAATTGTATCGGCCATGAGAGCACAGCCTGAGAATCGTCAATAGTATCAATGGATTTTGCTTTCACCAACATAGATATACTATTCCAGATTATTTGGAAGCTATACTAAATTTTCATGATCCATTACTTAAACAGAAGTACAACTTGAACTTATACTGAAAAAACTAAAACATACAATGAGAATGGAAGGCTTGCTTAATATATATTCATTAAACAAAAAACCTACGGTTTACAAAAACAACGTTAAGGCTCCACAGTTTCTAACCAAGCACCAAAAAGCAGGGAAATTGGGAGTTAAGGCTTCCAAGCCTTAACGCCACATCCTCCCTAAGGAGGCAGAAAGTGCAAGTGAAATTCTCATTCTCCCAAAGCAGATAAACCATGAGGACAGGATGGAGAATATGATATGCAGAGGTGACTGTGGGGTTGTGGAAAACTGATAACGAACAACTTAGGGCCACCTACTTCTCTTTTTTTGTATAGAGCAGCCCTTCCCCAACCTGGTGCCCTCCAAAGGTGTTGGACTACAACTCCCATCATTGCAAGTCAGTATGTCCCATGGTCAGGAATGCTGGCGCGGCGCGCTACTCGAGAGCAAGCCGCAAAGCCGGCTGGCGGTAGCCGCCGGCGCCGGACGGGAGCGAACGGCCCTAAAAGGTAAGCAGTGGCGGGGAAGGGGGCTTACCCCCCCCCGGAGCCGTACGCTTCCCAGGGGGGGTAGGGAGCGCGGGGGAGGGGGCTTACCTGCCAGGGCCGTCCACAGCGGACGGCCCCGGGGGGGGAGGGAGTTAGGCCCCCCCTCACCCACCCGCCACCATTTTTTCCTCATAGACTTGCATTGCAATGCAAGTCTATGGGGGGAAAAATGGCGGCCGATCCAAAAATTTCCGATTTTTGGATCGGGATCGTACTCGATCCGGTCCGGGGGGCCTCCGATTTTGTCCGAACCAATCCGTGACAAAATTGGAGGTCCCGATCCGGGTCCCGATCCGATCCGGGGGTCCGTGCACACCCCTATTCTCAATTACTTTTCTTATAATGCCTAACATGGTTTGCTGTCTTTACAGCTGCCACACACTGGGTTGATGTTTTCACTGAGCTGTCAACCACATTCCCAAGTTTTTTTTCTTGTTTAGTCACTGCAGGCTCAGATCCCATCAGTGTATATGTGATGTTGGGATGCTTTGCTCCAGTGTGCATCACTTTACAAATGCTTACGTAGAACTGTTGTTGCCATTTTGATGCCCATTTTCTCACCATGGAGAGATTCTTTTGGAGCTCTTGGTAATCTCACTTCATTTTAAAAACCCTAAATATTTTGAGGTCAGCAGCAAATTTGGCCATCTCACTGCTCACTCCTATTTGCATGTTGTGAAGAAAGTGGATAGGGAGGCAGTTTCTCCCTTTCTCATAATATTAGAATGAGGGTGGAAGTGAGCAGTGACATAGCCACGTTTGGTGATGATACCAAATTATTTAGTCTTGCTAAAACAATGGAGGATTGTGAGGAGCTCCATAAAGATCTCTGCATACTGAGAGAATGGCCATGAAAAGGGCAAATGCTGTTCAATGTAAGCAAGTGTAAAGTGATGCACATTGGGGGATCACAATTTCACATATACACTAACAGGATCTGAGCTAATTAGCGGTGACTGACCAAGAAAGAGTTTGGAGCAGGGGAGGTGGACAGCTTGATGAAAATGTTGATCCGGCCGCTGTGAAAAAGGCAACCTCCGTGTAAGGCGTAATTAGGAAAAGAATCCTAATTCTTGAAGACTAATATGAAAAATAGTAGGTTCTCTGATTTGCACTTGATGTATGTGGATTCTTTAATCTTACTATAGTAAAAATAACATATTTTAGTTTTAGATTCATGACTGTATTAACAGTAAGTTAGTTGGGAAACAAATGTATTAGGAAGTGCAAAAAGTGAGCGTATTGCATCATTTGTGACAGCTCTATTCAGACATAGTTTATGGTATGTAGTAAGTAAAGAACAAACCTAAGGATGCCTTTCTGTGTGTATATATGAAAGAGGCAGGCACACAGACATAGATAGTGGGCCAGGCCTAAATTTCCAGCCTAATCTATCTTACAGGGTTGTTGTGAGGGTAAAAGTAGCACATGCCATACACCCAAACATTACCAAACATTTGTTTTACATTTCTGTGAAAGTGAGCAGCAGAAGAAACTCACTAGATGGTTTTGAGCCAGTCACAGACTCTTAGCCTAACCTACCTCATGGGTTTTTGTGGGGGGAGATATGGCACTTGAAAGAATGATCAGTCTAGGGCTTTCCCCTTCCTCCTTACTAGAGAAGCTTCTTTGCAACTGATCAACTAAATGGAGTCTGAACATCCTCTTATATCACTACATCTGACCCAGTACCAAGAATAGCCATGTGGGTGTTTAGAAATATTGCTCAATTTAATTTTAATCTATTCAAGTTTTGTAGTTTTTTGAAGTGTTGGTTTTTAAATGTACAGATTGTGTGTATGTTGTATGTTTTTGCTGTTTTAATTTTTGTATATTGTTTTTAATTGCTTTTAATCCTATGTAAACCACCCAGAGAGCTTCGGCTATGGGGCGGTATACAAATGTAATAAATAAATAAATAAATAAATATTTTTATTTTTATACTCTAAAAATAGCCTATGGTCAATGAATCCTATATTAAGCCTGTCAAAGATGTTGGTACTGGAGATAACAATACACAATAGTTTTGTTCAACCTGATCAAAAAATATTAGAAAAGCTAAGAGAATTCAGAATGTCACTGACTCTTCTACCCTACAGGGTTGTTGTGCTGATAAAATGGAGGAGGATTATGTAAGCCACCTTAGGTTCCTTGCAAGAGGAAAAAAAGGCAGGATATAAATGTAACATTAATAAATGTATTACTACTTCTACTAATTATTATTATTAATTATAATAACAATGAAGGAATACAAATTCTTTAAAAATCAAATACATGGAATTTTTTTTAAAAAAGAAAGAAAAAGAGGGGGGAGCTTAACCTCTTCTCTTACAAAAAGCCTTGGTCCCTAAATACACAGAGCTCTCAAAGAGAAGAACAGCCAAATCCACACACCCCTTCAAGCTAGTGGAATGGGAATGAGACTCATTGCACTCAGTGGAACTAACTTCTGAGTAGACATGCCTTGGATTGAATTGATATGAAAATTAATGATCAGCAGCCATAATCAAATGAACATACACACATGCAAAGCATGCAAGCAAGTTGTTAATTGTAGAGTTATAGTGCTGTAAAGGAGAGGGAATTCTCACTCACATCTCTCCCTCTCCGCCTTCTAAGGTTCCAGACTGTTTTTTTAAAATAATGGCTACAATCTTCTACACACTTACCTGGGAGTAAGTCCATTGCATTCAGTCAATGGAACTTACTTCTGAGAAGAGACTACAGCACTGTCTTTGCTAGAGGAAGCAGCCATTGTAGCTGACACAGGAGGGAGGGGGAGACTCTACTGAGCATGTGCCATAATCAAAATGCCCGCCGGATTTCTTAAAGAGGCACAGCTTTAATTTAATAAAATCCACTTAAGCGAATTTTTAAAAAAGAAAAGCAGTTCCACCTACACTAGAATGGGAGGAAGTAGACCGTGCCATTGGATTAATGAAAAAGGCTCCCTGAAGGTAATGACAGCTGTGCAAAAATGGTCGCAAGCCCTGAGTTCAATTTTCAGTTTCAGATTCAGGGGATTCTTTAATCTTGTTACTTTAAACTGCTCTCTTTCCCTCAGTCTTTCACCAATCTTCTTGAAATTTTCAGGTAATGTAAAACAAACATTTCTTTCTGGCACCTGTAAATTTCAGAGAGATTGGTGAAACATTTTCGATTTTATGGCTGTTAGAATGACCACTCTCCAATTATCACTTTAACATGGTGGAACGTGTTTTTTACTGACTGCCCTTAACAAGGGAGGCACTACCGTGCCTCCCTTAATCTCTAGCCATAAAGCTGAAAATATGTTTGTGGGATGTATGTCCAGAAATGTTTACCCACTTCCAGTTGAGTTAGAAACTTGAAATTTGGCACACTGTACAATGTACCAAAAAAATATAAAAACATGAAATTTGGGGGTCTAAGTATTTTAAAGAATTTAATAGAAAACCTAGGCTTACACCCACAACTCCCAGCATGCTTTGGGTGGGAGGCCAGCCCTACCAGCCCTTGACAGCCATTGTGACTGCACAAGCATGTAGCTGCTGCTTGCCTTTCACAACCCAGACTCCTAAGGTCAGTCTCAAGTAGTCAACTCACATAAATGGGCTGCATCCATTTGTGGTGCCTCCTCCCACCCAGCGTGCATACTTTAAAAATCATAACTAGATACAACAGCATGACTGAGCGGCCGAACTCTGGACATGCTCAAAGGCACTGATATTGCTGTTTTCTCAGAAACTGGGGGGAGTGCGTGTGCAGCCTTCACCCTTAAGAGGTAGGGAGGAAGAGGAGGCATTCTGTGCATGCCCAGAAAGTCCTGATGCAGGGGGTAAGTGCCTGGGCTGGCCCCAGCCCTTCAGTACAGGCTCCTGGTGGCGCACTTGGTGGGCGAGATACACGGGCCAAGGCAATCCCAGCAGGACTTGGCCAGAGCTGGGTGCATCCACTGACAGCCGCTTCCCTCCCCTCCTTGGTGTTGCTACTCCTTGACTATCGAGCAGCATTGGCAACAAGAGGAGGGAAGCGCCTCTCAGAACACACGGGCACCTGCAGGCCGCCAAAGGCATGCTGGGAGGTGTAGTACTGGCATGTAGAGTGGCTGATTTTAAATAAAGCAGGGGTTAGCAAAATAGGTCACTATGTGCAAACCAGGTCTCTATCTCTCAATCCTAACTCAGCTCCCACTTCCCTGACCTCTCACTAACTGTCTTTGTTCTCCTTCTACCTGGCTTTCCCCAACTGCCACTCACCCAATCCCCATCATTCCATTCTAGACTCAGCTATCAGCCATTCCTCCATTCACTCTTCTGTTTCAATGGTATAGTCAGGCTTTTACGTAAAAATCATAAACTTTATTCAGTAATTCCCGCATCTGTCTTGGAATGTTGTGGTTTAGTTAGAAAAGGAAAATGCAGCATAAAAAAAATCTCATCAAGTTAAAAGGCCTTTGAAAAAACAAATCACTTGGCACTGGAAAGCCATAGGGTGACCATATGAAAAGGAGGACGGGGCTCCTGTATCTTTAACAGTTGTATAGAAAGGGAAATTTCAGCAGGTGTCATTTGTATGCATGCAGCACCTGGTGAAATTCCCTCTTCATCATAACAGTTAAAACTGCAGGAGCCCTGCCCGTTTTTGTATCTGGTCAAGAGGGAAGGGCTCCTACAGCTTTAACTGTTGTGATGAAGAGGGAATTTCACCAGATGCTGCATACATACAAATGACACCTGCTGAAATTCTCCTTTCAATACAACTGTTAAAGATACAAGAGCCCTGTCCTCCTTTTCATATGGTCACCCTACATTAATGTAGTCACTAGGCAAGCCTGCCTTGGAAAAAGCAATCCCAAGCAGGGTGCCACAACTAAGAAGGCCCGCTCTAGGCTTATGCCTACAACTCCCAGCATGCCTTGGGCCAGAGGGAAGACTTATCAGGCTTTGGCAGCCATCATCTGGAAGCGGCTCACCATCCTGGGCCTGATGAGAGAGCAACTGGGGCCAGCTGCCTTGGTCACTAGGCACCATCGGGAGCTGGAGGGCAGGAGGGTGCAATTCTGGGCCCATTGCTAACAGCAATGACTGAGCTTACCCATCAGTCAGTCAGTCAGTCAGTCAGCCAGCCAGCCAGCCAGTTCCCTCATGGCACCAATTGCACAGTGCAATGTGGACTGACTTGGCCAGACTTCACTTCCCGTGAGTCTCAGCAACAGAATTCCCATTGGGCAATCTGGGCACAGCGGTGAAAGGCATGCCGGAAGTTGTAGGTTTTGTTTTCTGTGGGGACAAGGAAAATCATGGTGGTGGCACCCCCAACACCTCCACATGTCAGAGGTGTGTGTGTGTGTGAGAGAGAGAGAGACAGAGAGAAAAGAAACAAATTCATTTTAAAGTTACCTCACAGATCTAGCACCAGCCTACCTTGCAGGGCTGTTGTGAGGGTGAGAGAAGTAAAACAGATACGGATTTAATTCGTTTAAAAGTTAACTCACAGGCCTAGGACCAGTCTATTACTTTAAGATTAATACCTCGCAGACATATATCTTAGGGAGCCCAAGCAATGCCGGGTATATCAGCTAATATATACACATACACACACACACACAAATTTCGTGAACTCAGTAAAATGCAAATAAAAATGTGATGTATATTAGAAATAAGCAACAGAACAACATTCAGGACTTTTAGATCGAGGCAATACATTTTAACTTTCATTTACTGAACGATCCCATCACACTCTCAAATTCCAAGATCTCAGGGAGACTGTGAAAAGCAATGGAGATATGATCCCAAATTCTCAGCAAAGTTTACATTGTTGCTCAAAACCAACAAAGCTCATTCATGTAAATTGCCTTAAATATGCTGCATGTGCAAATGTATTAGTAATTAATTGTTTATGAAAAAGTAAAATCACATTTTAATAGTCAATGTAATGAATGCAAAAAAGAAAAAAGCAACAGTCTGTTTACAGCCTTTTCTTTCTTATCCCATTTCATTTATAAATTCCTTCAAAAATCAGGATTTCTTTACAGCTTTGACCATCTTCATAATGCCACTTTAAAAAACCTAATGTCTGTAGCTACAAATTGAAATGTTATTCCATACTGCAGTTAATACATCTTCCACTATTCAGTGGACATTTCCATTCAGTTTAAACAGGCTTTGGAATAAATTGCCTCTTTAATATTGTAATTTTTATTATTTTAAAACACAATGCACCACATATACCCAATCCTTTCTGGCCTGTAATAGAAAATGATGCAGCAACTGTTTTGTAACATAAAATGAATTTTACATGTGCATAAGACAATGCATTTTAATGGAAATGATTAAGAAGTCATATACCAACATAAATAATGCCTGTATTTCCTTATATCTACACTAATATACAGCTGCATTTCTCTAAAAACATTGCTATGAGTATTCTCATGCAAATGCCTAAAACTAGATTGTTCTTAGTTTTCTTAATTTATTGGTTTAAATAATTATATTAGTATTTAATTAATTCCTAACCACTGGATGGCAGTAAAAGAGCCTCGTGTACCTTCACTGTTTCTAATTTTCTTTTGGTTACCTCCACTACCAGTTTTAAATTTGGTGGCATGAAGACAAACATTGCATTGTTTTTGATGCTTTAACAAAAATATTTTCTGATTAAATACTACAGTTATATTCTGTGCCCACTTAACTTTTAAGTAAGCCCCACTGAACTCAGTAAATATGCTTAGGTTTAGGCTATGTAACATATACATCAAGCTGATCTGTAGATTTGTCAGCATCTCAAATCAGCTCAAGTCCGTTAGTTAAGTTTCCAGCATAGTTTGATATATTCAATCCTCTCTGATTTGTATATGAATTGTCCAACAGAGATGGAACTTCCTGATGCTTAACCATGGCTAACAGATAAGGAACAAAACACAGAACTAGGCACAACCTCCCCCTGCTCCTCTCTTCTCACACTTGAATTTTCCCAGCCCTTCCTTCCCTCGATAGCCTTTAATTATGATTAAGCACTGTATCTGCACCAGGGTTTGCTTAAAACCCTGGTTAGTTTTAAGCATAACTAAGCTATCTGAGGTTTAAGCCTGCATTAGTCCAGTGTGCAAGTCAGAGAACAACCAATATATGGAAGCCTTCAAAACACAAAGGCTTCATAATACGAATCGCTCTACTACCTGTACACATATGAAATCATTCACAGAATATCCAACAATGTGTAACATGAATTAACAGATAAATCAATGATATGAATCCACCCAACATTCAGTTTGGGCTACAACATATGGGGCCAGTATTCAGTGCTAACATACACCAAGAGGACCCCTCTTCTAGTGTATTGAAAAGCTAGAAAAACCTTACGCAAATGGAAATGAGCCCAAATGCATTTGCAGAATGGGGCAGGTCAGCAGAGCTCGCAGAACCGACATGTTCCATTCCAGAAATGAACGTTTCTGCAGCTTTCTGGAGTTGCTTTACAAAGCACTAGTTTCCTTTGACACTGGCAGTGAGTCCTCACAGAAACAGCAAGCTTACAGCAGCAGTATAGATAATGCACATGAAGAGGACCAGTGCACTGTAGCTGAGTTTAGAAATGAGAAGTTTAGGTTCAAATTTCTGTTTGGCAGTGAAATTCAAGGGGTGGGTCTGCTGCAGCCACCATCTGAGACCACTATAATTATAGTTATATGCCCTGCTTTTGGATTGAAAAATTGAAACACATTCTAATTGCTGGACTGTAGTCTATAGTAATGGCTGTTATCTGATTAAAGAAATCTTAGATGACTAATCACATAAGATACAACTGATTAACTGATTAATCAACTAAAGCTGCAGAGAGTTCCTTATGAATAAAAAAACCATCTGGGTTAAAAATACTTTGTTTTTAGATAACTAAGCACACATCACAGCAGACATAAATCTTAGAAGAGGCATTCCCTCCTGTGAATGAAGGCAGGTGTAATGCCTCTTCTAATGGCACTGGAACTCATGGTTTTTATTTGGATTTAAATTAACAATTTTCTCTAAAAATCTGCTACCCGATTATCAGATTACACTTTTCTGATTGATCAGTTTAGTGGAGTAGCTAAATGTTGCAGCCCTACTGTGGAGACTATAAAGAAATACACAGTAGAACTATTATAATGTTATAGCCATACAATATTCTTCAAACTACCCCTCAGAACACATCTAGTTTGTGCATTCTCAAGAGGCATTCCACTAGGAAGCTCTTCTGCACAATTACCACTGAAATAAATGCCCCCCTGCATAAGAGTCCACACAAATTGTGTGTTTGGTTTTGTTTTGTTTTACAGCTGAAATGCAACTATGCTTAAGCAGGAGAGATTCCTGGTAGAGTGTGGCCAAAATGAAACTAAATCGCATTTATTAACTGACAGTCTGAATTCTTTGTGTTTTTGCTGTTCTTAGCTTGCTGTAATTGTGTTTTAATGATAATTATTTTTATGTTTTTTTATGTTTTGTAAGCTGCTTTGAGCAACTCCGTTTTTGGAGAGGGAAAGCGGGGTATACAATTCTTAAATCAATGATTCTGTATTCTTTTTCAGAAAAAAAAAATTTACGAAGGGATTTTAAAGAGAAAGTATTATGCCAAGTATTGATCTAGGCTATAAAGCCACCTTTTTAAAGAAAATATATTTATCTATTTTATGCCAATACATCTTCAGTTCAGTTGGAAGGAAGTGAAAGGCGGGATACAGTTTTGAGCAGTCTCTTTTTATGGGCAATATATTAATAGCAAGGGTTTACTAAGCATTTATGTTTTGCCATTAAAAGCCTAAATGCATATTTGTAAATCTACTATACTGACAAGTTTACAAGGTGAAGTCTACAGTGTAGAAAGCACTTTGTTTCTTAATGTTTCTGAGACAGTGATTCCACATATTACTAAAGTCCTATAAAAAAATAAATGGGACATAGTTTCCAGCACAAATTGTGTGTGTGTGTGTGTGTGTGTGTGTGTGTGTAGTTTTAACTTCACATATTAAAAAGCTATTGTAAGACATACCTTGCAATGTCAAAAGGAAAGCAGAATTTAGATATGCTCTGGAGTACTTCCTGTAAATGAAGCAAAAAGAATGTTAGAAATGTTTAAAAAAATACTTTAACGCTTTTATAATACTGTTTGCTTTTTAAAAATAAAAAATCAAACAATATTTGGCTGGAAAAAGACCCCAGAACTATAGTGCACGTTCCTGGACTGAAATAATTGATTATTAAAAAGGAATTAAGTTTGTGCTTTGGCAGATTGCAAAGACAATGCCATAGAAACCCCAGGAGGGAAAGGCCTGGCCTGAAGGGTATTAACACCCTTCACATCCCCGCTGGGATTCCCTTCAACAAGGCCATATGGATTTTACAAGAAGCACAGTACCATATGGGTAGGCCACGTCTGCTGCTACTTGTACTACAGACTAGCCACAGGGACTTCTGACAGATCCTGGCTCAAAAATACAAATGTTGTTTCAATTAAAATGCAAGCAGAGAAAGGGGAACCAAATTGGCAGCAAACTGAATTTACTGAGAGCTAAACAACTCTATACAAATTTCATAAGCGAATGTTTTAAAAAGCTGGAACTCTTCACAGGGTACAAAACAGAAATTGTACAGTTAACCCTTTAGGACAGCAGCACAAAGTTCTTACACAATTACCTGTAATTTAAAAAGAAAATAAATACAATGTTCCATAATTTTACAGATATTGTACACTTGTTTCCCCCTTTTCTATTTGAGATGGTCTTTAGCAGCACATAAAAAGTGTTACTATAGGAATAACTGGTGTTGGTTTTGTAAACTATATGATGCCTTGAGAAATGAGTAGAGTAATAATAGCAACTATTGCCCCAAGTGGTCAGCACCAATATGATGAAAGAAAAATATGGTTGCCAGTTGTCCTTTATTTAGAGTTGTCCTTTATTCCAGAACATAGGATTCACACAGAAGATTAGTTTATTGTCCATAGCACCATCAATGTGCATTGCACAGTACCGAGTAACATAACGAAGGAGACAGTATCCTGCCCTGAGTTACTTACAATCTAAATTTTTATAGAGAGAAGAGACAAAGAAGGGAAAGGCAAAGAACACGTAAGAAGGGATGAATAGGAACAAGTGCTGTAACATGCTCCTAGAATTTGCTGCAGTTGAGGATAGAGATCTGTGCATTACATTCCATGTAAGTGGTCGGTTTGAGAATGGAGGTGGCTATGTCAGGAATCACAGATCCACAGAGTATCAAATATGCAGCTTATTTCAGTTATCAACTTTATACTTGCACCAAAGCAATTATTTCTATACAGTCTGTAAACTAACTACAAAGTCTAGTCGAGAGTCTTGTGACGTGAATGCAAAATAGTATTACAGGAGAGCTTGGCAATATGCACTCCCATGTGATCGATTATGGATGGAAGTTTCCATCACCAAAGACGTGTTGTGTTCTCACTTCAATCCCTATGTCCTCAATTCTTAAGTTCTGCTTAACAACATCAAATCAAGTATACACTATCCCATTGTCGCCTTTTGGGTTATATACACTTAGATTGCACTAACTGCCTTAACTGTGCAATCCTACTTAGATGTAAGTCCCATTTATTTCCAGGCAAGTGGGTACAGGATTGTAGTATAAATCATTAATCACAATTTAAGTATTTTAGTATAAATCATTAATCCCCACTACACACACAGAACAATGTCCCCCCAACCCCCATATTGAATAAAAAGGGGGGAAATTGAATAAAATGACTTCAGGATTTGTTTCAAATGATAAGCAGTATAAAAATATTGTTAATAAATAAATAAAATAGGAAAACCACTCTTGCACAGAGGCTCCATGCGACCAGCTGTTGAGCTTTGAACTGAGCTTTTTACTCTGCCTTCGCAGGGGAATTCTTACAGCTTAAACCAGATTATACCCACACAGAGACAGAAAGTTTAGTAAGCATGATAGTTGTAATCATTACAAATACATACACAGTATCCCAGTAGAATAATTTCTTAATAGACATAGCAGGAACGCAAAAGCCCATTTGACTTGGCTTGAAGAGCAAGTTGAAGTCATTTGCATCTGATTCAATTGGCCATAATCCACAGTGTTTAGGAAAAGGTATTCTCCTCCCTCCACCCCCTGGTTTTGGGAAGGTTCTGAAAAAGCCTCTGTCCTTAGCTTAATGCAGACTTAATGCTAGCTTCCTGCAAACCATGGTTTATAAATAAGAAGTTAGCATCTGGAACATTTTTTTCCTCTCACTCCATGGAGCCAGTCTTCTCTTCCCTTCATTTCTAAGTTTCAAGCATGATTTCATGTTACATCTGCACTGAGTCAAATAATAATTAATGCAAACCATGTTCTCATATAGACCTGGCTTTCAACTAATGACAACCCAAAGTACAGATTGTGCATGGGTTGTCACTGGCTCAATTTGGACGACACAATAAACAACTGGTGCGGGGGAAACAATCGTCAGTTGTTTTCACTATTGTGTCATCCGATTGCTGCCATAGTCAACTTAGCGCTGATCCTCATCTACACCACAGTTGATTATTCATTACCATGTTGTGTGGGGAGTACCCCCTAGTTGAACAACTGTAAAGTTGATTATTACCCCACTATTGACTATCGTGTCGTCCAAATTGAGCCACTGAGTTGTTGGTTGTTGTCGAATCGTGAGTTGTCATTATGTGTGAACCCTTGACTATGGTTTAACTATGGGTTGTTAACCATAAACAACTCAGAGTTCACAACCCAAATACAAACCATGGGTTCTCTTCCTGGCTTGTTCCTGATTATCAACCCATAACTAAACCATAGTGTAGGTTTCTCATATAACGGCTATACACGATTCAACAGAAACCACAAATCCACGATTGTCATTACATGTGAACCAGGCCAAGCATCCTTTGCTAACCCACTTGTAACTATGGTTTCAGTCTGTGGTATACAAGGGTATATCATAGTTTGTATTAATAAACATGCAACACAAAACCATAATTAAAGCCACAGAGGAAGAATGTGAAATGATTTCAGGGAGTGAAGGAGACAGGACAGAGTGCACATTCCTGAGACTGGTTCCTGATTTGCTAGCCACTGCCATCAGGGAACACATGTTACAACCTAATCAAGGTATTGTAATACAGCATATTATGTTTTTAGAAACACCTGCTACATATCCTCTTTTATTAAGGGTAATTAAGATCACCTTGGGATGTTCAATATAGTGATCTGCAACTATATACAGATATACCAAATTAATGCCAACCCCCTTAAAAAACTAACAAACCTAGTGTTAAATAGCTAATCAAATTATTTAGACTATCACACTGGAGAACTCTGCAATTGTAACGTTCAGTAGAATATGGTTGTTTTATATACTAAACTTCCGCAGTGCTAAATATAGTTTCCCATTAACAGAGCACCTCAAAACTATACTTAGTCCCTATTTCTTAGCAATATGAATTAGAAAGCACAGAAGATTGCATCACTGGGGAACTGTATTGGCAGGAATTCATAACATTCCAGCTATATTTCTGCACCTCACCCAAAATGAGCATGTATGAAAGGGGTAAAAACAGATATTGCTGTTTCACGGTAACAGATAAATGTATTAGTCCCTTCTGCAACACTGTAAGAGGCAGATGAACTACAAGACTTTTCCACTGCTGCCTTCCATCCCTCCCCCTATCCTCAATCAGCACGTGTGCGTACACACACACACACACACTTCTGCAAAACACAGCCTCAGCTCGCTTCCCAACTGGCAGGATCATCCCTCAGGGGACAAGTCTTTAAACCTCCGCACTCTTTAAAATTCAACCAGCCAGCAGGTCTATAGACTAGTGTATAAACAGTATGGGGGGGTGGGTTTCCTCTCAGCTTATGTCAGTGACAAAGCAGCTCAGCAGTTGACTGTTTCTCCCCTGACAGTGTAAGCCAGGTTTACACAGATCAATAGATGGAAGCCTACCTAGCTTGCAGGGCTCAGTTTTCTGCCTTAATTACAGGTGCTATTCAGATTTTAAAATGACTGAAAATAAGATGCTATCCAGAAGGCTTCTAAAAACCTAGCGTGCAATTGGTTGAAAATATTCATTACATGAAGTAGAAATAATAATATATTTAGAAAGCATTATTATGCATTTTAAAGTTGATTTTACACAGCACTGACACAGTTTCTGTGAGGGATGAATCATCGTTCTACGAAGAATAAAAAGCCATTAAACTTGCACTTAAGGCATGCCTTGGCTGATAGGCAAACCAAGTTGACATAATGGTGAAGAATTGCTGTATCTTTTACTGTAAAGATGGACTGATGTGTTCATTCTATGGTAATGAAAAATATTGTATTGATATCTGTATACAAGAAAGATGCCTAGTGGATAAAGTATTTAGGCTACATCATGGACACATCAAGATGTTCAAGAGTATATAGTGCAAGCAACTAGAAAATCTTACAATTATACCTAAAGAACAGAGTTGTCAGACTAGCTCATCACCACTTTGCTTGTTAGAAAGGGTTTAAAGGGTTCACAATTTAATTAGCTACTGTTAAACAAAACTGAACACTGCCCTGCTACAAAGAAAGAAACATTTTCTTGAATTTCTGTTTGTTCTAAAATATATGGCTTTAACCTCTGAAGCACACAGCTGAAAGAACATACCTTTGCTAATGGAAAAATAATGATCTTATTAATCTAGAATAAAGAAGTTTCTCAGCTAACCCTCAGGAACCTCACATGACTGAGGCACGTGCTGTGGAGAATGATGTGCCTACGTTTGGGGCATCTGGATAACTTTTACACATTTATTTATTTATTTATTTAAATTTAATTTAATTTAAAGCATTTACACTTTTATATCGTATTCTATTGTGTTGCATTTCATGGTTTGATTGTTGTGAATTGCCCAGACAGCTTTTGGTATAGAAATGAACTAAATAAATAAATAAATAAATAAGGGATATAAGAAGAGAGACATCCTGTATGAAAACAGTCAATTCCAACGTTGGGCACTGGATTAACTGGGCTGGACCGTTCTAGAATGCAGGTGGAGGTGTCATCTTTTAAATAATCCTCTGTGTGTGTGTGTTTGTGTGTGTGTGTGTGTTTTAAATGCATGCAAGTAAAATACTAGCACAGAATGAAGAGAAGTTCTACCAAGCCTACTGCCTGCTGTGTAACGTTTCTACTTACAGGGAGAATTCTATAGAAAAGCATTTAAAAGGAGGATTCCTTCCCTACAATCCATTCTACCACCTAATTCCCATGTCATTATGCTACATATGCAGACCAGCCTGACCGGCATGAAGAAGAGGAAGCAAGCCCATTTACTGACTCATGCTAAGCAAGGAACTCTCTTTGGTATGAACATGACTTTCCCTCTATCTTATAGTGTTAGGTGTGACTATAGCTAACTGTAGCATAACTGTGACAGAGACCAGAATAGCAAGTTACTAGTACTAAAGGTATTGATGCCTAGCTGCACACAAACAATTTATCAGATGATAAGAAAATGTCATAACAAACTGGCAAATTCCAGAGGGATAGCTGGGTAATCTGTTGCAACAAAAGCAACAAAAGGTTTTATGAAAGTTTAAAGACAATGCATTTTTGTGACGTAAACTTTATGGATTGGAGACCCCTTCATCACTGTTACTTCATCTTCAACTTCTTTGGACTAGACTCCATAACCTAGTCTATGCCACAATAAATGTTATATCTTATGGTTCAACAAAACCCTGTTCTTCAAATCAAGATAGTGTATGAATACATTGGCTACCTGTACGTTTCTGAGCCCGATTCAAGGTGCTGGTTTTAACCTATAAAGCCTTACACGGCTTGGGACCACAATACCTGATAGAACACCTCTTCCAACACGAACCTAACCATACACTATGATCAACATCTAAGGTCCTCCTCCGGGTGCCTACTACGAGGGAAGCAACAAGGGAGGTGGCCTTTTCAGTGATCCCCCCCCCCCAATTATGGAATGATCTCCCCGACAAGGCTCGCCTGGTGCCAACATTGTTATCTTTTTGGCACCAGGTGAAGACTTTTCTCTTCTCCCAGACATTTAACAGCATATGTTGAGGGTTTTTGTTGTCGTTGTTTGAACCAGAATAGTCGTTTTAAATGGATATTGTATTTATAATCTGTTTTTATGGTTTTTAAATTTTGTATATCATTTTTTTCATGTTCAATGTTTTTAATTTTTGTAAACCGCCCAGAGCTTCAGCTATGGGGTGGTATATAAATGCAATACATAAATACATAAAAATAATACTGTATTCACAGAGATATTGTTGGGAGGGAGCAAGTGTGAGAAAAAGAATGAGAATTCGCACGTACCATACATTGGTGGGAACTTACACCATTTGCAATCAAAGTTCCTTCAAATATGTCAAGGTTACTATGGAAGAGTTGTAGGTCTGTGCTTTACACTCAACTTAATTTGCAATTATTACAATGTTTATTTCTTTTATATAGTTGTCTGTAATCCATAAAATAACAACAACAATATAGAATTTTCTCTTGACAGTCCCACCCTTCTTTTGTCTTGATTTCCTTGGGTAATGCATAAGATCCAAGGGAAGAGAGGGGATTCCATCAAAAGCCATAGGTAGTCTGCAGTATCTTTTAGGGCTGAAATTTCTATAGTTGCCTTGTTGTTCCTTTTTCTCTCTCAGATAATAAACATTCTTTTATTATCATTATAATTATCATTATAATAATAACTCTCTACACCAGTTTCAGTAACCTAAATTCTGACCTAGCTCTCATTCATATGGCCAGCATTCGCAAAGGGAACAATCTAATAGTTGTTTTCAGAGATATATAGGAAGTGCAACATATGATTAAATTCAATTACATGAGATGTTGTTAAGAAATGGCAGCTGGACTACACCACAGACATCCAGAGCTACAGCAAAAACAGTAACTAGACAGTGATTCTAGAGCCCACTTCTAGAGCTGCTATGTGCAGGGATTTCACTATACCATGTGGTTGACAAACACAGCAAGAGTGAATAACATTCTTCTGAGAGTCATATTTGTGCTGTATCTAATTAGTGGGCCTCTGGGTGCTACAGCAAGAAAAATGAATAATTTATCCAGTAACACCATCATATCTTTACAATGAAAATGCAAAAGGGGAGACAGAAGGGGATCTAACACCTTCCCCACCCAGCAATAAGATATACAAATGCATGCATTTCACAGGGCTTTAGAAACACCATATGGAAGTTGTGAATAATACAAATTAGAGTTTTAGTGGATTCAGCAATGGAATCCTGGCCCTTCTGAATTTTCATTGAGTCTGCTCCCAAATTGTATGATCATTACAAAGCAGAACAGCTATTAGGACTATTGTGTTAAAAACAACCTAATCAATGTATGAAACACAAATAGAAATGGCAAGAAAATTAATATGCAGGTCAAACAAAATATGTTTGTATATATTCAGTTCCCAAGAAGTGGCATTGTATAGCTGTGTACATCAATAGACAATCTATGGAGCAACACAGGGTTTGGCATCTTGTTCAGCTCTGAGGAACAGGAGCTGAGGAGGCCTACAGATAATTTACGTTGCATACTATTAAGAGAATTTGCACATTAATTCCACAAATGGACAATGCCAAACTGCAATTGCTATTGGATGGGTAAAGGGATCTCAGAGGAATGCAAAAAATGGCAATTCGACATCAGAATCCAAGATCCTCTCAAGGCAAAAGCCATGTTCAGATGTTCACTGAACTTTGGGGTAGCAGGAGGGAGGAACAGAATCATGCCTACTATCCCTGCTCTCAGGAACTTGGAGAGATCAGGAACTGGAACAGCAGGAGCAATTCCATTTCTTCACACAGACACAGACATGTTCCATGAATGTCCAAAAAGTTTTCAAAATTTACATGATTCAACCTTTCCCTTTAACTGTGAACTTAGATGGTCAAGTGCTTATGTCCTGCGTTGGTTGCAGCAGACCCTGACTGAAGGGGCTAACCATAAAGCAAGATAATGAAACAGGCAAATGTTCAAGCACACGTTTCAATCCAATGGAGATCAGGCTAAGGCAGGAGTGGTCAAGATAACAGGCAAAGGTTGAAGCACAGGCAAGCAGTCTGATACATGGGATGAGGGTGAGGCAGAAGTGGTTGAGACAGCTGGCAGAGGTCAAAATGCAGTTAGGCAGTCATGTATGTTACACAGTCCAAAAGCCGTGTCAAGAAGGAGCCAAGGCTCAAGAGCACAGGGCATCAACCACAGGGCAAGGTCCAAGAGGCAAGGCAGAAAACACTGGAGCTGCAGGAACAGCACTGTTTCCAGTACTGGCTAGGCAAACACTGAAGGCTTTTACCATCAGAGTCTGCTGAACTTCACTCAGGGCTCAGCTGCAGTATAGTACAGCCGTACTCATGAGTTGTTTTCTCCTGAGGAGTCCCTTTTTGCAAGTGAACATTCCTTCCCCTGGCCGTGGTTTGAGCCTGTACCTTCAGCACCGGAGTTCTCAGGAGCTGTGTGGTGGCTCAGCATCCCCATCTGACTTGAAAGCAGAACTGTCCACCTTGCAAGGGGGAAGATCTGAAGTCCTCTCTCCTGAGGGCTCAGGACCCTCTTCGTCCACCCCAGGATCCCCTGAAGTATCTTGTTCCCCAGGGACATTTGTCTCAGAAGGCTCCAATTTTTTCCTACAGCGTCCCCACATCTCTGGAATGCATTTCAACTAATGTCCATCAAGCTCCATCACTAAAGCCCCTCAGAAAAGCCATCAATATTCATTTATGTTCCATGGCCTTCCTTTGAGTTGTGTTTTTACATGCTTGCTGATGGCTTTGACTGGAATGTTTTTTTATGATTTCTGTTTTGGGAGGGTAGGATTTCTGTTTTATTATTGCCACTGCTTTTTATTAATTTAGATATCTATTAATGTATTGCTTTTATCTTGTCAGCCACCTTGAAAGGGTTATGCCCCAAAGGGCATCCTGAGAATATTTTAAATAAAAATCAATAAATGAAATGAACTGCAAACGAATTTACAGGAAAATCCAATAGAGAACTTTTGGGACTAAAAATAACATGAATAAATAAAATAAATGAAAACTTTGCAATGACCCAACTCATACAGCAATTAAGAGAATTTATATCCTCATACATAAGATATGCTAAGCAATGTAGAAAGAACATGTTCATGAAAACTTCCTTAAGTAATTATGTGCCGTAAAGGTAACCTGCAACCAAGAAAACTACAACATACATGGAAGGAAGGAAGGAAGGAAGGAAGGAAGGAAGGAAGGAAGGCAGGCAGGCAGGCAGGCAGGCAGGCAGGCAGGCAGGCAGAAGAATTTGACAATGACCACTGAAGTCCAAAAATGTAGTGGGGATTTCCATTAGATTTAAATGTGAAAACCAGTCAAACAGGTTCCATATATTTATTTATTTATTACATTTGTATACCGCCCCATAGCCGAAGCTCTCTGGGCGGTTTACATAGGATTAAAAACAATATACAAAAATTAAAACAGCAAAAACATACAAAATACACACAATCTGTACATTTAAAAACCACTACAACACTTCAAAAAGCTACAAAAACAAAACAAAACAAACCCAGGCTCCTCAGATATTGCCAAATGCCTGAGAGAAGAGGAAAGTCTTGACCTGGCGCCGAAAAGATAACAATGTTGGCGCCAGGCGGGCCTCGTCGGGGAGATCGTTCCACAATTGGGGAGCCACCACAGAGAAGGCCCTCTCTCTTGTTGCTGACCTCCGAGCTTCCCTCGGAGGAGGCACTTGGAGGAGGGCCTTAGATGTTGAACGTAGTGTTCGGGTATGTTCATGTCGGGAAAGGCGTTCCATCAGGTATTGTGGTCCCAAGCCATGTAAGGCTTTATAGGTTAAAACCAGCACCTTGAACCGGGCTCGGAAACATACAGGCAGCCAATGCAAGCGGACCAAAGTAGGTCTTATATGTTCGAACGTACTGGTTCCAGTTATCAATCTGGCCACTGCATTTTGCACAAGCTGCAGCTTCCGAACCACCTTCAAAGGCAGCCCCATGTAGAGTGCATTGCAGTAATCTAACTTGGAGGTTACCAGAGCATGGACAACTGAAGCCAGGTTATCCCTGTCCAGATAAGGACGTAGCTGGGCCACCAACCGAAGTTGGTAAAAGGCACTCTGTGCCACTGAGGCCACCTGCGCCTCAAGTGACAAAGATGGTTCTAGGAGAACCCCCAAGCTACATATTGAAATAAACACTATTGAGCACAATACTTAGAATTTTATTGATATTGCAACAGCTTCTGCTAAAAATACTGCTCTAACACTGAACCGTAATAATTTTTTCCAACTCATTGACTTTTGAACACATATCCATCCGTCAATGAAATCTTTGCCCTTTTTATTACAGCAGTGCTTAGGCAGTGGATATTGGCCAGATCCAGCATTCGGCTTTTGTTGATTAATATGTGATATCTGAAATACTGTCCCATATTAAACCGAGTGTTACACTTGATAAATATGAGAACTTTTTTATGAAGTAGTTACTAATATTACAGCTGTACAATAAAATGGGTAACATATGCATACAGTCTATTAAAATGCACATAATTTATCCAGCTCAAAATGAAAACATATCTAACAAGTAATTCCATTCATCTGGCCCTTTTTCACCCAGCCTTAAGATATACAAATGCATGCCTTTTCACCAGAACACAGCAGCTGGGAATGAAAAGGAAAGCATTCAAATGATCATTTTCACATCATATTCCATCGTCTTTTCACCAGCTTCTCCTCTGTCTTTCTTTGAGCCCCATTCTATTACAAGAGAGCTGCTTCTTAGATCAATTCATATTTCCATAATCCACACTGCTGTTTCCCCTTCTTCTCCCCAGGGTAGACTAACCCCTACATCCAGAACTGTGGCTTACAACTGTCATTAAGACCTATAACAATAACAAGATAACAAAAGAATTGGTCAAGATGAGGCTTGCCTATACCATATGCTGATCAAGTGCAACATTTCAGACTCATGGAAAATGCTATAAAACAAAACCATAACAATTCTAACAATACATGTACTTGGACTTGCCACCTGTCCCTCCAAGAAAAGTCAACTTTTTAAGTTGCTAAGCATTTATTTGGATGTACCCAGAATGCTCATGTACAAGTGATATTAATGTGTGCTCAGGAGTGAAAGAGGGGGATTAAAGATACTTCTAACTCTTTAGACCCTAAATGTCAGGGGATCTCCCTCAGGTATTCAAAATGTTCATTTATTTGCCAAAAGTAAGAGCCACTCCACTATGTTTATAAAATGGTTTGGATTGACCAGTATACTAATCCATCAGCTAAAATCTCATGGTGAAAGACAGATGAAATTCTTCATAATTAGGACTGTGTGTGCACTTCCTTGACACCTTCAAAGTTATATGTGTATACTCTGACAGTTTCACAAATATTCGGTATATTTTACCAAATGTAGAGTGTACTTAATTTAAGCATTAATGTAACATTTCCAGTTATGCAGTTACAAATTTAGTTTTTTTAAACAAACTGTTTGTTTGTTTACATCAGATCGGTTTTTTACCACACTCACCTATAGAATTACAGCAAAAATGAATACCTTCTCACAGGCCTTATGAATAATTTCTGTTTTCTTATTTTTGGGAGGAGCTTTTTAATAAAAACACAATTCAACTAATGTGGCAGCAACTGAAGCAAAGGGCTAATACAGAAGGAAAAGGGCTTCTTAACCTTTCCCCCTTCTGCCTTTTCAGCACCCTCTTAACAATGGTGTTGTTTGAAAGAAAGACCATTTCAAAACATGAAGCTGACTAGTTTTGACAAACTATAGTTAAGATTTACCACAGTTTAGGGTTCGGACAAAACAAGCTGCAAATAATTAAAAAAACAGAGGCGAAAGCTTTGAATCATTCCACAGCTGAAGGAGAAGGAGGTGGGATAGCATGAGCCTGAAGTTCATCTAAGCTCATTCCCATCTAAACACAGCTAATATAGCTTTATATTAATTAATTAATTAATTACATTTCTATATCAATAATAGATGCTTTCTGAGCAGTCCACAACCATTTATACACATATAATAGTCTCCAACTGTTCAGTTTCAACCAGAAAAGCCATATTTTTCAGAGTCCTATCCCAGGGTTCCGACCTTTCAATTGACCCAATTTTCAGGAATTAACAACGTTTCTCTGTCTCACCCACATTTCTTCCCCCACCAGTCTTCTCACCCCTCTATATATATATAGTGGTGGCAGCTAAGGCTTAAGCTGAGAATAGGCATCGTAAACAACGACTGAACCAAAGTTGTACATATACCCTTGCATTTTTGACACCCCTTATTTATGGTGATGTCAAATAGTATCTAGGACTGATGTCAAATCCAGTTCTGGCCATGTCGGCCTTGGAGGTGGTGCAAAGACCATGACCAAATCAGATACATGAGTGTAGCATAACAATGCCAGGTGACGACAGGGCTGATCCTGCCCCACAGTACTTCCCACAGACAGCTGGCTCAATTGCAGCTAGAATCGTTACAAGTAGGCGCTTAATGAAGTTAACATTAATGCCGTTACAGGGGAAGGAGAGATAGATATCTAACACCTATCTTACCTTCCAGTCACCCTGCTACCCCGGGGATCTTGGAGAACGAACCAGGCCACCCACAAAACCTCTCTTTGCTCCTATGTAATGCCAGGTCGGTTAAAATAAAACAAACATCATCCATGATCTTCTTCTAGATGAGAAGGCCGACCTGGCATGTTTCACAGAGACCTGGCTGGGAGATGACAGTGGCCCGACATGGGTCCAGGCCCTCCCAGCTGGGTACTGTGTCAGTGAGCAGGTGAGGGAAAGTGGGGGGGGGGGCGGAGTAGCTGTGGTTTACAAGGATAATCTTAACCTGACCAGACTTCCTGTCCGTGAATTGAATCACATCGAGTGTGTGTACCTGAGTCTGAAGACCAGGGATAGACTAGGGATTCTGTTAGTGTACCGGCCACCCCGCTGCCTATCAGACTCCCTGGCCGAGCTCACGGAACTGGTCTCGGAGCTGGTGTTGGATTCGCCCAGGCTTTTGGTCCTGGGTGACTTCAACATCCCATTCGGGACCAGTTTGTCAGGTGCAGCTCGGGAGTTCATGGCATCCATGACAAACATGGGCCTATCCCAATTGGTTTCTGGACCTACACATTCAGCAGGTCACACTCTCGATGCTGTTTTCAGTTCCGAACAGACAGATCTGTGGGCGGAGGTGCTAAATACCTCCGTGTTGTCATGGACAGACCATTTTCTGGTCAGGGTTAGTATCACGGCTACCACCCGCCCCTGCAGGGGTGGCGGACCGATTAAGATGGTCCGCCCTCGAAGGCTGATGGATCCTCTTGGATTCCAGAAAGCCTTAGAGGGTTCTATGGCTGGTATCATCAACGATCCTGTAGAAGCCCTGGTTAACAGTTGGAATCAAGATCTAACTAGGGCTATCGACACGATCGCCCCCAAACGTCCTCTCCGACCCGCTCCTAATCGGGCACCTTGGTATACTGAAGAACTCAGGGAGTTGAAGTGGGAAAGACGACGACTGGAGCGACGATGGCGGAAAACTCGACTTGTATCTGACAAGACACGACATAGAAAACATCTTCGTTCCTATGGAGTGGCAATACGTGCAGCGAAGAAAGCTTTCTTCTCTGCACGCATTGCGTCTGCGAATTCACGTCCAGCAGAACTGTTCAGGGTGGTGAGGGGTCTAACTCAGGCACCTTCCCCCCCGAACCCGATTTTACAGCCTTCGGCAGTTCGCTGTGATGCCTTTAATGACCATTTCACAGATAAAATCTCTTGGATAAGAGCCGACTTAGATGCCATCATTATAGCAGAAGCTGACAATGGAGTGTCCAGTAACTCCGCGAGTGGAATTACACTGGATCAGTTTCAGTTGGTGAGTACTGAGGACGTGGACAAGCTGCTTGGACAAGTGAGGACGACGACTTGCCCTCTCGATCCCTGTCCTTCTTGGCTTGTTGTCCAGGGAGGAGATGCAGTTCGATCACATCTACAATGTATTATTAATGCATCTCTCAGGGAGGGGAGTTTTCCAACATGTTTAAAAGAGGTGGTAGTACAGCCGCTTCTAAAAAAGCCCTCCCTGGACCCTCTGGACCTTAATAACTACAGGCCAGTATCAAATCTTCCATTTTTGGGCAAGGTGATCGAGAGGGCTGTTGCCTCCCAACTCCAAGCAGTTTTGGATGATTCAGATTTTCTAGACCCATTTCAAACCGGCTTCAGGGCAGGATACGGAGTTGAGACTGCTATGGTCGCCTTAGTGGATGATCTACGCCTGAGTATTGACAGGGGGAGTGTGTCCCTGTTGGTACTCCTGGACCTCTCAGCGTGTCGTGACTCTGGCTAACTCTCCAAGCTTCTGCTCACGACTTTAGGCACACTGATACACAACAATAACAGTGGGATTTCTTTTATTGTAAATCACACGGAATTCAAAGCATGACGGTTTCATTTCTGCAATCACACACCTGAAGCTGAATACGGACCACACAGCTTTCAGGTAGAACGGCTTAATGCGAACAGCACTCACTCAGGGGTAGACATTTAGAGATTAACCCTAGTCCTTAGAGGGCAGGAGCGGCCACACTCCACTGGAATCCTCTGGAACATAGGGACACTCACGGAAAGCCTCCAGACAGAAGGTAGGACTATCTTGAACTAAATCAGACTCAGCCTGTCAGAGAACGCTGAGCAGATCACCGAAGCAAGATGTCAGGAACTGAACCTCTTCGACCTAGGGAGCCTTCCCAATTCACGTAGCTTTATCTCTGAGGAAGGTCCTCTCACAGGTCTCAAACACACAGAATTGTAGAACAGCAACAATCAGCTTCTGCCTCCCTCTGCCCGTAACTTTGGCTCCATGGAGGGAGACAGCAGGCTATAGAACACGAATCCAGAACAGTAATCACAAGTCTAAATCTATGAAAAGCCACAGTGCACTTTTCATGGCATAGTTCGTAGAAGTTCCAAGTCTAAACAGCAACAGAACATGTACAGAGTGCCTCATACAATTCTAAATCAGATAGAAACTCACAACAGCAGAGAAGCACACAAGCAGCAAGAGGTTTGACGAGTTAATTCCTAGCAAAGGAATTACTCTCAGGACAAAGGTAATATAGTGTGGAGGCTGGGCAATTCTAAGCTACTTTGATAGACAGGGCTTCAGGCCTGTAATCTAAACTCACGTGCCAACAGGGCGGCACGGTTCAACCTCTTCTGATGACGCCACAGTGTGAGGAAGATAGCCCCCACCTTTGCAAAACATAGTTTAATTCCCAGAGAACTTTCAAGGCCTTCGGCCTACCATTTGAGATAAGCACATAACAGAGAAGCAGAGATACATTTTCTCATGACAAATTGCCAAGTCTTCAGTCTACAATTCACAGGGCCAGCCCTGTGAATTGTCTACGAAGCACCTGACACCCAACACAGCTGCTTTCGATACCATCGACCATGGTATTCTTCTGGAACGCCTGAGGGGATTGGGAATCGGGGGCACTGTGCTTCAGTGGTTCCGGTCCTATCTCTCGGGCAGGTTCCAGATGGTAATGCTTGGGGATAGCTGCTCTTCAAAGAAGGAGCTGCTATGTGGTGTACCACAAGGTGCCATCCTTTCCCCAATGCTGTTTAACATTTATATGAAACCGCTGGGAGAGATCATCCGGAGGCATGGGGCGGGGTGCTATCAATATGCTGATGACACCCAAATATATTTCTCTGTGCCTTCGACAATATCGTCAGCTAAGGATAGTGTGTCTCCTCTGAATGAATGTTTGGAGGCGGTAATGGGCTGGATGAGGAAAAACAAACTGAAGCTGAATCCAGACAAGACGGAGGTGCTTGCTGTCAAAGGCCACAACCTGGGTTTGGAGGTGTGTCAACCAGTTCTGGATGGGGTTACACCCCCCCCCCCTGAAAGACTGTGTTCGCAGCTTGGGGGTACTCCTGGATCCGTCGCTCCAAATGACAGCCCAGATAGATGCGACGGCCAGGAGTGCCTACTATCAGCTTCGGCTGATACTCCAGCTGCGCCCCTTCCTAGAGTTGGAAGACCTAAAGATGGTAGTTCACTCACTGGTAACTTCGAGGCTCGACTTCTGCAATGTGCTGTACATAGGGCTACCTTTGTGCCTAGTCCGGAAACTTCAATTAGTTCAAAATATGGCAGCCAGGTTGGTCACCGGTACACCTAGGGGTGACTACATAACACCAATCTTAAAATCACTCCACTGGCTGCCCATTAGTTTCCGGGCGACGTATAAAGTGTTGGTTATTACCTTTAAAGCCCTACATGGTTTGGGTCCAGGTTACCTGCGGGATCGCCTTCTCCCGTATAATCCGCCCCGCACACTCAGGTCCTCTGGGAAGAATTTACTCCAGTCAGCCAGAACTAGGCTGACGAGTGTTACCCAGAGGACCTTCTCTTCTGCCGCTCCCAGGCTGTGGAATGGCCTGCCAGAGGAGATTCGACAAATTAGCAGTCTTCTGGAATTTAAGAAAGCCGTGAAGACTGTTCTCTTCCGGCAGGCCTATCCAGTTTAATTTTAAGATGTTTTTAATAATGTATTTGTTTTTATCTGTTTTAACGGTTTATCTATTTTATTGTTTTATATTTATATTTGGTGTTGTTCCCCGCCTCGATCTAGATGGAGAGGCGGTTAGAAATGAAATAAATAAATAAATAAACATCCTTCCTCAACACTTCTACCTCTCTTGGCCTCAGCTGCAGAGCAAAGAGTGTCCTTCCCCTGGAAGCACCCAGCTCTGAGACCAAATCTGGGCCAGGAGGTGAGTTGTTCCCTGTGATGTGTGCACCCGAAACGTTGGGTTGTTGAGGTAGAAACAATCCAGAGTTGGAACCCAGGCTTTGTTCTTGGATTATAACTCTAGGTTATTTCTCCCTTAACAACATATAGTTTTTGTTCATACGTCACAGAGAATAACCCAGGGACAGGGCATCCCTAGATAGTTCAGCTTAACAGAACTGGGAGAGCAGTTGAGAGCCAACATTCCCACTCGCTCACACACACTCCCAAACCCACAGTTAACAATTGTGCAAACCAGGTGATGTTGTTGTTATTTGAATCTCAGTCTATCAAATCATGGCAAAACATATTCATTATCATTAAACAAAAAAACTACAGTTTACAAACAACGTTAAGGCTCTAGAGCTTTCAATCAAGCACCAAAAAGCAGGGAAATTGGGTGTTAAGGCTCACAAGCCTTAACGCCACATCCTCCCTAAGGAAGCAGAAAGTGCAAGTGAAATTCTCATTCTCCCAAAGCAGATAAACCATGAGCACAGAACAGAGAATATGATATGCAGAGGTGACTGCAGAGTTGTGGGAAACTGATGATGAACAACTTAAGTTGAACTCATTTGAACTTTTCAATAGCCAGTGTCCAGAGATGAAAGCTTTTTATCACTGCCTCATGAAAAGGAAACATTTCATGCTCTGCGACTGTATTTGGAGACAACCTGAAAAATTGGTCTACTAGAATTAAAAATCCCTGATTTATTCTGGAACCGCACGAGATGATACAGGAAAATATTATATATTAGAGTAAGTTACAGTTTACTATGTTAATTATTGTAGCTCATTTTATGCTACATGCTTTCTTCCTGTTTGGATCTCAAAGTAGCAGAGTGTGATCAAGTTTGTGGTCAAGTTTCAAGCCTGTACAGGCTGCATTTCCATCCATAGATATTTACTCAAAAGACCTATTGAATTTACTTGGTTCTTGAAAAGTAACACACTTGCTTTTAGATTTGCCAGTCTCAACACTCTATGGCTGGGTTCGGATGACACAATAATCAACCGGGGGGGGGGGGGGGGGGGTTAAAAGGCAATCATCCATTGTGTTAATTATTGTGTCGTCTGGGGGAAAACACACAATGGGCACACAACTCACAGTACGCTATTTTCTGGAATTAAACAATGGGGATAAAAAATTGTCTGCTCCGTTGCTTATCCAGAGACCCGTTGATTAACGTGTTGTGTGGCTAACTCCGTTATGTAATCTCCCCTGTCGAGTGCACTATTCCGGAAGGTCACAGAGTTCTCCGGCAGGAGTGGCCGAAAGCACCCTGGCCACTCCTGTATAGCCGGCAGAACTTGCAGTGCATGATGGGATAAGTCCAGGAGGACTGAGGGAGGGGGAGGGGGAGCACCAACCTCCCAGAAGGATGCTGGGACTTTCAGTCACCTGATGGGGAAGGGGCAACATGTCGTGTGGGCAGTACCTCTGAAATAAGGTACTGTGTGTTGCCTATTCCCTCCTCAATTGCCTCAAGTGTCATCCGAACGCGACCTATGTGTGCTATGCATGCCTGCTCTCTGTCCCTATAGTTTCCTGCAAGTCCCAGCCAGGGGAGGTCAGTAAATTAAACCCAGGAGTGGAGGGTAGTGAGTGAGTGGTTGCTGTGAGTGGTTGCTGTAGAACATGGACCTGCCAGGAGTGGTGAAGCCAGGTTTCTAGCAGACCCAGCTAGGCAATTTTATAGCCTGTTAGTTCCTCCATTTGGTAGCCTGCAGGAGCACTTGCCTCATAAAGCAAATGGGCACATGAGAACTGTTATTATGGTCTGCCACTTTGCTGTCTTTACTTGTCTGTGGTCCAGACCCCTTCAGAAGGGGGAAGTGTTATATGGTTGGGGTCAGCCTAATTATCTCCAGGGGTCCCTTACTCAGGGCCTCTGAATTCAAAGAGATTGAGGATTCCCCCCAACTCTGTAACTCTTGAAATTACTAGGTCTGTTGAAAATAAGCAGGAAAACAGTGAATACCCCTTTTAACTTGCTAAACCAATGAAAACATGCCACACAAGAAGTCTTAAGATATGAATGGTTTATAAAGATACAGATACAGAAGTGAAATGCGAAACATGCAATGTTTAGAAAGAAAATACATGTGTACACTATGCAAAATATACTGCAGTTTAACTCTTTCTAAGGCCTATTAGAAAAACAGTGTGACTAGGCCGAAAATGCAGGTTGCTTACTTGTAACTGTAGTTCTTCGAGTGGTCATCTGTGCAGTCACACATATGGGCTCGCGCCGGCGCCGAGCCCCGTTCGGGAAACTTTGATAGCTAGCCTAGCGTTTTGGCGGGAACCCCTCCCCCCACCATCCTATTGCGCGTGCTCCGGGTTCCCGCCTACCTCAGTTCTCTGAGACCGCATTGGCCTCGCAACTAAGGTAAACCATAGTCAGAAGCACACGCTTATGGAACCCCTTGCATACACACAGCGATGCTAAGAGGGGATGGTGAGTGGGTTGTGTGACTGCACAGATGACCACTCGAAGAACTACAGTTACAGATAAGCAACCTGCATTTCTTCTTTGTGGTCTCTGTGCATCACACATATGGGTGATTAATCAGCCAGACTTACCGGAGGAGGGTGAGCACGCTGGTGAGCTATTGGCAGATAGAAGAAAGGACAGCTCTCCCAAAGGAAGCGTCCCGTGCTGCTCTCGTGTCAATCCGGTAATGCTTCACAAAGGTGGAGGCGTTCGCCCAGGTCACTGCTCTGCATATATCAGAGATGGACAAGCCGTGGGACAGTGCAGTAGAGGTGGCTTGTCCCCTTGTAGAGTGCGCTGTAAATGAAGTGGGTGGCACCTTGCCGAGTGTCGTATTTTAATAGTTCTTGGTCTGGGAAGCCAGCCAATCCCCTTATCTAAGAATGTCTGGGAAAGACGCCAGCACTTATTTGTTTGAAGGGTTTTTATTTGTATTCAAAAGTCCATTTACCAAAGCCAGGGTCACGCCAGAAGTTCAGTCAGTCCAAATGTCGAAGCCAAAGGTCAAATCAGGTATTATAGCAGTCCAGGGTCCAGAGCAAACAGTCAAGCCGGGTGTTTAGTCCACAGGTTCCGATCCAGAAGTACGCAGGGTGTCAAGAGCCAAATACGTCGGTTGTTCTCAACGAATCTTTGCTTATGCCTTTATCCTCGCTTGAGCCTGTCCACAGCTGTGTGTGATTCCTTCGTTATCTTATTTAAGGCTTGCGTCAGCTGTGCTCTGTTTTTGTAATCTCATGCTGCGTCTTGTGGGACGAGCTTGCTCCGCACGCTTGAGCCGCCGCCTTTGCTGAGGAGTTACCGGACAAACCCCTTCAGGCCCAGAATCTTCCTCATTAGAAACAGGGGGTGGGAGAGGGTGGCTTTCCTGGGGCTCTTCTGAGGAACCTCCTTGCCATTCCTCCTCCTCTGGTAAGTCCTGGGGAATGGGTGAAGCTGCAGTCTCTGCCCCTTCTTCCTCCTCGGAGGAAGATTCTTCAGACTGCCTCATGACACCGAGTACCTTGTAGGCAAGAACAATAGTGTCCACAATCCAACAGGAAAGGCGTTGAGGAGAAACTGCTAACCCCTTAGTCTTCCCTCCATAGCAGATAAACAACGTGTCAGATTTTCGGTATGAAACCAATCTGTTCTTGTAAAAAGCTAATGCCCGCCGAACGTCTAGGCCGTGTAACATGGAACATAAGGGGTCAGTAGACGCCTTTAAAAAAGTGGGTAGAACAATGTCCTGGTTAAGATGAAACGTAGAGGAAACCTTGGGAACAAATGAGGGTCCAGGACGCAACACAACCTTATCCAGAAAAAACTGAGTGTAAGGTGGATTCACCATCAAAGCTGAGAATTCAGAAGCACGCCTAGCTGATGTGATGGCCACTAAGAAGACCGTTTTAAAAGTCAGTAGGCGAAAATCCACAGTTGCCATTGGCTCAAATGGTTTTGCCGTGAGCGCCGTCAAAACCACCGACAGACTCCATTGAGGGACTATCGGGCGCAATAATGGAAACAAATTACGAAGACCCTTCATAAAATTTTTTGCAACTGGGTGTATGAAAACAGAAAAAACATCAATCTTGCTGTGGTGCACAGAGATGGCGGCCAAATACACTTTTATAGAGGAGGGTTTCAACCCATCCGCGTGGAGGGAGTATAAAAAGTCTATTACGACTGATATGGGGCCATTCAGATAATGGAACCCTTTTTCTGCTGCAAAGTCTTGGAAACGCTTCCACTTCCTGGCATATGACGCTCTCGTAGAGGGTTTTGTGGAAGCCTCGAAGATGGAACGTAAGCCAGGGGGTGCATTTAGAGTTTGCCATTTGGTTGGATCCTCCAAGCTGTGAGATTTAAGGATCGGAGGTCCAGGTGCAATATGCTGCCCTTGGCCTTTGACAACAGGTGTGGAACACCAGGGAGATGCCAGAACTGGTGTCTCGCTAGACGAAGCAGCGGTGTGAACCACGGTTGTCTCGGCCACCAGGGGGTCACTAAAATAGCGTCCATGCAATATCTGTGGGCCCTGGCAATCGTTTGAGCTATTAGTGGGAATGGTGGAAACATATAGAGGAAGCCTTTGGACCAGTCCCACTGGAAGGCATCTCCGAGCGACGCATGTCCAATCCCTGCCCTTGAACAGTAGGCTTGGCAGGCGGCGTTGACAGAGGTTGCAAAGAGGTCTATGGAGGGTGTGCCCCATGTCGCAAAGAGGTGGTGTAGTATCTCCCGGGACAACTCCCATTCGTGGGTGTCGGTGAAGTCTCGACTGAGGGCATCTGCCTTCACGTTGTCTGTACCTGTAATGTGCAGAGCGGATAGGTAGATCCCCTGGCGAATGGCCCAATGGAGGATATCCAAAGTCATGTGAAGAAGACGAGGGGAGCGGGTTCCGCCTTCTTTGTTTATGTACCACACCACCGTGGTGTTGTCGGACAGGATACGAACATGGTGGCCTCGTAAGTGGGGTTGGAATGCATGGAGAGCTCGTTTTACAGCAAGTAGCTCCAGTAAGTTTATGTGTAAATGTGTCTCCGAACGTGACCATTTTCCTTGGATGTTTAGGTCGTTGATATATGCACCCCACCCTTTCAAGGATGCATCTGTCGTGACAATGCGGGACGGACCTTTTTGATGGAACGGGAGCCCTTGAGCCAGATGTGGCATGGCGGACCACCATCGGAGTGAGAGAGCGACAGCACTTGGGATGGTGAGTATCACCTTGTGAGGGTTTTGCCCTGGATAATAGTGCTGCAAGAGAACTTGCTGTAGAGGGCGCATGTGGAGACGAGCCCAATGCACGACGAACACCGAAGAGGCCATGAGACCCAACAGGCGAAGAATCCGGAAAGCCGTTGTCCGACGGGTATGACGAATGCGCATGGCAAGAGCTTGTATGGTACGCCTGCGCTCTGTGGGGAGGAACGTACGTCCGATGGTAGAATCGAGGAGTACTCCTATGAATTGAACCCTTTGCGTAGGTTGAAAAATTGATTTTTCCTTGTTTATTTGCAGGCCTAGACTGGCAAGGAGCAACGTGACTAACTGGACATCGTGAAGTGCTTGGGAATGAGATGGAGACACGATGAGCCAGTCGTCCAGGTACGGATACAATTCCACATTTTGTGATCGTAGATGGGCGCAAACCACGGCCATACATTTTGTGAACACCCTTGGTGCGGTCCGAAGGCCAAAGGGTAGTACTGAGAACTGATAGGCCTGATTTCCCACGAGGAATCTTAGATATTTTCGATGCGATGGGTGAATCGCAATGTGGAAATAGGCGTCTTTTGGGTCCATGAGTATAAACCATCTGTCTGACTTTAAGAACGGTAGGATCTGTGCCAGGGTCACCATGCGAAACTTTTTTGGTTGTATGAACTTGTTTAGGTGCCTGAGATCCATGATAGGGCGAAGTCCCCCGTCCTTTTTCGGTACTGTGAAATACCGCGAGTAAAAGCTGACTCGAAGGTGGCGTGGTCGAACCCGCGTAATCGCTCCTTTTTCTAGGAGCGTTGCTGTCTCCTGAAGTAGTACTGGAGAGGGCGGAGTGGATTTCACGCTGCCGATAGGAGGAATGGCTTGGAACTCTATGAGATAGCCGTTGGAAATGGTGGTTAAAACCCGACGGTCTGTGGTGATGTTGTTCCACATTGGCAAAAAGGGTTGCAATCTGTTGGCAGGATCCCCTGGCAACAGACAAGTTGGAAGGAAGTCAAAGGCGCCATTTGGAAGTGTTGTCCTGTCTGCGAGACTTGTTGAAACGCGAGGATGGTCGTCTAGGTTGAAAGGAGGGCTGAGACTGCTGAGGTTGGTATCGCTGAGAACAGTCTTGTTGTTGTTGGCGTGGATGAAATGGGATGGAACAGTACCAACGCCGAGAGCGGTACGGCTGTTGCTGCTGAGCAGGAAGGCCCATCTTGCGAGCCGTCATCTTGGCCTTGTGGATAACGTCCATGGTGTTATCTGTGGTGGAGTTGAAGAGTCCCTCGCCATCAAATGGCAGGTCTTCTATACGGGACTTAGTCTCCACTGGCAGGTTGGAGGAACGAAGCCAGGCGTGGCAGCGCAAGGCTACTGCTCCTACCATCGCCTTTGCTACACAGTCAGTCTGATGACGGGATGTAGTCAGTTGCTGCTTGGATAGTCTGGCAGCTTCCGATTGAAAAACACGAGCCAGGTCCCACTGGTCATCTGGCAGGTAATCCGTCAAAGAGGAAATCTTCTCCCAGAGAAAACGTTGGTACCGGGCCATCATGGCCTGGTAATTTGCCACCTTTATCCCTAGGGCCGCTGAAGAGTAGATGCGCCGACCGAAAGCATCCAATTTCCGTCCTTCCTTGTCAGTGGGAGCAGAGTGGTTTCTGGTGGTTTTCCCTTGCGAAGACTCCACGACGATCGAATTTGGCTTCGGGTGCAGAAACAAAAATGGCGCATCTGATTCCTTAACCTTGTATAGAGCGTCGAGTTGTTTTGATGTTGGTCCAAACGTAGCAGGATTTGTCCAAGACTGTTGCACTGTTTTAAGCAACGTTGGTACGATTGGCAGCGTAAGTTGCGGTACTGGATCCGAGTACATAACATCAAAAATTTTGTCGTCAACGTTATCTTGTGGCTGCTGCGAATCGATACCTACAGATTGCGCCATTCGCAACATCTGATCCAAGAAAGTACCGAATTCCATCGACGGGGAAGCCCTGTCCGTGGTCCCCACTCCGTCGGAGGGTGACGGTACCAACGGCGCTGGCGATGGAGCTGAAGAAGTGTCGGAAGCGTAATCGTCAAACGACGTCGGTGATGGCGCTTCTCCTTGGTCCGGTACCGAAAGCGCAACTGACGGCGCCACCTGCCTTCGGCCTCGAACCGTGCCCGGAACCCCCACAGCATGTTCTGATGGAGTGGTTCGCAGAAGTCTTTTTCCTGTGTAGAGATCAAAGCGGAACCGAGGCTCGTGGTAGCGTCGCGAACGGCCGTGGGAGCGATCAGAGTAGGCATCCCAATTACGGGAGCGAGACTTTGAGCGGGAGCGAGAGCGATAGGTACTACCCCTGGACATCCTCGACATCGGAGACGCTGGTAATTCTGCCGCAAGAACGTCGTGGCGCTCGGTATCGAGATGGTGCTCGGTGTCGAGAAGGGCAGCGTGATCTAGAGGAATTGTGTCCATAAGATCAATCTCCGACGAGCAACCCTCCTGCAAGGGGGAAGGTACCGAAGGCCGTGGAGGCAGGGATGCTGCTCTGGTAGCCTCTGGGGCCGGCCGGCGAGATTCGCGTGGCACCGAAGCAGGCGGTATCGGCGACGATGCCGGTCTGGTGTGTATTGGCGTCGAGGGCTTCGACGACGGTATCGACGGAGTCGATGTCGACGGCGTCGACTTCGATTTTGACAGCGGTATCGACGGTTTTCCTGGATGTGCCGTCGACGACTTGGTCTTGTCTTTCGTCTTAGTCTTGTGGCCTTTCTTAGCTGGTGCCTTAGGCTGCAGCGAGGAGGATGGCCTCACGGGCGCCTCTGTCGCTGAATCCTCAGCTGCAACCAAAACTGGGGTTGAGCTGGGCGATGCTGGGCATGAGCAGTTTACCGGCGTGTGCCTACGCTCCCCAGATTCAGATTCCATCTGTGAAGGCCGCGGTCGGGTAGACTGGTCCGCTGACACCGGAGGAGGGCGAGGACGGGTAGCCTGGTCCGACTCACTCATTGTGGGGCGAGGGCGATTGACCGCGGAGAGGGCCTTGCTCCAGAGTAAACTACGGAGTCTATCTGCCCGATTACGTCGAGTTTGTCGAGAGAAGGCCATGCAATGGGGGCATGCATCAACAATATGTCCCTCCCCGTGGCACAAAAGGCATAAAGAATGTCCGTCCATCAGCGTTAATTTCGCTCGGCAATGCTTAAAAAGTGCGGACTGCGCCATAAGCCGAGAACACTCAAAGAGTCTATCTATATATAATAATTTATTTATTTATTATTATTTTTACGAGAGAAAACGATGAAGAACAACTAACAAAGAACAAACTAACAACTAGGCTAACTATAAACTCTTTTCTATTCTTTTACAGAAGATCTACAAACGATTTTGAAGAGGAAGTCTCCCGCGAGGCGATCAGCGAAGCGGTTGAAGAAGAACTGAGGTAGGCAGGAACCCGGAGCACGCGCGATAGGATGGTGGGGGGAGGGGTTCCCACCAAAACGCTAGGCTAGCTATCAAAGTTTCCCGAATGGGGCTCAGCGCCGGCGCGAGCCCATATGTGTGATGCACAGAGACCACGAAGAAGAACCAATGTTGTAGGCCCAGAAGCACTCTGAAAGGATTCAAAGTTGTACTTAAAACTTACACTGGCCCAAACTAGTTAAATGAAGTGCTATTGAAATACATCTCTCTTGCACTTTCTCCCCACTCCCTCATGTTGATTACGCCACTCTGACCAGTTTTCATCTAGCAAACCACTGCTAATATCCACTGAAAACTGAAGAATTCCATCAACAGAAATGACAGCTGGGAATGCCTGGGTCTAAAGTATGGAGCCCAAAGGGAAGCAGGCAGACAATTTGGTGTTGTTACTACTTTCAACAATAAGACTGATTTTTGTTTTTGTTTTTTAGGCTTTTAGCCTTTTAAGTCATCATAATGGTTTTTAACGAATTTGTATATTGTATGTTTTGCAGTTTGAATTTTTGTATGTTGTTTTTAAATCTTTTAATCTCATGTAAACTGCCCAGAGAACTACAGCTATGGGGCAGTATACAAATGCAATAAATAAATAAATAAAATAACAATTCTCTGACTTTCATCTCACCTTGAATGGTGGCCTTATGTAGGATAAATGAAGCCTATTTTTTGAATTTATTTCTTTATTATTATAATATTCTGTACCACCCTTCATCTCTGGTTGCAGGAGAGCGCGAAGCAGACTTTATCTTCATTTAGTTACACTGTGTCTTAAAACAACAATAGGAGCTGATAGCTCTCAGCCAAACTCTATTCCACTGAGGGTGCTGCTTGGCTCCCCAATGGCCAAACCATGGTCTTCCTTTACTTGGCAGATGAACCAATTCAGGCAGCAGTGAGCAAGAACAAGTAAAGGGGTGGTGGTAAGATGATGCAGGACTAGTGGCTGGAACGGCCTTGCATGTTCTCTTATTACTTCCAGGTGCTTTAAAGCAGTGAAAGAACATACAGGGTCTTCGCTCAGCAATGATCCAATGTGCTTATAGTGGGGAAGAAGAGGAAAAAAGGGAGATAGTGACTGTGTTGTGTCTGCTGGTAAGCTTTAAAGTAGCTATTCAGCAAAACTAACTGCTCCTCCAGGGCCATGGTATCCTTCTGGGACGACTGGCTGAGTTGGGAGTGGGAGGCACTGCATTGCAGTGGTTCCGCTCCTACTTGGTGGGTCGGCTCCAGAAGGTGGTGCTTGGGGAACATTGCTCGGCCCCGTGGATTCTCCAGTATGGGGTTCCGCAGGGGTCAGTTTTGTCCCCCATGCTGTTCAATATCTACATGAAACCGTTGAGTGCAGTCATCCGGAGTTTTGGAGTGCGTTGTCATCAGTACGCTGATGACACGCAGCTCTATTTCTCCTTTTCATCTTCATCAGGTGAGGCTGTGGATGTGCTGAACCAGTGCCTGGCTGCGACAATGGACTGGATGAGGGCTAATAAACTGAAACTCAATCCAGACAAGACGCTGTTAGTGGGTGGTTCCACTGACCGGATGGAGGGTGTTCAACCTGTTCTGGATGGGGTTGCACTCCCCTTGAAGGAGCAGGTTCGTAGCTTGGGGGTTCTCCTAGAACCATCTCTGTCACTTGAGGTGCAGGTGGCCTCAGTGGCACGGAGTGCCTTCTACCAACTTCGGTTGGTGGCCCAGCTACACCCCTATCTGGACAGGGATAACCTGGCTTCAGTTGTCCATGCTCTGGTAACCTCGAAGTTAGATTACTGCAATGCACTCTACGTGGGGCTGCCTTTGAAGGTGGTTCGGAAGCTGCAGCTTGTGCAAAATGCAGCGGCCAGATTGATAACTGGAACCAGTAGGTTTGAACATATAAGACCTACTCTGGCCCGCTTGCATTGGCTGCCTGTATGTTTCCGAGCCCGGTTCAAGGTGCTGGTTTTAACCTATAAAGCCTTACACGGCTTGGGACCACAATACCTGATGGAACGCCTTTCCCGACATGAACCTACCCGAACACTACGTTCAACATCTAAGGCCCTCCTCCGAGTGCCTCCTCCGAGGGAGGCTCGGAGGTCAGCAACAAGAGAGAGGGCCTTCTCTGTGGTGGCTCCCCAATTGTGGAACGATCTCCCCGACGAGGCCCGCCTGGCGCCAACATTGTTATCTTTTCGGCGCCAGGTCAAGACTTTCCTCTTCTCTCAGGCATTTGGCAATATCTGAGGAGCCTGGGTTTGTTTTGTTTTGCTTTGTTTTTGTAGTTTTTGAAGTGTTGATGTGGTTTTTAAATGTATAGATTGTGTGTATGTTGTATGTTTTTGCTGTTTTAATTTTTGTATATTGTTTTAAATTGTTTTTAATCCTATGTAAACCGCCCAGAGAGCTTCGGCTATGGGGTGGTATACAAATGTAATAAATAAATAAATATAAATAAATAAAACCAAAGCTTTTTAAGAAAGCAAGTTGCTCTTATAGAAAAATTTAAGAAGCCAGTATACTCAGCTAGGAACTGAAAGCTGGTTTTGTGGCCAAAGTACACGTCAGTGGAGTCCAGCCATAGATCTTGATAATCCCTGAATATTATGTCAAATGTTTAAAGGGAGTGTGTATAAAATTATATTGGTTTAAGAGATTTATTTTGTGCATACAAGGTTAACTGTTTGCATTTTGTCAAAAGGAAGTCCACTAAGGATGAAACAAAGATAACAAACATCTACAGCAGTGTATATTTTGGACATCCCAAAATCACTGTGCCAACGTAGTTAACGGTTAGAGTAAAAAGAAGTAAGTCCACAGAAGCAAGCATAGGGTTGCAGAGCACTTCTTTCCAGTTTGCTGTTTTAGACTTTAAAAAAAAGATTCTGAGCGACCACACTATTAAAAGTCAGTTCTATACGTGTTTACCCAGAAGTAAGTCTCTATCTGTTCAATGGGGTTTACTCAAAGGTCAGCATGCATCGGACTTTAGTATGACTTGGATGTAAATGCAGTTGAAAGCAATGGGATTTACCCTTAAATAAGGGAACAGCAGATCTCTGTTTTATGAACTGGAGATGCACAGCTTCGCATTATCAAAGTAAAGGAGAATAGATCCTTCACAAATGCAAACAGGTGGACTTTTGCACTGGTGGACTATCAGGAAAAGGGTTTAACGGGGGAAATTTAAAAATTCCTTAAAAAATCAAGGGATGAACTGATCTCATTCAAATTTGGCATGCGAAAAGCTCTACGTAAGAGCTCTCAAGGTCCCAAGTTTCATCTCTTTATATTTAAAAATAAGGGAGCTGCAGGCAAGGAGGGTGGGGTTGGAGACAGAGTTCTGGAGGAGAATCACCCCACTCTCCCCTTTCACACAGCAAAACTCCATTCAAAGCACATGCCCACAACACAGGAAAAAGCGAGGGGACAGCACTACATGGAGGCTTAAGAAGGCATTAAAGTCGCTTGGGGAACATAATCCAGAGTTTCTTCACACCAAAATAATATGCAAAACAGAGGGAAAGAGGCAAAATGGGTGCAGGACACGGACAACGTCATGTGAATCTCGCACTGCAAAACCAGATACCAGGCATGGCAAGAGTGAGTTAAACCGCTGGTGTGATGGAGCTTTATATGGCATGCTATGAACTTTGGAAATTTGTCTAGATCAGACTTCCTGAACCTGGTGCCCTCCAGAAGTTTTAGACTTAAACTCCCAACAGCTCCAGCCAACAGGACCAAAAGTCAGGAATGCTGGGAGTTGTAGTCTACAACTTCTGGAAGGCATCAGGTTAGGAAAGATTGCTCTAGTTTATCAAGATAACACTCTTTTCTCCATTTGTTTACATTTTTCTCCTGTCCCACTTGAAGGAATCAAACCAGATTGCCGTACATCCACTTTCCTTATTTTATCCAACAGTGCTAATGACTTACTTGCCCAGTGAGATTTAAAGCTGAAAATGCATTCAGATCTCCCACCTTCAAAATACAAAACTACTACTGCATTTATTTATTTATTTATTTATTTATGTATTTGTGAGATATATATGTGGCTAAATATAATAAAATCCCTCAGCAGGTCACTTATAAATATTACAATCACGTTTAAAATACAATACTAAAAAGTCAAGCTTAAAAACAATTATAATTACAATAAAAGCAATACAAAGAGCAGTAAGATGGAGCAGCATGATTAATTTAATTACAGCCTAGGGAAAGCATGGGTGAAAAGTGTGTTTTCAGGAGACGTTTAAAAGATGCCTCATTTTCTGTCCTCTGAACTGCGCAACACAGGGTTTTCCAAAGGATGGGTGCTACTAACAAGAAGGCCCACCATGGGGGGCTTACATGATGACATTCCATTAATTTTGGCATGATCAGCAAAGTCATCCAGGTACGTGTCAGGGAAGGTGGTCTGCTAGGTATCTATTTGGCCTAATTGCAAGGACTGATTTTCTCCACTGACCTTTCCTATTCCATTTAACTCTACTAATTTTTTTTTAAAAAAAATGGGTTTAATACAATATAAACAGATTAAAAATAATAATATTCACAATTGATAGACAAATTTTGAAGGAAACTACTTAATAAGCTGGCTTTTGTATAGGCACAGGATCTCAAAGTACATGTCTGAAAATAACATTTTAATAAGAGAGCCAACGAACACTGCTCGCAGGCAAACCCCCATTCATTTAACTTGCATTCTGCCTCCTAATAATGTCAACAGTAAAGCACTTGTCTACTGGAACAGAGCACAACTCCTCTTAATGTGTGAATAACTTGTTGCAAGAAATAGTACACCTAGACTGCAATCCTCTGCGCTATTATGAATGCCTGCATAAATGTCATTAATTTCAGTGAACCTCACACATGTATAACTAATAACAGTGTTCAGAATTTCAGGACAACTATTTTTCTCACAACAAACACTAAGCTCTTAGTACACTGCTTTGGCAACGTAATTCCTATATAGGTTCCTATTAAAAGAATTCAAGCTACTGTTTATATATTCCTTTTTTCTCCATGTACCTGGCATTCTTTTTAAAACAAAACTGAGGAATATGCCTGAACCTCAATAAAATCAAAATGAAAAAGTGCCAAATGCATTAAATAAAAATACGCTTTTCCCATCTAACCCACCCTCAGTTAAAACACAGTAGTTATAAGACAACCACCTGTCTGCTGCAAATGTTAGCTCCTGTTGAGATCATTTACATGCCAAGGTGTCACAGTAGCTCTGTTGTATGGGAGAATATTTTCATGAATGTTGCAATGCCACTGGTTACGTACAATATGTGTAATACCAGTGCTGAAACTAGTCCTTTTGAGGAAACATTGCCAAAATCTTTACTTCATTTTATCACTGCTGACATGTACCTGATGGCAAATTAAAAAAGGTGTGCTGATCTTAATTTTCCTAATTTATTCCACTGGAATTTTACTCATGACTACAAAAGAAAGAAAAAATACTGCCAGTGGTGTTTGGTCACATTTTTCGCCCAGATTAAAAATAATAATGTGATCAATCCATGAAAGCAACTAACAGTGTGCAATTCTTCCTGCCACAGATTAATTCTAATGATCAAATCAGATGGTGAAGACTCTCTTATTGCGATCATCAGCCATCTGCCTTTCTACAGCTGAATAGGAAAGGTTTAAAAAGCTGTAGAAAAGCAGATGATGCTGATATTATTATTAAAATTGTTGTTGCTGTTGTTGTTGTTGTTATTATTATTATTATTATTATTATGATGCCATCATTTTAAAAGGATCAAACTCATGTTTCTAACCTGGTCTCCAAAGTCCTCCGGGAACTTCCACAACACCACAGGATCTGTAAATAATTGACAGACAGCATTAATCATAGGCAAGGAACAGAGTCTTATAGCAGAGTACATTAATATTAAAGAGGGTCAACGTAGCTTCAGGCTCACAGACAGGTACAGAAAAAGTATCTCTAAACTAAGATACTCGATAATTCAAAGATTTTTTTAATTTCATATTTATGAAACTCCCTGCCTATTTGTTAACCCAAGAGTAGAAGGTTATTCTGTACTGAATTATTTTTTCATTTCTTTTTAACTGTTGTTCTTTCAATGTCTTTTAAAGAAGTTATTCCAATATTCGATATGTAAAAGGGAAATGCAAACTGTGTTTTTTAAATGTTGTAATTTAAGCCTCTCTCATTGTTTTGCAAAGTCTTCACTGAGGTGTTTTTTTCACATTTGGGATTTACCATTCCAGGTTAAGAAGATTAAAGAATACAACATGTTTACCAGTTGCAGTTTGGAACCAATCAAGTACTTGTTTTTATGCAAACTAGCACTTGCTTTTAAAAAAGAATTTGATAACTTCATGGAGGTTTGGACTTTCCAGGCTATGCAACTGAGCTTCCATTTTGCAGAACCACCAAACCATGTTGTTCTCAAAGTCATAAAAAATTCCAGTAAATAAAGTGTACGTTTCCACAACTCAATGAACAATTCTATTTATTTCAGGGCGTTACTAGTTTAGTCTTTGTTATATATATTATGGTGTATTAATAGATTGTGTTTAGACCCATGTACAGCAATTAATTTGAGTATGGATCTTGAAAATAAAAATGTATCTTTTATCAGAGGTTGCCAGCTAGAGTCCTACAATTCAGAGCAATCCACACAGGCAATTTTATCTACCCACTTATGGCCCCTATCAAATTTAATTAAACTTTTTTAAGAAGCTTTCCCTGTTCCATTCTGAAGCAGAAAAATATTTTCAAGATGCAATGCAGAGATTCTGTACTTTAATGCTGCATCATTTTTATGTAGCTGAAGGCCAACAGGGCTACACACGTAATAAGTGCGTGCACGTATTTCTGTATAATACCATGGAGGAGCATGCGTACATGTTCTGTGTAATACCATGGTGGAGCACAAGTGCACCATAATTGGAAGAGAAACTAACAACACTTTTACAGAATTCTGATCAGAATATAATAACTAATAACATTTTCACCAGTGTGTCACTACCCAGGTGACTAAGAAAAACTTGGTTCTGGTTGATGCACTGGAAAAACAAGCAAACCAGAAATTCTCCGAGGGTTCCTTGTCAACAGACAGTGTCAACAGCAGCATTTGTGATGCTCAAGAAGATTTAACATTTGTAAAGGAAGGAAGGACAGTGATTCTCTTTTCTTCAATGCATACCGATGCAGCAATTTCTGGCCACAAATCCAGAAGTAGATTCTTTATTATAATAGAAGTAACAATAGCACGGACACCTGTAACCAAATGCATGATGAAACAAGGGGCTGTTGTGTTCTTTCCAAAGGCCTGCTTAAATGCCTACATTGTTTTGAAGATGAACAACCCACAATTGAGTGAACACAAAAAAGAAGTCTCTTCTTAGTAAACCTCTGTATGGACTTAATCAAATTTTGGCTGAATCTAGGGATATAGCCAACTTGCCTGGAATGTCAAGAGAGGCAGCCTCTGAACTGGCAGGACCTGCCATTGCTGACATCAAGAAAAGAAGCAGATCAGACAAGGACAGAAAATTTACAGGCACAACGTTCTTCTTGTAATTGTTTTGTCTGTCCTGCTCATGCACTTTTGAGACATAGTGATAACACATAGACTGCTCAAGCATGTGCTACAGCTGCAAGTTCTGTAAGATTTGTTACAAGTAATTCACAACTCATAATGATTACACTGTTATGCTTATGTAACTGTGATAATTATGGTATATGTATGTTAATGGCAGAGTATGTTGTTTTGTTTTAAAAGCTGTGGAGACAATTAGACCCCACACATCATACTTTATGCTGTGGGGTATTTTTGACTCCAATTACTTCTTTGCAACATTAAAAATATTGTTTGATCGTAAAAGGAAAGTTCTCAATAAAGGCATGGCATTTTAAAAACTTGCAAATTGTGTCATGGTTAATACCTTCCCTGAGGTATTTCATTTTTATAGGTTTTGTGCGGTAAATTTGACCAGCAAACCAAATGGATTTTCTATCAATGGAGTATTGAGATCCTTGTATAAGGTGGCAAATTGGGGAGAGCTCAACTTAACAACAGCTATTTTTAACATTGTATTTACTATCTGTGACTGAGATGACCACCTACAAAAGAGGAGCTAAACTTAACTCACTCACTTACATGATCTAATCGGGAAGCAAAAGTGAGCAAAAGGAAGATTGCAGGATAATTTGTAGTACATCAGCAAGGATTTCTGATTTTGAACTGCTTAACAAAAGAAACAATAAAAACACTTCTCCTCCCCCTCCCACCCAAAACCTGCTGGAGCAAGGAAAGATTGGGGGGAAGTATTTTGTATGTGTGTACACATAGACTGGGTTCAGACGACACAATAACCAATAGTCAATGGTTGGTTATTGTGTAGTCTGTTGGACTTTTTCACACCACGGTTGGTTATTTGGCTGAAATAACCAACGCAAATAACTAACGCTGTGCAGAGTTGATTATCTGAACAACCGTTGGTTATCCTGTCATGTCTTGAGCTGAGGGGGGGAGAGAGGGCGGGGGATGTGTCAATCAAACACACCATTGACTAATAGTCAACTCGATGCTGGCCTTACTCCACACCATGGTTGATTATAACCATGTCCTCCTCGATAATCAACCGTGGAGTCGACTATTAACCCACCACTGACTGTTGTGTTGTCTGTATGCAGCCGTAGTGAGCACAGACTGGTAATGAAAACATATTCCTGGGCTGAGCATGTGTTCAAAGGCATCATGTTCCTACATTCCTTATTAAGAATTTCTTAAATGTAATGTCTTCCTATGACAAGAAATTAGGAAAGGGGAGGGGGAAAGAGTTGTGAAAAACATGCAAGGAATTTTGTGAAGATCTCCCAGCAAGATAGTGAGGGGAGAAACCAGGAGTAAAGAGCAGAACAAAACTACATTCTCTGGCTGTGGTTAGTTTTATTTTAAAATGTTCGGTATTAATTACTAAAGGAAAAATGGTTGGAACTTCTGATAGAAAGTGAAGCAATGGCCCACTAAGTTCTGCTCATTCATTTTTAATGAGCAGGCAAGCGACAGGCTGCAGTGGCCCATTCATATTTTATGTGGATATCCAGTCTTGGTCTCCCTCACCTGTGTTTCTTTGACTCAGTTTTAATTCCCCAAACGTGTCTGCCAGTGGGTGCCAGGTGCTGCACACAAACATCTGCAGATGCTACACACATATACACTATTTTGCACCTGACTCCAGTTGGTGGACCTCAAAAGTATAATAAAAACATGTAGTAGATCACATAAGCCTGAAATCTGCCCACCCCTGGTCCAACTCATCAATTCAGCAAAGTGAAGACCAGGCACAGAGACTTGGTAAATGTTATTATGACACCATTATAACATCCTTCTTGATCCTTTTTGCCACTAATAAATACTAAAGAATTAATCACTTTTCACGCCTGCCTTTCTAATGTTCTCCCAATAATTTCATTTAAAGCTGGAGGGATGGGGTCAATTTTTCACACTGCCTACAAGGAGTGGCAATTTCCAAGCACCTGGCACCTCCATTCTGAACACATACAGCTGATCTTTGTAACCCTAAGGCCTGAGCTGACAGGTCTGAAAACTTCGGTACAGTACTCCATTTGTACTGAGGGGTGGAGGGTGTTGGCCAGTTCCAAAAGGCTAGATCTTGACAGATGTTCAATTCCTGCTGAAAATATTTGCTGTAGTACTTAAGTAGCAGCCACCTTTACTGAAGCCCAATGCAGATCTAACAAAGCCAATTATTTAACAAGTGTTAGAGTCAGCCACAGGTTCCATTGCTGCCTCCCTCCCTTCATCTTAACAAGGGCTGTGGGGTTGCAAACCATGGTTATGATAGAATCTGAATGATGTCAGGCAGGAATTCACATCAGAGGGGAAGAGGAAACATGGGAGATTGAAACTTGTTCCTCATTTCTCTATCATGGTTAAGAGGTGACAAAGTTACATCTGCGCCAACATCTGCTCCAATGGATTGTATATCCCTATTTTGCCTTTGGATGAGATGTTGGGAGCACATTTTAATATGGTGTTAGTATGCATGCACATGCAGAGTTCTTCAAGTCTGAACTTCCCCTACAGATCTCTAGAAATTATATGCATATAAATGAATGTACAAGGACACAAATGCCAGTTTCCTGTTTTCCTTCTGTTCCTCCTGCCCACGCCAATAACTCTCTACGCAGGACATGGTCTAAACTGCAGCTATTTTATAAATACAACCACATCCATTGTGAGTGTAAGGATTCTATCACTGTTATGGGTAATTTTCTGCCATGGTGTGCTTTAGAGGGGGGTGGAAGCCAGACTATCAAGAGTAGATGGATACAATATACAGCAGGCATAGAAAAGATATATAACAACTATACAAGTGTGTCCATATTTTCATCTCCAAATATTGGAAGTTCTACAACAAGGCTTATTAACAGTCATTGAAGCCCAGCCATTTATTTCAAGGAATAGGGTTGGAGTTTATGGTCATTATTGAATCAATTGCTCTATTAAATATTTTGTGTTTGTATCCAATTAAAGCTAACATTTTTACTATATACAACACAGCTTTGTGCCCACTATTCACAAGAGCTCCCGAGAAAGATACAAAAGAGATAAGAAGAAAGTATAATCCTATTCTGCAACTATGTACTTTATGTTGAGAAACACAAAGACCAAATTTACTTTTCCTGGGAACAGTGATTTCTAGATACCCATCTGATCTGGCAATGCTAGGTCAATTTTATGCTGATTTTATGGGTGAGAGAACAAGAATAGCTAACAGAAAGCACTGTCTCCATAAATGACTGGTAAATTCACTGCACATCTCTCCTTGTTTCTTATTTTTAATGAAGTTGATAGATCACATGTGCCTTCCTACAACTCAAATTTATCTTAATTACATTATATATCTACATGTACACACACACTTCAGTGCAAAATTAGTTCTAGTCACACCTACTTTTTAATCTAAAGGAACACACAAAATTTTCATTTTCATTATCATGTCTCCATCAGGAAAGCATCACCAACTATTTACAAGTATGGCTCATAATATAGATATTATGAATCTTGGATTGGATCCAGATTTGTATGAGGTTGCTTCCACCTGTACAAGACGGCTTTTCAGATCCCTCCTTCTGGCAGCAACAGCAACACACACACACGCTCAGGCCTTCCAATATCAGAGGTCCTCCGGAGATACATTCCATGAGGCACAAGGGGCTCCCACCAGATGGAAAAATTTACCCCCATGTGCACGGAAGCGCTTCCCTACTCATATAAGGAGAAGGATGGATTCAAGACTCTGAGATTATTGTTAGATTATCTGACCTACTTCCCCTATGAAGACAGGTACTTCATGTTAGCTGAAGCCATAAAACGTAAGATAGAAAAATGATGTTTAAAAATTAAATCCAACCTCCCTTTCCATATTTAAACTTGGAAGTAAAATTATTGTAACATTACATATGTCCTCCAACAACCACTACAGGATACAAATATTAAGACAAAGATCATAAGGAAAATCTGCCACTAATTTGCTTAAAAGACCAGCTCTAGCAAAGGAGGAATTTACATATCGTACACAATTATTTTTGTTAATCACCTCAACACTTTAAAGAAAGCAGTTTTATCTGCATCAGAAAACATATTCTACAAATATTAAAGTTAAGGGTTAACTAAGATTTGCTTCCATTTTATTATCAGATTTCTGCATTTAGCATTCAGAATATCTTATTTGGTATTGTTTTGGTGGACAAGATTGTCTATAAATACGGTAAGAGAAAGTAATACAAACAGCACGAGGTCAACAGACAACTGTTTTACTAATGAAACATTATTTTTACTACTACTTTTACTACTTTATCTAAAATTAAGCTTGTGCAATGGTGTTTGTAATATCAGGGCCATGGACTTCAGATTGGTTTATGATTGCAGTAATTTATCAGCTGGATAAATTACATTGCTTTTAAAACTAGAAACAGCTTACAGGAAAACAAATATGGTTTCTTTGACTTTGCCCTAGCAAGGTGCTGTGCAAGTGGAAAAACAAGCAAAGACAAAATACAGACAAAACAATGTGCTGGCTGTGTCATTTCCCACATTACTTTTTGGAAACATGGGTATGCATACCCTTATATAAGGTTCATAACAGCCAAATGTGCAGAGCTAACATCTGCACTTATCTGCAAGTGCATCTCTGCTACTTTTCTATTTAGGTATTTCTAATACAATTTCACCCCCTCCCCACATTCCCACAGCGGATGCTCAGTTGGAATGCAGTGCAACTAGGCTCCCTACCAAGCTGGGAAACAATACAACTCTCCCAAGCTGAGCACTGGCTTTAGAACAGCTGGCATGGCACAGAGCTCATTTTCTATCCACCAGCTTTTCCAAAGCAGACAAGTCTCCCCAAGGCTCCATTGGGAGACTGGTAAAGAACTGCCTTTTAACTGACCATCAGCTTTAGAGAGGTTGGCAAAGATCCAGGCAATACAGTATCAGAAACCTGCACTGGAAGTAGATTTAGGTTTTACTAAAAGTCTCACACACTCCTTTAACAGGGCATTATTTTTAGAACTGGGCCCAAAGTTGGGTGTCTCCTCGGGGGGTGGGGGGTGGGAAGGGGTTACACACACTTAAGATGGCTAGGTTATAATGCGATAGATAGATAGATAGATGATAGATAGATAGATAGATAGATAGATAGATAGATAGATAGATGATAGATAGATGATAGATATCAGTGCACATGGCTCATTACAGACTACAAGAGTACAGATTCTGCCCCAAAGGGAGGGAAGTGGAGACAGGAGTAAAGAAAGAAATACTATGCAATTCTTTCAGAGACATGTGCGTAGGTTTCATCATACACTTCATTGCAGTGGAGAATGGGAACTAGGGAGATTGCCAAAAACTTCATGGAAAAGGTAGGCTTTGAGGATAAATTTGAAGGACATAAGAAAACATGGTAAAAGAGAGATGTTGCTTTAGCATCCAAAGAGAGAAAAGAAAAACTTAAACATAAGGTCAATTAGGTACTTATCAATAGCCTTCAAACCATCACTTGAAGTCACTGTCTAAAAGACAGTGCTCAGGGTCCTATATTGCCCCTACTCCAGCAGAATAGGCCACTAATGCAACAAGACCTAATGGTTCCTGGGGAGGTGGGCAGAAACAAGTTCTGCTGACCTGACCCATTCACCTATTATGGGAAAGCATAATCTGTACTTGGTGACTTCAATGACAAGGAGTTGTATCCAATCTTAGTCCAACTCAAGTTCCATTCATTTCAAAGGGTCTACTCTAAGTAGGAATAACATTGGATACAACCCACGCTGTGTAGAGCGCCTGTCTCAATTTATAATTTACAAATAGAGCAGTTCCTTGCTTTTGGAAGCAAATCAAAATAGTTAGACACCACTGATTTTCTACTTACAATTACTTTCATCATATTGTTACAGTAATCAGACCAGCCTACAGCATGACAGGATGGTTATTTATTTTTTACCTGCTCCAGAACTGGAAGAATGTACTATCTGTATAGTCTCATCCACCAAAATGAAAGGGAAGGGAACAATTTTGTTATGCAGCACTGAACTTTTTAAACATGAAATAATTCAGATATTAAACATACATATTAAAAATAATTGGTTACTAGTGGTTATAAAAACTTTACTATATCTGATTAAATTTTCTTCTCATCAGTTTCACATATTTCATATGAGGGATGCACATTCGAGACCAGATACATTGCTGTCAGACACATCCAGGTTTAGGAAGGAGGGGGGTGTCTTAGAATACTATAAAAGTGGAATTTTAGCAGCTGAATCTAAGGCAGTGAAGGCAAGTAAGAAGGAGAAGGCAGGCAGTATTTGCTAAGCATCGGTAATCAAAAGAAAGAACAAGGGCAAAATAGAGTAGAGGAAGTTAATAAAAAAGGGTGGGTATGGAAGAAAACCTTAAAGAACACTTGCTACCTTTTCTGGCATTTAAAAAGTATCAGATTAAAGAAAATATGCAAAAGGAAGTGGCACGTTAGGAAATACTTGAAAGCACACTTATGCAAATCATAGACTTGGTGCATTTGGGCTCATGAAAAGTTTTGCTCATGTCACAAGTTTGCTCTTTACTGTAGCAGTTGCATGGAAAAGTTACTCTGTAAAATCAGGCAAAATGTTAAAAGAACTCTTTGGCCAAAGGGGTACGCATGCGTGCGGATGCATGCGTATGAGTGTGTGTATCGAATTACTCCAATTTTAAGAACTAAGTAAAGTTATTCTGACTGCATTTTTTGAAAGAGGAGAACCTAGAAAAGTTTCAGTGAAAAGCTCTGACCTGTTGTGGGGACAACTAAATGAAAACTAAAGTTTAAAGCAATGCTGAAAATAATACTGTTCCCATGTCTCTTGGGTCCTCAGCTTGCTTACTAGGAAGTCTCCTGTTTATTTGTTTTTTTAAAAAAAGGTAGCTACTTTCTTTTAAATTTAAATATTATTCCTATATAGTTTTATATATATGGGGTGCAATATAATGCCCAAGCAGTAGAGTGTACTACTATGTTTACTGTGAGAACTTGGGGGTGACAACGGCTACCTGCCTTTTGTCAAGGATGCAGGAGGTATGGCATGGGAGATCATGAGATGCTGATAGATGGCTATTCTGGAGTTGCCTTTCATGGGGCCTTTAGTGTGGGGCAAGCTAGGAAAGAAGGTTGGGTGCAGATTTAGAGAATCCGAGGATTAGAAGATTTCCCATAATAAACCTTTAAACATAAAGGAACGCATGAATACAACTTTTGATCAATGCAAGCCTGAATTGTCTTATCATACTTTAAAGCAGCTAATCAACTGTTGTCAACATACGAAGAAGACTGTAAAGTTGAAACTCATCTGGTAGTTGGCACTATTAATCATCCTACATATTGGCAACTTATCATGAGAGAGAGAGAGAGAGAGAGAGAGAGGGAGAGAGAGATCATTTTGTTAAAGAATATAAGAATATGTATTTGTATTTTAAATATAGAGATATATACTCATATGTGTTAGTTAAGTACAAAATCTTACATTACTTTGAAGACTGAAGTACAGACAGCTAAATAATGTTATCTTTTTAGCTCTTTTAAAAAGAGCTAAACACAATTTGCTCTTGTTTTGCATATTTCAAAGGATTCCTTCTGTCTAGCATCTAGATTCTATGGGAACAACAATGAAGGGCTAGTGCATGTAATGATCCCAATCTCTTTATACGTAGTTGAGGGACTGAAAAAATCATGTGTTCCCCTCCCTCACCCCACCCACCCACATCCAGGGATAATAATTATGCCTCTGCTGACCTTATCCAGCCATGGATCTACACTTAATGACAATATGAGAGCAGGATTACTCAATAACCATAATTAATATAAAATATTGAGAAGAATACAGCCAACATAAATTGAACCATACTCAAGAACAACGGAAGAAAAGAACCTACTCCCAAGCTTTTTAACATGGTTCTCTTTTCAATAGACAGTACCCTTTTAAGAAAGCTTTACTGAACAGCAATCCCATAGTGGTTGTGGATAGTCACATAATGGTTGCTATAGGGGCATGGATAGTCAAAAGTGACATAAAGATGCCACATGGAAGGGGGAACCAGGAATACAGAGGGGCAGAGAAAGAAAAAGGCTAGAGGCTAAGCTGGGTGGGGCGGGGAACAGGGAGCTAAGTAAGTGGAGAGGTAGAAATAGTGAGGCTAGAAAGGGAAAGAAAGAACTGCCCTAACATTTTCCAAGGATTTTATTTAAAAATATTTTTGAAAGGGTAGACAGAGGACAGCTTCATGGGCGCCCTTGGAGCTGCCCACGGGCACTGCATTGGGCACCCCTGCTAAGGATTGACTAGCTTGCACACTATTTTGTGGTCTTTGGGTTGCCCTAATAAAGGCATCGCTGTAACAAGGATTCCTGTAAGAACTGTGAGCTTGTGTCTCCCCCCCCCCCCCCCGGCCCCATTTTGCTTTGCTTTGTGCTAACAGGAGGATCCAACTTTGAGCCATCATTTACTATCTTGGAAGTTCAATCCCCTTTGCCCAATATTGTGTTATACCATTTAAAGACAGAGTAGAAAGTCATTTTCAGCTCACTAGGAACATAAAGAAAAGTCTGTTTTGCTGCAATGCCATTAGTTATGCTACAAAATGAAAACCTTAATCAGTTGAAGGTTCATTGCACAGAAAGCGCAAAGATGAAACTGAACATGCCAAGCTTTTAGACTGACTCTCTTCAGAAGAAAGGATTTCAGGAAAAGAATTCCCAGCTTATCTACTGGGTTAACAAAATGGGCTCACCAGACATACAAACTTTTATATATTTAACACAGCATCTGTAAAATTAAGAGAAGAGGAGTAACGTTCAAGACTGAATGGACTTATGATGGGGAAAAGTGGAATTTTAAGCCAAAATACATAAAATAAGGCAGGTAGGCAATGTACACACCTCCTCAAAAAAACTATTATGTATCACTGCAAAAGTACTACAATACATAGGTTTGTGAGGGGACTAATCATTTGTGTTCATAGAAACAAGATGCTGCATGTCTTTTGCAATGAATGAATGTGTTACTGCAGCCATAAAATAATTTACATTTAACAGCAGAGCATATCTTCTATTTCCACAATTCAAACAAAGTAAAATGCTAGTCCAGAATGCTACCAAGCCCATCTCTTCAGCAAAGGGCACATAATTCTCATCTCATAACTCTTCTGACCCATCAAAGATCTGTACAGGACACAGACTGTAAGAGACAATGGCTACAATCCAGCAAAATATTGGGCACACTGAAACCCACTGAAGTTAATGGGTGGGCAGAGCAATACTACACTCACATTACACCAGGGCCAGAGGTACACCACTGCCATGCTGCCAAACAAGTGCCAGATCCATCGTGTGCCCAGTCTGGGAGGGAAGGGGGGAACACGTGAGAAAATTTAAAGGACACAAAATGACAAACACACCCCAGCATCCTTGGAAACACTGCCACAACACATGATCACAGACTGTTCCAACAACAATGCCTACATACCACATAGGCATGGAGACAGCCCTAGTGGCACGACCAGAAACAACCCACTTCTGGAGGTCCACAGGCAGGGAAAGGTTTGCAACACCAGATTATAATGGTGCAATTGGGGCAAATGCTCCACAGTCTGTGGCTGGGTAGGGCTCCTCAGCCTTGCTGTTCCACTGCTGCCAGCACTATGCACCCAGTCCCTCTGGCTCACCATGCCTTGGAGGGGTGATTTCTGTTGAGTTCAGTCTGTGTAGGGTGGCTGGTTAATTTCCCCTCCCTCCCCTCACACACCTGAACCAGCAATCACAATAGCAGGGCTGGCCCATCATGAGATGCAGTGAAGCCTCTGTCTGGGGCAGCGGTACAAGAGGAGCGGTGAATTGCGCTGCTCCCAACACCCCATCCCTGCCAGAATGGCCCACCACTGCTGCCTCTAGTGGGAACTCTGGAGAGCCCCAACATCCACTCTCCGGTCATGGCATAAGGCATTCGCGATATGGCGGCGGGTGGTGCAGTCTGCAATTCAAAAGAAAAATTCCACCAGGCAAACCTCAAGGATTCTGCCATCACCACCCCTCTGTGATCTTCAACTGCAGTTATAGGTACTTAGACTCATTATCAGTTCAGACTATACTGGAGATATATACATACAGAACTGTCCAGTTTTCTCCAGAACACAGTGACACAAAGACCCTAGCTCTAAACCCAAAGTAATGCTGTGTTGGTGTTACTATTTTTAAAAAGCTAAAAAAAGTTTTCTTCCAGATGTTCATAGGAATTGAGAAGCTATAAACTGGAATGGCTTAGATTTTGTATTTAGGTGTGCTTTTTTAAAGTACTCATATTTGGAAGTAGGTTCCATTGATATGCATAAATATGCTTGAGATTAGAGGTGTGGTCTTAAATTAACTTATGCAATACTGGTTATAGGAATTGGTGCACAAGACTCAGAGATAAGTTATTTCATAGTGGTGCAAAGACTCAAGGGCCAAGCACTGGCATAGGAGCATCAACGCTAACATCTTACTTTGTACTTTTCTCCTGTGCCATGATAAAACAAAATGTTTAAAAGGTTATTTGGGGCTGGGGCAGCAAAATGGCAATGGGGTAATGAGGGAAAGTCTGATGGTGACCCTTTAAGTGGCATCCTATGACTTATTTCAAGAAGGAAATTGCAACAGAGTCCTGTGTTTCCTGCCTCCATGTTTAGGACAATGTTTGCAAAGTGTTATCACGCAACTTCAGTTTTTGCAGAATAAAACTATTTGTCTCCTGCATCTGGCATTCAACAGAATACTGACAATGAATATGTACATTTTATTTAGCTATCCTTGTCCAAACAATGCAGCTCTTTCTGCTTAGTTGCACAGTATTGTCTGGGATTGGAACTCAAACTCTCTAATATTCAAAGCAGGAATCATATCCCTAGACCAACTAGCCACCTTTTGGAATTCAAAGGCATACGCATGTGTATGCTTCCGTGGTGTGATCAGTTTCAAGGGTGTGGAACCTGTGGCCCTCCAGATGTTGTTGAACTCTAACTACCATCAGCCCCAGCTAGCATGGCTAATGGTCATGGGTGTTACAAGTTGTAGTCCAACAACATCTGGAGAGCCACAGCTTCCCTACCCCAGACTTAAGGCCAATACATACTTACTTTTCCTATGATAAGTCATTTCATGGAATAAATAACATTTCACACAGAAAACAAACACATTTTAATGCCATAAGTAGTAGTAGTTGTTATTATTTTGCATGTATAAATGGGGGAAGGAGAACCCTTTTGCTGGAACTGCTTCAGGGCTTCTAACCACCTTAATCCAGTTTTTTGAGCTTGAATCCCCTTTTGCTTCTCACAACCACTATTTTAGGAGCACAACATAAAAAAACGGCAGGGAGGAGAGTCCATACAACAGCCTTCCCCAACCTGGTGCCCTCCAGATCTTTTGCACTTGATCTCCAATCATCCCCAGCCAGCATAGCCAATGATCAGAGATGATGGGAATGGTAGTCCAAAATATCTGGAAGGAGCCAGGTTGGGAACACTACCATACAATACAGCACCCGCATAATTCACAAGGCAGAATGGCTGCAGAGAGCACATATAGCCCTCCTGGGCCAAGAGTTTGAGATCCAGATCAGAAAATACTTGTCTGACAAGCAGCCAAGAGTAGGGGTCAGGACAGGCAATAATGGCAGCCACAGACACCCTGACTGCAGCAGTCTACACTGGCTTACAAAACACGGCACAGGGTTGGGAAGCAGGAAACAGGAGTTTTGAGCCCCACCAGGGGTAAGGGCAAATATGGGCTAAATTGACTCCTACAGCTCTTTATGACTACACCCTTATGCTTGTAAAGCTATGCACTGGTTTATTAAAACATTTTACCAATCCCACAAATACTTTGCAATTGCAATACAATTAAAATATCAGAGAACTATATCATATTATTATTTTAGTAGTACTATTACCATAATAATAATAATAATAATAATAACAATAATAATAATAATAATATATTTATTTATTTATTTATTACCCGCCTCTCCCAACGGATCGAGGCGGGGAACAGCATTAAACATAAAATACAAAACTGATTAAAAGCACATAAAACCAAATACATCATTAAAATACCATTTTAATGGTATAGAATAGAAACAGTAAGATATACATTTTGTTTTTTAAAAAAACTGAAAATACTTTTTAAAAAGATCTTTCCCAAAGATGATTTCTTTTTTGCACTAAGGAAATATAAACCCTCTGTTATTAACACAGGTAATGCAGGGACACACGGGGGAACTTTGCTGACACTAAGAAGCCAAACCTGATCTGATAGATCAATTCCCATTCAGGGGAGTATCCAGGATAACATAATTCAAACCACTCTGATTGTGACATTGCCAACTGTATCAGATTATATTTTTCAGCCCCTGTGATTCCACTAGGAATTTAACTTGAGAACCTAACCATTCTTACTTTCACAAAGAGGTCTTTAAAAGCTCTTCCAGGTTTAAACAGAAAATCACAATCAAAATTAAACCATGATCATTAACTTCTACTTGTAAACATAGAGTATATACTTTATAGTATAAGTTTACTAGTGTACCTTTAAACTTTATCTTTTGTCCTGCTATTCACGTTCAATAGCGTTTGACTGTTCAAACATATCAAGCCATGCTACAGATTAAAGACACTTTATTAATCAATAACCATGAACCTGTTTTTTGATTTTCCCTTTCCATTTTACACCAGACCTATTTCAATGGCCTAAGAGAGGGAAATACACTCATCAGTCACCTGATGGAGTAATTCAAAACTTAACGAAACAGGGCTAATGGGTGAGAATTGAATTGAAAACACCTTGACAAAGAAAGCAATTTCTTTTCTTCACACTCCTCTGAAGCTGTGGGTGATCACTGAAATCGAACCATCAACAGTGAGGGGCCATCTGTCCCAAGGGCCTTCCACGTGAGCACAAGGGGGGGGGGGATTTTAAATGCTTCTCCACATACGTTCAAGCATTGATCTATGACAGGCAGCATGTAGATGAAAATCTATGTTTTGACGTACTTCAGATACCAGTCTTTAAAGTCAACACCAAACTTTTGATAAGAACAAAGCAAAGAAAACAGGTTAATAGGGTTGCTCACAGAAAAATCAGTGTTACTTGAACAGCTAAGGAACCTTTTAATGGAATCATGCCTCTAGGCTAAGTTATAGGCCTTCTCCCAAGTGCCGAGATTCGGCTCACTCATCACTTTCATCCATGGTTCCATTTGTGACTATATTTATGCAATATGATTTATAAATCCAGGATTGAAGCATAATGTTGTTCAGCAGGTAAAAAACACACACAAAAAGAACACATGGGCAGAAAACTCATGCAATATTATCCAAGGCCCCAAAGCAGTAAAAAGTTGTGGTTTAAAAGAATCACAAAATTGAAGGATCCACATGGATGCAGAATTACCATCCCAGCGAACACCTACAAAAAGGAAGTAAATTAATTCTTCCTTGGAATCTCATGGCCACTTGGTATAATTCAGTAGTAATTGTACAGTTCAACCCACATCCTTTCAAGTCATAGGCAAATAGGTACATTGATGTTAAGTAATTAAGCTGGATGGTCCCCTGGGCCAGTTATTCCTGTCAAATGGAAACTCTGCTTTGGAAAGTGATTACTCTAGTGGGTGTCATGACGTTTCTGGGCATCTCAAGTGAAGTATAGAAAAGATTTACTCTGTCAGGAGAAGAAAAGTCTGAGATAAATCTCCATGGCTTCAAAGCAGACTCAACTAAAATGGTTGCCTTCAAAGTGCCTTTAATCTATAGCTTACAAAAGAAGACTGGTAATTACTGAACACCTATTTTCAATTTAGTATTGAGAGGTTCAAAAATATCACCCATGTTTGTTTGGGAGATCATTTATTCCACCTCACACCTGCCATGATGATATACAGAGTTTCACAAATGTACTCACTATATCAACATAGATGATCATAAGTCCCTTCCTAGCCATTGTTTGTTCAATCGTACCTCAACTCTTGACATCTACCTGCTTCAAAGCTCAACATGACCCACAAAAGCTCCCATGCATAAGGCAAGGGCCAGTATTCTATGTCACACTGAGCACTTGAAATGGGAGACTCCCAACTGCTTTTGCCTGCTTCAAAATGCAATGTGATCCTTCTCCTCCCCCAAGTTCTTTGACACGATGTGGGGAGCGGGGGGGGGGGGGGGGAGCAAGAATGGCAAGTGCAAATAATGGCTGACTACTAAGACAAGTCCAAAATTTGTAGAGCCCTGACTTTGGGAAGGAGCAGGGTAGGGTTCAATAACAAATAATGGTAAGCTTCCAAAGCCAGCCAAAAGCCAGTGGTTATATATAAAAATCTGTATAATTCGCTGAACATCATTAATTTTCCTTATAACATGGGAACATGATGTGCTGGACATTGCATTACGAAGCGTCACTTTTCCATGCTCCCCCCTTCCCTGTCATGGCCATGACAAATTGAGAAGCTTTTGCTTATTTAAGATTAACCACACTTTGGGATTCAGATGACACACTAAACTGTGGTTAATCTAGAACAGAAGCAGAAGTGTCTACCAAGGGAAGGGGAGGGGGATTGTGTGAACCCAAGTCTCACTGAGGCTTGTCCTAGTAAGGCTAAGCCATAATTTAGCATTATATGCAAACTAGCTCAATGCTTCTTTACAACATTTTTTTACATTATTCCTTTACACAAAACTATATTTGTGTGAATTGAGTGAATCTCCAATAACTTTCTAGAAAAACTATATTGGTTGCATTTAGATTAAAACACATGAAGAGGGCTGGCAGGAGCTCACCTCCTGCTCCCTCTTCCTTTTGGAAGCCTCCACAAAGGCCTCCTCTGAGAGTTAGAGGAACCTGCTGAATGGGGACTGAAGTGGAAAAAGAGAATCCTTGAAATGCAGCCTAGGCAACCTCTACAAGCATAACTCCACTTGCAGAGACTCCCACTTTTCCCTCAGTCTCCAGCATCACAGCCCATCCATTTAGCAGTTTCCTCCGACCTTTGATGGAGCCTTTTTGGAAGGCAGGGTAGCTGCTGGGGAGAGGAGGGGGTAGAGAAATCCTTGTCTGCCAGGCCCTTATATGTGCATTAATCTTGATTCAGCCCATAGCTATTACTTCCAATGATTTTAGTAGAATTCACCAGATATCTCTTTCTGATGTCTGTGGAGAAAAAGATGTGTATTTGCATATATTAACCCCATTACATTTTCCACTTCCTCCCCTTTATCACCTCTCCACTATTTATATTTAGACTGTAAGCGCCTCAAAGACTGGTTTTCTTTGTTTATACTACTCTGGAAAGCACCAAATAATAACTATCATCTTTCTACGAATACTATTAGAAATATTTCCATTTTACGCATTTGCAAAAGAATAATCAATATATGGCCATGAAGCTGTGAACAGAAGTGTGTGTGTGTGTGTGTGTTTGTGTGTCCCCAAAAGTGATGTTTCATTCCAGGTTTCTGCATTCAGTAAGTAAATTCTTTAGACTTCATTTTCAGTCAGCCAGTTGTAACCTCCAATCCTATATCAAATTCTACATAACTTTTTTTGACAGCTGTAAAAGTCAGTGTCCATGTGTGTGTGTTTTTATCATAAATTGAGTTGGTACTCCTTTTTAATAGAGTGTTTTGGAAGGCGTCTCTAAGGATTACAGCTCCAAGAAGAGTAAGGAGACTTTTTCTATATCTGCAAAATGTCAGATCAGAAACCTTAAAGTATTAGTGCCTTTGTGAGAAACTTATTTCTATTGTAAATGGGGTGGGGGAAGAATCATAGAAACACTGTGAGTCAAAAAGATTAAGCTTGACTCGGGGAGAGAAGAAGCAGGAAGTCAGGGGCTGCACAAAGTATAAGCTCAAAGTAAAATAAAATTTACCATACAAGAAGTGGAATAAGTACTACACAAGCCTAGTACTGACTCATTAAGGAAAAGAGTAATCACTAGCTAATGCGATGTAAACAGCAATATTAATTTGTGCCATATCTGAAATAGATTATAAACCCTTCTTCCATAAATTTGAAAGGTAGATATTGTCCAATAAAAATGTTCCTGTGGTGATGGATATTTTCAGTAGTACTTTAACAATGATTTCTACAGGGGGCAGGAAGGATAACAAAATCTCATTTGAGATAATAAATGAGATCAAAATCATAAAACACACCATAACAATAAGGCTGGACCATGCTTGCAACTCTTTGACTGGGTTCGGATGACATGATAACCCACGATGTGTTAAATAAGCCACGATGAGTTATTTAATCCATCAACGGTTATTGTGTAGTCTGTCAGGAATTCTTTAATCCATGATGGTTTATATGCTTAAAATAATCCACTCTGATCACCAACGCTCTGTGTCATCTATCAGACACCGTGGGTTATTTTGGTCACCTACAGAATTGTGCAGCAACAGTGGTTCAAATCGCTGCTGCTCTGTCCCTTGTGGGTGTTCTCTGTGTAAAAGAAACAGCTTACATGGGATATTTCAGTAGTGTCTATGGGGGGAAATGGGCAACTGAAAACACCTTAAATTGCCTATGGAGGGAAATGCACAATTGCACTTTAGTGGTATTGAGAACATGGTCTAAAGGCTGTGTATAAAGTTTTGTCCTGATCCTGCAAACTTCCAAGGTTAATAGCCACCGCCCCCTTTTTGGTGCACATGGGGTTTTCGTTCCTTTGTGAATATTGTGCAGGGTTCTGATGTTGCATCAGGTGCCTCCCAAGTAGGGTAGGCTGTGTATGAAGTTTTGTCCTGATCCTGCAAACTTCCAAGGTTTTATAGCCATCATCCCCTTGTCGGGGTAATGCTGGAAGCACTGAATTAAGCCCCCTGTACTTTATTCCACACCTGTCCCCTCTCATTAGGATATTGTGGAAGGTTAAACAGGGTGCTGAGATGTTGTAAATGGGTGAAACAGAGCTATTGCTCGGGCAAGAGGACTGCAGTAGGACAAGGAATGGGGGGGATGACTCAGATTATGCACAGTAGTTTAATAAACTATGCACAGAAACTGGAGAAATAAAAATGCTTTGTCTATTTCACAATGGAAGGATAAACTATGGTCAATTGCACATAAGGAAATGATGATGGACACTAGGGAAACTTTTATTCAATCTGGCATCTGTTTATTTCCCATGCTAATAGGAATACTGATGAATTCAGTACACCAACATCTCATGTAAACATATGTAAAGATCTGGTGCATTAACAATGATCTCCATCTATCTATCTATCTATCTATCTATCTATCTATCTATCTATCTATATACATGTTTTTCATAGAAGATTGGGATATCAGCTTTATACAGGGAAAGTTGTCCATCTCTTTGAAGTATTTGTGTGTATAGTTTGGTAACTTTTTCATTGTCCATATGATAATATCCTTTTTGTGTGCTTCCTGTTAGTTGAACAATACATTTTAAAGATCGTGTGGGGGAAAACAGTAGCTTATTTTCAAAATAAGCTACTGCGTGTAGCTTATTAAGCCATCATGGCTTAAAGTGACATCCAAACCTTCCCTCTGAAACAAACTGATTTCAAAAAGGTGTTGCTGCTTGGAATGGCAGAGGTCCTACGAAGAAGTAGTTCAGTGTGTTAAGCATCATGGCACATCCATCTGCAACCTAAAGTTGAGATTTCATGCTTACTCAAATTATATACTTCTTCTATTGAAATAAATATTGATTTCCAAGCAAATATTATTAGGATTATGGGATCTTTTCAAAGATGATATATGAACACAAAAAAACTTGGCTGTCAGTTTCCTGTTGTAGGAAATACTATACATCAGTTCCAGACCAGCTCAAAATCCCCCAAATATATTAAATACGCTTGATAGCTGATGCTTGACTTAAAGAAAAAGAGGAGGGTAACTGATTAGCTTAGACCAGTAAAACTGAACCTGTAGAATATCCATCTATTAACAAACACCATCAACTTCCATCATTTATAATTGGATTGTAGCTACGTTTCGCAGCACTTATAATACCAAAACAAGATCAGAGATGAAAATGTACCGATTTCTTTCGCACTGTGACTGCGAACAGCTCTCCCCTGGTGTTGCACAATAGCAATGACCACCCAAAGACCTCTGCATTGACTAGGACACTCTTCCCACTGCCTGCCAAATAAATGGGGTGAGGGAAGCCCACTATGTAGTTTGTTCTTTATAACTGGCCTAAGGAAGGATAACGTTTCTTACTGAGCAACAAAAATGTAGAGATTCCAGGAAAGTCATTTAGTTAGTCTAGAGTTTACAAGCAGTGGAACGTAAAACATATCCTTAAATGAAAGGCAAAGGGATATTTGTATGTTTGCACTAGTGACCAAAGGATGCAAAAAACAAACAGTCTGCTTTGGCTCATACTTCAAAATGCAGGAGACAGGGGGGGGGGGGGGGGGGGAGAGAAATTTTAACAAGTAAGAAGAAACTCAAGTCAGTACAAATCAAGCATCTTATGAGAACTCACATAACCAGCCCTCCTAACAATCATCGACCCATTTTGAGTAAACAATTCGAAGAGTACTTGAAAGGTGGTGTGTGTTTTTCCAGCCCTTGTTCATCCCACTCTTGCTGGTCTCTTATTTTATGGTCAGAGGTTAAACTCCTGACCCCTCACCTTTAAGGCAAGTTTTTCTCCCCTCTTGCATAAAAAAAAAGTTTTTCACACTGTGCAGCATTTAGATTAGCCCCTTTCCTTTGGAACAAAGGCCATGGCTTTGTACCGCTGGTTTGGGCACCAAGTCTGTACATCAGAGGAAGCTGCTCCTACTTAACATTCACAATAACTATATTGTGAGGCCCCACTAAAGCCTCGTCTCTCAGTGTCTAGACTTTCACCCAACCAGCCAGAAAAAGAAAATCCTATCAAGCACTCAACTGAAAATTAACTAAGGTATCCTGTTGTGAACCTGATGAAGATGTTATTTGAACATACGGTAAAACTTTCCATTGTTAAACACAGAGATAGGAGAAAACTTTTGGAGGCCCAAGCTTTAAACAATCATTGGCACTAATTCCCTCATGGGTCAGTACATGTATTTTACTAGGATGCAGCTACGAACCCAAGTGCTCCTTTAAAGTGCACAGAGTACGAGATGGCACTCAAACTACTTGTCACTGAAAAATATATTTATCCCAAATTTAATGACCCTAAAGCAAGCCACATTTTTTAAAAAATTATCCCAAAGCTTTTTTGTGTCAACAAAAAGGATGCCTATAACGGGTGCATACGCCACTGCTGTAACGTCACCAGTGATGGTACCTTGGTTTTACAGATGTTGATGCACCTTTTAAAGCTTGCGCTTTAATATCATCGATATGTCAGAAAGAAAATTTAAGCATTTTATCAACTGACAGGCACACACATATTGTGGTTGTTGAATCAAGTTGCCTTGACACACAAACAACATTGTGTGAAAAAAAATGCTTGTATTTCTGCACAATCAACCAGTGATTAGTGCTCAGGCTGAGTAAAGAAACTCAGCCCATATCCAGCCTCCAGAAATAAAGAGAGTTCAGTGTCTTTAAATGAAGAAAACTTGGTGCTCCTTTGTCTATATGCAACTAAAGAAATCCCACTCATGAAGCAATTACACTCATGCCATAGTCAAGCAGTCAGATATTAACTTATTTGCAGAAATAGTATATTGGGGGGGGGGAACCAGACAGGAGGAAGACAAGCAAAACTGGGCGGAGGAAAGAAAGGCAATTCTTGCTGGATGCCTGATTTTCAACACGTCTGATATGAGAGATCCTCAAACATTCTACCCACACTTTGGAGGAGTCACAGTACAGGATAGCAACCTTTTATTTGAATCTACTATTCCATACTCAACATCTACTACACAATTATTTAGAAAACATGTGACTAGTTTCGCACAATAGGATAACTCATTCTCAAGGGCTGAGTATGGGTTGGGTGTGGGTTGTCGTTGAAATGTGGATAATTGTTGAAATGTGGGTCATCTGAACCTAGCCACGATAACAACCCATGATTTGTTAACAACAAACAATGCACAGTCCACAGCCCAAAAACAAACCATGGGTTCTCATCATGAGTTGTTTGTGGTTAACAAATATGTTTGTTAGCATAGCTAACATGTTTCAACATCAAACCATGGTTCAACAGCAACGCACATTCAACCTATATTCCACCCTTGAACATGGGTTATCATGTTATGTGAACCGTCAATATAAGTTCACTACAACTGGCCAAATGATAATAGCCCTTTTCACAAATTCACTGAATGTGCACGGAGGAAGCAGGACTGCACACATAGTATTTGCTCCCAGCCTCCATATGTTAAGCTGAAGGCTAGAATAGAGCCTATATGCATAGGGTCTCTCAGCATTATCAGCACCTGAAAATGAAGAGTTCCCTCCCAAGTGCACAGAGAGAAGGGAACAGCAAACACAGTGTAATTACCAGCCTTAATTTGTCTCTGTTTTGGCTGATTTTTAAAATGGTCCTCTATAGGAATCTCTGGGATAGGCAGAACTGCTATTATTAAAATAAATATTATCCCAAGAATATTGTTTGTTTGTTTTTTAAATATGATGATACCAGTGTCATTAACAATACTTACAAAATGGCAGGCTATATTATTAGATTTTATATGGGAAGACAAGAGAATGCAGGTTGCTTACCTGTAACCGTAGTTCTTCGAGCGGTCATCTGTGCAGTCACACACTATGGGCTTGCGCCGGCGCCAAGCCTCGCTCCGGAAACTTCTAAAGCCTAGACTCTTGGCGGGAAACCCTCCCCCCACCGTCCTAAAGCGCATGCTTGGGTTCCTGCCTACCTCAGTTCTGTGAGACCGTGTTTGCCTCGCGAACGAGATAAAGGCACAAGAAAACTATGGAAATGCATAATTACCTATGAACTTACGTACCTATGTACAAAAAAGTTGAGCATTGCACGCAGAGAATAGCCTCTATAAACCTTGACTTAGCGAGGTCAAGAGGGGACGGTGGGTGGGTTGTGCGACTGCACAGATGACCACTCGAAGAACTACGGTTACAGGTAAGCAACCTGCATTTCTTCTTCGTGGTCTCTGTGCATCACACACTATGGGCGAATAACCAGCAAGCACTTACCGGAGGAGGGTTGAACTCATGTAGAAATCACTGGAGCACCGATGATAAAACGGCTCGACCAAAAGAGGCATCCTCTCTGGCTCTGACGTCCAGTTTGTAGTGAGAGATAAACGTAGACGGGTTCGACCATGTAGCTGCCCTACAGAGTTCGGGAATGGAAATACCCCGGTCCAGGGCGGTAGAGGGCGACAGTGCTCTCGTCGAATGTGCCCTAAGGGCATCCGGAGAACTGCGTAAACGGTGGATCCGCCATAAGCGCACACAGTTCGGAGCTTCTTCTGGCTGAAGTGATTGCCACCAGGAATGCCACCTTGAGAGTTAGCATCCTCATATCAATAGCAGCAAGAGGTTCAAATGGTTTGGTTGTCAGGGCCGCTAGTACGACCGATAGATTCCACTGCAGAACTATGTTACGGGTGGGTGGGCGTATATTACTGAGTCCCTTCAGAAAGCACTTTGACAACGGGTGTGAGAATACTGAGTAACATTGAATATTAGCATGCCTTGCAGAAATGGCTGCCATGTACACTTTGATAGAGGAGGTTTTTAAGCCCTCTTCATAGAGGGAGTGTAGGAAAGTCAGGATGTCTGCAATTCCGCACGAGATAGGATCTTTACTCTTTCCTGAGATGAAAAGTGAGAACCGCTTCCACTTTCTGTCATATGACGATCGCGTGGAGGGTTTCCTTGCTTCCCTCAGAATAGTTTGTATGGCCAGTGGTACGTTTAACTCCCACCAGTCTGCTGAATCCGCCAAGCCGTTAATCTCAGTTTGCAGAGGTCCGGATGGAGTATCAGTCCACGGTTCATCGAGATCAGCTGAGGATGGATTGGCAAGTGGTAGTACAATCTTCCCGCTAGTCTCATAAGCGGTGTGAACCAGGCTTGTCGTGGCCACCACGGGGCGATTAGGATCGCATTTATCTTCTGGCGCTGTAGACATGCAACCACTCTTGACACCAGCGGAAAGGGTGGGAAGGCGTAGGCTAACCCCGGGCCCCACTGTGTGTTGAACGCGTCCCCCAGGGACCGTGCCCCAACTCCCGCTCTCGTGCAGAAGTTGTTGCATACAGCATTGTCTGGTGACGCAAAGAGGTTGATGCGGGGTGTTCCCAATCTTTCGAAGAGGCGAGAAAGAGTCATGGGGCATAGTGCCCATTCATGGTTTGTCTGGAATTTGCGGCTGAGTATGTCCGCCTGAGTGTTGTCTGCTCCCGCTATATGGACATCCGACAGGCGTATGTCGTGTAGGATTGCCCAATGGAAGAGTTGAAGAGTCAAATGCAGTAGCGTTGGTGACCTGGTGCCCCCTTCCTTGTTTATGTACCATACTACAGAGGTATTGTCTGAGACCACTCTGATGTGGTGTCCTCTGATGTGATTCTTTAAGGTTATTAGGGCCTTCTGGACTGCTAGTAGTTCCAGTTTGTTGATGTGTAGAGACTGTTCCTTCAGTGACCACTGCCCTTGAGTCGTCAATTGGCCGCAGTGCGCACCCCAGCCCAGCAGGGACGTGTCTGAGGTAATCGTGCGGGTAGGCCCACGGTCCACAAAGGGGAGCCCTTTCCCCAGGTTGCCTGGGGAGGACCACCATCGAAGCGATGGTCTTAGGAACTGTGGAATGCCGATGCTGGTCCAGTTTGGTGACTTGGTAGGGTCGTAGGACGCTAGGAGATGCTGTTGGAGTGGTCTCATTTGGAGACGTGCCCACCTGACTGTGTGCACAGAGGAAGCCATCAGACCGAGAAGCCTCTGCAGGGTAATTGCTCTTGCCCTTGAAGATTCCAGGAGGCGCTGTGCAAGCTGTTGGATCCTGAGCATCCTGTCTTTTGGGAGGAATGCCCTCCCTATTGTTGATTTTAGTAGCACCCCGATAAACTGGATGGACTGTGTTGGTTGGAAAACTGATTTCTCGTAATTTATGACGAGTCCTAGTCTTTTCAGGAGGTCTGTAGTTGTGGTCACATCCCGTTTCGCCTGGGTGTAAGAGGGTGAGACAATCAGCCAATCGTCGAGATAAGGATACAATTCTATTCCTAAGGAGCGGAGGAAAGCACATACCACCGCCATGCACTTCGTGAACACCCTTGGTGCCGTCTTCAATCCGAAGGGGAGGACAGTGAACTGGAACGCCTTCCCGCCTATCATGAACCTGAGGAAATGGTGGTGGTTCTTGTGGATGGGAATATGGAAATACGTGTCCTTCAGGTCTATGAGGGTGAACCACCTGTTGCGCCTGAGGAGCGGAAGAACAACTGCTAAGGTAGTCATCCGGAATTTCTTGACGACGATGAAGTCGTTGAGGTCCCTCAGGTCCAAGATAGGGCAGAGACCACCATCCCACTTTGGGACCATAAAGTAACGGGAGTAGAACCCAGGTGGTGCAGTGAGGTGGTCCACTGGCGTGATGGCACCCTTTTGTAACAGTGAGGTGACTTCGTGATGGAGAGTCTCCGATAGAGGTGTGTGCTTTAGGTTGTTCAAGGTGGGTGATAAGTGGAATTCTATGTGGTATCCGCTTTGAATTATCTGTAGGACCCACTTGTCTGATGTTATGAGGTTCCATTCCTGTAGGAATGGCTGGAGTCTGTGGCTGAAAGTCTTGTGCGGAGGGGGAGTGACCCGGAGAGAGTCAAATCCACTGTTTCTGAGGCAGGTCTGGACGTCCCCGCTGTTGTCTAAATCGGCTCTGCGAGTAGTTTCTTAGCTGCGGCGGGTGTGTTTGCGCGTGTGTAGACTGGAATCAGTTTTGCTGTTGGCGAAATTGTGACTGTCTGTGTTGGTAAGGCTGCTGGCGGCCCCATTTGCGTGGGCGATACTGATAAGGAACCGAAGGCAGGTAGAACCCCATCTTCTTAGACGTGGTTTTTGCCTTTTGAATTGTGTCCATGGTCGAGTCCGTGGACGTATTGAAAAGGCCTTCCCTGTCGAAGGGGAGGTCCTCGATCCTTGTCTTTGATTCTTGTGGAAGGTTGGAGGATCTTAACCAGGCATGGCGCCTCAGAGCAATCGACGCGACCATGGCCTTTGAGATGCAGTCAGTTTGGTGTCTCGCGGTGGTGAGTTCCTGCTTTGCCAGTGCTATCGCTTCCTGCTGAAAGATGGTGGCTGCCGCACAGATGTCATCAGGCAGGTGAGCGTGTAGGGAGGACACCTTGTCCCAGATGAAGAGGTTATACCGGGCCATCATCGCCTGGTAGTTTGCGACTTTCATGGCCAGCACGGTGGACGAGTAGACTCTACGTCCAAAGGCGTCCAACTTTCTTCCCTCCCTATCCACTGGTGCAGAGTGGGACTTTGATGATCTGCCTTGGGCAGATTCAACGATGATTGAGTTGGGTTTGGGGTGGGTTTGCAGGAAACCGGCGTCCTTTTCTCGAACCTTATACAAAGAGCCCAGCCGCTTGGACACTGGTCCCATCGTAGCCGGGTTCTTCCAAGACTCCTGCGAGGTGTGCAGCAGCGTTGGTGTAAGAGGTATGGCAAGTGTGGAAGAGGCTTCTCCATACATCACATCATATATATTGTCCACGCACTCCTCAGTGGGTTGTTGAGTCTCAACCTCCAGTGACTGCGCCATGCGTGTCATCATCTCAGTAAAGGAGGCTACCTCCACAGACGGAGATGCCCTCTTATCAGTGCCCACTTCGTCCCCTGGGGATGGTACAGAGGGGGGTGCCTCGGCTAATGATGAGGAATCGGAGGCATAGTCTTCCACTGACTGGGGGGAAGACGGGCCTTCGGTGTCGAAAGGCATGATCGGAGTCGGCATCATCGGTACCAGCTCCTCCCTTGGAGGGACCGAGATCGTGGCCAATGGGGGGAGCTTTGGCAGCCGCGGTGGGAGAAAGACGTCCTCTCCTTGGAGCCTTTTTCCCGTGAAAGGGTCAAAGAGGAAACGTTGACCTGTGGTGGACCGTGCCACCGAGCCTTCCTGGGATCTCCATGACCGTACAGAGTGGTCTGAGAAGCATTCCCACTCCCGGGGTGGGGTTGGGGGGCGGGATTGGTAAGTTCGTTGTGCCCTGGAGCTTCTCGACATTGGCGAGGGAGCCGGCGTGTTCCCCAGAGAGAGCGGGTCGAATAGGTGCTCATCCTGTGGTGAGAGCGACAAGTGCAACATCGATACCGACGGAGGTTGCCGGGGCGGCGTCGCGATGCTTTCTTCCCGGCTCACTGGGAGACTGGGCCGCGGTTTCTTCGATGCCGGGGCCGGTACCGATGCCTTAGGTCTATGTAGGGTAGACTGGGCAGCCCTGGGGGTTGAGGTTGCGGACGCCTTCCCATGAGCAATTGGTATTGACACCGACGCCGGTGGGGACGGTAACAGGGGCGCCAGCAGTACCGGTGATCTTATCGGTACCGAGGATGACCCCGGATGTGGCGGTACCGAGGCCGGTGCCTTCGGCGTTGGATGCTCCTTCTTCGGTTTCGAAGACTTCTTGGAGTCTTTGCCCCACTTCTTCTGGGGGCCTTCATCGAGGGTCGTAGAGGCCATTTTGTGTTTGTGGGGCTTAACCCCTTCGGCCAAGGGGGGGGCAGAGACTTATGCGGGCACTCCTTTTTCTTCTCCTTGGTAGGATGCCCCGATTCCGCGGCTGTTGCCAAAGGGCGAGCCGGGGTGTCTACTGCCTCCAGAGCCTTCCTCCACAGTAACGCTCTTAGTTTATTCACCTGGTTCTTACGGGTCTGCCGTGAGAAGTTCAGGCAGTGGGTGCAGGCGTCGACTACATGAGTTTCACCCAAAGGCACCTCGAGTGTCCGTCTGATAGGGTGAGCTTGGCGCTGCACAGCGTGTAGTTTTTGAAGAGAGCTGTGCCCGCCATTGCGTGGTAGACCTCGTGGAAAGGACCCCGGGTCCCACAGGAAGGGTGGGGGGTGGGGGCAGAGGGGGGGTAGAAAACAGTAGCTGTAGAGTAGAAGTATCTATCTATATTTACAAGATTAGAAGATTAATACAATAAATATTTATTTATTTATTTTAGCAGAAAGAAGCAGAAGAAGAAGACGAAGAAAGAGGAACAGGGGAAAGTACTAGAAAAAGAGTCTAAGTAATCTAACAGATACGAACAATGGTAAAACAAAGAGAAGTCTCCCGCGAGGCAAGCAGCATGGCGGTCGAAAAAGAACTGAGGTAGGCGGGAACCCGAGCATGCGCGTTAGGACGGTGGGGGGAGGGGTTCCCGCCAAGAGTCTAGGCTTTAGAAGTTTCCGGAGTGAGGCTCGGCGCCGGCGCAAGCCCATAGTGTGTGATGCACAGAGACCACGAAGAAGAACCAAGAGTTGCTGCAAAGACCTTAGGAAAACTTTATGAGAAAGGAAGACTGAAAGTCCCTAATTTCACAGTATACTATTATGCCACCCATTTAAAGGTCCTTTCACAATGGCTCAACGTATGCCCTACTACACCATGGTATGTGATTGAACAAAAATGTGCCAAGGTTCCCCTTGCAATATTGTCATGGTATAGTAAAAAGAAAGCAATGACTTACAGGTATTAGTCAAATACAATCCATGCATATGGGATAGTTTCAAGAATAATTTCTTTGCTTTCATCATTTATTTACAATAATTTCAGATTAATTGATGGAATTTCAAGGTGGATTAGACATGAAGTCTATAGATTCACACAAGTGGTGAGAAATGAGACATGTATTTCTTTGCATTATCTTTCTCACAAGTAGGACAGCCCCCTTTTTGCCTGCAATATAACAAATTAAGTTCCTTCTTAATTTTTAACATTCATAACACTGTACTGAACTCAGGTTTAACAATCTTTGAAGAATTAATTTATGAATGAAAAAAGTGCAAGGATCATTACAACAGGTTCATCTGTTAATTTAAGAGAAAGATGAAAATAAGGTTTTAAAAAAGCAAATGCTTAGTGAGTGCATTTAAACTGTGGTTATTTGCTACAAAAGAGTTAGCAGCCTAACCATGGCTTAGTGTGTTGTCTTAACAGGCCTAATGTGTCTAGAGTGTCACTCACCCCATGCCTACAGCCTAAACCCCACACTACTGGGAAGGGGAAGGTTAAAAAAAGGGAGGTGGGAGTCTTAAGGAGGTAGAGATCCTTAAGAAGTTGCTCAGGTGTCCAGGCATAGAAGGAACCCTAACAATAGGTAATTGAAGCGGGAAGGGGGAAGGCAAAAGATGTAGCAGGGGGAGCTGCCCAATGCCTAGAAATACCGGGAAGGCCTATATATAGGCTTATAGCAGAACATGCTTCTAGCAGCATGTTTCCAGGATAATGCTTATAGTGCTACAGAATCCAATAAAGACTTGTTTGAGATTAAGAAAAGATTTCAACAGGAAACAATATAATGGGATGGCAGCCCCATAGTACCACCTCCAAGTCTCTGTACAGAGCCAAAGCATGTGCATGCACATGCACGCAAACAATTAAGAAACAAAGCAAATGCCATGGAAAGGGTAGGAATGAAGAGGTACAGCACACAAAACAGGTACATGACCACCTAGTTCAAGTAAAACATAGCATTATATTACGCACTTAAAAGAAGACCAAAAAAGTGTAATACAGATGAGCCATACAATTAGTGAGGGAATGCATTTTGTTCCAGTTGCCTATCCTTCCTCCATCTGCTGCCACCACCAAGATTTCTGCTGCAGTAGGAGGTTAAAAACTGTCTGCTGCTGCCACCACACCTTAGGAAATCCTGGAATAATAGCAACAAAGATAGCCACCAAGTCAGACCACACAGCTACGTTAAAGTGCAGAAGAGAGATAAGATTGCCACAAAGCCTGAAAATGCAGATTCTTTACTATTTCAAGATTGCCCAGAGAGGCTCACCTGACCAGTCCTGTCTTCCCTTTTTCTTGGAACGGTGAAGACTGGGTTTTTTTTGTAGGACCTTTACTTTTCAGGAGCCAAACAGAAGTTTTAACAGTGATCCATGGATTAAGGTTACTGATTTTTGCTTTGTAAACCCTGCTTTTAAGATTGTATTATTATTTTAAGACATCGTTAGTTGTATATATTTTAGGTCTTGATTTTATCGCAAACTATTTTGCCAAGAAGCAGGTTATAAGTAAAATAAAAGATGTATGGGTATCTTGCTCAGCACTGTCATTGGGTACATAAGCCATCACTTGGACAACTAAATGCATAGCTCAAATGCTTATTGCCTTGATAGACTAGGAAACCTTTAAGGCCACAAGAGGTGACAAAGTTCTGTGGAGTTTCCCATGTGAGTGCCCTCCCAACTGGTATGTGACTCATTGGAGCAGTAGAATAGAAGACTAAGTTAGATTACAGAACAAGCCAAACTACTAAGAAAAAATCTAGAACTATTTTTCTATTCAACACGAAAAACACTGATGTCAGGGTTTCAATGGTTTACATACTATGCGGTAAAACAGGATGGATGGGTAATTAGAATACAAATACCATTCCAAAGCTGCATACCCAATTTCTATTACTAATAACTACTCTGAAATTGTTTTGCTTTTATCTTTGCGTCTTCTTCTGAGAAGTTTGTCACTTTTCTGCCTGGCAACGCATTGTCTCTGGCATGAATTGGTCATATTGCTCTTAAATTTTCTCTGAATTTCAGTTATGTAAAGTTTAACATATAACACATCAATTGAGTTCAGGGGAGAACAGCTTAATAGGATGAAATCACTTAGGGTTGTTTTTTTTAACTGGGTGAGAAAAGAAAAAGAGAAACTCTGGCTGAATTCGGACAACACAATAGTCAATGGTGGGGTAATAATCAACTTTACAGTTGTTCATCTAGGGGGTACTCCCCACACTACATGGTCATAAGTAATTAACTGTGGTGCTGAGTTGACTATGGCAGCATTCGGACGACACAATAGTCAATACAACTGATGATTGTTTCCCCTCCCCAGTTGCTTAATGTGTCGTCCGAATTCAGCCTCTAAACATTGGTTATATTGTTCTAGGAGTAGACACGGTGAGGAGTGGGACAAGCAGTCCAATTCTCTGCCAAGTCAGTTCTACTATGTTCAGTGGAATTTATCCCCATGTAGGCATGGAGAGAATTGCAGCCTGAGACCCAAAGTGTATGTTACTTTTTTCTTTTTTACTCTAGAGTAAGCACAGGAGCCCCAATCCAGATCAGGATCCTAGCCCGGGGTGTGTGTCTTTCCCCATTGCTGTGGTCTAGACTGGGACCACCACAGTTTCAATATACACTGCTAAATCAATGGATCAGGACCCCTAAACTTTCTCTATAGCAAAAAAAGAAGAAAAGGCATAGCTGCTAGCTGCATCTTAACATATGCTTTGGCTCTAAATTCCTCTTTGACTTAATCCACGAGTGCACCCTATGTGCTATATCACTGACACCCAATCCCATATTGTGCGGCTGAAAAGAGTAGCCGTTATCTCCTGCAAGGTGTATTTCTATTATCTCCCCGTTCCCAAGCTTAGTAGCACTTCCTTGAAAATAGGTGATTCTGGAAGGTAACGTAAGATTAACACCAGTACAATTACTCAGGATCTCTATAGTTTTGGGGCATTAAGAAACATTAATACCAACATTCTACTTATAATTACACAGGATGTTGTTAAATCGGAAGGATCTAAAGTTTCTATTTTTAAAAGCGTATTCACCTGTTTCCTCTGCAACTTTTGCTTTGCTTAAATGAGTTTGTTATCCAATTTAAATCCCTCATCAACCGCTTTACATGGGAAGTAAATGAGCAACTGTAGCATGCCTAAGAAACTTCATTAGATTTGGAGGAAAATATTCCTATACCACCTATCATATAAAACAACCAGGTAGTAGATAGCAATAAAACCATAATATAAATATACACATATAAATATACAATACAACTAGAACATAACTAATGGTCATTAGAAAACAAACAAAACAAAAGCAAAACAAAATGACATACATCATTCAAAGATCATCAAAAGCCAAAGCAAATTTTTAAAAAGTCTTTATGATGCATCTGAACTGCATCAAAGTGGAAGCACGTTTTATTTCTGGTGCATGTTTTAATGATATGCAATATTGTATATTAAAACTACCAGCAAATGTTAATATATCTTACAGTAAACACTAAATATGACTGTTCATTCTAGGAGTAGCTGACTTCTATTCCAACAACAATGCATTATTTTATTTGTAACTTTAACCATGTATTTTGTAAGGACTTTATATATATATGTATTACATATGCACAAGGTTGCATTGGTTGTTAATACAGGGATGATCCATGGGACAGAATAGATATTTCTCCTGAATGGGCAACTTGATTGCAGGGGTGGAGTCTAGAACTATGTTTTGGAGCAGCATGTAAGAGACAATGAGACAACTGGTAGTTTAGATGCAGACACAGGTAGAGACCCAAAAATATAAAGGTATGGATTTAGCTTGACTTAATGCAGTTGGGGGGGGGGGGGAGTACTGCAGGGATCCACAATGTTGCTTTAGAAATCTGATGTTGGATCAACACTTTTGCTACCAACTCTAGAACTATTTTTTCTTCCTCTATTGTTTATTTGCAAACAACAAATACTACAAATACACCATAAACCTCCATTGCTCCCCTACATCCAAAGAAAAATAAGCCCTGTAATTCTGTCCCTGAACCTCTCAGTGCTCACGCAAGTAGAGTGTGTGTAACACTAGCCCTTTTCAGATCACATGGCACGTAGACTCAACCCACATGGGGGGGGGGGGAGAGAGATTGGGATCTCACTGACCGACTTTGCCTCTGAGATATATGTGATCATACTACTTTCTGAAAAAAGCCCTACACGCATACAAACTGAGCACCCATACACTTGTAGGTGTGATCAAGGGCTGTCAAGAGCTGCAGAGACTCAAACTGGGAGCCTACCACGCCAAATGGCAAGCCACAAAATGGAGGGTTGGAGCATCTATCTAGATTTGTTCCCTGGCTTTGACTTCCTGGCTCAACTCTTGGGGCATTTTGGACAACTGTTTATAGTTCAGTCCAGACAGGGACTCTGCTTTGGGAGGAGAGGGTGGGACCAATTTGGTGCAATCCCAACAATCCCGCTCCCCCTGCCCCAGGCATGTTGATTCTATATGCCATAATGTCTGGGAAGGGCTACAATTTTAAGTCTTCCTGTGCCACCTTTTATAGTCAAATGTAAAACGTAACACTGAATTTCCTTTAAGGACAACATTGTTAAATACTAAACACTGCAGGAAGCAAAGTGATTTCCCAGCTTGAAAAAAGAGTTGGCCAGCATGACACAAATGTTAAATGGAAAGGAAAACTACCCTCATCAGTAGCCTAAATAAAGATAGCTCTAAGCATATCCTTGTTTCTCAAAGAGTTTAATCACAGTCGGAAATAGTTACTTGTGTTCCATTCAGAAATGTAAGCACTAGACTTCCCCCGCCGCCTGCCTTCTGGACAAAAAAATTGTTGTTGAATTAATTCTGGAAGTGTCACACAGAGAAATAGTTTGGCCACTGTGCTATACAGTACTTGAACTTCAAACAGCAACATGGAGAGAGGGAGAGAACTTTATTGCAACTCCTGCATTTGTGTCACTATTGGTGCCTGGCTTTCTCAGGGCTATTTTTAGGCTCACATCCACAGCATTTCAACCTATATTCTAATTTAAACATTAACTTTATTGTCTTCAGTGGCCTACAGAAGGATCTGAGACATTTACACCAGCACTGCACTGCTCACAGGGCCAGTGTTGACATTCCAGAAACAGCAGAGTAAGGTCACAGTTTGTGATAAAGCACCAATTCAGAGGTCGGTACACCCAGTCATGAGCTATTATTTGTCCATGTTACAAGTCTTACCTCTGAATTCCTCGGGGCGGGGCGAGAATGTGCTCTACACTTGGAGGTTACTCAATAAATGTTAAAAGACGGTATTGGAATAATGGGAGAAAATAAACTATCCAAATCCTTTATTTTCTGCAATAAATGTACAATTGGATTTTTATAACAAAAATATATGCCCCAATCACAACTTGTTATAGCATATTCAAGTGACACTGGAGTGAATCAGAGAATAAACACACCATCCCATCCTCTTCATCGGGTGGGAGTACAGACAAGCATAGCAAGAAATATCTCAGCCTTGAGCAACAGAGAGCATACAAAATTTGAAAGCCACCAGGTGGAATATCTTCTCATGAAGAAAATGAATTGCTGAGCTAAAGAATTATGTACTCTAACCTACACGTGCAGAACCCCTCCTCCCTCCAGTTTCCTTCTCCCTAACTCCATGACCCAATAAGCCACCTCTGAAACTCAGAGCAACTTCATAAACCTCCTCTGATGTGGCATTGGATGCATAAAGTCCTGTTGGAGAAGGGATGGCATGTAAAACTCTGCAGGCATGCATGCAATCCTGCCCAATGTATTTGATTTTTTAACAAATATGGTGAACTTGCTTGAGCTCATCTCCACCAATGATGGTTGAGCCAAATGTGTGTTTTTTTCTTTTCAGTCTGTCTGTAGGAAAGCAGAAGTATGCTGGTGCTAATTCTGAAAACTTTTTTAAAAAGCAGCAAGTGAAGAATCCTCACAGGCAGTCAGGGATAAACTAGATATGGTATCAGAAGCCACATTTGTTCATGTCTTTGCCCTGTTCAAATACAAAGCATGGAGGTGGAGTCTAAATCTTAATATCAAAAAGACCTCCTTCCCTCCTAATATTAAATAATAATAATATATATTTATTTCTTACCCGCCTCTCCCTCCGGATTGAGGCGGGGAACAACATCAGTAAAAACAATATAAAATACATATAAAATACATAAAACTGATTAGAAGCATATAAAGTTAATACATTATTAAAATCAACTGAGTCTTAAAATTCGACTGGGTAGGCCTGCCGGAAGAGATCAGTCTTTATCGCTCTCTTAAATTCTAGAAGACAGGTAAGTTGGCGGATCTCTTACAGTCTTGGAGCAGCAGAAGAGAGGGTCCTCTGGGTAACAGATGTCAGCCTAGTCTTGGCCAACTGTAATAAGTTCTTCCCAGAGAACCTGAGTGTGCAGGGCGGATTGTATGGGAGAAGGCGATCCTACCGTTTCACTTCCCTGCAGTCTCTCACCTCCACACATTTCCCCCTGTGTGGCATAATTCTGGGATTGGAGCCAGGTCTTGGCCAAATTTGGCCACAGGATCCAGTGCGAGCAGGGCAAATAAAGCAAAACAAATTTAATCAGCAACTTTTTTCAGGGACAAGTTGCTCACACTGAGCTGCCACACCTCCACCCCACCTCTTTCTTTATACATGAACAGGGAAGACACTACTCCCTTACCCACCTTTGAAGGCATTATGTGGGCACATTCACAAGACAGATCCTTTTCTGCAGTGACTCCACACCTCTGGAATGGGTTGTCATCAAGGGTCCATCAGGCCCCGTCTTCACAGGCTTATAGAAGGCCACGAAGGCTTACTTGTTTATTTTTGACCTTCCCCTGACTATGTTTTATTGGACTGTTCTGCTCTGTAGCTGCAATTATGCTATAGGACTTTTATTACTGGTGTTCGTTGTTTTATGAATGTTTACTTCCTTATTATTGTATCAGATGATGATGATTTAAATCTTAATGTTGTAAGCCACCTTGAGAAGGCTTCTGCCCTGATAGGTGTCCTAGAAATATTTTAAAGCTGCCCTGATAGGTGTCCTAGAAATATTTTAAAGCTGCCCTGTCTGGTTTGGCCAGTAGTTATCAGAGCAGTAAAATTGAAGGCAACCATCCTACACTTGGGAGTTCTAGTGAAATAAATGAGATTTATTTCTGAGTAAATTGATTACAGTTCACATGCATCATTCAACTTGGGAAGGTGAAGAGAAGAGTCAGCGGAAGCCGGAATTGCTTACTTTCAATCGAATTTACTTAAAACTTCTGAGCAGAACACATCTTTATTCTTCATCTCCTGTACATTGAGCACTGATTATATTTTATATTACAAGCTTTTGTAAATTTGGTTGTTTAACACAGCAGATATTTCCAAGCAGAGCACACAGAGATTTCTTTTTAGATTTGCCTTCACATCTAGTTTTAATTGGTTACTTATGAGAGTACTGTTATCTTGGAATGCTTCCATATGATAGCATTCAGGAGCTTAGGAAAAGGAGATGAGGGAAGCTGAAAAGAGGCAGTCCAGTTCTGAAGCCCTAGGAGGCATGCCTGGAGTTCTTGAAACCTCCCTGCAAATCAGCAGGAAGATAGAGGGTGGCTGGCTAATGGCATCCACCCAAACATACGCTGGGAAAGTGAGGAAGAAAGTGTCATAGCAGTGCCAGATCAAGGCAGGATATTTTTGGATCGTGGGCTGTAATAAAATTAGTAATATCATACCAATCACCATACCACTTTTCCCAGTTATGTCAAATGCTACATCAGAAGTGGCCCTTACATTAATAAAGATACATAGAATTAACATCCGAACTTGCAACATTTAGAATTCAATTTTAGAGAGTGTTCTAAGACAACTGTTTATGACTGGCCTTTTTTATTCCTCCACCACCCCACTAGTGTAAAGATCGCCTGTAGAAACAGACACAACCTGATGACACCAAATTCATCTTCATCAAGATCCTGTAAGACACCCTGCCCTACATTTTTTTGGTTGGAGCCAGCAAGGTGATACTATGCCCTGCACTCCCTTCCACCTTACAGATCCCAGGTCTTTCAAAACTGGGTCAAGCCTCCCTTTAAGACCCTCTTCTGTAAGGTTGGAAATGGGGGAGGGTCACAATAACAAAGTTTCCTTGACCTGTTTCTCCTATCTCCCTCATGACACACATACCAAATACCTTGCCAGCTGTGATGAAGAGTGCTGCAAAAAATTCTTTGTGAACAGGAGATAAGGGAACAAAGACAGAAGCAAGCTCTCTCCTTCATTCTGCACCCCCAGTACCAATCATGCTCTCTAAACACGCCATTTTAAAGTTATATGGGGAAGAACAGATAGACCCTTTCCACCTCTTCAAACTCCCATAGGATCAAAAAATCTAATAGTTTATATTTCTGTGCATGTAAGTCCCATTATGCAGTAACTGGAACCCAAATATATCTGGAAAATGCATTCCCCTCTAAAACCTTTGGACTAAAGTCATCCTCTAAAAATTCACAGTGATACAATTAAATCTCCCTCCCAAAGTTTATTTTAGATTATATATCAATGCTATTTTGTGCTAATAGAACATTATATTGTAACAAGTCAATTATTTGACATATAGTATGTTTAATGTGATAAAACAGCGTTGTTGTTTTTTAAAAAGGCTCACTTAACATATGCAATTCTTACAAAGAAAATAAGTCCCTGGATGAATTCAAGGTCTCTTGAAATGTGGACTTCCCTACAAGGCATGAATAGTTAAGTAACGAGGTGCAGAATGGGGACAGGAAGAGAAAAAAAATGCCAAGAAATTAGACAAAAGCAAGCAAACAAACGAAAGGCGTTCAGAAAACACTTCTGATTCCTTAGAGAAACACATTTGGACCACAACTGTCTCAACAGACATATTTAAACCACACCAAACCACACATACAAAGATGTTTGTGAAAGTAGAATCACAGGAGCTGTCCACTTTCCTGCAGAGAAAGAGCTGCAGATCTTCAATTCACCCGATGGAACTGTTAATCTAGTCCTGAACGCTGAGGCCAAGATCCAAAGGACCATGCAACTAGTTCTGCGTGCCCAAGAGAGCTTTGGATGCAGTTTCTCACAGTGCCATGTCACACGCCATTTTTGAAGTTGAGCGAAGACAGTTTGTGATGCAGCATGGCAGCGTGCTGTTCAAAAAGCTTAAAAATCCCACTGGTTGTCCCTAGTCTCTTGGGGGCATATAAAATTGTACTTTGGATTCCAGCCTTCATGTACAAGAAGCCCCTGCTGATATCAGTGGGTCTCACTTTCACATTTTTAAAAAATATCCCACTCTGCTATAAAGCCCATTGGGTAGCTTAACAACAGGCCAAAGTTGTTTCCCCCTCCAAAAAGCCATGCCGCCTGAGCTCAGATGACATGACAAGTCACGTCCGGACAGATAATTAGGCACCCAACACACAGCGACATGTGCTGTGGCTTGTTCAAGCCATGGTGAGCATGTGAACCAAGTCACTATCTCTCATTCTAATATACCTCAAAGGGTTGTAAGAATAAAATGGGGAGAGGGAGGACCCCAAGCTCCTTTGAGGAAGGCTCGGATAAACATATAATTAAAATAATCAAGTATTTAGGATCAGACCTCTAGCTGTTATAATAAATACACCTAAAGACATTCAAACAGGCTTTTTATTTAAGTGGAAAATCTTGAGAAAACCTGACCAAGAAACTGAAAGACAATGTGGTGTAATGGAGAGAGTGCAGGATTTGTACAGGGGAACCTAGAAAGGATTTTTTTTTAAAATGCAATTAAAAAATAACATTACTAATGCTAAGGTACAGTTGTACTCACTACACATGACAGGATATTATTATTTTTAATAAAGTAAATGTGTACAAAATTAAAACATAAACTCTATATTAAAGAATATTTCTCTAAGATAAAATTAATTTGCAGAAGGCAGAATATGATGTTCAATATAGGGTTTAACCATTCAAATAGACCATAACGCAGTGACAAAGTGTTCTTTATAAAAACAAGTACTGGGATCTATATTTCATTAACACATTCAAATCCATTTGAGAATTTGCAAAATGCCATCAATTTGATTAATAAAACAATACCCACAACTTTCCAAGGCATTCTTCTATTGAAGATAGAAGGTAAATGCTAGTGCATTTAATACTACTTTGTATATTTTTCTAGGGACTATAAAAAATTAAGTTGACATACTAGAGGATGGAATGGACAGAGTATAAGACTCGGACAGGGCGAATCTGGGAAAGATTTTAAAAATGTAATAAAAAATAAATCGTAGCAAATGCTAAGGTGTAGCTGTACTCATTACATATATAGATAGCAGTTATTAGCAATCTCATCTTCCAACAGAGAGAAAGGCCATGTCACCCAAAGGGTAGACGGCAGGAACCCTAGAGATCATTACCTGTGATACTGCTGTACAAGTACATGCACCGAGAGGATATAGTGCATGTAACTGAAAGAGGAGAGCAGTCAGTAAAGCAGCAAATCTCCCACCACTGCCTTTCTTGATGCAGTGGCCATAACCACTTCCCCAAGAGCTTGCAAGGTCCCCTGCCCCAACCAAATTTTGTTGTTGCATGAAATGGCTGGGGGCACTGCAAAGTGAAATGGCAGCCTCCAGCTGCCCAGCATCTTCATTTCCCCAGAATGTCACCTGGGCCAGAGGCATTCTTAGGAAATGAAGGTAGTGGACAGCTGCAGGCCGGAGCTTCACTTTACTGCAAGCCCAACCATCCCATAGAAAAAAAGGGGGGAAGATACTGCCCCATGGTAAGGAGGCCAAAGAGTGCAGTGGAGCAATCCTGGAAGACATGTAGGGATAGAGATGGCAGCAGAGCAGAGGGGTCAAGGGAATGAACTTGGGAGGCGGAAGAAGGGAGGGATTTAGTGTATGAACAAATTAGATGCATGTATGTGCACGCATGTGTATGTTTGAGAATGGATGAATGAAGGGGTGAGGGAGAGATTGGCAGATATGATTCTGAAAGAGGAAGGGTGTGCATGTGGATGGTGATCCAGTTCACCTTCTATGAAATGGGTATTTTCTTATGCTATGTCAGGTCAAATATGTCATCTGACATTTGGGGCTCAGACGCAACCTCTACCCAAGAAATTTAGTATAGGGCAAGTTATTTGTCCTTTGTGACTAGCCAGGCCCCATAGCAGGGTTTTTGTGGTGATGCCCAGAGGCCTAACACGGGTGGGGATTACTGTTCTACCAGGAAAATTGTGCACTGGGAAGGTGGGGAACCGTTACTGGAGGATACAATGTAGTTTTTCCTCACCTAGAGTCCAACAGCGGACAAGGCTTTTAGGCAATAAACTACAGATTGTCAAGATCTTAGAGCTTGATATGACTCAGGGTCAACTTTTTTGTTAAATATGCCAGCAGCAGGTATAGCTGCCCAAAGTCAAATGTACAATTTTAAAACTTCCGTTTCTGTAACTGAAAAGTGGTTTAAATGAGCCTTTAACATACAATTACAGCTACGACAATACTGTAGTATGGTTTGCCTATTTAAGGCAAACATGGTCAAGATGACCATATACAACTTCCTGTTTGTTCAATAGTAGCACACCTAAATTTAAACACAAAGGAGCGTGCAAAAACAAATTTCCTTCATTATGACTACCCTTCATCCTATGCTAAGAATCCCATCCATAAACAAAATCCCTAATTTAACATTACGTTTTCTATACTAAAAAAAGAAACAAATTATAGACATTAAAGAGACAGCCATAGCATATTCACGTATACAGCATAAAATTACAGTTTTACTTAAACCATATAAAAACACAAAACATTCTCCACAATGTGGAATATTGTTGCAAGCATTTTGCATTTTCAAAAAGTAGTTCATTAAAGTTACAGGCTTATATAAAGCAAAGCCATTAAGGAAAACAGCAATCACTCCTACCCCCAGCTGGCCCACATATTTCTTAACATGCAAAACACTTTACACATAGATCTCCCACACCTTCAGGCCTCTGTAACTGAATAATCCATTTCAGGATATGGATCTGACTGCAAGGACACCTATATCTCAAGGGGAAGGTAGAAAGAAGGGTAACTGATAAAAGCAGTTGCTATTCCTGCTAATGAAATGCTATCCATATAGATCCACAGTTCCCAGCATTTTAACAGGGAGGGGGCGAATTCTATGAATTTTCAGGGAGGGTGAATTATCTTCACAGAGGTGGCTGATCCTTTGTTTTTTCTTTCTTTTAACGATAACAAAAAAAGAAGTATCACACTGCCACTGAAACCTTACTGTTCTCAGCAGCCCAAGCTATAGTTGGCTACAGAATCGGACTCAAAGAATTATTATCAATGGTACCTTCTCAAACTGCGAGGGGGGGACTAGCAGGATACCACAGAGCTCAGTGCTGGGCCCAGTGCTCTTCAACATTTTTATTAATGACTTGGATGAAGAGATGCAGGGAACGCTTATCAAATTTGCAGATGACACAAAATTGGGTGGGATAGCTAATACTCTGGAAGATAGAAACAAACTTCAAAGTGATCTTGATAGGATGGAGTGCTGGGCTGAAAACAATGAAATTTAATGGGGATAAATGCCAAGTTCTACACCTAGGAAAAAGAAACCAAATGCACAGTTACAAGATGGGGGATACTCATCTCAGCAATACTACAAGCAAGAAGGATCTTGGAATTCTTGTAGATCACAAACTGAATATGAGCCAACAATGTGATGTGGCTGCAAAAAAAGTAAATGCTATTTTGGGCTGCATTAATAGAAGTATAGCTTCCAAATCGCGTGAGGTACTGGTTCCCCCATATTCGGCACTGGTTAGGCCTCATCTTGAGTATTGTGTCCAGTTCTGGGCACCACACTTAAGAAAGGATGCAGACAAGCTGGAGAGGGTTCAGGGGAGGGCAACAAGGATGACCGGGGTCTGGAAACAAAGCCCTATGAGGAGAGACTGAAAGAACTGGGCATGGTTAGCCTAGAGAAGAGAAGACTGAGGGGAGACATGATAGCACTCTTCAAATACTTGAAAGGGTGTCACACAGAGGAGGGCCAGGATCTCTTCTCGATCATGCCAGAGTGCAGGACACGGAATAATGGGCTCAAGTTACAGGAAGCCAGATTCCAGCTGGACATCAGGAAAAACTTCCTGACTTTTAGAGCAGTACTGCAATGGAACCAATTACTTAGGAAGGTAGTGGGCTCTCCTATACTAGAGGCATTCAAGAGGCAGCTGGACAGCCATCTGTCAGGTATGCTTCAAGGTGGATTCCTGCATTAAGTAGGGAGGTGGACTCGATGGCCGTATAGGCCCCTTCCAACTCTACTATTCTATGATTCATTCATGGGACAAAATGTCCCTGAAAACAACGACAACGACAACAACAACAACAACAACAACAACGTATTTATTTCTTACCCACCTCTCCCTCTGGATCGAGGTGGGGAAACAACATTAAAAGCAAATAATATAAAATACATAAAACTGATTAAAACATATAAAAATTAATACATTATTATAATACCAATAAAACTCTTAAAATTCGACTGGGTAGGCCTGCTGGACATAGCATTGTTCTTGGAGGCATTCTTGGGAGGAAAAGATGAGGCAACAGCAAGGCTACTACTGTCATTAAAAGGAAGAAACACAAAATCTTGATCAACTCATAAAGGTAAGTCCATCATTCTTATTCCTTGAAAATGTGTAGAATTTGCCCACCAACAAAGATTAATCCAGTCTTCACGGGATGTTTTTGCCTCTGCCCCCTAAAACCTATGAAAACTGCTTGACCAAATACTTTGGCCCAGACCTAATATATTTTAAGGGAGTGAGTAATGTCTTATAGTATTCTAGATCCATATCAGTTTTGCAGGCACATTTTTAATACACTCCCATTAAAGAGAGTGGTTTGTTTTTTTAAGCTTTGCAGACCTCTTTCCAATTTACATAGTTAATTACTTCCTTTTATTAGCATGCTCAGGAGAAACCTTGAAAGGGAACCAACAAACGAAAAGAGTTATCTTATTAGTACAAAAGTTTCAGCCACTAGCTCAAAGAAACTGTTTTTTAAATAATAATAATAAAATAATAATAATAATAATTCTTTATGAAAAATAAGCACACATAGCACAACAAATCATCTGCAGGGGTGTGCACAGAGGACGTACAGCAATTACTGTTTTAAAATTAGCAACAAATCTTTATGTTAATATAGTTAAGCACTCTGAATCATGTTCATTGCATCAACAAATACAATATAATTTTACATAATAATAATAATAATAATAATAATAATAATACCGTATTTCCTTGATTCTAAGACGCACTTTTTCCCCCATATTTACCTCTGTAAAAATGGAGTGCATCTTAGAATTGATGGCGTCTAAGAATCGCCGGATTTCTCCAGCGCTGGAATGGGTTTGAAGATACACCCACCCACCCACAGAGCCTACACAAAGGGGCTCTGCATGCCCACCCCCAGCGACTCGGCCTCCCCACTCACCTCCATCGCCACCCTGGTCCTCACTGGCAGCACGCAGGATCACAGCCTACTTCGTAGTAACGCCGCATTTCCAGGCTGGGGAGGCCGCTGCCAGCGGAGCTGGTGGTGAGGACCGGGGCAGCAATGGAGGTGAGTGGGGAGGCCGAGTCGCTGGGAAGGGCACACGCGGGTCCTTGCTGCCGCGGCTGCTGTCTCCACCTGGCTCTCCACGCCCTTCCCTTCCCACTTCTTCCTCCTCGCCGCTGCCGCTGCCACTCCTCCCTCACCTGGGCCCTGCTACCACCTCTGCCTGCCCCCGCTCGACCCCGTTCTTGCTCTCTCACCCCTGCCTGGAATGCGGCGGCAGCGGCGGCGGCGGTAGAGGAGAAGAAGAAGAAGACGCAAAGGAGGAGCAGCAGCAGCAGCAGCGAAGGATCCTTGCCTGGCCTACAAGCGTGATTTGTCCCTACCGTATTTCTTCAATGCTGAGATGCACTTTTTTTCAAATATAAACGTGTCTGAAAACGGGATGCGTCTTAGAATCGACGCAAAGCTCTTTACCTATTGGTGGCCCTGAAATTAAGGTGTGCCTTAGATTCAATGGCATCTTAGATTCGATGAAATATGGGATATTGTTCAGTGAACACAACAGTTGCTTCTGTAAGTAGAAATGGAACCTTTGGATCCATTTAAGTATTTACTTTTAAGCAGGCAGTGTTTTTATTTAGTTAGTTAGTTGGTAGTTATTAATGTATCCACAAGTACTGTGTGAAATAGTAGCTAGAGTTTGGGGCTTGTTTGGGTTAACCAAAGTTTGAAACACATAGGGGACAGTCCCGTGTAATAAAATTTCATTCCCTGAATCATTGGGCCTGTTCACACAACACGCTAACCTACACTCAATGGCTGAATATGGGTTGTTTGTTGAACCGTGTTGTCTGAACCCAGGACATTTTACACTGGGTGGCTTTTTAACTATGCAGTGTGGCTTATTTTTCTCAAACAAGCCACCTTGAGAACCCATAGCTTGGTTTTTCAGGGTGGTTAACAAGCCATATTAATGGTTAACAAGGCACCCAGTGGGAAATGTCCTGGATTCAGACAACACACTAATCCACAGTTCAACAAACAACCAAAACACTGAGTGCAGGTTAGCATGTTGTTTGAACAGCCTGATTCTCTTTGCACTTGGATTGGATAAAATCATACTGGAACCAATGTTCAGCTATAAAGCTTACTTGGATCACCTTGGGCAAGTCATTCTAAACCTAATCTAATGCACAGAGATTTTGTGACGCTAACATAAAATATCCTCATGTAAACCATCCTTAGCTTCTTGGAAAAAGTGTGTGATACAAAACAATTTAAAAAACCAATGGCATTTAATGGTTCAAAGAGCTGTAGCCAGAGTGTTGACCGGGGCTGGTTACCGGGAGCATACAACTCCCTTGTTAAAACAGCTCCACTGGCTTCCAGTCTGTTTTCAGGCACAATTCAAAGTGCTGGTTGTGACCTATAAAGCCCTATACGGCTCGGGTCCAGGTTATCTGAAAGACAATATTCTCCCTTATGAGCCTGCCTGTACCTTGAGATCTTCTGGGGAGGCCCTTCTTTCGGTTCCACCACCACCACAGGCACACCTAGTGGGAATGCAGGAGAGGGCCTTCTCGGTGACTGCTCCAGTGCTCTGGAACTCTCTTCCCAGGGAAGCTAGACTAACTCCCTCCTTGATGTGTTTTCAGAGGCAGGCAAAAACTTCCTTGTTCCAGCAGACCTTTGGCAAATAATTTGAACCTCTGTCTATGCCTAGGACTTTTTAAATTGTTGTGTATTTTAAATGTTTAAATATTGAAACCTATTTAACATATTTTTAACTTTTGTATATTTTTATTTATAGGTTTTAACTGTATATGTTTTAATTTTGTAAATCTGCCTTGAGGCCCAGCTTTGGGCAAACGGTGGGATACAAATAAATATAATAATGATAATAATGATAATAATGATAATAATATAATTTACATAATTGTAGGACTGTTTCTGAAGAAATGTTTCTGCACCATTTCCAAAGTTAACTGTAAGCCACTTTTTTCCAGCAATATTACTTCTGCTAATTATTACTGCTGATGTAAATCAATGGACTACATAAAATAATTGATGGAAAGGTAGTTCCAATCAGAGAATATAAACAAATTAGATGATAACAGAGGCAGCATTCCACTATTTTTACAAAACAATAAATACTGAAGCAAAAAAATTGGAAAGAAATGTGGGAAGATTCAGTGCAAACTTTTCAACAAAAATCATAAAATTATGTAGGTCATACTAAGGACTTTTTGCCTCCTAATCCAGTTTTTCCTGCTGCTCAGTCTTTACAGGGAGATGATAATTCTTTGCTTCTGATATTTCCACAGCAACATTTATGACTGCGATGTCATAAACTCAACCCCAACTTCACAGCAAGATCAAGCGCAGTGAACAGATGGGATGCAAAGAAGAAAGCCCATTTAAAATACAAATCTCTTTCATAAAGAAGAAAAGGGTGCAGACACAGAGAGTGAATGGGCCTCGTTTTTTAAAGTATGACATATTCAAAAGATCATTCTAGCATGCAAATCTGTTTAAGGCTAGACCTGCAAAACCAGGTAACTGTCAAATTTGTTACATTTTAGGTTAAATTAATACATTTAAGTTGAAGATCAAAAAATAGTATAAATTAAAGGTGCAAAATGCTAGAATAAGTTAAAACAGTCACAGGAGCATCATTACTAGTTTCAAGATAGAGTAGAATAAATTTATAAATACCGTAAAGTGCTATGAGTTTTAATAAAGAGACTCAATTGTGTACGTATTCAGTTCAGAAAGAGGATCCCCCACCATCACCCAATGTACATACAGTATTTTCCTATGCTTTGGAGCTACTTTTCTGTGAGCTGCTTCCCACATGGCTGAGATAACATTTAATGAATTACCAACCATGTAAGTCCCAACCACACAATCAGCAGGCCACAGAAAAACAGCTCCCTAGTGGCTTGAAAGGACCCCACTGGAAACTGAACCAACTGGAGGTATTATCTGTTGTGGTAGGAAGAAATGGAGAGGGGGCCAAGAAAGTTTCCTATTCAGAAAAGCTCAACACAAGAGTATGGTTTAACACAAGGCTGGGGAACCTGTGGCCCTCCAGACGTTAATGAATTACTATTCCCATCTTTCCTCTGGCTGGTTGTGGCTGAAAAAACAACGTCTGGAGATTCTCCAACTCTGATGGAACAGGGGCATGGAATGAATGTTCTACCTATATCTCATTAGTTGATGAGGCAGGTGGTGTAGGCGTTACTTTGCAGCACGCAGTTCAGCTACCATTAGTTTCCCTTCCACTCTAGCAATTCAATGACCTTGACCTTGAAAGTGTCCTATTGCCAGGGATGAGTCCAAGCCCCTTGAGATTTTTGACGACTCCGATTCTGAATCAGATTTTGAACAGCTTGGTCAGAGCAAAGGGGTGGAACTTCCCCCAGAGCCTCAAGGCACTGGGAGATAGTCTTCCCAAGGCCTTGACAAACAGATGGCCCAGGCTGAGTCACCGCCTTCCCCCTCCACTGTGAGAACTCAAGTTTCCGAAGAGGGGCGTGACTTCAGAAATGCTAGTGTGCGTCGCAGGTTGAAGCAGGAGGAGTTTGAAGAGGGTCTCAGATGCTCTGCCAGGATACCTACTCTTAGAAGGGAGTTTAGAAGGGAGCCATCCAAAGGGAGGGGTGTCACTCTTAAGCAGGTTTTACCATGAGTGTTCACAAAAACTATAGGCAACTTCACAATCCTATGGATCGTCTTTCCTAATAGGCATTTTGGACTAGTTGTTCAGAGCCTGGGGCAGTCTGAGAGCTTCCTTAACGCTGCATTGTAGAAAGGCTAGTCTTTAGCATAATAAAGCAGTAATGATGTTGTTGATTGCAAAGGGGGAAGACGATCAACTCTGACACCTATTTAGGGAGATATAGATGTACTGCATTTTGAAATTCATGCTGGAGAAATGGTATGCTAAGCTCTTGGGAAGCTGAAATATTCTCTACACACGTTATGCCTAAATAGTCAGATGTATTCATAAAGACACCATATTATACTGTGCCACCAACAAATACATCCTATGATAAGACTCTGTCCCAAGTCTGATCTGAATTAGATATTGCATAGAAGGGATAATAAGGAATACAGGGTGGAACCTTACATCTGAACGAGAATAAGTAGTTTTCAAAAACTGTTTACTTGTTATTGGCACCAGATGCTCCCATTTAAGAAGACATTAGGGTAGTGTCAGGATTGGTCTGAAAAGCTAACTCACAAACTAATGATTCCCAAAGTGCAGAGTGTGACTATGTAACTCTCACCATATGAAAGAACAACCTCAGCACAAAGGACAGAGTGAAAAGGGAAGGACAGAGGAACACCTACAAAAGGGTCATATAAAAGCATCAGTCACTCTGACCCAAATCATAAAAAGGGTGAGAGCTGGAAAAGCACGTGTGAAAAGATAAGCCTTAACAAAATTGTTAAAGGAACAGTCATAACGTAAGAAGCTAAGTCAGCTATGCAATTCAAAGCAAAACAGGTAAAGATAATGTTCTTCTGGCCGCTTGCCCCAAAAATATTTTACTTTTTTGACATCTATAGTCCACCTTCTTGCCATATTGACCTAAAAGGCTACAATCATATGGAAGTGGATCCATAGGATCCATAGGATCTCCCTTTATGAGTATGGAGAGGAAGGTATGCCTTCACAGGGGGGACATCTTACCTCAGATTCCCCCTTACAGACCCCATGGAAACCACCAAGCCCCTTGCCTTGCTGACATCAGAGCTTTGATATCAGTAGAGGCAAAAGAGGGGCAGATCAGGAGGTGTGCTGTGCACAAATGAGGAGACACATTGGACCTGCAGGATTCAAAGCCCTCCTGGTCCTCAGAGACCACCACTCCTGACACCGGGGGGGGGGGGGGGGAGATGTATGCTAAACCTGGACCTGGCATAGTTTTCCTTCCATTGACTCCAATGAAAAGGACATCATCACAGAAAGAACAAACAAAAAGGAGAAAAACAAACCCTGCTCCTCCTCCTAGTCCTCCCTGCCTCCCTTGCGTTCTGCCAATGCAAGCCTGACAGGACTTTGCATAAGGCAGTTCCTCCACTTTCCTGCCCCACTGGTAGGATTGCCTACCAGTGTATGCTTCCATAACATCTAGACAATTAAATACAAAATTAGAATTTGTTGAATCCGAATGTTTCCTTCCTCCATCTCACAGGAAAGATTTTTTTCTGTTGGAGGAAGGTAAAGTTTGGATCCACACCAATTAAATCCATGGAAACTACAAACATCAAAAACCAAACAATAATTTTAGTCACACCAAATGCCTGCCAAACCAGCCCTTAATTTCCTTCCTAGTTGCCATCTCATAGCTCACCTTATGGGCTTCATAGGAAAGAGCATTTTAGGTGCAACTGTAAAAAACGGAGGGGGGGGGGGAAAGGAAGCCACTCTAATCTCAGATGAAGAAGGTATCTGGAAGGACTCATTTAAAGATCTTGTAACACCGTCTTCTCCAACCTGGTGCCCTCCAGATATTTTGGACTACAACTCTCACTTACATTTCTACTTTTAAAGTGATCAGAATTCCCCATTTCACCCAACACTGGGGGGAGGGGGACTGGTTAGTTTAAACTATGCTTAGTTTGAACAAGCCAGGATCAAATGTGTTTAACCATAGTTTAAACTAACCAGAATACCCCAAGTTCAGTCATAACAGGAAATTCTGGTTAGTTTAAAAGTGAATACAGGTGCTGCCAAATCTTCATGGCTTCACCAAAGGAGAGGAGGGGAGACCATGAGATTCTTAAATTCATCCAGGCTCGTTCACCTAACATTGCTAAACCATAATTTAACATTACATCTGATCCAGCCCAATGTGATGGGAAGTTCATATGTGAGCAGGTCTTTTCTCAGGCATTCAAGGCCCAGACAATTCAGGACTCTAAAGGGTCAATACCAACACTTTAAATTTAGCCTAAAATCCATTGGCAACCAGTAGCATAAATGAGGGTTTCGGTTTCCAATTGTTAAAAAAAATCTGAATCTAGGACAGAATCCAACAGTTTGAGACAGATACAGTGATGTATCCCACCACACAAACCAACGAGCCAACCCACAAAAAATGGCAACTCTAGCATAATATTGTCCAAGCAACTAGTGCCAGTTAGTAATCATGCTCCTGCATTTTGGCTCTACTGAAGTTTCCAAGCTGTTTTTAAGTGCAGCCTGATTAATTTGTACAATGCAATGCAAGAAGCATAAAGGACAAAAATGAAGGAAACATAGTAATAAATGTGATTATTCTAGAAAGGAAAAAAATATCAAGAAAATGGGCTGCATAAAATCAAATGATTGCTTGGGTGTGGCTGGATATATCTAGTTAGAGATCCAAGAATGCCAGGTAAAAAGGACTGTACTGGACACAAGGAATCTCATGATCAAAAAGTTATTCATTTTAATGCTGAGTGAGAAGGCAATATGAAATCGAATATATGCAGAATGAAGAGAGGACCACAGAGAAAACTGAAGATTTTAAAAAAGGATATATGAAACACACCAAATAATAATTAAAAAGAAAGAGGATAGTGTCAGAAAAACATACAATCCAAAAAGGAGCCATGAAATGGTATGGGCCACAGCAGATCTAAAAGTGACACAAGATGATAACATGAACAAGCTAGATCAATGATAACTTGAGCAATGAAGCAAGCCAACTACCCACAGAGTAATAGTAACCTTGAAGAGGCTGGCTTGGGTAAAAGAGATCCCCAATATAGGCAAATTAGCTGAGATTCAGCACAGGAGTAGCTTATAAACCAGCTCTAAAAATAACAATTCATGGTAATATCCTGCATGGCAGTATTTTCACCAACCTGCTCATTAGCAATCGAGCAATAGCAGATTCTGTTTATGCCACTTCAAACATTCTAATAAAGGCACAGAAACATTTTTGCTGCTTTGGCAGATTTTTTTTCATTACTAGAGAAGGTTTGAATGGTTGTGGTAATATGAACAAAGGCAAAGCCCATTACATATTCTGTAAAAGTTGTTTAAGAGCACCTTTCACACCTACTACAGCACAGGAAGTCACCAATAATCACAAAGTGACACAAACGCTTTCTCGTTTTTGAAAGAATATGTATCGTCACTTGTACTTCATTTTATCTATTAGCTAGACATGCTGTATTAGAACCCAGATATTCTGTATATTACTCTAATATTTAAATAATCTAAAAGGCCTCCCTATTTGCTCTCTCAAAATTCATTTCTTCTAACTAATTTCATTCTGACAGGTGCTTTTCACAACCCAAGTTCCATTGATATTGGTGTCATTAATTAGGAAGTAAAGCACTATTAGGTGCCCCATCCCTAATGAAAGAGTCAAGCAATTTATGAGGTTGTCAGACAGAACTCTAGTGGAAAAAATATAAAAATCTGAACTACAAGTTCAAGGGGGGGGGGGAATTACATGGTACAGCACTCTCAGGACTGTACCATTTCAGAATGCAGGTAGGTGACAGTACATCTGAATGCTTCTCTTCAGCAAAAATCCGCTCCAAATAGAAAAGAAGCACATCAGGAAAAAATGTTTGCCCACAGCCTTCTTCCTGACATGCTAATGTTCCATAAACAGATAGTTTCTGCCATGAAAGAGCAAATACATGTTCTTCTACCTGAATCTTGAAATTGTATAATCCTGGAAGAGTTAAGCCATTATATATATATATATATATATATATATATATATATATCAAAACGTCCCTATGTTTCCCATCTCTTCCTCTTCCCCTTCTACCCTTTCAATATTTCTGTATAATTCTCAAGAAAATGATAGTTATGCTCTACATGACTAAAATCTACAGAGTTAATTGTACCTCTGATTCCATGGAAACTTGTCTGGGATTAACTATACAGCTTTGCACGTGCATTTGTCTTCCTTTAAAGAAAAAATGTTTTATGCATGTCTGTTAACACTTGGTCAAATATCGGCTAACTCTATTCCATAATATGTTAAAATTGATGCTGTGCCCTGACCAAGGTGAAAAAGGATTTACTTGTACTTGGAATGGGATGGAATATATTCAAATGGAATAATAAACTTCTACTTTTCGCAGTTAACTTCCAGAGGAAACAAATACTGAGCACTATGCCTTTCAAGCTTATACTATCTTTGTGACAACCTCAACTTATTGGAAGAACAGCTCAGTGTCAGCAACTCATATCTTCAGCCAGGCGCATAACTGCTTATGTGTGCACAGCCCAAGAAAAGGACTCCTGCTTAAACATCATAATTATATGTACTGTTAAAACACTACTTATTAAATCCATTATAAATGTGAAAAATTGAAGAAGGTTAGAAAAGCTAAAGCATTAAGTCAAAGCAAAATGTAAGTCTGCAATTAAAGATTATTTTTGCCATAGCTAACAATAATAGTAGTAAATAAAACACATGTAATATAGCAAGCTGTAATTAATTTTCCTATTACTAAACGTCTAGTGTCATGAAAAACATCAATTAACCATACTTCTTTCAATCTATTGCATACAATAAAAAGATACGAGTAAAATAAATAAACTAACACATCTTGTACATATGTAATTTATACAGATGAATACAAATGGCTGAAAAATATTACCTTCATTTTCCGAAGTCTGGCATGTTACCTGTAGCACCAAATCAAAGGTACTCTCTGGATTTTCCCTGGAAGTAAAAACAACACAGATTATTAGTCCTACACGTGTTACAAAAATAGAAACCATCTAATTGCAAGGTTGTTATCTCTGGTGTAGCAACAGGAGTCATAATGTTCAATAGTATGGGAATGTTGACTCCTAATTGTTTTGCTTTTCATAAAACAAAGCAGTTCTTCCCTAACAACGCCTGATGAGATATGCATAGTTTCAAACCCAACTAACATTTTTCAATCCTGATTTTTGAAGCATACTAGATACGTGGTAGTAAACTGGTTGAACAAGTAATACACAACCCAGTTCCATATGGATCTCATCACTGGATGAGGGGAAAATAAAGCTGAAAGGGAAGAAAAGTGGTCATGGGAATCCATACTGAGACTGACAAATGCAGTGACTCAAATACCCTGTAGTAACATTTGCCTTCATAGCCTGAGGAAAATGACTAATCCCCACCAGCGATTAAAAAAAAAAAGTACAAATGAGAAATGACTTATTTCAAGAAACAAGCATATGCAAAAATACATATGTATGTAACGGTTCACATGTGTTTTCTTATACTTTTGTACATTCGCCAGCTCTTCATTCATTTCACCATATTAAAATGCTAAAATAAAAATCCAATTGTGTAGGGTAAGTAGGGTAAGGACAGCTTGTTTTTGAAAATTAATTGATAAAGTTCAATGACTAAATGTCACCATCTATTCAAAACTATCTTATCTTCGGCATTCAGGATTAGACTGCTTCAGAGTTAGTTTCCTATTGTGATTACTGCTTTGAAAATCAATATGGTGAGAGCCTTGGCCCGTACAACTTCCATCCCAATTCTTGTAGCAGTACAAGTATTTCCCATTTCTGTCATAATGTTATGAAAGGCTGGCCTGGTTTGCACATAACAACAACTTGTAGGGGCCACATAGAGCAAAAGAGCACACTGCCTCCCACCCATTGCCAGTTCTGTCTTGCATCCACTTTCATTAACAACCTAGGAATGGTCGGTTTCTGGATTATTTGGTGCAACATGTGAACCAAGAACTCTGGGTTGTTGCGGAACAAACAACACTTAGTTTGAACCCATATTTTGTCTCAGCTTGCCAGATTTAAATTAGAAATATTGCTAACAATATTTCTGCAACTGACCCTGAAAGTATCTTTACCAATGCAAAATTTACATTTCCAGTAGTAATATGGGGTGAAATCCAACTAAATTAACACAGGACGATCCAGCACTGTTTTCCATATACAGGGAACCAGAATTAAAGGGGTAGTGTACATATTAAAAAGTTTACTAGTCCAGTGGTCCACAAACACCTACGTATGTCAAACATCCGTGGCACACTGACTGCCTAAAAGGCGAAAACCAACTCTCACTTTAGAAACCTTTTCATATCTGGTCACCTGAAGGTAATTCTTATCCTCACAACTAGGTATTTGGCTATTTTTATGCCTAGGACAGTTCCAGCATTGAGTAATTATTTCAGATATTATTGAGAGAAAGTCCTTATCAAATGCAATTTACTTCATATACACATAATCTCTTAATCCAAGGTGGTGTACTCATGACTTGCAAGAGGAAAAAAAAACAGTACAAATAAGCATTAATTATTTCAAGAATAGTAACAGCATGTAGATGAAGACATAGGCTCAATTCGGACACATTAGGCAACGGAGGAGGGGGGAACAATCGTCAGTTGTGTTGCTTATTGTGTCATTTGGAGGGCAACACATAACGCACACACAACTGACAGTACGTTAATCAGGCACTTTAAACAACGGAGCGAAACAATGGGCTTGCACGCTGTTTAGCCCGAAGCCCCGTTGTTTAAAGTGTCGTCCAAATTCAGCCCCCCCCCTCTCCATGGACTATTCCGTTTCGGAATAGAGTTCTGCTGCCTAGAGCAGCCAAAAAAACCCGCCCCCTCTATGCAGCCGGCAGAACTCACGGTGCCTGCTGGGATACGGCTGGAGAACACAGGGAGGAGAGGCTGCAACCAAAATGGCTGCCGCAAGTTCGTAGCAGCCGGGGCGTTTGCCGGTGCCGAGCAGCGCTACCTGCAGCATGTCGTCTGTGGAGCTCCTCCTGCCTAACACACGATCAGTACATTATTTACCCCTCCGTTGCCTAATATGTCATCCGAATTGAGCCACAGTGTTGGCCTCTGAAGTTACTAGAATGGTAAAGTTTGTAGAGAGATGGGATTAGAAGAAAAAAAGCACCCAACATTTAAGCCATGTCGCTTTGCTATTAAAGCAATATAAATAGAATAAAACTACCAATAGATGTGTTTGCTTAAGCAAGGAGAGCAAAATCTAGGTCCCAAAGATCCAGACGGAATAAGGAGACTGAAATTATCTCCAGAGCCACTGCTAAATTGGAGGACATTTTGTCAGTTTCACTATATATATATTTATTTATTTATTTATTATTACTACAACGACAACAACAACAGTTGTGATAAAGAACAAACAGATGCTGCTGTGGCAGGGCATAGAGAATTACAAAGGACTACCAACCACTGTAACCAGACAAGAAAATAAATTGTTTTATCAATATGTGTGTAAACTACCCTGGAAGGTGAAGGATGAATTATATATTTAAATAATAAAATAGTGTTTGAAAGGACTGTACAACAGTTAAGATGAACATTTTTTTAAAAAAATGTGATAAATCAGTACTTGGGGGGAATATAGGACAACAATAGAGAAAATATTTTAATGCAACAATTTAGGATGAATAGTGTCTGGATTAATAGAAATAAATGACAAAGTAAACGGTGCCACTAAAGAAAATGGTTAGCAGGGAACTACTCTTAAGTCTGGACAGTCAAAGAAGCCATCGTGGCTTCTTGCCCTGCTCCTTGCATGTGCCACAATCATTTGCAAAATTACCTGTGCTGCAGCATGGGTTGACATGTTGTCTGAACCCAAGTTTGTTTTACCTTGTTTAGCAATTACCTAGAGCTTATTTTAAAGCATGATTCCTGGTTCCTACACAACAACAGCTCAGAAATATAAGAAAGTGAAACTGAATTCTCGTTTCTTCCTGCTCCCAGTCACACAAGAGGGAGAGCACGGAAGCGTGAGATTTCTCATGGGTTTCTTTCTGCTCATGCACATAACATCAAACCATGGTGCAAACACGGCCTATAAGCTTGCCTTCAAGAATATACTAAATTTGTAAATACTAGAGCTTCCAATACCCTACAACTGTAGCCTCCTGATGAATGAATGCAGATGAGCGCTTTTTGTTCCGAATAACCACCATAGGAGACTGAGTCAGGACTTGCCTTCTGATTGATCATGAGAATGAACAGTAAATACATAAACTGAAGGACCAGAACTAGCGGAGCCATGTGAAGCAACGAAGATGATCATGCTGCATTCAAGAAGTTAAACAACAGAGGTGTACAAGAAAACAAGAGGGATATAGAAAGCGATAATTGTGTGTGTGTGTGTGTGTGTGTGTGTGTGTGTGTTATAAATGCAAGATAAATCTAAGAAAATGGCAATGTCTGTGAACCATTTATCTTTTTTTTTACAATAGTGCCATACACCTAGAGACTAAATTCACCAGGATGAGGAGGATCAAATCCTCAGCCTTCACCTTCCTGAAAGCACAATACACATGACACCTAATTTCAATTCCTGAGGGAAACACTGGATGCCATCATGCCTCTGCACACACAAAGTAAGATTGCAGTGCAATCCTATGCATGTTTATTCAGAAGTAAGTCCCCACTATGTTTAACAGAACTTACTTCCAGATGATTTTGCATAGGATTACAGCCTTAATCGAGGTTTCAGTTCATTCCCTCCTGCACCGGCTGCAATAAAACTTGGGCAGTTCAATCTACTTCTAATTGCAGAGGTACCCACAATGACTGAAAAAGAAACTTCTATGATAACAGTTCCTCCAACTGTAGCCACAACCTCTTGTCTCAGAAACTGGATAAGCATCTTATAGGTCAATATCTTTGAATTAATATCTATTTCGTGCTTTCTGCTATGCATATCTACAAGTTTGCTTTCACAAGACTGCCTTTCAAGTTTAGTCGACACCTCCCACCATAATTTAAAGTGTCAAACCAGAGCAATAAATGTCAGAAAGGCTTTCGTGTCTATTTCAACTGGCTCATCATAAATAGATTACTATCATTTTGCACAAGTAGGGGTTGAGCTTTTTATCACTTTAAAGCTACTCAGAATATAAAGTTCAGACAGTCTTGCATGGTCAAGGCCTTAATTGCAACTGCCAGGAAAACAATGTTCATTCATCATTTGCTTCGCAAAAAAAAAACCTCTGCCCTTTGGAAATGGCCAATACATTCAAAACGTGTATTAGTTTGCAATCCAATATGCAAATGCACATCCAAGAATGCTGTGGTATCATCCTGTTCACATCTGTGCCAGTTATCTGAACTCCCTTGCCAATTAACATTTAATAGCCCTTTAGCCCCAAAATGGCCAGTATTGTCAGAAGTTGGGGAGAAAACCCAGGAGCCCCCACACCTCATAGTTGCACCCCCCCCTCCCAAGCCAAACCAACATCTCATAGCTCCTGTTTGAGTTGACTTGCATGGCTTCGGAGTTCTGGTGATATGCCACACATACACCCAAACATATGCAAATTTATAGGAGTAAGAATGATTCTCCAAGAAATTACAACTGTTGAATTCCTGTTAAATCTGCAGCTAATGTGCGTGGGGGGGAGATTACTTCTTCTATTACTCAGGTGTGGGTTGCATACCATGTGTTCATAATGAGGCGGAGAATGTGCGCTAGAGTCTGTGATGGAGGAGCTCCAAGGGTTTGTAGCAGAGTTGACATCTGCCCCTTTAACAGCACCTTAGTGTGAAGAAACCTGCAGAAGAAACTTCTCACAGCAACGCATGGGGATCTGCATTACCACCTATTAAAGTGTGCATAGATTAAGCCGCTGCCAAATGCCAAAAGAGCCAGTTGTTGTTGTTGTTTTTTAAAATAATAATAATAAATGACGGTATCACCTACAAAAGAAAGACAATGTTCTATTCCATAAGATTTGTGTCAAGCATACATCAAAAGGTTACGCATCAGAGAGAACATTAGGAGATGAGGGATCTCTCCTGGGATGGGATGGGGAATTATCGGTATTATTTTAGGCTGTTCCGAAAAGGTTGCCAGGTGCTCACTCTGTGGCATAATGGTGAAGAAATGGGGGGGGGGGGGGGACGTATGCGTGGTGAAAAGCAGGTGTTCATCAGGAGAAAGCAAGCTGGAGCGAATGACTAAAGTGACCTTATGCAAGCTTGCTGGGAAGCCCCCCCCCCCGATTTTAAATGGGACATACTGCCCCCAAAGCAGCGTGCAGGGGGCGGCAGCTACAGAGGCAGACACGCAGTGAAGGGGGGTCCCAATGGCCATACTCCCTTCTCTTTTCGCTGACATCAGCTCACACCCGGCCGTGCCGCCGCCGCCGCCTTAGAAGCGTTTATTCAAAGTGGGGCTGGGGGAGGCTTTTGAGGCCTAGCGTAACGCCTCCCCTTCAGTTCCCCGAGTCCCACTTCCACAGGCTCGAGCTGCCAGCAACGGCCCGGCCTCCCCGTCTCTCCCTCCCACACTCACTTGATCCTGCAGTCCATGGTCGCATCTCGGGCCGGTGAGGGGGGAGCTCAGGAGGCGGCGGCACCCCCCGAATGGCACGAAGGGAGAGTCAGGCGCCGGCCCGGCCTGGGCGGCAAGGGAGAACCAGAGGGGAGGAACGCCTGGGCTCCTCTCGCTCTTCCTCCCCCGGGTCCCGCGGGTCGGGGGTGGGGGGGTCGGCCGGCCGGCCGGCCGGTGGGTGGGTGGGTGTGTGGTTGTTACGAGCGTCTCCACCCAGGGTGTCCCATGGCTGGCTGCTCGCCTCCTTGGCCCGTCGTCACGGCGGCCGCAAGAACAGCAGCACCGCCTCCCTGCCTGCTTGCCCGCCGCTTCTTAGTCTCTCTCAGTTCCTGTCGCAGCTTCTTCGGCACCTTGTGGGAAGCAGGAAGCTCTGTCCGGGCTTGGCGGAGCCTCTCCTGTGGGCCGCCACGACGGCTGCTCCGGGGGATACCTAGCCCGGCGAAGGGGACGCGGGGCTGGGGGGGGGAGAGGAAAGGACGCTACCGGGACAAGGCTTGAAGGGTCGCCTGATTTACCTCCTACGGCAAGGAATAAATAAGGGTTGTCAACTGGCCTGCAGAAGGGCCCGGGGGGGCCACCTTTGCGCCCTGAACAGCAGCTTCGAACTGCAGGGCTCCCACGACTTCCAACTTTTTTGCGAGTAGCAAAGATGAATATGTTCCCCCGCCAGTGGCTGCTGCAAAAGGCACAAGTTAGCAGCTCTTCGAACCAAGTGGCATGGCTCAAGCCCTGGGTTCAAATTCCCACTCCCTGGGTGACCCACCTGCTAGCAGAGCCCCAGCTGCAGGATCAGCTGGATGCTGGATAGGGGAAGGAGGGATGTAGTTAGGGCAAGTGTGTGTGAAGCGTTTCCAAGCCTTCCAGTGTTTTCCTTTTTGTGGAGAACTAGAAAATGTGCAATTAGAGTAAAAAAAGTAGTATGATGTTAAAGGGGTGGGGTGACTTTTTTGTTGTTGCTTGTATCTAAAAGCACCTATATTTATGTAGCATTTTTCTATAAGTCCTCAAAGCACTTCACATACATTATCTCAGTAATCCTTACAGTAAACCTGTAAGATATAGCACCATCCCCATGAGGCTGAGTAATAATGATCTCCTTAAGACAACCTAATGCCTTCATGGTTGAGCTAAGATTTGTAGTAGGGGTTTTATAGCTCATTAACCACTATATGCCATTAATGTACAACAGTGTGGGCGTATATACGAAGGGGTTCCATCAGATCCTCTGCCACCTGTATTTCTGTGGTTGAATGAGCCATACCCTTTTATGCACACAATCTGGGAGCATACTCAGGGCCACATAACACAAATCTGATACTATTTCAACCACTTTGTCAGACTTCTAATCAGGTTAAAGGGTAGATCTCCCCCACTCTTTCAGTATATACTTACAGGTGAAGTGGGGGATTCTGCTCCATGTTAGTGATTTTGAGTAAAGAACCAGTGGGTGGTAGTTGAACAATACAAAGCACAAAGGTGTAATGTTGTGTTTATGTGTGTCTCTTATTCTGTTAGAATTAATTTCTGGAGCATGGACGTGATACCTTCACCGTAAAAAGACAAAGTTTACACCTGTTTAGTATAAGGCGCAACTAATGTTATCTAGGGGTGTTATTGTCCAGTAACTGGTGTTCTGACACTGGTGTTTTGGATCTCTGCTTATTTGCTTGACTTTTTTTTAAGCACTAGCCAGTCCTATTTCCTCTATGCACTTCTCCTTTCATTATAAATAGTGCTTCCCTCTTTTTAGCAAAATATTCTTCCTAAAAAAATAAGGTTACAAAGATAGAGAAAAGATTGGGCATTTGGGGATGGTTCTGTTCCTATTTCTTCTCACTGATACATTTACACAGGGTTCTGAAACAATGCTGTGGTTGATGTAATAACAAACATGAATCTCACACTCAACCTCTACCCCATCTCCTCACCAAATTGGGGGGGGGGGGGAGAGAGAGAGAGAGAGAGAGAGAGAAGAGGCAAGTGGGGAAGGAAGGTTCATTAAGAAAGTAATTATGTGATCTTCTCTTTCAACTAATTATATGGTTTTTGTGCTCTTGTTTAATCTAGTCATTCAGTGTTTAAAAAGAGCAATTTCAAAAGTAGTTTGTGTTACAGCATTGGGATGGTTACCATTTTTAAAAAAGAAATATTAGAACATCTCCTCCTGCTGGAGGAGATTTGACAAATTAGCAGTCTTCTGGAATTTAAGAGAGCCGTGAAGACTGCTGTCTTCCGGCGGGCCTATCCAGTTGAATTTTAAGACGTTTTTAAAAATGTATTTGTTTTTATCTGTTTTAATGGTTTATCTATTTTATGATTTTATATTTGTATTTATTGTTGATCCCCGCCTCGATCTGGATGGAGAGGCGGGTTAGAAATCAAATAAATAAAATTAAATCAATAATAAATTTCAAGGGTGAGCAGAGGACAACCCTCTATTTCAAGATTACCTTTTTTTGAAGGGTTGTCCAGTCCAAGTCTGGTTTAAAGATAAAGAACCATAAGAATCCAGGAAACAGGGGTCTTGGAGTTGCCTAGTTAGCAGGTGGACAGTAGACTAAGCAGGCACACAGGTCAACTGGTCACAGCGTTTGCTACTAAATCTCCCCTGAAAAGGAAGTGAAGATGATAGATAGATAGATAGATAGATAGATAGACAGACAGACAGATGATAGATAGATAGGAAAATCAGGTGGTGAGGGAAAAGAAGAATGCTATAGATCCTCCCTCACGAATAGAGACCTTCAGAATGCATTACCCTGAAGTGAACCGATGATTATAACTGGGGCAGTCTCTGAGCAGTCTTGTGTCCTCTTTTTTTGGTTATGCATTGTCTTTTTTTGGGGGGGGGGTAATATGTAAGTGGTCACGCTATATCCAACTCCTGTGGGGATGTGGGGGAGACGCATATGTTCCACTTCTGTCATGGTAGAGAAGTGCATAGAAAGGGAAGCTCATGATTGTGCTTCCTGTTGCTTCTCACCCTGCATTTGATAACATCCAAGCTATCCTAAGCAGTAGTTTGTGAGATCAGGAGTGTATTAGCTCAGCAAGAATGCAATAGCTAATTTATGTTTGCTTCCTGCTAATCAGAAGCCTGGCCAACACCCTATGAAGCACTTGTTATAAATGCTCCACAGGATCAGGCTGTTTGACTGCATATTGCCATAGCATGCTCTATGTAATATTCTGATAGCAATGTATCCAGCTTGGAGTTATTTTTGTACCATGACTAAGGAGAGGTATTTAAAACAGTCTAATCATAGACATTTGTAACCCAGTCCAAATGTTTAGGCATTTATTTATTTATTCATGAGGCTCATTAGTTCTTTCTTTGTAAAATACCTGAAGTGATGTACAAACAGGATTCTCACCCCACTGCAAAGCTGTTTCTGTACAATATAACTTAATTGCTAATAAAGCTTAACCTCTTCAACTGTGTTAATAAATATACATTTTCTAGTTGGCCATTATTAAGCTTCTCTGTGAAAACTCAGTATGCTTGTAAAAGTGAAGCTACAAGTTCCTTATGCAGGTCTGTCAAGAGTTCTGTGCTACAGCAGATTTTATAATCAACTTGTCCTGTTCTCAATGTTGTTGCTATAAGTCTATCTACCCTTATTGCTCCTATTGTGCCTATCATTTCAATAGATCCAATGGATAGTAGTTGTACCATGCTTAGACACCCCTTTGGCTTATTACAGCCCTTTTATCTGACTTATCACCTAACCATGCTTCTTGATATCATGTCATGATTTGTTGCTTAATATTTCCACAAACCTATCAATACCCTCTATTAACCTGTTCCTGCCTGCTCTTGTCACAGCCACACAGGCCCCCAGCTACAGTAGCCCTGTAGTATCAATTATACAATCTCCAATGTACAGTATTCAGGCAGCTAGATGAATTTCCAGGAATTTGTAAATGGTCATTAAAATATACCTTTGATTTTCAACAAAAAGGTAAAAGCTTGTAAATATTTTTGAGATGAAAAGCAGCCATGACACACCTTTATGGTTTGTTTGATTAACTTACCCAAAGCAAAGTCTATTCTTTTCATGGCTGTTTCTTAGCCCACTTTTTAGTGCACGAGCAATGCCAGCAAAATTTTGTTCCCTTCCTTATTCTCACACAATAAGAAAAAAATGAAGTTTAAGTTTTGATTTGCGATTCACATCGGAAGGATTTCTTTGGCCTTCCAAAAAAACAACATAGGGCTCAATGACCTGTAGTCAGATTTTTAACGCCTGAAGATATAAAATCCATTTTCCTGTCATAGTGTGCATACATGTATTCAACTATTGCCCAAGGTAATATTGCCAAGCCAATGCTTTGTGGAGCATCAAAGAATAAACAACCCCCTGATGCATTTCATCCATTTAAGATTATATAATGACTCGGTTTGGATGACCGACTGCACTTGTGCTGTGTGGACAACGGTTTGGTGTGTTGGCCGAACCCAGCATAGGGTGCAGTAATGGCAGCTTCATACTCACTTTACAACCCATGACACGCAGTAGAGGTTGCAGGGTGGGTACAAAGCTATCCATTTGCGCCACATGCTGTATTTGGATGACACGCCAACCTGCGCTGCATCGCGAAGGATTATGCAAATGGAAGCCATGCATAGGGGAAGCCACAATGGCTTCTTCCCCCTGCACCATCGTCCAGACACACCAAATGAATTTCATAAGAACCTAGGAAGCTGCCTTAGACTGAGTCAAAACCATTGTTCCATCTAGACTGGTATTGTACACCCTGACTGGCAGCGGCTCTCCAGGGTTTCTGGCAAGATTCTTTCATAGCCCTATCTGGAAGTGCCAATCACTAAATGTAGGGGCTTTTGAATGCCAAGAATGTGTTCTACCACTGAGATAAAGGCAAAGAATATAATATTTTCCCAAGGGATATTTTTTTAAAAAATAAAATGGCCATGTTACTTAATGTATTATTTTAAGGTAATTTGCCATTATTTTGAATTTTAAACAAAGTAAAAATTAAGAACCAGTTCATAGAATCTCATTTTTGGGCTCAATTTAAAAATCAGGTAAAATTTCACCCCATCAGCTGGCTGGAACTTTGTACATGGTGAATTGGTCATCTAAATAGCCAACCAAGATTTCAAACTGTTCACATGTCACAAGGCTGAAGTTGGTTACTAGTTTCCAGTTTCTTATTCCCACAAAAGTTTGAAAAAGAATTGAATGAACACCCTTTCCTCAAGTAGGAACTGAAGATTATAGACTATCCCTCTGCACCCCAAAATAAGCTCTATTTTGAACTTTTGTGAGAGTAAGGAATTGGGTACTAGTGATCACTGTTGCAAAGTTGGTCACACACATCAGGTTCACAGAGCACTCATAGGAATAATTTAAACCAGATAGGTGATTTAAATCTGCAATTAACCTTGAAATCAAGTGCAAAATGATTCTAACTCTTAAAAATTAAAGTATCAATTTGATGGTTTCAGGATTACATTTCCAGTTGGGATATGTTATTTCTTTAGCCTACTAGTACAGATTATCTAACTAGTAGAGATTCAGAATAATAAAATAATAGATTTTTTTTTTTTAAAGACCCAGGAGATTGTTTTTTTTAAAAGGCTTCAGTTGGTGCTGACATTACCATAAAGAAGGCACCAGGTATACCTCTCAGCTAGTTAGATTAGGTATACCTCTCAACTAGTAGGACGAATGGGGTTTACTGGAGACTTTGGCCTCATCTACAAGAATTCGCCTTTACACCTGGTTAGGCGATTATGCGCATATTCACAGAAGCGCATTTACGCCTAATACCTCTGTACGAGAGGCGGCGAAGCGCATTACTGGACAACCGAAACGCGATTTAAACTGTTGACATGCGGAGAATCGCTTGTTCACATAGTCAAAATGCGCTTTAACGGCCGGAGCAAAATAAAACTTGCTATTTAACGCGCATTCGATAATGCGCATAATTGGAGAGAAAACGCGCCTCTACGCCCGATTTGTGCTCCGTTCTTGTAGAGGTAATTTTTTTAATGCGCCTTGAAAGAGCTTTAAATGCCTCTTGTAGAGGCAGCCTGATAGACTTAGGTAGGGGGAAAAGCAAAAAGGAGTAGTAAAACAGCTATTGCAAGCCAAGCCAGATGCTGGAGTGGCCTAATTTTAGCAAAAAGTCTCCCTGATCCAGTTAGGGTCATACACACACAGAGACAGCTTCTATATACATATTGCTAGGTGGATAAAGAACTTTGTAAATGGGTGTTCTGCATGCAATTCCTGCTCCAATCCAGCTGTCAGAACTGTACACATTTAGCTCTTTTAGAACATTGATGCTGGCTCCAATCAGCTATTTGAGAAGAGTGAAAGGGCTGCATTTTAGTTAATCATGATTCCCAGTCCCCACCAAACAGCAAATTGACACCATTACTGGATTTAACCGGGCTATGTATGAGCACCTGCAAGATGCTGCATGCAGAAGCTACATGGTGCGCTGCCAGTACCTTTTGTCTTTTTTGCCTTTCTGCTGCAGTCATGAGGCCTAGGAACTCTTAGTATGAATTCTGTAAGTCGATATACCAGATTTAGTGTTGGGAGTTAGTATCTGTGATTCATGGCATGATAGTCCGTTGTGTTCCTGTTTTTATTCACATTCTGGACTAAGTTTAGGCCATGAATAGAGTGTATCTGCTTGTGTTTCTCTCTTCTAAAAGAAATTATGCTGTAATTTATTTCTAATTATACTATATTTTTATAATTTTATGTTGTGCATCATTCAGAGAAAAAAACTTATTGGCTGACTTCAAGAAATGAAGCAAGTAAATAAGGATGCAATCCTATGCATGTTTAGACAAACAAAAAAAGTCCTACAACTCCCAGCCTTTGATCTGACCCTCCACACTTATGTTCCTATGAATCCTGAGGACTATAGCTATAGAATTATCAAGGCTAAGATGATCATCATTTTCACTGAAGTACAATTCCCAGAACCTTTTGGGGAAAGCCACAACAGGTATAAATGAATATACATTATAGTTTTGTAGTATGTTGATGTGCCCTTGTTCATTGAACTTTGGTTTCTAGTCCCTAAAACATCCTTTCCTTTATTTCTTTTGGTGATGATTACTTGATGTTCATAGCTCTGGACAAAAATACACAATACCGTTGGATGATGCTTAATTATTTTCTCTTTTTTATGCATAAACTGCTTTTAAGTCATGTGGGGATAACTGGTATACAAATATTAAAAATAGTAAATTCAAAAGCAGTTCAAGGAATGCCTACTGACAACTTCATATGTAACTACTTCCTTCTCTTGGTTATTCAACCTCAACATAAGGCTATTCGGGCCCTAAGCTGGAAGGAGGGAAAAACCAAAAGCCTAGGAAACAGGAAAAGAACCCTGAAATATAGAGAAGTTAGTGCTATAGCACAGATGGTATTGAAAATTTTTGTTTAATATTGTGTGTGGTCCCCTCTACAATATTTCAGTTTGACGCCTGGTTTTCCGATTATGCGCATCTACTGACAATTGCTTTTACACCTAATCCCTATACACGGGAGGCGTTGAAGCACATTACGGGCTGTATGAAAGGCGCTTTAAAGTTGTTGACATGTTGCTGAACGTAATGCACTTTGTTTCACCCTTTATTCTCCCCGCCCACCAGAATCTCCCGCCTTTGGTTTCCTAGGTTACCTGCTGGGAATGACCTGATTAACATGTTCGGCTACCTGTCTCCCCCCCCAATTGTAAAACGAGGGGACAATATGATCGCTAATGATGTGCACATCCGCACATCCTTCGTACCCCCTTTACTTCTCGTGAAACCACCTCCATCTGGCCCCGTGTCTCCATGAAGGAAATGTTCTCTCAGGGGAGTTAAAATAAACTTTATTTTTCGTTCACATTGGAGCTTCCATCAGGAGAGACGGAGAACAAGGAGGAAGTTGCCAGGAGGAGACAGGAAATAAAACTAAACAAAAAACTGGGACTTTTTCCCAGCGAAGGGGCAGTTCTATGCATGACATCACGACCATCTGATTGTTAATGTGCTTCCTCACAAAATTGTTTACACGGACATAAGGCGCTCTTACTCCCATGGGAAATTAAAACTCGCTATTTAACGTGCATTCGAAAATGCGAATAATCAGATATAAAAAGCGCCTGGACCCTCATTTGCGCTCCACTCTTGTAGAGATAAATTTGGTAATGCACCTTGAAAGAGCTTTAAATCACTCTTGTAGAGGCACCCTATGACAAAAAATGCTAAATACTTTCGCAGCAACAAATGAGAAAATACACCTTCTAAAATGTGTTCTTTCCCACTAATATTGGCATGACTGAGCTAAATCAATGCATCCATTCTTGAATTGCTTTGCTTGATGTTATTCAGTTTTTTGTTCCTTTCAGACATTCAAGATGATCTGTTCTTCTCCCACACATAAGAGTCAGACAATAGGGGGCAGATGGGGACTCTTCAGAAAAATCAACAGAACTATAGTAGTTTCTTGTTTGTTTTCTGATTCTGGTGGTCTACAATTGCAATCTTCAGTATGTATATCCATGAGTAGATGCACTGTCCCTTTACAGTAGTAGGAGTATCCTCATTCATTTGTAAGCATATGAAGAGCCAAGTAATACTTCACCATAGGCTTCCCATGACTTCTTCCCACATTGTTCTAGTAACACTTGGGTACAGGAACCAAATGGACAGAATCAATGATGTAGTTATTTCTGATCCAAGGATCACCCCCCCCCCCCCGCAGTGATAGTGATACTGGAGAAATTAATACAGAACACAGGGATGTGATTTGTACACGTGTGGGTACAGTGTGACACTTGCAAAACAGGTAAGAGAGCTGGGAAGTACTTCTTCACACAGCACATAAACTATGGAATTCCCTAACGTTAGATGTAGTGATGGCCACCAATTTGGATGGCTTTAAATGGGGGTTGCATAAATTCCTGGAGAAGTCTATCAATGGCTACTAGTGCTCATGGCTATGTGCTACCTCCAGTATCAGAGGCAGTAAGCCTATATACACCAGTTGCTGGGGAACATGGGTAGGAGGGTGCTGTTGCACCTGTGTTCTACTTGTAGGTTCCTGGTTGACAGCTAGTTGGCCACTGTATGAACAGAGTGCTGGACTAGCGGGACCCTTGGTCTGCTCCAGCAGAGCTCTTCTTATGGGATGGTATACTAGTGGCTAGAATTCTGGCCATCTAGTGGGAAGACCTGGGATATGGTGACCTGCTCAGGCACAAGCAATCTACTAAGAAGATTCTGGGCTCTACAGACTTTCATGTCCTTGGAACCATGAAAAAGTGTGATATGTCAAAGCATTTGTGCTTCTGCTATAAAGACTGCTGTTCTTTTTTCTTTTTTTTAACCTCACAAATATACTAAATTTTTTAAAAAAACATTTACTACTCATGGTGAGGCCAGTGACTATATAGGAATCTATAACCTACATTGCTGGGGAATTCTGCGCAAAAAGAGAGAGAAAACCCATAGTCATCTTATCCATGTTTAGATTTCAGTGACTACTCCACTGTGCAGAAGCTCTTGCCAAAAGACTTAATCATTTTTCCAAGGAATGTATATATTTCTTGGACTTGGCATTCTAGTCAGTCCACTGATTTCATGTTTCCCTGTTCCAAGCAGCAGTTCCAGCTCATTGACAATTCCACCCAGTGCTGGTTTCAGGAGGTGTTACTGAGCGACATTTTTACTTTATGCAGCCACATGTAGAACTGTATTTTTCCCCCAGGCTGATAAATTAGCTTCCAAATGTCTTTTTTGCAGGGTGGTGGTTTTTTTTCTTCTCAGGAAGGAGAGGAAGAGGCAAGCTGCTTTCTGTAATAAAAAGTTTCTGCTTCAGCCCACATCCATGGATACAATCCAGGCTTTAAATCAATGCCTCTGTGAGCTTTAAGAAAATCCTGTTTCAAACTGCCTTCTAATTCAGTGGCATGTTGTAAATGAAAGCCTGCCTATTATGACTGTTTTGAGGCTTTATCAAAACAATTCACATATCTTAGAAAGATTTACATTTATAAAAAGCCAAATGTTTGGTGTGAGAGCCAGTTGGTTACTTATAGAACAGCTATTGTTATAAAAAGGAGCAATGTTACTTTATAATTTGGGGGGGTGTACTTCATCCTGTGTTTCATAGGGCACCAGGCTGTAAGAAATGGAAACCCTGGCCAGATGTACTATGCAATGCTATGGATGTTAATTGGAAGTGAACTTGTAAGTGTTTTAAGTAAGGAACTTACCGTGCATAAGATTGAAGGCTTAGGCAGTCCTATGTAGAAGTAGATCCCATGGCGTTCATTCAATGTAACATACTTCCAGGTAAGTATGCATAGGATTGCAGCTCTCAGCACTTTAAGGTTTGCTATCTTTGCCAGAAGAGGGAGCTATTCAGGGATATCATTTAATGCTTTGGGTTTCCAGAGAGTGGGGGGAGGGGGGGAAGGAAGGAAGGAAGGAAGGAAGGAAGGAAGGAAGGGAAAAGAGATTTCAGTATGTGGAGCCCAAATAGCCTGCATGTATGCTCCTATATTCAAGATTAAAATGCAGAAAACCAGTTTGTTGTAAGAACATTTGTTGTGGTGACGCACAACAAATGCTCATTATAACCTCATTATACCTCATTATAACCTTATTATACCTCATGATAACCAGGGATATAGGTGATCTTGAGTAATTTTTAAATCATTTTTTATTAGACAAATCAAATCAATCTTTATTGACAGTCAATAGACCATTAGAAAACATTAGACATTTATCTGTTGCTTGACTATTGCCTTGAAAAGGTTCCACCCTTAAAGGCAGCCTAAAAATCATTTTAAAATAATCACATTCGATCCGAAACCCGGATGAGACAACCAACCTCTTCCTCTCGCCCGCTCCACCCCTGCAAATGTTATCCCTTGAGCGGCTGGTCTTCCATCTACTGCTCTTAGGGTGCCAAAAATACAGATCACAAGTAGAAGGGGCTGCTCTAGCTCATTGATGCAGTAGTTATCAGGTGAGACAAAGGGATAATCAGGTCTCACTTGGCCCTATAAAGCCTTTGACTCTTGTCCAGTAGAGTGGCTAGGTAATTTCAGAACCTGGGCTTAAGGGTCTTGGGAGGAAGGGGAGGCTTTAGACATCCATGTATATTGCTTCATTTGTGAAGTACACAACTAACATTTCTCTTCTCTCCCAGCCATTCCTGCTTTACAATTGCTTCTACATTCCTGTTATGTTAGAGCAGGGGGTGGGCAACCTTTGTGGGCTTGTGGGCACATTTGGGATTTTGAGGGAGTGCAGAGGGTGCCACCACAAAATCAGCTGCCGTTGGAGTTAGAAGAACTAACGGTTACAGCAACCTCTCCCCTCAAACTGTTTGCCAACTGTGTCTGTCTTTCTGCCTGCTCAGTGCCTGTCTTGTTTTCCTCTCCTGGCCTGCCTCTTTGGTAATTGACCAGCTTACTATGTGGTGCTTTTAAAATGCCCACCTTGACCTGTTTTTCCATGTGGCACAAGGTCTGGGAGAGGCATGGAAGTTTACTACAGCTCCATAGTGCAATAATTAATCATCACCATGATTATAGAGATCTCCAAGAGCCATCTCAGGGGAAACATCCCATAACTGCCCTGACTGCACAAGCAGCCCAACCACTTGTTGCAGCACATTTTGTTTAATAATAACAACAACTAAAAAGCTCCTCCCACACCTGAAACATAAACACAGTTTGGTTCCTGGAAAAGAGTGCTTGATTGGGGAAACCAGGAACTGATTTTGTGTGAAAGGACTTGTGAGATTGGTTCTGGTACGGAAATTAAATTCCCTGTGCCTGATCCTTAATTCTTAACATATGACTAATCCACTGCTTGATACACTATTTTGCATACTGGCTCTGTTTTGGTTTTGTCTAGTAAAAAATCAAGTAGATCCCACAAACCTGCTGTCTTCCCATCATGCTCTAGAATGCTTTGTAACACAGAGATTGGCAGACCAGCAGGGCTCCTTGGGTTGGTATTCTTCTCCATTCTGTTGGAAGTGGGAAGCACACACACCAATGCATCAACCCGTTGCTCACACATTTTGAATTGTCAGTTCACAACAAACACCCCAAACGTGAACTCTGAATATGTCGAACCTTTGGAAACTAATGCATGAAGCAACTTATACACAAAACCTTTTCCCACATGTTCCTGCCCATCGTGAGATCATCTTCTGAGGCCCTGCTCTGAGATTTGGCAGGTGGCTACAAGTGAGCAGGCCTTGTCTCTGGTTGCCCCCAAAATGTGGAAATCTCTCCCTGCAAAGGTCTGCCTGGCACTTACTTTGTTAACTCCCGGCCTGGAATCTACTTTACTGACTTTTCAGTGCCAGACAAAGGACCTTTTATTCTCCAAGGACTTTTAAAATAATTCTTAACTGCTAGTTATTTTTAAATATTTTAAAAGCTGTGTTTAAAAGCTATCTTTTCCCATGTTTTAGCTGCTGTTCTTTTAACTCTTTTTAATTTTGTTCTGAATTATTGCTGCTGCTTTTAAGACATTCTTTTAATGTGTTTTATCATTGTTTTTATTATATTTACTTTTATTATGTACTAGCTGATATACCCGGCATTGTCCAGGTCCCGGAAGAGCGCTCCATCCCCTCAGTCCTCATATTGTTACAGTAATTAATCGGAGACCAGTCCAAAGTTCCAGTTTCAAACAGATAACCTTTATTTGCTAGCAAAGTCCACAGTCTGGAATCGTTCCACAGACTGCAGCCCCCCCCTTTGGGTGACCCAGTCTCTTATACATTTCAAGCAAGCAGGAAATATGCATGTCACACAACAGGATACTGCGCGCGCAACATAACGGTATGGTAGCAGGTGTTTCTCCTTATATGGTCTGGAACAGTCTGTTACTTCTTACTAGGCCAGGTCACATGGTCTGTGGTCTGCTGCCTGCATGCAGTTACAACAGCATAGAAGCTACTTATAAGAGACAAGGAGAGGGACAATAAAAAAAAACATTGTTAGGAGGACAATTAGGTTAAGGCCATACAAAATGGAGTCAGTTAGGTTCAAGTTCCTTCTCAATATTCTTCTCCCTCACCTGTCCAATGCCTCCATGCTCGCGGCCAGCGCTGCCATCAGCCCTGCCATTGATGCCATGCGGGTAGGTCTCCACACCAGACCAGGGTCACCGCCGCTACTCTCCACAGCGGCTTGCCCTGCTACCGCCGCTCTGCTGTCCACATTTGGGGTATTGAGATTGGACACCGGCAGAAGGGCAGGTGGCGCATGCCTCCATTTTCTCTCAACCTGGTTCCTGAGGTGGCTGCGGCAGTCACAGACAGGCAACCATCAACTGCCATGCCTTTGGCGGGCTGCTGTCCACATCCTCTGAGCACCACTTCCCTCCTCTCATTGACATGGGCAGTTCCAGCAAAAGCATGCTGGGCTGTGTAGCCATTACAGGGATCTCGCGAGATCATCTATGTGGCCACGCATGATCCCCTGAGATCTCTGCTGCGCCTACACCTCCCAGGATGCCTTCAGTTGCTGGGAGTTGTAGGTGTCAGCCTAAACATTATTTCAAATTAGAGAAAAATAGTTAAACTGCAAAAATTCTGGATTTGAGTTTTGTTTTGTTTTTAACTTTATACGTGAAGACCTATCAACGTCAAAAATTTCAAGCTTGTACCTCATCAGGAAGTGGGTAAACATTTCTGGACATACAAACCCACACACATACTTTCAGCTTTATAGGTAGAGATGTCATGCTGAGAGCTTCGGCTATAGGATGAGCCACAAACTGATTCAAAAAATAAAAGACATATCTAGATTAAGGTTAATTCAGGTCACCTCTATGACATGCCACTTTACATGTCACTGTCATCCAAGCCAGGTCTTGAAGTTTAAAGTGCTTCGACTTAGATGCAGGTGAGCTAAATGAATCAGAATCCAGACAAAACAGGGACAAGGACAGTTGACAGATCTTCTGATCTGGTTAGGGGAGGAACAGGAAAGGAATGTCTTGTAACTATGACATCCTTTAAATGCCTCCCGAAAACACATCTTTTCACACAGGCTTTCCCCAGGCTGTAACTGCTGCTGGGTTTTAGTTTTACATGGTATTTTTAAACTTTTAAAGCTTTATATTATGTTTTGATTTGCTGTATTTTGTGGTTTTAATTGTGAATTGCCCAGAGAGCCTTAGCTATTGGGCAGTATAAAAATGTAATAAATAAATAACTGACTTAAAAGGGCAGTTTGGCTTAATTTGCCAAAAATATAAAAAAGTCTATAGACTGCAGTTTACTTGGGAGTAGAGGCCACTGAATTCAGTGGGGCTTACTTCCTAATAAACATGCATGCATTTATGCTTTTAGTTCATTAAACTACCAATTAAACTGATTCATAGGCACATTGGCAGCTGCCTTAAATCGAGTCAAGACCATTGGTCTCTCTAACTCAATATTGCCTACACCACAGGTACAGAACCTTTTTGAACACAGGGCTGAAACTCCATTTTGGAGAAGCTTTCAGGGGCACATTGCAGGGGTGGGTAGAGTCACAAATACAAAAAATATCAGCATATTTTAGTTTAAAGTTCTTACTCCCAGTAACTAAGCCTTAGTACAGAAAGCATTTTAACCTTTAGAATAGGTGGGGATACTGCACAAAAGCCAGGAAATAACCAAATAATTTGTGGCTGGGGGCAAAGGGGCATGGCCTTCTGGGGAATCACAGAGGGCTGGATTGGGATGTCAGGAGGACCACATTTGGCCTCCAGGTCTAGGTTCTGTACCCCTGGTCTACACTGAATCTCAGCAACTCTCCAGTGTTTCAGACAAGGGTCTTGCCAAGCCTTACCTGGAGATGCCAACAATTGAACCTGGGACCTTTGGAAAGCCCTTCCCCAAGGTTGCAGCCCTGATTATTACCAAGGGGTTTCAAGAGAGAGAAAGACAAGCCCAAGAACACATATTGCTAAAGATGGGAACGCATTGGTAATTTATCAGATCCCTAGCTGGAATAATACATTCGTATGCTGATTTTCTAAAATGTTACAAATTTGTATCAATGTTTTTAAGAGCAAGCATTAAATTAAATCTCTGTGTGTATCATATCATAAAATTATATATATATATATATATATATATATATACACACACACACACACACATACCTTTTCTATCTGTGTCCAGAACCTGGAAAAATTATTCCATTATAAAACAGAGAATATATATTTCTTGACATGTCTTTTGGCCATTTAAAATGTTTGTGTTCTTATGGGATTCAAGCAACTGTCCCTTAAAGCATGCCAGGGGCATGAGAATGATAATGCAATCATAAACCACGGCCTGGAGAGACTCACAAACATTTTTTCCTTGAATTTCCATCAACTTTTGAAAAACAAGATTTTATGACTGCAAGCAAAACCCAACTCACCTATTGCTTCTGACCCTGTTGGTATTAAGAACCCAGCATTTTTAAAAAGCATGTCATTAGAACTCAACTACACCCGGACAGCAAAGAAAACTGGGGAATATGAGCTAGTAATAGACAGCAAGATGACAGTTGTCTCTCTTTTAATCTGGAACAACCCTGTGTACAGGTATCAAGTCCTCATTATATAATGTTCAATGTCTGGTACCCTTGTTCTGAATAGGAATTGCAACACACACTGGTATGCAGAAAATACATTCAGATTGAAAGAAAATGTCACTACCAAAAAAATGAAGATTCCTCTTTAATAACACACACATAGACTGGGTTCACACAACACATTAAAACATGATGGATTATTTTCCAGAACAACCCATGATGGGGTTAGTATGTTGTCTGTGGGATGACTGCCACCAGCCACGGGTGATTTATTTCCCCCCAAATAAGCCACCCTGAGAACCCATGCTCTGCAGTAAAGGTTATTTTACCTATGGTGGGTTAGTGTGCTGTCTGTTATACCAGCGTGGGTTACGGAAAAGGCCTACAGCAAGAGCAGCAAAAAATGCTGCCACCACTCTGCTCCTCAAGCAATTTTTGAAAATATAAAATCGAACTCAGGACTGTTTCCATCCTGGGCAAACCACACAGGCTCATTTATAGGATATTACTTGTGGCTCTCATTCATACCACTGGTCTAGAAATATCATCTAAGTGGCATCACATATTGGAAATAAAGAGCTGGAGATGTATAAGCGAATCACCATCTTGATTTTTAAAGCTAGGGGTTTTCTGTGTATCCTGCACATATCAGAAGTTAAGGGATAGCTATCAGTATCCCATGTTGCTTTGCCATTCTAATTTTACTAGCTCCTTCTGGGCATGAGTTGCTAAAGACATATGCACTCCCTCACCAAATGCAATGGAATAGATTTACATTTTGGCACAAACTTGAAGGCAGTTGTATTGTCACCTATGTCTGCTGTGACTGCTACAGAAAAATAATTGCAAGTATAATTTGCATATGCAAACTATCTCACAGATTTAGTTAATCTGTTGCCAAAAATGCTGCCAAGAATTTGGGAGTTCTGTGAAAGGGAATACTAGAGAATAAAATGATAGCACCATTTCCACATATATCAAAATAATAGTTCAAAGCAAAAGCATTCAATGTGCACCATTATCAGATTAAATATAATTTAATCACATTACTGGGTTTTATGATATTAGAGTATAAAACAGTAAGCATTAAATGGATCTTATTCCCCCTATGTTGAATTGCAAAGCATTACCAAGGATTAAACATATATAAAACTATCTAGATTAATTTCACTCAGCAACAAAGGAGAATTAATGGACAGATGACCCAGTTACAAAAATGTGGTTTTCATATAAAATGTCAATAAGGTATGTTTTCAACTTCATCCTCTTTGATAGATGAACTGTCTGTTATGCAAAGAAGCTGCATATCCCAAATTTGTTTTTTAACTGAAAGTTATCCTGACAGTCTCATCTAGGACAACATGGCTCATTTTGTTTCAGAATAATAATAATGCAATCATTACAAATATTCATTTAGGATGGATGGGCAAGTCTGGCCTTACCATAAAATAAAATAAAATAAAATAAAAGTTGCTCCTGGAAGAGATTCCAGCAAATTGTCATCTTCTGGCCACAATCTCTGTTTCTGTACGAAGAAATTCTTGCAAGGAAAAAACATTCCAGTCCAAAATGGAGCCTTGTTTTGTTTGTTTATAAAAGAAATTTCTCCAGGCATTGTACAAAATAATTTGAAACCTAATATAGAGTAGACCACTGAAATAAATGAGACTTAAGTCTCACTGATTTTGATGGACCTAGTCTAAATGTGCCTAAATCTGGATCCAACACAATACAATCACAATAGAAATAATAACAAAATATAAGACCAATATGCATATTGACACAACATGCAAAAACTAAAACCACCATAATGAATATGTCTCAAGCCAATACTGTTGATGAGTGTGTGAAGTGGTGCAGCCAGCAACAATGACTTACAGACCAATCTTCTGGTTCACCTCTCTGTGAAACACACAGGATTAAGCTTGAGGCTGCAACTGTATAATACTTACCAGAAAGTACGTCCCATTGAACTCAATGACCAAGTTTGCATGATCATATGCAAGTCACTGGAGCATTTTTGGAAAAACACCAGCTGAGGATCTGTTAGAAAGTTCTGTTATCTTTTAATTTTAGTGCAACTTTTCACTCCTCCATCTGACTCTTTCTCTTGGCAACTTAATAAAGATAGTGAAATTGGACCTCTTGTAAGGCCAAACTTAGGATCTATGCCACCTACTCACCTAACTGTACATCTATGCTCACATTCTTTTAAAGAGAGGGAAATGGGGATAACAGTCGGAGGCTGCCTCTACAAGAGAGGTTTAAAGCTCTTTCAAGGCTGATTAAATTTTTTACCTCTACAAGAGAGGAGCGCAAATTGGGGACTGAGGCGCTTTAAACCTCCGATTATGCGCATTATTGAATGCGCGTTAAACCGCGAGTTTTAATTTGCGGCGGCAGTTAAAGCGCCTTACTGCCGTGTAAACATGCGATTCTCCGCATGTCAACAAGTTTAAAGCGCATTTCGGTCGTCCCGTAATGCGCTTCGCTGCCTCTCGTACATAGGAGGAAATGTGCTTCTGCGAATATGCGCATAATCGGGCAGCCAGGCGCCAAAGCGAATCCTTCTAGAGGGGGTCTAAGCTGGCAGTAAGTAGCAGACTTGGCAAACGTTACCTCCCTACTCTCAGGGATTCCCATAACTCTATGTGCGGCAGAGAGAGAAAGAGAGAGAGAGAGAGAGGTAATTCCTTTGTTGATGCATAATGCCACTCTGCAAAGGATATTTCTAAGGTTTTTCAATCGCATACATATTGATGCCCAAGACAAATGTCACATTAACTAGAATCTGATATTGGTGCCGTGAGTCTGAAGCCAAGGTGACTGGTACCAAATTAGGAGCTAGGAATAATGGCCAACAGAAAAGTGAAGAAGCAAAAAGAGCGTATGAGGCCTGAGATGAGAAGCATCAGGAGACCACAAACCAGATGTGAGATGTTGGAAAAGCCTAGCAGGTACCAACCTGCTAGGCATCAGGTTGTGAGGATCCAGCCTGCTTTGATTATTTATAACAGGCATGTTTAACTTATGAAAGAACTCAGAATTGCAGCATGTTGAATACAACACATGCAGCTTGCAGCAGCTGAGTAAATAAACTTCTTATGACAGGTCTATATTTATGTTGCAAATCTCAGTAGCAGCCAAAGTCCTAGTAGGTCAAATAGGAAAGATACCCAACCAAAATGCTGACAACATAGGTTCAAGGTCCACATTGCTGCTACTGTTATAAAAATAATACCCAGTAACTAATTAATACTCCCTTTGAATAGAATTGCTGTCACTATTTAACTAATTGTTGCCTCAACCAAATGACACCTGCTTTAAAAACTAGTGATGAATTTCTCTTAACATTTTGTATATTGATGTGTTTAAGATTAAGTGTTTTAGAACCTCAAGGTACAATGGCAATTCTAAGGGCCTGCCTAAGACTATGTACTGAGTTTATGGTAGAGGGAAGATCTGAATGAAAAACTTCCTGGTTTACAGCTCAGACCTACACAGCACATGAGTTAATATGCATAGCCACTCAGAAGTAAGTCGCACTGTATTCAGTGGGGACTTATTTCCAGGATATGTATACTTGGATTGCAGCCAATCTGCTATACTATATAAACTTCAAAAACCATTGTTAGTCCATTGATTACCATAGAACTTTCAAGTAATGCATAAAGGTCAGAGTGTTAGTAAAGAATTCTTCAGCATGACAAGGATATTAGTTATGCCTGGGAAATAACATTGGCCATGGCTTCTGTAGATACTGGATAGCAAGTTAAGAATACATCCATTTCTGTCTCTGTCCACTGTAAACATATAAGACAAGAATGGATGTATACAAAGGAAAAACTGCATGAGGCCAGCATTACACTTGCTGTTTTTACCACAGCTACTGCCACTGACAGAGACAAGCTACTTGTAAAACTTCAGCTTGTCTCTTCAGCAGTGGAGTCCAATCATGCTTTGTTACTAATGCACAGCAGATATTAAGGAGTGAGCTGCTGGTTGCCTAGTCCACAGAGGCTATTGTGACAAATCTAAGTGCTCCTGCTTAACTGGTTTGCAGATCAGGCTACAATATTTTATACATGTTCAACTTGGAAGACATGTAATGAGGACCATTGCATATCAGAATGGGAAGGCAGCTCATGACAAAGGGCAATACCACAACTCTGAATGGGCAGGAGAGATAAAATTAAAATTACTCTCATTCTCTGTATTTCTTTATAAAGCCCTCAAAGGAACTCATGCTTCTGTAGTGACATGGGCAAACTGTATCCCAATTAGAAGAACACGTATTTTATCCTGGGAGGAGATGCACTGTTTTCAGTTTAGACATTACAAAGTACCAGAGAACAGGAAGTACAAATCATTCAAGCTTCTTGTACCCCTTACATCATCTAATATCTGAAACAGACAGGCAACACTCTTAATACATTCAGATCCAGGGTGAGAATCTCAATTCCAGTATAGAGCTGGCAAATGAACTAGCAGCCCCACTACCAAAGATTGCAATTACTCAGTTAATTGATGGGAGGAAGAAGGGGAGGATCATTATGACTGGAGAATAGTTAATATTACGTATAAATCAGGACAGTGTAATCTGAAAAACCTGAATAATTGAAAATATGAAATAAGTGGAGACAGGATGCAAGGCTATATAAGCTCACTAAAAGTATTATTACTTTATATTTATATCCCATCTTTTTTCCTCTTGCAAGGAACCCAAGGTGGTTTACAAGATTGTCCTCCTCTCCATTTTATCATCACAACAACCCTGTGAGATAAGTTAGTCTGAGAGTTAGTGACTGGCCCAAAGTCACCCAGTGAGCTTCATGGCCAAGTGAGCTTCATGGTACTAGAACCCAAATCTCCTGAGTCCCAGTCCAACATTAACCACGACACTAACTGCTAGTATACTTTAGTAACACAGTTGACACAGAACATACACATATCTAGCTATAATTTAAACTGTTCTATTTGATAATCAGCATTATGTATTATAAGAGAGGTAAGGAAATAGTTAAAGAGCAGAAGACAAGGGCTATGAGCCTATGCACAGTTAAGGCTACTTAAATCTCATTAACTTTAGTGGGATTTCATCAGCCTAACTGTGTTCAAGTTTACAACCAACACATTTTGCTAAAAGGCAAACTTCCAAATTGAAGTAACCAGTGATGCTTCCAGGGGATCTGCCATGGGCCTATTTCATTCAACATTTCATTCAAATAAAATCAAATTTATTTGCACTAAGCCAATGGCCATTTCATTCATTACCAGGGGGAAGAAAATAAGAGTATATTGATGAGATTTGTTCATGACATCAAGCTAGGAGGCATTGAAAATGCTGAGGTAGAGGGAGGAAGACTTCAAGAATTGACCTTTAAAATATAATAGCAATTTTCTAGCCCTTATGCTGTAAAGATACATTTGAATATATATGGGCAATGCCTGCTAAAATCCTGAAAGCCAACTAAGTAGTTGAATATGACTTCCAAACTTAGATTCCAGTAAAATATGACTTTACTAGAATCTAGGTTTGGTCCAGCTGCTTTCACATCTTCAGAGCCTCCATTGTTAGAAACACTTATAGCAGCTGAACAGACATGTTCACCCATGACCCATATATATAAGCATTTAGTAGTAGTAAATAAATATGATACCCGTGGTTTAAGACAGGATTGGAATAGAGAATTGGAGTCTCCTGTTTTGCTGAATCAATGGATTGTTGCCTTAGGAGTCTGTATCTGAAGCTTCTATCAATCTTAGGCTACGTCTTATTCAGCAAAAAAATATTGTTTCAGGTTTATTGGACTCCGCAACGCCTTTTCAATAAGGGTGTGTCTAATTTGTGTAACTGTTGGAGATGAAATGCACCTAATGCTTCTTTAATTCATAGATTCTGGCAAAGCCCAGTAGTCACCCCCTTTTGGGAGGAGGTTATAATAAGGATAAACTTTGTACTGAAACAATCTTTAACATGGAATGATGTGCATGTCCTCCTAAACTCACTACCAGCTTCTAGGAAGTTAACACATGGTCAGCGCAAATGGATTTTCAGAGTCCTTATGACAGCTAAGACTTATATTATCACGTTGGAAGGACAAATGCTCACCTCCCACAATGCAATGGATTGAGGACTTAACAACGCTACAACATTTGAATGAGTGTTATATAGGCACGACTTGTGAGTGGATAAATACATGGATATATGGTCCGCTTTTCTTTTCTTGAAAACGATGCATAACTCTTCCCCTCCCCTCCCCTTTTTTAAATGAACGATATACCTGATGGGGAAAATGTATTATTATTATTTTCCTTGTCACAATTTATTTTTTGGTTCTGTTTTGTTAATATTCACAACAACAAAAAGATTTTTTTAAATGACTTCCAGTAGCCTAATAATGGGGCTTCCATGCCCAGTAATATATTACCTTGCCCCTCCCCATGACTAGCAGATATCAATAAATTATGCAAAATGGTGAAAATTACAAAATAAATATGCATAATTTCTCTTTGGTTTACCTGGAGATAGAATTCTGATTATATATTTGGTTAGTACATGGTATATCAGTGGCAAAACCTATGGTGGTTTGCGAGTTAAGGTTGAACACAAAAAAGCTGGGAAAATATTTTTTCAACCATAACACCAGCCCCCTTTCAAACAACAATGTGCCTTGGCCAAAGGGACCAGCATATGCATGGCAAGTGATGAAGGGCACACATGACTGCTGAACCACAAGGTTCCTGGAACTATCAGTCAACAGCTTGAGTGTTGGGGGACTGCAGGAAGCTTGGATGGGGGGCTCCAGGATGGGGAGGCAGTTGGAGGGGCGGGTTGTACCTAAGTCAGGACTGGGAGCTCATATCTGGGTCTGCACAGTGGGGGCTCAGGAGGGTGATGCCTATGGGTGGGGCCAGGGGTCAGAAGTCAGACACGCCCCCCCAAAACCCCATGAACTATCAGCCCTATATTAGAGCACCCACCCCATGCCACCCATAGGCATCACCCTCCTGAGCACTCACTGCACAGACCCTGGCACAAGCTCCCCCAATTTCTCTCTGAATCACTCCCCCAACCTGGAGCCCCCACCCTGAGCCCCCATCTGTAGCCACTCCCCCTCAGCACAAGGTTCCACCGCTGATCCCCACCACAGACACTGACTGCCAGGTACCCACACTAATACAAACCCTCACCATCACACTCAAGACTCCACCTCCTGCATGACCCCCCCCATCCCTGAGCCCCCTCCACAGGCATCACCTCCAGAGACACTGCAGACCCAGGCATAAAGCCTCTATACCCCCCCTCCCAGCCTGGCTGTGGACTGACAGGTCCCAGAACTCTGTGGTTCAAGTCATATGTGCTTCCCAGTGGACCGCCACCCTCCCAACATCCTGCACACATACACACCTGGCATGAGCCCCCTGACTTCTGCCCCTCCTGCAATTTCTATTGCAGCCCTTTTTAAAGCACATTGACTTCAGTAAACAAAAAATGCAGATCACCCACCCTTCTGCAGGAGCAGGACATAGCTGTTAATTACCCCTTCTTGCCTTGAACCTTAATTGATTGACCTGGACCAAGCTATTCAGCCAAGGGGCTCCTGAGGGGCCATTATAGCCTCCCTCTTTGGCTGCAAGCCACAGCTCACCACAACATTTTGACGACTCCAACTGGCTTCCCTCAATGCAAACAAATGGGCTTTTGTGGAGAAGCTCATATCTCCCTCAATCCTTGACAGATCTTGCTGGATTTCAACCTCACTGCTAGTTGGGCCATTTTCGCCCAGCCTGGCAAATTTGGTGGCTTTCCATCCATATTTCACATAACAGGCAGTTCATGCCTTTTCAATCTTTCTTCTCAAATTTTCATACTCAAAAAAATTCAACCATAGTTTATGCGCTAGAAGAATTCCCCATGGACCTATATCTTAAAGGACAATGCTAACTTCTGTCCATGAGGCCCTACATATGTGGTTAATCCTTTTCTCCTGCAACATTCCATAATAAGCTTTGTTTTGCACCAAACCTTGCTAATCCACTACCAAATTTCCATAGCTATCTACATGCAAAATTTGGGGCAGGTCAGACAAAGGGGAGCTTAGCTATCCCCCAAAAATGACTTTTTGCCCCTATGGAAAAACACACACACAAAATGGTGTTCCCATCCATAACTATGGGTGGCCTGAATTAATTCTATGTACAGAAATATAAAGGGTTTTTCCTTCTAACCAGATTTACAGTGAAACAACCGCAATGCTTCACCATGGCCTCTTGTCCTTAGAAATTACTGAAGACTCTATAAAGCCTTTTCCAAAGAAATCAAGCATCAATTTACACATGTTCAGGAAAACAAGTTAAACCTTGAATTATCAGATGTTCCAGCCCTGCAGCATCTCTCACCAAGCATTTGCAATTAAACAGATGTGATCATATCGGGATGCTGGCACACTAGAGTGGCTCTACTCTTGTATCATATCATCTCTCTTTTCTTGACTACAGTTGATCACATTACAACAACAGCAGGAATCCATCTGTTCTAATGTGATCATTCTGCCCTGTGGATACTAACACCAGTCCTGGGTGTACATTTCCTTTTCTTACACTCCGTTCTGCCCACAACTACATTTATCTGGTGTGCAAATTATGTTCTGCGATAGCATTTAATCTTGCTTCACATTTTCTCAATCCATAATAAATGTAGAAAAAGAATATTTTAAAGGGGTTGTTTTTAGGAGTGACTAATCTGTTCCTACTTCTTCCTACCTATTTTTAGCTGATAAAATTTTCAGCAAGCCTTACCCACCCATTTTCACGGGTATGTTTACAGCCATAAGGGTTAGGAACTTGCTTTTACAAAGAAAATGGAAGCTGAGATTCTCAAGAAGTTAAATTGTGCATCTAACATCATACTCTGCATTTTTTCTATGTAGAATCAAATACACAGCCTTGAATATGCAATATTAAAATGAAGTCCTAAGAGTTATAGCCTGAACCATAGACATGGTAAGTCAAGAAGTTTGGATTTTAAAGCAAGTGCAGGCCAATTCACAGGTCAGCTTTCAAAGTGCTGATTCATACATCCATAGACTTAACTATGTATTTAATGACTCACAGCTAAATGTGTGAACACAACCATGAAACAATAAAGTGTTGAGACAGCAGAGTTATCTTTTTTTATTGCACCACTGACTGATTGAACATGCATATGTGTGAAATCCAAAAACAAAAACAGTAACTATTTCCTGACATTCTACTTATTTAAAATTTCTGTTTGAGATCAATGACCAAGGATCAATGTCCTTTCCACCATCACCAGAGTTAGTTCTGCTACCTATTATTATTATTATTATTATTATTATTATTATTTACACTTATATACCGCCGCATAGCCAAAGCTCTCTGGGCGGTTTACAAAAATTAAAAGATTTAACACTAAAAAGTCAATATACAAAATTTAAAACCATAAACATAAAACAGCTGACATTAAAACACTTTAAGACATTTTAACTGTGAAGCCTGGCCACAATGTCAATCAAAACCTCAACTTGAGCTGTTAAAATGCCTGGGAGAAAAGAAAAGTTTTGACCTGGTGCCGAAAAGATAACAGTTAGCGCCAGGCAGGCCTCATCGGGGAGATCATTCCATAATTGAGGGGCCACCACAGAGAAGGCCCTCTCCCTTGTTGCCATCCTCCGAGCTTCCCTCAGAGTAGGCACCCGGAGGAGGACCTTTGATGTTGAACGTAGTGTTCGGGTAGGTTCATGTCGGGAAAGGTGTTCCATCAGGCATTGTGGTCCCAAACCGTGTAAGGCTTTATAGGTTAAAACCAGCACCTTGAATCGGGCTCGGAAACATACAGGCAGCCAATGCAAGCGGGCCAGAATCGGTCTTATATGTTCGAACCTTCTGATCCCTGTTACCAATCTGGCCACTGCATTCTGCACAAGCTGCAGCTTCCGAACTGTCTTCAAAGGCAGCCCCACGTAGAGAGCATTGCAGTAATCTAACTTGGAGGTTATCAGAGCATAGACAACTGAAGCCAGGTTATCCCTGTCCAGATAGGAGTGTAGCTGGGCCACCAGCAGAAGTTGGTAGAAGGCACTCCGTGCCACCGAGGCCCCCTGAGTCTCAAGTGACAAAGATGGTTCTAGGAGAACCCCCAAGCTACGAACCCGCTCCTTCAGGGGGAGTGCAACCCCATCCAGAACAAGTTGAACACCCTCCATTTGGTCAGAAGAACCCCCACTAACTGCATCTCAGTCTTGTCTAGATTGAGTTTCAGTTTATTAGCTCTCATCCAATCCATTGTCGCAGCCAAGCACCGGTTCAACACATCCACAGCCTCACCTGATGAAGATGAAAAGGAGAAGTAGAGTTGCGTGTCATCAGCATACTGATGACAACACACTCCAAAACTCCGGATGACCACACCCAACGGTTTCATGTAGATGTTGAACAGCATGGGGGACAAGACTGACCCCTGTGGAACCCCATACTGGAGAATCTACGGGGCCGAGCAATGTCTCCCAAGCACCACCTTCTGGAGCCAACCTGTCAAGTAGGAGTGGAACTACTGCAATGCAGTGCCTCCCACTCCCAACTCAGCCAGTCATGCCAGAAAGATATCATGGTCGATGGTATCGAAAGCCGCTGGGAGATCAAGGAGAATCAACAGAGTCACACTCCCCCTGTCCCTCTCCCGACATAGGTCATCATACAAGGCGGCCAAGGCTGTTTCCGTGCCAAAACCAGGCCTGAAACCCGACTGAAATGGATCCAGATAATCAGTCTCATCCAAGAGTGTCTGGAGCTGGCCAGCAACCTCCTGCTCAAGGACCTTGCCCAGGAATGGAACGTTTGCCACCGGCCTAAAGTTATTAAGATTTTCTGGGTCCAGGGAAGCATTCTTCAGGAGTGGTCTCACTGCTGCCTCTTTCAGACAGTCTGGGAACACTCCCTCTCGTATAGAGGCATTAATCACTTCCCTGGCCCAGACGGCTGTTCCATCCCTGCTAGCTTTTATAAGCCAAGAGGGGCAAGGATCCAATACAGAGGTGGCTGCACGAACCTGTCAAAGCACCTTGTCCATGTCATCGAGCTGTACCAACTGAAACTCATCCAAGAAAACAGGAGAAACCTGTGCTCTGGATACCTCACTAGATTCACTTGCTATAACACTGGAGTCTAAGTCCTGGCAGATGCCAAAGATTTTATCCTGGAAGTGCCTAGCAAATATATTACAGCGGACCTCAGATGGTTCTATCATGTCCTTGGGGCCAGCATGTAGAAGCCCCCAGACAACTCTGAAAAGTTCCGCTGGGTGGCAGATTGGTGATTTAATAGTGGCAGCAAAGTATTGTTTTTTTGCTGCCCTCACTGCCCCTGAATACAGCTTACCATAGGCACTTACCAGTGTTTCATTGCATCCACTAGGAGTTTGTCTCCATCTGCCCTCAAGCCGTCTCCTATTTTGTTTCATTGCTCTCAGCTTTGGGGTATACCGTGGAGCCGTACGAGCTCTACACAGGAGAGGACACTCAGGAGCAATCGTGTCAACCGCCTGGGTCATTTCTGCATTCCACAGATCAACCAGTGTTTCTACAGAAAAGCCAGCCCTATCAGCCGGAAAACTCCCCAGAGCCCTCTGGAAACCATCCAGATCCATTAGCCTCCGGGGGCGGACCATCTTAATGAGTCCCCCACCCTTGCAGAGGGGAAAAGCTGCTGTAAATCTAAACCTCAGCAGGTGGTGATCTGACCATGACAGAGGAGTTGATGTAAAGTCCCCCACTTTCAGATCACCATCTCCATGTCCAATGGAAAAAATCAGGTCTAGAGTGTGCCCCGCTACATGTGTCGGGCCAGTGGCATGTTGGGACAGTCCCATGGTTGTCATGGAAACCATGAAATCCTGAGCCGACCCAGATAAAGTGCCCACGGCATGAATGTTGACATCCCCCAGAACCAACAGTCTGGGGGACCTCAACAGTGCACCCGAGACCACCTCTGTCAGCTCACCTAGGGAGTCTGTTGAGCAGCGAGGTGGGCGGTACACCAACAGAATCCCTAATCTGTCCCGTTGGCCCAACACAAGGTGCAAACACTCCAGACCAGTAGTCACATGGACAGGGAGCCCACAGAGGGTGATGGAATTCCTATAGACCACAGCAACTCCCCCCTCCCCGGCCCTCAAGTTTACCCTGATGCTGAACCAAGTACCCCGGTGTGCATAACTGGGAGAGACTAACTCCTCCCTGCTCTCCCACCCAGGTCTCGGTAATGCAAGCCAGATCGACTGCCTCATCCACTATTAGATCATGGATGATGGAGGTCTTATTTTGCACCGATCTGGCATTTAAAAGCAACATCCGGAGACCCGAGGGCTGACTGATAGGACAACCAACAGACCTGTGGATGTGAGGGGGACCGGAACAAGGCACAGGCATTGTCTGGGCCATGTTCCCCTTACCTGGCAAGTCCTCCTCATAACGCCATATCTCCCTCTACCCGTCATTACACCAACTGGGGGCCCCTCAGATCCCCCCACTTGGCCCTGTATCCTCCCTCCCAGGCACATCCTACAGGCAGCAGGTGGCACCCTCTCCTCCCCTGGCAGTAGGCCTCCCTCTTCTGCAGGTGGTGGCTCTCCCAGGCCCCCTCAACTAGCCAGCTTATATATCCCTCCCAGGAAGGGAGGGGGACAGATGGAGCAGTCCACAGCAGCTGGCTCAGTACCTGGGGGCCTGGTCCTGCAGGGAGTGGCAGTCTGCCAGGCTGAAGTCCTCAGGAGGGGGGGGGGGTGGCAGCAGCAGCAGCGAGGCAAGGAGGTAGGTAGGCTGGCAAGCAGCAGGCACACTCCTCTCCTCCCCTGGCAGTAGGCCTCCCTCTCCTGCAGGTGGTGGCTGTTGTTGCTAACACCTGGAACTGGCCCCACCTCCCTCTGTAATGCTTCAAAAGAGATCATATTACACTACTAACTAGCAAGGTCAGAGGGTCACTTTACTTTTGTTAGTAATGGAGTTATTGTTTTGATATTTATGTTTCATTATGTACTTGTTCTGAAATTGTTTGTATGTTTCTTTAATATGGATAGGAATGTATTGCTTTTTCATCCGTCTTTGTTGTAAATCACTTTGAGCATGCTATATATGGAAAAGTAGTATACAAATGAACTGATTGTGTTAAATGAGTGTGGTACCAATATATGTAAGATATGTTATAAAGTATGAAGTATAGTTATAAAGGATGGATAGAGGGCTGTATAAATTTAAAGACTTTTATCGAAGTAAAATCCCTCTTTCGTTATTCGAAATTAAACAAGTAGCTAACCCTGATATAACATGGTTCCTGGAGCATCAACTGTATTCTTTCCTTTCCATCAAGGGTGTAAGGAATCAGGCTGTTCGGTGCCTAACTAGCTTTGAGAAACTAATGGATAACGATACAGGCTATGTTAAAGGGTTGGTGTCCACTCTCTGGTGAAGCATTGGTGAGAGGCAAAATTGATGACGCAAATATGGTTGTAAAGATATAATCCTTGCTTTTGATAGTTACGGTCTCCGCTGATTATGAAAAGGAGCCTTTAGTGCTGTTGAAGCCTTATGCTACTAGAACACTGGCAAAGCAATCCTAGGCATATTTACTCAGAAGTAAATCCCACTATGTTCAGTGGGACTTACTAACATTCCAAGAAGGATCCAGACAAGCTGGAGGGGGTTCCAAGGAGGGCAACAAGGATGATCTGGGGTCTGGAAACAAAGCCCTATGAAGAGAGACTGAAAGAACTGGGCATGTTTAGCCTGGAGAAGAGAAGACTGAGGGGAGACATAATTGCACTCTTCAAATACTTGAAATGTTGTCATACAAAGGAGGGCCAGGTTCTCTTCTTGATCATCCCAGAGTGCAGAGCACGTAATAATGGGCTTAAGTTACAGGAAGCCAAATTCCGACTGGACATCAGGAAAAACTTCCTGACTGTTAGAACAGTACGACAATGGAACCAATTACCTAGGGAGGTAGTGGGCTCTCCCACCCTAGAGGCCTTCAAGATGCAGCTGGACAGCCACCTTTCAGGTATGCTTTAAGGTGGATTCCTGCATTGAGCAGGGAGTTGGACTCAATGGCCTTATAGGCCCCTTCCAACTCTACTATTCTATGATTCTAAGAACATCACCACAAGGGGGAAAATCACGTTTGCTTACCGTCACTTTGCCCACACATTTGTCCCTCATTACTTCCTCTTTCAAAATGTACACATTTCGTGCTGTTTCGATCGTGCTGCTTCTACTGCACACAGCAGGAGATAGCAACTTCTATCTTTATTTTAAATTGGACTTACTGGGGTGATTTTTGTGGCGGGAAGAAGGCAAGAAGGGGTGGGAGGCATGCAGGAGGCAGACGACGTCGTGAGAGGGACACGCAAAAATCCGTGAGTGCCCAATAACAAGCATAAAGTAAAACACTTGTCTGATGGAGCTCTAAGTGTTTTCAGGATTGCAGTCTAAATCTACAACCCATTAATCCAAAGCTCTTCCTTTCCTCTCCTTTACATTTGAATTTTTGCAAAAATATACTGAACTCTGCAAATCTTCAGTTACAGACATTAGAATGAGTTTTACATGTTTCTGCAAAACAATGAATTCTGATTTGTACAATTAAGTGAAAGCAAAATAATATTTGAAAGTGACAATCTACTTCTATTTCTGTGAAATTGGTTGTGATGGCTCAGAAAATATATTTTAAGTGTGTAGCTTGGCATGGAAACTGCCAGATCCGCAGTTCTTTACATAGATCAAAAGTGGGCAACTTCTGGAGGTCTGAGAGCCATTCTTACCCCTGGCATGGGCCACAGTCCATGGGGCACCCCCCCCCCCAAATAATCCTGCTGAAATTGCTGATTCTGTTCCATAGCACTGCAGAGTGCTAAAATGCTTATTTTAAAGCTAAATTAAACCCTTTTGGCACTCCATGGCAACTACAGAGTGTCCAAGGGGCCAAATTTAGCTTGGAAACAAGAGGAATTCAGCTGTTTCTGCACTCTGTAGCTGCTACAGATGAAATTAATATATATGGGGGTGGCAGGGGCCACAATGGGGTGCCACATGTTGCCCCAGCCCTGACGAAGAGTGCCATAATTACAATAAACTACAATTATTTAGAAGTGGGTGCCTGTTCTTAAGATATTCCTCTACCTTCCAATCCAATCATTATTCTATAAATAAAACTTTTACAACAAAATAGATTTTCCTAACAGGAAGTATAATGGGGATATGCCTATCACAAACCTGCAGGAAATTACAAGTGTTAAACAAAAGAAAGAAAAGAAATACCCAGCTGTAGAAGTTTAAATATAAAATTGTCATCCTGTGAAGCCCTGGGTTACAGCAACAGAAAATAACCTTTTGCATGTTGCTTAAAAATGTATCTTTGAACCTTGGTTTCAGAGCCCTAAAATTTAGGCCATCTCTATTAATAACATATATCTGACACTAGCCAGCATACCCTGCTCATAGTTCCCCCTCTGTGATTAGCACAATGGAGATGCCTTTTAATGAGGTTCTTATGGTACAACAGCAAATGCATAGGATCTCCCCAGGGATCATCTGCAATCTGATTAGGTTTTCAAACTGCTCCTGTTTCTTAACCTCCTTTCTGTGTGTGCGCGCGTGTTGGGAGGAAATTCAAATGGACGCCAGTGTTTCCAGCTTTTTCATTTGTGGTGAAAGAAGCTGTATATCCCCATCTGTTACTGGAGTGGGGAGAGAGATGTTTTAATTCTACACCCTTCACTGTTAAGAATCCTTAGTATAGCAACCTGGGTTTTTATTATTAAAACTGCTTTATGTTCTCCTTGCAGAAATGAATATAATAAGCATCAGGCAGAACTAGTTTCAGCGAATCTGGAGGGCCCCAGAACTGGCAAAAGGCCCAGTGCCTCGAGAGCACTGCCATTCTCACCCAAGAAGGTAAAAGCAACATGAACAAATTTGCTTCGAATGCCCTTCCCCTTCCAGGCTAAGGGCAAGGGCCATAGCTCAATAGCAGTAGAACACTTTGCATGCAGGCTATCTTTGGTACCTACATTTAATAGGATCAGGTAGTAGGAGGTGATGGGTAAGATCCTTGGAGAGCCATTGCCAATCAAAACAGACAATAATGGACTAGATAAATAGTCTGATTCAGTATTAGGCAGCTTCCATACGTTTATCTACAGCTGTATGCCCACCAAGGGTGGCTTGTCTGAAGGCCTCCCAAATCCTGAAGTTGGCACTGGCATCAGCCTTCCCAACCCAGCGCAAACTAGTGGGAGATTTAAATAAACGTGTGTATATATAACTGGTGTATATGTATATAGATATGTGTGTGTATGTGTATATATATATGAAAGATTGATAGATTAACAGTAATATGTGTGCACATGCGTGCGCACACACACAACAGTATTATTTGGAGAGAAAAGCGACAAGAATTGCTTTGCCACTATAAATCCCTATTCCTTACCCATGACCAATAATATAAAACCTCCCCACCTGTGAACTCCACAGGCACCTTGGCTACCAAGCATCAAAACAAGACTGCAACGCTGCCTATGAAGTTATACGGAGAGGTGGAACACTTCAACACTGGTATGGTCAATATTGTTAGCCACGTTTGAACAGGATACTGGGGCTTTCCTGCCTTGCAGTATATGAAATGAAGCCTCTCCCGCCCCCTAACTTAGAATATAGCTTGCCATACTTAAATGTTCAGCTGTTACTAAAGAAAAGTGAAACAGTGATAACTGAATGCCTTATATGGAATCAGTCTAGTATCCATCTGACATGGAAGGCTTAGAGCAGTAGGGGGCAACTTGTGGCCCTCCAGATGTTTTGGCCTACAACTCCCATCATCCCTCACCATTGGCTATGCCGGTTAGGGCTGATGGGAGAAGTAGGTCAAAACACCTGCAGGGCCACAAGCTGCCTACCTCTGGATTAGAGGACACACCAGTCAGGAAGCTAAACAAGAATTATATTGTCTCTATTTTTAAACAAGACAGAACAGCAACAGGAAATGCCTGACTTTACCCCGATCAACTAAATCCAGTGCCATCTAGTGACTACACCATGTAACGATATTGTCCATACCCTCAGTATATTCTTGTCTATTTTTCTTGGCAGTGCATTCATAATAGTTCTTTCCTAGCGCTATACTCCGATCCCTTTAATTTACAACACCTAGGATTAAACTGCCAATCTCCTATAAGCAAATCATGTATTCGACCACTGGACTGTGTCTTCCACAGAACTGAGAATCTATTCTACAGATACTCATCATGGCTTCCCCTCCAAAAATGGTTAGAATAGTTAGTTTGGTGAGTGTGTGCTAATATGTCTGATTAGAGAGACCCTGTTGCTACCTCCCCATCAAATAAAATTCCTAGGAAGAAGGCAAAACTATTAAGCCAGTTTCAGTCAGTAATGTAGTTTTGCCCTTATAAATAAGTTGCTATAAAAGGAACAATGTTGGGAATGCAACTGTAAATGCTGCCATACATAAAGTTTATTTTCTTTTTTAAAACGGGAGCAGAACACTGTAAGGCAGGGATGAGAAACTGGTCTTCTAGATGTTCAGCTACAAATTCTCTAATCCTTGACCATTGGTCATTATGGCTGGGACTGACAGGAGCTGGAGTCCAACAATACCTGAAGAGTCATGAGTTCCTCACTCCTGCTTATAAGAGAAAGGCACACTTCTGAATCTCATGAGTAGGCCCATCGTTTAGAAAGCTGACAGAGTTTGTGCAACCCATTTTATATCTCAAACAACCTGTGCTCTTCACCAGTAACAGGCCATTTCTATTTGTAAACAGTTTGGGGACAGGTTACCTGAAAAATTGTCTCCCATATGTACCTGTCCATATCCTAAGATAAGCTTCAGGAGCCTCTGCCAAAATGAGGTGGGTAGCTACTAAAAAGAGGGCCCTTTCTGTTGTAGCACCCTAGTTATGGAATGAGCCTCCTAGAGAGGTTTGTCTAGCACCTACATTGTACTCTTTCCGATGCCAGGTGGAAGACCTTTTTATTCTCCCAGGCATTTTAGTCTTTTAGCTCTGTTGTTTTAAATTTGTTATTGTATTTTAAATCTGTGTTGCTGCTAGGTTTTATTTTAGTTTTACTTCTTTACTGTAGTTTTAAACTTTTCAATTTTATATTGTATTTTTATGCTATATTTTGTGGTTTTAATTGTTGTGAACTGCCCAGAGAGCATCAGCTATTGGGCAGTAAAGTATAATAAATAAATAAATAAATAAACTTATGAAATGTTTGATGTTACCAAATTCTCATTTGGAAGTACTTTGCAGCTCAGAAAGCAAAGCAGGAATTGTGACAGAGCATATCAAAGAGCCTTTCAGAAAAATGTATTTTCTCCCATTTTCAGAAAGGTTAAACATCCTTGTCCACTAAGGGATGCACGCAGTAGGCTGCACCGCCGCCCTTTCACTGATGATAGATCTCTGTTGCAAAACATAATTTGAAGGATATTGATTGCTTTCTTATAAGAAATGATAGAATACAAAAAAAAAAACACCAGACATTAAGAGAAAAAGCACACTTGGTCAGACCAACAAGTTAGCCTCACTTGGAAGCTTTTATGGGGGGGGGGGGGGTCAAGGAGCTTCACCTGACTGGCTTTGGCCTATGGGTACAAGGACTTTTCCTTAGCTGGTCTCTCTTTAGTTCCTTTCTTCACCCAGAACTTCTTGATAATACAGCAAAACCATCTCTTCCACACCTCACCAGTTCAAGACCTGTTGTGCTAATGGGAGCAAGCAGCAAAGTTAGGTGAACCGTAAATCACTAGAAAAAATGAAAACATATTGTCTGTACAACAAAGGAAAGAACAGGACACAAGTATATTAAGGACTTGATGAGAACTTAAAGCAAAAGTGTAAGAATTGAGACAGATAAATAAGAATATTTCATATAATATGATCTTCTCATGTTACTTTAGGGCATTTCTTACTATCCTTTTTCTACTGGTTTACTTCTGAAAACATCTGTATTAGGGCTATAGGGGTTACACTTCCATTGATAGAGATGCACCAGCAATGGGGACTGGCAGGGTGCCATTTTCTGGAACTAACAAGATACCCACTATTGTCAAGAAAAATAATATACACTAGTGTATCTATCCTGGTATCCATCAGTTGTAGATACAAACATGGGCCTTTAGTCTCTGTGTGGGTGCACTGTATTTCAGAATGGTTATTGACACATGGGGTATATGCTCTGGTTCAGAAATGCCACATACTCCCACTGTGCCGCTTGTGGCATCTGCACATTGCCCACCCATAACATAGATACAAGAAACCTCAAGGTTAGTAACCAGTGTAGCATCACCCAACAGGTAAGCAATATTCTACAGCTAAATTCAAAATCAAAGTGGAGAACTAGTAGTTGAGAAGTGGGCATTTTAAAAACTCATTTTCCCAGTGGCAAAAATAAATATAAAGACGATGGCTTAGGGCGGAGAAGAAAAATCCCTGCAACAGGCTTTGGGATGGGTAGTCACAACATCCTAGCAGCACATATATTCCCAATTATTTCTGGGAAAATGTAATCTGCCCATCCCCTTTCAAAAAACATAGTAACTAAAAGACAGTTGTATTTCAATGCTTAATTTCTGGGAGGGGGAGAGGGAAGATGCCTGAGCTCAGCTCTGCTTGGAAACCTTTTCCCCAGATCTGGAATCCTTTTCTCTCTCTCATCTCTGGTGAGGACTGTGTAGTTACTCAATGGTGTGCTGGAAATGCACTCTGCACCTGTTTCAGGGGCCTTTCAGCTATTCTTACTCAGGGCCAACCCTTACATTAGGAAAAGTGAAACAACTGCCTCAGGCGGCAGATTTAGGGGATCATGAAAAGGCAACCAATTGTTAAGTTATGTAAGGCACATCCTAGACAGGGGAAGGAGTTGTAGAACTTTTTTGTGTGTAAACATGCACAGGATTCCACCCTTAATGTACTGTTGTTGAACTTTTGCTGCCAGGGAGGGGAAAGAGGCATTTTATGCCTCAGGTGCAAAGCTAACTGAGCCCCCCTCTACAAGATTTCGGTTTGACGCCTGGTTCCCCGATTATGCGCATCTTCTCTGAAGCGCTTTTACGCCTAATCCCTATACATGGGAGGCATAGCTGGCCTTAAGTACTCTACAACTTTAGAGTAGGGGGCGCCATCTTGCTGCTCTACTTCAGGTAGCAAAATGTCTTGGGCCCGCCCTGTTTTGATAGGTTCCAGGGGCGAATTTTACTTTATAGGTTCCCTTAGCAACTGAAAAGAGCGGCCAGGGCTAAGCACTGGTGCAAACTAAACCCTGTTGGATCTCCGGCTGCAACCCGCGAGTGAAAGTCGCTCGACCCATTAAACGACCGTCAGGAAAGGACGTAGGAGAGCCAGGAGTCTTTCTCCAAACGACGGGTGGAGCTTGGCTCTGGAAAAGAGAACCAAGGTATGAGCCCTTGCGCGCCTCCTGCCGCAGGAAACGGGGCCCCGCTCCCCACCAGCCCGGCCCTTACTCGCTCATGGCAGCCGCGTCCTTTCCGCGTTACTGCTGCAAAGGGACCCCCACCTCGAGGGCTCGCCTCTGCGAGTCCCTGCGTCTGAGGAGACCTTTCAGCCACGACTCCGAGCAGGAAGGAGGAAGGAGGAAGCAGCAGCAGCAGCAGCCGCGTCTCCATGCCCAAAGCAGCGGCTACTGAGCAGCCGGCTGCTGGCCAGCCCAGCAGGCAATGCTCGGCGGAAGACGAGAAGGAGGAGCACGCCCGTGTGGGCAGCGAAGGGTTAACAGAAGTGGAGAAAAGGATCGTGCAGCTTCATGAGGAGGCATGCGCAGTGAGTGGCTTTCTTTTCTCTTCGCCTCACCTGGGTGGTGCTGGTGGTGCAACGGCTTTTCGGCTCCGGGCGCTTTGCTATGTTGCAATGCAAATCAACCCATGAGCGCCAGACTTCAGAATTCTTTCTGGGCTGTTTACTTTTGTTTTTTTGGGATGGATAGACAGCCAGGCCGTTTAACGCAGCTGCCTGAGGAGTAGAACAGGGAAAGCTTTTTCCCAGTATGGAGACATCGTGATTGGAAAAGCGCCGTCCCTTGCATTTTTGCTCGTCAAACAGTTGTTAAGGGCACAAGGCTGTTAGTCTAACTTACGTTTTGGAACTTAAGGCAGAGTCGCAGCCTTCTCCCCATTAACAGCTTTTAGATACAACCCACTCTCTCTTTCAAGGGGCATCTGCTTTATAGGTAATGGCCAGTCCTTAACCTTAAGTTGGGGGTAGGGAGAGTGTGACCTTCCAGCTGTTCTTGGACTGCATCTCCCATCAGCCATAGCCAATGTTGAGGGAGAATAGGAGTTGCAGTCCCAACAACACCTAGGGGACCACACATTCCCTATCCCTGACCTAAAGCTTCTGATTCTAAGACATTCCTTCCAGATCCCATTTTAAATCAGCTGAAGAGTTGCAAACTGTATGGGGTCTCAACTGCTCATGGACCCCTAAACAGTAATAAAATGTTGTAATTTCTGTATATCTTACAGTTCAGTCTTATGTTATGGCACCTTCGAGTAGTTTAGAAGTTGAATGCAAGCATTCCAGTTGGGCGGGAAAGGTAGCATCCATGCTTTCAATTTCATAGGATGTCTGGCAAATTACATATTCTCCTACTTCACAGAAGATAATCCAATACAAAATGTCACTTGATCTTTTGTAGGGAAAGAAATAAAATAAAGGTGGTTCTTACTTCAATAATAATAATAATAATAATAATATATTTATTTATTACCCGCCTCTCCCCCCGGATCGAGGCGGAGAACAACATCATCATAAAACATCAGTAAGGATAGCAAGAGTCTAAACCAGTCTTCCCCAACCTGGTGCCCTCTAAATATGCTAAAATACACCACCCAGCTAGCATGGCCAATGGCATGGTGGCTGGGGGATGATAGAAGTTGCAGTCCAACATATCTGGAGCACATCAGGTTGAGGAAAGCTCACCTAGTCCAACAAGATGATGGGTATGAAGACGGTATACCTTTGAATACCATACATTGGGAGCAAAGAATAAGGGAATACTATTTCTTTCAACTGGTGTATATAGGCTTACTGGCTCTGCTACTGGAGGTAGCTCATAGCTATCAGATGTACCAGTGCTGAGGAATGTAGCAAGTTGAACCTGGAGTGATTAATCTCTTTCTTTTTAAAGGCCGGACAGCATAATTATGTGGATCCAGTCACCTGCTACCTAGTGCTCACTAAAGTTGCCCATTTGCAAAGGGGACACTGCTGTGGCTCTTCCTGCAGACACGTGAGTATGAAACCTTTGTCACCTAGCAGCTTCCTGCGAGTGAGCATCTCAATCAGCAAACCAATTGGATCTAGTCCAGAGTTCGCCCAGTGCCCTCCAGATGTTTTGGCCTATGAGACTCATCATCTTTGACCATTGGCCATGCTGGCTAGTGTTGATGGGAGTTGTAGTCCAAAACATCTGGGTGGCACCAGGTTGTTTAGCCCTGATCTAGCCAATTTTAATTTGGAATTAAGTGGGAAAGCTGAAATCCACATCTTTTGCTTAAACTGGTTTCTGTGTCAGGCTATGACTTGTGGCCTGAGCCACACACCCATTGAGGCAACAATTCTATGTACATGTACTTGGGAGAAACTCCTATTGAACGCTGCTTGTGCCTAAACATGCCTAAGCTAGGGGGATGCTAGAGAGACCCTAACTAATACATGTGACAGCCCTGATTCATGACCCAAAGGAGCCCACGTGCTTGGATTTTAACGTGTTGCAGTCCACCCATAGCCTGATTAAACTGGGGTACTTGATTGTCAACTTGATATGTATACTAAAAGGGTGTGCTCGAGAGGAAATGTTATAGATTGCAATGGAATATACTTCCCAGTAACAATGCTGACAATTGCACGGGAGTCGGTAAGCATTGCTACTTTCTGTATTGGGCTGTTACCTGTTAGTTGGCTAATGCTTCTATAGTCAGCTCATTGACTTCTTGGAAGTAAATATCCTGGGAAGCTATATGCCATTACTTCCAAGTAGTTGTGTAGTGGAGCCAGGGCTCACAAAGTCAAAGCTCTGGGACTTTTTCATTAGCAAGAATGATGTCATCATCTACAATACACACACACACAAGGCATTGTTGTTGTCTCTAAACTTAGCTGCAGAGTAGCTTAGGGTGAGGGAGATAGATTTTTCCAGTAACAATATATTGTTGTGAGTTATCCCCATTGTAAGGTAAAGTTTTATTCTGGTTGTACTTTTATATTGTTTTAAGCTTCCATATTTTATATTTTACACTGTACTTTACGGTTTTAATTTTTGTGAACTGCCCAGAGAGCTTTGGCTATTGGGCAGTATAAAAATGAAATAAATAAATAAATAAATAAAAACAACAACAGCAAGGTATTTGGGGGTTGGTGGCCATTTGCTGTTTGCCAGACATATATAATATACAGGGAGAGGGAGAGGGAGAGGGAGAGATCAACTCAGATGCCTGCATTTTTGGACACTCCTTTGAGACGTGGCAATGGGCATTCTTATGATGAGGTCCTGCACTTCAAAATTTGTTGTTATAGCATTGCTTCCAAGTCAATGCAAAGAACAAGTTAAGAGCTTCATATATACATTTATATAGAGTCTAATGTATGCTTCCTTTGAAGTAGGTCCTGCTGGGACTTACTCACAGGTAAGTGTTCATAGAAGTGCAGCCTTACTTTCAAGTACTTAATATGATCTTATCATATGTATACTTGCCAGAGAGTAAATCCCATTTTGGAATAGGCTATTACACAGAAGTAAGTTCCATGTATTTCAATAGAACTTATTTCCACAATTGGTGCATGTGAGGCACTTCAAAAAATTGGAAGGTGCTGTATTTGAATGCTAAGCATGTATTTATTTATTTATTTATTTATTGGGATTTATATCCTGGCTTTCTATGATACAATCTATCTCAAGGTGGCTTACCCAAAAATCCCAACAATTCTTCTTCTTAGGGTGTCTTCTATCGGAGATTAACTATCATTACAGCTATTTTTGTTTTTGATGCCGCAGCTCTAAATAATTGTATAGAAGTACAGCTATACCATTCCCTCAAATTCTTTAGCCATGACATTCATCTTCTTCCCACTGATCTTTTTCCTTCAATTTTCCCTTGTATAATAAGTTGGAGTATGGTGTTTTTTTTCTCCTTGAATAATATGGCCAAGATACTGCAATTTTCTTCTTTTGGTGGTATTTTAATTCTGTTGTTTTGTTTATCCTACGTCCTCGTTTGTTATTTGGTCAGTCCTTGGTATCTTCAAGATATGTCAGCATACCCACATTTCAAAAGATTTGATTTAGTACAAATTGTTTTTCTTAAGAATCCAAGCCTCTACTCCATACAATAATATTGAAAACACGTAGCATCTTACCATCAGAATCTTTAGTGTAAAATTAAGGTCCCGATTACATAGTAGTTGTTTTATTTTGACAAACACTATTCTTGCCATCTTGATTAGTCAATAGCATAACTGCAAACTGTAAGGTCTGCAAAATTACTGTCATTTTTTGTTGGCCAATTTCCCCTTTCCTTGCAGCTTCCTGTGCAGAGCAGCTTTTCTGGGGATATAGGACTTCACAGGGGAGGAGGAATGACAAAGATTGCCTCCCTGTCCCCTTCCTTTAGTGCAAGTAGAATGCAGCTAAGTGCTACTCTGGATCCAACCCATAGCAGTGGGTTGTTATTTCACTAAAGAAATCTTAATTGATCAATCAAGTGTTAATTGATTGATCAATTAAATCTGCATATAAATAAAGCAATAGATCTGGCACCATCTTGGAAGAGGCATTCCATCCTGTGTGGAAGAGAAAGGCTTCTGCCTGCCACCTGAGTTTTGTCTTAACTTTAACAGGGGTGGGTGGGAGGGAGGGGGTATTCTTGCTGCATGATTCAATCATGTATTAAGCTACTAAACTTTGGAACCCTGTACAAAATAACAAAAAAATACCTAAGTTCTTGTCTAACCATAAAACAATCAATAGTGTAAAACAGACAATGGTCAGATCACCATTGAATTATACAGCGCAATGTATTGATGCAGATTTTGCAAAGTATCAACATTTTTTTAAAAAACCAAACATAGATGAAATTCATTTTTTCAAAGCTGCATTCAATCTAGTATTAAAACATTGACATGTTTCAGTCCCAATATTCCTCAGCAGCATTACTTTGCTAACAGTTGAATGCATCCACAACTCACTGTTCAGAGTAAGGGAAGTGTATAACTTCTTCGGCCTTGTGACTCTCAGCAGCCTCTTTACCTGTCCCGTTTGGTCATCTGAACAGGATTAAACCCCTCTGCATTTAGTAAGGAAGGGGATTTATGTCACCCTCTTCATACAGTCCCATTACTCTCCAAATTGCTCTGAGCCATGAATCTGAAGCTGCACTCCTATGCAAACTTGCCTGGAACCAGGCCTCACTGAACACAGTAGGACATTGGGACCTACACCCAACTCTGAATAGATATCCACAGGATCTAGCTGCCCAAGAACTTGACTACCACTTAGCCTTTTGTGATTTGGGAAATTGATGCCTCCCCATCTTATACGTATTTTAGGTTCTCTGAGATCTCTTTTCTTCCACAACAGTATGCTCTGGACTGTATATAGAGTGGATGGAAGAGAATTTTGTTCAGATATTGTATAGAATGATAGGCCATACTCAGCAAGTAGATCTCCTGGACAAATAATTAGGACCATTTGTTTGGGGTGGGGGCAAGGAGAAGGGAATATATGGCTTAATTCCTCATCTTAAAAAAAAAAGCCCTGCAATCTCAAATGATTTACAGGATATCATTAACAATTCTTCCTTTAACCATGGGTAATGTTGAGGCCTTGTCAAGAATGACTTATTTCATTTCTTTCCTTCTCCAGTGTCCGTATGGTCAAACAAATGTCAAAGATACGTCCAAAAAGAAGCGGTTCAATTCCTTTTTCTATGTTTGACGAGTGAAGTCTTTTGCATCATACCATGAAGACAGGGGGAAAATAATCAGCCATCACTCCCACCTCTTCCTTCTTTTCTGTCCCCTACAGCTTCCAGATTTTGCATATTGGTTCCTTTGACCTCTGCTGTTCTGTATCCTGAATATTTTCCAATTCTAATTTTAAAAAATCCATATGTGTGCCAGTGATACTGAGCCATTGACAAGGCTTTCTGTGGCTACAAAGAGATTGTTGCTTTGCCTTCCAAATTCATCAGCAAGTAGAGGGAAAAACAGCCATTCTGGAGCTAGCTTTGTTTTGCTTAGCAGTGTTACGGTATTCTTTGGGAAACACTTCAAGGGCTTGCCATGTTAAATTCTATTAAATGAAGGCAACATTAAAAAGACAAATTCTATTCTAGCACAACACAACACTGAAAGAAAGGATACAGAATGGACCATTAGATTTAATACCTTTCTCCTACATACTTTGACTCCCAGATCCCATATATGTATTTGCAATCCAATCCTATGCATGTTTATCTGGAAGTAAGTTCCACTGAGTTCAATAGTACACTCACAAGCGAGTGTGCATATGACTGCACATTAGGATGCACAACTTAGGATGGTTCACATGTTTTGCGTTCACTTTACACTGTATTATTCTACATTCGATGAATAGTATCTGAATGTGACTCCATTGGGAAGCATCTGAATGTGACTCCATTCACCCATACAAGTCATTATTGGATGTTGCAGCCATTAAAAGAAGAGCCATTCCTTGATGGCTAACCATGGAATGCGTGGACTCAGTTGAGAAGCATTTTGTTTGAAGTGATGTGATAGGAAAGTTCTGACTGTCGAGTTGAATCGATACTAGCTCATTCATTCACACATGTGAGCCACTACTTGATGCTGCAGTGATGACCATGTTTGTACCAACTTGACCTTTGATTTGAGGCTTAAAGCCAAAGTCATTCCATTATGGAGAACTGCCTTAATCTTTAAGGGAGATTAGGTCAACTGTCTTGTGAGGCAGCCTGCTTGGCCAGAAATGTTCAGCACACTGTGGCCATGTTCAGATGACACTCAGGGCTTTGTGGTTAGCTTAACCATGTTCAGATGTGGTTATCACTAACCACATGTGGAACGCTAGCAGACTACACTGTTAACCCTTTTGTGGTTAAGTTTTCCTTAACCACACACTAACCTGAGTCCTCCAAATGATCCGTCCCGTATCCCAGCAGCCCTAGCACTAGGAGCTCTATGGGCCCCAACTGTAGCATGTAGAAATTATAAGACGTCACCCTGCCACTCACTATGACAAGTAGATTCGCCATATGTTTTCCATACATGAGAATTTCTCTGCCTGCTATACCTCTACAGCCATCACAGGGAAGGTGGAAGTCTTCCGAGATGGCCGCGCTAGCCGCGTCATCAGGCAGCACCGCCAGAGTAATCTGAACCTGAGGGTTGTAATGGTGCTTCAGCGAGATAGGAGAAACAGATACTTTGTATGGGGAAATTGCAAGCGGGGATTTTAAAAGTTATACAGGAAACATGCTCCACTATGAAGAGCAAAAATTGCTCCCAAAAGCTAACGAAATGGCCACAGCGAGCATATCAGTCAACCGGCAGCATATCAGTCAATCGGCTAGAGCGGCCCCGCCTAGTTAGGCTGCTCCGTACTGGGAGCTCTATGACTTTGTCCCGCTAACTACAGACATGTGTCAGATAACACTTTTAGCCATGGTTAGTGCCTCCAACCATGTTGCACAACATGGTTAGTGAGGCTGACCACATTGTGGTTAGCATTGGCACATGGTTTGGGAAAATGCGTGTAAGACGACACCGTTAACCATGCTGTCCTAACCACAAAAGGGTTAAAGGCATGGTTAACGGTGCTGAATGGGACCATTGTGTGGGATGGATGTTACACTGAAGTCAATACAAGACTTCCAAGATACCTGTGTCATTATCAGAGTATAAATAGGCTTGTGGATCTAAATGTGTTTGGAGGCCTTGAAAGAGACCATGGATGACTATAAAACATAAAAACCAAGCAAGTCAGTTTTTTGTTTTGCTTTTTTAAACGGAGTAACAGCCTTTAGAGATTTATAATTCTAACGCAGACAAGAGTAGGAATAAACTCTAGAGTTCTGCACCCTTTCCCTCCCTATCCAGGGAAAAGCAACAGAATTGTTCTTGAACATTGTTGCACTCAAAATGGAAGGGATGGTTTTGCCTCCCACTTGTGAAATTATTATTAAGGGTTGGATCTGACATGTGAGTAGACTTTCACTGGTGCAGTGGGATTTCCCCATCTTCTCCCCTCTGCAGCTCCCCATATGTGCCTCAAATTGAGGGTAGGGGGCAGGGAGGGAAAATCGGTTTCGCTAATGGTTTCCATACCATAGTAGATTATCTGCATTGGATCCAATCCAAAGGTTGCAATCAGATGCACACTTACCCAAGAGCAAGCCCTATTGAACACAGTGGGACTTGTTGCAGAGTACACATCTGCAGGATCAAGCTGACTGCCTCCACAACTCAAGGGAGAGACTGGAGAGATGACTGAATATTTTAGCTTTTGCGGTGGTTATTTGTTTGAACTTGAAGTCTGGTCTGCACTGGCAGCAGAATAAGGTCAAATCCTGAAGTGGTAGAACAGACTGTGCCACTTGAATTCAGATTATGGGTCGTGGTGTTATTTTTTGCATATTCCTCCACCTGAACTACAATCTCCCCTCAAGTTTTAAAATAGGAGTGGGCATACTTGAGACTTGTGCAATCTACTTCATTTTTTACTTGAACCTTGAGATCTACCAGCTTCAGACAGGTGCAAAATACATAATCTTGGAATTAAATAATTCTGAGCCCAGGAATTTATTTTGAGTCCCAGTCCTTCCACATACAAAAACACTCTTGATTACTTCCCATCCTCCCAAGCATTCTTCATTCCAGCAGTATAATTTTGGGCAGAGGAGAATCATTCAGTTGTTCTACCTACTCCTGCTTTAAAATACACACAATCCCCTAGCATATCTTCTTGCTCCCTGGTGTGTGCTAATAAGCTTCTTGCAGGCTGGGTATTTAACTTCTCACCCAGTTTGAAGTGGTATAGTCTGTCTCTGAACTCTACCACCCAGTCTGCATATGTATTCTGCTGCATATATAGCTGGTGGCTTCAGTCTGTTTCTGGTGTCTAAGGGCACAATCCTAATCATGCACAACCCTAAATGCCTGTAGAAGCAAGGAGGGGGAATAAAGAAAGTATTCTGAATTCAAACATAATACCAAATATTCATAAGCACAAAGGAGGTAGTTAAAGAACTTGGGTGGAGTGATAAAAGAACCTTGCCTCTGCAACTTCCATTAACTAGCAAGTCCAGCTTTTTCTGTGCTACCAAAATGTCTTTGCTCTTTAATTCCATCCAAGAGGAATTGTTTGTTTAAGAGCAATTATTCTTCACAGTCGATACACTTGATCAGTACTGCATAGCAAGGAGAGAGGAGGGGCTGTTAAAATGTATGTAAATTTAGCATTAAATCCATTTTACTTCAATAGTGTGTCTATAATTACTCCCTGTGCCTTAGGCGACAATTCTTAAACTTGCTAGGAACTGAGTTTGTACTCTGAACAAACACAGATTGGATCGTGCTGCAAGGATCGCAGCTGCAGCGCCAGCAGGACTAAAAAGTAGATAGAAGCTAGTGAGTAAACTGGGCCTGAATCTGACTAAAATCTCTTCCAAGAGCCGGTTAATTATTTGACCCTCACCCACCCGTGTCCACTGACTACAATTCTCTGTTCGCAATTAATGAACCTAAACTCATTCACTCAGAAACAAGTTTCCCTGTCGTCGTCATCCCGTTCCCCCCCCCCCCCCCCGGGTGTATTTATACTTTGGGCAATGAGCTTTGGATGAAGGCATTACTCCGGAATTACCCCGGTTCCACGAATAGGGCTTCCCCAGAGCATTGGAGGTTGCAGTCTTGATTATCATAGGCATGTGCAGCACATTGCATTAGGGTGTGCACCCAGGGAATTGTTTTTTAAAAAATGTGAACATTTATTAAATACTGAGTCATATGTATCATAAGCTCCAGTCCAGCAGAAGCCTAGTGGCTGAAGGGGTGTGGCTCCTGGCAGAGAGATTCCTTTTTGCCCCTGCTGCAGGGAGCAATGGTGCTCTCTCAGGGACAGTTCTTCAGTGCAGTGGCAGAGCCCCCAGAAAGCAGCTAGATCCATTCCCACTGCATCTGGATCCCCCTCTGGATCCCTACTCAATGCCACCCTTATTGTCTAAGTCATTAGGGTGTGCCTGGGCACACCCGGCACACCCCTTGCACACGCCTATGTTGATTGTTCTATAGGGTGTAGATCTCCTTCCTCAGTGGCCCTTTGATCGTCAGGAACTGTCTCCTCCATGGCCGATTCACACCTTCCAGAATCAGCTGCCACTGGAGACAGTGGGAACACTTGAGAGTAAGCGGCCAGACAATCACCCGCCCCTCTCGCCACCTACGAACCAGGCGATCGGGGTGATTTTGCAGCCCGATCCGGTGCATGCTTATACAGAAGGAAGCCCCGCTGAGTTGACTGGGGCTTCCTCCCGCGTAAAATGGTTTCCTAGGGGCCGCCGCAAGAGCAGCAGCAGCAGCTTGGGCAGCTCTGCCTCCTTGCTCGGGGCTCGTCCAATTCTCCTTTTCGATATTCAGAAACTAGCTCAGGGAGTGGGAGGGGCGGAGTCGTTTGCTTATTTAGGCGAAAATGGACGAGGTTCCCCTCGCCCTGTCGCTCGGATCCACTCGAGCGTCAGCGCCGCCTCCCGTTTAGCCGAGTGGCTCCCTGTCATCCGCCAAGCCTCGCTCTTTTAGCGCTGCAGACGGCGCCCTCTGCTTGGCCCTCGCAAGCATGAGAGGAGGGGGAACCAGACCAAAAAGAAGGCACGCAAGCAAAGCGGCGGCACTCCGGACTAAGCCTTCCTCAACCCGGTGGCCTCCAGATGTGTTGGACTGCAGTTCCCATCATTCCCGGCCATGGCTGGCTGGGGATTGTAGGAGTTGCAGTCCAACAGTACCGGAGGGCACCGGGCTGGATTAAGGATACGGAAGGAGAATGAGACCTGAAATGTTGACTGGATTCAAAGATTGACATGCAATCGCCACTCCCACCAGCAAAGAGCAGAAGACCGGTATTTAGGTCGCATTCGTAAAGAGAATCCAGCAGTGGAGGCTGGTGGCTCCGATTTCGGTGGGGCTGTGTCTCGGGTTCAGCACCCTGGATAGCTCCTTCAGAGTTCTGGCTGGTTCTGACTGAACCCCAGAATGGAATAACAGCCCTACCGAAATTGGAGCTACTAACCTCCACTGGATCGCAGAAGACTCATGGGAAGTTAAGCTCCCCATTTAAGCCTTCCCGAACAGCCTACCTGCCTGATCCCCTCCATGCCCTTACACGGAACATCGGTTGAACTGAACTCTTCTTGCGGTATTTCTTCACGAGTAAGAGAGATGTATGTTTTAGGATGACAAGGGTGCATTTTGGAAGCATGTGCGGTTGAAATCCATTGGATCCCAGACTTGGTCATAGGTAGGGAAAGCCCACTGTGATTTAAATTAGACTGACTCCAGTCCCATTGATTTCAATGAGTTGGCTCTAAGAATGACCAAGTCTGGATCCAACCCAATGGGATTTACCTGCTCATAAGGCATCCTCTTAAATATGTTTAGTGCATGGGTGTTTAGCTCAAAATGCTTAACCATCATGGTTTAGCGTGTTGTCAGAACAGGGCCATTGAAATAAGTGGGACTTCAGTTAGTCATGACTAACTGAAATCTCATTCATTTCAATAGATCTACTCTAAGTAGGACTTACATTGGATTTTACCCTTGAGCGAGGCCTACTAAGAGCCACTGAACTCAGCAGGACTTCCTTCTGCAGAAATATGCTGAGATTGGGTTGCTAACTATTACTTATTAATTATACAGCTGACAGTGCAATCCTATACGTGTCTACTTAGAAGTCCCATTGAGTTTAATGGCACTTACTCTCGGGTAAGTGGGAATAGGATTGTAACTTTTATATCCTCTACTGCCACGGTTGCCCACTCCTCTGATTCCAAATGTGGGAGATTGTCCATCCTTGGTTCTCTTAATAGCTAGAGGACCATCTCCTAAGCGAATCCTGTCGCCTTCGTAGTTTCCAGGGACTGTGATAGCACGGCTGCCGTGATCAAGACCGGCCGCAGCAGGAGGCTGATAAGGCAACCAGCAGGGCTTTCTCTTTCTTCCCCTCTTGGCAATTAATGAGAGGGCGCTCACTTTAATCCAGAAATTCAGGGTTGGATTGGGAACAGTGTGATCCTATTATGAGCTCAGGGCTCTGATCGAGATAAAGGCAAGCATTTGAGGTGCAATCCTAGGCTTACTCAGAAGAAAATCCTGTGGAATGGGATTTACTCCCAGTATATAGTTATAGGATTGTTGGAGCAGTAAAGTACCCTTGACTGGAATAGGAAACTTCAGCATGTGTTCAGATCTCTCCAGTAGGAATCAATGGGACTTAAAAACAATGACCTTTGTCTGAACTGGAACTTCATTTATTACATCCCCTCCCCCACATTCACACACAATAGTCCCTCTGTAATGTCAATCGTGTGCATCCTCTCCACAGCACAAGCGATTGGGCGATTGTGCCCATTTTATACATAGGAAACTGAGCCTGAGGAACAAATGACATGCCCAAGGCTGATTCGAAAATCGTTGTCAAATTTGAGCAAAATGCTGCGGAGAACAGGGAAGAGGCACACACTCTAGTGCCAATTACTACTTCATCGAGAACACATTTTGTGTATGCAACTCCTAAGGGTTGAAATTAGTTGCTTGCCAGTGAATGACTTAAGGCTGCAATAGCACCATTGAACTTAATGAGACCTACTTCTGGTAAATATATTTAGGATTGAACTGAAAAATCAAGCGTGTTTATACAGCAGTCCTCTAAACACGAGTATGAGAAATCAATTCCACTGAAATAAATGTGACTTAGGTTGCATACAGATAAGGATTTAGCCATATCTGTTTATTTATTGCACAATTCTGCATATAATGGGTAGTAAAATTCTTTCTATCGTGTAGCAAGATGTTAAAGAGGGATGATTCAGATATGCAGGTCTCTTCAATAGATGACTCTCCCCTACCTAGATGATGTGAAGTTACTGAAGGTGGAAGGCTCCAACGTCAGTCGGACTGTGAATCTACTCTGTGTCTCAAACAGAACCAGTCAGAACGCTAATGAAGCTGTCCAAGGTGCTGAACCTATTTTGGATCGCTCCCTTAGGGCCCTGGCTGGTTCTGACTGAAACCCAGGACAGATTTACAGCCCCTACTGGTAAGCCCCAATGGAAGGCAATCACATAAAAAAAAAGTCACATTGATTAGTTGTGCTTGTGGATGGCACGCATGCGGATTAACCCTGTGCATGCTTCCTCGTGAGTAACTCCCAGTTTGCTCAATTGTGCTCCCTCCCCAGTATTCTGCAGGTCAAAATGTAAGCCTGCCTAAGATAGCAGCCTGCAGTGCTAGCCCAAGCCTAGCGCTAGCCCAAGCCTAATGGCTGTATGCTTCCTCCAAGATCAGAGGCAATATGCCTATGTACACCAGTTGTTGGGGAACATGGGCAAGAGGGTACTGCTGCACTTGTGTTCTGCTTGTGGGTTCCTGGTGGATAGCTGATTGGCCACTGTGTAAACAGAATGCTGGACTCGATGGACCCTCGGTCTGATCCAGCAGAGCTTTTCTTGTGTTCTAGAGGCTTGATCCATGGAAAACTTGTCTGTAGGATTTCCAGACCAATAGCCAACTGACTAGCCATGGTAGCAAAGAGTCATATCCTATGTTAGTCAATGGGTCTATTCTAACGAGGACTAACATTGGATATAACCCAAAGAGCCTTGTGGCATCTTAAAAGCTAACATATTTATTGACAGTAGAGACTGGTGGCTCTGATTTCAATGGGACTGTGGATCCATTCTGGGTTTCAGCCCGAACCAGCCAGAACTCTAAAGAAGTTATCCAAGATGCTGAACCCTTTAGATTCAACACCTTGGATAGCGTCTTTAGAGTTCTGGCTGGTTCTGACCAAAACCCAGAGTGGATTCACAGCCCCACCGAAATCGGAGTCAGCAGCTTCCACTGTTTGTTGTAGCATAAGCTACAGATAGGATTGCAGTTTGAGTCGTACAGCAACAGTCAACTCCAGATGGGATCCGCATCTTGAGAATAACGGCCTCGATCTCCGATCTAATCCAAGAACCAAGAAAAAACATGCCGTTCTTTCTTGTTTCCCCCTTTATGGTCGCCCACGCACCACCGACTACCTTTCCTTCAAAGGCAGCAAACTCGATAGGCGTTGGCTCGATACGCAACTGTTGCCCTTTCCACCTGCTCGCCAACTTGCCTTCCAAGTGAGCGGCTGCAGCCTCTGCCACAGGAACCCAGCTCTCTTTACGTTTACTGACTGCCGGATCATTTTGCCTGCGAGTGAAATTGCCAAGGCAATTGACAAGGACTTGGAATAGGGGAGCGCAAGCGAATAGGCCCATCTCTTTGCCGGGTGAGAACGGACCAGAAAGTACAAGAAACAGGGCCTTTTCTGTGGTGGCATTAAAAAAAACAGAGAGACCCCAGATTTCTCCTTTGTGTGTTATTAGGCACCCTTTGAAGACCCTTCAAAAAATAATAATCAGCAAGCGTTTAGGCTACAATCCTGTGTATGTTTTGACGGGGGGGGGGGGGGGATCCTCCCAGTATTCCCCAGCCAGCCCTAAATGAGCCCTTAATGAGGAATATTCTGCTGCTTTTAGAGACTACTCTCCTTTTAACAGATATCTGACGTCTTGGGCTGCGATTGTTTTGGTTTTAATTATTCTTTTGTTTTGCTCGAATTATGAGAGTGAGTAGGAAAGAGAAAGGGAAACCATAAGTCCCAAATTTTAGCTAAATCACGTCCCCCATAGCACATACAAAAAAGGAGATAGCAAGAAATCACACGCACTCTTCCTTCCTGCTGTAATCTGAGAGTACTGGAAAGAGATAGACATATATACGATGCAATGGAATAGTTTTATTTTATGCAATCCGCTTTGTTAGCAGGAAAAGGGGGTATGTAAATTCGAATGAATCGATGACTGTTGTTGCTTTCTTGCATGCTGAAAAAAGCCTTCTCTCTAAAGAGGAAAATCCAAACCAGAACACCAGCCCCTTTTCTCCACGATTATTATTTGAAAATTAAAGGCTCTAAGGATATCCTGACGTGGGGAGAAAAGCGAAGGGGAACCAGCCATCCTCCTGCGCCAAGTTCCGGAGCGAGCGCGTGACCAAATCCTCGGAACCGTTCTTGCACATTCGGCGGAATGAAGTGGTGGAACTGAGGTGGTGCAATTTGGGGTCCTACCACTTCAGATCGCAGGTGAGGTGGTGGTGGTGATGATAGGATGAGAATATCCCCCCCCCCCCCAGTAGGGAGCATTCTACATTTCCTAAATTAGGAGAGTTTGAAGTGGTTTGTTTTGTGTGGGTGTTTCGATGTGGGTATTTAGAAAAGCACTACCCCTACACATCTGAAGTGGTACAGTCCAGAATTTGACCATCTCATTCCGCCTAATGTGTCGAATTTATCATGCGTGAAGTGGAATGGGTGGGTGGGTGTCACTCTACTCTTTAGCTACTCTGACTAAGGCTTGTAGTAGGGAGCTTTCAAGAGTTAAGGTGTCCTGATTTGACACGCGGAGGTTTTGGCGTTGCTTTGGGAGCACCAATGAAGCTTAGTCACTGACTGCTCCAGTTCATGCTCCATGTAGACAGCCACCACGGATTAGCTCTCAAAATCCAAGGGTAGGTAAAACACTGTGTATCTTTCTGAGTTAATGGGGGGGGAGGGGGTAAACCCAGCACTACACAGAAAAAAACAAAACCAAAGGACTCCTGAGCATCTTTGTTTTCAGGCACTGATGGTTCTCTTTCTCTACACATGCACCCACCCACCAAAGATTGCCAGCAAATAAATGCATTTCTTTGAACGGATACTCTGATTTTTTTTGTGTGTGTGTATTTGTTTGTTTGTTTGGTAAAATGACTATTCCCAATATCACACCCTTTTCTGAGCCTCTGACTGCAAACGATCCCTTCCACCGATTGCGACCAGTAGGCACAATCCAGCGAAAGTTAAGACTCCTTTCTTCTCCCCGTTGAAATGAACGAGTCTTAAAAGTGTCAGCTGGATTTTGCCTAGTATTTTTTTTTTATAAAACAATGGAATATGGTGACAGTTACGATCAGTCGTGGTATATTTACCTAATACTCAGAAAGCTTCGGCTATTGGACAGTACAGAAATGTAATAAATAAGTAAATAAATAATGCTTAAAACATACTAAACACTTTAAGGAAAGGATAAAATAAAAAGGTAACTTTTCCTGTTTAAAAGGTTCTCCAAGAAATATGCCCCCGTTTCCCCCACATATTAAATATATTAATTCTCCGGGTTTGTTTAAACTTCTCTCCCAAATCTAAACCAATTCAATTCATTATATCGTTTGTAAGAAATGGAGCCGATCACACAGAATTTATCTTGAGGTGGGGCTTAAAAGGAGACCTATTTTTAACAAGGGATAAAGGCTCAGGAAAGAAGATTTCCACATACACGCACCAATATGGACCAATGATCAGACGCCCACCAACGTTCCCGTCTGTACAGAAAACCACGCTTTTCCTGAATGAACAGGATCAGGTGATCATAAGCACTACTTTGAAAATCTTATTTATTTCCATGTCAGTCCTGGATATCTGGATGAAATCGAACTTCCACATAAGCCTTCCCACGCTGCAGTCCTAGGCATGTCTACTCAGAAGTAGGTCCCACTGAGCTCAATTGAACTTACTCCCAGGTAAGCATGGACAGGATCGCTGCTTTAGGGTCGGAATACATGTAAATAATCTACTAACGGACAATCAACTGGGAAGTTCACCTGCGGAAGCAGCCTGAGTGTAATGAAAATCAGCCATGCAAAAGCATTCTTCTCTTCATTCCAGTGGGGGCTTGCGCAGGAGATCTTCCCCAGTGGACGGTGCGGCGTCTTTTTAAATGCTGGAGAGAGAGCCTTGGATTTCTGCCTGCGTAACTTAATAGTGGGTAGGTCTGCTTCTGGGTGCAGGCATCTAGAAAGGGGAACGACTTCCCAGGTCTTTCCAAAGTGATTTATTTCCCTGATTATATTTCTCTCTCTATTTTTCGCCTCAGTGGACTGACAGCAGGGGCGTTGCTGTATCCCTAAAGAAAGAGTGAATCCGGTTTACACAGGCACCTGATTCTCTGTAAACGGAGTTCAGATGGGACTCGCTTTTGGATATGACCCCAGGTCTGATTTGGTTGCGAGAGGAATAATCCTGTGACAGTTGTAAATTGCCTTCTAGTCGTCCAGGCGCCGGTCTCTTACACGCACCCGGGGATCAGATCATATTAGATCAAATTGATGACAGAGAGAAAGGGTGTGTTGGGGGGGGGGGGGGAGTTGCTTTGCTTTACTAGGAAGACTTTAGACATCCCATAGCTGGAGTGGACTTTCGGTTTTGCTTTTTAAAAGCACAGGCTCACACTCAGATGAGAACACGGCGGAATTGGGGCTGAGACTCGCGTAAATAAACCCACTCAGGCAGATCTCAGTCCTGGCAAACTGAAGGAAGACTCCGCAGAAGGCAACGTCTCCTCTCGATCCGTCGATCATTGGCAGGCAGGGAGGGAGGGCCGCGGGGGAGGAGGGGGGGAGCGCGCTTGTCACTTTCATTCATCCTTCTTTCCCGATCGCGCTCTTGGCTCCATCACTTTCCTTTGCCACAAGGTCCCTCGTAACGCCTCACCTGATCATGGATGAGTTGTTAATCAGGAAGCTCCCACAGCTTTGCTAACGTGGGCAGGTAGGCGCTCCACTTTCTCATGTGTATTTTCATGTTTTGGTTTTTAATTTACTGGTGACATCATCATCATCATTTTTTAAAATGGGATAGAAAAACAAAACCCCAAACAAAAATAAAACAAGAAATTGATAAGAGGTCAGAGGTTAGAAATTCGCGTCAGTCGTATATGGAGGTGTGGCAGAAATTGAGAGGCAGAAAGCGGTGGTGGTGGGGAGGAATCTCTCCCCGCCCCTCCCCCTCAGACATCAGCTTGTTTATTTTAATTAACACAGGAATCCTTTGCTAGAAACAACAGGGACCGACCTCCATCTCCTGGTTACATCACCACCACCACCACCCATCCCAAAGCCATCCCCATCATTACTCATTAAGGAGGAACCAGTTTTTGTTTTTTAGGAGGGGTCGCAAATTAAACACCCCTTTCTTCTCTCTCAAGGTAAGATGCTGCCTGACGTTTTGCTAAATCTCAGGATGATGACGACTACCACGATAATAATAATAATAATAATAATAATAATAATAGTTTCCCCAGCTATATTCCCATTTGAAGCGTGAATACCTGGTTGGTTCCCCCGCTCTTTTCCTCCCCCGCCTTTATCTGGACCATACTGAGTCGCTATGCAGTATAGAAGGAACCTGACTGGTGGATGGGTTCTTCTCCCAGGGAAAAGGCTCTTTTCGGATTTTGCATCTGGGCTTGCAAAAACAACCACAGAGAAATTAACGCACACACACACACACACACACACATCCCTTTGGTAAGGCGGAGTTTCATTATTGGGCTCGATGCCTTTTCCTCCGCTGTCCTGATCCACCCCACCTCGGGTCACTCACTTATCCTGGCCGGTCCTCTCGCTCGCTTGGCAGACGGGTCGTGTGAATACAAGGCAGTTCTCGCCTGGCTCATTAGCCGGCTCGAGGGCTGAGCGCTCGCCCCTCTTGAATACCTTGTAGCGCTAGACCGCAGGTGTGTGTGCGTGTGTGTCCCACGCCCCATCTCCCCCCCTTTTTTTCCCGTGTTTCTCTCTCCTTTCTGGCTGCGTGATGGAGACGCGAGCGTGCACCCGGGATCGCGCCGCACAAACAAACCGCCGTTTCTTCATCTGATCGCCGCTTGGCTCAAAACCCTCGAGCGGACGGGGAGGGAAAGGAAGGCTTTCAATTCTCGGGCTTTGTCTGCCCCCGTTGCCATCTTCGGCTTGTTTGTCGTTTGAGTTACTTCTTGCGTTCCACTTGTTCTCCAGGATGAAAGAGGACTCGCTTGGGAGGTGCCCCCCATCTCCCCATCCCCAAATATCGGTCTTTAAGACCCCCAAATATCGGTCTTTAAGACAGCCGGAGGCTGCAGACAGCGGAGGGACTCGCGGGAAAGCCGCCGGGAGCTGAAATTGACCAGCGACCCTCATTCGAAAACAGTTCCCCCCAGGTGGGGGTGGGATTCCGATCGAAAAGAAGAAACGGGTTTCGGGTGTAATGAGTTTTCCGTGTTTAAAACGTGTGTGTGTGTGTGTGTGTGAGAGAGAGAGAGAGAGAGAGGTGGGGGTGAGACTCAAAAGGCTTTTACTTGGCCCTTGTTTTGTGGCTTAAAATATACGCGTAGGTTGGGCTTAAATTTAAATAGAACGCGCCAAACTTCTGCCTTCTGAAGTCCCATCGATTTCAAAGGAAAAGACCTGAGCACGTGCTGAGTGGAATCCATGGGAGCGCTACCTTTGGCTGGACCAGGTGCACCTCTGTCTCTCTCAGTACTTTACAAGGTCGTTACTCTCGAGTCAGGCCCTATGGACACCTTATCCACGCTCACCTGAGAGAGCAAGACCCACTGAAGACTATGGGACTTCCTCTAAACAAGCGTAGGATTGGGCAATTTTCGCCATCATCATCATCATCATCATCATCATCATCATCATCATCATACTTTTGAGCCAAGATGGTTCGGCTCAGGGAGGTGGCTGCGTTTCGTCTCCAGTTCTGGAGGCCCCAAACAGCGGTTCTAATGTTCAAACATGCTCCCTCGGGCAGAGGAGAAAAACTGGAAGCTGGCATCTTTTGAAGGGACGGGCATGGGGACAAGATGAAGATGACCTTATTATCATTCATTCTTTCATTCATTATGATCATCAATAATAATAATATCCTGGAAAGTAAAAACGGGAAGGTATGGATGGCCCTGTTTCCCTGCAGGAAGGTGTATAAATGCTCGCTCACCCTTCGGCGTCTCAAGCACTCAGACAGACACCATTTCTGCGTCCCCACTGGGCTTTTAAACCCTAGCAGGGCCACGTTCAATTAAGCGACGACCGGCCGAGAGAGGCCAGCAAAGGGATCAGCTTTCTCTGCTTCCCGATTTCCTCCCACGGCCTGCCCCCCCCACCCCCCACCCCACTCCATGCCCGCTCATCCTTCCTCTGCCTAATTATTTTTTGTCAGCTATTAATCCGCACGTGGGTACTTTGTCCTGGAGCCAAAGGCAAGACCCCTTCACGCTGTAATAGGCTTTAGACCGTCGCCCGTGGCTGAACGGGGACCGTCTCCTCTCCTCTCCTGAGAATCGCTGGGATAAAAAACCTCTCTCCGGAACAAGCCCTTTTGCTTCTGCCAAAACTCGGCTTCTTCGCAGGCTCTCCGCCAAGGGTTTTGTTCCCGGGCTCGGTCGTCAACCCCGCCGGGAAGGCGTAACCTGGGATTAGTTATCTCCCAAGCCTTTCCAGCCGCCAGCACCCTGCTTTGAAACGCAGAGGACCCAATCTGGACCTTGTACTTCTCTCTCTCTCTCTCTCACACACACACACACACACCTACGACGATCACCCAGCACGGTCGTGTGAAAGCGACTAGTATAGTAGTCCTATAGGTGAAGGGTAATATATAGCATATACCCTACTATAACTTTTAGTGGTAGTAGCAGTACTCCTATAGTAGCAGTAGTGATAATAATAACCTGCAGGGCAGCATGTGCCCAGCGCTGTAGGGTAAGGGGCTTCACGCAGAGTAGTAGCTCAATATTCCTCGGCACCCACAAACCCATTTCCTCTGCAAGCCCACCTAGTGGGAGGGGATTCTCTCCCGAATCCAGACTCGGCCCAAGTCCTGTCCATACGTGTCAACAAGCAAGAAATCCGAGATGAGCCGCTAGATTCGCTGTCCCTTTCCTAGAGAATCGGCCCAGGGCGACTCCCTCCGCCCTCTCCCGCCAGCATCTCGCTCCCCCCCCCCCCCCGGAGGTATTTTACCAGATCGTCCCTTGTGGCGGCGGATCCTTTGCCCAGGGCCCCCTCGAGCTCTCCTGCAAGGCAAGCGGCAGCCTCCGTGCCTCGCCAGGAGGACAAGGGGCGATCAGGCAAGACGGCAGGAGGAAAGGGCCTTTGGAAATTCTCTCTCTCTCTCTCTCTCTCTCTCTCTGCGGGAAACGTCTGAATCGCCGGCTCTCTCTAGAGAAGGCCTGGAGGAGGCCGGCGAACAAAACCCGCCTGAAGGCCGCGCACTTTACCTGCGAGGAAGCCCACTTCCATGTAGGGGCATAGGAGGCGCAAAAGCGCATGGGATCAGACTGCGCGCAAGCCAGGAGTGCTGAAACCCCAAGGGGAATGAATGGGTTCCGACTCAACGGGTTCAGAGTGGGAGTGGAGTCCAGATGAGGTCGCCTGTTGAGGGGAGCCCCAGTCCACGGAGCAGAGAAAGCCAGGAATTGCTGTTGCTCTTGCGGTGCTGATGGTTTGTATTTCTGTCCCGCCCCTTCTTGCACCGAAGCGGTGCAGATGGGATTTCCTGTTTTGGTCCTCAGAACGACCCTGCGCGGCAGGCCGTCGGGTGGATCGGGCCCCTGAGGAAATTGCCTCATCCCTAGAAAAAGCTTAATCTGGCTTTCCCAACCTGCCGCCCTCTAGATGTCTTGGAGTGCAATTCCCATCATCCCCAGCCATACCATCTAGGGAATGATGGGAATTGTCATCCTAAACATCTGGAAGGCGACAGGTTGGAGGAGGCTGGATTAATACCTAACAATACAATCCTTCGACTTTAGGACTCTAGTTTTAGTTATTTTTTAATGAATGAAAGAGGGGGGAGGGGTTAGCTATATTATAATTTCCCTCCCTTTCACGTCCCCCCTTTAGGAGGGGTGGAAGGTGGGGTTGAATTTTAGGACTTGATCCAGCCAAAGTGAAGGACCTTCAAGTTCCAACTCTTTCAACCAGGCAGTTTTAATGTGACTCTCCTCTCCCCATTCCTTGAAATCCATATGACTGGGGTTTGATCTTTGGGAGCTCCTCGAGGTCAGGGACAATCCCTTGAATCAAAACCAAAGACTGCAGCATCAGGAATGGCCCATTATTATTATTATTATTATTATTATTATTATTTTGCGATGCAATTATAATCTTCCCCCTTTCTCCTGCTGCTGCTGTACTAACCGAAAAGAGGAGAAGGGCGAAAGGGTGGAAGGGAGGGGAGAAAACTTTCAAACTTTCCAGGAACTTTCCTAGATTTCCACTGTGGCTTGATTCCCATGCCCAGGAGGAGAGAAAAAAAAAGAGATATTTTAAGCCTTGCGTGATAGGGAAATGGCTTCTAGATCTACATCTTCTGTCAAACGCCCTTTGTCAGCTAAGGAGGAGCTTTGGGATAAGGCCCTCAGAAGCTGCTAGTTATGATGGCTACAGATCGCTTCCAGTAGAGTCAGGATGCTCAGGTCTTGTGTTCGGGCTTCCCATTGGGCCCTCTGGTTGGTCACTGAGCTAGCAGAATGCTGGACTAGATGGGCAGGATCCACCAGGGCTTTTAGATTTTCTCACGTTCTTAACTCCAAATCCTTTCCAGCACACTGAGAGACAGAATTGTGAAATGAGGCTGGTCCTCTGGAGAGAGATCACTTTTCTCTAACTGCTAGGAAGACTGCAAGCCTAGATGAACTGGACCATCACACTTCTTCACTTCAGGAGAGGATGGGCTGCAGTCAGCTTGACTGATATGGGGGGGGTCCCTCTCTCTTGCCCCCTCCCCTCATGTCATGCCAGGGCTTGCTGCTCACATGGGCTGGTTGATTTCAGGAGCCCTTCTAGTCACCCAACCTTACCCATGGGATCTACGTGTATCCAGGAGGTCCCTCTCTACAGCATTGGAAGGAAAGGAAAGGAGGATGAATGTGCTTCTCACGGTCTATCTTCCACCACATAGCCGGATGGCCACGGGAAGAGAGACTGGGCTGCATGGAGTTGCATCGGGGCAGGGCACCAGCTCCGATTAAAAATCTAAGAACAGCCATGCTGGGGCAGGTCAAGTCCCATCCTAGACTGGTAGACTGTTTCCAACAGTGGTTAGCCAGGTGCCTCTGACTGTTCTTTGTCATCATCATATTACTACTTCTACAAGTATACTGTTATTTAATTTTTAAAAGTTTGTTCATCCTAAGAAAGCTCTCTAACATCTGGTATATGGCCTCCGTGAAAGGGTCCTCTTGATTTCTGATCACCAGCGTTTCCCATTATAGTCCATGCAAATGAAGTCACAGTACTGTATTTGTCGCTGAAGTTGTTTTTAAAGTGTATATTGATTTTCTGTTTATATAGTGCCCAAGGCGGTTTATAACTAAAGAATTATAAAACCTACTGATCCATACAAGTTATCTTCCTTCCGAAACGAATTTTCTTACAATGTTGATCGATTGAAATATCCATTCTTCTTCTTCTTCTTCTTCTTCTTCTTCTTCTTCTTCTTCTTCTTCTTCTTCTTCTTCCTCTTCGTTTGAAAAGGAATCTAAAACAACAAAGGTTTGACTTTTCCCTCTCCTGAACTTCTTTGGTTTTAAATGCAAAATCCAAACAACGAAGCCACCTCTGGCTCCTCGCTCCATCAAATCCAATTCACTGGAACAGATCCTAAATTTGCCTTCCTTTTCTCCCCCCCCCCCCCAATTTCTTCGGCTTCTTGGATCGAGAAACTGACAGTGCAATCCTAATACAGATCTACTCAGAAGTAAACCCCTTTGAGTTCAATGCTACTTACTCCATGTAACTGAGTAGACACCCTTACCTGGGAAGAAAAGCCATTGAACTTTCTGGGACTTATTTCTGAGGAGCCCTGTACAAAGTTGCTCTTTAAGGCTGCAGGCCTACACATACTGACTAAGGAGCATCTCCATTGAGATCAGCGGGACTGACTTCTGAGCAGGCCGGCTTGCAATATCAGGTTATACACTTACATGGGACAGGGTGAAACCTGGGCTAGATCTACACTAGTGTTTTATGGCAGCATTGAAGTGCACTGATAACTGTTGAGGCACATGGCACATTCTATATACCACTTTCATCGTGTTATTTCCTGCTTTTTATTCCACATTACCCCCCCCCCCTCCAAATACCACAATAGACGTCCTTGTGTGTCCTACAGGATATAATAGCTATACCCTGATGGGATCCTAACGGTTTGACACGAGGCGTGGATCTGGCTCTGAACACAGTGGGACTGACACTCCCAAGGAATCAAGCGCAGGATCAGTGCTCCCGTGGTGCCATTAGGGGTAAGGGCTTTGGGGACGTGGACAGGGTCCCACTCAGCAGCAGGAGGAGACTGCCCCCTCCCTAGGCCCAGCAGAACTGGCAGGCCACATTTTGAAGGAAGTGTAATAATGCACATTGCCCTCTAAAGCGAGGGGGGCATAAGAAGAGGGGAGGTGCCTTCATGAACAGCACCATCCTGTGCATGACTGCTTAGAAGTTAGTCCCCCTGAGCTCAATGGGACTCCGGATAAGTGTGCATAGGATTGCGGACTAAGGCTGCAATCCTATACACATTTACCTGTGGATAAGGGAAAGGGCCCATTGCTTTCTTCTGAGTAGACCTGCATAGGATTGTCCGGAAGTACCTAGTTACCTAAGTGCACCACTCCTGCGCTGCTCAGCGGGTTTTTTTTTGCCCTTTCCAACCCACCAAAGCTTTTCTGTGGGATCCGAGAAAGGCAGGAATGCGCGTTAATTCCCTCCCTCTTCAAAGACCCCCCCCCCCCCCCCGCCAGTCTTTCCCAGTCTTCTCCAGGATGGAGGACAGAAGAGGCTCCAGTCAACTCGGCTGGCTCCACGAAAGAAAGGGCTTGGATCCTGTCGTTGTTTTTCCCCCTGCGGTTCCTGCTTCTGTTTTAGATTCCCTTTTCAACCCAAGATTTCTCCCCTAATTGCATTACTTACAGTGAATAGACAGCCCTGTTGTTTGGCGCTCTAGTGTGCCAACAGAAAGAGAGGAATTCTTCCTCTTTAAAACACACACACACACACACACACACTCCAGGCTTATTTCACTTCATTGGCTTGATCTTCTCTGTGAAAATTGCGTTTTCGGCCTTGTTTTCTAACTTTCGGTGGACCGATCCGGACCCATCCTGACGCAAGAGGCCTCTTTTTCCGCCACCCCCCTCTCCATCGCTGTTTATTCGAGAATGAGGGAGAACAAGGCTGAGCAAAGCGTGCTTGCACAACCAGGCGGCGGGCCGCCCTGCTTTGGAAGGGAAAATGTGCTATTAAGATGCTGGTACCCAATGGCGCGTTTTCCGAGTCACACTGGACTCCAGGATAGGGGGTTCTGAATATGGGAGGGGGGGGGGGTCTGCCAGGATCCCTCACTTCAAGTCAAGTCAACAGGGAAACGCAAAGGGAGGAGGGGAGTGACCATCCAGTTGTTAACTGCTGTGCTGGACCCAAATTGCAATATCCTCCATGGAACAAGCCGAGTCGGAAGGGCAGGGCAGGGTAGCGCGCTTCCCAGTCGCACGAAACACTGCGGGGAGAATGAGCGCTGTGCCACTCTGAAGCTTGCTACCCGAATCCCACCAATCGGGCTGATGCAATGGAAGAGGTTGTCTCAGTCAAAGGAGAGCACGTGAAAAGGTGAAATCCGCTGTAAACCTGCCGCTGCCACCCCTCACTTTTTCAGGGCTACCCAAAACCTGGTATAATTCTTAAATCCCCCAGAAGAGAGATTCTGTTGCTGAAGTTGACATCCACCCACTCACCCCCCCCCTCTCTGAAGCCCACTTCCCTTTCTTTCTTAGTTTAGTTTCCCTCACTCATTCTAACTAACAGCAAAGAATCTTTCGCTGCCCTATTAAATCTTAAGAGCTCTGGAGTTGAATCAACCCCCCTCCCCATTTTAAAATACCGAAAGGGTACGAAACAGAGGGGAGAAGAAAGGACAGCCGGAGTGGGAAAGTGCTCCTCGCCCCCTGCCTCAAGAAAACTCCTTGCCTCACACGTATCCCTTTACTCCCAAATAAGCATCTTTCGCCATTCCCACCTCCCTTCGCCATTGGTTAACCAGGCACGGGGTTAGATCTAGACTACTGCTTTACAGCGGTATGGAAGTGCACTGTTAACTGTTGGGGCCCAATCCACATTCTAGCTCCCGCTTTCACAGTGTAATTTCCTGCTGTTTATTCCACATTCCTAATGGGTTGACAGAGTACCCCTGCGCCTTTTCTGCGGCATTCTGTCAAAGCCATGGGACTGAATGGGCCGCACTTCCGAGCACTGGAGCTGGTTTGAGACTTTTAGGACAGGATCCAGCTAAACTTGAGCACTTTAAATAACCTTATGGATGGGAAAGAGGTGCAGCCTGACTCCACGCATCTTTTACTCGAAAGTAAGCCCCACCGAGTCATCCCCCAGTCCCCACAACTCGCACAGGATTTCAGCTACCTGCTGAACTCAATGGGAATTTAACGTGCTGAACTCAAGAGTGAATCATCTCCCTATCTACACTACTGCTTTAAAAAGGTTTATAACAGTTTTAAACCCGTCAATAACGGTTATTAACCAGTTTAAAACTGTTATAAACTGTTTTAAAGCAGTAGTGTAGAAAGGCTTCTCTTTTCCTTCCACCTTTCCCGGTCCCATCAGGGGCGTCCCTCCAAGCCGAGTTTCATTCAAAGAAAACCCATCTCATTTCTCCCCCCCCCCCTTCCCCATTGTTAAAAAGCGGTTTGAACTTGAGGACTGAACGCCGGGCAGGGATTTGGGGTTGCGGTGTGTGGGGGGCAGATGGGCTGGCGAGCGGGCGGCTTGGGGGGCAGGAATACAACCCAGGTCCGCACAAACCAACCCCTTAAAAGATTCAGGGTGCTTTAACCCCTCCCCCCCCCGCATTTTCCTCAACCTTGGTGGGTTAAGGGGTCTAAATCCCCTCCCCTCCGGAATATTTGTCACTGCTTGCCCATCACTGTGGGGGCTGGAGGAGTTTGACAGCTCTTTGTTGTCTGTCTAAGAAGAGGAGGAAGCGGGGGGAGGGGGGGCTGGTGGCAGTTTACGGGCGAGGGAGGACTCCTCCTACTGAATTACCCAAAATGGGCTGGCTTTCGTCTCTAACAAATTGGACAGAGCCTGGGCAAACAGCAGTCCCATATTCAACCTAGAGGCAACTGGGAACTTTTAAAGCAACCGGGGATTGCAGCTTTATTTATTTTATTATTTTTTATAAACAAAACGAAACGGGGGCCCCCTCCTCTCCCCCCTCCAAAACCCACCCACCCCACTCCTTCTATTTTCTGTGCGCTTTAAAAACGGGTCGGCGTTGAATTTCCCCGACTTTGGCCCTAATCGTTTCTGCTGGTCCGTTTGGCGGCTCTTTCCCCCGCAGCCCCGCTCAGCCTCTCCTTGTTGTCTCTCTCCAGCCCAGGAAGCTGCAGGGCAGATCCCCGCTTTGGTGGCCCGCGTTGTCTCCCCCACCCGTTCCCCTCCTTTTCCCCTTCCCCCCCCCCCTGTTTGGTCCCGTCTCCTTTTTCTGCCTGTCTTCTTCAGGAAGGAGACGGGTCCGTGCGCCGCCAGGCGGGGGGGAGCCCCCCGCGACCACCACCGCCGCCGCCAGCCGAGCCCCGCTCCAGCAGCACTAGCCTGCCGCCCCCGGAGCCGGGCCGCGATTCGGATGCTCTAAGCCACGCCGGGACTCTGGGGCCTGTATATGGAAATAGTGGGGTGCCGAGCCGAAGGAAACGCGTGTCCCTTCCGTCCCCCAGCCATGCTTTTCCACGGCATCTCCGGAGGCCACATTCAGGGGATCATGGAGGAGATGGAGCGGAGGTCCAAGAGCGAATCCCGCCTGGCCAAAGCTGGGCAGATGAACGGCCGGGAAGCGGTAAGCAGCGGCGGGAAAGGCTGGGACTTTGGCTGGGGAGGGATGGGGAGGGATGGGGGAGAGATGGGGGAGAGAACCCCCCCCCCCCGCAATCCGGAGGGGCTGGAGAGAGAGAGAGAGAGAGAGAGAGGACACTGGTTAGCGAGGAAGGGGGGAATCACACCGGGACCCCTCTCCCTGCGAGGAAAACAGCAATTGACCAAAATCTCGCCTGGGCACCGCACCATCGTCTCCAAAGAACAAACAAAACGGTCCTAGATCAAGGCTGAAAAGAACTTGCTCTTGCAAGACCGTTTCTGGCATGCAACTCTCGGGGAAGTTGCATTGAAAGCAAAACAACAACAGGTTAAAACCCCATTTCCCCACTCCAAATTCAGGACTATTCCCATTTCGCTGTTTTGTTTTGTTTTAAAACCCAAACAGGGACGGTTCCAGCTTGATGACTCAGAAGTAATGGATCGAACAGATCTTACTTCCAATTTAGCGTGCAGCCTTTTATTCGTGTGCATTTTTTAAAAACCGATTTAAAAAAAATTAGAGGTCAGGATGCAACCAAAATATGGGACGTCTATGTGAAGAAGTTACTAGGGAAGACAGACCTTGGATTCAGTGAGAGCAAACTTCCGAGCAAACCTGTTTAGTCATCGGCTGCAGCCCCCCCCCCTTTGCTTGCCCACGCAGGCTTCAGGGTCTCCCATTAAAATCGATTGGTCTTCAACGTGGATCATGCCCCCATTTATTTATTTATTTATTTATTATTTTATTTATTTTTATTCGAGTCAGCCGTGGGTCCCTTGCAGTTCGGTCCTAATCAAACTTGTTTACACCCTGCTTATGTTATGGTTTGACTTCTTCCCTGGAAAGTAGGTCTTGTGGCCTCAATGGGGAATCTCTCTCCTACAGAATCACAATCTTAAAACGAACTGATCAGGACGTAAGTCCCATTCAACCCAGTGCAACTGATTTCCGAGAAAATCTGATTAGAATCGGGATGACAAAGTATTTAGCATCCCTGACTAACCCGAAGGGCATTAGGAACTGCTCTCCCGGTGGGAAGCTTAGGGGGAGTAATTTGTATATTGGCTTAATTTTACACGCTGGTGTAGTTCACTCCCACCCCTTTCCAATTGCATCTCAACCCCAACCCGGACAAGAATAGTCGGAGCAGCAAGATTGCCTACAAGGTCCTTGCTTAGGCAGTCTTGAATTCCTCAAGAGTTACTTCCAAGGAAGTTCAAAATCATTGGTAAAGACAAAAGCGGCTTCAAAGGTCCATTTTACTGTTAATAAAATAAAATAAAAGAATGCTGCACAGAGGATGAAGATCCCCGATTATTTTGAAAAGGCGGATTTCTTTTTAATTATTTGGATTAAATCATTCCTTTCAGTTGATTTAATTCCCCTGGAACCGAGCAGAGAGAAAGAGGGGGAGGGAGAGGGCTGTGTGTGAATAAGGAAGTTTTCCTTTGCTCTTAAATCTCAGGGTTTCCGTTGGACGCTCACAATGCACCGAAGGAAGGGCCTGCCGAAGGTTGCGCTTCACCTCTTTGAACCGGCCTCTCTTCCACGGCCACCCCTCGCCCCAAGCATGGACCAAGTTCATTAAGGAAGAGCTTGATTGGCATTTCAAGCGCTTTGCCTCCCTCCGATTGTGTTTTTCTGGAGGGGGGAGGGGGATCCCACTTAGAGAAGAAAAACGTCCCTCCCACGTTTTTTTTCCACGCTTCCTGTTTTGTATTTTCTTTCATTACTCTATGAAAGTTTACATGCGTTTCCCAAAAGTTCTAAGTCTCCCCACCCCCCTGCCTAAATTTCAAAAGATACAATCGAAGAGGTTAAGAAAAAAATTGTAATCAAAACAAAAATACCCCCCATCCATGCAAATTTTAATAGGCCTTTGTAGACCTAATACACACACACAAAGACACCCACACCCACCCACACCCACACACCCCTTCTTTTTTTAAAATGGAATTCTGGATGGGAAAATAAAACAGGGGAAAGAGATCTTTCTAAGGAAGACGGGGACGTCAACAAAGACCCAGGTGACAACAAAATCTCTCCTCTCTGTTTGGCTTTCCACCCTCTTCCCAGCCTGACACCCTCTTTCCAAACTTTCTGCTGCTCCGCCCAAATCGTGGCGTCCTGGCCGGGGCTGGGATCAGCTTTAGACTTGCAGCCCGATTCTGGGCAGATTTCCTCGGAAGACGGTGCCCACTTAAGCGAGGCTCGCTTTCAAATGAATTGACAGATGGTTGGAAGGAGGCTCTGCCGCCTTGCAGACGGGAGACGAAGCTCGGACATGCCAGTCGCTTTTTCCGCCTTCTTCACCTCACTTGTGAAAGGGACTTCCAGAGAGCAGGGAGAGTGCGTATTCGCCTCTTTGGGGGGTCTAGGGGACCATGCGATCTGATGCTCAAGGCTCCCACTTCTCCTGAAATCTGCTCGTCAAAAGATCAGCTTCTCTACCTTTGCAGAGGTAGCCCCGCAGAAAGTCCGAAATTGAAGTCCTTTAAAACCGCAGCCTGCTCCACTCGAGCTCAAAAACATAGGGTAAAATCCAACATAAAGCCTTCTTAGAGTATACCCGATCATTTCAATGGGCCTACTCTAAGTAGGCATTACTTTGTATTTTACCCAAATAAACAAAATTATCCCCAAACCCGATTTATTTTCAGTGATGATCGAATTGATAGGGATTGAGGCCATTGCAGTGGAATATTTAGTGGGTTATATTTGGTGGTAAACAAAACCAGGTAGGAGACCCATTCATATTCTCCTACCAAAAGTTTTTTAGGGGGAAATCAGCTTGAGACACAATGGACTGGATTGCAGCTTACAGTCCAATCCTATAGGTGTCTATTTAGAAGTAAGACCAATTACATTTAAGGAGACATATTCCTGGGTAAGTCGGTACAGGATGGCTTGTAAATAGCCTAAGTTAGCTGAAGTTCAAAACAATGGGACAAAGTTAGTCATGAATTCACTGAACTCCAGTTGGGAACTAAGTGCAACTAAGGCTGTGATTCCTATACACAATTACTTGGGTGAGCCCCACTGAAAACAAAGAGTCTTACTCCTGAGTAGACATATTTAGGATTGCACTGGGGCTACAAGTCTGGAGCCAGCCCTCTGCCTGTGTGTTTGACAAGGGGACCCTCTGATCACTGGGAATGCTAGAAGTACATGGCCTACTTTTTCTCCCTCCCTTTTTGTTGTGAGATCCCGACAAGCGTTTGCACATATGTAATTTTTTTTAAAAAAATGTTTTGTGTTTTGCAGAACATGCCCCCTCTGAGCCCTGAGAAGCCTGCCCTGTGCGCAGGTTGTGGAGGGAAGATCTCCGACAGATATTACCTGCTGGCTGTGGACAAGCAGTGGCATCTACGGTGTCTTAAGTGCTGTGAATGTAAACTGGCGTTGGAGTCAGAACTCACCTGCTTTGCCAAGGACGGTAGCATTTACTGCAAGGAGGATTACTACAGGTACAGCACACCGGGGCTGGGGGGGGGGGAGGGACCCCATTTCAGGAAGACTCCATGGCACTAGGATAAAACAACCCCCCCTTCAACCCAACTGGAAGGCTAGCTCCAAAGCTCCACAATTCCGAACTTTTGGAGGAATGAACCTTGAGTTAATGAGCCAGCGCGGATTCACACGTACATGCGTTTCATTTAAGTTCTCCTGGCCTCATGACTTGGGGCCACTCGGTGCTGGTTCTTAGAGATAGAGGGTCTCATTTCACCACTGAAAATGGAAGATAGATTTTTCACGTGTGAATGGGACCATCTTCGCAGATATAGGACTCCCACCCCATCCCAGAAGCGAGAACCTTCGCAGCATCTCAAATGCTGTGTTTATCAGTAGAGTTTGGGTCACAAGTTCAGGTGCCCAGTTATCGAATGTGAGCAATCAACTGATGCACATATATGTGTAAACCAGTCTTGTTGCCTCTGAACAGAACGTGAGAATCGCCTCTGTTGGCGGGGGGGGGGGGAACCGAGTGAGATTTGGAACTGTGATTATGGCTCCTTCATCTAAGTACACTGTGTGAATCTGTTTTGATGACTTACAGCCAAATGTGTGAACTGGCTCCAAAGAAAAGTATCCGAGATTCTAGACACGTCCAGTCTGCAGGGTTTGGTCTGTAGGGGAATCGTTCACACGTGCAGATTACTCTTCGAGTGCACGTGTGAACTAAGCCCTGGTGGTGGCTTTAGCTTGTCGAGGGAGGCTCTCGCTTCTCCACTGACCTTCGACGTGTCTTCCTCTTCAGTCCGGAATGGCCTGTCTCCTTAGAGCAGGCATCGCAGAACAGTTCAGACCCCTTGAAACAATGCCCCCAAGAGAAGTGTGAGCTACGACGTGGACCACAGCCGCCTTAAATGCCCCTACAAAATAATGGCATGTGGTTCTGATGGCACTGGTGATCTCCCTTTGTTGCCTAATTCACCGTGCGGTCTTGGGCAGGCTTGCTCCGAAGTAAGTGTTCAGCGGGGCTCTTTCTTCCAAGCAAAGGCAGACAGGCGTACGCTGTTGGTTCACAAGCCCCTCTGGAAAGGGCTGGTGCCTCTTCTGGATCGGAGAAACCGTCTTAGGCCAGCAATAAGGCCAGGGAGAACACAATCCAGCCCCCCCTCCCCAGATCCTTTCTGTGCAACTAGATTAGGCCCTCCCGCAGGGCAGTGTGGCCTCTCTCTCTTTGGTTAGTGCTAAACTGCCACCAGACAAGCCCTGGTTTTGTTTTCCCGTTAAAGAGACATATCCGGATTTTGCCAGCGTCCCTCCAACCTCTATGAGCCAACTAATACTCTCTCTCCCCCTCTCTTTCTTTTTACACTCGAGCCCAAAGCTTCCTTGAAACAATTTCCTATTGATTTCCATGATTTAATTTTACTTCCAAGTGAAATATGCCTAGAATCTTGCCTGTTTACTCAAAAGTAAGTCCCAGTGAGTTCAGTGAGACTTGCTCTTCCTTCCAAGCAATCAAGGAGAGAGTTCCTGCAAGAATCTTAAACCAGAAAGAAAGAAAGAAAGAAAGAGCAGAAATCAGAAAGGGTATTCTTTATTTTTCCCCTTATTTTTCCCTCTTTCTTTCTTTCTTTCTTTCTCTTTCTTTTTTTCTTTCCTTCGTTCTCCCCCTTCCTAAAATATATATTTCAAATGCGACTGCGATTCTGATAAAGCAACAAAGGAAAAGAAAGAAAGGCCCAGGTTAACCTAAAATGAAGCAATATTTAGCCTTATTTCCAACGCTTCGCCCACTCGGCTCTCCTAAAAGAAACGAACGGTTGTTAAAGATGCAGAAGATCAGCTATCACGGTGTGTAGGACAGGGCTTAGAATCACACCAGTTTTCCAGTTCCACAAGATTCTAAGTGGGAAGAAAGATCAGTGCCGGGAATACTATGCAAAGCCATCATGTCTACTCTAAAGTAACTGAGTTCAAGGGTACACACTCTCAAGTAGTGGGTAGAGAGGATTGGAGCCTAAATGCAGCCCCCCCTCCAGGAGAACCGTGTTTAGGACCCTGTCTTCCTCGACTCCCTCCCCCCCCATCTCCGGCCCAAAAGCATTGATTTGGAACTAAAGCCAGCGCTTGTCAAGGGAGGATCTGCCTGCCAAGTCGAGCCTGCTCGCAGCCTCCTCCTCCTCCTCCTCCTCCTCCTCCTCCTCCTCCAGCCGAAGGGAGAAAGGAGGATTCGATTTTTGGCTTGGGCCTCTGGTGGAAATGTGCTGGATTTGCTTTACTTGCCGTGTGGGGAGAGTTTTTTTCCCCAAAGCCCTGCCATTATCTAGATTCGGGACTTAGCTCGGGAATGTTTCCCACAACCGAGGAGCCCCTTGGAAGAAGCAAGGACTTAACAGAATCAGTCCAAGAGCACATCTGAGCGCGTGCAGAGTGTATTTGCTGTCATCTTAAAATAGCTGCTGATTCTCAGGCCCCGGATTTATTTATTTTTTAGATAGCGGTGTTGGGGGTGGGGAAGAGAAGGGAATTTGAGGCTGTAGCTTCCTTGCTAGCTTGAATCACGGAAATCCCTCCTCCTCCTCTCAACCATGTGGGGGCAAATCAGATCAGCTTCCCCTTCCTTGGGGCTCCTATCTTTTTCTGGTTCTGAACTCTGCTCGGCTTTACAAACAAGAAAATGGTCTTCTGGCCAGCCAAGTAATGAAGCAAAATTTAACCGATTAATTAGCTAGTCAGAACGTTTAAAGGTATTGTCTAATGCCTATCCTTTTTCGTACATCTTAAAAGAGCTTTCTCTCGCTTTCCCTCCCATGTCTCTTGTAAGGCGGGGGGGGGGGGGGCCTGGAATCGCACCACCACCTAAAAGCCAAGAGTGCTTTTTTCCTCTTTCCAGAATAATGGCTCATTCGTTTCAAAGGTATGCAGATGTCATGGATTAAAAGTCGTGGAACTCAACCGAGTAAGATCTCTTCAACCAGGAGGCAGCCAATGACAAGGGGCATGGAAGTCCTTTGCTTCTTAAAAAGAAGCACCTATATAGAAAAGCACAAGAAGTACGGAAAGGTGGGGAAAATAGATTGGATTGTTAATGCGGAGTGCCTTAACAGTCCAATCCTAGACAGGCCTACTCAGAAGTAAGTCTCCTTGATTTCGACAGCTTACTCCCAGGTAATTGTGGATACTAGGATTGCAGCCCCAAGATGCTGTTGGGATGCTTTGGGGGCACGACCTACCCAAAGGTCAGCACTGATTAAAAGTCCAATGATCTCAAAAGGAGCATTAACTTTTCCCAGTGGAAAATTAATGGGACACAACGGACAATCTTACGTATGTTTTGTAAGTCCCGCTGTGTTCACTGGGTCGTATTCGCAGGGAAGGGTGCTCAGCACTGAAGCCTTGCAATGCAATCTTATAGACATGTTTACTTAGAAGTAAGTCCTACTGAGTGCAATGGAACTTACTCCCAACCAGGTAAGTAAGTGTCGATAGGATTTTAGCTTGTTACCCATTTTTCCTTGTGGGTAGATAGAGTTTGCTGCTTTTTATCGCTTTAACTACCAAGGTCAGGCTTTCTTTCGTCAAATAACCTGGATGAATCTCTCTGCTCTTCTCTGAAACCGGGATCCGGAAGTCTCTTTTTCTTGTCAGATCGTGTGAACCAATGTCACTGTTTTAGCCTGCAGTCCTATGCACACTTACATGGGAGTAAGCCCCACTGAACAGACTGAGACTTACTTCTGAGTAGATATGTATAGGATTGTGCTGTTAAAGTTTCTATTTAAAAAACAACAACCCCTCCCCCACAGTTGATATCCTGGGCCCCACTGTAACCAGTGGACGCCGGTGGCTCCAATTTTGGTGAGGCTGTGAATCCATTCTGGGTTCCCGTCAGAACCGGCCAGACCTCTAAAGGAGCTATCCATGGTGCTGAGTCTAGTTTGGGGCCAGGGTTCAGCACTGTGGAAAGCTCCTTTAGAGTTCTGGCTGGTTCTGACTAAAGCCCAGAATGGATTCACAGCCCCACCTATCGGAGCCACCAGCCTCCCCTGATCGCAACCAGCCCCTTCTTTCCCCTTTGCCAAGACTTGGCATCCTTGAAGCGTGTCCCTGAACCCATCCAGATGACCAGACTCCCCCCCCCCCCCACGTGCCTTCCCCTCCCGTGCTCTGGCAATCTTCGTGGCAGGGCCGATCCAGGCACCCCGGGCTCAGCTGCGTTTTTCTCCTGCCCCGGGGGCCCGGCGTGGTCGTGTGAATGGGCTCTCGTGGCCAGACGCCGCTAACTCGGTGCACTCTTCCCCCCAGAAGGTTCTCTGTGCAGCGCTGTGCCCGCTGCCACCTGGGCATCTCGGCCTCGGAGATGGTGATGCGGGCCCGGGACTCGGTCTACCACCTGAGCTGCTTCACGTGCACCACATGCAACAAGACACTGACGACGGGCGACCACTTCGGCATGAAGGACAACGTGGTCTACTGCCGGGCGCACTTCGAGAGCCTCCTGCAGGGCGCCGAGGGCGCCTCCTACCCGCCCCCGCATTTGAGCTACACCGAGCTGGCGGCCAAGGGCGGCGGCCTGGCGCTGCCTTACTTCAACGGCACCGGCACCGTCCAGAAGGGCCGGCCCCGGAAGAGGAAGAGCCCGGCCCTGGGGGTCGATCTCGTCAGTTACAATTCAGGTGGGTGCCGCCCGAGCTGGCATCCGGGGCTACCAAGGGAGGGGCACTCCAAGGGAAGGGCCAACGGTGAAGCTCCCCCTCTCGGGCGGAGATGCGTGTTCCCGTACCTCTCAAATCACCCTACACGGTGAAAGGTCCCTTCACACGTGATCTTTGATCTACACGGGTAGGATGGAAAGCTTGTGCAATTTTCTTGAACAAGGCCAGACCCGGGTTTTCTCCTCCTCCCTGCAGCCATCTGGTGTCAAATCACCTTGAGCCTATCTACACACAGCCGGATAAAACACTCTGCAAACGTTTTGAAAACTGTATATGGAGTGTGTCCTGGGCCCCAACAGTTCTCAACACTGTCAGCCTATCTACACTACCGCTTTAAAACTTTTTAAAATGGTTTAAAACAGTTTATAACAGTTTTGAGAACTGTTGGGGCCCAGGACACACTCTATATAGAGTTTTCAAAACGTTTTCAAAGTGTTTTATCCTGCGTGTGTAGATAGGCTCCTTCTGTCAAATCATTATGAATGTGGAAAGAAAAGCAGGAAAGAACACCATGGAAGTGGTACGTGGAAAGTGGATTGTGCCCGAGCAGTTATCAGTGCCCTTCAATCCTACTGTAAAGCAGTCAGTAGATTTAGCCCCAATATCACCCGAAAAGCTAGCCCCCAAGATTGAAACCCTAAACAGGCTTCTCTGAGGATTAATATCTGCGCAATCCTAAACACCTTTTCTCTGAAGTAAGCCCCATTGAGCTCAATGGGAATTACTCCCCAGTATGTGGGTTTAGGGAGTGCAAACTAAATCTCATGGAACGCCATGGGAGCTATTTCGGAGCAAATAGGGCATCTTCTTTTGGTTTCCATGGAGTTTGTTTTCACTTCTAGATTTAGGATCACGTTTCCACGGGGCAAAGAGCAATAGAAAAAGGACAACATCTAGAAAGACTCATCACTGACGTGAGGAAGGGCGGATGTCAGATTTATTTTATTTTTATAGAAAATACTTTTTGCAAATTTACTTCTTTCCCTCCAGCCCTTTCCCACCTTTTCCTATCCTTTAATTTAAATCGACTTGACCTGAGAGGGACTTTAAAAAAATAAAATCCAAAGGTGGTTCTTTCCAGCTAAATCCAATGGCTTTCGGGTTTCTATGGCGCTTTTGAATGTTCAAAGCATTCCACAAACACTCTGTTCTTGTAATCCTCACAATAGCAGTATTATTTCCATTTTCCGGATTATGATAAACTGGAAGAGCAGATTTTTAAAACATACCTTTTTTTAAAAAAAGAAGAAGTTTGTGGTAGAGGTAGAATTGGAACTGGGGACTTTCTGATCAGTCTCTTACAGCGCAAACCTAGTCCGGTCTGCTTAGACGTAAATCCCACTGGATTAAATGGGGATTACTTCCAGGTGTATAGGATTACACAGTAGGATCGTGCATAGGGTTACTCCCAGTGTGTAGGACTGCTCCCTGATCTCAATGGGACCTACTTCTGAGCAGACACGTGTAAATTTTTTTGCTGTCTCCACAGACAGAAGCTCTTCATGACTTGGAATTAGACGGCCGGTTTGTTATCATTATTAAAACGATCAGCGACATAATATTAAGGGGGGGGGGGAAATCCTTCGTATGTATCTCAAACACCTCGGTGACTACAAATGTGATGCAGAAATGGTCACATCCGACGACCGAGGTCCAGCCACTGTGAAGCCCCCCTATTTCCGCGGGAGAAGCTCCCGTGCCCTGGCAGAGGCGCCTCCGAAGAAGCTAGCCCCACTCAGCCGAAGGGGACTTGCTCCGGGCGACTGTGCCGAGGGGGGCATTGCTCTTTCTCCCGGCTCTTCCGCAAAGGCAGAGGGGCCCGGAGGAAAGAGGCTCCTTGGGCCAAGGAGCCATCGGGGGCCGCTCGGATCCGAGGCGTGGAAGGGGAGCGGAGCCCGTTGGATTCCGCGCGCTGCCGCCCTTTCCGAAGCAGCTGCCTTCTTCACCCGCGCCCGGCGCTTTGCCCGGGTAGTTTTTTTGTCACCTTTCTCTCGGCTAGATGGAGGAATTTGACACGCGCGCCGCGACCAGGAGGAAGGGAAACTCGGGGCCCGGGCGTCGTGGCTCCCCTCCCGCTGGACCGGGACCTCCCCCACCCCGTGTTTTAACCCGGATTATATTCCTCTAACTGCCCCCCCTCGCCGTTGTAGGGCAGGCTGCTTGGGAAACCGCGCCCGAAGTGCTGCGTGTGCGCCCGAAAGCGCCCACCGCTCCTGCTCTCCGGATTCCATTCTTGCTCCGGTTCAAGGCACAAAAGCCTCTCCGCCGCCGCCCCTCCCCTCCCGGGACAGCCCTTGAGCGTCTCCCAGCCAGGCCTTTCCCTGTCCTCTGAGGCGGGAGAGGGAGGGAAGCCGAGCTTTAATTGTTCCCTGTTAATTGGAGATGACATCGGCATCTCCGGCAGCGGAGCCACTCCGAGGCCAGGAGCGGTGCAGCCGGGAAGTGATGGGGCGGGCAGGATCGGGGGAGGGGGGAGGGCAGGACAATGGGGGGGGGGGGTCCCGAACTAAATGGGCATGATGTAATATAGGGCCTGGTCCAGAACTGCCATCCTAGGCACGGCGACGTCTGGAAGGGCTTTGCTTCCGAGGAAAGCGGCCTTACGTTGCGCTCCGACACCCCGATCCTGTTCACCCGGCGGCAGCGAGTCCTTTAAAGGTTGGGACCCGATTTGGGCCCAATCCAGTCCAAGCGGAAGGCCTTTTTTTTTTTAAGGTCCCCGTTCCGTGAAACTTCCTTCTGCGTAAACCTGCGACTTTTAAGGATGCACTCCTGTTTACTCCGACGTAAGCGCCATTGAGTTCCATGGGGCTTACTCTCAAGTAAAAGTGGAGAGGGCGGTGGCCTTCGAAGCGCCCCGCCTGGGTTGGATCGTACCGTTTGCTTCCAAAAAATGTGTAAAGACAATTCGGAATTACCACCCCATGTTTGAAAACAGTGGCTTTCAGTCGGGACGTACTGCCATGGAATATGGGGTTTAGGGTCACGGCCATCCCAGATTCCAGGCCTCTCTCTCTCTCTCCCCCCCCCTTCCCCCGCGCAATATTTATTTTGCTTCTGCGGCTTTTTCTTTCTTTTGTTTTTTCATTTAATGTGGCCTTTTAACTTCTCAGCTGCTTAATTCTCGCCTTGGTGGCGTCGATTTCGTTACAACCGTTTCTTTTCGCTTCCGAGCGGCTCGGGTTTTAGGAACAAAGCGCTCCTCCCGTGAGAGGAGCGCTACGAAAAGCCCCCAGCCGTTTTGGGAGAAAGAAACGAAAAGGCTCTCGGTGTTTTTTCGGGTTTGGTTGGTTGGTTGGAAAAGTCAATCTAGTTTAGAGGGAGAAAAAAAGCTCAGAGAGGCGGAAAGGTGAAAACAAGATGGCTTGGAGCTAAGTCAGGTGTATGAAATTGTGTGTGTGTGTGCGAAATGCAATTTCTGTAATACATCTAACTTTGTTGAAAAAAATAACAAAACCATGCCCCTGCATACAAACACCCTAATCTGTGCAATTTCCCCAAATAAGGTAACCCCCATCTTTGCAATAACTGCCAACGCAATCCTATGCATGTTTACTCAGAAGAAAGTCCCAATGGTTCAATGGGGCTGACTCCCAGGTAAGTGAGGAGAAGATTGCAGGCTGGCTGATGTATTGTAGAGCATGCAGTGTGACAATTAATGAGGAGAACCGTTAATTAAAAAGAAAAAGGAAATAAAAGCATTTGCCTAAACGTTCCTTTCAGAGAATTAAACCGTAATCATATGCATGCTTACCCAGATGTAACCACCACCTGTTCAATGGGGCTTCCTACAGTGTTTGCAGCCTGAAAATCCCATGACATTCAATAGGAGAATTAAGCACTAGTGTGCATCCCCCCCCCCCCCCAACAATATTAATAGGACTGAAAGATGCTTAACAGTGGCTGGACTGTACCAAAAATAAATCTTGGGTACTTGTTATTTGAGGATGTAGAAATAGGCCAACTTTCCAGTCATACAGAAATGAACCGGCAAATCAGGCCCACTCTGATTCTGCTCTGCTCCTGATCAGAATGGCCAAGAGGTAAGAAGGACAAAATAAGAGTGGCATCCAGAGAATTGAGATTATCACCCTGATCCTGTACTTGTGCGGCTGCATTCTGTAAGAGTGCAGTTGCAATAGAACAGGGATTCTCAGGCCAAACAAACTGGTTGAAGGCTCAATCCCACGACTGTTCAGGCAGAAAAAGTCTTACAATTCACAGTATTCCCCAGTCTGCATGTTTGTCTAAACATGCATGGGATGTTTCCCCCTTCCTATCTAAACACGCCTAGTTTTGCACCCTAACTCCTCCCTCCTTCCCCACCCAGTCAGCACCCTGCAAATGTGTTGGACTATAACCCCCATGATCCTCATCACACCCAGTGGCCGTGCTGGATGGGAGTGATGGGAGTTGTATTCCAAGGCTTGTCCTCCACAGTGCCCCTGGGAGCAACTCACACCCCCTTCCATTTATAATGCAAAGGCAACAAACATATGTTGGCCACTGTATTTGGAAACAGCTGTCTTCTTCATTCTGTTTCCCATTAACAATATTCTCATGCCTACATTAACAGGGTAATGAGGTTCCAAGGTACAGTTAATGGCCTGTGTGTGTACGTGTGTGTGGAAATCCATTGTCTCTTGTCTGCCCATGTGTGACCTTAGATTTTCACCCATTCCAAACACACATTACTTCCTAGTGATGTGATCTTCCTGGTTAGATTGCAGCCTTCGTTTGGAATCCTATGCATGTAAGTCCCATTGAATAAAGTGGGACTGACTTCTGTGTAAGTGTGCACTGGGTTGCCTTGTTGCTTGGACAGAGAAGATGATTGCAGCACTCAAGAGGACGTGTAGCCCAGTTAGTTCTCCACGGGGCAGTATCATTTTGCAATGCCCTGGGGTAGGGGGTGGGGGTGATGCTTGACGAAAGTGCTCCTTCCCAATGCGAATATCTCCCATGCATGAGCAAAGCTGATATGTCAGGCAGAAGAGAACTCTGAAGCAAATGTATTTTGTTACTTTGGATAATTTTCGGCGCACATGGCTAATGCATATTTTTGCATTGGTTGCATCTGCAGTTTTCAAGTGAAATCACTGGGTTGGATAGGATGTGCATTGGATTTTGAAATGGCTTTTCTGCTCCATTCCACCCACCCCTGCATCAGTAATGTTGACAAATGGCACATTGGAAGCCAACAGGCATCCTTGCAGCCTAACCCTGCTATGTATTGACTCAGAAATAAACCCCACTGGATTCAATGGGACTTATTTCCAAGCAAATGAGTGTATGATTTGCCACTTAGGCCATAGAGCTTGATCCTATGAGTGTGTTGGAAGTGCAACTTAGTTCAGTTGCACTTACTCCCAGCTCAGTGTTCAGGTTTTGAACGACTCATTGTTTGATGCTTAGTGCAGAGGACATTGTTACTTCCTGTGGCCCAATTGGGATTTAATCAGCTTTGTTTTCAAATCTCCCTTTTTCTCACAGCATTTTGGGGTGATACGTGCAGATGTGAAAATTGCACGGTGATTGTTATGAAGATACTGCCTCACTGATTTGGTGCCTTTAAGGCCTACAATCCTATGTGGATAAGCCCCCACTGAACTTGGGTTTCCTTCTGAGTAAAATGTGCACAGGATTGGGCTGCAGAGGTTCAGAAACATAAAGGCATCTGTTCAGATCTTGGGCACAAAGCGCTTTCATTTAGCAAAATGGCCTGCATCCTCTTATTACAAGAAAGATGTTTTGTGCACACATGATGAGAGTAGACAATCCAGTGCAAACCAACAGAACAGAAAGGAAAGCCACCAAGAGATGAAGTGGATTGGGGGGGGGGTATGCTTTTTGTTTAAAGGCCTCACTAAACAGAATTTATGTGGAGCTTGACCTCTATTCTCCCCACCCATCCTTTTTTTTTGGGTGTTGTAGCTAAAACAGGAGCCATAATATTTTCCACCAAAAAACAAAAAATGCTGCCTCCTCCAAAATTCTAACTCCCATCAACTTGTTAGAGTTGTCAGACGCATGGAGCAGTGCCCTCTGGTGGCTTCTGATGGGGGAAGCCCTTCTCTGGGAGAGGGTGGGGAGAAGCGAAGCCATCTGTTTACTTGTGGAGTTGTCTGCTGCTGCTGCTACCACTACTCGGTTGGCCTGAAATGTGAGAGACAATGAAGATAAGATGACATACTTGAATGGGACAACTTTCTCCCTTTTGCCAAGCTCCATTGTATCCGGGTCACATCCAGAAATAAACTGGGTCCGCGTTCCTTTGCAAGATCTGGGATTGCTGTATTAAGACTCTGAGAGGCCCCTGTGCTTTTTCGAGGGCTGCCTAGAAAGAAGGTTTCTTGCCAGGCGTGCCCTGCCCAGTTGCAATGCTGCCACAAAGCAACTTCCCCAGGTTCATTTAAAAGAACAATAGTAACAATAGAGGAAGCGTCCTTAGTTGGCCTCTAGTCCTTTCTTCCTTTTCCAGGGAACTTGGCTGGCTTGAGATCCAGTTTACAGAAGTACATAAGAATCCTGCCCAAATCAGAAGCTACAGACCACAAGTGCGGCAGCTGTGCTTGCTCTGTTCCAGGAAAAGCAGATTAAAAGAAGAAGTGTGATTTAAGGATCCAAGACAGACAGAGCGAATATGGGATCTATCTGGCCAAAGAATGCAGCTTTCAGTCACCCAGAGAAATGGTGCAGTTTCAGGCTTGCCAACTGCCCTGCTCCCATGCATTTAACAGCAGCTGGATCTGTCCGAATCAGCAACGGATGTTTGTCAAAGCGATAAATATTATAATCTGCAAATTGCTGCAAATCCAGCTTTTGTTACAAAGGGGCGTCTGGGTGGGTGGGTGAATCGGGCAAATCTGTGTGATACTCAGAGTGATTTTTTGCTTTGCCAGGACTAGTAATGTCTATGTAAAACTTACCCTACAGTGGCTAGGATTTGGATTTTCAGAATGGTTCTCTTCTGCTTTTAGTGCCATCAACAACATTCATGGGCATACTATAAACAAAAAGTGCAAGAGAGGTGGATGTGGAAAGGTGCTTTCATGTATGAAGGCCTCATTCATATGAATTAACAGTATGCATGTCTACTTGGACATAATCCCACTGAGTTCCCTGGGAACTTACTCCCAGGTGAGTAAGTATTGAATTGCAGCCTAAAGCTGCGCATGCTATGCATGCCTATTTGGGAGTAAATCCCATTGGGCTCAATGAAGTTCCTATCCAAGCCAACACGCATTATAGATTATTTATCTTCTTAATAATCATGTTACAGTGCAATCCTGCACATGTTTACTTGGGCTAACTCCCCAGATAAGTGGAACAGGGGCACAGTATAACTAAAACAACAACACAAAAATCAAAATCAAAGCAATTTTCAACACAAAAGAAAGAGTCATCATAAAATACAACATAAAACAAATCATATACACAATTGACTTGTCAACAGTTAGAATTGATAGCAGCAATCCTGATAACGTAAAAACAGGATCTTGTTTCTGTGCAGATGTTTTTAGCTGGTGGCAGAAATCACATAAGGAAAGAGCATGATTGGTTTTCCTAGGCAGGGACCTCATCTACAAGAATTCGGCTTTATGCCTGGTTAGCCGATTATGCGCATATTCGCAGAAGCGCATTTACACCTAATACCTCTGTACAAGAGGCGGCGAAGCGCATTACTGGACGACCGAAACGCGCTTTAAACTGTTGACATGTGGAGAATCACATGTTTACACGGTGGTAAGGCGCTTTAATTCCCACTGCAAATTAAAACTCGCAGTTTAACGCGCATTCGATAATGCGCATAATCGGAGAGAAAACGCGCTTCTACGCTCGATTTGTGCTCCGTTCTTGTAGAGGTAATTTTTTAAATGTGCCTTGAAAGAGCTTTAAATGCCTCTTGTAGAGGCAGCCAATGTCTGTAGAGGGTGGTGCCGTTGCCAGCATGGAAAAGGACTTGGGTTGCCCTGGGGGGTGGGGGTGGGTCCTATCATCACGCAAAGTGAAGCTGCTGCCTCAGGCAGCAGCTTTTGGGTGTCATGAAGGGGTAGCATTTGGTTAGTTATTTAAGTTGTTGTTGTGGTTGTGGTTGTATTTTTACTGCCAGGGATGGGGAGAGAAACTTATGGGGTTGCCTGCTTATATGCCAAAGTAACTTGGCTGGCTTTGCGTACTTTGCACCTTGACATGGGTGGTGGTGGGTACCACCTGTTGCTCTGCCTCAGGCAGCAAAATGTCTTGGGCTGGTCCGTACAACTAACCTTGCTCTTCAAAAAACAGGGACTACAGAGCAAGCTCCAGCCTTCTCCATCATTTCTTTCTCTGATCCGTGGGGGGTTGGAAGTCACCTTCCCTGAACTCAGTCTTTAATACTGATAGCAAATTCTTTCTCTAAGTGTGGACCATCATATACCCAAAACAGCATCATCTATCACTAGGAGGAGGTATCAGCAGCTGCAACCTACCAAGGTTTGCAGGAATATATAAGAATACCCTAACTAGGGAAACACTCCTCCAAACATTCCCAGTGAAGACTGGATATGCTCAGTGATGTAGAATGCTGATTGACTGTTAAAGCAGAATGGGGTGGGGGATGGAAAATAGGGAGGAGGTGGAATGATGTGTCCTGCAAGAATGCAGGGCTGGTTGGAACCCTGAACAGGAGCACTCTATGGTGCAACATTTTGTTGCAGGTCCCACTTGCGGGACTTAATTCCAAGTGATCATGCATAGGATTGTGCTGCAAATGTTGCAGGTGTGAGGACTTTTAGGTTATGCATGACTCCCTTGTCTGTTCTAGTTCTATTATTTATTTAATTTAAAAAAGACCTTAAAAAAAAGAGCAATATTGCTTCTAATGAAGGGAAGATGTATGTGATTAAGGATCCAGGAGGCCAATGGGGCTTACTCCCAGGTACATGTGTGGATTGCAATATTAGACGCTCTACATTTTATTTATGATTACAATTATGTAAATGTTGCCTTTCGGTATGTAAATCCTACTAAAGTAACTTACAAGTGACATAAAAATAATGAAATCACAATAACAATATTAACAGATTAAAACAAATAAAAGGTCAGATTCATCCCTCAGGGGAATTGGTGGAAGATGACTATGGCCTCCTCCACACGAGACGTTTAATGAGCCTTGAAGGCTCATTAAAAAATTTACCTCCACAAGCACCGAGCGCAAAACGGGCGTACAGGCGCGTTATCTCCCCGATAATGCGCATTTTCGAACGCGCGTTAAATAGCGACTTTTATTTTGCTCCGGCCGTTAAAGCGCATTTTTGCGGTGTGAACAAGCGATTACGCGCATTAACTGCTTGTAAAGCGCTTTTTGGACATGAATTAATGCGCTTCGCCGCCTCTCGCCGCCTCCGGTGCAGAGGGATTAGGAGTAAAAGCGCCTCCGCGATAATGCGCATAATCGCGGAACCAGGCGCAAAAGCGCATCCTTGTGGAGGGGGCCCAACAAGTAAGTCAGTTTGTACTAGAAAGTACGCAAAGGGCACAATTCTATGCATGTGTGGAGGGGAAAAAGATCTACAGCTCCCAGCATGGCTGGCTGGCGAATGATGGGAATTGTAGGACTTTTTCCTATCTAAACATGCATGGGATTGTGCTCAAAGTGGTTTAAACTGATGAAGATGGTAGAAGGGACATGGAAAGCAAATCAACAAAACTCTGTTCATATTAGATTCTACTCATTTTGAGATTTGCGTTTAAGAAGCTCATACTCATTTAATAAGCTCAGACTACTGTTATCTATGGAATTATAGAAATTATTCAGACTTTTCTTTTTAAAGCAAAGCATTGCAATTCAATGAGAAAATACATCCTGAGAGGGAAAAAAAGGGTACAATCTGATCCTAAATATGTTTTCTCGGAAGAAAATTTCACTGATTTTCCCAGTGAGTATATTTAGGATTGCAGCCTCAGTTTATTGTGGTTAAGAGTAAGGGGATGGAAAGAATGAAAAATCCATCACATGGAGGTGATTTTAAATTGCCCCTCTGGTGCCAACCTCAATTGTGCAGGGGAAAGTTTAAACTCTACTGAATGGCAACTGACTCTAGTGCAGAGAAGGCTGCCAACATTTCACCCAGCCCTTCTAGTTCTGACATTAACAGTTGCATCCTGTAGCAAAAGATAATGTTTATCTCAGTGCCGTCCTGGTTCTTATTTTTGCAGACCAAACTGCTGCTAATGGCATGAGAGCAGACCAAGTGACCCCCCCTCCCCCGAGAGTTGACAACTCTAATAGCTGGATTGAGATTTATGGGGGCATAGAGAATGTCACCCAATTTTCTTGGCCACCCAAAATCCATGTGCTCAAGTAAATTTAATCCTGAATTGGATTGTGGTCCTCCTCTATGGTCATGTTTTACTGGACACTTGTGAGGAGAGTGTGATATCTGTGATACAGCAAGGACTACTATGGTGGTGGTAGTGCTGGTGGGGACACACTAAGCTTAAATGCTAGGCTCCTGGCATATTGTTATATCCTGTGTATTGTATGCACTTTGGCCCCCTCCACAAGGATGCGCTTTTGCGCCCGGTTCCGCAATTATGCGCATTATCGCGGAGGCGCTTTTACTCCTAATCCCTCTGCACCGGAGGCGGCGAGAGGCGGCGAAGCGCATTAATTCATGTCCAAAAAGCGCTTTACAAGCAGTTAATGCGCGTAATCGCTTGTTCACACCGCGAAAATGCGCTTTAACGGCCGGAGCAAAATAAAAGTCGCTATTTAACGCGCGTTCGAAAATGTGCATTATCGGGGAGATAACGCGCCTGTACGCCCGTTTTGCGCTCGGTGCTTGTGGAGGTAAATTTTTTAATGAGCCTTCAAGGCTCATTAAACGTCTCGTGTGGAGGAGGCCTTTGAGATGATTGATTAGTGACAAGATATTGCCCAAGGCTGAGAAACATCACAAAAGCAAATACCTATAAGAAAGAATTGCTCCAAAGTCCACGTGATTTCTTTTCTTGTGTTACACAGGCATTGTTTCAGAAGTCTGTCTTTAATTGTACGTGCAGTAATTTTGTAGTTGGAACCTGAGAAGATCATGAAAATGTCAATAGGGTGTGGCGGGGTGCTAAAACACTCCAGAAATAATCACGGGGTTGGTGGTGATGGAGAGATGGATGATAGCTGACTGGTAGAGCTGAAGCTTGGTTCCAGATGATCCCAGGTTGAATCCCAGGTATCTCCATTAGAAAGATTAGGTAGGGGGCAATGGGATCTTGCCTGAGACCTTGGTGCAAAGGCGGGCAGATCTCCAAAAGTTTTGGACTTCAACTCCCAGAAGCCCCTGCTAGCATGGCCAATGGTCAGGAATGCTAGAAGTTGAAGTTCCAAACATCTGGAGATCTACTTTCTTCCCATCCCTGTCCTAGAGAGTTGCTGCCAGAGTAGACAAAACTGAGCTAGATGGGCCATCCAATGTTCCTAGTCCTGATGCAAGGCAGCAAAATATGGCAGCGTATTGTCAGCGTTTGACCAACAGCCTCCTTTTCCTTTGAAGAGCCCACAGAAATTATATTTTCTTTTGTTGTCTTCAGGGAACAATGAGGTCGTTTCCTATTCTTTAAGCCCTGTGGAGTCCCGTGAAAGTGTTGTGCATGATCAATAGGCTGTTGGCTATTAATGATACAGGCTTTCAAGTAAGCAAAGTGCCCCTTAGTCAATTCCTATGTCGTTGATGCAATCATTCTGCGGGTTAAGCTGTTTGTGTTTAATGTTTTATAGATTGGGATATAGATGAGGCTGAGGGATGGTGAGTTGCTTACTCTAGAGAAGTGCCAGAAATCTCCTCTGTTTGTTGGCCATCATCACACGCTCGGTTTTAAGCACACCCACCTCAACATTGCTCCACTTCTTCAGCACTGGACTCGCATGATGTCGTCCCCGTCGTGCTGTTCTCTCGCCCTGAGGTCGCAGTTTTTAGTTTCTGTTTTGATTTATCCCTGAACGGGCAAAGTTCTAAAAAACTAATATTCAACAGGCACAAGCTGAGGTACCGCAGCAATACCGAGCATGTGTAAATCAAAACGCTAGACTCTCATAGAAAACAGAGGGGGAACCCACAGAAGCAAACCGGGGAGAAAATGTAGCTGAGATAAAGCTCTTAGAGCCCCAGGCAGAAGGACAGATGGGCAGTGGACTGAGCCCATAGTGGACTGCCACGTGGGGCTGGTGAAGCTGGGTTCCTCTTTGCAGGCCACACGTTGTGTAGGCCTGCACTTTGACTTCAGTGGACTGGATTTGAACTAGGGGCGCCAGAAGGAAAACCAGACAGCCTTCATTGGACTTTCAGTGTAGCAGGGAATAAGGCAATACAGCTTCTCTTGCCTAGTTCCTCTTTGGCCTTGTCATCTGTCCCATTCACTAGCCTGCAGTAATTGTATATGCCACCGAGCACACAGGAGGACAAGGTGGATGACGGGGCTGGCAAAGGGATGGGCAGGAGAAGCCATGGCTGCCTCCTCTGACTCATCTGTCGTGTTGGGAGATTGAAAGGTATGTGACTGGTCTCCAACTTTGAACCTGAGACCATATTTCCAGTACCAAACAGTCTTGTCCAGTGGATTGAAATGATTAGAAAAGGATAGGTGGGCACTGCTGGAGGCTATGCCTAATGCCTATAATAATTTTGGAGGTTGACCGTCATAGTCTGGTAACTAAATCATAGTCCTTGCATACTGGAAATCTGGGCATAAACTCTGGCCAGTTATAATATCTCTAAGTGGTCTTGGTGTATGTGTGTGTAAAATTCTATAGAATGCCTTCCATACTCTGCCCTCCAGAAGTCATTGGCATGCTATCTGGGGATGATAGGAGCTGTAGTCCAACTCATCTGGAGAGCACCAGGTTGGGGACGGCTGTTTTATAGCATTATAGACCCAGACTCACACACTAGGCTGCAGCACTAGATTGACCAAATAATGTGTAATATGTTGTCCTCAGATAATAGATCAGTTTCTTCCAAAAGCATAGGTATGCTGGGAAAAAGTGTTGCGGCTTTCGATACCATCGACCATGGTATCCTTCTGGAGTGCCTGGGGGAATTGGGAATCGGGGGTACTGTGCTTCAGTGGTTCCAATCCTACCTCTTGGGTAGGTTCCAGATGGTGATGCTTGGGGATAGCTGCTCTTCAAAAAAGGAGTTGCTATGTGGTGTATCACAAGGTGCCATCCTTTCCCCAATGCTGTTTAACATTTACATGAAACCGCTGGGAGATATCATCCGGAGGCATGGGGCGGGGTGCTATCAATATGCTGATGACACCCAAATATATTTCTCTATGTTTTCGACAACATCGTCAGCTAAGGATAGTGTGTCTCCTCTGAATGAATGCTTGGAGGCGGTAATGGGCTGGATGAGGAAAAACAAACTGAAGCTGAATCCAGACAAGACGGAGGTGCTTGCTGTCAAAGGCCCCAACCTGGGTTTGGAGGTGTGTCAACCAGTTCTGGATGGGGTTACACCCCCCCTGAAAGACTGTGTTTGCAGTTTGGGGGTACTCCTGGATCCGTCGCTCCAGATGACAGCTCAGATTGATGCGACAGCCAGGAGTGCCTACTATCAGCTTCGGCTGATACGCCAGCTGCGCCCCTTCCTAGAGTTGGAAGACCTAAATACGGTAGTGCATGCGCTGGTAACTTTGAGGCTCGACTTCTGCAATGCGCTGTACATAGGGCTACCTTTGTGCCTAGTCCGGAAAGTTCAACTTGTTCAAAATATGGCAGCCAGGTTGGTCACCGGTACACCTAGGGGTGACCACATTACACCAGTTTTAAAATCACTTCACTGGCTGCCGGTCAGTTTCCGGGCAAAGTATAAAGTGTTGGTTATTACCTTTAAAGCCCTACATGGTTTGGGCCCAGGCTACCTACGGGATCGCCTTCTCCCATACAATCCGCCCCGCACTCTTAGGTCCTTTGGGAAGAACGTACTCAAGCCAGCCAGAACTAGGCTGGCGAGTGTTACCCAGAGGACCTTCTCTTCCATGGCTCCCAGACTATGGAATGGTGTGGCGGAAGAGGTTAGACAAATTAGCAGTCTTCATGAATTTAAGAGAGTCATGAAGACTGTTCTCTTCCAGCAGGCCTATCCGGATGAATTTTAAAATGTTTTAATGATGTGTTTTCTCTTGTTTTTAATTTTTTTAAACTTTTTAAACTTTGTGATGCTTGTATTTTGCATTGTGTTCCCCGCCTCGATCCGTAGGGAGAAGCGGGTTATAAATAAATATTATTATTATTATTGTTATTATTATTTAATTAGAGCACTTTGTCTCACTGTTGCTGGTTGTGGAAATATAACTGACTACCCCTTAACCTATAAGGAGTGTTCACATGTTGCTATTACAGCTGCTGCTGCTCTGGAGAAAACAAAACCACTCTCACCTTAACTAAATTCCTGCCTGCCATTGCTGGGGTGGATATGCTGACCAGATAAAATCCAGGTCAGGGCTCATGTAACTTTAACAGTTATAGAGAAAAGGGAATTTCAGCCAGTGTCATTTGTATGCAATTAGTTCCTGGTGATATTCCCTCTTCATCACAACAGTTAAAGGTACAGGCACTATACTAGAGTGACCATATACAAAAGAAGGCAGGTCACCTGCACCTTTAACTGTTGTGATGAAGAGGGAATTTCCCCAGGAACTAATTGCATACAAATGACACTGGCTGAAATTCCCCTTTCTCTACAACTGTTAAAGTTACATGAGCCCTGACCTGGATTTTATTTGGTCACCCTAGGGGTGGGGATTTGTCTACCTAACCCTTTTCTCCCTAAGAACTCCTACATCATTGTTCCCGATGCTCTGTGGAGGAATTTACCTTCCTCCCTTCAAAAGCAGTGTGTACATACCGGGACTGAAGTGAGGCCTCACAGCCTATTTTAGAGCTGTGTGAAATTGGCCTCACAAAATTCTCCACTATGTTTGCAGCCAGAGAAATAGGAACAGGGGGAATTTCACCAAATTCCTCTTGGGTGGAGGAGGAATTCTCCCACCAGTTTCTCACAGATAGTGCTCTCCATTAGTAGGGTTTCAGCACAGCCTCTTTCTTTTTTCCTAAGGGCTTGTGGGGTTCCCCCCGTTTGCGCTGTCACTACCATCAGCAGCAACTGTGTTGGTGACCTGGCCTCCATTTTGCATCTTCCACAATGTCCCATAGCTTAGGCTGACCATATGAAAAGGAGGACAGGGCTCATGTAACTTTAACAGTTACAGAGAAAAGGGAATTTCAGCCGGCGTCATTTGTATGCAATTAGTACCTGGTGAAATCCCATCTTCATCACAACAATTAAAGTTGCAGGCACTATACTAGAGTGACCAGATACACAAGAGGGCAGGGCCCCTGCAGCTTTAACTGTTGTAATGAAGAGGGAATTTCACCAGGAACTAATTGCATACAAATGACACTGGCTGAAATTCCCTTTTCTCTACAACTGTTAAAGTTACATGAGCCCTATCTTCCTTTTCAGATGGTCAGCCTAATATAGCAGGGGTGGGCAACTTTGGGAGGTCCCTGAATCACCAAAAATAATGATAGTGATTAGGATAATAATGATTTAAAAATGGAATCCAGAGTAGCCAAGGAGTACTATAAGGGTCAAACATAGCTGGTTTGCAAGGTAATATTGGCCCTTTTGGTTCTGAGTCACAAAAGGGTCAAAATGGCCACTCCAGATGCCATTTATTTATTTACAATTTTGGGGTGTAGTGGGGGGAGCACAGCAAGGGCTGCATGCGGTCTATGAACTTTATATTGCCCACACCTAGTATATAGCATTGACAACATACTTATACTGCTATTCAACCATATAGTTCTCAGATTGGCTTACAACACCTCAGATTTAAACAATATTGTCTTTGAAATCAACACATAAAACAGCTGCATTTAAAACAATATATTTTAAATAAACTTGTATAGAGAGGCACACTAAAGTTGTATACCTGGGGGTATGGAAGGGGGCAGACAGGTAACGGAGAGGGGTGGGGTTACATGGCATTATCAAGCACATTGGAAACCATATGATGGGGCAATAACACCCCATTAGTTCAGAACAACTGAATGGGCTATACTTGTAATGGAAGATCCTCCTCTACTTGATGGTGGAGCTGTGGGATGGGGGGAACCCTAGGAATTTAACAATTTGCAGAAATGTAGCCTGGATTCTCAGAACTATCTCCATGAGTGAATGGTGTCAATACTGGAGAAAAGGGCCAATGTGGAAGCACCCAAACATAACCTCATTTCCCTCTATTTGTAAAACACGGAGAATAACCTACGGTGCTGGGTGATTGTGAGAAGTATTACAAAGGACCTAATGTACTAAAACTTCCATACCAGTTAATGATAAAACAGTAGTATATTGGATGCAAAGAGATGGTGTTGTCAAAGTTGAATAATCAAATCAATAAGTCATTCCAGAAACCCTATTCTCCAATCAGCCATGGTCCAAAACAATGATTGATTCTGAGCAGTTTTTAATTCCTCCCAGTCCATCCTGACTTCACAGCAAATAACACCATAGGTACAAGAGTAGTTGCTAATATAAGGAGACTGGATCCTGACTACAGATACTTCTTGACAGAAGGACCATGTTTGATCCAGCTTCAACTGCACAAATGAATATTCCCAGCAAAGCATCCATCATCTAGTATAATGATTCATAAACTTTGTACAGAGAACCACTATTCTGGTTTGCTTTGTCTTTGTGGGCCACCCTCTGGCCATCATGTGGAAAGATGCATCAAAGGTCCCCTTTTTCCAATTCTTGAACCTGATTCTACCGACTTGGCTCCTTTCATTCATTATGCTTCTGTTGTTGTTTTTAAAAATTCACAGCGTGCAGCTGAAGAGGCAAGCAGTTCCCAGTTTAAATTTGGGCACTGAAAAATGGCTTGCTTCATCCGGTTGTGAAAACTTCGCAGAACTCTCTGGCTCTTTCGCATTTTCTTTAATTATTTTTATGATAGTCTCAGGAACTACTTGAGATGCATGAGGGGCCAGATTTAGAGAACCACTGAATGAGCATTTCCTGAGCTGCCTTTCACAGCGCAGTTGGGAAAACAGCATTTAAAGACTGTCGTCTTTTTCTTTCAGGAAGGAGAGGGCAAATGCAGATGTGAGAAGCGTTACCTCTTTTTTAATATATAAACTGTAAAATCTCTGTCTCCATGGACTGATGTAATGTGCAGAGTATAATGTATGCTTTTCCATCATTTTCTCAGGGGGGGGGAATGGCTACATTTTGTGAATAAATCTGGCCAACTGTTGGGAAGTATTCCAAGGTGTCTTTGCATGTGGAAATCAAATGATACACAGATACACACACACACACACACACACACACACACACACACTCACACATGCTTTAAATATGGACTAATTAAATTCCTTTAGGACTGATAATTTCAACTGAGTTTAATTTGCATTGTTTGCTTTGTGATATAAGGAGGATCATAGGGGTTTCTCTCCCTGTTCCCACATGATTGAGCAGAGTTTGTTAAACAGATCCTGAAAAGTGATTTAATTTTTTTTTTGCTTAATAGTGAAAACAAACCTACATTTACCCGCAGTCTTAAATGTATTGATGGCATTGAGTCCTGTTGATTTCTACAGGGATGCTTTCCACAGAATAGGATCAGGGTGTTAGAAGACTTGTTATTTCTCTAGGTAACTGTCTGGCTCATTTTTAGCTGTGCAAGTACAGCTGCAGTGTCAGTGTTAGCTAAACCCATGAGGCAACTGTCTGTGTTATATTGCTGTTCCCGAAGACCTAATCCTATTGAGAATATTCTTTAAAGTTCTGTGATGCAGTGGCTCACTTTGTATAGAATGTAAATCTACTGAGGGTTCCAATCTGATGCCTCTAAACCAGGGGTGGGCAACTTATGGTCCTCCAGAGTTTTGGCATTTAACTCCCAGAATCCCTCACCATTGGCTATGTTGTCTAGGGCTGGTGGGAGTTGTAGGCCAAAACTTTGGAGGGCCACAAGTTGCTCACCTCTGCTCTAAAGGCTGGTTCAGACACACAATATACGGCCTGCACTTGGTGAAGCACAGATGTATCCCTCTGGCAGATGCCTGCTCCCTGCCACATGTTGAGTATAAGATGTGACACAAGATCCACTTATATACATCCACTGGCCCACCCTTGTCTATGTTTGAAAGGCCTACATGCATACAGGCCTCTGGATTCTGTCTGAGTCACATGTTATGCATTAACATACCCATCCCTGGTTGACTTTATGGAGCTCTGCAATCCTCCAGATGAGAGTTCATAAGTGAGGGAAATTATTAACTGTAACCTTGTTGCCATGGCAATGGAGATAGAAGTCCACCTACAGGAAGTCTCATAAGAGGCTAGGGAACTGTCCTGATATCATTATGGTTGTAACACACACACAGAGCCATATATAGTGGGAGGATGAGGAGGAGACCTTGCAGCCTTTTGCTGCATTGCAAAGAGACAAGGCTGAGCAAAAGCTGGGAGTTTTTAACCCTTTTTCTCCATTTCTGAGGCTAAGGTAAGGTGAATCCAGGAGAGCTAAAGGGGAAAGAGGCAATGGTCCAGTTTGCATGACACATCAGGTTCACCATGGAATGTTTAAACCTCGATGAGGTGCGGTGCATGCTGGATGCCATTATGAATGTTCCATTTGGATCAGGGGAGTTGCCCAGCCATCTTGGGTTATTTGAGAATGAAATAACACTCAGTTTGGAGTAGGGCCATGTGAGGGTTGTTTAACCCTCCAATATCCCATGTGGCCATGTACAAGCCTCCCGGCTGCGGCCAGAGTAGTCCTGGGGCACTGCAATGTTAAGAATTCTTTATCACAAGGAGAATTTGGGGTGGGGGAGTAGGCTGAAGAGTTTTAGAGGAAAGTGTCACCAGTAATCTTTATTCCCAAGCCAAGGCTGTACTGTAGATGGCCAAGGCATAGACATGAGTCTGGAACTCTCTAGTGTGGGATGTGGGGACACCAGGTGGGTAGCAGTTGCAGGAGAACGGTGGCAGGTGAAGGTGGGGAAGAGTAATTCTCTCCCCCACCTCTTCTTGCTGCTTCTCTGCTGCAAGCCACTCCCTCCTAAGGGCACTGCATATAGAAGGTGGCTTCTAAATTTGACAGCCTAATGTAGAGCTGTGGCCATAGTTGGCTGATTTCAGGGAGTAGAGTTTCAAAAATATGGTGATCAAGATTTTAAACAGATTCCTTGGGGATGCTCAGCAAAGCTCTCCCTTACTCTCCAGGGAAGAGGCTTGTCTTAAAAAATAATGCAAAAGGAGTGAAACCTGGCAGGTTTGCTCTCCAAATTCCATCTCCCTTAGCAGATATGGAACCAGGGAACGTAATATATGGTTTAAACAGGAAACAGCCATTGTGACCTCTTTTGCTCTTAAGCTTAAACATCACTCTGTTCCTCACCCACCCAGTTATTTAGTTGCTGAATGAAGTGGTAAATGGAGTAGAAACATTCTGGACTGGACTACTTCAGATCGAGTGTATGTGCCTCTCATATTTTTGAATGCTTCCCGATGTAAAAAGCTCCCTGCATTCAGTAAAGTAATGCATCAGGAAGAGGGCTTTTTTATTTTTTTACCTGTCTGACGTATAAGTATCTCACATTCAGGAAGGGGAGGGTTCTTCAGGAAAGGGCATTCAAAAATGCAGACCCTCCATCTGCTGTCTCAAGCGGTTCAGTCCAGGATTCTACCACCTCGTTCTATATAATGTGTTGAGAGGCTTTTAAGCGATTCTAATAGATAGATCTTTACAGGGAGTAGTAACACTGTTGCTCACCACAGTATTACACACTTGACCCACTTTATTTATTTATTACATTTATATTCCTCCTTTTCTCCAAGGAGCCCAGGGCAATGTACATAATCCTCTTGCTCTTGATTTTTTCCTCCCAGCAACCCTGTGAGGTGGTTGGTTAAGCTGAGAGTCAGTGATTGGCCCAAAGTCACCCACTGAGCTTCATGGCCAAATGGGGACTAGAATCCGGGTCTCCTGAGTTTTAGTTCAACACTCTAACCATTACACCACTGGCTTATCTGATATTTTCACGTAGCATCTCTAGCCAACCCTGTGGTGATTCTTTGTTGCTTTCTGAACAGGGTGTAATGAGAATGAGGCAGACCATCTGGACAGAGACCAGCAGCCTTATCCCCCATCTCAGAAGACCAAGCGCATGCGCACTTCTTTTAAACACCACCAGCTCCGTACTATGAAGTCCTACTTTGCCATTAATCACAACCCAGATGCCAAGGACCTCAAGCAGCTTGCCCAGAAGACAGGCCTAACTAAGAGAGTTCTGCAGGTAAGAGGCCTCCTTTACAAATCCTCCCCAACCCTTCTTCCCACTTAAAACTAGCATATCCCTTCCTTCAACTGTTGTGATAGTTCAATAGAGTTGTCGTCTTCCATAGATATATAGAGAGTTAAGGAGTAATTTATATGTTCAGAATATATGATCCGAATGCACCAAGGGAATGTTCCTGTGGAGCATGGTGCCCACTCCAAAAGTTACAGCTTCCAGAACTGAGGGAGCATCCAACCCTCATAGGAGCTTTCTTCTGCTGATCAGGGTGGAAAATCTGTAACCTCCATGTAATGTCCTTTTAAATTAAAATAGCAACTAGTAGGCTTAATTTACGGCATACGAACTATACTCCTTGGGCACCCAGTCAAGTCATCAGGTGCAACTTTTTGTTTCTCCCGTTATATGAAATATGGGTTTTGATTATTGTTATTTTCTGTTCCCGAGTGTCCCATTTCTATCAGCCAAAAGTAAACTCAAGGAGCCTCTGTATTAAACTGAACTGAGGGCTACTATACGTGATCAACAACCAAATGTGACACATCTGTTGCAGGACTATGCTCCTTTAGAATATAGGTGGGGATAGACTGTTGGCTCTCGTCTACTGCTATTAGACGTAAATAAGAATATAGGAAAAAGTGCATATTATCAGAAACAGGCACCAAAGAGATGTCATGTAGACCCCCCCCCCTCAGTTTTCCCACACTCCAAACCTTTGTCTGCACATACAAAGCTAGCATGTGAGGGAGAAGGGTCTAGCTTGGTCTTTTCCCAGACATGCTAGTTTTCATGATACAGCACGAATTTTTGTTCTTGTTTTTTTTGTTTTACACAGGGAACATTCAGTCATTTGATTCCCCTCACCTGAATTCTGAAATTATTCTAATCAGCTTTGAATCATTCTCTGGGATGTGATAAATCTCAGATCTGACCACTGAGTAATGCTATGTTTAAAAAAATAATGCTATGAAGTCACCTCATGGTGACTTCTCCCTATTTTTCTTTTAATGAATAGGAGACTCTGGTCTCAGATACCACAACAAATCACACCTTAAATTATCCACATTTTCTTGTATGCCAGCTCTGTAGAAGCCAACAAAAATCAACAAAATAGGTTTAAGTGAATTATGTGAGCAATGTGTAAATGGAGAGCAGTGATCCAATCAAAGCTATAACTAGCCCAATGTTCAAATAGAATACATACACACCATATAAGAAAAGTATAACATTTATTGCAAGATGATTTCCTTCCTCCTACATTTACTCTCCATGTTTTAAATGGTCATGTAAGAGCCAAACTAAACATTCTTGTTATCACGCATTGCTGAACTATGGAAGATTTGTTTTTGTTTACTCTAGTGTAAACATATGTGACTCCAATTCAAATTGGGACCATGGTGCTCCGAGAGGGGTGGGATTAAGCTTTCCCACCTACCTGTTTTCATCCTGAAATCTCCCCTGCCCCCGTGGGTGGGTGAAAAAAAGGGGGAAATGCTGTTTACTCTAGAGTAAATAAACCAATTGTGCATAGCTGAGCTATGCGTGTTTACAAGAATGTTTAATTTGACCCTGAGTTTTTTATCCCAAGCACAAGTCAACTATATTTGATTCGATATCCTACACGTTACCAAAATGTTGTGCCCAAGATGAAAGAAAATCAAAAGCAAGTTGCTTGTCCATCAAAACAATTATTTGCTAGAATGGAAACAGAATTTCTCAAATCTGTTTCTAGCAGTATTTCACCATATGAAGGAGTAATGCCTTGGTCAGCACCTACAGATTTTGGCCTAGCATGTGAATAGAACAAAGCAAAATCAGAAGAAAATGGTTCAAATGATGGTGCAGATCAGTGATTTTCATGTTGTGTTATGGGATACCCTGGGGTTCCTTAGAGGTTTATCAGAGGAGGTGATCAGTAATAGCAGACAAGGCTTCATGAAATGCTGCTTCTCTCCCACTATAGGGTGACCAGATAAAATCCAGGTCAGGGCTCCTGTAACTTTAACAGTTGTAGAGAAAAGGGAATTTCAGCCAGTGTCATTTGTATGCAATTAGTTCCTGGTGAAATTCCCTCTTCATCACAACTGTTAAAGTTGCAAGGGCCCTGCCTTCTTTTGTATATGGTCACTCTAATATAGTGCCTGCAACTTTAACTGTTGTGATGAAGAGGGAATATCACCAGGAACTAATTGCATACAAATAACCCTGGCTGAAATTCCCTTTTCTCTACAACTGTTAAAGTTACAGGAGCCCTGACCTGGATTTTGTCTGGTCAGCCTACCCCACTACCAATACACTTCTACAATGTGCAGCTATAAGATCGTGTTGGGTGGGTTTGATCGAGGGTGCATTAATCACAGGGGTACAGAAGAGGCCCAGCCCTCTTATCTGTAGTTTTTAGAAGGGTTCAAAAGGGCATGATTGGCTGAAATTGGGGAGTGAGTGGGTGGGGCTTGTGGATTTAATTAAGGGCTCGTTTACATTCCCCTGCTTAATTCTTAGTTCAGACAAGGCAACAAAGAGGCCTAGAAGGCCTAGCTAGTGCTCTGTGTGAATTGACTGTGCCTAGGCTCTTCTATAACTTGCAGGCACAGGAGGCCTGTGAGTGTTCCTTGTTAGTGTCAAAAGAGCCCCCAAATGGTAGAAAGTCTGAAGTCCACTAGTTTTGGATGATCTCTCTCTCTCCCATCCACCCCTGCAAAATATCACAAATAAACCAACAGCCCTTACAAATGCTTTAAAACAGAAACAGCAAAAGAAAGAGAGAGAGAGAAAATAATCAGTCAAAAGCAAAGACAAACATTGGTAAAGAAATCAATTGGGATTGGTTTGCAGGTTTGGTTCCAAAACGCAAGAGCCAAATTCAGAAGGAACCTTTTGCGGCAGGAGAATGGGGGTGTTGATAAAGCTGATGGCACGTCGCTTCCGGCACCGCCCTCAGCAGACAGCGGCGCTCTCACTCCACCCGGCACTGCGACCACTTTAACAGACCTGACCAATCCCACTATCACTGTAGTGTCATCAGTGACCTCTAACTTGGACAGCCACGATTCCGGGAGCCCCTCACAAACTACCTTAACAAACCTTTTCTAACATTTGACTTAAACAAAATATTCTTACTCTTTGCTTCTTCTTCTTCTTCTTCCTCTTCTCCTTTCTCCATTATATTATTATTATAATTATTATAATTATTAATATTATTTGTAAGACTTTTTTTTTTTTAAACAAAAAAAAAAACCAAACCCACAAAATATTTTGGAAAAACCAGCTTGGGGTGTAGCATCCGCAACCACTTGGCAAATGAGTTTGCAGCAACAGAATTCTATGATAACGCTACGTACTTTTATCTATAAATTGTCTTCAGATTCTTTTTTTTTAATTGCTGCCTAATTAAAGGGAAGGTTTTGAATCATTCTATTAAGTGCCTCTTAAAATTGTATGTTCCTTATTTCCAGAATTTGTATGTGTGTGGAGGAAGAATGGTTACCATGGAAGTCAGAGAATTGTATTTACAGATAAACCCACCCGTTGTTATCCTTAATCTGAAAACACGTATCCTTGTAAGCAAGTCCCATTGAGCAGGGCTGGCCAAGGCGTTTTAGTGCATGAGGCAGAAAATCCAAATGTTGCCACACTGGCAATAATATATAAATATTTAGCATCCTAAGACCTGCTGCTTGCATCCCTCTGCCACATAATAGGGTTTACTTTGCCATTGAGTTCAATGGAATATGGTTTGATGTATATTAGATTAGAGTTGCTGCCTTAAAAGCTGCCTCTAAATTCTACACTTTTCATTTATGGAAGTGCATTCAGGTAACTCCTATGATGAAAATGGCTGTGTCAGGAGTATAATAAATCTATCCGCATGCAAGCCAGGGTGATGTGTGTGATTGTTGAGCTTGTGTCCATCTTTTTTCTTCTTCTTTAGTCCATGGTGGTTCCATGCTTTTGGAACTCATTTGCCACCCATAGAATCTATCAGGTTTGTATTCCACCGCCCATGCTGGAATGGTGATTTGGACTGGCATGCCAAGTTGGCAACTGCCTCTTTTGGCAAGAAGCTCCTTGATTGATGTGCCATTCTCAGGGAGCTACCAAAGGCTGAAGAGAAAAGTAGCCACCATAAAGCCAGATATTGGGCCTGTTCCAACAACATGCTAAGCCATGGTTAGGCCGCTAACCCTTTTGCAGCAAATGGTTAATGAGCATATGTAAACTGTGATTATGTAGCCGCCATGGTTAGGAATGGTTCACACAACATGCTAAGACATAACGTTTAGCTCAAAATGCTTAAACACCATGGCTTAGCATGTCGTCTGAACGGGTTCATTAAGTGAAATTGCTACAGTGAGAACGCTTTTACCCCAAAGCCATCCCTTTACTACTTGGAAGAATGATTTCATCAAACATCAGGCGTAGCTGTATCTACCCTCAGACATGGAACCAAGAGTCCTGGAGGTGGGATTCGAACTCGCATGAAGACTAGCTTTCACCAACCTTGTGCCTACCAGAGTTGCAACTCTCAACATTCCTGACCATTGGCCAAGCTAGCTGGGGCTGATGGGAGTTGAAGTCCAAAGCATCTGGAGGGCACTATGTTGGAGAAAGATGATATAGATTATTTGAGTGTAATCTCTATATTAATGTCATGATTTCAGATATGCCATCACTCTGGCCTAGTGCAGCTGTCTTCTGCAACCAGATCCTGAGTCAGGGTTTTTTTTAAGGATAACATGCTGTGGTCATTTTTAATCAATACCATTATTTCACTGCTTAAAAGTTATATAAGAATGACCTGAGCTTCAGACTCCTGATCTTCACTTCATTCTCAAGACATTTTAATTTTATTTTTATTTCTATTTTCTACGCAAAACAAAAAGTGGTGAGGGTTTTGTTCATGTAAAATTGTTGTTGGAGTGGAGGTTTGCACACTTATAACGAGGCCTAATGTAGGTGGGGCCAGAAAACAGATGGAGGATGTATGCCCTGGATATGGTGGACTCGAAATCCACATCGGTTGTTTGCATATTAGCAGACTTCTGTGTGAAGCCCTATTGACTTGAACAGATTGATGGTTACTCCAGACTAGTCAGCCTGAAGGCCATCTTCCATCTTCCAAGGAGCATTAATTAGCCTTGATAGCCTTACCAAAATTGAATCAAGATCCAGTAGAAAGTTTGCTCATGGTTTCCCTCAGAAGGAGAAGGCAGTGTGTGTGTGTGTGTGTGTGTGTGTGAGAGAGAGAGAGAGAGAGACTCTATGCTTCAATTATATCTGTGTTTGGGATTTCTAAAATCCCATCTATGCCCTCGTGCTCCATAAATGTGAAGTACCTATTGTTAAACAGTACCAACTTTACCTCAGAGCCTGACTACTTTTGAAGGTGTCAATCTGTGTCACGTCTGGCCTACAGACACTGTCTGGGAAATAGAGCAGACTCAGAGAATATGAATGTTGGTCATCCTTGCTCTAGCACATCCATTTTAGATCCAAACACATTGATCCTAGGCATTTTTACTTGAGACTAATCCCCATTCAACTAAGTGGGACTTACTTCTGAGTAAAGAAGTAAAGGATTCAGCCTTCACTGATTTTCAGTGGAATGCATAACAAATAATGGGTACAATCCAGATAAAACCAAGCAGATAAAACCATTGATTTCAGTGGGAGAGAGTTAAATGGGTACCAAACTCTCTTCCATGGAAATAAAAGGGTCTTCAAAGTGTTTAATTTTGGCTGGGTCACTTAGAATCCAGTTGCCAGTGAACAGGATTTGCATAGTCTGAACAGTTTTTGAGGACAATATTGGTTTGCACCAGGCCCCAGTATTATTAAAATGGCTATGGTCCATTTACATGTCTGCTTTAGATTAATTACATTGAAATGAATGGACCAAGAGGCCTGAGGATTGCCGATAAATAAAAACTTTTGTTTTGGGGACTGCCTCTCCCCGCCCCCCTCAGATTAACAGCACAATCCAGCATGTGTGGATTGCGTTTAAGAGCGACTGGCTAAAACATGTCCATGGGGCTGGGAAAGGATTAGTTTATAAAATCACAAACACAATTCTGGCTTCAAAAAATGACTGTCCAATATTAAGGTAACCTTTGGAATTTTAAATAGTTTTCAGAAGGAAATGGAAATAAGCAAAATATAATTTCTTAAGGTGTTTAAAAGCTGATCTTTTATTCATTGCTGTACTGAGCATACTTCTGACTCACTCTCCCCTCCCACCCCCGATATAGTGTCAGCCATTTTAACGTGTTAACTTTAAAAGGCACAATCCAGCAAATGTAAGTTGTAGCTAAGGCTGAAGTCTAATGCTTCTCTGTAAGTCGGCCTATTTTAACTCAGTGGGGCTTACTCTCTAGTAAACATGCATCAGACTAGCTTGTAAGTTCCATTAAAATCAATGGAACTTCAGCTAGTTATGACTTTCTATTCCGTTGTTTTCAATGGAACGAGAATTATGAAAAATATTTGCTGATTACTATCTTTACTTCATATGTGTGTGTGTCTGTGTGTGTTTATAATAAACACACTAACATGTACACAGACAGATGTGCTGGTCACAATCGACACATAGCTAAGCATGCTGGAGCCCATTCAGATCAAAGTGCTTAAGGCAGCAATCTTACGCAGTCTTACCTGTGAGTATGCCCCATTGAACTTATTAGGGCTTCCTTCTGAGTAGACATGTATAGGATTGCACTGTAAGTGCGTTAATCTCTGTGTTTGATTGCTCCCCCTACTAGCTTTTTCTTTTAAAAAATATAACTTGTATAAAAGAGAAAATCTATTAGAAAACAAATCTTACGAAACTGGGAATTCAAACCTGGAAATCTTTGAAGTTGCCAAACTCAGATGCCTTGTGGGATGCATTGCTGATCGGAAATACCTTTCCTAGTTTACATTTGCAGGTGTTTGATTTTTTAATTTTTTTTTTAATTTAAGCTAAAAGTCTGAATGGTCTGGGCAGTGGTGAATGTTCATTTGTATCCTTTATTCTGGTAAAACTCTAATTAGACACGGGAGATTCTCCAAAAACAAACAAAAATCTGTCAAGATCTTGGTTTGGGTGGATTGTTAAGAATAACTTTTGCACAAAATATTTTGCTTATTAGGCCCTCCCCCTCATTTCCCATCAACCACATCTCTCTCTTTTTATTTAAAATTTTATTTTTGGTATTCAAAAGAAAAATTTTGGGGGGAGGTCTCTACTAATGTGTGGATACATACTGACAGTTCACTGCCCACATTAAAGTGCATTATTGTAACTTTTGCTCAGGGTTTTTAGAAAATTAGCACAGAAAAGTAGCTTATTTTTAAAAAAAACAATGGAAGAGATGTTAACACTGTAACAGAGAAAACGTGTCTTTGTCGTTATATATTTAGCAAGTGTGGTCATCATCTTCTAGAATGCTTAAGGCTGCTGACCTGAAGCACATTTAGATGGAAGTAAGTTCGATTGACAAGTGGAATTTATTTCCAAGTTGATACATTTAGGATTGAGGTGCCAACCTTGGACTTTTCCTGTTTCTATTACCTTATGGGCATTTACCACTAACCAGACCAAACAACCTTGGAAAGGCTGAGATCTTTATTAATACACTTTTACAGGTACAAAAATATCGATACTTATAAAAATCTTGTTCTTTGACAGAACAACTATATGGTACTATAGATCTACTTTATTAAGTAGACTAATTATAACTCAGTTCTACAATGTGCCTTATGCTATAACTTGGGAGTAAGCTTGTGGAAAAAAAAATCAGGATATATATGTGTTGTTTGTTAAATTAACTGTTTTAAGCCCTTTTGACACCTCACTAGTTTTGTACTGTTTTACCTCTTATTTCTGAAACTCTTTTTATGGTGTATCCTGGTAGAGGGGACAAACATGTCATAGAAAGCAGTTGTGCACTCTTTCAGATATAGTTGATAAATTCAATAATCTTATATATTGAGCTTCGTGTTTATAGTACAGTTAAGTGGTCTAGCAAACTTGTCCATGTTTCTTTGTTTTATTGAGAAATGCATTGTATAGAAACTATTTCCCCTAAATATTTATGGACCAAACAATTGTGATATATCCTATTAAATTTGTGTGAATAAACCATTTTGAATTGAAGGAGTTTTATTTACCATCCATTTTTCTTTTTTAAAAAAATTGGAGTCTTATCTGTGGCAGTGTGTTGCGTTGCTTTTAGTGTGTGTGCGTGTGTGTGTGATGGAGGACACGTTAATGGGAGTTTTGTCGCAATTATAAAATAGGATTTATTTGTAGTTTTTGCTTCCTAGTACATATACATGATGCAATTTAAGGTTTCTATTTTTAAAAAGTGAAAAGTAATGCCCCATTGATTTGATATTACAACCCTGTTTTAGGTTGCAGTGCTCTAATCCAATGAACCTTAGTTGCGCTTAAGTCCCTTTGGCAGGAATTGCACATGTTAGTTGTGACTACCTAAGTCAAGTCCCATTGAAAACAAGTGCAACTAACTTTAAGTGGATTGGAGTCAATTACCTGGAAGTTTGTGTTTCATTGAAAATCAGTGGGACCTACTTCCAAGTCATATGGAGCACAATCCAAGATGTTTGTCAAAACTAAGTACCACTGGAAATCAATGGGATTTAAGTTAGTAATGACCCAGTTCCATTGCATTTAGTGGAACGTAGTCACAATTAACTCTTACTGGATTGTGCCCTTTTGTGTTTAGGGTCAGAGTGACAGGTTTCTTTTAAAAGCAATAACCAACCCCAAACCCCAGACAATTTAGGAACGGAAGTAATTGCATGAAAAATATAACAAATAATTATGGTGAAATGCATCACAATTTAGTTGCTAGGTATATTGAACACAATCTAAAAGTACAGACCCCTAAAAGCCAGGTTGCTCTGTAGTTTAATAAATTGTCACTATGATTTCTTTCAGGGAGAACAAATCTTGGGGCATTACAGCCAAACATCCCGACGTTTGAAAATTCCCTAAAGTATTAAAAGAAGGGGAAAGTTTGATCGGAAATCCACTGCAGTGAAGACAAAGACAATATTAGGTTATGATAAACCATACATTTAAAATTTATTGAGCCAAAAATAATTTTTTAAAAATAGACTCAATGTCATTTCCTGAATGTTAACACAACATATGTTATTTGACGGTGTCTAACTAAAAACCTGAAGGCTGTGTATGACATCAGAGCAACCTGGCAGTACTACCCAGTCCAATTTGAGAAGATTCTTCCTTTTTTATTATTTTATTCAAATTCACATTTGTCAAGCAAAAGTATCTGTAAAATAAGATCCACAAATTGAAATCCTTCATCCTGCTTGCCAATTGTGTATTAGTCATATATGTTCAATGGCATTTTTGTAAATTCAGAGAAGAAAATTCTCACTCATTTGAGATAGGGATCAAGATTAGTATTATTTGTTTCTGACTTTTAAAAAATAAAATTTAAAGCAATCTGCATGCACTTTTTCATCTGTCACCTAGAGTGTACTTTTTCTGTATGATGCATTTCGCTTTGATGTTTCTTGTATAGTAGTTTCATTAATAAACATTTTACTTGATGCAAACCTAGTTAACACAGGCATAATTGTTGAAATTAATTAATTTTTTAAAAAGAAAATAATGCAACGAATGCATTCCTCCTCCTCCCCCGCCAATGTTTTATAGAGCAAATGAAAAGAAAGAGGCTGATGCACAGTGCAAAAATACTTCCTTCTTGGTATTCTTTCTGCTTCTCATTTCCTTCTCTTCTCATCTCCCTCTGCCCTGCACAACTGACATAGTTAATGATTCTCCACAAAATATTAAGGGCATGATCCAGCCAATTTTCATCTTATCTCTCTCTCATTAGAATTGATGGAATTTCAGAATCATTAATTTGGCTGGTGCAATCCTCTCCCCTAAATTTAGGAGTCAGAGAGAAGAAACAAAAACCCTCCTCTTCATTGTTTTAATGCCAATGGCTACTGGTTTTTTGCACTCCTGCTAAAATATTTTATCCATCATTTTAGGAATGCTTAAACAGTACAGTCTGTAATACCATTAGTGGTGTTAGCTTAATGATCCCCTAATAAGTTTACATGTTCACTATGCAATGAGGAAAATCACTTAACAGATTTTTTTTTAAACAAGACCTAATCTGTGCACCATCCAATCCATAGCTGAATTTCAGCTACCAAGGTTAAAATGGTATTGCTTCTTTAGAAACAAAGGCCTTGTAATTGTTAAAAGGCAATCTTTCATAAGATTTTGAAGAACGATATTCCTCTTGAGCTGTACATCCAAAGCATATGTTAAGTTGTTTAACAGGCTTGCCAAAAAAAAAAAAAGAAAAACGGAAAAAAAATCCCTTTTCATTTAAAGTGAAATTTTATTATATACAAATGAACCCTATGTAAACAATGTAACTTTTATGAATACAAACTGACATTAAAATATTTCTCTTATGTGTGTATGCTGCGCATTTTGAATGTTTTCTTAAACTCCTTCCATTTTCTGAACAGTGGGAAAAAATTAAGGAAAAACAACCCGTTCTTAACAGCATAGCACCAAATTAACACACAGCCTGTTTCAGCAATGTTCTGGACACCAGAAATGACGTTGTAGTAGCTGTTTGCAATAATATGTCTCAGCTACTGATGGTCGTGAAGGGTAAACTGTTTAAAGAATGTTTTAACACTGTGTTTTAAAAGTCCTGTTGAAAAAAATTACTACGGTGAGCTTAATTCAGATTAATATGTTGAAAAATATTAGGTTACACAATGTTTAGGTACTTTTGCGGTAATTAAAAAAACTCTGGATGTTAGTTATCTTGAGTGAATGCCTAGTCTTAGATTGTAAGTTCTTTGGGGCAGGGACATTTGCTTCTTGCTTATGTTACTTTGTAAAACACTGTGTATATTTCCAGTACTCTACTGTTTATTCTCTGGTTGTTGTATTTCTAGTCCTATACAGATAATAATGAGTACAGCACCAATAGTGCAATATCCCGTCTCCACATGTTCGAAAGAAGAGAACTAGTCCCTCTCTTGTTTTCTACCTGAATCTGGTGAGATGTAGAATTTGAAGATGGCAAGGGAGTGTAATCCTTTGCACTTTAAAAGTACAGGGGATTAACGAAAAATTGAGGGATATTGTTACAAAGAAAATGGGAACTTTGCTTCCAGTTCACTTTTTTTTAAGCCACACAAATGCTTTTCTCTAAATCAATTATTTTTTTGTTCCAGAAGCTTCCGTGAAAAAAACATTCACCACCAATATTCCCCTGTAACATGTAGCTAGGGATAAATCTCGGCTGTGTTAAAGGGTGTCCTCTCCTTATATTAGGCAATGGTAAAACCTACCAGCCTTATAGGCTGGCCTAATTCCAGATTCTTTGGGGGGGGGGGGCAGCAGGGCAACCTGTACTCTGGTGTTGCCCCCCTCGACTCTGTGGGTGGGCTTTTTGGGGTTACCTAGGCTGACTATATGAAAAGGAGGACAGGGCTCATGTAACTTTAACAGTTGCAGAGAAAAGGGAATTTCAGCCAGTGTCATTTGTATGCAATTAGTTCCTGGCGAAATTCCCTCTTCATCATAGCAGTTAAAGTTGCAGGGGCCCTGCCTTCTTTTGTATATGGTCACTCTAGTATAGTGCCTGCAACTTTAACTGTTGTGATGAAGAGGGAATTTCACCAGGAACTAATTGCATACAAATGACACTGGCTGAAATTCCCTTTTCTCTACAACTGTTAAAGATACAGGAGCCCTGTCCTCCTTTTCATATGGTCAGCCTAGGGTTACCTGCTGGCAGCAGCAGTTTGAGCAGCCCTGCAAGCACTTCCAGATGGCTGAACATAGATGGCCTCCTCCACACGAGACGTTTAATGAGCCTTGAAGGCTCATTATAAATTTTACCTCCACACCAGCGGAGCACAAAACGGGCGTACAGGCGCGTTATCTCCCCGATAATGCGCATTTCGAATGCGCGTTAAATAGCGACTTTTATTTTTCTCCGGCCGTTAAAGCGCATTTTCACCGTGTGAACAAGCGATTATGCGCATTAACGTCTTCTAAAGCGCTTTTTGGACATCAATTAATGCGCTTCGCCGCCTCTCGCCGCCTCCCGTGCAGAGGGATTAGGCGTAAATGCGCCTCCGCGAAAATGCGCATAATCCCCGAACCGGGCGCAAAAGCGCATCCTTGTGGAGGGGGCCGATGTCATTTTAATTTCCTATAATGCCCCAGAGTGATGCTATGTCAGGGGGGTTGTGGACAATTAGTATGGCAGCTAGACCTAGCCACTTTGTGCTGCTCAGAGTGCTGGGCTAGATTTTTTTAAATGTGTGTGTGTGTGGGGGGGGGGATGATGCAGGGGCCCTGGCAGCTGACCAAGGATGCCCAGTGCTGATGAGATCCCTGGGCTGGCCAGTCCCCCTAGTAAACATAAGTGCACACTCTAGAATCTGACCCAGCCTACCCTGCAACACAAAGGCATTAACTCAGTAAGTATCCTTTTAAAACGGAAAGTTTGAAAACCACTGCTCTGAAAAGTGATATAGGGCGGGATAGAAATGTATAAATCCATCAATAAATGCTGAATAAAATTCAAAACGTGGTATAGAAATTGGACACAACACAAGCCTCTCCCCGTTCTATCCGTTGCCTTCTCACTCACACACACACATGCCGTGCAATGCTCCCCATGCTGGTGGCAGTCGCGGGGAAGGGAGATACATTCAGAAACATAACGCTGCAGTTTGACGGCTGGGAAAATGTTATATGTCTGCAACAGGAAGTCTACTTTGAGCAAAGGGGCCTTGTATCCTAGAAGCGTCAACCGTGCAGTCACGGTTATGAATTGATAACCTGGAACTGCAAAGGCATGTGAGGGGTGTATGTGGTCAAGTGCCCTGCTTAATCTCTACTGCTGAATGGTGACCAAGGGAAGGTGGGCAGTTTGCTACCAATGTATCCTACTGGCAGGTGTGGAAAAAGGAGGGTGGACCAATATTGCATGGTGCAGATGCCCCAGGTCATGATGTTTTCAGACTGTTCACACAAGCACTGTTGGCCATTCCCAGGCAGGACATTGGAGACTGCATGCCCTGGAGGAAGTGCCAGCCATTTCAGGGCAGCACTTTTGCAAATCAAACAAGTACAATAAATAAGTGTAGAATATGTTGTAGTCACATTTAAGGATCATATGGGTATATTCCCATATGGAAACATGCTCCATAAGTAGTGGTCTTCATTAAAAAAAAAAACCCAGGAAAATGTGGATTTAGTTTATTATGTTTACATACTGCTTGACACAACCAAAAGAAGTCCTGAAGCGATTTACAAAGAATTGTTTCGTCAATGGAAACGGAGGTTGGAAGAACATTTTTACAATTTAGGCTGCCTCTACAAGAGGCATTTAAAGCACTTTCAAGGCGCATTAAAAAATTTACCTCTACAAGAATGGAGCGCAAATCGGGCGTAGAGGCGCGCTATCCCTCCGATTATGCGCATTATCGAATGCGTGTTAAACAGCGAGTTTTATTTTGCCCCGGCCGTTAAAGCGCATTTTGACTATGTGAACAAGCGCTTATGCGCATTAACTACTTGTAAAGCGCATTTTGGTCATCCGTTAATGCGCTTCGACGCCTCTCGACGCCTCTCGTGCAGAGGTATTAGGCGTAAATACGCTTCTGCGATTATGCGCATAATCGCCTAACCAGGCGCAAAAGCGAATCCTTAGAGAAAATATTCACTTTGGTGCTTATTAGGCTCATCAAGAATTTCTTAATTTTTAGCCTCTAATTTATCTTCCAAGATGTAGTGTCAAGAACCTCTGTGACATGACCACTTCATGCCATGGCAGCACTACTCTAGCAGACTTTGAGGTGAGGTGAACAACTAACCCTACACCAGCATGGGCAATAGCGGTTGACAGACCTATCTTCCATCAGTTTGGCAAGATCTTCTGGAACGTGATTTTGAACTTCGGATGTTACTGGCGTGGCACAGGAAGGACACTCATGTGCACCCTCAAATACCTATTCTGCAAAAGTAAAGTCAGAAAGGGTCTTTATGATTTGAAAATGGTTTCTTCAGCTATTGGTCAGTTTCACTAGATCCTTGGCAAAGAAAGCTTGACTTGTAAGGTGATAATGGATTTTATATTTGTATTGCAAGCGTTAATGGTTGCTATTGGTAGACTAATAAAGAATAAGCTGCAGTTGATTACTGAGGCAGCTAATTTTAATAAGTGACACCAATTTTAACCAATAGGCTGTGAGTTAAGTATGAAGATTTGGGTGAGTATTATTATTATTATTATTGTTGTTGTTGTTGTTATTATTATTATTATTATTATTTCCCACCTTTTCCCAGAACTTGAACAGGTATATTAGATCTGGTGTAATGGAAATAATTAAAAATGATCTTTCTTTCCAGAAGTGAGTGGTACCTTTCTATTATTTTTAACTGTAATCTATCTCATGTTGCATTCAATGTCTCAAAAAAAAAAAAAAAGGCACACACCTGTTTTGGAAGTCACTGCAGGGTAGGCCTTTGCACAATAAATTAATACCATGTGCAGCAGGCAGAGAAGAAGATCCTTCAATATATAGAGTTGAAAAGGAGTGCTCAAGTAGCTATCTTTGGAATAAGAATACTAGCCAAGTACACTGCAGTACTCCTATTATCACCTGTAATTTATAGAAAACGTAAGTTCTGAAAAACGATAAAGGGTTTATGGAACACGACACATGATGAAAGGCTGAAGAGACATAATAGCAATTCCCCAAAGGAAAGAAAAAAGAGATTGACAATTTACCAGGGCCCTGAAGTTTGAAGTAATGCATTAAAATAACACTATAGCAGATTATGGTGATGAGGGAATGCATCCCAGCTATTAAGAAGAACGTTTGAGCAGTGGAATATGGTGTTCAGGTAAGTTGTGGACATGCGCTTCTCAGCAAAGCAGGACTAAGAGATTTTGATTCCTGAGTTGGGGCAGCAAATCCCCCTCCCACACCTTGTCAGGATACCTTAGTATCCAAAGATGGCCAAGTCATTTTGGCACCTGAGGCAGAAAATCCCACAAATGCCTCTCGCTTTAACCTGGCAGTAAAACTACAACAATAATACATCAAATCAGTTACCTGAGGCAGCCACCTCACCCTGCCTAATGGAAGGGCCAGCCACGCTCTTTCTCAGTGGTTTCTAATAGTAGCAGGGGATGTTCAATAAGCAGAGGAAACAGGAAGTCTAAGTGCATGCTTAGAGTGACCATATTTGGGAAACCAAAACAGAGGACACCCAGTGATGGTGGGGGCCAGGAAAGTGGCTTTCTGGGACCTCAGAAAGCATGTTGTCGCCCCGTCACCTTAAAAGCTCCAATTGGAGTGGAGGAGGGGAAAGTGTGTTATTCCCTCCACTACTCCAATTTCTATAATGTCCAGGAATGACAGGCTTTCCCCTATACGGCTCCAGTGGGGTGGGGTGGGGTGGTCAGAATGACACGCCTCCAGAAAGCGTGTACTTCCCCCCCCATGCTACATGAGCCCTGACCTGGTTTTTATCTGGTCACCCTAGAGAAATGGATTCCCCTCCCCCCAGCAAAAATATATTATTCCTTGTTGTAACGAGAAGTATCTTGGGATGAGCGATTCGGGTGCATTCACTTTACAAAAGATCTGCTCCTAGCAGAGGTGGAAACTGCTGGAACTAGGGTGACCAGATAAAATCCAGGTAACTTTAACAGTTGTAGAGAAAAGGGAATTTCAGCCAGTGTCATTTGAATGCAATTAGTTCCTGGTGAAATTCCCTCTTCATCACAACAGTTAAAGGTGCAGGCACTATACTAGAGTGACCATATACAAAAGAAGGCAGGGCCCCTGCACCTTTAACTGTTGTGATGAAGAGGGAATATCACCAGGAACTAATTGCATAGAAATGACACTGGCTGAAATTCCCTTTTCTCTACAACTGTTAAAGTTACATGAGCCCTGACCTGGACTTTATCTGGTCAGCCTAGCTGGAACTATTGTTTTGGTTTTTTTAAAATATGAATCAGCACAGCTGCCTGCATTTTTATTTATTGCATTTATATCCCACTTTTTCCTTTCCAAGGAACCCAAGGTCATAATCCTCCTCCTCTCCATTTTATCCTCACAACGAGGTGGGTTGGGCTGAGAGTCTGTGACTGGCCCAAAGTCACCCAGGGAGCTTCCATGGCTGAGTGGGGACTAGAACCTGGATCTCCCAACTCCCAGTCCAACACTCTAACCACCACGCCACACTGGCTCTATGTTTGGAGGAATGGCCATGGCAACTGTAATAATGAGTGCCTGCACTTTACGATTATGCCACTGGTGACAGATTAACCCAAGATATTTGTTCAGATTTTTCTCTCCCCCCCTTGCCCTCCACCCGACACAGCAGGTTTCATGACCATGTGGGCATTTGCTTTGAATCCAGGTCTCCCCAGTCTTGATCCTCTTATCCGCTACCACCACACCAGCGATCAAAGAAAATTCTGGGTATAAGAGATGATGAAAGATGGGAAAGAGCAGGAGGTCGAGAGCAATCAGGGGTGCTCTCCAGAGCAGCCTTGCCCCATCTTGCTACAGCCAATTAGTCATTTTGTTATGGTGCTGAGAAAGGAGGAGGGCGCGGGAGAGACTGTGTGAGGTGGCAAGAACAGAAATGCAGCGCTAATGCCAAAAGCACCACTTTTCAACATTGTTTCATTTTTGGGCAGGAATGCAGAGAGCCCAGGGCGGACACCGACCTTGCCAGGGATGGACAATCAGTTTTGGTGTTGATGAAGTAAATTCCCCCAGGATGAAAACTGTCCGACACACTCCTGGGTTGTTTAATTGATTGTTATTTCCTCCCAAGTTATTGCAGCTTTGGCTTGTCTCAGGTGAGCCAAGTAGAACTCCCCTCCCAATAAATACACACAAATCCCAGGCCCATCCTGACAGATCCACTTACATCTAGGGTCTCCAATGTGGTGTTTGCGGGCACAGACACCTCTCTCGGTGCCCACCAGACTGCCTGCACCTCCTGATTTTTATTTTACTTCTTAAGACATTTCTTTTGTACTTTTAAAAAAGAATTTTCAAATACAGATGCTAGCATGCTGCAAAATGAAGTGCTGCCCTCCAGTGCCATCTTTATTTGGGTTCAAAGGTTGTGTTTTGTAGCTCAGCCCTCACATCTTCCTTGTATTTAGGTTCTTGATTCTTAGGTGTATTTACTTTAGAGCTTCCCTAAACAAGCATTTTGTTGCATGTTCGTGATTGGCCACACACAGAATTTTGTGGGTCTATTACATGATGTCACCAACAGCTAGGAAATCTTTTGCTCTAGCTCCTAGAAATCACACATTTTAAAAAACCAGAGATAGCGTGGTATTATCTGGGATATTGTGAAATCTATCTGCCACTAGATGGCGCTGTGTAATGGGCCTTTCCAAGAAGTGGATGTTTTCATTTCCAACGCACATGGCTGCATGTGAAAGAGCGTGTCGTGGTGGTGGAAATACTGTGAGGACGAAACCCATGGTAAGGTTATGGGATTTTTCTCTACCCCCCCCCCCCCCCCCCCCGTGTGTAGAGAACCCCAGTTTGCCTTCTGGGAAATGATTGTTTTGTAACTTGGGCCAAATAGAGGACAGTCCTTGAAAAGCAGGGGTGCTTCCAGATGAAGGGCTCCTTTGCTACTAATTGAAAGGCATTGTGCAGCTATACCATCTTTTCCTCCTGAACGAATTGCTTTTCTGATAAAGAAAATGGCCTTGAGTGCCATTTTTCTTGGTGGAAAGTCAGGGTCCAATTCAAATAAATAAATGATAAAGGAGGAAGAATCGGTAGGAAACATGGGAGGGTTACAAATGGAAGTTTATGGTGTCTGGACCTGGGAAATTCCATAATGAGGCTGGGGGATTGAAGGATGAAAAGTTCATGAGCACCCTAAACAGCCATGTAGAATGAGAGAGGAGTATTATTATTCCCATATTTACAGTGGACAGCAGGGCAGAGGGCTGAGGGAATACAGGCTTGCCAAATGCATTAATGGCAGAGATGAGATTTGGGCTGGACGCATCCTGGCTTGCAGTGAATGCTTTTCATACAATGCCATATCAGTTCAGACAGTTTTAAATTAGAAAGCAGGGAAAGGATTTAAGCAATGCTGTGTCACCTTCCGATGACTGTCCACATTTTCAACAGGATGCTGACGAAATGGTGCGGGGAGGGAGAATCCATGGATAGTACAAGTACCAGAAGCAGGATGCCTGTGCACACCAGTTGCTGGGGAACATGGGCGGGAAGATGCTGCTGCACTCGTGTCCTGCTGGTGGGTTTCCCATGGGCAGCTAGTTGGTCACTGTGAACAGAGTGCTGGACTAGATGGACCCTTGACCCGATCCAGCAGGGTTCTTCTTGTGTTCTTATAAAGATGGGGAAAGTACGAGACTTTTAGAAGAATGTATTTTGCCTTTTCTAGCTACAGGGAAGCCAAAACTGCTGGAGGCTGCAACACTTTATTGGGCCAGGCAATGCCAGGACATCTGTTTCTGCAGAATACTTACTTACTTTATTAAATTTATATTTCATTTATTGTTACATTTCTATACTGCCCAATAGCCAATGCTCTCTTGGTGGTTTATAACCCACCTTTCTTCTGTGTGACTCAAGGCAATCTACATGGGGTCATCGTGGAGTCTCCCATCCAGTCAGTGACCAGAATTTGCTGCAACGTCTGCTTTCAGACCATGCCCTGGGACTGGATGTATTTATTGAATTCATATCCCATGCTTCCTCCAAGGAGCTCAACCCCATGAAGCTGATGGCGACTGGCTCAGAGTTATCCAGTGAGTTGCAAGGCTGAGGAGGGATTTGAACCTGGGTCTCCCCTATCCTAATCCAGCACTTTAACCACTACGCCATCCTACACATGACTGAATGTGTGCACACTTAAAGCACAAGGGGGGCAGATGCAGACAATTCTCATGTGTGGAGGGACTGCACAAACAGGATATTGGATGCATGGCCAGTGGGGCTTGTGGCCACGATCCTACCCCCGCTCCCACTACACGCTCACATGCATTTACTGTACATGTGATGGTCATCTGTATAGCGTTACAGTCAAACCATGTTCAATAGTGGTGCATATTGCCATGGCATTCCATGGTGGGGGCGGAGCTACATTACCATGCTCAGTAGTCTAATTCCATTGCTCTGCTTCTTTTGAAGGCACTTCATAACCGGAGCAAAATGCCTAATTCCTGATAACGCTCCATCGCAGGCAGGGTGTGGGATCAGGCTGCTGAGTCAGCTTTTTTTCCTGAGTTAATTACTTCCTAACCACTACCAAGTTAATCTGGATAACTGCCTTTGCCTGCCTAAGGGTGAACAGACTCTGTCCCTTGAGATGACTTGATTACAGAATATAGATAGATTCACAGGCAGCAGATGTTCGGTGCTTAAAAATCTTTTTTTTAAAAAATCTGGCAGAATAGGGCCCAAAAAATGAAGCCTGACTTTAGAGTGAATAACCATTGAACCACCAGAGAGACACTGAACAAGAGAGACATTCCTTCGGTACCACCAACCAATAGAAGAAAAGCGTTCCCCCCCCCCTCAAGTTAGGGCTGCACTGCTTTCTCTATTCATGCATCATATTCAGATCAAGACTAGATGCCTTTTTACGTGGAAAATATTAGTTAGGAAAGAATTCCTTGGGCTGTACCAGATAGAATGCATGTTTGTGTATCTACTTTTAGTATTGGATGAATTAGTGTGGAATATAATCCAGCATTTCTCCTTTTGGTAGCTTGGGCTGCCAATGGCTCTTTTCCCCCTTGTTCTTACCTTCAGGGTGGATTTTTTTATTTTATTTTATTATTATTGCATTTATATCCCACCTTTTCCCCTCCAAGGAACCCAAGAAAATGTACATAATCCTCCTCCTCTCCATTTCATCCTCACAACAACAACCCTGTGAGGTAGGTTGGGCTGAGAGTCTGCGAGTGGCCCAAAGTCACCCAGTGGGTTTCCGTGGCCAAGTGGTGACTAGAACCCAGATCTCCTGACTGCTAGTCCAACACTTCAGCCACTACACTACACGAATTTGGATGCTCTCATAAACTGCTGCCCAGGTTTACTCCTGAGAAATGCAGTACTTCTTACTTCTGAATAAATGCACATACAATGGATTTTTGTATGGTGCTGCTTTTTACTGTTACTTCTGAGTAGGCATAAAAAGGGATAATTTTGAAGAAGCTCTGTGGCCGTGTAAAGGGTGGATTTGGGATACTCTCCTATGAACTGCTTCGTTCTTTTGTGGTACAAGTTGCTGGCTGCTGGGAAATCAAAAGTCTACTTTATTGTGCTGTTCTGTGGATTTATCCCCCACCCTACACATTTTGCATACTTGACGGTTAAATTTAATGTGCCTCAGTTTCCCCCTTTTGTAATTGGTTGCTCCTGGGTTCAGCTAATACATTCTGTCCATGGTGGCCCCCTTGGCTGCATCTATGGTGACCCTGCCCTCCGCCCCAGCAGCCCTAGTGGATGCCAGCTGCCACTAAGTTAAAGGCATGATGGCACTTTTAGTCTGATTTCTGCACTGGGAAGGTAGAACCTCTGTTCGCTGGCAAGTTCCTTCAGAACTTCAGATGAGCCTTAAAACACTTTCCCCTCATCATGCTGAGACAAAAGGGATGCCGCAGCCATGGATTTCTGTCCCGACTGCCTGAACTAATTAATCACTTATTGCAGAAACTCCTGCGTTTACTCCCGTTTCCATCAAAGGGGGCAAGTGGGTGGTGACGGTGGAGAGAACCCCTTTTTGACTAGGGCTGTGTCTTCTAAGACTTCTCTGAATGCTTTGAGTTCTCAATGAGAGTTCGAGATGCACAAAGTCCTTAGGACTAAAGCAGACTTAAAGCTCTGTGTGAACACACCCCTGGAACCAAAAGAGGAAGGGGGTTGTTGTTTTGAGCCTGTGATATTAAAACTCGACAGTGTGCGATTTCCGCTTCCAGCAAAGGAAAGAAAGCCAAGGGTGGCAAATTAAATGCGCTGTTCCAAGAGTGGCAAATTAAATGCGCTGTTCCAATGCACATTCAAAACGTTGAGTTTGAAACATCCACATGTCCCCACTCCCTTTTGAGGAACACAAAGATGGGTGGGTGTAGACCACTGGTCTTCAACTGGTCCAGACCCGAGACCCACCTTGGACCCCCAACCTGCAACATGGGTCCCATTTTCACAGTTTCACAATTTCCCAACATGGCGGCAACCTTTGCCCCAATGCATCTCGACTGATCTGGCGACTCCGTTTTGGGTCGTGACCAGCAGTTGAAGACCACTGGTGTGGGCTGAAACATTGATCCGTAAAGCGTTTGGGATATGCATCGCTCCAGGCCTGGACACTGGGTGTGCTGTTTTAAGGGTTCCAAGAGATCTTGTTAGTTTGACACAGTAGCTACTTCTCATGCTGGTGCCTGCATTCTCTCCCACCTAGGGCTCCCAGTTCCAGGCCTGGAGACAGCCTAGTCTGAAGAGCTCCAGAGCATGAAGTCTGTATAGAACAGTTGTGCCTGAATGGTTCATTTGTCTCCTCTTTCCTGCCTGGCATCACAAATAGTACTTTAATTTTATAATTAATTTTATTAATTCCCTATCTAGGCTGTTTTATTGCAGATGTTCCGTAAGTGTATCAGTTATAGACTAAGATTGAGTGATCCCTTTGTTTCTTTAGCTATTTTGATTTATTATTATGTGTGTTCTTCTTTTTGTTGCCTTCATTTTGTTAACCTTATTTCGAGGCAAAATATTTCATGATCATAATAGAACAAAAATTCACCTCACAACTAGCAGGAGAAGATGGTGGTGGTGAATGGATCGTTTGAGTAGGGAGGGGATGGGTAACATGTGGCCAGATGTTGTTAGACTACAACTGGCATCATCCCCAGCCAGCATGACTTTGCTGGGAATTATAGTCCAACACATCTGGAGAAGCACCAGGTTGTGGGAGGCTGGTGTTGTGTATCTGGGGAATCTAGGAGCCACAGGAGTGTGTTTCCCATGGATGGTATCATGTACCTTCTCAACCCCAATGCTGAGGAGAGAGTGTGGGCTTTCTGGGTGGCCATCCGGATCCCAGAGCCACCCCTGTCCTCTTCCTGGTGGAAGGCAACTAATCGGAGTGACATTACATGGCGGAAGCGCCATGTTGACATCGCTTCCTTTGAGCAAGTCAGCGATTTTCTCAGCTTTGGTTTAAACCAGGAATCTTCTGGTCTAAAGCTGGAACCTAACCTTGTGACCTATCCAAGACTGTGTTTGTTCAGACCAAAGAGCTCTATTCACACACAGAAAGGAATAGGGATACCATTTATTTGCTTGATTGATTGATTTTGCTACATTTCTCTACTGCCCAATAGCCGAAGCTCTTCTAAAAACATAACAACACCTTTAAAAACAAACCTGAGGGACAAAAAGGGACTAAAACTAAAACTGGAAGGGATGTACAAATTGCTTCAGTTCATGTGCAATTATTCCTCAGGAACATCTATAATATTGCTGGTTATTTTGAGTTCTAAAATCATCATCGTCATTACCACAACCACCACTGCAAATCCTCTTAAACTTCATTGGGCTAGAACCAGAATCTGCTTTCCATGGATGGAAGAGCTTTGACCACGTGCCTTCACCCATTTTTCCAGGAGCCTCCCTCCCCCTTCACCACAGCTCACCCTATAGAGCAGGGGCTCCCAGGGAGCTGGAGGAACTGTCGTGGCAAAGAGGGGATAGTGATGCAATTAGGTAATTTTAGACCTTCGACCTAATGGTCTTATGGAGGTAGGAGCTTGAAATGGTCATATGCACTAGTTCAGTTGTGAAGTGTACAACAAACATTGATCTTTACTGCAGGAGCTACACTGGAGTGACCAGATACAAAAGAGGGCAGGGCTCCTGCAGCTTTCACTGTTGTGATGAAGAGGGAATTTCACCAGGTGCTGCATGTATACAAATGACACCTGCTGAAATTCCCTTTTCTATACAACTGTTAAAGATACAGGAGCCCTGTCCTCCTTTTCATATGGTGGCATGGGGGCAGCAGGGCCACACAAGGTAGTTAGAATGTTGGACTGGGACCTGTCCCAGGCCCGGGACAGGTCTGGGACAATCCTGGGCCAGGCCTGGGCCAAACCCAGGCCAGGCCCAGGCTAGGCCAAAGTTAAACCCAGGGTAGGCCAGGGTAGGCCTGGGTAGGATAGGCCTGGATAGGGTAGGCGTCGCTTGGTTTTGCTTGGCTTGGATTCGCTTAGCTTTGTTTGGCTTGGCTTGGCTTGACTAGGCTGGCTGGCTAGACTTGGCATCTCTTTGCTTCGCTAGGCTATGCGAGGCTAGCGTAGGCTAGGCTAGGTTAGGCTAGGCTAGGCTAGGCTTGGCTTGGCTTGGCTTGGCTTGGCTTGGCTTGGCTTGGCTTGGCTTGGCTTGCAGGCCCAGGCCAGTTCCAAGTAAGGCCCAGGGAAATCCCGGGCCAGACCCAGGTCAAACCCAGGCCAGGCCTGGGCCAGGCCCGGTCAGGTCCGGGACAAACACGGGCCAGGCCCGGGCCAGGTCCAGGCCAAACCCGGGCCAGGCTGGGGCCAAACCCAGGCCAGGCCCGGGCCATACGGAACAGCATGGCTCGGCTCTGCATGGCATGGCTCAGCTCGGCTCTGCATGACCTGGCTTGGCTTGGCTTGGCATGACTTGGTATGGCATGTCATGGCATAGCGTGACATGGCATGGCATGGCATGGCATGGCACGGGACGGCACGGCACGGCACGGCTTGGAACTTCTTAGAACAGCTTGGCTTGGCTTGGCTTGGAATGGCTCTGCACTGCTGAGTGTGGCATGGCTTGGCTTGGCTTGGCTTGCTTGGGTTGGGTAGAATAGGTAGGGTAGGGTAGGGTAGCGCAGGCTTGGCTAGCCTTTGCTTGGCTTGGGTAGGCTTGTGTAGGCTTGTGTAGGATTAGCTTGTCTTGGGTAGGCTAGGCTAGGCTAGACTTGGGATCTCTTTTCTTGGCTAGGCTATGCGAGGCTAGTATAGGCTAGGCTAGGCTAGGCTAGACTAGGCTTGGCTTGGCTAGGCTTGGCTTGGCTAGGCTTGGCTTGGCTTGGCTTGCAGGCCTAGGCCAGGCCCAGGCCAGGCCCAGGCCAGGCCCAGGCCAGGCCCAGGCAAAACCTGGGCCAGACCCAGGCCAAGGCTAGGCCAAAGCTAAACCCAAACTTCGCTTGGCTCCGCTTGGCTTGGCTTGGTTTGGCTTGGCTTTGCATATCTTGGCTTGGGTTAGCTTGGGTAGGCTAGGCTTGGGTAGGCTAGGATTGGTTTGGCCTGGCTTGGGTTGGGTAGAGTAGGGAGGGGAGGGGAGGGGAGGGAGGGGAGGGGAGCATAGTCTTGGCTAGTCTTGGCTTGGCTTGGCTAAGCGAGGCTAGTGTATGCTAGGCTAGGCTAGGCGTGGCTTGGCTAGGCTAGGCTAGGCTTGGCTTGGCTTGCAGGCCCAGGCCAGGCCCAGGCCAGGCCCAAGTCAAACCCAGGGTAGGCCAGAGTAGGTCTGTGTTGGTTAGGCCTGGATAGGTAGGCTTTGCTTGGTTCGGTATGGCTTGGATTGGCTTGGAATGGCTCGGCTCAGCATGGCTTCGCTCGGCTTGGTTCGGCACAGCTTGGCATGGCTTGGCTTGGCTTTGCCTGACTTGGCTTGGCTTCTTTTGGTTTGGCTTGGCACAGCTCGGCGTGGAACAGCTTGGCTTGGCTTGGAATGGCTTGGTTTGGTACAGCTTGGCTTGGTTTGGCAATGAACGACTCGGCTCGGCTTGGCACGCTTGGCATGGCTTGCCTTGGCTTAGAACGGCTCAGCTCGGCATGGAACGGCTTGGGTTGGCTGGGAATGATTTGGAACAACTCGGAATGGATTGGATTGGCTCGGCTCAGTTTGGCTTGGAACGACTTGGCTTGGCTTAGCATAGCTTGGCACGGCTTGGCTTGGAATGGCTCGGCTCGGTATGGCTCAGCTCGGCTCGGCTCGGTTCACCTTGGCTTGTCATGGCTTGGCATGGCTTGGCTTGGAACTGCTTGGAACGGCTTGGCTTGGCTTGGCTTGGCTTGGCATGGCATGGCATGGCACGGCACGGCACGGCACGGCACGGGTTGGCACGGCTCGGCTTGCCTTGGAACGGCTTAGCATGGCTTGGCTTGGAATGGCTCAGCTCGGCTTGGCTCAGAATGGCTTGGAATGGCTAGGAACAGCTCAGCTCGGCTCGGCTTTGCTTAGCTCGGCATGGTGTGGCTCATTTTGGCTTGGCTTGGCATGGCTTGGCTCGGCTTGGCTTGGCACATCTTGGCTTGGCACAGCTTGGCACGGGTTGGCTTGGCACAGCTTGGCTTGGCTCGGCTTGGCTTGGCTTGGCATGGAACGGCTTGGAACGGTTCAGCTCGGTTCGGCTTGGCTTGGAATGGCTCAGTTTGACATGGTTTGTCTTGTCTTGGCACGGCTTGGTTTGGCTTGGAACGGCTTGGCTGGGCTGGGCTTGGCTTGGCTTGGCTTGGTATGGCTTGGCATGGCTTGGCTTGGCTTGAAACGGCTTGGCTCGGCTCAGTATAGCTCAGTTCGGTTCGGCTCGGCATGGTTCGGCATGGCTCAGCTCGGCTTGGCTTGGTTTCGCTTGGCACGGTTCGGTGTGGCTTGGAACAGCTTGGCTTGGCTTGGCATGGCTAGGCTCGGAACGGCTTGGCTCAACTTGACTTGGAATGGCTCAGCTCGGCTTGGCATGGCTCGGTTTGGCCCGGTACGGTACAGCTTGGCTCAGCTCAGCATGTCTCTGCATGTCTCGGCTCGGATCAGTATGGCTCAGCTCGGTACGGCTCAGCTCGGCATGGCTTGGCACGGCTCAGCTTGGCACAGCTTGGCACAGCTTGGCATGGCTTGGGTTGGAACTGCTTGGCATGGCTCGGCGTGGAACAGCTTGGCTTGGCTTGGCACGGCTTGGTTTGGTACAGCTTGGCTTGGCTTGGCAATGAATGACTCGGCTCTGCTCGGCTCTGCTTGGCACGCTTGGCATGGCGTGGCATGGCTTGCCTTGCTTGGAACTGCTCAGCTCGGCTTGGAACGGCTTGGCTTGGCTGGGAACGGCTTGGAAGAACTTGGAATGGATTAGCTCGGCTCAGCTTGGCTTGGCTCGGAGCGGCTTGGCTTGGTTTGGAATGGCTCGGTTCGGCACGGCATGGCACGGCACAGCTCGGCATGGTTTGGCATGGCACTGCTCGGTTCGGCATGGCTTGGCTTGGCATGGCATGGCATGACACGGCACGGCTTGGTATGGCTCGGCTCAGCTTGCCTTGGAATGGTTTGCCATGGCTTGGCTCAGAACAGCTCGGTTTGGCTTGGCTGAGAACAGGTTGGAATGACTAGGAACAGCTCAGCTCGGCTCAGCTCAGCTCGGCTCAGCTCGGAACGGTTTGGCTCAGTTTGGCTCAGCTTGGCACGGCTCGGCTTGCTTGGCATGGCTTGGCTTGGCTTGGAATGGCTCAGCTTGGCTTGGAACGACTTGGCTCAGCTTGGAACGGCTTGGGTCAGCTCGGCTCGGGTTGGCACGGCTTAGGTTTGCTTGGAATGGCTTGGAACAACTCAGAATGGATTGGCTCTGCTTAGCTTGGCTTGGAACAGCATGGCTGGGCTTGGCAAGGCTTGGCTTTGCACAGCTTGGCTCGGCTTGGCTTGGAATGGCTCGGCTCAGCATGGCTGGCTCAACTCGGCTTGTCTTGGAACGGCTTGGCATGGCTTGGCTTGGCTTGGGTTGGAATTGCTCGGCTTGGCTCAGAACGGCTTGGAATGGCTAGGAACAGCTCAGCTCAGCTTGGCTTAGCTTGAAACGGTGTGGCTCAGTTTGGCTCGGCTTGGCACGGCTTGGCTTTGCAAGGAACAGCTCGGCTCAGCTCGGCTTGGCACGGCTTGGCATGGCTTGGCTTGGAACGGCTTGGCTTGGAACGGCTTGACTCGGCTTGGAACGGCTTGGCTCGGCTTGGAACGGCTTGGAACGGCTTGGTTTGGCTTGGCTTGGCTTGGAATGGCTTGGTTTGACTTGGCTTGACATGACTTGGCTTGGAACAGCTTGGCTTGGCTTAGCACAGTTTGGCTTGGAACAGCTTGGTTTGGCTTGGCTTGGCTTGGCACGGCTTGGCTTGGAACTGCTTGGAACAGGTTGGCTTGGCTTGGCTTGGCTTGGCTTGGCTTGGCTTGGCATGGCTTGGAATGGCTGGGCTGGGCTGGGCTTGCCATGGCTTTGCTTGGCTTGGAATAGGTTGGAACAGCCCTGCTCAGCTTGGCACAGTTTATCTTGGCTTGGCTTGGAACAGCTTGGCTTGGCATGGCACGGCTCAGTTCGGTTCGGCTTACCTTGGAACAGCTTGGCTTGGCACTGGTTGGCTTGGCTAGGCTTGGCTTGGAATGGTTTGGCTCAGCTGGGCTTGGCACGTCTTGGCTTGGCTTGGAATGGGTCAGAACAGCTCGGCTCAGCTCGGCTCAGTTTAGCTTGGCTTGGCTTGGAATGGCTTGGCTTGGCATGGCTTTGCTTGGAACAGTTTGGCTTGGCTTGGTGTGGCATGGCTTGTCTTGGAACGGCTTGGCTTGGCATGGCTTGTCATGGCTTGGCTCGGAAAGGATCATCTTGGCTCAGCTTGGCTTGGTATGGCTTGGCATGGAACAACTTGGAATGGCTCGGAACTGCTCGGCTTAGCTTGGCTTGGCTCAGCTAGGGACGGCTTGGCTCGGTTCAGTTCGGCTCGGCTCAGCCTGGCTCGGAACAGGTTGGTTTGGCTTGGCTCAGCACGGCTTGGCACAGCTTGGCTTGGCACGGCTTGGCTCAAAAAGGATCATCTTGGCTCAGCTTGGCTTGGCATGGCTTGGCATGGAACAATGGCTCGGAATTGCTCGGCTTAGCTCGGCTCGGCTCAGCTAGGGACGGCTTGGCTCGATTCAGTTCAGCTCGGCTCAGCCTGGCTCGGAACTGGTTGGCTTGGGTTGGCTTGGCTTGGCTCAGCACGGCTTGGCACAGCTTGGCGTGGCGCAGCTCAGCTCGGCTTGGAATGGCTCGTCTAAGTACGGGTTGTCTTGGCTTGAAATGGCTCAGTTCGGCTTGGCTCGGCTTGGGTTGGAATGGCTTGGCTTGGCTTGGCACGGCTTGGCTTGGCTTGGCATGGCTTGGCTTGGCATGGCTTGGTTTGGAACGGCTTGGCATGGCTTGGCATAGCTCGGCTTGGCTTGGAATGGCTCGGCTTGAAATGGCTTGGCCATGTGCGCCATCTCATTGTCTCTCCATTGAGATTGCTGTATTGTTGCAGCAGAACGAAGTGCACAGTCGTCACCTAATAGCAATAATTAATAGATAATGCAGATGTATTACACAACAGCATGAAATGTCATGCTCCTGTACACTGCTCATCTAATGGCCCAGGCCCTGCAGAAACACACATGAATAATGGCTCAGGGTGGTAGCAATGGGGGGGGGGGGGTGTTACCGGTGTGTGTGTGTGTGTGTGTGTGGAATGATAAATATATAACAACAATCAGTGCTTGTTAGCTGATTCCTTGGTTTTGGATGATTAAAGTCATCTGACTTTTAGGGTACGAACCAATTAATCAATTAAGTACTCAAACCCAGCAGAATCTCACAGCGACATGACATGATTTTCATCATTTTCATTGCACAGTAGAGTAGATTTTCTATAGGAAGTCAGTTTTAATCTGCAAGCACTGCTTTGCTGAGTGCATGTTTGTAGCCCTAATGATAAGTCTATACGATCCATCATTTTAATGGTACTTCAGTATAGGTGCAAGAACAGGGAGAAATCTTCAAAGGGATAGATTCCCACTTCTCCCATCTCCACCCTAGTACTTATTTTCTTTAAAATGGGGAGGGGGGGAGAAATGGGAAGCTGAAGACTGACGGGAAATCATATTCTCTGACCTGGTACCTTTTCACCCTTGTGGAAAACAACCGAGGGCTTGCTGTGATTAGATACAGCTAATTCTCAAAACCACCTCCAGCATGCTCACTATAGCAAGGGCGACTAGTATTTAAGCTCCTCCCAGTACTCTGAACTGGTATAACCTCTCTCCTGGACAGACATCTCCTGGCCACAATTATATTCGTGCTCTGGTGGCATCTGAGATTGACTACTGTAATGCGTGCTACATGGGTCTGCCTTAGAAGACTGTTCGGAAACTTCAATTGGTTCAAAATGCAGCTGCTAGGCTGTTGACTGGAATGGATCAGTGGGATCATATCATAACAGTATTGAAAGAATATCACTGTTTTCTGGTCCATTTCTGGGGCCAAACATTGTCATCTTTGTGGCACCAGCCAAAGACAATTTTTATTTTCCCATTTTTTTAAAAAAAGTATTTTAATGTATTCAGTTTTTTAATGCTGTTTAGGTTTTATTTGTATTTTATCTTGTTTTTGTAAGCTGCCCTGGAAGCTCTGCTGAAGTCTGATAGAGACTTTTTTTTAATGGGTTGACTACTTAATCTCCTGCCTGTCGGTGAGATCCAGGTCTGAATCTGAGCCTCATTTAATGGAAATTACAAGACCTTTTTATGCAAATTGCTATGTTTCTACTTGTGGAAGTAGAAACAGCTAATCTTGGAGCCAAATGACACATTGATTTCTGAAAGAAGCTCTGCAAATTGGTTGGATGGGCAATGAAATAGCAAATGAGGTTAGTGCAACAAGTAATTATAAAGTGTTGCACTTAGAGGCTGCAACCCTATACCCATTTACCTGGGAGTCAGCCCCATTGAACTTCTGAGTAGATATTTAATTGGATTAGGATGGCACTGCTAGACACAATCCTATGCACGCTTACCTACTAAATATCAGGGAACTTACTTCTTGGTAAATATGCATAGGATAGGACAGTTAGTTTTGCTGTGTTTACTAGCCAACTAAATTTAGTTTCTGATCAACAGTTAAGGCTGGCTACTGTTTACCTATCAATGTAAAGTTTTTTTTTAAAAAAGTAGACACTTTTCCCATGTCCCAGTTTACCTCTGCTATAGTACATTAATGTAAAAATCATAAAACTATAAATAAGTAAACTGCTTAAATGTCTACAAACACAGACAAGAATCCGCATTTTGTGGGGTGAGGAGAGTTTCTTTAATGTGGTCTGTTTGTGTGCTATCTTAACACAGTATGCACAACATGGCTGACTCATTATGGGTTATTTAACCCCTACTGCAAACATTGGGTTAAGCACGGGTTGTTTAATCTTTAAATAACCCACAATGACTGGATTCTGATGACATGGTGCAACCCTGGAATGGCCCAATCATGGATTGTGCGATCAAAATGGCTTTGGGACATGCTTGGCACAACCTGCAGCTCATCATAGGTTAGGTAACCCACAATGAGCCATCTGTGTCATGTGAACCGGGTCAAGAGACAACCAAGATGTAAGTGTAATACAGGGCATCTCTGCCTAGGGTTTTTGCTTTGATTCTACTATGTTGATTCAGTGCACTCAGGAAAGCTGATGTAGCATAGTGTTAAGAGCAGGAGCTATTAAATTCAGGTCTACCATGAGCACACTGGTTATCTTGAGACAAGGCACTGTCTCTCATCTGTTCCCCACTGTAATATGAGCACAACAAAAACCCTTTGACACATACAGCAGAATCATGTGACTCGGCTTCTTTTGGACTGCACCACTTCGGCCTGCAAGGGTGGGGATCAAATGTGCGAATGCTCCCCGATTAAAGATTCTCAGCAATAGGAAACTAGCACATCATGGTGAAGAATACTCTTGAACCTTTCTCCCTACTAGCTTCCTCTGGGCAGGAAAGGTTTTGTTTTTATATTTTGAGGAGGGGAGGGGGAAGAGTATCAAATAATTAGATCCTTCTGCTTGCAATCTGAACTTTTCCAATCCAGGAAAGGCTTTATTTTGTGATTCTGCATCTGGTGGCATCAAGGGTAGGCTTTGTCGGGCATCCGCTGAGGGCCAGAACTCCAGCAGGGCCCCACTGACAAGAGGCCCTGGAGTTGCTGCTGCTCTTCACCATGGCAACCTGTTTGTTCACCTGCCTCTTGCTCTGGTCCAGATAAGGACAGTGATGAGAAAGAGGAGGAGGCATAACAGGAGCTAGTGACGATGGTGGTGAGAAGGTAGGCTCCCTGAGGGAGGCGGGCTATTCATGGTGTCTTGTCCAAGGGCCCTCCAAAACCTGGAAGTGGCATTGACAGCATGTGTAGATTGGTGACTTGGGCTACCTTATGAGAGTGTTGATAATGATTATTGGCACAATGTAAGTGAAGCCCTTTCAGGGCTTGCTGGGAGGAAGTGTTATATAAGAATACTAATAGCACATCCTTGCCACCTGGAAACCCTCAACCTCAAAGGCTTTAGAGTTTCCTATACTGATTTTTCCCTCTCCGTGATTTGATCTCCCATATTTTCACTAGATGGGCTTTTGAGCCCATCTAGCAAGGGCACTTCAGAGGGAGAGGGGAAAAGGCTGGAGGAGGCTCAGGATAATTTGTATCCTGGCCTCTCTGGCCTCCTCCTCTCCCCACCTACTGGTATGCCCCCTTTCCTGAGGTGCCAAGGTTGCTTTTCTTTCCTTAGAGAGGCAGCCATCGTGGTTCTCTCTGTGCCAGCTGCAAGGGGGAGGCGACTGGGGTCTGATCTCTGACTCTCCCTTCCAGGGTCAGAGGGGTTTCATGAGCCTCCCTATGGTCCCTGGAATGCTCTCCCAGGGACCATACGATTGCTCTCTAAGTATGGTTACAAATTATATGATATAACCTCTTGATACGCCACCTCTACATGGATCCACAATAGTCCAACAGTGGACCAAATGTATCACAGAAGATGAAAGGTAGTATTCTGGGTAGAACTCGATGCCTCCCTTGATCAGACAATGCATCCCATTGTTTTAGCTGCTGTTAAATTTCTACAATCAAAGATGTGTGAGGGTGGGTGTGTGTCTCAAGTTGGCCTTGGTAACTTATTAATTGTTAATTAAGGATTGGGTTGAGCATCAAAATTCTAGGATCGACCATTTTATTTTCTGGCACTGCTCGTGATGTGCCTTTAATAACTGTCTGGCAAGCAGAAATTCAACAGGCGAAGCTCCTTTCCCCCATCACTTAATTTCTAGGCCAGGAAAATCTACAGCCTGTTGAATTTGTCCAACTGACAGGAGCCCTGCCAAGGGAAACATTTTTCATCACCATATAAAATGCTGAACCAGTAGGACTCACCATCTTTTTTAAAAAATCTGGCAGAGATCCTCTGCTAATAACAGCCACATGACAAAAACAAAACAAAACAATTCAACAGGTGTGGCCACCCTCAGCATGAAAATGCGGTAATGGCAGAGAGCTGTGCCTGCTGAATTTTCACTTGTTTTGTAAATGATAAGGGACAGGACCTTGGTAATTGGAGACAGGGATAGCAATCCAGCTCTTTAACTCCCATGTGGACAGGCAAAGTGTGTACTCCATACTCTTTAGTACTCTGCTGTGGCATTAAAATTCAAAGTATCATTCTGGACCCATTGATACTAACAGCAACAAAAACTGTGCTTAAGAAGAGCCGTGCTGGATCAGACACAGTGGCCGACCAGTTGCCCGTGGGGAACTCACAAGCAGGGTATGGGTGCAAAAGCACCTTCCTGTCCATGTTCCTCAGCAACTGGTGCACATAGGCACACTGCCTCTGATACTGGAAGTAGCATAAAGCTGTCAGGACTAGTAGCCATTGATAGCCTTCTTCCCCATGGATTGGTCCAATCCCCCTTTAAAGCCATCCAAAGTGGTGGCCATCACTACATCGTGTGGATTTCCATAGTTTAACTATGCACTGTGTGAAGAAGTCCTTCCTTTTATCTGTCTTGAATCTCCCACCTTCATGGGATCCCAGTTTCTAGCATTATGAGAGAGGGGGAAATGTCTCCCTATCCACATCCTCCACACCATGCATCATTTTGTACACCTCTATCATGTTGCCCCTCATTTCCAAATTTTTAAAGTCCCCGATGTTGTAACTTTTCCTCATAGGGGGCTTGCTCCAACACCTTGATTGTTTTACTTGCCCTTTTCTGCACTCTGTCTAACTCTGCAATATCCTTTTTCAGGTGTGGTGACCAGAACTGTTCACATAGCATTCCAAGTGTGATTGCACCATAGATTGGTATATGGGAAGTATGATCTTGGCAGGTCCCCCCTTCATTTCCTAATTATGCCTAACATGGAATCTGCCACTCTCACAGCAGCTGCATTTTCGTCTAATTACCACAACCCCAAGATCACTTTTTTTGGTCAGTCGTCGTTAGCTCAGAGCCCATCAGCATGTATGTGTCGTGGGGATTTTTTGCTCCGATGTGCATCATATTACACTTGCTTGCACTGAACTGCATTTGCAATACAGTTATTTACCCATGACCCCAGCCTAATACTGACAGGAGGACGCACTGGCACATCCAAAATGGTAAGTGGCAAACTGTGAGTCAGATGGCTACCCTCACAGAACCACCGAACTAGAATATTTCATGAACGCTGGAACTGATTTCAAGAAATCTTCCTTCCCCAAGCACACAGCAGAAGTTATATGACTGCAATTTTCTGGTACAGCTTTAGTGCCAGAGAACCTACTCAGCTATAGAACATTGATGAGCAATTATAGGCTTTTTACTTGACACAGCCTTCTCCAAATGCATAACCTTATATACATATTTCTCAGGCTTACCTTCAGATACACAGAACACGCTCATTCTAATTGAAGTCATTCAAACCAAAATAAAACCTCCCTACGCAGTGTAATAGAAGCAGTAATTTTAATGTTCGACATTTCCTTTTTGCTTTACAATGCAGCACTGCTAAAAAGCTTAGATGTTTTCAACAAAACACTTGCATTTGTATAGGATTTCTTCTAACATTTTCCTTGACAACAAAATAGAAAACGTGCACACTGCGAATATTATGTCTGCCGTTCTTTTTTCATGTCTCACACACCACACCTATTGCAGTCATTTGAGCTCAAGCTGATTGTGGCAAGGAAGGATTCGTTAGCATTACTTAATGTTACCACTCTGCTCCTCGAATGGGAGCAGTTGGTACCAGGAGGGCAGGACTTTGGGGCAGAAATCCAGGGCCCGGTTCAGCAGAATGTCCAGGAGGGCCCCAAATGCAGTGGGCTTGCTTGCCACATTTTGAAATAAATGAAGTAATTATCTTCTAAAGTGGGGATAAGACCATTGGGTTGTATCCAATGACGGCTGTCTAGGATGAATACCCCTAGCAGAACAGATTCCTCCTCCCTGCACTGAGCAGGGTGTTGGACTCAATGGCCTTATAGGCCCCTTCCAGCTCAACTATCCTATAATTCCCTACTGCAGCCCTTTGTGTGCTACCCAAAACTGGTGGGTTGGGCAACCCTCTGGAGTAGATTTGGGCGGGGGGAGATGTAGGGGGACTGCAAGGGGAAGGAGGGGAAAGGAAAGCCCTGTTGTATGATTGGTCGTCCTCTCATGTAATGTTGGATTTAGTCCACAAAGGGCTCCTTCACATGGAGCTTATGTAGTGAGATCAAGATCTGTTATTCACTGTAATGAGATCAAGATTGGTTACTTACTGAAGTTTGCAGGTCCTTTTCATAATGTCACCATCCTCTGGTGCCTTTCCCACCATTATTGAGGATTATTCTGCCATGATTTAACTTGACATGATTTAACACGGGCTTTTCTGAATCATATTTATCAGTTCCTTTTTCATGTTTTGGCATCACTGCATTGCTTATTTGTCATCCTGATGCCTTTCTAACAACCTCAAGCATATTGGAGGGTGGGGCTTTGAGTTAATGCTGTGTACAGAAAGCACTTTCAAAAAGTTTAAAATTCCATTGGCCAGCTGTTTGAAAGAAAAATGAGGTAGGGGATTTAATCCCCCCCTCTCCTTCCTGTCAAATAATGGACTTTAACTGTTTTGAAAGCGCTCCACCATTACAGCTCCTCCATGCACAGCTGCTCCAACCCCACTTTCCTTGCCTGCAGAAACGGAGCCCAGCTGATTAAATGTTGAATTGGTAAAATGCTAGACAACAAAGCCAGAGCGAGGGGGGGGGGGGTCCCACGTCTATCACCTGACAAGAACCAATGAACTGGAGGGGGAATGAGAAGGGGCACGTGGGGCAGGCACAAAAACAGGAGAGCAAACAAGTGAAAAGAGAGTCCCCCGATATAGCGACAATCGCGAAAGGGACCAGTGCTTACTGCGTTAATGAAATGGGGTCAAAATCACGGGTGCATACCAGGAAAAAAAAGGAGGTGTGATGGAGCTCTCTTAAGCATTTATACCTCGTAGGTAAGAAAACTCGTAGGACACACAAAAGTTATCAGCGCACTTCAATGCCGCTATAAAGCATAGATCTAGTCACAAAGAAGATTCAATGCTTCTAAAGTGACTTTGGTGAAGCTGCCAAGTGGGGTATGGTAACTAGAAGGAATAGAATACAGCAGTGCTTGGATTTTGGGAGAAAGGGGGGGGGCTTTAATGAAATCTATAAACCCATTTCATGACTTCATGAGTAAGCCCCATTGAACATAAAAAGTGCTCTTGGGGTGGGGCTGGGGGATCAGATCTCTCTCCCTTTTGTTGCTGGGAGGCATTTTACCCTCTTCTCCCTCTCATAGCAGGGAAAGAACTTCCTTGGCAAGTTCATAGTGCAATGCCAGCTTTACACACTGCCAATTCTGTGTTATTATTCCAGCTTATCTCTGATCTTTAAAAATAATAATAAATAAATAGTAAGGGGGGAAACCGTGGGAGATTTCCTGTTTGTTGACAAAGTCATGAGCATGCTATTAGTAGCTCGTTTAGAGAAGCCCAGGGTGTAAAGGCTCATCTTTTTTATTTGGCCTTTCAAATTGTGTAGTTTTCATGTTTTTATTGTCTTCAATGTTCTTGTTTTTACTGTTTTAAGCTTTTATTGTATTAATGTGTCGTATACTGCCTTGATGGCTTTTTAGCAGATAAAGCAGTACATAAATATTAATGAGCAAATAGATACATAAATAAATGACTAAAATAAAATATTGTTTTGTAGTGCTGTGGACATTAAGAAAAAAAAATAACCTGCTGAGAGTTCATTTTTGGCACAGGAGGTTTGTCCTTAATGCTTATGGTCACCCTATCAAACACAGCAGTTTAAGGTCTTCTCCTGCAACACAGTGGCTTATGATGAAACTTTCTAACCATCATTCTGAAGGAGAACGTGCAAAGGTGTGTTCCATATTTAGCTAGCTTTAATTCGATCTTAAAAGTTACCTAGGCACTCCATTCTTTCCAGAATAATTTATTTCTTCCCCCCTCCCAGTCTGAAAAGACTTTGATGTGTTTTGTTGCTTATAGCATTCTTTGCTATGCTAACATTTTCTTTGTTGGCTGCTCAAAGCGTGTTTTCTCTCAAAGACGAATGACATGTTGTTTTCTAAATGTCAAGCCCGCCATAAGATAGCTGAGCCTCAGAATATGTTAGAAGCGTTTAAAAAGAAATGGTACTGTTCAAGCTCTCATCGTAATGGATGAAAGGAATGCAGAGGAGGGCCAACTTTTCCCCTTCACAGATTTTTTGTTTAAGGGACCGTTCTCAGAATTGACAGAAATTAGAGGAATCCTGTTATGAGTAGCCAGGAGCTATAGCTGTAGATAATGATGAGTCAGCTATATAGTTACATGGTATAAATCAGAAATCACATCACCATACTTGCTTCTGCGACATAGGGGCCAACCATATTTTGTGACATTCTGCGTTATCCTTGGGACTGAGCGTCAATCATTTTCAATAGGCCAAAGACGGAAAGTACAAAGATTACCCTGAGCTTGTTACGCATTGCCTAACGCGCATCCATGACCATGCAGTGGATGACAGCCCATGTCTCAGCTGTGACTGACAAATGCCCAGTAGCGTGACCAGAGGGGAAGTTCCTGAAGTTCAGCTCCTTCAGCTCCTGAGATCATTTTGTGGTTTGGGCATTTGCCTTCCCCATCCCTGTACCTTTCAGATGTACTACAATGGCCTTGCTGGTTGGGGATGATGGGAGTTGTAGGACACCACATTTGGAGGACACCAATTTTGGGAAGGTTGTTTGACACAGCACCTGGGCAGCGTCTTTCCATTTCTATTGTGACTGCCATGTGAGGATGTCCACTTAGAAGAAATGCCAGATCTATACCTTATAAATCATTAATCTGAATTCTTTCACAGTAATCTCTTACATTAAGGTTTACCATTGTTTAAAGACATTATAGAAAGGATAATTTACACTGCACTCAGGACAAAGGCCTACAACTTCACAACTCTAAGCAAACCCTGCTTCCTCTCAGCTGCCCAGCAATCTTCTTCTGCCAAAGCTGCTCTCCTTTTGTCTTTGCCTTTCCCCCAGATTAATTTCTTCTTTCCGCCTCAGGCTTTGTAGAACAAAGGTTACCAGTTCAAGAGTCAGAAAATCTTAATTCTCTTTGTCCTCAGAGGGACTGAATTGTAAGGTACCCCTGGAGGTAATTTAGACTGGCCCCAAACACACAACATTATATTCCAGATTTCCCGCTAAAGTAATCCCTCATCAATTTATTTTCACCAGCCTCTGAAATGCAATGAAAGAAGTGGTGGTCCCAAACCTGCACATGAACATTGTTTACATTGTAGCTGGGTTGGTGGCCTGAAAAACATGGTCTGAGGTCTGGATCAACATGGTCTGCCAACAGGCCTATAAACTTGATTTCAAAACTATTAGCTCCCTAAGCAGAGCCAGGGCTGAACATAGGAAGTTGCCTTATATCAAGTCAGCCTATTTTTCCATTTAGTTCAGTATTGCCTACTCTGACTCACAACATTTCCCCAGGGTCTCAAGCAGACAAGGGCATTTCCCATCACTTGCTACCTGATCCTTTGAACACAAGTTGCCAGGGGTTGCATCTGGGAGCTTCTACATCTGGGGTGGACAACTTTGGGAGGCCCAGGGGCTATTTCTGCTCATGGACAGAGCCTGTTGGATCTAGGTCTGGAGTTAATAGCAAAAATGAAATCTTGGTCAAGTGGCCCCTGAAGTTTATTTAGTCCTATGTTTACAGGCCAGAATGCTATTTTACGAGCCAGACTGATTACAGCATGGGTGGACAACTTTTAACCCTCCAGCTGTTTTGGCCTGCAAGTCCCATCAGTAGTGAGGGATAATGGAAGCTGTAGGCCAAAACCTCTGGAGGGCCCAAGTTGCCCACTCCTGGGTTATAGGAATGGCTACTTGGCAAGCATCTTTGTTGGAAGCTCATAACTCCCGTCAAGGCATGATTGGAGGGGAAAAACTGGTGAAGTAAAATATTTAAGTCTAGATCCATTTGCCCATGTGCGGGGGGCGGGGGGGGGAGGTACAAATCTCCTGCTATTTCTACAGACAAGAGGAGATCAGCAGTATCTATCTCATGAAGCAATATGGCACAGTCTACTCCCAGGAATGAATGAATGAATGAATGAATGAATGAATGACAGTAACATTTTTTAGAACAAACAATTCCAGTGGTTTGTTTTTTAAACACATCTCAACAGGTTAGCACCAGCCCGGGGTGTAAATCGCCTATTGTGTGGTGGCTGTCAATTGATTGCAGATATAAAATGTGGTTAGAATAATGCTGGTAAGCCGCATCGCTGCTTTCCTGTTCAACCTCACTGCTGACACATGTCAGAGAAACGGCTACTGTTCTGTCTCTGGCTAATAGGGGAGTGGGTCCTGGGGGAGCAGTTAAAAACAAAACAAACCCCTGTAATAGCCTTGTTCATAGAGATCTTGTCTTTTCAGATCCTATTAACATTTTGTCACGTTTCCCCACATGATCACAACATAAGCCCACCTCGTGACCCCGCTGACCAAGTGCTTATGTCTTTGTAACATCACTCTGCTTTCCTTGTCTACTGCAAGGGCTCTCCTCTGGGATTGTTTTACCATGCCACACACATGCGCAGCTGTGTTTCGTGCATTGCTTGGTATACGAGTAGCTTCCTGCAAGATATTATTTCTAAAAGGATCACATTTTTGGAGCAAAGTGAATCGTGTTGTAACATGGAAAAGTGCCACCCCCACCCTGATTGAGCATCTATCGTCCTTGCAACATGAGTATCAAACCATCACTTTGCAGGGTTGTATGCATGGTGAGATTCCATGGGAATGAAGAATGAGGTATTGGGTGCAGAATTTAGCTTCCTGAAAGCCTCCTTTTTAATAACAGCAAGTTTCCAGCCCATTTGTTGAGAAAATAGCGCAGCCTGATATTTGATATTTTTGAAATAATCAGAAACATGTGTGTATGTCTGTGTGCGAATGACTACACACAGCTTTGTTTATTGGATATTGCCTGTGATGTGAGTGGTGATGTTACAACTCCTTCCCCTCCACACTATAGCGATGTAATTTTGTGACTTTTAAAAGTTTAGATCCCCACTCCAAATGATTTGGAGGTAAGTACTCCTTCCTGTAACCTCAGGTCATGTCGGTTAATGTGATAACCTGCCTCTCCTGTGGGACTATTTCAGGACTAAGTACTTGCAGGATCAGAGATGGTAGCACAGGCTGTCACTCACCTTGATCTCATTAGGGATTATAGTTCAGTGACAGAGCATGTGTCTTGCATGCAAAAGGTTCAGTCACTGGTGTCTCTATCTAAACAGATATAGGGTGCCTCTACAAGAGCAATTTAAAGCTCTTTCAAGTTGCAGTAAAAAAAAATACCTCTACAAGAGCAGAGCGCAAATTGAGGGTTGAGGCGCTTTATCTGTCCGATTATGTGCATTATTGAATGCGCGTTAAATAGCGAGTTTTAATTCTCCCCGGCCGTTAAAGCGCATTTTGACCATGTAAACAAGCGATTCACCGCATTTCAGCCACTTTAAAGTGTGTTTCATACTGCTGGCCATGCGCTTCACCGCATGTCGTTTACAACCAGGCGCCAAACCGAATTCTTGTAGAGGGGACCATGGTAGCAACTGATGGGAAAAACCTCAGCCAGAAACCCTGCAGATCCACTGTCAATCAGAGCAGAGCAGGGGTGGACAACTTGTAGGCCAAAACAAGGAGGGCCACAACTCCTATCATCCCTCACCACTGACAATGCTGGCTAAGGCTGATGGGAGTTATAGGCCATTGGAAGAAGGAAGTATAGGATAGTCTTGCTGGAATGCTAGCACCACAGATCACAATCCCCTTGGTCTTGGCAATCAAGTTGTCCCAGAGAACCACTCCTATTTCACTGGGATCTGTTCCACTCCTTCAGACTTGCTGTGAAGGGAGACGATCAGGCCCTTTCTCCCTTCCTTTGCTATATTAGCCTAGGCTGATATATCAGCTATGATCCTGCAACAGTTATTCATGCTCCAGTAACCTCTTATTTGGACCATTGCAACGTGTTATACATGAGGCTGCCTTTGAAAATGGTTGAAAATTTCAGCTGGTGCAAATTAGAGCAGGGAGACTGTTAACAGGGGCTGGTTAATATGAACATATTACACTGGTGATTTGTGATATGCACTGGCTGCCAGTCCATTTCCAGCCCAATTCAAAGTGCTGGTATATGTCTCATCCCGCATGGCTTGGGGCCAGGTTACCTGAAGGAATATCTCCTCCCATATTTATGTACCTGGACATCAAGATCATTGTCTGAGGCCCTCCCCCAGGTGACCCCACCAAATGAGGCAAAGTGGGTAGCTTCAAGGGAGAGGGCCTTTTCAGTGGTTGCACCCCATCTGTGGAATGTTCTCCCCAGAGAGGCTTGTCTGGTGCCACGTTTTTTCTGGTGCAAATGAAGACTTTTTTTTATTCCTCCAGGCATTTAAAGAACTGTTTTAGGGCTTCTTTAAACAAGTGATTTATAGCACGCTCATGACTGCGGGTCAATTTCATGCCATTGACAGCCAGGATGTCTCCTGCAATTTCCTCCCAGTAATCTTGTGTTTTCGTAATACAAAAATAATCTGGCATTGCATCCTTCTGATCAAAATTTAGCTCGGCTTACTAGAATTATGTCTGAGAAAATACAAGAGAAATCGGCTCCGTCTCAAACCGGAAGTGGCAATCATAAAACGGGAACAAAGCCAGGAGCTGTTCCTAAAGGAGCAAAGCCACAGGAATGTCAACAGATGTCATCAGTGGACTTACTGGCTAATATTAAAGCCATGATGAATGACACTTTGGCGAAACAGGAGGAGATTAACAAAAGGGAGATTGTTAACTCCCAGAACGAGATACTAACTGGCTTTCAAGCTGTAATGGAGAAACTGACATCTTTGGAAAAGCAGACAAAAGACAACAGGGAAATAAGTAAACAACAAGGAATCAAATTACAGGATATGGACTTACGTCTAATTGCTATGGAGGATAGAGACCGAAGAGTAAATATTCGAATCAGAGCCTTCCAGGAACAACAAGTGGAAAACTCAAAGATACTGACAGATAAGATAATGGAATGGATTAAGGTGATGGACCCCCAAACTGCTTGGCAGGATGAGGATATTGAAAGGATCCACAGAGTGGGAAACAAGAGAAGGGGGATGCTTCCAAGGGACATAATTGTTAAATTTGTGAATTATTATAAAAAGGAAAAGTTAATGCAAGCAATTAGACGTGCTGGCCAACCAATGCTTCAATCAACACCTATACAGGTCTACATTGATTTTTGTCCTCAAACCATTCAATGGCAGAAAAGTGTGAGAATGTGTACAGTGACCCTGCAGAAGAAGGCTATTGCTTATAGCTGGGTTACCCAGTATTTCTGAGATTTGTGTGGCAGGGGAAACAACACAGAATAACATCGTGTGAGCAAGGGATGGAGTTGCTGGAGAAGTTGGGCCTGATTGAGAAAGATGCCGATGGAAGACAAGAAGAAGAAGAAGAAGAAGAAGAAGAAGAACAAGGGGCAGCAGGAAGCAGTCTGTGACTGAGTTTTGGAGTAAAAAGGGATAGAAGAAGTGAATTAAAGGGAGGAGAAGGTCTACTGTCGCTCCAGGGTGGTGAAGTCACCTCCCCTCCCTGAAGAGTTCTAAAAGGTTTTGGGAACTATTGCCCAGGATGTTCCTGGTGAGGTGGGGGGAGAAATTTGGGGTAAGTGTGGGGGGAGGGGGAGGGAGGGGGGTTATATGTAACACATATTGAGACCAACAAAGAGTATTATAGTTGGGAAGATGGAAAATAAATTAAGAATTGCAACTTTAAATGTTAACGGGCTAGGAACTGTTATTAAAAGGAAGAGGATAGAAGCGTTGTTAAATAAAGAAAAAGCAGATATAATATTTGTACAAGAAACTCATCAATCGAAAGAGGGTGTAAATGAGCTTAAAATGAGGGATGTGGGCATTTATGAGAAGGCATATGGGACTTCCAAAGTGAGAGGAGTAGCAATAATAATTTCTAAAAAAATGTGGTATTACTATAGAAAAAGTGAAGAGGGATGAATTGGGAAGATTTTTGATAATGCATGGTACTGTTGGGGAGGAGGAATATATATTGATTAATGTTTATGCTCCAAATGAAAAACAGATGGAATTTTATGATAAAGTTTTTAAAGCTGTGAGAGACATGGGGAAAAAGAATATTGTGATGACCGGTGACTTTAATATGATAATGGATAAAGATAAGGATAAAGATAATATAATGAAAACTTTAAAAGGTGTTGGTAAAACTAGATTAAGTAAAGTGATGGTGGAAAAAGAATTAGAAGATGTTTGGAGGTTAATAAAAGGGGAAGAAAGGAGATACACCTTTTATTCACCGAAGTATAAGAGTTACTCTAGGATTGACTACATTTTTGTGTCAAAGAATTTGATTTCTAAGATTATAGATTGTGAAATAGGAGTTATTAAAGTCACGGATCATGCATTAATGAGTATGGATATTAAAATGAAGAAAGATTATAGAGAAGCAAAGAGATGGAGAATGGATACAAAGATTTTAAATTATAAAAACATTGTGGAGAAAATGAAAAAAGAGATACAGACAATATGGGATATTAATGAAATAGGGCAAAACTCTCATGGGATAGTTTGGGACACGATGAAGGCAGTAGCAAGAGGGAGATGTATTAGGGAATCATGTACTTTAAGAAGTCAACAGGAAGCACAACATAAAAAGATAGAAAAAGAGGTAAGGAATTTAGAGGAACAATTAAAAATAACAAAGGATAAACGCCTATACGCTCAACTTCAAGCTAAAAAGAAGGAACTTGAGAAAGAAAATTTAGAAAGAGTGCAAAAGGATTTGTTATATATGAAAAGGGAATTTTTTGAATATAGTAATAAAAACTCTAGAATGTTGGCCAGGTCCACTTAGTCGAAGAAGGCAAAGAATACGATAGGGACAAATAAAGATAAAACAGGAAAAAGTTGTAATTTAATGAAAGATAAATTAAATGTATTTCAGGAATTTTATAAGAAATTATATGCATCAGAAATGGGCCCTCAAGCAAGAGTAGTGGAGTATGTAGAGAAGAATTGGAAAATAAGATTACAAGGGGAAGATAGGGATTATATGGAAGGTTTGGTTAGAGAAAAAGAAATAGAAAAAATTATTGATAAATTAAAAGGAGGAAAATCTCCGGGTTTAGATGGGAGTTAAAATTACAAAACATTTTTTTTAGCAAAATACAAAAGAAAAAATTGAAGGGAATGGAAAATCCACTATTAAAAAATATTTTAGAGATTTGGGAGAGATATTAAAAAAATTAATTCCAGGAATTTCTCCTCTAACTGCAGTTATAGTATTGGAAAACTTCCCAAGGAATTTAAAAAGAGAGTTGGAAGGGGGATTGAGGGGTCAGAAAATTATTAAGGTGAAAGATTGGTTGAAAAGAATGATTAATAAGGAGCAAATAGAAGAGATATTAAGAGGACAAAAGATATCTTGGTTCAAATGTATACAATTAGAACAATGGACACAGGATTGGAAAAGGAAGAATAAAGATTGTAGAAATAATACTAGATTTGAAGATTTAATAGAATCAAGAGAAAAGGAAGGGGAAAATAAAAGTAAAAAAGGTATGGTAAGTGAAATCTATAAAATACTGATAGAGGATGGAGACCAATGGGATTCTCTTAAAATGATATGGGAAGATGATTTAATGGAACAAATCAGTGATTAGAACTGGGGGAGGATTTGGGATGCAAGAATGTTAAAGTTATTATCAGTTAGGATAAAAGAGAATTATTATAAAATAATTTGGAGATGGTATTTAACACCAGTAAGATTATATCAGATAGACAAGAAATTTTCAAAGAATTGTTGGAGAGGATGTCAGGAGGTTGGAACATATTTTCATATGTGGTGGACTTGTGAGCATGTACAAAAATTTTGGAAAAGGGTGTTTAAAGAAATAAGTGAAATAATGGGAAGTATTGTGGAACCAAGTCCTAAATTGGCTTTACTTGCAATATGGGATAAAGGAACTGAGAATCCAAATATGAGAGATTTGATTAACAACCTCCTGACACCCGCTAGATTAATGATAGCTAAGAATTGGAAAATACAAGGGAATTATACGATAGAAGAATGGTATAAAGAAATATGGGATATTGCGCTTAATGATAAATTAACATGTAATTTAAAAGCAAAGAGGGGACTATCCAAGAAGAATGATTTTGAAAGTATATGGGGGGCATTTTTGGAATTTGTATTAATAAAGGGGAGAGGTTGCACACCTTTAAATGATTCTTTACAATTTTGGAAAAATGTATAATATAAATGGGAAAAAAATGAAGGTCTCATTGGGTTGGGGGAGCACGGGGGGTTGTTAAGGTTTTGTTAGTATTTTATGTTATGATTATGTTGTATTTTATGTTGGAATTTTTTTTAAAAAAATAAGAAAAATAATAATCTGGCATCTATTTATGACGGGATTTATTCTGTCACTAGATGACATTATTTCATTGCAGCCCATTCTTTTCAATGGCATTCCCTTTTCAATTCAAAAGCATGTGGTTGCTGTTGGTCGCTGTCTTGAAGGAGCCTATTTTGAAAGTGAAAAGATCCAAGACCTGGTAAGGATGTGTCCCCCCCCCCCCCCGGAGAGAACCTGTGCCTTTAGCACTTCTATTCTGTTGCTATCCTAAGAAAGAAGAAGTAAACAAAGACCACGGGGCCCATTCAGGGGCCATTTTTATTGTGCAACTTTTCCTGCACATAGCAGGAAGTGGCAGCACATTCCATTTCCAAAAAAAAGTCAGATTTTTGGGGGGTCTATTTTGTCATGGGAAGAAGGCAAGAAGGAGCAGGAGGTGTGGGGAAGGCAGACGTTGTTGTCTAAAAGACATGTAAAAAACCGTGAGTGGGCAGTAGCGAGCATGCGATAAACGCTTGTCTGATGAACCCCTGAAACTTAAATGATAAGTATTGTTTGTGATATAAATCTGTTTCATATTGTTACAGCAATATTGGTAGCATAAAGGGTAATTTTTGAATTCCTTCTATGAAGCTATACATCTTTCAATTTCCACACTGTCTCTTCTTGAAATGGCAAGTGATTGTCTGCAGTGAGCAAAAATAACTGAGGAGGGAGATCATTCACGACTGCTTCATTGGGTTTTTTAAACATAAAATATCACTAACAATCTGACTGCAGGAAGTATATATTCCTTCTTATAAAACAAAACTCAGTTCTCCAAAGATACAGCTTTAAAAAAAAACCTGTTTTCAAGGAGTCCTCTGAAACAGACAATGAGTGGTGCTTCATTTTTACTCTAACATTTTAGAAGTCAAATGGCATTAGTGGTTTATTTACTGCGATTATATCCCTCCTTTCCTCAGATTAGCTCAAGGGGAATACATAGTTCTCCTGCCCCCCTGCCCATTTCATCCTCACAACAACCCTGTGAGGTATATTATGCGAATAGACAGTGACGGATCTAAGGTCACCCAGTGAGTTTCATGACTGAACGGGGATTTGAATCTGGGTCTCCTTGGTCCTAGTTTGACACTCTAACCCAGCAGCGTTGGACCTCTTGAATGCAGCCTGAGGGGCCAAACTCAAATTTGGAGAAGTTCTCAGAGGCTGTATTCCAGTGGTGGGTGGGGTGGAAGGCAAAAGAGGCGGAGCCAAAATATTTTAGCTTAAAGCATTTATTGCCAAGAATTAATTTCTAATTAGAAGAGGAATTTCGACATTTTAGAATAGGGAAAAAAACACGCAAAAGCTGGGGAAAAGCCTCAAATGATCAGTGGTTGGGGGAGAAGTGGTGGAGCTAGGGCAAGGGGGCATGGGGAACCCTGGTGGGTCAGATTGGAACCCCAGTTGGGCTGGATTTGGCCTATGGGGCTGAAGTTCCATACCGCTGTTCTAACTGCTACACAATACTTCATAGGGCTGTCGTGTGCATTAATATAAGAATTGCGTGTTTGTGTGCCCATGTGTGTGGGAGGGAAGGGAGGCATTGTACTTTAAAGAATGCTATTAAAAGCATAGGAATGACCCACGAGATAAAGGCATGATCGTCATGACTAGCCCCCATGTCGACAGTTCCTACTCTATAATACACTAAATTTCATAGAAGCAAAATTTTGCTGTTGAGATGCCTTGCCTGTCTTTCTCTCCCTTTGCCTGTCTTTGAGCTTCTGCTTTCTCTGTTGGCCCCTCTGATTTCTTAGACACATCCTAGCTGCTGGTTAGACGTTCGTGCCATGTGACATGCTCAACCTTAAAAACAAATAATTTATTCTGAAGGCTGGCCATTCTACAGTGCGTCATGCAAATGTTTGCGTTTGAACTGTTCATTTTGGTGACGTCCACATCATTCTGGGGGAGGCCACCCTAAATGCCTTTTAGAACAGGAACGAACTTCTTCTTCGTATCCATGATTTTTTGTTTTTTCCTCTAGACGAAAACTTTCTGCTGCTGTTGGTAGTTTGCTTGCTCATTATCTGGGGTGGTGTTTGGAAGCCGCGAATGGCACTTCCATCTTTCTTCTGACAGCCATATCAGAAGTCAGCAAGAGATCTTGCTGGTTTCCTGCTAGCTGCCATTCCCACTCATGTTTCTGCGGAAAGAGATGTCAGGCTGGGTGAAGCTGGCTACTGAGCAGTGCAGGGGGAGGCAGGAGCCCATAAAAAGGTTAAGGAAGACACAAACTCCAAATGTCACTGTGGATGCTCAAGTTGCTTCCCCTTCCTCCCAAGGGAGGTTGAGAAAAAGGTGTGCGGGTATTTTGATCATGGAAATACCTGCTATTCTGGAAAAAAATGGGCTGACCTCACATAATGACTTGAAGAGCAGAAAGCTGGGAATCTTGTTTTCATGGTCCTTAGCACAACAGGACTTTCTCCCTCTCTCCACTCCCCTGCCTACCCCCTGCACCGCCTGAAAATCTGCTCCGGAGGGTTTCCCAGCCCTTCAGAGCAGATCTTGAGGGCACATGAAGGAATTCTCCCCCCCCCCCCACATTCCCAGTTCTGTTGATGGAATTGCTTTCATCCCAAAACAACACAATTGGATTTAACCCCAGGTGCAGATTTTGAGTGAAAGGATTTGTGAGCTTGGTTCTGGTACTGGGCTGAGCATGTGCTCAGAGGTTGCCTACTCCTTAATTCTTCATTTGTCCGCCTGCCTGAGCAACTATTTTGCACCAGGATTTGACTGGTGGTCCTCAGAGTCCTTTCAAGAAACGAAGTAGATCCATCATGCCTGAAGCCTCCCCACGCCTGCTCTACAAAACACAGAATGGATGTCGGCTGGGCAGCTTACAACCAACATCGTACAGAGTTGCAAGGTTCTTTTGATGGATATGTTGGTGTCAGTTCATTTTCTCTGGCATAATGGGGAATGGCGTATTATCTGTAGGACTAGGTAGCCAAATAATAAACACTGTATAGCCAATGTGTAGACCATGTTGACACAACTTGCGATCCGTGAAACAAAATGCAGTTTATCAGTCGACTATGGTGGTCCACTGGGTGCTCAATGAACATCCTGATGGATTTTTTTTGGGCAGTCTCCTCTGGATTGCAAAAATAGGGGTTGACAAGACAGCTGGTAGGCTATATTCAGCTTGCTGGATTACAAGCTTGGTGTAAGCCTGGTGTAAAAATTATGCCTGTAAACACACACACACACACACACACCATGATACCCAAAGAGCCCTGCAGTGTGATAAATTATGGCCTCTGCAGTCCTCATTCCATCTTTCACCCTATGAGCGATTAATAGTTAACGTGACACTTGGTTTAAGTCAGATTTGCAAGCTCTTGTCTCATTATTTTCAATTAGTAGGCACTGTTAGAGCATCATCAACAAATGATAAATTCTATTTGTATTTGGCACAGAACACTCATTATAGAAGACAGAGTCCCTGCCCTAACGATTCTGTGCACTGAGTTAGTTAACTAAAGCCAATTGTCATTATTGCTGAAGCAAAGGACACTGTTATCTCACATAGGAGTTTTGTCAAAAGTTTGTTTATTTTATGTCAAGGGTAGCCTTTTATGGGTCAATTTCCCTTGTGAGGAGAGAGTACTGGAGACTTGGGGTGCTTTTAAAATATCTGTTTACAAACGTACACCATGAGCAGATAAGAGGCGAGTGCAAACACACAGCCGCATGTAGGACTAGTACAAGCCCGTATCGGTCTCCCAAAAGCAACAATACACCCTCGCAACCCCCCAAAGGTTGGTTCTTGCCAGCCAGAAACCTCATTAGCTTTCCAACAAGCTCCCAACTCAGTACTATTTTCATATTTTCTGCCACTTTTGTACTGTGGAAAGTATTTCTTCAACATCCACCTAAACAGATGGGGTGTCACACAAATCCCAGTGGCTTGAAGTAGTGTCTGGCAATCAAAAGCCATTAATTCATTTCAGACTCTACTTTCCACTGACTGACAGGCTATACAAAACCTAGGTACAGAGGGTCGTATTGTATAAGCAATAAGCATGCTTACAACAATACAAAAATAATAGCAACGCTAAGATTTGCACTCTGGGTATTTTTTATTTTTTTTACGATGGTGTATTTTGAGGATTATAACAATCGTATTGTCATTCCCCACTGTAAAAGTTACGTAAGTATGAAATAAAATATATTGACTGTGTCATGGTGGAGAAAAAGAAAATAGGATGGTGAGATGGAAAAATGCTATGTAAACAGATTTTTCGGAAAGGCTTGATCAGTAAAATCACAAAAGAACAGGAGCAGATTTTTGAAAGAATCTGCCCTGAACAGCCTTTCCCAAACTGGTATCCTCCAGGTCTGTTGAACTTTAAATCTCATGCCCAAACTGCCTGTGGTTTATGGAAGTTGTAGCCCTGGGGAAAGCTGTTCTAAATCGAATAGGGTTGGAGATGAAAGGAAAGGCATCCTGTAATGGTTTCAGAAGAAACAATGCAAAATCTACCCAGTATGGGTATGAGTAGGAGACGAAAAAGATGGTCTCAAGAAGAAGCTGAAGGGCAGGATGGGTTCACATGAATATTCATCAGTCAATAACTGCAGCATCAAGTGTTGGCTTCTGTCCCCTTCAAATCTCTGAACAGTCATATCACCTAAAAAAGCAGTGTTTTTCAATGGAATCAGTTCACACACATTTACCTGTGAACCATCAAATGCAAAGGAATGAAGCAGTTGCAATCCATCTTTGGGTGCCTCTACAAGAGCGATTTAAAGCTCTCTCAAAGTGCATTAAAATTTTTACCTCTACAAGAGCACAGCACAAATCGGGCGTTGAGGCGCTTTTTTCTCCGATTATGCACATTATCGAATGAGCGTTAAATAGCGAGTTTTAATTTACCGCGGCCGTTAAAGCGCCTTATGACCATGTAAACAAGCGATTCTCTACATTAAACACTTCTAAAGCGCGTTTCATACAACCGGTAAGGCCACCAGTTATGTGCTTAACTGCCTCCCTCGTACAGTGATTTACTGTAAAACCGATTGCAAGAAGATGCGCATCATCGAACAACCAGGCGTCAAACCGAATTCTTGTAGAGGGGACCTTTGAACATACATGTGTGAACTGGCCCATATTCAATTTCAAACAGCCCAAGGTTCCTCCTCACATCCTATTAACGAATTCATTCTCTGAGTGTGAATCCTCGTAGAGCCAAAATGGCATCACCTACACAGAGGAGGAAGGTATCAGCAGGCTCAGGGGAGCCTCAAGATTTGCAGAAGTGCAAAAAGCTTGGGGTTAGCCCTGCACCCAGAGCTTTCTGCAGTCAACACAGGACACTCAGGGTGAAAGAGGTTCAAGACCCCTGCTTTAAACTATATAATACCCATGGGCTAGTTCACATGCTTGCCCAGCTCAATGATTCTCATTGACCATGGTGGCTTAATTAAATCATGGTGCATGCCATAACCACTGCCAGGGTGCAGCTTATGCTTTCTGAACCTAAGTGGTATGGCTTGTTTGAGGAGGAAACAACCCTACAACAGCCCCTGGATTATTGGAGGGTTGCCCCCCCCCAAACAATGCTGCCCAGATTTGGGTGATACAAGCTGCGCCCAAGTAATGATGATAGAAATTGCACCCAGCATGCATTGTGATTTTAAAAAGCCATGGTGGTTTATTTTGATCATGCAAACTGGCCCATTCTGTAGTGAAGGAGCACCCTGCCCTCCACTCCATGTGGAGGCTGCATGAAGTGGGTCTCTGAATTATGGATCTCCCTTTCTTTTTTTTTGAAGGGGAAGAATTGTGCAAATTAGAATTTTGAACGGAATGCCGGTACTGTATATGTTGTTAGGCACAAACTTATTCATTCAGGGCCTGCTCTAGTTCTGAGAGAGCCCTGGGCAATGCAGTGTCTTGTGGGCCCCTGCCTTTGTCAGTGGGTCTTGGTGGGTTTACTTGACAGCAGTGTGCAGTGTGCATGAGAGGTTTAAAGCTCTTTCAAGGTGCTTAAATTTTTTTACCTCTACAAGAACGGAGTGCAAATCGGGCATAGAGGCGCGTTATCTCTCCGATTATGCGCATTATCGAATGCGCATTAAATCGCGAGTTTTATTTTGCTCCGGCCGTTAAAGCGCATTTTGACTATGTGAACAAGCGCTTATGCGCATTAACTACTTGTAAAGCGCATTTCGGTCATCCGTTAATGCGCTTCGCCACCTCTCGCCGCCTCTCGTGCAGAGGTATTAGGTGTAAATGCGCTTCAGCAATTATGCGCATAATCGCCTAACCGGGCGCAAAAGCGAATCCTTGTAGAGGGGACCTGAGAGTGCTTCATGTAGCACCAGGCAGCTGGGTGTAGCCAGAACACAGGTGAATGCACGCAACCACCTGGATAAACAATAGGACCAGCAATACTAAGTTTAACAATGTTTTTATTTGTGTATTAGTGCAGTTTATGCCAACTTCAAATATTTCAAGCTTACTATATTATGAATCAATTTCCCCTCCACAATTCATACTTCAGAATGCCACACAAAATTGACTAACTTCAGAATTCAAACACCACAGTATACTAGTCACAAATACAGTACACAAATAATATTTCAATGATATTTCAATGAATCTGTAATATTTTCTTCCATTTGTGTATAATTCTTTCCGACTTCTATCAGCAAACTATTTAACAGGAATCTGGTATTATACATATGTTTCGCTATGCTTCTTCAGAAATTGCTGCCAAAATTGCAGGGCCCTGGCCTCTGCCCAAGGATACCAGGTACTGATCCTGGCTTTGCACTCATCCACAATGGAGAGGGGATTATTGGTTTGGGTACACATGTAAACCAACCTTATGATGGATCCATTCCATGAAGGATTACGGAGCAGTTTGGCTAGGGTGATCAGATAAAATCCAGGTCAGGGCTCATGTAACTTTAACAGTTGTAGAGAAAAGGGAATTCCAGCCAGTGTCATTTGTATGCCATTAGTTCCTGGTGATATTCCCTCTTCATCACAACAGTTAAAGGTGCAGGCACTATACTAGAGTGACCATATACAAAAGAAGGCAGGGCCCCTGCAACTTTAACTGTTGTGATGAAGAGGGAATTTCACCAGCAACTAAATATGAAAAGGAGGACAGAGCTCATGTACCTTTAACAATTGTAGAGAAAAGGGAATTTCAGCTGTTGTCATTTGTATGCAATTAGTCCCTGGTGAAATTCCCTCTTCATCACAACTGTTAAAGTTGCAGGGGCCCTGCCTTCTTTTGTATCTGGTCACTCTAGTATAGTGCCTGCAACTTTAGCTATTGTGATGAAGAGGGAATTTCACCAGGAACTAATTGCATACAAATGACACTGGCTGAAATTCCCTTTTCTCTGCAACTGTTAAAGTTACATGAGCCCTGTCCTCCTTTTCATATGGTCAGCCTATACAGCTGACACTGGCTGAAATTCCCTTTTCTCTACAACTGTTAAAGTCACATGAGCCCTGACCTGGATTTTATCTGGTCAGCCTAAGTTTGGCTATATGTATGCGATGTGTCTGAGACATTAAACTTTCCAGTCTGGGTGGGTCTCTTTAAGCATAAAACTTTGGTGCCTGTTATTTAGAGCACTCCCAGAGTACAGAGACACATCACTGTGCTAACATTTCAGCTGTTTAAAACCTTTTTTAAACAATCCTTGTTTGGAGAGAGAGAGAGAACAATTATTTTCCCTCCTCTACTGTAATCCTATTAAATATCTGAAATCTGTCAACATATCCTCCCTTAATCTTCTGTTCTGTAGGCCAGACAGACCCAGTCCCTTCAGTGTTCCTCATATGACTTGCTTTGTCTAATTTTAAGCCTCCTAGTTTCTCTCCCAATTTAGGCCTTTGTAAAGGGAATGAGAAGGAAAGCGGTTGGGTACTCCAAAGATTTGGTTGGCAGACAGCAAGATTTCCTGCAGTCTTTTCGACCATCAGCTTTATACACAATTTTTTAAAAAAATTGTTCTGCATAGAGTTGATCCTAGAGCTGATGAAATAAAAAAATATGAAGCTCCGAAAAAAGTCTCTGTACTTCTTTTTCTTAAGAGCTAAAAACAGTTTGTTCCTAAAAATTATCATCTTCAAATTCTGATGTGCCTAGTACTCATATGGTTAGTAAAATATTTGCTGAATAGATATCTAATACACTTGCACCACAGTCACAATATCCCTGGGTCAGGCAAGCATCCTAATTTGCTTCTCTTATTGATGGAAATAAAGAAAGCAAAACAGCAGGCATTTAACAGCATATACTGAGCTTTTAATTGACCCCAGAACTATATTTAGGTCTGGTTGAGAGTTCACAGTTGTTTTAAAATGTATACTGTGAGCCGATCTACACACTAGCTTTGTAACATTTTATAAGGGTTATGGAAACTCTTTGGGCCACATGGCCCTTGAATGTTGTATACCCGAGGTTTTTTAAAACTCACTTTAGCTATATACAACAGTTTTTACTTTTAATAAATCGTTTTAAGTAAAATAATGTGTCCTTCCTTACTGTTTGTGATTTGTGCGGGCAGTGCTTCGTTTACCAGTGCCCAAATGCTTAGCCGTTGATTGGTGGGGAAGAAAGAGGGGCTAAGGAGGAAGTGGGTGAGTGAACTACAACACCCACAATGCTTAGCCCTATACTTATTGAAAGCTAGGGAATCAAAGGGGAATTAAGGAGGAAGTGGGTGAGTGAACTACAGCATCCACAATGCCTTGCCCTAAACTCATTGTAAAAACGAAACAGAAAGAGATGGACAGAAGGGTGTGAGACCGCACACACCGCTTTGAAGACTGAAGAATTTTTCTCCTGCAACGTGAGTACTCCTTAATGTGGCCTAAGACGTTTTGGAAAGCACCTATTTGGAACGTTTTAAAATACTATTTAAAATGCTCCAAGGTACTGTGTAGATAGGCTCTGTGTGTATATGTTGTCTGTTTTTATGCTTTCATGGTTTTAAATTTTGCATATCAATTTTTAACATCCAAAGTTTTAATTTTTGTAAGCCGCCCAGACAGCTTTGGCTATGGGGCGGTATATAAATGATAATAATAATACTAATAGTTTTATATCCTGAGGTAATTGATGAAGGAGCTGATCCAAAACCATAAGTTCTTTCAGATCTTCTTAAATTTCACACTTCTTTTACCTATTTTATTTTAAAATTGTCTCCCTTGCCTTTTCACCAATAAGTCTTCAAGGTACTTGGGACGATAATGCTAAGGCCTTTATAACACCTACTATTTTTTACCTGTTTTGCATCTGCGGGTTTCCCCTCATATTCCTTTGCGAGTCTTGTTTTTTTAATCACACGTGGATGGTATTGCTGTGATACCTCAGCTTGGCCTGTTGAACTTTGCCTGTTTTGGACTTTGCCCGTTCAGGGATAAATCGAAACAGAAACTAAAAACTGCGACCTCAGGGTGAGAGAGCAGTACAACAGGAATGACGTCATGTGAGTCCAGTGCTAAAGAAGTGGAGCGAAGTCAAGGTGGGTGTGCTTAAAATTACGCATGTGATAATAACCTAAATCCTCTTAAGTGCAAAAAACTTTACCTGTGTCTGCTGCTTCCATGGCTGTTCCTCCACAAGTCCCGGTTTTTAGATTAGCATTGATTCCTGTAGTTTGTCCTGTTACCTGTTCATTTAAGTGATGTCTGGCTCTTGCACAGGTCAAAAATTTGGGAACAAGCCTCATGGATGGAGCATTTATATATACCCAGGCCAGCATGTAAGAAACAGAGGAAATAGTGACATCCACACAGTTAAATGTTTGCATAAAGGTGCCCCTCCCCCAAAATAGGTTCTAATGACATCCATGAGCACGCATTATAGCTCCCACAGGGATGCCATCCAAAATTGATCACTCTAGCAAATCCTTCTCTTGCTGCAATGTTTAGAATGGCTTACCATGTGAATGGCCTCCATCTTGTGGAGAACTGTGTTGTTCCTGGGGTTTTGATTTTCAAGTAGTGACTATGCCGCTGTGCGAAACTGTAAGTGGCCTTTTAATAATTAATAATAATAATTATTATTTATTTATTTATTACCCGCCTCTCCCAACGGATCGAGGCAGGGAACAGCATTAAACATAAAATACAAAACTGATTAAAAGCACATAAAACCAATACATCATTAAAATACCAATAAAACACTTTAAAATTCATCTGGGTAGGCCTGCCGGAAGAGATCAGTCTTTATAGATCTTTTAAATTCCTGAAGACTGGTGAGTTGGCGAATCTCTCCCGGCAGGTCATTCCACAATCTGGGAGCGGCAGAAGAGAAGGTCGTTTTGTCTGGATATGGCATTTAAGGTTGTATTGTGATCCTTGTGATCTCAGAGTAGTGAGATGTTCAGTTCTTAGAATAGGTTGTCAGAGAATGAGTTTGAGAAGAATATACAGCCAAGGAGAAAGCATCAAACTGTAGAGCAGTTTATTTCCAAAGAGCTGAAAGTTGAATTTCTGTATTGAAATTGGGAGCACAATTGCTTATTCCCGAAAAGGTTTATTTTTATTGTGTGTGAGATTAAGAAGTATCTGCCCCCAGAGAGGCCCACCCTCTGCATGAGCTCTGGGTGTGTTTCCTCTTAGGGCAAATAAGTTTGGGAGAAATTGATTGCTATAACTCAGAAATGCAGCAGAATGAGTCATCTGGCTTCCAGCAACGCTGAGGAGAAGATGAGGCCAGTGCAGTGAATTATATGGAGACACAGGCCTGGTTCGCCCAATCACCATCATGCTGATTTAACCGATGATGAGCCATGGTATTCTATGGCAGCAATCGGATGCCATGACAATCAACGGGGGAGGGGGACAATCATCAGTTGTGTTGATTATCGTGGTGTCCGAATGTTGCCAATAACTTACTGTCTTCCCCCCTCCATTACCTAAAATGTCATCTGAATGCTGCCGATCAGCAACACAATGGACAATTGTCCCCCCCCCCCCATTGATTATTGTGTTGTCTAAAACAGGCCACAGACACCGACTTGCCTGTCCAAGCTGCAGCTTGCTGTGTCATCCAAACTTGGGTGGCAGGGTTGTTTAAGGGTTAAACAACCCTCAAATAACCCATGGTCTGTTGCAGGGTTATTGAGGGTTGTTTAACTCTCAAACAACCCCTACTTCCTGGGTTTAGATGACACAACAAACCATGGCAAACCCCCTCCAGTGAGCTCTGATGATTGTGAGAACCAGTGAGCAGCCTCCTCTCTGAGTGAGTGGTCAGTTTGCACACAGGATCCTGTACACATTTATTTCATTTAAATCCCAAATTATTGCAAATATTATATTGTGCTTTTCAGGATACAAACAGGCCCATAGCCAGCCTAAAAGTTCAATAAGAGCTTCAAAAAAGTTGACTAGAGGCAGTTCATCTGGACTGCAGGACTTTTACAGATAAATCTAAACATTTTTAAATTATTTGTTTGCAAAAAAATGTGGGCAGAGAAAATATAGGGGTAGGCCCATCATAGCCCACACCTGGCTACAGGCCCAAATCCTTCCCAGGTGGCTTATAGGTAATATCAACATAATGAATAAAAATAACAATAAACAACATTAAAAATTTGAAAAATGTTTATATATATATATATATATATATATAACACTGTGTGGAGTGGGGAAGGGGAAGAGGAATCCATCTGAAGCAGTCTCTGAGGTGGTATTTGCCTGCCTGCCTTTCTCTTCTAGGATTCTTCCCAGAGGGCATGTGGTAGATGGCCCTGTGGGAGAGTGGAAAAGTCTTGCAAGAGCATTCTCTGAGGTGATATTCGCCTGCCTCCATCTCTCTTCTTGGATCCTTCCATGGAGTTCAAGAAAACATGTGTGATTTCCCCTTCCCACCATATTTTCTTCACAGCAACTCCCTGTGAGGTAGTTAGGCTGGAGACAGTACGTGAACCAAGGTCACCCACTGGATTTGAATCTGGGTCTCCCTGATCCTAGTGCAACAATTTAACCACTACGCTACACGGGTTCACTCACTTTAGGTAAGTTATTTAATTTTTTAAAAAATTATCACAGCATATGAGCAGTTTGCTCACAACACAGTAGTTGGGAATTATTGCTCTAGAGAGAGGACAAGTGAGATATCACCCACAAACCATATGTTTTGTAGTTGTCCAGATTGCTTCCATTTGTTGTCCTCAGGTGACTGAGTTAAACTGGCTGATGATTGGGGTCATTATCGGTTGTACACATACATTTTAATGAAAATATCCATCTCCTCTCTTATTCATAGGTTTGAAAGTGGGCAAGAGAGAATGGCAAAGGAAAAAGTGCTGTGTTGTGGAGGGTTGGGGAAGAAATAAGTAAAGCAGGATTAGAGGCTGGGAAACAAATTAAAAGGCAATAAAAAGAAATGGGGGAAAGTTTGAGTAGATGTGCTTTTCAACAGAGAGGGCACTGGGAAACCGCACGTTTGGTTGGGATTGTGAGGTGTCCTGGAATCCTTTTCGGGAGGTGAAGACAGAGAGGTCATGAAAGCCGTTAACTGCATGGAAGAAAACGGGGAGAATCGTAGTGGAGTTAGTCCCCACTTTTAACTGCTGGAAGGTGTGCCCTGAATCTGTCAGCAAGATTTCAGTCTGTGTTTTTCAGATGAAACAGTACAGCAAAACAGATCAAACTTAACTTATTTTTGTTTGGTTCCCAATCATTCCCTGGAGGGAATGACAAGCTCATTTTACATGGTGTTTTTTAAGATTACCATTCCCACACTCTTTACATAATTCTGTTTTCTCCATTAATTGCAGTTTTCAAGGATTTTTTTTTAAAAAAATTCCAACTATTGAATAGGATTATCACCTTTTCATTCCAACATTTTCTCCAAGCTACCCATACGTATCACTGCCTTCTCATATGATTTTGATCTAGATTATGATGTAGATTAAGATGTCTGATTTTCTTAACACCCCTATAATCATGTTTCCTTATGAAGCCAATTTTAGGCTAGAATCCTATATATACCAAGGAGCAAGTCTCATTGAACTCAATAGAACTTTCCTTCTGAGTAGGTATGTATAGGATTGCACTGTGAGGCTGCAGTCCTATTCACACTTACCTTGGAATAAGCCCCATTGAATATAGTGAACTGGGTCGCACAACACGGTTGGTTATCATGCGTTAAATATTGCACAATGAGCTGTGGTGCATGCCAGGTGCATGTAGTCGCCATCTTGAGTGTGCAACCCCCAATCAGGGTGATCAGAGGTTGCACCTTGTCATGTGAACCCGGTAACCATTGGTTATTCGAAGGCTAAATCCTCAGTTAGTAGTAGGGTTACGCAAAGATTGTTTAGCCCATGGTGAATGGGTTCACATGACATGGCACAACCTCAAAATTGTGGCTACAAGCAGCATGGCTAATTATGGGTTAAATAACCCCTGATGGCCTGACTGTGTCATGCGAACTGGCCCAATGAATATTACTTTTGAGTAAACATGCATAGAATTGCGCTAGTAGCCTGAAATCTACTGCACACTTACTTGAAAGTAAGTTCATAGAAGTCAATGGATGGCTGTATGGTTTTTTTTTTAGTTTATCAAGACTTATTAATGCTGTCCAGAAAATATTTTCTGTTATGTTTGCACACACAGATGGATTAATCAATAATGTAAAACATTGTATTATGTACATTGACTGTATTTTTAAGGTTTTAAATCCCTGTAAACCACCCAGAGAGCTTTGGATGTTGGGCAGTATAAAAAATATAATACAGTAAATGAAAATGAAAAAATGAAAAATATAAATATTAAGATATGAAATATTTAAATTATTCAAATATTGTTGGGGCCCATGGTGGTGTAAGTTCACACAAATTTGGGGGAAAAAAAGAAAAGTTTTGGTCTGCACACTAGTAGACATTTGCAGACTTTCCAGTACTAGGAATAATACATCTTACTCTATTTCAAATAAAAAGTACTCACAAATATATATATGTTTGGGATAGGGATGTGCACTGGATCGGACCCGATCCACGATCCGAGTCCGGTCCAGTGGGAAATCGGATAAATTATCCGATTTCCGATCCCGCAGCTGGATCGGCCGATCCAATCCGAACCGGTCCGAAAAAGCTCCGAACCGGTTCGGCGGATCGGCGGATCGGCGGGCGCCCACTGGCGCCCACCGCCGCTTCCATTGGCGGGCGCCAGCGGGCGCCCGCCGATGAAAGTGGACAGCGGGGGGGGGGAGGAGGGGGGCACTTACCTTCTCGGCCCGGTGGCTCCCGTCCGGCGCCGGAGCCTACTACTACTAGCAGGCTCCGCGGCCTGCTCTAGGGTGGCGCGCCGGGTGATGTCATCACCCGGCGCGCTACTCTAGAGCAGGCCGCGGAGCCTGCTGGTAGTAGTAGGCGCCGGCGCCGGACGGGAGCCACCGGGCCGGGAAGGTAAGGAGGGGGTGCGTGGAGGGGAGGAGGGGGCGCGCGGAGGGGGGAGGGGGGCCCTTACCTTTCCGGCCCGGCGGCTCCCGTCCGGCGCCGGCGCCTACTATTCCCAGCAGGCTCCGCGGCCTGCTCTAGGATGGCGCACCGGGTGATGTCATCACCCGGCGCGCTACTCTAGAGCAGGCCGCGGAGCCTGCTGGAAGTAGTAGGCGCCGGCGCCGGACGGGAGCCGCCGGGCCGGAAAGGTAAGGAGGGGGTGCGTGGAGGGGAGGAGGGGGCGCGCGGAGGGGGGAGGGGGGCCCTTACCTTTCCGGCCCGGCGGCTCCCGTCCGGCGCCGGCGCCTACTACTCCCAGCAGGCTCCGCGGCCTGCTCTAGGATGGCGCGCCGGGTGATGTCATCACCCGGCACGCTACTCTAGAGCAGGCCGCGGAGCCTGCTGGAAGTAGTAGGCGCCGGCGCCGGACGGGAGCCGCCGGGCCGGAAAGGTAAGGAGGGGGTGCGTGGAGGGGAGGAGGGGGCGCGCGGAGGGGGGAGGGGGGCCCTTACCTTTCCGGCCCGGCGGCTCCCGTCCGGCGCCGGCGCCTACTACTCCCAGCAGGCTCCGCGGCCTGCTCTAGGATGGCGCGCCGGGTGATGTCATCACCCGGCGCGCTACTCTAGAGCAGGCCGCGGAGCCTGCTGGAAGTAGTAGGCGCCGGCGCCGGACGGGAGCCGCCGGGCCGGAAAGGTAAGGAGGGGGTGCGTGGAGGGGAGGAGGGGGCGCGCGGAGGGGGGAGGGGGGCCCTTACCTGCCCGGCCCGGCGGCTCCCGTCCGGCGCCGGCGCCTACTACTACCAGCAGGCTCCGCGGCCTGCTCCAGGGTGGCGCGCCGGGTGATGTCATCACCCGGCGCGCTACTTGAGAGTAGGCCGCGGAGCCCGCTGGTAGTAGCCGCCGGCGCCGGACGTGCCGAGAAGGTAAGTGGCGGGGAAGGGGGCTTACCCCCCCCCCCGGAGCCGTCCGCTTCTATCCGCTGGCGCCCGCGGGCGCCAGCAGATGGAAGCAGGCGGCCCCAGGGGGGGTAGGGAGCGCGGGGGAGGGGGTTTACCTGCCGGGGCCGTCCACAGCGGACGGCCCCGGGGGGGGGAGGGAGTTAGGCCCCCCCTTACCCACCCGCCGCCATTTTTTCCTCATAGACTTGCATTGCAATGCAAGTCTATGGGGAAAAAAATGGCGGCCGATCCAAAAATGTACGATTTTTGGGTCGGGATCGGACTCGATCCGGTCCGGGGGGCCTCCGATTTTGTCCGAACCGGTCCGGGACAAAATTGGAGGTCCCGATCCGGGTCCCGATCCGATCCGGGGGGTCCGTGCACACCCCTAGTTTGGGATACCTCAAATTTACTTGAGTAAATGCAGGAAATAGAGATCAGACAGCAATTTATATCAGACCTTGCATATTGACTATTACAATACAAGTCCCCAAATTATTATTATTATTATATTTATTTATATCCCATCTTTTTCTCAATAATGGACTCAAGGCAACTTACAAATTAAAACATGTACAGTTAAAACAAATAGTGATATACAAAAATTAAAAATATAATTAAACATAGTACAATTTTAAAATATTTAAAACATTTTAAAACATTTTAAAGACACGTAATTAATTAAAAAGCAGCAAGTTGCACCACCATCACAGCCATCTTTACTTCTTTTTAAAATTCTTTGATGGATGGGCACTCCGTTACTGCGATGTGCCAGCACTGAAGTGCCCATCCATTACCATTAGCAGAATAAAAGAAGAATCTGAACAGCAGCACAATTCTCCATGCATCCATGCCCCTTGTGAAATGAGATGGAAATCTCTGCCAAACATCTTTGGAAATGCCAGGTATCCTCTGTAGCCCCCCTGCCATATACACAATGATGCTGCATAAAAAGGAAAATGCTGATATCACCCATCTAAAACAGCAGAGGGCATCTGTTGTAACCAAAGGAGCATGAACGCTCTTAATGTTACAAGCTAAATTCTGATAATATTCATAACTGTGATGGGATTTAATCACTGCATACAAAAGGACCATCTTCATATTGGCTGGCACAGATAAATTATGTTATATGTATATATCACTCACACTTTTTTTGAAAAAAATATTAATGATCAAATTTTGCAACTGCTGGCTAGAGACCATGCAGATAATTGGGATAAACCCCAAACCTATTACATTTTTTGAATTGCCTTCCAATTCCAAGAGAGCTGATTCAGAAAATTATTTTACCTTTGCTCATAGGAAGCAATTTACAATATTCTGTTATGAAATATAGGCATTATTTATTTGTTTATGACATTTTTTTACACTCCACTTCTCAGTTAAAACGCTCAATATGGCTTAAACCATGATTAAACCATGGAAAAAATAATAAACAAAACTACCTACCCCCGAATAAGAAATAAGTGAGATCAAATAAAATTCAGAAGCTAATATACCTGAGAGATCAAAACCATCAGCAACCTAACAGGTCTTTCTGAAAAAATATGATTCTTTAGGGATTCTGGTCTGTAGCTGTTCGGAGATTTAAATCAAAATCAAACATTTTGAATTTGGTTAAGAAGCAAACTGGAAGCCTATGGCCCTTTCCACATCAGGCGTTTCACCTGGGATGGCTCCTGGCTGGTCCCTGTGTGCTGATGGTGTGTATTAGGTACTTCCAGGATCACCCTCCCTCCCTCCCTCCCTCCCTCCCTCTACACCCCTATGGTGTAGAAAGGGCCTATGTTGCTGTAGTAATAAGGGAGTGTCATTCTCTTGATAGGCATATCCAGTCAACAGCCAGGAGGCAGCATTCTAGACCTCCTGGAGTTTCTGGACACTTTTCAAGGTCAGCCCCATGTAAATTGCATTGCCATAGTCCAATCATGATGAAAATAAACCTTATCTAACTATGGCCAGATGAATGCGTCAACCTGACTAGGGTGGCCACCAGTGATATGGGTTTTCTGGACAATACTGAATTGGAAAATTTTCCAGTTTGTGTAAGGAAGTTTTCAGCTTGTATCAGAAAATTTTCTAATGCCTAAAAAGATCTATGCACCATCTATGCAGGGGATTTACTCCAGTGTTACTGCACCTCACACATGATTGTGGTACATGACATTCCTCCCTCTCTGCAGCAACTGTGGGTTTTCATGCCATAAACCCTGCATTTTTGCAAAGTCGTTTTGTGATGGATTCTCCTGTCTCCTGCTTCAGTGCAGTTTGGACATCTGTGTGAGCTCAACTAGCGATAATGAGCCTATCTACACTACTGCTTTAAAATGCTTTAAAATGGTTTATAACAGTTTTGAGAACTGTTATTTCAAAAACAACAAAGCTTTTTTTTTTAAGTACTTCATCTCAGTTTTTTTTGTTCCAATACACCACAAGTATTGGACCTGAAATATTTGAGAGGAAAAGGTAAAGTGCACTTAATATGATTTAAATGTAATATTATTTAGATTTTTTTATTTGAATATTTGCAAAAAAAAATTAAAGACAATAGCATGTAGTTTCCTTACATTGTTTACATTTTAAGGGGGGATACCAAACGTACTGAAAACTGTTGACACACTATTTAATTTTAGCAATCCAAAGAACTGTGCATGTATCACTTATTTCAACAGAGTACAGCTCTCTTCCACTAAGGATTATTGGGGCACCTTCAGTTTTGCTGTCTCTACTTATTAGTTACACTCCAACTGAGATGTATATGTATTTTAATGACATATATGTATTCTCTCACATACTTGCTAGGGATAATCATCTGAAAGATATTAATTACAACATTGAAACTGCTAAGCTTGCCTAATATTGTATTTGCAATTGGCATACATTTATTTTTATATTTTTTATTCAGCTATGGGGCGGTATATAAGTGTAATAAATAATAATAATAATAATAATAATAATAAATGAATTAATGAAGTGGAAAATTTTCTACAGAAACATTTCCACCCTACATCACTGGTGGCCACTTGTGTACCACCAAAAAAGAGAAAATGCATCACCCAAACACAGGACACGCAGTTGCATATGTCAATTTTTATACAGAAATGCAAATTTGGAAATCAATGCCATAATTTAAATATTAAAAAAAATCATCTTACTGTAGTGAAGAAGACTGTGACCACATGACCAGGGGCTAGCAACTGTGGATGGCCATTTTCAGAATAGATGACAGTTCTCTGGCAGCCCTTCAAACAGAGGACTGTCTTCTGTAAAGCAGAACACATGGCCACCTTAAACCTAACTTATGTAAAGGCATTCCTGGCCACATCCATCAAATAGGGATGAAGAAACTTTGAGCCTGTTCAACGACACGCCAAGCCATGGTTAGGCCACCAACCCCTTTGAAGTAAATTGTTAGAGAGCATGTTTAAACCATGGTTAGGTAGCTACCATGGTTAGGAATGGTTCACATAACATGCTAAGTCATGATGCATACAGCACGCTAAGCCAAAATGTTTAGCTCAAAATAATTAACCACTGTGGCTTAGCATGTCATATGAACAGGGACTTTGTGGGATGTCTTAAGCCAGGGGTGGAGGACATATCATCCTCCAGATGTTGCTGGACTCCCATAATCTTTGTTCAGTGGTCATGCTGGCTGGGACTGATGTGAGTTGGAGTCCAACAACATCTGGAGGGCCACAGGTTTCCCATCCCCTCCACAAGCCAACAGCCAAGGTATCAGACAGGAGTAGGCTGACCATTTGAAAAGGTCCTATAGGGTGACCAGATGGCCCGGGGTTTCCAGGTCCTAACCGGGAAACCTGGGGCGATCCGGGCCAACCGGGGGGCGGGGGGGGGGGGCAAACCGGGGTGGCGGGGGGGGGTCACCCGGCGCGCTACTGAGAGACAGGCCAGGAAGTCTGTTTCTCAGTAGATTCAGAGCACCGGAGGGAAGCGGACGCCCCAGCAGGTAAGGAGCACGAGGCGGGCGGCGCAAGCGGTGCGGGACGAGCGGCGTGGGGCGGGCGGTGCGGGTGGGCGGGGGGGCGGGCGGGGGGGTGGAACGGCGCGGGGTGGGGGGGCGGGCAGGCGGCACGGGCGGGCGGAGCGAGGTGGGCTGGTGGCGCGGGGCGGGCGGGGGGGCGAGCGGGGGGGCGGGGGCGCGGGGGCGCGGTGGGAGGGTTGTTTTGGGGGGGGGGAACCGGGATTTTGGTTCTCAAAATCTGGTCACCCTAGAAAAGGAGGACAGGGCTCATGTCACTTTAACAGTTGTAGAGAAAAGGGAATTTCAGCCAGTGTCATTTGTATGCAATTAGTTCCTGGTGAAATTCCCTCTTCATCACAACAGTTAAGGTTGCAGGCACTATACTAGAGTGACCATATACAAAAGAAGGCAGGGCCCCTTCAACTTTAACAGTTGTTATGAAGAGGGAATTTCACCAGGAACTAATTGCATACAAATGACACTGGCTGAAATTCCCTTTTCTCTACAACTGTTAAAGTTACAGGAGCCCTGTCCTCCTTTTCATATGGTCAGCCTAGACAGGAGCCTCCCAGCACCATATTCTGGAACATCTAGAGGATGTTCCCTTGTCAGAGAAGGTGTTGGAGTGAGGCATGGAGCCAGAGCTGGCTACCATATGATGATCATAGCGGTAGGCATTATTCTGATGTTGCACTAGTTCCCTGCGATTTGTTATTAAGGTTGATGGGTTCACTGTAGCTTAAGTGAAAAATGCTTATGTTAAGTAAAATGGAGCGGAAGCCTACAGCAAATCACTGCAAATGCTGGTGTGGCAGTATATGTTTGCAATGCTCGCTGATCCAAGGTAAGCACAATGGTGGGGGTGGTGTCTATGTGTGTCTGTATGTGTGTGGCAGAGGGGGACAGAGGGAATATATCTTTCATGCTGCTTTTCAAAACAAGAGCTGCTGAGGTAGTTTTTCAGAGAGCAAATTAAAGCTCTATAGAAGAGAGGAAAGGCTCAACTACCTGGTCAAGGCCCTTAATTTTTTACATCTGTTGTTTGATCACTCTGCGGGGCCAGCTAACATGCTGATGTTCTTGTCTCCACAATGAAGACTGTAATGTTAAATTGCCTTGTCTAATCAAGGAGGTGGCTAGGCCTTGCATGTATATTTAATGACAAAACAATCCCACTGAAGCGAAGGTGGATTATTTCCATAGAAATATCCTCGCAGAAGGGCCGGTGTAGAGTTGTGTTATCCTTCGCTGCCTCAGGCATCAGCAGCTCTGATCTCTCTAGATACCTTGAGAGAGAAAGTTGAATAATAATTACCCAGACCATTAACAAAATAGCGGTTTCCTGTGAAATTTTAGGTTGAGGTTTTCAGGATTATAATGTTTCATCTTGTTCAGCAACTGAACAAGAAGGACAGACTGTCCGTTCAGAACTATGACCCACCCTAGACACCCCACTTCGACAATAAAATGACACTGTGCATGCCATAGCAAACAGTTATTAGTGTCGGTTGTCATCATCTGATTGAAGGAAAGCCTTTGTTGACAACCAAGCACATCTTCGTTGTTAAACTGTAAGATATGTTTTCTAGCTTTGTCAAAGAAAAAAAAAACCCAACCCAATTCCCATATACTTCTTCCTCGCATTGTTGTGGGCATGCCGGTCATATAAAGATAATAGGAGATTAGACAAAATCATGGAGGATAAGGCTATCAGTGGCTATGAGTATCACACTAATATCATAAGAAGGTAAGAAAAACATGCTGGATCGACTAAAGGTCAATCTATTGCATACTGCACTCGCTTCCTATCGCTTCATGGCCGGGCCGGCCCTGGTTCCAGTGAAGTTGGTTTTTGATAAAGGAAGAGTGTTTTTCTCTAATCCCCTGCCTATGGCTATCTGCTTGTGCTGCCTTCACTGAGAAACAGCAGGATGCAAGAGGGGAAGTGTCATTGTCTTGCATGTCTTGGCACCATACTTCTAGCTCTCAGCCAAAGGAGAGAAATGTGTGTTCCTAAAGTGCAGAAACAAACTAGACATCTCCTTGCAGGGAGATAATCTCTCACCAGCAGCGCCTCCTCTTTTGGCTCTTCTTGGGAATGTGCAAGTTGTTCTTAGAATCAAAATCTTTATTTATTTATTTTGGACCCCAGTTCATTAACTGTGCACAGAATCTGGTCTTGGGCTGATGTTGCTTCCATAAATAATAAGTCAATAGAATGTATCCAAGCATTGAAGGTTGAAGGCCTTTGGAAAAATAAATCAAGAGCCCTTCAGCCTTTCTGTATTAGATCTGAAGGAGATAATCTTCTTACTGTTCTGCTTGCTTCATTAGAAGATATTTTTAAATATGAAATTTGAATCCTGTTTTAGCCACAGGAAAAGTGCTTCGCCTACAGACAGCTAGCAGCTAATTGAGGCAACAGGGATGAAAGGATTGTGGTTTAATGATTTTTTTTTCCCGTTTGAAAGTGGCCACAATGGAGTTTGAAAAGAGATTATGCATTTATTTTTAAGTTAAGGGTTTGGGGGTTTTTTGGTATAGCTAAGATCAATGTTTTCTGACACGCTCCAAGAAATAAAAGCTAAGAGGAGAGCACAGAAGATACAATTCCAAAGGAACTGTTTTAAAAAATTTGCAGCATGACCACAGTCCTTTTTCCTCTCAGATTTTGGCTACATTTATGGAGAAAGTAACTTATCTTTGCTGTGTATGAGGTAGCAAGGCATTTTCAGTTGCAAAAGGAATATGTTCTCTCCCGCTCTTTCACACCTGCCATGCCATTATGATGATGATGATGATGATGATGATGATGATGATGATGATATTGTTCTATGAATTTTTATTTTATTTTGAAATAAATTTTAACAAAAAGAACATACATGATACTAAATCAAGGTCAGTAAAGAAACATAGGCATTCACTAATTAGAATTCTTAGTCAATAACTGATATGCTTATGGAGCTCAGTACCTATTGAAAAACTAAAAATGCAATTTATACACCATATAAAAGGAACATGTGCAAGTGTGTGTTATTTTGTGTGTATGTGTGCATTAGTCAGAAAAAAATCAAGGCATCTATACTTAGTTGGCATTTGACCAAAGTTTGATGAGTGTTACCACAAGAAATAAATGGAAACCATGGTGCTATAACGTCTTTCTTAAAGTTAGGATTCCTTGCTTGTGGCACTTGCTGACTAAGTTTGTATATAGTCATAGGCTCAATTCGGACGACACGATAGTCAATGGTGGGGTAATAATCAACTTTACAGTTGTTCATCTGGGGGTACTCCCCACACAACATGGTAATAAATAATCAACTGTGGTGTGGATTAGGATCAGCACTGAGTTGACTATGGCAGCATTCGGATAACACAATAGTCAAAACAACTGACGATTGTTTCCCCCACACCAGTTGTTTATTGTGTCGTCCGAATTGAGCCATAGTCTCCCCTATTTTATCAACCATCTGCTCTTTCGTTGGTTGCTTTGGGGGCTTCCAGTTACATGCTATGCATGACTTTGTAGCTGTATACAATTGCTTAAGAAGGTCTTTATGCAGGAATCCAGGATCATTAGGTTAAAAAAGATGAAGCAGCATAGGCTTTAGGTCTAAGAAGACATTCCTGATAGAAATCAACAATCATGTTCCAAAGCTCCTGCACTGTAGAACATTCCCACCAAAGATGAAAGTATGAACTAGTCTGACCACACCACTAGGTATTTCACACATTTAGAGAGGGGAAGGGCCATAGCTCAGTAGGTAGAAGATATGTTTTGCATGCAGAAGGTACCAAGTTCTATCCCCAGCGTCTCTGGGTAGGGTTGGCAGACTTCCGCCTGGAACCCTGGATACAATACTGAGTTAGATGAAGGTCTGGCTCAGTGTAAGTCAGCTTCATATGAGAGGAAACAAGTGCACAGGGGTCTTCTGTAAATGTTTACACTTTAAGGCTGCAACCCTGTGCACATTCACCTGGGAGTAAGCTTCTTTGAACACAGTGGGACTTTTGTGTAAACATGCACATTGCACTGCACATGGAAAAGAAAGGGAAATAGGAGAGACTCACTCCCAAGACACTCATTGGCTCAATTCGGATGACACATTAGGCAACGAAGGAGGGGGGGAACAATCGTCAGTTGTGTTGCTTATTGTGTTGTTTGGAGGGCAACACACAACGCACACACAACTGACAGTATGTTAATCAGGCACTTTAAACAACGGAGCGAAACAATGGGCTTGCACGTTGTTTAGCCCGAAGCCCCGTTGTTTAAAGTGTTGTCCGGATTCAGCCCCCCTCTCTCCGTGGACTATTCCATTTTGGAATAGAGTTCTGCTGCCTAGAGCAGCCAAAAAAACCTGGCCACTCTATGCAGCCGGCAGAACTCATGGTGTCTGCTGGGATACAGCTGGAGGACACAGGGAGGAGAGGCTGCAACCAAAATGGCTGCCACAAGTTCGTAGCAGCCGGGGTGTTTGCATGTCGTCTGTGAAGCTCCTCCTGCCTAACGCACGGTCAGTACATTATTTACTCCTCCGTTGCCTAATATGTCGTCCAAATTGAGCCATTGTGTATTCCCAAATGGGACTTCTCTTCCCCTTCCGCCTGTGCTCTGTGGTGGTTTTCTCTAGTCTCACTGGGGAAGGTCAGCACCAAAGGATTCCATCTCTTCTTACCCTTCTTTGTAGCCAGCCAGACTACCATTCTGTTTTCTCTCTCTCTCTCTCTCTCTCTCTCTCTCTCTCCTTTCCCCTTCTCCTCTCTCCAATGCCTGCCTACTCCTGCTTCTAGCCTAGCTAGCTTTGCCTTCTGTGCAGTGCTTTACCTCCAGTCTTGGCAGTGAGAGCCCATTGCCTCAGTTGGCTCCCCCTCCTCTCCCTGGTCTCTCTTTTTCTCCACCCCTTCCTCCTTCTTGTGTTCCTTTTATGCCATGTTTCCAGTGGCAACACCCATCCGCTGCTGGGATCCTTTCTCAAGATGATGCCTCTTTGGCCGCCACAGGATCTAAGGTGGCCACTTATGTATCACCCAAGGAGAGGAAGTGCGTCACCAAGGAAGAGGACAACAGACGACATTGCCATACAATTTGCGTATTTGATTACTTGAGGCACTTTTGGCCTCAAGTAAGCTAAAGACTTAGGATTTTTTTGTTGGAATCAAATAATATTGTTGTAATCTAAGTACTTTTGTTATTGGGCCGATTTAGGAGAAATTGTAGTTAATATTTGTATTTTTCCCAGCAGTAGTAAATATTATGCTAGATTGCTGAGGGGGAAATTGGATTTCTTACATATCATTTTCTAAATTTTAGTTTTAGTAAGCGTATGACTTTTTGGATGGCTGTCCCATTTTGTATATGTACATGGTGGTGTTTCGGTTGTTATGGCCAAGATAATAAACTGAGCTGAACCATAATTGTGTTTATATGCCAGATAAAAGAGAAAATAATGGCTGTGGATGTATAGCCACCCTGTGTGCACAGAGAAGGAAAATACTGGTGATAACAGCAGGGGAAAAGAATGGAGGAATTGATACCATTGATGACAATTACTTTCATTTATTAATCTTTGGGGGCAGCCCTTTAATCCTGTGTGCATAATGGGAAGTGATGGAAGCTGTAGGATAGGCAAGGGTGTAAAGCTGATATGAAGATCATAGAATCATAGAATAGTAGAGTTGGAAGGAGCCTATAAGGCCATCGAGTCCAACCCCCTGCTCAATGCAGGAATCCACCTTAAAGCATCCCTGACAGATGGTTGCCCAGCTACCTCTTGAATGCCTCTAGTGTGGGAGAGCCCACAAACTCACTAGGTAATTGGTTCTATCGTTGTACTGCTCTAATAATCAGGAAGTTTTTCCTGATGTCCAGCCGGAATCTGGCTTCCTGTAACTTGAGCCCATTATTCCGTGTCCTGCACTCTGGGATGATCGAGAAGAGATCCTGGCCCTCCTCTGTGTGACACAGTCTTCTCTTCTCTAGGCTAAACATGCCCAGTTCTTTCAGTCTTTCCTCATAGGGCTTTGAAACCCTATGGGTGGGAGAAGCTAGCAATAGAGGCTTTTTTTAAAAAAAAAATGTGTACAGTGGGAGAAGACGACAGGGTGTACAGCTATTGTCTTGGACTTCCTTCCTTAGAACTAACCCAAAGGGCTGAAACACTATCAGAAAAGTGGCATGTAGGATCATCACATCATCGTCATCATAGCAACAATGTAGTACCATAAAAATTGAGAAACAAACAAACAAAAAGCAGTCCTTGCCCCTAAAGAGCGTACAATCTAAAACTAAGATCCACTTATCTGCAACAAGTTCTTCCTGTACAAGGGGGCTTTGGTCTTGCGTTTCTCAAACAGCCGCCCATTATGCTACATATTTGAAACTTGTGAGGCTTCAAAAGTGGGTTGTTTGCTTACAACAGGAGTGTTAAACCTTGTTCAGCCTTTGGAGAAGTTCTTGGGTGCCACATTCCAGTGATGACTGGAGAAAAAAAGTGGGCCAACGGGGATGGGGCTAAAACACAAAAAATGCCAGCATGTGGTCGTTTAAAGCTCTTACAGGGCAGTCACTAAGCCACAGGAGAGGCATTTCAAACTTTCAGAATTAGGAAAAAATCCCATGCAAACCTGAGAAAGCAGCAGATGATTGGTGGTTGGGGGAAAGGGGCCGAGGCTGCGGGAAGGGTGTGGGGCCATTTGGAGACCCCCAAAAGGCTACTTTAAGACCTCAAGTGGGTTGGATTTAGCCTGAGTTTCTGCACTGCTAGATTCCTCCTGCAATATCATAATGTTAAAAGTCATCAGGTTTATGGCTAAGCACTTGGGGGCACTCAAAACAGCCTTTTGGTTCATAGTAAAAACTAGGGGTGTGCACGGACCCCCCGGATCGGATCGGGACCTCCAATTTTGTCCCGGATTGGATCGGACAAAATCAGAGCCCCCCCCGGACCGGACCGGGTCCGATCCCAATCCAAAAATCAGAACTTCTGATTTTTGGATCGGACGCCATTCCCCGCTCCCCCCCAATAGACTTGACTTGCATTGCGGGAAAGAAAACTTTCCCCCAATGCAAGTCTATGAGGAAAAAATGGCAGCGGGTGGGTGAGGGGGGGCCTAACTCCCTCCCCACCAGGGCCGTCTGCTGTGGACGGCCCTGGCAGGTAAGCCCCCTCCCCCGCACTCCTTCTCCCCCCCTTGGGGCCGTCCGCTTCCATCCGCTGGCGCCCGCGGGTGCCAGCGGATGGAAGTGGACGGCCCCGGGGGGTAAGCCCCTTCCCCCTGCTTACTTTCCATGGCTGTCCGCTCCTGTCTGCCGCTGGCCGCTACTGCGAGCAGGCTTCGCGGCCTGCCCCTAGGTAGTGCGCCAGGTGATCATCACCTGATCATCATCAGGTGATGATCACCTGGCGCGCTACCTACGGGCAGGCCGCGAAGCCCGCTCGCAGTAGCGGCCAGCGGTGGACGGGAGTGGACGTCCCCTGAAGGTAAGCGCCATGCGCGGGCCCCCCTCCCCCAGGCCCCCTGCTTACCTTTCCTGGCTGTCCGCCCGCTCCTGTCTGCTGCTGGCCGCTACTGCAAGCAGGCTTCGCAGCCTGCTCCTGAGTAGCGTGCCAGGTGATGTCATCACCTGGCGCACTACCTAGGAGCAGGCCGTGAAGCCTGCTCGCAGTAGCGGCCAGCGGCGGACGGGAGCGGATGGCCACGGAAGGTAAGCGCGCCGCGCCCCCCTGCTTACCTTTCCTGGCCGTCTGCTCCCGTCCGCTACCCCCTGCCCCCGTTGTCCGCTTCCATCGGCTGGCGCCCGCCGATTAAAACAGACAGCCCCGCTAGGGAAGCCCCCCCCTGCTGTCCACTTCCATCGGTGGGCACCCGCTGGCGCCCGCCAATGAAAGCGGTGGCAGGCGCCAGCGGGCGCCCGCCGATCCACCGATCCATCCGATCTGGATCGGAACCTTTCCGGATTGGATCGGATTGGATCGGCCGATCCAGCAGTGAGATCGGAAATCGGATCATTTTATCTGATTTCCTCCTGGATAGGATTCGGATCGTGGATCGGACCCGATCCAGTGCACATCCCTAGTAAAAACAGCTCTTTTGGATCACTCAAAACTGCCCTTTGGTTCATAATATTACATTTTGACAGTGGGTGTCGGGACACACCAAAGAGGAAGGAGAGGCAAAAGTAAAAAAAAAAAGAAAGAAAGAAAGAAAGAGGGGAGAGAAATAGGCAAAGCAGGGCAGGTAATAATGGGTTGACAAGTGCAGATAAGGACTTAAAACTAGGCTGACCATATGAAAAGGAGGACAGGGCTCATGTAACTTTAACAGTTGTAGAGAAAAGGGAATTACAGCAAGTGTCATTTGTATGCAATTAGTTCCTGGTGAAATTCCCCCTTCATCACAACAGTTAAAGTTGCAGGGGCCCTGCCTTCTTTTGTATATGATCACTCTAGTATAGTGCCTACAACTTTAACTGTTGTGATAAAGAGGGAATTCACCAGGAACTAATTGCATACAAATGACACTGGCTGAAATTCCCTTTTCTGTACAACTGTTAAAGTTACATGAGCCCTGACCTGGATTTTATCTGGTCATCCTATCTTAACCTAATCTACCTCACAGGGTTGCTGTGAGGATAAAATGGGTGCATGTAAATGTCTGACATCTTGAGTTCCTTGGAGGATTAGGCAGAATAGAAATGAATTCTCCTCCTCCTCCTCCTCCTCCTCTTATACATATCCATTCCCAGTCAGTATGAACACAATCCTCAGCGGTTAGTGGATCAACTTGGACTTCCATTTTCCTGGTAGATTTCTAATAGCTAACTCTATGAAAAGTGATCTATTGAGAACTTTGAAGTTGTAGCAGTCAGTTTTTCCTCTGGCCATATAAACATGATTAAGGGGTGTGGGGAGGGAAAAATAAAAGGAACCTCTCTACTTATCTCTACACAGTGGTCCAGTTATTTTTAGGAATTCCTCACAACCTGAATTTTTGGAGAGTTGAAAGTTCACTTTACAGAAGCAGATGGAAACGCAGCAAATAATTTTTTGCAAACTTTAGATGTGACCCTCTTTCAACAAGAGGATGCATCACATCTATGCCCCATAGTGAGATCCAACGTTTGTTTCTGCCATTCAAACAATAATAATAAAAAACGAAGCTGCTTGCTGCATTTTTATATACCGTGCAGTTTGTTGGATTTGCTTTTAATGATCCAGCTTTTCAAGGCAATTTCTTTAACAACTTTACAGTGAGGAAAGAGCAGGAGGTAAAGGGAGGCTCTGATGTGACAGCCATTTGGAAGAATGTTTCCATCCTGGCTGCATTTCTAAGCACATATACAGGGAGGTTTGAAATCAATCAAACTGGCTTCCACATAAATTATTTCAGACCCAGAGTCTAAAATATATTTTTTACAATCTATTTTTGCCACGAAGTATTTGGCTGAACCTCTGGGGCCCATACAGGCAATACGTTAAATGCATAGTTGAATAACGTGCCTGTATTTTTCTTTCCTTTAAGAATACCAACTAAGGATGGGGTGGGATGGAGGAATCAGGATTGGGACTGTGGCACGTGAGGAGGGAGTTTTAACGTTTTCCTCCACCAGTCCCTTCACCCCTGCCAAGTTGTTATCCTCCTCTCAGTTTACTTCTCACTATCAAAAGTGGTAAATTGCAAATACCTTGGTGAAAGGGGTTTGGCTGTCTGGATTATTATGAATGGGCCTATTACTATAGTTTTGCCTCTTGAGAATATTGCAATCTTGTCTTCAAGTTACAGGAAGGGGCAGTGTTGCAGTTAGCTAGTTAATGTATGTGAATTTAGGGTAGGGTGTCCAGATAAAATCCAGGTCAGGGCTAATGTAACTTTAACAGTTGTAGAGAAAAGGGAATTTCAGCCGGTGTCATTTGTATACAATTAGTTCCTGGTGAAATTCCCTCTTCATCACAGCAGTTAAAGTTGCAGGGGCCCTGTCCTCCTTTTGTATAGGGTCACTCTAGTATAGTGCCTGCACCTTTAACTGTTGTGATGAAGAGGGAATTTCACCAGGAACTAATTGCATACAAATGACACTGGCTGAAATTCCCTTTTCTCTGCAACTGTTAAAGTTACAGGAGCCCTGTCCTCCTTTTCATATGGTCAGCCTAATTTAGGGCATGGCTAGCCTTAGGAACTCTATAGCCTACAGTGTGGTTTCCTGCTCCTCCTCTTCTTCCCCTTCTCTCTCTCTCTCTCTCTGGCCCTTTCCACACCTGGCTTTTGGACACAGGCACCCAGTTGGTCCCTGTGAGTCCAAATGTTGCACAGGGACTCCCAGGGCTGGGGGCTGGGGGTGGGCAGGCACCGGATTTTTCTGGGAAAACACAAACTAGAAAAATCCAGATTCTTCCGTGGTTCCGGGAAGTTCCTGGGACGGCTGAAGAATGTGCCCACCCATCCCGGGTGCAGCCGTGCTTACTTGTGAGTAAGCGCGGCTGCAAACTGGGCACGGAGCCACATTGCGCGGCTCTGTGCCCAGCAGGGGAGGGGGTGGCACCTGTTTCACCACCCCCGGGGAGGGCAGGGAGCCCCCTCCCGTGACCGTTGTTTTTTTCCCCCACTTACATTTTGCAGAGGAGCGCTCCTGCATTCCTCCCAGGTTACACAGGTGGAAGATATTAACTCTTCCTCACACACATTCCAATAATTACATTTTCTCAGAGCTCCCTCCCTCTCCTACTGAATCGTTCTCTTTTTGGATTTATGCCCCCCCCCAAAAAAACCTTCCATCTTTCTTTGATCTTTTGCAGAATATGCTTCTTAAAGGCCATGGGATCTTGGATTTAAAATATTATACCTTAGCTGGCAAAGTGGAATTCAAAGCAATCTAGGGCCATTCCCATGCAGTGGTAAACTGTAATTTAAAAAAAGCAAAGAAACCTTTTGAATCTGGCCAATGATCATTCCTGCCATTTTTAAAAAAGTCACCCATAGAAATAATAAGGGAATGGAAACTTTCTTCCAGATACTTGGTGTGTGTGTGAGTGTGGTGGGGGGAGGGAATATGTGAAGCTGAATTCTCCTCCCCCTCCCCCATGCCAAGAAACCTTTTTCATCTGTATTATGCTACGAATTCAGCATAGTGGATTGTGCGTGTGTGTGTGTGCGTTGTGGGGTGGGGGTTACAAAAAATACAGAGGGGTGTGAGTGAACTCAAAGTATGTGTGCGCAGAAATGTATCAAGCATGAAAGAAATGTATTAAAAGGAGTTGTTTTATATAAAGCTATTGCTTTCTATTTTTTGTCAACAACAACCAAAAAAGCCTTCATGATTACTTTCAAAAATATTTTTTGCCAAAACATTTGGTACTATGATTATGTACATTTGATAGAGTATGCCGAACACTTCTTTCCACAAGCTACAGAGTTGAGATGGACATTGATGTTTATGAGGCAACTTTACCTATTGCACTGCCAAGGGGGGAAAATGGTTTTACCTTTAGGCATTTGCTGATTCTGTTTAGCCAAGACTCCTCTTCCGTTTTCCATCTTATTGAGAACTTGCAGTATTGCAATATGGATTTTTTTAAAAAGTGTACCCTTGTGTACTGTTCTGCATAAAGTATAGACCTTTGTACATATTATAATATAAACATATATATAAATATAAATACTGTATAAAAGGTCTATACAAGGCAATTGGGGGTAGGGGAACCGAGGTTGGCTTTAAAAAGCAACTTGTGTGTAAAACTAGAGTGCTCTTTTTAAATATCTTATTTGTACAACTCCGTAATATAATACATAGATGCCAAAAAAAAAACCCACCTTTGCAAAAAATAAAGGGCAAAAAAACACAACCACCAATAAGGACAAGAAATTGTATCTAAAGACGGTTTTGTGTTAGCAGAAGGAGCTTCCTTTCATATAAAGTGGGGCACCTAATTTTTGCCAATTCCTCCTAACCCTGTAGCTACCTGCAACCTGCCAAAAGCCACTTCTTAGATTAGAGGAGTCTCTGGAATAGTATAGGATATGTGTGGAGGCCTGCAATAAGTAGAGGGGATAAGCTCAAATCAGATACCCCACGCTGCACAAGCAAAGCACTTTCTGTTAATGCAAAGTCACTACTGAATACAACATAATAATAATGATAATTAACAACAACAAATTAAAAGTGCAGAATTTAAGTGTTCTCTGTTTTTAGGTGCCCAATTTCAGGCATGATAAAATTTACATGTTTGTCTGCATATAAATTTCCCACTTTTGCAAAGATACTTGTAATATGTTTGGTTTTGAACGTATACATTTGCAAGTGTATGAAATTCATTAAATATCAGGATAGAAACAACTTAATCATACAACTTATTCAAATTATTTTGATCCATTTTAATTTGTTGCATGTATTGAGAGATTAAAATTGGTTACAAATGAACACATTTAATCAAAAGTATAAACAGTTTTGCTCCATAGGTAGCAGATTTCTACAACACACATTCTAATAGAAAATACATCACCATATGTGTATTTGCTTGAGTTATTTGTGCCTACTTGCTCTGTAGTGCAAAGGTCTCCAGTTGGTACTAGAAGATAGTAATTTATTTTTTAAATAATGCATTTTGACGGATAGCTTCCTCTCCAATTTGCTTTGATATAATTGGCATGATATATATTTTGTAACAATTGCTGATAATTGTTCATCCTTCTTAAAAAAAATAACAGGGTTGCCGTTGTTATTATTATTATTATTAATTATTATTATCTCTCTTTACTTATTCATGGTCTTTTACTAATTCAGAAATTTCCTGACTATTGAACATGTTTTCAATAGCCCTGCCTTCTTTTGTATATGGTCACTCTAGTATAGTGCCTGCACCTTTAACTGTTGTGATGAAGAGGGAATTTCACCAGGGACTAATTGCACGTAAATGACACTGGCTGAAATTCCCTTTTCTCTACAACTGTTAAAGTTACATGAGCCTGACCTGGATTTTATCTGGTCAGCCTACCGTACAGCCTTTCCATCTGAAAGTGCGCCAGGATGTTTTCAAAAATAAAATATACTACACCAATATAAAGATGCTTCATTCTAGCATTATTGTTGAACCTTAGGTTTTAACTGGCAGCTGCAGCAGTAAGAAAAGAGTCGTGCAAAAAACAAAGGCAGTGTTGGCCATGGGGGGGGGGGGGGAGGGAAATCCAACATCTATATAGTATAATACCTGTACACCTTCATTTTGTAGTCAGGATGTCTGCATAGTCAGAGTCTTAAGATGATATGGAAGAGGAGGGCTTGGAGATGTTAAAAGTGGGCTCCGCGAGGTAATATAATGTTTTTTTTTCTTTACTTGATATAGTTGTGGAGAAATGTGGATTTTAAACTTTGTCTAGCTCTAATATGGCTGAAGAGATGTAGAATGTGTTGTTCTTAGACTGCTGCCATCTACAGAAAGTTTATCTTTCAACTGGAATCCCTTCCATCTCATAGTGGCTTGTTGTTTAGCTGGTAACATTATTTAATAGTCCAAAGACAATGGCTCAATTCGGACGACACGATAGTCAATGGTGGGGTAATAATCAACTTTACAGTTGTTCAACTAGGGGGTACGCCCCACACAACATGGTAATAAATAATCAACTGTGGTGTGGATTAGGATCAGTGCTGAGTTGACTATGGCAGCATTCGGATGACACAATAGTCAAAACAACTGACGATTGTTTCCCCCACACCAGTTGTTTATTGTGTTGTCCGAATTGAGCCAATGAGAGGCTGAAATTATTGAATGAAAAATACTAGAGTGACCATATGAAAAAGAGGACAGGGCTCCTGTATCTTTAAGAGTTGTATTGAAAAGGGAATTTCAGCAGGTCATTTGTATGCATGCAGCAACTGGTGAAATTCCCTTTTCAATACAACTGTTAAAGATACAGGAGCCCTGTCCTCCTTTTCATATGGTCACCCTAAAATAGACTCGAGGTCTAAATTAGGCCATTGTCACACGTGCGGTTTTAAGCACACTCACCGCGATTTTGATCCACTTCTTCAGCGTGGGACTCACATGATGTCGTCCCCCTCGCGCTGTTCTCGCGCCCTGAGTTCTCCGTTTTTAGTTTCTGTTTCGATTTAACCCTGAATGGGCAAAGTCCGTTTCAGGCAAGTTCAGGCAAGTTCAACAGGCTGAGCTGATATATCAGAGCAAAACCAACCACGTGTGATTCAAAACTCTACACTCGCATAGGAAACAGAGGGGGAACCCGCAGCAGCAAACCGGGAGAAAAATAGTAGGTGTGATAAAGGCCTTACAGTCAGGGTGACATTTTAAGTGGCCATTGATTAATAAATACACCTAGTCACAGTGTCAAACTAATACCATGTTCCCTTGTGTGTGCCTGTGTGTTTTTTAAAATGCAAATGATAGTTGGTAAACTCGCATGCCTAATTGAACATGGCAATAATACTTCTAATTGAATGTTATTGCATAATTAACAACAATCCTTCAGGGAGAAAAGGCAGCAGCTTGAATGAAGAGGAGGTAGAAGTGAGGAGGTAAACAGGTAAGGAATAAGACAGCAGCAGGAAAAAACTGAGATGTACAGAACTAGGACCATTTTGACGTTTCAACCTGAAAAGGTGCAATTGGGAGTTGTGAATAATTCCATCTGGTTATAATGAGCTTCAGAATAGCTCATGTTGAGGTATATTAGGAGTGGAAATTCCTAGTAGAGGCAGTTCCAACTATTGAATGTATGTGTAAAAGTGGCTATTAAGTTAGAACTGGCAAACCAAAAGAAGCCTGGCATTATGACAGGCATACTCTCCCTCTGGAGGGAGAGCGAAAGAGTGTGTGAGAGAGAGTTCCATCACCAGGACCGTGCAGAGGGGGGGCCAGTGAGGCCAGCTGGCCTGGGGCCCACAATTTTGAGGGGGCACTCTGACGAGGAGGTCCCCCCCAGCTTACGCTACTGCTTCCGTAGCCTAAGCGGCCCATCCAGAAGCGAGGAGCCCGTCTTGTGGAAACAGTGCAGAAGCTGTCTGTCGTGAATACCACAGTCAGACTACAAGCTCCAGAAGGCCATGCCGCATGCGGGGCGGAGATATATGTGCCTTGAGGTGTTGTAGAACAGATTTAATATGAAGGTGTCATGTAGAACGGACATGTTGGTGGGCATGCCCCCTTGAGGCAGCCATGTTGTCCTCCTTTTTTGAAATGGGGGGGCACACACTTCCCATCTGGCCTGGACATATTACCAGCTCTGCACGGCCCTGTCCATCACACCGATTTTTTCCCCTGGTATGCACCCACAATTTGAACTCCGTTTCTTTAGCACAGCCAGTGCTGGTCCCTTTCACGATTATCGCTATACTGGGGACTCTCTTTTCACCTGTTTGCTCTCCCGTTATTGTGCCGCCCCACCCTGCCCTTTCTCCTTCCCCCTCCATTTCACTGGTTCTTGTCAGGTGATGAATGTGGGAGCCTCTCCCCGCCTGGCTCTGGCTTTGCTGTCTAGCAGTTGACCGACTCAACATTTAAGGATGTTTTTAGGATGTTTTAGGATTTTTTATGCAGTTTTAATAATATGTGTTTGTTTTAATCAGTTTTATGTATTTTATCATGTTGTTGTTCCCCGCCTCGATCCAGATGGAGAGGCGGGTAAGAAATAAATTATTATTATTATTATTATTATTATTATTATTATTATTATTAATTGGCTGGGCGCCATTTCTGCAGGCAAGGAGGCAAGAAGGGTGGGGTTGGAGCAGCAAAAGCCCGTTCGACTGGCTCAGTTCGTTTGACACGGTGTGCTGGAGGAGGAGAACCACCCCACCCTCCTCTTTCGTCAGCAAGCACACATTCAAAGCAGATGCCCCTAACAAAAGACAAAAATGTGAGGATGGCAATACACAGGGGTGGAAGGGCACTTTACTCCCACATGGAGGAAATAAACCAGACTTTCCCAGCCCCAAAATAAGACGGACAAGGGAGGGGAAGAGGCGAGATGAGTGCAGGACAGTGGCGACGTCATGCGAGTACTGCGTTGCAAAACCACAAACCAGCTATGACAAGAGTATGATTAAAAAGCTGGTGTGGTGGAGCCCAGAGAGAGAAAGAGGTGTGGGGAGAGAGAGAGAGAAAGAGAAAGAGAAAGGGAAATGGAAAGAGAGGTGTGGGGTACAAGTATGTAATTGGTAGGTGTATGCATGTGTGAGCTTTGAAACATAATAAAACCTTTTATGTCTTGGTTCTCAGAGGCAGCAGAAATGCTTCATTGTTATTAAAAGTGCCAGGCAAAGATTGGCTCTGGAAGACCTGGTCCTTAACTTTATATGTGTGAGATGGAGTTGCTTATGCTCAGGGCCCAACACACATTTGGAACCTTGTGTGTGTGTGTGAAACAGCTGGGTAGCAATTTGGGGCAGGGGAAAGGAGTAAATCAATAGGTATTTTGGCGTCCTATCCGAGGTACAATAAATTTTCTTCTATTTTTAAAATGTATTTCTCATGACAATCAGGGACATTGCTGGGTACTTAAAAGGTCTGGGGGCAGGGACCCCTAGGCCAGCCTCAAGGTGCAAATTTGCATATGCTAATTTATATGACTAGATGTGAATTTAGAAATAAAATTATACTTCAAACAATATCTCAGCATAGTGGGGAACACTGTGACGTTGACATCCAAAATATGCTAGTTTGCACTGGTATATCTTTCCTGACTGAATCAGCAACTTAGCTGCCAATCATCCTGAAGCAAATCATCCCCTTTTTCAATAGGACAAAAGAAAGTAGTCAACATCAGCACTTCGTGTTAACTGGGTTAGGGTGACCAACTGTCACGATTTTCCTGGATTTGTCCTCATTTTTGTTCTATCCTCAGGGTCAGGGGGGATTTTCTGTAATTTTCTATAATGTCCTGGAATGGCATGCTTTCCCTTTAAGGCCGCCATTAGTGTGGCGAGGGGAATGACACTCTAACCCAATCAGGGCCTTAAAGGGGAAAATGTTATCATTCATTAGTTTTATATGTTTTTAATCAGTTTTATGTATTTTATGCTGTTTTGTATTAATGTTGTTCCCTGCCTCGATCCAGAAGGAGAGGTGGGTAATAAATAAATAAATTATTATTATTATTCCTGGATATTATAGAAAAGGCCCCGATTGGAGCAGGGGGTAGAGGGAATGACACACTTTCTTCTCCTCCACTCCAATCGGGGCCTTTCAGGCCTTTAAGGCCCTGATTGGAGTGGAGGAGGGGGAAGTGCACTTTCTGGGGCCTCCGGAAAGCACACTTTCCCACCCCCACCGGTGGAAATTTTTTTGGTTTCCCAAATGTGGTCACTCTAAACTGGGTAGTAGATTGTACCTGGGGGTCTGTACTTACTATCACTAACTATTAAACGTGAGCAGCTGCAGGGATGAAAAAAAGCAAGCAGAACTTTAGAGCAGCTCCTTCCCTCCCAGGATTCCAGAGTGCTGAGCTGTAGAAGGGGGGGAGAGACACAGGCGTTGTCTGTGTGCATGGGGAAAGGTGAGAACTGATGCAGCAGCAACAGCAGCCGTGTGCCCACAAAAAGGAAGGGGAAGGGGAAGTGGTGATAGTGTGTAGTTGTTGGTGCCCGTCAAAGACAAAGGGCTTCTTTAGATGAAAGGGAAATCGCGTTTGCTGACTGGCCCTTTGCTCCTGCTTCTCTTCTGAAATCGCAATGAGCTGAATTACATGGGAAGAGAGGGGCAACCACATGGTCTGTAACTGAAAACTTCCCTGCTCATATACTTGAATGGGACAGTGCCCTCTAGTGAGTGTTTTGTAGCACAACTTTGGCTCCACATGGCAGGAAATCCCAAGATATTTCAGAAGAATTGGGATATCTGAGTTTTTTTAAAAAAAATGAAATTAACTGGGGGAAGGAGCGAGAGATTTACAGGAGGCTCATGATGTTGTTAAAATGACCTGCAAACTTCCGCGAGTGTCCAGTCACGACTGTGCTATAAAACCCTCCTTGAAGCCCAAAGTCCAATGGCCACTTGTTGCTTGACACTCCCTGTAGTTGGCACGTGGGGTGACCACCTAGCCCGCCTGGTCCTACAGACAAACCTGCCTCTTACTTCTCTAGTTCCTGAAGCTCCTTTTGTTTTGTTTTTTCTTGACTGGAAAAAGGGGGCGATGGGGGTTTGTTGCACATATTTGTATATAATGCATAGTTCAGCCCACACGGAGGAGTTAAGGGCTCCAGGGCATTTTAATTTATTATTGCTTTCATATTTGCTTTTAAAGAAGTGTGACCTATGGTGGCCATGTGTCCAACTTTACAGAGGACAGTCCTCTGCTTGAGGCATCCTCTGTTTGAAGAGTTGTCCAATCCAGGACCAGTTTAAAGACCAGGAACCATAAGATGGAAGAGCAGATTGGGGCCTTGAAGTTGCTGATCATCAGTTAACAGCTGGACGGTGGAGTGAAAAGGCACACAGGTTAGTTACTGGTCCCAGTCTACCCCACTACGGTGAGATGTCCTGTATTTCTATTTAAACGATGGGAAGTAATTGTAAATCTGCTTCTAGAGTTATAAAATTAACACATTGCAAATGTTGTGCAAATGGATGTGCTCGCTACTTCAGTGATGCATTTTCTTGATTTGGCAATGCGTAACAGGGCCACCCTAGTTATGGCCACCAATATGAGCACATAGTGATGGTACCAACAGTACCTGAGAATGATGTCTTGATTGTTTTTAAATGTATAGCACTGCCAGCAGCTATGGAACCCAGCATGCACACACCTCTCCCTGTTTCAGCGATAACAGCAGATGCTGCCATTGCTGAAGGCAGGGAGGCAAGATGAGCTGAACAAGGCCCAGCCTGACGCGGACCTCTTTCCCCTGACTTCTCTCATGGGCAGCGATGGCCGGGCAGTGTTGCCACCATTACTGAAAGATAAATAGCATCCCTACCTTAATATAGGAATGTAGTCTTGGAATCACAGAGTTAGCTTTGTGTAGACCGTCTAGTCTTATCGTCAAGTGGAGGGTGATGGCTCCAATTCTGGTGGGGCTGTGAATTGATTCCAGATTTTGGTCTGAACCAGCCAGTGTAAAAGAGCTATCCAAGGTGCTAAACCCATTTGGAGGGCTGGGGTTCGGCACCTTGGAGAGCTCCTTTAGAATTCTGGCTGGTTCTGATTGAATCCCAGAATGGATTTACAGCCCCACTGAAATCGGACCCACCGGCCTCCACTGTAACCCTCTGCAAATGGCTGTCTAGCTTCTGCTTGAAATCCTCCAGCAAGGTCGAGTCCATCCCCCACCCCTCCCCGGTTAAGTAAGTGGTTCTATTGTCGGGTTGTTCTTACCATTAAGGCCTTTATCACACGGGCGATTTGAAGCACACTCATCGCGAATTTGATCCAATTCTTTCACACGATGTCGTCCCCCTCTCACTGTTCTCGTGCCCTGAGTGCTCTTTTTTTAGTTCCTCTTTCAAAATATCCCTGAACGGGGATTGTCCGTTTGCAGGCAAGTTCGGGCTTTATCATACCTACCCGTTTTGCTTATGCGGGTTCCCCCTCCGTTTCCTATGTGAGTTTAGCCTTTTGATCACATGTGGTCGGTGTTGCTCCGATTCCTCAGCTAAGCCTGTGGAGGAGGGGAGCAAACGAACAATCCCCATTCAGGGATACTTCGAAAGTGAAACGGGAAATGGAGCACTTGGCGCGTGAGAGCAGCGCGAGGGGGCCGCCGCTGTGTGAAAGAATTGGATCAAAGTCGCGGCGGGTGTGGATCAAACCGCCCATGTGATAAAGGCCTTCAGGCAAGTTGGCCGAGGTATCGGAGCACAAGCGACCACGTGTGAACAAAAGGCTACATTCGCATAAGAAACGGAGGGGGAACCCGCAGAAGCAAAACGGGTAGGTATGATAAAGGCCTAAGAAGTGTCTCCTAACTTTCAACTGAAAGCTAGCTTCCTGTAACATAAGCCCATTGTCCTGTCCTCTGGGTTAAGGCATCACCATCTAGTTTTTCCCAGCCTTTCATGGAGGTGCTGGGAATGGAATATGGGACCTTTTGCATGCAAGCAAATGCTCTACCACTGAGCAATGTCCTTTCCTGAAAGCTGTCCTGCAATATATATGGCATGTATGCTGCATGTATCTAAAAGCCAATATGCTTTTGTAGCAGATGAATTATGGCAATTGGCTGCCCACGCAAAAACACATAAAGAAAGTCACAGAACATTTTGCATGAGGAGTTGTACAAGCAGTAGGCCGCAACTGTGGTCATAATTTGCTCATTTGTTTTTCAAGGTATGGTCATCTACAATTGGAGTAGTTAGCTTGCATTCATAGGCATACACAGACACACACACTGGGAATCCATGTGTCTGAAGGTATTCTGTGCACCTTTGCAGCAATGATGCACTATTTGTTCAAGCCAAAATGAGTGCTGAACCAGCATGCAGATAGTCCGTCGGATTCCTTGGGTAGGCGAACAAGAATTTGTAGCCCGCATACTCATGAAGAATTCACATGGCTTCGCATTTCTTGCTGCTATTGCATGCCTGAATTAAAAAGAAAAGCTTCTCCTAAGCTTTGATCTACGACAACATATTAGAAACCAAACACGAGAAACGCCTGTATTTTGCAAAAATAATTCTACTGAAATTTGCTCTGAGTTTACGTTGTTTTCTGTGCTGTAGAAAATGATCTCTCCCCGACCCCACAACTTGATGTAAAATCCTGCCGCGATGTGTTATCATCTCTGCATTTTGCACTCATCTTCGTATGCCTGTCAACAGAGCATTAAAAAATCATTAAAGAAAAACCAAAACTTTGTGCTGTAAAAGTCCTGACAACACGTTCTTTTCCCTTCCTTTCTTTGCTTTTTTGCATCTAATTCAAAATCAATGAGAAGTTTGGCAACCCTGATGAAATCTTTTTTGCCGATCTTTTGGTTGATCGTGAACCTGAGAACTGATCAATCGTAAAGAAGTAAGGTGGCCACTTTAGCATCTCCAGAAAAGAGAACATGCACCATCCGAAAGAGGGCTACCATTTCCGTGCAATTTGCACATGCTGATTGGTGTAGAGATGCAAATTTAGAAATAATTACTATAATTTAAATAGGTATACAATACAGCTCACCTTAGTGGAGAAGACTGGGGACCACTAGGGGATGTTCCAGATGGAGACTTCCTAGCACAACCAATCATAGGACTTCCAGTGTAAAATAGAAGTGGAATTTCTGTGAACTGCTCACAGTTTCGAGGGATTTTTTTTAAAAAAATCTTCTCCAGAATTGTGGAATTCTGGAAGCTCAAATGTCCACTGCTGTGCTTTTTTCCCCATGTAAGTGCATGGGGAAAAAAAGTATCCATTTGAATCATTTTCTTTTAACCCTAGGGGAGTAGAATTTCACAGGAAAAACTGGTGTTTGTAGGGAGTATGGTTTAACGCTCTCCTCCCAGAACTCTATGGCTCCACTCTAAATCGGGACCATGTGTGCTTACACGGGAGTAAAACTGCAGCAATTCTGAACTTCCAGAATTGTGCAATTCTGGAGGAGAAGAAACCAAAACAAAAACTCAGTACAAATACTGTTGATTGCCTCAAATGCACACCACTCTTTATTTTGTTGTGAGTGTGTGTGTGTATGGGGGGGGGGGTTATGAAGGAAAGAGCAGCAGTGGGAAGAGGTGTGATCAGCTTCCGGGATGGGTGAGAAACGTGGCTCTCTGGCCAGCCTGAAGCCATGAAAACATGCTTCAGCAACATCAACCGACACATCACACAGCCAAACTCCACAAAACATTGCAGAAATCAGGCAGCCACACCAGTGTTTTTTTCTTGTGGCTCACGGTGCACCAGAAAATAATTAAGGGATTTTCTCTGATGTGAGGAAATATGGAAGAAGCAGGGGGAAATGTGGGATGGCACAAGATGACCGCAGGAGATTAACGATGTCATGTGGGCAGCCCCCAAAGTCATGCAAACAAGGCAAGATGATAGCGCTTAAAATATATATATATCTCCAAAGGCAACAGATGACCCCTTGTGCCTGCTCAATCTGCTGTCCAGATGCTAATTGCTGATGGGCAACCAAGTCCCCTGCTCTGTTCTTCCTTCATAAGGTTCTTTATCTTTACACCACACTTAGACTGGACAGAGGATGGTCCGCTAACAGTCCTCTTCAAATATGTTGATGATGATGGATGATTATGCAAGGCGTTTCCTCTGCCACTGCTCCCTCCGCATGCTCCAATCCCACTGCTTGGCTCCAGGACTGTGACAATTCTTTAGATAAGCTTCATAAAGGTCTCTTACCTGGCAACAGGTGAGCTGTGCAAACTGCTATTTCTTCCACGCCGCCTCTGACCTTCTTGGGTTCTCCATGCAAAGTGAGAATAGTAACACTGCTGGGATGATGGATCCTCTGGGGATTCTGGCAAATGCCCATCCGTCACACCTCCTGGAGCTGGTCCAGCGACAATGAATATTCCATCTGGCCCGAGCAGCTGCTTCTCACACACACGCCTAGTTTCACTCCTCTGTTGCACACTTTCCAAAGCTGCTGCTTGAGAAGTATCTCTGACACATCTGTCTCCTGGTGGGTTGTGCCCTTAAATCAGGGAGGTGCAATGGAACATCTGGATTGCACATTCTTAGTGCTCTCTCTCTCTCTCTTGGTGTGTGTGTGTGTGGTTTCTACTCAAAGTTCAGGCTTGAAGGAAGCATATTTGGTTGGAATGGCTATAGCTTGCACATATTTACAAAAGTAGATTCCCCCAATCATCTGTACAGCTTCAGCCATGTTCTGAATGGTAAAGCTAATCTTGATCATACAATGCTATGATTAAGCACTATTATGGGTTCCTATGAAATACTAAATAGCCAACCTGTGGTAATCAACTGCCTGCCCCACTGCCCAAGCCCAGCTCAGATCCAACGTGATCATTAGATATGTTTTTCATGCTCCTCCCATTCAGGAAATCCATAAAATGTGAAGCAGCTTCAAAGTTATGTTAATTACCCAGTAGGTTTTGCAGAACAGAATTTCACTGTGAAATGCAAAATGTCAACCTCATTAACAATCATTATTAACTGTCAGAAGAGGAAAAAGCTTTGAGGGAATGCAAATGTTTGTGGATGCCCACATGTTTGATTTGTATTGACCTTTCTCCTGTTCTCTCTCTCTCTCTCTCTCTGTGTGTGTGTGTGTGTGTGTTTTTGAGTGTAGTCTTCTGGGACAAATACAGGACCAAGATCATGTGAGTTATGTGTAGAGCCTAGGTTTGTAGCAGAAAGGGTTAACCTGGTCTCCATGAATAGAGATGATGTCATCAGGAGCGAATCTCCGTATTTGGAAAGTTAGAGCCAGTCCTCTGTCAGCTCAGTTAATGCTGCAAGCCTTTCCATATGTGAAGCGCGGGGTGTTCTGGAAAAGTTATGCCTGCTGCATTATGGATGCTGAGGTTTGTTAAAAAAAAGTCAAAGAGAGAGACGGTCTCCATCTCACATAGTAATGTTCTGCCAATCAGTTTGTCACACTAAGAGGTTCATCAGACAAGCATTTTATTGCATGCTTGCTACTGCCCACTTATAGTTGCGTGTGTGTCCTTTAGACAATGTCACTAGGGGTGTGCATTGGATCGGGTCCGATTCTGATCTTGGCTTCTGGATCGTCCGATCTCATCCGAACCGGTCTGAAAGGACCCGATCCAGTTCGGATAAGATCGGAGGATCGGACCTCCTCCTCCACCTCACGCTCCTTACCTGCCGGGGCCGTCCGCTGCCATCCGCTGCCCCCTTCTACTGAGAAACAGGTTTCGCGGCCTGTCTCTCAATAGCACGCTGGGTGATGACGTCACTCGGCGTGCTACTGAGAGGCAGGCTGCGAAGCCTGTTTCTGAGTAGAAGGGGGCAGAGGACAGCAGCGGATGGCCCCAGCAGGTAAGGAGCACAAGGGGGAGGAGGGGGCTTACCTGCTGGGGCCGTCCACTATCATCCTCTGCCGCCCACGGGTGCCAGCAGACAGCAGCGGACAGCCCTGGCAGATAAGGAGTGTGAGGAGGGAGGAGGAGGAGGGCTCCACTTACCTGCCAGGGCGCCCACTTCCGTCCGCTGCAGCGATCTACTGAGAAACAGGCTTCCCAGCCTAGTTCTCAGTAGAGCGCTGGGTGATGACATAATCACCTGGCACTCTACTGAGAACTAGGCCGGGAAGCCTGTTTCTCAGTAGATCGCAGCAGCGGACAGAAGCGGGCGCCCTGGCAAATAAGAAGTGCGAGGGGGAGGAGGGGGAGGGCCCCACTTACCTGCCGGGGTGCCCACTTCCTTCCGCTGCTCCGATCTACTGAGAAACAGGCTTCGCGGCCTGCCTCTCAGTAGTGCGCCGGGTGATGACATCATCACCTGGCGGCTACTGAGAGGCAGGCTGCAAAGCCTGTTTCTCAGTAGATTGGAGCAGCGGACAGCAGTGGACGGCCCTGGCAGGTAAGGAGCACGAGTGGGGGGAGGGAAAGGGAGGGGGGAGTTAGGCCCCCACTCACTCACCCACCGCCATGTTTTTGCCATAGGCTTGCATTGGGGGAAAGCTTTCTTTCCTCCAATGCAAGCCTATGGCAAAAACACCAAAAAATGGCAGCCGATCCGAAAATCGGACGTCTGATTTTCAGATTGGGATCGGGTCCGATCCGATCTGAGGGACCTCCAATTTTGTCCGAACTGATCCAGGACAACATTGGAGGTCCCGATCTGGGCCCCGATCTGATCCGGGGGGGGGGTTCGTGCACATCCCTAGATGTCACCAGCTTCCCACGCGCCTCCTGCTCCTTCCATTCATGTTCCCATTGCAAAATAGACGCCTTTTTTAAAAAACAGAATGTGCCGTGATCTCCTGCTGTGTGCAGGAAAAGCAATGCAATAAAAATGGCCCCTGTGTGGGCCATGTGGTCTTTGTTTGCTTCCTCTTTCCGCTCCGGGCAGAAAGAGGAAGTAATGAAGGACAAAAGCGGCGCTAAGGAAACCCAATTTCCCCCCGTGTGATGACGCTCTAAGGCTGCAGTTCTATGCACATTTTTCAAGGGGAAAGCCCCATTGAACAGCAATGCGGTGGAACTGACTTCTGAATGAATATGCATTGGATTGTGCTCTTAGGCAGGAATTCTAATCTCCCTCCCTAGGGAGGAAGCCTCATTGAATACAGTGGGATAAGCAAATGGACTAAACATGTATAGCAGGGGTGGGCAACTTCAGGCAGTCTGGGGGCCAGTGTCCCCCCCACGACCCGTCATGGGCTACACGCCCCCTGCCACCAGTCCGCCCAAAAAAACTTGAAATGGGGAAAAATAAGCTAAATGTGTCCATTCTAAGCCTCTGTAGTGGTTTGCCACCAAATTTAATTGGCAAACCATGACCTTTTCTCCCTTTAAAAGAAAAAGAAAAAAATAGAGCTGGCAAGGGGTAATGGGTGGTGTGGCCATACTGAGAAGCAGCAGGGGACGTACGCAGCCCAAATGTTGCCTACTATGATATACAGGGGGAAAAGAGTGTGGAAGAGGAAAAATAAGCTAAATGTGTCTGTTCTAAGCCTCTGTAGCAATTGCTGCCAAATCTCAGTGGCAAACCATGACTTTGTCCTCCCCCCTTTTATTTTTAAAAAGAAAAAAATAGGGCTGGCAGGGGGCAACAGGTGTTGGTAGGGCCACACTGAGGGGCAGCAGGCCCATATGCATCCCACATGTTGCCCACCCATGAATGCCATGAATGTGTACCCAGAATTCAGTCCCGTTGTATTTAATGGGACTAATTCCTGGATAAAAGGTATATCTGATTGCAGCCTGAGTCTTAACTCACCTTATGTAACATCTGAAGACCAAAAAGTTATTGTACAGAGATTTGGTTGCATTCACATTTTAGATGTAATTTTAAATTTTGTTCAGGGCTTCAAGCTTTACTTTGGCTACATGGCTACATAAAGCGAGGGTGTACAAGCTGAAATGAAATTGTTGCAAAACAACAACAAAACCTGTGGGATGTGTTGGTGAGACTTGAGAAAATTTTTTTTTGAAAGGAGACCCATGCAATATTAAACGCTGATTAACTCCTTTCCAGCCAAAATCTATTTCAATGACAAAACACCATATATCCTAATCCCAGTCATCTAAACCAACCAAGTTTATGTCCCACAATGGACTATATGGGAATGATTCAGTGAACTAACCCCTCCCCCCCCCCCCCCCCCCCGCAAATAAATCAACTTTCTGATGCCTGCTCTGGGCAGCAAAAAGGTTTTCAGGAAAAGCATTTACACTTTCAAGGAATCCAAACCAACTATATTCACATGATGACACAAATCATAAAATAATCCTAGGCTTGAAAATGTTCTGTACTTCAAAATATTAACCAAATATAGAAGTTTACCTACTGGGTCAAATGTAGGACGGCACTTACGCATCTCTGAAAAGATGGAAAATGTATCGTCGAAAAGAGGGCAACAATGTGCATATTATTTCCATATGCTAATGTAAATCTATTAATATAATGTGCTCCGTTAATACACTAATAGATGGAAATTTAGAAATGTGTACTAAAATTGGAATAGACCTACAATACATCTCACTATGTTAGAAAAGATTGTGACCACTAGATGACCTGCATGTTGAAAACTGTGTTTAAAATGCTAACTCTTGATGGGCAATTTCAAGGCCCCAGGACTTCTTTCTTAGTGTTCTTTTTCTTAGCTTTTAAACTGGGCTTGGATGGGAGAGCACTTCAAACAGAGGATGCCTTCAAATAGAGGGCTGTCTTCTGTAAAGTAGGGCACATGGTCACCCTAGATAGTAGCTTTGACAGCTGCAGCAGGGAGGGGATTTTCATCAGAACTGTAGCACTGGAGAAAAAGACTACCCCCCCCCACACACACTACTGTGTGATAGGGTTCTGCTCCGCCGGCCCCCTGCAGCTATTTTTAAAGGAAAAAGCAGGCCTGTTAAATGAGTCATGTATTTTAACATAGCTGTTTTGGCTTTGAAACTTATCTTTTCCCTAGCCCAGCTACCTGAAATCTATTTAAAATGGGCATTTCTGGGACAATATGCGTGGTAAAGATGTGTTCTACCACTAAAACTAAGGGCCCTCCTCAACAGAGGTTTGGTTTGAGTTCTCCCAATCTCTCAACAATAGTGTAATGGTAAATTCTGACATGCAGGCCATTATCATGACAGTTTCCATAGCCACACCCCCAAGAAGATTCCAAAAAATGCAGGTGTCCATGTTGACTTCTCTCTCTCTCTCTTTCTCTCAATCTCTGTATTATATGTCTTTTGTAAAATTAATGTGCCTTAATTACACATCAAGGCCAAGCCACCGCAAAATACTTTGCATTATATCAGGGGTAGCTCACTACAATATTGTTGCTGAGAAAATCAATTTCCCTCCAGCTAATGTTAGTAATGGGAGTACCAGGGTTGTTCAGCTTGCCGAAATTCTTCAAACTTCACTTTGAAATGGCTCACTCCCATTTTTGTTTGCGACCTGTTTTTCAGTTTGTTTGAATGGGGAAAGTGTGCATTTTTCAAAAGTGTACACTTAAGAACATAAGAATGTTAGAAGAGCCATGCTGGATCAGACTGAGGGTCCATCCACTCTGTTCAAACAGTAGCCAACCAGCTGTCGGCCAGAAGCCCACAAGCAGGGCACGAATGCAACAGCACCCTTCTGCCCATGTTCCCCAGCAACTAGGGTACATAGGCTTACTGCTTCTAATACTGCAGGTAGCACATAGCCATCAGGACACTTCCCTCCATTGACTAAACCATGAAAACCCTGTATGTAAAAATGCTCATTTCAAAGCACACATTTATAAAAAAAATATAGATTTATTGTTTTTTAGTTTTTTTTAAAAAAAAGGTGCTCCCATTCTCGTTCAGGGTTGTGAATGGGGCAAGTTCGGATGAAATGAATTCTCATTCCTCCTTAACTACTAAGCTGTTTATCACTTTAGTTAGGATTTTAAAGGCCCAATTCTATTTCTAATCGACGTGACTTTTCATTTTTTAAAAAAATCAAATACTTTAGTGAATTCCCAAGTTTAGGAAAGTGTTGCATTTGAAGCTCAAAGACTCTGAGCGCATGGATATGAACAGTTATATATCGGGCTTCGATATAAGCGATTTGCCCTTTGATGTTTTTCCTGACAACATGGATTGGGAGCATACCTTAAACGAGGCCGTAAAAGCATGTCCTTACTTTGGCCTTTTAATTAGCCAGTAATAGGAAGACTTCACTGTTTTACAAGGTAATAATGGGGTTCTCCAGAGGATGATACCCTACACTGCTCCAATTGCTGGCTGGGCTCGTTTCGCTCTGACAGTCAGCCGCCCTCCTGCCAGCGGCGTAAAACAAAAGGCATTTGTAGCTTGCTTTTAAGTCTGTCTGTGAGCCAAAGCGAAGGCAGCAGGGGCGGTGCTGGGTAGTGGGTGCAAACAGAAAACAAAGCAATATATATTTAAGGCAAATGTTTGCAATTAGAATTTATGAGCCTGTACAGGCAGTTGCTTTTCACTGAGTTTGTTCACGTACATTTGCTTTCATAATGAGGAAAGCATGGAAAAACATTCTTGGTTGCCTGTATTTTGGAAATCGACAGTTCAGCTGGCAGGGGCTGGGGATCCCTCATTGCAGTTGTGCGTGTCTGCCATGATCCCAGCTGTTGCTTGTTGAAGAAGAACTGGGTTGGACTAGAAAGAGAGAGAGAGAGAGAAGCAACGCCAGTGAAAATCAAGCAGCCTTTTGCTTCCTTCTCCAGGGACGGATCCAGAAGGCATTCATAGGGATGGACAAATCAATCTGATTCTGGTTTGCATCACTTTCACATGGGTCTATTTTTAAAGTCCATTCTGGCCCATTTCTGCATTCATGTGAGGCTTCCCTGCCCAAATAATCTGAACAAAATTCTGAACAAAACAGTGCTTATGGAGCGGTCCAACAGCTGCCTTTTAAAACAATGAACTCTGTTTGTTGAACCCCTTTCAGACCAGTGGCTGAAGTCTGTTTCAGAGGAGCGGAGGCCAAAGGCAAAAGGGGATGGGGCCAAAATACTAAAAATACCAGCACATTTTAGCTTAAAGCTCTTCCTGCCAGTACCTAGGCCTTAGGAGATGGATTTCAACCTTTTAGAATGGTGAAGTAATTGGGTCAAAGAAAGGAAACCACCGAACAGTACATGGTGTGTGTGTGGGGGGGAATATGTGGAAACCATCTGGTGATGTGGGGAAGGGCACAATGCCTTCTGGCGAACCCCAGAGGGATGGATTTGGCCCCTGGTCCTTTCCTTCAAAAGCCCTGATTTACAGGGAACAGCTGCTCCATGTGGCTCCAAAGCTTGGCTGCTGCCATCAGTGTTGAAAATGGAGCATTAAACACCCTTGAGTGTGACAAGGAGCTCCATCGCACCTTTTTAAAAAATTGGTATCGACCCGCAATTTTGATCTCCGTTTCCCTTTCGTGATTGTAGCTATACCGGGGCCTCTCTTTTCACTTTCTTGGTTCTCCCATTATTGTATTAGCCTCACCCCGTCCCTTTTCCGTCTCCTTCCCCCTCCACTTCATTGGTTCTTGTCGGGTGATGGATGGTCATTCCAAGCAGCCCCGTGGCAAAAGCAGCCAGCAATCTGCCTTTGCAAGCCCAATGGCTAAGGGTGTGCATATGTGTGTGTGTGTGTGTGTGTGTGTGTATGTGGTGGCAGCAGCATTGAGGACAACTTACTAAAAAGCAGGCATGGGCTCCTTCCTCAGCTGTGTTGGGGGGCTAGGGGATCAGGTCTGATCTGGATGCTAAGAGGTTAAAGAAAGAAAAGTCTAGACGTTCCAATGCCCACACCCAGAAACCAATCACCCAGCAACCAATCAGGGTCAAAGGCCCAGAGGGAAAGTAGGAAGGAAAGACCAAAGAGTTGAAGGAGCACACCAGGAGAGGGAGTGTGCTGGAGGAAGAGAACCGCCCTCCCCTCCCCTTTCAACAACCAGGTCCCCAACAAAGAAAAAAATGAGAGGGGGGAAATATTCCAGACTTTCTCTGCGCCAAAATACATCGCAACAAGGGGGGGGGGAGGAAGGGGCATGATGAGAGCAGGACAGCGATGACGTCACGCGAGTACCCTGCTGCAAATACACATACGAGGCAAGGCGAATGCGTGATAAATCGCTGCTGTGGTGGAACCCAGGATGTAGGGATGTGCCGCCCCTCCCAGGGACATTCTATGGAAGCAAGGATGTCTGCCCCCATGAATCCAACTATCTTTGTTTCCCTGTGTAATGTCTCGTGGGGGCGGGCAGGGAATGGCATGCCATCCTGTCCTGTCAAAATATATTTTGAGGGCATTTGTGGACCCATTTTCAATGTGTACAGTTTCTAACCCTAGGAGTGATCCTCCAGACCACCTTGTAAAATCTATTGTGTGTGGATTGTGAAAGAGAAATACAATTCTGATCAGGTGAAATCTCATTGGAATATGAACCGAACAAATTCTTTGAGCACCCTGGTGGCCATGTCAGGCATTTTCCAGGACTCCTGGCCTAGAGAGGTCTCTGGGACTATGTCAATGTTTTAAAACACAAATCATATAAAAGAAGAATATAAACTTACACCCTGATCCTGAGTGTCCCCACTGAGTGAACGGAACTTATTCTCTCGTAATTCTGCTGAGAATCGCGCTCTTAGTGTGTTATGTTCATAAACCTTTGTACTCAAGTTACAAACTAGTCCCAAGTAAGCAGTGAGTCATCTCTCTGTAGTAGTCATGAGAGAGATCATTTTTTCTCCCAAAAAACTTAATTTTACACAAATTGCTGCAGGCAGTGAACTGTACACAAACTAACCAAAGCCCAGGAGGTGAGCTGCCTTCTGGCGTGCAATTAGAAAAATATTTTTTCAGGCATGTATTCCATTTTTTTAAAAAAATAGTAATTATTATTGGTGGTAACATTTTCAGTCAGAAGCGTGTGGTGTAAAGCCCATATGAAGATTGCTTTTGGGCTGGTTACGTGGAAAAAGTAACTTTGCTGCAGTGAACCAGACATTGAATTATTCCAGCCAGGCAGAATGGGATAAGAGGTGCTTTCAGGGAACTGGCATCTACTTAGAAGTTGCAGAGGATAATGATGACTTGTACAAGCAGGCTTGAGCTCGGTCACCCCTTCCACTCCCCGTGTCGGGGCATTCACCTTTTGATTAACTTAATAGGAAATACAGCTTGCAGTGCACAAGCAAACCTTCTTCTTTGGTCCTGCAAGTCTTCTGCTCCACAGCCTGAGGGTTGTTGAAGTGGGCAAAGGGGGAAATTCTACGTATCTGTGGACTTCAAGTTTAAAATTGGTGGTTGCTAATTTACATCCCTTCCCACTTTATAAATCTCAGGTGAAGTGTGCGAACAGAGAATGAAATTCCCTCAGGTATAACTGTGTGTGTCTGTGTGTGTGCGTGCGTTCATGTCTTGCTTTGTTTGTGCTCAACTGCAGGTCTCGGGTAAAGTTTTTGTTTTATTTTTATTTTACAAAGATTTCTACTTTGCTCTTCAACTTCAGAAGAGCTTCCAGAGGAAACTTAATATCCTACATTTCAAGTGAGAGGTATTAAAATGTTCCATTTTCAAGCTTTGTTCAAATATGTCTTGAACAAACACATTTACCAAATGCCAGGTCTCTCTTTGCATCATTTTGGGGTACTGTAACCATTTTGGTACAGTTAGGAGTAGGAACATAGTAAGCTGCCTTATCCTGTGTCAGACTATTGGTCCACCTAGCTTAGTATTGTCCACACTGGCTAACTGCAGCTCTTCAGGGTTTCAGCCAGGAGTTTACATCCGTATACATTTCAAGGTTACTTGTCCTAAAGGCTCTGCTGAAGAATTTGTAGATGTTAACGAGATCAATGTACTGTTGATAGAACTGAGCTGTTTTTCCGTAACTTTAACCGAAGAAAAGATAGCTGGGTTGGAGAAATTTGTCTGTGCCATATACGACCACCCTAGATATTCCTCTGTGAGTGAAGTAAGATACAGTCTATTTATGAAGAAAACAACACCTAAGATCCAGTCTAAGGCATTCTCCAAAGTTAAAGGGATTGACCCAACAATGCTGCCTCCATCTAAACCTGCATTGATCCAAAAGATTAAAAGAAGCAATTCAGTGTCATGGCTGTGGAAATGAGCAGATTGTAGAAAACCTGATGACGGGCTTGATCCTACTGAACACGGCTGGTACTTGGAAAATGGCAGGTACCACATAAAATGGTACGATGGTTCAGAAAAGCTTGAAACGGCCACAGAAGAGGACAGTGAAAAAGAAGACGAGGAAAGTGATTTTTGACAGTGATGATTGCAGTTCCAATGAAAGTGAAGAGGACATCCAATGAAATTTATTTGTAAACCCTTCTCACAGAACATAGTTTTTATTTTGTAAATTGTAGTTTTTTGCTGAAGATTTTTAAAATATTTGTTAAAAACTATTCAACCTAATAAATTGTCTTTTTTAATATATCATCATACTCGTCCTGTTTGAAATTTTGTAAAGAACATTTGAACATGTTCAACTGTAAATATCACAGTTGAACATGTTCAAAATGATCTGTACATCAGATTGAGAGATATTTAGGGTGGATACTTTTGAAATGAAAGCCCGGAATGATAAACTGTAAAATCATACAATCCTGAGAAAGTGGATGTATAACGAGATATCACTCATAATTCTCTAAGTGTTGGGGTAAACCCCATGTTATTATACATTTTCTTAATCCTCATTAAAAATGCAACTTTTTTGTTCTTGAGTATTCTTTCAAAAGTCATAGAGTGTTTGAGTAAATCATGGTTAAACATCACACATAACCAATGTGAACCCTGATTCTATACGTTCAAGTGAAATTATCTCAAAAACTAATGGAGTTAATAAAAATGTGTAATTACAAAAAGTATTTGTCATTAAATTTCAAACATTTCAGAAAAACTTTCATCTCTGTAGTGTAAACAGGTGAGAAGTTATGCATATTTAAATATGGCAACTACATAATAGCAGGGCAGCCATAATGATGATGTCATCATGCAGCCTCCCTCCCCCCCCCCCACCCCACTGGGTAAATAAATCCTCTCCTGGCTCTGGGACTACAAGGCCTGAAACCCCTCTTGTTTGGATTCTATCTGTTTTGGGATTTTGGAAGCACTCTGCACATGCTCTCTCACTTGTTATTTGGACTCTTGATTTCTAAGGATTGTGCCATGGAAAGTACCGTGAGGCTTTTCATAGACTTGAACTTGCGTTTGCTGTGGATTGTGTGTTTGACTTTCCCTGTGATCACGCTTACTGTATCAGCTCAGCTTTCAGCAGGCTGTGTTTGATGGGGCGTGATCTTTTGTCTCTGCTGAGCTCTGGTGGCTCAGAGCATAAGTGTTTCCCTCCCTGGGATTTTGTTTAGGCTATTGGCCATGTCCCTTGAGGTGCCAGTGTATGCGGCATCTGGAAAAGCTCAAATAAGATGGTTGCAAACCCTAACCCTCCTGAGTGCTTGCCTGAAGGATTGTACCAGGAAAGGAGCCTAAAGCGTTCTAAACATCATTCAGCTTTAAGTGGGGGTTGTTTGAAGAATGTAACCATTATGCTTTTGACCGTGTGATTTCCTCAATAAAAAGAAGTCTCATGGACGTGAGTGTCTTGTGTCAGTTTGCCAATACGTGTGAATGCCAGAGGGAATGGGCACGCTCACGACATTCGACTCCTGGAAAGTCTTAGAGAATTTCCTCCCCCGTTTCTTATTTTGGACGGTCTACTTTGTCAGGCTCTGAATTCGATTTGGGATACACACCAGGGTGACCAGGCCTGAACCAGACATGCTCCCCTAATAATAATCTATTCCATTCTTTCAGTCCCTGGATTAGTTTTGCTGCAGTTGCCCCTGAGTTTGATACCTGGATCAGTGAATGAGTGAGTGAGACCTAAGCACCCTTATGTATTGGGAAAATACACTTTACTTTATAAGAAAAAGCTCAAAGTGTCTCATTTATGTATTTATCTATTTATTTAAGAGGCATTTTCCCACCAATTGGTCTCAAGGACAACTTGAATAGAACGTTTAATATGAAATAAGAATAAAATATTGAAAGCAAAATTTAAAACAAAAAAGCAGAAAAAAATGAAGGCACAACAAATCATCAGCACAAAAAGCATTAGGAAAAAATCCAAGCAGTTCCACATTATATTTATCCAAAAGTTGGAGGGCAGATTTAACCTGGTGACAAAAAGATAATAGAGCAAGTGTCAGTCAAATCAGTTTGAGAGGGTTTTCAATATGGGGTGCCATCATAGAAAAGACCTTGGTGGTCTCCAGCTAAGCTTCTGATGTAGGGTGGCCAAGTGTCCTACTTTACAGAGGACAGTTCTCTATTTAAATATGTTCTCTATTTGTAGGGCTGCCCAGTCCAAGCCTGGTTTAGAAATCAAGACCCATAAGGGGAGAGCAGAGGCTTTGGAAGTTGCCCATCAACAGCAGGCTGAGCAGGTACACAGATCATCTGGTCACAGTCTTCAGTCAAAATTATAGTAATTCTTTCTAAATTTGCATATGCTAATATTATGGTAATCTGCGTTCTCTTTTTGTCCTCTCTTTTTTGAAGCCTTATGTAAATAGACATCATTTTCTCTTTAGAACGGATAAAAATAAAATAACAAAACATAATATAATGTTGACACAGTGCATATTTTTAACCGTTGAAACAGCTCAAAAGAAATCAAGCCATCTCTGTCTCTGCCTGCCTGCATAAGAACATGTTGATGTGCCTTCTAAACACCTGGCAGCAGAAATCAAGTGGGCCTTGCTTGGGAAGGAATTCCACAACTGAAGTGCCACTACTACAGAAAGAGTGCTCGATGGAGCAAGGATGGCACAAGTTCTGTCTCATTGGTCTAAATGCGCAGACAGCGGTAGATGAGTTTATATTGGCACGTGGCTGACGAAAACATTTGACACGCTGCTTCCACTTCTGCAGGGGAAGGGAGCGTCTGCTGGCATTTTACTGCTGGCATTTTGCCTGCCGTTGTGGGCTCAGTTTGTCATTTTCATAGCTGAAATTGATAACTTGGCAAAGCAATGTCTCAAGTTCCCCGAGAGACGAGGAGCCTGCGGACAAGACTTGGAAAACAGCCACATTTGTGGGCCATTTTGTCCGGTCGTTCATGGATTTGTTTCTGCTGCCAGTCAAATGATGAAGGTCTCGTGGGATGAAAAAAATATGACTTGTGGGGGAAAGGAAAGCGACAGGGCCAAGTCGATTTGCTGCAGATTGGAGGTAAAACAAATTTGGCACAAAATGACTGAATGTCGTGCTACTCGGATTTGCTTACAAACACTGTACTGTCCCCGAGGGTGGCCATGTGACATAGTTTACATAGTCCTCTTTCCCAAGGCTGTCAGAGGAAAGAGAGCAGGAGCCTTGACGTTGCTCATGAATACCACCTGGGCATAGCCTGAGCAGGCACACTGGTCACAGTCTTCCCCACTATGGTGAAAAGCACATTATTTCTCTCTATATTATAGTGATTGCTTCTAAATTTACATTTCTACGTTTATATTAACACATGAAATTTTTATGCAAGCCAATGGCCTCTTTTGTCCCTCTTTTCGGTGATGTGTAAGTGGCCACCCAATTATACCCTCCGAATTCAGTTTGCTATTAATCCTCCCAATGCGGAGACTGTTGGATTTGAAACTTGTTTTTAAAAGATGTTAAAGGGGCAAATTGACACTTAAGGGTTACTAGTGTCTTAGCAAATGATTCTTCCCAAACCTGTAGTTGCCAAGATAATGCTGGGGTGTTTTACAAGGGACAATCCGCCCCGCACGCTCAGGTCCTCTGGGAAGAACTTACTGCGGTCGGCCAAGACTAGGCTGACAACTGTTACCCAGAGGACCTTCTCTTCTGCCGCTCCCAGACTGTGGAATGACCTGCCGGAGGAGACTCGTCAACTTAACAGTCTTTTAGAATTTAAGAAAGCTATAAAGACTGTTCTCTTCCGGCAGGCATATCCAGTGTAATTTTTAGAATGTTTTTAGGATGTTTTAGGATGTTTTGATGCAGTTTTAATAATATTTGTCATGTTTTAATTAGTTTTATGTATTTTATCATGCTGTTGTTCCCCGCCTCGATCTAGATGGAGAGGCGGGTAAGAAATAAATCGTTATTATTATTATTATTATTATTATTATTATTAAAGTTAGACAGGAGGAAAGCAAACTTATGCCAGTTTCCCCAGTGAATTCCCCCCCCACAACCCTTGCTTCAGGGCTGGGCTTTCCCAGCCTTACCCCTAGACTTTCTTCCAGATTTGTAAATGGTGGGGCAAAATTATTTAAAATGGCTTAGAGGAGAGAATATTTTCAGAAGAGAATCAGTAGGTGAGGGAAGGGTTAAATACCACATGTGTTTTCTTGGGATGAATGATTCTGTCCTAACCTATCTAAAAAGAAGAAGGGATGAAGGCGGGAAAAGGAAAACATGCAATGCAGATACACACTATCATAAATGAACAGTGCAACGTTCCAGCTACACGGATGGAAATGGCCTATCTGGCTCTCCATCTGAGATTGCAGGGATTTAAACTCAAGCTCACCAAGGTCAATGCCAGCTGGTTTCTACCAAGGAAACTAAAATATTCAAATCCATCACTAATGACCTATAATTACCCTTATAGCACAGAACTGGGCTGGAGGTAGGCCATGGCCCATTGGCGGACGACTGGCCAATTTCCTGCTGGTTGTTCCTGCTGCTGTTCCCTTGTGCTCATGGGAGCGACCACTTGCACTGCAGGGCTTCTGTGCTTCTAAATTAACCCTGGAAACGAGTGGAAATTTCCAGATCAGGAATGGTCAGTGGAGATCTCTTTTGCAAGCTCTTCCGTTCCGGAAATGAGCATTTGTGCTCATTTTGGGTTATTTTTAGACGTACAAACACCCTATTGTGTAAGTGGTTACTCCCGCAACTGCAAGGTCACACTGGGGTGCTAACCCAGGATTTTGGCAAAGAACTCAGGTGGACTATAGCCTGATCTATCCAGAAGGCAGTTCATACTTAAGCAAGAGTGCCTGTTTAGTATCGCTTAACATAGATTTAATCATGCCTTAATGTCTAAAAGATTTTGAGTGTGGACTCTCACTATTTAAAGGCATAACATGAATCAGTCAGCTGCAGGGATTCTCTAGATTTGTGGTCTTCAACTGGTCTAGACCCCAAACCCACCTTGGACTCTCAACCTGCAACATGGGACCCACTTTCACAATTTCACAATTGCCCAACATGGCAGCAACAGTTTTGCCATGAGACCCATCTGGACTGATCTCACAACCTAGTTTTGGGTTGCAACCCACCAGTTGAAGACCACTGCTCTAGACCACGCAAGAATAAAGTCATCCTACTCCCTGTTGCAGTTATCAGCTTGTGGGTTGACTGGATTTGCACTGGCCCTTCCCTTAACTCAGCAGTAGTGCTAAAACCCAACCACAGTAGTATCAGGAGACTGAAGTAGCTTTGGGAACATAGCTTTTTAGGGGAAAGAATTTAAGGATAATACACCTAATTAAGCAGACCTCGACAGGCTCCTACTTCCTGTCTATATCTGAGTTCAGAAAGATATGTTTTTTCTGATGCTGAGAAGTACCCAGTCATTCACACAACATAGTTACTTTACAAGAAGCAAATGTATTTAAGACATTTATAAATAAGAAACTGATACTGTGATATTGTTGTCAAAGGTTAAAACAGGAACAGAAAACAAGACAAGCACAGGGCATACATTACCAACACAACTTTCTGCCCCACTCAATATCTTCCCTTTTCTTTTATAATTTTACACTTGAAGATGATAAGTGATGTAATTACTTATCATATTGGCTACTGTGCTTCTTTAATCCCAGCTTTTCATAACTATTCTTATTTTTACTTATACAGTTCTAAAAAAATTCTCAACTTGTTTTTTATGATTTAGACCTGCCTGGGGCAGGAACCTTATTGAGGAAGTTTTTTTCCCCTTGTAATGTTCTCTTTTGCCTAGGTCAGGCTGCCTTCCAGCAATAGGTCAAAAGCAAACTTTGGTTCAGACAACGTTTTTAACTAGGTCTCTTTGGTAGGCCTGATATGACCATTGCCTTGAAATTGACCTCCTTTTCCCTGCTCGGTGTTAGAAAATCAGAAACGTCTGATTTTCTGATATCGTGTTCCTGTTGCTTTAAAAAAAACAACAATATTTTGCTTAATATTTTGCACTAAATGTTATGCTTTTACCCATATCCTGCTTGTGGGTCCCTGGACAACAGCGGGTTGACCACTTTGTGAACAGAATGCTGGATTAGATGGACTCTTGGTCTGATCCAGGGATCAGGGATTTTCTTATGTTCTTAATAAGCTTATTTCATTTCATAGCATTATGTTTTGTGTAAAGACACAGGCCAATCATAATCATTTGCTAGTGGAAGTCAGAATTTGTGTGTTCTTAAATAACAATTCTAGAGACAATTATTTAATAGTAGAGAACAAAAAAATGATGAATGTTTATTCTTAGAACAAAACTGAGACACTAATATATTATTATTATTATTATTATTAATAATAATAATAATAATAATAATATTTATATACCACCCCATAGCCAAAGCTCTCTGGGTGATTTACACTCCTATAGAATAGGAGTGGAGAGATAAACTAATCTTATCTAGTCTTCTTGCAGACTTTTACCAACTGCCATTAGAAAACATAACTGTCATGAAGAGAGCAGTTAAAACCAGGAAGCAAGTCTGAGAACTGCATTATGGGACACACTTAGAATCTTCAGGTTAAAGAGATACTAACCAGTCAAAATAAAGAACATAGTATAGGCTGACCATCTGAAAAGGAGGACAGGGCTCATGTAACTTTAACAGTTGTAGAGAAAAGGGAATTTCAGCTGGTGTCATTTGTATGCAATTAGTTCCTGGTGAAATTCCCTCTTCATCACAACAGTTAAAGTTGCAGGGGGCCTGCCTTCTTTTGTATATGGTTACTCTAGTATAGTGCATGCACCTTTAACTGTTGTGATGAAGAGGGAATTTCACCAGGAACAAATGCATACAAATGACACTGGCTGAAATTCCCTTTTCTCTACAACTATTAAAGTTACATGAGCCCTGTCCTCCTTTTCAGATGGTCAGCCTAACATAGTACAAACGTGTCTCTAGCTGATTAACTGTCTGATTCTCTGCTGCACTCCTCCCTTATTGTCATAAGTTTCTTGAACACTTGATGTTGATCACATCTAACATTATTAACCTGTCCTTTCTCTATCATTTGAACAACTATTTAAAGCAAAGTCAAATATTGCACTTCATTTTATAACATCAAGCTAATTTCTGGTGACGCAGCTGACTGAGGAAGGGCTGTTGGACATCATGAAAACAGACAGTCCCAGAGGAGGAGCTGAAAACATCACTGATTTTGATGAAAAGGACCATAGTGCTAAGTCCAATACTTAGCAGATTTGCAGTTCATTCAAATAAAGAATGAAAACACTGTGAAATAAATTTTGTTAGTTCTAAAATAATCTATATTAGAAAACAGGGGTTCGTGGTCAAATTCAGCTTTATAAGGAATTGTTTCCTGCTCAACTAAGGGATGGGGATTGCCCCTTGGAATGTATGGAAAAACTGTTGAATTTAATGGACAAACTCAGTACTACAGGAAGAACCTTAAATTAAGGTGATGATATGAAAAGGAGGACAGGGCTTAACAGTTGCATAGAAAAGGGAATTTCAGCAGTTGTCATTTGCATGCATGCAGCACCTGGTGAAATTCCCTCTTCACCACAACAGTTAAAGCAGCAGGAGGCCTACTGATTCCTTTACCAAATGGATATTCCTCATTTATTTCTGGCGTGAATGCAAAGACAAACCCAGGTAGGATCTACACTACTGTTGGGTATGGTGACCAGATTTTGAGGATCAAAATCCCAGACCCCCCCCGCCACCCCACCCACCCAAAACAACCCCCCTGCGCAGCCCCCCCGCCCCGCGCTGCCCGCCCGCCCGCCCCGCGCCGCCCGCCCCGCGCTCCTTACCGGCTGGGGCGTCTGCTTCCCTCCAGTGCTCGGAATCTACTGAGAAACAGGCTTCCTGGCCTGTCTCTCAGTACCGCGCTGGGTGATGACATCATCACCCGGCGCGCTACTGAGGGACAGGCCGCGAAGCCTGTTTCTCAGTAGATTCCGAGCACCGGAGGGAAGCAGACGCCCCAGCAGGTAAGTGCCTCGTGCCGCCGCCCGCCCCGCGCAGGCCACCCGCTCCACCCGCGGTGCGCTGCCCCCCCCTCGCGGGAGGAGAACGAGCTGTTTCCCGGAGGTTGCCCCCTGGGGCCCGGTCGGCCCGGTTTGGCCCATTTTTCCCGTTTAGGACCGGGAAACCCCGGGGGGTCTGGTCAGCCTACTCTTGGGGCCCATGACACATTCCATGTACTCTTTTCAAACCGCTTTCAAAGTGTTATATCCTGTTTGGTGTAGATCTGGCCCTAGACTTTAAAAATGTCCCCGAGTTTAAATAAGAGGCAGATAGAAGAAAGAGCTCACTCTTGCATGAAAAAAAATAATGCTTCTGGATCAAATTATGTTGTGAAAGAGAAAAAAGTGCCAGGTCACTTGTCTAGCGGCCAATGATATAATTGCGGGGGACCTGGAGATTTTAAAAGGGACTGCCCGGCTCCAGCAAATGGGAACTTTCAATTCAAACAAAGGACCATTGCTGGAAGCAGGAAACGGGAAAAACAAACAAACAAGGATTCTTCACACCAGTCCAAGCTAAGGACTCCTTACTGCTATAAGGATTTTTCTGTAGCACAAAATAACCCAAGAGCTACAGTGTGGCTGACTGACATCCGATGAAACTTCTTCAAAGAGTTCAACCGAAGTGAAGGTGGAAAGGTGTTTCTAGCAGATGGAAACTCTGTCACCGTAAAGGGGAGTGGAAAAGGTATGCTAAGCTGCAACACAGAGGATGGAAATAATTTAAATACAAGCGAAAATGTCTTGCATGTTTCAGATCTAGATGGGAGTGTTTTAAAGTATTTTTACATTACCCAAAAATGGGTTTAATGTGAACTTTTGTAACAATTTATATACCATAACCCTGGTTGGGCATCTGTATGCTAGAGCCTTTGAAAATCATGGTGTATTTGAATTAGGTTGCTGAATGGAACGGACAAAGGTGATAAGGTGCTGTACACGTGCAGATTGTCTTGAGTGACTTGGACATTGCGATGTGAATGCCATACTTGATATGGAAAGAAAGAATTGAACAAAAGGCATGGCAATAAAGGCGTGCAGAAATGACAAAAATAGATCTGCGAGTTGCATTAAAGCAAGGAGTGTAAGGTTGTCTATTCCAAAAACAGAGTGAAAGGTAATCAAGAAAGCCACTGGAGTTGATATACACTGGAGTTGATACACACTGACAACACCCTGACCTGTGTGGACCCATCCAAACACCTTCCAAGGCAGGAAACTGTTATTTATTAAAATATGCAGATGATTATTCCAGATATTGTGTAACCTGCCTACTGAAAGAGAAGAATCAGAGCCTGTAACTGCTGAAAGAATATGTTGCGACTGTTTGCAACAAATCTGGAAGAAAGCCCAGATTGCCCAACAGAGGTAATTCAAGACCTGGAAAGGCAAATAACATACCAGTCAACCGGCAGAGATGAAGCCCAAATACCTCCATCACTACCTCTGTCACCATTTCAGCCCATGCTGAAGCTATGCAGCTATATATTTCCGAACAAATATGACTCTAACAGAGGGAACTGTTGTGATCGTTGGGTGATTGGTACGCAATTATTCAGGGTAGTGGGACTCGCACCATGGTTTTGAAACATTTTGATGGGTCCATTCACACCTGTCCAATAGCTGGAAAGTATATTGCCACACAGGTTGGAATGCAGTTCTGAATACTTTCACCTGCATCAATGTTAAAGTCTTTGCTTCCCTGACAAAGGTGTTATCTTCTTTTTCATTTTTCTCATTTCTTTCATTTTACCTCAAAAGTGACCAGGACTTGTGCCACAAGCATTTTTCAGGCTGTTAGAAGCAGTTGGTAAATTTTGGAGTTCAGAAAAAGGAAATACAGTATTCCAGCATAGGCATGCACACAAGGTGTGCTGGGTGTGCCCAGGCACACCCTAATTTCCCAGGGCAATTCCTGCCCTCCCCTGTTTGAATCAGAGCTTTTAAAAGGACAGCCTTCGGAAAGCCACCATTAGCATCCCTGGGGAAACTACACACTTTCCGGAGGCCCTGGAAAGCATGATTTCTCAACCCCCACTGCTCCAATCAGGATCTTAGGCCCCGATTGGAGCAGTGGAGGGGTGAAAAAGCATGCTTTCCCTTCCTCCACTCCAATCAGGGCCTTTAAGGTGCACACCCTAATGAAATGAGCTGTGCACTCCTATGTATTCCAGTAACACAGCCCAAAAGTTCTTTTACTTGGTGTCAACTCCAAAAAATTTGGATGTTCTCATCTCTGATGGTATAATATTTTCACTGCCTTTCTGGTTTCGTGCCATACACAAATCATACATTCTTATGTCATGCAAATCTTTTAAAGTCTTCTGGTAACTGGCAATGCAATGATCCATTGTCAAGATAATCCACATGGCCATGCAGTTGGGTTTGGCGGACTGGTGCTTGATCTTGTAGTACAAATCAGCTCCAGTGAGTAGCCATGGGTGTAGGGTAGTGGATTAGAAACAAACTTTACTAGAGGTATAACAAGCTTACAAGACAAGGTGACTACAAAATAGCTTCTTGGTCAACCTTGCTTACAGGAGGAAGAAGAAGGAAGTAGAGGGGAGAGACAGGATTAGAACAGAACAAATATCCCAGCGAGTCCCTCCCATCTCACTCTGCTACTTGTTAACCCTTCAATTTCAGGTTGAGTGACTTATGGCCCTACCTAGAAGTCTTACACAAAAGTATTAGAACAGCATCTGAAAACAACAAACCATCAACTCTGTCTATCTCCTCACCCCCATTATTTTTGTTTGCAACACCTACGCCCCAATATTTAAAGGAACAAAATGTAATTATGAAAATTACGGACTAGAAAATGAAACATTGTGATACACATAAACTACCTGATCTTAGACTAATTAGGTCAAATGTAACATATAAGCTGTAAATGATATGTTTATGAAGGGTGTAATGGGGGGGGGTTATTTTATTTAAAATCCCAAATCTCAATCATTACTTCCTCCCCAGAACATCACTTCATTTTGTTCCCTTAAAACCAGAGGTTACAGGAAGTTTTTCAACCTTGTTTACTTCCTGTTGAGTATTTAGAATATATATATATATATATATATATATATGTAGGGAATCCAGAAATCATTATTTCAAAATTGTTACATTTTGCAACAAATACAATAGTCGGCTTTCTGGAGAGGTTTGCTTGATTCTATGTAATATGGAATTTTAGTTTTGAAAGGCACCCCATCTTTTGAACTTCTCTAAAGATCGTGGCAAGTCCCATAATTAGCATATAATTGCATTACATCTCTTCTGAGTTGAATAATTATTTTAATGACTGAAGTTAACAGTATGCCACCTAATTTCTCAGTATGATTGCAAATAAGTACTGTTAAACTCCATGCCATATCATATATTTTAAATTTACGGGCTCGAACCTTAATTTTGCCTGTAGATCTTCTATGCTGCTTGTCAGATGTGTACACTTCAGCGTCCTTTTCTCTTGATTGCTTAATTTTAACAGCTACATTATGACAGGCTCATTGTTCTTTGGGGGAGAATAAAGATCACACATTTGGCTCATGATTTGAGTTGGCTTATCGTGCATCATAAAGAAGATGCAATTTAAAATCCCTGCGAAAGCACGCAACGTAATGAGTTTGAAATTGCTGGGCTTCCTTAGTTGGCTTTTTAAGGAGGATATCCATTTTTATTTGCAGTAATTATTAAAGGGCCAGTTCACACTTGCATGTCAATCACATGGTGACCTCAGCATCCGGTGATTGGCTGAATGTGTGAATGAGTCTCCATGGACCCAACACCACAGACAGTGCTTTCCTGTTACCTCACACCACATTTGACAGCCCCTATATTAGACTGAGAAGTTACTTTCTTTGTCATGCAAAACTTGATTACTTTCTAAAGTCCTATTCACCTAGAGGCAGCCCCTCCTTACAATCATCTTCTGTGTTACTTTTGAAAAACATGAATGCATCCTGAAATCAAATCTAAGCATAGGATGCAAAGAGTGGTTCATGCTTGCATGTCTACGACTTGCTGATGCAGCAACAGGTGAAACAAGCATGTCTGAACAAGTTGAGAATAGAGAGAGAGAGGGAAAGCACTGATAGAAGAAATCTCAAAGGGGCACAGGGATCGCTTTATTGGGGGCCAGTGTTTTCTAATGGATTCCTGTGCACCTTTGAAGTTTCCTTTTCCTTTTTTGTGTATGTGAACATGCCATCATGGATCAAACACCACACATTGAGCTCCATCACACCAGCGATTTAGTGCACTCTTGCCATGCCTGGTGTGCAGATTTGCAGCATGCTACTCACATGAGGCTGTGCCTGTCCTGCTGACACTCCGCCTCTTCCCCAGCCTTTTCTGTTTTGTCCTAGAATGCCTAAAGTCTGGATTATTTTCCCTAAGCGCATTTAATGTGTGTTTAATTATCCATGTAGTTTTAAAGGAATTGGGGGAGTGTGCTATGATAAGAGTCTTGCTGTTGGCTTGAAGAGATTGCTTCAGGCCGTGGCAGGGAAAAGTGATCTCTCCAAGCAGCCGGCTCCAAGCCTCAATATAAAACCCGAACCTTGGATCCTAGGCTCAAAAGCATTTTTTAAAATCATACAATGCCTGAATCTCTGCAGAGACAGGATTGAACTCCATCAATGCCCCCAAAGAGCCAGATTAAAGGGTCATTCCATTTTTGCCCAGCAGAAAGGCAGTCTGGTTGAAGTGCTCATCTGCCAGGACCTGACTGGAGGGAGAAAGGGAAGGGGATGGTTGAAGTGAAGTGGAAGAGCAAATGAGTGAAAGAGCAGCTATTCAGGTGAAAGGGATCATAAGCTTGATGCACTTATGCATCAGAGGTAAAAAAAAAATACTGCAAAGGCAAACCAAGGGGGGAAATTAGGTGTGATGGAGCTCATTATCTCTGCAACACTCTGCATCACTTCAGCACAATGCCTTTCAGTAGAGTGCATTGAAATTGAGCTGGAGAATTCAAGTGGTATATATGCATGTATGAAATGACCCAGTTGCACTAGAAGAAAAGGTTTAAACATAACAGGGATTCAGGTTCTTGAACTTTCCCCTGAGTCTTTGCTCTTTAATAGACCAAGAGCTTCTCTACAAAGAGGAAAAAAATTCTGCACCTTACTCGGACTTTCGCCCTCACAATATTCCCACCATCACGACTTGTTCCTTCACATGCGATCACATGATGTGTTCCCTCCTCAGAAAGGCCCCCATTGTGTTTTAATGTGACAGCACCATCTAGTGGCAGAGAGATGCTGCGATATCCAGATAACTCCACATTATCTGTCTTTATTTTTTTTAAATGCGCGATTTCCAGGGGATAGTGCGGGAGATGTCCTGGGAGTTGACGACATCATGTAATGGACCCACCAAATTCCCACCATCACGACTTGTTCCTTCACATGCGATCACATGATGTGTTCCCTCCTCAGAAAGGCCCCCATTGTGTTTTAATGTGACAGCACCATCTAGTGGCAGAGAGATGCTGCGATATCCAGATAACTCCACATTATCTGTATTTATTTTTTTTAAATGCGCGATTTCCAGGGGATAGTGCGGGAGATGTCCTGGGAGTTGATGACATCATGTAATGGACCCACCAAATTCTGTGAGTGGCCAATCATAAGCATGCTATAAATCACTCATTTAGGGAAGCAAGGGAAAAAGAATGAGATGTTAGAGCTCAAGCATAGATATGGTTCAAAAGTAAAGGCTGATTCCCACATGACTTGATCTGACACGGACATTCATCTACTTCAACTGAAAGGGAATTTCCTCCCATGTTGCAAAAGGGTATTTTATATTCAAATAACAATAGATCTTTTTGTCTATTTCATGTGCAAATGCATTGTGGGAACTGTGCCAACCGGGATTGTGTGCACATATCCTCTGTTAATGATTCCAGGTAAAGGGGATGGTTTGTTTCATTAACAACATGCAGCAAATAAAATTGTTTATGGAATTGCAACATTGTGTGAATAGGCCCTCATTGAAGGAGGTCGTACTTGAATACGGGTTCTGTAAGTTATGATTTTTCTTTACATCCCAGACAGGGGATATGAGGTCATGCATTCAGGTATGAATTCTGAGATCCATCTCAAAACTAATATAAATAATGGAAGACTTTATTCCCTCCAAAACTTGAATACCTTGAAAGATATTCAAGAGCTCAGAAATAAGTTTTTATGTATTGCACAGAAATGAAGTCATAAAATAAAATAAACAAACTAAAATCCATATTGTGGGAATAGGCAATATATTCAGTTTATCTATGAAGCAAATTTATCACAACTTTATGGATTTTTTTTTAGAATACACTACTTTACAATGGCAATACTTTACCAGACATGAAAATGCATTTTTTTATTTATTTTGGATCCTGATCTTTGCAAGAATGTTGCTTTACCAGGGAACCTGAAGGTTGTATTCAATGTTAGGCCTACGTAGAGTAGACCCATTGAAGTGAATGGAATTTACGTTAAACTAGAATAGGATATACCCCTGAACCCAAGAAGCTTCATGCTGAGATACAGATTTCACTGGTATTGTTCATTATTTCCATTCCTGCTCATGCTTATTCTTCAGACTTTGCAGTTTTTAGGACACATTCCAGCAAGGTGGGGGTGGAGGAACCAGAAATGATCTGTCAAAAGGGAACATTCATATTTTAACGCAACATTAACATTTTGGTAATTAACATGGCAGTTAATGCTTTTAGCAGATGTAACAACATTAGACTTGTAAATTTTAATTAAAGTTAATGGTTCACGATAGCTGTAGGGATCAGGCATCCTCTCTGGATACTGAAAACATGTCTAATGTGATTAGAAATACTAATTGAAGAAAAAAGGGCTGCAAGAGTAATGCCTGTGTTTCTTTATAATCTTGCTTCACCATTACAAACCTTCAGCGATCTTTTTGAAAATCGTTAGTGGGAGGAAAGGGAAGAAGAAGAAAAAAACTGGGGAGTCAAATATTCCCCTTGAAGATTTAAATAGAGTCAGTGGAAAATCCAGAGGGGTCTTGTACACACAGAGCAATAAAATAAAATAAAAATAACGTATTAAAAATTATTTTGTATTACCCCTTTCCCTTGATTAGCCTCATGAGATCAAAATCCCAAGAAATGCTGTGAACGTATCTGGTTACATTTCACACTACTTTTGTGTTTAATTAGGAAATGAAAGGCTTAGTATTTCCCTCAGAGGCTCTAAATTCAAATGGCAGCGGTGGAGTCTTTTCCTACAGCATGATTCTTCTCCAGGGGAGTCCACCTGCAAGGCAGTGCTGTGATGAAAATCATAATGTGGGAATACGGGCAAGGGTGGGCAAAAGGTAGATCTCCAGAAGCTTTGAACTTCAACTCCCAGAAGCCTCTGCCATCATGGCAATGGTCAGGATTATTGGATGTTGGAGTCTGAAACATCTGGAGATCTTCCTGTCCGTTACTGGTTTAGGCTCACCAAATTCCAGTTTCCCATGTCCAGGTACACTAATTTGCATATTATACAAATTATTTGCTAATTCTTCAAATCCCATGGTGGATTGAGAAAGAGACAAGAACACACAATGGTTATTTTCAGTCCAAAGTAATCCTTAAGAAGGGTAGCCAGATGCAAAAGAGGATGGGGCTCTTGAACTCTTAATAGTTGTGTAGAAGAGGACATTTTAGCAGGTGTAGACAAGTGGCTATAGAATGGCAGTGTTTGCCTGCAATCCTATACAATGTATAGCATACGTATCTATCTGGGAGTAAGTCCTATTCAATGCAGTAAATGTTGCTTCTGAATAGAAGTGCATAAGACTGTGATGTAATTTCTAAACTTTATGCAAGCTTTCCCCTAGACCTTTTAGGATGCACACTATTATTCTTCCTTGCAGACTGTACATTAGCGTTGGGATTAGCATCAACATAGGTGTGTGTGTGTGAGAGAGAGAGAGAGATCTGGGATGAAAAAGGAGGGGAAAAGAGTGGGGCTGGTGATTATGGGGGAATGGGATCTGGGGTTAGGAGAGGAAGGTTGAAAGTGTGGGACTGGCAACCATAGGCTTACCTAAGGCATCTGAAAGAGTGGGCTAATTTTGAGACTCATAAGAGGGGTCTCTCCCTGTAGGTCATGCAGCGTGATGTCCAAAAAGGAAGCCTAACTTCTTCTAATTCCAGCCGAAGACCATCACCAAAAAACAAGGGTGCATAATAATAGGGACTTTCCTGCGAAACTGACACAGTGGCATGTTCTGCATTAGGATATCAGGCAGGAGTGGAACAAAGGTAAAGCAGTCATAAGTACCACACACTTTTGCCCCTAGGAAGGCAGGTTGTGGTCTGTGTGAAACAAAGATCAAGCACAGGCTGATGCAGTTTCTACAGTTTAACCTGTTGCATCCATAACTATCTGTGACAGAAAAAAGCAGATGCTCAGTACTGAGATAAGAAAAGTCAAGAGTGACACATAACAATTCAGCTTTAGGGTTGACTTGATAAGGTCATGGGATGCTTTGCTGGGACCAAAGGGCAATGGGCATGTGGCTTTATTCAGATCAATGGAGCATAAGACTTCAGGATACAGTTAAGCACTGGATGTGGGCTAGGAGGGAGTCTGAGGCCTTTTCTGCACCAGGCATTTCACCTGAGATGCCCTCTGGCTGGTCCCTGTGAGTCCAAATGACACACAGGGACTCCCAGGGGGTGGGGGTGGCCATGGGATTTTCCAGGGATAAGGGAACCCTGGAAATCTCAAATCTTCTGTGGTCCCGGAAACTTCCTGAGACCGCAAGAGATGTGGCCACCCGTCCTGGGTGCTGCTGCGCGGCAGCACAAATGGGCACAGAGCCACACCGAATGGTTCCGTGCCCATCAGGTGAGGGGGGAACACCAGTTTCGCCATCCCCAGGATAGCGGGGGCGATTTCATGCATGTATTTTCCCCCCAGGCTTACCTTTTGTGGTGGAGTGCAAGAGTGTTCTTCCCTGTTTTTTTAAAAACCACAAAAGGGCGGGCATGACATGCGATGACCCGGGAGGAAGCTGAGTCGTCGCACCCAATGATGTGGATTACTGTGACGATCCCGGGATCACCGGCCCTCTGGCCCTCTACACCCATCTGGTGTAGAAAGGGCCTGAGATGGGCCAGTAGAACTCAACAGACCTTGGCCACTATGGGCTGAGCTGAGTTTTGTGGAGGGTATTGGCAGAAAGAGACCACACGGGGTGGAGGAGTGATGGTAATAATTTCTGCTGCAGCATTTTAAAACACTGTTTGCCCTGAGGCACAAACTCTATTCTCCTCTTAACTGTATGGCTAACACTGATCCCCCTAAATGCCATTCATAGCTCTGACATCACTCATTGGTTAAAGCTATTGAAAGGCAAGAGTGGGCTCATTTCTCACGAATGTCTAGATGAATACAAGCACAGTGGGGATGTCCATGTGTTAAAGGGCCAACATCGGCATCAGGCATCATTGGGCAGCCATGGGGGGGAGGGGGCAGTGTAGTGGGCCCCTCACTAATGCCTGCCCTTGCCCCCACCTTTACTTTTTTCCCCTCTGACCTGGTCTTCCAAAAAGCTGTACCTAGCTGCCATTTTTATTTCCTCAAATGTCTCCAATGAAGCATCACTCAGAGGCATTCTGGGAAAGTAAAATGGCAACTCCCAACCATTTGGCACTGCTTGGAGGGCTGCTGCTGTTTGCCACTGCTTCCAGGGAAGCCCTCCAGGGCCCATGAACAGAGGAGGGCCCCCTCAAACTTGGGGCTGCCCCTGGTTGAACCAGTCTAGCAGTGTTTCACACTTTTGGTAAGGGAATACTTTCTTTCGTGTATAACGGAGGGATTTCTCAAAATAGCAGGATTTTAGATACATCCATCTCAGGCACTTGCGTTACTTTCTTCTCCAGTATTACTAAACTCCTGGCAATGTTATCAATCTTATCTGTAATGCTGACCTAATTAATAAGTGAAACCTGGCTCCTGCTCCCCCCCCCTTTTTTTTTTACAGTCTAATGCTATTTCCATAGCAATTTGTATGTTCAAAGAGTTGCAATGTCAAGATCACAACTCATTAGCTACTCAGCCACGGGATTTTTTTTAATGAATTATGAACAAAACAAGTGGCACATTTCAAATGCTCAAAGCAATGCATGCAGGAAAAAACAGTTGTGAATAATTTCTTCACTGAAAGAATGTTAGGGTGACAATATTGGTTGGAGGGGAGGTGAATTACCTGATTCTTAGAATTTGTAATCTGCTCACTGAGATAATGAGCTCTATCACACCAGCAATTTAGTGCACTCTTGCCATGCCTGGTGTACTGATTTGTAGCATGGTACTCACATGACGTTGTACCTGTCCTGCTAATACCCCGCCTCTTCCCCAGCCTTTCCTATAACGCTGAAAGTCTGAATTATTTCCCCTTAATGCACCCTAAATCTCAGTGTAGTTTTAAAGGAATTGGGGGCTTGAATAGATTACATCAGGTCCTGGCAGGGAAAAGCGATCTCTCCCAGCAGCCGGCTCCAAGCTTCAATATAAAACCTGAACCTTGCATCCTAGGCTTGAAAGCGTTTTTTAAAATCATACAATGCCTGAATCTCTGCAGAGACAGGATTGTACTCCCTCGATGCGCCCAAAGAGCCAGACTAAAGAGTTGTTCCAGTTTTGCCTGGCAGTAAGTAAGGCAGTCTGGTTGAAGTGCTCATCTCAGAATGCTTGGAAATAAAGTCTCTTAGCATTTTGAGAACCTGCTTCTCTCTATTTTTGCCCTCAGTTGGATGCTCTCCTCCTTTTGGTTTTTTGAAGTATTCATCTGCCAGGACCTGACTGGAGGGAGAAAGAGAAGGGGGGGGGTTGAAGTGGAGTGGAAGAACAAATGAGTGAAAGAGCAGCTATTCAGGTGAAAGGGAACATAAGTTGGATGCAGTTTTGCCTCAGAGGTAAAAAAACAGGGAGGCAAACCGGAGGGAGATTAGGTGTGATGGAGGTAAATAGTGAACCTACGAGTGAGTGAATTAAACCTCTCAGGTGCCATAAAGGGAGGCAAATGAATCATAAAGAAGGGGAATCAACAAAGTAGCCCAGTCCTACAGGATCACTCCAGTTCTTGTGGCATGTATCACCTGAATTCAGTGTTGGCTCCAAGCTTTTGAGGTCCCATGGACAAGTCACCCTCAATGAGCCCCCTCCCTCAGGGAGGCTACCCAATCATCGCTAATTGCCTTTGCTCCACATTGTCTTTGTCATCATTGCTACCACTTGCTTGCTTGACAGGCAGAGAGTGAGGGAGCAAGTAGGCAGTAGCATCTCCTACTCGTCCTATGTCTGAGCCAGAATGAGAGGCATGTGAACAAAAAGGTCACAATGATGAAGAGGAGGAGCAATTCCAGGGGGGTGGTCTTGTCAGTGGGCCTCTGCTGGGAAGTGGACCCTCAGCAGGTGCCTGACCATGCCTACCCTTGACACCGGTCTTGCCTGAATTGTGTAAATGATGCTAACGTGGCATCCTCTCTTAGGTGAATGCAGCTGGGCCAGTCATCTCTCTGTAGTTCTCCTACTACAAACTGGGAGTAGAAAGTTCTGAGGAGCCAAGTCCACTCCAATAAAAGTTCTGGATTGTACCTCAGCAGCAACTCTGTCTCCCTTTCTACAGCTGCTCTGTCCCCCAACTTCCTCCTTCAGGCAGGGCACAGCTACACAGTTGTAGGAGCTGGCGAGGGCTTTCACCCAGCAGGGCTCTGGTGAAGTTTGCTGAACTAGTGCTAGGAGTGGCCATTCCAATAGGAGGCACAGGTGGATGCCCGGAGCAGGATAACTGCCAGGCTAATCCAGAGGCGATGCAATCCACCCCTCACCTCCTTGAGACAAGGTAGCAATTGATGTGATTATAGCCCTTTAGATTAGATGCTCTGGATCTTTGTTTCCTTCTTAGTAATTTGTATTGTGTGCAAGAATGGGTTGCTTGTGCTTTGCTGCTTGCTACCACCAAGATTTGTATGAGCTTCCCCTTGGTATGCTCATTTGCACTTTTATCGTGACATCTTCTAAAATGCCTTTACACTTCAGGTTGAAAATAGATTTTGTGCAGGGTGGTGCTGGTTCTAGATGTCTTTAGGTTTCAAGGGAGTACTCTTGGCCAAATCCTGAGCAGAGGGAGGTATGAAGATAAGGCCAGGGTCAGCTAAATAAGGTGAGAAAGATTTGTTTGTTTACATTTATAATATAGGCTGACCATATGAAAAGGAGGACAGGGCTCATGTAACTTTAACAGTTGCAGAGAAAGAGGAATTTCAGCCAGTGTCATTTGTATGCAATTAGTTCCTGGTGAAATTCCCTCTTCATTACAACAGTTAAAGCTGCAGGGGCCCTGCCCTCTTTTGTATCTGGTCACTCTAGTATAGTGCCTGCACCTTTAACTGTTGTGATGAAGAGGGAATATCATCAGGAACTAATTGCATACAAATGACACTGGCTGAAATTCCCTTTTCTCTGCAACTGTTAAAGTTACATGAGCCCTGTCCTCCTTTTCATATGGTCAGCCTACATTTATATCTCACCTTGTCTCCAAGGAGCCCGAGACAGGATATAACCTCCTCTCCATTTTATCCCTTACAACAACTCAGTGAGGTAAGTTAGGCTGAGAGTCAGTGACTGGACCAAAGCCACCCAGTGAGGTTCATAGCCGAAAGGGGACTGGAACCTGGATGTCCCGAGTTCCAGTCCAACACTCTAACCACTACACCATAGCATTCATAAACTATTTCTTTTCTGGTCCTTCCTCCAGCCCTGGGAATCCTAGAGGCTGTGTTAGCACCCTATTGCATCTTCAAGTGCTGGTCCAACTCATGTAGCAAGATGCATTCTAGATGTATTCTCTCCTATAGAAGGAGGAGAGTGATCCATAGGGTTGGGGTGCCAGATACGTTTCTGTTGTCACGGTCAGATCATTTCCTGGCTCCTTGCTGTGCGCTATTCAGCATGCTTTGACAACATTTTTGCTCTCGAAGGCTTTTTATGATTGATTTTTGTGTGTGACTTGCTTATTCCATTATAAGCTGTGCTGCTTTTAATGTTTTGATTTTATTGCTGACTCTACTGTTTTATTGCTTTTATGGCAATTATCCGTAAGCTGCCTTGTGAGAAATGTTTTCCTAAAAGGCGGGTTATAAATGTGTAACGAATGAAATGAATACTCTGCTGGGGTCCCTCCACAGTGCTCTTAATTTGTCCCTCAACTTTTCAAAACTCTTCTTCACTGGCTGTGCCATTTTTAAGAGTCCAGGTGTTGGAAGTTTCCCAGGCAAATAGCATGGCGATGAGAATCCTTTGAGGATATCCCTGGCAGCCTTGTTTCCGTGATCCCAAGGAAGCTGAAACACTGTGGGAAATGAGAAGTAGGTTTCCAGTTGGACCTCTCATTGTAAAACCCAGTGGAGGCTGGTGACTCCGATATCAGTGGGGCGGTGAATCTACTCCAGGTGTCAGTCAGACCCAGTCAGAAGTGCTCAGTCCAGTCAGAGCTATTCAAGGTGTTCTGCCTGGTTCTGCCTGAAACCAGGAGCAGATTTACCACCCCCACTGACATCGGAACCACTAGACTACACTGCTAAAAACTTTTTTTTCATTGGAGATAAGACACATTTGGAACCCTGCAGGGGAACCTGCAACAATAGGGTGCCAATTATTAGTGGGGAAAGAGTTAAACAAACATGCACCTCATCATCGGTCTGAATTGTTCCTCCCAAATCGGTTTGGTTGATTTTTAAAGAAAAGGGTGCATGTAGTCTTATATACTTCTGCCTGCAATTTGGATTTCTCCTAGCCAAACTAGTGCTTGATGGACAGAACGAAAGGCGACATGCAGTGTGTTTATGTGTGAGAGATAGTGCAAGTATGTATCCGTGTGTGGTTGGTATGGTCTACCAGTCAATCTAAAATTAGCAGTGTGACCCATTGACCCAAAAGATTCTTCACTTATAGATTACGGCGACCCTTCACTGCCCTAGGAGAACGCAGACAGACACTTATTTTTGTATGAATTCTACAATGATTAAAAAGAGAAGAACGAAAAAAAGAACAGTTATATTCGCTGTACCTGCGGGGTCAGTTCCAGACAGTGGCATGGGGGTAGGCTGACCAGATAAAATCCAGGTCAGGGCTCATGTAACTTTAACAGTTGTAGAGAAAAGGGAATTTCAGCAGGTGTCATTTGTATGCAGTTAGTTCCTGGTGATATTCCCTCTTCATCACAACAGTTAAAGTTGCAGGCACTATACTAGAGTGACCATATACAAAAGAAGGCAGGGCCCCTGCACCTTTAACTGTTGTGATGAAGAGGGAATTTCACCAGGAACTAATTGCATACAAATGACACTAGCTGAAATTCCCTTTTCTCTACAACTGTTAAAGTTACAGGAGCCCTGACCTGGATTTTATCTGGTCAGCCTACATGGGGGGATTGTGTTTTGGGCCTTTGGCAATTTTCCTGTAGGGTGTCAAAGAGCAAGATTTTGTTGCCGGTGCTTTTTAACGTCCATGTGAAACCATTGGGTGGTCATTAGGGGAACGGGGGGTGGGGGGTGGGGAGGTGTAATCAGTATGCAGATGACACCCAGCTCTATTTCTCTATTACATCTCGGCCAGTTGTGGCTGTGCAAAGCCTGGATGCATTGGTGTCTGGTTGGGGGCCAAAACCAACTGGAATTGAATCTTGGTAAAATGGAGGCAGTTCCTGGGATTAGGAGTTGAGTAAATTACCTGTCCTGGATGGGATTGCACCCCCTCCAGGGGCACAGGGAAGTAATCTTAGATGCTCTTGGATTCATCTCTGTCATTGGAAGCTCAAGTGGCCTCAGTGGCAAAGAGTGATTCTTTCCAGCTTTAGCTGGTACAACAGCTCTGACCATTCCTGGACAGGGATAACCTGGCCACAGTGATCCATGCATTGGTAAGATCAAGATTGGACTATTGTCACGCGTTCTGTATGGGGTTGCCTTTGAAATTAATTTGGAAGCTGCAGGTTGTAGGGAATGCAGTGGACAGATTGACCAGTGGAGTTTCCCATTTGGCCATATGACTCCTGTGCTGAAAGCTCTTGCATGGCTATCAATTAACTACCATGCCATGTTCAAGGTGTCATTGTTGGTTTATAAAGCTCTAAACAGCTCGGGACGGGGTCATGTGAGAGACTACCTTCTCCTGTTCAGCCCACCCTGATATTTTCATTTTGATGGGGAGGCCTTGCTAACGTATCACAGCTTATTGATGTCCACTTGGTTGTAGTACGGAAAAGGGCCCCCCATTTCCAGTGCCCCCAGGTGGAATGTTCTCCCCACTGTGATCAGGTAGGCTCCCAGTGTGGAGCAATTATAGAAATATTTCTTTCCTGGGCTTTTTCCCGCTTTCCCAGCATTGACAGCTTTTTCTTCTTAAGGTGCCTTCTCCTATCGGAGGTTAGCTATCTATTTCTGGTTTTGACGCTGCTGCTCTAAATAATTGTACAGAAGTACAGCTATACCATTCCCTCAAGTTCTTTAGCCATCACGTTTGTCTTCTTCCCACTGATCTTTTCCCTTCCATTTTCCCTTGTATAATAAGTTGGAGAATGGTGTATTTTTCTCCTCGAATAATATGACCAATAATTTTGCATTTTTCTTCTTTTGATGGTATTTATTAATTCTGTTGGTTTGTTTACCCCACGCAATACATCCTCATTTGTTCTCCAGTCAGTCCATGGTAGCTTCAACGTATCTCGGTATATCCACATTTCAAAATGTGGATATATTTTTGCTCAAATTGTTTTTCCTGACAGCTATTCTTGGTTATTTTAATGAGATATTTTATTGTTTTATTACTCATTTGTCGTTTGATTTGTTTTATCATATTTTATTATGGTTCTATTTTGTGAACCACACTGGGTTTAAAAGAAGAAAAGAAATGCCATGTAAGGTTTTCTTTTCTCCCCCCCCCCTTTTTTTTTGGAGGGAGGGAATAAATACAGAAATAAATATTAAAGTTAGTAAGAGGGGCTGAATGTTTTGACACAAGGTTTGTTTGACTCAGCCGTTCAGTTTTGGCCTTGTTTTCCTAAACCATGTTCCATAATGTTCTGTTTCCATATGGTAAATTCATTTGGATTTTACTCACTGGAGCAAGGGACTAATGCAAGTATAGAGCATGGAAATATGGCTACGTCATCCAGTTCATCGTATGTCGATAACCAGCTCAACTGCAAATAAAGCAACATCAATTTGCATTTGTTTTCAGCAGCCTCCTTGTGAAATAGGCTGACCATATGAAAAGGAGGACAGGGCTCCTGTAACTTTAACAGTTGTAGAGAAAAGGGAATTTCAGCCGGTGCCATTTGTATGCAATTAGTTCCTGGTGAAATTCCCTCTTCATCACAACAGTTAAAGTTGCAGGGGCCCTGCCTTCTTTTGTATCTGGTCACTCTAGTATAGTGCCTGCACCTTTAACTGTTGTGATGAAGAGGGAATTTCACTAGGAACTAATTGCATACAAATGGCACCGGCTGAAATTCCCTTTTCTCTACAACTGTTAAAGTTACATGAGCCCTGTCCTCCTTTTCATATGGTCAGCCTATGTTAAAGGAATCAAGTATATAGTTTTGTTTTATGCCATGGGCAAGTAGAAGTTGTCTTGGATTTGGCTAAGCGTGCCAATGTGGTGCCATCGCATAACATGCAAATGCCTTAGAGAAAAGTGCCTGGCCTTGGACAGTAAGCTGTGACATTTAAAACCTCTGTTCTACCTTTGTCAGAAACCCTTTTGATATGAAAACATCTTAGAGTTCCTGATTTTATAAAATGGGATTGTATGTTTAAATGGGCATTGTCAGATACAGCAGCTTTTTTTTAAAAAAATGTTACCATAGAAATGAGTTAAATGTCAGTGCAAACTGCTTTTGCTCAGATTAGTTTCAAACAGGTAATTGTTTGCATCCCAAGAACTGAAGCTATCAATCATGACTTCAGAACATGACACGATTAACTCATTTAGACAGATACAAAAGGGAGAGAGAGAGAGAGAGAGAGAGAGAGAGAGAGAGAGAGAGAGAGGTGTAAAGTGGCACAACAGCAAAGCAATAAGGAGATTCTGGATCCACAATGGATTCATGATTTTGCTAGATTCAGCACAGCCATTTTCCCAGAAAGAAAACAGAGGTTACCACACTTGCTCCAGACATGTGTCTCTGAACACACATCTGCACAGTAATTCTCCATGTTCCAGGAGTATGCCCTTCCAAACAGGCCGGTGCAGACCCTAGTGGGCCATCAACATATGCCGATAGTCACCACACTGCGCTCCCTGCTGCCAAAGCCTGCTCACTCACCAAAGCTGCCTGCCCTCCAGCTGATGCCTCCAGACTGCCTGCTGAAGCCACCCCACACCCTAGTCTGTCCCCCCACCCCGCCTGCTGGCCAAAGCCCTCCTTCTAAATATCCTTCCACTTAGACTCCATCTGAAGGCAGGAGAAGGGGCGATGATGATCCCAGGATGCAAGCTGACCATATGAAAAGGAGGATAGGGCTCATGTAACTTTAACAGTTGTAGAGAAAAGGGAATTTCAGCCGGTGCCATTTGTATGCAATTAGTTCCTAGTGAAATTCCCTCTTCATCACAACAGTTAAAGTTGCAGGCACTATACTAGAGTGACCAGATACAAAAGAAGGCAGGGCCCCTGCAACTTTAACTGTTGTGATGAAGAGGGAATTTCACCAGGAACTAATTGCATACAAATGGCACCGGCTGAAATTCCCTTTTCTCTACAACTGTTAAAGTTACAGGAGCCCTGTCCTCCTTTTCATATGGTCAGCCTATGCAAGACAGACTTGAGCCAGTTGCTCATGATCCCGGGAAAGTGGAAAAGAATACCTAAGGGAATAATGGGCTGCAGACTAGTAACACAACTTTGGAAGAATGAGAGAGAGAGAGAGAGAGACAGACAGACAGACAGACAGACAGACAGAAGGGTTGATGTGAGGAACTTAAAAAAGGAGGGGGACAGTCTTCAGTGATTAATAGGCTTCCTCCAAATTCCCACAATGCATTGGAATTGTAGGGGGATCATATGCTGCCATTTTCGGAATTCTGTATCTCACATAGATATCAAATCCTATGTTTTCAAGATCATGGATGTATGAAAAGTCTTGAATCGTTTTTACTAAAGTGTGCTTTACTGTGTCATTTTTATGGGCCTGGATTTGTATTCTTATGGCTGGTCCTACTATTAGGCAGAGTGAACTGGATGCCTCATGCAGCCGATTTTTGGGTCTCGTGAAAAGGCAGTAAATTGTTTGTTATTTATTACTGCATTTTTATTACTTGGGAGAGGCATTTGTGGGATTTTCTGCCTCAGATGTGAAAATAACTTGGCCAACCTTGAGTATGATGTACCTCAACTTGAAGTTGGGGAGTGCCATTCGGTTTGGGTCAGCTATGAATTCTAGTATGTGAAAGGTGGAAATAAAGTGTAAAATCCCATGAATTATGTTCTGCTGGTTAATTGCATTCAATTTGGCAGTCAGGGTAGCATGCCCATTAAGCAGACCAAACAAAACAGGCGATATCTATAGCATGCCCATTAGTCTTCTCTTCAGCCATTTTTCTCTCTGAATGGGGATTGTCTCTGGTTTTGGTGTCCCGCTGGGAGAAAAACAATTGGGGAGAATTGGTTCATCATGCTACTCCTGCCTTGCGTTTTAAATCACCCCAGGAATTCAGCACACTCCACATCCTTGCAGTTGTAATGCCTAGCTTGCTTCTTTTATTTTACACTCATCCAAAGAACTGACTGATTTACACATGGTCTCCTATCCAGGTAGCTTACATGGCCAGACTTACTTAGTTATAGCCGTAGAACAGCATCACATGCCTGCTTCAAATCAGGGGTGGGCAACTTCGGGAAGTCTGGGGAGCATTTTTGCCCCCACAACTCACCAGTGGGCTGCACTTCCCCCCCTCCTCCGACGCACAAGTGCCAAAAAACAGTGTGGGGAGAGAATAATAATAAAAATAAATTTTAAAAATGGTGTCCAGAGCTGCTATAAAGTGCTAAAAGGGTCAAAATTAGCTTTTTTGCAAGTTAATTTTGACCCTTTTGCAAACATATCACTTTAACCCGTTTGGTGCTCTGTAGTAGCTCCAGACACCATTTTGTTTTTCACCAAATTTGGTTTATTTTTATTTTGGGGGTTTCCCCCTCGAATTCCAGGGGTGGCAGAGGTCACAGGCATCCTGCAGGCTGCATGTTGCCCACCCCTGCTTTAGATTATTTCCTGGGCCATTTTCTAATGGGAATAACATACCACATTGAAACCTATGTTGCTTCTTGGCATTATCCCTGTGCATTTTTTCCTCTGGATACAAAGACTCACATTTAGGAACAGGCTCAAAGCTTCACATTGCTAATCACATCATGGAGGTTACATGGTTAGCCATGTGGAGGGAATATGTGCCGGCTGCACTGTTCTTCCTGCATACCTGCCATCTAATCAATAGAGCAAAACTAGTATTGGTTCCTTAGGGAGTAAACTGTTTGTATTGAAGCTTTGAATGTAATGTCATAATAAGTTCTGCCAGCAAGTGCCTGCTTCGGGAAACCAAAAACAAATATGCCAGCATTCAAAAAGGAAGCTTCCCTTTGCTTAAGTTAAGTTTCAGAAAAAGTTGGCCACTTTTGCCTTCATAAATATCCTCCAAAAATAATGGCAGCTATTCATGTTGTTTTTGTTTTTACTAAAAGTAATTATTTCATTGTATTTAAAATGCAATTATTTTCTATGACTTGCAGTCTAAACAAATTAAACCCATTTCTGATTCTACATACTAACTGAGCTATGTCAAGTCAAGTTTATTGCTCTTGGCCAATGGCCTTTGCATCTAACTGAGCTATGATCGCTTTTAATTAATATTCCTGAAGAGAATCTGACCCCCGTAAATATTAGGCACAACTTTATTTTAACTAAGCATTTCAATGTTGAGAATCTAGTTTATCTCCTTTTAAAATTAAATAATATATAGCTGTGCTGTTTTCAAGTATCATAAGTGTACTAGGAATGCTGGGCTTGGAGACAAGCTTTTGGGGTTCATAAAAACTCACCTCAAAGGAGTGGTGAGGCCCTGTTGCTTTTAACTGGTATTTAAATGGTTTATTAGTTAGTTTTAGGGTTGGGAGATTTAGGGTTTTGTGATTTAGGTAATGTATTTGTTTGTTATTCGGAGTTATAATTCCATATTGTATTTTTATGGAATCCAACTTGTGAGGGCATCTGCCCTAAAATGAAGCATATATAGTCCTCAAATTCTTCTCCAGCTCAGATAATTGCTGCTTTCCCTAGCTGACAAATACTTTGTCCCACCAGGAGTGAAAGATCTCTCCTGGACAAACAAAGTATTTTACCATCCAAAAGTGAACATAGGAATCTAAGCACTTAACATGCTCCTACGGAGTCTGACTGTTAGTCCAACTAGTTCATTATTGTCTGCAAGATTCTACATCAACAGTGGGGAACCCCCAGGTTGTGGGCCTAACTCAGCCTGTGGGGGCTTCCCATCCAGCCAATGGAGGCTTGGGCAGGGTAGGGCATCCTGGGGACCAAGACACATAGGTCTATGAACACTTTCCTTATTTAGCTTAGGTAGCTTTCCAGCAAACAGTTGTGTCCTACTTAACAGCGGACAGCCCTCTGTCCTCTGTTAAGGGCTGTCCTCTATTTGAAGAACTGCCTCGTGTAAATCCAGTTTAGAGATAAAGGCCATAAGAAGGGCTTTGAAATTGTTTATAAATTTGCATCTCTATACAGATTCGTATATAAATTCCATGCAAACTGGGCTCTCTTTTACCTTTTTTTTTTTTTTTTTTGGTAATCCATTTCCTCTTTTTGGGGTAATGTGTGCTATATCCTGCCTCTACTCTGCTGTAGTTGGATCTATTTTTGTTGTTGTTGTTGTTGCTTATGAGTTTAATTCAAATAGGGTCGGTCCAAAAGTGAAGGGCCTGTGGATTACACTCTGTGTTTATACAGTCCGGAAGACAGGCTGCAGCTCAGTAGAGGGAAAATAAAGTATTCCGTGAAGATGCTGATTACATTTCCTTGGACTGATTTATGGAAATTGCCTCATGGATCTGTAACATTTTCATTCTACATTCTGAAGAAATACTAATGCGGAAATTCAAACCGGGCTAATGCATTTGGCACATTTTAAATTAATAAAAAGTAACCGCATGATTTACTTTTAAATGGGAATATCAATAGCTCTTATTGAAAGTTAAAGAATCATTGCTAGGGAAAAAAATTAATGTTTCTATAAAAACCGGTTCCTTATTTTCCTGCCATAGAAACCTCTGAATACTTTTAAAAAACAAAAACAAACCCCAAACCAACAACAAACTTTTTGTAATGTGAATGTTTGAATTCTTAGCCAAACCCCATTACAAGGTTCAGGAATTGTCAGGCTGCTTGCCAACCCAAGCCCAGGGAGACCTCTTTGGAGGAGGAGGATTGGCATTCCTCTGCGAGCGCCACTCTACCCACAGAAGACATGGGGCAACCTGATCAGTTTTATTGCAGGGTTGCCTCACCTTTGGCCCCGTCCCGAGCTCTGCCATGGTTCTCTTCCCTCGTCCAATGGCTCACCAGAGCATTGCGGGCAATAAATGGGTGGCATGTGCGGAATCTGACAGAAGACCCTTTTGCCCTGGGTTTACTCAGGACCCAGGGTCTACTTGGGAGGAGGAAGACACAGTTGTAAACATTGGGGAAGCAGACCCAGCTGCGCGTTTTGCCCTCAGTGTTCTCCCATACCTTATTAGCTCTCATAGAGCATCTTGCTCCAGTTATCTTGTACAGGACAGGACACAGGGAATATGGAAAGAGCCGGGTCATAGAAAGGAGGAGGGAGGAAAGAAGCTGGAAAATGACCATGTACCAGAGCAATCCCAACCATCACTGAAGGCTGGTTGAGGGGAATTCATGCTCAAATGGTGAGGCAGCACATATACCCTGGAAGCCCCAGGTGGTACTAACAAGCTGGTGGTATTATTATTATATTTATTTATATCCCGCCTTTTCCCCAATACTGGGACCAAAGGTGGCTTACAAATTAAAACATGTACAGTTAAACCAAATAGCGATATACAAAAATTTAAAATATAATTAAACATTGTGCAATTATAACATTTTAAAACATTTTATATACACATAAATGGTAGAGGCTGAAATGGGGTGGTTTGGGGCGGATTTGGATACAACAGATCCAAAAATCCCTTGGTCCCAGCTCAGGCCCTTTGACTACACACATGAAGCTAATATAATTTCTCTCCTGTTGGTTTCAATGGGAGCAGAAAATATTTCAAAAAGAACTTCCAGTTAAAAAAAAATGGGGGAAAGCTGCCCCGCACCTCTTCACCTGGACACGGCAGTCCTGTAGAGGGTGGATAATGCCCCCATCACAAACAGAAGGGTGGGTTTCAGAAGCTTTTTCAAGTCAGGTAGGTTTTAAAATTAGCACTGGCAGCTATACAAGGATTTCGTATATGTATGGAGAAAGGTAATAGTACTGCTATAGTGTACATAACTGCATTTTCGTTTTTTTCAGCACCAGATGAGCCATTCTGAGGGCATTTGCCTGATAAGTATTGGGGTATTAATAATAATAATAATAATAATAATAATAACAACAACAACAATACAGTACTGTGGTTTAAGATCTACTGATTCCTCTTTTTCTTTTCCTTTTTGCCTAGAGATTATCTTGTCCTTATTTTTATTTTGTAAGTTTCTTTTCTGCCGCCTCCTAAATAACCCTTCAAAAGTTACTAGCTTTCAAGTAGCTGGCATTCCCATGCTGGCTGCAGACAAGGGAACTTGCATCCTATGGTGCCAGCATGGAAGAACAGATGAGTAACAACTGTGTTTTCTACCTAATGGACTGACAAAGGAGGGGACAGAGCAATCTGGCCCTTTTCTACCAGCCCACTGCATTTCTGTGTTGGTTATGGAGGAAGGGTTTTCTTTCTTCTGCAACTAGCAGGGAAACCAAAAAGGCTGGCTGAGGAAGTGTTGATTACTCTGTTCCTCCTCCTCCAACAGCCCACTGCATTTCCATGCTGGTAAGGATGAGGGGAAGCCTCTTCCTCCACAGCCAGTATGGAAACCAAGTGCACTGGCAGAAGAGAGAAGGAGCCGTCTGGCTCTCATCCATCAACCTGCTCACTCACCTATGTAGAACGTCTTGACGTCTATGGCCACCAAGTTTATTGTTAGAATCACCATAGCCGCCCTGGGACTTTATCTGAAAGGAAGAATATAAATGCCTGTAATAGATAAATAGATGGAAAATGTATTGCGGCAGTAACCAGGGCCAGCCCTATCATTAGGCAGAATGAGACAACAACCTCAGGCAGCAGTTGCTGGGAGGCAGTAGTAGCAGTCCTCTGCTGTTCCTCCTCTGTACCTGGAATGGAGGGCAGCACCATTTTGTCCTTTGCCTCAGGTAGCAAATTATGATGGGCTGGCCCTCACAGTAACTATTATTTCTAGAAGTAGCATGAGCTCAAATGAACATTTGGATCTGCCAATAACAATAAAACTCCATGGCTGCATTCGGATAACACTTTTTTCAATGGTGGGTTGACACGTCAACTCACAGTTGTGTTTCTTGTGGGTACTCCCACACAACATGTTCCTACACAACTGTGGGTGGTTGGGGCTTGCGTGGAATTTGATTGACACAGCCTCCGCCTCTCACCCTGCCCTCCCTCCTCCTGCAGTCCTCCAAGGGCTATCCCAGCAGCCTCTGCGAGTTGGGCCAGCTGTAGTAGAGCAGCCAGCTCAGTTTTGGATGCTCTTGCCTGGGAACTCTGTAGCCAGGTGAAAAAAAATCAACTCAGTGGGTCAGATAAACCACTGGCTCAGTTTGGACAACTAAAAAAACACTGGTTGAGCAAGAAATCAACTCTGCAGCCAGTTGTGTTTCTCCAGTTGTTTTTCTGCTGGAAAAATCAACCGTGGGGTGGTTATTGCCTGACAGACAACACAAATAGCAACTGTTAGCATTCCACTGGCAGTAGATTCCTAAAACCGCCGATGGTTTTTGTGTTGTCTGAACATAGCCTATGATCATGAAAAGTATGAAAATGTGTATGAAGGGGAAAACCAGGGAATATTCTTCAAATTTATTCTCTTTCATTTTGGACATATCTCTTACAAAAAAAAATGAACGTTGCAGAGCTATGCATCTTTACTTGGGAACAAATCATACTATGTTCAGTGAGGTTTACTGTAGGGATGTGCAGGGCCCCCCCGGATTGGATCGGGACCCGGATCGGGACCTCTGATGTTGTCCTGGATCGGTTCGGACAAAATCAGAGGTCCCTCAGATCGGATTGAACCCGATCCCGATCTGAAAATTGGACGTCCGATTTTCGGATCAGCTGCCATTTTGGGTGTTTTCGCCATAGGTTGCATTGGGGGAAAGAAAGCTTTCCCCAAATGCAAGCCTATGGCGAAAACATGGTGGTAGGTGAGGGAGTGGGGGCCTAACTCCCCCCTCCCTGTCCCTCCCCCCACTTGCTCTCCTTACCTGCCGGGGCTGTCTGCTGGCACCCATGGACGGCAGCAGATGGCAGCGGATGGCAGCGGACGCCCCAGCAGGTAAGCTCCCTCCTCCCCCTCATGCTTCTTACCTGCCGGGGCCATCCACTGCTGTCTGCTTCCCCCTTCTACTGAGAAACAGGCTTTGCGGCCTGCCTCTCAGTAGCGCGCCGGGTGACATCACCCGGTGCGCTACTGAGAGGCAGGCCGCGAAGCCTATTTCTCAGTAGAAGCGGGCAGCGGACAATAGTGGACGGCCCCGGCAGGTAAGGAGCGCGAGGGGGAGGAGGGAGCTTACCTGCCGGGGCCGTCCGCTGCCATCCGCTGCCACCTGCTGCCACCCATGGGTGCCAGAGGATGGCAGCGGACGGCCCCTGCTGGTAAGGAGCGCAAGGAGGAGGAGGAGGTCTGATTCTCCGATCTTATCCAAATCGGATTGGGTCCTTTCGGACCGGTTCGGATGAGATCGGACGATCCAGAAGCCGGGATCGGAATCGGATAATTTTATCCGATTTCGGTCAGATTGGCTCCGGATCGTGGATCGGACCCGATCTGATGCACACCCCTAGTTTATTCCCCGTTAAGTGTGTTTTAAGATTGCAGACTAAAATGGATTAATAAATAGTGCCCTGCTATATATTAGCAAGTCTTCTTGTCTGCTATGAGCTCTCCACAAACTGTAGTGAAACATGATGAGGCCCTGTACATAATAGGAGTATCTTGCTTTGTGCCAAGACTCTCATGTTCCAATGGCATCCAGATCTTGAAGCGTACTTCTGGAAATGTGTGGGTTTAGTTGAGACAGAATCCCTTTCGAACATTGTCGTGGAATCTCCAGTTCTACAGCCAGACCTGCAGCCTTTTCCAATATGTTCAAGGCTGTTTCTGTTGGCTGAATGCACCCAATTACCTAAATGTGATATTAAACAGAACATTTGCTGAATTATTGATAATTCGGGTAACTCTAGAGAGGGGAGACTGACTGACTCTAATTTCCTCAGGGCCTTTGTTAAAGATATCATTGCCTATACTGCATAAATAGCAGATCTAAAAACTAGAGAGGTTGCCATGGGGGCCAGAGTGGATATATTCCTGAGAATATGCGAAGGAGATAAATCTCATCTCAATACTGAGAGAGACCCATTCATTCATCCCTCTGCAAACTTGCTTAAGTAATATTTCAGTGATGCCTTCCAGAGCTGAAAGATGCTTTGCAATGGAGAAATATATTTCTCTTATTCAAGGGTAATATTCATTTCACCATGCTCTAGTGAGTATGTGGTAGAAAGAGAGACTGCACACATTCAGATGCTACTACCTTTTATTAATTCTTTCTTGTTTTTAGATTTACGAAGGAGAAATGTGGATAATTTGTCAACTGAATGAATGTTTCCTTATGAATAAAGATTTGAAGAAATTTGTTGAACAAATTTCCTTCTGAGGCTCACCCTTCCTCACAAGCAGCCCCTGACAGGTTCTGTTGCATAAATTGCTCTTAGAGTTCTTTTCTGGAGGTTTCCCAATCTTTTCACAGAAAAGTGAAGCAGAACAAAAGTGGAAGTACAAAAAGAAGTCTTCTATTTATTTCTATTTTCTCATGAGAAGGATCAAACTATGTAGACTCATGTCTCAAGCAAAGTCTGACCGTCGGCTTCAGGAATGCAAGCAGGTTAAATACAATTGAAACACAGAATTTCTTGCTGAATGCCCAGAATCTTTATTTCAGTCATATTTTCAAAGCAGCACAGAAAAAGACTGCTCCAAGGCCTTCTGGAGTTACAGAGGGATGATTAGACAGTGTGTTACAACAAATCCCATCAAATGCTCTTTGTTCTTTGTGTCTCAAAAGCTGGCAGGCATTAGAGTATGTGCTGAGTGCAAAGCAAGGAACTAAATATAGACAAAAACAAAATGGAGTGGCTCTGGTTCTTACTATAATTCTAACAGTTCCTCCAAACAAAGTGAAAAGCTGTGGTCAGAACTCCCCCTGAGAAAATGATGTTGGCTGTCTGGAAGTGCTTGCATGTGTCTATTGAACCGTTTGGATTCCAGCATGTCTCCAAATGACATGTTAAATGTTTTGTACATATGTAGAGGTGCAAATCAGTTGCTTATCTCCCACATCCTGCTCCCAAAGTGAATGTCCACATTGGTCTATACGAGGGGTCCTCGACAGGGCTTCCAAGGGAGCAGGTGCATCCTTGAGGCCTTCAATTGTGCCCTCATGATGATTTCTATGTGTACAAGGCATGTCTGTTAACTTCCTAGTTGCTCTATATTTTAAAATTTATGTAGCTGGTTTCTCTACAATCTGAAGTCTATGTACCTCAACTTACAGTTTTGACACGCCCCCCACTACTCTCTGATTGGGCAAAGTAATAGGTTATAAACTGATGTCCTTACTGCCATTCTGTGCCTGATAGGAGTGGGGGGTGAGTGGAGTGTGAGTGGAGAGTGAGTGGAGAGTGGTGAGTGGCTGTGTTGGGAGGGAAAGGTAAGTGTTTTATGTATTTATTCCCCTTGAATGCAAACTGGCAGAACAGCGATGGAACTGAGTGGGCTGTGGTCTTTTCCATTTGAGAGGAAAAGGCATTTCTTGCCTGCCTGCTCGCCCTCCTATCTGCATTTTTGGGGGTTGAGGGTTATGGTGCTTAGTCTCCAACTGTTCAATTTTGTGTGTTGGGAAATGCGGTGCTTTGTCCTCTGTGCCCTCTGTGTTTGTTGGGGGTGGGTGAGTGAAGCAATGGAATTTCCAACCTGTTCACTCATCTGCCCACGTTGCTTTACCTCCAGGCTTTTGTGTTTGGGGCAGTGGTGATGCAGGGGCATTTCCCATTCTCCCCCATGGCCACCTGCCTTGTGTTTGCTGTTTCACTCTGGGTGTCATTTGGCGCATGTGGGGAGCATGTGCAAAGTGAACGATTTGAGATGTAGAGCTGAGATGAAGATCATAAAGTCATAGAATCATAGAATAGTAGAGTTGGAAGGGGCCTATAAGGCCATCAAGTCCAACCCCCTGCTCAGTGCAGGAATCTACCTTAAAGCATCCCTTACAGATGGTTGTCCAGTTGCCTCTTGAATGCCTCTAATGTGGGAATGCCCACAACCTCCCTAGATAATTGGTTTCATTGTAGTACTTCTCTAACAGTCAGGAAGGTTTTGCAGCCGGAATCTGGCTTCCTTTAATTTTAACCCATTATTCTGTGTCTTGCATTCAGGGATGATCAAAAAAAGACCCTGGCCCTCCTCTGTATGACAACCTTTTAAGTACTTGCTATCGTGTCTCCCCTCAGTCTTTTGGCACGTGCTTGCCCACACACCAGTGCTATTTTTGTTCCTTGCGTATGCTAGATTTCTGGGTTTACTGGCTGCCTCACCCAGACCTGTTTATTTGTTTTTTGTGGTGCGTAGCAACACAGACCATTATCAACTATTTGTTGATAATGTTTGTATTTCTGTTTTATTTGTCATTAAATTATTTCATATTTGAATTATTTCCTGACCTAGACCTCCCATGGCAGCCATTTTGTGAATAGCTACACCCCCACAGTGGCCATTTTGTGAGTGCCCCTGACATGGTGGCCATTTGGTCACTGGTGCCACAGGATTTCAAATGCGCCCAGAGGCTTAAAAAGGTGGGGACCCCCTTTTTTTCTTTATACATGCTTTTTCGGTCTTAAATATGACACTCTCACCCAGGGAAAATTGCCATTTTCATCTGTTCTTGTGATTCACACATTACAAAGGAAGATTGCAGAAATGTTCAACAATATTATTCATGATGCGAAAAGCACATCACTTGCCTTTCTAAATACCTTTGTTTAAAGTGACTTGTGATGGTGTGGGAAGGAAGGAGCACAAGTCTGTAACTCTTTTTTATATTCAAATTGGAAAAATATATCATGTGCAAGTTGGCTTTCACATCCTCCTCATGTTTCATCCTGCCACTTCAAACCTTTTGGGCTGAGAATATTCATGCATATACACCAGCCTTCCCCAACCTGGTGCCCTTCAAGTGTTTTGGACTATAGCTCCCATTATCCCCAAGCAGCTTGGCCAATGGTCAGGGATGATGGGAATTGTAGCCCATCACAATTGAATCTGCTACAGTTGCCTATTCCACCATGTCTATGTAAACAGGGAGGTGCAATTGGCTTTAACTGCCTACCATATGTTCTCAGTGAAACATGTATGCATTTGCTTCAAACGTGACAGTGTCGCAGTTTGCCTCTTATAAATGAGTTCTCACACCCCAGTAGCAAACAAACACTAAGTTTCCTGTGCTAACTAGGATGTGTGAGAATTGCTCATAAAGAGAATACACCTGTTTTTTCCTTCTGTGGGCTCAACAGATATTACTGATGTAAAAGTTTAAAAGAACGCAAGGTTGCTTTTTAAGTATTTGACTTAAAGAGGTCTAAGCAAAGAATTACACTACATGAACACTAAAGCAAACACACAACACAATTCCCTAAAAAGCTAACAGAGTATGATACAAATGGAAAGATAAGATCAAGTCTCAAATCCAGTACCTTGCCCCATCTATAGGTATAAAACAGCTATCCCAGAGATGAGTCAGCTGAGAAGCAATTCTATTTGTTCCCTCTGCAACCTGCCTTCCTTGGACTGAAAGGTCTAGTTTATACCTTTTATTTTTCTCGCAGCAAAACAGAAATCATTAACATAAAAGTAATTTACCCAGATAGCCTTCTCAGCAGTGGAACCGATGGATTGTTTTAAGTTTCAGGTTATAATTGAGGAATAATATTTACTCCCTTTGCTTTGAGCCACGTGGTCATTGCTGCTGCTGCTTTCTTCCCCGTGAGACGAAAGAGGAAGCTGCTCGTCCCTATTGTGGGACAGAAAAGCGATGGTAAGGAAATGTGATTTCCTCCGTCTGATGACGCCCACAGTTCTGCAGAAGTTTAAAACCACTGTAATATGGATCTGCAACCATGTGTGCAAAAGACACTGTGGAGGTGTAATTACGTCTACCCTGTCTGTGCATGCGCATATAAAGCTATGAAGTCTTATTTTCCTGTGGAAGAAGTATATCTCTTATCTCCCTGTTTGTATCTTCTCCTTCTTACGTTTCACTTGCTGCTATGTACTAACTTCCAACTCTGCCTGTTTGCATGGTATTAGTAGAACCTTGCTTTGGTATCAGTCAGACAACTCTGCCATTTATAAATGTTGACTTTCTGAAATATTTAGGAGCTATATTTGTATGACATGCTAAAAATTATACAGATGTGTATGATTAAAGTTCTAGGAAGTCATAAACATTATATTTTAATGTTGATGGCCACAATATCGAGAATCAGAAATGGGCAATTCAAGTTGTTTTCTTTCCTGGTAGTAGCACCGTGCCATCATAAGGCAACAATCCATCATCATTTTTGTACTCTGACGTGTTGAAAAAGTAGGTGGCCTGTTGCTTAGCTTGTGAGGGTGAATAATCTGAGAGGTACTGCCATGGCAGTCAAATGCACATGTGGATTTTCTTGCATGGACTTGGGCATAGGTGTTTTTGTTTGTTCTTTTTCAAAGAAGGGCAGGTTCAATACTCCATGTAGAAAGTGACCCTGTTCAGATGACATGCTAAGCCATGGTAGTTACACATTTTGAGCCAAACATTATGGCTTATTGAGTCATGTGAACCATGACTTAGCGTGTTGTGTGAACCATTTCTAACCATGGTGGCTTCATAATCACAGTTTAAACATACACACTAACCATTTGCTGCGAAAGGGTTAGCAGCCTAACCGTGGTTTAGCATGTTGTCAGAACAGGCTCAGTATGTTTCCTCTCTAATTCATTTGGGCTAGCTTTTTTGTCATGTAAATCAGCCTTTCCTTTTGGACCTCAGCTCTCATCAGCTGTAGAAAGCATAGTCAGGTATTGTGGGAGTGGTAGTCCAAAATATCTGGAATGCACCAGTTTGGGGGCAGCAGATGTACATTGTACCTACTGAAGCTGAAAACAGCCCACCAGCCCTGTAGCTTGGCACTCTGTTTTTGCTCTTTCGGGAGGCTTATTGAAGTGATGGTGGCCATAAATAGCTAATTGGGTGTGCATAACTAGCTTATTGTAAAACTAACACCAGGTTGTAGGCAGAAGGTTGTTACAAGAGAAGTGATTGTGTAAACAGACCCTTAAATTCTTTCGAAGAGAGCACCACTGGATTGATGGCTGAAATAATACTTCATATAGGTTGCCTTAAGGCCTGGCTTTTCCAGTGATACAGGAATGATACTTGTCTGTTAACTTCACTTACAGTGGAGGTAAAAGGTGAGATTTCTTGCACCTCCTTCCTCACTGTTCCCTTTCTTTCTATTCCATTTCTACCACTTTTTTTCTTCAAAAGGTAGAGTATTAAAAACATTTGGCACTTGCGTTCAGAATATCTTTGGATTCTGTTCCTGGTGAATGGATGTTCCAGTAACAGCACATCTCTCATTTGTTGGTGAGAGATGAGCCTTCCAGAAGTTCTCATTTGGCTGAATAAGGCAGAGAGGAAAACCAGAAATATCTGCAAGGAGTGATGATGGAAGTATGGGAAAGCTGGAGCTAAAACAAAGTAATAAGGATTTGTCATGGGCACTGAAAAAACGTACAGCTTGATACTATGCACTTTTACGCCAAAGTAAGTTCTTACAAAGCTCAGTGGGGCTTACTCTCACTGGGAAGGTGGCTTTGTGTCCTTACAGAGAGTAATTCTATATTTTGAAAGGCTGTCTGGTCCAAGTTTGGTGTCAAGGAAAAGAACCTGAAGTAACAGCATGCGGCTTGGAAGTATCCCATCAACAGTTACCACCTTGAGAGAAGACTGAGCAGCACTCAAATCACTTTTCACAGACTTCCTCACTATGATGCACCACCTTGATGGCTTTTTAGCCAGGGTGACCAGATTGCCAGGGATTTCCCAGTCCTAACCGGGAAAACTGGGGCGATCCAGGCCAACCGGGCCCTGGGGGCAAACCTCCAGGGAAACGGTTGGCTGGATCTGGAGTGCTCCCCCTCCTCCCTGTTCAAAGCACCGCCGCACCAAGCCCCTCGTGGGCGACACTCACCTGGGCTCATGTCGCTTGCTCACTTGTGCTGCCACCGCTGCTGCTACCCCGTGTCGCCTTGCAGGAGGAAGTGAGAGCGCCGAGCTCAGATGTCCCGTTGTCCCCCCCCCCCAAACCAGCCCTGGAGCCGACTCACTTGGGGTGGCGCCGAGGAACCTTCCCCCTGAGCGGGCGAGGCAGACTGTCGCCCCTCCTCACCACACTTCCTCCAGCCCCTCCCCCGGGCGATCCGGGGCTTCTTCTAGGCCAGCACGACAGCGCTTCCTCCAGGCCAAGCTGAGCAGTTTCTAGTCCTGCGCCGTCGCTCTGGCCTAGAAGAAGCCCCGGATCGCCCAGGGGAGGGGCTGGAGGAAGTGTGGTGAAGAGGGACGACAGTCTGCCTCGCCCACCCAGGGGGAAGTTTCCTCGAAGCCGCCCCAAGCGCGACGGCTCCAGGGCTGGTTTGGGGGGGGGGACAATGGGACACCTGAGCTGGGTGCCCTCACTTACTCCTGTGAGGCGACGAGGGGCAGCAGCAGCGGCGGCAGCATGAGCGAAGGTGAGTGTCGCCGGCGAGGGGCTTGGCATGGCGGTGCTTTGAACAGGGAGGAAGGGGAGCGAGCGAGTGAGTGCTAGGGTGGAAGCTTTTTGCTCCTTGGGCAGCCTGATGCCCCACTCTAAAAGATGGTGTAGGGCTCCAGATACCATCATCCCCAAGGATGATGGGGGTTGTAGTCCAACACCAACTGGGGCAGTTTGGGCATGTTGCTGGGGATGATGGTACTTGAAGTCCCAACACAATCTCGTGGGCGCCGCACACCCCCTTTGAGCGGCCATTTTGGACCTGGATTTTGGTTTCCAAAATCTGGTCACCCTATTTTTAGCAAATGAGGCAGTATACACATGTTAATTAAAAGAAAAAAATGGCAAGTCATACTATATTTCTATTTAAATTACAGTAATTATTTCAAAATGTGCATTGCTACATATCAGTCAGCGCATGCAGTATACATGTGCTGTATTCTCTTTTGTCCTCTTCTTTGGTGTTGCATTTCCTCTTTTGGGGTGATGCATAAGTGGTATGTGAGCAGAGGACTCTCGGGCCATTAGTTTTGGTGGGGCTTCTGAGTAAATATACACAAGTCAGAATTGTTCTTTGAGTATGTTTAACCACAGAAAAGTAAACGCCGTTGATATTTACCTTACAAAGCATTTATGATTATATCCGTAATATTAGATGCCTGCATTCTCTGCAGAAATGTTGTAACAAAACCAAAGCAAAACACCAAAAGCAAAACAATGGGCCAGATCCAGACATATACTCAGTTCAGGAAGCGCTGAAGGAAGTGTGGGGAAGAGCACTGGTCTTTGCTGGTTCCCCTGCACCTCCCAAACTCTGCTCCGGAGTGCGGACTCCTGCTGGATGGGGTACCTTGAGAGATATCATGGCGGGGCAGGGGGACAGACTACAGGGGCCATGATGGAAAATCACCTCTTCACTCTCCTCCAGTGGAAAACTCCCTGGATCTCGGTCCCTTCATCGAGGAACACTGGATCCAACCCAATGTTTTTGCAGACCCCTTTACTTTACTCAGTTTCACCTAATCTCTATTCACCCTAATCCTATGAAGAGTTAGATGTGCCTGAGGCTGCAATCCTATGCGCATTTACCTGGGAGTAAGGACCCTTCAACTGAGGAGCTTACTTCCCAGTATGTATACACACACACACACACACACACACACACATATATATATAGGATTGCCCTGCACAGCTCACTGAAATCAAAGGATTTGGGTTTACAGCCTTAATTGTACTCATTTGGTCAGGAATATCAAAATATAAACGTGTGTGTGTTTGTTTACTAATGTTATCTTCAATTGTATTTTGGTTTATTTGAATGAACTCAAGGGGGTAGAGAGCCTCCAAAGCACGAGACTAATAGAATGCTAAAAATTACAGTGCGGTTCTTCTAATATGCCTAAAATTCTGAATTCCTTATAATGATTTATGTGTTGTCAGCACACTTTGTGTGACAATAGTGTTATTTTTCATCCAATTATAACATTCTTATGCCACCAAACTTTATTTTGACATGATAAATATATTTCAGTGTGTGTGTGTATGTGTGTGTTAAAAAACCCCCAGAAACAAAGGAAAATATTTGAAGCACAAGCCCATTAATCATCTTTAATCAGCCCACCATTTCTTGCCTTACTATGGTCGTTTTATTATACAGAGGCTCTAGTTGCTTTAGAAGGTGCTAATGATGGAACATCAGATATAAATGTGCCTTACATTTCCTTTCTTTAGTACTCTGGATATGTTTCTAATGAACAGGTTTATTTTATAATTTTCAGTAGGCCTCAATGTCTTTGAAACCTTTCTCCCGGAATGGGTAGCCATTCATTTATAGTAATATCACCATGCATATATTAAGAGATACTTTACTAGTGCTCCCAGGCAACTTAGATTGATTGACATTTAGACATTGAAGACCAAATTCTTTCACCAGCCTTCCAAGGGATTTCTCAGTTTGTTGCATGTTCCAGTTGGATGCTCCAGAAAGTTTTGATGCATGGCAGGAGTACAGTTCAATGTTCTTTTAGTTCAGCTAATGAGTTTTCTACCTACCGTACTGGTGTTGTTCCTTTTCCACCTCCAAGATCATTTATTCCCCATAATATCTGTACTGTTGGTGAGGAAATGAAGAGATTTTCTTTGCATTAAGATACACACACACACACACACACACACACATCTGTCAGGATCTATCTACAGAGAGAAAGTTCTTGTGGAACGTAGGAAATAAAAACTATTAACATCTAAGATGTTTTAAAACAGATCAATAGATTGAATGAAGCCTGTGTAACTTGTGACCCTCCCACTGCCCAACCTGAATACAGCTCATGTTTTGTGGCTTGCCAGATGTCCGACAACCCCCTATTTTGTAGGCCCGGGCAGATAGCAGAAACAGGTTTATCAAGCTCTTGGTGGGCCCGACCGCATATGGTAGGCTGACCATCTGAAAAGGAGGACAGGGCTCATGTAACTTTAACAGTTGTAGAGAAAAGGGAATTTCAGCCAGTGTTATTTGTATGCAATTAATTCCTGGTGAAATCCCCTCTTCATCACAACAGTTAAAGCTGCAGGCACCATACTAGAGTGACCATATACAAAAGAAGGCAGGGCCCCTGCAACTTTAACTGTTGTGATGAAGAGGGGATTTCACCAGGAACTAATTGCATACAAATGACACTGGCTGAAATTCCCTTTTCTCTACAACTGTTAAAGTTACATGAGCCCTGTCCTCCTTTTCATATGGTCAGCCTAGCATATGGCACGTGGGTTGCATTTTGCTTTGTAGTCACAAACGGCGTGGGCCTGAATGAAGCAGTCACCAAAACGGCAGAGACTGGAAGTCAATGTGTTTAAAATATTGTTCATACTTTTATTCTTTTAAAATGGTTAACTGCTAAATTGACAATAAGCCAAACCAAACCAGTGTAAAAACAGTAGACTGGAAGGTATCTGATTTTGCTCCAGCCTTCAAATGCAACACTTTCAGAAGTTTAATCAATAGATTTCGCAAACGTTGTATGAGGTAGCTAGCCATTTAACTACAGGTTTCATCTCCCCCTCCTGCTTTCCTCCTTCGGGCCACTGGGAAAGAAGAATTCAATGACTTTATACTTGGGAATGCGCCCCACAGAAATAAATGGGCATTTTCTGAGTAGACACGCATTGAATTGTGCTTGTAATGGTCATGATGGTTCCTTTTTTTACCTAAAAGCAAAGTTCCTTGAGGGTTTGCTCGGCTTCCCTGTAATGCTGCATGTACTTTGAGGACACCTTATGCATTATTAAAAATTCTCCAGAGAAGCTCCAGTGTAGGCAAGTTATGTAACAGAAGCAAGTTGCAGAGATTGAAACTGATGGTCTTGAATATCTTCTAGTTGAGTTGGTTATATATTTTGTGTATTACCAAAAAAAAGAAAAGAAAAAAGAACCAACTAGGATTAAACGAACAACAACCTTCGTTTTAAGACAGTGTTATTGACAACTTGTGATCCTCCAGATGTTGTAGCTTAGAATGTGCATGATCAATCACCACTGGCTATGCTGGCTGTGGCTGATGTGAATTATAGGCCAAAACATATGGAGGGCACCAGGTTGCCCACCTCTGTTTACGGGAAGAGGTTAGTGACTTACAGATTTACACAGTCACCAAAAAACATGGACATTGTGTTAAGGTGCTTGTCTTAACTTTCATGCTTTGTAAGTAGTAAACGCACTCTACAATCTTGCAGAAGCGTTTTGCTCTTAAATGCGGCCTAAAAAAAGAATATTAAATGAACAAATGAACAAATATTGTGCTTGTTTACAGCTAGGCCTTCATGCACTCATACTTTCCCTTGATTTCTTTCAGTCCTGATCCTCTTTCTCTTCAGGTGGGGCCAACACTGAAGCTGAGATTGGTGGCAAGCCAATGTTAAAGAACAAATACGTTCTTAAATTCTAAACATTACATGCTGACAATTTAAGAATTAAGATGGATTCCCAGTGATGTGCTTTCTCTTGTGTTATAGAGAACAGCATACATAGGCTGACCATATGAAAAGGAGGACAGGGCTCATGTAACTTTAACAGTTGTAGAGAAAAGGGAATTTCAGCCAGTGTCATTTGTATGCAATTAGTTCCTGGGGAAATTCCCTCTTCATCACAACAGTTAAAGTTGCATGCACTATACTAGAGTGACCATATACAAAAGAAGGCAGGGCCCTTGCAACTTTAACTGTTGTGATGAAGAGGGAATTTCATCAGGAACTAATTGCATACAAATGACACTGGCTGAAATTCCCCTTTCTCTACAACTGTTAAAGTTACATGAGCCCTGTCCTCCTTTTCATATGGTCAGCCTAAGCATACATAACTAGTGGCAGGCTGTGAGCCTCTCTATGTTAAGGAAAAAAATTGCACTCTTACCAGGCTTCCCCCCCCCCCCCCCCCCCCGCTCGAGTCTTTCCAAGTTCAGTACAGGCTCCTTCAGATGGCGACCAACAGCGGGCAAGTGATTTGCAATTGAAACCTTCTACTCTGGGCAATGTTTCATAAGGGTCAATGAAACATCACCATCTAGTGATAGAATTAATCCTGTGATTATTTAAAATGCTGGCTTATCTCTGTTTTTTTTTGTTTTTTGTTTTGCGAGATTTCCAGGGAAGGCATGGAAGACATCCTGGAGGTTGATGGCATCATATAAAGGACCCACAAACTTCCAGGAGTGGCTAATCATGAGCATGCAATAAATCACTCATGTAAAGAATCTCTGAATGAGTGGGTGGTGGTGGTGGAATAAAATATGTAAATAGTTACATGGAGGATGTGGAGAGGGACATAAGTCTAGGAGCAGAGAGGGACTGGGGCAAGTATTTGCCAAATCTACTTTTGGCGAACTGTGGCCGCCTTCAACCTAATATGCTTTATTTATTTATAATATATTTATCATATACTTATGTTGTCCTTCAATTATAGTCTCAGGACAGTGAATAGAATAAAGTAAAACAGTTAATTCCATTTTAACTGTTAAATAAAATAGATAGATAAATAATTCCATTTATCTATCTATTGCTAAACCCCACAAACTAATAAAAGCACCATAAAACAGTCAGCAGGAGTAAGAGCCTGGGAGAATAGAAAGGGCTCTGCCTGGGGCCAAAAGGACAATACAGTAAGCACCAGTCCATATTCTTCCATGCCTTTAATCAACCATTCACTTTAGTATCTTGCTTTCTAGGGATTTAGCTGCCACGTAAGAAGTACCATGCTGGATCAGACCAAGAGTCCATCCAGTCCAGCACTCTGTTCACACAGTGGCCAACCAGCTGTCGACCAGGGACCAACAAAGCAGGACATGGTGCAACAGCATCTCTCTCTTTCCCCCCTTCCTTAAACATAGGCTGAGAGGATTAGTTTTTGTGTAATCATTAGCATCTCCCTTCGCAATTAATTGCTTTATCTAAAAGCTTTGCTAATGTTCTGCCTATTTCTGAGCCATCTTAGTAACCTGAGATGATTTAATTCGCCTCTTCCAGTAGTCCACAACCAGGTTGCGCTTGAGAGTAGGCCTATGGTGGTCATATTTTGGAAACCAAAAAGGAGGATAACATGGTCAGCCCCCAAGGGAGCGTCCCCACCAACATGTCCGCCCCCACGGGGCGTGTCCAGCACCAAGGGGGTGTGCCCACCCGAACATAGCCTTGGTCACACATCTGATTTTACAGCACACAATTAAGACAAAACTGTTCTACATAACATCTTAATGTTAAAATCACTGAAATAACAAGTGAGACATCCAATGTATCTGAAATTAACTTCACTCATTCCTACTTTTGTAGCTTTTGCTGTACTTTGTTGCTATACTTTGTGTGATACATTCTCCCCTTTCCTCAAATATATTTTCTGATTGTATCCTCGCTCTGCTGCAAGCTGCTGCGTAACAGGCTGTCTGGCTTTTTTGTTTTGTTTTTTGTTTAAAAGTTCAATTTTGTTTTGAAACTTGCTAAAAATTAACAGATCTGCTTGAAACTTGGCATGGCTAAAGCCCTACTTAAGATCTATCATGATGCCAAGTTTCATCTCCTTATCTTTAAAAATGATGGTTTTCTAAAATAATAATTTTAAAACCTCAAACTTAAAAAAAATCCTAAAAATCAATGGATGAATGGATCCGCTTCAATTTTGGCATGGCTAAAGCCCTTCCTAAGGGCTATCATAGTGCCAAGTTTCATCTCTTTCTCTTTAAAAATGATGGAGCTGTAAGCAGTTTTGTTAATTCCCATTGGCTATAAAGTAGAGCTGCCTTTTGGGTGGGTGGGGGGAGGATGGGAAAAATCCAGATTTTTCTTCAAATTTCATAATCCCCCCTTCATGGATTTGTTACCAAAAATCCTGACATGTCCTGGTTTTTCCTGACATGGTTAACCTAAGCAGGCCCCATTAAACACAGTGGGTTGGATCCAGATTTAGTCAAACATTTGAGTAGACTCAATGAAATCATTAGGCATGATTAATGAGTCCCATTTATTTCAATAAGTCTACTCAAAGTATGACTAAATCTGGATCAAGCCCAGTAAACTAGGGTGACCAGATAAAATCCAGGTCAGGGCTCATGTAACTTTAACAGTTGTGGAGAAAAGAGAATTTCAGCCAGTGTCATTTGTATGCAATTAGTTCCTGGTGAAATTCCCTCTTCATCACAACTGTTAAAGTTGCAGGGGGCCTGCCTTCTTGTATATGGTCACTCTAGTATAGTGCATGCACCTTTAACTGTTGTGATGAAGAGGGAATATCATCAGGAACTAACTGCATACAAATGACACTGGCTGAAATTCCCTTTTCTCTACAACTGTTAAAGTTACATGAGCCCTGACCTGGATTTTATCTGGTCAGCCTACAGTAAACACACTGAAATGGTCTTCCAAAGTTTGTTTTTTTATTCTGTTTTCAGGCTTTTGTTATAGCTGTGCTCAGTATCACATTCCTCCCCACCCCAATTCCATTTTAATATGGGGATGATTTTAATCATAATAATTAGAATTTATATCAGAGGTGGGGAACCTTTTTCAGTACAAGAGACAAATTGGTTCTGGTCAAACACTCTGGGGGCTGCATGCCAGCAATGGTTGGGATCGCACCCTAAAGTTGGTTGGGTTTGGCATTTGGCTCCCATCACATTTGTTCTCACACACTCATATCAATATCGATATATAGATATATCACACATTCATTTGAATACAAACTCAAGTTCACATTCACACACTCATACATGATCCCTACCTAGGCTGACCAGATAAAATCCAGGTCAGGGCTCATGTAACTTTAACAGTTGTAGAGAAAAGGGAATTTCAGCCAGTGTCATTTGTATGCAATTAGTTCCTGGTGATATTCCCTCTTCATCACAACAGTTAAAGGTGCAAGCACTATACTAGAGTGACCATATACAAAAGAAGGCAGGGCCCCTGCAACTTTAACTGTTGATATGAAGAGGAAATTTCACCAGGAACTAATTGCATACAAATGACACTGGCTGAAATTCCCTTTTCTCCACACCTGTTAAAGTTACATGAGCCCTGACCTGGATTTTATCTGGTCACCCTATCCCTACCCTATTTCCATCAGGCTTTTAAAAATCTTCCACTGGTGGCAATGGAGGCTTTTAAAAAGCCCGATTGTGGTGGGGGAAGGGTGATTACAGGATTAGAGCCCCTGTAATCACAGTGCTCCCCACCGCATGCCAGAGACCTGCATGCAAAGCAGGTGCTCTACTACTGAGCTTTGGCCCTTCCTGGAACCAATAAAGACTTTTTAAAAGCCTAAGTGCAGCGGGAGGAGGGGTGGTTCTTTGGGGGGGGGGGATGTCTCAAGGTTGTGAAGGGTTAGCCCTTTCCTCCTCAGCAGTGACCCTCACCAAAAATCCCCCCTCAACTGGAATTAGGCTTTTAAAAGCCACCACTGGCACCTCTGCCTGTGGAAAGGAGCAGCGTTGGTGACTCCTGCTGGGCCTACAGAAAGCTCCACAGGCAGAAAGCTGCTGTGGGCAGTTCTTTTGCCAACAGTTAAAAAGTCTTAATTGCAGCAGGAGAGGGGAAATATGTGTGTGTGTGTGTGACAGGTTTGGACGGAGAGGGTTAGCTAGGGTGACCATATTTTGGAAACCAAAAAGGACAACATGGCCGCCCCAAGGGGGCGTGCCCACCAACATGGCCGGCCTCCAAGGGGGCGTGCCCACCAACATGGCCAGCCCCCAAAGGGACGTGCCCACCCAAAGATGGCCTTTGTCACATGTCTGATTTCACAGCACACAATTAAGACAAACCTGTTCTGCATAACATCTTCATGTTAAAATCACTGAGACATTCAGTGTATCTGAAATTAACTTCACTCCTACTTTTGTAGCTTTTGCTGTACTTTAAAACTTTTGCTATACTTTGTGTGATACAGTCTCCCTTTCCCTCACATATCTTTTCTGACTGCAAATCCTTCACTGGATGACCGTAGTCTCACCTTTCCTAACATTTAACACTCTTTCCCCATCACCTTTCTCATAATAATACTCACAGATTCAGCACTAAACAAATGAAGCAGTTGACAAGTGCAGAAAAATCTAGTACAGGAAAATCTAGTACAATAAATGAGTAAGGTAGCATTCAGAAAGAGTATAAAATACTATTACCCTACAAACCGTCATGGAACAAAATGGACTAAAGGCTTGTAGCAGTTATTTCTCACTAGCATCTCTTAGCTTGTTTCAACTTCTGGTTTATCAGTGAGAAACTAATCTAAAAATGTGTCATTATATCTCTGGTTCATTAGCCATGTAAACAAGCCCATGGTCAGTAGAGGTACAAAGAAAGGCCAGAACAGATGCCCATTATCACAATGCTAGACAAAGATTCTTCCCTCCTTTTATCCAAATATCTCCTGAATTTACACTGCCTCAGTGTGCAGAGAACAGAAATCCAATCAGAGACCCCCCCAAAAAACTGCCCAAAGAAACCTCAGAAACAAGCCCCATTGATTTCAATAAAACTTGCTCCCAGAGAAATGAATATTGAATCGCAGCCTCTTCACATCTGTTCACCTTTCTCTAGCAAGTGCAAGCCCCTCCTGTCAAGGAGAACTATCCAGTCACCAGAACCTGGCCTCGTGGATCATGCAGCCAGCAGGTGCTCTACAGAAAGATGATTTCACAGCCTAGGAGATCCAGACACACTCAGACAAGACAAGCCACACTATGCACTCACATATTATCTTGCTGGGACAGGACAATTCTCAACATGATCAGATACATAAGAGAGCAGGGCTTCTGCAACTTTAACTGTTAACCTTTCACCAGGTTGGAGTGTGTGGGAAATCTACAAAGCCACACTGTAAAATAATCATAATCTGAAAGCTATACAGAAAAACAATGTTTGGAACCGAGCTGAAAGTTGTGAGAGTGTGTACCCCCTTGCATGTAATAATAATAATAATAAATCAACATATGCGTTAACATCAGCACAAAAGCAGTTTTGGAGCCACATTTTTTTATTATAGAAATAAACCAATGGTGCTGTTGATGGTGGGGAATCCACCTACTTAAGGCAAAAATAAAAATTCATTCACACCCCCCCCAAGGTAAAATAATAATAATAATAATCCACACACACCCCTCACACATGCTTACGACGGACAATAAAAAATTAAATCCACTCCCTGCACACTCACCCGAAGTGGAAAAAACCCACACCCTCTTCAAGACAATTAAAAAAACCTCCACACACACACTTAACGGGGGAATAAAAATCCACACCCACACCCACCAAAGGCAAAATAATAATAATAATCCACAGCCACCCACCCGATGACATTCATCAACACAATAAATCTACACACCAACATGCACACCCCCCCCAAGGCAAAAAATAAAATAACATTAAAAATACAACACCAACCCACATACTTACCCAAGGTAACAACAACAAGAAGACTACAAATCCAAAAACGCACCAGGGCAAAACCAACCAATCACCCATACATACTCAACCAAGGACTGCCTTCTGCCTGCCCCCCCCCCCCCCGCTGCTCACCCGCTCCACACCCCTGCCCACCCTGCACCGCAAGCCGTGCACCCTGCCGCCTGCACCCCACACCGGATGGACCTGCAAAATTGTTGCTGGCTGGAAACAGTTATGACCTGAGTTCAAAGGAAAGGCCATACCCCATGGAGTGGCACACATGCACAGCCTTGTTTGTTGCTTTCTTCACATCACTTAAGAATCAAGCATCATCAACCATTTATTAATGCTTTGTTGATAAATCTTTCCAGAGCTAAAAAGAGCTTTAAAATCCCAGACTAAACCTCCATGATCCTACATATTTGTAAACCAAGGCTGTGTGTTCCACAAAGCACTGAAACTGCTTGAATCCCATTGAAGTGAATGGGACGAAGCCAAAGAAATCATTTCATGGATCACATACTGATTCTCAATTATGTCTATTGGTAAATAAAATATAATTTTGATCTTCATACTGCGTTTCATGTATGCCCCACTCATTTCATGTGGCTTTTTGCATGCTATCCAAGTGATATTTATGGCACATTATGAGAAGATCTGGATGACTTTTCATTAGTGAGCTATGGGAAAGGCTTCTGGATAATTTAAGAGCCATAATGTATAGCGATCTTGAAATGCAGTTACTGAAGATGTTTTTAAAAAACAAACAAAAAAACCTTGGCTGGCTTTTAATTTTCCCCTGAAGTTTGCCATACAAAACACTTATTTCTTTGATTATTGCATTATGGGTATATTTTTTGGAACTTACTTTTACTTTTGAGACTGGGTGCAAAGGGAGAATATACTGCATCTATAAAATTGATGAACATATGTAACTAGATGAGAGGTTTTTCAAACTCTTTACCCTGAAGAATTTCTTTGTGTTGCAGAGATTTTGCTCTCAGGACACCCAGACTCCTAGTAAGGTCCAACTGGTTTGACTAGAGGCTTGCCACTTACATGTTAACACCTCCACACAAACACAAAAGGAGGAAAACAGCAACAAAAGAAGACATAGGTTTGTGTAAAAATTGCATATTGCATATGCTAATTTATAGCTATATATTTAAAAATAAGCACTATAATTTAAATAGGAATAAAATACTGTCTTATGGAAACAAGAACACACATGATGTAAAATACATAACAATACACAATTTCTAGGTATTTTTTTTAGGGATGTGCACTGGATCGGATCCGATCCACGATCCGAATCCGATCCAGGGGGAAATCGGATAAATTATCCGATTTCCGATCTCACCGCTGGATCGGCCGATCCAATCCAAACTGATCCGAAAAGGTTCCGATCCAGTTCGGATGGATCGGCGGATCGGCAGGCGCCGCTGGCGCCCGCCGATGGAAGTGGACAGCGGGGGGGAGCTTCCCTAGCAGGGCTTCCCTAGGGGGCGGGGGGAGGGGAGGGGAGGAGGGGGGCGCGCAGTGCGCTTACCTTCCAGAGACGTCCGCTCCCATCCGGCGCCAGCGGCTACTGTGAGCGAGCTTCGTGGCCTGTTCCAGGGTGGCGCGCCAGCGCGCCACCCTGGAGCAGGCCACGAAGCCCGCTCGCAGTAGCTGCCGGCGCCGGACAGGAGCGGATGTCCCTGTAAGGTAAGCAGTGGCAGGGGGAAGGGGGCTTACCCCCCCGGGGCTGTCCGCTTTCATCCGCTGGCACCCGCGGGCACCAGCAGATGGAAGCAGACGGCCCCGGGGGGGTACAGAACATGGGGGAGGGGGCTTACCTGCCGGGGCCGTCTACAGCAGACGGCCCTGGGGGGGAGGGAGTTAGGGCCCCCCCTCACCTACCCGCCACCATTTTTTCCTCATAGACTTGCATTGCAATGCAAGTCTATGGGGAAAAAAATGGCGGCTGATCCAAAAATTTCCGATTTTTGAATTGGGATCGGACTCGATCCGGTCCAGGGGGCCTCCGATTTTGTCCGATCCAATCCGTGACAAAATTGGAGGTCCCAATCCGGGTCCCGATCCGATCCTGTGGGTCCGTGCACACTCTTAATTTTTTTAAACTGAGAGATTAATACAGAAGGAGGACCGGTTGGATTTATGAATGGACATATGTAAAATTGACACTGATGAAAAATACTCTGATCCCTCTCTCCCTGCCTGATGTTGACATTTTGCACTACTTGAACTTTCCAGACACTTTTCAGGGGAAGACCCAATTTGGATTGCTTTGGTTCAGAAGTTGTAGCGTGGAGTACAGAGACTCCCCTGTCCTTGCCAAAGGAAGCTGCTGGGAATCCAGTTGGGGTGGCGGCGCTCAATGAGCTTTCAAAGTCTCGGACACCTGGATTTCAGCTGCGCGCCCACTGCTTGCCTGCGCCGCAAGCCATGAGCCCTGCTGCCTGCCCGCACCGCATGCCGTGCACCCCGCTGCCCACCCACGCCATGTGCCCTGCCACCCACACCCCGCTCGCACCACTTGTCGCCCACGCCCCGCTTGCACCACTTGTCGCCCACGCCCCACTCGCACCACTTGTCGCCCACGCCCCACTCGCACCACTTGTCGCCCACGCCACCTGTGCCTGCACTGCATGCCGCGCACCCCGCTGCCCACCCACGCCATGCGCCCTGCAAGGTAAGTGCGCCACGTGCCCCCTCCCCCTCCCTTGCCCCCTGCTTACCTTGCAGGGACGTCCGCTCCCATCCGGCCCTGGATGGCACAGGGGAGGAGGCCGGAACAACGCATACCCAGAAGGGCGTGCGTGCGTCATTCCGGCCTCTTCCCCGGCTGATCTAGGCCTTGTTCTTGGCCAGTGCAACCGCGCTAGCCAAGAACAAGGCTCAGATGGCGCAGGAGAGGCCCAATTTTCCCGGACTTTCGGGGATATTCTGAAATTCCCCCCCAGACTTAAATTTGGCCCCCTTATTCCGGACTTGTCCGGGGGGATCCGGATGTCTGGTCACCCTAGGGTTAGCCCCCTCAAAAATACTCCCACACTGTAATTAGGTTTTGTTTTTTTAAAGCCTCCATTATTACCAGTAGAAGCTTTTTTAAAAAAACCTTCACTTGCAGGATGGGAAGGAGAAGAGGGTCTCTCAGCTACTCTCCACACCAGCTTTTATTTAGTTACCAAACTAAGTAAAAGGTGTGAATGCATTTTATGCATCTGGTTTTTTTTTAAAAAAAATGTAAATAGCAACAGTTGAGGGGAATTAAACAGGATTGGGATGGTGCTGGGAGGGATTATCCTGCCCCCCAGTACGATTCTCCCCAGGAAGGAAGCTTCCGTTGGCACCATTGACAACTAAGGGTGCAATGCTAGGCTGACCGTATGAATAGGAGGTCAGGGCTCATGTAACTTTAACAGTTGTAGAGAAAAGGGAATTTCAGCCGGTGCCATTTGTATGCAATTAGTTCCTGGGGATATTCCCTCTTCATCACAACAGTTAAAGTTGCAGGGGCCCCACCTTCTTTTGTATATGGTCACTCTAGTATAGTGCATGCACCTTTTAACTATTGTGGTGACCTAACTCCCCTGCTGGAATATTTCGTTCATGGAGACACGGGGCCAGATGGAGGTGGTTCCACAGAAAGCAAGGGTGTTGAAAGATGTGCGTATGTATGGATAATTAGCTATCCGCTTAGACAAATCATCCCCTCCCTTGCTGGGTTCCTGACATTGAGCTGCATGTGTGTGTGTGTAAAAAGAGAAGTTATTACTGAGATGGGAAGCAGGGAAAGGGGGGGGCGGACTGGGGAGAGGGGTTTTTCATGCTTTTAACTTCGACGGAGTCACTGCACACCCACGCTCGCTTGCTTCTTCTCTCGTCTCTCATATTTCTCTCTCTCTCTCTGGCCTCCAGAGGATTTGTGCCTGGGAACCCGCAAGAGCAAGCCAGAGGCCTCCTCCACACGAGACGTTTAATGAGCCTTAGAGGCTCATTATAAATTTTACCTCCACACCAGCGGAGCGCAAAACGGGCGTACAGGCGCGTTATTTCCCCGATAATGCGCATTTTCGAATGCGCGTTAAATAGCGACTTTTATTTTTCTCCGGCCGTTAAAGCGCATTATCGCGGTGTGAACAAGCGATTATGCGCGTTAACGTCTTCTAAAGCACTTTTTGGACATGAATTAATGCGCTTCGCCGCCTCTCGCCGCCTCCCGTGCAGAGGGATTAGGCGTAAATGCGCCTCCGCGATAATGCGCATAATCCCGGAACCGGGCGCAAAAGCGCATCCTTGTGGAGGGGGCCAGAGAGGCAGCAGATCTGCCTTGCAGGAGGAGGTTGGAAAGTATTTCTTTACTCCTGAGCTGTTCTGGGAGGGGGGACAACTTCAGATGGTGATTGGGCAAAAAGGGGGGGAGAGGCAGCTGAACAGGTTAACCAGGTGATTACTGGCAGGTAACCCAGGTAACCAAAGGCTGGAGATTCTGGTGGGCGGGGAGAAGAAATGGCTGGAACCTGAGTGGGCAGTTCCTCCAGGAAAAAGCACATTACTTCCAGCAACATTTCCTTGTTCGAGCCCCAATTTATAAAGTGATTCTACACATGTAAACAACTTTAAATCGCCTTCCAGAGAGCCCGTCATGTGCTTTGATGGCTCTTGTGTATAGGTATTAGGCGTAAACACGCTTATCAGGAAATGTGCATAATCGGGGGACCAGGCATGAAAGCGAACTCTTGTAGAGGGAGCCTCTGTCTCAACATGCATAGGATCACACCCTTAAAATATCACATGGATGGTTGTGGCATGCTGGGAATTGTCAGACTTTTTCTGTCCAAACATGCATAGGACTGTCCCCTAAGAGAGCAATCCTAACTTCCTGTTGATGGTGGCAGGATGAATTAGGATGTAGTGGCCTCTGCTTGCGGAAAGAAGCTGCATTGGTGACTCCTGGTGGGTCCATAGAAAGCTCTGCAGGCAGAAAGCTGCTGTGGGCAGTTCTTCTGCCAGCAGCAACAGGCAACCCTGAAATAGGCATTCTGGGGATGGATTGGAGCAGCTCGGTTTGGGCCTGGAGCTGCATAGGAAACCCCCCCTCCCATTGTGAACAATGAGAAAGAAAAGTTAACCCTTCCCCCAACCAAGGGGGAAAAAAAGACCTCTCCCCTGCATCTTTCAGCTTGACTGGAGCCAGTAAGGCTGTGGATGAGGTGTTAGATTTGCCTCCTGGCTTTCCCACAACCCTACTTAGGATTGCTTTGCCTAGAATGTAGGTCTAATCATCTACATTTGCCTTATAATAAGAGGAATTACTTGCATAAGTTAAAAAAATGTATCTGTGCTGGTATTTAGATAAGTAGTTTCAATCAGTTCTGTCTTACTACTAATGCAAAATGCACCCATGTTCAGTATGGAGAAGTCTTGTCCTACAATGAATAATTAAAAAAACATTCTTTTTTAAATTATGGCTTAAAAGCTAAATTGAAACCACAAAAACATTCTCTCATTGGGAAGATTAAATTTAGCTTAATCAAATGTTTTAAAAATAAACAAATTACTTTGTTATATGTCAGCTTCACAGCTTATTAATATCCTGGATTCCTGGTCAGACATTAATTTCTTTTAACAGAAGCCGTATTTGGAATCGAACAAAATCCAAAGGACCAGCAATATTGGAATTGCTGGAGGTTCTCTAATGGAACATGTGGAGTTAGATCTCATAGATCTAAAAGGTACAGGTAAGCAGGGTCACATACTACAGAACATTTCAAGCTATGATATATATTGATAAGTGTGCATGTTTTCATGAAAAGTAATGATAGGGGAGGAAAAGCTGTAATGACTTCGTTAGTCCAACTAAAACGTCACCCAAAAATTGTGTAAGCTTTCAAGATCTGCAGATTTCTTCAGGCAGGATGCCATACGAGGGCAGGTGTGGGAAGGAGAATCAATAGGGTGACTAGATGATGATGAGGGCTCAGCTAGTCATGTACTGGATACAGGAGGGTTCTGCTCCCCCTTATGCTGGGAAGAATGGGGGGGGGGCTGTAAGGGGAGTGTTGGAGCCTTCAATTTCCGGAGTATAAATTCAGCTCTTCTCAGAATTGTTTTCCATCCGGGTCAAAGCACATGGGCTCCTTTTGCTGGTGGAATACAGAAATTAGGTAGCCTTTACATTAACAAAGCTTAATTTCTCCCTCTGTGTGTATGCGGATGTAGGAGTTGGTGAGGCAGTGGCCGCTGGCCTGAGGCACTAAAGGCGAGAGAGAGCCTTTGAGGGAAGGAGGGTTTGCGTGCGTGAAGAGGAAACGGCTTTCCTAGAAAAATCCCAAACGGCGTGTGCAGCAAGTGAGGCTGCCTGGCTGTTTCAATTAAGTGAAACGGAGTAGGGGAGGAGGAACTGCAGGAGACGATAGCCTTGTGCCCAGCCCCATTTGAAAACAAAAAAGATGGTCTTAGAAATATTTTCTAGCAGAGTTAATCTTGTCAAATCCGGCAGTCGTGTATGCAAAGAACTCAGAAATAGGACAAGTACAGAGAATTGTTTTAAATTTATTATTATTACACACACGTATTAAAAGTGCGGATATAGTTTTATGTTGTTGTTTTTCATTGCATACAAAGGAAGTTGCCCCAACCCACTGTGAACAAATTTGGAAGGAGTGGGAAAAAATCCCATTCCTTTGGTGTGCTTTAATAGAGAAAGCAGCAAAATTCCTCTATGCTAAGGGCCACATTGTAAATATATCATGAACCACAGAGTGGTTGCAGCTAATTTGCATACGTTATTTGCAGATAATTAACATGATTTACATAAACAGATTTCAGTGCATGCCAAACTACAATTAGTAGACAAGATGCACTTTTTTTCTCTACACATAGAAAAGCTTGAGCCTTTCCTTGAATAATCTTGTTATGTGGATGAAGAAATCAGTGGAGTTTTTTAAAAAAAGGCAAAGAAGCCGATCCACTTATATTACTTGCCTCCTGGCTTCCAACCCATATATATATATATATATATATATATATATAATATCTGCATTCATCAGGGCTAGAAACTTAAGCCTCAACCTAGCACTTGGTTGCATGCGGTTGCACTTCTTTGAATTTAGTGGGATTGAAGGCTCAAGTTACAGGAAGCAAGATTCCACTTGGACATCAGGAGAAATTTCCTGACTGTTAGAGCAATACAACAATGGAAGCAATTACCTAGGGTGGTGGTGGGCTCTCCCACATTAGAGGCATTCAAGAGGCAGCTGGACAACCATCTGTCAGGGATGCTTTAAGGTGGATTCCTGCATTGAGCAGGGGGTTGGACTTGATGGCCTTATAGGCCCCTTCCAACTCTACTATTCTATGATTCTATGACCCACAATTATATACTGTATTAGTTCAGATTACAATAACATTGAATTAAGTGAATTTACTGCCATTTGTTTTAATAGATCTGGATTGCCTCCCTAATTGCATGAATGCCGTTTTTAAGGAAATTGATATAATATTGAGGCATATTCACTTATCTGGGAATAAATCTCATTGAACTCAATATTTCTTACTACCGAGTACACATGTATAGGATTGCACAGTGACCTATTTAGACAACACTCTAAGCCACCATGGTTATGCATTTTGAGCTAAACAATATGGCTTAGCGTGTCATGTGGACCATGACTTAGCATGTTGTGTGAACCATTCCTATCCATGGTGGCTACATAACCACGGTTTAAACACGGACACTAACCATTTGCTGCAAATGGGTTAGCGCCCTAAACATGGCTTAGCGTGTTGTCTGAACAGGCCCAAAGAGTCCTCTAAGAAGCTTGAGGATGAAAGAACTGGTGTGGAAACTGCTTAGAGATAACATCTTCAATTTTTTAAAAATAAGCACTGAGAGGGAAAGTTTCAGAAATACAGACGGGTGTGCAAATGTAGTACAGGATTCAGCGTTGGATCATGGCCTCCCTTAGGAGTTCTCGTGTAAAACAAAGTTTGTGTTAACATGTGTAACAAACAATGTATCACTGTCCAACTACGAGAAAATCATTCTGCCTTGGATCCAAAGACATGGTAAGCATATGTCATGGGAAACCACGAGCACAGCTGTATCAACTACTGTAGCTTCAGCTGTTTCCGCCGCTGAAGAGACAAGCTAATTTTTAAACCAAACTTGTCTTTTCAGCAGTAATAGTTGATGAAGCTGTGATAGTGCAAATAGTTCTTTGACACTGATTTGACCTTGACCTCTGTTGTCAACAAAAGTGTGATTAAAATATGTTAAATTGTCCACCTGTATGTTTATGTTTACCAATTGACTGGCATCTATTAAAACTTTTAATAAAAGTATATTTTAATAAAAGGCAAAACAAATATAATTGGTAGAATGGAATGTGTGATAATGGTATCGTTATGTTAGCAACACTGTTCGAATCTTTTAAGTGAACGGAGCTAATTCGCATTGCCTGGGCTAATATGTGGATTGGAACACACTTATCCTACAGACTGCACACTTCCTCGAATTTTGCAAAGCTGTTCTTGGCTCACAAGTGACGTACACAAATGTGTATATTAGGGAAAGTTGGCTACACAAATAAATGTGACCTAAAAATAAACAAATCACAGACTGATAAGGATTGGACAGCGGACACTTATGATCGAATCTATGCAAAACTTACATGGTATAGACTTATTTGTACATCTCTAGGGCAAGATGTCTTTTCTTAAGGATCAAATCAGCTGCACGGTGTGTGGGCAGTTAGGAAGGTTACCCCCCATGCCATTTTCTGATCAAAATCCCCTGCCTAATAGGAGAAAACATACAAGTACCAGTTTTGTCTCACCTGTTAGGAACATTGCTTACCAGAGGTTTGTCAACCCATGAGGCACAGACACTCAACCTGCTATCCCGTTGTCAGGCTTCATTAAACTGGAAACTTCTGTCCCCATAATTATAATGTCTAGGTCCTTTGCTTGGTTCTGCCTCCCACTCCCTTCCTGACACTCACCAGGAGCAACAGCAAAGCAGTGCCTGCCCTGTGCTGGATGATGGGATGTTGGGCATTGATGCGGCTGTCTTTGCCCCCTCTCCATCTTTCTTCCTCACCCATCTATGAGACAAGGGTGGGGCCACCAGAGTACAGGTGCATCTCTCTCTCTCTCTCACCCCCCCCCCCCCCCAAAGGGATGGAGCTGCCAGAGCGATGCTGCAGACTAAATGCAGCATGGATACTCCATTCTTACTAAAGGGTTTAACTAATCGGTTAACCAACACTTGTTTTGAATTAAGGCAGTCTGATGGTGCAGATTTGCTTATTTTCAAAGGCTATTTTGGAACTGGTGTTTTACTGTAAAAGGAAATAAGACAGGAAATAGGCATTGGTAATATGCAAAGTTATTCACATCTATTCATTGAATCTGTTAAAGGACAGATGAGTGGCAGCCATAAAGCCTTTTTATGCCATATGTATTCAATTGTTATTTACCACCTTAGCTAAGAACATTCTTTATAATCCAATGCTGTGTTCCATACGGTGCTTGGCAAATTGATGGCATGAATAAATATGAACATAGTGGAGAGGTAAGTATTATAGTTCTATAGAAGACCAAAGTATAAAAATACAAACAGAAGACGAATGTAACAGATCTGATATAAACATTTTACCTCTCACCACATTTTTCTGACTGAACATCCTTTCAGCCAGTTCACTAGCTTGGCCCTGAGCAACTGGTCAAGGTCAAACCAATTTATAGTTATTGAATAGATAGAGAAACGAGATTCTGCCAGACAATAACAGTTTGTTTAACCTTTGGAACTAGACAAAATTCTCTGAAGAGGGGAAGTGAGGTCTGGTTGGTGAACCGCTTGTTGCTTCTCTCTGGGAAATTTGTTAAGATCTATATCACATCAGCTAGTGGGGTGTATGTGAGTGTGAAAATGAGATGCAACTTTCATATATCTTTTATGTTATGACAGAGATTGATGGGTAGAATGTAGCTATGAACTGGCTTGTATCCAGGAGATCTGTATTCCATACCTTACTTCAGCTGCGATCTTGGTTCACTCTGAGATTTTAGTCAAGTCACTAAACTGAGATCTTGGATCACTTTGAGGCCTTTGTCAATAAAGTTGTCAGCCTTTAATGTGCTACAAGATAGTTAGTTGTTTTTACTGCAACAGATTAATATGGCTGTCCCTCTGGAAATTGTTAGAATAGATGTTTCCTACCTTACAGGGATATTGTAGGGGAGGACAATTTAACTGACATAATTACCTGGCCTATTAAAACTACTGTATAAATGAAAATGACAGATAAAACTTATATGCTAGTGTCGTTGTTTTGTTTCTGCATAACAACATCTACAATTATTGTAGCCGGAACCTTTGAAAGAGGCTAGTTGATTAGTTTCATGCTTCTATATCCACAAGGAATTGGTTTCTATGCTGGCTGGCTTCAGTAGAAAATGGCTAATGTCGGCAATCAACTTCTGTGAACAGTGAAATGTTTGAACTTGCATGCACTCGTGGCTCCTTTTCATAACAGCTGCAGGTAGTGGTCAGTGGTTGGAGATGCCTGCAGTTCATAGCAGGCAGACAATGGGAGAAGGTTGGCTAAGCTGCTAGGTTTGTCCCTGACTACCCTTGCTAACAAATGATACCGTAACGAAATAAAAAGGGTAGAGGCACTGGCAAATCCCTCCCAAGTCAGCATCAGACAAGGAGCTTGAAAAAGCCCATCCTAGAGCAGAGCCTTTGAACTCTTCTCTGGTTCTAAATAAAGTGTGAGCTTAAAAGAATTCCTAGCTACAATCTACCCAGAGTAGAATAATACCTGATCAGCTAACAATATTTGAACAATTGACCAGCATCCCCACTGGCCACCTGGTTTTTTTCAGGTCCTTCCTATCACTTACCCAGCCCTTGACATCTCTAGTACACAGAGGATGTCATCTTTTAGTTGTCACAAGAGCTTCTGAAACTGCTACCATAGGTAGTTAATTGAGTTGTGGCTGATTGATGGTCTGAATCAGAATTGGTCACTGATCCATATGACAGCTCTAGAGCAGGAGTGGGCCGTCTGAGGCCCTCCGGATGTTTGGGCTTCCAACTCTCATCATCACTAACCATTGGGTGTGCTAACTAGGGAGTGGCAGGTCCAAACATCTATAAGCTCACAAGTTGCCTGCCCCCTCTGTTCTAAAGTTCTGCAATAGGAGCAAGTGCTAGGACAGGGGAGGGGAGCTTGTGGCCCTCCAGATATTGTTTTATTTATTTAAAAATATGTTTATACTGCTTGTTAGGTAAAACATATCCAAGCAGTGTATAACATCTAAATCATAAAATATAAATATACAATGTAACTAAAACATAACCAGTGGCAAACAGAAAATAAAAATGAAAGGTATTTTAGGACTCCATCACACTTTGTGTTTATTGTGCTCCCAGGGTCCATCCTTTCCAGTTTTGGTACTGTTGACTCGCATGACGTCGGCCCTGTTCTGCACTATTCTTGCTTTTTTCCTCCGTTCTCGCGGCTTATTTTGTACCCGGGAAAGTCTGTTTCATCGTGGAAGTGCGCAATGAAAACCCAAATGTAAACCAGTAAATCTGCTTCTGTGTTGGGGGGGGGGGGGGATGTGTGTCTTGAAAGCAGTTTTCAGTGACGAAAGAATAGGGCGTGCTTTTAATCGGCCAGAGCAGTTTTACAACTTATTTCCTCCTTTTCATCTTTGGACACATTAGGAGCTGGAAGGAAGGTTTCAGTACTCCAACTCCCCCCCCCCCCTTTTTGGCTTCCTTGTTTTGCTGAAACCCTGCCCTGTGGAATCACAGAACTTTACCCTGGCACCTATCCACTTTAACCTTTCAAACCACTCTGATTCTTTCTCATACATCCATTTCTGTCTGCTTCCATCATCCGTCCACATGCCTTATACATCTTCCTAGTGGTTCTTTTCTGTTTTGTGTAATTATTCTTCCTCCTATGTTATCCTATATTAGCCTATATTATATGATCCTATATGGCTGGAGAAAACATTTCCTGGTGCTAGTGAATTTCGTGTTCTAGTCCCTTTTACTGCCTGAAATCTTCTTAGGCAAAGCAGTTTAATACAAAATCAAACCCACAGGATGTTTCCAAGGAGACCCGATTTGCAAGACAAAAGGCTATCCTTCCAGTGAGTCATGACCAGTGAATTGCTAGCCCTCTCCTTGGCAACAGATTAACATCTGAAAGAACTTAGGATCTGACAGGAAGAGAACGCAAGGTAACTTTGAAGTAAAAGGGAGCTATGGGGGGTACGAATTCAGTACGACTTGGATGTAAATACAGTTGAAGTCAATGGGATTTACTTTGGAGGAAGGGAACCAGCCATCTCTATTCTATGAACTGGAGATGCTCAGCTTTGCATGATCAAAGGAAAGGAAAAGTGATCCTTCACAAATGCAAAGAGGTGGAAGAGCGCACTGGTGAACTATCAGCAAAAGGTTTAAAGAGCAGGGACATTAAAAAATTCTGTAAAAATCAAGGGATGAACTGATCCGATTCAAACTTGGAATTCTGAAAGCTCTCCTAGAAACCTATTGCCATGCCAAGTTTCATCACTTTATCTATATAACTTAGGCAGATGTAAGCATTTTGGTTAATTTGCATTAAAAAATCCTAAAAATCAAGGCATGGACCTATCTGATTCAAGCTTGGCATGCAGAAAGCTCTACTTAAGAACTCACGAGATCTCAAGTTTCATCTCTTTAGATTTAAGAATTACACAGATGTAAGCATTTTTGTACATCCTAATAGGAACTCCAATGAGGAGGGGGGAAGGCTGCCGTGTCCATCACAGTGTCCATCAAGGACAAGAACCAATGAACTAGAGGGGGAAGGAGAAGGGGCGGGCGGGGTTGGGCAGGCGCAATAGCAGTGGGAGAGCAAAAACAGATAGCTACAATAGTGGAAGGGAGGAGCACTTGCAGCACTTCTGAAATGGAGGTAAAAAACCCGGAAGGGGGGAATTGGTGTGATGGAGCCCGTAGATATCACTCACAGCTGAGTTGAATAAAACGTCTTCAACATGCCCTTGAACTGCATCGGAATTGGTTCATATTTTATTTTTGAAGTGAGGAGAGTACTTCAGAGAGTGGATGCCACCACAGAAAAGGCTCTTTTCCTGTCGTCAGATGGACAGCTAGAGGATGTGGTACAACCGGGAAGATCCCTGATCTTTGCAGCAGCTGGGCAGGTCTATTCGGGAGAAGGCATTGACTCCAACAGCCCCATCCAGCACAGCCAACAGTCAGGGATAATGGGAGATGTATCTAGCAACATCTGGGAAGGGCACATGTTCCTCACCTCTGTACTAGAATTTTTGTGTGGTGGAAGTTATTAAAGTGATGGCTAAGCAGGACTGGCTCCGATCATTGTCTGGATGCGAGACCATCTTGGCAACTCATATATACAAATAATATATAAACGTTTGTCCTTATGTTTTGTATTGTTTTATTCATATATTGTTTGTTTTTAACTTGTATGCCACCTTGGAAGGGTTCCACCCTCAAAGGTGGCCTAAAAATAATTTTAAACAAATAATAAGTATAATCTTTAACTGACACTAACCAGTTAGAAGAGTAACAACATTCAAAAGCAAAAGGAGAGCACAACCTGGCAGGCAAAGCACCATCTCCAGTTTTCTTTAAAATAAAAACCTTTCCTGTAATTCCCATGGAATGAGTTCTGTAAATGGGTTCAATTTTGTTGTTCTCCATCGGGGAAAGTCAAGCCATTTTGAAGGCTCACTTTGAGAATCCAACCCAAGTTCCAGTGTATATTCATAATGATTTGATGGCCTCCTTCTTGGGGCTGCATGTGATTGCATTTAAAAGCCGGAGAAGCATAAGCGTGAACTGCTATTGCTTAATGTTTTCTGTCGTGCTAATGCCTCTAGGCCATTCATGTTCTCTGTGTGGTTAGCACTGTGCTGGTTTAAAGAGAGTGACACTCCCTGCTCTAAGGAATTTACAACATAAAAGATGAAAACCTAAGAATGGATTAGAATCAATAGCTGTGGGCCTTTAGAGGTGTAGGCAACTATTTCAAGACCTTGATTGTGTGTAAGAAATCTCTGTATTGAAAATACTGCCTCTGTTCCCTAGCCCCAGTTGTATGTGGCTTATTCCCTTATCTAGGGTTCTAGCTTTGACCTGCAAAACACCAGTTGAGAATGTATGGTCTGGATCAGTGGCCTCAAACTACGTTCTGGAAAACACTGAACTTTGAATGAACATGAATCCCCCTGTGATAAGATTGATGATACTTACAAGGCTCCCTGAAAGGCACCAGTCTTACCACAACTGATCTTTCCTTGCAATGTGCAGCTAAAGGAGAGTGTTGGATGTGATCTGGGTTGCACCACCATAGTTGTCCCAACTAGAAAACAACAACAACTATGGGCACCTCCTGTATGTCTGTATGTCATGGGAGGGGTTCCTCTGACCCATCAAGGTTCCTCACCTGGCCCTTTGAACCTACATGGGTTTCCCCTGCATGAGTGAAGCATCCCCAACCGTTCACTGCTGGAGCAAAGAGCCGCTCTAGACGTGCAATTTTCACAAGGAAAATGCTGTCTGCGCGTGAGTTCAACCTCTCTCACCTATGCTGTAGTCCTGATTGGGCTCTTCTCCCCACTTCATGGTTGCTATTTGTAAAGTTTTAAGGACACAGAGAGAAAGATGCAGTCATGCATCTTTCCTATCGTGTAGTTTGACTCGTGGTTCATGGTGTAGGGGTAAGATCCAACAGGCTTGGCTACGAATTGTGAATGTAGCCTAGAACATGCCTCAAAGTCCTCTGCAATGTACAAAGGGTTCCTCAGCAAATGACCCAAAATGGAAGGGTTTCTCTGAAGGCAGAACGCCTAAAAACCAATGGGTTTTATAAAGCAAATGCTCAAAAGGAGTAATGCAGTGTGTGTTGTCTTTAGCCAGCGGCAAGCTGTAAATGCAAAGCATTGTCTTCCTCACACCTGCTAACATGATGAAGGAATTAACAACATGAATCCCTTATTTGCTGTGCTTATCTTGCCAAAATGTAGCAGTCTGCTGCATTGCAAGGGCATAGCTACCTAGTACAGGTGTTATGTTAATGTGAAAAATAATGGGAAGATATGGGATTTAATTGGACAGTTGTTTAAGTTCAAATATTAGTCTTTCTCTTTAGCAGAAAAATAGAAACCAAGCCCATCTGTTAAATGCTAAGATTACAGTTAAATAGCAAGATTTCATCCCTCCCAATACTGTGCCTATGCAAGTTTCTTCTATGTTTTTTATTATATCTCTGAACTCCATTAAGAACACTACAGACATCGTGTTCAGTTATGCCATTGGTGACAGCTATGTAATACTTTAAGCATCACTGGTTGGGAATGCTGGGAGTTGTAAGACTTCTTTCTGTCTAAATGCGTGTAGGATTGTGCCCTAAGATGGATGTACTTTGTAAGAATCATATTCCATCTGTCCTTCTTGGACTTCACAGGGGGTTATCTTACTTTATCTTTGCCACAACCCTGTGAGGTAGGTCAGGCAGAGAGAGACTTGCTCCAGGACATCATGGCTAAACAGGTATTTGTGCCCAGACATTCCTAATGCCCAGCACTTTTTCTGCCTAAGTACACTAGTGTCTTTCCTTCCTGATTAATGATCTTTTAAAAAGCAGAACTGATATTTTACTAAGCTTTTACACAATTAGATATTGTATCCAATTAGCGATATCCACAGAGGTGTGTATTCAGAATTTTTCTCTCAGTGGGGCCCAAGAAATATGACTAGGGCTGGTTGCGACAAAATGTGCCTGTGCGTTTGCACACTCCTGGACAACTGAAGTGGGCAGAGCCTTGGGTGGAGTCTAAGGGATTTGCCGGGAGCCTGTTGCTCCCAACGGCTTCCACAGTGACTATGCAGTTCCCAGTGCACAGAGCCTGGATATGGGATGCTAACATAAAGTCAAAGAAGGTCCATGCGGTTCCAAATATGGAAACACCAGTGATGAATACTTGGATAATTCTAGGATTGCTGCAGTTAATGCTGCGAAGGGAAACAAATATATAGCAGCCATTCCATCAGATTGTGCAACAGAATGAAAGAAGAGAAGCAAGGCTGTTCCATGGTCTCTGCTGATAGACCATCTGCCTTTGGCTCTCCCCAGCTGTCATCTAGTTGTAGCTATTCCATCAAGCTGCAGAGCAGAAGGGAAAAAGAGAGAGGCAGGGATCTTCCATTGCCTCTGCTGAGACTAGCTGCCTGTGGCCTTCCCTCAGCTGCCACCTAGAGGCAGTCATTCCATCAGGCTACCTGAACTACTTCCATCTCTGCAGATTATTATGCAAACTCACCTTGCTTTTTCTTTCCTACACTTTTCCTTGTGTATCATGTATTTTAGATTGCAAGCCTGAGGGCAGGGACTGTCTTACTGATATATGTAAGCCACTCTGGGAGCTTTTTTGGGGTGAAATGCTTCTAACAATAAATAATTTGTTAGTGAGGACGATTTAGTCCCATCCTAACACTGCCTTAGCTTCATACGATTCCTCTTATTTTATATAATTGGAAATTAAGAGACAAAACAGGAGTCTTTGTAAGATGATGATGATTTATTACATTTATATACCGCCCCATAGCCAGAAGCTCTCTGGGTGGTTTACAAGATTTACATAAACATAAATTTTACATATAAATGCAACTGGGATTCTTCCCTCAAGATCGTCATCCACTGTAGTTCTAGCCTTTATAAAAGGACCCATGAAACTATAGGTCTCTTGGTCTTTTGGATGTAGCTTTGAAGTTATATACTACATTTCTCCTTCAAAATCTTCCATTTTAAGATAAAGAAAAAATCTATTATTAAAGAGCAGGGCGGGTTTAGAAAAGAATGGAGCATGAGAGACCAGTCTTTTGTGTTACATCACTTAATTCCTAAATTTATTAAGGACTTAAGGAAATTTGTAGCTTTCATTGATTTTACTTGATTTAATAAAAAGAGATTGGTTATGCCATAAACTGGCCACAACCAATATCGAGATTTTGATTGGTATATATTGGTATAATAATGGGCTATATCCAATGTTAGTCTAATTTAAGTCCCATTCATTTTTGTGGATCTTCTGTAAGGACTAACATTGGATATGACCTAATAACTTTAAAACCAGCAATACATCAGAAGAAGGAAACTGTTGGACCATTGGATGACAATGGAGTTAAGGAAGGACTAAAGGAGGATACAGAGATTCCAGAGAAGCTAAATGAATTCTGTGCATCTGTCTTCACTGCAGAAGATGTAGGGGAAATATCCATTCTTAGAATGGATATTTTCAGGTCCAGACAGTATCAATCTGGGAGTTTTTGAAGGACTCATATGTAAAATTGCTGATCTTCTGACAAAAATATATAATATATTCTTAATTTTCGTCCTTTGTAACAGGTCTGAAAAATGGCCAATGTTATGACAATTTTTATAAAGGGATGCAGGTTGGTTAGCTTAATGTCTGTTCCACGTAAATTGGTGGAAAACATGAATAAAGATAAAAGTATTAAACATACAGACGGACAAGCACTGCTGAAGAATTAACATGGCTTCTGCAAAGGTAAATCCTGTCTCAGCTTTTAGAGCAGGGATAGCCAACTTGCAGCTCTCCAGCTGTTTTGGCCTGCAATTCCGATCAGACGGAGGCATAGCCAAGGGTGAGGGATGATGAGAGTTGTAGCCCAAAACATCTGGAGGGCCACAAGTTGTCCACCCATTTTAGAATTAATTGAGAATGTCAATAAACATGTAGATAGGTGTGATCTGTTTTCTTTGTCTTTCAAAAGGCTTGTAACAAAGTCCCTCACCAAAGACTCCTGAGCAAATTTAGCAGCATTGAGCCCTTTTATGGATTGGTAACTGGCTAAAGAACAAAAAGCAGTGAATATTAATAAATGCATAGTTCTCACACTGGAGGGATGTAAACAGCGGGGTCCCCCAAAGGATCTGTATTGGGGCCAATGCTTTTTAAACTTCTTAATGAATGATCTGGAGTTGGGGCTGAACAGTTTGGTAGCCAAGTCTGCAGATAATTCAGGATGGTAAAAGCAAAAGAGGATTTTGAAGAGCTCCAAAAGGGTCTCCCTAGACTGAACTGCATTTGTCATTTTCACCCAATGTAAACAAATGTAAAGTGATGCACGTTGGGAGCAAAACAAAGATCCTCACTTCATGTCAACAACGATTTGCCTTGTGGCACCTTAAAGATTGACACATTTATTGTGCCACAAGTTTCTATGGTCTATAGCTCACTTCATCAGAAGCACGGAGTGCTAGAGAGAGTTTCAGGTTTATATACAATACATCCGTTGGGCGGGGCGGGAGAATTGTAAACAGAGAAGTCAGGAGGAAATGAAACCCAAGAAGTAGGGACTCCAGTGTCAACCACACTATTAACGGCGTTCCTTCACGGCACAGTTGTCGCTGCTAACACAAACATCCTGGCACTAGGCAAGCCCATTTACACGTTTTGCGTGATTTAAAATCCTGCATTCCGATTCGAGCCTTTTTCCGGAGGGCACCAGGTTGGGGGGAAGGCTCTCCTCCCCCCCCCCTCATGCCGCCGCTTCCTCCTCACTTCGCGGCCTCCCAAACAGCTGACATCCCCGTCACAATCCGGCCCTCCCGTTCCTGCACTCTCCAGCCTGGTAGGCGCAAGGCTTTTACACCACTTCTCAGGAGGAGAAGGAGGAGAAGGAGAATATTCCACTCGGCCGCCTACTTCCTCCTCTTCCAAGCCCGCTGCCCGAGTGACAGCCGAGGCTGAGCCAGCGCCGCTTTGCCTCCCGTCCCTGTTCACGCGTGCGCGCCGCTCCTCTTCCCTCCTCCTCCTCGAGTCGTCCCCCCCTCTTGTACCCTCCGCCGCCAGCCGCGCGTTGGGCGGTAGGGAGACGTTTCTTTCACGGCGGCGTTCCCACGGTGGGCACGAGGTGGCCGCTCGGTCGGATGCTGCTGACTGACGCGGGAGGCCGAGGCTGGGTTTGTTTGCGTCGCGGCTTCAAGGGAAACACCCACCAGCCGCCTCACGCGACGCGAGAGCTCCCTCCCCGTTCCGACGGCTGCCTGTCTCTCGCCTCTCTCAGCCTCAATTAAGCGTCCCGGCCGGCCGCTCTCGCAGGAAGTGCCCGGACTTCCTGCATGCAAGGGCGGCCGGCTGGCTGGGACGCGTGAGGTTGCGGGGCGAGGGAAAGGGAGCGAGAGCTCCGCTCCCGCGCCGCTTAGCCGAACGGTCAGGTCGGTTGAGGTGGTGCCCTCCCCCTTTTTCTTTTTTAATCTTGGCGAGCGAGCAGCCAGCTAGCGACCTCCTCGTGAGTCAGTAAGCGAGCGGTAAGCCTCCCCCTCTCCTCGAAATCGACCGCGGGGCGGAACGTGCCGCCGATGGCTGGTGCCAGAGAGGCTTCCTAGCTGGGGCCTGGATCCGGCCCTGGATCCTCATCTTAGTTTCAGGCAACTTCGGGCGCCTAGCTACAGTACTGCTTTAAAACGGTTTATAACAGTAGTGACCCCTGTTGGGGCCCACGACACGCTCCATATACAGCTTTCAAAGTGTCGCAGGGCTTCGACTTCGGTTGCTCTGCAGGGTGAAGACCAGCCTCTGCTGCCTTTTCAGGCTTGCCAAGGCGGAGACCGTAACTTTTTTCCGAGGAAGTTCGGCAGCGCCGATGGGGCGATCCTTAGCGGCGTTACTCCGCAGTCAGTTCCACTCTGTTCAGTGTGGCTTCCTCCGAGGAAAGTGTGCGCAGGAGGATTGCAGCCGGAGAGTCCTTTGCACTTCTCCTGAGCGGGATCTTGCAAAGAACTGCCAAAGTTGATCTCACCAGGCACCCTAAATAACCGACTGGGTTTGCCAAGTGTTGGGGGGGGGAACTCAGTTGCTGCCGGCCCCCCTTCTTTTGGCCTTATACCCACTTTTGCTTTTAGAGAGCTTTAGAGAGCACTACATTTTCGGCGGTGTTGTGGCTGAGTGATGGGATACAGTGACGTTTATGGTCAAAATTCTTACGTTTATCAGTTAGTCAGAGGGTGCAAACGGGTTGGACTTTGAGAAATGGTGACTCCTAGAGGCATTTTTGAGTAGAAGTAAGAAGGGGTGTGCTGAGTCTGAAGCTCCTGTAGGCCAGGCTTACAGTTCATTTTCGTTTAGAAGAGAATAAACAAGTGAAGCGGTATATTGGAATGAGATCCACTAATTTCCAAAATGGCTGAAAAGAGTATTGGAACTGCGTAAAACTGTTCCTTAGGGATAGGTGCTCACAGCACTTATGAAATTTTTTGTTGCTTACCTAGGCTATGGGCTTGGGAACTTTCTGACCTTCAAGAGCCCTTTAAATTCAACCCCCCCCTCCCAATTCCCCATTAGGTTGCAGGGTATTCTGGGGTGTGTTAGAACAGGTTCTCTCTCAGTTCATAAGGGGTTCCAGACAGACTTGTCAGGCCCCACCATGACTTAAGTGATTGACAGAGTGATCATGTGCTCCAAAACAACCTTATAAGTACACATTTCAGCTGAAGATGGACAGTGTCCTTCAGGAAAACTCTCCTGTCATGCCAGGTGGTCTTACTGAAGAATCCCTGATAAGTTTTCAAGTAAACAAGGGATTCCTCAGCATGCAATTTGAAAACACCTAGTCTGAAAGTTGAATGCTTTTTAAGAAAAGAAAAAGGACAAGAAAAATTTAAACAGGAGTTTTGTTAATTGAATTAAAAATTGTTACATGACCCAAGCACAGGGCAGAAAGGATATATAAGAAGTTGGACGACCAGATGTTAAATTCAGTTTCTGAATAAGCTATTACCTCGAAGATATGTGCTACTCATTTTAATGTAAGACTGCTCGCCCCCCTGACAATTGTTATGAGATGCAAAGTAGAGAGAAATAGGATGCAAAGTAGAGAGAAATGATATCTGCTGTGGAGCAGTTTTGTTACCACTATTCAAGCAAAGTGCAAAGAGCTGTAAGAACTGTGCTGTAGAAAAGCTTTGCTTCTGTTTAAGAGTTAAAAGGTGAAAATATTGATGTTGCCATTACTTCTGAACTATTTCAGCAGCTTAAAAACTTTAGGAAAAAGGAAAAACAACACTGACATTTAAAGATGATATATACCACCTCCAAAACTTAAGGTTAAGAAGAGGTTTTGATTTTTTTTTAAAAAATGCAGCCATTCTGTTAGAAGTGCTTTCCTTTTGATGGCATTTCCCAGTTGAGTAGACTCCTTCAGTGTTTCTAGGTTAAATATATTTGCATTTCTGGCTTGGTTTTAATAAGGATCTGTAGAAGAGCCTTTTTGTTCTTTGCAACTAGCTTTTTTTATATTGATCAGGAAGTTTTCACATTTGATTCTTTCTCAAACCTACATCAACTAAAGCATGATGTTGGGAGAAAATCATAGCAAACAAAATGTATTCAGTTTTTACTTTTACATGATCTAGGCTGACCATATGTAAAGGAGGACAGGGCTCATGTAACTTTAACTGTTGTAGAGAAAAGGGAATTTCAGCCAGTGTCATTTGTATGCAATTAGTTCCTGGGGATATTCTCTCTTCATCACAACAGTTAAAGTTGCAGGCACTATACTAGGGTTACCATATACAAAAGAAGGCAGGACCCCTGCAACTTTAACTGTTGTGATGAAGAGGGAATTTCACCAGGAACTAATTGCATACAAATGACACTGGCTGAAATTCCCTTTTCTCTACAACTGTTAAAGTTACATGAGCCCTGTCCTCCTTTTCATATGGTCAGCCTACATGATCTTTACTTACACTTTGTTTCTGGGAAATACGTACTTGAGCAACGTGATTCTAAAGGATTTTCTGGTCTTTATTTATAGTAAATCAGTAACGTTAATGTTTGGAGGGGGACATTTATCACCTTAAAAAATGGGTTGAATTTAGGATTTACTTTCCTCGAGAGGAAGGGCTCTGTTCGTGGAAGGCCACTCAGACCAGTTTTGAGGGATACCCTGATACTACAGCCCACCCGATACAACTGGGTCTCCTGACTCTGCCGCTGGAGGGGCTGCCATGGGAAAGAGGGAGTGGGAAGTCCACTTCTGCCAGCGCAGTTAATATAGTTTAAATCGAGATCCAATTTTTAGGCTGCAATTCTGTTCACATTATCTTGGCTGTAAGACCTGTTGAATGCAGTGGGATTTATTTGTGAGCAAACCTGCATAGGATTGGGCAACAATGAATTGAACAGTTGTCTCCTAAGACTTAGTTATATGTAGTAAGCGCTTTAAGCTACATTATTCTGTGTTTGTTTTGGTATTTTTGGCAGCTCCAAAAGGGTTGGGGACGAATTGTGGGAAATCTTGCTTCAATAGTCAATATCTTTTTTTCTGAGCAGGCTATTTTTTTTTACACTTTTTCAGTATTTTGCCAAACTTTAGGTTGATTCATATTACACTGTTTCTTACTACTTGAACACTTGCATCTGAAAAAAATGAAGGGTCTCCATTGGAAAAAAAAAATACTGTGTTTGAGGCATGAGAGGTGATAAGAAATATCTTCCTCTGGGATTTCATTTGTGTTGGTCTAGATGAGCAAGTGATCACTTAAAGATTCTTTCATTGATTGATGACCATTCATATGGGAACCTGCCTTAGAGTATGTTGATGATATTAACACTATTTTCAAGGTACATATTTGACAAGTGTAATGAGAACAAAATAGGTAACTCCTTCATTCTCAGTCCTCTCTACATAAATCTGCAGTTCTACTTATTGTCCCCTGTTTACCCTTTTCTTTGTGGTCTCCTTCAATGTCAAAGTCAAGACTGTAAGCATGTTGGGGAAAGTTCTGGTCTTTTGCTAATGTTACTCTGTAAAACACCATGTGAAGGGATTATGCTATATAAATAACACTAAGAAGAGATGCATACAAAAATAAGCTTTCATTGAATCCTATTTTTATACAGGTCATCTGAAAGTATTCTGTTTTGAAACAATGGATGAGCAATCTCAAGGCATGCCAGGTCCTCCTGTTCCTCAATTTCAGCCACAGGTAGGATATTCCATTAGCTGCTAAGAATAGGTAGTAAAGCAGGAGTGCAGAAACCCTGGCCCATGAAGCCTCCTTGTGTTCCTTTATGGGGAAGGGCATATTTTAAAGAAATTCCCCAGGGGGAATCCCTGCTGCTATTTCTAATGTGTGTCTGTTTTTGCCCCACTTGCCTAATGGGGACTTAGCTGGTGCTGGGAGGAGCCAGTGGAATCCTTTCTCCATACTGAGTTGGGTGACCATATGAAAAGGAGGACAGGGCTCCTGTATCTTTAACAGTTGTATTGAAAGGGGAATTTCAGCAGGTGTTATTTGTATGCATGCAGCACCTGTTGAAATTCCCTTTTCATCACAACAGTTAAAGCTGCAGGAGCTATTCTAGAGTGACCAGATACAAAAGAGAGCAGGGCTCCTGCAGCGTTAACTGTTGTGATGAAGAGGGAATTTCATTAGGTGCTGCATGCATACAAATGACACCTGCTGAAATTCCTTTTTCTGTCCAATTGTTAAAGATACAGGAGCCCTGTCCTCCCTTTTCATATGGTCACCTTAATACTGAGGAGAGGCTTGGAGAATGAGAAAATGGGCAGGTGGGGATGAGAGGTCAGTGGCCATGCCCATGCCCACTGATGACATCTGGCTTTCAGAGGTTGTGGGGCAGTCTGCCCCCCCCCCCCGGTTTGGTTTTGCATTAATGTAATATTTTAAAATAAAATAAAATGGAGATCTAATTCTGAAAGTTGTTTTTGTTTTTCATGTCTATTATATTCTACAGTCCTTGAATGATTATATGGATTTTATTTCTTTCAGTTTGTTTATTCCCTGTTAGAGCTGACCTTTCCAGCAAATTTGCATTCCTTTAAATGATTATCCTGTATTCCGGGACTAGAGAAGACATGGATAGCACTTCATGGTATTAGGAAGTAAAGACAATTCTGTTTGGGGGAAAAAAAGACAAACGAACACACCATTGCAAAATTAAGGTGGTGTTTTGGGAAGTAGTTTTTAAAAAACAACAACAACAAGATAAGGGATAGAAAGAGATAAATGTAGTCCTGAAACTAGCACCCCCTGAATAAGAGAAATTACACAGCCTATATTTTCAAGCACTGTGGAGTTGTGTTTTGAACTTCTTGTCTTAAATGTGGATCTTTATTCTCTTACTTCCCAAACAATGGTGTTTGATTCCCCCCCCCCCCTCAATTTTTTTGGAACGATCTGGAACAACTGTTGTACACTGAGAAGATGCAAGTGGGTTGAGATTTGTAGATTCAGTATAGACAGGGATCCTGTACCTTGATTCTGTACTCAGAAGTGAGCATTGCTGCAAGCTTAACATCTCTTGTCATAAAACTGAATGTGACAAAGAGAACTGCACCTGTTCAAGACTTATTTCTCTGCAATTAAAGGTTCAGGGACCTTAATTCTGTTTTAAATTAAGGTGCTGCCAGACTGGTGCAGCACAAAGATTTCTAGTCAAGGAACAACTGGCAAACAGTGCATTAATGCTCTTAAAGGAAATGGCAAGATCTTAATCTTTTGAGGTTTTTAAAAGCCTGATTAAGCATCTGTTAGGGAAGACCTAGGCTTAGTGACTCTTGCCGCAGAGCAGAGGGTTAGATCTGATAATCCTTGAAGTCTGCCCTAGCTCTCTGATCTGTGAGTGAGCTTGTGTCAGGCAGGAGTTGACTGATGAGAGACACGTGTCTAATTTGACTAACACCAGAGAGATGGGAATAGGAAGTTAGAACTTGGAACATACAGAACTGGAGTAGCAAAATATTGTGGTGGACAGGAAGCTAGGCTTCTGTGCAAGGTGTTTTTTGGATAATGGTTGTGCTAATATAACCCAGATCCCTGGATTCCATACGTTTCCATAGTTCTATGGGAATGCTATCATGTTACAATTTCTTTCTGTTGTCAAATGGTGCCCCAAGAAAGATTGCATTTTGTTAAGTCCATGCTCAGGTTGATGCAAAATCGTGCAATTATAAATAAATGAAAGAAGCAGTAGCAAAGCAAAGTTGCCTTTTGGGTTTTGGAAATCATAACAAGAATGCGTTCGTGTGATTCTTGTACCTGTGTAACTTCCGGCGAGCTATAAAACAGTTATGCCCTGAATTTTTTGGGTGGGTGAAACATTCTAATTACAATGTTGAAAATTTGGCTTGATTCATAACAACAGTTTTTAAGTAAGTAAGGGAGTGGAAAAACTACAGTCGGCAGATTTCAGCAGAACAGTTGCTTCATGTGACAATGTTTTACTAGCTCAGTTCTTATGTCACAACAACACAGGTGTGTCTCTTAAACTCTGGTCTTTTGTGAATGTGTCAGTATGGTGGTGCATGCTGTCTAATTGCTCCCCCTGTGAGTGAAAATGGCTAGACAACTCTGTGACGCTCCATCCCTACGTTGCTTGTCATGATGTGAGTGCGAATCAGGAACTCTGATTTGTCTCTCCCCTGACACGCCAGGGAAACAACCCAGGTTTTATTATTGTGTTATTTCTCTGGCTTGGCTCTCCCCCGAGAGAGTGGCCAGGGGCTGAGGGTTGCCTATATGTGATTGGAAGATACAGGTTTCCAAACATGCTGTTCACATTTGTTGCTTGCTGAATAGCAGCTTTCTAATGTGTGTCCACAACATATTCCTGGGTATTTGGATGTACTCCTCTGCTTTTCACAGGTTGTTGGGTATAGCAAAATACGTGTACAGAGTTCTCTGGCAGTAAGGTTTACAAATGCACTTCAAATACTGATCTCTAACTCTTTTTAATATGGAAACCCACACAGCAGGCTAGCATTAACTGTGATTCTTATTGTGCAGATGTAATTCTAAGCCACATTTTAGGGCGGGGGTGGGAAACATGTGGCCCTCCAAATGGTGGTGGACTGCAACTCCCATTCAACCTAGTCAGCATAACCAGTGATGAGGGATGATGGGAGTTGTAGTCCATCATCATCTGGTTGGCCACATGTACCCCATCCCTGACCTAAACCATAATTTAGAATTACACCTGCACCAATGTGAATCACAGTTAATGCTGTGGGGGGGGGGGGGGAATATATTCACCATCCTGGTTTAGGCTGACACAGTAAGGAAGAGAATTCATGCTGGAGGAGGAAAGGAGAGTGCCAACATGTTCCTGCATCTTTGGAATTGCACATCATGGTTTGTAAGGAGCTATTATTGGGGTTGCCCTGTACATGGGAGCAAATTAAGATAAGGCATTAATTATCTAGTTCAGTATATGAATTAATTTTGTTCAAAACCCCTGAACTCTTGAGACTGTAGAAGTCATTGCTGTTGTTGTTTTTCCTTTTGGTACATGCTGGTTTAAAATGCA